>OY829327.1:101915546-104644290 GCA_963691655.1 Toxonevra muliebris
ATATATGTTTGAATTTTTTTTTATAGAAATTAAGAAGAAATGTTGGCTCAACTTTTTCCTCGTTGTCCACTTCATTTCTTTAATTTTTATTTACTTTTTTTTTGGGAAGAGGAAGGAGAAGAGGAGGGGCTATCCTCTAACGTCCCTCTTCCCCCTCTTCCCTATCGACTCGACTATGATAGCGAGTATATTTAAACTAAATTTTAAAACTCTTGGAATTTTTAAATGAATATCACTCATACGACATGGGTAACCCTCATATAGAAATTTAATTCAAGAAAGCACTAAACAAACTGGAAACGCGACAGGGTATGGCAAATACCATCAGAAGGCGTGATAGAGCACAAAAAATATGCTGTTGATGATTTTGAGGGAAAAGAAGGGGAGATGCGATCTTTCCGTTCCTTCAAAAAATATTTAATTAGAAGGAGAACTGTGGAAGCGGGACAGGGGAAAGGAGAGGAAGAAAAAGGAGGAGGGGAAAAGCAGGATGATAATAAAGAGAGCAGGTTTATCGAGACCTCGTGACCCCACTAACGGGCGCATTTTTGTGTTAAGTAATTTTAATTTTTTCAATAAAAATCACTCATACGACATGGGCACCGACGCGAATTTAAGTTCAAAAAAATTAAAAACGTATTAAGGCATAAAAAGTAGCTTCGTGTATTATTTTTGTGATATTGAGGGAAGAGAGGAGAATAGCTTTTCAAGTAAGTCTAAGAAGGTCAAGGAAAAATTAGTATTGTGCATGATTTTTTTATCTTGAGAATAAGTGGAAAGTCGAAGGAAGGTGGGGAAAAATGCAAGTTAACTTTTTTTTTGTAATTGTTATTGGAAAAGTATATACATATTGTGCTCTTCCTTTTATCCAAATGATTTATGCATGCACAAATGGAGATTTAAGCAAATTTTATTGCATATGTTCATGGCAATAATGCCACATATCGATTCAAGTATTTTATAAAATTTTCAATTAAATGGAAAAATCTAATCCACCAACAAATACTTGCATACGTAAAAATATACAGTGGAAGTAAAAAAAAAAAATGGAAAAATTTGATAGTTTTGAGGGGAGATAAATAACCAAAAAAAAAAATACATCGGAAAGTCCATCCCAGCAACAACTGATGAAATTGTTCAAGAATCGTTTTTTGGGTTACTCTAAAGTTTTAATGGAGGGAAGAGACTTGAGTTAAAAATGAGATTTACAGTTCACTCACTAGAGGTAAATCAACTGGGATTCGAAACTATGCCATTGAGTTTGAAAATCGTATCTGATTGGAGTTGCTTTGCCTATATTCTGAGAAGGGTCTAATTATTAGAATTGGCCTAGGTTGACCACAACTTCCATGACCTTTTTCCTAATTATTACATATCGCATGATTTTTTAGCAATTAATATTACTCATACGACGTGAGTATCTACTAAAAGTTGAGCTAGTCAAGTTTATTCAAAGTTTCGGACTGTTGAGTTCATTGTATGCATTGCATGAATCTATTAGGTTATTTACATTCAACTGATTCTTTATAGTAAAAAACTTTAAGGTATTCTCCATACATTCTTATGGATTTACAATATAACGAAAGTTCAATATTTTGTATACAATTCTGTTTGTCACTGTAGTAAATGTAATAAATTTAGTTATACAATTGAATTGCAAATTTTACATACATGCATGCAACAATAATCGATTTACATAAAACAATGACAACAACAGAAGTAACAACAATAAGAAAAGAGAAATACTTGCACTACATACTTGTAAAATTAAAAAAGTCGAGTAGTAGTAGTAGTAGTTAGTATCTAGTTTGAGTTTGAGTGCAAGTGATATTCAAATGACAAATGTTTGCATAAGAGCATTTCTTATACATGCATACCCACTTACATATACATATACATATGTGATCATATGCGTATTTGTATTCCGGGTTGCCATGTGCTTGAATACATACTATGCATAAAATTGCTTGCCTCGTTCGCTGGTTATTTCTTGTTTGCATTTAATTGCGAAAATGAAATATTCAAATGTTTTATAGTAGAAAGTTTTGTTTTCATCTGTTTTTTTCTTTTTTTGTGAGATTTTTTGTTTAATAGTTTTGTTTCTGTTATTTTATTATACACATGCATAGTATAACTGAATTTATATTTGCAAAAATATGTGTGTGTGTGTGTGTGTATATTTAAGTAATGTTACCTGTCCGCAGGCTCTTGCGAGAAAATTTGTTTTACGAATTATTGTTTTAGTTGTAATTTGTATAGTTTGTTGTTGTAGTTGTGGTTGCTTTTGCTGTTTTTTAGTTTTTTATTTATATTTGAAATTAAAATATGAATCAAATAAACACATATCAAAATGTAGACGTACGCACGAACACACACACACACACAAATACATACGCAGAAAAGTTAATACACAGAAACCGGTTATACCCAGTGGAAGTATATGAAAAGAAATTTAAAAGAAAAAAATATTACTCATACGACTTGTGTATCTAGTAGAAAAATACAATTAATGTCACTCATACGACGTGGGTACCTCTGAAAGTTGAGATAAAAAGAATATATTGAACAGTATTCCCAGTAAGTGGGTGGATACCAACTTGAAATTTCCTTACTCTTACGCCGTGGGCAGGTAGATAATGTTAGAAAATGAATTCATAGAATAACTTAATTAAAATTACTCATGCGACATGGATACCTATTAAAAGTTTACTTTAAAAAAACACAATAAATATTGTTACCCAGAGGATGAGTTTAGAAATTTACAATAATTTGCATTTCTAAGAAAGTAAAAAAAAAAACTCAATGATCCTCCAAGGACGTTGGACGTTACTAGAAGCTAAATTATTATAATATTACTCATACGACCTGAATACCCACTAGTAGTTAATTTTATAAAAATTCTATGAGCATTATTGAGTTGTCATGGGTAGCAAATAAAAGTTAAGAGTTCAGGAAACTCCAATGAGAAACAGGGAAGGCAGTTTCATTGGACTTAAAGAACCTAGACAGGTGCCTACACGGAATTTATAAATTATTTTGGTAGCAAAAAACTTTAAATATTGATTTGTGGAATAGGAATAATTGAGAAATGCAGAAGGCAGTGAGGCTCAAAGATGCTCAAAGGTCCTCAAAGAAGTTGAAGGTAAAGAAGACCAGGGGACACTTGGATAAAATTTTTTAAAAGCTTGAAGTGTTTAGTGAATTTTAGCTAGAGACGCATCAAGAGACTAGCACTAAACATATCGTAAAAAGGTTGAGAGGTAGAGAGGTAGAGATGTAAAGAGTTAGAAAGATAAAGAGGTGGAAAGGTAGAGAGGTAGAGAGGTCGATAGCAAGAAAAGTAAACATAAAAGTAGAAAGGAAACCTAACCTAACCTAACCTAACCTAACCTAACCTAACCTAACCTAACCTAACCTAACCTAACCTAACCTAACCTAACCTAACCTAACCTAACCTAACCTAACCTAACCTAACCTAACCTAACCTAACTACTCCACTTAAGCTTTTCTCGACCCTTCCACTTTTTCCCACTGGGTTCATCTAGAGTAAAAAGTAAATTGTAGTAGGTGCCATCTAACATGAGAAAATGCAAATAATATGTAAAAATAAAACTTTTTTAAAATAAACATGAATGTGCAGTAACAACCAGGCAGGCAGAGTCAGTCAGTCAGCCAGAGAGCAACAAAAATTATTGTAATCAAAATGTGGTAAGTTATACAAATATATACAACACACAAACACACACAGACGAACACATACTTAAAAAACAAGAGCATAAGAATAGAGTACTCTCTTCTATGTACTCTTCTTTCTTGTCTCACTATGCTGATGATATCTATGTACGTATGTATTTTATTATGGTTGTCTCCTTTTCTTTTGAGGGCGCAATTCGTTATGCAAAAATATATATTTTTGGTGGCACCAATTTCAAAATTGCATTTGCCACCACTATAAAAGATATAAGTGCATAAACAATCACACACATACACAAAATAGCATGCATGCACATAGCAACCACTATAGATTTGCACATGGTAGAGCACTCAAGCTTGTTTTATATTCAGTATTCATATGAAGACACACTCACACATACGCATAGACATATATACTTTTACTTACAATTCCCACAGAAATAGCATAAATTTGTTGTATAATAGTCAAGAAGCAGTGAGGTAAAATGAAGTGATAAGCAAATTGCATCGATGCGTACCTAGATGCATAGTATACACATTCGATTCTATGTATAAATGTAATTTTTGTATTTAATTTAATTTTTTCTTGCATAAAAATTTAAATTGCAATTGTGAAATTATTGATTTATTTATTTTGTTTTATTATTTTATTAATACTTAATTAATTTTTGATATGCATTTACGAAATAATTTTTAATAATTTTTCTACGGGCGCTGAATGAGAACGAAAACGAACAGCAACTAATCGTTTTTTTTTCATGTGTTTTTTTTTTTTATGAAGCTTTAACATTTCCAATTTGAAGAAGCGAAAAATTTCATATAAAAAAAGAAAAGAGATTACTTGTGAATCTGCCTTAAAACGTAGAGTGTTTTTCTCTCTATCGTTCCACTAATAAACGTTCCTCCAGTGTGTGTGTTTTTTGAAAATGAAAACGCGGAAAATAGTGATTTAGCGCTCAGCGCGCTTTTTCAATTTTAAATATCTTCGAAAAATCAAAGAAATTTTCATTGACTACAAGTATCAGATGACAGGCTGAGAGGAAAAGCGGGCTAAAATTTATATAAGAGCAAAAGTGAAATAATTTAGAGTGTCAGTGCAAGAATGGCATAAGTAATACGGTTTAGAGTAAAAATGAAACGCCTTGAAAGTAAGAGCAAAAATGGTATAACAATTCTTTCAGAGCAAGAACAGCATAGCTTTTCATTCCGTTTTCGCTCTGAACATATTTCGTTTAACTTTTGCTCTGAACATATTCCGTTTTGCTTTTGCTCTTAAGTAAAATTATTCCACTTTTTACTGAACGTAGAAGTTATACCACTTTTCTTCTCAGCGTCTCAGATGTGTGTCTGTATTAGTGAAAAAGTTTAAATGTATTGAGTTTTCTCGCACTTTTATAAGGAAAAACTAAACGCTTTTTTATGAAAATACGCGTTTTCTTTCTCATTTTAGCGGATTTTGAAAAACTAAAGTTGGCCACGCTGCTCCTCGCGCAATCCTCCACTCTCCTTCTCTTACTCTTCATTCATTCCTCCCCATTCTCTTAATTTCATTCTTTCCTAATTGCTGTGTTTTCCTCGCTCTTTTCTCCCCTTCCCTGCCTTTTATCAATCGTTTCTCTTAACTATCCAATTTTGTTAATCGACAAATTTCATATAAAAAAATGAAGAGAGAGTGTCGTAAATCCGCCTTAAACCGTAGTATGTTTTTTCTCTATCGTTCCACTAATAAATGTTGGTAGATACTTCTATCTCTTTTTTCCTCACGTAATCCTTTTCACTCACTGCATTTTATTCTTTCCCAATTACTGTTTCCTCTTTGCTCTTTTCTCTTTCCTCCTCGCTCTTTTCTCCTTCTTGCTGCCTCTTATCTATCATTTCTCCAACTTTGTTTTTTTATATGCATGTATCCTTTGAAGGCTGATCAGAATGAAAATCTCAGCCAGACATAGTGGGACCGATTTCGTCATCTCACTTTCCAGTACCACGCTTCAGTATTTAAACATATAACGAATGAACTATTTCTACTAACCGCAGTTAAAATTTAATCCAAATTTTCTTTATGAAGCAAATTATTTATTTTTGTTTTATATTTTCCTTGTAATCTTTAATAAATCCGCTTAGTTTTTAAATCAGAAACATAAAAAGTAATCAACCTTAAAGTAAACGATCGCTAATTCATGCAAGAAGATTGTTAGGTGAAACAGCTTTTTAACCCCAACTAATTAAATGCAAACAGCAACTAACCAACAAGTTGTAACATCAAAAACAATGAGCATTTCTTAAAGAGTATGAATCTGTGTGTGTGTCTGCGTGTATCAGAGAGTATGAGTGTCATTTAAAGCAACACTTCAAAATCCTTTTCCAGCATCTTGCAATATTCCGTTAACAAAACTCTTCAAGTTCACACAACAGATACGCGGTCTCTCTCTCTCTCTCTCTCTTCTTCCTTCCTTCTTTCTCTCTCCCTGTTTTTTGTTTTTATTTAAAAAATTTTTGAATGCATATAACTAGTATACAATTTTCAAGCATAGGTACTCGTAAATACTAATTACTTTTGTATCTTTTATACTACGTACGTAGCGTGTTTAATGAAATTGCAAACACAACAACACTAACAACAGCAGCAGCAGCATCATCAACCATATAAACACAACAACAAGAATAATGGTATTGTTGCATTAATTTTCACTATTTTTTTTTTTTGTCTGTTAAGTATAACGTTGCACTTGTAAGAATATCCTCTTCGTTTATAACTATAGCGTCGTTTATGTTTTAACAAATGGTTCCAATGCAGTTTACAGGGCTTTGTTGTTGTGGAACTATGCAAACAGATACATTTGTATGTATACACAAGAATATGCCCAGTTGCATAGATAGTGAATATTCCACAAAAGAGCAATGATTTCCATACTCCAAAAAGGAGAAATAAACGAGAGTTCAATAAACCCGAGAAACAATAGCAATAAAAGAGAGAGTGTTGAAATTTTACAAAAACAACACAACAATACAACAGAGCAAATGAATTCCACTTAATCGAGAGAGAGAGAGAGAGATAATAACTGAACAAAGATGGGAGAGAACTGAAAAAGCAAATGAATTCCACTCAATTACTCATCTTCAAAACCGAGAGAGAGAGAGAGAGAGAGGTCAAAACGAGTACTCCATATCAAGGTGAATTTATACAAGTTGGTGTTACTAACAACTCTCCCCTCTTCTGTCTCATCTATGGTGAATAGCAGTAAAAGTGCCAAAATCATGTTTTTGTTATTGTTCATTTTGACACTCTAATGTGGCCGATACAACAACAAAGCTCTGTTGTTGTGGTTGCAGTGATGAATTCACCTTGATCCATGCCGTAGAACATGCCAAACTAAAAAGGAGTAGAAAATGCAAGGACTTGGCAGTAATAAGGAGTAATCCATTGCTCGCTTTCAAGCGCTTGAGTGTTAACCCTGCGATCATCCTAAGTTCAACTGGGTGCTTATAGATTCACACTTATATATGCATATATATATATATATAGTCATATGTATACATAAAGTATATAATCTCCAAGGTGCAATTAATTTAAAAGGTTTAATTATTTATTGCTTTAAGTAAATTGTGCAAAGAACTTGAACGTCCGCAAATATAATGGACGCAAGAATATTTAGAATATTTTGTGGGAATTAATTTGATACTTAAGTAGAGAACAAAAAAACGCAAAAAGGAAGAATATTTAAAAAAGAAATTCAAACTGTTTAGCTTTGTTTGTTTAATATTTTAGGTATCAAACTCAGTTCGCTGGTATTTGCAAATATGATATGCACTTCGAAAAAAAATGTATTGCTTCTTCTTTTGATTGACACAATCCTCGTGACTCGTGACAGAACCTAAGATGTGATCCGGTCAGAAAATAATTACGTATCGATATTGCTGATGAGCATAGAAAACTGTTTCACTTCACTTCTTCTCCCAGTGTACTCGTAGTGGTAAATAATTACTAAGTGAGCAAGGGCCGAGAGAGAATGAGAGCATTAGATTTTTCTCCTTTTCAAATTTCTCTCTTAAGTTTTTATTTACTGCACAAAGAGTATTACTATTTAAACCAGTAATTTCTAAAACTTTAATGCTTGGTTTTCACTATGTCATATTCCCTGTCAAAAAGAGAGAAAGAGAGAATTTTACATATGAAATTTGCCAACATGCTGGCAAATTTAATTGAATTTGACATAGTGTAAACCAGGCATAATGCACACTTTTCAATTCACTAATAATGAATGTGTGAGTTTGTGAGAGCGCTATACTGAGAATACGAAACTTCATACGAAGCACATCGGCACGTGTTCGCTTAACATTTTTGATTTTCCCGCTGGATTTGGTGATCCAAACACAAATTATTTCATCTGTCTGGAAAGACTACATCTAAGGACGCTTGCGCAACCACATGAGCTATGGATTGAAATTGAAGACTTTGAAGGCGAAAGCCGCTATGCAAAATGCAATAGTTTCGCCATAGGTGATGAGTATAGCTTGTATGCTTTGCATACATTAGGCATATATGTGCGTAATGCAGGCGATTCATTTACATACAGCAAAGGAGCAAAATTTAGCACGAAAGACAATGATAACGATACTACTGTTGGTAATTGTGCAGTTGCTTGTAAAGGCGCATGGTGATATAAAGCCTATGGAACCAGGTAAATATTTATTATTGTAAGGTAGATTCAAGTTAATTTCTTTATATCTTTGACAGCAACTTGAATGGAAAATATCAATATGGAATAACAGATAAGTATGATGGTATATTTTGGGATGAATGGTGTGGTAATTTATATTCTAATAAATATATCCATATGGCTATACGCTTTAAAAAATAAGTATGGATGTCAATAACTTTCGAGCACCATCGCTATAGTAGTCCCTTGCTATTAAATCCGTTACTAGCAGTCAGATATTGAATTTGGAACGTTTTTGGTTTAGCAAATCCTTTTTATTAATTTTCTTAATGAAATATTGTTTTTTATTGTAAAAAAAAAATAAAAAAATAAAAATGAAATGCATCATCGCTGCATACTCGTAAACGTAGCCGAGTTGCCAAAAGTACTTAATGAGTGTAGTAATTTAAAAGGGATCAAGAGAACAAGTAAGTGAAGGTTAGGTTAGGTTTTTGGGGCTGTTCATAAAGAACACACTGAGACCCATTGGTCAATTGTGATACCCTATGAAGCCAGTAGTTATCCTTACAGGATATCTCGTTATATCTTATCAGATTTGCGGCTTCTGCGATGGGCAGCAGCTCTGCTCGGAAGTCTCTGCAGTGATCAGGAAATCTAAATTGTGTTGAAATATTCAAAAGCGCAGAGTGAACTCTACTTCCATTCAATTTTTAGCTATTAGTATACACTTCGATGGCATCATGGCGCATCACATTACCCGGACTCGACTCTTAACGAGTTGGAATATGTTTGGTGAAGGTGTTGCCAAAGGATAGTGAGGAGAGGGTGAGATCGACAGATTTGAGAAGATATTTGGTTTCACCTAGTATCCTACCATGACCAAGATTAGTGTGAGACCATTTACGGATCATAAGTATTGAATCTTGCGGCTGCAGCTGAAATTATCGCTAAGGTCTTGCCAAATGAATCTATTGGAATAAGATCTAGGATAATATACAGCGTAATCAACATTGAAATGTAATTGTGCTCAAATTAGAGGAGGGTATTACTTGAAAAGGAAAAGATCAAGAGAACACGAAAGTCAAAAATTGTGTTTTTGCACGAAGGAGGGGAGGCAAAACTGGAATCGTTTAACATATAGCGCATGTTTTGTCGCATAGGAAATATTAATTAAAAAAAAAAACGAAGTTAAAATTTGTTTTATTTTCTTTCTTTTCACCAGTTTTTTCGCTTTCTCATTCTGATATTTGAAAAAAAAAAAAAAAAAAAATTATGTATCTGCACCCACAGTAAAAAAAAAAACATTTACAACATATTCTGTTAAAATTTTTGCAGTCTTCTTCTCTCTATTTTGTTGTTGTTTTTCTTCTGTTTTTCTATACACTTAGTGGCACAAACACAACGAATATAGCACACAAACAATATGTAACACAAGAGAGGAAAAGTTCAATCTATATGCAATCAGAGAAAAGAGAGAGAGAGAGAGAGAGCCATTTATTTCAGCTCTGTGGGAAGTCGAATTTCTGTTTGGTTGTATGTAACCGAATAACAACTGCATAATCTCGTTTCTCACTGGTTTCGTATGAGTGCAACACGTGACCGTTTTTGTGAAAGCTTTTGCATTCAAACTTTTTTCTATTATCTGAAGCTTTTTTTCTGTTGATACTCTCTACATTTATCGGCACAAACATGACATAGTACACGTATATAAGAAATGCGAGGAAAGTTCAGCTTTGTGGAATCAAGCTCTCTCACTAAAGCTTATGAGATAAAATGGCAAGAAGTCGGCTCTCTGCTTGATTGTATGTAGCCGATCCACATATGGTCTCGTTCGTTAAACACTAACAACAACATAACTTCGTTTCTTTATAGTTTCGGTAGAGTGTAATGAAAGCTCGTTTCAAAATTTTCAATTCTCAGCCCTGCTAAAAAAGTTTCACTTCAAAAAAGAAAACGAAAAACATCCTAAAGCAGTCATTTTATGGTAATGTGGCACACTCTCTTTATAAAAGAATGGTAGCGAAGAAAATAAATGTGATACTCGGTCGGTGAGTTTGCATTTATAGATCCAACTATATAACAATCTCTTTCTCTTTTCAACTCTTTTCTATTTTTCTCACACACATATTTACATGAGATCCTCTAAAGTTTCTATATCCAACCATTTCTATACATAATCCCCTACAGTGATTGCTTTTTCTCTCATGACCTAAATCCCACATTATCTTAATCTTATTTCTTTACAGCTTTAAAAAATTAATGTATTTCCGTTTAATACTAAATAGCAAAAACACTTAAGTGTGCTACTATCCACAATAGCAAACCTTTAAATAATAGCAATCACACAAAAATTATAATAAATCTCGACTACTACTTAAATTTTAGTATACCTACATATAAATTTGTAAATTCATACATTCATTTTAATTTCATTCATTTCTAGCTATGCTTTTTCAAAACGATACACAAACGATAACGAAATTGTAAATTTAACCTAATTGTAAAATAGCAATGAATGCTCATTATCTGGATATTTATTAGTAGACCTAGAGCTAGAGCGAGTAATACCATTTTCCAATTGAAAAATCTTGTTTTAACATTTTAGAAAATCCATGCTGTGAAGTGCTAAATAAAACTGCTGCTCAATAAAGCGCATGAAAACGGAACTAAATTAAATTAACGAAACGAAACAAAACGAAATGAAATGAAATGAGTGCTGTAAATTTTGTATAGTAAATCAGATAAAATGTTTGTTAGGTAGGTACCTGACTGGCTGCTAACTGACTTACTGTTTGCTGAGTTGCTCACAACTTACCTTACCTCGTAAATGTAAGTTTCATATGTATGTGAAAACTAGGGTAGAGATATATAGGTTTTATTTATTTTTTTTTTTTTTGTGAATGCACAGGAAGTGCAAAATCCATTCGTATTCAATTGAAATTAATTTAGCATTTGTGCACTTACATATGCACACATATATAAAAAAGAAACAATGAATTCTCATATAGCATGGCATAACGTTAGGCGCATAAAACTATATTTCAACGTGTGAAGAAAACAACTAGAATATTTCACTTGCAATCAGATAGAGAGAGAGAGAGAGGAGGGAGAGAAAGGTCGAATGCCACAGAAAATCGAAAAACACCTAAAAACCAACCAAAGCTAGGACAAGAGCATCATTTTTGTTAGCTTTTTAATACGAGTAGAAATACAATTTTAACAAATTAATTGCTGTTAATAAATCGTTGTCGAATTTCAGACTTTCCCCCACACACACACACACATATATATATATAAATAGGAAACAGTATGTACACAAGCAGCACTGTGGTATCTGCTGTTAACATCTCATGTTCTCACACTCTTCTGCTCTCACACTCTTCTGCTCTCACGCTCTTTTACTCTCACACTCTCATACCCTCTACTCTCATGCTCTCACACCTACACTTTCACACTATGTATGCATGCATGTAGGTATATTGTAAAATATGCTGATAATGTGATTTGTGAAATATTTTCATGTAAACATTAAGCTAAAAACGAAATGGTAATAAAAGTAATTTATTTCACTGGAACCCAGTTGCGCCGATTTGAATTGTTTCACCAAGCAAGAATAAATTATTGTTGATTTTATTCTCCATAAAGAGCAATAAATGAAACTAGTTGATATGAGCCTCCGATTATCAAGTGTGAATGTTTATCAGTGGACAAAGCCAATAATCGCTTAAGCCAGAAATAAAATTTTAAAAAAATTTAAATAAATGTAATCGATTGCCAAATCGAAAAAATCAAATGAATTTAACGAAGGAGAATCTGAGAATTTTAACAGGTATTCTGACAGTCCACTGCAGGTTGAACTATCATCTAACCAAACTGAGAATATGCATTAATGAGTCATGCTGATTTTGTGAGGAGGAAACCGAAACTTCAAATGAAAACATATTTTAGATTTATGCAAAACCGAAAAGGGTACTTGGGAGATACAATATAATAATAATAATACAAAGCAATCATCACTTCTCGTTGGTTTTTGTTCGGTTGTTTGGGTATGCAGATAATTCACTATATCGTACCATGAGAATAAAAGTGTCATAATTTCCACAACATAGTCTTGAGATAATCGCATTTCAAACATGGTTGTTGGCTAAATATCGCTTAAAAGGCAGTGCTACATTGAAAAGAGTGATTAAAAGTACATTAGCTTCAATCATATTCTGAAAATTGTCATTTTGGAAATTACGACACTTTGATTCCCATGATGCGATATAATATAATAATATCATCAAGATGAATTTATACCAGGTTAAGTTACCAGCAACTCATTTTTCTTCTCTCTTTCGTGGCCAACACCTTAGGCAGTCAAAATCATTGTTTACTTTTAACTGTTTGTTTACGTTTCTTCTCTATTTTGAATACCTTCATTATGGCTGAAACAACAAAGATGTGTTGTTATTGTTTTGTGGTACGGCTGATTTTAGTATTTTATGATATCTAACGCAACAACAAAGATGTGTTGTTTTTGCCAAGGTGAAATTGTTGTAATCACCTTATATATGATTTCACCATAGACATCATTACCTATTTCTTCTCTTTCTCTCTCTCTCTCACTTAGTACTCTCGTTTAAGCAAATCTCAAAAATCAACGCGTAATAGCATCTCTTTTACAATACCAACACAATTTATAATAATAAATTTCTCTGGAAATAAGCAACTCGTCAAAGAGAGAGAGAGAGAGAGATTGACCTGTTGTATGAGAAAATTATCCAACAACAACGTGACTAAAAATAACGGGAAATGCCTCTTCGAAATGATAACTTTTTTGCAATGTATTCATTTACTAAATAAAAATAAGAGACGCTCTTTTGTTCATATCGGGTGATCCGTTATTACTCTTGTGGGAGATCAAATCGACTACTTTGCCAGCAATAAAATGCAATGATAAAAAGTGTATAAGATGCAAAAATTTTACAGCAATAGGCAACAATCAGCTGCACGTTTTGCACGACTCCTTTCATCACTTTTTGAATGATCTTAAGCCCAACTGGGCACATATGTATAAACATACATGCTCCTGCATATAAGCTAAAAACATTTATACATATTTATATTTACATGTTCATTCACACATACAATCTACCAGCTTAACATTTGTGCCCGCTTCAGGCGTTTTCTATAAGTTAGTTACCTTACCAAAAAAAAAAAAAGGGAATCAAAAACAACACAGGTAAGTAAACTTTCCACACATCTAACTATACCTACCCACATTTAAAATATATACACGGCGCATATGTATATATGTGAATTCGTATTTTAGCTATGTGCTGAATGCCATAATTTGTACTTTTCGCTTTTGATAAGACGACATGCATATGTATACACATGTTTATTTCTCTAAGCATGTATTTGTATGTATTAGTGTGTGTGTGTGTGCGAATTTCAAAAAGTTTTTAACGCGCGCATTCATTCGTTTTATCCTTTTCAGACGTGATTGTGTAAGTTTTAACGCCCTTTTGTTTTGTTTGAGTGTGTGTGTGTGTGTGTGTAGGTAAAAACTTAATGCGTGACAAAGCCTACTTTGCACCTCATTTGTATAAGTTTTAATGCATTGGCATTAGTATGATTATTGTACTATTACAAAGAAAGAGGGAGAGGGTGAGAATCTATGTGTACATGTGTGTGCGTGTGTTTTTGTCTGAATAGCACATACTTCTGCATGTGAGTATTATAAATAAAGATGTAATAAAAAGATTTATTATATGATTAATTGCTATAAGCATAGGTGGTGGTAGTATACTCGAATACATGCTTCATTGTGCTGTGTGTGTGTTTAAGCAATTAATATATGAATGTATTGATGCTGTTTCGTTATTTAGAAAAAGTTTTCAAAGTAAATGCCAAATTATATTAAACGCTAATGATGAGCAATTATTGGAGTTTTTAACTAATCAAAAAGTATTTTGAGCTTCGGCTATAGTTATAAATGTAAATAAAAGTAAATAAAATCTCAATAAATAAGATCTAACTGAAAAATCGAATTCCAAAACAATCGAAAAAAAGCTAGTCACGTATCTGCCATTGTATCCACGCTCTCATCAGTTATTCATGCTCTCACCAGTGATGATATTAATATATAAAAGAAAGAGTGAGAGAAGCGACAAAGAGAGAGTGAGAGAAGTGACAGAGAGAGAGTGAGAGAAGTGACAGAGAGACAGTGAGAGAATTGACAGAGAGACAGTGAGAGAAGTGACAAAGAGACAGTGAGAGAAGTGACAGAGAGACAGTGAGAGAAGTGACAGAGAGACAGTGAGAGAAGTGACAGAGAGAGAGTGAGAGAAGCGACAGAGAGAAGCAGAGCTAAAAAAAAAAAATATTTCTTTTCGGAAGCGCAGCAAACTCTGCGAAATTTCTATTGTCTATTGCTCTTGTTAGATATAAAAGAAAGAGTGAGAGAAAAGAGTGAGGGGAAAATTTCTGTTGTCTTTTGGTTTTGCTAGAAATAAAAAAAAGTGTGAGAGAGGAGAGGGAGAGACCTAAAAAAATACATATGAATATATCTTGGAAACGGAACAAAATTTCTGTTGTCACTTACTCTTTACTTTTTCTCTGCCAGTGTGGTCATGGCAAAAATATAAGAGCAAGAGACACTAGAAATTTCGTATTGCTTGTTCCGTTTATCAAAATAGAGCAGACTGTATTCCCATTGCATTCGCACTCTTCTCAACTGTTCAAGTACTCACAAACTATTCTTTTTGATTTTGAAGAGAGAGAGAAGAGAGAGAGAGGAGAGAGCTATAAAATAGGTTATTTTAACATAATTTGCCTGCAAATACCTGCACACTTAACCCATAAGTGCCCACTGTCATACCATGTGAACAAGAATTTAATTTCTATACTTTTACTATCCTAATTAGTCATTCACATAGAAGAGCTACCAAATTTCACTCTTCAATGCAAAAATATTCTGTAATCATCCAAACCAAAACGGCATTCATACTACAAACTTCTCTACATTTCTTAAATTTCTAGAGGGGAAAAATCTTTAAACAAAAAAAAAAAAACAGAGCAACAGAGCTCCACTTGTAATAGTAAAAACAGTGTAAGTTTGTTGGCATAGCAGCAGTAATAGCTCAAAAATTGTACTACGAAAACCAAGAAAAAACTTGAAAATTTTTTCCACAAAACTTTACTTTTTCGCGGCTTACTATTTTTGCTCACTTAAGCGAGCTAAATTGGAAAGTATTGAATGCTTTTTTACAGTTTCGATGTGTTTTCCCGCTTAACGTTTATCCACAAACGTTTCCCATTTTTTTCCGTTTTTCATTTGCCGTCATTTGTTATTGTTCGTTACGGGCGTTTAATTTGTGCACATTGCGAACTTTTGTTGTTTTGGTATTTGGTCAGTGAGAGAGAGAAATTGTTCATCATTTTGCAATAAGAAAGGGTGCAAAAAAAAATATAAGCGCATAAAAAAACTGCGATGTATGTGATGCATTGACGCATTGATGTGTTAAAGTAGAAAATTTAAAGTTTTACGGGCAAAGCATAAGTTTTTTGCTCGATTTTTATGCTCTTTTTTTGGAAACTGTTAACTTTTATAAAAGAGAGAGAAAGGGTACAACTAGAGAGCCTAAAGAAAAATGGTATACTGCAATTGGTGGTAAATATGTGTTGAAATAGATTTTTTCATTTTTTGGTCTTGCAAGACAATAAAAATAATTTAGAGAACACTCTCGCAAAGAGCTAATTCTTTATCAACATCAGCTCATTTCAGCAAGAACAAAAATAATAAAAAAAAAATTCTGAAGAAAAACTTACCTTTCTCAGTTTCGTTCATATTTGATTAGTTTCTTTCATATTCATTCAGTTATGTTCACTTTTGCTCGGCTTCGTTAAAATTCAACAAGTTTCGTTAAAGTTTGTTCAGCTACATTTACACTCTCTCAGCTTTTATTACATCCTCTCTTGGATCTTCGTAAATCATTTCCTAGAGAGAGGAATAGCATTTTTACCGTATATGAATTTCACAGTTATATTAAAATTTCAAGAATTTTTATTTCTGCTGTTATTTTTCCGTTCATTTTCACATTTATTATAATTTTCAGTTATTATATTTTATTTAAATATGTAAATTTTGCAATAAGTTATTTATTTTTTAATATTATTTTTATTACGATTTCACTGTCTGTCATTATTGTTGGTTACTTTCATTTGGTTAGGTATTAACAATTGATGTGAAATTGTATAATTTTTTAATGAAAAGTTTTTCACAAAAAAAAAAACAAATACACTCATTGAAACTTTCACATATAACTATATATAAATGTATAAAGTAAAAGTGCTGACTTGTTTTTGTTGCACATTTACAAAGTAATAAAAAAAAATTTTTAATATTGCGATCGATCTTAGCTACCGAATGATACCGAATGCTTGCAAGAAGTGACTGATACTTTTGCATTCCACGATACACTAAAGTTATTTTACAACAATAAATAAGCGTGGAAATAACGTTAGGCATTCAGCTTGCTGTATATTCTCTCTCAGCTTCGTTCATATATTCTCTCAGCTTCGTTTATATATTCTTTCAGCTTCGTTCATATATTCTTTCACCTTCGATCATAAATTCTCTCAGCTTCGTTTATATATTCTCTTATCATCTTTCACATATTCTCTTAGCTTTATTTATATATTCTCTCAGCTTCGTTCATATATTCTTTCAGTTGCGTTCAGATGCTATCTCATCTTCGTTCATTTATTCTCTTAACTTTACTTTTTTGCTCTCCACCACTATGGAGCACTGGTGTCATAGTGCAACAAGAATGGATTGTTAAAAATACAGCACCACTTTCTAAGTTTCGTTCACATTCTCTCTCAGCTTTTTTTCATAGTCTTTCTCAGTTTTGTTTATACTCTCTATCAGGTCCAACTATTTTTATATTATTTCCTAATACCGCTCATATATTCTCTCAATTTCTCGTTTCCTTTTTTTTACTTTTTTTGTGTTACTCTTCATGATAGTGACGTAGAGCGATAAGAATGTATTGGTAAAAATTTGCCACCATGTTTGCTTTTCTCATATTTTCCTTTTGTTTCGTTTATATGCATTCTCTCTCAATTTATTTTATATTCCCTCTCAGCAAGGTGAATTTATATAGAAGGTAATAGTAGCAGTACAACAAATTTACCACGCCAACAACAACAGGGCTTTGTTGTTGGCTGACAAAAGCAGTAGTACAACACGGCAATGAGAAAAAATCTTTGTTGTTAGGGATCGAAAAAAAAAATGGCGACATGGAAAAGAAAAAGAAAAAAGAGTTACTGTTAACGACATCTTATATAAAATTCACCTCGCCTCTCAGCTTCGTTCAAATTCTCTCTCAGTTTTGTTTACACACTCTCTTAGCTTCAATTATGTATATAATTAATGAGCTTTTTTCATCTTCTTTCTCATCTTCTTTCATATATTCTCTTTGCTTCTTTGCTTGGAGTACAGGAATCGCAGGGCAATGAGAATGTATTGATATAAATATTTACTGCACCACGCTTAGATTTATAGATTTCTATTCTTCCTCGGCTTCGTTAATATTCTCTCGCCGCTTTATTTATATTCTCTCTCAGCTTTGTTTACATTCTCTCTGATCTGTATTTGTATTCCCGCAGTAAGAAGTTTTCTGTAATGTTAGATCCAGTGGTGGTATAACATATATGGGAGGTATAGCACTTCACAGAATAAATGAAATACATAGAAAATATGGTACCTAACTAATTTTTTTTGTTAAATAACAGGCATATTTAATTTTCTACTAATTTATTACAACTAAACCTTTGCTATTAAAGATTGTATTAATTTATATATTATTAAAAAAAAAACAAATTACTCTCACTTGATCGATATTAGAAAAACATCCAGTTTTATAAACTTTTACCTTATGAATATGCAAACAATTTTACACTGGCCCTACTGTCCAAACAATTTGCGTAAATTTCGCATATTTTTACGCATTAAAATCAACATGTGTATGTGTGTGGAACTTGATGAAATTACTGCTAACCATTATATATTATAATAGTAGTATACATATGTATGTGAACATATATATTTCTATATATATATATAAATGTATATGATTATATGCTGACATTCAAGTGAATATCAACTTTTTAATATGCGGTCATATTGAAAATTTTCATACATTTTGGACATTTGCATATGTAAAAATGTTTATATACTTAAATGACATTTGCGTCATGTGTCATTTTGTATTTTACACACATAGGTACTTATTATCAATTATTTTAGTAAGTGTATACATGTGTACATTTGTTGTTAATTTTTGTTTTAATTGGTAGGTAATGAATGTCACAGAAATTTTACTACAAATATTTTATTATTCATATACAAGTATGAAATATTTAAAATATTGTTTTGTTGTATTTTGATTGAGTGACTGAATGAATAAATTTATAAAGGAGAATTGGGTTAGTAAAGGTGTATAAAATTATTTGAAAATTCACTACTTACATATTTTTAAAAAAAGGGAGAAATTTCACTATGGTTTAGTAAAATTAAGCGATTTTTTTGGGTCTAAAAGGAATGCGTGTATGAGTACTTTGAGTTTATAGATAACATCGTCAATTTTGAAAGCATTCCTGTGATTAATTTGCTTTGTTATTTGAACAATTTAAATAAATAGGTATAATTCTACTATATATATTACTCATATGTCTAGTTGAGTTCATTTGCCTATGTGTGTTTAAAAGACTTAGATTTATTTCTTACTCCTTGTACGCCAAACACTTATGATCTAAACGTAACTAAAATTTGTCAAATTTTGACATATTATAAAATTCGTTGAGTGTGTAAAGAAAAAAAAACTTTTATCATTAATTTTGAAAAATGATAGAAACTTTTATGCTTGAACTCAAGTAAATTCATAGCTAAAAATAATAAGGCCTCAGTGTATGTATGCATGCAATAAAAAAAGTATAACCTTAAAATAAAACACAAGAGCCTATGAAGTAAAAAATTAACATAACAAAATTGACAAGTTAAAAGCAAAAAGAAAAGTAAAAAAAAACGAACAAAAACAAATACACCGAAATAAAGAACTGAAAGAAAATTATTTACGCTTGGTATTAAAATAAATTATCCGCTTAACAATTCGTCATACGCTTGAATAATTGTGAAGCTGAGATGTAAGACTATGAGAGAGTACAAAAGCAATAACAGGAAATACAATACAAGAAAAGCAATAACAAAAATAATGATTAAAGGAACAGTAGAGAGAGTGAATGAGAGAGAAAGAGAGTAAAACATGTAAATGAATAAAATAAAAAGAGCTCTAATAACAACAACAGCGGTAATGTAATGTAAGCTTGTATAGGAAATGAAAAAAAGTGAGAGAGAGAGAGTAGCAGCCAAAATGAAAGTTGCAATAGGAACAATAGCAATAATAATATATGCATAAGCTACAAGTATTTTTAAATTTACCAATTCCTTTTTGTATTTCTATATTAGCGTAAATTTGAATGTCATTAGAATAAAAATATTTCAGTCTAGTTCTATGTTTTTAGATTTATTTGTTTGTTTGTTTCGGGTTTTTGTTTTTTTTTTTGTTAGCAGTGTTTATGGTAATGGGGAAGTGCGTCCTACACAGCCACAACGATATCATTTAAAAGCAAGAAAAATTTTTCTTTTTCAAAATTTTAACATATTCTTGAAAGAAAAGTAATAGACACAAACAACAGTTAGAATAGAATCATCAAAAAAAGAGAAAGAGCAAAGTATTTGAAACTCAGTAGGAAATTGTGAAAATTGATACATCAAGTATTTACCTACAGCCAAGAGCAAGTAAAGAGAAATGAAACTTTGTTGTTTTTTATTTGAAAATTATTAGAAAACATTTAAAATCAGGGACGTTATCATTATAAGCAGTATGAAAAAAATCAAAATTTAATGCTTATTACTTGAATTTTATTTATTTTATCATCAATAAAAATTATTTTTCGATTTTTTTATTTTTTGCTCAGAAATTATAATAATTTTTTGATTTTTATCTGTTTGCTCAGAAATAATAATTATTTAATAAAAAAAATCATTATTTGATTTTTATATTTTTGATTGAAACGGAAAAATCAAATCGTTACGCAGCTTTGCACGTCGTGTGTTGAGTTAGACTGAAATTCATGTGATTATTTGTGTTGTTGTTTTTTGCACAAAGTACCGCTTTTCTGTATACATAGCGTTAAGCCCCAGGGAAAAAATGTTATTGCTGAAACGACTTTTGTTTTTCTAGTTTTTTCATAGATGAAAACCCGGAGAACAATTTGCAACTTAGCTTAAAGCCATAAGGATTTGATTTTTTTGTTTCAATCAAAAATATAAAAATCCAAAAATAATTTTTTTTTTCCTATACATTAAAAAAAAATTAAGAAAATAATTATTATAATTTCTGAAAAAAAAAAATAAAAATCAACAGGTAAAAATTATTTTTAATTTTTAGTGGGAATGCTCAGAAAAAAATTTCTACTGCTTCCAACAGAGCATGTAATCATTATTAATTCTACGATATTTAAAACACGTTAATTTTTTCATTTAAATATTCTTAAATAATTATAATTTTTGGTCTCTGTGTAAAACAAATTCTGTTGAAGTTTCTGCAGTTTTCTTCTCTCTATTTTATTGTTGTTTTTCTTCTGTTTACGCTCTCTACACTTATCGGCATAAACACGACGTAGCATACGTATATAATATATGAGAGTAAAGCTTAGATATATGCAATCAGTGAGAGAGAGAGAGCCGTCTATATCGACTCTCTACTTGATTGTATATAGCTGAATAACAACTGCATAACTTCGTTTCTTATTGGTTTCGTATGAGTGACCGTTGCTCTTCTTTTTTCTAAAGCTTTTTTTTTTTGCTGATACTCTCCACACTTATCGGCACAAGCATGACATAGCACACATATAACACATGAGAGGAAAGCTCTCTCACTAAAGCCATGAGATAAGACTGCGAGAAGTCGACTCTCTGCTTGCTTGGATGTAGCCGATCACCATATGACACCGTTCGCATAACTTCGATTCTTATTAGTTTCGTTTGAGTGTAATGAAAGCTCGTTTCCGTTATATTTTTCTGTTAAAAAAGTTTCATTTCAAAAGCGGAGAATGTGAAAATGTGGGGAGTAAGGTAGAGGGGTGAGTATTAATCGTTGGGTGAGTAAAGCTGTGGGAGTTGCGAAATTGAGAGAAGTATGCGAAACTTAAAGGGGTGACAAGGTGGGGGGAGATTAAAGTAAATAACTGTGTAGGTGAAGGATTGTGAAGCTGAAAGGGTGAAGTTGAGTTATTTGAAGTTGAGGGACTCGAAGTTGAGGGAATATGAGACCGATGGGGTTTCAAGCTAAGGGAGTAAACAACTATTCATCGCTATCTTTTTTTTTAAAATAAATCAATTACAAAACTTGATACTTTATTGACAGAAGCAACGCAGGAGAATGAAGGAAAGCCGGCGTTAAACTTGAAATTTATTACTCAGAAAAAGAAAAAATAAATGCAATTGGAGCTGTGCAAGTCTGAAGCTGTAAGGAGAGCGAAGCTGTGAGCTATTGAATTTATTTAAGGTAAATTCTTTAGCCCAATACACCGACAGTTGAGGAGGCCAAAGAAACGTGTGGCAGAAAGACATGAGTTCGATGTTATCGAGATGTTTGGGGACAAGAATGAGGTTTGAAAATTCTTCGAAAAAATAATGCGCCTGACTACGGTTTACAGACTGGCGTTTCTTCCTGCTAGAATGAAGACGGAAATTTGATGACAAATGTCCAGGACGTTATGAGGTTATAGAGGGAATACTTCTCACAGCTTCTTAATGGCCATAATGGCAACAATCGCACCGTTTCGGAAACTTCAAGCACTGGCAGCGTTGAAGTACCGCCGCCCGACTATGACGAGGTCTTAACAGCCACTGTGTGAGGGAGTTATGCTTGGTTTTCACTATGTCAAAACCGTCCGTCAAAGAGAGAAAAAGAGAGAATTTCCCATATGAAATTTGCCAACATGCTGGCAAATTTGATTGAATTTGACATAGTGAAAACCAGGCATTAGTGTGATTAATTATATGTCCAAGAGAGCAAAAAAACAGAGAATCTGAAGATATTAGTGTTTTTGTTTGTACTACAATCGTGTGTGTTTCTAAAGCTTACATTACAATGTTTTTGTGTGCTCCCATTATGCACACAAGAACCTGACACTGCCACTGCTGACGCGCTATAGTAATTTAGGCTGAACTAAATGCTCTCTCTCTTTCTGTTTCTCTCTTTCTCTCTCTTTTATTAATACTTTTTTCTCTTTTATAAATACTTCTCTATTCACAATTGCTCTTGTTATTTCCTACTGGGAATATATTTGTGTACAGACAAATACAAAATAAACAATATTTACATACCTATGTACGTATAACTAGATAAAGATAAAGAGAATTAAGTAGCTACTTGAAAACAAAGCTAAAAAAAAAAAGAAAAACAAATTTAAAAAACATTTCGCTACAATTGACAAAGTGCTTGCTTATATTTGTGTATCGTTGTGTATGTCAATCTATGCAAATGAATTTGCGTATGTATTTGTAATATGTATGTATGTATGTGTAAGTACTGCCTTTGAAACTTTTTTGAGATTTGCAAAGCTTTATAAATTTGTAATTCAATTGATTATTTTTTATATGACATCAATTCAATTTGGAATTGACATTGAAAATAATGTATGAATGCATAGTAAAATTCAAAGATTAGGTTGTTTTTAAAGAGGAGTTGAATTTCAACATAAAAATATACATTTAGTATTTAGCATACATATATACTGACTAGTGTTATATGTGCTGAAGAAAATTGAGGTGAGTTACAAAGGAGTTAGTGTGTGTGCACACTAACGATCGTAAACGCATGTACGTGTATAATGCAAATATGTATACCTATGTGGAGAGGGTGTAATTATAAATGAGAGAGAATACAGTAAAAGAGAGAGAGCTTAAAGATGGAAAGAGAGCATAGTTTTTCAAACAGTAAACAATGCGAGCTTATTGCAAACGAAAATACTGGTCCTCTCTTCTTCGCTCTCTTCAAAAAACATAAGAGAGAGCATAAATTTAGAAAGAGCATACAGTTTTTCAAACAATAAACAGTATGAGCTTATTGCAAATGAAAATACTGGTCTCTGGTCTCTTCTTAGCTCTCTTAGAAACTCATGAACACACAATTACTCTCACACACGAACTTTCTCTTTTCTTACACTACGGAAAGAAAGATGCACATTCAAATACAGTACACATCCTTGATATATTTGTATGACAAATATCGTTGGATTTCAATCTAGTGATAATAATTATAATTATATGATTAATTTTAAATAAAGGACTAATTTATTAATATTAGCAACTGAAGCATAAATTTGCTGTAGATTATCTTTAACCTACATAACTAATAATTCAATGAGAAAACTAAGCAAAAAAGAAAAATACATAAACATAAAAAATACCATTAAAAAATTCCATTTTAATAATAAAAACCATAAAAATGAAAATCACAAACCAATCCTCTGTGCTACTGTGTAGTGTAGTGAATAAACTGTCTATATTTTCTCTCTCTCTCTCTCTTTCTCTCTCTCTCATTCTCATTTTCTATCTTTTTCACTACTTAGATAAAATTTGCAAGCAGCATAATCCAATCCCAAAGATTATGAACATGAAAGCATATAAAAATATAAAAATGAAATACTTGGTACCCAAATTTAAATAAATATAAAAAGTGTTCATTGTAAATATTAAGTCGTGCGTAAGGCGAACTAAGGCAAATATTCCACTTCAACCAACTTCAACCGCAGCCATTTGCTGTGTGTAGCACAATGAGGTCAACTGTTTAAATGCGAGAAAAAAATAGAGATATATATAAATTTATTTGTGTATGTATGTATGTAGATGTATTTATGTATGTAGATGTAAAACATAGATATTTTTAGTCGTTTTGGACTTTTTTAAAAAAATTAAGTAAGTAATAAAAGTTAATATGGAGAAATGTTGAATATAATTTGGCAAATGTAGTAATTTCATGGAGAGGAGAAGGGAGAGAGAGATTGAATAAAACGGAGAGAGTGAGAGAGAGAAATGCTTAGCAGATGAGTCAACACCCATTTTCTTGATTATTTTAATGAATTTTCTCTTTATAAGTCAGTAATTTTTAACATGTTGCAATATGTAAAGAGTTCAAAGTTGTTTAGAACAGTACAGAATGCTCAGTTCTTATGTTAAGTTTAGAGAGAAATGAGTAGAAGATGAAGTAGCACCCATTTTCCCAATTATGTTAATGAGTTTTCTCTGTATAGGTGAGAGATCTTCAATATGTTAACAAGCAAAGAGATCACAAATGTTAAGTACAGTACAGAATGCTAAGTGCTTGTGTTAAGTTAACATGATCAAATTTTGAATATAATTTGGCAAGTGATGTATTTTCGTTGAGAGGAGAAGGGCAACAGAGAGATCGAGTAAAATAGATAAAGTGAGAGAGAGAAATGTTTGGTATATATTCTTATACCATATTCTTGATTATGTTAATGAATTTTCTATATGTTAGTGAGAAATCTTCAACATGTTAATGTACAAAGAGATCAAAAATGTTAAGTACAGTACAGAATTCTTTGTGCTTATGTTAAGTTAAGAGAGAAATGTTTAGAAGATTAGGTAGCACCTATTTTCTTGATTATGTTAATGAGTTTTCAAGATGCTAACATGCAAAGAGTTCAAAAATGTTAAGTACAGTATGGAATGCTAAGTACTTATGTTAAGTTAATATGGAGAAATGTTGAATATAATTTGGAAAATTAAGATTTTCGTTGAGAAGGAAAGGGAGAGAGCGATTGAGTAAAACGGAGAGAGTAAAAGAGAGAAATTTTGTAGTATATATGAGTAAACACTCGAAGAAATTAAAAATTTCTTTTACAAAGAGATTAAGCCTGTTCATGATCAAATATTTATGTTCTTAAATATGTTCATATGTGAAGAAATTAAGCATGTTCAGTACATAATAGAACATTAATTTTCCTGAACATTTATGCTCTTTAGTATAGTAACAATCGAGAAAGAAAAAAAAGTGAGTGAAAGAGAAGCACAGAAAGTTCATTCATGTTCTTGAACATTTATTTTCTTGAAAAAAATGTTCAGTGTGGGAGCCAAAAAGTTTGTTCTTAAACATATTCATATTCGAAAAGATTAACAATGTTCCATACATGGTCATTTGCGAATAATATTGTTCAGTATATGAACACTCATGTGAACACTCATAAACGTGTACTTAATGTATACAGAAAGATTCATGCATTTTTTTATCCAAAGTTGAAGGAAATCTTGAGATGTCTAGTGCCCCAAAGTTGAGAACTATGCGACTTTGAATCCAGTCTAATTCAATTTTATTGCTAATCAACAGAATTATTGAACTTTGCACATATGGAGAAAGATCAATTCAGTGTTCGCATATTTTTAATACTTTTTAATGAAATAATGAAAGTTTCATTAATTAATCATAGTTCAAAACCTAAAGAAATGACAACCACAAATCTTAAAAAAAAATTCTAACAACTTCTTTCACTCCAACCTTTGTGCTATTTCTAAAATCGGGTGGGCGTTATACAAAAAAAAAACCGCACAACTAAAACTAACACAAATTTCTAATAACTATTTTTGTTTATGCCTGTACCGCCTGCTTCGAGCGTGTTTGTCCTTTTTCTCTCAGGCAAAAACAACAAACGAGTTGAGCTCTCATTTTTTCTTTTCTTTTTTTTCCCCATGCTGCATTAAATCGCTAAAGTTTTAAGCATATGCTTTTAAAACATTATTTACTTTTTCTTTTCTATTTAGTTGCCATTTTGTGTCAAACTCTTTTCGCTTTTTTGCATATATTTTTTCGCTGCAGGCTTTTAGGCTTATGTTTAAAAATAAAAACCAAATGAAACTTTTAGCCTTTTTGCCTACATTTTATATGTTTTGAGCGATTGAAACGTTTTTGATAAATGCGCTCGCTGTGGTGCATAGTAAACAAACAAAAAAAAAGAGTTGATGACCCAAAGTAATTTGCATAAAATAACGTTTAGGCTTCAAATGACTTATATGCGGTGGCCACATAAAAGTATGCTTTGAATTTGAAGTTTTTTTTCTGGTTTCATTTACTTTTTCATTTGAAAGTTATCTGGGATTTTGATGATGCAGTTAAGCTTATCACAAACTAATAAATATGAATAGGTTGTTGTTGTTAGAAAAATGATATGGTTTAAGAAATTAAGTTACATTTTTAAATTGTAAAAAAAAAACACCATGGTCCAATCGCTTACTCGTTTAAAGTTGCTTACTTCTCTTAGCATTTATGTTGATTAATAAACCAAGGTAAGCAAAATTTTAAATTTCTTTTCATCATCATACATGCAAAATGCTCTTTTTTCTGTTTTTTCTTTATTAATAACAATTTGCTTACTCGCTTGCAACATATGTGACGACGCACTTGCAGACAACACGTTAATAATAGCTTTATGTGTGTTAACATGTTACTCAAAATTACGCTTCGGAAAAAAAAAAATAAGAATCTAAAATAAATTGTACTTTCAACAGAGTACCAAAAAAAAAAAGGGCATCGTAAAAAAAAGTAAAGAAAATATTTTCAAAGCAGCCTTTTTTATGAACATCATTCATGTGTCTGAATTATCTCGTTTGTCAGCAGCAAAAGGAATAAAAATAAATAGAAGCCAGTCATCTACTATAAACAGGGGAATACCGTGAGCACTTTCAACTACGCACACATACATTAAATTTGCTCATTTGTCTGGAGGGATATAATTGAGGTGCTGCTTAAAATTAAGCGTCTCTAAGATTGCAAACTAGTTGAGCTGTTTAAAAATAGAGTCATTTGAGATTTTAGATTTTTTTTTTTTTGAAAATGATTTTAAGTGAACTTGGAAATAAATTCATAAAATTGAGGTAAATGACTGTAAATATTCATTTGTGATATATATTATATTTTTTTGCATCATTTAATAAGAGACTCAGTGAAAATGATGTTTTAATTGGCTACAAGGTTTCAATCAAATTTGTCATGTCATGTCTGTGATTGATTGAAAAGCAATGTGATTTGAAACACGGTTTGACTTGGAACACGGTTCGATTTTGAACACGGTTTGACTTGAAACATGGCCTGATTTGTATCATAGTTTGACTTTGGAGCACGGTCTTATTTGAAACACGATTTGATTCGGAACACGGTTTGATTCGGAACACAGTCTGATTTAGAACATGGTCTGATTTGCATCACGGTTTGACTTTGAACACGGTCTTATTTCGAACCCGGTTAGATTTGAAACACGGTTTGATTTGGAACACGATTTGATTTGGAACACGGTCTGATTTGGAACACGGTCAGATTTAGAACACGGCCTGATTTGGAACATGCTCTGATTGGAAAACGGTCTGATTTAGAGCTCAACCTGATTCGAAACCCGGTTTGACTTGAAACATGATCTTGAAGCACGGTCTGATTTGAAACATGGTCTGATTTGGAACATAGTCTGATTAAAAGTACGGTCGGATTTGTAACATTGTCTGATTTGGAACACGTTCTGATTCGGAACACTGTCCGATTTGAAACACAATCTCATTTGGAACACGGTCTGATTTGGAACACAGTCTGATGCGAAACACCGCCTGATTTGAGCTTGACTTGATTCGGAACACGATCTGATTTTTAACTCGACCTGATTCGGAACACGGTTTGACTTGGTACACGGTCTGATTTTGAACACGTTCTGATTTGCATCACTATCTGAATCGAAACACCGTCAGATTTGGAGCTCGACCTGATTCGGAAAACGGTTTGACTTGGAACATGATCTGATTTGCATCACGGTTTGACTTGAAGCACGGCTTGATATTAAACATGGTTTAATATGGAACACAGTCTTATTTAAAACAAGGTCTGGTTAAAAGCACCGTCTGATTTGGAATACGGTTTGATTAGAAATACGTTTTGATTTGGAACATGGTCGGATTCGATCGAATCAGAAAGTAATTTGGAACACAATCTAAAGTGGAACGCAATCAGATTTTGAATACGGTTCAAGGTGGAACACAATCTGATATGGAACACGGTGTGATTTGAACACGGTTTGACTTGAAACATGTCCTGATTTGTATCAAAGTTTGACTTTGGAGCACGGTCTTATTTGAAACATAGTCTGATTTGGAACCCGGTCTGATTTGGAGCACGGTCAGATTTAGAACACGGCCTGATTTGGAACATGCTCTGATTGGAACACTGTCTTATTTAGAGCTCAACCTGATTCGAAACACGTTCTGATTTGGAACACATTCTGATTTGGAATACAGTCTGATTCAAAACACTGTCTGATTTAGAGCTCGACCTGATTCGGAACCCGGTTTGACTTGAAACATGATCTGATTTGCATCACGGTTTGACTTGGAACATGGTCTGATTCGAAACACGGTCTAATTTAGAGCTCAAAATGATTCGAAACACGCTTTGACCTGGTCTCACTTGCATCACGGTTTGATTTGAAGCACGGTCTGATTTGTATAAAAGTCTGATTTGAAACACAATCTGATTTGGAACACGGTCTAATTTGAAACACAGTCTGCTTTGGAACACGTTTTGATTCGGAACACTTGCTGATTTGGAGCATGGTCTGATTTGGAATACAGACTGAATCGGAACACAGTCTGATTTGGAACACGTTCTGATTCGGAACACTGTGCGATTTGAAACACAATCTCATTTGGAACACGGTCTGATTTGGAACACGGTCTAATTTGGGACACGGTCTGATGCGAAACACCGCCTGATTTGAGCTTGACTTGATTCGGAACACGATCTGATTTTTAACTCGACCTGATTCGGAACACGGTTTGACTTGGTACACGGTCTGATTTAGAACACGGTTTGATTTGGAACACGGTCTGATTTGCATCACTATCTGAATCGAAACACCGTCAGATTTGGAGCTCGACCTGATTCGGAAAACGGTTTGACTTGGAACATGATCTGATTTGCATCACGGTTTGACTTGAAGCACGGCTTGATATTAAACATGGTTTAATATGGAACACAGTCTTATTTAAAACAAGGTCTGGTTAAAAGCACCGTCTGATTTGGAATACGTTTTGATTTGGAACATGGTCGGATTCGATCGAATCAGAAAGTGATTTGGAACACAATCTAAAGTGGAACGCAATCAGATTTTGAATACGGTTCAAGGTGGAACACAATCTGATATGGAACACGGTGTGATTTGAAATGCGATCTGATTTAGAACACATTCCAATTAAAATCACAGTCGGATTCAAAGTATGGTTTGATTTGAAACACGGTCAGATTTGGAACATGGTTGAAACATGGTTGGGACATGGTTGTCCTAGAAAACTAAAAATAGAGCATTGTCAAAATTGGACAGTAGTCTGAGTTGAAACTTGGTCTAAGTTGATACATAATTTAAATTGAAACATATTTTGTGTTGGAAGGAACATTATACGAATTGGGGCACGTTTTTAAATGGAACACAGTCCAATTTGGAACATGATCTAATCTGGAAAATAGTCTGATCAGGAATAAGATCTGATTTGGAGCGCTGATTAATTTGGGACACGGTCCGTTTCGGAATACAGACTGATTCAAAAGAGAGACTGTGTTAAATATTATTTGTGTTAGAACACATTTGGTGTTAGTCTGTAGTTAGTTTGTACAGTCAGATTTAGAGCAGGGTTTGATTTGAAACATGGCTTGATTTGGAATTCGGACTTATTTGGAAAACGGCCATACGTTCTCAATTACAATAGCAGCGGCAAGTCGATCGATGCTACTATGTTTGATTTATTGCGCAGTGTCGAAGTTGCAGCACGCTTTAATTCGATACGTATTCTGAGTCAAAATACGCTGTGAGTTGGTACACGTTCTGAAATGGTACACAGTCTGACGAGGGTCATAGTTTGAGTTGCTACATATTTCTCTGCATGGATATATCTTTTCTCAGTCTCAATCAGAAAAGATTAGCAAAGAATTAGTTACTTTCATTTATAATTTTTTACCTTTTACAATTTTTTCCCCCTTGATTTTTAATCGGCAAAATCACTTTGATTCCATTTGGCTTTATGATTTTTATAAATGAGACAAAATTGTCATGAATTTAATTTCATCACAGAGGTAATCTTCGTAATGCTACTAAAAACCTATAATTAACTCTCTCTCCTATCACTCTCCACTTCTATCAACTCCTCTATTATTTCTTATCACCGCATATATACGCTATTGCTTTTCAACTCTATCTCCATTAATCAACATCTCCATCCTCTTGCAGTCTTCATTTCCATCTAATATCACCACCTCTATCATGCCCTTTCACCCCTTCTATCCATTATTAATCACCACCTTTTTCATGCCCTAGCACCACGTATATCCCCTATCATCACGTCTATCACAGTAAAGAAAGAGATTGGTCTTTTGTCGTAAACTCTCTCTCTCTCTCTCTACTAACATTAATGATTTGCTGCGGAGAACAGAAATAAAAATTATGTTATCTCAGTAAAAGAGAGTGTGGTGAGTTTTTCTAAGCTCTCAATTTGAGAGAGCGAAAAACTTCATATGAAAAAAAAGTGAAGAGTTACTTTACAGAGGAAAAATATTAACTATGTCAAATTCAATAAAATTTGTCAACATGTTGGCAATTTCACATAGAAAATTCTCTCTTTCTCTCTCTTTCACATGGAATATAACATACTGAAAACCAGGCATAACTTTCAGCGCATGGAAAGCTCCTCTAAACTCTACATTTTCCTGTTGGTTATATTTACCTTATCATTTCAGTACAAAAAAAAAATTAATCACGAACAAACCAAAAACAAAGCAAATAGCAAGACGCAACACATATTTTTCACATGTGTCAATTTAAAGCACGGTTACAACGGGGAATACATAATACTTCTACATACAAGTGTAAATGTATTGCTGCATAGCTCACAAAAATTCGAAAGTGATAAGGTTGCCAAAGTATGACGTCGCAGTGGAAGTACCAGGCACAAGTAGAACAACTTCAGCAGCACACATCTTAATATCATAAATGAGTTTTAATTTGACTTTTTAGGTGAATAATTTGCGCTGTTGTTGTATGAACATAAGCAGGCTGCCTTTAATGTTTGTTGTTAAGTTTCGTACCCTCCCTCATGTGCTTACATGAATGTAAATTATTTATTTATTTTACTGAGAATTCTTTTAATATTTTATAATATTCTGCAGATATTTTGTACACTTGTTTGTTATACAAAAAACAAAATTGTTAAATTAAGTGAAATTTATTAGCAAAAGACAAAAAAATATTAAAAAAAAAAACAAAATATGTAATAGCAAATTTTCTTATAATAATTTTTGCACGCCAACGGGCACATTAAACGCTTTGCAACACGTGCCACTTGCTAATGACAACACAACAAAATGTACGGAGTACTTTTCTGCTATTGTATCTGTCGCTGCTGTTTATACCTGTGTACTTCTCTCTTCCTTGCACTTTTTTTGCTTGCTTGCTTTAGCTGCAAATGGCGCAACAATAACAATGACTTTATTGTTTGTTTCTACATCTTTAGATACTTTTTCTTTCGGATTTTTTTATATGTACTTACACACATATACATGTATTTATGTAGAGTGAAGAACATACCACAAAAACAACTTCATCTAATGTCGCACTTGTCGTACGTGCTTTGGTGCTTACTTGCTAGCTGCAAGTAAAGCAAGTATTTGAATTTTTTCATTTTATTTTCATTTAACTTTCACTTTACTGTGAAGTATATCTTAAGGCGCAGTACCAGCAAGCAACTGAAAGCAGCATATTTGTTGTGCTCATTTTCATGTTACTGAAGTGAAGTAAAAATGACTGGAAGCTAATAGCTAGATATATTTGACATTTACTTATGTATGTTTTTAAAAACATGTGTATTTTTTTTTTTTTTTGGATGTACATGTAACTTTATAATTTTGAAATAAAATCAGAAAACTTAAATACCTAATTTTCGTTAAGGTTTCTGCATTATTAAAATATAAAATTTTAGAGCAATTTTAGGCTCAATATAGTCGTAAGAAAACATATTTATGAAGGGTCACACCATGTACTGCACTTATTAAAATGCCCAGTAAAATGACCATATTAGCCCCCAAGGTCAACCCAGTAACAACAACAATCCCAACTTCAACAACTAGTATTTTGTTTATTTGACATGGGCATAGCAGAGCTCTCTCTTCGTTTCTCTCTGTTACTCTCTTTATTTCTTTCGCAGCCCAATAGCAACTACAATAATTTTAACAACAACCATTATTATTTTTTACTTGTCATGGGAATAGCAAAGCTCTCTCACTCTCTTTATTTCTCTTTCTCTGTCCAAACTGGCCCCCAAGTTCAACCCAGTAACAACAACAACACCAACTTCAACAACTAGTATATTGCTCAATTGACATGGGCATAGCAGAACTCTCTCTTCGTCACTCTCATTCTCTCTCTTTTTTTTTTTCTCAACCCAATAACAGCAACAACAATAATATTAATTAAAACTACTAGTATTTTTTTTTTATTGTCATGGAAACATCAGAGCGCTCTCTCTCTCTCTCTCTCACTTTTTATTTCGCACTCTCTGACCAAACTGGCGGCAAATCCACCATATAATAATACCAACAACAACCACTAGTAATTCTAGCAGAGCTTTTCCTCTTCCTGTGTTACTTTATCTCTCTCTTTCGGGGAATGGCATTAACATTCTATAAGGTTGAGTTTACATATGCCAGAAAATTACTGTTCATGCTCTCAGCAAATATTTCATGCAAATATAAACTCCGTCTTGGTCTATCAGCTTTCTCAAGGCAACTAAACTACATCTACCCAATAAGATGGATGGAACCATGAGCTGTATGATAACTTTGATACAGCCCACCGTATGAAAGTCTATACGATTTTATTGAAAATGCTAAGTAAGTTAAATAAAACATTCCGATCAACTGACTGTAACACACATAACTCACCGGATACCTTTTTGGCAATCGATTATAGTTTGTAGGACCAACTACATATCGATGGTCATACGTTGACCCCTCGTATGTAGTTTTTCACCACTTTTAAAAGAGTCGACAAAAAATTTATATAAAGAATATGTAAAATTGGGTTTTAAATAATTTTAAATAAGAAAAAAATGTTTTTGGAATTATTTTTTTTATTTTGACTACATTTTTATATATTGTTCATTGAAATTTATTGCGTTATTGTCTTGTCTTCCAAAAGTGGTGAAAAAAGTACTTACGAGGGGTCAAATTATGACCATCGATATCAACTTTTTGAATTATTTTAAATTGAAACGCTTAAGTGAGGAACAGAATCTGAAGCTGAAGCGTAAAGTAGCAATCTGTTAACGGTAAAATGTATACATTTTCCCTTAGCGACGCGTTTCTGACACACTTCGAAAGCATTTGTTTTTTATTTTGCACCCGGGAAACGCACCCATTGTGTTTGATTACAATGGAAATGTATACATTTTACTTTTTTAACAGATTGTTACTTCACGCTTCAGCTGCACATTCTGTTCCTCACTTTAATGTATACGAAACTGCTAGGTGTGGGGAAAATGTTAAAATGCGAACAAAGTTTTTATTTTCATGTTAATTAACATTAATGATCACGCTTGTGTATGTGTGTAAAAATCAAAATTGTATGTATGTATATATGGGGAGTAAGTAAATATAACAGAGAAAGAGAGAGAGAAATCTCACAGTTAAAAGAAACCAACAACAATTCATATGTTCACATTATGAGCACTAATATTCATACGTTAATTGGAGTGTCAGTGTAGTTGTGTCTGCTAAAATTCTCTCATACATACATAAATATTATACAAACGTGTTTTAACAGATAACCGATGCTGATGCTGTAAGTTAGATATCTCTCTGAGATAATAGTGCTTTAGTATCTAACATAGTGAATCTCTCTCACTATCTTCTTTTTCCCCTCATTACAGTAATTCTTCTGAAACCCATACAAACTAAAGTGGATATCCCAGAAGTTTTTGCATGCAAATATTTTTTAAAGATTAAGTTAATATTTAATATACACAAAAAAAAAATTGTTCATACATAAGAATAAGCTTAAAAACTGCCAAAGTTAAAACTGACTTAAACCATAAAACCCCACACATCACCAATATCATCATGGCATTGATTGTCATAAATCATTATTGTTTTTTCTTTTTTTTTTTGTATTTTTCAATTTAAAGTTATTATTTTCACCGAATGACATGAAAAACCATAATCAGTGAACATAAATACGTTCAGTACACACATATGAATACACACATATATGTAAGTGCACAATGTAAAAATCACTTATAAAATACAATAATGTACACTATTAATTAAAATCAGGTATAATTCCATTAAAAGTAAAAACCAATGCAAAAAGGAAAAAATTAACAATAACTGCATGAAAATTTATTAATTTCATTTACATCCTGTTTCCGGTGTTAAAATACTTATATAATAATGTCATACACATATAATATTTTATTATTTATCATATACTATTTTAAAATAACAAAACAAAAATTTCTGCTATGAAAAAAAAAAATAAAATAAAAAATTAAATCCCTACATTTCATAACCACAAATTCATAATAACATATAAATATTAAAAATTACAATATAATAAAATGCAGTTTGCATAAAAATTTTAGAAACAAACACAAAAACAGACGAAAAAAATTTGTAAATCACTGCCGTAAATTATTAGGTATAATTAAAATATGTGCCATAATTAATTTACAAAATATAGGAAATGAGGCATTTTCAATTTCGTTTAATATCCGTTGAAAATCAAAAGTTGGTGGATTTTTATTTTTTTTTTTTTGAAAAATAATTTAAATCATGGGTATTTTTTTTTTTTTTTATTTATTAATTTTTTGTTATTTTTTTAATGCATTTTTATGCATTATAAAAACAAAATGTCTGAAGATAGGAGTCATTATCCATACTCTCTTTTTAACAAATTTTGGACCTCTGTCGTTATTTTTTAAATTTTTAATCAGACCAAAAAGCCTGAATTCAATGTTCATACATAGAGAGAAAATCAGAAACCGTATTGAATGAATAATGCCAAATGGCTCGTGATTGGTCGTTTGGCTCTTAAAAAGAGCGAGAGTGGAATGATATATGTGTGTGTGGTGTTAGTTAATCACCTAATTCACCACTGCTCTAAAAGAGCAAACTGAGTACAGATTTAAAATCGGGGTAATTGCTATGTTTCAAAACAAGATATTGCAGTTTAAAAAACAATATTTTGTCATATAAACGAAAAAATATTTTAGAATTAATAAAGTATTTACGAGGTGTCAACATATGACAATTCTTATAACATTTTTTATTCACCTCACTAATTTTGGCTCTCTCTCTCTCTCTTTCAATCTCTCTTTAAACAAAGTAAAAACAAAATGGCTAAAAATAGCAGTTATTATCCATACTCATTTTTAACCAATTTCAGACCTCTCTCATTCTCTCTTAATTTTAAGTCCAAACAAAATGGCTGAAGGCAATATTCGAATATTGAGAGAATATCTAATTAGTGATTTGACTCTCAACAAAAGTATTTGTGATGTTAGTTAACCACCTAATTCACCACTGCTCTGCTATAAAAGAGAAAACTGAGTGCATATTTAAAATGGACGTAATTGCAAAGCTTTGATGCAAATTTGTCTTATACAATATAGCTCAAATTTTATTTAAAAAATTTTTTTTTTTTTTCGTTTTGTGTATAAAATTACTCGATCATTAGACAAGACATTTAAATAATGTTGAAAATAGTTACTTTTACTTTCAAAAAGTTCTTACTTATTTATTTACTTGCCTAATGCTACAAACGATGATCAATTACAAATGCTTTTGAAAAAATTTTCCACTTTGACTCTGTATTAGAAGCGATGGCAACTGATGCCTGCTCCAAATGAAGTTTGTCAATTCTTTCCACCTTAACTTTTCAACAGAGAATGGATTATCCTCTTCTGCGTACTTCGTAAATAGTTTTCTTCCATTTTCTCAATATGACCTAGTCAGGTTGATTTTTTATCTTCATTCCACTAAAACCACTCGGCGAAGACTACAACAATATCAATATCACTGATTGATAAATCAAATTTCCCTCTTCTAGAACAAATAGGGCCGTACAATACAATTGTAGAAGTGTAAAGAAGTGGAATGAGCATAAAGATTGTTGTAGGACTGGTGGATCCTGATGCTCTCTTATGCGCTCTCTCGAGCACATACCAAATCACACTTACTCTCACACACTAGCTCTTATTTACGTTCACCACAATGCACAATTTGTTTTCTAACTGTATGCTCTCTCTCTCTCTCTCTCTCTTTTTTATTTACTTTCTCTTCACATATACATACATACTTGTTTTATACACAAATACTTGCCAAAACTGAAACAAAACTGATGAGGATTGGCTAAGTTATTGGAGAGAGGGTTCAATTACTCAAACAATACGCCAAATAGAACTGAATATAATATCGCAGTCACAGTTTTATGGAGTTTTATGTCTCTATTGCGCTTACCCCTGGGGCATTGGTTATTTATTTTTATTTTTAATAACAATCGCTCGATTATCAATATGCTTTGCATTCTAGCAATTATGCAATTATAATCAAACAAAAACTGAAATGTCATTTTCACATGTTTCCCCCGCTCAAATTCAGTTTCAGTTTAATTCTATTGCACAAGCACACACACACACACACATAACTGCAACAAAGCATAATATTTGCACACCCATTCATTCTCTTAGTTTCTCTCTTTCTTTCGTTTTCTGCCAGAAACATACACTAACTCTTACAATATCTTTGCCAAGGCATTATAAAATCAACGCTTACCATAACAATACCACAAAGAGAAATATCAAGTACAACGACAACAACAACAACAGCAAAAAGAAAATGTATTGGCATCAAAATCAAAAATTCGCAATAGCTTGCAAATAGCAAGCAACAACGAGAACATCAGACAACGACAACATCATCATCATCAGCAAAACCAGCAGCACAATAAAATGGAATTACAATGGTATTTCATTGTTTAAGCTGCTTATCGATGCAACGATGCAACGGCAGCAGAAACAATCTTTCTAGCTGTCTATGTGTGGTGTCACCAATGCCACAAATACAAAAGCAATAGCAACAGCAACAGCAACAACAATAAGAAACGTAAGAACAAAACAATTTGGAACCGCAACGCCCTCATGTCGTTGGTCAATTTGTATTGACCATCAGTAGAGTCATCGTCATCGCCATCGTCATTGAAATAGCAAAATCAACCAAGTAAAATCTAAAGCAGCAACACACACACACACAACATAACCGTCCTACATTAGCTCAACGTGTAACAGCAACAGCAGCAGCATCTGTAGTAAAAGAATAACCAAACGAATTCTTCGTTGTCTGTTGCTATTACGATTTTCTCGGTTGCCCTCCTAGCTGTCTGTCTGCATTCGATGCAAGTGAATATGCTAATAATAAATAAAACTAAGCGTATAGGTAGCGCTGGTTGCAGTTGTAGTTGTTGTTGGTACTACTGCATACCTATACACTTAATAAATATGCATTTCTATCTACGATGTAATTCCAAATTTGTTTTTGTATAGTAAATTTGAATGCTTCATTGTATTCGAACTTGTCCTCGTAGTGAAAATGTAAAGAGAGTGAAATAGAAACTAATCAGCAAATGGGAAAAATCTAAATCAAATTTTCATATGTCCATCACTTTTTGATAGACAAATTGTAAATTAGTAATCCACATCTGTTTGTGGCAAAATTTAATTTTGTATTTTAATTTCAATTGCAAAAATATTATAGATGCTCGTATATTTGTACACATTTATTTGTATTAACAGAGAATGGAAGATATAAGCGATTAAAGTATTAAAAATAAAAGCAATTACTAAGCAAACCTTATAAAATTTGAATAAAAAGCTTATATTTTTATCAAAAAAATACCAAAAAAAAAAAAAACTAGGTAGAAAAGAGAGAAAATTATCTACTAGCATTCGGTAGGTATACGATTTGCAATTCAGAACAATCAATTTAACTAAAACAGAGAGAGAAAGAGAGAATAAAATTTCTAATTCATCAGAGTCATTAAACCCGAATATATATTTGAGCGGAGAGAAGAGCTAGTATGACCTAGTCAGGCATGTTTTTTGTCTCTCTTCCACTAAACCCACGCAGCGAGGTCCCAACAAGTTCAATTTCATTGATTAATGAATCAATTTTTCCACTTGTAGAAAAATTTGTGTTGGACAATTCAATTGTAGAAGTGTAAAAAAGTGTAATGAGTACAAAGATTGCACAGCACTGGTCAAAGCTGATGCTCTCTTATGCGCTCTCTCAAGCAAATACCAAATCCCACTCACTCTCATACACTATCCGTTATTTACTACATTGGAGAGAGTGTAGCATGGTGTGAATATTTGGTAAGTTTTTTTTCTAACTGTATGCTCTATGAAAAAGAGAGAATAAAATTTCTAATTCTAGAAAGTCATTAAACTCGTACATATGTTTGAGAGAAGGGATGAGCTAGTGTGAGAGAGAGAATAGTTGTAATATGTTGAGTGTTTGCATATGTGTATAAGTATGTGTGAGAAAAGTAAGAAAATGCTGACGATCATTAACCGATATGGATACCGTTCAATCAAACGCTCAAAACATGCAAACTCACCACACATTCAACTCACCAAATTAAGAGGCCAACAAAAAAAGAACAGTTGTAAACGAAGTAAACGAAGAAGAGGAAGAATTTTCAATTTATATGCAAAAAAAGTAAATTTTTACAATTTACTTTAATAAAAATAACAATTAATAAAAATAAATCTTATAAATCACAGATTTTGCGTGCGTTCTACTTATTTACTTAAACAAATGTTCTTTCGAGCCGGATGAACCGGGTTCACCTAATTAGTTGAATGAAGAATAATTGCGGAAGCATAATTTATTCGATTTAATATAATTGTGTATTTGGTCAAAGCGAATTTATGCAGCTTGGATATAATTGTGCGTTTAATCAAGGCGACTACAAGCAAATTTATGCAATATTTGTGGGATTGTGTTTCGAAGTATTCAGTCAAAGCAGAACAGCAAGTTTAAGCATGCAATCGATATGAACTGAAATCTAAGCAACTACAAAAGCAATTTAAGGAACCCAGTCAAATGCGTCACAGCAGCTAAACGCAATAAATGCCAATACAACAGAATTGTTATTAATCACCCTAATCGAAGAAAATTTCTATGGTGAAACAAAATGCCAATGGGAAATGGTGCGGGACCTAATAAAAACCAGCGAAGTCTCACATTTAATGTTCGTAAAAGACCAAATTTGCAGTCAAACAGTCGAAATGAGCGTGATAATCAACAAAGACCCCAGGCATCTGATTCGTACATGCAAACAAAAGACCGAAATTCCAGAGCATATCGATCATGCCAAGGTGATCATGCATGTTTTTATTGTCCACCGTATCGTTCTATGTTATAATCGGCAAAAACTGCAAGGGTGATGCAGTTACAGCTTTGCGAAATTTGTTTTGGTGCCTTGGTGCCAATTACGAACTACGCTATGGTCCTTTTTGGTCATTAACCTTGTCCACGATGCGGCAATATCTCGCATAATAGCGTTCTCTGCCCAAAAGCACCAATCAATATGATTTTCAGTACAAATATAAGTATTGCGGTAGATAATTCGAACAAAGATGTAGAAGCAAATGATCATGATCCATAGGAATCCAGTTCGGTAGAGTAACAGATACGAGTACTAAACTGCACTCATGCTTTGTGGGTAGAAGAATTTTTTCTTCTTTTTTCTTTTATTGCAATATTAAAAATATCGGTAATTTTTCCGCTGGGATGCAGCTTCGAGAGAGAAAAAAAGAGGAAGCTATAACAAAGAGAGTATTAATTATTTGAATAATTGAGTTATTATTGTTTCTCTCTAACTGTGTTTTTTTTTTCTTATTCTCTTCAAAATGCATAAAAAAGAAAGGATTAGTAGGCAAAACAAGAATGTTTAAAAAAAAAAATAAAAAATAAAGCGTCCATGTTTGCTAATGTGTGTACCAATTTTGCTCTTCTCTATTTAGACCAGTCACCTAGGCCTCCCTGAACATGTTTCAACCATGGGAAGCTGAATTCATAAGAATATGAAGTTAAGTCTAGCAACTTTTATACCCCTCCTGTCCTAAAATTACAAGCACATTATACATTAATATGCTGTTATAAATACAAAAATACATATATATCTACCTGCACCATCAAGACTAAGAGGGGATGGGTGAAGGTGGCGGGGTTTGGATGAAAAACCTCTCCCTTACCTATGCAAATTTCATACATTTTGATCGTTGACCATGAATGCAATAAAAAAAAAGTGTAAGAACAAGTTTAAACCCCTTTTAAGAAATCTCTGAATCCGCTAGTGTCTACCTGCATGTGCACAGTCTCACTATTTTTATAACATTTTAACATTTATGTAAATACAAATTATGTAAATACATTAAAAAAAAAAATAGGGAAGAATTGAGGTCAGCTACAAACAAAAACTTAGTAGTTGCTATTTTTACCCTCATTTAAAAAATGCGCTTTTATTGCAAGTGATTTGTACCTTTCAATTTTTTTTTTTATTACAAATGCACATATGACTTGCCCACTGGGTTAAATGTTTCTCATACACACAACCGCACACATGAGTACACACACATATACATATTTCTAAAAGAGAAAACAAATTCTTCATACACAAAAACAAAGTGTTACTCACACATGCACGGAAGAGCGCGCGTATACAATATACATAAAGAAAAAAATGAGGGCATCCTGTGGGAATATGCATATTCATTCATTCATATACGAATATGTATGTATATATTACTAAGCAAGCCGCAATGAAAAATGCTTTGAGCATCATTAATTTGAGTCGAATAGCTTAACTTGTACGAGAATATTATGCCACTGTGTTTATATGCGAGTATTTAGAATTCTTCATGCATATTTATACAGACAAACTGAAATACTAACTATTTAGATTTACTGGAAGTAAAACTCTACTTTATTATTAATATATTCACATAAATTCTATTACATTCTACTATATATGCAGTAAGAAAAAAAAAGAAACTCTCTAATTGTTAACAATTTGGAATAATTTTGTAACTTATCTAGACTGGAAGTCTGAGTGCAAAACTTGTAATAAAAAGCTTCTTTTTTTTAATGAAATTGCGTTCATAAAAAGTAAATAATCGGAAAAAAATTCATATTTATTGCTGATGAAACATGAGTTTGCACTATTTTTTTTAAGTACTTACTTATGTATAAATTTCATGTTCCTTATCTCCACAAAAAATCATAAAAATAAAAAAATAATAAAGCTTCCAGTTTCAAATAAAGCGCGCAAAAAATTAATGAATTTGTTTTCTTTAAATGGACGAAGGGGGACAGGGAAAAATAGTCTCTAGAATAACTTTCGTAAAAATTGTCAATATTGATCAATGGCCATGCCTACCTTCCTACCTAGAAATATTGCTACAAATACAACGAAATTCGATACAGTTAGTCTAGGTTATAAATAAAATATTTTAAGCAAAAAAATATCAAACTGGTTTACTTTTCACCCCTACCCACCATCTAAAACTAGAAAATATTAGACGGTGCGTCGCTGCAGTAGATAACAACCATAAGTACGTACATATAATTAATACATTTAAATAAAAACAATATATAAACACAATTCTTTAAAAAAGTTGCATAATCAGATTTTATTCTTACCGCCTAAACAGTTGTTGCTGTTGTTTATTAATATACTTATGATAAGAATCACAAAAACAAAAATATACACAGACAAGAGCACAAGAGAGCGCATTGCTGCTCTCTGCAATTCAAAAGTTAGAGCATACTTATTTGCATTTAAATTATCATAAAGACATTTGCTCATATTTACTCTCTCTCTCTCTCTCTCTCTTTTCCTATCAATTTGATACTAACGTCAAATTGTAGGAGGTTAATATTTGTTTTCAATTGCTAGAAATAAAAATGATTTTGATTTAATTGAAATGAGATTTTGATCAAAAATTTAATGAAAAAATTTGAAAACTCATGCTGACAATTGTGTTAATTTTTAATGAGGCATTTTTAAGTGACAGATTGTAATTTATTAATATTTCAACTAATCTTATTGCCGGTCACTACGTAGTGAGAGTAATTATAATACACTGTATAACAGCAAAATAGTGTCAAAGTTCATTCTCGGCTCTTCTGAAGTATTTTTACCGCTGATGACGAAGATGTAACACTTTTTTTCCGGTCAGGTCGAGTTTCGTCCACACGAAAAATTCGAAAAATCTTAAAACTGCATGTAAGAAGCAAAACAAAAACAGAAAAAAGTTTTCATCCATGAACCCCTTACCAAATTTTCAAAAACCAAAATTTACCAAATATGTACCAAAAATGTACGAAAAATTTGAATTTGATTAAAAATTTTTTTTTTCGTCCAAAACTCTTAAAATTGCATAATTCGTGTAGAAAAGTGACACAGAAAAAAAAAATTTATCCTACCTTAGCAAATTTTCAAAAACGAAAATAATCCAAAAATGCACGAAAAATTTTAATTTTATGAAAAAATGTTTTTTTCCATCCAAAACTCTTAAAATTGCATAATTCGTGTAGAAAAGCAAAAAAAAAAAAAACAGAAAAAAAAATTTCATCTTAACTTACCGAATTTTTAAAAACGAAAATGTATCAAAAATGTACGAGAAATTTTAATGTTATGGAAAATTTTTTTTTCATCCAAAACTCTTAAAACTGCATAATTCGTGTAGAAAAAGCAAAACCAAACAGAAAAAAAATTTCATCCTACCTTACCAAATGTTTAAAAACGAAAATGTACCAAAAATGTACGAAAAATTTTAGTTTTATGAAAATTTTTTTTTTCATCTAAGCTTTTAAAATTGCATAATTCGTGTAGAAAAGCGAAAAAAATAGATGTATTTTCAGAAACGAAAATGTACTAAAAATGCACGAAAAATTTTAATTTTATGAACAATTTTTTTTTTCATCTAAAACTCTTAAAATTGCATAATTCGTGAAGAAAGTGAAAAAACAGAAAAAAAAAATTTTATCTTACCTTACCGAATTTTCAAAAACGAAAATGTACCGAAAATGTACGAAAAATTTTAATGTTATGGAAATTTTTTTTTCATCCAAAACTCTTAAAATTGCATAATTCGTGTAGAAAAAGCAAAACCAAACAGAAAAAAAATTTCATCCTACCTTACCAAAAAACGAAAATGTACGAAAAATTTTAGTTTTATGAAAATTTTTTTTTCTTCTAAAGCTCTTAAAATTGTATAATTCCTGTACAAAAGCGAAAAAAAACAGAAAAAAGCTTCATCTTACCTTACCGAATTTTCAAAAACGTAAATGTACTAAAAATGTACGAGAAATTTTAATGTTTTGGAAAGTTTTTTTTTCATTAAAAGCTCTTAAAATTGCATAATTCTTGTAGAAAAGCGAAAAAAAAAACAGAAAAAAAAATTTCATCGAATTTACATTTTCAAAAACGGAAATGTAACAAAAATATACGAAAAATTTAAGTTTTATGAAAATTTTTTTTTCATCTAAAACTCTTAAAATTGCATAATCCGTGTAGAAAAGGGAAACAAATTTTCACGCTACCTTACCAAATTTTCAAAAACGAAAATGTGCCAAAAATGTACTAAAAATTTACGACACATTTTCTTTTCATTTCAAACTCTTAAAATCCGTAATTCGTGTAGAAAAGCGAAAAAAAAAAGAAAAAAGATTTCATCCATTAATCCTCTCAAATTTTCAAAAAACGAACCTGACCTGACACGAAAAATTTTTTTACAGACTCGTGATCAGAGACCAGAAATACTGCAGAAAAATTGAATTAAAAGTCTCATTTTGTTGTACAGTGTTGTTATTATTATTATTTTTTAATTTTATACAACTTTAATTAGTTAGGAACGCGCTTATCTTATCATTTTATCCCCTTAAGTGATAGGAAGCAGATCTAACTTGATACAAGTGTACTTAAAAAAAATACTGCTATGTAATAAAAATCGAAGTAAAGCGTGCAACTAACTTGTATTCTTTAGTTTAAATCCAATGCGATATAATTCAGCAATGTCATCTATCACTGATACCCAATTAACTTTCCAATGATTGTATGGCACCGACATGTCATTAGCGTCATACTGTAATTTCTATAATAAAAAAAAAAAAAATAAATAAATAAAAAATAACAGCACACAGAATAACAGAATAAATACATATATTTTAATTAAGACCCTGATAAAAAAATTACTATATTTGAATATTAAAAACAAGTTATCAAACGTAAAACAGCTAAACGTAGTACGATAGAATAATAATTTTACTATAGTGACTGCGGGACAAAAATCTCATTTTAATTGCTGTACACATAAATGTTCGGGTTTATTTTAAATGTTCTCAAGTGATAGAGCAGCAATAGGTAGAAAATTCAAAGCGGCAATAAAAATAAAGATCAAGAATTTAATTTAATATCCCGGGCATAAAGTTCAGGCGTAAATTCAGACAGAAATTCAAACTGGACCAAATTGACCAAACTATGACTTGAAATCAGAAAAAAAAAATCATGTATCTACTGGCACTTAAAGTAGAAGTAAAACTTTATTGAAAATTATTTTAAATTTATTAGAAAACATTTATAACAAATTCTGTTGAAGTTTTTGCAGTCTTTTTTTCTCTATTCTGTTGCTGCTTGTTTTCTGTTGACACTCTCTACACTTATTACACACTTATACATATATAACACATGCAAGGAAAGTTTAGCTATGTGCAGTCAGAGAGAGAGAAAGAGAGCTTTCTATGTCGGCTCTCTGCTCAATTATACGTAGCCGAATGAGAACTGCATAACTTCGTTTCTTACTGGTTTTGTAGTAGTGCTACAAAAACAAGATTTTTCAAGAGACTGTTGTTGTTGAAGTTTTTGCTCCCTTCCTCTTTATGTTTTTCTATTGGTACTCTCTGCACTTATCGGCACAAACACGACGTAGTATACGTATATAACACATGCAAGGAAAGCTTAGCTATACGAAATCAAGCTCTCTCACTAAAACATATAAGATAAAACTGCGAGAAGTTGACTCTCTGCTTGATTGTATGTAGCCGATCCACATATGACTTCGTTCGTTAAACACTAACAACAGCACAACTTCGTTTCTTATTAGTTTCGTGTGAGTGTACTGAAAGCTCGTTTTCGTTGCAAAATTCTCAACTCATAACCCTGCTCAAGAAAAAAAAATAGATGAAATTCAAATCACAATTCGGATCAAATATAAAGCTTAAATTTATTTCAAATTTAAACCAAATACAAAAGAGAAATTTAGTCAAAATTGAAACGCAAATTTTGTGTTCATTAAGTACAAAACTCAAACCAAATTCCAGTCTTAAACTTAGACCAAAACTTAAACCTTAAACCAGGTCAAAAACTGAGCCAAACAAATTTTAAGATCTTTAAGATATTTAAGATTAGGGCATCTATTAAATGGCCTTGGCATATTAGCTGTCAGCACAATCAAACTAAAATTTTCCACACCTAATAAATTATAAGCTGAGTATTTTTTCTCGTAACCAAAATTTGTGCAACAAACAAACAATCATTTATTTTTACTCAAAAGCATAACTTTGAGTGAAAGACACTTGAGTTTTTGATAATCAACAAGTGAAACGTGTTGATAATATTTGCCAAAAAACTTAGAAGTTGCTTAGACAATAAAACACAGATAGTCAACAGTCATTAGTAATCTAACGCTAGACTAGTAAGGTTTTCTATTAAAAACTTGCGGTTAGTAAATTTAAATCTGCGGTAAAAATACGAAAGAAAATATTTAAAAATACTTTTAAAACTAAATCTCCAAAATGGCACCAAATATTGACAACTACAATAAAGATGAGCTCGAAGCACCAGAATGGCTGAATGCTGAATTCTTTACAAAAGTTTTACGTGAAAGTGAACATGATTCCAACATAGAAGTTAAACAATTCAAACTATCCCCAGCGACAGCAAAAGGAGATCACTATGCCAGCGTTATGTTTCGCGCGGGTGTTGAATATCAACAGAAAGGAGAAAATAAAACAAAATCCTTGATTATTAAAACAATGCCTGAAGCGGAGGGTAATAAAAAAGATATGATCGGTGAATCGTATATATTTGAGACAGAAATTGGTATGTACACAGAAGTTTTACGACGATTTGAAAGAATATTACGAGAACTGGGGGATGATACCATACTGGCAGCACCGTAAGTTTAAAGAAATTATTGTACTTCCTATAATTGAAATTAATAAGTCTTTTTTTTTTTTTTGGTTTTGCCTATATTTTTTCAGTTGTTTATACCATTCGTTAAGCCCAAAAAAGTTAATGGTCTTCGAAGATATTGTACCTCAAGGTTACACTGTATTACGTGATCGTGAAGTCAATTTAGAAGAAGCCAAATGCGCATTATTGAAATTAGCCAAATGGCATGCCATCAGTTATAAATTACTTAAAGAGGTACAAGTATATATGTAGATATCAGCGTAAAACATTTGCTAATGGCATTATTTTTGTTTTAGGACCCCGCTTTCTTTGATCAATATCGTCATGGTTTCATGAATATGCCTTCTATACGTGAAAATGAGGCGATAACCGGTGGTATAAAATTATTCATTGAAATGTTACATACAGTATCAGATTTCAAAAAGTATATACCATACTTTGAGGCTATGGATGAAAAGTTATTTGATAAATGTGTTGCTTCAACAACGGAGTACTTTGAAAATCCTCAAGAGGATGCTATGTATGTATTGTGCCATGGTGATTTTCATTGTAAGAATATGATGCTAAAAAATGATGAACAAACTGGCAAACTTAAAGATATCATGCTGCTCGATTTTCAACTCAGCTATGTGGGACCGATTGCAAATGATTTGCTCTATTCAATTTATATGCTAATGAGTGTAGAATTACGCGCAAACCATCTAGATGAACTTTTGTATTATTATTTTACGAATTTCGTAGAGACTTTAAAGAAAATTAACTATGAAGGGCAATTGCCAAAAATGGTAGAGTTCCATCAGCAATTGGCGCGCCACAAAAATTTAGGTAATTGTTAATATTTTATATAAAATCAAATACTATTTTAGAATAATCTTGTATTGTTTTATTAAGTAATTGTTAACATAAATATTTCTTCTTTTCTTTTTTTTTCACAGAAATATTTTTACTTATCACATTCTTGCCAATGTGGTGTGCTTTCCGTTCGGGAAATCTTGAAATTGATGAAATGATGGATTCAGTTGATGCACGCAAAGCTTTATATCGAAATTCAGAATATATTAATGAATTAAAAGTGATTCTACCTAAATATTTACATTTAGGATTTTTAGATAATTGAATGAATTTATATACATAAAAATAAAAAAAATAAAAAAATTTAAATTAAAATTTTTTGAATGGATAAATATTTTTGCCAATGAAAAATGAAGAAAAATAGTAAAAAAATAGTTACTGAACTTTTTTGTTTCTTTTATTGAAAGATCTTCTTGTATGATGAAGAGAGACTAACATGCCCGCTGGGTTGTAAGCTCGCAAGCTCGTAAGGTAATATACATACACACTCTTTTACACTCTTTTACTCTCTCTCTCTCTCTCATCTGATATTGACATGCAGATTAGAGTTGCCAGAAGGCATATTTTCTTTGAAGATTATTTGTTGTGGTTGATGTAATTTCGAACAGTTCATTTTTTAGAACCAGATAATATTGAAAATATGCTATTTTTACATTTTAGAGTTAAATTTTTTTTTTTTTCAAATTAGACTTGGCCTTTACGGACCTTAACTTTTTTCAATGAGGAATACTTTTTCTTTTGAAAATTACTTATTATTTTTGCGAACGACTAATCAAGTATACAAGGATTATTATCTGCACCAAAAAAAAAAGTTACATGTTTTAAAGTTTTGATTTTCAAAAAAAAACAAAATAAACAAAACAAAATAACAAATAAAAATTGGCCTCCGGAAACCCCAGCTAGATTTCAATGGAGAACTTTCTTCTCAAAGACCTTCCGATAGGTTTTGCGACCATTTATGCAGTATAGTTACTATATGTAAGTTTATATTAATGACTTCATATTACATCCCAAACAACTGGTAAGTGAAGTAATGAAGTCTTTCCCTTGTTCATTGTAAATCGCTTTTCCTTAAGAATGAAACATGTTTCATTAAATTTCTGAACCATTGCTTACTCTTGTTCTGTTTATCAGACAATAAAGATATTTTTCAATTTTTTGCTTGAATTGTTCTGCGCTGGCAAAACATCCGCACAAATTTTTGATAGTATTTATGAAATTAATAAAATGTGCAATAATTCTAATAAGTCGTCAAGTTTCAGTTTATTTTAGCCGGTATAATAATTTGGAATCGGAATATAAATGCAAATTTTACCATTTTCTCCTTCGAATCGCCTTTTTTAGCAGTTCCAAAAAAAAAGAAAAATGTTTCAATAATTACTCTTTTTTGGTAAATTTACCCCAATCTGGCAACTCTGACACAGGCAAACCAATGCGCACTCTTCTAAAAATCAATTGTACTCTGGATTCACGTGTAAAGTCACATGCTCAGATTTACTTTAACTCTCTCTTTTTCTATCTCTCTCGTGGAAATAACATCAAATTATATGACCTTGAGGGATATTTTAACCCATTACCAAATTAGTTGGCATGTATAAATTTGAATAAATTGAAACTATTTGTAGAAAATATAAATCATTAAATTGAATTAAATTTAATTGAAAAAATTATAAATTTTGTGTGCAAATATTCATTCAAACGATTTATTTGAGTGCCAGTGAGTTATTTATTATTATTGTTTGCTAATCTTATCACGTTCACCAAGTAGTAAAACAAAATTGTTCACAGTTTATACAGCACTAGTCAATTGGGCGCTGTCGTATCTCTTATCGTATCTTTCGCGTCACTCTAAAAAATAATAAAAACAAATACAACAGCGGCAGATCAAGGGAAAAATGGGAAAAGGGGGTGAGGGGGGGGGGGACGTATAAGATCTGCAGTCCCTCCTATGAATGGTTTAATTTTAAATCTGAGTTTTAATCCGAAAATCGGTTTCAGTTTTGGTCCAATTTTTTTTTTTTTTGGATTTTTGGTTTAGATTTCTTATTTGATTTGAAATTTGTTTTGAATTTTTTAACATAATTTTGGTTTGACGTTCAGTCTGTTTATCGTTTTGAACTTTAATATAAATAATTAACTAATTTCAATGTGTTTTAGATCTGAGCTTCGGTCTAAGTTTTAGTCGTATATTTGATTTGAATTTTGGTTTGAAAGTTGGTCTGAGTTTTAGTGTTAAATCTGAGCTTTAATTTTTTTTGTTTTTGTTTTAGTTTCGACTTATTTTCTGGCCTAAATTTCGTTCTTAGTTTTGATGTGATTTTTGTCTGAAATTTAGTCTGAATTTTAGCCTGAATTTTAGTCTGAATTTCAACCTGATTTTGGTCTGTTTTTGATCTGAATTCAGTTCTGAGTTCTGATCAAATCTATTTTTCAAACTTTGTTCTAAATTTTTTTTAAATTTTGTACAAATTTTTTTCAAAATTTTGTTCTAAATTCTTTTTTAAATTTTGTTCTAAATTTTTTGTATATATTGTTATAAGTTTTTGAAATATTGTTCTAAATATTTTGCAAATTTTTTTTTTAAATTTTGTTCTAAATTTCTTTCAAAATTTTATTTAATTTTGTTCTAAATTTTTTTCTAAATTTTTTTTAAATTTTTACAAAAATTTTGTTTTAATTTTTTTTTAAATTTTGTTCTAAATATTGTTATGAATTTTGCTCAAAATTTTTATTTAAATTTTGTTCCAAATTTTGTCCTGAATCTTTTTTTTATATATTTTGTTCTAAATTTATTTTTTAAATTTTTTTCAAAATTTTGTTTAAGTTTATTCTAATTTTTTTAATTTTGTTGTAAATTCTGTTTTAAATTTTGTTCCAAGTTCCTATAAATATTTTTCCAAATTTTGTTCTAATTTTTTTTTTTAAATCTTATTTAATTAAATTTTGTCTAAATTTTTGTAAAATTTTATTCCAAATTTGCTTTTTAAATTTGGTTTAAGTTTATAATAATTTTCTTAATATTTTTGTAAATTCTTATTAAAATTTTATTCTAAATTCCTTTAAATATTTTTCTAAATTTTGTTCTAAAGTTTTGTTAAATTTTATTCCAAATTTGTTTTAAATTTTTTTTATAAACTTTAAGCTCTAATGTTTTTAATTTTGTTCTAAATTCTTTTTTAAATTTTTTGTAAATATTGTTCTAAGTTTTTTAAAATATCGTTCTAAATATTTTACAAATTTTTTTTAAAATTTTTTTTTTTTTTAATTTTGTTCTAAATTTTTTTTAATTTTTGTTCTGAATTTTTTGTACAAATTTTGTTCTAAATTTTAGTCTGCATTTCTTTAACTGCGATTTTTGATTTAATGAAAAGTCTGAAGTTGGTCTAAATTTTTGTCCTAACTTTGATTTATACTTTGTCGGAATTTTAGTATTTATGTTGGTTAAAATTTTTATATGAAATTTGGTCAGCATTTTAGGCTGAATTTTAGTACAAAATTTTACAGACACAAAAGTAGCCTTCCCCTCTCCCCCTTTCCTCAGTGTCATTTAGGATTGTTGTTCTCTGAGTTAAACATCTTTTTCAACGAACGGAAAAACCTATGCTCTCTCCCTCTCTCATTTATGCATAAGTACAATAAAGCCAAAGAGTATTTCCCCTACTTCATATATGCGAAGAGACAGAGAGAGAGAGAGAGAGAACAAATAATATCTCACCTTTAGTACTTTCAATTGTGCACACTTTCAATTGAGAGAGAACAAAGAAATGTTCTATTTGCATAAGTATTAGTGCTTAAATTGATTATAAAATTAAAATAGCATTAAATATTAAATAAAAGTATTTCACACATTTTTATTTAACAAAAATTTTATATAATTTTCCAAAAAAAAAAAAAAAACTGATTCAATTTTCTAAATATCCCAAACGTAAATATTTGGGTAAAATTATTTTCAACTCTTCAATATATTCTTTATTTTGATATAAAGATTTCCGAGCATCTTCGGAAGATATCAATTGTTCCGGATCAATTTTGACATCACGAAGCACATACCACATTGGCAAAAATGTGGAGATTAAAAATATATCTATAAAAAGAAAGAAAGAAAAAAATAATAAAAACTTTGAAACACATATTCGAAGAAAAGAAGTATTTACCAAAATGCTTATATCGCACAAATTGCTCACGAAATTGTTCCTGTTTAGGTAGCTCCCCTTTAAATCCGGTTTTCCTTAAAATCTCAATAAAATGCATAAAATAACAATCCAATAGTTCATCGCGATGATTTCTACGTATATCACCATCTATTAACATATACATGCCATACATCAAATCATTTACAATTGGTCCGACATAGGACATTTGAAAATCCAGAAGCATAACATCCTCAAATTTGCCAGTTTCAGAATTATGTTTGAACATCATATTCTTAAGATGAAAATCACCATGATTCAAAACATATAGTGCCTGCTCTTGAGGATTTTCACGATATTCACTGAATTCCGCAATACATTTATCAAATAAATCCACATCCAATGCCTCAAAGTATGGTATATACTTTTTGAAATCTGCTACTGTATGTAACATTTCAATGAACTTTTTCATTCCTCCACATATGACATCATTATCACGTATTGATGGCACATTCATGAAACCTTGACGATATTGATTGAAGTAACCGGGTTCCTTCAATAGGAGAATATTTTTTTAATTATATAGATACTTTTTATAATGATTTTGTACGAACATTATACCTCTTTAATTAATTTATAACTGATGGCATGCCATTTAGCTAACTTCATTAAAGCATTTTTAGCTTCTTCCACAGTCACTTGGCGATCACGTAATACTGTATAACCTTGAGGTACAATATCTTCAAAAACTATTAATTTATTTGGACTTAATGAATGATATAAACAGCTGAAAAGATTTTAGGGAGAAAATTCAGTTCTATATCATCAATTAGAGTAGCTAAAAAAAAAAAAAACTCTTCAAACTTACGGTGCTCTGAGGACTGTGTCATCACCCACTTCTCTTAAGATTTTTTCAAATCTTGGCAAAACTTCTGTGTACATACCGATCTCTGTTTCAAATATATTCGTCTCACCGAGAAATTCTTTTTTAAGTCCATCCACTTCTGGCATTGTTTTGATTATCAAGGATTTCGTTTTATTTTCTCCTTTCTGTTGATATTCAACGCTCGCACGAAACATAACGCTGGCATAGTGATCTCCTTTAACCGTCGCTGGTGATAGCTTAAATTGTTTCACTTCTATGCTTGAATCATGTTCACTTCTATGTAAAACTTTTGTAAAGAATTCAGCATTCATCCATTTTGGGGCATCCAATTCATCTTTATTGAAATCATCAACATTTGGTGCCATTTTTCGTAAAGAAATTTTCAATAAATTTTTACACTTTTACAATAACGACAACGAATTTTTAATAGCAATATTCACTTGCTAGTTTGTTTCTTATATTCAATTTCTAATGTTGTTCTATCAAATATTATTTATTTATACCAATAGCTTTTTAAGTTTTTGAGCACATTATTTATTATCTACGTACTTGAGCTGTTTAATATTAAGAGAGCTTTAATTTTTTTTGCGTATAATTAAAAATAAATATTTGTTTGTTTGTTGTGGAAACTTCTTCGAAATGGAAAAAAAACTGTTAACCTACCAATCACTTGCAGTCTGATAGTAATCCAATCAAGTTTAGCTTATCACTCAACCATATGGTATTAAGTTGACCTTTGTAAGTACTTTTTCACCACGTTTGAAAGAAACGATTAAATCGCAATAAATTTGTATAAGCAATATGTAAAAAAATTCCAAAAACCTTTTTTTCTTATTTAAAGTTATTTTAAACCCATTTTCTACATATTATTTATGTATATTTATTAAATTTTTGTCGTCTCTTCCAAAAGTGGTGAAAAATTACTTACGAACTGTCAATGCATGATCATCGCGTTGTATGTTTCATGGTTTGTGTATATGCTAAATGAATTAGAATGAGAGAATTTTATGTATATTCTAAATTCAACACTCTCTCTTTTTCGGCCAAAATTACACACCACAAGCGTAAGAGCAGAGCCCAAAAGTGCAAACACCAATACATATAAACTTTATTTTTATAAAGCAACAAAATAATTATACATCAGATAGAAACAAAATCTACGTACTACTGTCGCCCATGTGTACCAGCAAAGCATACGAAAGTGTTGTTGCTTTGCTCTTCGGTATAGGCAAAGAAGAGAGCTGAGAAACAAAAAAGACAAAATTGTTTCTGTATTCGTATTGCAATCAATTCCGCATATAAATGGGTACAATAATTATACTCATGTGGTAATAATTACAATATTGTGTTCGAGTGTTTTTGAATGTTTTATATTTTTTTTGTTATGATGGGAAACTTTTTTTTATATTAATAGTTACATAATTATTAGGGGATCATTCCGTTTTCACTTCCATACAAAAAATAATTTTATTTCATTGTAATTTTTTAAATAAACATCTATCTATAGTATATATACTTAAAAAATATAAAATTATATTTTTGTTTAGAAAACTGTTTTTTTTTTGGCTTTTGTAGCATCTTTTTTTCAAAACCGATCCCTTTGAAATTTATACAGATTATTTAAAATAATTAATATACTCAATATACATTTATTTGTCGACAAAAAAAAAAACGAAAACGAAGCATTTGCAAATCAGAATGGTCTCTTAAAATTATATATAAAGCAATTGTAAAATTTTAATAAACGTTTTTTTTTTTTTTTTTTTTTTTTTGTTATCTAAAGAAAATAAAAATTTAATATCAATTAATAAAATTGCTTGCTATAAAAAATAGCAAGAGAGAAAGAGAGTGTTAGGTTGGGTTTGTTTTGATATGGGTAAATTTTAAAAATGTGTAAATTGTAAATAACTTTAATGTAATGTCCGATTCTCCTCTCGCTCAGACTACTGCGCGGCATGGCTTTGCTACTCTAAATAACTAAGTGACAAGAGGGGAGTGGAAGAGAGGAGAAAAGTAAAATACGAGCAGAGCTTGTATGCATATGAGAGAGCATTTCAGATTCTTTCGATATGTTTCGATCGAATTTACTCACACACACTTATACATAAACTGAAAACAATATATATATGCATTTATTTGTGGCAGAATTATTTGTTGGAGATCGAGTGGAGATCGACTGATGACATATAAGCAGAGAGGTCGCCGTAACAGTGTTGCCAAATCTTCAAATCCCTGTGTATGCTATGTGTGAGTTTGTGTATATGGCAATAAGTTAGCTTGATTGTTTACAAATCAAATCTCTTGCGTACCTTGCACGCATCCATTGTTTTTTTTTTTAATTTCTTGAGAAAATGCAAAATGAAAGTAAACATATGACGCTTTCACCACACATATAATTTGTGGACAATCCTAGACAATCAACCTAGTTTTATTCCACGAAAAACGAAAAAGAATTCTAAAATTTACAACAAAAAGAAGCAAACTTTATATCATGATAAAAATATTTCACAATAACAATAAATGACTAACTCGACCTTGGTCAAGAAAGTCCAAGGCGAGAGGGGAAAAATGAGAAAAGCTGAGTTTCTATTTGTCATGTGTACTTTTAAGGACCGCAAGTTATATATCGATGGTCATACGTTAACGTTTTAACACCTCGTAAGTATTTTTTCACCACTTTTGGAAGAGACAATAAAAAAGCAATAAATGTACATAAAGAATATGTAAAATTGGGTTTTAATCATTTTAAATCAGAAAAAAATATTTTTGGAATTATTTTTTTTTTTATTTTAAACTTATTTTTATATATTGTTCATAGAAATTTATTATCTTATGTTATTGTCTTGTCTTCCAAAAGTGGTGAAAAAATACTTACGAGGGGTCAACGTATGACCATCGATATATACAACAAATTTCTAAAAAAGCTCATGCAGTTTCTGCTTGTACTCAATTTTTATTCTCTCGGTCAAAGCTTTGGTTGAGTTCTCTTCTTTTTCATTTTCTGCGTAAGCTTTCGTTGAGTACACATTTTTTATTCTCTTTGCTTTGCCTAAGCTTTCGTTGAGTTCTCGTTTTTCATTCTCTGCCTAAGCTTTTCTTGAGTTCTCATTTTCCCATTTTCACCGTAAGCTTTCGTTGAGTACTCATTTTTATTCTCTCTGCGTAAGTTTTCGTTGAGAACTCATTTTTTATTCTCTCTCCCTAAGTCTTCGTTGAGTTTTCATTTTTTTATTTTCTACGTAAGCTTTCGTTGAGTTCTCATTTTCATTCTCACTGCTTAAGCTCTCGCTGAATTTCAAACATACTAAGATAGAACTTCGAATTCAAACTACGTGACTAAACAATCGTAATTGATTAAACTCCGACCTTGAGATTCGAGGTCTCTATTTTAATTTAGTGTAGAAGTTAAATCAGTCTCATGCCTACTGTTAAAATTGTAAGACCATCAAAGACTATTATTGTTCTTTTAAATGAAAAGAAAATAATAAAAGCTAAAGTTTATGTTAAATAAATAAATTATTCTTAATAAAACAAAGCGATTTTTTATTTAATTCGCATTTGCGTATGTGTAAACAAAATAAATATTTATGATTATGTAGAGAGTAAGTAAATATAACAGAAAGAGAAAGAGCGATAATATACAGCTAGAGAGAGAGAGTAACAACAAAAAAGAGCAGCACTGCAAACTGCCAACTGCATTTACTTTACTGACACAAGGCGCTATTGTAATTCAGGTTTAATTATGTGTGCAAATAATAAACAATACGTTTTTGCAAAGTAAATGAGAGAACTACAGTCTGCTGATATTTTCTATTTCTAGTCTCTCACACTACTTCCGCTTCTTCTCACTCCAGCAGTACAACTCTCGGAAACCGTTAAAAAGCTCAAGTGCACATCTCTTCGTGTATGGATACAGTGAGAGAAATGCATATAAATCTTAATTAACTGCACATATTTTTTTTGTTGTTTTTTTTTTTGTTAAAAATAATTCATTTAATTTTCCAAATATCCTAAATGTAAATATTTGGGTAAAATTAATTTTAATTCATCAATATATTCAGGGTTTTGATATAAAGATTTCTGCGAATCAGCTAAAGACATCACCTCCATCGGATCATTCTTTTTCTTACAAAAACTATACCACAATGGCAAAAATGTTTCAATCAAAAATATTTCTAAAAAACAGAGAGAAAAATAATTAAAAATTAACTAAGAAATATAATAAAAATTACATAGAAAAATTCAGAATATTTTTTTTTTGTTTTTCATTTACAAAAGTATTTACCAAAATGTTTATGTTGCGCAAATTGCTCACGAAATTGCGCCAATTTTGGGAGCTGCCCTTCAAAATCGATTTTCTTTAAAGTTTTAACAAAATTCGTAAAATAATAATACAACAGTTCATCTAGATGATTTTTGCGTAACTTAGCGTCCATTAGCATATAAATTGCATACATCAAATCATTCACAATTGGTCCGACATAGGACATTTGAAAATCTAGAAGCATGACATCCTCAAATTTGCCTGTTTCTAGATTATGCTTGAACATCATATTTTTGCTATGAAAATCACCATGACATAGCACATAAAATGCATCATCTCGGGGATTTTTATCATATTCCGTGAATGAAGTAATACATTTTTCAAATAAATCCACATTCAATGCCTCAAAGTATGGTATATACTCTTTGAAATCGGGTACTGTGTGCAGCATTTCAATGAATTCTTTCATACCACCGGTTATGAAAACATTTTCGCGTATGTCGGGCATGGCCATGAAACTGTGACGGTACTGATTGAAGTAAGTGGGTTCCTTGAACAGTGAAATATATTTGCTTAGTTTGAGGTTCTTATGATACTTCAATGAACCAATTTCCATACCTCTTTAATTAATTTATAACTGATGGCATGCCATTTAGCTAGCTTCAATAATGCACTTTTAGCTTCTTCCAAAGTCACTTGGCGATCACGTAACGCAGTGTAACCTTGGGGTACAATATCTTCGAAAATAATTAATTTAGTTGGACTTAACGAATGATATAAGCAACTGGAAGATTATAAGAAAAAAAGCATTTTTTATTAACTGAACTGGTATTCACAAAACTTTTCCAAACTTACGGCGCCCTCAGCACGGTGTCATCACCCAGCGAGTGCAATATTTTTTCAAATCGTGGCAGAACTTCAGTGTACATACCAATCTCGGTTTCAAATATATTCGATTCACCGAGCAATTCCTTTTTATGTCCCTCCACTTCGGGCATTGTTTTGATAATCAAAGATATTGCTTTATTTGCTCCCTTCTGTTTATATTCAATGCTAACTCGGAACATGATGCTGGTATAGTGTTCTCCTTTAGCTGTTGCTGGTGACAGTTTAAACTGCTTTAGTTCTATTTTGGAATCATGTTTACTTTTACGTAAAACTTTTGTAAAAAATTCAGAATTTATCCATTCTGGTGGATGTCGTTCATCTTCGTTGTATTCATCAATACTCGGTGTCATTTTGGTGTTTTTTTTTGTAAGTTTTTTATTTATATCCAACCGCGCTAGTCAACTTCTATGTTTTGATTGAGGTAACATTGTTTTTGACAGTGCGTGAGTGTTTTCTTAACTCTCATTGTGTTTGTTATCAATATATTTAAGCTACTGCATTTTAGATAAATATAATTGATCGTTAGTTTGTAAGAGAAAGCTTTTATTTTGATATGAATTTAAGCTGTTAAGTAATTAGTTATGATTACTATACTTCATTGGGTAAAATTATTGTCAGGTAGTAAATAAAAATATATTTTGTTTTGGAATTTTTTCAATATTGTCTTTTTCATTTCTCATCACTCTTCCTTGTCTATACCAAACAGCAAAGCAACAACACTTTCGTATGATTTGTTGGTACACATTGCCGACATTAATATTCAACATAGATTTTGTTGCTGTCTAGCGTATTATTTTTTTTGTGCCTTTATAATAATGAAGTTTATATGCATTGGTGTTTGCACTTCCATAAGAAACTTTTGGGCATCCCTGCTTTAAAGCTTTAAGCTTTATGGCGTATTTACCAACCGAGTAATCCACTCTCTTAACTTTTTTTTTATATGAACTTTTTTCACTCTCTTTTACTGAGATAACACAATTTTAGTTTCTGTACGATACAGTTTTGGGACGGTATTGCCATATTTGAATTTTTTGCGTGCATCGGTCTGAATGAAAAGTTTTATGAGACTGACAATGGTAATTTTCGATGATGGTAACATTCGACTTCTTCAAAGTAGAAAAGAACATAAATCTTAGCGCAGTTCCTATATCATACTGTGGCACACTCTCTTTGCGAGAGAACGAGAGACACGTAAATATGCGGTGAGGATTGATTGAGTGATATCAGAGCTGTAAAAGATTGCAGTATTTTTAAGCTCGAAGTGGAAATCACAGTGATATTTATCAAGTTTAACCCTTGACTGCATTAGTGATATTTCTATTTTGCCCTTTAATCCCTTCGGTATCATGGTGGTACCGATGCTACCAGATTAATTTTTACGATTTTCTAACTATCCATTCAATTTTTATAAATCTAGCAGTTTTGGAAGAAGAATTGATGGTTCTTTAATTTCGTAAAAAAAAATTTACAAATATTTTTTGGTAACGGTACTGTAGCGAATCAAAGTGAAAATGCTAATTTTCAATCGCTCACAATTTTTACAAAATTTGTTCAAATACTCCAAATTTTTAATATGTCGTGGAAAAATATTTTTAAGTACTCAAACATGATTTCCCATATTTTAAAATTTTTCTTTACTTTTTTGGAAATACAAGTGCTTCTATGGGCCACCGGTGCCCCTAAAATCTTCAATGCAAACTTTTTAAGAACTTTTTTACAATGAAATGGAGGTCGAAGAATTTGAATTTGGACTCGGTTTTGCTCTATTGGTTCTAGTTTTCTTACGGTCAAGAAAGGGTTAAGTGGAAAGTTAATACTTAGTAACTTTGTCTATCTTCAAGAAAAAATATCTAATAAAAATGTACAGAAAAAGTTGGTCAAAAATTCCCATTGAGGGTCACTGGGTCATGAAAGTTCAAACCTTTAGAGGCACAAAATGTCTGTGTTGATCAAAAATTCTAACAAGAAATGATGGTCAGAAACTACAAATCCGGATTCGGGTTTGCGCTATCACTTCTTGTTTTCTACGATAACGAAAGGTTCAAAGCTATAAACAAAGTTGCGGCGTATCGACGAATTTACCATAAAAAGCCAAGTCGACGTAAAATCGTATCGTAAAATCGCGTCGACAGCTGCAATTCTGTTCCATCTCATTGGGTTATGAGCGTTTTAAATGTGATAGCGTTATTACGCCATGTAAATTCGTCAACATGCTGCAATTCTGTTTATAGCTTAATACTGCCACCCTTCATAAAATTGTTGTTTAGATTGTTCTCTGACGATTTCAGCATACATTGACGGTAAATTTTTTTATATTAGAGAAATTAAACGAGTTAGAATGGTATGTTGTTTACATAAAACACTATGCATTCAAGTGCTTGCTAATGAACTTTTGCCAAAGTGACAATGTTTTTTTTTTTAAGTTATAAAGTCACAACAGTGTATAGAGGGCAGGCAAATCTTGCTGCCGCTTAAACTGAATTATTGAAAAATTCTACTATTTATGCTTACTTTACTGGATTCCTATTATATAACTATGAAAGAGATAAAACAAAAATTTTTATTCACCACATCGTCGTCTGAGAATTGATTTGGGGTATAGGTATACGAATTTATACACACATACACCAAATCAATTCTCAGGCGACGACATGTCTGATGTTGAAAAACCTGTTTAGCAACATACATATATTTTAGTTTAGACATATAATAATTATTTGTTTACTTATTAATTTTTTTGTTAAATAAAATTAAATAATTGGTTGTATCTAGTATTTTTTTAGACACATTAATTATAATAATGAAATATTCAAAAATACTTTTTTATACAAAGATTTCATTAAAAATTCACTAAAACTGATTATAATCAGAGCGCGTTCCCTCATCAACAGCAACAACAACAACAAAATACAGTGGCACACGCTTATCTTTGTGTTTTTTTTTTATGGCAAACGTGTATCAGCTGCTAATGCGTATTTATTATCGTATTAAATGATAAGAAGTGTAAATATAATTATACCACATACTGAGCGAACATACGATAAAATTATAATAAAATTTTTAGAAAATCAATTCTAATCGTGACTATCAAAAACTAAATTTAAATTTGCACAATCATGTCAAGTCAGCATTAAATCAAAAAAAAAAAAAAAAAATTTTTTTTTTTAAGTTTTATTTTAGTAGATTACGTCTTTTATTTAATTTTATTTTCGCTGAATAATTGTACTGGTTTTATGCAACTAACGAGAGACTGTAAAAAAGAGTCTGATTAACCCATTAAGGACGAGTGGGAACCAAAGTCGATAGATCAAGAAAGGAACTTAAGAAATAGATTGTTTTTGAACCTAGCTCAGGAACGGCTCAGCGACAAGGAGCCACATGACACCGCTAGGCATTACTGGGTTAAGGCTGATTGAGAGAAGAATTTATAAAGTTTGTGCTTTTTGAAGTTTTCATCAGGAGTCAAAGGAGAGAAAGAGAGTAAAAATGAGCGGATCAGCTTAAAATGTAACGGAACACAGTTTGGTGAATATTAAAACTCAGTGAATATTTCTTATGTGGTGAATTGAGAAAATTTATCAAGTTTGTGCCTTTTGAAGTCTTCAACAAGAAACAAAGAAAAAAAAGAGAGTAAAAATAAACAGAACACATTGGGATGAATATTGAAAATAAAATTTTTCTCACCTAACAAATTATAAGCTGAGTATTTTTTCTTGTATCCAAAATTTTTGCAACAAACAAATAATCATTTATTTTTACTCAAAAGCATAACTTTGAGTAAGAGAAACTTGAATTTTTGATAATCGACAAGTGAAACGTGCAGATAATATATGCCAAAAAACTTAGAAGTTGCTTAGACAATAAAACACGGATAGTCAACAGTCATTAATAATCTAACGCTAGACTAGTAAGGTTTTCTAGTAAAAACTTGCGGTTAGTAAATTTAAATCTGCGGTAAAAATACGAAAGAAAATATTTAAAAATACTTTTAAAACTAAATCTCCAAAATGGCACCAAATATTGACAACTACAATAAAGATGAGCTCGAAGCACCAGAATGGCTGAATGCTGAGTTCTTTACAAAAGTTTTACGTGAAAGTGAACATGATTCCAATATAGAAGTTAAACAATTTAAACTATCCCCAGCGACAGCAAAAGGAGATCACTATGCCAGCGTTATGTTTCGCGCGGGTGTTGAATATCAACAGAAAGGAGAAAATAAAACAAAATCCTTGATTATTAAAACAATGCCTGAAGCGGAGGGTAATAAAAAAGATATGATCGGTGAATCGTATATATTTGAGACAGAAATTGGTATGTACACAGAAGTTTTACGACGATTTGAAAGAATATTACGAGAACTGGGGGATGATACCATACTGGCAGCACCGTAAGCTTAAAGAAATTATTGTACTTCCTATAATTGAAATTAATAAGTGTATTTTTTGTGGCTGTATTTTTTCAGTTGTTTATACCATTCGTTAAGCCCAAAAAAGTTAATGGTCTTCGAAGATATTGTACCTCAAGGTTACACTGTATTGCGTGATCGTGAAGTCAACTTGGAAGAAGCCAAATGCGCATTATTGAAATTAGCCAAATGGCATGCCATCAGCTATAAATTACTTAAAGAGGTACAAAGTATTTAAGTAGATATCAGAGTGAGACATTTGCTAATGGCATTATTTTTGTTTTAGGACCCCGCTTACTTTGATCAATATCGTCATGGTTTCATGAATATGCCTTCTATACGTGAAAATGAGGCGATAACCGGTGGTATGAAATTATTCATTGAAATGTTACATACAGTATCAGATTTCAAAAAGTATATACCATACTTTGAGGCTATGGATGAAAAGTTATTTGATAAATGTGTTGCTTCAACAACGGAGTACTTTGAAAATCCTCAAGAGGATGCTATGTATGTATTGTGCCATGGTGATTTTCATTGTAAGAATATGATGCTAAAAAATGATGAACAAACTGGCAAACTTAAAGATATCATGCTGCTCGATTTTCAACTCAGCTATGTGGGACCGATTGCAAATGATTTGATCTATTCAATTTATATGCTAATGAGTGTAGAATTACGCGCAAACCATCTAGATGAACTTTTGTATTATTATTTTACGAATTTCGTAGAGACTTTAAAGAAAATTAACTATGAAGGGCAATTGCCAAAAATGCTAGAGTTCCATCAGCAATTGGAGCGCCACAAAAATTTAGGTAATTGTTAATATTTTATATAAAATCAAATACTATTTTAGAATAATCTTGTATTGTTTTATTAAGTAATTGTTAACATAAATATTTCTTCTTTTCTTTTTTTTTCACAGAAATATTTTTACTTATCACATTCTTGCCAATGTGGTGTGCTTTCCGTTCGGGAAATCTTGATATTGATGAAATGATGGGTTCAGTTGATGCAAGCAAAGTTTTATATCGAAATTCGGAATACATTAATGAATTAAAAGTGATTCTACCTAAATATTTACATTTAGGATTTTTAGATAATTGAATGAATTTAATTACATAAAAATAAAAAAATAAAAAAATTAAATTAAAATTTTTTTAATGGATAAATATTTTTGCCAATGAAAAATGAAGAAAAATAGTAAAAAAAATAGTTACCGAACTTTTTTGTTTCTTTTATTGAAAGATCTTCTTGTATGATGAAGAGAGACTACCATGCCCGCTGGGTTGGAAGCTCGCAAGCTCGTAAGGTAATATACATACACACTCTTTTACTCTCTCTCTCTCATCTGATATTGACATGCAGATTAGAGTTGCCAGAAGGCATATTTTCTTTGAAGATTATTTGTTGTGGTTGTTGTAATTTCAAACAGTTCATTTTGTAGAACCAGATAATATTGAAAATATGTTATTTTTACATTTTAGAGTTAAATTTTTTTTTTTCAAATTAGACTTGGACTTTACGGACCTTAACTTTTTTCAATGAGGAATACTTTTTCTTTTAAAAATTACTTATTATTTTTGCGAACGACCAATCAAGTATACAAAGATTATTACACCAAAAAAAAAAAGGTTTCGTGTTTTAAAGTTTTGATTTTAAAGTGTTTCCTGCTGTCAATTCTGATATATGAAGGAAGTTGCGCTGCGCGACATCGCCACGAATCGCTGACAACGAAACATCGCTTGTCCCACTATTGGCTCTCTTGCCCTAAATATATCTCACACAACATGAATGAATATGAAAAGTTCAATATAAAGCTCTCAATGTACTGTTATCGATGGTCATACGTTGACCCCTCGTAAGTACTATTTCCTCACTTTGGAAGACAAGTCAACAACGTAATAAATTTCTATGAAAAATATATAAAAATAAGTTTAAAATAAAAAAAAAAAAATAATTCCAAAAATATTTTTTTCTTATTTAAAATGATTTAAAACTCAATTTTAAATATTATTTATGAACATTTATTGCTTTTTTTTCGTCTCTTCCAAAAGTGGTGAAAAACTATATACGAGGGGTCAACGTATGACCATCGATATGCTACAATAGTAGTAGTAGTGGTGAGTAGAGTAAGTAACAATAAAATTGAGAGCAAGCGAGAGAGAGAGCGGGAGAGTACCCATTGCACAAATAATATGTACAATGATTGCAAAGTAAAAGAGAGACTTACTGTCTGTTAATACTCTCTTATACTAACTCACCTTCCCCACACAACAGCATTACTACTTGCTCAGTCAATAGGGTCTCAAATGCACATCTTAACACAAGCATATACAATGAAAGAAATATTGGAAATATCTTACTATTTTCAAACATATTTATTTTAAAACATATGTACTTATAATTTATTTAATTTTCTAAATATCCCAAATGTAAATATTTAGGTAAAATCAATTTCAATTCATCAATAAATTCAGGGTTTTGATATAAAGATTTACGCGTATCCACTGAAGTCATTAACTCTGCAGGATCAATTTTAGCATCACGGAAAGCATACCACATGGGTAAAAATGTTACAAGCATAAATATTTCTAATGGAATGAGAAAAAAGTTACAGTTAATAAAGTTAATAATAAAAATTACTCAGAAAAAAAAACATTTTTGTTTTTTTGTTCTTCATTTACCCATATGTTTATGTTGCACAAATTGGTCACGAAACTGCACCAATTTTGGGAGCTGCCCTTCAAATCCGATTTTCTTTAAGGTTTCAATAAAACTCGTAAAATAATAATACAAAAGTTCATCTAAATTATTTGCGCGTAAATCTGAATCAACTAGCAAATACATTGCATATATCAAATCATTCACAATTGGTCCGATATAACTCAATTGAAAATCTAGTAACATGACATCCTCAAATTTGCCTGTTTCTGGATTATGTTTGAACATCATATTTTTAAAATGAAAATCACCATGACAGAGCACATAAAATGCATCATCTTGACGATTTTCATCATATTCCGTGAATGTAGCGACACATTTATCAAATAAATCTGCTTCCATAGCCTCAAAGTATGGTATATATTCTTTGAAATCTGGCACTGTGTAAAGCATTTCAATGAATTTTTTCATACCGCCGGTTAAAAAATCATTATCGCGTATGTTAGGGACGGTCATGACACCGTGGCAGTAATCTTTGAAGTAAATAGGTTCCTGGAACAATGAAGAATATTTGCTTAGTTTAAGGTTTTTATGAAACTTCAATGAACCAATTTCCATACCTCTTTAATTAATTTATAACTGATGGCATGCCATTTAGCTAGCTTCAATAATGCACTTTTAGCTTCTTCCAAAGTCACTTGACGATCACGTAGCACATTGTAACCTTTCGGTACAATATCTTCGAAAACCATCAATTTATTTGGACTTAGCGAATGATATAAGCAACTGAAAGATTATAAGAAAAGAAAGGATTTTTTTTTGTTTTCAACTGAACTGACATTCACAAAACTTCTTCAAACTTACGGCGCTCTTAAAATGGTATCATCACCCAGTGAGTTTAAAATTTTTTCAAATCGTGGCAGAACTTCAGTGTACATACCAATTTCGGTCTCAAATATATACGATTCACCGAGCAATTCCTTTTTATGTCCGTCTACTTCGGGCATTGTTTTGATAATCAAAGATTTGGTTTTATTTTCTCCTTTCTGTTTATACTCAACGCCTGCACGAAACATGACGCTGGCATAGTGATCTCCTTTAACCGTCCCCGGGGATAGTTTGAATTCCTTTACTTCTATGTGGGAATCATGTTCACTTTCACTTAAAACTTTTGTAAAAAATTCAACATTCAGCCATTCCGGTGCATGTAGTTCATCTTCGTTGAAATCATCAATTTGTGGTGCCATTTTAATATGATTTAAAGAATATATTTCTATTCAGTTTGCTTAAGCGTAATGTTATTTTTAGTCAAACGTGTTAGCTACGTCCAAAACTCGATTGCTATTGTTTTATAATAGTAGTGCGTAAGGGTTTTTATTATTTTTTTTTCCACATTTATATTTGTTTATTATCAGTATACTTGACTTGTTGAGTATACTTCACTAGTCAGCAATCTCTCTTTTTCAATCATGCGAGTTTAGATAAATCTAATTATTTGTTAGTTTGTTAGAGAAACTTTTGCTTAAGCATAAATTTAAACTGTTAATTAGCTGCCCAGCTAAAGACTGATAGTGCTTCAATTTAGATTGTATAGATTATACCTCTGTCAAAGATTGCTTTAGTCGACTGCTCGCTGTATAAATTGCGCATTTGCTAAACTGAACTGATTTTGTTCTGAATTGAGCACTTTTCATTTGACAAAAACTATTCGACTCAAGCTTGCGAACTTTTCAAGCAACCCTGGGCATTGACGGGTGCAGCAATTATGATAACTATGCTTCAACAGGTAAGTTTATTGTCATGTGGTTAGTTATTTCATCAAGAAAGCTTATTTCTATTGCGCATGAGAAGAAAAAGAAAATTTGTTTGTTTGAATTAAAAACTTTAGCTTAGGAACAAAACTAAACTGCCAACAGTGCAGACTGATAGTGTTGACCTGTCGAAGCGTTTTACATGGTTTGTGTATATGCTAACTAATGGATATATTATATTACATATTCTGAATCAATTACCTTCTCTTTCGGTTAACATTACTGACGTTACGCCTGAGAGCATTTAAAGCAATCCCGCACATTGATTGGTATAATAGTTGTAGTTATGTGGTAATAATTTTATTGTATCGTTTGAGTGTTTTTAATTTTTTCCCATTTTTTTTATGGGGGGATATAATTTCACAATTTTTAAGAGGTCACTCCGTTTCGAATATTATAAAAAAAAAACATTTTTATAATTTGTTTTATTAATATATTTGTTCTTCCTATGTATAGTATATAAAAAATACGTAGTTAAATTTTTATATCTCTAATAGAAATAAAAACAGACCAACTCGACCTAAAATAGAATATGTTGGGAAATATCTTAAAAATGTATTTCCATATTAGAATTAATGAACCTGTATATTTAAGAGGGAGTTGGTATAATTTACAGATTAAAAAAAAAAAATTAAATGAACCTAATAGCAACACGGTTAATAATTGAGAGTGAGGTGAACAAGATTGATGAGAGAGTAAATAATAATAACATCGAAGAGATTTTTATTTGCAAACAAAAGAGAGAGGTATTTAAAAAAAAATAAACGAACCGAAAAGAAATACGGTTAAAATCTGAGAGTGAGGTGAATAAAATTTATGAGAGTGAGGTGAATAAAATTTATGAGAGAGAAAATGATAATAACATCCATCCATGGTGAAATTATGAATAAGGTGATAACAAGATTCATTTCACCTTGGCAAGAACAACACATCTTTGTTGTTGCTTCAGATACATACCATAAAATGGCAAAATCAGCCGTACAACAAAACGTTAACATCATCTCTTGTTGTTGCGGTCATAATGGCGGCATGCAGTGAATGTCAAAGAGGAGAAAAAACTTAAGCAAATACTCAAAACTAAACCAAGAAGAAGAATGAGTTGCTGGTAACCTCACCTTATTTAAATATACCTTGATAACATCGAAATCGAAAAGATTTTTATTTGCAAACAAACTTTATTTTGATACTGATGAATAGAGAGAGAAAAGCTAAGAGTCTCTTGTATTCTATAACCACCCTAACTGATACCGATTCATACCTTTTTCTCGATACCCCAAGCTCAATTGAAGGGGTGTTAGTCTAAAGGGTCTAAGTGCAAATTTATTTTTTTTAAGATGATAAATTTTTTCGAACATATTTGTCAAGCCTAACATGATTGTAAAGGGTTTTATATCTTATCTATTAAAAAAAAAATTAGAAAAAAATACGGGAATGTTTGCAGGGGTTTTATTCCCCCTTTCAATGTTTTTGGTACTTAGACACTTTAAACTTACATCCCTTCAATTGTTTCTCATTACATATCGTCAAATAGTACTAGGTTTCAGAGTTTCACTTTGTTTTTATTTTTATTTACAAAAGTATTTTAGTAATCTTATTAAGTAAGTATTTCATTTCCTTAATATTGTTAAATTTAGCAAATTGTAGTAGAGTTAAAAAAAAAATGAGTATTAAATTTAATACATAATTGATTTCATGTTAGACACTTTTCTTAACTTTTTTTATTGGAGGGTTATGCGCAGAATTTACGGATTAAAAAAAAAATGAGCTCAAATGAGCCGAATACTAAGACCTTTAATAATTGAGAGTGTGGTGAATAATATTTATGAGAAAGTAAATGATATTTAAGCCGAAGAGATTTTTATTTGCAAGCAAAAGAGAGAGGTAAATACGTAACTATGTGTTTGTGTAGAGAAAATGAATCTCTGAAAACGAATCTCTCCACTCTCCCGCTCCCATCAATTTTATATTTTTTTTTTTTATGTAAAAACAACAACAATGGAATTCCCTTGTGTAGTTTGGTTCTTAATATTTTAAAATGAGGTGAATAAAATTTATGAGAGAGATAATGATAGTAACATCAAAATCGAAGAGAGAGGTATATGAGAAAAAATATATCGATGGTTATACGTTGACCCCTCGTAAATACCACCACTTTTGGAAGACAAGATAATAACGCAATAAATTTCTATAAAAAATATATAAAAATAAGTTTAAAATAAATAAAAATAATTCCAAAAATATTATTTTCTTATTTAAAATGATTTAAAATCACATTTTACATATTCTTTATGTATATTTACTGCTTTTTTGCCGTCTCTTCCAAAAGTGGTGAAAAACTATATACGAGGGGTCAACGTATGACCATCGATATGCCTCCATTTTCCTGTCAGTCACCCGTTTCCAAGCAAATGAAGGCTCTGGCATTTAGAGTCCGAGGTATATGTGAGAGCGAAGCAGACAAATGTCACAAAGTAAGCGAAGGAAAGAGGCGACACAAAGCATACGTTGCCAACGGATATACAATCATACACAAAATGATTCAGCTTATAGCAGTCAACACTCTCAACTCTCTCTCTCTCTCAACGTACGGCAAAATTTAGAGTTGCTTAACTTCTTGCTTTACACCACATACAATTTCATATATTTTATAGTAGTTGTCATTTGTATACTTCGCTCTCACATACACAACGGACTCTATGTGCCAGAGCCTTGAAGATAACTGATGTGTGTGAAGACTATATGCTGATTTAAAGGTGACTCTACTCTGATACAACTCACTGCTTTAGTCTGAGGTGACGATAAATAATTGGGTATTCAAATAATTTTTATTACTCGGAACTTAATTATGAACAATTGTGTGGGAAATCTTGAATTTTATGTTGAAAAAACTGTGCTTAAAATATCCAAGCAGAAAGACTTTGACTTCTACTAGTCTTGGATTAAAAAAAAGTTTATATTTTGAACTTTAACTTTATGCGAAATTAAATCAAACTTTACGTATTTTTGCAAGCATTCTCTACGCCGATTTGGTTAGACATCACGGAGCATGACCTTATAATCTTCATTCTGATGTGATTTTTGAGGAAAATTGCTTAGAAAGATGTTATCTTTCTGCAAGCTTATCTAAATAAATCGAAAATCTAATACTTTAAAAATCAGAATGGCCCCTTTAAAATACATGAGCATATGACATTAAGTTGTGAAATTTTTAATATGGGCTTTCTTTGGTATGTGTAGAAAAAAAAAAAAGTGTGTAAGTTTAACTCATTCTAAAAAAAGAGTAAAACTCGAAGTTAATTGATGGTGAAATTAACAATCGCTTTGTGAGTATATGCGTGCAAAACAATTATATAAATGTAGGGAGTAGGAAAATATTAATGAGAGAGAGAGAGAGAGAGATTGAGAAAATAAACATGCAATAAACAATATGATCGTAAAAAAAACAAGAGCAATATTATTTGCTACTATTTGTCAGCCAGTATGGGTTCTAGTCAACAACATAAAAGAAATTAATTAAGCTTTAATCAGAGTAATTTTAATTAATTGTTGTGTACAATTTTTATTTAATTTTCTATGCAGAAAGTCTTTATTTAGTTTTATAATTGCAGGGTACATTAAACCGTACCAGAAAAAAAGTGTGCCGTACATTTTCGAATCTAAATTATTTTTGCAAGGCAATTTCGAAAAAATTCATTTTTTGCCCGAACGAAGGGGTCGCCTTTTTCCACTTTTCGTTATATCTTCGGCTTTTACAGTTGGATCTAACTAAAAGTGTGATATATCAATGTTTTTGTCTCAAAGAGAGCAATGTTTTGCTTTAAAACCCATTGACTTCAAATGGCTCGTTCTAGCATTTATCCACCAGATCTCAGTTCTTACTGCCTTAATGTACCACCCTAATATCAGAAAATTAAAGCTCGAAAATCATCACTCTTTTGCTAAGAAAGTATTTCGATAATTTCAACAGAAGTATATTAAACTAATTTTTTATATTTTTTTTTGCCGAACGTAGGGGTACTTGAAGCCAATGGCTTTTGAAGCAAAAATATTGTTTTTTCTTTTTTTTTGAGGAGATTTGAAAACGCCTAATTTTAGTTGTTAACTTTTGCTATAATTGCAATAGTTTTTACATGCACACATCATTTTTAAGATTTTTATTATATTTACTTTTGCTACAATATTTTGTGTATTTTAAAGCTCAATGAACTGGTTCCTACGTCACAACCTCTCTCAATTTTGTGAGAGCCAAATAACGGATCTGTATGTGTAGTAATCTTCTATTCAATCGTTCTAGCAAAAACTTCGGTGATCCAAACAATCGCAACAACAATATAACAAAGTGCTTGCGCTCTTTTTCTCTCTTCTTTTCTCTCTTTTCATTTTCCAATACGTGTGTTGAACAACATGCACATGTTTTTGCGTTCATTCGTTTCTTCACCCTCTTCGCTTTATGAGCTCACCTCATTTCTATACAGTAGCTGTGGTCACTTATACATGCCCAATTATTGATTGAGTATTCTCTCTTTGTGACGTGTTAAATTTCTTATGCTCATTTTTGTTCGCATGCCATTTTTTGGCCTATGCTACTCTACACCAAACAGCAGAGCTAATGTTTACTTAATTAAAAAAACAAAAACCATGAATGCCCGCAATCACATTTGATTTTATACTTCTGAGACATTTATTTATTTTATTCAATTTTCTAAATAACCTGCATACAAATATTTAGGTAAAATCACTTTAAGTTCATCAATATATTCCGAACATTGATACAAAGCTTTACGTGCATCAGCTGAATCCATTACTTCATTAGGATCAAGTGTTTTCTTGTGGGTAGCATAAACCATTGGCAAAAATGTTACAAGTAAAAAAATTTCTAAAAACAAAATAAAAGAAGGACAAATAAGTTAAGAAGTAATTGGAAAAGTAAAAAGTTGGTATATAAAAATTTGTATTAAAAACATGATTTTATTTATAATTACCCAAATGTTTGTGACGCACTAACTCCTTTCGAAATTCTGTCATTTTTGGCATTGGCCCTTCATAGCTGATTTTCTTTAAAGTTTCAACGAAATTCGTAAAATAATAATATAAAAGTTCATCTAAATGATTTGCGCGTAATTCTACACTCAGTAGCATATAAATGGAATAAAGTAAATCATTTACGATCGGTCCCACATAGCAGAGTTGAAAATCAAGCAGCATGACATCTTTAAGTTTACCAGTTTGTGGATCATTATTAAACATCATATTCTTTAAATGGAAATCACCATGACAGAGTACATAGAATGCATCCGCTTGAGGATTAATACGATATTCGGTATTTGAAGTGATGCAATTATCAAATAAATTTGCATCCATAGCCTCGAAGTATGGTATATACTGTTTCAACTCTGGTACTGTATGTAAAGTTTCAATGAATACCTTCAAACCACCGGTCATAGCATCAACTTCACGTATATTAGGCATATTCATTAAACCATGGGAATATTGATCAAAGTAAGAGGGGTCCTAAAGAAAAGAGAGGTCGATTAACTTATTACAATAAATGCATATAAATAATACACTTTTGACAGGCTGAGAAAAAGAGCGGGTTAAAGTTTATTTAAGAGTAAAAGTGAAATAATTTAATATCTCAGTGGAAGAACAGCACAAGCTTGAAAAGTTAGCTTACAATGAAAACGAAACGACTAGAAAGTAAGAGCAAAAATGGTATAACAATTCTTTCAGAGCAAAAACCACATAGATATTTATTCCGTTTTTGCTCCTGAACATATTTCGTTTCACTTTTGCTTCTGAACATATTTCGTTTCACTTTTGCTTCTGAACATATTTCGTTTCACTTTTACTCTGAACAAATTTCGTTTCACTTTTGCTTCTGCACATATTTCGTTTCACTTTTGCTCCTGCACATATTTCGTTTCACTTTTGCTTCCGAACATATCTGGTTTCACTTTTACTCTGAATATATTTTGTTTCATTTTTACTCTGAACAAATTTCATTTCACTTTTGCTTCTGCACATATTTCGTTTCACTTTTGCTCTTATTATTATTTTTTTATTATTATTATTTCACTTTTTTCTGAACGTAGAAGTTATACCACTTTTCTCTTAGCCTCTCCATTTTATTTCAATTATAACCTCTGTACCTCTTTAATTAATTTATAGCTGACGGCATGCCATTTGGCCAATTTCAATAATGCACACTTAGCTTCTTCCAAATTAACTTCACGATCACGTAATACAGTGTAACCTTGAGGTACAATATCTTCAAAGACCATTAATTTTTTTGGACTTAACGAATGATATAGACAACTGAAAAGATATAGGAAAAAAAATTTAATAATTTCAAATATAGAGAGTACAATAATTTCTTTAAACTTACGGTGCTGCCAGTATGGTATCTTCACCCAGTTCTCGTAATATTCTTTCGAACCGTCGTAAAACTTCTGTGTACATACCAATCTCAGTTTCAAATATATACGATTCACCAAGCATATCTTTTTTAGTTCCTTCCTCCTCTGGCATTGTTTTAATAATCAACGATTTGGTTTTATTTTCTCCTTTCTGTTGATATTCAACGCTCGCACGAAACATGACGCTGGCATAGTGATCTCCTTTAACCGTCGCTGGTGATAGTTGAAATTCCTTTACTTCTATATTGGAATCTTGTTCACTTCCATGTAAAACTTTTGTAAAGAATTCAACATTCAACCATTCTGGTGGTATAAGTTCATCGTGATTGTAATCATCAGTATTTGGTGCCATTTTGGAGATGTTTTTTGTTTTATGAATTTATTTTTTATAATTCAACCGAACCGTTCGAATCAACGTCTAACGTTTGATTGAAAATGTTGTTCTATCTGTGCGTTGATGTTTATATCGGTTTTGGCACATAATTATGTTGTTTATATACCACATACAAGATAATAGTTACGCTCACTTAACCGTCATTGTTCTCTAACATGAACACTTTAAAAGAGTTCAATGAAAAATTGTTTTTGTAATACTTTTTGTTTGCTATTACTAAAACAACCAGTATATTTATTATTACTCTAGTCAAATATTATTTTTTTTTTGTTTCTTTGTTTATTTCGTGCTTGCGGAGATTACAACAGTAAGCAAAATACTTAATCATTCTCACCTGTTATTTAATTTCATCAATAAAGAGCTAATAGTTTTGTCATTTAAAACTGGTAAAAACAAGTACATTAGGGTGATCGTTATTTTCAACTATTGAATTTCTTCTACGTCACCTTCCAGTTTGGTACCATTTGATGATAAAATATTTCCTCTAAAATTATATTTCGATCGAATAATGAAAAATTAAGTCTTACGATCTTTGAAAATAAAATTATTGAATTTCTAGATAAACTGTTTAGGATCGAGCTAAAATTTCACATACAATTTTTATGTACGAATTAAAACCAGACTGAGTAACCACAAAAAAAAAAATTAAAAAAAAGAATTATCAATACAAATAACGATCACCTTAATGCATAAACTGATAAACTCAAGTAGATTGCACGCTTGTTGACACATAAATGTATGTGATTTTAATTACATAACACTATTATTTTTTGAAGTACATTCATATGCACATAAATACAGATACTTGAGTATAATTGCTCAGCATGATAAGATAAGGAAACTCCTAAATAACTAACGCTGTGTATAGCCAGCAGCAAAAATTCGTTCATTTACTTTTAGTACGTTTTCGCGATTAGAAAAAAAATTTAATAGATCATAATCTTTCACTTAAAAATATCTCACTTAATAAGTATGTATATGAATCATTCCATATAAAATCGTCTAGTCAGCAAAGTCGAGTTACTACAGATTTTCCTCAAACTTTGTGAGATAACTTAATGACGGCGGACTCCATTCTTTAGGGTCTTAAAGAAAAATATCTCAAAGTTTAAGGATGACCTAAAGGAAGGAATGACTCATATACATAGCTGTCAGAATGAAACTTAAGAGTTTTTTAATTCAAGTTTAATTTAATTGTGTATTTGTATTTTAAACAATAAAACAAAAATTGTTTTCATTTTTATACCGTCCACTCCCGACCGATCAAAATTTCATACTTTTTGATTACTGATCATGATTCAAAAAAAAAAAAAAAATTTTAAATTTAAAAGAACAAATTAAATCCCCCTTAGAAAACGTTGGGATACGCTGGAGCTTAACCTTATGCATGTGATAATAACTTGAGAACTTTTACTACGTTCACACAATTTGACGTCATTATCAAGAGCCAAAGAGAGAGAGCGTAAAATTATGGGTTAATAATAATAATATTGAGAGCTTCTTTTACGTTCACACAATTTGACGTCATTATCGAAATCCAAAGAGAGAGAGAGTAAAAATGTTTATGCATGAGATAATGAGTTGAAAACTTCTATTAAGTTCACACAATTTGACGTCATTATCAAGACACAGAGAGAGAGAGAGAGAGAGAGCGAGAGACAAAAACTGTTAATGTGACCATATCAATTTATCCCAGTATGAAAGTATTTAATGCTCTACGTAAATCAATTTATGGGACAATGCATACAATTTACAAATCGCTGCCTTAATTTGCTAAGGCCCTAACATCAAATTTTTTAATACCAAATTTTTGATGGATTATGATTGATCATGCCTACTTTCGTCTGTGTCAAAAATTTTAGAGACCTGCACCGAAAACTTACGATCTTTTCTTTGGTTTAAATTAAAAATTCTCGAAGCAGTATTCTAAATAACAAAATGTTTTTTTCTTCTGCTGTAAAATTTAAAAAATGCGTATTAGGGCCTTAAGAAATTAAGGCAGCGAAATTTTCTTTCATGTGTCTTTTGTCTTTTTTTTTAAAACAAAAAAAAAAAAAAACAGTTTTCGTAAAGTAAAAATTTTTTGTGATCAGCAGCAAACCACATTCTTTTTGAATTAATTGAGAGGAAAAATTTTCTTTGTAGCTAAATAGACGACTTCGATAGTCAAGTGGGTAGTGCACTAGACTTTCATTCGGAAGGTTCGGATTCGATACTCGCCTTCGTCTGGTGGTTAATTCTTATAACCTTCTTGTATTCACTATCAATATGAAGTGTATGAGAATTCTAAGAAAGTGTACAAGTACGCACCTTGGTTGGTAATGGCAAAACTACCGAGCTGATAACAAATTGCAACATCGTCGTTCGGTATTGGCGTTACACTGTAGGTCCAACTATGTGGTATCACTATGGGTCGTTCAGGCCTAAGTGTGTCTCTCGACAGCCATTATAACCTAATCTCATTTAACCGTGTAGCTAAATACATTAACAAGTTTGATTTATTTAAGCTCACTTTTTTATTCTTTATTAATTTGTACAACAACAACAAATCTTAATTAACAATGTGGTCACCGTAGCCTACTGGTGCGCTGGACTGCCACACAGACGTGCTCCAGCTCAAATCTTAAAACCTCAAAAAACAGAAAAATTTACTACATGGCACTACCCCTTAGTTGGGAAAGGTAAAACTCAAAGAGTAAAAATTGCCAAAGAAAAGCTTTTCAATTTGCAGTTTGGATTCGGCATAAAACTGTAGGATCCTTAAATTAGTGTTTAAATATAACTCAAACTCGATCTAGGCTAGCATGACCATTTATAATTGTTGACGTATTACGCTCAAATTATGATTTTTTTAATTTTTTACATTTTTGACATAAATAACGGGTAAAGAAAAGTAAACAATGTAAGCATTTGTAAAGAATTGTTAACAATTGTAAACTATTAGCTGTCAAGATTTTTATAACAAAATTTATTTATAAGAATACAAAAAAAAAAAGAAGCGAGGCAAGACAAAAGTGGCCTCGGATTAAAGGAAATGAAACTTGGGAAGCACTACATTGGCTGCTCTTTTTTAAGCAATACAATAAAGTGTGTATCTCTAACTGAGTCTGTCATATTTGATTAGGGAATGTTACAGTAGAAGCAAAAATTTAAGATAGATTTGCATAAATTTTGTAATTTTAAGATAAATTTGAAATGATTTAAGATAAATTTGATTATTCTGAAGTACAGATTCAAACAACTTGAACAATTTTGCTGTATCTATTTAGGCAAGTATTTATTATTTTATATGAGACTTCTTTTAATAAATATTTTATTGAAAATATAAACATATTATTATTGAATTTTTTTTAAATGAATTGTTATTAAAAATAAAAAGGTAAATACTCTTATGACGTTATTATTATTTCTTTACTTTATGTGCATTGTTTACATTACATTAACGTAATTTTGCAGTGTAATTTACACCATTGTTTACATTTAAAGAATAGTATAAATTTTGCTGCTCTCCCTGCATTGCCATCTTTCCTTCTCTAGGGGGACTATCCCTAATTTAGATTTATATCCCAAAAAAAAAAAACACACAAATCTCTCACCATGGCACTTTCAAAAACTTGAAAGCCCATGTTCGGACTCCTTATAGATCGTACAAGAAATTTCGCAAATGGTATTATTTTTTCTTCTATTTTTTATTTGGTGATGAACGATTTTTAAAATTTTTACAATTTTTTATCTCAATGTATCTCAATCTATGAAAAATATTGAATGCTTCCTATAAGCATCCATAAAAGCATAAAATTAGCGCTCCCAAAATGCATCTTTGGGAAGCGCTTCAAATTTTCCCGTTGGGTTAATCCAATAGCATGAACAAAAGAGAGCGGATGATTTGTTTGGCTTTTGCATGTGAATGTTTGTTGTTGTTGTGATTATCATTATTTACTCACACTTAAAAAATGTTTTATTTGCTTTGAGATGTATTTAAAAAAAACACAACAACAACAACCAGAAGAACTAAATTGGGCAATTCACAAGGTATCTTATTTAGCGTCGTATTCACTCACTCATCATAAATTCTCTTATTTTTCATACAAAATTATACTAAATTATGATTATACGACAATACACTACAAAAAATGAGAAAATGAAAGGGAAAACATTTATTATCATAAACATACACTAAATTTTTCGTAAAAAAAACAAAAGGGAAACATAAAAAAATAAATTTTACAACATTTTCAACAAAAACAAATCTTTCAAAAGAATTTTTCAAACAAAAAATCTTATTTTCTTTGCTCTTTGATATTTTATTTAAAGCATAAATTAATTGACATGAATATTTTTCTACATCATAAATTCTAATATAATTTTTTTAAATTTATTTTTTTACTTTTTGCGTGAAAATTTATTTAGAAATTTTTTCTTCTTTTGTTGAAAACATAGCAAACAGTCATAAAATGTGTAGAAAACATATAAATCGAAAATTTTTTTTTGTAAAAAAATTTTTTTTTTATTTTTTTTGTTGAAAACGTTGTAAAAACGCATAGAAAGTGTAGAAAACACAAAAAATGGGCGAACAATTTTTTTTTCAATGTATTCTCCCTTTATGAATATTTTGCAAAATTTAGGTAAAAAAAAAAAATGTTTTTTGAAAAATGTTTTTTTTTTTTTTAAACGTTTTAAAAACTCATAAAACGTAGAAAAATTTTTTTCCATGTGCCCATGCAAAATTTAGTTCGGAAAACAAAATTTTTTTTATTGAAGATGTTGTAAAAACTCATAAAATGTATAGAAAACACAAAAAATCGAAAAAGAATTTTTTGAAAAATTTGTAAAAAAAAATGTTTGTTTTATGAAGACGTTGTAGAAAAAAAAAATAATTTTTTTCCCTATGAGTCCCCCCTCACAGATTTTTTGATAAATTTAAAAAAAAAAAATTTTTTTTTGTTGAAAACGTTATAAAAACTTATAAAATGTATAGAAAACACAAAAAATAGAAAAAGTATTTTTTTCCCCCATGAGTCCACCCTCACAGATTTTTTGATAAATTTAAAAAAAAAAAATGTTTTGTTGAACACGATATAAAAACTCATAAAATGTATAGAAAATACAAAAAATCGAAAAACAATTTTTTTCCCCACGTACCTTACCATTTTTAAAAAATCATTAAAAATCATATCGATATCACAAAAGTTCGACCCGACCCGAAAAAAATGTTAGTAGATTCGTGATCAGCATCGAAAACAACTAGAGAAAAACCATATGAAAACTAAGAAATTCTTTTCGTGTTGTGTAGTGTAATTAAATACTCTAGACATCTTACAACAGGCGGGCGTAGTTTCTATTCGACTTCTATGTTTTTTTTTCATGAAATATATGCAAATATATATAAATTCTGTGACTTTTTAACATGAAATTCCCCAATTTTGTTCATTATCGCTAACTCATTATCTCATCTCAGCACTTACGCAATTTAATAAATAATGCTGTCTCACGTTTTGTCAAGTATTTGACCGATTTGGAATTTGAAATGTAATGTTTTATAAAAAAAAAAAAAAAAATTATAATAATAATAATGCAAACTCATGATTCATCAGCATAAATTTTGAAATTTCTGGATTCTCATGTTTAGTTTGCAGAATTATAAATAAATTATCAAAGCTTCTGAGATTTTTAGTTCTGAATGGAACTTTTTAGTTTTTAGTAGGAAAATATTGGGTATGGAGATTCCGTATGCTTATAAAAGCTTTTGTTTTTTGGTAACAAAAGTAGAATTAGATGCAATAAATATCAATGTTCTATAGAACCAAATTCATAGTCTAACACTGGAACCTATTTGAAACGGTTTGCGAAATAATTCACTTAAAATTAATTGAAAATGCCAACAACTACCAATCTTGAAGAATTCAGTAAGGACGAACTTGATCCACCAAAATGGATGAATAAAAAATTTTTCACAAAAGTTTTACGTGAAAGCGAACACGATCCTAGCATTGAAGTAAAAGAATTCAAATTATCACCCGCTACGATGAAAGGAGATCACTTCGCCAGCATCATGTTCCGAGTGGGCGTTGAATATCAACAGAAGAAAGGAGCAAATAAAACTAAATCTTTGATTATTAAAACAATGCCAGAATTTGAAGGAAATAAAAAAGATATGCTCAGTGATTCGCATATATTTGAAGTAGAAATCGGAATGTACACAGAAGTTTTGCCAAGATTTGAGAAAATATTACGAGACTTGGGCGATGAGACCGTACTTAAAGTGCAGTAAGCTTTTGAAGTTTATTCAAATTGACATTCAACTAAGTTTCTTTTGTACATTCGATTTCAGTTGTTTATATCATTCGTTAAGCCCAAATAAGGTGATGATTTTTGAAGATATTGTACCCCAAGGTTACACTGTATTACGTGATCGTCTAATGAATATGGAAGAAGCTGAAAGTGCTTTATTGAAATTAGCTAAATGGCAAGCTATTAGTTATAAACTAATTAAAGAGGTATAAAATTGAAACAAACTAAATATCTTGAACCTATTTTTTTTTCTAAAAAATATTATAATTTTAGGAACCCCAGTATTTCGCTGAATATCGTCACAGCATGATGTCAGACCCTGCAGTATCTAATGACGACTTTATGGCCAATGGCATTAAACTTTTCAATGAAATGTTAAATACTGTTCCAAGTTTACACAAGTATATTCCGTATTTCAAAGCAATGAAAGCAAATTTATTAAAAAAATGCATTGCCTCACATTTGGAATACTTTGAAAATCCTCAAGCCAATGCATTTTATGTGCTCTGTCATGGTGATTTTCATAGTAAAAATATGATGTTCAAAAATAATCCAAAAACGGGCAAATTTGAAGATGTCATGCTGCTAGATTTTCAATTGAGTTATGTCGGACCAATTGTGAATGATTTGATATATGCAATTTATATGCTAATGGATGCTGAATTACGTACAAAACATTTAAATGAACTTTTGTATTATTATTTTACAAATTTTATTGAGACTTTAAAGAAATTGAAATATGAAGGTGAACTGCCAAAATTAATGGAATTTCAAAAGCAACTGGCGCAAAATAAACATTTTGGTAATTTATTACTTACAGATTCAGATAGTTTCAATTAGTAAATATTATTTTTATTCATATAAATTCTTTTTTTCAGAAATATTTTTGGTGGTTACATTTTTACCAATGTGGTATGCTGCAACTATGGAAAATGTTGATCTTGATGATATAATGTCTTCAGCTGATTGCCGTCGAGCTACGTATCAAAATAAGGAGTATATAGCTGATATTGAAAAGATTTTGCAGAGATATTTACATTTGGGATATTTGGAAAATTAAGTGATAATAAAAAATTATTTGGCTGCAGGCACTCACAGTAGAAGTGATACTTTGTTGTGTTTTTTGTTTTTTTTTTTTTAAATTATTAAAAAACATTTAAAACATATTCTGTTGAAGTTTTTGCAATCTTCTTCTCTCTATTTTTTTGTTGCTTTTCTTCTGTTGACACTCTCTATATTTATTGACACAAACACATACACATATACATCATACATAAGGAGTGAGATCGAAAAAATCTTAGCATATATAAAATTCAATAATTTTTAAACGGTTGATCTTAGAGTTTTGACTTTTTTTTTATTTAATTGATAATATTTCACAAATTATAGAAAAATATAACTTTTATAGTTCTAACCACTATTTATGAACTCGTGAACCTTTTTTGGTAAGCCTTCCGTTAGAGATTTGATTGTTGTTTCAGACACCTTTTTGGAACAGTTTGCCCATCTCCATTTAAAATCTTCGATATTTTGGGACACCTTTTTTCAGCTCTTTAAGTTCTTTTCACAAAAGCCCAATATCTCTCCACTGGTCTTAGGTCCGGACAATTTGGAGAATTGGCCTCTCTTGGTACAAAAACTATGTTATTACTTTGGTACCATTCCAGAGCTTTCTTGCCGTAGCCGTAGTGACATGATGCCAAATCGGGCTAAAAATATGTGGATACATTGTACTCTCTTATGAAAGGAAGAAGTCTTTTTTCAAAGATTCTTTGACCCACTGTAACAAATGACTTGCTTCTTTTGCCTCAACTGAATATAGCTTGCCATACCAGGAATTTTTTAAGAAATTTTGTCTTCTTTTGGATTCTAAATTATTCTTCGACATTTGCTCGAGCATCAGCAACCTAAAAATTTTGACCCGGAAGCTGTGTAAAATCTGCCAGTAAATACATTTCGTCGTCCATTATGCAACATGAATATTTTTGTATGAAATTCGATTTTAATTTCCGAGCCCTACTTTTGGCGTCGAAATTTTTTGCAGCATTCCTGTCTGGAACTTTTTGGACTTTGTATGTTTTCAAACCTGCCTTGGCTTTAACTTATCGCACTAAATAGTCAGAGCACTGGACTAACCGGGCAGCTTTTCTACCAGATGTGTTTGGAGATCTTTTCAATATGGTTTCTATTTTCTTGGTTTTCCCAATATCATGTGGTCCTTGTTTTCTTTCCGAACCAGGTTCCATATCGATGTTAAAATTCTCCTGAAACTGTTTAATAACATTGGAAATTGACAGTTTGACGGCAGACCTTTAATTCTTTGGCCAATTTTTTATTGGACCCATTTGGATTTTTTGAAAATTTTTAATAATTTTAAGACGTACTTCTTTTTCTTCACTCATTTTGATCAAACTCACAATAAATCAACATGTTTGTCATTAAAAAAAAACAACTGACATATTTTTCAAAGATAACTATATCAAAGAAATTTTTAATTTTTACCCCCAAAAAAAATTATTAAGTAAAACGTGTGTAAAGATTTTTTCAATCTCACACCTTAGTACACGTATATACCACGAGAGAGAGAAAATTCAGTTACGAGGATATGCAATCAAGCAGAGGCATCTTGTTCGGCTCTCTCACTAAAGCATATGAGATAGAACAGCGAGAAGTTGACTCTCTGCTTGATTATATGTACCCGAATAACAACTGCATAACTTCGTTTCTTACTGGTTTTGTTTTGTGTTTGATACTCTCTACACTTATCGGCACTAACACGACGTAGCACAAAGTTTAGTTATACGGAATCAAGCTCTCTCACTAAAGCACATCCCAGCAGGAAAATGGAATGTATAGGAATGCACGTTGGAATGCATAGCTCCTGTAGGCTATAACTTCTAGAATACATAATTTTTAACACGGCAATGTCCTACGAAAAGTAATACTTTCTACTTTGCATTACCTGGGAATGCAATAACTATCGTAAATGAAAGAATCAATGTCGAAATCATACATTATTTTTTCGCTGCTAATATCATGTATTAAATCTTGGATTCCAATGGAGGAACAGTAATAAATTTAACTTAATAGGAAATTCGTATTGGGAAAGAATTTTTTCCACCAATATATTGTTGCTTTTAGCTTGGTTTTTAAAAACATTTTCTAAAAGAATTTTGCATTCATCAACATTCCCTGTAAAACAAAAGCATTGCTAAGTATTTAAGAAGAGTAAATTTCATACTTACAACAGAAATTACTTACTTCTCAGTGAATTCAAAACATTTTGCAAATTCCTCAATTCAATTTTTTTTTTAATTTTCCGATAATAATTTAAAGTTGAAGACGTATTAGTTGTTCAATTTTCACAAAACGACTAAGTACTTAAGTTTGAAAAAACAAAAAAGTACAGAGGCGCACGACAACGTGTCGCCAGAAGTAAAAAAAGGTTAGAAAAATCAAAATTTCGAGGAAAAATTCTGTTATTTCGTTACTCATCGCTGCTGTCTTTCATACATTTCAAGCAGCATTATTAAGATATGTTTTTTCTTTACTATTTTCGATTGTATAAAAACTAAAGGAAAGCTATGAGTGAAGAAATCTGTGCATTTCATGTTCCCCCACAGTTCAATTCAGTTCAATTTCTTTATGATTTTGTCATGATCGAATTCGTTTATGATAAAATCCATGCATTCCTCATATTCCTTCTGGGATCGTGTCTTATTAGCTTCGTTTCCATTGCATTTTTCCATTTCAAAACTTTCAACACACAGCCCCGTTAAAGAAGTTTCACTTTAGAAATTTTAATTTTTTAAAATTTCAAAAAATTTGGGTATTGATACTGTGAATGGAAATGTATTTAAAAAAAATGTTTTAAAACTTCTGTACCACCCTGTGTCTGTTTTAATCATTTTCATTCTCATAATACTTGACTCGCTCTCTTTCGCACTCTCTTATTTAAACTAGTATATTTATGATTTGTGAGTAATTGAGAGTCAACAGTAGAACAGTATTGAAGCTGGATGCTTCTGATTTAAAAAGATTTTCAAAAAATTTTCAAATCTTAAAATATTTTTTCTTTTCTTCAATTTTCATTATTTCTGATACTAGTTTTTTATTTGTAAATAAAAATAAAGATGAAAAAATTAAAAAAAAATTGAAATGATTTAAATTCTATTCATGATCTACTGGTAGCAATCTTAGCTTTAAAGATAAATAGTTAAAAACCCATGCACAGATAGATGGAAAAACCAGAAACAGCATCAGCTCCAGCAATTGTTGTTTGAATAAAGCGAAATTGTTAGAAAGAATTTTTTCAGAAATTGACTAGAAGACACAATAAAAACTAAAAGCGAAGACAGTAAATTTAAGTAACTTTTTATATGAATGAAATAAATGATAATAAGGAAAAGAAGAAAATAATACAAGAAAACTCCCGAAGGAAAGAGAAAGAAACTAAACTTTTCACTTCCCTAATATATAAAGTGCATTTTTATTTACACAGAGCTGAAACCTAAAAATTAAACTGACAGTATATGATTTCAACGTCATCTGCTATAGAAAAAGTACCACAAAAAATAATAATATCTAACGAAAAAGTTTAAATTTGAATTTTAAATTAAATAATTGCAATAATTTTTTAAATATTTCTTCTCCTTTTTTTCTTTTTGTCATCACTCTAACTTTTTACTTTTGCCGCAATTGTCTCATTATAATCCACTAGCATCAACGCAGCAGCTAACAGCAGGAGCATGCTTTTCCAAGCAAGGAACTACAACAAATGCAGCTTAGGTATGTGAACTTTTATTCTCTTTCCCTCTCACTCTCTCTCTCGGTGTGCCCTTCTCTCATAGTTGTACCTGTGCTACTGCAGTTGGCAAAAACTTTAACACAGCAACAAGAAAAATATTTCGTAAAGTTTATAGTCGAGTCGAAAGTATATTGCATAAATCATCTTTACATTATACAAACATATATACAAGCATACATACAGACATTTTCAGTGCAGTAAGTATCATTCCCATCCTCATCATCATCATCAACTGCATTTCAGCATATCTTCTTTGTTGGTAGCCCACCTAAGCCAAAAAGTCTGCTGTAAAGTATTTAAGTTACTTGTCTGTGTTCTTGTTAGTGTGTATAACACGTGTGCTATGTGTGCATTTTGTGCGCATTAAACTTTTGTATCCGTCTTCATTAAATCTATGATTTACTTGTGTATAAAGCATATGCTGCATAGTCTACAAACATACAACATATATACCTAAAGCAAGTATTAAAATTGTAATGCTAGTGCAAGAAATTTAGCTTGCTTTCAGCAAGTAGTTAAGAAATTAACTTATGTAAAGGTACATACATATATTCTTCAAAGATATTTAAAATTTCATGCAACTTTTTGATAAGGAATCAGCTCAACTTGACTTACTCTAAGTAACTGCGGTATCAAGTAAGCACTTTAGATAGATAGTTATATGAGCTAAGCTAAAATTCAGTTTAAAGAAGTGACTTGCTTACATGCTTTAGTTGTTGCAAAAATCTAAATTATGGTGAATAATTTTTAGAATTTTAATGAATTTATTAAATTAAAATTCATTTAAACATGAAATAATTTGATACCTGTTGAAAAAAGAAATTAAAAAAAAAAAAAAACGAATTCTAAATAAAAACTCAGATTATTTAAATATTTCAAGTAATTTCAATGTTAAGGCCCACTGTCTTTGACCTGTGTTTTTCAATTGAGTTGTTTCAAACAAAAGAAAAAACGCGAGAGACTCAGAGAGAGAGAGAGAGAGAGAGCAGAGAGTGCTGTGATAATTTTAAATTTTAGAGCGGTCTTTATATTCACATGTAAACATTCGAAGAGTGAGTGAGTAAGCAATAACACTACATTTTGTACAGGGTGAGAATTAGTTTCATAAATTTTTGAGAAAATTTATTGTTTGTAAATTAAAAAAATATTTTTCTGAATTTTGAGAAAAAAATTTGGATGGAATCAAATGAAATGAAGATAAAAAGCAAAATTTAAGGGTTACCCTCTTCACACCTTCAAAACAACAACAAAAACCCCTTATGTGTACTAAACAAAAACACTGTGTCATATCGAAGTTTCGTTAAAAAATGGTAAGATAGGGAGAGGTACTTGGGAAAAATTTTGTTTCCCCTATTTTTTGTGTTTTCTATGTATTTGATGAATTTCCACAACATTTTCAACAAAAAAAAAAATTTCAAAAAATCATGTGGAGGATACATGTAAAAAGATTTTTTTCGGGTTTTTATATTTTCTGCACGTTTTGTGAGTTTTTACAACATTTTCAACAAAAAAAAAAATGTTTACAAATTTTTGGAAAATTTAAGGTCGAAAAAAATTTTTTTTTAATTTTTTGTTTTTAATTGAAAACATTATAAAAATTCATAAAACGTGTAGAAAACACAAAAAATGGAAACAAAGTTTTTTTTTCACCTCATGAAATTTTTTTGAAAATTTAAGTCGAAAAATTATTTTTTTTTTAAATTTTTTTTTTTTGTTGAAAACGTTGTAAAAACTCATTAAACGTGTAAAAAACACAAGAAATCTAAGAAAAATTGTTTTTTTCACGTAACCCTCTCATGAATTTTTTGAAAATTTAAGGCCGAAAAAAAGTTTTTTTTTTAATATTTGTTAAAAACGTTGTAAAAGCTTATAAAACGTGAAGAAAACACAAACAATCGAAAAACAAAATTTTTCTGTGCCGCCCCCCTGCCCCCCTCATGAATTTTTTGAAAAATTTAGGTCGAAAAAGTTTTTCTATGAAGAATTTTTTTTTATTGAAAACGTTGGAAAAACTCAAAAAAAGTGAAGAAAACACAAAAGATCGAAAAAAAAAAAAATGTTTTCCACGGAAGCCAACATTACAATTTTTTGAAAAATCATCGATATCACAAAAGTTCGACCTAACCTGAAAAAAATGTTTACTGATTCGTGATCAGCATCGAAAATAACTGCAGAAAAACCATATGAGAATTCAGAACATTTTTTGGGGTTGTATAGCGTAATCATGGACGAGAAATCTTACATCTGACAAGTAATCTTATATACTGGTAAAAAATAATTGAATAATAATAATTGAATCAATATATTTAATTGGAAAAAGTGTATTTTCCTTAACATTTCAGTGAAAAAATAGTCCACTATATGCGCGCAATTGTAGACAACTATTGTTGTAGTATTAAAAAGTAAGAGTTTCCCTTTAAATCAAGTTCATGTAAGCAAAATAAATACTTTGCCATTTTTTTTACTTAAAATGTAATTCTGCATAATCTTTGAATTTTTCTATATAAATTATGTATAGAATTTTCAAAACGTTTAATTTTAATACGGTTTCATTACGATAATCCAAATTCAAACAAAATTTATTTTCCTAAAAAGATTTATCAAAAGTGGTTAACAAAACTTTTCTTCTAATATCAGCAAAGCATTTAAAATTTTATTACTTGTAATACTTAAAATTTACAAAAGCAATCAACATTATCATTATCACCATCCACTATCACTACCATTACTTATCATAATCATTGCCACCTACTAATAAACGCTAAAAAGTGTGAATGAATACTAGTAAAAACTCTCAATTATTTTATTTACCTAGAAATATGGATTTTCGTTTATTTTTATACATTAAAATTTTCATTAATAAGATTCATTGACCCGTTTTTGCTTTAACCACAAAAACTTTTGCGCTCTGTGAACACATACTCTCATACTTTTACTTTTTAAGTTCTCTCTTCCTCTCTCTCTCTCTTATCCACATACACTGCCATTTTTACTACATGGTTAATCTACGAATTCAATGGGTTATATTTGTTCTCACTAAATACACAAACAAACATACACATAGAGAGAGAGAGGGAGAGAGAGAGTATGATAGAAAAAAAACGGTAAAGTGAGTGAATCACAGCCTAAACTCTTATATTAGTGTGCTTAATATATTTGTGCGCTGTTGTGAGAGAGTTAAATTTTTACATCATCATCATCATCATTGGGAAAAGTTTTTTGGCGTCGTCCTTCGAAATATTTCTTTATCATGATTTTTACGAGTTTAGTAGAAATTTGTTTTTTTTTTTTTTTTGTTTTTGCATACCTAAGTAAATATAAACATATTTATGTATGTATATATATATATTTGTGCCAAATTTCTTTTGTTTGTACGTGCCATAAAATTGAGTATTGAGTGAAAGCGTAAAAGTTTTGCAACTAGATTTTTGTTTTTGTTTTTAATATTATACGAGTGGGTATGTAATTGGTTGGTATAATTATTTTTCCGTTTTGGAAATGAGAACGCATAGAAATCAATAAATTTATATATCCATTTTGATTGCAACTTGTTTTTAGTCTCAATTCGATGGGGTTTCTAATAGTGTAACTAATCTTTTTTTCTATGGCTGAGGTAGTCTCAGCAACCTCCAGTGGTGCTTGGGTATTACAGTTTATAATTTGCAAGGGACCCTCACTTTCTATTTTGACACAAAGACATTAATTAATTCACAATTTATTCGGTTTTAATAACATTTGAATTCAACTAGTGCTGCTGCAAATAAAAAACTCAGCTGGGGCGCTATCTATAGCGCTGCTGGGCGTAGTGTGAATAACAATGCTGAATCTCCGGCGTAGCGCTGCAGGGCGTAGTACAAGTAACGATGCTGGGTTGCATGCCTTCGTTTCGTAATGTACCCAGTGTTGCTACTCCCGTTCGTCGTCTTCCTCCTAGGGACCAAGTCACCTTAAAACCACGTACCGCACGGCAAGCCGCACAAGTCTTACAAGTGAGCAAGACCTGGGATACGTTCGTTACAGCGTTGGGCTATACTAGTTCTGTTACTGGGCCCTTGGTCCGCCATGACTTACTCACCTGCACGGCTTTCCTCTCCTACGTGTTTGTTGGCACACTCATTTTATTAGTTTTGTCGATGTTGTTGTCGCGACCAGCACTATCGGCACAAAAGATGTTACTACGATGAGAGCTATCGGCACACTGAGCAAGAACGCTGCCTTGTCTGCTTCTGTCATAGGCAGATCTTCCTGTACTTGTGTTTTTTCAGTTCGCCGCAGTCGCGACTGCGTTTGGTGTTGTATTTCTGTTGCTTTGCTGCCATTGGTCGTGTTGATCGCATGATATTTATTCATTTAAATTTTGATCGCAGTACAGTTCAGTTTTATTTGACATGGTTTCTAAAATGGTGTTTATTTAGCCTCTAGTTTTCTGGATCAGTGAAATAGTCTCTGATTCATTTTCTTGTAGCTTTTGACTACGGACTCTGAAATTGCGTTCATTTGAACTTAAGTTCTCTAGATCTTTGGTTTAGTTTCTGGTTCCTGTGAAAAGAAGTGGGATTTTAGCTTACCCCTTCTTCAAAAATATCTTGAATTCAGGATATATTGTCGTAATGTTTAAAATATTTAAAGCGAAGGGGTTTTATCCTTGAGTTCCCCATTTATATCGAAATCGTGACAAAAATTTAAATTGAAGCTGCAGCGACTTTGTTAGAAAGTACAGCAACCTGTTCTCTTCTTCTCTCTGTTCACAATTTGCTTACCTCTGCCATTTCTCATACAAAAAAAAAGCTAAAAAAAAATCGTAGTTATTTCGCTTCCCATTTTAGACTTCTCCTAATAGTTAAAAATTACTACAAGGTCAACAACTTTGCTTTTCTGAGAATCTTTAGTAAACGTGACACTTGCATTGCTCATATTGAACGCATTTTACCCTCATCCAATAGCAATGATTACGATTTTGATCAACCAATTAAGACCAAGGCGTAAATTACTCCTCTCCCTATACAGTAGAGTAAATATAAACCCTTTTAAAATAAACTATACTTTAGTGTCAATGAAGCTCTTCATATTTAGCATTGAAAAAAAGAAACCACTTCAGAAAGTCACACAAGCTCATCGCTTCGTGTCTCTTTAAAATTTAGTAGTCCCAAGAGAAAATATTTCATTTAATAAAAATCCTTTAAAATTCAATTTACTTTGTACATTTAATGCACTTTTAACTTCAAGCAAAAATTAAGGATTTTTATGGTTTTTTCTTGTGTTCTTTTTTTTTTTTTTTTTGCTTACAGTTCTAGCGTGACTTTTGGCAATTAGTAGAAACTATAAAAAAAATATGCCTACATTAAATGAGCGTTACAATTTTTTCTTGTTTTTTTTTTTATTGCATTTTGATTTGTTTTATTTCTGGTTTTTGTCCCTTTTGGGGGCAACTATTCATTAAAATAATTTTCGTTTGTGAATTTGCAAGTGTAACGGTCATTAACACCAAACTAATTGAATACGATTTAATTTTAGTTCAAAGGTGAGAGCGATATTGATTTATTTTCTTGCTAACTTCAGCAAAAATGTTTGCATGTATACTTTAATTCAATGAAAATTCGTTGGCTGGGGGAAGGAAAAAAAAAACACGAAATAAATTGATTAAAAAGTTCCCAGAATAACCACCGTGTGGCGCTCCCATCGTTCCGATTTGAGATCTGTTTTTTTTGTTAGGTTGGTACATCTGTTGTTGATTTTCCCTCTAAATCTTAGTGTCATAGCTTGACATTTGCAAATTACGTAGCCAAGAGTACATCTATCTCTGTGTGTGTTGGCGATTTTTTACAATTTTATTAAATTGTTTTGTTTTAACTTTTACGTAAAAAACGGATTTAATGGTGCGCGAACGTTGGAAATGTTGGAAAATTATTTCGCCAACGATTCTCTAAAGAAAACGGTCGTTTACCAGTGGCACCACGGTAAACAAGTGGTCGTGAGTCAATCGAAGATAATGAACGCAGTGGCAGACCATCGACATCGAAAACCGACGAAAACGTTGATAAAGTAAAAGAAATTTTGGTCAGTAACCGCAAATTAACCATCAGAGAAATAGCGGAGGACTTTAACATTGCCTATGGATCCGTCCAAGACATTTTGGTTAATGATTTGGGTTTCCGTCGTGTAGCAGCAAAGTTGGTGCCAAAAGACCTCAATCTCATGCAGAAAAGAGACGGTGTTGACGTCGCAAAAACATGATTTGCGAGGCTGAATCCGAGCCCACATTTATCACACGGATCATTAATGAAGACGAGACGTGGGTTTATGAGTACGACAAGCAATCCAGACATCAGGCTAGTGAATGGCGTTCACCAAATGAGCCGAAACCAAAAAAAAAACACGTAGTTTTCAGTCAAAAGAGAAGGCAATGCTCACGGTTTTCATGGATTACGACGGTGTAGTGCATCATGAATTTTTGCTAGAAAGCCAGACAGTAAACAAAGAGTAATTATTATTTGGGCGTTATGAGACGTTTGCGTGAAGCAATTCGCCGAAAGAGACCAGAATTGTGGACAGAAAACTCCGTCGCACAATGCCATCATTACTCGTAGTTTTTTGACGAAAAATGCAACAAATACCATCCAACAGCCACCGAATATACCTGCCTTCTTTCTGTTCAATCGAGTTAAAAAACCATTACGGGGAACGCGTTTCAGCAGCCGAGAGGAAGTAATGGAAAAATCGCAGGAATCACTGATGGACATACCGAAAACCGAATATAAAAAATGTTTCGAGGATTGGATCAAGCGCTGGCAGGCATAAGTGTGTTGCAGTCGATGGGGATTACCTGAAAGGGGACAATATAGATTTAGATGAATAAACTTGTATTTTTAATTTTCTGAATAAATTCCGGGAACTTTTTGATCAAGGTGGTACTTCAAAAACGCCTAGAAATCTATACATTTATTAGTGTAACTACAATTTTATTCCAGAAGATCCAGACGTCCTACGATAACATATTTTATAAATCTTGACGAGTAGGTTAGCCAAAAATTATCAGATTTAAAATCGGTTGAGCCAATTCCAAAATATTAGCGTCGGAAGTTTTTTAAAATTCGCTCATTGAGCAAAGCATTGCATTCATCGTTGAAAAAATCATTGCTTAAGTGGGAGTAAATAATAAATGAGAGAGAAGACATGAGTAACGGCATTTCTCAGAATTATCTAACGAATTATCTGCATACACAAATAACAAAGCAAACACCAACGAGTAGTTTGGTTCACTTTTGATATTTGTTGTTTTCATAAAGAGATTTGTTCCGTAAAAAACTAGCCCCAGTTACTGGGGCCTTACCGACTAGTTATTTTTAATACCCATAAACTTTGTTAAATTTTTCTTGCGGGACCTGGTTGCAGTAAACACTTTTTTGTTAACCACCTACTCTCACTTCCGCTTGTTTACAAATGACGTGACGTTCTTTTACCACTGGGTAAAATAGCGAGTATGCTTCTACTGTTCTCTCTTATTATGAAAAATTTCCTTGTTCTCTTTGCACTCTCTTTTTTTTTTGTCCCAGTGAACATTTCTACCTACCTTTCCATGCTTATCTTTTGTCATCATTCTCATCATTATTATAATTTTTTTATATATTTTTTTTAATTGTTGGTCTCTCTTCTCACACAAAACAAGAAAATTACAACAACATTGCTAACATAAATGACATTTACTTTTGCTTTTTGTTTTTATGATATTTGCCAAGTTTTTTTTTTTTTTTGTGGTGTAATCAACAGGGAAACTAAAATATTTCCGGTATGTATTCATTTTGTTAGTGAAGTTGCACAAAATATGCTAACTAAATCTGCATAAAATTGAATGAACTCAACTTATGTTTAAATCATAAAAAATAATGAACTTATTTTGGTGACTCTGAATTTTTGAATAGCTTTAATTTCAGACTATTCCACAAAATAAAGCATAGTAATCATGACTATTCAAAAATATATTATCATTATTACCTTGAACTAATTTTGCTGAATTTTAGTTAGAAGAAAAAGAAAATAAAATTTTATTCTAAACTTGAATTCCAATTTCACTGTAATTGCTGAATATTTCAACCGAAAGCGCATGTGTGATACATTACATTATGCCCATATGCAAAACTGAACGTTTTTCGACACGCATCATTTGTAGTTAATCCCAACTTTAATCGTCGTGAATCTAAATTATCAATGTCATTTTGTAGATTGTATTAAAAAAAGGATGTGGGAAAAGCAGTGGCAAGCAAACAAAAAGAATGTTGCTTTAAATAATTATTTAAATGCTAGGGTGTTTCAAAAAAAAAAAAATGTATAAAAAGAAATACAAATTGAATAGGAACTTAAAAAGGATGCTATAAATAGCAGAGTTGAATTTATTTGAAATTAATTCTTAGACAAGAAATCTGCACAATTTTAAAAAAATTTTAATACTCTTTAAAATTAAAAATTTTATTAAAGTTATTTTTAAAAGGGAGTATATCCTAGATACGCATCCAGATTTGTACATAGGGTAGCCAGACGTACTGATTTGATCAGTACTTGTCCTGATTTTTTTTTTAAATACAGATTCTTTTAAATCTCGAAATCAGTACGAAAATGTACTGATTTTTGTATTTTGTACTGATTTTGTACTAGTTTTTTAAAATTCATACCTTAAGAATTTTTGTGCTTAACCTTAATGGTATTAAATCGTTTCAACCAGTTTGCTGATTGTTTACAAACTAAAATACGTATGCCTGAATGGAACAGACTACAGACAGAACGCACTACTGCTATTGAGACAAGAAAAGTAATATTTGCTTGAGAAAAAGTCGGTTAACGGAAGTTGTTAAATGAGTGAAAGAAATTTGTTATTAATTGAATTTGATTACTGTCTTCAGCTCTCGCAATCCTCTGAATATGGAAACTGCTACGTAATCAACATTGTATGCTGATGAAGAAAAAAAATGTTAAGTGAAGAAAAAGTCTCAGGACGTTTATATCACTATATTAAATTGAAATTACTAGGTAATGTAGCTGCTGATAAACCTGCTCGGCAGAGCTCAACGGCTCTACACACAGGCCCCTAGATCCTTTCTGTGGAATCGGCATGACTAGTTCCAAATCGATCATAAAGCCGTGGACATTCCGTTCCAGGCCTTAGTCCTCTCGCTCTCACTAAATCCCTGAACTTCAATCAATGGGATCACAGACTGCTAGAAGGCTTTCTATCTGGCCACTATGTGGTCAGATACCATCTAATGCCTGGTTTTCACTATGTCAAGTTAAAACAAATTTGCCAGCATATTGGCAAATTTCATATGGGAAATTCTCTCTTTTTCTCTCTTTGACTGCAAATATGACATAGTGAAAACCAAGCATAAGTAAATTAGGTCTGTCACATGAGACGGAATGACAATGAAACAGCATCTCACATTATGTGTGAATGTAACGCCCTGGGCTCGGCAAAAAAAACAGGGGTATTTTAGAGCAAACCGTTTTGTCGACCAACAAAATCAAAACCTCTTCCACAAAAGATGTTCTAGTCTTCATTAGGATAACCAGATCATCTTTTGTCTTAATTTTTTTAGGCTTTGGTGCAAAATATTTTTTAGTTTGCAGTGCCTAACTTTCGAGTCGTCCCAACCTCTTACTAATAATAGACTTAAGTATATCCATTTATTTTTATATATACAATATAAATATTTTTTCAATACACCTTAACGAAGGCATATCCCTCATTTACTAAAAGACTGTCATAACTCAAAAAACACGATTTTGCAGAAAACTGGTTTGAAGTTTTCAATTGACTCGCATTTTGCAGGAAAAAGAAGAAACCTTATAATTCTCACGCGTAGAGTATACAAGATATAAATATGAAATTTTTACACAATGCGCAGCGTGACATAATGAATAATTCTGCATCATTAACTCAAAAATTGTGTTTTTTGACTTATGACAGTGTTTTAGTAAATGAGCGATATACACATAAACCCATTAACGTGCCCAGACATTTTTAAAATGGGGGTTTTTAATTATTTCATTCCTTTAAATTGGTTTTTGATTCGTGGCTGACTATCAAAATGTATAAGATTTTCATCGTTTTATAGGGGGTTGGTTTTATCCCTAAAATCCCCCACCTAGAATCCGCTAGTGCAAATACTTATTCACATTCACATGCACATTATACATAAATATTCATACAACGTTAGAGAGGAAATCTCAACATTTCGTTTTACACGAATACCTGCAACTACTACTACTTTACGCTTAAGTTCACATCAATTAACCTGAACCACCGCAGTTTGCATTCATTGTATTGGCAACACCGATATCAATGTGCTCTCTCTTTCTCCGTCTCTTACTCTCATACTCTCACTAAAGCATTTACTCTTTCACCTTTACAATAATATCTTTTGAGTGCATGTAGTATGTATGTATATATGTATGTATGTATGTGTGTATGTATGTGTGTGTAAATATGCCGTGATATACAAATGCTTGAAGGCGATTTTAATTAAACTTCTAATGTTGTTGAGTTCTCGGTTTTTCGGTTGAATTTCAATTCATTCGTTCACAAGGACAACGATTTCGAGGAAGACAACAACAACAACCATACAGGATTTTGATTTGCAATTCCAATGCCATCATCACATGACGACGGAGGACATGAATACCCTTTTTTGCAATAGAAACAAACATACAAACATTTATTTTTATTTACATACATATACATATATATACATATATAGAAGTGCAAGTGTCTGTCTGTATTGCAAGTGACTGTAAGCGTTTTCCATTCTTTTGTTTTCAATGTATTTTTTTACTTTCATCATTTTTTTTTTTTAGCTTGTGGTTTTCAACACAGACAGGTTTATAGATTATTTTTGTTTTTTTGAAAAGTCATACTAAGTATTCAACTTAGTGCATTCAGGAGTATTCATTTAAACGCACTTACTGTTATAAAAAAATATACGAGAGTGAGAAAGAAATGAGAGTAGTGTCACGGTAACAAAAATGTTACTGCAAATTTTCTATGTGAGTATGAAGCGTAAGTTTTTAATGATGTTATAGATTTGTTAGCGCACATTTGTAAACACCCTCAATTGATTTTTACAAGCAGCTCACCTTTATAAATAATATATTTTTGTAGTGTGTGTTTGTTTTTCGAGTGTATAAATCTGCATAAGTGATAAGTGTTTGAAATAGAGAAGATTAGTAAGTGTGATTAAGTATGTTTGGCTAAGGGGGTGATGATTTTGAAAGCAACTCGAAAGTGTGTGTAAATTATGAAAGTATTGAAAAGAAAAATAAATTATTGCGGAAAGAGGAAAAAACAAATAGAAGAAACCTTCAGTGATTTGTTGTTACCTACCGAGAGGTAACAACTAGATGGCACTGAGATGTTATTAGCTGGTACTGTTTAACGCTTCCTCTAAAATTGATTGAAAAGAGTGACAGCGATTTCACGATTTGATTTTCGCAGTTCTAAATAATAAATTTACAATTAGTTACATCACTATTTAAAACAGCGGTGCCCACGTTCTATATACTCAGTGCATATTTGTTTTTGTAAAAGCACTTAGACATATGCTGTGAATTCAAATACAAACATACAGCACTTTGCACTAAGCAATAGGAAATACGAAATACACAAACAATTTATTCTTTCTTTTTCATCTCTCTTCTTTGCCTATATCAAAGAGCAAAGCAACAACACTTTCATATGCTTTGTTGGTACACATTAACGATAGTTATATTCAACGTAGATTCTGTTGTTGTCTAATGTATGATTTTTTTTTTTTTTTGATTTTATATGTATTGGTGTTTGCACTTCCATAAGTAACTTTTGGGCACCCCTGATTTAAAAGTCAGCTGAGCAATTTTTCTCTATGGAAAAGAGCAATGTACGTGTGAAATTGCTCATATTCTTTTATATGTATACCCTTTGCCTTGCTATTGTAATTTTTTGAGAGAGAGAGAGAGTGAAGTAAAGAGAGTCAAAAACAAATGCAACATGGCGGTTCTTTGAAAATAATCCGCTCTAACCAGAGTGCAGCTTTTGACATTTTTTTTTTTTTTACTTTAATATTGAAGGAGAGAGAGCATATGATTTTCATAAAAGAGTCTGAGAGAGCGAGAGAAAGGAAGACAAAGAGTGAGCTTTTACAACTACTACTAAACTGATAATTACAGAGAGCACAGGTGTCTGTTAATGAGCCTCTCTTACAATACACTCTCACACTAGTTAATATTTCCCCTCATTATAGTAATACCGCATTCGAACTGAAGAGTATCTATCTAAAATCAATAAACAATTTGATCTACGACATCACATTGAAATTTAATCAACAGTTTAAATGTTACAAAACATTCACATATGTACATAAGTTTCGAAAAAAAAATCACATACACAAACTCCTTCTAGTTAGTATCGAATAGCATCAAAAATCATGCAGTTTGAAAATGCACGTGTGCTTGTGTGTGTCCACTTGACGTTACTGCTATTGCAATTGTTGCTGTTGCTGCTGCTGCTGCTGCTCCAATAGCACTAACGATAAATACGAATACACTCTACAAAAGCAATAAATTCAATTGTTCGTTATTTTACGAATGATTTCACTGCAGTTTTTAAACTGTTCTCGTTCAGCTGAATGAAAGATCCTTTTTCATTTTGTGATAGGTATACGGAACAAAAATTTGAAATGAAAAACTTCAACAATAGGAACAAACAAAAAAAAAAACAAAAAAAAAAAAAAGAAAAAGGAATTGAAAGCTAAGAATAAAGCAATAAAGGTAGCAAATGTAGTAGAAAAAAAAGAGAAAAAAAAGGTAAGTAATGGAATGAAAAGTGTAGATATTTACTTCGATTCGACATCGGTCATATAAGACCAAAGGAAACGAAATTGTTTCAAACCAAAAAGAATAGGAACAAAAATAAATAGAGAAGAAAGAATGAAAGAGCAGTAAATTAAAAAGTCATTATATGGTAAAAAAATACGGGCCGAAAGAGGAAATTGTAATGAGAAAGCGGCAATATGATGAAAATTTCAGCTAAGTTGGTAGCTCAGAAAATTTATTTTAAGTTGAACTGATGAGAACACTCTCACTACTAAAAAACTAACATGGCCTCTCTGTTTTTCTTTTCTCTCTTTCTCTCTCTCTCTTTATACTTACAACAAACAAACCGATTATAGCGTACCTAAACTTAAAATTCGACGGAAAATGAAATGGGTACACGAATAGTTACAGTAAACTTGCATACTTCATACATACATACATGCATGCATGTGTGGACAACAATAAAAAGACGAGTGACCATTTTGAAAGAGTAGACAATAACAACAAGAAAAAAAAGAGAGGAAAACAATCAAGTGGAAACGTTTGCTACTCGTGCATAAACAATAGAATAAAAAAAAAAAAACAAAAACAAAAAACCTAATCGCAAAGAGAAAAAGCAAAAGTTGCAAATAGATTTTAAATGCAGGGAAGCCGTTTTCAAATTGACCAAAAGTAGTTGATTGAAGTGCACAACTGATTCAATTGGCTGACTGAAGCGCATGAGGTAGCGCGTAGGGCTATTGAAGGCAGTTAAGTGACGGAAATGTAAAGAATTTATGAATTAGTGCGAGTTATTGTAAAAAACGAACAAGATTTGTTGGGATTCTTAAAAAAAAGGAAAAATTTCATTTATTCGAATCAAAATAATAGTGTAATTTGCTATGAATAACAAAACAAAAAAATTCGGAGGGCCAAAATATTTTATATAGTCATATTGAAAAAAAAATTCATTATGATTAATACAAAATATACAGGGGGCTTCAAACCCCTTGACTACGACTCTCCATTACTTTATTTATATATAAAATAATATTTAATGTAAATTGGGTTGGAATCTCTGAACTTCATAGGATGGTACGAAAGTTTGACTGGCACTACTTCACTTTATTTCAAGTATTTATAGTTTAACAGCCACTTTAATTACATAATAGGTGTATAAATAAATGCGGTTTTAATTAACATTTATAACGAGCCTTCGTGATCTCTTTTCTTTTTGCTAGAGTATGCTCAGTGACTAACTAGGGTACGCAAATGATAACAATCCTGACAGTTCGTTTTAGATATACTATTCGCTATTTACACTCTTTTCTTCGGATTAGTTATACTTTTTTTTGCTTCGTTCGTTAGTATTTGTATTAATGGTATATCGTATAGTCTTTGTTTGCTCTTTATAGGCTCGAAATTTTCTCACTCTGGTGCTCATTTGCCTTCGTTGACGCTCGCTTTCTTTCGTTTGCCCTTCTTGGCATTCGGTTGTCTTCATTTGGCCTTCTTAACGTTCGTTTTCGTGTTTGTATTTATGTTGCGCGTCCTCGCGACACGATAGCTAGACAGTTGTGACGTCGTCGTATGGGCAGTGGCAATTTCGTTTTTACTACACCAGTGAGGCTGTCGCACACCCTGGTTTTTCATAAATACCTGATCTTTATATCTTGGTGTGATGTCCCAATCGGAAGATCCAATAAATACCTGAACGATTTCTGAGAGAATTAGAGGAATCAAACGTGCTGTCGTTTCGCTTGTTATTAGCTGTCAACAACTAAGTCTAAGACTTCCGTGCTGACGCATACGTCAGGAGTATTACATATAAACTTGAACAGGGGAGATGAAGTAACCTGTGCCACAGTTTAAGTCTGAGTGCTATGTTCAAGCCTTGGTGTCTGATATTCGTGCTTTGGTATAGCATATGCTTCCACGTTGGTTGGTTATTATAGTTTTCTGGACTATGTGAACCTCGTTGATGTCTCGGTGCATCTCGGCTCTTCGGAAATGTATCTCGCTGTCTCACTACTACAATCTTCGACTGAGTCAGATTCATCGAAGTTGAATTCCTTAGCTTAGACGGGTAGACCATCTTTTCGTAAAGTATATACCCACGAAAGTCTCACCATTTTATTTTGTATTAAGCTTATTTTTCTTTTAAACAAAATCAATGTGGAGTTTCTTTCTCACTTTATTCACTGAGAAATTCTTTGCTTTCTTTATTTTAAAAATTCATTGTGTTTTTTTTCAGTGAGTTACTGCTCTATGTTTATTTTACGAATCAATATCTCTATATTTATTTTACGTGTCTCTGCGCCAAACAAGAAAATAATTATCAATTAAAAGTAAATACGCAGTTTTAAACACGTCATCGATCGCAACTGCCGCCACGCATTTGTTGCTCTCTCACTTTCTCTCTCCTTTTTATATTTACTTACACTAAACGAACAATCATATTGGAAACACTGGTTTACAAAAAATAAAGAAGCAACACTAACAGACACCACTGAGTGTTAAACGAATGAATTAGGCAAAACAGAGAGAGAGAGAGAGAGCCGTTATGAGAGCATTGTTAAGCTCAAACCCAGCGGGAAAATGAAGGTGTTAGATGAATGCCAACTAAATAAAGGGCAGCAATTCTTTTGGATTCCATTTACTTTGTACTTATATCGTATTTTAAATAATTTAAAATCAAATTTCTTATTTGCATTACAATGTAATTCAGAAAAGCGACATTTCATCCATATAATCAATTAATACCTTAAAGAATGGGTAAACCAAAGTGGAATGTTTACATTTGCATATAGTTGGAGGTTTATTTCTTTATTTCATTTAAAAAAAAGACGAAAAATTATCGCAAATAGTATAAGAAAATAAAACATAAAGTCCCAATCTTATAAATATATTCTACATCACAATCTGGAAAATATATTTTATTATCTATATAATTTTGATATGAATATTTAATTTAAAACTACTTACTATGTATTTTTAGCTTTTAAACAACATTTTTTTAATGATTAACATCTTTTGAGTTGAATTTTTTATAAATGCAATTCAAAAGTTTATCAAATAATCAAATAATTTTATGAGTGCTCTTAATCCATTCAGAAAAGTTTTTTTTTTTTTTTGTAAATAAAATAGAACACAAATATAAAGATCTAAAAATGAAATTTTACATTTTTATTTCAATTTTATGGGTTTCCATGAAAAAAAAATTGAAATAAATTTATGTATTAGAAGAAACCTACAACAAACATAAATGAAAATGAATGAAAATAAATAAATATGTACATGAATACATAAATGAATCTGTTTTTTAATACAGGAAAAAACTCAAAATAAAGACTCCCATAGAACTAAAAATCCATTAAAATCCTAAAACATTTATGAATGCTGCAAGCAAAGTGAGGATAACTTTAACAGAGCATAACGTGCAGAAAAAAAGGGACAACGACAGGGACAATGGTAAAGTTAAAGTTTAAAAGGGGAATAATGATAATGATGAAAGTCATGATAATGATGGTCATGCTAACGTTCCCAGTGGGTGTCTATGTGCGGCAGAGTGAGAAGCTGATATTGACTATGACGAAAATAAAGAGAATATATGGCATTCTTTGGCAACTAGTTATTCTTAAAATAATTTAAGTCAAAAACTTCAGTAAACAAATATTTGAAACTGTTATTTTTATGTTGTTGTTGTTAAAGCCAGTTATTTTAGCTTTTTTTTTTCTTGGGAACAGTAAAAACTGTTAACGTTCATTACCCCCTATTTAAGAGCTAACAAACGAACCGCAGCATGTCAGCCACATGGCAAATTTTAGCTCAGTTCTGGTTTTCTAACAAAAAACAAGGAAAAAAATTTAATTTTTTTGTTGTTTTTTTTTTTTTTTCTATTGATGGTACTTTACATTTTCAACGACTTTTACATTACGTATTTTTTTATTGTTGTTGTACTCCTACACACCCATATATATATAGCTTCATATGCACTATGCATATGTTCAAATGTGTCAGTATGTCGTTATTTAAAATTATAGCGCCCACAGGAGTAACAAATTTAAGCATTAACGCATATATTTATATACTTACTTAGTTTCACTTCTTCAGCTAATGCAAAAAAAAAACAAAACCAACAGAGAAAGTTAATTCATTCAGGCAAACCCGACATTTTTATACACTCTGCAACTAATACCGTACCATAAATACCTAGGCAGTTTCTGAATTTTCAATAGCTAAACTCAAAAAATTGATTTTCATAAAGAAAACAGAAAGCGGGGGGTCAAAATTCAAAATTGAAATAAATCAGATAACCTTTTTCTTAAAGGCATGCTACACCAGATACGTTGTTTATATGAGATAGCCACGCCCACATATCGAATATCAACGCAGTCCGCCTGTAAACCTACCAACCTTTTTAAGTTTCCTAACCACGCTGACCTTTACAATCAAACATTCCATCAAATTGAATATACCCATAAAGAGAGTGTAGGGTATAGAAGTATAGAAAAAAAAAAGAGAAGAGAAATTGTTGCGAATATTTAAACGAGCATATTTACTGCTATGTTTTGCCAGTGTATACCTTTTTTTATTGCTGCTGTTTTTGTTTTACATCCATACATACATATTTTTGCGCTTTACACACACACTTTTCCCTTTGGGGAAAAATTAAACTATTTTCTATGCCAAAATATGCAAATAAAGTGGCTTTTAATTTCAAAAAGTGAGATTTTTGTGAAAGTCAAAAACAACAGCAACAATAACAAAAAAAAAAAAAAGGGTTCTACCCAACATTATTGCGTAAACGTTTGTTATTTTTGAGTAGAATGAAAATAGAAAGAGTTGATAGAGGAGACGGGAAGAATGAGAAAACAAGACCCCCTACATGTTGTTTCATGTCAACACAAAGTAATGAAATCATTTGCTCGAAAATATGTTCACAAGTTTTTCTTGTTTTTTTCTTTTTTTTTGGTTGTTTTTCTCCTTTCATGCCCTTGCTAATAAAAACCAAAAGGCAACCCAACCGCAACCACCATCGAAAAGTAGGCAATAAAATGTCGAGGTTAATGTTTGACGCCAATTAAAAAAAGATTTATGAAGGTCAGTGAAAACATAAAAACAAAAAGAGTTTGATATAAAAAACAAAAAACAATGTAAATACTTTTTTAAAGGAAAAGAGAATTATACGAACATTTCCTTTTAATGTTTAAGTATTCTTTTTAATCAATACATACATACTTTTTTAATATGGAATACGAGTAGTTTGTCTGAAGACTCATATACATAGAGAGAGAGAGAAAGAGAGAGCAATATATTTTCTCAAAAAAGATTGATGAACTTGTATACTAGCCGAACTTAAACTAGTGCGTGAGCCAGAGAGCAACCTTCGTGCAAAAGAGCATAAGAAACTTCTTATGAACAGAGCTCATTTCAATAGAAAAAGAGATCAGTCGATCATTGCGCATGTATTGGTTGTCATCACTGTTTTGTCTTTGTATTCAATATATACATACCTTCCCAATTTGGTGTACAAGTAGACTCTCTTAAGCTACTTACACTCACGGAGACAGCGAGAGAGCAGTTGGTGTGAGAGGTTTGCATAACTGTAGAAATGTTTAAAAATAGCACATAAAAATGAGAGCTGAGTAAGAACTAACTGGAGCAGAGAGAATATAAATGGCATCTATATATAAAATAAACGATGCTCAAACCGATACTTAACGAAGTTCGCAAGCAACATGAAATGTTAACGGAAAGACAAAATGAAGCTGTGAGCACGGTTGCCACTTGCTCATTTTATTTTGTACCAATATTTACAAAAAAATGTACCAAATGGGGAAAAAATGTACCATTTTTTTCATATCGAATAAATAACTTTATTAAGAACTTTTTGTCCGCACATTAATAAGAGTATTGAATTGTAATTTATTCCTTAATTGTTTTTTTTAATTAGCCTCAAGTCAAAAAATTTTCTTTCAGCATTAGCTCATTAACATGAATATAAATTTTAGTCAATTCTTCAAACCACATTTCGTCTACTCCATTTTTAATATAACTTACTTTTTGCCAAAAAATTGCTAAGTCTGAACAATTTTCTAATTTGTAAAGTATTTTGAAAATATGCTTACAATTCTTGATTACTATGAAAGCTAACTTTGCCCACAGAATGTACCAAATTTGAAAAACATGTACCAATGTACCAAGCGCAGAAAAATGGAAAAAAATTTACCAGTTTTGGTAAAATTGTACCAAAGTGGCAACCGTGGCTGTGAGTTCAAAAAGAAAACGAAAATTGTACACTAAAAAAAAGAGAGTAACACGTGAACAGAGAGAGAGAGAGAGCAGTAAGTAGATGTGAGAGAAACATTTAACTGTAGATATATTTGTGACACTTGTACATAAAAAATGAGAACTTAACACAAACTAAATACAAACTGAGAGTTTGTGAAAGAAAGTCAGAGAGAAAATAAAAGATGTTCAAAATTAATAATTCATTTTCACTGCGTCAAATTCAAAGAAATTTACCAACATGTTGACAATTTCATATAGGAAATTCTCTTTTTCTCCCTGCCATTGAACCAGGTATAAGGCAAACGAAGTTCAGAAAAAAGGCAGAGAAAAAACAAAACTGAAAAGAGTGAGTTTTCTAGTTTGTCCCAGAAGGAAATAATGGAACCTTCAACGACTAAATTTTATTTCCTAATCATACGTCACTACTTATCTGTCACTACTTATCTAAAGCTTCTCAGTATCAGAGAAATTTATTTATTTCCTTTAATTCCGTCAAATTGAAAATAATAAATTTCAGTTGGAAAATTCATAAACGCATCAGCACCCATACTAGGATTTTCTAAGGATTTCCGTTGTTGTATATTTATGTATAAGCCTCTTCGCTTTAAACAACAAAAAAGGTAAAACAAAAATGAAATGAAAAGGAAAATAAACGGGAACAAACATTTTTTTATTTCTTTTTTTTTTTTGTTTTCCGTTAAGTCTGAGCTTTAAAATGAATAAACGAACAACGAATGAATAAAATGTTTCCTAATTAAGAGACTTAAATTCACACGACACTTTGTCATAGAAGTCAGACAAGTAGGCTTGATGTTAAGGTTGTTGCAGGCTCCGTGCTGCTGTTGCTGGCTCTGACTGCTGCTATTTGTCATTGTTATTGTATTTGAAAATTCTACAAAATTTGCTCGAGGTATATTTAGAACCGTGCGTACTTACTTACGTATATAATTTGAGTGTGCCTTAATTAAATACATGAAAATCTAGGGATAAGAAGAAATTTTGTTGTATTTTCGGTGTAGGTATGTACATAAATTGGAATTTAAAGTGTCACTTGGGTGTTTTCTTTCTTTCCGTTTTTTTGTTTTTGTTTTTGAATGTGTCTGGTTATATTTTTTAGCACCATTATTTGAAAAGGGTTTAATGAACTATTTGGCTTTTTAATATTTTTTTTTTTTTGTTTTGTTTAATAAAAATGTAATCTGCACTTAAGTAGCGTTTATTCAAACAGGATTAAGTTAGAGAGAAAGACTAGCTCATGTTGTGCTGAAATGCCGAATTCTGCCATATAAAAAATGTTAAATGAAATTCCGCATTTCAGGCGCATTTAATAAGGTATGGCACCCAGGCCTTCTCTACAAACTGAAACAAATGCTACCATATAATCTCTATGAAATACTACGGTCATATCTAGAAAACAGGTACTTCATGATAAAATACAACGAAGAATTGACAGAATTATTTCCAATTAAATCTGGTGTACCGGAAGGCAGCGTCCTTGGCCCTATACTATACACCCTTTTCACAGCGGATCTTACAATTTCAAGTACAGCAACAACTGCGACTTTTGCTGATGACACCGTGATACTGTCTACGCAAGATAACAATACAATTGCATCGGAAGTATTACAGATAAACCTATACAAAATATACGCTTGGTTAAAGAAATGGAGAATACGGGCAAATTCAACCAAGTCAATACAAACCACATTCACTTTAAGGCAAAACACAGATTTAACAACAAAGTTCTACCTCAAACAAATGATGCAAAATATCATGGCATTCACCTGTACCGACGCTTGAATTGGCAGAAACATATAATCACCAAAAGAAAACAACTTGGCCTAAAACTAACATCGTTGCACTGGCTCATTCACAATTAATATACAAAACCATATTGAAACTTATTTGGACGTACGGTATTCAACTATGGGGATCAGCATCCAAAACAAACATAGAAATACTACAAAGATTCCAATCAAAAGTTTTGCGTCAAATTGCAAATGCTCCGTGGTATATCACGAACGAGACTTTACATCGTGACCTCCAAATTCCGACCGTGCGAGAAGAAATACTGCGACATACGGCAACATACTAACATCGTCACACTCTGCATCCCAACATGCTTGCAAGGAGACATCTGGATCTCCAAAGTACATCCCGACGACTCAAGCGAGCAGTACCGCTCATGATTACCAACAGTCAATTCAAACCAGAACAAAATAAAACAAACAAAAAAATTTATTTTTATTAAAGGACAGCTTGCTTTAAATAAAAACTGGAAAGAATTATTCATAATTGCTGCATAAATTTTTGTTGTTTAAATCAAACTGAAAGACACACATTTTTATTTATTTTTATTTACACAAAATCCACACAAACATTCTTCTTCTTCTTCAAACTTATAATCTGCCAAAAAACGGCACTATGAAGATACATTTACCAATTTCAATCATTTTTTGGAGTAGACAACACTGAACAGCTATACTCTCGTGTCTATTAGCCAATGAAATAGTTTTGTGTTTTTTTTTTAACAATGCTCTCTCTCTCTCTCTCTCTCTCTCTATTTACTTTCTCTCCATATATTTGTTTTGTACACACATACAAGTATACGATCGTTAATGTGCACTCACGACGATACCGACTTCGCTCATTTTCATTTTTGTACACCTTTCTCAACACTTTCCTGATCATAGTGTCAACCAGGGATGCCAACTCATTTTTTCTCTCTCCCCGATAACCCACGAGAAATTCCCCGATTTTCGATCGAATTCCCCGCATTGGTATAATTTCATATACACATTTTACAAAAACGAAAAATTATATAAAATTGATCTTAATGAGTGTTATATTAAGGCGACCCTGAACTTTCTCGGTAAAAAACTCAACCAATTTTTATGGGACTGATAGATTAATAGAAACGTACTTTCTGACTACCGAATTCTTTACATATAAACTTTAGCCCCCTTTTGGACATCAAACTTCTCAAAGGAGAAGACATGGGATTTTTTTTAACTCAAATAAAAAATGGCAAAAACTTTGTTTTGAGAAAAACCGATAGTCAAAGTTTTGACTATCGGTTTTTAACAAATAAAATATACTTCATTTTCTTTATGATGGCTGATCGTAATTTGTAAGTTTACAGATTAGTCAGCAATGATTAAGAGTTATTAATCAGGCGGTGCTGGCTGAAGGCATAGCTAAGCCTTTCTGAATGGCCGAAAGGAAAGTCGAAGCGCCGCGCGACTGTTTTGGCCTGATTGGCGCTCGACGCTATAATCGTCTATATCTATGAAAGCACTCTGAAATTTTTACAAAGCCGGGCCGGGCCTGCTTAAGAAAAGTTGAAGATTTTAAGACCCAAAATATGAAATATTTCATAAGTTAAACGTTTTACATTACATAAAATTTGACAAAAACTATTCTACAGACTTTAATTACTAAAAGCTGAACGACTTCAAATTCCCCGCAAAAAACAGCTCATTCCCCGTTTCCCCGAACCAAGTGAAATTCCCGCAAATCGGAGAATTCCTCGCAAGTTGGCATCGCTGGTATCAACTATGGGCGATTGAAGTGTGTATCCCTATACTAAGGAGTGAGTATATGAAAATTGTTAACATAAAGTTTCGAGATTTAATTCATTAAGCGCTATTAGCTACAATTAGCACGAAGGTCAACAGAAAAATTTATATCATTAGTTTTTCAGCATTTTATATTTTCATTTAAATATTAAAAAAAAAAAAGCGAGCATTTATTTTCATGTTTCCATAGTAGAGCAGAGTCCACAGATTTCTATAAAGGAAAAATGGGAAAAATAAATAAATACAAAAATAAATTATTTAAAACAGAAAACAGCATTTTTAATTATATTTTAATTATATCAATTACATTAAAAAACTTCACACTCAAAAAAAAAAAAAAAAAGAACATGCTCGCGTGTATATATACAAGAGCCAATACAAGCATGTATGCGCTTTTTAAAAGTCCTCTTCAATATACAGACATATATGCGTGTGTACTCTTGTGTGCATATGTGAATGTATTTATGTATGCATATGTAAGTGTTAATATGCTCTGGAATTTTATTACGTGCAGGGAAAATAATCTAACGTGTTTTTACACATACACACACACACACTTACATGTACATACCTATATCGGAAATACAGCAATTAGCGAATTTTTTTTATGTTGAGTTTTGTTGTTCTTTAATGAGTGTACTGCAATTTAATTAATGAAGTTGTTGACCAAAATACACACATACATAATCAAGAGATTATAAATAAAATAAAATTTAACTACCTTTGCCATTTAAGAGTACTTATTTTTGTTTTGAAAAATAACTAAATTGATATCAAAATAAATATTATCGGAGCGTACAACGAGCACGACCTTCATTCAATTGCATTGCTTTACAAATACAAATCTCCTGTATCATTCAAAACCTGATTATATTGAGGTCTTTCTATTCCTAACAAAAAAAAAATTAATAAAAATAAAAAAAATATGTGGAGTCCATATGCACAAGAGCATAAAAAAAGATCTCAATTATTGTACACGTATAAGTGAGCATCACTGGCATAGAGCGAAAAAAAAGAGAGAGAGAGAAAGAAATTAACAACACATGTGGTGTTGTTGTTGTATGAAAATGATACGAAAAAAGAATGAAAAGAAGAAAGAAATCTAACGGTTTCACATAAAATTGAACTTAGGTCAAACCGAAGTTACAAGAGAAAGAGATTTAATATGTATAATTACACGGAGGCAAAAATGGAAGAAGAACGAGAGAGGCAATAATGCACAAACTAAATCAACTCAGTGTCTAGTTAATCATAAGCTTAGGTTTCTAAAGAGAATGAGTGAGGTAGAGAGAGAGAGAGAGAGAGAGAGAGAAAAAAATCTTCCAAATCAACAGAAACATAAATTCCATTGAAACGAAATAAAAGTTTACAAACATGGAAAAGTTTTAATTATTTAGATTTAAATTATTTTGTTGTTTCAAAAAATCTGTTAAGTCAAATGAATTGTGACAAAAAAAAACTTAGAGTAAAGAGTGGAGAAAAATAGAAATAATAATTTCTCTCCACTCTTTTATACATACCTAAAAAATTATTTAATATGTGCTTTCACTGGTAGATTGATAATGGAGCAAAGAGGGGTAGCGAAGGATAAAATTCCCCTCTTTCACATGATTATTTCATATATAACAATCATTGTTCCTTAATAAAAATATTTCCAAGAAACAAAACGTTAAGCAAAACGTGCACCCACCCTCCCTTCCGCAATCACAATATCCGCCTTTATTAGGTATGAAATTTTTCTTTTTTTTCTAAACATATTTACTAAGAAAACACTTAGCATACTTTTAGGATGCTGATTTCATGATAATACACTACATTAACCTGTCGCAAAAAATATATTTTAGTTCTTTTTTTTTTTTGCCAGCAGTATTCAAACTTTTACTGACACGTGCCCACAGTTATTTACTTTATGTGTCATGACACATAAATACGCTAATAATACAAAAGCTATTATATTATAACACGCCTATAAATATGCTGTGTTATTGTTATGGTAAAGCAATAATAATAAGCAAATAGTAACAACAAAAATCTAACAATAAAGAAACAAATTGGAAAAAAAGGAAAGCGAATTTAAATATGTGAAAAACTTCGAAATACGGAAAAATGTTTTTTTCTACTTTTTTTTTGTTGTCTTCCTTATACTTTATATACTATTTATATAAGTGCGTAACTAAATGGCTTTCTATATACCGTTATGTGTATCTATATATACCGATATTATTACTACTTAATATATGTGTATAATGTTTATAGCTTGGCATCTGCGCTGATGCCCACAAAATGCTTCCTTTTATTTATTTATTTATTTATTTTTTTTTGTTTTGAAAAAAAATAAACTTTTTCTTTTCGCAAGCAAAACAAATTCAAATTGTTGTTAAATATACTTTTTTGATGCGTGTATTAAGTATTTTGTGCCCACGTGTGTATTTCATGCATATCCAAGGTTATTAGCACAACTTGTCACATTCAATTTTGTAGCATACTTTTTGGCATCTTGTAAATAAACATGTCTAAGGTGTAGATATGGTATGGGAGAGAAAAACCTAGCATAACATTTAAATAATGTGTCAATGCGTTGAGTGCTCATTAGCCATTTTCTTTAAGATTGTTTCAAGAAAATTTGAAACTACTGTCTTTAACGAAAAAAAAATAGTCGGCTTTTAGGCGTCATATTAAATCATATCAATTTACTTTAAAAATATTTTGAGCGTAATTAATTTGTCTGCACTGAACAGACAAAAAATATTAAATTCAGCAGATCAAATAACCACTTCAGTAATTATTCATGAAGACAATTAATTATTTCTTCTCAGTATTTACATTTTATAAATTTCAACATTCTCTCCTTCTCTCTCTCTCTCCTTACACATTCTCCTACACACATACAAAATCTTACCGTAGCATCTCATCATATGGACACGGTTAAAATGCGATACGCTGTTGGCTACGTTATGGATAACATAAATTTTCACGTAATTGATGACAGTTACACGTGTTGATTTTATAATTTTATTATGTAGCTACACTTTTGCTTTATCTTTCCCTAATTCTACCTCTTTCAGCTATGTTCTCTCTTACTTTGTATATAAAGTTTGAGATTGCAAAATTTTCAACTAAATCAATTTTCATTGAAATTCAATTGAATTTCATTACAAAAATGTAGTATACATTGTGAAAAGATTTTTTTTTTAGTGTTTTCCTATGTACACGCGTAAATCATCTTCAATGCAGACACGTTTTCAATTTTTATAATTTTTCCTTTACTGTAGCATAACACTTTTGTTGCTGTAACACTTTCAATAACTTTTTCTTATTATGTCTTATCATGTATCAAATGAAAAAATATATAAACATCAAATATTTTTAAATATATATATATATATATACAACATATTTTTTTACATATACGTGAAAATGAATTAAGTATTGTAAAATAAAATACAAAAAAAAGTGTCTGTAATGATGTATCGAAAATATGGGAAGTCACATAAATAGATAAATTTTGAAAACAAAGTATTGAGTTGGGGTTGCATGCCATTATGGCGCATTAGAAATTTAGAATGTATAGAAGAATAATGATTTTGAAAATTCTCAGAAAGCATTATATCTATATATCTCATAATACGTGAAGAATGCTTTTGCCTACTGGGTTATTTGTTAAATTACCGCCTTTGATAATGCCGTAATTTTTGCTCTCAATGAGGTTTCTCTTTAAATATATTCTCTCAAGTATCTTCTCCCAATGTTACTCACTCTCTCTCTCTCTCTCTCTCTCTCTCTCTCTCTCTCTCTCTCTCTCTCTATCTTTCTATCTGCCGTAGAGCATTGCACTAATCGGAAGTCGAGGATATAGTATTATTTTTTTTTTGTACTTGTTGTTACTCTTGTTTGCTTTCGCTCAGAACTTCACTCACTTGTTTGATTTTTTACTTAAATTGACCACTGAGAGAGAGAGGTAGGAAACAAAAAACCGTTGAAATTGTCATGTGTACACGTTAATGATCACTTAGGTGTACATATGTGTGCACAAATCAATATGTGTAGGAGAAAAATGAGAAAGAATAGAGAGAGCGAGCATATAGTCAAAATATACAACAACAATTCATTTGTTTGAATCAGGGGTGCCCAAGAATTTCTTAGGGAAGTGAAAACACAAATATATATAAACTTTATTATTATAAAGCAACAAAAAAATCACACTTTGAAAAAAAACTTTCGTTAATGTGTACACACAAAGCATACGAAAGTCTTGTTGCTTCGTTTGATATAGGCAAAGAAGGAAGATGAGGAACGAAAAACACAATATTGTTTGTGTATTTCGTATTGCTTAGTGCGGAGTGCTGTGGGTGTGTATTAGAATGCCTAAGTGCTTTTACAAAAACAAATGTGCATTAAGCGCATAGAAAGTGGGCACCCCTGGTTTAAATTATAGAAACTACGATTGTAGTGGAAACGTGAGATCTGGTGTTTGTATGATGCTCTTTGCATACTATAGAAACATCTCTCGCTCAACCGGTACAGACTTAAAAACACATTTCTACTCGAGAGCAATTTCAAAAATAATAACATCGTAATGATAAAAAACTTTAAGTCTTGAATTTCAGTTAATTTAAAACACCAACTCCAACCAACTGCAGTGCTGTAGTAGCTACTACAATTATCATGTTACTCAATTTACAATAGCAATAAAAAAAAGTAACGGAAAAACAATTCAAATTATAGTCTAAAGCTGCTGGTCAAATAAAAATGCTTTTTACAAAAAAATAAAAAAATTGCAAATAATAAAAAACTTTCAAATAAAAATGTTCAGCAAAACAATATATGTTTAAAGAGAGAGAGTGATAGAAAGAGAAAAAGAGAAATGAAGAGGGAAGGAAAATATAAAAAACTGTTAACTTGAATTTTTATTAGAGCTGTAATAAAGTGTTGGCCAAAGAGTAGCAAATATATACATATGTGCTTGCATATACACAAGTGCACACGTACGCTAGAAAACCCAGATGTTGCGGATGGGAGGGCGGAATTTTAAATATTCTGGTTCCTTGAAAAACTTTTAAATATGAGAACAACAATCTCGATCTAACACTCCCATGGATCATTGAGGCATATTCGCAATCGCACATTACTTTTTCTCTTACTAGTCCCGCTCTCTTTTCCTATAAACACTTTCTAACCATCAATACCTTTCTTCCCATCAAATTTTTTTCCACACTCCACTATGTCAATAAAATCAAAAATGTCAAAAATTTGACCCCTATCACTTTCCAACTTATTTTACTCTGTTGTTTACTGGGCTCTTGCTCACCACTATCCAGTAGAACTAGATACTACTTCTACTATTATGGCAGAAAAGTTAATTGAGGGCGGCTTGGGTAAAACAGAGGGGGGGGGGGGGTAGAGGCCGAGCTTTCGCATAAATGTGATTTTTTTTTTATTTTTTCGACTATGCTGAGTATCGAAAGAAAGTGCCCACTAAATGCTGTAACCACTCCATAACACAAATTCTCTTTCCCCTCTACAATACTTTATTCTACTCCACTTTAATACATCACCGCCAACTCTCGCTCTTCTGATGCTCTTTTTCCAAACCACATTACTCTCTCAGTCGTTACTCTCTAAACAATGAAAGACAAATGCTTATGTCATATTCAATGAGAGAGAGAGAGAGAGAGCGAGAAGGAGAGAATTTTCTATTAAATTATATTAAAAGAGCAGCCCACATGCACAAGAGCATAAGAAATTTCACACGTACAGGAGTTATTTCTATAAAAAAAAAAAAAAGAAATCAGCTAATCATTGTGAATGTATTGGTGGCCATCAGTGAGCCATTAATGCGCTCTATTTCTTGCTGGGTTTATAAACATGCATACATGTACATATATATGAATGTATAATACATAAGTTAGAATATATACATAATATATGTGTATGTGTACACATATGTGCACAGATTGGCTGTCATCACTTCACTAACAACATTTATTACAATGACTGTTACAATTGCTGCAGCTTTATTCTTGCCATTGTTGCTGTTGTTGTTGCTGACTACTTTTACTATTGCTGTTATGTGACCAATATTCTATATGAGTGTACTACAGCGTAACGAACAAACGAACGAACCAACCAACCAACGAATGTTGTAACAAAACAAAATGAATATGCTTAAGTATAACCACAAAATTGTAGTAAAATGTTGTGAATAATAAAAAGTGTGGTCCTTTTTTTTTTTTTTTGTAATTTTTTAGTAATTTTATTTATTTTTTTTTTTTACTTTACCAGTTTTTAGAGCACAACAGCAACAACACTTAGCACAGTAGCAACACAAGCGACAGCAGTTTGCAGCAATTGTGTTGTGAATATTTATATATGTTCATACAAACATATGTATTTAGTTTTATACATGTATGTATGTAGTTGGGATTGGCTATACATTGAGATATGTAGCTAAACTACAAATAGGTTAATTTACTATAAAATGAAACAACACTAAAAAAAGAAAAAAAACGAAAACAAAAGCTTTTGTAATATTATGAAATAAAAAATTGTAAATGGACAAATACAGTTCTTAAATTTAAGTGTAAAAGTTGTAGAAATAGAAAGAAAAAAACCATGGACTAAAATTTGTATATCTTTATATATAAAATTTATTTATCGTAGCACAAAAATCTTGAGTTTTCAAAAATGCATAAACCTTTGCGCAAAAAAGTATACTAAAATTTTTTTTTTTTTTAGCGGTCTAGACAAAGTCTATAACAATACAGCCTCACTTGCTCTCTCTCTCTCTCTCTCTCTCTCTCAAAACGGTTTCACTCTTACAACCGCTGCTCTCTTGTTTGCACTCTCCTTTACTCTCATTTTATTTATGAGTTTCACACAATGCAGCAGTGTTAACATTTATAATTTTTATTATGAATTTTTTATTACTTATTTCAAATAAATAACAATCCAAAAAACAAATAAAAACACAATGTATCAAAAATAAATTTGCATGCAGTAAAATTTTGTGTCACAGTATTTATAAATTTTATTACTAAATATTTGAATAATTCATGTACCAAATTTTTTTTTTTTTTTTTGTGCTCTTGTTTATTTTTAATACAATTTTACGCCTACAACAAATATGTAAATAAATATTTACATTTGAGTAAATAAGTTACTATTTTGTATAACTATTTATGTTCAAAATTTGGACTTACATAACTACATACAAATATATGTGGAAATAGACTAAAGATATGAATACTTGGTGTTTCTATTTTCATAATAAGGAAAATATTTCATATTGCGAAAGGATAGAAAAATTAATAGAAAAATAGAAACATTTAAATGGTTCAACTTTTTACAAACTATATTGAAAAATTTCTTCTGTGATTTTCAATTACTTTCAATGTTTAGTTTTTATAGCGTGGTTTTCACTATGTCAGATTCCCTGTCAATAAAAGAGAAAAGGAAAATTTCCTATGTGAAATTTGCCAACATGCGGGCAAATTTGATTGAATTTGACATAGTGAAAACCAGGCATAAATGAGATTGATCTGATAATTGTGGAGAATAATTACGAAATAAACAACAGACTTTCGTGAAGATTAAGTGCAGGGCACTAATTTTCTCTCTTTTAATTTCGTATATGATATTTTAAAGCTTTAGTATATTTTAAATTATTTTAAACACTGCAGCCAGTAGAACTTAGCCAATTGGCCACACACACTCACGATCCTGTTAACTCAACTGAGAAGGTTTTAAATTACTTAAAATTTAGGTATATTTTTCAACAGTTTTCACTATTTACTTAAGTGCTTTTTATATAATTTATTTTTAATTTTTCTTTATTTCAAAATTTGTTCTTCCTTTTGCGTTTTTGTTTTTTTTTTTTGATATTTGTGTGTATTTTACTTAAAACGCAACCTTAAATCTTAGCATATTTACGTGCTGAAAGTAAAATATAAAGGTAAATGTAATCAATCTTAAGATTACAATTTTCAAGCATTTACCTGCACACGGCATAACACAATTGTTTAACCCATCAGGGTGCAACAAACATGAAAAGCCAAAGCCCAGAAAACAAAACTAATTTTGCCTAACTTCAACTAATTTAAAAAGTAATTGCTTTGTAAAACAATATTATGCCTTTATTTTATTCATATCATTTTCATTTCCATATTGCAACTTTTAAAGGGTTAAAATCATAGTTTTGGTCGCGGCATCTGCTGTGTAGTTTGCAATCATACAAAACCTACAAGTGCATATAATAAATATGTAGGTATTTACTAAAGCTTCCTATACTCAAAAACTTAACCGCTAAATTTCCATTGCGCCCAGTGTTAAATTGCTCAATTTCTTTAACAAGTTAAGTTTTTTCTTTCTTTCTTTCTTTTAAGAAGAATTTTTCTTTTTACTGCTGCTTTGCTTTGCTTGATTATATCCTTTGAAATTTTTGTGTATATTTTTTTTTCAACACACCCACCCATATTTCTTTTGTTTACACAGTTAGTTGTTTTTAACTAGCTCTAATGTATTCATTTCTTCTCTTTTCATGTGCACGGTCATTCATTGTTTGTATGTTGAGTCTAAATTACTATTTTTCACGTTTGTTATAAATGCAACTCCAAAAAGCAGCTAAGTGGATGGTAGATTAAGTTAAGAATGAAATATGCTAATATATATATTTAAATATATTTAAAGTTTACTTGTTTAGGGAATATTTATGTATATGCACTGGGTGATCCAAAGAATGTAGAAAAGGGATTTCAATTTGTTTGTTTGTTAGAAATTTTCTTTGATTCATGAGAAAAGATAAAAATGTATGAGTTATTCTTTGGAAAGGGAGGAGTTTTTTTATCAAAAATTTATCCCCTACCCCATGGATCCGCTGGTCATGATATGTAGACACATAAATATGAAAAAACATATGAAAAAAAAAAATAAAGTGTGCGAACTTAAGGGTTATTTTGATATGAAAACAGAGCAGAGTATGGTCAGAGAGAAAACAAAGAGAGGAAGAAATAGTTCAAACACGTGTTTCTTCATATATATTAGAAACTCAAATAACGGGATTTGTCGTTGAATTTGCATTTGTTAAAATATTTCTCTCTCTCTCTCTCTCTTGCTTTCAAAACTAAAAACTAATAACGGGATCTTTCGTTAAATTCACACTTTTAGCCTGCTGCTGGTACTCGTCTTTCTCTCTCTCTCTTCCACTCTCACTCTCAAAATTCACATACATTTTCAATATAGTATGACTAGTTGAAGAAAAGTTGAAGTGCATATAAAATTTCGTAATTAGAGAGAGGATATAGTATAATATGAATGCTATATATTAGGGGTGCCCAAAAATTTCTTATGGAAATGCAAACACCAATATATCGATGGTCATATGTTGACCGCTTTTAAATCGTTTTTCAAAGCAATAAATGTAAATAAAGAAAATTGCTTTTTAAATCTTTTTGAATGAGAAAAAATTTTTTTGGAACTATATTTTTTTTTTTTTTTTTATTTTGAACTTATTTTTATGAATTGTTTATAAAAATTTATTGCGTTATTGGCTTGTTTTTTAACATATAACTGTCGCCAGTGTGTACCAACATAGCATACGAAAATATTGTTGCTTTGGTATAGTCAAAGAAGAGAGATGAGAAACGAAACGGAGTGAACATGCCTGTGCCTAAATGATTTTACAAAAACAAATGTGCACCAAATACATGGGGCGTGGGCACCTCTACTATATATTAATTTACAATTTGTAAATACTCTCTTAAAAATATTTGGACATTTTCTATAATCGATAATTTAAATTTAATGACAATATCTAAGTAATTAATTTTGGATAAAAATCTCATACGAGTATTTCATCAGTTTTGTATTAGCTAAAATTACTTAAATTAGAGTCAACCATTTGTATAGAAGTTTTGATTTCATACTCGATACAATTTCGTTTGTGCATTCACCAAATTTCAAATTTAGTGTAATTTGCTTTCAAATTACACTAAATCAAATTTCAAATCATTTATGAACGCATGCATGCAGAGATTTGATTCGTAAAGGGTTTGCAAGTAAAATAGTATTTATTAGTATCTACTAATTTGAATTTGATATTTAAATTCCTTTGGCAATTTTATTAAAAAGGAGCAAATACATTGTCAAATGACGAATTGTTATTATTTTATAATGAGAATTCTAAATTATGGTAAATGTTATGCTGTTATAATGAAATTGTAGAACATATAGAGATTTAAATATACAAATATGAGTAAATGAAATAGCAATTGAATTCAAATAATAGAAGAAGAGAGAAGAAGTACTCTTGCACTGTAATCGTAGTGTTCTTATTTTGTATAAATTGTTGTTGTTTTTTTTTTAACTGTAACTATCCCTCTCTCACGATAATTCCTCTCACAACAATACCTCTCACGACAATATCTATTTTACTCATTATTAAATTTGTATCTCAATGTTTAAAAATGTAGTCTCAGTTTGTATCAAAACAAAAAAAATGATATACCATGAGCATCCAGAGAGAGAGATGGAGCGAGAGAATAAATATCTTACGATTGTATCACAATTGTTGTTGGGCTCTTTAAAAATTTATAACTGAACTAAAACACACATATTTATAAACATATTTAAGGGGGAGAGGGTTTGGAAGTAAATCTCTTCTACTCTCCCATTAAGACATAACAGTTCGTTGACGCTCTAAGTCGAACTTTTCACATTTATTCATGTTTTTAGCATTATATTTAAAGAAAAAGAAGAGATAAATATATATTTCCCTTAAATTTATGCAATTTCTTTAATAAAACTTACCTGGTATATTTGCTTGACAACCATTTTGAATTTCTTTTCTGAGTACATATTTATGCTCTGCTGTTATTTTCTTGCTTCCTTGCAATGACAATGTAAAAATTCTGTTTTATTTTTTATTTTATTTTTTTATTGACAACAAATCAAGTCAACCTTCAAAAATGTCTATTTCAGCATTACTCTTACAACGAAAAACTTTCACAGTTCAATGTACTTTTTAAGGGTTGCCAGAATATCAAAAAAAAAAAAAAAGTATATCTTTCCGCATTTACATGTTTTTTTATTTTTTGCTATTCGCTTTCGTATTTTATTTACTGTTTTACACTTCAAAGTTTAATTTTCATAAATTTGTACTTTGACATTATTAGTATGCAGAGTAATACATATATATTTATGTCTGAATTTGGTTGGTTTGGACGGTTGGTTGGTTGGTTTGGTTGAATTGCTTGCTAGCTGGTAATAAATTGTAAAAAGTAAGTAAGTAGAAAATTTACCACATAAAATTATAGAAAATTTTTGCTTCTTGTTTTATTAGGTATCTAAGTATGTGCTTTGTCTATAAAATAATGATTTTGAAATATGTTTTTTTTTTTTCTTTGAACCATTAGAGCGTGCACAATATTTTTTCCACTTCATTTATTTAGTTGGACTGTTTTGTTTTTGAAATTTTTTATGTGATTTTATTTTTTGAATTACTTCACTTTCGTGACAGAATTTTTTCATTTGCTTTTATTATTTTGTGTCGTTTTTTTTCTTTTTTATTTTTTGTCAAGTAAAAATTTTTACATCACCACTGCACTTGATTTTCATTTTAATAAGCTTTAAATTAAGAGGTTTTTGTATCCAAAAATATTGAAAACTAGTTTCAGTTTAGAGATTTAAAATAAAATACAATCTTCAAGCCCCGACTATACTTGTGTGAATTTTTTTCTAAGCATACATAAATCTAAGTATGTTTCCACAAACACTTATAAATATTTATTGATAATTATTGAAAAAACACTTTTTGTTATTAAGAATTATTTATTTAACATTAATTTTTATTATTTTACTTTACTTTTCATTAGAAATAGCCTTTATCGGTTTTAACATTTTAATAGTAGGCATGAGACTAACTTAACTTCTACACTAAATTAATATAGAGACCTCGAATCTCAAGGTCGCAAGCATAATCAACTACGATCGTTTAGTCACGTAGTCCAAATTCGAATTTCTATCTCTCTCTGCTTAGGCAGAGAATGAAAAATGAGAACTTAACGAAGGCTTGAGCAGTGAGAATGAAAAATGAGAAATCAATGAGAGCTTAGGCAGAGAATGAAAAATGATAACTCAATGAAAGCTTCAGCAGAGAATGAAAATGGGAAGTCAACGAGAGCTTAAGCAGTGAGAATGAAAAATGGGAGCTCAACGAGAGCTTAAGGAGAGGAAAAGTTACATCTCAACGAGAGCTTCAGCAGAGAATGAAAAATGATAACTCAACGAGAGCTTAAGCAGAGAATGAAAAAGAGAACTCAACGACAGCCTAAGCAGAGAAAATGAAAAATGATAACTCAACGAAGGCTTAAGCAGTGAGAATAAAAAATGAGAAGTCACCGAAAGCTTAAGCCGTGAGAATGAAAAATGAGAACTCAACGAGAGCTTAGGCAGAGAATGAAAAATGAGAACTTAACGAAGGCTTGAGCAGTGAAAAAGAAAAATGTGAAATCAACGAGAGCTTAGGCAGAGAATGAAAAATGATAACTCAATGAAACTTCAGCAGAGAATGAAAATGAGAAGTCAACGAGAGCTTAAGCAGTGAGAATGAAAAATGAGAACTCAACGAGAGCTTAAAGAGAGGAAAAGTTACATCTCAACGAGAGCTTCAGCAGAGAATGAAAAATGATAACTCAACGAGAGCTTAAGCAGAGAATGAAAAAGAGAACTCAACGAGAGCTTAGGCAGAGAATGAAAAATGAGAGCTCAACGAAAGCTTAGGTAGAGAGAACAAAAAGTGTATTTAGAAATGTTTTATATATGTATATGAAATGCGTAATAATACAAAGTAATATCATTATACATGTATTATATGTACATATCCGTACCTCAAAGCAAAAGCGGATCAAGTCATAAAATATAAGTTTTACGGAAGATCGTAAAACACAATTACTTATATATACGAGGTTTGTTAAACAAAAAGGTGACTTTACGAAAAATGTTTATTTATTCATCAATAACTATTTTGCCCCCTTCAGATATATACACTTTGTGCCAGAGCTTTTTCCCATCCTCGAAGCACCTTCGACAAACAATTTTGGTATAGCCTTCAGCTCTTCCTTCCAGCGATGCGGTCTTTATCTCCATAATCGTGGAAAAATGCCGTATTTTCATGCATTTTTTCAGTTTTGGTAATAGGAAAAGGACGCATTGGGCCAAGTCCGGTGAATGCGATGGATGAGGCATGCTTGTGGTGGAGAAGTATTACATTAAGCACTGTATCATTGCCACAGGACAACTTAGCTAGAAACTTAGTAGGAAAAACTGATATATCTTACTACAAAGCATAAAAAGAATGCACAAAATTAAATTCATTCTAGCTCAAATTTTTGCAAAAATTTAAATTTTCTAAAAAAAAAAATACTTTTGATTTTGAGTATCAATTGCTTTCAACTTAAAAAAGTTATTAATTACAATTGTAGCATCGAAATAAATGTCTATTAAGTTTCTATATATCAAATTTTGTACAGTCAAACCAGACCACCCTGTATACTTTACCACCTGAATAGAGCGCGATGTTTAAATTGTGGGGAGCCAAACAACCGAAAAATTTAAATTTTCGACTTTATACGCGTTTGTTCTGAGCTATAAATATACCATATAATCCATGAGAGTGCATGTCTGAGTGCTTACAACTGCGTAGTTTTTGACGAAAGCAAAAAGGACACAATTTATTTTATTTATTTAAAACAGTGATGGCCATTTTATAAGCGCAATGGTCGACCGAGTTCCTTTTCAATGTAAATGAACCCTGCATGCGTGAAATTTTTTATGCTCTTGGCCTATGCTGATTCAAAGTAAAAATAAAAGAAGGTTCCTGGCCCCTCTACTAAAATAAAGAAAAAAAAAAAATTAAACAAATAATACAACAACGACAGGTGTTGCAAATGTCCTATAAATTTAAGTTGTAAAACTATACGCTACTACACTGCGATGTAATAAAAAAAAAATAAACAAAAACTAACAGAGAGAAGAGAGCATAACATTTTTTTGTTTTAGTAAATATAAACGTATGAAGTGAAATTTGATAACAGAGAGAGAGCAAAAAATTGAAGTGAGTATTTAAATTTGCTAGGTACATAAAGTATTTGCTATAATTTTAACAGTACAAAATTTAACAGCAAGTGAGTATGTGAATATTTTCTGTTCTGTTTTTTCTCTCGCTTTGACTTTTAATGTAATGGTTGTGTATGTTTGTGTGCTTTACATATTCCTTGACTAACATTTGTGCACTCTCATGCATTTTTTTCTCTCTCTCTCTCTTTAACTATTTTTCCTCAACGAAATACAGCAAAAGCTTATATTAGTACTTTTGAATTCTCTCATTCACTCTCTCTCTCTCTATCTTGTTCGGTCTTTTTTGTTTATGAAATATATGTAAAGAAACCATGAATTCGCTGCATACTTTCAGGTTTGTAGCATGCGTATTTACTCATTTTCATTCCTGCGCACATACTTCGAATTTTTTCGCCGTAAAAACGTGTATTGAAATCCAACAACAACAAAATAATACTTTTATAAATTGCATTCTGGGAAAACAGTTTCAATTCGAATATCCTTTAGTAAGGATATAAAAATGTGAAATAACGCGCGTACATGAAAACTCAACACGTAATGTGACATTTACTGACGACGAAAAACGAAAAAAAAACCAAAAACAAAACATGAAATAAATATGCTGCCTAAATACGTAGTACGTAGTTAAATGTGTCAAGCTTTGACAGCTGTAAATGCACAAAGGAAAAAAAAAACAAAAAATGAAAGCAGCAAAAGAAAGTCATTGTACATTAAAATTTAAGGAAAAACTTTTGTTTATGTTTTTTTTTTTTTGATTTTTTGTATTTCCTACTTTTTTGTTTCTTGACTTATGCTAATTACCGGAAATTGGAAATTGAAATGTGTGAAAAATTTAATGTTTGTTAAGTAGAGAAAAAAACGTGAAATTGAATAAAGATTAATGAATTTAATAGAATTTTGTTTTTTTTTTTTTTTTTCAATGTAAACTTGTCACAGCAATACGTAAAATAAATAAATCAACAATTAGTTTGAAATTTTTTAACGAATTTAAAGCTTTAAAGGCAAGTAATTTTTTTATATAAACAATTTTATTCTACTTTTACCATATATACCATAATATAAACTTAGAAATTTACTTATAAACCTACAAGAGTAAGTATTCACATAGGTGCAAAATTTAGTTACTTTTCTAGAACAGAAGAGCCTAACTTTTCTTATTGAAAAATAAAATAAAATAGAAACTTTTGTTTTCTGGTTTATTGTTTTGTTTTCTTGATTTTATGTATACTGAGGAAAAAAAAAAACTTTTGTAATTAAAATTTTTCATAACAGTAGGTAGCAGTTGTTTCATACATGTACGTAGAAAAATACTTAAACTGTCACAAAAGCATTTTATACACGATAAAAACAGCTGGTTTTTTTTTAATAAGATTGACGTAAGATTTTCTTTTTTTTTGTGTGCTTTTTTTGACACTTTAAAATAAAAGTTATGTCATATAAAACATAAGTAAATATAAAATGGTGTTCGTAAAAGTTTCAAATTATTTAAAAGCAAAATAAAAGTAGAAGACAAGTTATGGTTTATTTTATTTTTTATATAACTTTTTGGGAAATTTAGTTAAAAAATCACAAGCAAAAAATTTTGCGGACTCAAAAGTTTTCAGAGTTAGAGTCAGTCAGAGACTAACGGGACTAAAAGTGAAAGGGTTAAGTGACACTGAGTCCAGCTGATGACAGCTCAGGTTGTGTAGATTCCAGTAAATATAGAGTCCAAGAAAAAGCCACTAAGCTTAGGAGGTACAAATTTTAAGTTACACGTAGTCTAGGATTTACCAAGCTAGCGCTGAAGGCAGATTACACATACTTAATCCAGATGGGGAAAGACACTGAGAGCAAGTTACACATATATCAGGTAGAAACATCTTCAGATGCTGCTACTAAGTCCAAGTGGCGAAAACTCACGCTACGCAGACTCTAAGTTACACAGAGCTCAAATGGGATCAAAGCGGTATAGTGTTCAACTGGCGGAGATTCCAAGAGGTCTGGAATGCAAAGCCTTGATGAACTTGCAAAAGACCAGTTGAGACAGAGTAAAGAAGTCGTGGAGCTCATTATAACATAGAATCGAGGTGAAACATCTTTCAGTTGGCTCACAAAGTTCAATGTCTCACCAATCAATTTATTTTCTTGATTCCCTTCCTATTTTCGTTTCGTTTCTCCCTTCCGGTTCCCCTTAACTCTTTTATTCTCCAAATCCCTGCCTCTTTACGTGCCTACACCCTGACTTCTCAACTAAAACTCTACCTTTTTACATCTTTACCTGTCTACCATCCTATCTCTCTATTTGTCTACTTCTTTACATTCTTACCTCTATACCTCCATACATACCTCCAACCTCTCTATATACTCAACTCACTACCTCTTCATCTCTTAATTTCTTTACATAGTTAACATTCCCTCTTTACCCCTTTACCTCTCAGCTAGTTTGCTCTCTCCCTCTCTATCTCTTGCGCAATTAATTTTTCATCTCCCTATAACTCTTCCTGTCTACCTTCCTAAATCCTCAGCTTTTCATCTCCATACCTCCTATGAAAAAAAAAACAAAAACAAATATCAAAAGAGAACCAAACTACTCGTTGGTGTTTGTTATTTGTGTATAGTTTATTAGATAAAGCAGTGAAATGCCGTTACTCATGGCTTCTGTCTCTTTCATTTGTTATTTACTCCCGCTTAAGCAATGCCTTTTACAACGACGAATGCAATGCTTGCTCAATGAGTTTTCAAAAAATACCGATGCTAATATTTTAGAATTGGATTAATCGATTTTAGATTCGATAATTTTTGGCTAATCTACTCGTCAAGTTCTTTAAATTGATATATAATATGATAGAGTAGTACTGGATCTTCTGAAATAAGGATTTAGTTACACTAATAAATGTATAGACTACAACTAGAGAGCATATAGACGATAATGCGAAAGTCGACGCTAGCTTCTCTGCCTTTGCTCATTTGTTTGAACTCAATCTCTTATATGTTCATATCAAACACACAAACTCATCGTTGGCTCTCTCAGTGTCGTCTCTTGTTTTTTATGATTACAACAACAACAACCACATGGTCTCATTCTCTTGCCCTAACGAACTCACCTCGTATTTTCCGTTTTTTTTTTCATAAGCTAATAATAGCAATAACAATGTTTTTAGTTATTACAACAACCACATGATTTCTACAGCACAAACAGTAATAGAAACTGATACATTTTTTGACTTATTTTTTACGATCAAATGTACATAAAACATATAAAACGAAATGAATTAAAAGTTAGATATTTCGTTAATAAATAAAATAAATTAACTGACTGAAAAAATCTATAAAAAGTATATACAAATTGTCCTCCATTCTACGTCGAAAATACAAACTTCTTTCTAAACTTGAATCAAATAACAGTAGTTGCAAGTCAGAGCACATGAAAATGAAATATAAAGAGTACAGAAAAAATTAATGAAAGATACGAAGAGCTATTCAATAGCTGCGTCGCGAGTAAAAAATATATAGCGCCGTTATCGAAAATAATTTATCATTGCTAAAGATTACTAGTGAGAAATAATAAACGAGCGAAAACTATGAGCGCTTTTGACTCAGTTCTTTAAAGAGCACATTCTGTGAGAGATAAGTATTAAAGAGAAAGAGTAAGTTCAATTCCTCCCCCTACATTTAACGAAAGAGCGCTCATTAATTTTTGAAGTGAAACTTCTTTAGCAGGTCTGTGAATTGAAAATTTTATAACGGAAAATTGTAATGGAAACGAGCTTTCATTACACTCATACGAAGCTAATAAAAAACGAAGTTATGCAGTTGTTAGTGTTTACCGAACGAGAGTATATAGGGATCGACTACATACAATCACGCAGAGGGTCAGCAGTTTTATCTCATGTACTTTAGTGAGAGAGCTTTTATTCCATATAGATGATAAGTGAAAAAAGCTTCAGAAAATAGAAAAAGGAAGAGTGCAGAAACTTTATCAACAACAGTCATATGAAAAATCGCGTTTTTTTCCTCTCATACGAAACCAGTAAAATACGAAGTTTTGCAAGATTATCTCATGTGCTTTAGTGTGAAAGCTTTATTTCATTATTTTTTATAAGCAAAAACAAAGAGAGGAGATCTTTAGGTGAATATTCAAGGGAAGAAGGAGTGTAATATTTCTACTCAATAGCGAGTTTTTGCAAACTCTGATTTTTACTCATGATAACAGAGCAAACAAATAGAGTTCAACGATTACGATTTTTTTTTGGCCGAATCGATGACGATGATCGGCTATCAGAAAATTTTCAAGCCAGAAGCTGAATTGGCGAGTCACCTCTGCTCTAATTCTCAAATACCCACAAAATCATTATTTTTTATTTCTATATTTTGATGGTCTTAAAATTTTGTTACATACATATGGATATTCAAATATATAAAAGTATCTTTTGGTATATCAGAAATTGGTATATAAATTTCATGTTTCACTAACCACTTTCGCTATTCAATTTAGGTACACCATAAATTCAACAGCAAACATAAATACAGAAACATGCATGTGTACATAGAGACATCTATGTACAAGTAACTACAAAAAGAAATATGCTTTAGGTGTAATAGACAGTAAAAGCAAATAAAACACAATAACAACAGCAGGAATAAAAGAATCAACAACCACCAGCAACTAAATACAAAAAAAGCCTTAAAAAATAATGTATAACAAAAGGAGCCTTGACGATGAAAACAAAAAAAAAACAACAACAGCAACAACGTTGACCCAGAATTTATACCAAATAACAAAACTGTGAACTTTTAGTGAATTTTGTTTTTTTTTGTTTTTGTTTTTTTTGTTCTATTGCTTGCTTGTAGTTAGGCTACTGTTGTTGTTGGTGTTATTCTTGTTACAATTTCCTTTGCACGTCGTTTTGTGGTGTTATTGTTTTTGTTATTGTTGTAAAAAGTATACAATAACATTTCAAAACAATAGAGAAGAAACTTGACATTTGTGGCTTCTTACTTCATTCATTCATTCATTCATTTCAAACTAAAGCCAAGTGCTGAAATGTGCGCATTTAAAGTGTTTTAATTCTCATTGGGAATATGAGTAAAGTTGAAAATCGTCGTAACCCAAACAAATGGAAAAAAATATTAATTGAAATATATAATGTGATGAAATGTTGTCTCATTTAGATAAGTATGTAATTTTAATTTAAAAAAAAAATGATTTTAATTAAATTGGAGATAAAACTTTTGACTGTTTCTAATACCTCTTGAGTGTTGGAAAAATCCTGTAAATTAGTGAGGCAGATTTTATTTCAATATATTTTTGGAGAAGGCAATTTCTGAAGTAGCCTAAATACTACGAAAAAATTCATTCACATAAAAAAATTCACAAACTCAGATATTTTTTTTTTTTTATGATTTTAGAGTTGCTCTTGATTAGGCTCTCTGATTAAAGAGAGGCGTGAAAACTGATTGGCTCAATTCCTGGAAATTATATTGTCATCGCTTATTGAAATATTTTAATTATAACAAAAATATTCACTCACCATCTCTCTCTCTCATATTGCTTCTTTTTTTTCTACTGACATAGATAGTAAGTACAAAAAAAAAAAAAAAATACAACAAAACAACAACACATACAAACAATTTATCTCTCGCTACTAAAAGCAAAAGCAACTACCACATACAATTATGCATGCATATCATCAAATCTGCATGAAAGAGAAATGGAGTATGAGCACATTAACTCAATTGAGCAAAAGCAGAGTATGTACATACACACACACATACATTCAATTCACACATATCCGTATACGTATGCATCTGTATGTATATCACATGCGTATATACTTACGTTGTTGAAAAATGAAGGAACATAAATCTGAATTTTGTATTTTTGCCAGGCATGCCCATGCCAGCAGCAAACGCACACTCACATACACAAACACAAAAAAAAAATCATACTCGTAAATAATGATTTTCCATAGACATACATACATATATGTTTATATGTGCCTATACTTGTGTGTTTGTATGTTTGTGCTCGCCCCAAAAAAAATCATGATTAACTACATTCACACTTTAATAATGTATTACGTACGTAATACATTACGTAGTGATGTCATAATTTATAACATTTCAAGTGCGCGGCATTCTATCAATTTGATGCCAGTGCATAAAAAAAAAATTGAGCATGTGAATTCATATTGATTTATCGTTAGATAAGAGAGGCAAATCTAAAGAAGAAGAAGAAGAAGAAATAGTGCTGCATGATGAAGTGATATGGTTGTTGTTTTTTTTAGTAATGATTGATTTATTTGTCAATTTTTTCATGATTTTTCTACCACGTGCCATGCCGCGTACTTCCTGCTACAGAAAAGATTTAAAGCTTACTTTGTATTCGTTTCTTAGAGAAGAATTTTCTAAAATTTCTATGAATCTAATTGAATTCGATTTGAGTTTCAATAAACGAAAAAGCATAACAGCTTTCAATTTAGTGATTGTGGGTCAACCTGTTCTACAGTTTTTAGAAGTTTCTTGTTTAAAATCACAGGTTGTTTTTTATGTGAGAAACTAAGTTCTATTTTTTGGTGTATTTAAATGGTGAAAATATAGAGCAAGAAAAAGAGAGAAAGAGAGAGAGGGAGAAGTAGTGTAAATATATTCTTGTTCGTTTTGTTGTTGTTGTGTTTTGATACAATGAGCCTGGTCACATGAGAGCAATTGCGCATATAGCAAAACAAGTTTCGCGAGTGTCATTAAGAAGAGAAAAAATGTTTGTATGCATGAACTGCTTTTGGATGTATTAGTGAAACGCGCGCTCAAGAAAAATAAAAATGTAACCCTAAACAAAAATAAAAAATGACTTTTGTACATGTGTTAGTGTTTTAAACTCTTTGCACCAGGTCTCTGCCTGGCATAAAATATTGCATATACATTTTCCCTCCCCCCTCTCCCCTTCCCCACGCTCGCCTAAGAAATTCGGTTTTGGGCAGCATAATTGCTCTCATGTGACCAGGTTCATAGAAATGCTCGAAAAAAAATACGATATCTCTCACCCAATACACCTTTTTAAGAGTAAACAAAAGAGCGAGAGAGAGCGTTTTGTTGTTGTTTTAGTTCAACACATTGAAATGCTCGAAAAAAATTACGGTATCTCTCACTCAACATACCTTTACAAAAGCAAAAAAAAAGCGAAAGAGAGCATTTTGTTGTTGTTGTTGCAGTTTTACACAATGAAATGCTCAAAAAAACTACGATATCTTTCATCCAATACACTTTTACAAGAGCAAAAAAAAGAGCGAGAGAGAGCGTATTGTTGTTTTTGTAGTTCAATACATTGAAATGCTCGAAAAAAAACTACGGTATATCTCATCCAAAATACCTTTACAAGAGCAAAAAGAGCGAGAGAGAGCTTTTTTGCTGCAATTGTTGTTTCACACATTCAAATGCTCGAAAAAAATCTCAGCTTACGGTATCTCTCACTCAGTGATGCCTTGCAAGAGCAAGAAAAAGAACGAACAGGAGAGAAGTAGTGCAAAAATATTCTCGTTCGTTTTGTTGTAGTATGATACATTGAAATGCTCGAAAAAAAAACCTTAGACTATGACAAATAATTTGGTAAGAGAGATCACCTCGAGAGCCTAGGTAATACCAGAATTTTTTTTAAGTATGGCGAATATATCCAAGTACATATGAGAATGTAATGCTTGCTTTTAACTAAGTCAAATTCAATCAAATCAAATTATATGGGAAATTCTCTCTTTCTCTCCCATTAGCATGGAATGAGACATAGTTAAAACTAGGCATTAGAACCACGGTAAAAGAACTAACAGGTATGTGTAGCTCTGCTAAAGTCCATTTCTACCACTACCACTAGCAGATTAAAGGGGTAGGTTTATCAAAAAAAAATATGGTCTCTTGAACAAACATGTACATATTCTTTGAAAGATAAATAGTTTAAATACATACCTTTCAAAACAGTTTATAATTGTAAATGTGTTCACTAATGGATCCTTAAAGTATGAACGGACACCCTATGAGAAAGCAAACACATCGTATGAAAATAGGAGTTGTAGAAACACCAACACCTCAAAAAAAAAAGTGGCAAGAAAAAACCACGAAAATCTTGAGTGAAGGTAATTCATAACAATAACACATTATCTTATTACTTAGTGGCTGTTCAGACGAGAGCAAGCATGAAAAGCCTGGGCAGGCGTGTCGTGTTCACATGAGTGCTACCATGACGGACTTTTTCTAATCAAAAAGGAACTGTGGAATTGCAATTTTGTCAGTTTTTCTTGTGTTCATTAAGATAGGTTCTTTTATTCGCAAAAAATGCAAAAGAAATATCAATTATGTGCCTTAAATATGTACTAAAAATTAAATAAAAAATAAAAGCAACAATCTCTTTAGAAATTAAAATAAGTATATAAAAAAAAATAGCAAGAAAATGAAGACTGTGTGTGCCGTAGATGCGCATTATTTGTTTGCATTCATGTCTTTGCCTATTCAACTTTAAAAAAATTATGAATGAAAGTGGCAAAATCGGAACAATATGAACATTGAACATTCATCAATGTGCCGATTTTTATTTTATTTTTGGATTTTCGGTGCAACTCTGCTATCTCTTTCTCTTTACCTATTTCTTCTACCTTTCTCTTTCAGACATGATTCATGCCTGCACTCGTCTGAACAGCCACTTAGATCATGAGTGCTAGGCTAATATTAAGTTTTCACAATATGAGATTCAATCAAATTTGCTAACATGTTGGCAAATTTCATATAAGAAATTCTCTCTTTCTCTCTCTTTGACAGGGAATATTACATAGTGAAAACCAAGCATTACGCAAAGTAATTCAGAATAAAAACAATATAACAGAGAGAGATGAGAGGTGTAAAAAATAGCAATCTTCTTCTCTTTTTAACGTTCTCCAAATAAGAGATATACAATTGAGCTCGTATGACATGTGCACTTAGGAAAACGGGTATTGTTGAAGTGAGAGGAGAAAAGAAGCTAATGTGAGAGAGAAAATTTGTTGAGTTTATTATTTATACAATCAAATTTTTATACTCATATTCTAACTGTGTGCTCCCTCTTTAATATATCCATACTCCTCACATACACATATTTGTGTATGTTATACACACATACACGTGTTAGGTCGTTAATGTGAATACAAGACAAAACCAAATCCGCTCTTTTTCAATTTATACCAATCCTCTCTTAAAACTTTCCTGACCGCACAGTCGACTGCGCAGTTGGCAGCTGAGGTGCATACCTTAGTCTAAATGATTTGATTTTAGAGGAATTTTGTTAGCGTAAATTATTCAATTGAAGTGTGGAGGGAAGGGGGAAAGGGGAACGGGGTGGGTATGGGTTTGGTGTGAGAAAAGCGGCTATCAACCCAAAAAAAAGAAACCTTATGCCTAAACTCATATTTTTTTATGAATTTAATGCGTTAATTTAAAAAGTTTGTGTTAGTTTGATGACTTTAAAATTTTTTAAATATTATTAAATTTATACACACACATACAGAATAAAAGGTAATCTCTAGGTAGGTGCTTTATAAGCAGATATTATTATAAATTATTGTTAAAGCTAACCTACATCAAAATTGTCAGTAGCAGGTAGCAATGGAAAAGCTGTTAATGTGCTAAGCATATCCATATACAAGTATATGGGTGTGTATTATAACAATGATATTAAGCTGCCAATCCCACTGACATTTATAAAGCTACACAAAATTCAAATACACAAACATACATAAAGAATATAAACATACATACACACACATGCACGTTCATACTCATGAGTGGCATTAAAATATTAATTAACCAAAGAAAATATATACAAATACATATCCATATACTTATGTATGTGTATATACAATATAGTAAGTATATGTGCAGTTAGCTACTTACACGCCCCTACCATAAATATAATAAAAATATAGGCTCGAATGAGCACCACCACAATACCTACATACATTCTCTCTCCGCTGACAATATGACGTAAATGTTAAATCCTAGAAAGGGGGAGTGTACGGACAAATTTTGTATATGTGTGTGTGTGTATGCGTGTGTGAGTTGATACACCATATATGTAGAAAGTCATGTATCGGTAATAATATGGTAGAAATAAATAAACAATCCACACATTAGCTTCAAGTTCATTTTGATGGCTCAACAACTTAATATATAGCTGCTTGATTTTGCTTGTGAATGACCTGAATGAACTACCTCAAAAAAAAAAAAAAAAACATAAAGAAAAGCAGAATATTTAATGAAATTCTTCAGCATGAATTACTTGAGTCTAACTGATTTGTTAAACTCAACATAAAATGATAAATTACTTTTCTGTTTCATTACCGAAATGTAGGTGAAATGAAGTAAAAAATGTTCCTTGAATATATCTAGTAGTTATTTAGTTATAAGTAAAATGAATTGATTTTGTTTTTTTTAGTGGCGAAGCAGCACAGTAAAAAATGAGATCAAGTCAAATTTACATAGATCAGTTGAAGTTGAATTAAACAAAATATTCGAAAAAATATAATAAAAACACTCACCAGATAGAGTTACCTACATATCTATTGATTACCATACCGCCACTAAACAAAATTTGCCAATTTTCAACTACAATTGAAAAACCCTCTGGCGATCATTTGAACCAGTTTTATTGCAAAAACAAAAAAAAAAAAAGGTCATGAAGTTTGCGTTGCTTGGTATGGAAAATTAAAAAATTAATTGCTTAAAGCTTAGTGATTGTTTTTCGTATTTATAATGCCATTTTGACGGCTCTTGCTAATTCGCTTTCAATGTGAACAGTCGTCGTCAATGGCCGGTCCAGGGTCTATGGGGCTGAAGCAATTTCAGCTCCAATTTATAAATGTCTTGTCTTGGGTTGAATTTTGCTCTGAATAGTTGGTTTAACTTTTCAGTTTTTGTCTCTTTTCTGATCTGAATTCTGTTTTAATTGTATGTCAAAATTTGGTTTGCTTTTAGGTCCGAATTTTAATCTAAATTTGGTTTGAATTTCAATCCGTGTTTGGTCTAAATTTTAATATGCTTTCGGTCTGCATTTGAGATCCTTCTGGTCTGAGTTTTGATGTAGGTCTAAGTCCAAATTTGGGGTAAAATTTTGATCAGACCAGCGTTTACTCAGCGTTTAATCTAATTTCTCGTCTAAATTTTGGTTTGCTTTTAATTTGTATTAGGCCTGCTTTTAACCTTAGTTTTAATCTAACTCTTAGTTTGCGTTATGATCGAAATTTTCATCTGAATAAGCTCTATTTTGATGCGAGTTTTGGACTGAATTTCGGACCGAAACCGGTCTTTTGTTTTAAATTTTTGTTTGTGTTCGGCTGGAATTTTCGTCCCGATTTTATTTAATTTGTTTTCCGAATTCGGTCTAAAATTTTGTCTACTTTTAGTCCGTATTTGAGTTAAAGTTTTTTAATGTGAATATTTATCAGATATTTCCACTGTTTTTGGTCTAAATTTTCGTTTACTTTCGTTCGGTATTAGGCGTCCTTTTAGCCTAAAGTTTTGACGAACTATTAGTCTGAGTTGTGGTTTAAATTCTGGTCTAAATTTTTTTCTAAATTTTGGTTTAAATTTTGAACTGATTTTGTTGTGGATTCGGTCTGAATTTTGGGTTTTTATTAATCTAAATTTTGTGTTTTTAGTCTGAATTTTTGATGGATTTTTAGTCTAAATTTTGGGATCTTAGTCGGAATTTCGATCTAAATTTGGCGTCATTTTGATCGATTTTTCTTGAAATTTTGTTTCGACTCGTAGTCTGAATATTGTGTTTTTTTTTACCAAGGTTTTGGTCAGAATTTGTTCTCATTTTGATCTAGATTTTCGTCTGAATTTAGTCCTTAATTCCTGGTTTGAACTTCGATCTGAAAAAAATGCTTGAATTTTAGTTTGAAATTTTTCTGAAATTTCCTCCAAAATTTCTTTCCGATTTTATTTTGAATTTTGGTCTCAATTTTGTTTTAGTTATCTTTTATTTTTGATGTGTATTTTTTTGTTAAAATTTTTGAACTAGTTTTTGTTTTTGGTCTAGGTTTTGGTCGATATTGAGTCTGATATTTAACCTTTAATATAATAAAATCAGCTATTCACAAACTCAAATCCTAGAATCGCCACTGGTCGTTGTCTTGCAATTCTGTCTTTCCATCTCTCTCGTTTTTATACTTAGGCCCTGGTTATTGCTATTTTAATAATGTTCATTCTCTCTATTAGGTATGTCTCTCACGTCGTAACTTTTGTTGATATCAGACGTTGCTCAATATTGTTACTCTGAATTATGTTCGGCTCTCCCACTCCCACTTGAATCTGTATAGGATCGATGATGCAGTATTTGCAGATGGAAGAGGGAGAAGGGGTGATAGGATTAAAGAGCTAGTGCGAGAGAGTCGAATTAAAAAGCATCAAGAGAAGCCAGTACTTTTCTTGCAATTATTCGTTGAGTTTATTATTTGAACGAATGATTCATCCCGATTAATTCTCTCTCTTTTACATCTTCTCTTTTTTACATTTACTCACGCTCCATGCTCTCCATGTACACATACACACATACACGAATATGAATATATTTGTGCTGTCAATTGTATGCATCTCGGTTCTCGCTTTGATTTTTCGCAGATATTGAATGTCGTTGTCTTTTTTATACTCAGGCTCTCAATTGTGTGCGAATTTCGTATTAATTTTTACCGTTGTTGGTTGTGAATTTTGTACTAATTGAATTCGGACGTCATTCGTTCACTGTCGTCAACTTTATTGTGTTCTCTCCTTGACTTTTACCGATAACAATCTTTGTCTTTTTTCATGACCTTTATCGATATCTCTCGGTAGCAAGTGAACACTAAAACTTTATTAATGAGTGAAAGTTTAAAAAGAAAAACTTTTTTTGTTGTAGGAATTAAATTTATATATTAATCGCAAAAGTGTTTGGAAAAAGAAAAAAAAAAACATAACAACGAAATATTACAAACGTACCATAAAATGCAAATATCCAAAGTGCAATTAAAAAATTCAAAAAAAAAAAAACAAAAAACTTTAGAAAGTTTTTGATGCAATGCACAGAAAGATGATAAAAGCACAAAAGGGAGATAGCAATATAATCTTTTCAACTTATGGTTTTTTCTTTTTCTATATCTCCAAAGCTAAACCAACTGTCATACTTTCAATATATACTTAATAACAAAAGCTAATCAGATTTTTGCTTATTTTTCTTCTTTTTTTTTTGTGTGAGTGCGCTCTTTTATTTTTCTTTGTTTTTGTCTTGGTGGAGCATGTACACGTTTTTATTTTATTTTTCATTTTTGTGTTTTTTTTTTTGTTTGTTTTTTGGATTTTGCTACTACTGCACAACTCCCAGGAAAGCTACTTGATTTTGTCACATTTATCCTTGACTCGCTATAAATAACATGAAGCACAGCACACAATAGTAGAGCAATGACGATAGACGAAGGGAAACAGCTGTGAGAGCAGGGAGACCAGCAATGAGAGAGAAGAGTAGTAGCAAGTATGGCCAGTACCAGTTGTAGTATCAAAATAAACAACAACAAAAAACCATCTGGTATGATGAAAACTTTGTGATTCGGTCGTCATTGCTTATCGATCACGTAAATGTGTGACATGCCAATACCAAATCTAAACATACATTCATACACATACCTTCAAAGATAAATAACTTTCAATATGTATGCTGTATTAGTGGATTCCCAGCGAGCAAAACGAATTTAAGTGGTTTTCAAATTACAGCGCAGATAAAGTGCATTAGAAAAAAAAAAAAGTGAAATACTTTGAAATTAAGTTTAAGTGGGTGAGGTGAGATACAGATAGAATAACGAAAGAGTTACTCAAAAATAGAGCAACAAATATTATGTTCTCAAAATATACCGTTGGTTTCTCTCTCTCTCTATGACGCGTTCTCTCTTAATAATATTAGTACACTAAATTCTGCCATTGTGTTTATAAAAAAAATGGCTCTCTCTGCTCATATTATCAAATGAAGTGTTTAAAACACTTCATTTGATGAGAGAGAGAGAGAGAGAGAGAAGTGGGTACTGTATATATGTTAACCTTTTGTTGACAATATGTTTTTTTTTTTTTGGCAAATCAGACCGAATTCCGATTTTTTTTTTTTGGTTAAATTGATGGAATTATTGAGTAATTATTTAAAAATAGAGTAATAATTTTTTTGTAGAGATACCCTGCAGTAACTTCAAAGATGAGCCTCAGCGTTTTTAGTGAAGCATTGCATTGCCTTCAAATATTCGTTTTAATGCTTCCAGTGATGCGTTTTCACGCGTTTAAAAACGCGATTTCACGATTCAACGCTTCGGAAAGGCGGCACTTTCTAATTGATAGGCTGAAAAAAATTTAAAAAAAATGAGTTTGAGAGCTGAGTGTTGAAGTGAAATAAAATACATGCAGCGCGAAAACGAAATACGCGGTGTTCTGTTTTTGCTCTGAAATATTTTTATTCCGTTTTTGCTCAGAAGTTCAGTTATTTAATTCGATATCAATATTACGTTTTTTTTTTTATGGTTCCCGAGCATGTAAACAGTTGAGACTACAAACCCTTTGCTGTGTTTGTTCAGTTCAAAGGATTTTTTTCAGAGTATTTTTGATCACATATTTAGTTTAAAAGTTGGAAAAAAAAAATTTCTACACGATGGTGCAAATTCCCTGCTTAAAAGTAAGCTGGTCTACATTTCAGTGGTAAAAACAGAAAAACTGTCTAACTTGACTCGGAAAATATTTATCAAATATTTTCCATCATAAACTGGTCAAAATTTTAAAATAATTTAATTTTAATAATTTCGCTTTTTGTTGGTTACAATATGAATAACACAAAAAAAGAAAAGAAACGAAATTAATATTGACACCTAATTGAATAACGAAAAAATTCGGGGTAAAAACGGAATAACAATATTTCAGAGCAAAAATAAAACACCGCGTATTTCGTTTTGGCGCTGAATGTATTTTATTTCACTTTTGCACTCAGCTAAAGTTATTTCGCATCGCCTTTAGTTATTGTTACTTCGTTTTTGCTCTCAAACATTTTTATGCCACTTTCACTGAACACAATTTTTTACATCGTCTTTGTTTTCAGCCTGTCAATTTATGCATCCAAAATGTGTTTGCTGCGGTCATCATGTCCGCTGTGCTTTATGAGCTGGTTGAAAACTCTAACTACAAAAATAAGCGCATAGAAAAGTTTTTTTTTGTTTTTTTTTTCTAGTCATTTTTATTGATTTTCAATTTAAATGTTTAAAATGGTTTTTTCGCTTTGATTTAGTTAGATGACATGACCATGCAGTCAGTCTATCAGTTGCAGTGTTTTTCGTTCAGCATAGCATTTTCAGCATATCAATGCAGGGTATAAGTGTATGTGACTGTTAGCTGGGGGATTAGTTGAGTTTCTACCAACCTAATTTATTTAGAAAAGGTTTTTTTTTGTTTTGTTTTTTGAAACTGAAAAAGTTGGGGAGTGTCCCCGGGTTTCGGATGTTTTATTTACTGGTCGGGAAGGTAGTGAAAATATGCAATTTTTATCCCAAGAAAGTATAGTGATTCTATTGACACGCAATATTTCTGAGGATGTATATTTTTGCCAGAAAAAAATTTATACCCGGGTATGAGACACCTACAAAAATCCATTAAGAATGTGGAAAATTTTAAGTAAAAACCCCATAACTATTTATTAACATAAATTTATTTATTTTGTAGGCCTTCAGTGGCTAATCCCCTTTATCCCCATCTCCCTTTAAGTCATCGTCTTCTCCATCCAAGTCGCTATCGCAATGTGTGCACACTTTAAATGAACAGACCGCTTGCATGTGATTCATTACATGGACGATTTTATTTTTTGGGGTTGACATGGCTAAAAATACAAAAAAAAAAATGTATTAAAACACTAGTTAAGTGGTGTCTCATACCCGGTGATATGCTGTGTCTCATACCCGGAAAATAATGCCATTTTGGGAATAACAAAAAAAAATGTTTCCAACCATATATTGGTATAATTCAAAATTGGATCGGAAAATATACGAAAAACACTAAATTTGAATGCATTTTAATCACGTTTTTCAACTCATTCACTAGAAAATCTATCACTTTCAAAAAAAACCAAAAAAAATGTTCGTGATAAATTTTCACATACGATGTTTGCAGCTGATATAAGCAATACAAAAACTGGAATAGGCCAAAAGAAAAGTTTGACAGTAGTCAGGTCGGCAATATTGATATTGTATGATGTAAAAAATCGATTGTCTCATATCCGAGTACACTCCCCTACATAATGGCTGTTAAGGATTTAAGCAAAAAGAGAAATAATAATATTAAATATTAAAATCTTTTAAGTAATTTATTTTTAAAACTTTATAAATATAATATAATAAATAAAATAATAATAAAACCTTCACAATTCAATACAAAATTTTTGTATATTTACATACTTATATTTGTGTAATACAAAAAAGCATTTCAATTGAAATCGTTTTTACATTCATATGGACAACTATTTGTTGGCTAACGAAGTAGAATAAAATGCATTTTCAATTCTGTTTTCTTTTTTTAAGAAAAATGTATGCACTTGAAATTCCCTGTTACCAAGTTGTCTTAACTTGAGACAGATATGCACACAGATATATAAATTCAACCAGATCTAGATAGATGTGGTTCTGTCTATACAATTTTTATTACTTCTGTCTAAAATGTGTTTGCACAAAAGCACAAAATGAAACGATTACCTTTAATACTTTTTTAGTCCCTCACCTTCTCTCCCTCTCTCTCTATCTCCCTTGTGCTCTTACAACTACTTACTCTCTATACTTGCCTTCTAATATTGACATTACTTAGTGGTTTTATGCATTTGCTATGCATGACTCTATACAAAAATATACATTTTATGTGCAATTTTAAACAAAATAAAAGGATTTTCTGCAAAATCAAAACAACACAGGAAAAAAAAAAAAAAATTTCAACAGTAAGGCAAAAAGTAAAAAAAGAAACAGTTTGAGTAAATCAGATGAAAACAAATGCCCTAAGGTATATCAGAGAGCAAGACTAGCAGAGAGAGAGAGAGAGAGAAGAGAGAAGAAAATACGAACATATCATACTTAATATGTATGTGTGTATAAAAACATCAAATACATTTGTTTTCATTTCACATGCATTACATATGTACTCACAGTTATTGAAATTAATATAGTTCCACATGCAAAATCTGTTGCCGGATTTATGCAATGCATTGAGTGTACCGTAATATGATTGAATGTGACGGTCAGCGGGACATGAAATGAGAAGAAAGGAGGGAGGGGGGGGGGGGGAATACTAGGAAAGAAAACGAAGATGGAAGAGAGGGATGAAAAGAGGTTGTTAAGAGAGGAAAGAAATGAAGGTGGTGAAGTTGGCAGCAAAGAGGTGGAAAAAGAGAGGGGAAGTAAGAGAAGAGGGGAAGAAAATGCAAGCGGGAGAAAAGGAGTAGGTGCAGAAGACTTAATGGCATAAACACAGCCAGGGAAGCCGACCTCAGCTTCAACAGCAAACACATAGAATCTTATGAACTTGTATGAGAAATAATTTTTAGGGCTAGCTGCCGCCTCAACGACGCTACACTAGATTCTCTTCAAGTTCTCTCAATTTCTCTCAAGGTTTTCTCTCTTGTGAGAGGGAAAATATTGCAATATTTTTCAAAAATAGCAAAGTGCTCTCAAGTTTTAGTACGAAAACATATGAATTTCTTTCGGGTTTTGCTTTGTTTCTTGATTCTTTTGATGATTTTGACAATTTTGCACAAATAAACGAAGTAAATAATTTTAATTTTATTGTTTGAAATTGCAGAATCATGAATTTTTCGTTTTATTTTTTGACAATTGAAAACATTAACAAAAAACAAAATGAAGAAGTAGGCGGTTAGAGGCCGGCTGCTTTGGTTGTGTTTATACCATAAACCTTTTTTCGTTTAGCTGATATAGGGAAAGGGAGAAAATGATTCCAAATGAGAATGGTTAAAGATCAAATGGATGTTAATGCTCTAGAAGAAAGTAGAAAAATCTAAGACCATGTGCTTCCCAAGCAGGTTGAAGAATTAATGAAGATGTTTGTCTATACTTTTTGCAATTGACAAGATTGCCCAAAATTCAGACAAAAGTAAGACTAAAAATCAGAGCATTACTCGAACCAAAATTTAACTCGCAATTCAGATCTTAGTTCAAATTCGAAACGAAATTCAGATCAAATATTAACCAAAAATTTAGAAAAAAAAAACCAGACCACAATTTAGATTAAAAATCAGATCCAAACTCAGACCAAAATTTAGGTGGCAATTCAGATCAAAAATCAGATCCAATTTATTCAAATTCAAACCAAATTCAGATCAAACTTCAACCCAAGATTTAGAAAAAAAAAACATACCAAAATTCAAAAAAAAATTCGGACCAGAAATCGGACCACAACTTGAATCACTATTTAGAACAAAAGTCAGACCAAATTAAGACCAAAATTAGACGAAAATTCGAACCAAAACTCAAACGAAATTCAGGCTATAATTCAGGCCTATATTTAAACCAAAAATCTGGCTTAAAAGCTTAGACCAAATTTAGGCCAAAATAAGACCAAAATTCTAACTGAAACTCAGACAAAATTCAGACTATAATTCAGATCTAGATTTGGACCGAAAATCAGACTTAAAAATCCGACCAATATTCAGATAAATTCAGGCTGAATATCGAACTAGTACTTAGATGGAAATCAGACTATAACTCAGCTCAAAACTCGGAATAAAATTCAGACTTAAATTCACATACAATTCAGAGTGAAAATTAGACTAAAATCAGCTCGAAATTCAGCTTAAAATTCAGCCCTAAACTCACATAAAATTCAATTAAAAAAACAAAAAAAGTGCAGACAAAAACTTAAACCAGATTCAGTTAAAAATATAGACCAGAACTCAAACGAAATTTACACTATAACTAAGACCTAAATTCAGTCAAAAAATCAGTTCTAAGCTCAAACCAAAGTACAAATTTAAACTAAGCTTAAAAATCAGATTGATATTCAGATCGAAATCGGGCCAAAAATCGGGTCAGAACTTAAAATAAATTAAGAGTAAAAATTAGACTAAAGTCAGACCATAGTTTCCACTCAATTTTAACCAAAACTCAGACTGAAAATAAGATTAAATTTCAGCTCAAATTCGGACCAAAAATCGGATCAGAGCTCAAACCAAATTCAGACTAAAAGTTAGACTAAAGTCAGGCTATAATTTCCACTAAATTTTTACTTAAATTCAGACCAAACATAAGATCAAAGTTCAGTTCAAATTCGGTACAAAAATCACACCCAAACTCAGACCAAAGTCGAAGCAAAACTTAGGCCCAAAATTCATATTAAAATTTAGCCCAAATTTCGATAAAATTTCAGCCAAAAAATCAGACCAGACTTAGACCGAAAATCCGTTCCAAATCCCCGAAATCAGAGTAAAACTCGGCCTGTTATTTGGACTTAAATTTTGACTGATATTAAGAATAAAATTCTGGACAAATTATGATCATGAATTGGACCAGAAATCAGACCAAATTATGACGAAACTCAAACCATAATGCCAAACAAAATGGATAAAATCATATAGATTTCCTTGAGTGTAAACAGAAATACATAATATCCACTCACATATATACATACATACAACACATTTATTTATATGCACATTTATATGCATATGCCATTTGAAAAAACTTCCTTGTCTTGTATAATCGTTGTTTGTTTGTGTCCTTTCTCAATAGCTAACAAAATCAACATGTTTTGATTTGTAGCAATTGATATTTTCCTGGTATGTGATGCATACATTAATGTAAGTATGTATGCATGTATGTAAATATATTTTTAAGATGAAAATGTGGTCGGTTTTAAATGCTTGACTTGTAACTTATTCAATTGCAAAAATCTTCAATTCTTCATTCTTGGACATGAGCATGAAGAGATTTTTTAGAAACGATTATGTTGTTTGCTTACTCAGAGAGAAGAAAAAAAGAAAAAAACGTAGAAGGAGTAAGAATGAATGAAAGAGAATTTCAAGTGGTATCACAAATGAAAACAACTAGTTTAAGAGTTGAAAATATCACTCTGACGACAAACCAATGGCTACATAACGCACATGTATATGTTATATATATTTATAATTTATATATTTTTCTAAGAAAAATTTTACTTTTTGCTAAACAATATTTGAGTCCTTTCATGTAATTGTATGTGTGTTAAATGTGTACGTTCACTGAAGTGTAAAAAACATTTTCAATATAATCTTTATGAGTGAGTTTTAAGTAGAAAATCTATTTTTCTCTCTCTTTCTCTCTCTTTTTAGTGGTTGTTATGCATACATGAATAAAATATTAAATTTCATAGCTATTTACTTATATTGCAGCATATTATTACAGATTTGAGATTTGAGTTCAAATATTTGTATATTTAATTGTGATACTTCGATATTTTTACAAGTGTTGTAAGCACATAATTTACAATGACATGAAATTCAATATTAAAGTTTTTCTATTTTAATTGCTAAAACTAACAGTTGGGAAATGTCAATCTATGATAACAATTTTTTAAGTTCAACTATGTATATATAATTTTCAAGGGTTCCCAATATCACTGAAAATAAACAGAAATTTGTTCTATATTTACATAATACTATATTGACTAGAATTATCCTCTCTATTTTCTTGATATGCAATTGCGTAAATGTGCTGTCTAGGTACTCTATACCAGAGTAGGACAAAGAGCAACACGGGGGTAAAGGTAAAAGAGCATACATAATTTCACACGTACAGGGCTCATTTCGACAGAAGGAGAGAGCTCAGTTCATCATTGTGCATGTATAGGTGGCCACCGGTCCAAAGAGTAGCACTCGTGTAAAAGAGTAGCACTCGTGTAAAAGAGTAGAACTCGTGCCCAAGAGCATAAAAAATTTCACACATACAGTGCTCATTTAGACAGAAAGAAAGAGCTCAGTTGATCATTGTGAAAGTATAGGTGGCTTTCGCTACTCTATACTCATAAAGCAATCAAAGAGATTTCTTCTTATATTGAGATCGTATTTACTTTTGCAACAACAATACTAATAATAACAGTAAATTCTCGTCAAATTGAGAATTTTATTTTTGTTTTATTTAATTACTTGTTTTTCGTGTTCATTGTAATTACGTGATAATATTATATTTGAATATTAATGTAAATGAAATCAGAATTTTTTTAAAATTTAGAAAAAAAATATATATTTTGTAAACATAAATAACATAAAAATTACTTACTTTGTTTAATTATAATACAGCATTATTAATACAATGAGGAAATTGCAAGAGAGAGATTAACTGTAAGAAAAAAGAGAAAGAGAAAACGCTGATGAATGTTTTATAACAGGCAAGAGAGGAAGAAGGGTTAAGAGAGTTGGGGGCACTAGAAGATCCGATGGGGACTTTTGACTTTTTAAACGATAAAAAAAAACTAAACCACTAAGAAGAAAAATCCTACAACAAAGACAAGATAATTATGTGTATACCTAATACCCACAAGAAAGCGGTCAAGTCGACACTGAAGTGTCGAGATATTTTGGTAACCGATTTGAAAAACATGGTTTCGAGAAAAACGCTTTTTAAAGTCGAGCAAAATGACTTGTTCTCTTTGTCTGATCCGGGTGCTTGGTGGGGGCAAGCAGCCGTTGATTCTTCGAATTTTTTCTTGAAATTTTTACCAGACATTCTTAAGACCTCAAGCTTCAAGAAAACACCAAAATTGAAAAATCGATTTTTTTGGCCACTCTAGGTGTATATTCCCCCTTAGCAGTCGAATGCCAAAAAGTCCACATAACCATTTGTGTCAATTTTACTTTATATTTATACCATGGTTGTGAGAAAAATTTGACATTCTTGAAAACACTGTCCGACAAAAATCAATTTTTCTAACAATAAAAAGATTCTGAAAGTGGATTCTAGCAGAACTCGGGGAAAAAATTGTATGGGTCTTAGCGTTTTAAAAGTTTAGGTTTAATATTTTTTTACGTGAGCTTTAATTTTGCTCATTTCTAACAGATTAAGTATAATCAACCATAAGACAACTTGTTTGTATGTTAGGAAATTCAAAGTATAATTTTCCGTAGAATATTTTAATTCAACATATTAACCTTTTGGCGGTCACTATTATGGGTCTTTTTTGTCCTTTTCGAAAAAAGTTACTTTTTTTACCCATTACAAGGGTCGATAGAGGGTTATTATATTCAAGAAATATGTTGCCCATTAAATTTTACTATAGGTTACTAAATAAACGGAAATAATTATAAGTGATGCTCACTTCCTAGTTTGGTCCTGTCTGCCAAATTTGAAAATTGTCAAAACCTAAAATTCATGAGAATATTTCAGGTGCAGGTCTATAAAAATTTTAACACAGACGAAAATGGGCACGTTTTATAATGATCCATAAAAAACTCGATAGTGAAAAATTTGATGTTAGGGCTTTAGCAAATGAAGGCAGCGTATATACGTACTAAAATTTCTAACCACATTGCAATGAAAAAAGTTAAAGTAAATAATTGATATACATACACAAATACGTACATATTTATGTGCATACAAATGTGTGCTTATAAGCATCCGCTTTGGTAGCTAATTGGTTTGTTTACCAACAGAGCCACAAAGCCGCAAAAAAGTTAATAAAAATGTTTATTTTTTATTTTTTTTTTTTTGTGAATATAAATTAATTTTTTTCTTTATAAAAAGTTATGTATGTATGTAAATATTCCATCTACATTTGTATATTGTATATGTTTGTAACTAATACAATAAAAAATGCCATTGGCTATTGGCAATTTTATTTTATTGCATATATGCATTGCATAAGTATAGGCGCATAACAAATATTTACATAAAATAATGTTTTTATTGCTTCTTTTTTTACAATAATTATGATGCTTACATGAATATAAATTTTAGCATAATTTTAGGCTCATATTAAAAAAAATTTTAAGGATTAACAGTTGTTTGGGCAAAAGGAGACCAAAACGAGGCAAATGTATAAAAAGGAGCTGAAACCGTTTAACATTTATTAAAATTATAAGCACGATTTTTAAGAACTTGAAATAATTTTCACTGTATTTATTGCAGCCAAATATCACTTTTTCTTCCTCTCTTTTGGCATAGTTTACCCCTAGTAATAAAATAAAATTAATTTATAATAATAAAATAAATATAAGTGTGCAACAAACAACCATGCAGCCAAGTAACAGGAGGAATAATTATTTTGTATAGGAAGAACTTTTGCTCATACTCAACATTTTGATTATTTTAAGGAGTATACGCATCCATCGTTTATTGTAGGTCTGCCTAACCACTATTTCTATTCAAAAATTAATAACTTACAAGAAACAAGACGATTGCTTTTTTAAGAGAATCATTAAACTGGGGAGCAAAATCACAAATTTTCCGTTATTCACACTCAAATGTTGGGAACACAATGTGCGGCGATGCTCGCTGACAACGAAAGAGAGTGTGAAATTTCACAAATTTGCTGGCCGAAATTGTTTTTAATACAAAATCGAATTTTTAGCATCTCGAGATGTTTCCTTGGTAAAATGGGTGAAATAAATTCGGAAACACGCCCACCCACCATATAAGTGAAACTTTCAAAGCTTGATATCAGGTAAAATACTGAATTAAATGAAATAAAACTAAACACACTTATTTATATTGGCATATAAAATATTCATTATAAAAACCAACTAAACCCCTCGGTTACCACGCCCACCCACCATATAAGTACAATTTTCAAAGCGTGATATCAGGCAAAATACTAAAGTAAATTAAATAAAACTAAACACAAGTATTTATATTGGCATACAAAATATTTGATAAGGAAATCAATTAAATCCCTCGGCAACCACGCCCACCCACCATATAAGTGAAATTTTCAGAGTGTGATATCAGGCTAAATTCTAAACTAAATTCAATACTATTCCTCAAAAATCATTGTATGAGCATAAAAAATATTTGGTACAAAGATCAAGCAAATCCCTTCGTAACCACGCCCACCTACCATATAACTGAAATTTTCAGAAGGTTGTATCAAGGAAAATACTGAAGTAAATTCAATATAATTCGGCACGCTTTTTTATATTAGTATAGGTAGTATTTAATACAAAAATCAACTAAATCTCTTCGTAACCACGCCCACTCACCATATAAGTGAAATTTTCAAAGCGTGATATCAAGCAAAATACTGAGTTAAATTAAACGAAACTAAACACGCTAATTTTTATTGAAAACATTTATTATAAAAACAACCAAATCCCTCGGTAACCACGCCCAGAAATTCAAGTACAATACCCCAGTTGCGCCATTTACAAAGTTTTGATGTTTTTATCTCAGAATGATTTTTGTTTTAAAAACAAGAAGACTCTCTTCAAAAAGAATTCTTTTGCTTATTTGAGAGAGCCCAATGGTTTCTTCATAAATGATTCTAAGCCCATTTGAACCCCAATACACACGTCCATACATACAAATCATGCTGGATACATTCATATATTCATACATTCATAAACATGTAAAAAAAATAGTCTGAATAAATGCTTATATCTATCGTATTTTAGATAATAATAAATATCATAATAATAATATATTGTAAAATTAATTAATTGTAAAAAAAATTAAAATTCAATAATTACTCCTAAAAACATGTTTAAATTTTTTGTTTGGATTATTAGTTTTGTTTACTAATTTTAGAAAAAAATTAAGTTGTGTCAACAAAAGTACATAATTTTATGCTAATTGTTGTTCATTGTTTAATGTTTTAGTATTCCCAAGTGAATATGTGTGTACGCACAAAGCTTAACCCTAAGCATGTTATATGAGTTACTGCGACACGCAGCACATGCACAATGGAAACTCTTTAAATCAGAATAAATGAATTTCGTGATATTTTAGAAATGGTGTTTTCGAAAAATTTCCAAAATTATTGCAAGATCTAAAATTGAAATTGGAATTTTCAGTGATATTAGATTTCCATATACAGAGTGTTTAAAATTTGAAAAACTAAAAATCTACTGGAAATGACGACAGCTCAAATTATTCTTGAGTTAAATAAGCCAAAATTGAATTAAGTATTTTAATACAATTTAGCTAACATTATTGATATTTCAAATATTTGCATATTGTGCATACAAATATTTTGTGTTAAATTAATTTTTGCTATTAAATTAAAATTCAATTTTATTGTTCTATATCAGGGGTGCCCACGTCATATGCATATAGTGCGCATTTGTTTTTGTAAAATCACTAAGGCTTATGCTGTGCATAGCACTCCGCACGAAATGCACACAAAATTTTGTCTTTTACGTTTCTCATCTCTCTTCTTTGCCTATACCAAAGAGCAACAGCGACAGTTATATTCAATCGTAGTTGTTGTCGTGTGACTTTTTTGTTTCTTTATAATAATAAAGTTTATATGTATTGGTGTTTGCACTTCCCTAAGAAACTTTTGGGCACCCCTATTCTATTTTATCAGCATATAACATACTCTTTCTACTCTCTCATTAAACACACACAGATGCACACACACATACCCTGTACTTCTCTCTCATAAAATGCACACAGATGCACACACATATACCGTCTCTCTTTCTTTCTCTTATGATAACATGAACATTTTGTAAAAGCTTCAATAATTTTAATTTTATTCACGTGTTTGCGCATTAGTAAATACAATCAAATAACAAAACACAAAACAACAACCAAAATTGTAAAAAAAAAAATTATATTAAAAAATTTTTATTTAATTTACGCTTACGTAAAGTGAAATTAATTTTATAATAATTATGCATACATTTTGCATAATAATAATAAAAACAACCGCCAAAAATAACAGCAATAAAAAAAAGTTGTAAAACCTATACAACACTAAACCAAAGATATGTATGTATGTTTGTATTGTACAAGGAAGGCGCGCATCATCGTCATTGCGTCATCATCATCATCATAATAATAATAATAATATTATTATTTAATAATAACAAGCAAATACTAACGCACAGCTGCCACTAAACACAAACATACATACATATATATGTATACATATACGTTAATGTGTTGCAGTGTACCCTAGGGTAAAAATTAATGTAATTTTCTTTTGTTGCGCATCTACAACTGTATATTTTATATATAGTTTGAAGTTTACTATAGAATACAGGTAAACAAAATTCAGAATAAATTTTTTTTAATATACTGGGCACGTAAACGCACAAACTAGCATAAAAAAGACCTAGGTGAAGTTTTCATTCCCAATTATTTACCAATTCTAATTATATATAACTTTTATGCCAGTTCTTTAATATTTGTATATAAATTCTATGCATAAAGTTTTAAAATAATTCTATACCAATTCTATGCTAGCTCTAAACCAAATTAAACCACTTCTATACTTATTCTACACCAATTTTATATAAATTTCAATTACAAACCAACTTTATACCATTTTTATATCACTTTTACAACACCTTTATACCAATTTTGTTTCAATTTTATTCTAATATTTTCCAGTTCTACACCGAGACTGTTCCGAGTCTGTTCCATCCTCATTCTATACCAATTCCATCCAACAATTTTATACCAATTCAATACCAATTTCAAACTAATCTAATACCAATTCTATATCAACTTTATTTCAATGCAATTCCAATTCGTATTCGCATTCGTAGTCCTGTTTCTGTTCCTGTTCCCGTTCCTGTTCCTGTTCCTGTTCCTGTTTTTGCTCCTGTTCCTGTCCCTGTTCCTGTTCCTGTTCCTGTTCCTGTTCCTGTTCCTTTTCCTTTTCCTTTTCCTTTTCCTGTTCCTGTTCCTGTTCCTGTTCCTGTTCCTGTTCCTGTTCCTGTTCCTGTTTCTGTTTCTGTTTCTGTTTCTGTTTCTGTTTCTGTTTCTGTTTCTGTTTCTGTTTCTGTTTCTGTTTCTGTTTCTGTTTCTGTTTCTGTTTCTGTTTCTGTTTCTGTTTCTGTTTCTGTTTCTGTTTCTGTTTCTGTTTCTGTTTCTGTTTCTGTTCCTGTTCCTGTTCCTGTTCCTGTTCCTGTTCCTGTTCCTGTTCCTGTTCCTGTTCCTGTTCCTGTTCCTGTTCCTGTTCCTGTTCCTGTTCCTGTTCCTGTTCCTGTTCCTATTCCTATTCCTATTTCTATTCCTATTCCTATTTATTCCCATTCAATTCCAATTCAATTCCAATTCAATTCCAATTCAATTCCAATTCAATTCCAATTCAATTCCAATTCAATTCCAATTCAATTCCAATTCAATTCCAATTCAATTCCAATTCAATTCCAATTCAATTCCAATTCAATTCCAATTCAATTCCAATTCAATTCCAATTCAATTCCAATTCAATTCCAATTCAATTCCAATTCAATTCCAATTCAATTCCAATTCAATTCCAATTCAATTCCAATTCAATTCCAATTCAATTCCAATTCAATTCCAATTCAATTCCAATTCAATTCCAATTCAATTCCAATTCAATTCCAGTCCAATTCCAATTCAATTCCAATTCAATTCCAATTCAATTCCAATCCAATTCCAATTCAATTCCAATTCAATTCCAATTCAATTCCAATTCAATTCCAATTCAATTCCAATTCAATTCAATTCCAATACAATTCCAATACAATTCCAATTCAATTCCAATTCAACAACTAAACAGCGCTTCTTACGGGAAAAATGTTCCACTCTCTCACTTCTGATGCTCAGCTTTCTGCCATTGGGTAGATGTATGAATATGCGTAAGAGTTTGTGTATGTGTGTTATGATGTCATCGTTTCATTTACATAAATTTTTTAAGCATAATTTCATATAAATTTACTATGTACGCAGATATTTTTGGCCTGCTTTTTTGATACTTATGGCACACGGAAGCCTGAGTAAAATGAGTTAGAATACGCTGTTGTATTTTGTTTTTGTTAACCGTAAATAATTTAAAACGCTCTCATAATTATAATGAAATATTAAAGCTGTTTCGCTGTCATTATCAACTAAAGTGGAAAATAGATCATTTTAAATTTAACTGAATTATATAAAACTACTGTACCTGGAAAATAATATTTACTAGATTTAGGGATATACTCACGAGAATAAGTTAACTTGCGTTTTTAGTGCAGCGTAGGCCAAAGAGTAGCACACAGGCAAAAGAGCACAAGAAATTTTTCATGCATTTTAAGAGAGTTGCCTTTAAGAGAGTTTCTCTATTAAAGAACTCCAGAGAGGCCAATGCTTAGAAAAAAAAGGATTTGAAATTAAATCGGTAAAAAACTCAGTTTGTATCAAATCTAGTTTAAAAATAAAAGCGGATATGCATACTTATTTAAAAAATTGTATTCCCCAAAGCAAATTACATTTATACGTTAGTATCTGCATTACATAAATTTAGATGCCATTTATGAGGTAGTGCTTTTGAGGGCAAGAAAATAAAAACAGAAGGAGAAATTGATGCAGGTTGGCACTAAGTTATAAAGACAGCAATAAAACAGTAAAAGAGATCAAACAAAGGAAATCAAAAGAAAACTAAAGAACCAGGAAAAATAAAAAAAGAAGATTGCGCGTAAAAGTAAATTATCAATTTCTTGCTAAATCAACTTTACGTTAATTCAAGTTACTAATAAGTTAAGGGAATTGCAGAATAAATAAAAAACATAACATAAATAACAGCAGCAGAAATATTGTAAGCATTTCAATTGAAAAAGAAACCTATACAAGCTGTATGACTCTCACAGAATTTTTCTTTTTTTTTTAAGGGAAAAAAATGTACCAGTTCCCGTTACACATCTCCATCATTTGCAGTTTATTTCAATTCCCATGAATTTACAGCTAGAGGACGCGGATAGTAAATAACACAAAAAGCAATTTACGCATTGCCAACATAAATCATACTCTCTTTTAGCATTTCAAAAGAATCATCCATAAAAATTGACTAACTCAAAATGTTTTGAAAAATTGAGAGAGGTGGAATGTTAAAAGGGTCTAAGTGCAGGCAATAAAACGGAAAATGTACTAATACATTGAGAAGTAAAAGTAAAAACACAGAAAACTAAGAAAGAGAGAGAGAGAATAAAGTGAGCGACTGCAGTTCAATAAACAGGTGATCGTAAATGAAGATTAACCGGTCGAATACCGCACTCTCTTTTCGGTTTTTTCTTTTCGTATGTGGTTTTTACGCTCTCTATTTAAGAGAGCAAAAAAGCTTCAATCCGCCTTAACTGTGTTTATCGTATCTTACGATATCGTAATATTTTGTATACGAAATGAGAGAATTTAAGAGAACTCTCCACTAATGAAGAGATAGGACATCAGAAATGACAAATGGGCAAGGCCGTTATTTTGCTCTCACCAAATGCGACTTTTATATGAAAAAAAAGAAAACTTTATGAGTAATTATGACAAATAACCAAATTTGGCATAATTTAATAGTTTATTATATCCGAAGTACAACTGAGTATGGAACAGTTCGTTACGATCTAGTATGAATTATTTATTTCTCATTTGTGGAAGTTATAATTTCTTGATTTTTGGAATCTTGGCTTTTATCGCGGATTGACTACTCAAATAAAAATCGCTTAACTTTCCCCTCTAGCACCTACTTTACTCTCAATTTGAGATCAATCAGAGAATAGTTACAATAAATTTGCATAGACCAAACTGTCCAATCCCGAATCCAATCCTATGATATGTTAAATTTCTCCTTTATTGATCTATTATTGTTTTCCTTCCAGTTTTAATGTCAATATCTGCTAAATGCTGCCAAAAGTAGCAGGAAAATGGTAACTCAGTTGAAACTAACTATATCTTTTAGTATTGAACAGAGCTGCGTATTTATGAGCCCATTTATAGGTTAGGTTAGGTTTGGAAAGCGTGTGCGAATATACACATATATATACCCTCACTTCCACTCGGAGATATTTGCCCTCATTTAAATGCCACGTCTCCCCCCACGCTTTCTGTCAGCAGTTCAGTCAATGTCTCTATTGAACCATCTGGTTCTTTAGTTGAAGATAAGGAGATCCGATAGTACCACTTTCGTTATCTCTGTTAGACCATTGAAAAAGCGCGACCCCAAGCATTGGAGTCTACTCATTTGCAGCCTTGGACATTGACATAGAGAGTGAAGAACCGATTCTGTTTCTTCTTCATCATAACAACTTCTGCACAGTCCGCTCGTAGGAATACGCCACCGTTGGAGCATTAGTGCAATAGCACAATGCCCAGTTATGACTCCTGTGAGCAGACGTATTGCAAATTTGTTGTGCTCTAAGAGTACAGTTGTCTTCGTCCTATATAACCTTGGCCATAAAGCCCGTGAAACTTCACTTCTCCTAAATAGTTCAAACATCGGAGATTGTATAAAATAACCGTCTCGTTTATGTCTATTTCAGAGCCCTTTCTGGCCATTTCATCTGCTATTTCGTTCCCTTCAATATTGTTATGTCCAGGAACCAAGCAGAGAGTTATCTTGTGATGCTTTAACTTTTTTATATTCTATTGCTTTCATTGCAGCCTGACTGTCAGTAATGATAATGATATTCGAAGTCCAACTTGTAATGTCTTGTAGAAGTCGAACTGCTTTCTCAATAGCAAAAATCTTTGCCTGAAAAACGTAGAAGATGTCAGGAAGACAGTGCAACCACCTTAGCAGCAAGTCTTCGGAGTAGAGATCAGCTCCAGTCCACATCTAAGTCAGTTTTGATCCGCTCTATCTCACTCAAAATTGTCGAGTGTACATAGTTTGCTAATCTCCACACTTAGCTTGAGAGTTGCTTCTGCGGCACAGCCTTGAACAATCACCCGTACCGGTTAGAGATAAAATATCATATCTAGACCTTCCTGAGGTGCACTACTTACAGCTCCTGATATCTCCAGGCTGACAAGTCTCTGTACTTTTCCCATGCGAACTTGGTTACTTTTCTTACCCAATGCCTTCCACCAGACGAGCGATCCATAGATGATGATGGGTTGAATGATTATGCTGGATATTCCATGAATAACTTACGAAATTACCTTTCACAGGTATAGTATGCACCCATTCCGTTCTTTGTTTTCTCTTCGATGTTCCTTCTCTAATTTTGTTTTGAGTCCAGAATGGTACCGAGTTACCTTGAATTTTGAGGAGAGATTCAGTGTCACTCCATTCAGCTTTGTTAAGAAAAACTTTGGTATTTTTATTTTCCTCGTGAACAAGACTAGCTCAGTTTTAGCAGCATTAACTGCAAAGCCATTCCGTCTGGCATTGTCGGAAATTTCGCCAAGAGTTGTTTCCATATGCTCACTAATCACCGACAAGAATTTGCCAGGGATTGATATTGCTAAGTCGTCGTCGTAGGCTAAAACCCTCGTTCTCTTTTCCTTGAAGGTAACCCATCTCTGCAAATCTTCGACACATACTCATCTGTTAGACAATTTGAAAAGATTTACACTAGATGAGACCTCACGCTCTCAAGAGAATGTGTTGTAGTATGGTATGGCATGTCATCCGGGCCCGCTTATTTAAGAAGGTTAAGTGAACTTTTCATCCAGGTGATATTTTCCCCATCCACGACTTCCAAGGCGCCAGTTCTTGATGCCCGGACAAGATTTGCGCGTCTGACTTTTAATGGCGATCCAGCCCGTGCAACCTGGAAGGTGTGTCTTGACCAGAACCTCAAGAGATTCCTGGCTTAAGTCTGTCTATGAGCCATCTATCTTCCCAATACTGTCGAGAGGCTGTAGTAATTTCAGTCTCAATTGGCAGTCTTAATGATTCCACAGAAATGCTGCCAGGATTCTCTTTTATCAAAGCCTTAATTCTACTTTTTACCTGTAATGAATGCACAAAACTGTCCCAATACTTATTTCAATCCTCTGCTAGTCGACTTAGCTTAGCCTTGTTTAAGAGTCTCCTTAATTTCACCCTAAGTTGTCCGAACTCTGCATTCCACCAAACCATTTTCAAAAGATCTAATCAATATCCTGGTCAAACGTTCTACTGCTTTATCAATTCCCTAGCATTCCCTTGGCCAGCTTTGCCTTTCGCCGATGCTAGCTTTGGGGAAGCTGTTCTTGAAAATTCAGACTAGTTCGCCCTTTTTGGGATTTCTAAATGGCCGTGACAACTCTACTTCAGAGTTTTTGATGAAAAGTATCCGGCTGTGATCTGAGAAGGAACAAATGTCTGATACCTTTCAGTTCTAAATCCTAATTGTATTGGAATCTGTGGATAAAGTTAGAACCCATGTGTACCAAATTTTTGATTTTCCAAATTCCAAAAAAAAAAAAGATGTTATATTAACAGAACTACAGAGGCTAGTGAAAATGATTAGAAAACTAGAAAACGAGCCATGAAATGCTCTCTATAACTTCGTTGATCTCTCAGTTCATTTAGTTTTATTCAGTTCTTTATCGCGCTTGATACGAAACGCTGATAAAGACTTCTATATACTTTATATACTAATTTATAGCAAATATTTCGGAATAGTTTTGTATTTTTGAAAGGAAATTGAATATAAATAGATAAACTTTTTATTTTTTAATTTTAAAAAAATCCTCCCTCTGGTACTTAGATCCTTTTGACTTTCCATCCTTCAATTTTTGGAAATAGGAACATTCCTCTTTTTTGTATCGTTCGTGCCTGTAGGTTTTTTTTTTTAGTTAACTCCCTCAAAATAAAAAGGTTCAACGCGCATTTCACAGTAATACAAACACACACACACACATACACTCATAAAATTTCAATACACCCACGTATGTATGCTCGTGATGGTCACACTCTAACACACATGCACAGACATACATTGATAGATTTGATTTTCAAAAAATTCCATCAATTTAACGGAAATGGCTTAACGTAGACTATTTCTGTTCCTTTATGACTTTTCCCTTTTACTCTCTTTCTCCCTTTCTCTTTCTCTTGTACTTTTTTCCCAGGTTGCAACAATTTTTGAGTTAGAAAATAGCATCATAAACAAAAAAACAAAAAAAAAGTAAATATGTGAATAAAAAATGTGACTGCTGCCTTTATGAAATTTGAGTACAAAACTTTATTGCAGTTTAGTAAAACAAAAAAAAAAGCAAGAAACAAAAAAAAGCTACATAAAAAGTTTAAACAACAAAATAGAGCCAAAAAAAAAAAATCGATAAAAAAATATCCTATGCGGAAGAGAGCGTACGTGAGGCAATCAAATGTAAAGCATATGAGCTTTAAAAATAAATGCAACTGTACGTGTGGAATAGAAAAAAAATTTCTCTACTGTATACAGATACGAATAAAAATTAGCTCACAAATATAAAATGAATTAATTCTAAATAAATACCTTATTAAAAGTTTATGGTAAGTTAGTGATTTTTTACTCGGTTCTTTGGTGTAAATTGAAAAAGTTCAGACAACATACAATGCCTTTCAAACTTTAATATAAGTCAATGGCTCTCTTCTTCTCTCACTCTCTTTATTTTTCACTCTCTCTTCTTGCTTTTAAACTCATGAGAGAGTCAATCTCTCTTCCTTCTTATACTTTTTTTTGATTTTTTGCACACACATTGTTCTTCTCTTGATTGGCTCCCTCTCTCTCTCTCTCTCTCTTGCAGTCACTCTCAGCGGCAAAGAAGCACTTTAAAATATTCATAATTTGTTTAAATTTATTTTTGGCTTTTTTTTTTTTTGTTTTTTGCTAATTTCCTTTAAATTTTGCAGAAAAACTTTTTTGAATTTAATAAAGTAATTGCTCCCGCTCAACACAAAATTCCTAATATTCATCACAAACACTTCACTTTAAAGTCCTTAAATTTTTTAGAAGATACCCAAATGTGTAAGTGCGAGTGTGCAAGTGTGTGAATGAAGATATCCTCGAATTATGTTATTAATTAATAGCTACTCATTTAGTGACATCAACAACACCAACAGCAGCAACAAAAACTCTGCGCCAGCGCCACCACGCACCATCACCACAATTGGCACAGCTTGCTTAAATATATACTTTTACCAAAAATAGCGAAAACGGGATTTAAGTTTTGTATGCTTGTATCCCAATAGGAAAATGTATTAAGTTGAGCACACACAGGCAACAGTATTCAAAGAGGAAAACAAAAACATTTTTAATACCAACAAATGCTTGAACTATATTCATTACCATCTCTTGACCTTCCTTCTTCTGGTTGAGCATAAAAGAACTTTCAGTTTTTGGTTCCTTGCTAACACGTTGATTTAGTTCTTTGAGTTTCCAGGCTCTAATGTTCGTATCTCATATCTTCAATTTATATCATTACTAAATGAAAAATGGTAAATTATAGAACTAATACTCAATTACGATTTCTTAAATTAAACGTTCTCAAACTATGCTCTGCAAAAAGCTGGATCTAGATATTCCATGAGCAGTTTTGCTCTCGCAAACTATACCTTCATAAATTTTGCACCTTGACAATCCAAACACCAGCTGATCGCTTACACTAACATGTTATAACTGACTGGCAAAAATACGGCCCTTGCACCCTGTTCGACGCCATTAACATAGGAATGCGCATTTCAATTAATAGCGGTCGACTGTGCCTCCAGGAAATTTCTAGGCAAGAGGTATATAAAAAAAAAGGAATTCGTACTGACATGTGTAAATACGCAGTTGAACTTATCCTTGTTTGTGTAATCCTCAAGCGCTTCTTATTTCCTATTGATAATGAGCCAATGCATTTTCAACATTGCATGCTCTATGGCATTGGTGTTCAAACAGTGCTCTATGAAGCCCAAGGATTCAATGAAATTTTCCATGGGATCCGGGGGAAACTATTCAATTCTTAAAAGAGTGAGTCAATTTTCTAATTTATATCTTTTATGTTTTGCTTTTAGTATATTTTATTTTTGTTTCATTTACGATTTTATTCTCAAGGGTCCGTGAAATTGAATGACAGGCAAAAGAGCTCCGCGAGCATCAAAGATTGAAGTCCACTGCTCTAAGGTATTGGCATAGGAATAGGTTCATTTTCAAATTCAACTGATTGTTCTTTTTATGTGTAAGTAAACATCAATAGCGGCGGCTTAAACAAATTTTGAATGGGAGTGAAATGACAGATTATTTCATCTCATCCCTAAAAGCTCGCTGTATTTTTTTATCTACTACCCAGAAGCTCACTATTTTGATCATAAAATCACACTTCACTTAAGTGTAGTCAAGGTCATTGCAATCAGCGCTGCAGCCAGAAAAACATTTTTGTAATTTATTCGAATTAAAATATGAAAAACAAACAAAAAAAAAAAGAAATGTTTCGGGGGCCAATATATTTTATTTATTCGTATCGAAATAAAATTCTAATATAATTAATACAAAATATTAAGTGAGGTCTCGGAACCCTGTGCCCCTGAATACGTCTCTGAATTACTTTATTTACAAATAAAATAATAATTAATATATACAGAATACTTTCGGGTTGGCATCTCTACACTTCACAGGGTGGAAATTTTGACGGGCACTGTATCACTTTTTAAAGTATAAGAGATGTATAAATTTGAAGTGCGGTTTTAACTAACAGATGACATAGATATTATGTATGGTTTGTGTGGAGGATAATTAATACGGCGTTTTAAAGAATAGATATTTGTTAATAAGATCCATTATGTCTTTGGTTATGATTAAACAAACAAATTATTTTTTTTTCGCTTCAAAAATGTCGAAATTTGTACCAGAGAAATAAGTTTTGCGGGGAAGTTTAATAACCTTCTTCACTTGAAGAAAAAGGCTGCTGAAGACTATCGATTGTTGGTTGAGACTTGTGGTTAATATGCTCCAAGCCAAGACACTCGTGAACTATGATTTAAAAAATTTAAAAGTGGCGATTTTAACGTCACTATCAAAGACCAATGAAAAAATTCGCAGAAGAGAGCTGTCTTCTATGAACTGCTAAAACCTGGTAAAACGATTACTTCTTTACGATTACCGACAATCACTAGTCAAGTTAAATCGACTATTGAAGGAAAAATGACCAGAATATGTCCAAAGACACAATAAAGTCATTTTTCAAAATGACAATACTTGGCCCCATGTTGGACATTGTGTTAAAAACTATTTGGAAAACATCAAATGGGACGTTTTACCTCTCTCACTGTATTCAGCAGACTGGAATCCTTTTGACTACTACTTGTTTCGATCGCTGCAGTATAAACTTCCAGCATAGCACTTCAATTCGTATGAAGAAATAAAAAATTGGAAAAATGAGAAGTGGTACTGGGACGAAATCCATCAATTGCCAGAAACATTATGAGAAGTTAAGATTTAACTCCTACCGCTGCCTTGTAAAATATCCGTTATCGCAAGTCCACCAAATGTTTATACCATATTTGTGTAGCCGTCTTCAGTTATCAAGTTTCAAAGATTTCCAATCGAAGTAAATTTATGATGCGATCTACATCCCGATATCATGGTCCTATCATCAAATGCCAAATAACGCGATAAATCGGTAAATCTATGTCTTGACATACAAGCACGAAACATCAAATTGTCATATAAAGTATTACAAAACTCTCCATAATCGACAATGCCATCTGCATCTTACAGCTGCATCTATCAACTAATTCAAACACATCGTTTCCTACTATTATTCCGGGTTTAATTTGTGGTACAGTACCTATTACAATATACAAATGTATACATATAGTGACTCACAGTCACTACGTGGGATTTTACGCAGTTTTTTGTTTATTTAATGATTTTTGATTAATAAAGAAAAACAAAACAAAAAATCTAGTTTTATTAAGATAACCGGCAAATGAACGAATACATTAGGCTCTTCCCGTGCAAAAATAAAAAATCTGAAAAATATAACGATTTTAATTTCAATAGTGACTCAAAGTCACTGCGTGGGATGAATAGGGTTAATCAAAAAATCCGAATTTTGATATTTATACAACTTATAACAAAATATTGAAATAATAAAAACATTGCATACTTTTAGGGTTACCTAATCTGTAAACACAATTTCAAAATTGATTAAATATGAATATTGAATACGCTCTCGTGAGCCTAGTGTTTGCAAAAGTAGCCAAACAAGAATTCCTTCAACATATGCAAAAATGATAAAGAGTTCAAAATTTGTTTTAAGTGCATTTGGATAACATGAAGCTCAGTCTCTTTTCGCATTTCCTACTGGGTTCTTTTCAAACAAACCCTATTATTTATTAGAGGTATTTACACAAAATACTAAGCGCATTTTAGAAATTTTGAAAGTATGAAGATGAATTTGTTTTGTTTTTGTTATTTTTCCTCTGGTATACTTTCCATAACATTTAGCACATAAAATTAAAAAAAAAAAAAAAGAACAAACTATTTTTAGCAAAGAGCTGCTAAAAATAATGCGATTTATGAAATGAATGATTAGCCAAAAAGCACAAAGAAATAAAGCAAAATGAGAAAAAACTTGAAAGCGTTAATTTAAAATTTTGAAATGAATTTTCTATTACAAGTGAGTCTTAGAGTAAAATAGTTTTATTTATATCTAAAAAAAATAAAACTAGCATAGTTTCAGCATTTTGTACATGAAGCAAAAATAACAAAAAAAAAAAAAACTTGAACTCATGCAACATAAACAATAAGAGAAAATCGACATCGATTCTATCGCTTCATATGTGTATGTGGAAAAAGTAGCTCAATAAAATGTTGTTGCGTCTGAAAAAAAAATAAAGTTAAATAAAAAATACAAAAAACAAAAAATGAAAAAATAAAATATGGCAAAGAATTGAGGTCAAAATATGTTCAAGTGACTTAAATTGCAATTCTTGCACATACAAGTATAATTTCTTCTTTTTTTTTTCCTTCCTCTCTTTTTGGCAATAGTTACATTGAAAAAAAGTTGGCACTGATTTTTATTATTTCTCACACAAGTTTATTTATTATGTTTATATATAAAACTTTATATAAAGAAGCACGTGAGCGCTTTATGAAGATAAATTGGCATAAATGAAATAATATACTAGCCACAATATTTGTAGTAGTAAATTTAACATATAAAAATTTTGTTGCAGCCATATTGGCAAGGACTTTGATGAAGATAGAGAGAAAGTGCATGTGTATGTGTGAGAGAAGAAATTGTGAGCAAATGTGTGTTAATGGATTTTTTAAGTTCTAGCAGTTATCAATTTAAATTTATAAATAAGTTTCAGAAGTATTTAAGTAAGATATATTTTTGGAAGCCGCACGTCGAGCTGAGGTCTCAGGTGTACTAAAGGTTTCTGGCAGTGCAAGCGAGCTTTCGGCAAGACTTGGGATCTGAATCAAGCTCTGGTCTATTGGTTATACATTGCTCTTGTGAGACCTATTGTCAGGTATGTCTCCGTAGTATGGTGGAGACGAACTTTGGTTAAGACCAGAGTATCCTCTCTGACCAGGCTTTAGAGAAGTGTGTGCTTGGGTATCACTGCAATGCGTACTACATCTGCTGATAGTCACAATGCCTTGCTTGAATTGCTTTCTCTTCAAATCCATAAAGAAGCGATGAGAGCGGCCTACAGACTCCGGTTAAATAGAGTCTGGCATGTCGAGGCGGATATAGGGCACAGTCAAATATACAACCAGTTGTCAGTGCAGTGTCCATTGTTCAGAAAAAGATATGATGTCAGGTTCCCGAAAAGTAATCAATGGTTAAGTCCAGAGGTCGTACTCCGGGGTCTCCGTCATATCTTCTATACCGACAGATCCAAAACCTCAAGCAGTATGGGATCCGGTTGGTATTTGGATGATGAGACCAAGTACTTTTTTCCACTGGGCAGATGGCGACAGTCTTTTTAACGGAGGTTTTCGTTATACTGTACGTGGCAGGCTAGATAATCGAAAGGAGATGGCATGGGAAGTGTATAGGCGTCTGCAATGATAGCCAGGCTGCACTGAAGACTTTTGCTAACCCTGTCAGCTACCTAACCCTAACCAACCCTAGATAGTGTCGCAAAATACAACAAGTTATGCCTTATATGGGTTCCAGGACACTGTGATATTACAGAGAATGAATTAGCTGATGAAGTAGCTAATGAAGGTTCTGCAATTGCACTAGGGGGATCGGAACCTTTTTTGGCGTAAGTTCTGGGAAGGTCATGCGTTCGGTCAACGATTTCGTAGGTTCTATCCATGGAAAAAGATGGTTCGAGCTTGACTCCTGCAGAACAGCAAAGCGCTTCGTGAGACAATCTAACAGGAAATCTGAGAAGAAAGGCATATGACTAACATGGGCATCATCACCGATCCAACCTGCGAATTGTGTCTTGGAGACGACAATACTACAGAGCATTATCTTTTGTCGCTGTCCGACGTTCGCGAGAATCAGTTTCAGGCTATTGGGTAGTGATGTCTTGAGTATGAATAATATCCATACACTCCGTTTTCCTGAGGGAGTGTATGGTTCATCAATGAAACAAAAAAGTTCGAGGTTGAGATACTTTAGACCTTTCTTCGTACCATTTATCCCCTCACATATCTTTACTGTCCTTTACTCTCGTCTACTGGCTCTATCTCGGGTATTCGTATTGTAATTCACTCTCATATTTTAATTAATCTTGACATACATACTCTATATAGAAATTGGCCACTCTTCCTTGAAAAAAAATCTTAAATCTCCCTTAAAGTATTTTGAAATCAATTAAACAAAGTTTGTTTACTGCTTTTGCTTACATCATCTTAAAAATAATGCTCTCTTAAAGTTACGCATTCGTAAGTTCTGCTCTCTTGTATACACTTTACTCTCATAAATTCAACCCTCTCTTTGATGAGCCGAGACCACGTTGTTGTTAATGCATATGATTTTTTTACATACAAGTGATGTGTGCCGTCTAAAATTAAAGAAAACGATTCGTTACAGCTAGAATAAATGCTTCAGTGAATTAAGAGATGGCGCCGACATTGACCACTGGGCTAATGCGTAAAAGGTGGTTTTGAGGACAGTAAAAGGCCTTAGAGGATCACAACCCTCGGATCCTGTGCTGATGAGTAACCTTGTGGCTGCACTGTTACCTCAGCAGGCAGAAGGAGTACTGCTGCCAGTGCTGCCACCAATTCTCGAACATTGGCTGACAACAAAGCACCTGGGCTGAAAGGCATACCCAATGTGGCGTTGAAGACAGCCATCCAAGCCGATGCCGTGACCTTTGCCAAAATGTACACTGTGGGTCTAAATGAAGGAGTGTTCCCCGATTTCTGGAAGTGTCTAAGGTTGGTGCTCTTACTCAAGCCGCGTATCATCCGCCCTGCATGCTTGACTCGTTGGGTAAAATACTGGAAAGCATTATGGTCAACAGACTGCAGGAGACGCACGAGCGGACTGGTGGTATATCCACATTTCGTCGTAGGAAATCCACCATCGATGCTTTGCAGATGGTTATGCGAATAGCGGGCGAAGCAACAAGTGGTGAAAGGTAGCGAGGCGGCGCCAAGCAGTACTGTGCTGTAGTAATACAACATAAAAAACAGCGTTCAATTCAGTGAGCTGGTCGCGAATTGTGCAGAAAACGAAAGCAGTTCTCTTGAATTCAAGGAAAATACACGAGGTCTTCAAATTTAAAGTGGGAAAGCATGAGATCATCTCTCAACCACCAGAATCACTTACAAAAATCATTTACTAGCAGTTAGTGAAAAAGTTTCAAAGGCCAATGGTGCACTCCCCTGCATTATGTCAATCATTGGAGGGCCACACTTGAGCAGACGAAAACTCCTGTGTCGAGTCACAAGTTCGATACTGCTGTGTGCCGCGCCAGCTTGGGCAGATGCAACGTAAACAGCGTCATATATTGCCGGGATGCGGACGAACTATCGCTGCAGCGCATTACGGTTTACCAGTGGATTTCACACAGTGTCGTATGAAGTAACCATCCGATTGCAGGTATGATACCAATAGGTATCCTGGCGTGAGAATGTCAAAATATTTATGCGGCAGGCTTAAATGCATCTAAAGTAAAGGAGCGATAAAAGAGTGGCAGCGACGTTGGGAGAGAGCGAAGAAGGGAAGATGGACATATGCGCTCATCCCAGATATTGAGAGCTGGATAGCCCGCCTGCATGAAGAAATTGATTACCACATGACGCAGCTAAAGATATGAAGGAAGCGCGGTATATTCTACTCTATTGCCCACGATTCAAAAGTTGAACGTGCCACTATAACAAAAGCCTTTAGGGAAGCTCCAACATTGGCTAATATTACCACATACATGTGCCGCACATTGCACAAGTGACAAGCTGTCCAGAGAGCGTCAGCAAAAATAATTTCTGCACTTCTCCGCACTGAACGTATGTTATTCGTAATATGGAACGCACCCAAATGAGCAAAGCAGGTCTGAACAACAGCAATGCAAGCAACCTCCATGACGGATAACTTTAATTATTTTGTCCCTGAAAAAAGAAAGTTAAAATATTCCCGCAGTAAGGTATGCCGGTCGTAATAAGCGATTAAAATACCCCGCAAAGGTTGAGGGCGTGACCAAAATGTCACAAAGCCTTATTCCATCCTGATGAATGGCGCCGCCTTAGTATGCAATGAGACCAAGCCGCCTCACCAGATCGGTTGAAGCAATAAGGGACAGCTCAAAAAATAAATGCCAGACGTCTCCCGAAATTTATTAATTTTGTTTTCACTCTAATAAAGCAATGCAAAGGAATTTGAGACCTACTAAGTTCACGTCGTTATATAACGCTAAAAGTATGTTACAGCCAAGTTAAGAAATGAAAAATGAAGAATACGTTTTTTGGGAAGTTTTCTGATGACTTGGGACACGTGAGAGACGAAAAACTGATTTTTGAGATTTTTAATTTTTTTAGGTTAGGGACGATATGTAGCATTTTCCGTGGAAAATAATATTAGATTCATGTTTATCAGCTGAAACTACACAAAAAAAAGTTTTTTCCGTCGTTTTTTGATAAGCGTAAGACCCGAAAAACAGCCATTTTTGACTTTTTTTTTTGAGGTTAGGGACCAACACATAACATTTTCCGTGAAAAATAACATTAGATTCATATTCAGCGAAAAGAAATATACGAAAAAAGGCTTTATCTGTTTTTTTTATGATGACTTGGGTAAGCGTACGTTTGCGTACGGTGGTAGACTTGCAGCCGCCATATTGGTCCGCCATCATGCAAAATCAAAAAAAAAACCTTGTTGCATTCAAAACTAGAGATAATAAGCTTTCATTTGAGCCCAAACATGCCCTAAAATACCGTAACCAATTTTGGACAGGGGGGGCGGGGAGGTCTCCTATTGACAGAGAATATCCCATATATAAACTTAAACTTAGATCAAAGTTTTAAAGTACCTACTCGCAATTTATAAAACCTGCAGTTCAATGTACTTCCGGCTACAGTTCAATTTTGTTTTCTTTTATTTTATCGAAAATATTTTAATAAAATTCATTGACCTACTTCTTAAGTTGCAGTGAAATTCGTTACTTGACTTGGTTGTTTTTCGTTTTTTTTCTTCAGGTTTTTATAGTAAAACAAAATTTCTGCACGTAATTTTCTTCTTACCTTAAAGTTGTAAGTAAAGCAGAAAGGTAGAAATATTTTTGCAGCTTACCAAGAGCAACAACAAAAATAAAGAAAAGCGCAAAAGAAAAATGGGCAAATACAAGTACTAAAGACCTTAGCAGATTTAATATTTTTTTTTTTTTCTTTTTGGCAAAATGCCAAAACTTTAATAGAAGGGAAAACTTCCACACACACACACACACACACACATATATATAGAAAAAAAAATAAACCCAAATGCTCTTTTTGACATTATGCTTTCGGTTTTTTGTTATCGCTATAGCGTTTTTGTAGCAAAAACTCTCTGAAAACAAAAAAAATTAGTATTTTATAAAATGAGGAAATAGCGTGATGATTGTTTTTGCATGCTTAAGTAGGCATGTAATTTTTTGTACTAGTAGCATATCTTTAGGAGCATACATCAACGTAAGAGCACAAAATATATTCTTTTTTTTTCTTTTTTTTTTTTGTGGTACATTTTTTGCATGTACAAATGAGAAGAGAAAATAGTGGAAAAAACGTAGGTGACAAAGTGTAAAGTGAAGGATATGAGCGACTAAATGAGAACCAACCATACACACACACAAAACAAAATTGTTCATGAAAAAACCATGAGTGTTGAAAAAAATGACTGCTACGAAAATGATGCCACCATATTCGTGTGTGATAAATTTTTTGCACTAAAGTAAATATTTTTTTAATGTATGAAATTAAAATTCTGCAGCATATAATAATAAAATAGAATTGTATAAAATGTAAATTGGGGTAAAAAATAGCAACAGTTAAGATTGAAAATATTTTGCAAACTGGCAAAATTGCTGTAGTTTAATCATGAATGTGGAAGTGAATGTATAAACATGCAATGGCACCGCATCACAAATTTTGCTACCAGATTTGATGGATTTTTAGAAAGAAAATGTTGATTTAATAGCCGTCCTTTTTTACAGTGCTATCGTTTTATTTGATTTAAAGATACATAGGTCAGTTATAACTTTTTCACTTGTGAAGCGAGTTTATTTTCTCTTTTGCTTAACATTCATTTTTGAAAACGTCTGCAATTTAATTTGGTTGACAACTCATCGTGTAATATGGGCCTAATTAATTAACTTTGAGCAAAATAGTTTGCATAAAAGAGATACATTCATCATAGGTTCAAAGGTAAGTAAGACTCATTAAGCAAAGTTTCCTAAAAATTCGTCTAAAAGCTTCATGGCCTAGGATAAGCTGTGAAAAACTAAGTCTCAGCCATAGATTCCTGTCAACTCTGATACACAAAATCCGTAAAAATTTATTATGTGCCATATTAAAACCGGTTTTTCAAAACAAATAATTTCAAAATATATATATATATATATATATGTATATAATTTTTTTAATTATATTACTTAATGAGTTTTACTCCTGATACGACGATATACTTGCATAAAAACATAAATTTAGATTTATTAAAAACTATATTTTTTGTAAAAAAAAAGCAGTCAAAAAGGTTGAAAATTCCAACTTAAGTCTCATAACGGACACGCTGCTCTCTGCCTAAGCTTTCGTTGAGTTCTCATTTTTTATTCTCTGCTCAAGTTTTCGTTAAGTTTCGAACATTCTAAGAGAGAACTTCGAATTTGGACTACGTGACTACAAGATCGCCAGTGTGGCCAACTTAGCGCTTTTCCCGCTAAATTTAGTGCTTTTTGAAAATTAAAATGCGGGAAAAAAGTGATTTAGTGGTCAGCGGGTTTTTCAGCGGTTTTTTCAACGCGTTTTTTTTTTCAATTTAAAAGACACTAAATGCTCCGCTAAATAATCCATTTCCTGAATAATCCTAACAACATTTTTTGTCGAAACAATGAGCAATGAACTTATTTAAAACCAAAGTTCGTAACCGTGAGTCACTCAATTCAAAAAACTCTTTACTGCATATAAAAAATTGATTAAAACACGAAAATTCATTTTGTGAAAACTATAAAATACCAGCACTAGTGTTTATAATCCTTTTGAATTCAGAGTAAAGAGTGTGTTAAGGCCAAAAGAAACTGATAGTAATGAAGAGAATATAGACTTCGACATCGATATGTGATAGTTATATATTATTACTTTGTATATTTTTTTGTGATCAAAGTGTATAAAATACTCTTTTTCCATTATCTTATTTTTGTTTTTCTTGTGATTATATAATTTAAAACTGCTGTGAATTAAAAACTTAAAAAATACATGTATTTAATTAATTTTCTTTTTAAATACATTAATACAATTCGTAATCGCAAGGGATCAGCAAGTTTTTACGAATTAGAGAATTTCGATTTAACACTTTCATCTCCGAGCTTTTCTTCAAAATCTGGTTGAGTTTCTTCAATGTTTTATGCAAATATTAAAATAAATTTAAAAAAATATGTCCAGGACTCTTAATCCTTACAGTTATCCTTAAGTTTTCCAATGGGTCATAATGTCTGCTATGACCTTTGTAACTTTGGGACTATGGCAAAGCCAATTTCCGGCGATAACACTGCATGTATACAATCCACTCATTGACCGCCAGCTTCCGTATTTTAAAGAAAGCTTAAGTAAAATGGAAACCGTATCTCCTTAAGTTTACTTAAGTTTTCGAACACGAGGTTAAAATAAGAAAAATACGAATTAACGGTTTTGTAATTTAAGGCTCTTCTCGTGTTTCTTGTCAACCATGAAAAACACAAAAAATTCCATAAAAAAACAACGTAGCTATCTACAATGACTGATTTATTTCGAATCGTAGCTCCATAGAATTTTGCTTTGCATTACGAATTATAAGAGGTTGTCAACAAACAATTTCGATTTACAAGAAGTTAAACAGACCTTGTATTGAAAAAAAAAATACGAATTAGCAAGGGGACCAAAATGTGTTCAATTTTTGCGAATTAAAGCGATTTTTTCAAGGGACCAGCAGTTTGTTACGAATTATTGAGATTTTCGAATTAATGGGGTACGAATTATCGCGATTCTACTGTATATAAAAAAATTTGTGTTTAACACTTTTATAAGGAAAAAATTTAGCGCTTTTTTTCTTCATTTTAGCGGATTTAGAAAAACAAAAGTTGGCCACACTGAAGTTGCTTGCGACCTTGAAATTCGTGGTCTCTACTATAATTTAATGTAGAAATTAAGTCAGTGCCATGCCTACTCTCAAAATTGTTTTTCTAATGAAAAGTAAAATAATAAAAGTTAAAGTTTATGTTAAATAAATAATTATTCTTAATAACACAAAATGTTTTTACACTTATTTTGTCTGATGGATTGTGTTAGTGACAGAAAGCAAGAGAGCGTGAAAAAGACTCAAAGCATAAACTGTGAATTCCCTTTCATTTTTTTCCCACCAAAAATTTACTTATCAATATATTCGCTAATAAAGAATTATGTGTTAAACAATATTATATAATTATGAACTTACATAAAACTAACATCTGGTTTTTCTATTTTCTATACAGTATCGAGTGATTGGGATTGGGACAAATCAATGTATCAGCCAATAATGAGTTGAATAAAAAAAAAAAAAAAAAAAAAAAACACTTGATAAACGAGTTTCATTACACTACTATTTCATTCAACATTTAAACGAATGTTGCACTACTGAGATGGTGATACGATGTGCTGCATATTTCCAGCAAATAGTGTCGCGTGTGAAACTTTAAGTGACAGCGTGCGCGTGGTAAGTTCGTAAAATCTTATAAAAGTTTTATGCTTTTCATTTTCACTTCACCTTTTACTGCTTCTGCTTTTGCTTCCACTTAAACTTTAACTAAAATAGCTATAAAAGTTGTTTATAGTTTTATTTGCTTCATGGCACGTACATACTAATGTGTCGTGTTGGTTTTTTTTATTTTTTTTATTGGCAATTTATTAGTTTCATTTGAAATAGGTATATATTTCTCCCTTCTAGATTCTACCCTTATGCTATTTTGTGGTTAGTCACGAATTGGAATTTTGTTAACATTTCTACACTTGCAGGAAAACGAAATATTTAGTAAATATTTAAATAAAAAACTTAGTTGTTGATTACTTAATGTAGTGTGGTGAAAGAGCATTTTTCTTGTAATATAAATAATAAATTTGAGAGCATGAGAGAGAGAAAGAAATTGAAAGAGTTGAAATGGCCATATTTATTTTTGTGTTGAAATATGTGAATAATTTAATAAAATAACTTAATTTTTAAGTTAAATAATAAAATAAATTAATAATTTGAAAATTTATATAATGCTTTTCTGAAAATATTCATTAAATTTAGAATGAGAAAACTGAGAATAAAACAACTAACAGTTAAATCATATGACGATTGCTCTCATCGCTTTGGTATTATTGTTGTTTTAATTTGAGAGAAGCACAAGAGATGTGTTACACATATATACGTGTACTACGTCGTGTTTGTGCCGATAAGTGTAGAGGGGATCAAACAGAAAAAGAGCATCAGAAAATTGAAAGAGGATGAGTGTAAAATCGAATAAAATCACGTGAAAATCGAAACCAATAAGAAACAAAGTTATACTGTTGTTAGTGTTTAACGAACGAGGTCATTTGGGGATCGGCTACATCAGTGTTGATATTTCAATTTTCGTTTGAAAGGGCCTAGATTATGTAAAAATTGTACCTTTTTGAGACCGGTTGTACCTAAAAGAGAGTGTGATGTAATTTTTTGCATAATTAAAATACGTTACATATTTTATGTATTTGGGAGGGGAGGGGGGTTCCTGTTAAAACAGTGGAACTCAGAACATCGTTAGAGCTTGAAGGAGGAAACAGACTGCAGGCAGGCAAAGACCGCCGTGAAGTGGTCGTGCATTGAGTCAGTCAAAGCCATCGGACTAATCTGACTTTGGGTCACTGCCCTTTCAGGTATTACCTTTAAAAGATGAAACTTGTCAAGAAGATGATGATGCCTGTAGGTTGTGTCTGGAGGAGCTGAAAACATCAGCGCACATACTGTGCAAATGCCCTGCGTTGGCGAGGAAAAGGTTGGCAATCTTGGGTCATCGATATGTCAATGAATCTAAGATTGGCCACCTGGCCTATAAGGATACGCTTGCGTTAAGGCAGGATTTCAATATTCAGAGCATACTCGTTGACGAGCACTTAGAGCAGAGGCATCATGCGGTTGCGGACGAAAATGGATCCGTCTGGGTCTGATTCGGCTAATCCCCAAACTAATAACGAAATATTATCTATCATATATTGGTTTAAACCGCACTTCATATTTATACACTTATAATGTAATTAGAGTACCTGATTAGTCATTAATAAATTTTTATTTTTTGAGATATTAAATTGAAAAAGATTTAAATTACAAAAAAATGTTTGTTTCGTCAAAGTCGGCATCTTAAAAGACATGTGACTATACTGTGGCAACCACAGCACTATTCCTGTTGACTTCGATTGATCGATTTTCAGCCTTAAAAATAAGAAAGGCCGCTTAATGCAAACTTATATCTTAAAACAGTTTTAATATCTGCCGTAGGATTTGTGGCCATGGCCACAAATGAATTTCTGCATTTCGATACATTTAAAAATTTAGCAAAATATGCCTCAACAAGCACAAAAAACATATAAACAATTATTTCTTATCAAATCATCTCGATAACCATATCCAATGCAGATAATTGAGAAACACTTGAAATTTGCACGTTCCGTTTAAGCGAATGAAACTTTTTTCTTTATAAAATATTAATGATTTTTCAAATGGTTTTAAATAGAAATTTCTCACTTTCTTGAAATGAATACAATAATATAGAATTAGTAAACCGTAAAGTGGCATAACAATGCGAAACGCTCGAGCTTGAGTCATGGTTATTTGTGATTCGTTCTGCTACATTTACATATTTGTTTGCCCATTAAATATGCAACAGCAAAAATCATATAAAAGGAGAAACAAATGACAGCAAGTTTTGAAAAGAACAGATACTAATTAATCCAAAATGATGTTAAAGTTTTTCTGTCTAAGAGAAGTTTTGGTGGTAAGTTTTAAAGGACATAACACGTTTACAATCAGCTTTTAAATATTATTCACTTGTAGTACGCTCTGTTACTGGCGCCACTTTTATCCGAGGCCGGTTTTTTCGGAAAATTTAACCCAAGAAGGTCTATTAATGGCATATTGGACCTTCCGAGAAAAGTTGTTGATACCGTATTGGACGTTCCCAGACAAGCTATTGATACAGTATTGGACTTGCCCCCAAATGCTGCTGGTGCCTTAATAGACTTGCCCGTAGATGCTGTTGATACTATTTTGGGCGGTAACGCTGTTAGTACTATTATAGCTCCGCCCAAAACAGTTATTCAAAACATATTGGCCTTACCCAAAAATATCACTAGTGCCATATTGGACGTGCCCAGACAAACTCTTGATAACATATTAGATTTGCCCAAAAATATGACTAATGCGATATTGGACGGGTTAGCAGGCTCCGCCGATATTGATAGTAGCCAAGTTGACCAAGGGCAGATAGGGCAGAAAGGGAAGAGAGATAAGAGACGTGAGAAAGGTCAGAAAGGCCAGAAAGGTAAAAAAAAAAAAAAGGCAAAAGGACGTATAGGCTTATTGGATCTTCCCAATGAAATTGTTGATACCATATTGGACGTGCCCAGACCAGCTGTTGATGCAATATTGGACGTGCCCCCAAATCTTGCCGGTGCCTTAATAGAGTTGCCCTTACAAGCTGTTGCATCCATATTGGGCACTGACGTTGTTAGTAAAATATTAAACCCCCCCAAAATAGTTCTTCAAAACATATTGGCCTTGCCAAAAAATATTACTAGTGCCATATTGGACATACCCAGAAAAGCAATTGATAGCATAGTGGGCTTGCCCAGAGATCTTATTCTTGCGTTATTGCGCGTGTTAAAGATTGGCACCGGCAATGGCGATGGGCAAACTCAAGGACCAGACGATAGCGGTGACATTTTCGAGAGCGGCCAAAATCAAAATAGCAATGAAATACCACAAAAAAGAGAAACACACCCTCCAAAAGGGAAGCCATCCAGAAAACCTTCGAAGCAAACAACCAAAAACCCTTGGAAGCCAACAATCGAAAACCCTTGTTCACATTTTTACGATATATTTGTGGAGGTGGAAAAAAAATACCATGCGAACAAACCGTAAACAAACGTATAACTGATAAATAAATTTAAAGCCAAAAATAAAAAAATAAAAAATACTGCACACTAGGAATTCCCAATTCATCCCTCCCAAAATTAAGACTCAGAACCAAAAAAAAAAAAAACGTTTTTCAGAGGTGCGTGTATATATTAAGTTAAAACACAATCATCTTGAAAACGGCTTAAAAAAAAAAGAAGACGTTTATGAGATTTTCACCGTTAGGGGGGGAGAGGGGAGGAACGGGCTTAGAGTTAAACCTTCCCGCCCTCTCCTTGGACCTGCTTGAAGCTTTAAATAAAACCAAACTTGTTATGGAATAAAATATGTGAATAAAATGCTACAAAGTTTTAAGAACCTGAAAATGAATGAATATTCTTCAGAGTAATATTATTTGTTACACTAGCGGGCCTAAGGGAGGGGAAGAGGGGAGGAACGGCCTTAGAATTAATATTATACAACAAATCACTTGCGGATCTAGAGATTTGCTAACGGGAGGGGGAGGGGGGCGCGGCAGGGGTTCCTCTAAATTTTTTTTTTTTAATGCACCATGAACAACAATCAAAATGTATAAGATTTTTTGCAGTAAGGAAGTGGAGGGGGAGAGGATCGGAAGGAGAGCAGAGAATAATAGTGTCACAAATTATACTTCTGTGAAAAACACTAGTAGTCCAAAATATCACAAACATCTCTTCTTTTTTTTTTGCGAAGCATTTTACTCACATATTTTGTTCAATAACCTGCCTGCTTTTATTTGAAATCTTTAGCAGGTCTAAGAAGGGGGAGTGGGAGTTCCGCTCTTTCCCTCCTTAACGGTGAAAATCTCATAAACGTCTTCCTAGTTTTAAGCCAATTTCAAAATGTTAGTGTTTTAACTTAATATATACACGCAACTCTGGAAAACGGTTTTTTGGTTTTGAGTCATAATTTTGAGGATGTACTAGGAGTTCTTAGTGTGCATTAACTCTAACTCAAAACCCACCCGGCTTTTTTTTCCCCCTCTTCCCCCTACCGAGGAAAATCTCATATATTTTAAGATCGTTGGTTATGAGGCATAAATAAAAAATTGAAATCAACTAAAAAAATTAAAACCCCTCCTTGGAATATCTCTAGAACCAACATTGATTTATTGTATTAAATTAGAAGCATTCTTTTTTCTTTAACATAAGTCATAACAAATGGAAACTCCTGCGATGAACTTTATTTGTTTTTTTTTTTTTTTGTATTTTATTTGATTAGACCTAAAGTTCACAGTGTTCACAGATAAATATATATATATATATGTATATATATATATACATATGTGTTAAGCAAGTCTCAGCCGATTGTTGTGAAACCTGAAGGAATGGGTGATGTATGGGCGTACCATAAAACTCATGGTGAGTGGTATAAAAGTCGAGTCATATAGCTTTACTTTACTTTAATCAGTCTTCAATTTGGAATTCCACATGAGAGCCCAGATAATAAACTTTTGTGTTAAATTTTGAAATTTTTTGTGAATTTATTCCACTGTGAATGTCTAAATCGCTGGCTTACCAATGATGCTTGTGTTACCAGCCGCACATATCTCTCTACTGCTCAAGAAATGGAGAAATCTCTCTACCGATGTTTTTGTCATTGAGGTTCATGGTAGCTGGTGGTTCCAAAGGAGTATTCCAGTGAATCATGCCAAAATATTCCTCTGCTTTGAAATTTAAATTTGGAAAATTATATTTGAGTATTTAACCTTTTCAATAATATTTTTTTTTTTTTTGCTTTCAGTATTCTTTTGAGGCCCAGTTGTCGATCGTTTATGTAACAGCATTGCCAACAGAATATATTTAAAATCTTTTGGGAAGAATGAGGTTTTTTTTTTTATCATTCCGTGCAGGTGAGGTGTAATGGTGTAGCCCAAATGTCTTTTCGTTAATCTTCTAGAAAAGGTGGCGAACAAAAATTTAATATTCAAGCCGTCTTACTGCTGCATTTCTCTTCCCAACGTTAGCGGGAAGTAGGTAGTTAAATATTTAGGCATTTACTTAGATAAGTTCCTATACTTTGATACACACATTTCTAGCCAAATAACAAGAGCAAGAAATGCCCTTCTTTATGTATAAAGCCCTATTTTACTCAAAAAATATTAAATCAAGAGTTAAAATCATAATGTACCAATCTTTGATACGCCCTATTTTAACATACAGCTGCCCCATTTGGTTTAATATTTCACCATATCGCATGGAAAAAAACAGAGTATTTGAACGAAAATGCCTAAGAGCATGTACATTACTTTATAGATCTCCAAGTAGTAATTATATTCAATACATTTCAAATAAAAAATTATATGATTATGCTAATATAAATACAATAGACAATTTTATAATTAAGCTAATTAGAAATCATATTGTTAAATGCATGCAAAGCATAGAAAATAACTTAATCATGGCTCCATATTATGTTAACAATCAATATATATCTTATACCTTACAATCAGGGTATGTACCACCTGAGGCCTTCTTACACCTCGATATAAAAAAAATTTATACAAAATGAAAATGGCATTCCGATCTTCTATCATCTCTATAGAAGGGCCAATAATAAAGCTGTACATAACAACCTAATTGTTGATAATAATATCAGATTTGATACTAGCGTATCTGAAAAAGATTCCGATGAAATTTATAAATTAAATACTAAAAAATTTTGGTGGCTCACCTGAAAATTGCTCTTCTTTTTACCCTTTCTGACTTGCTTTTGTTTTTGTATATAGAAAAGTAATGCTTTTTTTGTGTTCAATTTCCATTACAAAAATCATATATATGTTATCCGCATAATATTATAAATAATTTAAAAAATAAAAATAAAATATAAATATTTAATATGTTTGAGAGCCCGATTAAGGGACTGTGTATAATAATGTAAAATTAAGCTATTTGTTTATTTGTAGTAACTATTATATATATTTTTTTCAAATAAACGTTAAAAAAAAAAAATGAAACTATGTTGTTTATTAGAAAATTGTTAGAAAACAGTTATAAAATATTCTGTTTTTTTGTTTGTTTTTGCAGCCCTCTTCTCTCTATTTTGTTGTTGCTTTTCCTTTATTGATACTCTCCACACTTATCGGCACAAACACGACTTAGTACACGTATACAATACATGAAAGGAAAGTTCAGTTATATGTAATTAAGCCGAGATTTCTATATCGACTCTCTCACGATAAAACTGCGAGAAGTCGTCTCTCTGCTTGATTGTATGTAGCCGAATAACAACTGCATAACTTCGTTTCTTACTGGTTTTATTAGAGTGCAACAAAAACGCGATTTGTCAAGTGATTGTTGTTGTAAAAGCTTTTGTACTCTTCCTCTTTCCATTTTTTAATGCTTTTTTTCTGTTGATACTCTCCACATTCATAGGCACAAACATGATCTAGCACACGTATATAATACATGAAAGGAAAATTCAGCTAAATGAAATCAAGCTCTCTCACCACAACAAATGAGATAAAACTGCATGAAGTCGACTCTCTGCATGATTGAATGCAGCCAAACCCCATATGACTTCGTTCGCTAAACACTAACAACAGCATAACTTCGTTTCTTATTAGTTTCGTATGTGTGTAACAATTACGCGACTTCAGTTGCAAAACTTTCGATTTACCCTCGTTAAAAAAGTTTCACTTCAAAAAAAAAAAAACAAAAAACAATATGCTCTTTCATAGCTCTAGTCTTTTATAAAAAACTTTCTTTCTTCTTATTCACTATAGTTTTTTCCTTTCTTTCATCAAAGTAGATGGCTTACAACGAGTGTGTTACTTAGTTAGAATTAAGCTGTAATCGTACCGTTCGACATTCTCTCCTCGGCTTGCTCCTGTCAATAACTTTGAATACAATCCCAAGATCATGAAGAATATGGAATGCAATGACCTATACTCTCGTTCTATCACAAGCAACGGCTAGATTTGTGCAGTGATATTCTCAGTTGGCCTGTCTTGGAGGCTGAGGAAGTTTCATTGGCAGTTGTTTTCCGACATTTGGCTTCATGACTAACATAATCGTCATTTTTTTCAGGGGTATCTTTCAATTCTGAATAAATTCCTAAGTTCATTAGCTTCAGCTTCTTCATTTTTTTGTTTCCATTGTCCCTCTCTCTTCCATGCCTCTATTTTCGAGCAGCATAAATATCAATTGATCCTATTGCTATTTTCCCCCCATGCCGTCTACTAAAAAGTTTCGTTCTATACTTGGAATTTTCCCGGAGCACTTGCATTGGTTGTAATTTAAATATATGGGTACAAAAATATCAAACAATGTACTGTTTGCTGGGTCAAAGAAATCTTTTTAATTTTGTTAGCCCCTTTTCGAAATTTGGGTATTCTATATTCTTACAATGTTTTTATACTTTTCACTGTAATTTCTAACAAGACGAATAACTTTTTTATGTGTTAACACAGGCAAGGAGGCTGTCTTCCAAATTCTTTCAAAGAAACATTTTCTCCATCCACAATAACTCATTTTAATTGATAGTAGGGTTGCCAGACGGTCTTGATTCGTCTTAATTGACCAGATTTTTAATCCCGTGTCAAGAGTACCGACTTTCAGAAATTTGTCCACATCAAATTTTCAAATTTGTAGAGATAAAATTTTTACTGATAAATTTGGGCAAACACATTAAATAATTTAAAAGTTAAATTAAAGTTTAAATGGTGTGATATACTGATTACACAGAGCAATAAAATTTTTTAGCGCAAGATTTTCCAACGGTTTTATAGGTTACGTTCAGAAGACGCAACTGCAGCCCAACAGCGAAGAGCGTGTCTTCTGAACGCGTAGTTGTGTGTTTTTGCTTAGTACAACTGTCGGCATTTGGACGCCATTTTTGCGATCATATTATTTCTCCGCTCTTTCATGCCAACATGTTGTTTCCCAAAAATTGGACAGACGAAGGATCATGCAGTTCAGAAGACACAACAGTTTAAAAACAACTGTTGGCAATTTACAAGCACCAGTTTAAAATTTTGTGTATCTTCTGAACGCAACCATAGTAATATAGTTGCTGATCACGACTTCGATTTTCTCTATCATATCTAGTTCTCCCTCAATATGGACCTGATGTCTTCTTCCTGGGGTCTTCAGAGTCTATTAAGAAATCTGGTTATATTTATTGTTTTTTGTTGTGTAGAAAAATTTTTTTTTTTTAATGTCCAGATGAAAAATTCCGATATTTTGTCTCTATGTCCAGATGAAGCTCGTTTTGCGTCTGGTCACCCTAATACATAGGGAAATGACCAGAGATGGGTAGTAATGATTCCATTACGAATTAAATTCCATCTCCATTCCAATTACAAGGAATTTTTAATTGGTACTTTTTGTTTTCAATTCCTTAGTTTCGATTCCTTTGTAGTTTGTAATAAGAAATATATCAATTCCATAAAGAAATTGAATACAAAGGAATTTAATATTTAGGTGTAATCAATTACTTTCTTGGAATTAAATTCCAATTTAGTTGGAATGATTCCTAAAAAGTAATTGATTCCCTTTTACTCCAACTCCAAAAAAGCAAAAAAATAAAAAAATTTCGGAAAATATTAAATTCCTTTCTATTCAACTACATTTTCAATTCCTTTAAGAAATTGATATATTTTTAATTACAAAATACAATTCCTTATAATGGAATCGAAAATTTTCACGATTTTATTACCTAGGAATTTCAAAATTTTAATTACCGATTACAATTCCTTGTAATGGAATTCAAAGTTTTATCAATTCCATTAAAAAGGAATTGAAAACAAAAAGTACCAATTACTAATTCCCTGGAATTGGAATTAGGATTGTTGTTTAATCGAATTTACCTCTGGAAATGACTCATTAAATTAGCATACGTGGTTAACACTGTCTCTTTCAGTTGTACTGCATTTTCAAAAAAACTATAAAAAGTTTCACTTCTATATAAAAGCCAGTATTGTCCAATAAAAATATCGATTGGCTTCAAACTAAAAATTAGAAACAAATGGTTGAAACAAAAAAAAACAAAGAATCAAACTAAACCAGTGGTGGGCAAACCATTATCTGAGAGAGCGATCGGATCGTAAATGAAATAACCAAATTAAGTATTCGGCTTTTTCGAAGTCATTCTCCCATTTGTCATCAAACATTTTTTTTTTATTGCTTGTGTACGAAATTGCGCAGCGAGATCTGACTCTCATGAGTGCTGAATGTCAACTGGCATGATTTGCGTCAGATGGCTAACGCGCTTCCCATCAAAATGGAGCACCATCTCTCCCTTAAATCCATCCCTTCCCGCTAAAATTGGTTTTCAAAGAAAACAGCCGCAAGACAATCAATTAAGATATAGAAATATTTATATATAATCGCGTGTTATGTAAATGTATATGTAATTATACATGCTATATAGTAAAATTATTGCTCTGTAAAAATTTTTTCAAAACCATGAAGTACTTCATCAACAAATTTACTTTTATAGATATGTTCACTTGTGAGCATTTTCATCATTTTTGGCGAAGGCTCAACTTTAGACAACCTTTTTTTTATTTAAAATCGTCTGCGGTTTTGATTGCCATTCGGTTTCGTAATTTATCTTTAAAAATATAAAAATTACCTAGGGTTGAAGCTCGTCCTCCTAAATTTCTCCTCTGGGGCTTTACTCCTAAATTGGCAACACTGATTTGCGTTGACGAAATTGCCCACTCAGTCTTCGGCCGAATATCACTGTTCGTCAATAGTTCGTACACTACACGAAGTAGCTTATAGTGAACCTGTTACAGCAATGCGTCGGCAGCCAATGTGAGAATATTCACATCTGAATAGGCAAATCAAAATTGCCCGCCACTGAACTAAACTAATAGTCGCAACAACGAATCATTTCACACAAACTAAAATCCACGCGCCTACTTGTTTTTTTTTCGATTTTTAAATTTTTTCTAGATGTTTTTTCTTTATCTTTCTTATAGCAAACACAAACAGATATTATAAAATTCAGATTTTAAATTTTCGAATCAAAGTTTACAACAGATAAAGGTTTTCGTTTCACTATTTACATCTTCTTTATGTCTAGCGATAATCGTATATTGGGTGGATCATTTTGAAAAAAATCTACTGGGAAATTTTTCGGTAAGCAACTTTTGCTCAAATGAAAGGTCACAAACAACAGATACTACAAAATGCTTGAGTTCATAATACCTCGCGAACGGTAGTCGCTAGATCCGAAAAATTTTGGGAATTTCGTGAGATTTATAATCTACGTTATACTATATATAATCTGAATTATACAAATTGAAAATACATATTAGATACGAAACTGAATCTTATATACCTAGGTATTAACAATAATAATAAAATAAAAATAAAAAAAATACGCAATAAAGCATAAACAAAAAAAATGGCGAGACAAGTGCAACCTTCAGAAGAAATTTTGGCATGAAAATATGATAATATTTAGTTGGCTACGCTAAGAAATGGCTAGTAAACCTAATGCAATGACCTTCAACATTTAGAATAAAAAGAAGCATTCTTTCACGGGCAGTACAATGCAAAACGCTCGGGTCACGGTTATTTCTGATTCGTTCTGTAACATTTATATTTTTGCTTGCCTTTTAATGGAAAGCTACTCAAATCATATAAAAGGAGATACAGGTGAATGCAAATAAAAACACTATTGAGAAGAACCTAATTGCTGTTCCCAGAAATGAAGCTCAAATTTCTGTGTCGGAACGAAATTTCCTTGGTAAGTTTTAAATAACTTAATACGCTTCCAAACGGCTTTTAAATATTGTCCACTTATAGTGCGCTTTGCTACTGCTGCCACTTTTATCCACAGCTTTTGATAAAAGGAACCAAGCTCGTGCAATTCAAATAATAATAAATCATCCAGGAGAACATCCAGGAGAACAACTAGAAGAACAACCAGGAGAACAACTAAATAACAAAAAATCTTTCCACGGAAAACCAGTTGGTATAAATGTATACATTAACGCAGGCGATAAAGCGAACAGCTGTGGGAAAAAAAGTTGTAAACAACAAGGAGAGTCAGGTCAAGGATATGCCCCAAGAACTGAAAAATGGGTGTCCCAAAGTCACAAACATAATGAGGAAAGAGAAAACAATCTGTACAACCAAGTAGATGAAAATCTTGAAAAACCGTGGCATAATCAAAATAACCGTCCACCGTACAACAAATATGTAGTACCCAAAAAAAGGAGGCATACAAAACCAAATGGCGATTCGCTAATGTACCCTGTATTAGATAATAAGCCTAAAAAACAAAAACCACATCGATATCTTCCAGGAATCCAAGGACATGTGCCAAAAACCGACAAATGGATATCTGAGGCACAAAAAAATAAAGAGGAAAGAGAGGATAATCAGTACAACCAAGTAAATGAACATATTGAAAAAATATGGCATAATCAAAATGAGCGGCCACCGAGCAACAAACCACCAGTAGTACACCGAGAAAAGAAGCACAAAAGGGATCTACAAGATCAGCTAGGAGGACCTGGTCAAGGATATAATCCAAGCACCAAAAAATGGTGGTTTGAAAAACAAAAAAATAATGAGGAAACAGTGAACGATCAGTACAACCAAGTAGATGAAAATCTTGAAAAAATATGGAATAATCAAAATGAGCGGTCACCGTGTAACAAACCACCAGTAGTACACCGAGAAAAGAGGCCCAAAAGGGATCAACAAGATCAGCCAGGAGGACCTGGTCAAGGATATAATCCAAGCACCAAAAAATGGTGGTTTGAAAAACAAAAAAATAATGAGGAAACAGAGAATGATCAGTACAACCAAGTAGATGAAAATCTTGAACAAACGTGGCATAATCAAAATGAGCGGCCACCGTGCAACAAACCACCAGTAGTACACCGAGAAAAGAGGCATAAAAGGGATCAACAAACAAACCAAAAATATCAACAAGATCAGCTAGGAGCACATGTTCAAGGACAAAATCCAAGCAACAAAAAATACTGGTTTGAAAATCAAAAAAATAATGAGGAAACAGTGAATGATCAGTACAACCAAGTAGATGAAAATCTTGAAAAAATATGGAATAATCAAAATGAGCGGTCACCGTGTAACAAACCACCAGTAGTACACCGAGAAAAGAGGCCCAAAAGGGATCAACAAGATCAGCCAGGAGGACCTGGTCAAGGATATAATCCAAGCACCAAAAAATACTGGTTTGAAAATCAAAAAAATAATGAGGAAACAGAGAATGATCAGTACAACCAAGTAGATGAAAATCTTGAAAAAATATGGAATAATCAAAATGAGCGGTCACCGTGTAACAAACCACCAGTAGTACACCGAGAAAAGAGGCCCAAAAGGGATCAACAAGATCAGCCAGGAGGACCTGGTCAAGGATATAATCCAAGCAACAAAAAATACTGGTTTGAAAATCAAAAAAATAATGAGGAAACAGAGAATGATCAGTACAACCAAGTAGATGAAAATCTTGAAAAAATATGGAATAATCAAAATGAGCGGTCACCGTGTAACAAACCACCAGTAGTACACCGAGAAAAAAGGCCCAAAAGGGATCAACAAGATCAGCCAGGAGGACCTGGTCAAGGATATAATCCAAGCACCAAAAAATACTGGTTTGAAAATCAAAAAAATAATGAGGAAACAGAGAATGATCAGTACAACCAAGTAGATGAAAATCTTGAACAAACGTGGCATAATCAATATGACCGGCCACCGTGCAACCAACAAATATTACCCAGAGAAAAGAGGCGCAAAAGGCCAAATGGCGATTTGATTACAAGCCATGTAGATTCCCCATTTGATAATCCCCTTAACAAACCAAGATATCAACGAGATCTGCTAGGAGAACCTGTTCAAGGGAATGATCCAAGCAACCAAAAATACTGGTTTGAAAAACAAGGAAATAATGAGGGACCATTAGAACCCGAATCCGGAGAATTACCCCCAGGACGCAGGACAAGAAACCAAAGCTCGTGGAATATTGAGAAAACCGAAGATAACGAGTACACCAAACTTAAGAAAAAAAGCAAAAAAACGTGGCGTAGTCCGCAAAGCCAGGCACAAACCAGAGAACAAGATCCATATCATGAAACTGATCAAATAACTAATCCAGAAGAACAACAAGGAGATGAGGAGGAAGATGAACTTCTGGAACAGATGTTAATAGACGAGGAACCATCAGCTAGACAAGGAACCCAGCAAGAATATAATCAACAAGACCAACAACGAGAGGAGGAATTTGAACCTCTACAAGAAATGTTCATGAACGACGCACCAACAGCTAAAAAAGTCATGAAAGGAAGGAAGAATCGGCATGCCGTAAATAATGGACACCAAAAGCATTTTTTCAGCTGAGCCATAATCAACTTACAAAAAATCAGAATAAATCCCGTGTACAACCTGAGAGACCAACAATAACCAAAAACATGATCGTAAATTTTTAAAAATTTTTTAACCAAGGAATTCCAAGCACAGCACAGAGCTCAGCTCAAAAAATTACTGTAGTCTGGATAAACAATTTAAGTAGTTGAAATTACAATTGTAACTTTTATTTTATGCAGATACCTTGTAGTTAAAACAATCAGTTTAACTATTGAATAAATCATAAATTGTTTTTAAAAATAAATTTTGCTATGTTATTTTTTTATTTTAAGTGATTCTGTAGTGTTATTGGGCAAGAGGATAGTCGGATTGTTCCAACCGAACTGAACAATGGCTAAAGCGATTTCGTCATTTGTTTTACCAGATGTTAACGTGTAAAATAATTTATTTTTCAATGATGATGCATTTTAAGCCATTTGATAGCATTTTTGAAGCGTGTCTCGTTGATTATATACGGTGTCGATCAATTTTCGATTTCTAATATGGAATGCATTGTCAAGTTCATGCTATGATTTATTTTCTCATGCCTGGCCAGATGAATTCTTAGCTGATAAGTTTGTTTGTTACTCGTGTGTTCCCGGATGTGAGGTGTTATGGTGGACTTTGAAAACTAATTTACGTGAAACCATCGACATAAATGATATAAGTTAAGGGTTGAAAATCTGATTAACTGTGTGCATAGCAAATAGAATTTCTTTTATTTTCTCGTCGCTTTTCTGGTTGCTTTACAGTCGATTGATTTTCGACCGATTTTTTCAATGTGTGGAAGAAAATCTGAAATCACGTTTCTGATGTCATTAATGGCATCGGATTCGTTACCACTGGGTTTGTTTTTGAACACATGCGCAATGAGCTTGTGATCTCTACACTGGTTTGCTCTAAAATGCAAATAAACTAACGAATAGATTGTTTGTTTATTCGGTTTCATTCGGCCACACGTAACTAATACGAACAGAGTCGTTGACGTCGGCTCTCTCAGTGTCATCACATGCAAACTATGAATTGCAGTAACGAGTAGGAGAGATACACACAAACATCAACTCGCATTGATTTTCTAATAGAATTTTCCTCATACCGCAAGAAAAAATATTTACGTATCATAGTTTAAAGCTAAGACAATTTTTTTTAATTTAATGAAACTTCTACATCCCATTTTCATTTTTGTGAAACCCAAATAACGGAAATACGCGTATTATAATTTTGTATTCCATCAGGCTCGTCACACAATTGAGCGAAGATGTATAGGAATAATTTTTTGTTGTTGCAAAATACCTATCACGAAGCAGTTACGGCAAAACTGTAACTGTAAATTTGATAATCTGTCAAACTGCCCAGAGCTGAAGCCACGTTATTGGGCTCTAATTAAACGGAAACTAAAGGAGATGAAAGGTGTATTGAAGGGCATAAGGGAAGTTAAGATAAAGTGGACATAAATGCCTAGATGGAGGGAATTTCTGAAAAAGTTTTAAACTTCCTGCAAAAACAAAGAATTGTGATTAGTGTTTTTTTGTTTTGTTTTTTGTTAAGATTTTACAAAAAGTAAAGTATAGTGAAAAAAACTTTTGCCTAATTTAGATTCACGGCTTAATTGAATTTTCTATGCTAAAATTTTATCGTGCACACTCTTTAGTAATAACATAAATTTAGTTAGTTTCACATTTCTCATAGATTTTCACGGTAATAATCATAGTAGCCTACCTCTCCCACTCAAGTGACTTTGTAAGTTTTGAGATGCAGCGTGGTTTGCCATTAGCCATTAATTTCTGCATTACATCGTCTAGCTGCTATTTGTGTTTGAAAATTGGTATCTCCTTTTACGGCTAAATTGCCGCGGCGCGCCGTCTGGAAAAAAAACTCACATGCGTAACTTATTGCAATCGATAGAAGTGAAATTTCTTTCGTAGTTATACAACTGCGAATATGAAAGGAGAATAACATCAGACTACTCCACAGGTCGAAACTGCAGACGCATCTCTTGCGCTCCAAGCTCAACCAGCAGTCGCATCTCTCGTGACTCAGCAGGGCCAGTCTGTGAACGTTCGACAGTGTAGACTAGGTATGTTTTCGCTATCGCTCGTTGCGGTTCTGTCACAGTTTCCTGGCAGTGACCCCGAACCAGCGAACGGAAGCCGCCAGGGCACACGGCTACTGCCTTAATTGCCTGGCTACCACCCACACCGCAGCTCAATACACGTCGGACAGCAGTTGTAAAAAGTTCGCCTTGGAACATCAGACAACAGGGGGGTTTTGGGAGTTCAAGCTCCCCTCATAAATTTTTAAAATAATTTAAAAATAAAGTGCTAGAGATACAGTTGGCATAAAATTGGAAATTTGGGACAGGATTTATGGGCACAACCGGACCATTATGGGAATAATGGTCCGGTTTCAGAACCCAAACTATCAGGAGATATTTTCATGCATTTTCAAAATTTGAAGAAAGATTCGTAATCAGCGACCCAGAAAACACCCGTGCAATGAGTTTTAAGTTAATCGGATAAATTTTTTTTAAATTTGTCGCCATATTAGATTCGCCATTTTGAATTTTGAGAAACTGTCATCCAATTCGTAATCAGCGTATTTTTTTATACGAATGATCAAAAAAAGATGTTTTGAGACGTTGAAAATCGACGAATCTCCCATAGCTCAAGCCAATAGAAGAGAAAAACAGCGAAAAAAAATGGCCCAATCAGAACACCTGAAGAAATTGGCAGAAATGGAAGATCTTCAGTATGCATCAAGGATGGCTGACCAGAAGTAATATGCATGAATTTTTAAAGGCAAAAATCTATTGTAAAAACTTTAGAAACGTTTTTCTCCAAATGAGGTTCTTTGAACTGGTAGGCCTGATCTCTTGAATTCTACTGAACTAATTTTGAAAAAGCAATTGCGTTTAATTGGCTATGAATTGAATCTCAAAAATTGGAATATTTCCTCTCCCCTTCTTTTCTATGAAAGGAATTCCAAGTAAAAATATATGTTTTCTTCGTTTTTTTTGGAGAAAAAGATCCTTGAAAAAAGGGTAAGCAAAAAATTTCACTTTTTGTAGTTCAGCGCATAGAAAAATGTCTAGCAAACAATAATATTTGAATATTGTATAACAATATTGTATAAAAAGCAAAAGAACGTAAAGAACGTACAGGGACGGGCAAATCAGACGACGGTTTCTGAAAAATATAATTTTTAGTTTAAAAAAAAAAATTCAAATTCAATGTGTCAAATATTTATACTTAGAAAAATTGCATTAGTTTTTTTTTGGAATTTTGTCTAACTTAGGCATTAGGTGATATCACCCAAGTTTTTCAACTTCATATAAAAACTCTACTCAAGTCAGTTCAGGCAAAAGGCATAAGTTTTTTCTCTAGTTTTAGTAAAAAAAACAAATTCAGAAAACCTTCCTCCCCATTTCTGTGTACGCGCCTATCATACACTCATCCATTAGGTGTTTAGACCCATACCAGATTTCTTTCTGTGTTTGGGACCTTTCCCAATACTACTTTTTCTATTTCTATTCTCTTTCTTTTTCTCAACCTACTCTGTTCTACCTTTCCATCCTTTTCTTTTCTTTATTACTATTCTTATGAATATTCTTACACCGTTCGGTTACATTCCAATTTCAATTTCCATTTTCTATCTCAATAAACTTTTTTAAATTACTTAATTCGAAGTATACCCTGTTTTTATTTCAATAATATATGTATATCTCAAAAAAATATAGTTCACCCCGGAGTTATAAAACATTCAATTTTTTCTATTCGGAAAATCGTAGTAGAAAAGAAATTATCACAACTTTTTTGTTCTTTCCTTTCTCCCACCAACAATGTAGAGGCCATGACCATAGCGGTTCGTCCATACTACGTAGCTTCATCGCCTCTTACATAACTGATACTATTTTATGCGACCGTGCACACTGAATCAAAGATAAACGTTTTGCTTTACAATTATTTTCTATTCAACTCACTTTTATTCTTATGTCATATGTTCATCTGTATATAGTCATCTCTTTCTCACTCCTAGTTTTGCTGTTATATTTCTTTCATAAGAACGACACACTCAAAAAAGCAGCGACGCACAGTGGTTCCGATGGCGAATCTAGTTGGACAAAAGTATAAAAAAATTATTGTGCTTTAAAATAAAATTAATATCATTGTAATCAATAACAAATATTTGTAAAGCTAGGTAATAATAACGGTTTTAGAAATAAGGAATCTATTATGCCGAGGAGTAAACAAGTTTTGTACAACTTTGTTTTTTTTTTTAAATGTTCACCGAAACGTTCGCTCTAAACATTTAATTTTGTACACGTATTAATTATTTTTATCGGAAAAAAATTATGGCTATAAATGGTACTAGTGTGTGTATTAATATGTGTATGTGTGTGTGTTTTTTTTTATTTCTCAAATTAAGTTTTTGGTTGTTTTCTTAGTGTCGATTTTTAAGTTTGTTTTCAAATCTTTTTCTAAAGTTTCCAGTCTCCCAAAAACAAATGCCGTAAGTTTCTGTCGCAAAATTAAATTCAGTACATGAGTTTATTAATTTTTAATCGAACTGTGTATGCTTTATGGCCTACTTTTAGCAACTTAATTTTATATTCACTTTTAAGCGCTCACCTATGGCATCTTTGGAGAATAGCCGTTTTATTAAAGAGCCATTCTTCTAATTGGACTGCAATAAAGTTTATAGAAGATATAGAGAGTATAACACCTGTAAAATTAGTTGAAGCGCTTCATTGAGGGACTTAAGGCACATGCCATTAATTTCTTCAGACCCTGTTTTAAACAGTCTTCTTGTAAAGCGACAAAGAAAAAAAAAATAATTATCTTTCGAAATATTGAAGCTTCTTCAAAATCCTGAAAATGTCGATGATAATTTGGACGATGGCGATGATGATGGAGCAACATATATTGCAGCTTTGAAAGTATAAGGTTTTTCATTTTAATACTTCCCATTTTTCCAGTAATAACAAACTATATTAGAAGACTCATATTTACCTACATAGATTTGTCATAGCAACCACTGTGCGACGTCGGCGTCTACTAGCTATGATTTTTAGTTCTTTTGCTTTAGATTTTACATTTTATTTTTGAAATTATAAATATAAAAACGCCAAATTTGAAAATTAAATTAAGATATGAAAAAAAAAAATTAATGAAAGGAGAGTTTGTGAGAGTGTGTAATTATTCAAATGCTAAAACAATTAGAAATTATCTCTTACTAATTTTTTTCTGCTATATTTCTTTCATATGAACGAATAGGCAGCGCCGTCGACGTCTACTCTTTATGATTTTTAGTACTTTTGCTCTTTATTTTGCATTTTATTTTTAAAAATTTAAAGCCAAAATTTTAAACTTTATTAGCATGAGAAAATACAGGAAAGTCTTTGAGACCGTGTGCTTATTAGAACGAATAGTAAATGTTGTGGAAAAATAAAATAAAAATTGTGTGCGTCAGCGGGACGTCCTACAGAAGTTTATTTCTTATAGTTTATATTCTCAGCCACAGGTTTTGCTCGAGATTTTTTTGTAACACAATTGATCAATTGAGTATTCTTCCTCATTTTTTTCATATTAATATTTTTTTTGTGCCTCGCGTTCTTTGCTCATTCTTTCAGCTCTAGAAATTTCTGAATGTTTTTGGTTGAAATGTCAAATTTGACGAGAAACTGATAGGCAGCGCTCTCTATCAACTGAATATGCATCCTCATTTTTTATGTCCAATTGAGAGGGGGCGCTGCCCATCAGTTTCTCGTCAAATTTGACACTTCAAACAAAAACATTTCGGAGTTTTTAGAACTGACAGAATGAGCGAGTGTAGACTAAAAACAAAAATTCGGTTTGAAAAAAATATGTATATGAAAAATTTCTTTCCGATTAAAGTCCGTTTTTGAGTATATTTCTTCTATATAACAATTAAATATGTAACTTTGATTCCAAATAGCATATTCAATTGCAAACGGATCAAAGATGGAGTATGGTGTTGCAGCAAGAGTTTTCGATTGGGTCCCGCACCCAAATTTAGCTAGTGTATTCCAAATGGACATGCTGGCAATATGGTCAAAAAAATGTCGCTATTCTATCGGATAGCTAATAAAACAATGCAGGAAGAGCTTTGCGATCCTATATGTATTACCAGATATCGGCATATAGCGAGTGACTACCCAAAAGGAATCAGCTCTGCAGGAATGAATTAGTATTGAGCAGGCTTAATTAGTATTTATACCACTAAGCTGAGTCAAGAGTGAAATTTCCAAAAAATATTTTGTGAAAGCCAATGGAAGATGGATCTGGATGACTGCTTGAAGGAACAGCAGAGTTTTATGAGCAAACTATAACTGGAAAAGATCAGGGGCTAAAATGTATGGGAATATTGTTGAACACCTACTGATTGTAGTTGTAAATATCTGGAGAAAAAAACAACTTTATTTTACTTACTCTGTAAATATCCGGTTTTAAAATGAACTAAAGCGAAAACCATACTTCAGCAACCAAGGTTACTATATAAAATATAACAAATTACCTAAACCTGTCATAATAGATATAAACTTTACGTAAGGCGCAAAAACCACTTACACCAAAAATCAACGGAGGAAGCACAAGTGCTAATTAGGTTTGCGGCTCGAGCAATCACTTAAGTCTACTAACCAAGACTCTTTTTTATAAATAAAGATGCCATAGAAATGGCGGGAAAAATGGCTGAACAGTGCACGGGTTGAGTTGCCAGCGCTGAAGAACGGTATCGTACTTTACATAGCCTACTTATGCTATATTAATGAAATTCAGTTGCATAACTTACACGTAAAGAATATTGTAAATTATGGCGAGCCATTTTTTGTCTAACACCGATAGCAGTGCCCTCGATAGTAATAGACTTGACAAGTGCAACCTTCAAAGGGCATATTATTGACGTGAATACAATGAAATTTAATTATTTACGCTAATAAATTGGTAGTATACCTAATACTAGAAATATCAGTCACATGTAGAATGATGGAGCTTGGGTCAATGTTATTCTTGATTCGTTCCGTTACATTTTTATTTGTTGACTTTAAAATATGCAACTGCAAAACGTATATAAAAGAAACAGCTAAATGGTAGTTCTCAAAAGCCTCAATAAAATATGGAGATCAATTGCCTTTATTTGAGAGAAATTTCTTTAGTAAGTTTTAAATAACATAACCAGTTTACAATCGGGTTTTCAATAATTTTCACATATAGTTCTCCTTGCTACTGCTACCGCTTTTATCTATGGGAAAAGCACTTCCTGAGGGAAAACAAAAAAGAGCCCTGAAGGGAAACATACTTCCAGGAGGGAAATCAACAAACAGCAAAACGTTAGCTGAAAATAACGTTATTAACCAAGAAACGGAAAATCTACTTATTTCCTATAACGCCATTCCAGACGTCAACCAACAAGGAATACAAGAAGTCCAGGATGCAAAATTAACTCCAGGAGTGAAATCAACAAACACCAATATGCTAGCTCAAAACAACGTCATTAACCAGGAAACGGAAAATATACAGGTTTCCTATAACGCCATTCTAGACGTAAATCAACACAGACACAAAGAAGTCCAGGATGCAAAATTACCTCCTGGAGGGAAGTCAATAAACAATATGTTAGTTCAAAACAAAGTTATTAAACAGGGAACAGAGAATCTACTGGTTTTCTATAACGCCGTTCCCGACGTCAGCCAACAAGGCCAACAAGAAGTCCAGGATGCAAAATTACCTCCAAGAGAGAAGTCAACAAACACCAATAAGTTAGTTCAAAACAACGTTTTTAACCAGGAAACGGAAAATCTACTGGTTTCCTATTACGCCATTCCAGACATCAACCAACAAGGACCACAACAAGTCCAACACGATAAATTATCTCCAGGAATGGAACCAACAGCCACCAATGCGATAGCTCAAAATAACCTTATTAACCAGGAAACGGGAAATCAACAGAGTTCGTATGACGCTATTCCAGAAGTCAACCAACAAGGGCCACAGCAAGCCCAACAGAAACCAACAAACACCAGTACGTCACCTCAGAACAACGTTATTAACCAGGAAACGGGAAATAATCTGAGTTCCAATAACGCCAATCTAGAAGTCAACCAACAAGGACCACAACCTTTCCAGCAGAAATCAACAGACACTAGTGCGTCACCTCAGAACAACGTTATTAACCAAGAAACGGGAAATAATCTGAGTTCCAATAACACCAATCTAGAAGTCAACCAACAAGGACCACAACAAGTCCAACAAAAACCAACAAACATTAGTGCGTCACCTCAGAACAACGTTATTAACCAGGAAACGGGAAATAATCTGAGTTCCAATAACGCCAATCTAGAAGTCAACCAACAAGGACCACAACAAGTCGAACAGAAATCAACAAACATTAGTGTGTCACCTCAGAACCACGTTATTAACCAGGAAACGGGAAATAATCTGAGTTCCAATAACGCTATTCCCGAAGTCAACCAACAAGGACCACAACAAGTCGAACAGAAATCAACAAACACTAGTGCGTCACCTCAGAACAACGTTATTAACCAGGAAACGGGAAATAATCTGAGTTCCAATAACGCCAATCTAGAAGTCAACCAACAAGGACCACAACAAGTCGAACAGAAATCAACAAACATTAGTGTGTCACCTCAGAACAACGTTATTAACCAGGAAACGGGAAATAATCTGAGTTCCAATAACGCTATTCCCGAAGTCAACCAACAAGGACCACAACAAGTCGAACAGAAATCAACAAACACTAGTGCGGCACCTCAGAACAACGTTATTAACCAGGAAACGGGAAATAATCTGAGTTCCAATAACGCCAATCTAGAAGTCAACCAACAAGGACCACAACAAGTCCAACAGAAACCAACAAACATTAGTGCGTCACCTCAGAACAATGTTATTAACCAGGAAACGGGAAATAATCTGAGTTCCAATAACGCTATTCCAGTAGTCAACCAACAAGGACCACAACAAGTTCAACAGAAATCAACAGACACTAGTGCGTCACCTCAGAACAACGTTATTAACCAGGAAACGGGAAATAATCTGAGTTCCAATAACGCTATTCCAGAAGTCAACCAACAAGGACCACAACAAGTCCAACAGAAATCAACAAACACTAGTGCGTCACCTCAGAACAACGTTATTAACCAGGAAACGGGAAGTAATCTGAGTTCCAATAACGCTATTCCAGAAGTCAACCAACAAGGACCACAACCTGTCCAGCAGAAATCAACAGACACTAGTGCGTCACCTCAGAACAACGTTATTAACCAAGAAACGGGAAATAATCTGAGTTCCAATAACGCCAATCTAGAAGTCAACCAACAAGGACCACAACAAGTCCAACAGAAACCAACAAACATTAGTGCGTCACCTCAGAACAACGTTATTAACCAGGAAACCGGAAATAATCTGAGTTCCAATAACGCCAATCTAGAAGTCAACCAACAAGGACCACAACAAGTCCAACAGAAACCAACAAACATTAGTGCGTCACCTCAGAACAACGTTATTAACCAGGAAACGGGAAATAATCTGAGTTCCAATAACGCCAATCTAGAAGTCAACCAACAAGGACCACAACAAGTCGAACAGAAATCAACAAACATTAGTGTGTCACCTCAGAACCACGTTATTAACCAGGAAACGGGAAATAATCTGAGTTCCAATAACGCTATTCCCGAAGTCAACCAACAAGGACCACAACAAGTCGAACAGAAATCAACAGACACTAGTGCGTCACCTCAGAACAACGTTATTAACCAGGAAACGGGAAATAATCTGAGTTCCAGTAACGCTATTCCAGAAGTCAACCAACAAGGACCACAACCTGTCCAGCAGATACCAACAAACACCAGTACGTCACCTCAGAACAACGTTATTAACCAGGAAACGGGAAATAATCTGAGTTCCAATAACGCTATTCCAGAAGTCAACCAACAAGGACCACAACAAGTCGAACAGAAATCAACAAACACTAGTGCGTCACCTCAGAACAACGTTATTAACCAGGAAACGGGAAATAATCTGAGTTCCAATAACGCCAATCTAGAAGTCAACCAACAAGGACCACAACAAGTCGAACAGAAATCAACAAACATTAGTGTGTCACCTCAGAACAACGTTATTAACCAGGAAACGGGAAATAATCTGAGTTCCAATAACGCTATTCCCGAAGTCAACCAACAAGGACCACAACAAGTCGAACAGAAATCAACAAACACTAGTGCGGCACCTCAGAACAACGTTATTAACCAGGAAACGGGAAATAATCTGAGTTCCAATAACGCCAATCTAGAAGTCAACCAACAAGGACCACAACAAGTCCAACAGAAACCAACAAACATTAGTGCGTCACCTCAGAACAATGTTATTAACCAGGAAACGGGAAATAATCTGAGTTCCAATAACGCTATTCCAGTAGTCAACCAACAAGGACCACAACAAGTTCAACAGAAATCAACAGACACTAGTGCGTCACCTCAGAACAACGTTATTAACCAGGAAACGGGAAATAATCTGAGTTCCAATAACGCTATTCCAGAAGTCAACCAACAAGGACCACAACAAGTCCAACAGAAATCAACAAACACTAGTGCGTCACCTCAGAACAACGTTATTAACCAGGAAACGGGAAATAATCTGAGTTCCAATAACGCCAATCTAGAAGTCAACCAACAAGGACCACAACAAGTCGAACAGAAATCAACAAACATTAGTGTGTCACCTCAGAACCACGTTATTAACCAGGAAACGGGAAATAATCTGAGTTCCAATAACGCTATTCCAGAAGTCAACCAACAAGGACCACAACAAGTCCAACAGAAATCAACAAACACTAGTGCGTCACCTCAGAACAACGTTATTAACCAGGAAACGGGAAATAATCTGAGTTCCAATAACGCCAATCTAGAAGTCAACCAACAAGGACCACAACAAGTCGAACAGAAATCAACAAACACTAGTGCGTCACCTCAGAACCACGTTATTAACCAGGAAACGGGAAGTAATCTGAGTTCCAATAACGCTATTCCAGAAGTCAACCAACAAGGACCACAACCTGTCCAGCAGAAATCAACAAACATTAGTGTGTCACCTCAGAACCACGTTATTAACCAGAAAACGGGAAATAATCTGAGTTCCAATAACGCCAATCTAGATGTCAACCAACAAGGACCACAACAAGTCGAACAGAAATCAACAAACACTAGTGCGTCACCTCAGAACAACGTTATTAACCAGGAAACGGGAAACAATCTGAGTTCCAATAACGCTATTCCAGAAGTCAACCAACAAGGACCACAACAAGTCCAACAGAAATCAACAAACACTAGTGCGTCACCTCAGAACAACGTTATTAACCAGGAAACGGGAAATAATCTGAGTTCCAATAACGCTATTCCAGAAGTCAACCAACAAGGACCACAACAAGTCCAACAGAAATCAACAAACACTAGTGCGTCACCTCAGAACAACGTTATTAACCAGGAAACGGGAAATAATCTGAGTTCCAATAACGCTATTCCAGAAGTCAACCAACAAGGACCACAACAAGTCCAACAGAAATCAACAAACACTAGTGCGTCACCTCAGAACAACGTTATTAACCAGGAAACGGGAAATAATCTGAGTTCCAATAACGCTATTCCAGAAGTCAACCAACAAGGACCACAACAAGTCCAACAGAAATCAACAAACACTAGTGCGTCACCTCAGAACAACGTTATTAACCAGGAAACGGGAAATAATCTGAGTTCCAATAACGCTATTCCAGAAGTCAACCAACAAGGACCACAACAAGTCGAACAGAAATCAACAAACACTAGTGTGTCACCTCAGAACAACGTTATTAACCAGGAAACGGGAAATAATCTGAGTTCCAATAACGCTATTCCAGAAGTCAACCAACAAGGACCACAACAAGTCGAACAGAAATCAACAAACACTAGTGCGTCACCTCAGAACAACGTTATTAACCAGGAAACGGGAAATTATCTGAGTTCCAATAACGCTATTCCAGAAGTCAACCAACAAGGACCACAACAAGTCCAACAGAAATCAACAAACACTAGTGCGTCACCTCAGAACAACGTTATTAACCAGGAAACGGGAAATAATCTGAGTTCCAATAACGCTATTCCAGAAGTCAACCAACAAGGACCACAACAAGTCCAACAGAAATCAACAAACACTAGTGCGTCACCTCAGAACAACGTTATTAACCAGGAAACGGGAAATAATCTGAGTTCCAATAACGCTATTCCAGAAGTCAACCAACAAGGACCACAACAAGTCGAACAGAAATCAACAAACACTAGTGTGTCACCTCAGCACAACGTTATTAACCCGGAAACTGGAAATAATCTGAGTTCCAATAACGCTATTCCAGAAGTCAACCAACAAGGACCACAACAAGTCCAACAGAAATCAACAAACACTAGTGCGTCACCTCAGAACAACGTTATTAACCAGGAAACGGGAAATAATCTGAGTTCCAATAACGCTATTCCAGAAGTCAACCAACAAGGACCACAACAAGTCGAACAGAAATCAACAAACATTAGTGTCTCACCTCAGAACAACGTTATTAACCAGGAAACGGGAAATAATCTGAGTTCCAATAACGCTATTCCAGAAGTCAACCAACAAGGACCACAACAAGTCGAACAGAAATCAACAAACACTAGTGCGTCACCTCAGAACCACGTTATTAACCAGGAAACGGGAAATAATCTGAGTTCCAATAACGCCAATCTAGAAGTCAACCAACAAGGACCACAACAAGTCGAACAGAAATCAACAAACACTAATGCGTCACCTCAGAACAACGTTATTAACCAGGAAACGGGAAATAATCTGAGTTCCAATAACGCTATTCCAGAAGTCAACCAACAAGGACCACAACAAGTCCAACAGAAATCAACAAACACTAGTGCGTCACCTCAGAACAACGTTATTAACCAGGAAACGGGAAATAATCTGAGTTCCAATAACGCTATTCCAGAAGTCAACCAACAAGGACCACAACAAGTCGAACAGAAATCAACAAACATTAGTGTGTCACCTCAGAACAACGTTATTAACCAGGAAACGGGAAATAATCTGAGTTCCAATAACGCTATTCCAGAAGTCAACCAACAAGGACCACAACAAGTCGAACAGAAATCAACAAACACTAGTGCGTCACCTCAGAACCACGTTATTAACCAGGAAACGGGAAATAATCTGAGTTCCAATAACGCCAATCTAGAAGTCAACCAACAAGGACCACAACAAGTCGAACAGAAATCAACAAACACTAATGCGTCACCTCAGAACAACGTTATTAACCAGGAAACGGGAAATAATCTGAGTTCCAATAACGCTATTCCAGAAGTCAACCAACAAGGACCACAACAAGTCGAACAGAAATCAACAAACATTAGTGTGTCACCTCAGAACAACGTTATTAACCAGGAAACGGGAAATAATCTGAGTTCCAATAACGCTATTCCAGAAGTCAACCAACAAGGACCACAGCAAGTCCAACAGAAATCAACAAACACTAGTGCGTCCCCTCAGAACAACGTTATTAACCAGGAAACGGGAAATAATCTGAGTTCCAATAACGCTATTCCAGAAGTCAACCAACAAGGACCACAACAAGTCGAACAGAATTCAACAAACATTAGTGTGTCACCTCAGAACAACGTTATTAACCCGGAAACTGGAAATAATCTGAGTTCCAATAACGCTATTCCAGAAGTCAACCAACAAGGACCACAACCTGTCCAGCAGAAATCAACAAACATTAGTGTGTCACCTCAGAACCACGTTATTAACCAGGAAACGGGAAATAATCTGAGTTCCAATAACGCTATTCCAGAAGTCAACCAACAAGGACCACAACAAGTCGAACAGAAATCAACAAACATTAGTGTGTCACCTCAGAACAACGTTATTAACCAGGAAACGGGAAATAATCTGAGTTCCAATAACGCTATTCCAGAAGTCAACCAACAAGGACCACAACAAGTCGAACAGAAATCAACAAACATTAGTGTGTCACCTCAGAACAACGTTATTAACCAGGAAACGGGAAATAATCTGAGTTCCAATAACGCTATTCCAGAAGTCAACCAACAAGGACCACAACAAGTCCAACAGAAATCAACAAACATTAGTGTGTCACCTCAGAACAACGTTATTAACCAGGAAACGGGAAATAATCTGAGTTCCAATAACGCTATTCCAGAAGTCAACCAACAAGGACCACAACAAGTCGAACAGAAATCAACAAACATTAGTGTGTCCCCTCAGAACAACGTTATTAACCAGGAAACGGGAAATAATCTGAGTTCCAATAACGCTATTCCAGAAGTCAACCAACAAGGACCACAACAAGTCGAACAGAAATCAACAAACATTAGTGTGTCACCTCAGAACAACGTTATTAACCAGGAAACGGGAAATAATCTGAGTTCCAATAACGCTATTCCAGAAGTCAACCAACAAGGACCACAACAAGTCGAACAGAAATTAACAAACATTAGTGTGTCACCTGAGAACAACGTTATTAACCAGGAAACGGGAAATAATCTGAGTTCCAATAACGCTATTCCAGAAGTCAACCAACAAGGACCACAACAAGTCCAACAGAAATCAACAAACATTAGTGTGTCACCTCAGAACAACGTTATTAACCAGGAAACGGGAAATAATCTGAGTTCCAATAACGCTATTCCAGAAGTCAACCAACAAGGACCACAACAAGTCCAACAGAAATCAACAAACACTAGTGTGTCACCTCAGAACAACGTTATTAACCAGGAAACGGGAAATAATCTGAGTTCCAATAACGCTATTCCAGAAGTCAACCAACAAGGACCACAACAAGTCGAACAGAAATCAACAAACATTAGTGTGTCACCTCAGAACAACGTTATTAACCAGGAAACGGGAAATAATCTGAGTTCCAATAACGCCAATCTAGAAGTCAACCAACAAGGACCACAACAAGTTCAACAGAAACCAACAAACATTAGTGCGTCACCTCAGAACAACGTTATTAACCAGGAAACGGGAAATAATCTGAGTTCCAATAACGCTATTCCAGAAGTCAACCAACAAGGACCACAACAAGTCGAACAGAAATCAACAAACATTAGTGCGTCACCTCAGAACAACGTTATTAACCAGGAAACGGGAAATAATCAGAGTTCCAATAACGCCAATCTAGAAGTCAACCAACAAGGACCACAACAAGTCCAGCAGATATCAACAAACTCGAGTAAGTTAACACAAAATAACGTTATTAACCAGGAAACGGGAAAATCTACAGGTTTCCTATTACGCCATTCCAGAAGTCAACCAACAGGGACAGCAAGAAAACTGGGTGAGAGAATTACTTTCAGGGGAGGTAACCAACACATAACATTTACTTCCTGGGTTAGGGGCAGCAGCGCCCGTTTTATATTAAGTTAGCCAACTTAAATTCCGATTTAGAAATCAGACAACAAGAAAACTACTATGGAGTCCCCATGAAGTCCAGGTCAAAAAGAAACCAGCAGTTACGATTAACAATTTATGTATGAGGTTATAATGACAATTTCCATTTTATGCAAAAAAATTTATAGTTGAGATAATTAACTTAACTATTATAAATAAATCATAAATTAATTGTATTGCGTATATTTCTTATTCAAAAGTAAATTTAGTTTTGTGTTTCGAAATGAACGTGAAGTAATTCTGTGTTGGCTTGATGATCGTTGAACCGGAAGCTTGCTGGAGGCACTTAAACAATCGCAATCATAAAAATATCCTCGTTTTTTTACAGTATTCCGAAAAGCTTGGTGGTCTCTGTTTAACAGCAATTGTGCTGAATAATTTGATGATTTTTTGCAATTTTTTGTCATTTTTATTTAGTTATCGATCGGATCGACGGAATTTTGCTTATTATGGTAGGTAGCAAACGTTGATGATTTTCTAGAATTGATTACATTGCTTTAGAATTTGGAACGGACCATCACAAGCCTACTGTAGTGGCGAGCACTCGGTACTGTTATGAGTGAAAACTTATTTACACTGGCTGAGTGTGTTATGAATGAATGGCTTGTCATTTGCGTAATAAAAGGTTTTGTGCCCGTCTAATTTATGCCATAGAATGAAGCAAATGTATGACGAATTCTGTTTCGTTTTGACATGGTTTATTATCGATGAAAAATGCGGATTGCTAAGGATAGCGTTTTGTCAAAAAGAAAAATGTTTTTTCTGCAATAAAAATTAGAGTGAAACGATGGTTAGGAGGTATAGAAAACCATGTGTACTTTCTTTTCTTGTTTAGCTCTCCTTTTTTTTATTTGCTTTGTTTTTGTTGCTAGATTCACCTCTTTAACGCTTTTATGTCGAGATGCGTTACATTCTGGCTACCAGCATGATGTTTTAGATGGTGTAGTAAAGTACTCTATTTAATGGAGAAAGATGGATATTCCAGCAGGATTCTGCTCCTGCACACAAGGTCGAAACAACACAAGAGTGGCTAAGCTACAATATTGCAGCTTTTATTGCAACTGAAGTTTGGCCCCCAGGAAGCTCAGATCTGATTCCATTTGAAAACATTGACCTCAGCAGTGTCAGAAATATTGATAGAAACCGTGCGCGCCGCTGTAGCCAAATGACTGGACCGTTTAAAGGCCTGTACAGAAGTAAAAGGCGATCTTTTCAAATGAACTTTTTTTCTGTCGTACTTTTTGCCGTACTGATTGCGTTTTAAACTTTATTGCAAAAAAAAAAAAAAAACCAGATTAAACTATAAGGAGGGAAAAATGTCATAATCTTTGATACTTTCCAACATAACCCTAAGCAAACATATTATATATCAACATACTCGTAAATCTTAAAAAATAAATGTCTAACGACATGCATTTTTTAGTGATACTTTCACATAACGGAAGTAATATACAAATGCTATAAAAATAAAATCCTCTAGAAAAGAAAGCATGTTGTCAATGACTTCGATGTAGTTTCTAATACACTCAAAAAAAAAACACTCGCTAATTGTGTAATAACTAGTCCTGTTTCGTTAATTCAATAGCTAATATAAAAAATTTCAATAGATTTTGAAATGAATGAACGATGAATGCAATGCTCTGCATCCTCGACACAAACCATATATGACAGCAATGCCATCGGTTAGTTGAAGCCACACTTCATATTTATACACCCACCTACAAGTAATTACAGTGGCTGTCAAACTATAAATATAATAAATGCTAATATTTTATATTATATTATATTTTAAATATTTCATATTGCATTGTAATCCATTTATGAACTCTATGTTTGAAGTTTCAAGTCTCTAGCTCATCGGGAAGTTAATTTCAAATCGACTGTAGACTGATAGACAGACACCATTGAAAACGACACCAATTATATAAACATAGTAAAAAGGGAAAAATCGGATAAGTTTCACATCCACTTCCCATATACAGCCAAAGTGGAAATCCATTATATATCTTGTTAAGTATCATAGATAAAAGCCTAAAATTCTGTAAGTAGATAAATTTACTCGATAAATTTAACTCTACTAAAAATAGTGAAAATCCGTTTACTTTAACACCTACTCTTCATATATGTATAGCTAGAGTTCGACCGAAGGTTCGGCTTCTGCCATGTTCGGCCATAAATTTGGTGTTCGGCTTAAATGTCCCTTGAATCACTCTCGGACGCATAATTCGTAACGATTTAAAGATGTTTCCAAACAAAACTCAAATGGTACAACAAAAATAAACCCAGCTAATTACCCGCGTCACTTTAATTATGCCAAATGGACCAGAAAAATGCCCGAAAACGAACTTGACTTCTGGCGAAAAATCACTATATCAGGCGAGGCACATTTCGCTTTGAATAGAAGCGTAAATAAGCAAAATTTTCGGTTTTATGAGACCGAAAACCCTCAATTAACTGAAAAACAGTCACTTTACGATGAAATAGTATTAGGGCCGTATTTTTTCAAAGACGATGATGGAGCTACCGTAACCGTCAATGGCGAGCGTTATCGAGCCATGATAATAGATGTTGTGACGCCTGTTGTGCATGAGTGGCTACTGGTTTCAACATGCCTCACAGCTCAACACATAATCAATTTATTACGATCATTGTTCCCAGGGCGACTCATATTGAAAAATGACGATTTTGTCTGACCACCCAGATCGCCCGATTTAACGCCACCAGATTTTCATTTGTGTGATTATTTGAAGGCCACAGTATACGCAAATAAGCCAAGGACTTGAGGTTAATCGAAAGACAACATACGACGTGAAATCGCTATAATATCGATCGAATCATTGGCCAAAATGATGGAAAATGCCGAAAAAACAAAACATTTGGCTGTCAAGGCCAAATTCTTTACTGCCAAAGTTTTCTACGTTCCATACTTACACCACATATTACAAGGATATTACTAATCATAATTGCAATCAATATATGTTTCCAAAAAAAATTTCTTAACACTTAATTTCGTTTTTTATGTGTTACCTGTAACTCCTAGAGACTATTTGTCTTCGGTGGCCCTTAGTGAAATTTTCTGGAAAATATTTTTGTGGAATATTTTAACCCTTCACCTCCCGTTAAACCTAGCTTTTAATGAATTTTTAAGAAAAGCGCCTAAAATTACCCATTTTTGTAGGAGTTAGAGGGTTAAAATGTTCTAAGGAAATATTCTTTGGAAAATTTAAATATAGGTCGCCGAAGACAAGAACCACTTTAATTACATTTTTTCTTAAATTTTTCTCATTGTTTGATTCGGTTTTTGACCAAAAAATAAAAATTTCAAACCACTGCAAAAAAAAAAATTGTGACGTGTGGAGCAAAAAGGGGTTGGGATTTTTGTTACTGAGGTCAAAAGCTATCGTTTGAGATTGGTTTGGTTTTGTCTCGAAAATATGTGTTGCACTGTGTTATCCAAATGAATAACAAATAAATTGTTGTTTTTTTTCAGAAACAAATGCTTCCACTTCCAGTATATATACAACAAGTTTCGCAGATATAAAACTAGGGGCGAGGACCCCTACCCGTCGCAAATTGGAAATATTTTAATATTTTATTGTTTTTTTATCCATAATTTTTATTCCACAGGACACGAACACATATCCGATTTTTACTCACAAAAAATCACACAAAACACCGAATTCTACAAACATTCCACAAAAGAAAGCTTTGGTTTTTATTTAATCCTAAATGGACATTCCTTCATTCTAGTTCTCCATCACAAACTCTGCAACTTTTTAAAAAGATTTGATTTTCCTACACACTTTTTATTTTAAATTTTTGACAAAGTTGGCCAATGAAACTGACGATTTCAAAATGTTAACTTTGACAGCTTGTAAAAAGAACAGCGTTGCCATATAAACATTTTTTTTGGGAGGGAGTTTAAGTTTCTGAGACATCTCCTATAAGATGGCATACCTCTTTTTGTAAAAAGCTTTCTAACATTTTTTTTGACATTAGGGATCATGGATTTTCCTGGAACAAAAAGATTCAAAGTTTGACATTTTTCGTCGCAAAAATTTAAAAAAAATATTAATTAATTACAAAAAAAAATAAAAAATTACAATCTCTTTTGTCGATGTTGATATTTTCCAATGTGTATACAAAATTTTTTCTAGTGTGTATACTATTTAGTAAAGCTGCTAATATAAAAGTAAATTATTGTTTTGTAATAAAAATAGTAACCTTTTTACATTCTCATAAAAGGTGAATACGAACAGAAATTGTGGTATAGTTACGAGTATAAATTGCAGTAGAATTGTATGGAAGTCTTTTTTTTTATTGAGATATATACAAGAAAGCAAAAATATTGATAAAAAAATCATACCTGCTATAAAATAATAGCGCAATAAATTGAAAGCAACAAAGTTTTAAAATTGCAACAGTTTTATACAAAAGGCAAATTTATGGATCAGGTCAATGCAAGTCAAAATTATAAAAAGTGCAAAGGGTTTGGTTTAGTGGTTATTTCGCTGAAACTTTTCTTGCGAAAGAAAAGAGAGAGAGAGGAAGAGGCCGAACATATTCCACAATAAGTTCTCAAACCAATTGGGTAATGGCTCCCGCAGTGTTGGGAAATGCAGGTATTTTGTGCTTTTTGATGTGATAAAATCCTTACTCGGGGGTGAAGAGAAATTTATATTGGAGTGAATTGATAGGAATTAAAATCAAATGTCACGTCGGTGTCGTGTGAGGTTTAATAATATGTGTGAGTTCATAAGTGTGTGTATAAATAAATAAATGAATATAGTGGCGATTATGTTAAACTTTCGTACTGAAGGTGAAGGGTGGTGAATGGCATCCCGAAAGTATGACGTCTTGTTATTAGAATAAACTAATTATAATATAAATGGATTTTTAATATTAAAAATAGGACCCTGAAAGTATACCTCACTTTAATTATTTGGTTGTGGTTATGTTAAACTTTTTTACTGCAAGGTGAAGGGTGGTGAATTGCACCTCGAAAGTATGATGTTTTGTTATTAGAATAAACTGATTAAGATAGGTGAATTTTTAATATTAAAAATATGATCCTAAAAGTATACCGCACATTTACTATTTTGTTTGTAAATATAGTGGTGGTTATGCTAAGCTTACGTACCGCTAGATGGAAAGTGGTGAATACACACCGAGAGTATGCTGTCTTATTGTTAGTATTAACAGATTAGGAAAGGTGAATTTTGCACGAACGTTTTTTTATTGAGATATATACAAGAAAGCAAAAAATTTCAACTCAATAAATCGAAAGCAACAAAGTTTTAAAATTGCAACAGTTTTATACAAAAGGCTAAACTTATGGATATTTTGCATGGCTTTTTTTTTTGTCTTAATGCGTCTAATAAAGAAATCGTGAAATTATAAATGCATTCAAAAAAAATTTCGCATTTTAATTTTCTCGCACGCATAAAAGGAAAAAATTAAAAATATTCAGTGAATGATTAATAAAATAAAATTAAGTTAACGCCCAGATAAATTATTTATGCATGGTCAACATATTTAGTACAACCAATGTATCTACATACATTAGACACTCATTGTCACTTTCTCTCTTGTTCACTCACTCAATTATTCTCTTTTTTTTCATACACTCTCACTACTACTACTACTTTAATTATTGCCTGTTGCCGTTGTGTTATTTGGTTCAATTACTGTTGCTTTCTCCTCTCTCTGTCTGTCTCATGGTTCGCTTCCACTTATCGTTTATGTATGCGTGACATTTTTATGTGTTGTTTTGGTTGTTTGTGGGCGATTTATTTGCTTGGTATTATAATCATTTCGCGTATTTTTCTTTTTGCTTAATTTTTTTCGACGAAATTGTTGTTTTTTTTTATGTTTTTGCTTTGAAGTCTTTTGTTGTCGTTCTTTTTTTTTTTTGTCCTTAGTGCTTTTTTTCTGACAACACATAATAATATTCATATTCATTATTTTTTGTGAAGTGCAAAAAAAATTAATGAAAGAAAAAAGAGAAAACGAACAGAAAACAAATTCACAACCTTAATTTTTCTTTAGGGAAATTTTCGTTTTTGTTTAATTTTTTTCTTTGTATACTTTTGGTTTGTCTTTTCTACAAAAGTTTTCTTTTGTCATAGTAGCAAAAAAAAAAAAACAAAAAAAAATATGAATAATTAGTCATTCAAATAATGCAGACAATAAAATTTCTTAAAGTTATTTTTCAGAGCATAATTGAGCTTAAGGGGCGAATGCTTTCGTTTTTATTTTTTGTTTAAAACAAATTTTCTTTTTATTTGTTATTAAATTAGAGATTTTTGAATTTTTTTTTATGTGTATAAACAATAAAATAAAGTTCTCTGTCAGAGTCTCTCTCTCTTTTCTAGTTTCAATGTCGCAGTTTTATGCTTAAAATTCTACTTAGAGCATATGCAAAGTAAAGAGAGAGCGAATAATTCATTGAAAGAGACAAAAGGGAGATATAGAGAGCTCGAAAATATTCCGAAATGTCACGCCTGTGTCGTGTTGGGTTTCGATGTATGTGTGAGTTTTTAAGTGTATGGAATTAGAATAATAGATAGGTGAATTTTTAGTATTAAAAATAGGACCCTGAAAGTATACCGCACCTTTATTATTTTGGTGAATTTTTAATATTAAAAATATGATCCTAAAAGCACACCACACATTTATTATTTTGTCTATAAATAAAGTGATGGTTATGTTAAACTTTTGTACCGCTAGGTGGAGGGAGGTGAATCGCATCCCGAAAATATGCTGTCTTATTACTAGTATTAATAGATGAAGAAATGTGAATTATGAATATTAAAAATAAGACCCTAAAAGTATACTGCACCTTTATTACTTTGTTTGTAAATATAGTGGTGGTTATGTTAAACTGTCTTGAAGTAAGGTGAAGGGTGGTGAATTGCATCCCGAAAGTATGATGTCTTGGTTTTAGAATAAACTGATTAAGATTGGTGAATTTTTGATTTTAAAAAGAGGACCCTGAAGGTATACCGCACTTTTATTATTTTGTTTCTAAATGCAGTGGTGGTTATGTTAAACTTTCGTACCGCAAGGTGGATGGTGTAAATCGTACCCCAAAAGTATGCTGTCTTATTATTAGTATAAACAGATTAAAGTGAACTATTTAATATTAAAAATGGGGCCTTGAAAGTATAAAGCACTTTTATTATTTTGTTTGTAAATATAGTTGTAGTTATGTTAAACTTTCGTACCGCCCGGTGGTGAATTGCAACCCGAAAGTATTTTGTCTTATTATTAGTATAAACCGATTGAGAAAGGTTAATTTTTAATATTAAGAATAGGACGCAACAAGCCCAAATGCATGCGACACAAAAGGTTATGGAATATACTCATTTATCAATGGAATTAGCGGAATATATCAAAAATTGTTTGTATATATATTTTTTGTTGTATAATTTATTTTAGTTTATAGTTTATTCTCTTTCCTATTTAGATTTGTAAAATAATATCAGCATTAGGCGATGTAGACATGCAAAGAGCAAAGGAAATGCATTGAAAATAGAATATGAAAAATAAAACACATAGACTTTGCACTTTTTGGGATATAAAACCGAAAACTTTTATGATGAAGTAGGCAACAATACGTAAAGTATGATATCACATTATGTGATGAGGGCAGAAAGAACCCATTTTAGTTTTTTCGTAAATTTTTCAGTACTTTGCAGTTCATGGAAGAAAAACTAAAATAGTTTTCTTTTCATATCATATCAATATACCTAAAGGTATTACCTGCAGTATGAAAATTATCTTCTCATATCTGCAATCATGTGTGTAAATTATTGCATTATGCTTAGTAATTTTACAAACTTTTAGAAGTGTTAAGCTAACTGTTAATTATAATTCGTTTGAAGAAAAATGTAAGTACATACTTTTGAAGCAAAACCAAATTCATTTTCCCAGACAATTCCATACCATTTTACCCAACCAATTTCCAAACCCTGAGTTGCCCATAAATCTTCCTTAAAATTCTTTCAGTTTAAGTTCTCTCAATATTCTCAGCAAAAATATCAACCCAGTTGAAAAACCTACACTCTATCACCAATAACAACACTTCAAACATATCGTCATCTGTGACAATCACTGAAATCACTTTATGAGAAATCAATAATTCTGTGTTCTACTGAATTTGCGCCAAGTTATAATAGCTTATCTTTCTCATAAGAACGGTACAGTGACTACGCACACAAAGGATTTAGATTGAGATTCATTCTCACAGTTGGTGTTAACATTTTGGACAACAAAACACACAATAGTTACTTTGTATTAGCGTGTATTTAGCATGCAGCTTTTGTGATTTTGTTTTCGCTTCCGTTTCCGTTAACTTTTAGCTTATCAATGTGATACTGCTGAAGAATCTTGGGTTTTCTTTTCTGCTATGGAAAAATAGCGAAATTGTGTGCAAAATTCTTTGCTCTTAGTTAAAGCTAAAGCAAAAGTATTGCGGTATGATGTGTGCTAGTGGATTTATTTGAGTTTGTACATGCGAGTGTATGCTTGAATGGCTTCTTTGTAAGTTAAACATCTATAATGAGGGGATATTTGCAAATTCTTTTTGAATTTTACATTTTTGAAGTGAAAATAGCAGGAAATTTCAATCGAAGCAGCAGATAAAACCTCGACAAAACCTCAAGAACCGATTTAATTTTTGAGGTCGGTTCAAAAACAGCTAAAGATAAAGCCATCTGCAGTTATTTTCTAAAGATGGGGGGGAATTACATCTTGGAAAATTGTGTTCAGAAAAAATTTTGTAGTTCAAAATACTGGCTGAAATGATAGGCATTCAGTAAGTTAGTCAGTCAGTGAGTGATTCAGTTAGCGAGTGAGTCAGCTAGTGTGTGATTATTCAGTGAGTCATTCTGTGTATCAGTTCGTAAGCTGGCCAGTAAATAAATGAGAGATTCAACTGGTGAACTCAGCTGGTGAATTTAGGAAATGAATCAATTAGTGAGTCAGCCAATGAGATAGTCAGCAATTTATCTAGGAAGTTAGTGAATGTGCTAGCTAGAGAATCAGACAGTGAGTACATTGGAAAAAGAGTCAGTGAGTCACAGGGTAAATTCGGCCAATGAGTCAGTCAATAAATCAACTGGTGAATTAAGGAAATGAATCAATTAATGAGTTAGTCAATGAGCCAATCAACAATCTACCTATTAAGTCAGTGAGTGTGTTGGCTAGAGAATCAGTCAGTGAGTCCTCCAGAAAATGAGTCAGTAAGTCACAGGGTAAATTTAGCCAATGAGTCAGTCTTTAAATCAATCAATGAGTCGACCAGTATTGAGATTACTACTTTTGGCCTAGTTAATCAGTAGTAAGAGCGCTTTTCAGCTTGTCATATGCAATACAAATCAATTTTTACATAAGTCCTTAACTTCAATGAAAATGCATTAAACTACAAACTTTCCAAAAACAAATGATGTCTTAGAAAATAAAAATTGTCATTGAAAACTTTTTGCAATAGCTTTAAATTAAGCAAATGATGCTTAGCATTACTTTTTTTTTAGCTTCATTCCAACATTTTTCTGCCATATTTCTTTTCTTTTTTTTTTATTTATTTTTTTTTTTTTGAATTGCTTATTCAAAAGCATGAATGTAAATATGTATAAGATGAAAGGATATCATTTTAAAAACCAATTTTCCACTGACCAGCTGCAATTTTGTGCTACAAGCTAATGAAGTGTCACAAGAAAGATAAAAACTAAAGCAGTATATATGTGTATGTAGTTTATAGAAAAAGAGAACAAAAATACTAAGTAAATGTATAGATTTTTTTTGTTATTTTTATGAGTATGTGTATATAATACATATGTACATTCTTGCATACATAGTATATGCAATTATTGTATATACAAAGGAAAATAGATACACGAGCATACATACTCATGTACTTTTGTTCATATGTGAGCATGTGCATATGAATTTTCTTTTTGGCATAAACTACACTGACTCACCTTAGGTACATAGTGGTCGATAAATGTTTTTGGTAAATTTACACAATCTTTGTTGCATAAAGAAGAGCATAATTGGTTTTCCTTTTGTTGGAAATTTTATTTTTGTTCTTCTCTGTATTTTAGTGTGTACACTTCAATTTAATAGCAGTTACGTTTCTCAAGGACTCAACTCCAACGCTTATTCACTGAAGGATAGTTTCACACTCATTAGTTAACTAACGACAAGAGTTTAACTAATAACGTATATATAGAAAAGTGAAATCGGCCCTGAGTAACTCACAGTCTGATTCACGGATTCACTATCTTACTGACTGAACCTTTTTCGGCAAATTTTACTATTTACCTGAGTGACTTGCTGACTGACTGATTGACTAACTTATTTGCTGACTCATTAGCTGATTTCATAGTGACTGACTTAACGGGCTGACTCACTGACTGACTCAATCCCTGAGTTTATACTGACTGATTTCACTAACTTTGACTTATTGACTGATTCAATGATTGGCTTCATACTGACTGGTGTAACAGGCTGGCTCACTGACTGACTCATTGATTGGCTGACTCAATGCTTAACTGATTTAACTGACTGGCTCACTGATTGACTTACTCGCTCACTGATTCACTGACAAATTCATTGACTGACTCACTGACTGATTCATTGACTGACTCATTGACTGACTTATTGTCGAAATCACTGACTGACTCATTGGTTGACTTCATACTGACTTATTTTACTAACTGTCTCATCGATTGACATATTGGATGACTCATTGACCGACTCCCTGACTGTTTCATTATAACTTATTGACTGACACAATGCTTGACTATCTCACTGACTGACTCACTGGCTGGCTGACTGACTGACTCATAGATTGACTACCTGATTAGCTGATTTAACTGACTAACCCATACCTTCCAGACTTCCTGTCTAACTGACTGACTTTGTATTGGCGAATTTCACTAACTGACTCACTGGCTAGCTGACTCACTTTCTGACTGTTTAACTGACTAATTAAATTGTCTGACCTCCTTAACTCATTCACTAATCGACTCACAAATTAAATCATTGACTAACTTTTGGGATATGGAAAAGAGAGGATCAACGGTGTCTCTCTTTCCCTTTTCTCCTCCTTGAATTTGCAGGGTTGAGTTTATATGTATAAAGTTTTCTCCATTGTATGTAAATGATCAGAAAATTTTCTTGTGTATTCCCAATTTTCCATATTTTAATATTAATTATTTTTTAAAATTTTTTTTGCATAAAAATAAACTTTTTAACCCATGGGGCTTCACATACACCAATCCGGCTGCCTTACAAGAATTATATTATTTCTGTTGAAAAAGAAAATTTTCAATTACTTATGTACCTTTTTCATGAACAAACTCACACACGCAGAAGAAATATGAAAATAAGAAAAAAACTTTATTAACAATTTGGTAAATCAATTTATCAACACCTTTTCTTTAGTAGTTGTTGTTGTTGCTGCTACTGCTACTGTTGCTGTTGACGTTTTGCTACCTTAACTTAGTTTAATATAATCACGTTTTATTAAACTTTTTCTTTTCATATTTTTATTTTGCATGTATATTTGAAGGCATTCAACATTTCTAATGTAGGCACTAGTACCTGAATAAATTTGAGGGCAATTATTAGGGGGAGTCACAAAATGCTAATGAAAGTCTAACTATCTACTTATTAAGTTTTGTAGCAGCTTATACGTTTACTCTTTACCAACTTTGGTCCAAGACTTTTCAAACCAGTCTAACCAATTCATTCTAAAATAAAAGATTTTTGTTGCAAATAGAATTGTATATCAAAAAAAAACTTACAATTGCATAAGTAATGAATACCCTTAATATTTTATGTCTGTATGTAAACTTCTAATTTTCTTAACACTTTTTTATTTCTTATTTAATTTTTTCTCTCTTGAAAAAGTTTCCTATGGTGAACGAAAATTCTTACAAATTAAATTGTGTTTTATGCTAACGCAGGGGATTTTGTTCATTAGATAAACTTTGCTATGCTTAGGCTCCTATTGCGTTGTGATGTGCTTGGGATTGGGATAAATTTTGTCAGTTATGACATTTTATTTGACTGATGATTATAAATTTCATAAAAGGTTTCTAAAAGAAATTAGTGCATTACTGGAATTTTACCAAATTATTTTTGCCTTTTTACATGAAATAATTGAAATTTTATACCTGATTGCATTATATAAATATGCAAATAATTGGGAGAAAATTTGTTATAGAGACGCGTGAATTAATCACTAATTGACTGATTTCACTGACTGACTCATTAATTCATTGACCAAAAAAGCTGATTGATTCATTGACTGGTTCCACATAGGAATTGCTGACGCACTAACTTACTGACTCACTGATTTATTTCAATGATAGACAAACTGATTGATTCATAAAAGAACTCACTGATTGTGTCAATGTCTATTTCACTGACTGAATTAGTGGATGGCTCACTGATTGATGAACTGAGTAATACAGTGACAAATTTCATTGGTAATACAGTGACAAAACTCATTGGCTGACTTCACAAAACGACTTAGCCGTTGACTAAGTCGCACACGGACTGAATCCATTATCTTAATCATTAACTGATTCACTGAATGATTCAGTAACTGATTCACTGACTGATTCACTGACTGACTATCTTTAGTTACTACTTCGCGTAACTACTAACTACAGACTAACTGACTCATTCACTGAATTGAGTGATTCTTTGTCTGTTTTAAAAAATAATTCACTGAGTCTCTGAGTGACTTAGCTCTTGAGTAGCTCGCACAGTCGCTGAATTCATTAACTGAATAACTAAGTGATTCACTGATTGTTTTACTGACTGATTCACTGACTAATTCACTGACTGATTCACTAACTGATTCACTGACTGACTATCTTTAGTGATTTCTTCGAGTAACTACAGACTAACTGACTCATTTACTGCAGAATTTCACTGATTGATTTCGTTAATTAACTCATTTACTGATTTATTTTCTTGTCCCTTTGAATTTGTTTTTTTATTCTTGACCAACGATCAAAACTTATGGAATATTTTATCTGTAAGGGGAAGGTTTCACTCTCAATTCCGTTCCTCCACCTTCGTCCCTAGAATCCGAAAGTGCTCACTTCGATTTTGAATGCTAAGTATTTTTATCTTTATTCAAGGTTTATCAAGCACTGTGCTTGACTCAAGAAACGAATCAATTTCTGACCTACTTTCGTTAGCGCATCCAGAAATTTCCAATGGGAGGAAGGATGCTTCAATTTTTTTTATGCTTTTGAGAGTTGGAAGAGTTTTTAACCTAAAAGCTCTCCCTAGAATCCGCTAGTGCTCACTTTTAATTCTAAGAAGCACACTCCGTACTAACTCCACAACGGTTCAACGAGTCTCTTTCTCAAAACTCACATTTTTGGGGTAAGTTTTAGCCTAAATATTGGAATAATTTTTGGTCTGAATTGTGATCTGTGATTTGGTCTGATTTTTGGTTATCTTTTGGGTTGGAGTTTTTTTTTCTAAATATCGGAATCATTGAATCTTGGTAGAAGATTGATCTGATTTTTGGTGCAAGATTTGGTCTGGATTTTGATCTGGTCTGAATTTTTCCCAGGTTTTTGGTTTGAACGTTTTTCTGAATATCAGTAAATTTAAATATTTGTCTAAATGTTGGCCTGAGTTTAGTTTAAATTTTTGTTACAAATTTTATCTGAATTTTGGTCTGAATATGGTCTAAGCTATGCAAGGGTTTTGCATATCTGGTTTAAGTTTTTTTCAGTTCATATGTATGATATAGTCTATATTTGGTCTGGATTTTGTTCTCAGTTTGGTATAATTTTTGGTTTGATTTTTAGGCCGGTTATGTTTAAATGTTATTTCAATATTGGCTTGAATTATGCTATCAGAATTGAACTGGTTTTCGCTTTGAATTCAGACTAAATTTTGTCTATAATTTTGTTTTGATTTTTAGTCTGTTTTTGGTCTAAATTTTAGTTTAAATTTTGATCTAACTTTAGAATCGGTTTCTGGCCAACTCATTGAGTTAGGCTTACTATTGTATATACATAAAGCTCCTTAAAACCCAAAACCCAAATCTCATACGGGATCATTTTGTTACTTTAGAGTAAATCGTTTTTGCCACCGATTTGTACTTACTCATAATTTTTTTTAGTTTATGAATCAATCTGGTATTCTACATTGTATTCAGGGATAGGAAGGATTTATAATATTTTTGTAATAATTTATATATAAGTAACAAATTATTTAATAAGTGTGCAACCAGGTAAAAGTTTTAATACTAATTAAAATTTACTGTTTATATTTACAGAAATCGGGACTAGCATTTGTCGATATTATAAGGAAAATTTGAAGCAAAGATTTGCGGAAGCTAACCATGCAATAAAAGCATTTGTGATACTTTTATATGATTGCCAAATAAAATTATTGATGTGTATTCTTTTCTTATATAGATATTCATTAGATATATGTTTATGAGTCATTATTTATAAATATCAGTAAAAACTTTTTTCCACACGCTTTTTCATATATGTTTTAAATTTATTAACAGAAATAAAAGTAAAATTATAATTAGTAATAAAAAAAAAACATTACATTTAAAAATGTGATTAAAAAAGAATCACTCATGTGTATTTTAATGATAATTTATCATCAAGTTGTTCGAGATATACTCATATTCATTAAGTAAGTTTGTATAGAATTTAAAATATATGCTCAAATGCATTGCGTTGTAAAATTTAATAAAATTTAATGTAAATAAAAATATTTTTATTTAATACAAAAATTATTTATATTTAAAATCAAGTCACTTAAGGAATTAGCGTAGAGAGAAAATGATTCATAAAATACAGTTCCCCAAAGGCGCTAATAAGATTTTCATATTCATATGTTTGAATATATGAACGGAGATACATTGAATAATTTAGTAAGCAGCGTTGAGTTTATGGAATTATTATTTTTAAAACATAAGTCACCGAGCATATCCATTTCAATTGGTCTATAACGACTTGGATATAAGCTACAGTTTTTTAAAAAAAAATCTTTCATGTTAAATTAGTTCTTTCTAATCGATTTGCCATTTTGATTCAAAAGAGAGTGAAAAAAACATAATAGATACAACAAGCATTTCAAATTTTGATAGCGCTATAATCGTTAGAAGATAAAAAAGAGCAGGGGAAAGGAAAACCAAGAACGAAGACTACAGACTGGAAAATAAAAATGTGGAATGTGAAAATGATGAATGACTGGTAGAGCATGGAAAATCAAGTATGGGGAATAAAGATTAGAGAAATTATCAAAAACTAAAGGTGGATTCACCGGTTGAGTGCCACATTTTCTTTTAGTTTTTTGTTCTTTTTTTTTTGCATGAAGTTTTTCGCTCTCTTAAATTGAGAGCGTAAGAGTTTTATATATTTTTATACATTTTTTGTTCGTTTGATGGCTATAGTCAAAAATTAACCATCTAATTTAGCTGAAACTTTCACAATGTATATGTTATGAAACCGAAAATGCACGTCAATATTCATAACGGGGATTGGAGAAGTGGGCGTGGCACCTTCTATACAAACTTGAATTTTCATCTCAAGAACTGTTTGTAGTACGGTACTAAGATTTAGTACGAAAGTAATATTGGTTCGCGGCATTCTGTGGGAAAAATTAGGGTGGGCTGAGAAAAGTGGGCGTGGTACTTCCCATACAAATCATATGCTTAATTGAGTAATTCTCTCGAACTAAACACAATATTATACTGAAATTTCGTACAACAAAGTTGTTTGACAATACCATACTACAGAAAAGATTTGAGTGGTATAGCAAAGGGGGGTGTGGCACCACCTCCCATATGGCCTCAATATCTAGTATGAGGTATCTCAGGAAGCATTTGTAATACGGCACTAAGATTTGGTATCAATATAGATGTTATAGTGGCGTGTGAGTTCTTAATGTCAAGTGGGCGTGGTACCTCCCATACAACCTGCATATTTAAGGAACTTTTTGCAGTACTGTATATCTATGGAAGCATATATGTACAGTCTAGTACTGAAATTTAGTACAATGACTTTTTTAATACTTTTTTCTATTACTTTTTTTAGTACTCTTTGTTACTACTTTTTTTAATTACTTTTTTAAAAAATTTTTTGCAACTTTTTTTTACTGCTTTCTATTACTACTTTTTGTTACTACTTTTTTGCTACTTTTTTTACTACTTTTTTTACTACTTTTTTTACTGCTTTTTTACTACATTTTTTACTACTTTTTTTACTACTTTTTTTACTACTTTTTTTACACCTTTTTTTACTACTTTTCTCTGCTATTTTACTACCTTTCTTACTGGTTCGAGGTGTTACCGAAACTTTGCCAGCAGACCGAACAGCGGTAGCCCATCTAGCCTTCATATAAAAATAAACGGAAAGAGAGTTCGGTCGGTGAGTCCGTATTAAAGACTGAAGGAATGCTGAAAATTAAAAAATAAGAAATGAAGAGTAGGAAATGGAAAATGAGGAGTTGAAAGGTGAGAATGGTAAATAAGAATGAAAATGAAGAGTGTGGATTGGAGAATGCAAACTGGAAAACGAAGAATGGAAAAAGAAGTACAAGGAGGCTGAAGTATTGAGAATGGAGTAAATAAAAAGAAAAAAAATATTGAATTGCAGAGTGCAAAAAAAAAACAAATATGGTAGGGCAAGAGAAGAAGGACAATATGGATGAGGAGGGGAAAGAAGTGTGAATTAGGGAAAAGGGAGAAAAGAGGGAAAATTGAGAAAAGAAATAAATATTGAAAGAGGTGAGAAGGGATGAGAATAGAAGAAGAGAGGAAGGCGGGAAAAGGGGGAAGATAGAACAAGAGAGTGAAAAATAGGAGAGACATAGAAGAGTGCGCTATCAAACCAAAGATTTCCTAATGGGGAGGACTCTAATTTTTTGTTCACAAAATGATCGAAATGTATGTAAATTTCATTGAAAACGAGGGGGGTTTGTTCAACCCCAAATCGCCTCTCCGCCTGGGATCTATTGGGAGAAAAAGAAAAGTCACAATGGTCCCATTGTGATGCCCTTCATTAATATTTGGGCAACCTTCCCGATCTGTTCGGTTCCCTGCGAATCCAGACTGGATCCTTTTGGAAACCATCCAGTCATGACGAGAAAGCTGTATAGATCTGAAATCTGTGCATCAGCTATGTCTGTTAGTCTGACATAGAACCTTGCCCCGAGAGTTCGAAGCCGTCGTTCCTGAAATGAAAGACAATGGCATAGTAGATGCTCGACCGATTCCACAGCGTCCCTGTCTCCACAGCTTCTAAATATATCGTTGGCCGATAACCGCCATTTTTATAACATAACGCCCACAACGCAACGACCAGTGGAAAACCATGTGCACAGCAAATTTGTGGAGTCGCAAAATTCTTTTGGTTCTTTTAAACATCCCTAGCCGACCGAGCTCTGTTTGTGGATTCGGTTAGCAATTCTCCTATTGAACCAGCTGCAACCCAAAACGGTGATAGTAGCGTGTTGATTGCGTCACTGGTAGGCCTTGGCTCGAGCAAGCTCGTCCGTCATGCTGATCCTTTCAATACTGCTATGTCCGGGAACTGAACGTAAGCTCACCCTACGGTGTCTTATGCTGCTCAAAACGTTACTACCTTTGATTTTATGGCAGTAGATCAAATAGCTTTTGAGGCAGTTTGGCTATCAACACAGATAACAGCGTCCTTAAGGAAGGAAGTAATTTTCTTAAAGAGATACAAAAATAAATAAGAAAAGTTGGAAGGGACAAAATCGATTGAGAGGCAAGAAAAAAGAAGAGCAACGAGAAAAAAAACGAATTTCATTTAAAATTTTCCCCGGATGCAGTATAAAGACCTTCCCTCCAGCAGTTACAACCTTTTGACTTACCTACAAAAACTAATACTAGTTATAGGGTAACAGAAATAAACAAAACAAAAAGAAAAAAATAGCAAATAAAAAGAAAAAAAAAACGCAGTGAAACTTTTCGTTTTGAAAGAATGTTCATTTCATAAATTAATATACACACTGTTGCACATTGCCGCAATTTCACGTGCACGTGCACGTTAGTAAGTAAATTTATTTTTGGTTTTTTTTTTTTTTTTGGGGACGGTAAGTATTTGCGACATTTCATTTTTCCATTTCTTTTTTTTTTATTCAGTTATAAATTTTATAATTTTCTGCTTAGCGTATCATGAAAATTAAGCGCAAAAGAAGAAAAAAAAACCCAGAAAAAATTGTGGCTACAGTGAAGATTTTTTCAAATTCCCAAATTGACAACACTTGAGGTAACAGCCAGCAGCAGCAGCAGCAGCAGCAGCAGCAGCAGCAGCAACAACATCAGCAGCAGAAGGCGTTCATTTGTGAATATGACATTTATTTTTATTTCGTTTTCTTTTCTGTTTTTTTTTTTTTTAAATTGCACTGCATGATTTAAGAATTAATTTGGAGAAGTAAAGTAGAAGTAGAAGAAACAACGCGTGCTAACCAAAGTGGTTATGGTTTGTTATTTAACAAGAGATTGTGTTTAAGGAATAAATTAGCATGTTGGGGAGGGAAATGAAGTGAGCAATTTAATGCCAAACCACGCCTATGTTATTCAAATACGTGTTAAGATGAAAATTAACAAAATGAAAAAAAATTCGAAAATTTTAAGAAGTAACCTTTAAATGAATACAATATTCTTTACCTGCAGTATTTTTAAATTTATAAAGAAAAACGCTCAATTTCAATGCAAACCACTGGGTATTTAAATACTCTGTGTCATTTCAATAATTTGTGTGTATGTTTTTGTGGCATGCTTAAATACCTGTGGAAAATCTGTGATTGTACATATGTGGCATTTAACGAATGCCATTTGGACTTCATAAAATAATTCAATGCAGCTATTCAATTGAAAGCTACAGAGAAGAATAATCACCGCAGGAATGTATGAATGTAATGGCAAGCATTAATTTAAATATTGCAATAACAAAAAAATTCAGGGAAAACATTTTACAGCTTGTTGGAAAAAATATAAATAAATACTTATTTTAAATATGCGCTTAAAATATTAAGACTCAATTTTGTTTCACTGGGAGCGGGCGGGGGGGGGGGGGCGGGGGGGTGGTAGGGTATGCATAAAGAACATTGCTGTATATTTAGTCAATCAAAATACCAACAATATCAATTTATTGTCTTTCTTCTCTAAGAGACAGAAAGTTTGAGAGCTTATATCTGAGAGCTTATTTTCTATGGAAAGTGTAAAATTTTAAGCTCTTTCGTTGTGCACCGTTTCGGATCATTCGAACAGACATAACAACATTTAAGGAAGACTTTAGAAGATTCACAAACCACAACCCTGTTCGACAGACAAGCCTACGTTACTGCTTTTAAAAACACTGCACTCTGAAGTGGTTTCATCAGCGACATATAATCGTCCGCCTAACCGTATTCTGAACTGCAGGCCACCGCTAGTAGCAGAATACGAGAAACAACTTCCAAGGGGAACCAAATGCAATCTAGCCCAATCGAAATCTGGGTGAAGCTGCTATCTATGCTGCTACATGGCCAGGATCAACGAGGAGGTAGTAAATGTGTGCCCATGATGCGGTTTTAGTCCCCATGATACTACACACTTCTTTAGTTGCTCACAAAACCCGAGTGACCTTACAACCAGCTCTCTCTGGATACACCCTAAAGACGCAATTCACATACTGGGCCTGGACCTGATGAAAGCGGACAGCTGACGGAATGTTAAGATGTGAATGACAAGGACTTTAAGAATGGAGTTCTTACAACAACAACAATCTCATATACATCTTTTTACCCACCACCGTTGTATTTTTCGATCATTTTCTTGCAACAGTCAATACGAGCCTTTTTTTTGTTTGGTCATTCTCAATTTATGTGAGATCCAATGAGAACAAATCTTATGTAAGCTAGTGGAAGTAATGTCCAAGGTCGCCTCAATCTCATGGTATGTCACTATCTTACTTTATCAGTTTTCGCACAGCTTGGACGACATTCACTGAACTCGTGGGTGAGCCAACGACGATCAAAATTGAATTTTCAATACCAGCGAAAAACAGTGGTATTTGCAGGTGCCTCTTCGCATTAAATTTATTGATGCACTGTTGTTGAAGTAGTCCATGTCGAAAATCATAATAAATAAAGACACGATGATAAACAATACAAATGATGCTTGTATGATAACGTATATGCCAGAGGTGCCCGCGGCCGATGCACTTGGTGCACATTTGTTTTTGTATAGGCTGAGTATTTCTCATTTCTCTTCTTTGCCTTTACCAAAGTGCAAAGCAACAACATTTTCGTATGCTTTGTTCCACTGCAACGTAGATTTCGTTATTGTCTAACGTATGAGTTTGTATGTATTGGTGTTTGCATTTTCATAAGAAACTTTTAGGCACCCCTAGTATATGCAAACAAATGTCAAACTTTACTATGGAAATGTTGGATTGCATTTAACAACAGTCAGTGTTGCCACAGCTTAAACTTTCGCAGTACCCTCCAGAAGTCGTTGAAATTCATTTCGAAAAAGTTTTTCGGATGAGTGAATTCATTATGAGCTAGAGCTGCACTGATGTAAAGAAAGCGAATGAAAGTTTCTTTCTCACCTATACTTTGGCAACTGCTTTAGTGGGGTATTATTGAGCAAACCGAATCAGATGCTTGTACACCTAATGCTTACTGTCCTGTATAAATAAATTGCTGTCAACTTAAAACATCTCATCAAGTGTTCAGGTAACTGTTCGCTTCTGGTTAGAAGAAATATTGGCCAGGTAGAAAGTTCATTTCATTTGTGATGCCCAGTAGCCAGAGAAAGGATAAGCAATATAATTTTACTCAAACGAATTAAAATCAGCTTAAAATATTTTCCAAATAGAAACGATTTATATGTACCGGTTACCCTATACTTTCCTTTCCATATTTTATAACTTCATTTGCAAATTTGCAAATACACATTCCTAAAAAACTTTCACATTAAAAAAAACACCGATTTCCCAATTAAAAAAAAAAAACTTTTAATAATAATATTAGTCTCCACATATTTATAACATTTATAAAATAGCATTTAACTCACTGCATAATTGGCATAATTTAGTCAGAAAAATGTTTAAACAAAACCCACAATTTAAGCTAATAAATCTGTAGCAAATTAACCAAATGCGAGAACAAAAAAAAAAAAAAGACAAACTAAAATAAAGGAATGAATGGATATAGATGAAAGTAGCAACAGCTATAAACGTTATAACAATAGCAACAATGGCAATAAAAACTTTATGGCAACTATAAAATTTTTATATACATAAATGTATATTTATTTGCGGTTTACCGCGTAATTAGTTGACAAAATTTTAATAAAACTTTATTTCATTTTTCACTATTTTTTCTATTTTGTTATTTTTGCTTTTGTAAATACAAATTTGTTAAAAATAAAATTGACCCAGTAAAAAATAGTAGTATTTACAAAAATACAAAAACAAAAAACGTAGTAAAAAATAAATAAAATTAATTTAATTTATTATATTATAAATGCCACAAATGTTTTATTTATAAAGTGATAATTTATTTTTCCTTTTTTTTTTTTTGCTTATTGAAAAATTTATAGTTTTCTATGAGTCTATTTGAATTATATGCATAACAAATTTATTTGGCACATTCTTGCAAACAATACACTTTTTTTTGACATAGAAAAGTTTAAACTTAATTTATTTGAAGTTTTATTTTCGCGGTTATTAAAGTAAACTTCAAATATCAGGCGATGTAGAGAATTTGGTAGATATTTTATTGTGTAAAACTATTGTTTTTTTATTATTACAAATAACCCTAAAAGTATGCAGAGTTTTTATTATTTTGATATTTTACATTAGGTGATTAAATATGAAATGCGGTTTATGGCTTAAAATAATTTATTTAATTAACAACATGAATGAACTCAGTAATGAAATTATTGAACATCGTTAGCTATGATTTGGCAATTGAAGAATTCCGTCCCAGTACAACTTCTCATTCTTTGAGGCTAACAATCCATCAAACCAACTTTTCACTTTTTCGTGCGAATCAAAGTGCTGTTCCCAAAATCCGTGCTGCAGCGATCGAAACAAGTAGTGGTCGGAAGGAGCCCATTCTGGTGAATACAGTGAGCGGGGTAAAATGCCCAATTTGATGTTTTTCAAATAGTTTTTATCACAATGAGCAACATGGAGCCAAACATTGTCACATTGAAGAATGGCTTTATCGTGCCCTTGGGCATATACTGGTCGTTTTTCCATCAATGGCAATGGTCAGCTCAATTTGATCAGTTGTTGTCGGTAGCATTTACCATACCTGAGCAATTTATAGTAAACAGCTCTCATCTTCGAATTTTTTCGATAGTCCTCCACTGTCTTTCTTAATGACATCAAAATCACCACTTTTAAATATTTTAAATTATCGTTCAAGTATATCTTGGCTTGAACCATATTCACCATAAGCCTCTACCAACAATCGTTTCCTTCAAATTAAAGAAACTTCTTTTTCTGGTATAAAACTCGGCATTTTTGAAGCGAGAAAAAATAATTATGACATAAAGGATCTTATTAACAAATGTCTACTTCTCGACACAAACCATACATAATCGCTATGCCATCTGTTAATTAAAACCACACTTCATACTCTTGCACATATTATATAATTACAGTGGCTGTCAAACTATAAATACTTTAAATAAAGTTATATAGTACCTGTCAAACTTTCGTACCACCCTGTGAAGTGTAGAGATTCCAACCTGAAAGTATGCTCCATATTTATTATTATTTTTTATGTAAACAAAGTAGTGGGAGCCGTAGTCAGGGTTCCGAGCCCTCTGTATATTTTGTATTAATCATATTGAATTTTTATTTCAGTACAATTAAATAAAATATTTTTGCTCCCCGAAATTTTTTTTTTTTTTGTTATTCATATCAAATACACTATTATTTTGTTTGGAATAAATGAAATCACTTATTTTTTTTTTTAAAGAATGTTTAAAAATTTAATAGCTGTAGTATTAGTTGCGAGCTTTCGGGCATAAGATAAGAAATACAGCAAGCTTTTAGGGATGGAAGAAAAAAAAATTAATTTTATGGCACAATTTTTGAATTTATTTATTATTATTTATTAGTGTAATTATTTATTACAAATTTATTAGAAGAAAACACAATAAATTTCACAATTTATAACATTTGTCGAATAAAAAACAATCGAACTTATATGAAAACGTCAGATTGAAACGTAAACAAATATCTGTTAATACACTGTAGCCAATCAGATCACAGCATGGAGTCTGGTGTGACGTACATGCGCAGAAGATTTCACTTTTGAGCAGACTAGTGCGCAATCTTGTATTCTATCATTATTGATATAAATCTACTCAGGATTTAGAAATTCTACTTTCTCTTAATCTCCTCATACTCTTCCCTTACTCTTGTCCATCACATTCTTCTTGCCGCTCTCTCCCTCTCTCTCTATTTCTTATAAGTACTTAAAATTCTTAGTCCAATCTTAAAAATCTTTTCTTTTTTATTTCATTAAAGAAATCACATACTTTATTTTTATTTACTATAGCTTCAGCATATATAGTATATGCATGCTTATGTACATATACGCGCGTGTGTATTTTCATAAGTGTAACTCATACATCTATAAATATAAACAAAGAAAAATGTTTTCGTTTTTTTTTCTAATCTGCTAGTAAGAAGCTTTCAATAACAGGCAATTAAATAACAAAATTAATTGATTATATTTTGTTAATTTCTCATAGCTCATTTATTATGAAAAATAAATAATTAGAATTATATATACATTTCCTTTTGCCAGTTGAAGCTTAATTAAAATAGTACAACGACTATTTAAAGCGTTCATATTTAAGTTTAATTTAGGGTAAGTAAGCGAAAAGAGTATTAAGAAGTTACTAAGGTACTTAGATGCATATTTTAACTTGACGTTACATTTTCATTATTAAAGTAAAACCAAGACAGCTCACTTTGGATTTTTATCTTAAGAAAATTAACGCTAGGTTAAGTTGGATATGTATTAATGTATGTATGTTTGTGCTTTTCTGTGTCTAGTGTATATACATAAATAACTTTTCACTTCATGACAATTAAGAAATTTTTACGTTTTGCACTTTTGCAAATTTATTTGTTTTCTCTCTCTAAGAAAGAAAGAGGTTTTTTATTCCCAAGGTTCTCCCCAGACTTTCTTGCATCATTTAGTGTTTGCAAGTTTATACGTTTGCATATATTTAAGTATATATGTATTTATGTGCATATGTGTGAATTAGATTTAGCATTAGGTAGAATTTTCATTTCTTCAATTAAATACTTTTAAGTTGTTTTGCTTACTCAGCTGCAGGGTAACTAAGTTTTCAACTCAAGTATATATATGAAATGTGTTTAACATTCAAACATTCATACATATACAATCGTTTACACTAGCGTATCCTAGAGGCGGCTTTCGGGGTTAATTTAATTTAAATTACATTTTTAAAGTGAGGAAAAAGTTGAAACCCCTTCACTTCCATCACAAATATCTGGATCCGCTAGTGCTCGTATATATAACTACAAGAAAAAAAGATTTCTATTTATATACACATATATATATAGTACACATACTTACACAATTATGTTGCTCTATTGTTCAGAATAGTGATTAAAGTAAGTGGTTTCTACTCACACATCATTGTAGCTAACCTAAATTTTTGAACACTTGATGCATACTACAATTAAACATACCTTTCTATTCACTTGATGTTGGAATATTTTAGTTTTAATGGCATTATTGTTACTTTTTATTGTAATTATTTATGAAATGTATGATTCCATATTCAAATATAGTATGTAGGTACTTGGATAAGCTAGGAAGGCAGTGCAAAATTACAAGTAAAAGATAATAGAAACAGAAGCTGGAAGCTTAGTTAAAGATTTTTTGAGATTACATTTTTTTCTTTTTCTATTTTTAAATAAATCACAAGTAATTTGTTTTCATTAAATAACGAGCTCTACAGATTTGGTGCTTTTTTTTTTTTTTTTGAGCGATCTATGATTATTCCATGTATAATCATAAATTCAACTGGGTACAAAAACAGTACAAATTAAAAGACTTGCAGTACCTTGGTGTGAGTACGCATTAATGGTTTCATATCTAACCTAACCTAACCTAACCTAACCTAACCTAACCTAACCTAACCTAACCTAACCTTTTTTTTTTTTTTTTTTTTTTTTTTTTTTAACGAGGAGGAAAGCATAAAAAGCCACCCAGTCAGTGCGTGACATTCTCACGCTAAAACCACCTCTCGTCCGTACGGATATTCCTCCCGGAACCACCGTTAGGTATTACGTCGGAAGGCCGTAATGAGCTTGAGTGCTCAATCGTCAGTATTGGTTTCTGTCCAATTCTGTTCGGTTTTATCGTCGGTTGACGATATCTGGCTCCATATTTGTAGTATTTGCCGTGCGCTCGACTTTGCGCGCACGTTCTGCATTATACAGAGTGGTCATCATATCTGCAGCAACCTTGCATGCTGCATTCCATTTTTCCGCTGTGTTACACATCTGTGTCGTCAGATTCCTTTCTGTAGGGGGTTCTCCAAAGGCTTTCTCCAGCTCATCTCTGTTTTTGTTAAAACGTGGGCATATAAAAAGTATATGCTGCGCGTTCTCCCGTTCCTCTGGGCATCTTGGGCAAAACGGGTCTTCTTCTCCGGTGTTGATTTTATGCAAGTACTGCTTGAAGCACCCATGGCCACTAAGCAGCTGCGTAATGTGGTAATTCAGTTCACCATGTCTGCGTGATATCCACTCTTCTATATCCGTAATGAGATTGTAGGTCCATCGACCCTTCTCGGATGACTCCCATCTTCGCTGCCATTCCATGATGGTACGCTGTCTTTCTTCTCTTCTTATGGCTTCGGTTGATTTTGTGTCACGGCCATATAACCGCTTCATCTCTTGTGCCTGTAAATCTATGGGCACCTTACTTGCTATGACACAAATAGCATCGTCCGAAACTGTGCGATACGCGCTAGCAACCCTCAGGGCACTGAGCCTATATATCGCACGGATATCCTTCTGGTGTGTTTTCTTGCTGTCCGCCCAGATAGGTGCTGCATACAAGATTACTGACGTAGTAACCGTTGAAAGCAGCCGGCGCCTGCCCTCACGCGGGCCTCCTATATTCGGCATGATGCGTGTTAATGCACTGTTTATTCGTGCTGCTTTTCCACTAGCAGCTTTCAGGTGATCCTTGAACGTCATTTTGGAATCTATAAGTACTCCTAAGTACTTAATGTGTGGACACGAGATGATGTTATGATCACCAACCGTGATGACCAGCTCTGCACGTGCTCTTCTGGTACTCAATACCACGACTTCCGTCTTCTGCTCCGCCAATTCCAGCTTCGAGTTGTACAGCCATCTTCTCACTCTTGAGATGACATCGTTACATATAGCCTGTAGCGAGTCCAGGTTCTTGGCTACTGCCACTATCGCGATGTCGTCTGCATATCCTACGATTGTTGTATCCTCCGGGAGATCCAATTTGAGGATGCCGTCATACATTGCGTTCCATAGTGTTGGGCCGAGAACGGAGCCCTGCGGAACGCCTCCTTTGACACGATACTGCTTCACGCCGTCATCAGTATCGTATATTAAAATTCTGTTGTCGAAGTAGTTTGCGATTATTTGCAACAGGTATTCCGGTACTTCGAATCCTCTCAGTGCACTCATAATCTGAGGCCAGTTCGCCGAATTGAAGGCATTTTTGATGTCCAACGTCACTACGGCGCAGTACTTCTTCTTGCCGTTTCCCCATTGGTTGCCGCTGGTGGCCACGCGTGCAATATTCATCACTGTTTGTATTGCGTCGACCGTGGATCGTCCTCTTCTGAATCCAAACTGTCGTGCTGATAGCCCTCCTGGCTTTTCAAGCCACTCCTGGAGCCTGTCCCCTATAATGCGTTCGAGAACTTTGCCCAGTGTATCCAGCATGCATAACGGTCGGTAGGATGCCGGTTCATCCGGCGGCTTCTTTGGTTTTAGTAGGAGGACTAACCGCTGTCGCTTCCATGTGTCTGGAAAAACTCCTTCTGTCAAGCATGCGCTGAAAAGCTTCGCGAACACCTCCGGTGTAGCTTTGATCGCCGCCTTGAGCGCAACGTTGGGGATGCCATCCAGTCCTGGGGCCTTGTTATCCGCAATCTTTCGTAGCGTTGCCAGCACTTCGCTGGCGGTGACTTCTGGTGCTTGCACGCACTTATGTTGTCGTGGAGCAAGTTCTTCCTGGGGGGGAAAGAGTGTGGTCACCACTTTTCGCATCAGTGTGGGGCAGGTGGGCTGTGGGGCCCTTAACCCTCTGACCTTCCTCATAACCGTTGTATATGCCATCCCCCATGGATCGGTTTCTGCGCTGTCGCGTAACTGTTTAAAACAGATGTTTTTGCTGTCTCTGATGGCCTTCTTGAGCTCGATTCTACAAACTTTATAGTCGAGCTGCAGGGCTTCCCACGCGGGAAGAGAGCGAGCTCTCTGCGCTTTCCTGCGTGCTTGATAGCATTTCTTCCTGGCTGCCGCTATCTCCTCATTCCACCAGTACACTGGTCTTCTGATCAAGACTGCACGTCTTCGGGGCATCGCAGCATCGCACGCTCTGGAAAGTGCTGCGATGGTATGCACTGCCATGTCTGCAGCTGGTTTGGTCTGGAACATTGCGTCACTCCAAGCTATGTTGAACGTGTCCGCCTCGAACGCTTGCCTCTTCCATCCATTTTGCTGCGCCTTCTGTATCCGAACCGCGAGGGGTGCCACCTTGTTATCCACGTCGATGATGATGGCCTTGTGCCCATCGCTATGCGTGTACATGTTGCTAACGCTCCATTTGGCAGAGCGCGCAACTACGTTGTCCGCAAAGGTGAGGTCTATTATAGACCTACCTCTGCCGTTGTCGAAAGTGTATGCCCCGAACTCATTTAGTAGCTCCAGCTCTAAGGGAACCAGGCTCTCAAGGAGTATGTGGCCACGTCGGCACGTGCGGGCGCTACCCCATGTTGTGGACCATGCATTAAAGTCCCCGCCGATAAGAAGTGGATGCTTTCCGCGTGCTTCTTCCACTAATGCTGTCACCATGGTCTCAAAAGCTTCCTCGCTCATACTAGGTGGAGCGTAGCAGCTGAAAAAGTAGATTCCACCTACTTTGACCCACGTGAATCCTTCTTTGGCTGTTTTCATCTTGACTTGCAATGAGGCGTTGCCTAGCGCCCAAATGGCAGCCTTATTCGCTGCGTCCGTCGCCCAGCCATGTCCATCTAGATTTGTATACTGCTCCGAAAGTAACGCTAAGTCGAAGCCATGTTCGGTCGTCAATTGCTGCAGGAGATCCTGCGCCGCCTGGCAGTGGTTGATATTGAGTTGCAATATCTTCATTGTCACCTCAAATTTTTTCGCGCCTTTTGGAACAGGGGGCATTTTGTGCTCCCTGCTGCATGTGCTCCTTTGCACAGAGCACATTTCTCCTTATTAGAGCAGACTGCCGCCAAGTGCCCTCTTTCTCCGCATTTCAGGCAGTGCTTCGTCCTGTCTACCTTCTCTGTGCAACGTTGAGCAATATGGCCGTAGCCCCAGCACTTGAAACAGTATCTGGGCGAATCCATCTCTCTTATCCTGCTCATCACCCATCCGATGCGTACTCGTTGCGCATCTATCACCTTCCTCGCGTCGTCTACGGGTAGGCAGATGAGAGCTGTTTGTGTGCCGTTGTACCTCTTTCGCAGGCTTCTAACAGCAGTTGTCTCTGGGCGTCGTATTTTGCATTGCGCATGAAGTGCCTCGCAAATTTCCTCCGGTGTGGTGACCTCGTCTAGGTCTCTGCATTGTAGCGTGACCGTGTGAGTTTTGGCCGCTACTTTGGCCGTCTCCTTTAGTACCTCTTCGATTGCTGCTTGGTACGTCGTCGTCTGGTTTTCTGGAGCTCTCTTCAACTCCAGAAGTAGCTCGCCTTTGGCTGTTCTGCGTATGGCCTTGACATTTTCTCCCATTGTCTTAGGATCCTCGCATGTCTTCACCTTGCGCAGTATGTCTGCGTACGTTGCGTCTCCTGCCTTCGATATAATAATAACATCAGGCCTGGTCCTTATTGGTCTGGCCTTCCTGGCTTTCTTGCCTTTTACAACATTCCATGCTGTTTCCTTCGGCCCCTTAATGTTTGACGCCTTGTCCTTTGGGTTTGTCTGCTGCGTTTCTGCTGTGCCGCGTCTTCTCTTTGTTGCCGGTGATTTCTCGCCAATTATGCGCAAGTCCGGACTCGTGCTGGCTCTCATCCTCTTAGCCGAAGGTGGTGGCGCTCTGCGAACCACCTCTGCGAGGGTCTCACGTGGGATGCTTTTTTCAGGCGCATCTACCTCGATGTCAAGCGTTGTGCTTGTTGCTGGTGTTGATGCCTGCTGGTCCACGCTCTTTTCCATGTCCAGCATCGCTTCAGTATAAGCGCCTTTGATCATAGATCCTAGGCGCTTAATTTCAGCGTGGACATTCCTTCTACCCTCGTAGTATGCCAGGAGCTTGTTTATATGTACTCCAAGCTTTGCCATTTTGGCCTGGAACACGTTCGTTGATGATGTTTGTACAACGGTTTTAATAAACTGCCCTGCCGGTACTCTTGAAGCTGTCTTGGGTGTAGTAGCATCCAAGGTCGCTGTCTTCTGTAAGTCAAATATGGTCCGCTGTTTTGATGCCATATTGACTATTGCTTCTGTAGGCGTGCCTGTGTGGCCAATCGACTTCTGTTGCTCGCGTGCGGTTGTGCTACTTGCTGTAGCTACACCTTTCGCCTTATTGTCGATCTTCTGACACGTTTTCCTGGTATCGTCCTGATCCAGTTCAATGAGGTCAGGTGAGGATGCTGATTTTTTCATCAGGCTCCTTCCGGATTCCTCTGGCGATCGCGTTAGTCTTCGGCCCTTGAATGGGTCAAAGTTCTCCTCTTCATTTACATCTGTGTTTTTTTGTTTGTTTGTAAACATTGTGATTGGGTCCCCCCTCGTTGCCGCTATCTCGGTCCGAAAGTACAGTCGCCTTAATGACCCCGTGGTTATCTATGCAAGCAGTGAGGCCACGCAAGGGTTGACGCAGGACCTTATGGGTACCTGCGTTCAGAGCCAGGTCAGCGTAATCGGGAACACAGCCAGCCGAGCCTGAACCACCACCGTAGTGGTGACGTACCTCGAACGTACAACGAGGCCTGCCAAGGTTTTACCGGGACGGAGGCAGCTGGGACATTAGCCGGACAGCCATTTCCGCTAGATTTCACTCCGCTTACTAAAGTGCCCGAATGCCACAGCCGTCAGCTCGTATCATCTAGGTCAAAATATTGGTTCCAGTACCATTTCGTCAGAATCCTACTGGACTCAGATTCCGACGTCCATTGCTCGCATAGTATCGAAAATGTGAACCAGCCGCCTGCACTTACCCAAGCCCTTCGACCCATTGGTCGAAGCCGGGCAGCGTCTGACGGTGTAGCACACATTCCCGTCACTATCTGCTGTCGTGGTTCGCGAAGTTTCCGAACACTTGTATCCGTCACTAGACATTGCCCTCATGACCCACATGACAGTGTCATAGGATAACCCAGTGTTGAAATACGCGTGTCCGGATTCTGCAACGATGTCCCACGGTGCCACCCCGGGGTGGGGAGCACTTACGCCAAGGACGGTGCCTGCTCGTCCTGTCGCAGATCTTCATTGGGTATTGTGGCCTTTTAAGACACACCCTCCACTTCTGCCGCTCTTGGTCGGGGACTGCTTATTGGGTATTCGCAGCTAACCGACATTACTGCCGGCCGTTCAGCTATCCGCCACCCGCTGACCCCCACAGTAGCCTAAAGCTCAGCCCTGTGAACCTAACCTAACCTAACCTAACCTGACCTAACCTAACCTAACCTAACCTAAGCTAACCTAACCTAACCTAACCTAACCTAACCTAACCTAACCTAACCTAACCTAACCTAACCTAACCTAACCTAACCTAACCTAACCTTGTTTATTGTTCATCACCCATCCTCGTCGTCTTCTGTATTTGCGATATTTCGTTGCGCACGCTCGGCTTTACGCTCAGATTCAGCATTCCTTAATAATGTCACAATGCTCTTCGCCATCTTGCATACTGCATTCCACTTCTCTACCGTTTCGCACATCTGTGCTGTCAAGTTAGCTACCGTGGGGGGTTCCCCAAAAGCTCTCTCTAGTTCCTCCCTGATGCTGTTGAAGCGTAGGCAGTGGAAAATGATGTGTGATGAGTCCTCGGGTTCGCTCGGGCAGTTTGGGCAGAACGGGCCTTCTTCAAGTTTAAATCTGTGCAGATATTGTTTAAAGCACCCATGCCCGCTGAGCATTTGGGTGACGAAATAATCGACTTCTCCATGTTTGCGCTCCATCCACGCTGCTATATTAGGGATTAGGTTAAAGGTGCAGCGACCCTTTTTGGACTGCTCCCAGCTTCGCTGCCATTCCGTAATGGTACGCTTCCTCTCTTCTGTTTTCCTGACGTTCGTTGGCCTTTCTCCAGTTATACTATAAAGGCGCTTCATTTCTATTGCTAGTAGGTCAATGGGAAATTTTCTTGCTATGACGCAAATGGCGTCGTCCGACACCGTACGATAGGCGCTGGCAATCCTCAGTGAGCCTATAAATCGAGCAAATGCCCTTCAGATGTGTCTTCTTTGCGTTCGCCCAGATGGTCACCATTGAAAGCAGCTGACGCCTGCCCTCCCGTGGGCCTCCGATATTCCACATAATGCGCGTTAGCGCGCCGTTAATTCTAGCCGCTTTACCACTGACGACTGCTAAGTGGTCCTTAAATGTCATCCTTGTGTCGATGAGTACCCCTAAGTACTTCAGGTGTGGCTGTGAGGTGATGCAATGATCCCCAACAGTGATTACCAGCTCTTCGCGCTGTTTCCTTGTGCTCAATAGCACTACCTCCGTTTTTTGCGCTGCCAGACCTAGCCTAACCTAACCTATCCTAACCTAGCCTTTATTTAGGCTTTTCCGCCCTCTTCTAGTCTGTTCGTATGTTGCAATGTTGAAGAAACAATACGACTTGATTGCGTTTAGGAACATGCGACAAAAGCATTATATGAGGTTGAAAACCGAAAAGATTTGAACCAGTTTGACGTTGCTTGGAATAAACTTTTTACTTTTCGCACAGTTCAAACACAAATAAGTTTATTCTATCGTAATTGTTGTACAAGTTCGTGACTTGTAAAAAAGTTATCCAATGTTGTATGGTAGGTACAGCTCACTGACTGCTTCAGTTGCAATACCAACACGACGCGTTGAACCAGATCTGTCATTGGACTCAACGAATACCAATTTTCAGAATTTCATGGTCAAAAAAATATACCTACACATACATGCAGATATTTACTCACACGTATACAGAATAACTATTAATTATTATTCTAGTGCATTTAATAAAATAGCAATTGTTCGTTCATTTCTGTTGACAATCGATTACCTAATATGTTGAACTATATGAACCACAGGAAATAATAAAAAAAAACCAATTTGTTAACTGGTACGAATTTTCTCGGTGTTTGTATGTGTCCTTCAAATATGCATATCAAAATGTATTGCTGTGTAATTTTGTGTTCAACTATGTGACTTTCAAAAAGATTTGAACTTAAGCTGTGCGCTTTGGATACGAACACAAAACAGTTTGATATTTTTGTTATACAAACGAATAAATTTTTCTAACAGAAAGTTTACATACAAACAAATTTCTCTGTATAAGCATTTATGTATGAATTTGTAGAACTAACTATAATGTACAAATGCGAATGTGTTTTTAGTTGAAATAGAAGCTAACAGCAGCATATTTCCATATACAAACATGCAGAAAAGAGAAAAGTGGAAAACAGAGGGAGAGAGTTATAGACAAAAATTCAATATTAAACATTCCCAAAATCTTTGCTATGTAGTAGGTACTTACAATCAGTTGTATATTAGCATACATATGCACATAATTTTCGATTTGACATAACAGAAATTGTTTGGTTCAAATTTCTGTGACTTAATTAAACACACACACATACGCACTCACTACAAGTAAGTATGTAATAGTTAAATTTGTCAAGGCGTGTTAGGAATTTGTGAGTGTGTGTGCGTATCTATGCGCATTTTTCTTTGCTTAATTAAAAATAGTGAAATACTTACAGCGAATTGGGAAGGCAGGCAAGCAAGTTTGAAAATCAACATTTGAATAAACTGAAGTTAATTTTTCTAGCAGACGTAAAAGAAAATGAAGGTGAATTTAACAGACCAAATAATAACAAATATTAATACCATAAATATAAAATCTCTTTTTGATCTGTAAACATCTATAGCGGCGGCACGAACAAATTTTATGTGAGAGTGAAATGACAGTTTATTTTATCCCATCCCTAATAGCTCACTGTATTTTTTTATCTTATGCCCAAAAGCTCGCTATTTCAACTATAAAATCGCACTACACAGAAGTGTGAACAAACTGAACAGAGTGTTGAAGAAAAAACGAAAATGTCCAAGAATATCACAAATTTTCAACATGGCAATGCTCGGCCCCATGTTACACATTGTGTTAAAAGCTATTTGGAAAACATCAAATGGGACGTTTTGCCTCGCTCACTGTATTCTCCAGACTGGACTCCTTCCGACCACTACTTGTTTCGATCGCTGCAGCACGGATTTTCGAAACAGCACTTAAAAACGTACGAAGAAATAAAAAATTAGCTAGATGGATGGTTACCCTCAAAAAATGAGAAGTGGTACTGGGACGGAATTCATCAGTTGCCAGAAATATGGTGAAAAGCCATAGTTAACGATGATCAATATTTCATTCATTTTGTTAATTCATTTATACACCTATTAAAAAATATCAAAATAATAGAAACACTGCATATTTTTAGGGTTATTTTTTAATAATAAAAAAACAATATATTTATACAATAAAATATCTGTAAAATTCTCTACATCGCCTGATGTTAGAAGTTTAGTTTAACAACCGTGTAAGAATATTCTAAATATTTCTTTCAGGAAATGAAAACAAGAACATAATTATAACAAACTAACACATATCTACATCGGATGCAACTATAAGAAGACAGCAAATGATTTACGGATTCGGAATAAAATGAAAAAAATAATTTTGAATTATTCTAAATTACTTCGAATAATTTCAATGTTTTGTGACGACATAAAATTATCAGTAATTTTAATCGCACAACCCTAAACCATTATCACATATATGCCGTTAAAATATATATTAACATTTATATTTAATTAATTATAATATATATATTTCACAGAACGGAAATAATACGGTACAACAAGAAGAAATTGATATAAAAGGACATGCATCGCACAGAAGAAGACACTCAGACTTAGATCGTGGTCTAAGGTAGTAACTTGGTGGTTCTATTGTCCTCTATTCGCTAAACTATACACGCATGCAGTTAAAACATTGATGTTTATACCACTCATTTTGGTTTCTTTTTTGAACAACTGTTACTAATTTGACTGGTATTAAATGTTTATCCTATAAAATCCAAATCTATTAATATACTATTAAAATTAATTACACATTATGTTCATATTTGATTAAACTATATGATAAGTAAACACACATAAATATATCTCAAATATAGCTACACACATGCACTAGCCGATTCAGAGATTGCCAGTGGGGGAGAGGGAGAGCGGTATTAATTTTTGCATCTCTTTAAAACGCATCTTAAACCATGAAAATCAATCAAAATATATGAGATTCTCTTTGGCTATTATTTTCAAATTAAAAACCTTCCCCCTCCCTGCCCCCCTCGGATTCGCTAGTGCATAAATGAATACAACTTAAATCACTGTGTGATCACACATCATGTCATATATTATGGTTGCTTTATTGAAAGCACCACTTTTCATAATTAAAACATTCAATTAAGATTTGAGCTTATTGAATAATGTATATCGTATAGTTATATACTTCATTTTAATGTGATGCTTGCTTATCAATTCACATATTTAATTGGAGAGTTTATATAAATGCATACATACATAAGTCCATGAATATCTATTCATACTAGCACGTCTATTTATAATTTAGTACCTATTTTATGGTTATCGTTTATGGCAAAATTTGATGGCTATTAACAATAAGCTGCTTAATTTGTGTGTGTGTGTGTGTATGTGTGTATGAGATAGAGTGTGGTCTATTAATATATAATTACGATTTAAGCGAAAATGTTCCACGAAAATATTTTTCTTTTTTTCATAGTTTTCTGAACGAAAAATAAATTATTTTAACTATGAAGAAGATGTATGAAAGTTTTATGATTTCTCAAGTTTTTATCAGAGTTATTTTTGACTTACACGTTGAAGGGGTAGGATTGATCATTTCAATACGGTTTTTTTAAATATCTCTCTCTCTTTCTCTCTCTCTCTTAACTACAGTACCACAATTTCTATAAAGCAATTACAATCCTTCAGCTCAGTGTGGACATCAGAGAGTGAACGAGCACCAGAGAGTGAATGAGTATCAGAGAGTTAATGAACACCAGAGTGTGAACGAGCACCAGAGAGTGAACGAGCACCAGAAAGTGAACGAGCACCAGAGAGTGAATGAGCACCTGCGAGTGAATGAGCACCAGAGAGTGAATGAGCATCAGAGAATGAATGAGCATCAGAGAGTGAATAAGCACCAGAGTGTGAACGAGCACCAGAGAGTGAATGAGCACTAGAAAGTGAACGAGAACCAGAAATTGAACGCGCACCAGAAAGTGAACGCGCACCAGAAAGTGTACGAGCACCAGAGAGTGAACAGGTCACCAGGTGACATCTTGTAGAAAGTCGAGCCCATGAAATGAATAGAAAATGCTCATAGGTGGAACGATTTTTGAAGAGTTTCCCTTTACTGTGGGCCCATTACTGACCTCTAAGGCATCTTAAAGAAGAAAATAGTCCTTTAAAAAACATACCAGTACCTGAAGAGAAAATCTGATTAAATAAAGCTATCTTCAACTTAGATCACAATGCCTCATCAAAATTTGTAAAATGATGTTGAAATATGTTCATAATGATGAAGAAAGCATTTCGTAATGATCACCACTAAGCCCTGACTCGTCATCATACGGCAATGCAAGGACAGATTGAAAATGCATTTTTAGGAGCACGCTTTCCACATTATTATGGAATAATGAAAAATGTTGAATAATGGTTTGGGGCTTAATACTCCAGAATGATGTGAAAATCTTGTTGTCATTATAGAAGACCAATTCACTAAAACTGTTAGCGAAAAAAGTGACTATTTTGGATGTTGAAGCTTTTGACAACTTATTTTTGCTCCATCGTTCTGTCACTAAAAAATCAAAAGCAAATTTCTTTCTTCATAATATTATTGCTTTTTCAACCACATTTTATGTAGCTTTAAAATGATGTGAAAATAAATTTAAAGCTATCTATTTTGCGAAGATATTTTGTGCTTAAGTTTGGCTTTTATTTTGACAACTTATTTTTTCCACCTACTGTATGTAGGTACACACACACACACAGACACACATTAATTTAGTAAACCCAAAGAAATATGTTAAAGTTGTGGCAACACTTAACTTAATTTCTTGTGTTTGTGTGTGCAAGTCTTTTTTTGTTTATGATTTTAAGTATTTCTTCTTTGCAGCTGTTATTATTTTATTTTTGCTATCAATGTTAAAATATTTTTGCGGTAAAGCTACAAAAAATATTTATTTGTTTTCGTTTGCCCGCACTCATTGTTGGTCATAAACTTACGGATAATTTTATTTTTTTTTGGAAAGTTTTTAGTAGCCACTTTTGCAGTTTATTTGATGCTAGTAAAGTCTTTTGTGTGGGAGTTTATGTTTTTGTGTGTAATTACTAAGAAAATCTATTCCCCACATATATCTTTTGAGTACTTCAAAGGTTTGGCTATGAAATTCCAATAAAAATCTCATGAGAGAAATGTGTTAAATCAATTTCAAGTAGCTGTGTCACTAATGAGAAAGAGAAAGGAAGATGTGCTAGTGTGAGTGGGAGAGCATTATATGCGCCCCAGCAGAGAATGTTTTTTAACGAAGAGAGCGCAAATGCATATAAATAAAACATCGTAGTTATGCTTTACTCATATTTTCTGATTAAGTAAAGGTGTCGTAAATTTACTTTGTATTATGAAACTCTTTGATTACTTACAATTTTATTATATATGAAATGTACTTTCTGAGTTGTAGTTTTGAGAGAACAATTAATATAATATCAGCAGATGTATATGTTCTCGTCTGTTATGTTTGCTTTATTCCACTGTGTGTTCTCTTTTTGCTCTCTACCTTACTTACTCACTCTTCAAAAATTCACATATTTGCTTGGTTAACACATTCATATATGCGAACGTTAACAATAAAAAGATTGAGTAATTACCCTCATTTAGGCCACGACTGTCAGTTTGATCGCTGATATTAAATATAACCTGAAGAGAAAAGTTTGGTTCAGGATGGATTTAAAAGTGTTAAATTTATGAGAGTATCTTAATTCCTCAATTCACATACAAAAGAACATTGGCATTTGGTGTAACCTTTGCAGAATGATCCCATGATTACGAATTAACTAAAGAAACGATTTTTAAATGACGGTAATCACTGCCAGTATGACAAAAAAACGATAAACGACGATAAATAAATCGTCGATTTTATAATATTTGTTAGGAACACATAAAAAATACCCTACAAGAATTCAAAAGTAAATAAAATTTGGTTAATCATGAGCCGTATTTGATTTAAATTGGTGAAATGGTTTTCTCGCACTACCCATTCAAACTTTGAAAATTTTGATTTTTTCCAGTTTTTGATTTTAAACTTTTCTCTGATATCAACAAATTAAGATTGCCTTCCTGTACTTACTGTGAAGTTTTTGAATTTTGATAATAATACTTTTGTAGCTGATGATGGGAATGATTCTATGATTTTCTACCTTTAAGTTTCTTCCTATGATTTTCTACCTCTGAGTTTATTTCCATTGTTTTCTCCATATTAGTTTCCTTCTATATTTTTCAATACATAAGTTTCTTTCAATGATTTTTTACCTATGATTTTCTACAAATGATTTTTTTTTCAATGATTTTCTACCTATGAGTTTCCTCCTATGATTTTCTCATGAACATGGTTTTCTCCATATTTGCTTCTTTCTATAATTTTCTATGTATAAGTTCCTTCCAATGATTTTCGACCTATGAGTTTCTTCCTTCAGTTTTCTACCTACCAGTTCCTTCTTTTTGTTTTTACCTTTGGATATTTACTCTTGAGTTTATTCGCTAGGTTTTTTGCAGATTATTTTCAATATATGAGTTTCTTCCTATGATTTTCTACCTATGATTTTCTAACTATAAGTTTCTTGCTATGATTGTCTACCTATGAATTTTTTTCAATGATTTTTTACCTATGATTTTCTGTTTATGATTTTCTACCTATTAGTTTATACTCATTAGTTTATCACCATGCTGGTTTGGATTTTAGTTTTCTTCTATAATTTTCTGCATATAAGTTTCTTCCTATTATTTTCTACCTATGAGTACAGACTTATAAGTTCATATCCATGGTTTCTGAATATTACTTTCCGACTATAATTTTGTACATATAAGTTTCTTCCTATGATTTTCTACCTATGATTTTCTTCTTATAATTTTCTACCTATGAGTTTATATTCATGAGTTTATTGCTATGGTTTTCTGCATATTAGTTCCCTTTTATAATTTTCTGCATATAACCTATCTATGAGTTCCTTCCTATAATTTTCTACCTATGACTTCGTATAGATTTTTGCCTTTGCGTATTTACTCATGAGTTTGTTCGCTAGGTTTTTTGTAGATTAGTTCCAACATATGAGTTTCTGCCTATGATTTTCTACCTTTGGGTTTCTTTTTATGGTTTTTTACTTATTAGTTTATAGTCATGATGGATATTGGTTTCCTCTTATAACTTTCTACATATAAGTTTCTTCCTATGATTTTCTACATTTGAGTTTCTTTTTATGGTTTTTTACCTTTGGGTATTTACTCAGAAGTTTTCTCGCTAGGTTTTTTGCAGATTAGTTTCAACATATAAGTTTCTTTCTATGATTTTCTGTCTATGAATATGGATACGATTTCTACATATTAGTTTCCTTTTATAATTTTCTACATATAGGTTTCTTCCTATGATTTTCTACCTATTAGCTTTAGTTGATGATTTCCTACCTATGCTTTTTGACCTTTGAGTTTCTTTCTAAGATTTTCTATATATGAGTAAATACTCATAAGTTTATTGGTTTTCTGGAATTCAGTTTTTTTCTATAATTTTCTACATAAATGACTGTTGACTATCAAATTTTTTAACCCAATTCTACTTGATTTAAAGTATTCTTTGATTATATATATACTTCAAATTCTATAATTTATTGAACGAAATAGCAAGTAAGTAAGCGTATACAACAACATCCTTTGGACTAAGTAGAAAATAGAAAAAAAAAATAGTAAAAAATTTAATTGCAACTAAAATCCATTCAACAGATAAAACTAACTTAATTGCAAAGATTATAAGCAGCTTATGACTTTAATACTCATTCTGGTAGCATTTAACAGCAAATAATTGCTGTATAAGTATTTAAGATTTTATTTAATTTTCATTTCTTTTTTATTTCTAAAAGCTCTTCTGAATTGCAACTGTCACATTGCTGAAATGAGATGAACATCTAAGAGCAATAAGCCAATAACACGAGAACATGGATATTCTACAAAGCATGTATCACTGCCTTAGTTAAAGTACGTTGTAGTTACATAAAATTATGTCAAGTTAAGTAGAAATGGTGGTTGCAATTCTACTTACTTAAGTATTTAGTAATAAAATTTCAAGTAGAAAATATTTACTAATAAATTTTACAAGTACATAATGATAACTGAATTATTATGTAGAGTAGTGAATTTTTGAAATTTACAAAGTGTTAAACACAAAATTTTTTTATGCACTTATCAATGTATTAAATTAACTAGTGAAATATGCAACTAAATCCAAATCTAAATTGCTAGCATTAAACACTGACATTGAAAACTATCTACAGTTTGTCATATTTAATTGCACTAGACATACAAAAAAAAAGAGAAAAAAATAGAAAAAGAATTTTTTTTTTGTGCAACAATCATTCTGCAAGGTTGACAAATAAAACTTTTATATTGTAGTAATATGTCAGCAGTTCAAAATTGGCAATTTCACTGAATGCAACGTAATGTGAATCTTCACAACTTGTATGTCAATAACAAAAAGAAAATAAAATAAATAAAAATAAATAAATAAATAAAAAAATAAAAATAAAAATAAACTAAATTCATGCTGAATTGTCATAAATGAAATTTTTTTATTAGATCGTTGCCTGAGAATTGATTTGTCGTATGTGTATAAGAATTTGTATGGCTATACGCCAAATCAATTCTCAGGCGACGAGATTTTATTTTCTTTTTCCATTGCAATTTTTATAAGAATTTATGGTTTCTTTTTTTGATTTTTATATGTAACATGTTTGTAAATATGTATTGTGTATATATACTAATTTGTGTAAATAAAAATAACACATGTTTTGTAATGATTTATTGCACGATGTTGTGATGAAAAAGTTTAGAATATTTGGTGTAACATGATGATGATTGAAATGTTTGCTGTGAAAAATAATACCAAAGTCATGGAGAAGAAAGTGAGTACGCTTCAATGAAAGCATCATTCGTTCTAGTTCTATGAACTTTTTGAAACGCTTCTAGTATCATTGTTCATTTAAAGCCTAACAATTGAATTTCTATTAATTATTCGCTTATATTTAAACTTGATGTGAAAATGTTTATTTTTTGTTGAGTAGTGTAGTTTTTTCAAGCATTAGTAATAGGCAAAAAGAGAGAGAGAGAGTGAGAAGAGAATAAAATATATTAATTAAATACAAGAGAATTGGTTTTACTGAGAGAGAGAAAAGCACTCCCTTTCTCTCTCTGTATTTGCTAAATAGAAAGCACCGTACTGAGAGAAAGTATTTGCATGTAAAATAACAACAACAAATTTTGGAATACCCATAAGTTTTGGCGAATACTGTTCTCATAAAATTAAAAAAGAGAAGCTAACTGTCAGATAGTTACTTCCATAAAATAATTTTTTCGATTGATTTAAAGGACATAATGCATTTTGACCTTGAGAGACCTATTGTACTACCGATAGTAACCTTTTTACAGATTGCCTGGTAAGCTAATCTTGCTGAAGAATCTCAATAACTGATGTGGCTTCAAGGCTATGATATTCTAATTTTTTGGGTGGTAGTACCCCAAGTATCTCTTACTCCTACGAGTTCTGCTGTTTTCTTGTCATCTTTATAGAATTAACAAGTTGTCGCCTGCCCTGGCTTTTACCTAGGGTTTTCGTATGCTCCCCCAGTTTGCAGTGCCCTCAAAGGAAGCCCATTATTAGCCTCAGTTGACTTTTATTTAGCTTGTGATAGAGAGCTGTTCTGTTGTAGGATGCTCTGGTGTTTTGTTCCTTTTCTTTTAACGTGCATTTTAAAGTCTTAACTCCTATACCTAAGTACCTAACCTTTGATCATAGATTCTAAACGCTGAATTTCTGCGTGGACATTCTTTCTGCCCTCGTAGTATGCCAGGAGCTTATTTTTTTGTATTCCAAATATAGCTATTTTGACCTGGAATACGCTCGCTGATGGTGGTTGTACAGAGGTTGTAACTCTCACAGTTTTTACTCCCCCCTGCCAGCTCCTTTCCTTGATATGCTTATAAGTGTCCTTTTGGCAGCCGTCTCTATTACTATGTGTAAAGGAGTGAAGTCGAGTAGAGACACCATGGCTGCTGTGATACATATTCTCATAGCTCCTGTAATACAAACACAGGCCAGTCGTTGAACTTTGCTGAGGGTATACCTCATTGTGACTAGTTTAACTCTTTGAGACCAGGTGGATGGTAAGGCCAATACTCACCTATGGTGCAATAGTTAAATAGGTGAGTATTAGCCTTACCATCCACTTTAAGATGTCCCAGATTTACGCCGCCAAGTTTCTGTATATAATGAGTGATTTAGGCGCTTTCCTGATTGTATTGATTGCATGTTCTTTTCAAAGAAGTTTTGGGTCTAGTGTTACTCCTAGATATGTGGCATTAACTACCATCTCGTTTAGCTTTCTAAGCTTCATGAACGGAAGTTTCATTTTCCTAGTAAACGGTACTAGGGTTTTCTTTGATGAATTATTGTTCAAATCTACCTACTTACACAATCTCTGCGTGAGGTTAAGCCAGTTTTGTATTATGTCATAGAATGCATTTACATATTTCCCTTTTGCCGTAATGACAATGTCATCGGTATAACCTTGGCAGGTTATACAATTGTTTGTTAGCATAGTGGGGAGTTCATCAACTACAAAGGCTCCACAACAGGAGTGAAGGTAGAAGGGGGTTAGCTCGCTGTTCTTCATTGATGATATAACTCACAACTGGTAATTGTAAAGCCATCATTGTTTTAAATCTTCCTTTTGCTAGTGCTATATGAATCCTAGCTGCCGCGGGGGTATCTACTCTCTCTTCACAAAATTTCCTAAATTTGACTCTTGTTGTCCCACTTTTTTTCTATGCTTTCTATGGGGGTAAAGATATCAAAAAACTTCCATCACTTTTTTGCCAAATTAAATCACAGAAATATTTTCGATCTCAGCTTGAATGAAAATATTTCATTATAAATTTGTAAGCGATTTGCATGTAGGTAGTAGCTACTAAGGTTATTTTTAACGATACAACTAGCAGGATAAACAAAAAATATCAGTTAGTAAGAAAAAATATTCAAGACATATCGGCCCACATGCCATCACCAATGATTTTTATTGCTTTCTTTCAATATCTATCAACAAAAAAGGAAGAAGTTTTTTTTTTTTCTTCTGAATTTCTAGTTTAATTTTTTGTTTTTCCTTCACAAATATATATTTGATTGTTGTTGGTATTTTCACTTGAAGTTTTATGCTGTCAATGTCAATATTTTGTTGTTGTTTGTTACTGTGTTTTTTTTTTTATTTTCTGGTTTACCAACATTCTTTAATTTTTAATATTGGCAACCAACAAAAATTCTCTTCTTTCTTCCTTCTTTCTTTCCTTCATGGTTTTTGTTTTTTTTTTTTTGGTTGTTTCTATATTGTCAATTTATAAAGTTAGCTGCCAATATATTTATCATTTTCATAGATACGTACATATACTATATGCATTATATATGTATGTGAAACGTCTGTCGAAAATGACATTGGAAGTTTAATTTTATTTATTTTCTTTTCTTTTTCTTTTTCTCCAACTTGCATAAATATTAAAATTTTTTTTTGTATCATACTATAGAAAAACAAAGTAAGAAGACAAAAAAAAAAAAAAAATATCTCAACCCAATATGTAAATAATCAAATAATAACATTAAAATTGGAAAAAACCAAGCGAAATTGGTAATTCGGTTTTATTATTTTTATTGACTTTTCTACTTTATATAAACAAAAAAAAAAAAAAAATGGAGATCACTAAAACCCTTTTCCCTATTTGATGATTTGATGCTTAACGTTAAACGCAATCTATAATTCAGAAAAGAAACAAAGTATTTAACCTATTAAGGACGAGCGGGAACCCAAGTAGATAGATCAAGAAAGCAACTTGAGAAAAAAATAGTTTTTGAACCTGGCTCGAGAACGGCTCAGCGACAAGGTGCCATATGGCACCGCTAGGCATTACTGGGTTAATTTACTTTGTCAGCAATGAAAACAGGTCGACTTTAAATTTAATAGTTGAATTTTGACACAATTTTTGGACTGAAGAAGAAGGCTATTCGCTGTCGGTCGCTTCCATTTAGTGAGAATGAATGAAATCTTTGACCCTAAGTAAATTCTCAATTGTTGTTGTCAAGCAGAACAAAACCAACACAATTTATATTAAGTAACTGTAGTGAAATGTTTTTTATCTACCGCAAACCAAACGAATATGTAATATATTTTAAAAAATCACTAATCTATTACAAATTCTCCATTACAACTTATTCATTCAATACCAAGTTTAATATTTAAGTTTAATATCTTTTAGCAAATAGTTATATATGTAATTATCTAATACAAGATAAACTCTTTTCACTTATGCTCTTAACTCTATTTAACTACCTATGCCAAGTAAATAACGCAAAGCAACTAACCATTGCAGTGACACATGAGTTTTTGTTTTACGAGTAACTAGTTAAAATTTGACATTTAGTTTTTGTTGTTTTTGCTTATAATGTCACCCATAGGAAATGCCAATGGCATCTCTGCAGTGTACTTAAGTTTTGAACTTAGTATAAATATGCAGCAGGTTTTGGTGAATTGAATATCTTGCAGTTTTTCTGTGTGTGTGTGTGTGTACAGTTTACACTGCGCTTGCAAGTAGTTAAAATAATGGATATTTGTATGTAAAACTTAAAGCTAAATTGTTTTTAAATTAAGTGGTAAGATTTAAATATTTAAAATGATTTTATTATTTTACTTAACTTTCTAGGTTTCAAATTTTGGATTGATTTAAAAAAAAATTGAGATTGATAAATTTTGAAGTAGAAAGCATAAATCTGATCTTAAAAACCAAAAAAATTTAATGAACGTGGTTTTATGAAGCCGAAAAGTTGAATGCCTTAAAGTATTTGTTGCTGAATAAACTTTTTAACAATTTGTTTTAAATAATTGAATATTTTGTATTAAAAATCAAATTCCTAGCTACTCACAGCTAAATTTTTTATCTGGCTAGTATGACGGTAAATATTTTATTAATTTTATCACGTTTATATCAACTCGCTTTCAAAGGTGTCTATTCTGGTGGAATTTTGTAATTAAATTAACTTCTCAATGATCTGGTGACTTGAAACTTTAAATTTAGCTCAGTGCTAGATGACAATACAATATGAAATATCAGAAATATATATAAATACAATATATTATAAAATATTAGCGTTTATTTATTTACGGACATAACAATTATAGTACAGCATACTTTTAGGCAGATGTATATATGTATTTATAATTACTAAACAATAATATATAAATATTATTATTATTATACAATAATTATAGTACAGCATACTTTTAGGCTGGTGTATAAATAAGGATTACGGTGTTAACAGATAACATAGCTAATGTATGGTGTTCGTTTTGGAAAGTATAAGATTCATAGATCAAAACTTTGCATTCATCATTGTAAAAATCATTTTTCGATACGATCGTAGTTTTTTTTTTAGCACACTTTAAGGTTCGGAAATATATCAGTACGTAAGCAAAATTTAAAGTACACTTTCCTAAAATTGTGCCTAAAATTTTTATGCTTTTTCTCTGCATAAATATAATAAATGATTAGAAAATTTACTTCAAAATCTTTACATTTATATTTATTTTTGGTTTTTCACATTTTTCAATGAGTTTTCAAGTGATGCCCATCTTGGGGCCACTTTTTGGAAAATCGAAATTTTTAACAATATTGAAATATACTTAAAAAAAATTTTAAGTGCAAAATACAAATTTTTCTTTGTAGCCGAAAGATACCTTATCTATTGTACTTTCATACGGTACATAGCACTTTAAGATATCTTATTCAGTTTGAGTTTTAGAGTACGATTTCAATATTATGTCCCTCTTGGGGCCCTCTCCCCTATTCTGTTCAGTCTATAAATCTCAATTTTTTCTTGAATTTAACATGTGCCAGAGAAGCATTTTAGTTTTTTAATTTTTCTTAAATAAGAACTAAAACTTTTTAAACAAAATTGATTATTGGTCTTTATGTCTAGAAATTATCAAATTTTGTTTTGGGTAATCTGACAGAGTATACCACATTACCCTCAAATTTTTGAGATAGGCGCTTTTATGGATTTTGTTAGTTTTTGTATTATATCTTTTTTGTTGGCAAGCCGCATCTATTTGGTTGTAAAATATCCAGTAGTCAATGCTTCACTAATGAAAGCTATCGAAAACTGGTTCAAATTGGATTTAAATTTTAACATCAAATTTCAAAAAAATAAAAGGGTTTACCTGAAGTTCCTCTATTAAAAAAAATTAATTTAAAATTTAAACCGAATAGTTAAGTTTTTGTGATAAACTTTGAAGATGTTCTCAAAGTTAGAAGTTAGCCGTAAGTGGGTTAATAATAGCCCTATTCACTCTTTAAAGTGCTGAGTAACGGAGTAAAGAAGTAATGTTTTGCCCTAGAGCGAGAACGCATCTAAAATTGGGATAGTACACTCTCAGCGATCAATGTTCCCCATTGAATGCACTAGCAAAAAAACTTTTGTTTTTTATTTTTTGTTGTCGTATAAATCAATAAGTAGGCAACACTAATTTTCTCTCTTATTCAGAGTAACAAATATTTTACTCAAAGGTCAAACCAGAGTAAAAGTGTAAAGTGAGGGTAAAAGTAAATGCCGTATATTTTGTTATTGTAGAGTATTTTTGTGTTGAAAGAGCGAGGTAACGGTTTTATTGTGGTTTTCTTTTGCACCATGAGAGAGAGAAAATGAGAGAATTGCATCGGCTCCCAAATTTATTTGTGTGAACTTCAGTTCAGTTATGCGCTTTATATTGGTGTTGAGAAAGGGGAATCTGTGTGTGTGTGTGTGTGAGAGAGCGAGATTATTAATATATAAGTGTCATTCTGATGCGCCTTGCAACTGTTAATAAAATACAGCTTATTGCTTTGTGTGAATTATGAAAATAAAAAAAAATCTATGTTAAATACATGATGATGTATTTATCTATTTATTTTTAAATAATATTTTCTTTATGGAGTAGTTGAAAAACCACACTCACCTAAATTTTAACTGCTTTAATTCTCTTGGGGGAAAAACAATTTGATGAAACTTTCCAATAAAAATAATTTTACTTTTATATACACTTTTAAATTATATTTTAATACACATATTAACACATACACCATTTTTATTCGTAACAACATAAATTTCGCTCGTTTAAAATTAATATTTATTTCTTATATTCTACTGCACTTGCGTTCAAAGCAGCGTGAACGCATCCAAAATTGATCCATCTGCGATCAATGTTCCCCATTGAATGCAATAGCAGCAAAGCTTTTGTTTCTTATTATTAGTTGCCGTACAAATCAAGAAGTAGGCAACACTAATTTTCTCTCTTACTCAGAGTAACAGAGTAACAAATATTTTACCCAATGTTCATATCAGAGTAAAAGTGTAAAGTGAGGGTAAAAGCAAATGTCGTCTATTTTGTTATTGTAGAGTAATTTTGTGTTACACTTTTAACCTGTTACTCCTGTAATCAGCACTTCACTCTAAACCGTAAACAGGGCTATAATATTTGTTAGTTCTTGAGAGCAAGTTTTGAGAATTGTATTATATATACCATATGCAAGAAAAGGAAAGAAGAGAAAGGAAAATGTTCACACCTTCCCACTTAGTCCCCTTTTACATTTGTCAAGTCTTGAAATCAAATTTTTTTGTATTCCCTTTTGTGCTTTCCGTTTGCTTTTATATTGATCAAGTTTTGCTGAAATTAAGAGCGTGCAAATTACACAATATGACAGTGAGTTGTGAACAAATACATAAGGTAAATGACAAAAGTATAAAAGGAATGTGAAAAGTTGACGGTACGAGTAACTCTGTACTCCCTCTCTCTCTCTCTTCTTATCTCCCTCGCCTATAAACACAAAAACTTGATTTCAAGATTTCGCAAATGTAAAAGAGGACTAACTCTTTCATTTCTCAATTATTTTTTATTTCTCAATCTTTGAGAGGAATTTTGAGATTATATACAAAAAGAATAAAAGAAGAGAAAGGAAAGTATACTTTCTCATTTCATTAATTTTGTTCTTTTCTCTCCGGTCTTTTGTTTCATATTCATTAACACACATAAAAAATATAAAAAAAAATTCCAAACCCTTTAAGCATATCCTTTCATTTGCACACAGATTTGATAGAGTAAATACAATTTCTCATATACATATAAAACATGTCCTTACTTTATATCAAAAGTTACACTTATAATGCAATTTTCATTTTTAAATGGCCCCCATTAAATAACGCTTGAATAAATTTTAAAAGAAAATAAATTATGTATGTAGTCTGCATGCATATATATAAATCATTGCCAGCGATTGCTTGCAAATTAAGCACACATTTTCAGCTTGCTTTTGCCGTTGGCTTTACATGAGAATGCATTTTTAAAATGTTGCTTGTTTTTTTTTTTTTTTTGTTTTTCTTTCTTTTTTCGCTCTTTTATAACGACAATCATCACACATATCTGCTGAACTCAATCAAAATGATAGCAGTGTGCGTGCATCCTAGAACATAAGGACACCCACTGCATACATACATACGTATATACATACAAATACACCAGCTGTTGTCAATATTTATAAATTAACGAATGACCAACCTTCAAGGATATTTTAAGTAAATTCTTAATAATCTCATATGGCAAGAGAGGAGATGGCACTCAGTGTGAATTGATGATGCGTATGACAAATTGGGATATAGAGCACTTTCTCAGTGTGTATGTGTGTGAGGAAAAGAGAGATAGAGTGAGAAAGAAAGAGAAATGGAAAAAGCAAGAAAGGATGGATAGTTGGTATAAGCGATTCAATCTACCCACTTTTATTTCATATTATGTATGCAAAGTGAAGGTAATACTTTCCTTAAAATAAAGGTTGCTGTTGATGATGATGATGATGATGATAGTTTAAATGAGATTAAGAAGCTTATAGGTAACTTCAAAATTATTAATGACACATGATAATTTCAGCAATGAAATTTTATTCACTTTCTGTGTATATTATTTATACTTAGTTGGTTGAATTAAATTTCAGAAAAATAAAAATGTAAATAACTTTATTGGAATCGATTTTTGAGGATGGAAAAAGACCTTGAAGTCCTTAGTTCTTATAGTTCTTCCAAGAAAGAATTTTCGAAGATGACTTCGCCCTACTAAATACGTCTTAGTTTTTAGCAATTGAAATATAGTATATTTATGTAGGTATATATTTCTTCCCGACGTTCCAATATGACCTTAATATATGACTTTCATTTCTAATCTGGCGGGAGTTAATTTGTTTGATTTCGATTCTATTTATTTACATTTTAGTCTCCACTGTTTCCCGCTGACCTGCCTAGTTCCCTCCAAAAGAAGCAATAAACGAGACTTCGTTAAATTTGCTCTCTTTTCAAACCTGAGAAACAACAATTGCAAATATAATCATCAAATGATTAACAACAAAACAAGAAGGTCAGCTCTTAGTTCGTGAGATTTGTGTCATGTAACTTGAAAAAATGTACAGACTCCCCCTGTCGTTTCTGCTCTCTTCAGCATATTTTTTCAAGTTGCAAGATATAAATCTCACCATCTAAGAGCAAACCAGTGTTGACTTTCAAAAAAAAACGATTTCTGGATTGCGACAATTCGGTAAGTTGAGATTTTTTTTATTTAGTTATTGTGTTGTATATGTATATTTATATTTTGATTTAGTAAAAAAAAAAAATCAAAAATAACGGAGCAAAAAGGGGAGTGGAAATGGAAGAACAAATATATTCCATTCAATTACTCATTTTAAAAATCGAGAGAGAAAAATTGTGAGAGTACTGCTCTAGTTCGAAATCATATCCTCTTTTATTACTCTATTTGGCGATTAAAATGAGTATTCCATACCAGGGATGACATTTCTAAATTTCAAATTGTACCTAATTTACCAAAAAAGTTGTACCTAAAATAGTATACTTCATTGGTTCAACTTTGTAAGAAATTTTTCATTTAAAAGTTAACAATTAAAAAAGTAAAAAAAAAAAATTAAAACGATATTCGTTATATATAAATTAGATTAAATCTTTGGTCAAAAGCAATAAACGCTTTAATTGACTTAAGACAGAATTGAGTTATAAATGCTATCGTTTTAGCGTTTTCGTTTATTCCAATGCACATGTATGTATGTGAAATCCCCGAAATTCTATGTTTTTAAAATAAAAAAGAAAGGTATTCGCTTACATAGAGTGGCAACCAATCACATTAACTTCAAACCTTGTTTACTCGAAATGAAATTTTAAGACTTAAGAGGTACTGTTTTTGACGACAGTGAGTCAAAAAAAAAAGATCATAAAAATTACATTTTAGGGCACGACAAATCGGAAATTAAGAAAGGGGAAACGTTTTTAGTCATCTATAAGAACAAAAGAGGGAAACAAGTTTTTAAATCTGATAATATTGGTCATGAAAGTTCCGGAATTTTTTTCATAATCTTCGATTTTTCATAACTTTGCAGCCAAGAATAGTGTCAAAGCTCATAGCTCTATTATTACTGTTTATAAAAGGAAACATACATAATGCAAAACTCTTTTTCAAAGTCATAAAAAGCTTAAAGTTTAAGTTTAAGTGTTAAGTTTCTTTTGGCTAAGGACAAATTGTACCTAAAATGTGCCAATTGTACCAAATTTAGCTTGTAGTTCGAAAAAATTGGAAAAAGGTACAATTGTACCTACTTTTTCATCACTGATACTCGCCCGTTTTTTTTTTTTTTTAATGGCAGTAACGACAACAACAATATTGAAAATAAGTGGAGAGTGAGTGAGAGTGTTGCAGTGTTGCCATTTTGTGTGTAAATACTCAATGTAATATCTCTCACCCGTTCTTTTTGTTTTAATTTTATTAACAACAGCAACAACAATATAGAAACAAATTGGACAGTGAGTGAGAGTGTTCTTGTGTTTCCATTTTGTCTGTAATTACTCATTACTCATCTCTCTCACATTTATGCTCACCTTAGAAAACAGGTGGGCACAGTGAGAGTATTCTGTTATTCAATTATTTTTACTCTCATTCAAATGCTCATTTCTTTTATATGTAATTTGTTGTTGTTGTAATTTGGGTATTAGATAACACTGTGTGACAACGTTTTATATACTTTTGAGACCATATAAATTTATATATTTCATTATATTTTTTTAAATCACATATTCTTCACTAGATACTTAATAAAAAAGAAAAAACTTACAAATTTTTTACATAATGCTATCTGAAATATTTCTTAAGAAAATATAAAAGAAAATTAACTAAATTAGCTTTCTGAAATACTCAATTAGCTTTGAGCTAAAAGAAATTATAACCTTCTATACCATTTATTTTTATGATATTTCAGTTTGCATGTAAATTTTATTGCAGTTAATTTTCTTTATATAATGTTTTTTTATTGTTGCTGCACATTCGTATTACTTCACTACTTGCTCATATTATGTAAACTTCTAAAAATAGTAAGTAAGTACTTAGAAAGAGAGAAATATTTTTTGTTTCTTTCACATTCCTCAAAATGATTTAATTTGCACCGAACTTTTCAAATTAAATTAATCAAAGTTGCATTACTGCTTTCTTTATAAACAACGACAACAGCGCTCGAATGCAACTTATCACGCTACAATTTAAACTTTTTCTTTACTGTACACTTTCTTCAATTGCTTATTTTTTTTATTGCTTCTTTTTTTCTTTGCATTTCTATATAATATGCAATGTAAATGCAGAAGCGTAGATTGTAATGGTGTTTGAGGGAGTATCGAAAAAACTAAAAACTTTGTACATTATTGCTGCTGTTCACATTATTCTTGTTGTTGTGTTTGTACATACTTTCGATTTGTAAGTCTATAATATAAGCAAATACAATTTTAAGAAATGCTATGGAAAAAATTTGACAAATGTTTGTAAATTTCATTGCAAAATTCAAAATAAACTTATAAGGATGATGAAGAAAGTTCTTAGTTTTTTGAATTCTTTTTTACTTTACATGTTTTTTAATTGACTTTATTGTTATTGAAATAATAATGCTAAATATTATAAATAATAAAAGTTTGAATTGAAGGAGGGCGTTTTCAAAAGGGAGAATTTCGAGGTATCTTGTCAAAAGCTCAAAAGAAGTCAACAAAGAACGAAAAAGTCTTCTTCTCTGATGCCCGATTCAAATGAACAATGCTGCATAGGTTGAAGATGTTGTCCAAGTGGAATATCGCTTACGGAATTCAGCTTGGAATTCATTGAGTATATTACCACAATCTAAACAGCTTTCAGGGCCTGGGACTTTATTCGGCTTTTTATTATTAAGCTCAAATTTCAGTTCTCTTGGTTCAATAGGCGATTCCAGAAATGGGTCAATCAAAGAAAGTATAGCCTAAAATATAGATCCATCATAGTCAACATGTGGTAAAATCGTTTTAAAAAAGGAAGAGAAATCAGAAATTTTTAAATTTCTGCCTATTTTGTATATCGATTTTACTATTTTCGTCTTAGAATTTTAGTTATTTTTTTTTCGCCGAGTGTCAAAATAAATTAAATAATTGTCGTGTTTACAGTTCATCATATCTGGAGATGTATTTCTCACTTGTTGTAAATCCTCTCAGAGAGAGTTGGTGTGTTTAAGAGAGCAAAGATGAAAGCATCAGTAAACTCAGCAATTTTTAGTAGAGCAAATTTTTTTCTCTTTCGCTCGTCCTCCATTTAACCTTTTTAGTATGATGTCTGATGGAAAGCTCTATACTCTCTAATTGAGAGATCATAAGAGAATGATAACACGAACGTCTGACATTTGACTTTGTATGTGCTGTTTGCATTATCGGTACTTTCATCTTACTGCAATTAGCAACTGAAAGGAGATTTGCTCCTTCTGAGAAGAAGAGAGTAAAGCTTCTGTTTTTCTTTTTCGGCTTTCATTCCACCTTGTGCTCTTTGATTAAACGAATGAAAAACGAATTGCTGCGTTATTCTGTGCGTACGAAAGAGCATAAAAAATTTTTAACGTACAAGGCTTACTTTCATAAAAAAAGAGCTCAGTTGGTCATTGTGCATGTATTAGTGCCTATCAAGGCTGTAGAGTATTTTTACAGATTAAATTACTACACACAAACATTTACTTGCATTATGCATATAGATATTTCTCTTTGGAAATGTTACAATTTGCTAATGACAGCTATCAGTAAATTCACAATTAAAACTCGCATACACATACAAACAAACAAAATTTTGATTTTGTAATTTCTTTGACTTTTTTATTTCAGTTTCAATTAATTAAGCTTTAACTTAAAAATGTAAAACTCCCTATGTGTCAGTGTTAAAGGTTAATTGATAATTTCACTTAAGCATATGAATTTTTATTCATATATTTATGTAAAATCCACAACTCCACACACCACAAAAAAAAAAAAAAATAAAGGAATAATAAATGTGATTTTTGGTGAATTTGTTTCACTACATGCTAGATATTAATGCTACTTAAAATTTATTATGCTTTGAAGGTACAGACAGAAAAATCAATCAGCGAAAAAAAATAAAAACGATTTAAACTTATTTTTTAATTAATTATAAATAATATGCCTGGAAAAAGTGACGCACAACAAAAATTTTTAAAACAATTGTGATTATTTATTTTCCGGTTGCTTATATTGCTTAAAAATTAATTTATGTAGATATTAATTAATATGTATTTTTTTCCAATGCATTTCATTTTATTGTGATTAAAATATTTAATTCATATAGTAAAAAAATTAAATTAAATAAATATGTGCTTGATTATTATTTTTTTTGGTTTTTAATTTCCTGTGTTGCATAATTTAATGTAAAATTTTTATTGATGAATGCTAGTGAGCAAATGTAGCAGAAAAAATTCTGTAAATTGAATAAATTTTTCTGGAACTGGTGAAAAAATCAAAAAAACTAAAAAAATAATAATAAAATTATTTCTCTTGCAAAATTTTCATATATCATGAATTCTATTTCAGGAATTTTTCAATAAACACATATTCATGTACGACGGTTAATGCGTCCATAGCAACTCAACTCCTCTTTTAATGAACACTTCTTGTCTTGCGCTTTCCTGACCACGCAGGCTGCAGAACCCTAGATTAGAAAAAATTATGTTACGATTTAATTTTGTATAAAATTTTAAGAGTATTACTCTCTTTGTTTCAATCAAGAACAGAAAGATTTGTAATTTTTTTATGTTTGTACGAAGCATAGATCTTCTTATCCTTTTAATGTTTCCCCATCTTCCTTCCATTCCCTTGCCAACTTAAAAATGATTAATTATCAAAAAAAAAAACCGCAAATTTTTTTTTATTGCTCGTTCAATATCTGCATAAACTACAGCACCACAAAGTTTTTGTTGTTTTTGCAATTTTTGGGCATGTAACTCAACAGCAGCTGCTTTTAGATGATGAGTTAAACAAGCAAATGTCCGTACGTCTACGTGTGTGTATGTGTATATGTTTGTCTTGCCACAAAATACGTGACAAATTACTGCAACTCAAAAACTAAACAACAATGCAAAATTTCAACATTCAACAACAACAACAACAAAAAGAAAAAAAAAAACAAGAAAAAACACGAGACTAAATATGTCCAACATCCATTTTTCTTTTAGCTTTTACAGCTCTTTGTCAGCACATTTCAATTTTCGCTCTAATTTTGCTTGGATGACATAATTTCCAGTTTTTGTATGAATGTATAAGTATATTTTAGTGTTTCAAAGAGAGAAAGAAATTAAAGTTTGGGTTATTCAAACCAACAAAAAAATATGCAAAAAAAAAAAAATCCAAACAAAACATATTAACATATTAAAACAATATGCCGCACATAAAACAAAGAGAGAGAGAGAGAGAGAGCGAATCAGAGAGACAGCAGGGATGAGACAAAGAGAGAAGCATATATATATATGTATGTGTGTGCTCCTTCTCTTACTGTATCTCGCTCTACCTCTGTCCTGCTTCTCTCTTTGTCTCACCCCTGCTGTCTCTCTGCTTCGCTCGCTCGCTCTCTCTCTCTCTCTCTCTCTTTGTTTTATGTGCATATGTGCGGCATATTGTTTTAATATGTTACCTTTTTTTGTTGGTTTAAAAAACGTTTTTATAGTGCATCATGCAATTAATCACACACACGCCAACACTTACACACATATAAACACCCTACTACAAAATCGAAAGCAGTTCTACGTTTCTGCGCATCTAAAGCGCATCATTTGTCTAGTTTATTCTGTACACTTCTTTTGAGGGAAAAAATGTATAAATTTGTATAAATAAGCTATAGACAAAAATAAATTAAAGAGAGACTGTACACTTCAATGCATAAAAAGATTGCTTTTAACCCTTTCATGCATGTGCATCAGAGAAATTTTTCCTATGTATCCCTCAGCCGCTGGGTCTAAATATGCTTACTACATCCATGGAATTTTCAGCACATATAATCACAAAACAAAAAATGATTCTCTTTTAGAGTAAAAACTATTAAATTCATTCTGAGTTTTGCTTTTGTATGCAATTCTCTTCTATGCATTTTTTTTTTGGTTCTACTTTTTTGGTTCTTGTTCTTCTGACAAAAAAGTGAGTACTTAGTAAAGCGGAAAGATGTAAAATAAAACATGTGCGCATACATTTTTAATGTATTCTTTTGCCATATATAATTAAGCTTTTGTTATAAGTATAGATACTTCGTTTTTTCAAGAGATTTTTGTTTTTATCTTAGAAAAAAAAATACCAAAAGCAGTTCGTTTCAGTGAATGCATTTGTCGAATATGAATGCTTATTTGAGAAAAGCGAAGAAAAACGTATAAAATGTATTACAAATATGTACCCGAAGAAATTGAAATTCCAAGAATACCCTTAAGAACCAACATCAGTATAAAGTAATTTATGAATCCAATGATTAAAATTGGAAAATTCGATCTCACGAAAGAGAACTGATTCAAAATTCACATCACCTTTGAATGGTTTGAAAAAATTCAAATTACAAAATTGATCACCGTCTAGTTCAGAAAAACAGAAAATCATTTAAATTACATACTTAAAAATATATTGATTCAACAGATCAACAGATTCTAGTATAAATGGTAAAAATGGTGTACGAGATCTATTGAATTTGCTTTGAATGAATGACAAAAAGAAGGTTAAGTCTATTAGAAATAAGCTCGATGAGATAGTCAGAGGCTATCAGAGGCTATATAATATAGACCGTGATAGATTTGAATAATTGGAATAACAGAAATCATAAGGCGTAGCAGGTAAATACTGTCAGAAGAAGTCTAAGATAATAGAAGTAGCATAGTTCATAAGAAAGAGACAGTGTAATACGATAAGAGGAAGTTTGAGCTATAGAAGGTAGTCAAACCCCAAATTTAGGCGATCAGTGATAAGGGGCAGTTCACATATTACGTAACGCAATTTTTGACCAATTTTGACCCCTCCACCCTGGTCGGAACACATCGTAAAAAAAACGGCAATTATAGCTTGCTAATTATGATGAACCAAAAAAATTTTTTGTTTTGCTTCTTTTTTTTAATAAAATGCGCTGAAAATCGTTTTTTCCACTGTTTTCGATCAATTACACAAAAATGGATGGTTTAAAGGATTTGCCATGCTCTAAGACCCAAGATTATATTCAAAAATAAACATTTTTTCTTAAATACCCACATCCGGTTTCTACTCCAAGTTCCAGTTTTTGAATAAATTTACAATTTTGGTCAAAAAAGACTCATTAGAAGAAGAGATATGACTTTGCACAGTTAGACAAAAACTTTCCGTATACCTTTTCCTATAATAGATTTTCAGAAGTTATCATTGGAAAATGCACGATTATATCCTAAAAACGCAAAAAGCAGAAAAACCGACCAACTTCAACAGATTGTACCGAACATCCAACCAAGACTTTTGACAAAATGCAATATAGAGTTTTTATTGCTATAAAAAATTATGCATTATGATTATACGACAGTAAATGAAAGCTTGTAAATTGGCCAATCGTCTGCATAACATGTGTGTGTGTGTGTGTTCGTGATTCTTCTTCGCTCTCACTTCACTGTTTCACATGAGTCACACTCATGTATGTGTGTAGAAAGCAACTATGTTAATATGGAGAGTAAACAAATATAAGAAAAACAGCATAGAGTTAAAGAGAAACAACAACATTTCATTTCATTTGTTTATATGTATGTATAATAAATTTTGAAATCGACAAACGCGAGTACTGGTATCTCCTGATGCTCTCTTTTTTTGTTCTCTCGAACACATAATTTACTGCTCTTACACTTTAGTGAGGATCAAAATGTGAAGCTGAAGCATGAAATAATAATCTGTTAAAAGTAAAATGTATACATTTTCACTCAGCAACGCGTTTCTAAGCAGCTTTTTTTGATTTTGCACCCGAGAAACGCACCCATTGCCTTTGATTACAATGAAAATGTGTATTTTACTTTTGACAGATTGTTACTTCACGCTTCAGCTTCACATTTTGCACCTTATTTTACTCTCTCATACTATTCTCTCATACTCACTAAAACAATACAATAGCCTTTAATGTGCTAGACTACTACGCAAAGGAGACAGGGCTCAAATCTCGGTACGCTCAGAAATCAAAAATAAAAATTTTCTATACAGCTCCACCGCTTGACTGGCAATGGCAAATCCTCAAGAGTAAAAATTGCATTAGAAAAGCTTTTTGCTTTGTTTGCCCCTTGGATTCGGCATAAAACTGTAGGGGTCTTCATTCAAGTACAAATCGTCGCCTGAGAATTGATTTGGCGTATAGGTATATGAATTTGTACACACATACGCCAAATCAATTCTCAGGCGACGAAATGTATCTCATTAAAAATGAATCGATGCAAAAGCTCGGTCTATGTTTTCCATGAGCGGTTGTGCTACATTATGTTTTTTTTCTGCCCCATACGTACTGAACTACACACCTCTACTCTAACCCAATCAGAGGTTGAAAACGTTCAATTGCATTCAATCTCTTGTTTCTATAGATTGTGGGATATTTTGGCATTGCCATTTGGTTATACTGCAAGAGCAAAAACAAACTAGAGTTTATTGTTTGATATCATATGCATATACACCAATAAATACATAAGTATATAAATCTTTGAGTACCTATGTATTAATGTGTGTGTGCATGTTAATGTGTGCCTTGTGGTTGCCTTGATTTACCAATGTCATTATGATTAATTTAGAGTTTAATTAAAAATGCATCAATTACAAAATTATGCAGAAATATCAAGTATATATATATATATACCTATATAAGCTGGGTGTAAGTTAAGAGCCAAACCAAAGAAGATTAACTTAATTGGTGCACTGATGAGCAGCTTTAATGTTAGCACTAGAGAACTTAGGTTCAAATAATTTTTGAGATAAATGAATAAATGTGACATAATTTTAGGTATGTTAGCATTGGCATTGATTTTGAATTATCATTGGAAAATATAATTCGAATGAAAGTTAAATATTTATTAGCATCAGCCTTAAGGCTAATCTTAGCCTCAGTTTAATTTTCAGCTTTAAAATCAGCTTCCACCCTGATCTTTAGTTTTGATCACTGTATATCAGTATAAATATAAGACTTACACGGGGGTAAATTACTCCCTTTCCTCTTACGATGCCTTGATTTTTTGAAGTGTATATTTTCATTTCATCTTAAAAATCTATATAAATAACCTAAAATCAATTAAATAATTTACTTCCGTTCCTTTCATCAACTTATGCTACCATATTAAATTTCAAATGCTTGGTAACTAACTAACAAAAATTTACCACAGAAATTTTCTACAAAGCATAATGACAGCGTGACAGTTTAACGACCTCGCTTTATGCTCAGGTTATAAAAATCTTAGAATTAAACTCAAGTTCATTTGTATCTAAATAAAAATAAATATAGTAGGTGTGCAGGTGTGTAGGTATGAATGTAAATTAAAACACAATTTCAATTTTCCCATAATCTAAAGTCTAGCATCTAAAGTGTTTTCATTGTGTCATCAAAAGTACCAGCACTACCAACACCATTACTATTTCCAACAAACAATGAAGAGTTTTAAAAAGCAGCATGTGTATTTGAGTATTTGAATGCATGCCTGGCTTCCTCTTTCTCTCCTTCTCTCTCGCTCTCTCTCCCTCTGCAGTTGTGCTCATTTTATAGTACAACTGCATTTTGCTTACGTCAATTTTGGTTTTGTTGACATATTCTAAAGACAACAACATATACTAACGTTACTACCCTCGAGTTACTTCTGCTGTCATTGCATCTTTTACGCATTTATTTAAATGTTTCTTTTTTTTCTGCGTTTCGTTGTCTATAATGTGGCATGACCTACGTCGCTTTTATCACTTTTCTTTTACTCGACGGGCCATAAATGTCTCACTTAAAGTATCAGTAACTCTTTGTACATATGTATAAAAGTACATAGCTAGCATAAGTATATTCTAGGTACCTACCCACTCTAAACTAACCAGTAAGAAGTAGTAGTGGAAGAAAATGTAAGCATATGTTACTTTAACTTAAGCTTTTCTTCCTTTCATTTCAAATAATTTTTCTTTATTTTTTTTTCTTTATTATGCATCTATTTCTTTTGCTCAAGAGCTTTAACATTGTACTATTTTTCTCCCTCTCTCTCTTTTTCAATGTATGCATGTATGAAAGGAGAATATACGTGTATCTGTGGATGAGGTGAAGAGCATCTTTTTAAATGCTCTTTACTCTCAAAAGCAGTAAGCAGAATGCAATTTAATTGTTGTACCTTGAGTGTACTTTTAAAGAACCTGACAAAAGAAAAATGGATTCAAAAAGAAGAAAAAAAAACCGTAATTTTGTAAAGCACAAATTTTGATGTGATAACAACATCTTTAGTTAGGATTGAAGGAAAATTTATAGTGTAGTGAATTGATGAAAATTAAACTCAAATGTCACGTCGGTGTCATGTGAGGTTTTTTTGTATGTGTGAGTTTTATTATTTATTTTACTTTATGCCCAAAAGTATGCAATACATAATTTCTCTATCAAAAATGGTTGTAAAATATGCTGAGATACCAATGGAATAGTGGAAAATATCAATTGTTTTTATTTGTTGTATTATTTTATTGAACAGTTTATTTTAATTTTTAGTTTTTTTTTTTCCTAATTAAAATTGTTAAATAATATCAACAATAGGCGAAACAGATGTGTGAAAAGAGAAAAAGAAAAATTTTAAAACTCTTGAACCCTCATTAACCAAAGATGCCAAAAAAACCTTTTTCTCGTCAAAGGTCCAAAAGCGAAGAGGGCTGCCAACTAAAGAGTTCTATTACGGAATATCTAGCATAGGCGGTGGAATCGTTAAGACCGCAAAATGAATCTGCTTCGTGACAATGATGGCAAATAAAATTAAAATTGAAGCACAAGCTATCGTGCTTCCTCAACTGACTAAACTTTTCCCAATTTTTAGACTCAGTCATCCAAAGACAAAGAATTGTCAACTTTCAGAGTCTCGCTGACCTTCGTTGTTTTACTCCGGCACAAGTCGACATAGTCATAGGTAGTGATCTCATACCAAAAATCTTTCTGGAAGGTACACGCAACATATGCGGTAGCCTTCTTGCCCAAAACACCATATTCTGATGGATCCATAACCGAAGAAATTTCAACACACTCGGTCACCCTGCAAGATCCACTTAGTCACCAGCTTAAGCAATTCTGGGAACAAGAAGAATTGGCAGAATTTTGCCCTCCATTCGAAGGGAATAAAATCTGTGAGCAATAATACCAACACACAACCGTTCGAAGGTAGGATGGTCAATATGTTGTAAGACTCCCATTCATGCAAGAGTTTCCAAGAAATCTAGCATTAGGACACTCCCGAAGTTCTGCTTTGCAGCGCGTTATCAGCAAAGAGTTCACAAGAATGCTAAAGGAAGTGTCTGCAGACATTTCTGTGAAATACGCAATGCAAGGTGTTGACTGGGTATTCATACCACCATACGCTCTTCACATGGGTGGCTGGTGGGAGTCCGCTGAGAAAAGCTTCAAAATCTAATTAAAAAAAAGCAGTGTGAAACCACAGATTTACCTTTGAAGAGTTTTACCTTTCAAGTGTTTCCAGTACGCATTGAATCTGTGCTCAACTCTCGCCCTCTTTCTCCAATGTCTCAAGACTGAGAAGAGCTTATCGCGCTCACTTTAGGCTACTGTCTTCGTGGCGCACCGTTGCTGTTCCTACTAGAACCCAACTCTAAAGATTTTTTTTGTAGTAAATCGCTGAAAAAAGCTTAAGGTCCAACATTACATGTTCAGCAAGAGGTGCAAGAATGAGTATCTCAAGGAGCTCCAAAAGATATACAAGTGGAAATATCCCCAGGCAAACTTGATAGAAGGTGAACTCGTAGTCATCAAAGACGATTTCCTTTCCTCAAACGAGTGGCGTCTTGGTCGCATCGATAAATTAATCAAACGGGTGCTGTATCTGCCAGCTGGCGCAACACACAATACTCTTTAAAGTCGCTGACAGAAGGCGCAACGCCTAATAGGCCCGAGAGCTGCTGACCACCCCAGCTTCTAGATGCGAGACCCCCTTGGACGGGTCCAGAACAATATGCCGTAACATCGACGGGCTAGAAGCGAGACGCTGACGAACTCACCGCGTCCGTCGTCTACTTAACTCAGCTGTACAAGCGCCCCAGCAGCTTCTACAATGTCGTAACCAGTTCCAAATGATTCATTCATTACTATTCACTTCTTATTATTACTTCCTATAAAAACATCTAAGCAAACCGGGATTGCCTCAACGCACCAACATGCTATTTTTTATATTTTATTTTAATAAAGTTCTATAACGCTTAAGAAAATAAATAATCTTTCACTTAAATCGTTAAAAGTTGAAACATAGTAACGAACATAAAAACGAAAACAACAATGCGTAAAGTATGTTATCACAAAATGTGACGAGTGCAGAAGGTACTCATTAAGTTTTTTTTTTTACATGAATTTGTGAAAAAATTTTGTTGCGATTTTTGAATCTAGCAAAATGTACTTTTTGTTGATCATTACATATTGAGCACTTTAGTTATATCTTGTTTTAACAATACGATATTCAAAGGCAGATAGAGAAAGAGAGAACGTCGCCTGAGAATTTATTTTGCGTATGTTTATAAGTATTCGTAAGCTTATACGCGAAATCAATTCTCAGGCGACGAGAAAGCGAAAGTTTCTTGCAATAAAATTGCCAACATATTACCAAATTTTATTCAGTTATTCTTTTACTCTTTTTTCGTGCATATGTTTATATAAAAGAAATGGTGCTAAATTGAATTTTCTTCATGAGGATAAGAGAAAAATGAGCAGCAAAATGGAAGGGTATTAAATTTTCCCAATAGGTTGCTTATATATGTTTACGCATAGTGGTAGAGGAACTTTTATTTGTCCTCTCTTGCTCACCCTTTTTCTCTTTCTTGTTTTCTGTTTGTCGGTCTTTCATAATGTTACTTGCAATTTACTCTAATGTTATATGTCAACGTGCAAATGCAAGTTGCATTATTGCAATGTCACAATTTAATGGTTGAGCAAATGCTCGTAAACTTTTCACACTTATTTCTACTACTTACTTTTGTTATTTTGTTGCTTTCTCATACTCACATTTATTACTGATGTTTGTTGATTCACATACTTGTACTTAATGAAAATAAGGGTGTGTGTGTGTGTGTGTTAATAATGAATTGGTAGTACGTTGTTATTTTTAACAAATAGTTTAGAAATAAAAATTAAATTGAAAGTTAAGTTCAAGCTGAATTGGAATAGTTATTGTAAAGATTACATCAACTATGTATTTTGACTTTGATAACATCAAAGTTAGTCTGGGAACGCCTGGAGATGCCTGAAAATGACTTAGGGAAGACAAATAAGGTAACCATATTTTTGGTCCCTGGACATACAGAAATATTGTTTAAGGAAATGAGGTAGCCGATCATCTGGCAATGATGGCAGCGTTCAAGAATTACATTGGTAATGAGCCCTTTCTAGGTATAGAAATTAATACCATAAAAGACAAATTAAGAGGGGGACGAAAACACTGGTAGGTCATCTTACTGGACTCTAATCCCTGGGTTTAGATAATCAAAATTGCTAACTGGGGACTTAAACTCAAAGAAAGCTGATCTATGTTTAAAGCTAAGAAAAAACTAACTCAGGATTTGTCGCGGGATTGCTTTCAGGACATTATAAACTGAGAATTCAGATGAAAAAACCGTCGCGTATAACAGAACGATAGGGCCTGCAGATTTTGTCAGGAGGAAGTTGAAACACCAGAGGCGCTTACTCGCAAGAGAAAGAGATATCTGGCCAAACACTTTGGATATCATCAACACGAAGCCGAAAACCCTACAGAGATTTCTCAAAGGTATCGGCTTATCTGACAGCTTGTAATGAGCATATACTGGAGTACAAAAGATCTAATTTGGTCACATTTGATGAGGGATCACTGAAGAGTTAGTATCATATACTTTAGACTAGACTTGAAATATCCAGCTAGATTTTTCATCGGTCCCATAATACACTATTAGGTTAGAAGAATGACAGACTTATTGATTACTGGGGCTCTCTGCACTACCTCTGTGAAAGCTCTCTTCGCAATCCTTCATTGGTTGCCAACTTCACTTCTGGTTAAGCAGCTAGCTAAGTACTCTGATGCCAGACTCAGTGCCTTAACTCGCTGGACTAGGTCGAACATAGGCCATGTCAAGATTCTAATCCACGTTACGTCCATACCAAATAACGTACACAATTTTTACTCTATCCCTAACTTAAATCACACCTTTTTCACCCATATCCCCAGTAGAGAGAAATGGGTCACTGTCAATTCAATTGACATATGTATAGATGGGTCCAAATTGGAAAAAAGAGTCAACTGTAGCATCTTCTCTAGTAAGCTGGATCTCAGACTCCCTTTTCGTCTTTCTGACTATTGCGACGTCTTTAAAGCGGTACAGTTCATTGTCGGTGTTTTCACTACATCAAAGCTTGCCCTTGACTGCCGATTTTCACTCAACTTTTTGTCGAGTCACGCGCAGGTTCACCTATATTGGATGCCTGGACACTTGAATATTTCAAGTAATCGCAATGCCGACAAGTTGTCAAAACAGGGCTTGGAGCTTACCGATATATTACCTTCTTGCACCATTGGTGTCCCTCTTATGTCGACTAAATCGGCCATAAAGCAAAATTACCTCGACGAAGCAAAAAGATCCTGGGTAGTGGTAGTACCAGACTAACATGAACAGACAAGGCAGCTACTCAAACTTATCAGAAATTCCATCAGCATTATGACTTCGGTGCTGACGGAACACTGTAGAATGAAGAGACATGCTGCAAGACTAGGACTGCCATTCAATGACTTTTGGCGGGCAACGGCTCTGAGAAAGAAGAAGAAATCGTCTTTTATTTCATGTGCGAATGCCTATCTCTGGCCAGGAGGAGGCCTAAAATCCTGATACCACCTTTCTTCACTAGTCTGTTTGAGCTGTCAGCCATAAGTATTAAAGACGTACTCAGATTCAATATGGAATCGTCATGGTTTTTCCCTCCGTAAATGGGGGAGTCGCGCCGCACTGTGGTATCATAATAGGCCTAATAGTGCTTAAATGTGCTTTCATGCAGAAGGTTGCCACTCCAACCTACCCTTACCAAATGAACCTAATGCACTTTTTATATGTAAATGCAATCACAGTGACATAAGCTCTCTCCCAATGTTATGAGAGCTGAGTAATCTTGTATTCTGTCATTCTTGATATGTATGTGAGTGAGTAAATATTATTAAAAGAGAGAGCACACACATGTATACATGACAAACAACCGCAAATATAAAACATTCCGATGGTAGTGCAATTGAGATCACTGATGTTTTCTTCTTCTTTCAAATCTTTACTCTCTCACAATAGCTTCTCTGTGCTCTTACTACAGCAATACCCTTCGTTCATTCCTATTTGGCGTATTTATAGCATAGTAAAGAAAACTCAACTGATTAGCTACTACTTTTTCCATTTTCACAAATAGTACTGATATTATTTATGCCAATTAGCTGAGAGCTAAAAAAAACTCATTCGGAAAGCAGACACTATCTCTCTCTCTCTCTCTCTCTTTGCAACTACGTCTTCTAAACGGGTTTCTCTCGTCCGAGTGACGCACTCTTTCCATTTTTTTGTATATACAGTTTTTGCCGCTCTCTCACACTCTATTGGCATGGAGTTGCCATATTAAAATTTTGTGTATAGATTGTTGTAAATTAAAAGCATTATGAGATTTGAAACAATAATTTTCGTTAATGGCAGCATTAAAAGAAATACTCAAACATAAAAAAAAGGAGAACGCATCCATTCATTGTATTTGGGAGAGAGCAAAAAAGAAGAAAAATAGTGAGCAGTATGGTGAAGTTTTTGGCATTCTAAATTATTTTCTTTATACGACTATATTTTGGATAATATAATCAACCAAAATAGCTATTAAACTTTTTCTTAATAAAAAAAATAAAAAAAACATAACTAACTACTGCAGTCATAAGAGAACAATATTTCAAAACTAAAACAAGGACACAGTCTTACTAGGCATGATAAAATTTAAATTGGTTACACCTACGCAATAATATCGATACATTTATTTTATGAACACATTATGATACAGATTGAATTTCCCTCATAAACAAGAGTTTCGTCAATGAAATTAATCTTGGTATTATTATTTTCTTCACACTCACACACAATAGCCACACACACAAATGACTTATCACATGACACATACTTCAAATAGTATAAATACGTGTGAGTGTGTGTGTGTGTTTCCAGATTTACACTAATTTTCACTTAAGTGCAGATATCTAAACTCACACATACTCACCATAAATTCTCTTGCACATGCAAAAATATTCAAACAAATAGAACAAGGACATTTCTGGTGAATAATATGATGACATTGATGCTACTACTGCTACTACTTTTGTTGTTGTTGTTGTTGTTGTTGTTGCCTGGTACTTAGTTGTTCATTTGATATTGTTGGTTTTGGGTTTTTCTCTTCTATGATTTATGAAAATTAATAAAATGTTCAAAATACAAAGACACACACACACCCACCCACACACAAACACTTACCAACCGACATAAATAAACACTAACATCAATGCAAACACACAAATAACAACGATTGCTGCTGCAATTTCTCTTATGTCTTTATTCTTATAAGGATAAGCTAAATGGAGGGAGCGCATACTAAGAATCTGCAAAGAGTGTGTGTGTGAGAGAGAGAGAGAGAGAGGGGGAGAGAAGTAGAGTTAGCTATATATGTAATTGATTTATATTATTGTCCTTGCTTTTGCTGCTACTACTGGTGCTTCAGCTGCTGCTTCTTTGCCATGAGCTAAAGTCATGTGATTTTACTGTTATTGTTGTAGTAGTAGTAGTGGTTGCTTTTATTGTGTTTGCTGTTTTTATTGTTAATAAAATTCGATGAAATTATTAATGTCTTTTCTCTTTTCTATTTCAGTCTGCCTGCTTGCCGATTGGTTTGTGAGTGTATGCGTTTGTGTGTGTGTGTTAATTTTAGTTGCAGTAATATGCGTATTTGCGTTTTATGTTTTGTTGCTGACATTATCGCCCTCAAAATTTGCCTATACTTTGAAAGATAAATTGCTTATTGTTTATTGCGTGTCTATATATACGTACTTATGTGGCTATTACCCAGCAGGAAATGGAGCTCAATGAAAGATGAAACCAAAAGAGGTGGTTGAGAAAACAGAAACTTTGCACATCACAATTTTTTTTCTGTGAAATTTTGTTGCATTTATATTTGGTTTGGATATATGGCGTAGTGGGAAAAAAGATTTCTTTGCAGATGGTAAATCTACATTTATATCTCTCTTCCTGTCTCAGAAAGTTTTCTTTTTCCAAGCATGTAATAAAGTTGAAATTTTGATTCCGTTTTTACTCTTAGGCAATAATGAAAGGGAAGCGGATAACACGGGTTAGAGGATAAGGGAGAAAGGAAAGGAGTAAGGAAAAAACAGCATGCTAGGAAGAGAAAGAGAGAAAGGCGAGAGTGATAGAAAGTTTTGGTCGAAAAAAGAAAAGGAAGAAGAAAGAGAGTTTGCGATAAAAGGAAAAGAAAACAGAAGTTCGAAAGACGAAACAGAAAAATAAATTTTGTAGAAATGGGTGGGGGAGAAGGAGGAAGTGAAGAAAGTAGCTGAAAGTGGTAAGAAGTGGTAAGAAAGAATAATGGAGAAAAAAGATAAGTGAGGAAGGAGAAGAGGGAGGAAGAAGATAAAGGAAAAATAAGATGAGCGAAAAACAGGGAAGGAAAAGAGAAACAGCGAGAGGGAAAAAGGTGAATAAAATGGGAAAAAATGAAGCGAGAGAATGGGAGGAAAGAGAACTGTTGAAAAGGGGAGAACGAGGAAAGGAAAAACGAGAAAAGGGAGAACGAGATAAAGAGGAACGAAGAAAAGAAGAATAAGGTAGGTTAGAAAGAGGGGAAGGGAGAAAGATGAAAAATTGGAAAAGAAGAAGTGGGTAAAAAAGGAAAAGGTGAACGGGGAAGGGGGAAAAATATAGGACGGAATTGAGAAAGAATCAATGGGGGTGTAAAAAGAAATACAAAGGGGACGAAATGAAAAATGAAGGAGAAAAACCAAGAAGATAGAAAGAAAAGAAGTGCCAACGGAGAGAAAAAGCGAGAGAAGAAAGAAGAAGAAGTAAAAAAAGACGGAGCGAATAGAAATGCTAGAGAAAGAAGTTGGAACGGAGAGAGAAAGAAAGCTAAGAAAAGTTGAAGGATAGTCAAAGAAGACGGAGAGCGTGGTAAAGAAAGATATGTGTCTGGTAAAAAGTGAAAACAGCCTAATTCGACTCGACTTAAGATAGAAATTTCTATTATTTCTTTGCAACACAGATATAAAGAAAAGAAAAAAATAAAAACCGGAAAAAAGTGATATGAAAAGGAAGGCAGAAAAAAACTATGAGAGAATGTATGAAAATGAAAGACCGGAAGACGTAAAGGAAAAGGAAGAAAGAAAAACAAAGGAAAGAAAGAAAAACAGTGAAATGAAAAAGGAATATAACCTACAAAAAATCGACTCGTCTCGGTGGTCTAGTAGCAGCGTGTTAGACTGCTATCTTAGGGGTTCCGAGTTTGATTCCCGACAAGAACATGGCCATTTGCTTTTCCTAAAAAATCATTTCTGATGTTATTTAAAATTCTTGAAATATAACCAATAGCCCAAAAAGATATCTCATATAAAAATAGTTCCATCTGAATTATCGCCAGTCGACTGTTTAAAAGAACACAAATACAGTAGGGACGTCCATTATGACAAAAGTGCCATCCTGAGGGTAATAGCATGAAACATTGAAATTCCCCACATTCACTAAATTCATCCAAATGCTTTGGTTTAGTCCAGTCTACCTACAACTCCAAACTCTAAATGTCAGTTGGGGAAAAACGCTGAACCTGAGCAACGTCAAAAGATGACAGCCCAACAATTCAGGATCATCTGCGGTAGGTTTATCAGCTTATCACTTGTCCCGATGATAATGAAATGATTGATGATTGTCACCTGTCCAGATGATAACAAAATGATTAACGAAAGTAATACTAAGCGCAATTTCAAAGTAGAAGCCCTAAGCTCTCAAGATTAGTAAAAGGAAAAAAAATTCTAGAAATTACCAAAATTGTTCATAAAGTTTTGGAAACTAAATAAATATAAAAAATTCATATTGAAAATTGATTGAATTCATGACTTAAAATATACATGTTTCTTTTCTCTTTTATATGTTGTTTCTCTGGGGAGTTGGGCCTCTCATTTTAGATACCACCAAATAGCGAAAGCGTTTAAAGGGAGCATAAAATTGAAGCGCTTAACTATTTTCCCCTTGGGTTATTTACGAATATAATTTTATACATATTTTTATATTAGGGCTATGTCAATATATATATATATATATATATAGGTTGGTCATACAAACATATTTGATCAAGTTATATATTTATGTTTGTATAAATATATCTAACATATGTAGGTGTTTATATTTGTATAGATGCCCTAGATAGCTAATTTATTTGTCAAAAATAAAAATAATGAAATTGCCTACAACATTATTATTTATCAAGCAATTAACTTTTATTTATATACATTTTCAAGTAATATGAGCTTCAGTGTTTATCTCAATTTTTACAATAGAATAATCAAAAATTTATGTAATTTCATTTTATGAATAAAAGAAATTGAATTCTTGTATTTTTGTAGAAATTTAATAAATATGATTTGATTTGATTTGTTTTGCCCAAAAGGTTTTGAATTCAACTGGCTTTATCATTCTCTTTTCAGTTGCAATACTTCTCAGCTGGAAATATTAAAGGGTTTTTACTGAAGTGGCTGTGAATAAGTAAAATAGCAATTTTTAATGTATATTTTCATAGCAAATTTTTTTGCCGCGTAAAAAAAAATTTCTTGAATTTTCTTTGCATTGTAGAACTCTAAAATTTTGAACGTATCGGTCATTTTCCTGCTGGGGGTTGATTCGAGAGAGTGAAGAAGAGAACAACAGCAGACACCAGTGCTCTCGAATTGCCTATAATGTGATCAAATAAATTGTTATTGCATTTATTTCACTGCGTGCTTTCTCTCTCTCTCTCTATTATAATTAATTACTCTCTTCATATATGTATATGTATAGTACATATTTATTTTGTTCACACATACACGTGAGCGATCGTTAATGTGTACATAAGCCAATACCGAATCCGCTCGTACTTTAACACTATCTTGCCTATTGATACTTACTTGAAATATAAAATAATTAAAAAAATTTTTGAATTGCCTTAAGACTTTGATTGAACAATCACGACTAGCTCTAGCCGTTAACCTAGTACAAATAGGTTATGTGTCACTTTTCGGTTAAAAATAAAGTCCAAAGAAGTCAAAATCTTTAGAATAGTTTATTGAATTTCCGAAAAGTAAAACCACTAAAAAGTTTCAAACAAAATAAAAACAAAAACTGATATTAGCAAATTCATGAAACAAGAAGAGGCATTAGTGTGAAAATATTGTATTTTCAGTAGCTATTCGAAAATAGCTACTGAAAATACAACAATACTCACACATTTACACACTCATAAGAAAAACTGTCAGTAAAAAGTAAAAGCCAAGAAGTTTTCAAAAAGTTTTAGTTTCTAAAAATTTATTTAAATCGCTTCAGCCTTAACCAATACCAATTTAAACGCCAATACTATATTAACACACACATACATACACATCATAGCCACCAATAACCTCAAAAATCTATTGAAATTGAAGCGTGCTTTGTATAAAGTTTTTTATTTATGTATATATAACAGAAATTGTCAGCAACAGCTGAAGTTGAAGTAGTAATAGGGTAGGAGGGTAGTATTTGGTAAAGTTATATGCATGTATGAGTGCGTGGGTATGTGTGCAGTAGTGTTATAAAAGCTGTAGTAAAATATGCTATTCACATCTATGCTAACTATTTGTAGGATTGGTTGTAGTTTTTATTAGAAAATACTTTGAAAATCTTTTAAAAGATTTCGTTTTTTTTTATTGTTTTCTTGAGCAATTTTCAGCTATTGGTTTTGAAAACTTATGTAAGTATGTATGCTACATAATTTATGGTAATAATTTCTTGTACTATCTTTTTACTTTTCTCTACTCTATTGCGGGTTAAGTTTTTGGTTCGATTATTGTGTTGTTTTTTTGTTCTTCTTCATAAACGGTTATCCACTCAAGTGTGCGACTGTAGAGCGAAAGGAGAGACAGTGTATTATGCACCTTCTAGTTCTCTGTCGCAGTCTTTCTCTTTCTCACGAATTAATTCATAAATTTTATGTAGAACATAGAAACAATAAAATATTAAAATATTTTCTTAAGCTAAGTTTTTTCTAGTCATATAGATTTATGTGACCAAAGTACTGTGGAATTAATTCTTAGCTTTCTGTGATAGAATGTTTTGGAATTGCGGAAATTTTGAAATATATTAGATATTTCTTAATTAACAAAAAAAATATTTGTGAGATATCGATGGCCTTTTGTCGCACGTTCTCTTTTCTCCTAAAATATTTAAATTTTGAAAATACTAATGCTTAACCTTCTAACCCGCAAGACTGAAATTATAAAAAAACAAACAACAGAATTTTTGTTTGCTGATGAAAGAAAAATGAATACGAAGTCAATTTTTTGATTAGTTTTTGAGTCTCGAGAGCTAGAGAAACAACAGCTTTATTTTCATAAAAGAATAGCAAAATGCATTCTATTCAAGACTCATTTTAGAAGTTAAAACGATTACTCTATACCCCAAGGCATACAAGATTTTAAAATTATAGGGGTCTGGGGCAATAACTCTCAGCATAAACACAAACGTTTTTCGAAATTTGCTGACATTCTCAGAACAGCTTGAAACATATTCAATGAATTTCTTAACCATTTCCAGCACCTTGCTATACTGTGCAGCAGCATTTGACGTTATTCAGAAAACTTTTCAAGCGTAAAAATTTGAAGCATAAGTTTCTATTTTTTTCTTTTTTGCAGCTATTATTGTTACGTTCAATATGTGGAGAACGGAAGAAGAAAATTTGTGAAGTAAAAAAACAAAAAAAATAAAAACTATGAAAACTTTCAAAATTCTATTACTAACCACAATTTATGGTATATTAGTTGAGTTTTAATAAGTTGCGCGAGTAAAGTACACACATAAATATTATAAGCATATACACAAACATAGACAACAAAGCATAGTCAAGTTATTTATGAGTTATAAATCATTTATTAAATTTTAATTACATTTATACATTACCATACATTGATTTCTTTTATTGGTTGGTTTAATATATATGAAACTATTTACTATAAAGTTATATTTTATGAGTTATTATGATATATTAAACATTATTAATTTCAGTTTTGTTAAAAAGTTTAGTCAACACTTGAGTGGTTGGTGTTTTTTGTTGTTGCATACAATTTCAATTCAATAATTGAACTCATAAATCTTTAAGTCTCTTTAGTTTTATACAGTATTATGGTTGCTTTTATCGTTTTGTTGCATCTGTATATATAGTACTGACTACCTTTCAACCCTTCACTAGGTTTTTCTTTTAATTTCTTCATATACATATATGCTAGAAACTTTCTACACCTTCAATTATGAAATTACTTTCATATATCTAGTTGTATGTATGCAACTTGTGTAGTTTACGTTTTCTTACTTTTTTGCAGAAGAGCAAAAGTAGTAGCCAGAAATTCTTTCATCTCTATTTTCTGTTTATTCTTTTACTTTTTCACGGTTGTCTTAAGTTTTCAGTAATAATGAAGATGAAATAACACGAGGGTATACTTTCTTTTTTGTTGGTTATATTTCTTTTAAGAAGAAAGTTCTTCATTCCTTACATTTTTTTTATTTTTTTTTATTACTTATACTATACTCTTTATTGCTGTGTAATGCAATTTTAAATTGTTTTGAGAAAAATGGGAGAGTGAGAGGGAGAACAATGCTATATCTAAATATGGTTACTTCAATGAAGGGTAAAGCATTGCAAGGAAAGAAAAAAAATGCAACCGTGCTTTTGTGTTTCATATAAAATACGATTCCCAAAAGAGAGCTGTCATCTGATAAGTGCTCCACTTTTTTCCGCCATGAGAGAGTTTGGGTAATGAGAGCGAGATAAATTAATGAGAGAAGAGTAACATTTGGTTGAAAGCATAGCGTAATAAAAAATTACTCACATTCTCTGCTCTCAATTTTAATATGACGGCTATGTCTTATTACTAACAATGCTGAAGAAATTAAGACAGCGGTGGCCACCCATACATACACAATGTTCGATTGAGCACTCTGTCTATGGAACTGAGCTCATGCTCATTTGCCTGCGTGCAAGGCTTTGGTCTACGCTGAATTAAGACTACAGAAATTAAGAAACTTTTCCTATCCAGTATCCATTTAACTTTCTTATCAACCTTATGTCTGGTTTCATATTTCAGGTCAAAGCGAGAGAGAGGGAGAGAGTTTCCTATATGAAATTGCCAAATTTGATTGATTATAACATAGTAGAAAGCAGGCATTAATCTGAGCTTGAAAAGAAGTACCAGCATAATAAAATTTTGTATTCAATTTGTTTCTTACCAAGAACTCCAGATCCCAACGAATTATTAGGAGTGCAAGCTGCGTGCTTCCATTTTCTATTTACCCTCAAATAAATTCATTTAGTTTCTCATTTATATATGCATTTGTTTGTTTATAAATTGATAGAGTCTGTCTGGAAACTGCATAAATATATGTATTGTGCTGATTGGCAAAAAATCTATAAGTTTTCTGAAATCTTGTTGCTGAGACTATAAATATTTTCTTTGTATTTTAAAAGGGTCAAATTGTCAACATACGTAAGACTAAGACACTGATTAAAATCAGTCGAAATCAAGTGGGCAAGACGATTTCCGTTGCGTCTTTTCGCAGTGTATGTCCTACCCATGACCATTGGTTTCATATTGCATTTAATGTATTGATTGTTATTGCTAATGAAATTTGGCCACCTAACCTCAAGAACACGACGGAAACATCTATTTACAAAGCTTTGGATTTTTGCAGTGAGAAAGTCAATTGTAAGCCAGATTTCGCATTCGTGGAGCAGTACAGAAATAACGCTCGCTTTGGGGCGGTAGCTGAGCTTATGGGAGTGAATTTTATTTTGCTTTAAGCCTAAAAGTATGCAACACATAATTTCTATATCAAAAATGGTTGCGGAATATAATAACATATCAATGGAATTCTTCTTATTTAGAGAAAATATTTCATCATATATTTAAGATTGGTGAACATTTTCTTTTTGGGAAATAAGTTTTTGATTTAAATGTAAAGTCTTTTAAAACTATATTCCTAGAATATTTCTCTTCAAAACTATTGAACTCTTTTGCCAAGAAACTAAACTTAAGCTGTTATTACTCTTTACCACAGAATTATTTACTTCCGAAATAAGTTTTTTACTATGATGAATGCGCTGTCATAATTTTAACATTATATTTGTTTTCCTTGTTCGCAATTTTGCGAACAAGTTGCCATGATATTACGCTTATTAAAAATTAAGCTCTATGTACATCATAGTACATGTCTTCACACAGACTACAACCGCATTTTTCAAGAGCAAGCAAAACAAATTAGTCTAACTAATGACAAAACCATGAAAACAAAAGAAGATAAATTAAAACAGAATTATATTAAAAAAAAGTCTTTTCATTTTTTAAACCGAAAATTCCGCAAATTTTTTACTAGAAAATACAAAACAAGAAATGTAATAAAAATTAAAAGCAAAACTGCAATAAAACTCAAGTAAGCAACTTTTTATATTAAATCCTTTTTTTATATTTAAGTTATAAATTAGAGATTTTTTTATTTCTGTTTTCTTCTTATTAACTTTATTATAATTTTTTTTTTTTTTTTGTTTAAATTCTTTTTTATGGTTTTTCCTCCGCATTTTTCAAAACAGTAGCATATTTTTAAAATGCACCATATTTATTTAGTTATTTGCATATACTTTACTTAGTTTCAGCACTTTTCCCCTCTCACCACACAACTTTGTCTCTTTTAAAATCTTTTTCCAGCCACTACTATTTACTTTAATGTTTCCTTCCTGCTTATTTTCTACTTTTTGTTGCTTCTGCATTTTATAAATATATATCTATATCGCAGTTGTCTACTTATATTTTTTTAGCTTTTTAACAAGTTAACGTCATTCGCTCTTAGTATCCAGTAGCTTTATTATTATTGCTCACCAGCACAGCGCACTCAGTCAGTGATATCCTTAATTTGTATTAGTTAAAATAAAAATATGAATGCATAAAGTTTTTAGATTGTATTACTATTTTTTAATGTTTATTTTTTTTTCTTTTCAGAATTAAATAACAAATTAACATTATATAATTGTCAACTAGATTGCAAATAAAACGCAATTCATTCATATAAAGTAAGTAGAAATAATAAGTAAAAAGGAAGAACCAGTAATACTAGAGACGTTTGTAATGTGGTCGTAGATAATAGTAAAAAGTATAGAATAAAAATTTTAAAATATCTGAGTACCTTTAAAATAGTAATAGAAAAAATAATTGTTTAATAGGAACATTAAGCTATTTTGGGTGCAAAGAAATATATTTTCATATATTTTTAACTACATATCTAAAAAAACAAAAAGTTAGATTTAACAAAAGATTCTTTAAATTGTTGCTTATTTATAATTAGAGCATACACATGCCGTAAGAGAAATATAAAAAAATTATATTCAATTTATTGATTTTTCTTTCACTATTTTTCATTTTCAGATACATGGAAATTTCTTGCAAAAAAAAAACAATTAAATTTGTGTCACTTATATACACATAAATCTCATTAATTAAACTGCATTAAAAGATTTAAAATATTTAGATTCATGTGTTATTAAAATTAAATTTCTCTGAATTGATTAAATATTTATTAATAGGCAAAGAAATAAATTAATTATAGCATACCATGTCGTATGAGTAATATGTATTAAATAATGAAATAGAAGACGTTGATAGTGAGAAGTAGGGAGAGAAAGAAGGAAATAGAGTAGGAGGAGTGGAGAACGAAAGGAATAAGTTTATGTAAGGAAGAGGAAGGGAGGAGGAAGGGAGGAGGAAGGGAGGAGGAAGGGAAGAGGAAGGGAAGAGGAAGGGAAGAGGAAGGGAGGAGTAAGGGAAGAGGAAGGGAAGAGGAAGGGAAGAGGAAGGGAAGAGGAAGGGAAGAGGAAGGGAAGAGGAAGGGAAGAGGAAGGGAAGAGGAAGGGAAGAGGAAGGGAAGAGGAAGGGAAGAGGAAGGGAAGAGGAAGGGAAGAGGAAGGGAAGAGGAAGGGAAGAGGATGGGAAGAGGAAGGGAAGAGGAAGGGAAGAGGAAGGGAAGAGGAAGGGAAGAGGAAGGGAAGAGGAAGGGAAGAGGAAGGGAAGAGGAAGGGAAGAGGAAGGGAAGAGGAAGGGAAGAGGAAGGGAAGAGGAAGGGAAGAGGAAGGGAAGAGGAAGGGAAGAGGAAGGGAAGAGGAAGGGAAGAGGAAGGGAAGAGGAAGGGAAGAGGAAGGGAAGAGGAAGGGAAGAGGAAGGGAAGAGGAAGGGAAGAGGAAGGGAGGAGGAAGGGAGAAGGAAGGGAAGAGGAAGGGAAGAGGAAGGGAAGAGGAAGGGAAGAGGAAGGGAAGAGGAAGGGAAGAGGAAGGGAAGAGGAAGGGAAGAGGAAGGGAAGAGGAAGGGAAGAGGAAGGGAAGAGGAAGGGAAGAGGAAGGGAAGAGGAAGGGAAGAGGAAGGGAAGAGGAAGGGAAGAGGAAGGGAAGAGGAAGGGAAGAGGAAGGGAAGAGGAAGAGAAGAGGAAGGAAGAGGAAGGGAAGAGGAAGGGAAGAGGAAGGGAAGAGGAAGGGAAGAGGAAGGGAAGAGGAAGGGAAGAGGAAGGGAAGAGGAAGGGAAGAGGAAGGGAAGAGGAAGGGAAGAGGAAGGGAAGAGGAAGGGAAGAGAAAGGGAAGAGGAAGGGAAGAGGAAGGGAAGAGGAAGGGAAGAGGAAGGGAAGAGGAAGGGAAGAGGAAGGGAAGAGGAAGGGAAGAGGAAGGGAAGAGGAAGGGAAGAGGAAGGGAAGAGGAAGGGAAGAGGAAGGGAAGAGGAAGGGAAGAGGAAGGGAAGAGGAAGGGAAGAGGAAGGGAAGAGGAAGGGAAGAGGAAGGGAAGAGGAAGGGAAGAGGAAGGAAGAGGAAGGGAAGAGGAAGGGAAGAGGAAGGGAAGAGGAAGGGAAGAGGAAGGGAAGAGGAAGGGAAGAGGAAGGGAAGAGGAAGGGAAGAGGAAGGGAAGAGGAAGGGAAGAGGAAGGGAAGAGGAAGGGAAGAGGAAGGGAAGAGGAAGGGAAGAGGAAGGGAAGAGGAAGGGAAGAGGAAGGGAAGAGGAAGGGAAGAGGAAGGGAAGAGGAAGGGAAGAGGAAGGGAAGAGGAAGGGAAGAGGAAGGGAAGAGGAAGGGAAGAGGAAGGGAAGAGGAAGGGAAGAGGAAGGGAAGAGGAAGGGAAGAGGAAGGGAAGAGGAAGGGAAGAGGAAGGGAAGAGGAAGGGAAGAGGAAGGGAAGAGGAAGGGAAGAGGAAGGGAAGAGGAAGGGAAGAGGAAGGGAAGAGGAAGGGAAGAGGAAGGGAAGAGGAAGGGAAGAGGAAGGGAAGAGGAAGGGAAGAGGAAGGGAAGAGGAAGGGAAGAGGAAGGGAAGAGGAAGGGAAGAGGAAGGGAAGAGGAAGGGAAGAGGAAGGGAAGAGGAAGGGAAGAGGAAGGGAAGAGGAAGGGAAGAGGAAGGGAAGAGGAAGGGAAGAGGAAGGGAAGAGGATGGGAAGAGGAAGGGAAGAGGAAGGGAAGAGGAAGGGAAGAGGAAGGGAAGAGGAAGGGAAGAGGAAGGGAAGAGGAAGGGAAGAGGAAGGGAATAGGAAGGGAAGAGGAAGGGAAGAGGAAGGGAAGAGGAAGGGAAGAGGAAGGGAAGAGGAAGGGAAGAGGAAGGGAAGAGGAAGGGAAGAGGAAGGGAAGAGGAAGGGAAGAGGAAGGGAAGAGGAAGGGAAGAGGAAGAAGAACATTTCGTGATAGAATGGAAGAAAATTGAATTCATTCGCCATGACAGCAATGAGTGCAGCTCAAAACTACTTCATTCTTTTACAGCTTTGGGAAGAGGAAAAATTACAAACAGAAATAAATAGAAAAGAAATGGAAGCGAGAAAAAATATCGGAAAAGAAAAAATATAAAAGAGCGGGGCAAATCAGCATTGAGACGAAAGTGTAAAGAGAACAAATTAGAAGATAAGAGTAAAGGGGAAAAGTGTGAAAAAGGAATAAAGAGAATATATAAAATAAAATAAAAATATATTAAAAGTGAAAAGAAAAATAAAAAGAGAGAATAGTGTTAAGGAATGAAAAGAGTTGGGGTGTTCAAGAAGAGACAAGGAAAGGAAGAAAAGAGAGAGGGCAGAAGAGACAAGGAAAGGAAGAAAAGAGAGAGGGCAGAGTTCTTCGGAGACTTAAAAAGAGTACGAAATATAAGAAATTTACTGGGCGGAGTAAAGTAAGCAAGACTGAAAAAGTTTATTGCCTTACCAATTCATATTCTTGCGATGCACACAAAGTAACAGATATCTCTTCTTTCCCTCCTTTTTTATGGGTCTTTTAGCTCTATGTGGGACATATATCTATCTGCATCCATCTTGAATGCTCTGATTTGTTTTGAATTTCTAGATCTTTCACTAATCATACCAACAACATTAGTTAAATCAATTAAACTAGAAATTGTGCAAAATCCGATTAATCAAAACTTTTTTCTAATTCAAGTGGCAACACCATAACAAACGAGATTAAATTTTCAAGTTCAAAAGAATTAAAAAAAAGAAAAAACTTGAAAAAAATCCTACTAGAAATAAGCTTCACCCTCTTATGACAGCTATAAACACTTTCCCACTAATAATCACACACACACACACAAACACATGTATATGAAGGTATAAGTGCAAACACGTGTATATGTAAGTATACATGAGTGTGTTTGTATAAAAGTGCATATTTAGTGTGCGCTCTCAAGTGAGATTAATATGCATCAACACCGCACTATTTAAATGATTAATGATATATAAGAAGAACTGAGCATACATGCATGCGATAGAAACAAAAACACACATACACACACATACGTACATACAAATTCATACTTCATACTCTCACAACCTTATACTCAAAAACACTCTCTCTCTCTCTTTATTTCTTACTTCTGTGCTAGCATCATATTTCATAGTGCTTACATATAAATTCACTAACTACTACTTATGTAGCAACTACTACTACTTTCTACTATATTTCATAAAATAAATTACAAATTAATGATTTCCGCATTAAGTACTAGTTGTTGTTGTTGTTGCACAGCAGCTTTCAACAAACACTTAAGCGATATAATTCTTTTTTCATTTATAACTTAATTTTCTAGCTTGCTTTGTTTGCAGTAAGTAGTGAATTTTTTAAATATATTTTTTTTCTTCTATGCTTCATATACTTAATATGAAATTAAGCTCTAAATGATGTAGCGTTTCTCTTACTCTTTATTAATGATTTATAAATTGAAATTCACCTTTGCAAATATTTTTGCATAATTCAGCACGCACCTTTATATTTAAACTAGTGTTCGTACTTACTTACTTACTCCCATACATACCTTCTTATAAATAACTTAATGTCCTTGTGTATTTTGTAATATTAATTGAAATTGATGTAAGCCTTTCACACACGCATATAAGGTAGCTGCAAAGTAGATACTTGAAGGATTAAATAATCATCGTTGAAAGCAATTAATTTCAATTGCACCTGCACATATACATACATGTTCAAAATATTTGTATGTATTTGTCTTCTAGATTTTACTTTTGTTTTCTATAAAATTTTGATACTTTAATTAATTACTTATCGTTATAAGAATATTAAAAACGAAATACTTTAGTATTAAGACAAAGCTACAATGGTGTCGTGAGTTGCAGATTCAAGGATTTTTTAATTCCAGTGTGATTATTTAAGATTACTATGTATGCATCAAATAGAGCGGTAAGCTTCAAGGTTCAGTTTGAAAATACTTGCTGTTCTTATTTGATTGAGAACCATTGAAAAAATTTAGAAATAGTATTTTATTTAATTTAATAATTTTGTGTTTTGTACCATCAAGTCGTGGTGAATTAATGGTTTATTAAAATAAATAATTTTGAGGGCGGATCATCAAATTTAATTGTAAAATTGATTGATTTGGTGTGATGCTAATTTCTAGCGATACTAGTTAAAGTTATTTTAAACTGGAATTACTTTTTTTGGTATTCAAATTTTAGGGGCTTTTTCGGGCTCTTATATTTCTGCTCCAGAAGGGTTTATAAAGCCAATATCCAAAGGGGGTATATTTTGTTTTACACTTCTTTTTCTGTTACTTTTTGCTAGCTGATGCTAATCGCAACCAGCTCTTGTATTTGTGGAGTAGGCTTTCCTTACTACAAACTTTCTTTTTGTGTGTTTGTGAGCCTAACAAGCTGAGTGGATGAAATTAATATTACTTTTAGTAAAATTTTGTGGTGGCGCAATATTGAGCCACCGAAATCGAGCGTTTCTCAAGGACTAACTTATTTTTATGTCATTTACTACAATTTTATTACGGATCAGCTCCCAAGTCTTCACTATCTCATAGTTGGCGACGCAGTTACTGCTATACGTTACCATTTGCATTTTTTTTCTTAAAGCGCTGACTACGTTTGCTTAAATTTTGTTTACAATTAAAAGAAAAGTCATGGTTGTTTTTTTTTAATTAAATTTATAAACAGAAAATGAAAGAAGTGAGTTGCTTTTCTTTCTTTCCCTCTTCCCTCCTTCCTCTCTCTTCTCTCCTCTTCCTTCATTCTTCTCATTCTCATTTCTATCAACTCGTTATTCATCTTTTTTTGGCCATCACTCTTTAAATTTCTCTATTCCTTTTTTCTCTCCCTTCACCCTCACCACCTTCTTCCCTTTTTTTCTTCTTTCCAACTTTTTTTGTCATTGTGCCTATTTCTCCTCTTCTTCTCTTTTCACCCTCTCTTTACTCTGTTCTTTTACGATTGTCTCGTTCTCCTTTCTCTTACCTTTGTTTCCACTTTCTCTTTTCACCTTTCTTTCTCTTCCTCCCTCCCCTTACCCTTTCTCTTCCACTCTCTCTTATCCTTTCTTTTTCACTCGCTGTTTTCTATCCTTTTGCCTGTTTCTTTTCTCCTCTATCATCTTCTTTTCTTCCTTTCCACTCTCTTTTTTGATGTCTTTTCCTTTCCCTTTCTTTTCTTCTCTCTCTTCATCTTAGTTTTTCGTCTCTCTCTTTCCTCGTCTCTTATCCTCCATTACTTTCTCTTTTCTCTTTCTTCTATCCCTCTTTCTTCTCCCTTCCCTTTCTTTTTCAACTCTTTCTTTCCTCTTTCTCTTATCTCTCTTTACACTCTCTCTCTTCTCTATCTTTCCTCCCTCTTTCTTTTCCCCTTTCTCATCCTATTTTCTTTTCCACCCTCTCTTTCTTTATTTTCCATCTTAGTTTCCTCTTGTTTTGCACTTTTACTTACCTCTTCCCCCTATCTTTTGTCAACCATCCTTTTTGCTTCCTCTCTAAATACCCCATTTATATCCACTCTTCGCCACGTTTCTCTTCCCACTATATAAAGCACTTCTTTCAATTCTTTCTTCCGCTCCCCCCTCTCTCTCTACCCACTATATAAAGCACTCATTGCCTCTTCTCTTTAATCTTTACCTTCTACCAATTTTTTCTTCCCCCCACCTCACCACCTCCTGCTCCTCTTGTATCTTTCTCACTATCTCTTCTATCTGTAACTTCTGCACCCTCTCTTCTCCACCATTTCTCTTTTTCGGCCACTCTCATACTCCTTCACTTTCTCCTACTTTACACCCTTTTCTTTACCTTTCTCTCATCTTCCTCTCTCCATGTCACCTCTCAATTGCACTTTGTACCTACTCATTTCGAAATCCCTAATCACCTTTTCACCTTTTCCCTCTGTTCCCTTCTGGCATCCTTTGCTTCCTTCTCCCTTATAACCTCTCAACATACATTATATCGCCAAATCTTTAGTTCTTTTCTCTTCCCATCAACCTTTTTCTATCCGCTCTCTATGTTTCTTCTCTCTTCCCCCTTTATCTACCTCATTTTTAACTATTTCTCTCGTTCTTTCCCTGCCTCTGTTTCTCCCTCTATTTTTCTTTCTTCCCCTCCAAAGCTATTTCGGTCACTGTCACCATCTTTACCTTTTCCGCTAGCCTTTCCTCTGTCTTTCTCTCTTTTCAATAATATGTTATTATTCATCTCTCTATCTATTTGTTTTCTTCCTCTTTTTTACTTTTCGCTCATACCTTTCTCTTTTCCCCGTCCCCATCACTCTTGCTTTCTTTCATCGTCTGTGTCCCTCTTTCCTCATTCCTTTATACACCTATCTTTTTACTTCTTCTAAACTTTCCTCTCTTTGTTCTCTCCACCAATTTTCGAAAAACTTTCCCTTTTTCACTCCATCTTGCATTCAGTCTTCAGGCCTATTACTTTCCCTCTCTTAACTATTCTCTTTTTTATATCTGCCTTTAACTATACACCTCTATCTCTTCATATTTTTTTTTTAGCAACTAATGCTTTGTACGTATATATTATTAAAACACAGTTAAAATTAAGCTGCTTATGTTGAAAAGAGATTAATAGTATTTTATAAATGAGTATAAGCTTCATCGATTTATGTGTTCCAAAATTCTATTGCCTCCATTCAATATTTAATTCTAGGCAAGTACTACTCGTATATCTGCAAATGAAGTAGCAAACTACAAATATGTAATACAAAAGGTAATGACTAAACACTTTGTAGGTAGGCTGTTCAAATATGTCTCTCGTGCTCTCTGCTCGTGCTGCTGTTCTTGCTGCATTTCAATTACATATCATACTCCACAATAATATTAATAATAATAATAATAATGTCAAAGGCATAGCTGAGTGTTTCCATGCATTTTAGAATGAGAAATTGAAAGCTAATAGTAAAGAGGGAACAGGCGTTGAAAGGGAGAGTGAGTGATTGAAACAAAACATGTATCTTCATATCTGGCAAAAGCCACAAATCATATTGTTATTACTGTTATTGTTGTTGGTATTATTATTGTTATGATTATTACGTGAACAATGTCATTTTGTGCCGTCAAAAGCATAAGTACATATACTTAAGCAAACGTACACACACTCTCACACATACATACATGTATTTAAGCAGTCAATCACATATGCAAATGACAATGGAACTTTTGAGAGAGACACACACGCACACACACACGCACATATATTTATACATTCAATTGTGCTGACATTGTTAGGCAAATGTAGCAATATAAATTTTTTTTTCTTTTTTTTTCTTTGTATTTCTATATAAATTAATTAAAAATTCTAACAGTAGAAAAAAGTTAAATAATCTGAAATGATTGTGTTGACAATGATGTTGGAGTTATACATTCGTATGTACATAGATATACGCGTTAGTCAATTCGCTTATATGTATGTATGTGTATTAAAGAAAATTTTCAAAATTTTCGACAAAACTTTTAAATATCATATTTTGTTTGGTTTATTTGTTTCTTTTTTTGCCTTTTTGGCTTTTTTTTATTTTAATTTAATATTTTGTTTTGTGTTTAATTTTATTATTTTGTTTTCAAATTTTTGTTCGTGTTTTTTGTTGGAAGTTTCAAAGTGCTTTTTAATTGGCATAAAAGTAATTAAATATCATTTTTGCTAAAAAGAATCTTTTAAAATTTCCATATGCATACATATATACACAAAATGTATGTGTGCTTACATATTAAAATCATATTCTGATGCCATTATGTAAGTATCTAAGTGAAATGAGTTTGTGAATGTCAGCCATGTCGTATGAGTGATTTTTAATTTAGTTCAAAGAAAGTTCTAAGAAAAGTATGTAGCATAATGGGAATAGAAATAATCCTCAGAAGATTTACTTAACTCATTAGATTTGTGAAGAACTGTTGTCTTCTTGCCTTATCTACGTTTACTTTACACTAACTACGTACTTTGAAATACATATGTGGTTTGAATTTTGTTTTGGGAAATTCGAAAATTTAATACTTTTTCATACAAATTTAAATTTTTAGTATAATTGTAAATTTGTTTTGGCTGAATTTGTTTATAGTTGCGATGAAGAATTATTTCCCGTCAAAAAATCGAAACTAAGATAACACTACACTACAGGCCTTCATTCGTTCACAAAGCTATAGAGTAGATAAAGAAGTCACACCTCCGCGAAATAAGGAAAGTTTGAAGACAAAGTAGAAGATGGTTTTAGGCAATATGAATCTAAATGAAATACCTGCGGTATCTATACAAGATTTTTACCGTCCAACGTGAGAAACAAAAAAATGAAAAAGCGATAAGGGGGGAAAAAGCAAGGTAAAAAAAGTGACTGGTGAGAAAAAAGAAAAAGAAAAATATAAAACAACCGAGAAAGAAACAAAGGACAGGATCAATAAAAGTTGAAAACATAAATATATATTCCCTATGCTCTAAACGTTTCCCTTTCTATACACTACTGTCTTTTTCCCTCTCCCCTCAACCATTTTCTTCTACTCTGCACTTAATTATTTCCCTAACTCTTTTCCTGTCCTTTTCTTTCTGATTCACTGTTTTTTTTTCACAATTATTTTTTTATCATCATCTTCTCCACTTGTTATTTATCTTTCCTTCTCTCTACCTTCCCCCTTTTAGCTTTGGTTATCCTACTCAATATCTTGTCCCTCTTCGTTACTTTTCCCTGCCCTTATCTCAGATTTTCTCAAATTCGTTATTTCATCCCTCCTCTCATCGCCGCCACCCATCTTTTCACCTTTCTTTCACACTTCTTCTTGCCTTTCCCTCATCCCTTTTCTCACCCACCCTATCAACCTCCTCTCACTTCTCCTCACACCCGTCTTCTCAACCCTTCTCTCACCCTCGTCTTACTTCTCTCATCCCCTCCTCTCTCACCTATCCTCATCCATCCTCTCATCCTCCTTCTTAGTCATCTTCTCACTCTTTCCTCACCCCTTTAATCATCCACCCTCTCAACCCTCCTCTCACCCCTCCTCTCACCCTTCCTCTCATCCATCCTCTCATCCATCCTCTAACCCATCCTCTCACCCCTCCTCTCACTTTTCCTCACACCCGTCCTTTCAACCCTTCTCTCACCCTCCTCTTACTCCTCTCATCCCCTCCTCTCACCCCTATTCTTATCCATCCCCTCACCCACCTTCTTAATCATCTTCTCACTTCTCGTTTCACCCCTCCTCATACCCTTCCTCTCCTTATACCTTCATCCCTCTTCTCACTCCTCCTCCACCCCTCCTGTCACTCCTCCTCTCACCCTTTCTCTCACTCCACCTCTCACCCCTCTTCTCATCCTAGTCTTACCCCTCCTCTCACCCATCCTCTCACCCATTCTCTCAACTTCGCCTCACACCCGTCCTCGCAACCATCCTCTCACCCTCCTCCCACCCCCACCTCTCATCCCCTCCTCTCACCCCTCTTCTTATCCATTCCCTCACCCACCCCCTTAGTCATATTCTCACCCCGCCATCATCCCTATTTTTACGCACCTTCTCAACCGTCGTTTCACCCCTCCTCATGTCCTTCTTCTCCCTATACCATCATCCCTCTTCTCACCCCTCCTCCACCCCTCCTCTCACTCCTCCTCTCACCCTTTCTCTCACTCCTCCTCTCACTCCTCCTCTCACCCCTCTTCTCATCCTCGTCTTACCCCTCCTCTCAGCCTGGTCTAATCCCTCCTCTCATTCCTCTTTCCTACCTTACTACTACCCCTCCTCTTACCCACCCTCTTAACCCTACTCCCATCACTCCTCTCTCCCTCTTCTCAGCACCTGTCTAACCCATCCTCTCGTTCCTCTTTTCAACCTTACTCTCACGCCTCCTCTCATCCTCTTCTCTATCCTCTTCTCTGATCCTCTTTCATTTTGCTTTTCACCCCTCATCTCATCAACCTCTTCAACTTTATTCTCTCCTCTAATCTTGCCTTTCGTCTCAACTCTCCTCTCACCCCTCCTCTCGTTCTCCTCTCACTCCTCTTCTCGCTCCTCCTCTCAGCATCGTCTTATCCCTCCTCTCACCCTCTCATTCCTCTTTTCTACCTTACTATCACCCCACCCCTTTCCTCTCCTCTCACTCCTACTCTCAACTTCTTCTCATTTCACATCTTCTCTCCCCCCTACACTCTCCTCCCTCATTTCTTTTCTCACCTTTCTCTTCATTCTCCTTTCACTCCACATCTCATCCCTCCTCACGACCTTACTCTCCACCACCACTCAACGTTAATCAGGTTCCTTTTCACAACTCTTCTCTCCGTCATCACTTCTCTTACTTTTATTCTCACAGCTCCTCTTATCGTAAGGAAAAAATTGCAGGGCAGTCCTATTCGACCACCGTAAAGATAATCAGAGCAATTATACCTCCTCTCATAGCTCCTTTCACCACTCTACTTTACACTGCTCTTTTTATCCCTGCTCACACTTCTTTTCTCAACCTTCCCAAGAAAATTAAATAATAACTCTTTTAGGCTTTCTTTCTCCTTACCAATCCATACCTTTTGAGTAAAAACCATATGCTTCTCTTACCATATCTCTGACAATTTTACCCCTGTTTTTTTTTTTGTAACATTTCTTCCCTTTTCTTCTTTTTTCGCCAGCTCACTCTCTCTATTCTCCTTGTTTATGCAAAGTTTATAAATTTCCATTTTATATTGACGTTATATGACTCAGCACCAGGACCCAGAATCCTTGGCCTGGTATATTTTTTAATATCTCTAGCATTGCGGTCAACTTTTTTCAGAAGTTAATAACTATCGCATATAGTGACTAACCTCACTAAGAATTATTAACAAATACTCCCTGGCTTTCATTGAATATATTCGTAGATATAAATTTCAAACTTTAGCTAAAATAAACTTGGCATGTTATAATTTTTCAAAACTGAAACCGCTCTTAAATGTGACAATGCATTAATAAGTGTTGATATCCTGCTTGCCAGTGTCGATTCCAAAAATAAAAAATTACATTTCTACGTGAGATTTTAATGCGATTTGGATTGGAAATGAAACCGCTTCAAAATTGAACTCAATGTCAATAAAGAATATTAATAAAATATTAAAAAATACATACACTGTAGCTATGAAGGACATAGAAAAAATTAAAGTTATTGCAAACTTATGAAATGATTGTGTTTCAAAAATTGTCAATGCAAAAAGCAGTAATTGAAGCGGAAACGGAAATGCATAAAGTATAAGTTTACGTGAGGTCAAATAAAACCGATAAAAATTCAGGTGTTGAAAATTTTTTTAAAAATACTGCACATAAATATTTCAAAATAATTTGCTTTTAAAATCTTTAAGGAAAATGCACTAAATAATGAAATGAAATTTCTTTGAGTCTCAAATTAAGGGGGGACAAGAAAAGATATCTCTATAAAACAACAATTTCTCTGCCCTTAGCGCGTCAGCGCCTTATCTCTTTCAAAAAACACAATATGTAGCGGCAAAAAATTCCAACAGTCAAAGTTCAAAACGTGTTTGTGGCATCAAACGGGCTCACAGCGCTAACAACCAACACAACTCACACTCACTCACTCATTCACTCAGTGTGTGAATTCTCAATGCCACAGGAATGCGGCTGAGCACGTTTTTGTTTGGGAGGATGTGTCAGGTTGATGACCTGAAAATCACAAAGTGAAAATGCTCGAAAATGCCTAAGCACAATAAGCAAAAAAATAAAACCAAAGCAGATTTTCTCTCCTTTCGCTCGGTGGCCACTGCTTGCCACCGCCGCCTGTAATGCTCCTCCAATTGATATTGTACATGCAACATGCTCTTTAATTTGCTACTGTAGATAGCATATATTGTCATAATTTTTGCACAGTTGCAAGGTTGTCCGTTTATCGCCAATTGTGAACAGCTTGTAAGTTGCTGGTTTTAAAAATGTGTGAATGTGTTAAGCGTTTGTGGAGTAGAGGCGAAGTGTGTAGAAAAGAATTTGAAATTGTGTATATATTTTTTGTTCAATAACTCCGGTCTGGGGCGTCGAGTTATAACGGTTTTTGAAATAACGGGCAGAGAGGGATAGAGAAAAATGCCAGCCAAAAAATAGTGCCGTGCAGAAAAATTTTTATTTCCTATTTTATTTTATTTTTTTTTTGACTGTGCCGAGCAATGAACTCTAACCACTAAGCGACCACAATAAAAACTCCACTTGTCTTTTTTAAAACATTTAAAAAACAATTTAATTCTAATTCAGTTTTTCATAAAATTTCCTTGAATTAAATTGTCTGTTATTAATTTTAAATATCAGCTTTTTGTTATTGCTAAAACTATTTAAATTTGATAATAAAGTTAAACTCATGCTCGATGCGATTCAATTCAATGTTATATGAACAACTGCACACACACATACACACACACACATAAACATACTCTCATGCACAAATAGAGTACATGCGAATTATTTATTCACTTAATTATATAGAGTTACTGGGCATAAATAGTTTTTAAATGAGACAGTGGGGTGGACGAAGGAAAATTACTAAAACTCAATGGTTTCGAACGCGCTCAATTTTAAAAACATAAATTTTGTAGCAAATTATTTGTACTGAATAGTTGATGAGTGAAATTAATATACAGAGGTAAGGACCTGAAGTAAAATAGCAAAATACACAGATATTGCATGTGCAAGTGTAGATTAAAAAGTGAACATGTGTCAAAATTCTCATAAGTTTTTTTTTTTTTTGCAAATGTGAAATGAATGTCTTCGTTTTTTGTTTGTTTTTCGTTTTGTGCAATAAATTTCTAAATGAATAATTCATGGAATTTTCTGAACATTCATAAAGGAAATTTAAAAATTACGTTATTAAAAAAAGCATAGCATATGCTTTAAATAAAGTGATGTAAAATATGAAGACAAAAATCAAATCTAATGCGATATTAAATTTTAGATAGCAAATTTGATTTTTATCAACGTTAAATGTGAAGTTTTGTTTTTTTTTTTTTTGCTTTTCTACTCGAATTAAGTAATTTTTTAAGTTTTGGGTGAAAACAAAATTTTCATGGTATTTAAATTTTTCGTGCAGAGCAACTTTGAGTATTGTGGTAAAGGAAGCCAATGTGGCACAGGGTCATATCTTCAGTTCTAATAAGTTTATGCAGCTGCCATCTATCAGAAAAATGGGAACATGCTTTAGTTGCGGGGCGAAAGAACGCATGCTGTTGATCCAGGGGCGGACACAAGGGGGGACAGGGGGAAATTTCCCCTCCCCCAAAAAAGATTTTCAAACACTTAAAAATTTAATAACTTAAACAGGCAAAAAGGTGAACATAATTAGTTATTGTTGTTTTAAGTTATTACGATTTACTTTCAATTATACGAATAAGGAATAAACTTGCTCACTAAACCACTTTCCTTCTCTATGGAAATGTGCTGAAATAATAATGATACCTAAAGCAAATAAACCTGAAAACTCAGTGCCCTCATATAGACCTATAAGTTTGCTGGCAATATTCTCGAAAATATTCGAAGTAGTAGATTGCTCATAAAACTAGAAAATAAGAATATAGTTCCGACTCACTCATCAACCTAAGCACGGTACTCCTGAGCAATATTATCAATATTGTCACTGATTTTCTGGAACGGAAAAAATATTGCTCTGCCATATTTTTGGACATTCAAGAAGCGTTCGAAAAAGTTTGGCCTCAAGGGCTGTTATACAAATTAAAAAATTTACTTTCAGCTCCATTTTATTTGGTCTTAAAGTCCTATTATTCTATGTCAAAGTAAATGCTGAAACATCAGCCAAATGTCAAGTGAAAGCCGGAGTACCACAGGGCAGTGTTCGGGGTCCTACTCTTTATTCGATTTTTACCTGCGACTTGCCTGAAACTGATGGTGTTACTATAGCTACTTATTCAGACGATACTGCCATTGCCCCAAAATGCTTAACGTACCAAGTAAGTTTTCACATGGCCATACTTTTGAAATTGTTAGTCATCGAAATAAAGTTTATGCGTAAACAAAAAAAAAGCGATACACGAACGAGAAAAGAAAACGCTCTAGCCGGCGTTTTGGTTCAAATGGAGAATTTTTATTTTTTATTTCCTAATTTACCCCCACCCTCCGCCCCCATAAATGTTTCCTGTATCCGCCACTGGTTGATCAGTTGATAGAAGCATGAAATCGAGTGTGCTCGACTTTTTTTTCTTTTTCTTGTTAAATATTGCAATATTTTAAAGGAAAATACGGTTTTTTATTTAATTGTGATTCTAATACGAATAAAGTAAGTATTAAGTTTTGCAAAACAAATATGCTACAAATCGGCATTTCTGATACACTAGAAGGTGGGTAATGTAATATAGTATTAACGTGTTTTTTGACATGCTTGAAAAAGAGTTGGAGAAGAAACTGGTTTACGGTTGTGAAAAATAAGCTTTCAAAAGTCACCGGCAAAAAAGGCAACGACAAATAGACACTATTACCTCAGCCAAACGAGGTTCACTCGTTACGTTAATAAGCTGCATGAGCGCTGCAACCATTACCGATGCTCACCGATACCACTGGTGACGTTGGTAGCGTCACCAGTGGTAATACCATCACCTGAGCCTTTGCTAAAGGTACGAAAGCCAATTCCCTATTTTTTACTGATTCGTGATCAGCGGCTAAAAGCACTCCAGAAAAGCCGAGCCAGAACTCACACACTAATTTACTATTGTACAGTGTAATTCATTGCTGCAGTGATATTTTTTGTTTGTCAAATCGTCCAACACACGTGATTTCTGTTTGCAATTGTTCTAGTTCTTTTTGTTTTTAAATTTCGTATTATTAAGTAAAGCTTCTTCTTGAAAAAGTACATTGCAATAGAGATAAAAAAAAATAATACGGAATAACTGACAATATCATAGAAAAGAATTTGGAGATATTCAGTATTTTCGGCAATCGAGAAAGTGCCAAGTGACTCTTGCATACTGACTCCGAAAGAAGATATCATATTTTCTGAAAACTGGATGGAAAATCATGCGAGTTTAAATATACCCCTAAAATTTGAGTTAGATATTGATAACCCCGTAGAGTCCCTAACACATTTAATACACGTAGCTGCACTCCTATCCACGCCACCTTCAATGATAACAAAACAAAGTGAAAATCATTAAAATTAGGCTTTGAATGAACAATGATGCCAGAAGAATATCAAAAAGTTCATAGAACTAGCAGATCAGACGATCGTTTCGGAATCAGCTACGGTTCCTCATCAGTAATCTTTGTGATAGTTCCCTAATTCTAAAAATCTAAAAATCTATTAAAAGATTCTAATACTAATATAATTGAATAAATAAATTTACGTGGCTGTAAAGTATATAAAATTATCAATATGGCTATAAATCAAATTTGAGAGCAAATAAATATAAGTATTTAAATTTTAACTTCCCAAAAAAAAAAAAAAAAAAAAATCTTAACTACACTGACAACTTGAAAACTTCTATTGACTCCAATACAATTTATAATCATAAAAAATAATTTAAACAAACAACAAAAAATGCAAAACAAAACTTAGTCAGCAATTCTCTTTGCACACATGAGTGGCTAATGTCAGCAACATTGTCCGTGCAATACAAAAAAAAAAAAAAATAAATAAAATTCATCAAGAACAACAACAAAAATGTTGACCACATATATATATTTACAGGCACATACAGAGAAACCTAAAGAGACACCGAGTTTTCGTATGAATTTGGTTTTTATTTTGTGCTGCAAGAGCAAAAAATATACAATCTCCAAAACAACAACAATAAGGAAAACTGCTAAAAAATACACAGCAATGCACACGTAAATGCACACACATACCACAAAAAACCACACCAACAACAATGATGAGGAACAACAATATGAATTATATAACATGAAGGAAACAAAGAACAAAAAGTCAAAACAGGAAACGGAAACATGTCATAGTGTTGTTTTCATTTAATTTGCTGTACATGTGCGAGTATATGCATGTGTTTATATGAGTATGTGCATGTAGAAGTTATAATAAAACCAAACAAAAGATAGAAAACCTAACAAGATTTTTACAACACAAAAGGAAGACAAAGGAAATTAAGGGAAAACTTGAATTAACTAAAGAAAATTGAAGATACAGATGAACGAGTATAGTTGAGCTGGCTCACAACTAAAGTGATATATATATATATAAATACATACATAGAGTATATTAGTATAAATTCAAGTTATTCAAGGGAGTACAACAAACAAAAATCGACAGTAAGAAATAAATATACGAATTAGGTCAGTGCAGCCAGCAGAGCACACTTCAATGCAGTTCAACCCTTAGCCGAACGTTGTATATTTGATTTTCTAAGCAAGAAAAGCAAAACGAAACAAAAAAATCAAAAGGGAATAAAAATAAAATTTAATGAAATAATTTTGCAAATTATTTTTACTACTGTAAAAGCAATAAAGTTTATCTAGAAAACTGAATTATTCATAGAAAGAAAGAGAGTATGCGTTTTGGAGTTTCTTTTTTTGTTTGATTTTTTTTTCTTATTGTATGAATTTAACTTGGCAGCTGCCAATTTTCAGTTTTTCAACTCATTGCAGTTAACTAAAGTTTAATTATTCGATTTTAAAATTAAAGAAATTTGAATTGTTTCTTTTCTTCTTTTTTATCCGGGGCAGCGGACAGCGACAACAGTGCGGAATATTCAGAGAGGAAATGAGAGACAATCAAAAAGGCAATCAATGCCAATGAGAGAACACTGGAAATTGTCATAGGCAGTTAGAAACAGTGAGATGCAATCATTGACTATAAGGAGAAATTAAAATCAGTTGGAGATTATAAGTATTTATCAAGGTTTGTCAGGACTGATTCAAAGGGCAAAATTAGAGACCTTGAAAAGAAATAAAAACTAAAAAAAAATCAGTCGAAAGTAGTCAGAGACAGTTTTAAGAAGTAAGGGATATATTTAATGGCAATCGGAGGCATTCAAAAGGATTTAGAGGAAGACGGAAGCAGAGAGAGTTCGTCACTAATAGTGAGTGGTAATTAAAAGAAGTTGGTATGGTAGTCGAAGGCATTTAGATGTAATAGGGGGAAATCGAATGGTATCAGAGGGAATTCCTGGAAAGTGGGAAGAGGCAATCAAGAGCCGACAATGGCACTCAGTTGTAGTCAGAGAGGTGATTGGAAGTAGTGAGAGACCCACATAATTTATTTGTTTTACAGAGATATTTGAAGCATTAATGGGAAACTGACCATATTCCAAAAATATTGAGTATGATTCAATTAAAATTTTATGTGATATTTACACAATTTGTTTTCTCTCTCTGCCCTCATCCTCTCTTTTGACGTTTATATTGCTCATTTCTCTTTTTCTTTCTTTTGCCTATATTTCCTAGTTAGATATGTGAACTCAAGTAGATGTACGAAAGTTATTCCTGTATTCAAGAAGAGCTAGTGGGAGAGAGTAAATATTGCTTTGAGAGAGAGAGAGAGAGAGCAAAGAAGAAAGCATCAGCAGAGGTCATAAAACTCAAATTTTACTGTTTGTTATTTGAATAAATGTAATGTTGTTGTTTTTTTTTTTCTTTGGAAATTAAACTTCTTTAGCGGGGCTGTGAATTAAAAATTTTGCAATCAAAGGGAACTTTTCATTACACTCAAAAAAAAAAAACTAATAAGATACGAAGTTATGCTGTTGTGTTGTTAGTGTTTAGCGAACGAAGTCATATGGGAGCCTGCTGCATACTCATATCTCATGCGGTTAAGTAATTGCATATAGCTGAGCTTTCCTCTCATTCCTCCGATGAGTGTAGAAAGTATCAAGAGGGAAAAAGCTTCAGAAAATAGAAAGTGGAAGAGTTCAAAAGCTTCAACAACAACGGCCACGTGAAAAATCGCGTTTTGGTTGCACTCATACGAAACCAGTAAGAAACGAATTTATGCAGTTGTTATTCGGCTACATACAACCAAGCAGAGAGTCGACTTCTGGCAGTTTTGTCTCATGTGCTTCAGTGAGAGAGTTGATGAGACGTGTTTGTAAAAACGAAACATTGCTGTTGTATATTTAATATCAATAACATCTAAAATATTTAGCTAGTATTTAGTATTAGCTTTAGTATTTCTAAACCTTACGAAGCAAGTAGGTTAGGTTAGGTTGGAGTGGCAGCCTTCTGCTTGAAAGCACACTTAAGCACATTTAGGCTCATTGTGATACCACAGTACGGCGCGACTTCCCCATTTACGGATTGGAGAACCATGAGGATTCCATAATGAATCTGGCTATGTCCTTAATATTTACGGATGATAGCTCGGACAGACTAGTGAAGAAAGGTGAGCCCAGGAGTTTTAGTCTCCTCCTGGCCAGGGATGGGCATTCGCACATGAAATGGAGGACTGTTTCTTCCTCCTCCTCAGAGCCGCAGCCCCGACAGAAGTCATTGAATGGCAGTCCTAGTCGTGCAGCATGTCTCCCCATTATGCAGTGCCCCGTGAGCACCGAAGTCGTAATGCTGATGGAGTTTCTGCTAAGGTTGAGTAGCTGTCTAGTTCGTCTATTGTCCATAGTGGTCCATGTTAGCCTGGTAATACCACAGGTATGCTCCGCTACCCAGGATCTTTTTGCTTCCTCAAGGTAGTTTTGCTTAATGGCTAATTTAATAGAAGTAAGAGGGACGCCAATTGTGCAAGAAGGTGATATATCTGTAAGCTGCGAGCCCTGTTTTGCTAACTCGTCGGCATTGCAGTTACCTGAAATATCCATATGTCCAGGCACCCAATATAGGTGGACCTGCCAGTGACTCGACAAAATGTTGAGTGAAGATCGGCAGTCGAGAACAAGCTTTGATGTAGTGAAAACACCGGCAAGGGACTTGATTGCTGCTTGGCTGTCCGTGTAGATGCAGATATTCTTATCGAATGAATCGTTGCGAATATACGAAGCAAGTAAAAGGAATTAATTTTTCTGAACTAATTCCATCTTATAAATTTTTAATCAATTTCAAGTTTTAGAAAAACCAACAAGAATTTTACAGCACAGCGTTAGCGTCAGCATCAGCTATGAATATTACTCTTTCGAATACAATGACAGATTTTCTGATATACTCTTTTATCTTTTAACTTCTATCTTAATGCACGAAATAGTACAGAAAAAAACGGAGTAAGCATTTATCACAGCGCTTTCATTTACTTTATACTGCATTATCTTTCTACAGAAATTAGCTCTGTATGCGAAAAATTTTGTATGCTGCTTGCACAACAGCGCTACTCCTTAGTATACATTGCTTAACATACAAATTTAAAGTATAACAAGAAAGCTGCTGCTTCTTTAGAAAATAAATAAGCTATTCATGGTTCTAAGGTGAGTTCAAAGATTATTTTCCATCTTCTTTTAAATACATGTTATTTGGTTTCATCTTTAGTGTTGTTTCCCCATTCTTGCCATAGAGTATCAGCGTAACCCCTGCATGCATTCAAAATAATTTACACAATTTTTTATAAAAATTTTGTCATCTTGACATTTCTTAATTGCAATAAAATTACAAAAAAAAAAAAAAAAAAACAAAGAAAAGAAATAAACAAAAAAAATGATAAATTTTAGAAAAATTAAAACTTTTGTTTTTCAACAAAACAAAAAAATAAAAAAATATAAAATAAATAAATAACCATTTTGTATAAATTTCACGCTAAAACTCATAAATAACTCAGAAAATCGCATATTTTCGCTGCTGCTCTAAATGATAACTGCTGTGGCTCTGACACTTTCTCTCACATTCTTCATCACTTTCTCTTTGCCCTTTTCTTGTTAGTCTTATCTTGTTATTTTTGGCTTTTCTTTTAAATTATTCTCATTTATTTATTTTTTATTTTTTTTTGCTTTATACTTGACTGCTGCTTTGACACAGAAAGTTTTTGCAAAACAACAACAAATATAACAACGATTATCGTGTAAAACATTCAAAGTGAAAAGAGTGAAAAAGTGGAGCGGGGCGGGCGGGAGGTGGTGGAAACATTGTCTTTTTCTTTCTTTTTGTAGTAAAAGAAAGTAAAGTTTTTTTTTTTTGTTTTGCACACCCCAAAGGTCTTGTTGTTTTAATACTTACTAGGATTGTAACGAATATTTGGTTTATTGTTGAATTTTACATTCCACTTTTGATTTTATTTTTGGTTTCGATTACACTTTTGTATCCGTCTTCAGTTTCACCTTCAGTTTCGCTTTCTGTTTCACTTCCGTTGTTAAGTTCTTTCGTTACAGCCCTACAACTAACCGTTTTATTAAACTCTCTTCTCTTTTCTGCTGCCCATTTTGATGTTGGCGCTATTGTAGTAAGGTGTTGTTGTTGTTGTTGTAGCGTTTACTTCACTAAAAGCCTTGTCAGCCGCATGGCGCGGCACGCTTTCGCTTTCCCACTCTCTTTCTCTCACTCCTACTCGTTTCATCGCTTTCTTGATGTTATCTCAATCTGCATTTTGCCCTCTATTTGCTATTGTTGTTATTTCTGTTCTTCTATGTATTGTAGTTGTTGTTGTTATTTAAGTGGCGTTACACCAATTTGCTACTTCGTTTGTAATTATACAAATTTTAACATAGTATGTAGATACTAGATTACTCAAACCCTTTTTTCATGAAATGTGTGTCTATGCAGATAGACGAACAGACGAAGCAAAAACCTTGTAAAAATAATTATTTAATAAAATGATATGGAAAATGAAAGAAGAAGAGACCCGGAGGAGAACAAGAGGGTTGAGGAGGAGGCGAAGAAAAGGCGTAGATTTGATAGGAATTTTTAATTTTAGTTGTCAGCATGAATAGAATTTTCAATTCACAAGTTTGTTATTTGTTTTTGTTTTTGTATTTTTTCTATAATAAATTACATGGAATTCTTCAAACTTAATACTTTGCATTTTATTGTACGCGTATGAATGTGTGTGCACCAAAGTTTAATAACAATTTTAAAATTTATGCGTAAAATAACAGAAATGCCATTGAATTTACTAGATACGCATCAGTAAGGAGAAAGGGGTGGGAAAAAAGAGGTTGAACAAAGAAGTGAGTAAGGGTTAAAAAGTAATGTGAATAAAGGAAAAACTAGTAGAAGTAATGTAGAAACAAGTGTTGACATATTTTTATATAAATATGAAGTAAAAAAGTAGCATAAGTCCTTGCCTACTTTCACTACTACTACTACAATTATAATGGCACAACAGCCCATGGAGGGTCAAGGCCGAGCTTTTCGCTATTATTATTATTATTTGAAGGAAGGACGACTCGAAAGTCAGGCACTGCGACCTATAAGATATTTTGTACCAAAGCCCCATGAAAGAAAGAAAGAAAGGAAGGGAGAAAGAAAAATAGATAAGAAACATACCCAAGCCGAGAATCGAACTCGGGTCTCCAGAAACAAGAGTCTGGCACTCTTCCACTAGACCACAGTGGCGATGGTAGGACCTACAGTTTAACGCCGATTCCGAACGGCTATGTGGCAATTTTTTATCAGCTCGGTGGTCTTGCCATTACCAACCAAGGTGTGTACTTGTACACATTCTTATAATTCTCATCCACTTCATATCGATAGTGAATATAAGAAGTTTATGAGAATTAACCACCAGACCAAGACGGGAATCGAACCCGCAACCTTCTGGATGAAAGTCTAGTGCACTATCCACTAGACTATCGAGGTCGTCTCGAGCTTTTCGCTAGTAAATTAAAAAAAAAATATTTTTGGATATTTTTAATTTAAAAAAAAAAAAAAAAAAAACGACATCACGGGGCAACTTTAAATCCACAAAAAGACGGTCGTGTTTTTAATGTTGTCCTCAACAGGCCTGGATGGAATCTACCTGGCAGAACTGCAGCAATCTCTGAATATTATTATCCCCTGGTTTGCGATTGCGATCAAAATTTGCTATACGCTATATGTCGCTAAGTTCGAGCAAAGCAAAGGTTTTCTTCATACTCAAGGCGGGCAAGTCCTCACACGTTAATCCCAAGTCTTTCCTTTAAAACACTGGAGAGGTTGGTAGATGCATATTTACGAGAAGTTATACCAATTGTTAGAATATCAGAAACGGCGCAATACTTGCTCATAGGGCTCGTTAAAAACCATCTGGGACAAAGAGTTCGCCTTCATAGATATACAGGGTGACAATTGTAAAGTGACGCAAGTTTAATACTCTGCAGCAAGCTTTGCCATTTACCGTTACTTTAATTTAAAAAGCAAATTCATTCATCATTGGCTTTGCTTTTAATTTCATTTGAATTTTTGTTATTACATTTTGAAATTTCCATAAAAATGGACAAGGAAAATATTCATCGTGAAATTATGAAATTTCATTTGGCAAATTATAGTAGCCGTCAAATTGCAAAGGCTTTAAATTTGTCAAGTCGTACGGTAGACCGAGCTATTATTCGATATAATGAAACTGGTGGTTTTGGAGATAGAGACCGGGGAAAATTTTCAACAGTTGCCACTACTGGTTTAACAGAAAAAGTTCGTAAAGGAATCAAGCGAAATCCAAGGCGCTCAATGAGAGAAATTGCTAAGGAAGTGGGAGTAAACCGTGAAACAGTGCGAATCATTGCAAAATCAAAGCTTAACCTTAAGCCGTACAAGCTCCGAAAGCTCAAGATCTAACACAAAAAAAGAAAGATTTGCGACTGCAAAGATGCAAGGCGTTGCTACGCTCCTCCGTGTTAAAAAATGTTGAAAATATCTTGTTTACAGATGAAAAAATTTTCACGGTTGAACAACATTTCAATGCGCAAAATGACCGAATGTGGCTAACATCATCATCGCAACAAAATAGGACTGTTGGCCGAGTTCAAAAGCCAGCTTCCGTTATGGTATGGGCTGGAGTTTCCGCTAATGCCAGAACCCCTCTAATATTCGTTGAAGAGGGTGTTAAAATTGACCAGGCTGTTTATCGGAGCATTTTAAATGAACATGTTCTTCCCTGGGCCCAAGATACATTTGGAAATGAAAACTGGACTTTCCAGCAAGATTCTGCACCTTCCCACATGGCAAAATTAACGCAAACATGGATAAAAGACAATTTTTCTGGATTCATAACATCTTAAGAATGGCCACCATACTCCCCAGACTTGAATCCAATGGACTACTCTATTTGGAGTCTTTTAGAGAGTAAGGCTTGTGCATCTCAACACCACAGTCTGGAGTCGCTGACAAATTCATTAGAGAAAGCCTGGACTGAAATTGATCAGGAAGTCCTGCGGCGAACAGTCCTACGATTTCCGGATCGATTGAAGGCATGTGTGCCTGTGCATGTGGAGGTTATATTGAATGAGGTGGGGTTCAAATGAATGCTTATATATTTAGCAATGTTAACACTTAATTGTACTTAATGGAAGTACGTTCTTTTGAAAATAACTGCTGAAATGTGTGCGTCACTTTACGATTGTCACCCTGTAAAAGGTGCTTTCAACAATATTAATGGGAACGCTAACGAACGTAAGCTCTGGAAAATCTGGGCGTTGACTCTATATTATTTAGCGTATGGGTTTCATATTACAACATTTTGAAATATTTTTAAAAGATTTAAATAATTTTATGCATTCACAAATAATAAGGATAAGGATAAATCACAACATCTAACAATTTTAGTTCCAAGAAAATTAAAACTATATCACATCATCTAAGTTTTATAGCCAGTCTATCACCGTGTGGTTAATGTTAGTATACACGAAGTCTTGGATATCCCCAGGGTAGGACAGTTTGCTGCATTCTTTGACAATGTGGTGGATAGTCTATCGTTGGGCTCCGCAATCGCTAGCGGGGGAACTTAAACTTCTCCAGCGGAACAGCGGAGATGCACATCTTCCGTGATTAGTTCGGATCCTGTTAGGAGTCATCCAACGTTTGCGCGGTAAGTCAAACACAAAGAGTTGGCATGATGGGTTTGTAATGATGACATAATCATTTTGTGATGACGCTGTCCATTCTACTACTCAAATGGAGCTTAGATTGAGAGCATCATGTGCTAGCTCTTCTGCGAGTTTTATGGGTGGAAGTCGAGATTTGAGTCTGGTGGTGGAGTGACAGCAGCATGGTAATGTCGTCGTGGATGGGCAACTCAGCGTTTCTCTGCGCTTTATTACGTTCCCTTAATAGTGTGTTTGATTGGGGAAGATGAGATGGCGCAATATGGCTCAGGACAGGGAGCCAGCTTATTGACGTAGTTTTTCCAATGCCGGATATGAGTATTATTTTGTTGTTTAGTTGGGTTCACATGGGCACTGTTGAGTCATACTGCAGTGCAGTATTCCTCTGTGGAGTATACGAGTGCAAGTCCGGTCGTGCGGAGTATTGAAGCACTTGAACCGCACGTTGATACAGTGAGTTTTTGGATGATGTTATTGCGTGTTTTGAGTTTTTCAGCTACATTTCTTAGGTGTTGTTTGTATGTAAGAGATCTGTCTAAGGTTATACCTAGATACTTTGGGTTTCTGCTGTGGTTAAAGGTGGTGCTATTAAATTCGACGTTCAGTCTGGAATTACCTGGTAAGGTTGACTGGTAAGGTTGACTGGTAAGGTTGACTCTAATGTGATTGCCCTGATTGAGACTATACTCATCAGAAGAACAGTTTAAGAACATTGTACTTTAAGAAGACAGGCCTGCAGAGTTGCTCCCCAAGGTGGAGTGCTTTAATCCCTACTCTGGATGCTAGCGGTAAACCCTTTACTGCTGACTCTAGAGAGAGGGACGGGGTTGCCACGTCATTGCTTACGCGGATGATTTGGCAATTGTGATTATCCGAACACACTAATGGTTAATTTGCGCTTTAATTTGGCCACGCTGACTAGTGGGACAGAAAGAAGGGGTCTAGGAATAAACCCCCAAAAACTGAGTTGATCCTCTTCTCTAGGAAAATAGACTTTCTACAGTCTCTCTGCTAATATATAAAGGTGTGGAAATTCCTATGAAGGAGAAGGCCAAATATTTAGGACTCGCATTAGACAGGAAACTCACCTGGAAACCTAATATCGAGGAAAGAGTTAAGAAGGCCAATGTTGCTTTGTACATTTGTAAAAACGGTGAGAGCTGACAATGAGCGGATACCCAGGCGGCTATAAGATCAATGCTTCAGAATTGCCTGGCAGCCTTAAAATATATTAGCACCATTTTAGGGTACACTTAATATGGTTTTCGGCGCATACGAACATTGAAGGAAACAGCAGGGCTGATGAGTTAGCCAGATAGAGTACTAAACTACCCCTGTGCACGGACAGACGCAATATTGGTATACCTATTGCAATCTGTAAACAAATGCTGAAGAATAGGGTCGTGCGTGAGGTCAATAAGTCTTGGGCAGTCGAAAATACTTGTTTCATGACTAGGCAAATGCTGCCCAATTTGGATAGTAGGAAATCGAAAAGGCTCCTCAGCCTCTCGAAAGAGGACATCTCCAAGGTCGTGACTTGTAAAACCGGTCATTGGCGATTTGGCAGGCATGGTTTCAGGTTAGGAATATTCTGCTATGAACTATGAAAGAATCAGTTGAATACTTCTTCTGTAACTGCCCAGCTCTAGCTAGAAGCAGAACGGGGTTTCTAGGCAAATACGATTTTAATTTTCTTACAGAAGTATCAGGATTAAGATTAAACAAATCCTGCGCTTTAGTTGAAGTTCGAAATGATTTCAAGAGTAAGTAGGAGATGAGGTTTCCGTGTAGCGCAGTGATATCACAATGAACCCGTGTAGGATCTAAGTGAATTGATCATTTAGACCGACTGCCGCATTAACCTAACCTAATATTGTCTTCCAGCGCACTCATATATTATGACGAGTCTAGTATCGTTGTTAATTTTTAATTGCTACTATTTTTAAGTTACTAGGTATTAGTTGTCGGTCACCGCGCATTTTTAGTCGTTGATATATTAAGATCTCTAATACCTTTCAAAACTCTTGGTATTATTTTTCAGTTATTAAATTTTTTAGATCCATACATTTTTCAAAATTTGCTACTTTTCAGTAACTGGTAATCTTAAATCACTTTTAGAAAAATAACCTAGTTCAATAAAGTTTAACAATAAATCGAAAGAAAATCATTTCAAATGAACTGATAAGAGAGAGAAGGAAAGAGAGAGGGAAAAATTTATGTGTTTACTATTAAAACACATTGGTTAAATTCACATTTAACATACTCGAACGATTAAATATACTCAATATGCATTGACGTAAGTCAGTGAAAGCAAAAAAGCTCAAAAAGTTTGGCACACACACATATATACATTGTAATACTCATTACTAATCCGCATAACTATTTGAGTATTTTTTTTTCTTCCCTTTTTTTCTCTTTATCACTATGACAAAGCAGATTATTTAACTTCAATTTATCCAATTAACTTTTTTTTATATGTAAACTATTTATATAAAATAGAAAACTTTAAATAACTTCAAACTTTTATGTCAATAAATGTTGAAACTTTCTGCAAAATGTTTGTAAACATTTTATAGGAAAATAAAAAATAGAAAAAAAAAAAAAATGAAAAACCGAGAAAAATTTGCTCTCAATCACATAAAATACATTTTTCACAGCATTTCAGCAATAAGTACAATGACAACAGCAGCGGTAACAACAACAACAAAAACAGCAACAAGCATAGCAATAATGACAGACAGCAACTGCAGCAAATGTATAAACATGCATACACACATACATACATACATATATATAGAAAGAGATGCACAGATAAATTGTGACACACACACTGAGACAGTAATGAATTGTGACAATTTGAAAAACCAAAACATTTTTTTCCTAAGGGCAAAGAGCACAAAGCACCAACAAATATACATTAAAACAAACTCCCAGCAGATGCAATGCCATGATAAGCTAGTTTAAATGTTTCACGCTGTTGTGGTGGTTACGGTGAACACTCACACTTTTTTACTCTCTCTCTCTTTCTCTTTTTCTCTCTCATTTCAGCAGGTTCCCTCTCTTCTACACACTCTCATACCCACACAAGTGGTTTAGGTACATATACATTTACATGTATATGTATAAAAAAAATGCCTACAGTACGCAAGAGAGGTCATTGAGTGTACCAGCGAGCAAGTATCACTAGTGAGAGAGTGAAGAGTGAACGGGAGAGTGAACGGGAGTGTGAGCACGTGATGTGAGTATACATCAGCGATGCCAACTTGCGGGGAATTTCCCGATTTGCGGGGAATTTTACTGGGTGCGGGGAGTCGGGGTATGTGTTATTTTTTGCGGGGAATTTAAAGTCGTTCAGCTTTTAGTCATGAAAGTCTGTAGAATATTTTTTGTCAAATTTTATGTAATGTAAAACGTTTAAATTACGCAATATTTCATATTTTGGGTCATAAAATGTTCGTGTTTAAGTGAGCCCTACGATTTATTGGTTTGGAGAAATCGATTTTTAAAAAAAGAGTTCTATTTGAAAGTATACTTCGTAAGTATTTTGTGAAAATTTCAGAGAGAGACGCGGAGTACTTTCGTAGATATAGACGATTATAGCGCCGAGTGTCAGTCAGGCCAAAACAGTCGCGCTGCGCTTCGACTTCCCTTTCCACCGTTCAGAAGCAAGCAGTGCCTTAGTCCAGCACTTCCTGATTAATAACTCTTAATTATTGCTGACTAATCTGTAAACTTACAAATTACGGTCATCATAAAGATGATAAAGTATATTTTATATGTTAAAAACCAATAATCAAAACTTTGAACCGGTTATTCTCAAAACAAAGTTTTTGCCATTTTTTAATTGACTCGAATGAAATCCCATGTATTCTCCTTTGAGAACTTTGATGACCAAAAGTGGACTGAAGCTTATATGTTAAGAATTCCCAAGTCAGAAAAAGCGTTTCTATAAATCTACCAGTCCCATAAAAATTTGTTAAGTTTTGGACCGAGAAAGTTCTGGGTCACCTTAAAATAACACACACAGAGGTCAATTTCGTTTTTGTAAAATGTTTATATTGAAAGTGCGTGTAGTGCTGCTATAATATGAAATTATACCATTGCGGGGAATTCGATCGAAAATCTGGGAATTTCTCGAGGGCTATCGGGGAGAAAGAAAAAATGAGTTGGCATCCCTGGTATACATTGTCATTGGGTAGTATGTATGTATGTATGTATGTAAAGGTTGCGGCAGATTCGTAAAATGGACATGGACTTAGAGAACATTTGATGAATTGCCACAAAACCCAGAAATCCTAATAAATATCCAGGCAGTTGACATGTACATGCAACTGTGAATTGTTGTTGGGTTGCCGTGCTGTATAAATGTGGTATGGCGTAGTGAAATGTGGTAAAGAGCTGTGAAACGAAAGAGAGCAGACAAAAAGAATGTGTAGCATAATGCTGAAGGCGATGGGATGAAGAAAAAGTGAAACTCGTACTCGAACACATTACTTTCATGAATATAGAATAAAAAAGTTATGTATTCCTCTACATACCATATATGATAAACGACTTGAGTTTGGAAATGTTAAAGCACAAAAACAAAAAAAGGTAAAGTAACAACTGCAGGCTATTTTGGCATTGAGTATGTGTAAAAAAGAAAAAAAATTAGAAAAAGTATTTATGAGCTTATTGACAATTGGTTAAGAAAAAGAACAAATGAAGAAAAATGTGTGTTTGCGGTTTTAGTACTTGATCAATGAAAGGGAAGGAGAGAGGAAGCAAGAAAGAAAGAGCATTGCAAGCAAACTAAATCGGTCTACTATAAATAGAATAGAAAATTAAAAGGATTAAAGCAATTTTTTGTACTTTTTGTATGTATTTCAAAACAAGTAGACTAAAGTTGATGTAGAAAAAGTTGCGAGTAGAATCCTAAAAGACCTAAAACTGTTTTTTCCATTGAAGTAGTATATGCAAATACATAAAAAGTTTTCAATTTATGCTATTTTATATTGATCACATAAGGTTTTGTTTGGCCAGCAGATGTTGTGTAATTCAAAAATCTGATTTTGTGTTTTAAGCTCTACTCTGTGTTTGGTCAAAGTTTATTTGGAGATTACGATGAAGTACGGCGCAAAATTCGAGGAGTTAATACTGTCAAGTGTAAAAATGCAAGATCACAGTCAGGTATGTTTGTACACAAAAAAAAATTACAATATACACCATTTATTTGCATTGGTAGTTGAGAGTAAGTAAATATGAAAGAGAATGAGTACATAGTTAGTAAAAAATATTGATAATTTGTTTATTCAAATAAAATACAGGCAATGCGAGCACCGTCTGCATTTTTTTCTGTTTTTTACTCCGCTCTTTTACACTACTATCTTTTTCGCATTCAATACGAAAATCCCCTTTGACCAGTCCATATGACCTCAAGTGCACGTACTTCAAAGCTCCGATAATTTTTCGGATTATGCAGATTTACAACTAAAATTACCAAAAATAATGAGAGAGAATTGAGTGAGAAGCAGAAATTGAAAAATAGAAGAAATTGAAATTTAGCCGCAATTAAAAGTTGTACCTAGTGATTTGAAAGTATCAGTAATTGAAAAGTAGTGGCGACCGCAATAGGTGTCTAGTGATTTGAGTGGCAGAGATTGAAAGGTAACTATGATTAAACAAAGTAGTTTTTAACCCGTTAACCGTACACTGGGCCCGTTTCAACTTTGAGTTGATGTACCGTCTAAAGATCGTGTTCAAATGGTAATGTCAGTGTCATCTGTTATAGTTTGGGGGTACTGGAATAGGCCTGCATAGTTTCCGGTTCCCGCCGAAATGTTTGTTAGCAGCCAGGTGTTCATATACACAATAAATTTTTCTTCGGGTCCTGTAGACCTGAGTGTGCGGTTTACGTACATTTTGGTGAAAAAAAACGAAAAAAAATTCTATCGTTTTTTTGTGTGTTGTACATATTTTGAGTGTAAGTATTAACGTCGTATAGTTCAGATATTTTTTTTTTTACTTTAACCTCAAACAGACCCGCGTGTGCGGCTTACGTATATTTTGGTGAAAAAAATAAATAAAATTTCTACGTTTTTTTTTGTGTCAATTCGCGAATTTTATTAAATTTAAAAACGCAAACAAGGTGAAAAGCTCGCATCAGCAAAAACCTGTTTAGAGAGCCTCTCCATGCACCTTGCCAAGCCACATTTAATGAAGAGTTACTCGACTGTGACGTTGAAACTTAGCTTGAGAATCGGTATTGCTGAAGTCTTAAAAATGTCACATCCAGTTGAGCCCGAAAAAATTGAAGCCGCCAGTAGAAAAAGGTGCGCATTCTGCCCTAAGAATAAAGACCGCAAATCTTAAAATTTGTTGTCGTCTGATTTGCGATGATCATCGCGTTATGAGATGTAATAATTGTATATAATTTTATGTACGGTTTCCGTGCGATTTAATTATGTGAACATAAATGATGCTCAAAAACATTTTTTAGTGATGTTCATTAATTTTTTTTATAAATAAATAATGCAAACTCTGACTGAAGCACTTTTCAGTTTTACCCTCATTTCTTCACATTCAAAGTTCAAAATAAATACCGTTTTTTCATGGAACACTTATGAAATTATTTTAATTATAAATTATAGTATTTTATACGCTTCCCGTAAAAATTTCAAGTAAAAATATTAAAAACTAAAAAAGTTATGAATTTTTGAAGAAAAAAAATCCGTTTTTTCTCATTTTTTTTTTCGACAATTTTTTTTTGATTCTTAAAAAATTAAAATTAACAATAAGTACTATGCAGCTTTCTTGAACAATGCTTAAACTATATGCCAAAAAAGTTTGAAGTCATCATATGCGTGCATAAAAGAGTTATTAACGTTTTTCATGCTCGGGTCCGCTGGACTCATGTGTGCGGTTTACGTTATTTTTCGGAAGTGTGCGGTTTACGGGTTAAAAAATTATATCTAGAAGTTTACTAAAAAAGACGTCGAAAGTGTCAGTAATTTAAAAGTAGCAGTGATTGAAAAGTAGCAGTGATTGAAAAGTAGCAGTGATTGAAAAGAGATTACCCTTCAAACGTTGTATCTACAAATAAACAAAGCAGAGATTTAAAAGTATTCAAGCTTGAAAAGTAACAGCGAGTTAGTAACTAAAAAATAGCAACGATTGAAAGTTTCCCCTAACTGAGAAGAAGCAGAGGTAAAGGTGGAAGGAATGAATAGCAAACTAAAGTTCACATATGAATTTTTTGTTTATTAGGCTTTCCATTCCCAAATTTCAGTTCACTGTGACAGCCCATCAAAATTATTAATTATACAAAGTCTACCTTTTTCAAGCCAACAAATTTTTACTCTGCTACTTGCTGCTAATTTCCAGCTACCTTTATGAGCAGACATCTTCTTAATGCACTCCAAATTACATAATGCATTGACTACTCCATCTAACTACTTAAGCGCTTAATAACCCTGACCGTTCGTTTCATGCAGCAAAACAAACAACCTAAAAACAAAATTTTTAGACAGCAGACAAGAAAATTTTTAAATTAAAAACAAAAACACAAGAAAAAATATTAAAGTTAGTATTAGAAAACTTTTGACTTGTTTACCCAAGCACTCGAATAGAGAAAAGAAGCCGAGAAGAAACTAGCAATATCAACTTGCAGCATTCAGCGGAAATTCGTTAACGTAAATTTGAAGTAAGTATAAAGAAAGGCAAAAAAGAAGCAAAAAAAAAAATTTTAAAAACTTTATGGCAAAACTTAATGCAATTTGTTTTTTTAAACTCATTTTTTTTTTCTCTCTTCACATTTTCTTTTTGCTTTTTTTTCTGCTTTTTCTTGTTTTTTTTTCATTTTTGCGCAAATGTCAATTTGCAAAGTATTGAGAACATAAGTTGTGTCAAAGTTATGTGACAAATGGCGGCATTGAATGTGAATTGAAAAGGAGTGGAAAAAAAGAAGAAAAAACAAAATGAAGGGAAAGAAAATGAAAACTTGCATTGAAGATAAGTTGAAAAACAAAAATTTTTATATAGTTATACTTATTTTTTGGGTAAGTCATTTTTAATTTAAAGTATTTTTCATTTTTAAGTTTTGCTGTAATGCAAAATAATGCATTTCTTGTTTTTCAATATGCTTGCTACCTTCTATTTTTTATTTTTTTTGCTTGTTCAACTTTTCTAGTGTTCTTTTTCGAGTTTTCTTCTTTCTTTCCCTTCTCATATTTTTCATTATTTTAATGCATTAATTTTAGCAGCAGAAAAAAAAAAACAAAACAAAAATGTTGCAGCATCTTGGCAATTGCAATAATTGCTGTTTTCATAATTGAAATTCACAAAATAAAAAACAGAAACAGTAACTAGAACAACAAGAACGACGGTAAACCACACAGCAATCAACTGCTATTTAGGGCAGCTTTTCAGTTTCTCATATAAAAAAAAATTATGAACTTTATTTCATGAAAATTTTTCAGTAATACAATTCACAATTTTAGTGCAACAGTTCACAGTTCTAAAGAGAAAGAAATCTCATTCAAAGTTAATGAAGTTTTAAGTTTCTAACTCAAAATACACTCAAGCTGACGAGTGAATGAATTTTTCGGTTAATTTAACTCGAAATTGAAATGTGTTGAATCCGTTAAGGACGAGCGGGAATCATAGTAGAAGTAGATAGATCAAGAAAGTAACTTGGGAAAAAAATTATTTTTGAACCTGGCTCAGGAGCGGCTCAGCGACAAAGTGCCATATGGCACCGCCGGGCATTACTGGGTTAAGCATTGAATAGCAACCGATAGCTGGGGAAAGGGGAGAGAGATTTAGAAGAGCCCATGGGATATTCATACTTATTATCACAAATATTTTTATTGCTTAGTGATTTGCAAAAGTAATTCTTAGGAACTGTTTTTAGTTTGCCTGATTTAGTTTTCCGCTAGTAGTAACTTTTCTGTTGCTATTAGCCAATAGCTCCCCTCTTACCCCTATTTCTCCTTTCACCCCTCTTCTCACCCCTCTTCTAACCCCTTCTCCCAATCCTCCAAGCAACCCACCGCTCACCCATCTTCTCACTCTCCTTTCACTCCTCTGTTCACCCCTACATTTTCCCTTCTTTCCCCTCTCCTTTTACCCCTCTTCCCACCCCTCCTATCACCCCTCTTCTTGTCCTTTCTATAATCCCTCCACGCACCCTTCCACGCAAACCACTGCTCACCCACCCTCTCACTCTTCACTCACCCCTCTTCTCATCCCTCTACTCATCCCTCCACTTATTCCTCCACTCATCCTTCCACTCAGATGTGCGAATCGGTGGAAAAATGGAAGAAGACATGCACAGTGGCCGCGCGGATTATGATCAATCTACGCACCACTGAAAGAGAGAGAAAGAGAACAGAACAGCAGGAACAGATCGAGAACTGAACTGCTAGATCCACCCCCGCGAAGTTATACCTACAGGTAGTCCCGCGGAAAGAGTGGGAGGAGACCAAGGAGGTGGTTTTAGTCGGTAGGAATCGGACATAACCGTAGAACTCCTGTTCAGTATCTATGAAGATTTCCACCTTCCAACGAACGAAAAAAAAAATAAAATCTTCCTTCCACTCACATTTCCACGCAACTCATCTTCTATTAACTATTAACCCATCTTCTCACCCTCCACTCATTCTCTTACCCTCCATTCACCCCTCCGCTCACCCATCTTCTCATCACTATTCTCACCCCTCCTTTCACCCCTCCTTTCATCCCTCTTTTCCCACTTTTTCCACCTCTTTTCACCTCTTTTTCACCTCTTTTTTCACCCCTATTTTCCCACTTTTTACCCCTTTTTTTAGCGCTCTTATCACTCTAGCTCTCACCTTTTCATGAACCCTTCCATTTACCTCTCTTTTGACTCGTTTCTTTTTCTACTATGTTTTCGGCTTTTTCTTGTTTTTTTTCTTCTCTTAACTCTCACTTTCCCACTTTTCCCCTTTTGCTTTTTATTTAAAGAAAAATTAGAGAGCACTCGGTATGGATTAGAGAGCTTCCTCATATACATACAAAAAAACAAAAACAAAAACAGAAAAAAAACAGTTATAAGTATATTTTATTTTATACTCCATGGAGAACAAATAAAGAAAATCTCTTCATAGATTTGAGAGAAATCAATAACAATAATCGACAATTCACTCTTATAAATTAGATAAAGTAAATTTCTCTCGAAGTCGAAAATGTTTGTGATTGGTAAGTTTTTTTTGTTGTATTTTCCGTTTGATTTCCATTCTCATGGTAGTATGAAAATAAAATCAATTGAATTTCACAAAGTTAATATTTCATTAACCAAAATAATGAAAATGCTTTATATATTTAATTATAGTACAGTATTATCAATTAAAATGACAATACAAAATAATATAATTCAAAAAATAGATTAAGGTAAGAACAAAAGAGAAAGAGAGATAGTGAGAGATCTGCTGAATACTTCGTCAGGCAATCATGTTCTCTTTCATTACTCATTTTGGAGGTCAAAATGATTATTCTCGCAGCAATATCATGCAATGCTAAAAGAGAGAATATAATACAAAAGGTTTGGAATACCGATGACAACTTACACAACTTTCGGTTGAGTTTTTTTTTATGAAAACGAGTTCTGTACGTGTGCTTCTCTCAATTATTACTCTTTGAATATCTTTAAACTAATACTGATGATCATTTGCAAAAGCAAATATCAAAAATTCTATACATGCATTTAAATATACTTACATAAATGCGAATATACGTACTTGCACACATCTCTGTATTTATAAACATTTCTAAAGAAAAGTAAGTTGCAAGCAGAAAAATCTTTTACTACAAATACACGTTTCGATGCTTAAATATAAAATCTACAATTTTACTAAACTTCAAGCATAAAAATAAAATGCAGTAATGAAAGCAAAATTGGTAGCACAAAACAAATAAACAAAGAGCAAAGAAATGAAAACATTTTGCTCAATTTTTTGCACTGTCTGTCTGCTTTTTTCTTCTTTTTCTTTCTCTCCTCCTTCACTGATTACGTGCAATGTTTTTGATAGAAAATGTGTGCAATACCAGAGAAAAAGCAAAAAATTTCAAAAAACTAGAAAATTTGTATAGCATTTTATTGTAAGCAATTGATTTTTCTTTTAATATTTTATTAGATTAAATGCAGAGAAAGCTTATTAAGTTATTGTTGACTTAGTTGGTAAGTACCATAAAAATCTTTATACTGATTTTGTAAAAGTTATAGAAGAATAACAATTTGGATATATTATGCAAAGAAAAAAAATAAGGATAAATAAAAAAAAAAAATCAAAAGAAAATATAAATTTTTTATATAAGAAGTTCTCTGAGGTTATAAAATAATAATATGCATTTAAAGCATCATATTTAGCAAACTCTTTTATAACTTTTTGTTGTAAGACAAGATTGGAGTTTCTCTCTCAGATCAAATAGAGAGATTATCTATAACATTCTTAGAGAGCAGCAGCTTAACGTTGAGTGACTTTTAATTGTTTATGTTTAGTCTTAATTGTCCAACCCACCAATGCGATAAGGGCTAATACAGTAGTGAAGAGAAAAAGAGCAGGTCTTGACGTCATCTTTTCTGCTCTCCTACAAAAGGACAATAAGGAAAAAAAGCCATTCCTTATTAGTATGGGGAAAACTAGCCTGGCTCTTGGTTACATACCCACAGCTTGGCGAAGGGTAAAGGTGGTCTTTATACCAAAAGTGGACAAAAAAGATATCACTAACCCTGAGTCCTTCAGGTCTATAAGTTTAACAACGTTTATGCTGTAAACACTTGAAACGGTGGTTGACAACAATATATGATGCAAAGTCGTAAAATAAAAGCATCCAAATCAGCATACTTATAGAGCAGGCAGATCTACCGAGACAATTCTGCATGACTTAGCGGGGAAGATTCAAGGGTCACTAGATGTGAAGGAAATATCACTATGAGCTTCCCTGGATATAGAAGGACGTCTGCTTTTTTCTTCTTTTTCTTTCTCTCCTCCTTCACTGATTACATGCAATGTTTTTGCACGTCAAAAACTGTCTAAGTCGAAGAGGAGTAGATAACACAACATCCCGATTGATGTCAGAACAGCTCTCTTGTAGAACAGCTGAAATGAAAATAGGACGTGGTACCATATCAATCATCACAACCAGAAGATGTTCACAGGGAGGAGTATTACCACCTCTAATGTGGAGCCTGGTAGTAGACGAACTGAAGTGAAACTCTCAGAGGCAGGCAGGTCCCATCTTGGAATTGGTTTTAGGTCTCATTTTGGGATTGGTTTTATGTCTCATTTTTGGACTGGTTTTAAGTCTCATCTTAGGACTTTTTTAGGTCTAATCTTGGGACTGGTCTTAGGTTTAATCTTAGGACTTGTTTTAGGTCTCATCTTTGGACTGCTTTTAGGTATCATCTTGGGATTGATTTTAGGTCTATTCTTGGGACATCTTTTAGGTCTCATCTTGGGACTGGTTTTAAATCTCATCTTAGGACTTTTTTAGGTCTAATCTTGAGACTGGTCTTAGGTTTAATCTTAGGACTTGTCTTAGGTCTCATCTTTGGACTGCTTTTAGGTCTCATCTTGGGACTGGTTTTAGGTCTCATCTTGGGATTGATTTTTGGTCTAATCTTGGGACTAGTTTTTGGTCTAATCTTAGGACTTCCTTTATTTCTCATCTTGGGAATGGTTTTAGGTCCCATCTTGGGACTGATTTTAGGTTTCATCTTGAGACTTTTTTAGGGCTTATCTTGGGACTGGTCTTAGGTCTAATCTTGTGACATGTTTTAGGTCTTATCTTTGGAATGCTTTTAGGTCTCATCCTGGGATTAGTTTTAGATCTCATGTTGGGACTGGTTTGGGTCCCATCTTGGGGCTGGCTTTAGGTCTCATCTGCCTAAGGATGTCCACATCTCTAATGTGGAGCTGGGTAGTAAACGAACTTTTAATAAGAGGCAGAGGCAGACATAGACTGTCGAGTGTATGGAGATGACATCGTCCTCATAGCCAGTGGTAAATTTGAAGAAACTCTTTATGACATTATACAAAATGGCTAGATATTACGAGGAGATTGTGCAAGTCAGTAGGTCTAAATATTAACCCTCCAAACGCCAATATAGCTTCGTTTACGAGAAAGAGATCACTCCCGCACTGGAAAGCGATATCATTAGCTGGAGAGGTTATTGCGACAGGTAAAATATCTGGGCTTAGTATCAGATAGTAAGCTAACATGGAAATCGTATGTTAAGTCAGTGACAGTGTAAACCAACTGTACTGCGCTGGATGTATACAATGAGGTAAGCCATTGATTAAATATGGAGGATTGGCGTGGGTAAGGAGAACTCATCTAAAAACAGCGAAAGCTTAACTAGGAAAAGTTCAAAGGTTAGCATGTCTCTGTATAGCGGGAGCGATGCGAACAAGTCTAACTGCTGTTGGAGCTGCCTCCATTACATTTCGAAATAGAGGGTGTCTCCTAGACAGTAATTGTAAGAGCAACAAGAGGTAAAAGGTTAACGGGTAGATCTATATGGTCTGATAACCGAAATTGCCCGGCAAAAGATAACTATCTCTTGGAATGTCCCTAGCAGAGAATGGACAAACGGTACAGATTTGAGAAACACTTTCTTGCTAAACTTAGTAGGAAGAACGAATGGGAGGGAGTTCAGGTAGGAAGGGGGGAGGGGGGGAGGGGGGGAGGGGTGTGTAAAATATAACTACACACTCAAAGAACACACGATTAATTTGTATACCGATGATATATACTATGTCGGACAGCCAGGCAGCCATTCGAGCACTATGCTCCTTTGAGATCGCTTCTAAACTGGTGTGGGTCTGTATGATTAAGTCAACTGAGCAAAGACAATAAAGTCACTCTATGTTGGGTCCTTGAACACATAGGAATGGAAGACAATGAAGAAGCAGACAAGCTTGCTAGAAAAGGGGCAGCAACTAATTTCGTGTAACTTGAACTCTTTTGTGGAATAGGAGATTGCATAATCAGTGAACTACTTAGGCTGGAAGAGAAACAAGAGGTAAAAACTCTTTACCAATTTTCCGGGACTAAGGCAATCTAAAGCTAGCCAATTCTAGCTAACTATAATAAAAGTAGATACGCATTCTGCATTTGGTCTCAACAAAAACAGTTTGCACATATTTGCTAGTACTCTGACTGAGCTTAGAGAACACCTTTGTTACACAGGAGTTGAAGAAAGCTCAATATGTAGGTTTTGTTATACAGAAGGTGAATCTGCAGAACATATTATAGTTCAGTGTGGAGCACACTTCCACAAAAGAATGAAATGTCTGGGTATGTACCAAGTGCCCAGCACAGCACTTGCATCCATAGATTTGGGCACAATAGTCAAATTCTTGAGGGAGACTGGACTGGATGAGGTACTTTAGGCAAATTCAACTAGATAGAGAAGAGGGAAGTACAGTAGATCTTACAGGTCGCGGTACAATGACAAGAACCTCTCTCTCTCTAATACAATACAAGTGTAAATGTGATGCATTGTGTATTGAAGAGAAGGCAGAAGAGAGCATGCGCCAACATCATTTGTTTTAGAAAAAAAATTGCTTGTTATTGTTTCTCTCTAACAATGGGCTCTCTTTCTTGTATTTTTTACACTCTTACGGGTATGTGGTCGCTACGTACACATTAAATTTCTAATATATGATATCGGCTCCTCTCGTTTCTTACCTGTGCCTCTTGACTACTCCCCATGCGCAACGAATTCTACCCACCACTGCTACCTAGCCGAAGTTGTAAGCGAGCATGCACACTACTGCGTTATAGCGATGATCACAATAACAGCAATCCTTCTCACATTTTTAGGATAATGTAAGATCTTTTGAGTAATCAACAACAACAACAACGTTTGGTTTTTAAATTCATTACACTTTCCAGCCAGCAGCCACAGTTTGTTACGCGCAGCTGAATTTCAAGCTCCTAAGATATTCTAAAACTCTTTCAGAATACGAGGTAACATTATGGGCTTGCAGTTAAAGTTTCTTTGATAAAAGGAAAACAAAAAGGATTAGAATATTGTTGATTAATCTGACGTTTTAGTCGCAGTTTCTTTTCAGTATAAGTAAATGAGAAAAACAACAAGAAAAAGAGGATTAGAAAATAAAAGCAAACTTATTTGCGGGCTCCAAAATTAAACTTATTTTGTGAAGAAAAAATAGCAATTCAATAGAGAGAGCAACAAATTGCTCTTTCTTTAGCTCCCATAAACTTTCTGTTACTTCTCAAATTAGTTAGAAAAAAACGATATATTTCTAATACTAGTACGTAATAAAAAATGATTTGAAAATCTTCCATTGCTAAAATTCGTATTTTTATGGTTCGTTTCTCAGAAGATTAAATAAAATACTTGATTTCATTTTAGTCTCAAATGTCCTTGAAAATAAGTTGCATTAAACAAAAACAAAAATTTAGAAAAAAAGTGAGAAGGAGACACAAAAAGTGAACAACAGCAAAAACGCTTAAAAGTGCCTTCACTTGAAGACATTAAATCTCATTTACTGTATTCACAGTTTCAACATATCTGGTGTTGTATCTCTCATCTGTTGTAAATAATCTCAATTTCTCAATTTTCATATAAATTTCTACCACATTACACTCAACTGTGAGTACCCTAATTATTATGTTAGAAAGTAAATAAATCAAATTCAGAGACAGTAAATACGCACACGTGTAAGTAGGGAAGACAAAATCATACATGTGCAAATATTTACAAACGTACACATACCGACACACAAACACACACAAACACACACATATATATTCTTATATGTAGGTATAAACTGTTATCATTATTCTCATTGCCTATGTGTGAAGTGAAGGCAGCACAGCTGTGAGTTGTAACTGAAAATTGCCCGAAGCAAAATTAAACTTAAGAGCAAATACGAAAATTTCGAAACTTCAAATTATTAAATTTAAAATGAAAATTTCTATAATGAAAATAAAATTCTATCTTAAATTTAGAATTCAACTTTTTATTATTAAAACCAAACAAATATATATTTCTTAAATGAAATTCATATTTAATTTAACTTTAGCTAGATTTATTTCTATTTTAATTTACTTAGACTAAATTAAGCCATAAAAATTATGCCCCAAATAAAGTTGATTAACTGCGGAGACTACTCCACTTAACTCATTAAACTCATTAACATTAAGTGCCAATATTTTCAAAAAAACAAAAAATAATAATGAATCAATTATAGTAAAATTAACGAAAAGAAAAATTTCCATTGAACCATTAAACATTCAATATAAAATAATAATAATCACTCATACGCAACGCGGTCTCACTCTTCATTTTGTCCTTCTTCTCATCCTTTCTCTCTCGATTCCACTGAATGTCATCATTCGATTTCATTCTACATTGCAATGCAATGATGAACATAAAAAAGAAAGAAAATAAAAAAGTAAAACAAAACATTATCTAACAAATTTCCTGTAATTTAAAAATAATATCCTGAACATTTGTGACATTCACTTCCACATCCGTTTTCATGTCCTTCCAATTGCTAATAACTGAATCGCCGCCCACTGCTCCTGTTCGTTTATTTTTCTTTTATTATCATTCATTTTCTCTTTAATAATTTTTTGTTTTTTTTTTTGTTTCTTTTCTATAAATCCAAAGGCATGAAGTCAAATCGCATAATAAAAAAACGAACAAGCAGAAGAAGCATCAAAAAAGCACAACACACACACAGTGAACACACTTAAGCCCAACATATCTGTGGGGAAATAAAGATTTATGAAGCTGAAAATTAATAATGAAAAGTAATATCCTTTGTAAAATGAAGTTTAAGTCGACATTAAAAAAATTAAAATCATGTTTTTATGATATTTTATTATTATTTTTGTGAAACAAGGAAAAATGATGGGCAGAGGAGCTTTGGAAGGAGGAGAAGGAGGAGAAGGAGGAGAAGGAAGAGAAGGAGGAGAAGGAGGAAGAGAAGGAGGAGAAGGAGGAGAAGGAGGAGAAGGAGGAGAAGGAGGAGAAGGAGGAGAAGGAGGAGAAGGAGGAGAAGGAGGAGAAGGAGGAGAAGGAGGAGAAGGAGGAGAAGGAGGAGAAGGAGGAGAAGGAGGAGAAGGAGGAGAAGGAGGAGAAGGAGGAGAAGGAGGAGAAGGAGGAGAAGGAGGAGAAGGAGGAGAAGAAGGAGAAGGAGGAGAAGGAGGAGAAGGAGGAGAAGGAGGAGAAGGAGGAGAAGGAGGAGAAGGAGGAGAAGGAGGAGAAGGAGGAGAAGGAGGAGAAGGAGGAGAAGGAGGAGAAGGAGGAGAAGGAAGAGAAGGAGGAGAAGGAGGAGAAGGAGGAGAAGGAGGAGAAGGAGGGGAATGAGGAGAAGGAGGAGAAGGAGGAGAAGGAGGAGAAGGAGGAGAAGGAGGAGAAGGAGGAGAAGGAGGAGAAGGAGGAGAAGGAGGAGAAGGAGGAGAAGGAGGAGAAGGAGGAGAAGGAGGAGAAGGAGGAGAAGGAGGAGAAGGAGGAGAAGGAGGAGAAGGAGGAAAAGGAGGGGAATGAGGAGAAGGAGGAGAAGGAGGAGAAGGAGGAGAAGGAGGAGAAGGAGGAGAAGGAGGAGAAGGAGGAGAAGGAGGAGAAGGAGGAGAAGGAGGAGAAGGAGGAGAAGGAGGAGAAGAAGGAGGAGAAGGAGGAGAAGAAGGAGAAGGAGGAAAAGTTGGCGAATGAAGGGAAGAATTTGGACAAGGAGGAGAAGCGGAAGAAGGAGGGAAAGGAACAGAAGTAGGATATGAAGGTAGAGGAAGAAAAGAGGAAAATAAGAGGAGGAAGAGCGAGAGGAGAAGGAGGAAAAAGAAAGGAGGGAAACGAAGAGGGAGAACAAGAGGAAGAACAAGAGGAAGTATGGATCCATAATTCATCAATCAAAACAACAACAAAAAAGGCAGATGTAAAAACACAATGGTCTCACTATCATGACCATGTATTTGAGAGATCTGTAAATTTTTTTGAAGTAAACTTTTTTACGTATGACAAATAATCACTCATACGCACCGTCGTCCAGTTATTGTATAGAAAATTAATAGCGGGGAAAATGTTTCATTATAAAAAATCTTAGTTGACGTGCTCACGTTAGTATTTATTTTAAGTATTCGCACTCTCTCAATCTTATAATAAATAATTTTTTAAATATTGTTCGAAAATAATCACTCATACGCACCTTAATTTCAATGACTTCCTACAAAATTGTATAGGAAAAATTTAATTTCATAAAGAAAATATTAGCTCAAATGTACGTGAAAAATTTTAATTTTTATCAACATGAAAAAAAACTAAAAAACTAAGTGAATAAAACACTCAATCAAAATATAAAAAAAACGTCACTCATACGCCTCGGTATCTCAATAAATGCATAAAAGATTGCACAACTGTACGTAAATTGATTTAAATTTTTACCACACGACGAATAAATAAAAAACTGAGCAAATAAATCTTAATTAAAAACACTTACTTACAAATACGTACCGGTGTCTCAATGACTGCAAACTAAATTAAAATTTTCAGGAAAAGTTTTTGTTTCAAGAGTTTGTAAAGAGTTTTAACTTTGCAAGCATTTACAAATTTATGTTAAATATACTTTCAATAATATAAAAATAATCACTCATACGCACTGTTATCTTATTGCGTCCATATAAAATTAATAGGGAAAATATTTCATATATTAAAGTTTAAGCTGAAGTGTTGACAAACAGTAAATATGTTATTAGTTGAAGATTTGAAACTTTCGAAATCTAATAATAAGCAAAACTTTCAATAAAAACAAAACAAAAAAAATTGCTCATACGCACCATAGTCAAAATTATTGTTTGTTAATTTTTTTAGGGGAAATAATTTTTTAAGGAGGATTTTAGCTCTTTTAGTACTTATGAAAATTTACGGACACCCTGAGAAATTACAATATCTAAAAACTGATAAAAAATTTTAGAGACTATGATTTTCAATAAAAGTAAGCATTCATCATTGTCTCATTCATTTCATATAAAACTATTTACAGAGAAGTGATTTCTGAAGTATGTGTAGTTTTAATGCAAGCGCTTGCAAAGATTGTTAAGTTTGATATTTGATTATAAGGTTTCATAAAATAAACTCACAAATAATTACTCATACGCACCGTGGTCTAGTTGCTAAATCATATATGGAAAACATTTGTTATTGGAAAGTTTCAGATCAAGTATGTGTAAAGAATCTTAAGTAAGCATTTTTTTCAGATTAATTCAAAAACTTAAAAGAAATAATTTGTAAATGAAAATAAAAAAATTTTAATTTTGTATACCCACAAAATTATATTAGTTAAATACATTCACAGCGAAAACTTGAGTTTCCAATTTAAATAAATTCTAAGAAGTCAACGTTCATAGAAAATTCAAAGAATTATAACAAATAAAAATTTTAATAAAAATTATCACTCATACGCACGGTATTTCCAATGGCTACATACAAATTTAAAAAGCGTAAAAGATTTTTCGGTGAAAATTCTAATTCAATGGTTTGCTATAAACTTTTAATTAATTTGGTTTACAAATTTACGAAAAAAAGAAACTTTCAATAAAATCGCAAATAATCACTCATACGCACCATTTTATAACTGCTCCGTATAAAATTGGTTGAAGAAATATTATATAAAGGAAACTTTCTGTTAAATTGTTTAAATCATAAATGAGCATTTATTTTAAAATTTAATATGGACCACCTTAAAAATTTTAAAAACAAATCTGATTTCAATATAAATTTAAAATAATCACTCATACGCTCTGGTGTCTCAATAAGTGCATAAACCTTAATGCATACCTAGAGAAAAAAATTTTATCAGTGAAATTTTGAATTCAAACGTTTGAAAGGAAGTTATAAAGCGGCCAATTTATTTCTGTGAAAATTTAAAATTAAAATTGCCAACAAAACAATCACTCATACTCACCGATGTCTCAAAAATACAATGAAAAAATATTGCAAAAACTAAGAAATCTGACTTAAATTTCAATTCATGCATTGAAAATACCTACAGAATTTTCAATTTTTCTACTTCATTGCGACACTTCGAAATTCAAGTATCCAGTTTAAGTATCATTATCACACTATCACTTTTTTTCTCTCTTCCTCCCACACAAAAAATTAAAGAAGCTAAATAACTTTAGCACTTAAAGTGTCCGCAAATGACATTATGCTTGTCAGATGCTAAAAACATGAATGGATTCTACTTGAAAACGTTGCAGTTATGTATGTGTGCATCCGCTCTTCCTCTCTTTTGCTGTTGCTCATATAAACTCAAGTCAAATTACTGTCTAAAGTCATAAATTTTCGAGGGAACACACACACACACACACACATAAACACAGTTGAGGCTCAACTGTCATATGCAATATGACAAAAACGTTAAAGGCTTTTAAAATTTCTGATATATATACGTGCATCCTCACATCAACGACAATGCTGCTTGCAATTGCTGGCTACACTTTTATTGTATCGCTGTGTGTGTATGATATATGTATTTGTAAACGCATATATATATATATATATATATGTGTGAAAATGTATTGGTGTCAATGTGCAGCAATTGTATAATTTTGGCGGCTTCTGTTCGCTTTCGCCTGCTTGCCACATCATTTTCCAGCTCCGCTAAATTGTTGTTTATTGTAAACCAACGATTTATGATAATTGTATGTAAATGTCAAATGCAATTCAGTTGAAAATTATATGCGGCAAACAACCGCTGAATAAATGCTCTATGCAATTATTTTAAATATAGCTTTAAGTTTTTCATATCACTCATAATCAAACATAAATTGTATTCACTGTTTTAGAAAATAATTTTCAAGAAATTTCATTTTAAATTCATAACAAAGTTTGTTTGATTTTCTAAAGCCTCCTAATCAGTCTAATCAATCTCTTTGTAGTAATATTAAATTATTTTATATATCAACGAATATTAAAGTTTCACTCTCTACTTCACCACCTTTTCTACTGTAATTATCAAACACACAAAACTCTTTCTTTTTTTTTTTTTTTTGAGTGAAAGACCGCAGAGGTTTAGAGAAATCAATTTTCCATTTTATTTGCTGTGGTTTTCTTTTGTAGAATTTTGTAGCCTTAAATGATTTACAAACCACATTGGTGTTTATATAGGTACAAAATACAAAGAATTAAGTGCACTAAGTTTACAATAGCATGAAATGGATTAAGGTTTTCGTTATCCCTTTCTCCTCTCGCTAGACTTATTCATTCTTGTTTTTTTGTATTGTTCAAATAAATAATTTAGGTTTTTTTATCACCACTGAACTATTTGAAATCAGTGGTTTTTCTTTAACCATCTACTCTAGTTGCTTGGCTACGAGCAGGTACTCAGGTTAGTTAGACATAATAATGAAAAGAAATAGAATTACATAAGACTGACTGAGCTCTAGAGATTCGAGAATTTTGCTTATTATTTTCAAGTTAAGAAACCGATTGAAAAATGTAAGTGCAAACCATAGAAAAGTGGAAAACTATGAATTTGAATGTGGAATACAAAAAAGCAACCCCAAGCTCAGTTATTGAAAAGGATCAGCAAACTGAATTCGAAACTAAGGGGCCCGCTACTATATATATAAAAAATTCATTAATCTTAAATTGTGAGCTTTTCCCCATATCTTCTTCTTTCACATTTGCGTTTTTCCCAGCATACTTAGAGTTAGAGTTGAGAATGGGCTGGACTAAACCAAAGCACTCAGTCATAAAGGCCATTGTATTATACCCGAGATAGAGCCAGTAGAAGAGAGTAGAAAGACAGGAGAGAAATGTGAAGGGATAAATGGTTAAGGTCTTTTAACCTCGAACTGTTTGTTTCACTGATGAACCTAAGAAGCTCATGAAGATGAAGAGTTTGGACATTATTCACACTCAAGACATCACTACCCAACTGCCTTAATCTGATTCTCTCGAAAGCTGGACAGATCCGTTGTATTGTCGTCTTCAAGACACGATTGGAAGGTTAGAACGGTGATGACGCCCATGTTGGTTATGTGCTGACTACACGCGTTATGCCCGCTGACTACACCCAGTAGTAATCACAGGTCCTTTTTTCAGTTTCAGAAGAAATTCCGCTGATTTCCTGTTAGGTTGTCTCACGAAGCCCTTTGCGGTTCTGCAGAAGTCAAGCTCGGACCACCTTTCTTTATGGATAGAACTTACGAAATCGTTTATCCAACTCATGGCCTTCCCAAAAACTTACAACAAGAAAAGGTTCCGAACCCCATAGTGCAGTTGCAGAACCTTCATTAGCTAGTTCATCGCCAAGTTCATTCCCTACAATACCACAGAATCCAGGAATCCATAATTGGCATAACCTGTTGTGTTTCGCGTTTTCAATTTTGAAGAGTTGACAGATTTAGCAAGGGCCTTTGGTGCAGCTTGTGCCTGTGCACTTCCCATGCCATCCCATCTCAATTATTCATCCCGCCATGTCCAGCATAGCGAAAGCCTCCATTATGAAGACTATCGCCATCTATCCAGTGGCAAAAGAGTACTTGGTCTCATCGTTCAAGTACCAACCGGATTCAGTACCGTTTGAGAATTTGGATTCGACGGTATAGAAGACAAGACGGAGACCCCAGAGTACAACCTCGGGACATAACCATTGATCTCGTTCCAGGAACCTGGCATCATATCTCTTTCCGAAGCGGATACAAGGCGTATGATTGTCCACGAGCATCAAGAACAGTGGGACTTGTACTGACAACTGGTGGTATAACTGACTGTGCCTTATATCCGCCTCGATATGGCAAACTCCATTTAACCGAAGTCTGTAGGCCGTTCTTCGCTTCTTTACGGATTTGAAGATCCAGAGGAAGCAAGTCAAGCAAAGCATTTAGGGTATCACAACACATAACATGTAGTACACACATTGGATTAGTGATGCACAGACACGCACTTCTCTGATGTCTGGTCAGTGAAGAGGCTGTGGTCTTAACCAAAGTTCTTCTTCACCATACTACGGAGACATATATGCCAGTATATCTCACAAGAGCAATGCAAAGCTTATGTATTTACTAATGCTGGATTCGGGTCACAAGTCTTACCAAAGACCCTCCTGCACTGCCCGAAAACTTTTGTGCACGCAAGACTTCGACTCGACGTGCCGTTTCCCAATCTGTTTACAATCTAAGGTTACTCCTGAATTCTTAAATTCAGAAGACAACGGAACTTATCTGTACTAGTCTCCTTTGCCCTTTCACTTGTACACTTGTCACTTGTTTCTCTCCAGCTTGCTCATCAATACCAGACAACGAGCTTTCTCGATTTTCCCGATTGCTTTTTCTACTCTTTCACTCTTTTTTTCCCTTCTTCCCCTTTGACGGCTTTCTACGCCTACTATACATCTCTTTCTTACTTTCTCGCTTCTTCTTTCTTTTATTTTTTCTCATCACAATTTTTCTTTCCTTCACTTTGCTTCTTCATCCCCATTTTCATTTCCCTGGTTTTTCTTCCTAGCCACTTTCCTTTCTTTTACTTCCCCTCTCCGCGTTTTCCTCGTCAGCGTTTTCCTTTTTTTCTTTTCCAACTTCTTTTATCACTCCCCTGTTTTCCCCTTTCCCCCATTTTTCCTTTCTGTCGCTCTTCCTATCACATTCTACCCTTTTCCTTCTTTATTAATACATTGTAGGTACTTCTCGGTCCTCGACTTCTTTGCCTTTTCTGCTCTTCACCCTCCTATTTTCTTTTTTTCCTATCCTTTTTCTTCCCTGTTTCCTCCCTTTCCTTTTTTCGCTCTCCCTCTCTCTCTCGATAGTTCAATACGAAGATATATTGAGTTATCTCATTGCTCATTCACCACCACATTTTTCCAATCTCTTCCGCTCCTCATTTTTCCCTTTTCCACCTTTCTCAACACATTTGCTTTTGCGTGATCCTTGCTAAACTACAAAGTGCTTTGAGAGAAACCCAAAGAAGAAAGAATAAAACTTGCATCTACCATTAAAATTAAATAATCTGCAAGAAACATATTCAGCATATTTATTTTCTCCAACTTCATAGGAAGAAGCCAATAGATATCTGTTTCATAACACTCCTCATTCTTTATTGGCACAAAAGATCTTTTAGGTCGCAGTGCCTAACTTTCGATCCTTACCCTTTATTCTCTTCTGCGTACCTGAAACTCTTAAGCCCTTAAAAACTAAGAGTTTACAAAGAAACAAAACATAATCAGACTATTGGTTTGAAGTCCAAACTCTGCCCACTAAAGTAATAATAATAATAATGCCACTTTTTTATGGAGGAATTAAATAAAATTACAAAATTTTCTTTTCCCCTCAAACCTTTAAATCATAATTCTTCATCAATTACTCCGTAATCATCTTATTGAATCATTCTTATGTTAACCAAACATCAGACAATTAAAATTTTATAGTTGTTTCAGTTAATTTAAAGGTAGTTTCCTACATCCATTTCAGTTATTTACTTAATATACCCCTAGAAATATAATTGAGCTTGCTTGATTGCTGTAATTGAGCTGCTACTGCTGTTGCTTACTGCTGCTACAACTGGCCCTATTATTATTGCTGTTGCTATTGCTGCTTGCTGCTGCTGTTGTTGAAAAGTCTTGTTCATTAATCTTTGCTTAACGCCAGTGAAACAAAGACGCAAGATTTTCCTTCCTTCTAAACTTAAAAGGTAATTGCTAAGTAATTATATTTTGTGAACAATAGGAAAATGCAACAAAAGCTACTGCTGTTGTTGTTGTTGTTGCTGATGCTACCTGCTGGTAGTGCACTTGCAATAACTACGACAACAACAACAGCAACATCAAATAATATGTTGTCAAATGCAGAAAAAGGAAAATGATAAAATGCAGTGTCTGTGGTTTTATGATTTCCTTCGTTTACTCTTTTGTTTCATTAACTGTGAATTTATTTTTCTCACTCAATTAATGTTCGTGTTTAGAACTTTTGGTCTATCAGTAATTTTATCATTAACTTTCTCAGGAGAATGTGTACTTCCCGTGTTTATTTTCGTATTAAGGAGCCCCCAAATAGTAAAAAATTAAATTGTTCTGGTCCATCATCCTTTGTTGGTGATACGAAGAACAGTGACTGACATTGTATTGATTTATTATACGTATGCAGATGTAAAAGGTAAGCGCACTCAGAGACATACGCATATCAGAAAGTACATTGCATTTAAATAGATAGAAAAACTGAAAACAAAATAAAGTAAGCCCCAGAGTAAATAATGCGAGAATTTTGCATTTATTTACAGCACATGAATATAGACTCTCACTAAAATACGTAGATGCATAATATGGAAGAATATCACCACAATAATATATTGCATGTATGCTTGTTTCTATGTATGTGTGTGTGTTTCTATGTATGTGTGTTTCAATGTAAAAGCAACTATTGTATTACTTATTGCAAGGTTGTTTCGTCGTCATCGTCATAGTATAATTTCATTCATTCATACTTGCAATTCAAATTTTTTTTTTATGTATCCTTGAGATTTGATAAACAGCAGCAATAGCAGCAACAGCACCAGCAAACTGCTGAGCATAAATTTTAAATTCTTTTTTTTTTATAGAAAACGGATATGCAAACGTAAGTTTGTCATGTGTAAAAAAAAGAATAAGAAAAAAGAAGGAAAAAAATAGGAATTTTAAAGTAAAAAAAACTAAACTTAAGACAGAGAACAAAAGACGGAAAAAAAAATAAATGTTAAAATTGGTTTTTATATTATTTGTATTTATTATTTAAAAGTTTTTTATTTCTTAAACTTTAGATTTTAAAATTTGTAAAACTACATGAAAATATACTCCAGAGTAAAGATAGCCACTTGAGCTTGTACGGACTAGATGAGGAGTATTCCGGTAGTAATGGAGAGAAACAGCTTGTGTGAGAAGATAGGAGATTAGATTGTTGAGGAGGTAGACAAAATGATCCCAGATCACTACGGCCAACTTGAGCCTATGGTCATATCCTCAGAGGAACAACTGTACTTTAGTTCTCCTATGAGTTTATTTCCCTTGAGGAAAATATTATCTCTTTAGGCAGTGGCGGATACAGAAAACATTGGGGGGTTGGGGGAAAAATAAAAATTCTCCATATGTTCTCGCGGATCGGAACGTTATGTACGTAAGCATTTTTTTGCTTATTCACAAACTTTATTTCGATGTCTAATAAGTGTGAAAACTTACTGGAATGTTGGAATGTTACGCATTTTGGGGAAAGCCTGTTCTTGTAGCAAATCTTTTCCCAATTTCTATGATCTATTTCCAAGGTAAAGGATCATGAAAAATACTAACAATAGGAAAAATTTATTCAGTTTTAGATTGGTTTATAATGGGTCGAGAATTAATAAAAATTTAAGAATAATTCAAGGTCGCTGATTCCTATCTTGTATTCAGATTAATTTTCTTTATATCGACCCGAAACATACATTTTTTTTTTTTTTTTGTGGATTCAATTCTCTACCTCAAAATCGAACCCGTTGAACTGGTACTCGAGTCAAGCATTTAAGAACTAAATCGAAAGCTCTTCATTTCCAAAATTAATAATTATGTAAAAAGAGCATTTCATAGACCTCGTATTACATTAGCACCAGACATAGGGGAGCTATAATAGTTCGATCTAATACAGCTAATATATCTATTCATAAAATAAAGAAAAATCAAATGTAATAATACCATTAAAACTTCAAAAGATATGCAAATAGAAGCTGGGGAAAATATAAAAAATATCCTCTCAAAGCGATTTTGAGCTACATTACTCTTAACGTACTAGCAAAAGCAAAGCTAGTGAATACAAAAGCTTTTACTTTTAGAATATTTTGGTCTTTGTGCAATACGTTGTTAGTTACAAACCAGAGTGATTTTACTAAAAATCTCAGTGTTTTGGATTGATAGCGTTGTAGTATTTCTAAGTTTGAATTACTAGTCGTTTTATAAACTAGTAATTTGTTCTCAAGACTCAGCTCTGATTTCGCTTTTATATCAAGGTGTAGTCCTAAATATTTAACACTGTTACGTTGGGAGATAGTAATGCCATTCAAATTTAACGGTGGACATTCGCCTCTTAATGAAAACGTGATATTTGCTGACTTGTCTGTATTCACCTTTATTTTCCAACGAAGCAACCATTGTTGAATGTCGTCGAGCTGTTCCTGAACTAGATTTGCATTGAATTTATTTGACGCTAAAATAACAGTATCGTCTGGATAAGTAGCATTAGTAACACCATCAGATTCAGGCAAATCACAGGTAAAAATTCAATAAAGAGTAGGACCCAGAACACTGCCCTGTGATATTTCATGTAGATAGAACTTTAAGACCAAATAAAATGGAGCTGGAAGTGAATTTGTTAATTTGTATGATAGCCCTTGATGCCAAACTCTGTCCAACGCTTGTTGAATATCCAAAAATATGTCAGATCAATATTTTTGCGTTCCAGAAAGTCAGTGACAATTTTTACTATGCGATGATATTGCTCAGGAGTACCGTGGTTATGAAGATTGCTGATCCGGAACTATATTCTTATAATATTTTCTAGTATTATTAGCAATCTACTCAAGTATTCTTTGGAATATTTTCGAGAATATTGCCAGCAAACTTATTGGTTTATATGAAGACACTGAGTTTCAAATTTATTTGGTTTAGGTATCATTATTATTTCGGCACATTTCCATTGAGAAGGATAGAGGTTTAATGAGCAAGATTATTCCTTATTCTTATAATTGAAAGTAAATCGTAATAACTAAAAACAACAATAACTAATTCTGTTCACCGTTTTGCCTGTTTAAGTTATTAAATTTTTAAGTGTTGGGGAGGGGTTGAATTTCCACCACTTCCCCTCCCCCCTTGTATCCGCGCCTGCTTTAGGAGAACTATCCGCTATGTCTTGCGGTTGTAAATAGAATTTCCTAAGTAACGAAGTCTGTTCCACATTAGATCTTCACAGTGGCATGAAATATGTTCTGCTGTTTCTTCCTCCCCGTTACATATTCGATACGTATCGTCTTGTACTGAGTCCATGATGCCCATGATGAGGTCTGGCTAGGGCAGTATATAGCCACATTGAGAGCTTTGGATTAAGTCCCCAGTACTTGCCTACTAGCTTTTGCTGGTCCAAATATTTGGATGTGAATTCCACGATAATTTCTCATTTGGAACTACATCCAGATATTTTACTTCTTTCGAGAAGTTATTGGTTTCACCAAAAAATGTGGGTTCTTTTAAATTGTTCCTGCTTCTTGTTTTGGTAAACATAACTATTTTAATACTCTTGGGATTACCGTTTAGCCCAGAGTCTCTGCACCACTTTGCAACTAGATTCAACGCTCTCTAGAGGAGATATGATAATGTGTCTTCATATTTTAGGACAAAAATACCATCAGCGTATCCTTGAGCATCAAAACCATTGATGCACAATAGTTCTAAGAGATTATCTATTACTAGACTCCAGAGTAGTAGTGATAAATCTTTACCCTGTGGACCTTTAGCAGCAGATACTCTGATTATTTCTTTACACAGAGTTGAGGTTATGAAGAGAGTCAGTGTGTTGTGTGTTTAAGAGAACAAAGAGGAGAACAGTAACACACACTAGCGCTTCGTTTGCACTACAAATGTAGTGTTTTTTATATGAGAAAGTAAAAATGTAACCATTTCTTTTCGTATGCTTGGTTTTTACAATGTCATATTCCCTGTCAAAGAGAGAGAAAGAGAAAATTTTCCATATGAAATTTGCCAGCATGTTAGCAAATATGATTGAATTTGATAGATGAGAACTAGACATTAGTGTGTATACACAATAATGTTATCTTCGATCTTCTTTCAGGTTGCAATCTATTTTCCATTTATTTTTTTCACTTTTTATATATATGTTCCATTCTTTTCCCCCATGCGCGAGAAAGAAAAATCTTACGAGATGCTCTCATTATAATTTGTGTGATAGTATTTTATTCTCTACATAGCACTACTTAATATCTGTTAACTACAGAGCCATTTCCACTTAACAGCTGTAGCTAACAGAAAAGCTTTTCTGTATAAAGTTCCTTAAGTTTGTGCCATCAAAAAATCCTTGTGTAACTATTCCTTAGCTTTCAATTATGAAAAGCTTTTATTTAAAAGTGTGCAAAACTTCAAGGGAAATGATGTAGATTTATAAAGCAAATTCAAAATTAAATAAAAAACACAGTGAGATGTGGCTGACAAATCAGTTTAACTCTAAAATATATTAACAGTAAAATATTTAGTATATTTACATTAATTTATTATATATATTTACATTAATATATTTAGTAATGTTATTAAATTAACAAAAAATTAAATAACCACTAAAATGTAGCATAAATTTTAATTATGATTTCTGCGTTTCCGCTTTTTTTTTATTATTTATTTGTTTTTATTTTCTACATATCCTGTGGAAAAATTAAAACATTTTTTTTTTGTCAAGCAAAAAATTAACAAAACCTCGAAACAATAAAAGAAACATTCACGGAAACGCATTTTTTTACGTATATACATACGTAAATATGTGGTTGGTTGTTAGTGTCGTCGTTGTGTTACATAACGTTTACGCTGTGCTAACAAGCGGACGTATTCATAAATTCATGAATTCTAAATGCATTTAAATGCACATGAACTAAAACAGAAACAAAGGAATTAAAATGTAAAGCAAAAATGTAAAAGAAGAAGAAAAAGAAAGGAGAGAGACTGAAATGAATATTATAGTAAAAGCAGCTATTTAAATGAGCAAGGCCTTTTAGTTTGCGTAAACTTTTATAACTGATTGCGAGATGGAGATTTGGTGTATTCATATTGAACGCATTTGAATTTGAATTAAAAGAAATCTTGAATAGAGGAAAATATAAAAGAAGGGTGGATGGACAAAAGGAAGAAAAATAAAATTAAAAGAGGGGAAAAAGGTCGAAGAACTTGTTAAGGAAAAGTCCGAGAAAAGAATAAGGGAAAGTTGGGGTGAAAAAAAGTTGAAGAAAAATTAGAGAAAATGTGAAAGAAAGAGTAGGAAATATTGATCGAAATAATTTACCAATCTTCTTAAAAATGCTTAACCAAAATTCTCATTTAAATACTCATTTGTTGTGCACTCTGGCTGTAGGGTATAAGTAAAACAAAAACAAAGGAATTTTTATAATTATGCTAATAAATTAAATGCATTTGTATGCGTATATACATGTACATATATGCGTATGTTTGTGCGTATTTATTTGTGTAAATGTTATGTTGTATGTTCTATGCTTTTTCCTCGAGTGTTAAAGCAGAAATAATTGCACATGCATTAAATGCATGCATATGTATTTACTACATACTTTTAACTTGATACCATAAAAGGAAAAAGCAAAAAAAAAGGCAACAAAAACATGCAAAAATAACGAGAAGAAATTGAAAAAACTAAAGAGGAAACGCTTGTAAAGGAAATGAGTGAAAATTTTCACATAAATATTGTAAATGTACGCGAGTGCGTATGAGTAACATTTAATTATTAGTTACTTGCGGGTTTGCTACATACATGTGTATATACATACATAGTAAAAATGCACGCGCATGCACTAGCGGATCCTAGAAGGAGGTGTTTTATGGATAGTTCCAACCCCCGAACCCCTTGAAATCTCATAAATTTTTATCGTTGGTCATGAATCAAATAGAACTAAAATGAGTTCCTTCTGCACTCGTCTCGCATTGTTACTTGTATTGTATTGTATTGTATTATAGAGGTTTCTGTCATTGTACCGCAACCTATAAGATCTATTGTACGTCCCTCTTTTCTATCTAGTCTAATCTGCCTAGAGTACCTCATCCAGTCCAGTCTCCCTCAAGAATTTGAGTATTGCGCCCGGATCTATGGATGCCAGTTCGGTACTGGGCACTTGGTGCATGCCCAGACATTTCCTTCTTTTGTGGATCAGTGCTCCACATTGAGCTAAAATATGTTCTGATGATTCGTCTTCCTCATTACAAAACCTACAAATTGAGCTTTGCTCAACCCCTATCTTGCAAAGGTGTTCTCTGAGCACGCAATGTCCAGTCAGAATACCAGCTAATATGCGCAAACTGTTTTTGTTGAGACCAATGCAGAATGCGTATCTACTCTTATTATAATTACCTAAAAGCGCTTTGGATTGCCTCAGTCCCGTAAGATTGGTAAAGAGTTCTTGCCTTTTGTTCCTCTCTTCTTGCCTGAGTAATTCCCTGATAACGCTATCTCCTATTCCACAGAAGGGTTCAGGTCCCACGAAAGTGGTTGCTGCCCCCTTCTTGCAAGCTCGTCTGCCTGCTCATTACCCTGAATTTCTACGTGTCCAGCATTGTTACTTACTTCATTATAAAAATTTTCGTTTTTATGTTCCAAAAAGTGCTGCCATGTGTTTTTCTAATTTTTTATTTACACTTTACTCGCTTTTTACATATGTACATCGCCTAATGTTGTTATTATTTTATAACTCCATTGAGGAAAGAATAAAAAAAAAACAAAAATTAAATACATAATAAATAAATTATATTTCATAAATTAATGAAATTCATTCACAAAAAAAGAATGGCATAAGTTTAGTTATTTCATACATTTAATATGCAAATCTATGATTCTTATTATTATGGGCAAAGTATTGGCATATGCAGCAACAGTTGCATATTTTTGGGCTTAGTTTTATCAATGCTACGAAAAAAATAATTTCTTGTGGCATATTTTTAGGCTTAGACATATGTGTAAATTAATTATTTAGGTTTTCGTGGAAGTTAAATCATGTCACAAAGCGTGACTGTGTATCTTGTGGAATGTGTGAAATACCCCAAAACAAAAAGTGAATTATGACGAACCGAAAAAAATTCCTGCCCTCAGAAATGTCAGGATGCTTTTTTGTGCGGTTTCCTGCTTATATTTAAGTATGTGCTAATATGCTTGCTTTTTATTTGTACATTTTTTAAAATTTATTTTTCTTCAAGAAATTTTTAATGCACTAATTTTAATTACATTTTTTAAAATATGTGACAAAATTGTTTTCTTTATGAGGCATGAGTTAAGAGTTGCAATAAATTTTTCCTATTTTTGATATAGGCATGACGTTAAAATAGAAAATTATACATACATTCCACCCTGAGCGATACGATTTTATTCTAGTTTTTTTTTTCTTGTACTGATTTGTTGAATGCCATTATGAAGAAAATTATGGCATCTCTGTTTAGCTGCTCTAAAATATAAACCTCAATTTAGTTGTACTAAATATGCAAAAATTTCATTTGCCAAATCGAGAGTAAAAATGAAAGAATAAAAAAGAAAACCTTATCATAAAAAAAAGTTTATTATAAAATTATGACTTCACATATTTGACTACCTTATTATAGTATCAGAAGGAAAATATGCACATTAAGGCGTATCAATTTTTTTAAATTTTTTTTATGAAAAAATTTCTGACAGAAAAATTCTATATTCGTTGCTGATAAACTTTGTTTTTGTTTTTTCTTTTTATTATTTTTTTCCATACTTTTTTCATCAAATTTGATCAAAATTGAATAAGTTTTATATGCTATCAGAATATTTAAAATAACTAAAATTCATTCATACAAAATGGTACGCCCTAATTCGCATACATATAATCATACATAAATTCTTATGTGCATGTAATTTCACATATTTTGTATTATTTTTATGACCTGAAAATATTTCAAAAACTATCCAAACTGATAAGAAGATACTCTAGTGAATAATTTCATAGCTCTGTATTAATTTTTTTTTTTTTGAGGGTTGTTTTCCTGACTGCATAATATTGTCATCATCATCATTCATAGACATACATACATATATTTACTTGGACAGCAGATATTCATATGGTGATCATTTTTTGGCCCTATCATCAAAAAAAAAAAGAAAAGAAAATCACACAAATGAAGTAAATATGATAATTTACAACAATGTTATATTGATAAATAAATCATCACATAAAATAAACAAATTATGCAAATGATTTTTTACTATGAAGAAAGAAATAAAGAAAAACAAAAAACTAAATAAACAGGAAAAAGGAAACAAAAATGCATATTTCTATAACTGAAGAATTCATAGAATTAATAATCGTGGGAGTAGAAAAATTTATACTTTTATTACAATCAAGTATAATACAAAGGATATGCAAACAAAAGACAAAAGAAGTTGTTTGTTATTTCAATTATAACTAAATGAAAAAAAATTTAAAATTGTAAAAATATATAAACCATAGTTTCCTTTTAATTATTGTGGCGACGGTTTTTCTTCTTTTTTTTAATTTTTCTCTTACACAGGCTCATAAGGAATGAAAACAACAGGAAAACAGGAAAAGGAAACTACATATGAAAAGAATTATGTTAATTGCAGGAAGTGTTAGCAGGCCGCAAAAGGAAGTAATAAATAGAAAAGATACATACGCATAAGTAAATGAGCATTACGTGATAATTTATTAAGAGTAAGTAAACTCTTTTGAAAATCTCAGGAAATAAAATTTTTTCGAAACTTCATGCTTTTAAAAATTGTTCTAGTTGCATAGATTGGTTGTTGTCCTTTAGCAGTTTTAACAGAAATAGAGCCACAAGAAAAAATGAGGCTCGAATTTAAACATCTAACAGTAAATAAAAAAAAGCCGCTTAAATTTTAAAGAGTAAAAGTCCACGAAAACATGAGTATATATTCGAGCATACTTTACTGATGAATACTTGCTGCAGATCTTTGATGCAAATGTATGTCCGCATAAAATAAATATGCATATGTGAATAGCAAGTAAATATATGCAAGAAATCATTTTCGCAGGGGATTACATACTAAAGAAGTTCGCTCATGTATCATGTATATATCAAAGAAGCTTACTCTTAAAAGTAGAAAAACCAGCGAAGAAGATCAACCACTGAAGTGATTTCTTCATTTATGTAAAGTCTCCGGCTAAAGACGATCGTTTGGGAAAGACGACAAAGTAGGGAAAATCGCCCAATAAGGAGAAGCAAAGAAGATCACCCAGTGAAAAAAATACCCTAGCGAAGAAGATCACCCAGTGAAAAGATCATCAAGAGGATCATCCAATGAGGAAGATCACTCAGTGAAGAAGATAACCCAGTGCGAAGAAGATCACCTAGTGACGAAAATCAGCTAGTAATGAAGATCACTTAGTGACGAAGATCACTTTGTGAAGAAGATCACCTAGGGAAGAAAATCCTCCAGCAAGGACGACCACCTAGCGAAGAAGATCACCTAGTAAAGAAGATAACCCAGTGAAGAAGATCACCTAGTAAAGAAGATTACATAGTGAAGAAGATAACCTTGAGAAAAAGATCACTCAGCGAGGAAGATCTCCTAAAGAAGAAAATCACCTTATGAAGAAGATCACCTAGTGAAAAAATCATCTTGTGAAGAAGATCATCTAGTGAAGAAGATCACCTAGTGAAGAGGATCGCCCAGAGAAAAAGATAATACAGTGAAAAAGCTCACCTGGTGAAAAAGATCACCTGGTAAAAAAGATAACACAGTGAAAAAGATCACCTAGTGAAGATCACCTTGTAAAAAAGATCACCTAGTGAAGAAGATCACTTTGTGAAGAAGATTACTTAGTGATTTACCAACACCTAGAGAATAAAGTCATCAAAGAAGAAAAGGAAATAGCGAAGAAAATAAAACCGCAAAGAAGATGACCAAGCGAATAAAAATAATCACTGAAGAAAATCACCCATTAAAGACATCAACAACAAAGAAGATCCTCGAAAACGTAAAACACCCAGCAACGTTAATCAATTTGTGAAAAAGATCAATTACAGAAAAAGTTCGGTCAAAGAAAAATTTTTCTCGAAATAAAACAATAACGAAGAAAATCAACTAATAGAGTAAATCATTCAACGAAGAAGTTTACCTTGTGAAGATCATCAAGCAACAAAAAATCGCTGTGATACTAGTTTTAAGTATCTTTAAGATTTTGTTTTTTTTGCTTTTGAAAACGATTTTCTAGTCCTTTCAGTAAGTGTGTTATGAATGTTTAAATGTTTACAAAGTTTACATGTTTGAATAAAAGTTAATTATTATGTTTTTTCCTAAAAAATAAATTAGACGCCACGGATGATGCTTAAAAATTAAGCGAAACGTTGGGTACACAGATGGAATAAGAGTTTTTATTTGCATCAATGACCAAATGACTAAAACCATTACGAAGATTATTTTTGTATTTGTAATGTTTTCCAATGAGAATAAATTTCTTATTTTTCTTAATGATTTATATAAAAGAATCTAAGTGCATATTACACTAAAGTACAACTTACTGTTGAAAAGTATAAATATTGGTAAATATATATATATATATGTACAAGTAAGTGTACTTCAATTTCAAACAAACATGTGCAGCTAATGTGTAAATAAATGTAATGCATTTAAGCATTTCATTTTTTTTGTGCCATACAACACTACAATTTTTTACTATGTGCAACCACTTTTGTATTTGTTTGTTTTTTTGTTTTTGTAACACTATGTAAAAGCACGAAAATACAATTAAAAGGAAATTTTTTTTAAACATAAGCGCTTACAGAGAAAAAGTTATAGAGGGTACCCAGAACTTTTCCAGTCATTTCCTATTTTTTGTTTAAAATTTTTTTGTTGGTTCATGACTAATGCTCAAAATGTATGAGACTTTCATGACTTAGGCGCAGGGGGAGAGGGGTGCGGTAGGGGGAGGCTTAACCCCCAAACAATTTTCAGGAATCCGCTGTGAAAGTGATAGTTGATTCCAAAAGAAGAACGGATATTCGATGCTTTTTTCTCAATTTTCTTATCATAATCGTTGGTTGTCATTCACAATGAAAGTAAAAACTCTGAAATATTTATGTGTTTCATATTTTTGAGATACAACGCCGTCCAGCAAAATATTTCAAAAAAAAATTCAAAGCCTATTAATTTTATTAATTAATTAGAAATGTGAACTGCCAAATTTGGAAGAATTTTGTGAAAAAAAAACTTTTCCAAAACAAAAATATTAACTCATATCGTCCCAGTGTTCGAATAATCGAACAGCAACTTTGAAAATTCGTCAAAAATACATTTAAAAATTTTTTCCAAAATTAATCACTATCAAATATTTTTATATGTACTGACTTTAAAATTGCGTTTAGATAATTTTAAAATATTGTATTTCACTTGGAAGGTAGTTTTGAAAATCAACAAAAAATGGTAAAATTAATTATTTTGGATTGAAATGAGAAATTTGCCTAGAATATAACTGCACAGGTCCTTATATATTTTGCTGGGGCTACAGCTGACCAAACTTTTGTAAAAAAATGTATGGTGAAATAGGGAAAATTCAACAAAAATGCATATTTTCTGTTTTTAACTTATAATAACTTCTAAAATACTGTGTTAAATATATTTGAATACTTGCTGCTCATGACATGGCGTAGAAATATTTTTTGTTTTTTTTTTTACACCGGGTCACCTTATTTTCTTGGGGTAAGCCAAAAACTACTATACGCTCCAAAATGCAGGAACCCTTTTTTTTTAATTTCTTTTTGAAGACATATGGAAATTGCGTTTTGAAAATGGTACAAATTGGATCATGGCATCTAGTACCGGAACGATATGGGTCAATAAAGCACAAGAAGGCCTGCTTATGAGACACGGTTCATATTAGAAGTCAGAAAATCTGACGAATATCTAATAACACTGTCAAAACAGAATGGCAAAAGATACATAGAACAATAGTGGTAGTTCCTTTCAATAATACTATTCCGTATTTGTAATTCTCATTCAGTTTACAGTATTTTCACTTATATACATTGTTGAAATGATGGAACTGGCATAAAGATCACTGATGTTGAACCGTAGCGGGTTCCGCTGCTAGTTCTATGAACTTCTGGCATTATTGTTCATCAAAAGCCTTTTTAATTTTAATTACATTTTCCATGTTTTGTTTTTAAACACTCTTATCTGATTGCCAAATATATGTAAACATATTTTCCAAAGTTCTGCAAAGTTGTCTCGCTTTCTATATAAAGTAGTGTAATTTGTTTTTTTTTTCATGCATGCTTCAGATGAGATTTTTGCTAATAATCTACAACAACTGAACGTTTGTTTGTATGCCGTTTTCTCTCTCTCTCTCTCTCTCTCCTTATCTCTCTTCCTCTCTTTTTCATTACTTTTTTTTTGTTGAATTTCTTATGCCCAGTTTTCACTATGTCAAATTCAATCAAATTTGCCAGCATGTTGGCAAATTTCATACAGGAGATTCTCTCTTTCTCTCTCTTTGACAGGGAATATGATATAGTGAAAGCCAAGCATTACTAAAACTTAGCGTTTTTATATTTAAACTCCCTCAAAAATAATTTTTTATAAAGAATATTTAATTCCTTCACATTTTCGCTCTCGTCAAATTTCTTATTTAACATGTTTTTTAAATTCATACTTTTTCAAGGAGAGTATTTTATTAATATAGCGTCTCGACAAGTTATAAATCATAGCAATGTTCATGTTCGTATCGGAGCAGCTGATGGCTGTCAAAATATGAAGTGGGCAAATTATGTTTAAGCATTTCAATTTACAAAATGCTTTGAACAGTAAACAACAAATATGCATTAAATTTGTTTCTCATTTTCTTCCACGTATTTCTTTTCAACTTGATTTTTTTATATTTTGCTCTTTTATAATTTCATAAACACTCATATTCTCGAAATATTTGTATTTTTTTTTTTTTTATTATTACAAACATTAAAATACTAGTATATACATACGTAACAATGTTTGATAACACTACAACTAGTTGAAGGAACTAACGAGTAGTTTAGTTTTAATACAATTAGTAATTTTTGTGAAGAAATTTTTAGAAACCCTCCTTTTTATTAGTTGCCAATAAGGTCATGTGGTTTTTTTCGTCGAAGTCGTCGGGCTAGGCCTGTCATGTTGAAGAGCTTACTAGCTTCTTCGTTTACGTGCCTCTGGAGCCTCAAAGAATGGGCTTCTGCTTGCTTTTTAATTTCTTCAGCAACCGTAGCGATGTTAAGGTCACGATGAATATCAGCATTGCGAACGTACCAAGGAGCGTTGACAATACCTCTAAGGATTTTATTTTGAAGTCGTTGTATTACATTTATATTGCTTTGGCTGGCGCAACCCCATATTTGTGCACCGTAGGACCATACTGGTTTTAACATTTGTTTGTATATCATGATTTTGTTGTATATGGAAAGATTTGATTTTCTTCCAATGAGCCAGTCCATTTTGATTAGCCTCAGGTTTAGTTCATTTCGTTTTATTTTTATGTGTTCTTTCCATCGTAACTTAGCATCAAGAGTTATGCCAAGGTACTTCGCAGTGTTTGCGTATGGGATTGGGGCACCTAGTAGCTTTATTGGGTAATAGCTTGTTTTTTGATTGGTGAAGTTCATATGGGCTGATTTGCTGTTGTTTAGTTTTATGCGCCAAGTTTTCGTCCAATGCTCTATTGCTCTATTGCGTTTATAGCTATTTGAAGTTTATCTGTCGCTTCTTCAGCAGTTTTTTCTGTTGACAGTATGGCTGTGTCATCAGCAAAAGTGGCGATCATGCTGTTTGGGGGCAGTGGTATGTCTTTTGTGTATAGTAGATAAAGAATGGGGCCAAGGATACTTCCTTGCGGCACTCCAGCTTTAATTTCTTCTAGGTCAGAATACTCATTTTCTTGTTTTACCCGAAAATATCGTTGTGATATATAGGACTTCATTAGGGTACTGTATTGAAGTGGGAGACAGGAGTTCAATTTGTTGATTAGACCTTCATGCCAAACTTTGTCGAATGCTTGTGCGACGTCTAGGAATACTGCTGAGCAAACTTTTTTCTCTTCTAGCGATTTTTCTATTTCAGTTGTGATTCTATGCACCTGTTCTATGGTAGAGTGTTTGCTACGAAATCCAAATTGGTGAGTGGGTATCAGATTACGAGATTCAATGATCGGCTTTATGCGATTGAGAATGAGTTTTTCTAACAATTTTGAAATTTGAGGCAGAAGGGAGATCGGTCGGTATGAAGAAACAATGTGTGGGTCTTTTCCTGGCTTTGCAATCATAATCATTTCAGCAACTTTCCACAGTCTTGGGACATATTTGAGGCGAATTGTTGAGTTAAGAAGTTTTGCCAGTTGTACTAAACTTTTATGGGGTAACTGTTTTAGCACTTCCGCTGTAATTAAATCCAGGCGCTTTCTTGTCTTTAAGTTGTTTTATTTCTCTTTTCAGTTCGCTTGTAGTTATGTTTGGAAATATTTGCATGAAATTAATTATTTCGCGTCTGTTAAGTTCAAGATGCGCCATTTTTAAATACACAAAGGTCAAAATCGAATGAAACTTCAAATTTATATTAGGGTTGATAGCAGCAGTACTGTCTTGATGAAATGTTGGATTTTTTTGGTATGACATATAAGATAAAGTGTCTCGACTAGACATTTTGATGGTAAGACAGGAACATTAGCACGAATTATAGCTAGTCGAGACGCTATGTAAAGAAGCGTAGACCAGAGAATAGCACGCAGCCAAATGAGCACAAAAAATGTCACATGCACAAAGCTCATTTCGATAGAGAAAGTGTTTAGTCGATCATTGCGTATGTCTAGGTGGCCACTGGTAAATTAAAGCCCCTAGAATTTGTAAAAAATTCGACGCCCATGCTCTCATGCAAATCTTTCTTTGGTTTTTTTTAGCAACACTTACAGCAGCGTTACTAATTAAATGCAATCTTTTCGCCCGGCATATTTGCTTTACATGTACAAACGAGTATAAATTTTCGCATATTTTTCAGCTATTTCTACATTTTCTACATTTATTGCATTTTTTTAGATTAGTATTTAAAAATTGTCTACCAAGTGTTCAGGCTTTGTTTGCATTTTAACACTTTTTCTTTGTGGTAATTTAAATATTTTATGCATTTGCCACTTTTTTGTAAGTAATTTTTTACAGAAAGGATTTCTAGTATATAAACTTGAAAAAATGTAATTAATTCAAATGTAATGCTAAAGAATGTTTTTTTTTTCTATATATTTCATGAAAACAAAGAAAGGAATCTGCCAGTAAATTCAGTAAAATAAAGAAAAAAAATAAGAGGCTAAGTTATTAGAAAATCAAGTTTTAGTTTTACAAACATTTTTTGTTTATTAAAATGTCCTTCTCCTTTTACAACTGTGATTCAAATCCTTTTTCATCCTTCCAACTAAATAAATGCAAAACATTAAAAATTCCAAATAAGTTAAATAATTTTCCTTTAACTAAACTAAAAAAACACAATTTTTATTTCTACTGAAGGAGACAACTTAAACTAGCAGCGTAACAAATAAATAAATTAAATGAATTTAAATTAAGGAGAAATAAGAACAATACAAATGAACACAAAAACAACCAAAAAAAAAAAAAAAAAAACACAATAGAAAATTTTGTCTAGAAGTTTGTTTGTTTAAAAGCTATACACTTCCAACTGTTCGAGGTGCTACTCAAATGAATTTCAACTTTCAACACATTTCAGCAGGTGTTGCTATGCGTTAAGTTGTTGTTATTGTGTTGCTGGCTGCTGCTGCTGCTGTTGCTGACATAAACATTATCTTATTCAAAATATAAACTGCAGTTGAGTTGAATGCAATTCAAAGTTATTGTTGTTTTATATATATTTTGGGTGGCTTGTTTTGAAGTTGTAAATTAAATTTGCATACTAAAGGGGGTAGCGCTGAAATCAGGTATACTGTGTTGAGAGAGAGAGAAAGAAAAGTGAAAGAGAAAGAGAAGAAGAGAGAGTTAAATGAAGTGCATTGTTTTTAAATTAAAGTAGGTATATACCATACCAAGAAAAAGTTCTTTACTATTCAATTTCAGATTTTTAAAACAAAAATAAGAAAATAAAAACAAATGTCACAGCTGGAAATAGTTGGGTGTTTTTTTTTCTTTTTTTTCTGATAACGCAATCATTGAAGCTATAAAGTTTTGTACAAGAGCAAAAAGGGGAGCAAATATGTACATTCTTGTAAGTTTGATTGGTGCATATAAATAATCGTATACAACTCAAATGACGGTATCTGTTGCTGAAGCCTTAACATTGGAGAGCACAAAGCTATTAGAAAATCAAATTACAATATGCTTTAAGATGGCTTCTCATAAATCGAGCATAGAAATAACAGGAATTTAATAAAAGCTAAAGAGACAGGTAGAGATAGAGAAAGAGAAAGAGAGAAAGAGGGAGAGAGAAAGAAAGAAAGAGGGTGTCACTTCAAAATTTCAATTAAATACGTTACTTTTAGACATTTTGAATTTTCTGTTTGTAAATTTGCAATCAGTTATAAACAAACGAAAATATGTACTTTAATTGACTTACGGAATGATGTCAGTTAAAAACATAATTATAGAGTTTTCTTTATTTTACCCAAGTTTAATTTCCAGCGAACGGCAAATTCAAAATATCCCTTTTAATAGGGAAAAGAAAGACCAGCGTTTACTTGAACCAGTGACTCCTAGACATCCAAATGCAATCCACAAACTTAAGTCGAAGCGAGGTAAAATTGTATGGAAGAAATCTACTGCAGCTCTTTTGTTTCCCCATACAGGCTTTGGTGGTAACCTCTCGACAGAAGGAATGAGATCTTCAGTGCTTCATGGTATCGCAAAGCGCTTTTGCGCTTCGTGATGCCGGTGACAAGCAACAACGGAGAAACATTTAGCATAAGAGAGACGAAGTTATTAAGAGTATCAAATAAAAATTGAATATTATGAAGTGGTCTAAGAGTAAAGAAAATAGTAAGTGCTGTGCGTCGGTGGGAGAGTAATGGTGAATTAAAAACCTTAAAAAAGTAACAATGAAACCCAAATACATAAAGACAACGAGAGTCAGAATATGTGCGCTCTTTAATACTCATAATGTTCGATGTTTGGTAGAGTTAAGTACAAATTAAAAATTGAACAAAGTTGGTATTGTGATGGGTAGGCAAACACCAAAGATCGCGTACGAGTGAGTGCGTACTAAGCAGATACATACACTAGCGGTCATGAAAACCGCAACACTGCAGCAGTTTCAGTAACAATCCCTAACATAGCCCAGATATCTCTTCCTTTGTAAAGAAGATTCCCTTGTTGGTATTTTTTTGTTGCACTTGTTTGCCACAAAGAGAATTTTTGAAGTAGTAGCAGATTATTGTTCCTAGGAATCCTGGAGTGTCATAAAGTCAAATACCTGAAAAAATCTGATGCTTGCATTCGACTGTTGTTAAACTGATCCAGAAAAAAGGCAATTTGAACCCGATTGAAAAGACTAAAAGATCAAGAAGCGTTTGGAAGACAAATACGAGAGCCAATGGAATGACCCGAAGAATAAGCTTAGAGAATCAGATCAGAAGAGTTGTTTTTGTTGTTAAAATGGTGGTTCGTACCACGAACTCAATTAACGCTAACGCGCCGTTTTGATACCACATCCTTAGTTATTTCTGTTTTGTTTGGTTCTGGGGGCAAGGCGGGGGAATCAGATCCATCCCGACTGGTTTAAGAAGTTTAGGAGTTCGCTTAGACTTATTTCGCATAGTTCCCCACGGTGATTGAGGTAAAGTTTACCCAGAATCTTCATTCTGGTACGTTCCAAAGCCGGACATTCACTGAGAAAGTGAGAAATAGTCCTTTTTCCTCCGGACAGTCAAGTGGCTCTATGTGGGATTCTCATTTTGGCTGCTTGCTCACCAATGAGCCAGAAACTAGTGATGATCGCCATCAATCTCGAGTTGCCATTCCAGGTTTTGTTTATAAGTTGCACTGTTTTTTTTCCAGTTGAAGTCTGCAGCTTGGTCCAGTTTGGCAGCCTGGTCCATCTACTTTTGGCTCTTGCGAGGTATGTACTTCGTAGAGATTTCTCGCTTGACCGAGTTTAGTGGTGTAAGTGCGTGCTCGGCCAAGAATTTCTGCCTTTACGGCCTAGCTCGTCTTCCTTTTCATTTCACCCTATGTTCTGGATCCATATCAATAGGGACCGAACTGAAAAGCAATTAAAACGTGAATATTTATATTTTGGCCTTACCCAAAAGACAGCGAGAGTTCGGTCTGCATAGGAGACGATCACGTTATTGATAAAATGAATGGAAATAAATTGCCTGGCATGGACTAAAAACTGCCGTAATTGGTGAAAAGTTGGTTATGCGTGTAGATAATCTTCAGTACATGCGGCGTTCAGATATGAAGCATCTGTATAGCAAAAATAGTTAAATTTCCACGAAGCCGAATAGTTTGGATGGGACTTCCTTACTAAATCTGGGGTCTTTTATACCATATAAAACGGAAATTGAACGCTCAAAAGTATGGGCAAAATATTAGGGAGCAATTGCTGCCAGCTATTCTAGTGAACTTTCTCACATTAATGACGTTATTTTCCAGAACTTCTTATTTTTTTGCAGATTCAAAATGTTTTCGATAATATTAGAATTTATCGGCTCGAATGATGTGGTAACTTGCCGCCTTTAAGACAGATAGGGCATATTATGAAATGGGAACTAGCTCAAAATAAATTGAAGAATAAAAAATTCAAAAAAAATTACATTCACTAAAACAAAATTAGGTTTTTTAATTATAAATAATGTTTTTGAAATTGGTGCGTGGTGCTGTTTTTATGACCGCCAGTATATATGTGCGTATGGAGAGTAAATATGTAGTACAAAATCAAGGGAGAAGCAATAATATTTAATTTGTTCAATTACTACGCACTACAATTGTAATGCAAACGAGAAGAGTAGTATCTGCTGGTGGTCTCTTCGTCATTCTCTCAAAGCAGCACCCCAGCAAAAAAATGGCCGATGCATCCAATATTGCAGCTAAAGCTCTACAAAGTTAGTAATTGTAAAAATTCTGAAAAAATTTAAAGTTCTGAGCTCTATTAGCTATTGAAAGAAAAAAACGTCTGGAAAGATTGTAACTAGAATATAAAGAGGTAATTTGTTGCCTAAGTAGAACTTCCTCAAGGAAAACTGAACGAATTGAGCCTTGTTTTACATCTACGAGTATTTTCAGTAAAATCTGACATATCACTGAAAATAAACTCAGCAATATAAAATTAAACACATTTAATTTAATATTATCTACAAAAATTTAAAGTTTTCTCGGGGTAAAAGCATTTTTAACCAGCGACATCTACCGTTAAGCTATAATATTTATTTATTCAAGTTTCAATATTGAAACTGATTTTTTAATAAGTTTAGTTTATGCCATCAAAATAAGGAACTTTGCAAGACAAATATACTGCATTTTATAACACATGATGTTGTCCGTAAACCTTTAAGCTTTTCCCTTGTCTGCAATCAAATAAAAGCTCTTTGCTATAGAGCTGTAGAGCTTTGACAAGGACGTTGTAAAAAAAACATGTAAGCTTTTATCCAAATAAATACTCTATTGTTTTCTTTACTTCAAAAGCTCATAAAGTTAGAGTGTTCGAAGTTTCGCTTTATTGCTACGGATATATTATACACAAGAGAAAGTTTCATTAACAATGGAAAAAAGTAGCCTAAAAATTTTAGCAATGAAACAAACCTTAAACGTAAATGAGTGTGCTTGTGTTGGTTGCAAAGTACTGCATAAAAAGCTTTAAGCTCTGAAGTAGCTTTTGAGTCAATAGCAAATTCTGCAACCTCATAGTTGAAGTTGATAATGCAGTTACAAAGTGTTCAATAATAATTCTAATAGAGATTCTTTACGAGGATGTTATATGAAAGAAGAAAATAATTGATTTTAAATATGAGAGGCCAATTTTGGAAGAAATTTATAAAAAAAAAAAAAATTTCCTAAATGAAAATATTAAAAAAGAAAATGTTTCTTACTTAAACTTGATGAAAATTAGCACTAACTACTGATTTGTGAACGAGTTTATTTACATTATTCTATAACTAAGGTGTAATGGCAGTGAAATGTCTCACATAGACCACATTGAGATCATAGTATGGCCTCAATTTACTACAAATACATTTTTTTCTACCTGCGTTCAGCAGCTAATATAAATTTTTATTATTTTTTTTGATGATACTGCTACTATTTTCCACTTTTTTAGTACACACAAATAAAACGCAAATAATTAAATTAAATAAAATGTCAGTAAAATAAAAACTTACCTTAGTTTTTTTTTCCAGTCTATGTAAATTTGTACAGCCATAGGAAAAACAAGTACAACAACCACTGCAACAAACCCACAAAAATAAAAATCATTTTCGTTTTTGTTTTCTTTTCCTTTCCTTTTTTTTATTTATAATATTATTACAAATTAAAACCAACTCAAACGAAGTAAAAGAGAGAAAAGCAAAGGCCGTGAGAGAAATTGACTGAGAGACCAACTAAATGTACAATGACACAACCTTGAATCTTCATTAGTAGGAGCAGATTTGCAAGGTTACAGTGAAAAACAAAAACACAAGAAACAAGAAAAAAAAAAAAAGTGAGAAAAGAGCAACAATAACAACTAATGATAAGCAACAAAATTGTATACACACGTATAAGAACTATGAGAGTGGATGTAAATATGTAAGTGAGAGTGAGTGTGTTTCAGCAAGTGTGGGAGAGCAAAGAATGAACTTGAAGCAGAACAAACTTAAATTCAACTAAAAACAACTGTAGTTTTGTTTTTGCTTTGTTTTTCATACTCAAACAATTCACAAACAGTTTTGTTTGTTGTTGTTGATATTATTATTGCTGTCGTTGTCCAGCACTAAAATGAAGATGCTTTTATCAATTTTGTTGTTGTGGTTGTTGATGTTGATGTTGATTTTGCTGTAATTGTAATTCTTTCGTTGCTGTTATTGTTTTTAAAAAGTGCAAGTGACCATGATATGTATGCATGTTTTAAAATAAAGAAGAGAAGAGAAATTCAACTTATTTTTTCTCGTTTACCGTTAAGTAAAGCATACAGTTTTGTAAGTAGTGAAACAAAAGTTTTACTTTGCCATAAAACTCAAGCTTGTCAAGTTTACGATGCTTTGTTGATTTAGCTGTTTGGTGTTGGATTTATTTTAATAAATAATTTGTTGTACTTATTTTAATAAGAGAAAATTCGGTCACTTATAAGAATTAAACGAATTAATACACGCACTTAAATTGGTACACAATAGATTTAGGTTTCTAGCAGCATAATTTTTTTATTTTTTTTCATTGCATTACCACAAATTAATTTAATTAACACTCAAATCATTAAACAAGCTCTACAAACAATCGAATCATTTCTCTCGTTTATAAAAGTTCAAGGCTATGAAAGTTTCAATTATTTTCTTTTATTAATAAATTTTTTGATTTATTGCAATACAAAGATTAACTATACACACATTTGCACATTCGCACTTCCAAATATAAGAAAATACTTAATTTCCCGACGAATACCGCGCCTGCCTCCTGCCCACCCGACCGAGGGGCGCTCTTAACTACAAATGCAAAAATTTATTTATAGAAAATTACTGAGCATGCACATAACCAACCATCGACTTCTTCCCATTGATCCATAGCTTAAGATTTTAGTTTTGCTTGACATTTCATTGCAGAGAGAGACTGCAAAAAACAAAAACTGTAAATTCTCTACTGAGTTAGAGAGTTTAACTGTTATTGAGAGCAAAAATTATTAAAATATAACAATAACTGAAAGCAAATCTTTAGTCGTTCTCTTTCTCCCTCTCTCTCTCTCTTTAAGTATTTGCCTCTCTCTGCAAGTATGTGTAAATCAACTCTTTTGAAATTTATTATGACGAAGAAGGCAACGATCTCACAGAAAAGTAATTCATGGTGAGACAAGGCCGTATTTAGGGGGAGGTTTTGGTGGTTCTGACCCCCCCCCCCTCCGAAATGTGGAAACTTTCTTTTAATTTTTTATATTAATTTCCAAGTGGATGGGGAAAAAGTAGAAAATAAAATCTATTGGAAGATTTTTGAATATTTTTTACCTTCATCGGTTTTTTTTTTCTAAAAAGTCAAGTAAATTTGAAATCTTAGTTACTCTATGCGACCAAATCTGATTTATTTTCTTTGATATGAAACTTGATTTCGGAGTCAAAACGAGAAGATGATGCTGAGCAATCCTGCATTCATAGTTTTTCTATGTCAGTAACTGTTTTTGATTTAAAACTTCGTCGTGAAACATTTTGAAAAGTTTAAAAATTAATAAAAAATAGAAAAAACTGTCGGATCCTTGTAAAGTTAGACTTATGTGAAAAGTAATACAAAGCAATATGTTATTATGCTAAACTTGTCCGCCATATTTGATTAGGAATTTTGAATTTTTAAAATCTGACTGCAGATTTGTAACCAGCGCCCCTTAAAACACTACGGACCACTGCACTTTTCATTATGTCTGGCTGTGAGTGTGAGTAAGATAAAATTCGTTATTTGTAAATTTTTTCCTGTACCCGTAGACATAAACACATCCCCTGCTTTAAGGGCGCATGAAAATAATATTACTTAGGGTTTATTTGAAAGGGCATGATTTAGCCTTTAATTCTTAATTTTCTAAGTTTCTAGCACGTCAGGGTTCAGCTCTACAATTTCTCAAAAATGACCAAAAATGGTATTTTTAGGGATTTCAGTCCCAATTTTTCTAAAACGTGACGTAATGCGAAGTTTCTGACCTCAGATTTATTTTCAGCATGAAAAATTAATGCTAGGAACCATTTATTTGCCAAACTTATGCAGGGCAGTGTTATTGGATCAGCTTCAAAGTTTTTGGAGACAATCTTAAAATGTAATTAATTCTTTAACCCATTATTGCTCAGAGCACCCCGACTCGGAAGATCCCTTTTAATGCTGTGACTGCACAAATTTAAGGAATATATGCCAACTTCATCCGGGTTTCTCATAATTGATAATGGCCCGAATTCTCACTGATAATCATTTGAAAAAATTAGCAAAGTCAAGGAGTTATCGAAATTATGTCCTTGACGTTAAAAAGATGCATTGGAATTCACATTGAATAATATTTATTTAAAAAAATTGAAATTGATTATTCTGTAAATTTTTTGTAATTTTCGGCCATTTTTTTTAGGCTAAGATTAAAAAAACTCGGAAAGAACAATTTCTAAAGCTTCAAGGCATTTATCCACTCTTGTCCCTTGACTGATAGGGTCCATCAAATGCAACATCGTATCTAATTTATTTATTTAAAGATCAGTTTCATAAAAAATTTTTATGAATATTTTCTTCGAATGAAAACCCTGCCCGAAAAAAAATCCTGGCTATGGCCCTATGGTCAGATATAAAACATAATTGATCGTATTATAAAACGGATGACAAACAGATCAAAAAGGCTAGGCCTAGCATTAACAAAGTATCGTTTTGGTAACAGAATTTATAATAGAGAAACCCTCCAAGGAGGTATGGTCAAAAAGTTTGACATTAAAATAACCTGAGAGAACATAAATATCATAATTAGTCAAGCAAGTTGCATTTGTGTGTATACATATTTATCCATGCGCAATTTTTGAAAGAAGACGCTGCTTAACATTTACGCGCATACACCATATGTGTAGATTTTCATACGATTTTTTTTGATAGAGGACGCTGCCCATCATTTCTGACGATCATATTTTATCCCCAGCGTAAATATAAAATCGATTCTAAAGAAGTAAACTTCAAAAACTTACACTTTCCTTCTCAAGAATTCTTGTGGAAGTAATTCAAAAATATTTGTGAAAAAACTTCCCTAAGCCTTCTTTAAGTAGCATTATGGAAGTAGTATCAATGACAAAACTTTTTAACCCTCTCAGGAGAAAGTGTACATGCCGTGATGGAAAAAAATCGAGATGTTGATTTTCGTGTTCAGCGCTCTCCAAATAGTCAAAAAATATTTTTTTCTGATTTTTACATGTCCAGGTTTAGCCGTACCCGATGTACACATATGTGTACAAAAAAACTTTCAGGGAACTTTTTTCACCCAGGTGTGGAATCGCTGGAAGCACTCAGGACAGAGCGACACATTACAACCGTTGCATTTGTATCGAGTTCTATGATCACAGCCCTTACGGCGGCATCTGCTTGCAAACTTCTTGTTGCTATGGTTTGGCCAATGATCCCCTATGGATTATCTAACACTGTCATCAACCACTCGCTTCTTCAGGGCCGGCTCTGCGGAGTCTCTTTCGCTCGGTCGACCTCTTTTGTTTCTTTTAATGTCGGTTCCAGTGTAAATTAAAGCATTGGTGACCTCACTTTTATGCTCCAACAGATCCACTCCTTCAGGATGCTTCTCTTTCCATAGAATCAAAGCGTTCACTGTAGAAACATTCAATATATGGTAAAAGATATGCATGTACCATCTGCGGTTCGTTGGATAATTTCGGTAAAGCGCCAGCAGAGAGTCCATGAGATCTACGCCGCCCATCGATTGGCTGTATTCTTTAACAAATTCCGGCCTGTCGATTTTAATAAAGCGCTTCGTTTTGCGGCAATAGCGGTCTATTTTTTCTGCTTACCCGATTCCAACATATGTGGAAAGCAAGTGAACGCATTTGTTGTCGTACCAACGAACTAAGGATACGTTGTTGTTCGAAGTGACAATGGACGACGTCGCTTTCATCGTCAGATTGTTCAACCAGCACTCGCATCTCTACTAACGACAGCCTTTTCTTGCTCATATCGAATCTATTTGCGAAAATTTGTTGATAGGAATACGTAATGGACTATTATGAGAAGAATGTTGAAGAAAAAGGCCAGAAAAAGCATGGAAATAGATGGAAAATGCTCATAAAGTGGCCATGTACACATACGTGTACATTCGCTAATTTTTCCCCTTTCTTCCGATTGTACACATATGTGCACAATAATCAACCACACACCAGAAACTCAAGAACACTCCGATTCGTACAAAATGTATTTGTATCGACATAAGAAGGTTCCATTTATATCACAAAATTTTTTTTACTCACATTTTTATTATTTAGTATTTTTAAGGATTTTTTGAAATCGACGATTTTCAAAGACGAATAAAAAACGCGAGGCTGCCGCACAAAAATCACAATAGTTTCGACAGTTATACTTCGATTGTAATAAAACTAACGCCAAAATAGAAAGGATAGAACAAGAAAATCGATAATATCAAGGGTGTGTAACTAAAGTTTAAGTCGAAGTCGAGCAAAATGTTCAAATTATCGTACACATATGTGTACGAAAATCCTAAAACATAGGATTCGAACCCTTTCATGTACCTGCCATTGGAAGTCTTCTACATTTTTCTTGAGGGCTTATCAAAATTCTCTCACGCACATATGTTTTTATGGAATTTTGTGTGAGTAACAACGCTGAAGTTTCAATTTAGATATTTTAGTTACTCTCTCACACTAACTGTTCTCTCTCCTTGTTAATCACAGCAATATGAACTTATAGAGCAAATAAAGAAATTGATTTAACTACTAAGGCATATGGTTTTTTAACTACAAAATCAATGGAAGATATTTATTCTGTTGAGTGTAAGTTTGCATCAGTGCTGTTGCCTGTGTATATATGTTTCATTATGTAGACAATTAAATTTTTTCGCAAAAACAAAAAAAAAAAAAAAAAATTATTAATTAATTTGAAATTTTTATTGAAAACATAATGAAAAGTAGCGAAGTTTTTGACATTTTAAGTGCAAAATAAAAAATCATTAACAAATCAAAATATCTAAAAGTTAAAGAAAACATAAATGCAGACACAAAATCACACAAAACAACACATACATAAGAACTAATACACAGATCGACTCTATCGACACACTTACGCACACAATCATATATACACGCTCTCGCACAGGCAGTCACACATATATGTACACTCACAGAGACTGTAAAAAACAGACACAAACTGCAGACTTTATAGCGCACAGCTGGCTATTTGAACTTTGTTGTTTTTGTTTTAATTTTAATTTAATTCACTTATTAATTGAAATTATAAAAAAGTTACACAGTAAACAAAAAATGAAAAAATGTAATAAAAAATCAATTCAAATTTTTTATAATTAAAAATGTTAGTTTTTATTAAATTTTTGTTTTTTGCTTTTACATCTAATTTTACTTTTTAATTGATTTCATCTTGACATTCTATTAACTTGTACTTAAATTTTTTAAAGTTAAATGAACTGATTGACTTGAAGGTTTATGTATATTTTTAGTTCAAAAAGTTTTAAGTTTTTAAGTACATTTATTAGAAAATAAACTTAAAAAATATGAAAAGTATTTATCACAAAGTCTAATTAAATTGGCATAAGTTTTTTATTGCAAGTGCAGTATGAAAGTTAAAAGCTTGTAAATAATTGATTAGATTCTCACAAGTATTTGTAAGTTTAGAATGAACTAAGTTGTTCATACTTTAATGACATTATCTTTATTTGCTACTTTTACTGCTTCTTTTCCTTTTTTGTATAAGTTTTACTTTCTTCTTCCAAGGTTCGTTTCTCCTTTCCAATTTTCTCACTGTTGTTGTGGTCTTTTTGGCTTATTTTTCTATATATGTACATATCTACCTCATTAGTTTATAAAATATGCATTAGCCTGAACAAAAAAAAAAGTAGAGTGGGTGTGATTTATTAGCAGTAAACAGAAAAAGGCTAACCTTTTATGTTTATGTATGAGTATAGGGGTAATATTTGTTTGTATTAGTAACAAACACCTGTTTATATCCCAGTTGTATGAATTTAGATTACTCTTAAATGGAATAACAAACAAATACTGCCGTTCATAGCATAAACTACTCAACTGGTTGTGTCAACTGAGTAGTTAATTTTAAGTAAGACAGAATATTTGCACATAATGAGCATTAAAAGAGGGAAACAATATCAATTATACATAACTGTGTTCAACTCTGGCAAGTACTTACATCTCATCTAATAATAACATTGAATTTCTCTTGTATTTTATAACTGGTCAAGTCCATTGTAAAAAAAACAAGTAGGTAGAGTAGTATTAAAGTACGCCGGATTGTCAAAAACTATGTAAAAAAAAGTTGGAGAAAAATGTATTCCATATCCAGAGTGCTATAAATTTTCTAACAATCATTTTTTTGAGAACCATTTGATTTTAAAATCAAGTAAATCTCAAAAATTTCATTCATTTAAAGAGGGGAGAATTCGGCTTAGCATACTTTTTTATTTTACTGTGGTCAAGTCAAAAGAAGCATTACGCTCTCTAAGAGAATCAATAAGAGAGAAAGAAGATAAACTGGTTTTATTATTTGCAAACAACGAATAATCAAGCTCTCCTTCGATTACACTGTGCAACAACCAAAATCGGACTGGCGATTCGACATATAGTCTAGAGTTATTTGGGGTCGCTGAGCTCGAATCTGAAGATTTTTAAATATTAAAAATTTTTGTAATTTGTCTTTTACAAAATTAATTTAAGAAGTTTATGATAATTGACTTTGTGAGATTATGTTTCCAAGAAAAAGGGAGCCGAGGGTGTTTTGGTGTTCTAGGACCCCCCACCCCTCCCTACATTTTGATAAGCAAACTTTTTCCCAAACACACTATAACATTTTTATCATTCCTTTAGCCTGTAGGCAATATTGTTCTAAGCTATGCTTAAAAAACTCCCAAAATTTGGGGTATGGAGCTTAGATGGAGGATTCTTGAGTTCACAAAAAAAGTACTTCTTTTTCTATTAAACAAGTTTTCTATAGACACCAAAAACAATGAAACATAAATTAAGAAAACCATATTCATGATTTTATGTACCGAAAACCTGATGTGATAGAGCAAAATGGTTTTCAGATTTGAGCTCAGCGAAATTACTCAAGACTCGTCAGTCAGATTTAAAAAAAAAAAACTCAATTTTGTGGCACAGTGTTATTGCTCAAGATGATTACTCTCTCAAAATTCAGAAACTCTGAAGACAGAGAAAAAGTAATTTATTTCCCATTTTGAAGCACTCAATGATTACCTTACCATATGGATATGTGTAATTCCAACTGGGATGCATACTGACTACATCAATGTAGAATACTCGCTTACTTGCTTCTGTTACTTTTTTTTTCTAGTATTTTGTAGTTATAAAGTTGTTTCTTTCTACTGCATGTTGTCGTGTTATAGCTTAGTTGTTAATAATTGATGCCATTGCATTAATAATTAATTTCAACAAAATGTTATGCACGCTCCCTCATACCTGCGATACATATGTACGTACTGGTGTGTATGTGTTGATGTTTGTGTGTGAAAATAGGCAGCAGGCAGCCTATTGCAGCTTATAGCAGTTTGCTGTAATAACTTCATTACTGTTTAACATTTCGTAGTATTATCGTTTTTTGTTTTTTGTTTTTTGTTTTGATGCAGCAATTATTTAAATCATAAATTTTCATTAATAAACATTTTTCCTATTTGAGTTACAAATACTCAATTTTGATTCTGATTTAATGATAATAGATTTGCTTACATACATCGATGAAGGTATTATGCTAAAATTTATCGAAAAGTGATTTTATTGTATGGATATCTACATGGATATTATATAAATTTCTATCACGCATTTAATTCTTCAGGAATATGAAATAAAGTGCTGTTGTGATAGTTAGTTTTATAGATCCTGACCTTTTCAATATAAAAGTCATGCATCATTGCTCAGAAAAGGGTAGTAAATAAAAGCCGATAAAAGCTACTTTTGCATTCCTTTGCCCAAAATTCATTCATAAATAGGTTTACCTGACATCTCATCTATTTTGATGTTTGATCAACTATCTTTTATTTCTGACCATGACCTATTTTTTTATACATTGAATATATCTCTAACCCAGCGTTTACACCAGACAGTTTTGCCAAGACATTAACAATACAATCACACTTTTTCACTAATACTCTCACACTCTTTTACTATCTTCGTTACTATCTTGGTTTTTCTAAAGACAGCAAATGAGACAGTAAGCTAACAATAATTGGACGTTTAAGTCGAGTGTGAGAGAAAACATAAACAAAGTAGAGCGGAGCGAGCAAATTGTGAAGAAGAAGAAGAAGTGAAGTGTCTGACATTTTGTTGGAGATGAATTGTCTTATCAATTGTTGAGACTCCTACGTCACATAGACAGTTTTTTCAAGTTTTTAACAGCGAATATGTGTTCTCAACTATCTCCAAAGCGCTATCTGATGTAAACGCAGGTTTTCGTCTCTTAGTTTTTATTGTTATTTTGGCTTTAATTTAATTGATTTTAATGCAATCAGCTTAAGGTTGTTGGTTTTTGCCAGCGGCTGATGATAATTACAAACCGTTAAAACTGATCCGAATGTAGTGGGCGAAGATGGCCTGCCTATTAGATTTACCAAAATTGTCTTGCGTTTTATTTTGGCTATCCTTACTCATATTATAAATCACTGTTAAATCCCTTTCACCTTCCCACTTTTCCTAAAGAATGAAAAATAGCAACAATTATTTCACTGCCAAAAAAAATCTGCGGCCTCGGTCCTCAGCGATTTCAGGCCAATTAGGATTCCTTCAGCGCTGTCTAAAATTTCCAAAAACCTCATGGCTGAGCAAACGATATAAGAACATTTCACGATAATGGAGATAAAACCCTGCTAGGTTTATTAGACTTTTCCAACGCTATCGATAGCGTAAACCACTCCTTGCTTTGCAATAAATTAATAGCTTTATATGGCTTTGGCAATAACACAGTAAAACTTATGAGTAGTGACTTAAAGGATAGGATTCAAACGGTTAAAGCCGGCACTTTATTCTCCCAACACATAGCTATTTAATATAGTGTTCTGTAAGGATCAATTTTTGGTTCATTGCTCTTCGTTATTTTTATTGACGTAATTTTTTCGGTGTGCAAAAATTCCGTTTTGCATGCTTATCCAGAAGTATTTATCTTGCGCCTAGGGGGCGCAGACAGATCTGAAGGGAGGCGCAGAGATATTTCAATAAACAAATATTTGAATACTCTGTAATATTTTGTATTTAACAAAATAATTTATTTTTTCTTTCATATTATATGTTAAAACCTACAATATGCACCTTTTAGTTTCAGATTTTCCATTTCCGATTTAAGGTAAGCACACACAGTTGCGATTTTATCCGTGTGAATCCTCAACGTAAGAAATTACAACAATGCAACCTATTGTTTCATATGAGCGTACACACACATCTGCGATTTTGGCGCATCGTTTTTTTCGAACATTTACAGTTCCCCTCTTTTGTCATCCTGAAAACGCAAACTGCTGCCTTTACATATCGAGAAGTAACAAAAAAAAGAAGAAAAGGAAGTGAAATGAAAAAGTGAACAAAAAGAAACAAATTCAGAAATGTTTGATATTATTTTGTATACTAATACTTTTATTTGAATATTTATATTTAACTTAATAGTTAATTGAACTGGTAGAAATCTCAACGAAAAATCTCTTGTATGTGGCAGAAAGAAATGAAAATGAAAGTGTGTGCTCCTTTACGTTTTCAAAGTTCGCTGCAGAGAAAATGGTCCGAATTCGCATTGATAATAGATTTAAACCGCAAAAATATGACAAATTATTAACAACTATTATAAAAAAAAAATTGAATGTAAAACACCATTTCCTAAGAACTTAAGTTCAAACAACAGTTTTTTTTTTTTGCCTTTGGTTAATTTCTCGACTACTTTTTACTATCAAAAACTTTAACACTAATTTAATGCAAGATTGACTCTATTTGTTAATTATTTGGTTAATTTATGCAAGTTCCAACTAAAACGTCACTAAGACTTCACCATCCTAGTGAACAATTCAACTACTAAATAAATTTACTAGCCTAGTTTATCTTTGACGCAAACTAACCAGAGTCTCATCCAAACTACGGAAAAACTAGAATTTTATCAAGGCGGGTATAATTTAATTTAAAACTGTTGTGTGGAAATCAAAGTAGGGGAGGCGCGGGTTTGCCACGAATTTGAAAAGGAGGGCGTCGAATGAGCACAGTTGAGAACCTCTGATCCAGACATATCGGGCATAATAATGGCCTGTGCTAAACATGGATGAATGAAGACTTGAATGCCATTCGGGAATGGACTAATAGAAATGGATTAAGTTTAAACCCGACTTAATCTTATGTTCTCCCTATCCATAGAAAATCATTACATAATGTTATCTTTCCGTCTTTATATGTTGGTACATCTAAATTAGAACCAGTTAGTAGAATTTTTAATCTCGGCTTTCATGTAAATTCGTCCTTAAGCTGTGTTGATCAAAAACAGGTTTCTTAATCTTACGTTGTCTGCGAATATCTGCTGTGTAAATGCCTCTTGAAACTGAAAAAAAGTTCGTAATTTAACTTATTTTACTTATAACTTCTTATGCTGAATCAGTTTATAACAAATTAGACTCTCATTTATTTAAATTTTCCGTTTTCTATTTTCTTTTCTCGCTATTCCTTTATCTCTGATTCTCTGTTCATTTACTGAACTCCTATAGTTCTGTTCTTTGATGCCTGTCCTGCTTCTCCTACTCAGCTGCCGTACCAATGCTTTTTCTCATCCTTTATTTGCTTTCCTAAATCCTATTTATTCCCTTTTTTTTAGCATGCCTCTCTCATATAATTTCTTCTACTTTTCCTCTTTCCATCTTTTTTTTTTTTTCCTTTTGACTTTTTTTACTTCCCTCGGATCTTCTTTTGGCTAACACCCGACCGAGTGCTGCACTCTCTTTTCGTTTTCTTTTTTTTTTTTTTTGTTATATGAATTTGTTTCTCTATTTTTCTTTAATCAAGTTCTATCCCATCACTTATCTTTTCTTCTTCTTCCATATTTACTTTACTTTCAACTTCTCCTTTCTTACCAAATCTTTCAATCTCTCTTACAGACTTTCAGCCACCTCCTTCTCTTCTTTTTTCTTCCGGCCACTTTCTCCCACCTATCTTCAATCTTACTTATGTTCTTCCTCCTCCATTTCCTTCTCAGCCTTTGGCTTTCTTCAATCCCCTCTTTCTCTTCTCCCAAGCAGTTTTTATTCCCACTCATTGGGATACTCATAACTGTTATTTATGAGTTGCATAACGGAGAATATCCATTCTTTCACTATTCTTCTCAATCTCTCTCTCTCTCTCTTTCTTTCTCTCCCTTTAATCATTTTAGTAATTCAATTATTTCTAAAAATGAAGCATGATTACCAATTAAAATGTTTTATTCAAACATCAGATATTTTCTAAAAAATTAATGGACCCAAATCTTTCTGGTTCAACACTAAACATTTATAGTATTTCTATATAAAAAAATAAATGTAAAAATATTCTTATTTTAAAGAGAAATAAATTTTAAAAGAGACTCTAATTTTACCGCATATATGTTACATTGCAGCTGCAGCTAAAACCCCAAGAACCACAAAACGAAATTGATTTAAAAAAAAAATAAATAAAAATAAAAATAAAAAATCTACAATTGAATAAACCTAGTCAGTGCACAGAAGATTAAATTGTATTAGAGATCAAAATAAATATATGCATTTGCATGTATATATGTATTTATTTTCAACGATTACTATTTGCTAACATTGACCTAAAACGAAAGAAAAACAACTAAAGCAAATTAAAGTAAAAGCGTATAAAAAAAGCATAAAAAGTAAAAAGCATTAAACTACCGAGTACTGCGTGTGTTGAGGCTTTTCTTTAAATTACTTTACTTTAAGCTCAAAAAGAATTTTGCAAAATAAATTCTATAAATATTTATAAATTTATTTCAGCAACAATTTTAAATAATTAAAATGACCTAATTTCTTCAAAGGAACACATCAGCATATGTACAATGTACATATGCAAATTTTGGGTAGTTGAGGAGAGTATGATTCATGTTTTGATTTCCCTTTGTATGTAAAATACGCGCATAAAGTAGTAGCTACAAATGCTGCATATGTACGCTTGAAATTGTAATGGCATTTTAAATATGATAAAATTTAATAGTACTCAAGGTTTCATATATTTTCTATTGGTTTTATTGTAAACATCAAAATAAACTTTTTTTTTTGGTTGGTAGTTTTATTTTAGTGGCATACAAATTATAACGAAAATCGAAAAAATAAATCTGCAAAGGACAAACACTTTTTTTCTTTCTGTTTTTTCGTTTTGTTATTTATATGTTTTATTGAAAAAAAATAGGTTAGGTTAGGTTGGAGTGGCTGTCGAGAGACACACTTAGGCCTGAACGGCGCATTGTGATACCACATAGAGCCTACATTGGACCTACAGTTTAACGCCGATTCCGAACGGCGGTGTGGCAATTTTTTATCGGCTTGGTGGTTTTGCCATTACCAACCAATGTGTGTACTAGTACACTATCTTACATATAATTCTCATACACTTCATATTGATAGTGAATATAAGAAAGTAATGAAAATTAACCACCAGACGAAGACGGGAATCGAACCCGAAACTCCCAGATGAAAGTCTAATGCACTATTCACTAGGCTATCGAGGTCGTTTTTATTGAAAAAAAAAAAAAAATTTAATAAACTTTACAGGGTGACAATCGTAAAGTGACGCACACATTTTAGCAGTTATTTTCAAAAGGACGTACTTCCATTAAGTACAATTAAGTGTTAACATTGCTGAATATATATAAGCATTCATTTGAACCCCACCTCATTCAATATAACCTCCTTTAGCCTGCACACATGCCTTCAATCGATCCGGAAATCGTAGGACTGTTCGCCGCAGGACTTCCTGATCAATTTCAGTCCAGGCTTTCTCTAATGAATTTGTCAGCGACTCCAGACTGTGGTGTTGAGATGCACAAGCCTTACTCTCTAAAATACTCAAAATAGGGTAGTCCATTGGATTCAAGTCTGGGGAGTATGGTGGCCATTCTTGAGATGTTATGAATCCAGAAAAATTGTCTTTTATTCATGTTTGCGTTAATTTTGCCATGTGGGAAGGTGCAGAATCTTGCTGGAAAGTCCAGTTTTCATTTCCAAATGTATCTTGGGCCCAGGGAAGAACATGTTCATTTAAAATGTTCCGATTAACAACCTGGTCAATTTTAACACCCTCTTCAACGAATATTAGAGGGGTTCCGGCATTAGCGGAAACTCCAGCCCATACCATAACGGAAGCTGGCTTTTGAACTCGGCCAACAGTTCTATTTTGTTGCGATGATGATGTTAGCCACATTCGGTCATTTTGCGCATTGAAATGTTGTTCAACCGTGAAAATTTTTTCATCTGTAAACAAGATATTTTCAACATTTTTTAACACGGAGGAGCGTAGCAACGCCTTGCATCTTTGCAGTCGCAAATCTTTCTTTTTTTGTGTTAGATCTTGAGCTTTTCGGAGCTTGTACGGCTTAAGGTTAAGCTTTGATTTTGCAATGATTCGCACTGTTTCACGGTTTACTCCCACTTCCTTAGCGATTTCTCTCATTGAGCGCCTTGGATTTCGCTTGATTCCTTTACGAATTTTTTCTGTTAAACCAGTAGTGGCAACTGTTGAAAATTTTCCCCGGTCTCTATCTCCAAAACCCCCAGTTTCATTATATCGAATAATAGCTCGGTCTACCGTACGACTTGACAAATTTAAAGCCTTTGCAATTTGACGGCTACTATAATTTGCCAAATGAAATTTCATAATTTCACGATGAATATTTTCCTTGTCCATTTTTATGGAAATTTCAAAATGTAATAACAAAAATTCAAATGAAATTAAAAGCAAAGCCAATGATGAATGAATTTGCTTTTTAAATTAAAGTAACGGTAAATGGCAAAGCTTGCTGCAGAGTATTAAACTTGCGTCACTTTACAATTGTCACCCTGTATGTTTGTCTTAGGCTTTTTTGAATTATTTATTTTTTACTATTTAAGCGACAGCGCTCTCACATTCTTGCCATCCAAGGAAAATGTGAAGATATCGTTCTTATATTCTTTCGACCTTTGTTTCTTTTCCTCTCTTTTGCACAAAAACATACATTTTCTATGCCTACTCTCATCGGCAATTGGCAACCAACTGAGCACAGGTACATTGACTTTGATTACTGTACCTGCATATCTAATAATAATACAAATAATCATCTGGCAAGTGGACAAGGTCAATTTGTTATAAAAATAAATGTGGTGAGGAATTTTTTAATGGGGTATAAAATATGCAGACTAGACGAGCAGTATTTCGGCAGTGAGAGAGAAGAGAAGCTGGTGTGAAAGAGTGATTTGGATTTGTTTTTTGTTTGAGAGAGCGAGAAAAGAGAGCAGCATTAGAAACCAGAACATTTGTTTACTACATTTAAAATTAAGTAAAATTAAAGTGTCTGTTATTTATGTTCTCTCTCTTTTGCATGTACTAACTCTCCCAATATATATGTATGTATATTTATTTTGTGGACCATATGCGTGATCTTATTTCGCTCACTTTTCACTATCTCACTTTCTCCTCCCCCTTTTTAACTACTCATAACTACTATAGAATATACTGCACGAACGCAAGCTTCTATAATTCTCTTTCTATATTTTCTTTTCCGTAGGATATTTGGTTGTTGTTATCGCTATATGTGCTAGAGTTCTGTAGTCTATCGCTAGGAAGTAGTTCAGCACTAGGAAGTATTTCTTTTACAAAAAAGGGGAAGAGAGAGAGAGAGAGAGGAAGGGAAGGAGAAGGGGGTGAAAAAGAAGAAAAAAGGAGGAAAGGAGAAAGAAACAGACAAAAAAAAGAACAAAAGATTCCGGGAGGGAAGAAAGGAAAAAGTGAAAGTGCAGAGAGATTAAAAAAAAAAATAAAAAATAAAAAAGTGGTCAGGAAGAAGATGCGAGACGAAAATAGCAGAAAGACAATATATATATGGAGGAAAGGGGGAGGGGCGAAGAACAAAAAGCAGAGAGAAAGAAAGGAAGGAATTAACTAAAATGTTGGAAAAAACAGCTTGGTGCAGATAGAGTAGTGGAAAGAGAGGGCAGGTAAAAAAGCGGAAATAAAAAAGAAACAAAACGATAGTTACTCGAGGAAGACTACTAAAACAGAGAGGAAAGAGGAATATGAAAGAACAAAAATAGTGAGTAAAAGAATATTTTTTAATGGGGGAGGAAACAGAAAGAAAGAAACCCGAGGAAGACTATGGAAAGAGAGAGAGAAAAAATAGTGAGAAAGTTAATATTTTTAAACGGAGGAAAAACATGAATGGAGTTAGAAAATAGCGTTATACAGTGGAACGGTGGAGGCTGGATCAAGAAGTAGGAAGAGCAGTGAATGAAAAAAGAACTGGTAGATACAATGAAGGAGAGGGAGAAGGAACTGAGGGATAAAGTTATAGAACAAACGAAAAGATAAAAGGAAAAAATAAAGCAAAACGGTTGAATGGGAATTGAAGACGGGAAAAAAGAAAAAAAAGAAAAAAATTGAAATTGCAACAAGAAGAAAAAGGACGATAAAATAAACAATGAAATAGAGAATAAAAGTGCTGAATGCATTTATAGCCCACACGACACGGCAGACCTATTTTAAAGCTCTCCAACAGGTGACTAGCCTGATACTATTACCAGTACCGATTGTGATGTACGGCAAATTGGTATGATGGTAGGCACTTGATAAAGGCGGTATTGTGAAAATCTTAGATCGTATTCAGACTATCTTATGTATAAGCAGAGCTTTCAAAATTGCCCCCACGGCAGCACTAAACGTTATGTTAAACTTACTTGTAAGATAAACAACTGACGGTTAAATCGACGGTAGTACAATGCCAAAAACTATTTAGCGAATTATCGCAATACTTAAATATATGAACCTGGTTTGAGTGACAGGTCATAGAAACACAGAAGGTAATTGCAAAGCAGATGAGCTTACTGGATAAAGTACAATATTAGTTATCCATCCAGGTTAAGTATCTGTGGCAGTGCCTTTAGCTAAATGCAAATTGCAAATAGATAGATTTATCACTGAAGTTGCAACTGTTCCAGAGCAAATGTGGCCAGAGTGAAACCAAGACCGTAGTAAATTGCTGTTGAAATTGACTAGGCAAGACGTAAGAAACAAGATAGGGGTATTAACAGGTCATTGTCTGATTGGTAGGCATCCAAATAGACTGGGGCTATCATATTTTGACTTTCGTAGAAGATGTTAAGAGATCAAAGAAGAGAAAACCTTGAAACATCTCCTGTGTGCTTGCGTGGCTCTTTGCAGAAAAAGATTTTTCGCGCTTGGATTCGTTTCTCTTAGTAGTGTTGAAGAGGTTACTCGGTTGAAGCTAATGAAATTGCCTACTTTTATCAAATCCACAGGATGTTTTAATGAAAATCTATGGGTGTGGAGGAAAAGCGTCAGTGGTGCCATTATGGGCCTTAAACAAGCCTCAATAACAATTGGGGTATTCATAGTTTCACACTTGTGAGTAACATTGTTTTCCCTACCGATATCAGACCCTACTCCAGGTGACGCAAAAAAGAGTTCATATGCTGTCTTAAGACCGAGGTGGAGCGAGCATAAGAATCAAATATGGTTTCAACTATTTGTGAGATGGCCACAGACTTAAGCTCCATCCTCTATAGAATTAATTCCAAGTATGGATTAGAATTTTTAGGATATGTTGGTGATATTTCTGTTTTCCACTTAGGTTTCATTAAAATCACATAGTTTTTGAAAAACTTAATTGCATGTATATAAACTTTAAAAAATGTTAAAAATATTTTTATTTAATTTATGAGTTAATTTGAATATTGTTTGGTGTAAAATTTCTTGTTGTTTAAGTTTAATCAAGCCTAAATACGATAGCAATGAAATCTTAAGATCTAGAACTCTTTTACAACAAATAAAACTGCTGCAAAGTTTGAATAACCTTCTTACAAAATTAAAAACAAAAAAAAAAAAACAAAAAAAGAGAAAAACTAACTTTCATTATAAACTTTCATCAAGAGGATCAACTCCATACAAATTTAAATCCTTTCATAAATTTAATTAAAAAATCTTTAGGTGTGTGTATGTGTGTGTGACCTAACTTTTTTTGTTTCGTCATTTTCATTTCATATTTAGTTTTTCTTTTTGGTGTTTCCTTTTTGCTTGATTTGTGATTAAATACAAAAAACAAAACCTTTTTTTATAAAATATAAGTTGTAACTAAACATAACATAAACCTTTAAAATCTCACACTTCCGTAAGACAGTACAAAATAACAATAATAAAAAGAAAAACGGAAAAGGTGCAAAAAATAAAATTAATAATTCAACTTTACGGTGTCATGCAGTGCAAGCGATTTGCTTTCACTTTTACTCACATTCACTTAAACGGCAGGATTAAAAATTGAGTTATTAAAGTTTGCGTTGTTGTTAAACCACAACAAAAACCGCACATATACACACACACATACTAAAAACAAAAATCGGGGGAAAAGACTAAAATAATAACTCAACTATGTATATTTGTGGGTATAAAGCAGTAGTTATGTATGCCAAAACTAACAAATTTCTTGTTAGAACAGCGGCAGCGTGAAGCAGGAATACCTTACAACTTTTTTTTTGTTTATTGCTGTATTTGTTCCTGTATTTTTTTTTGTATGTATTTAACACTGTTATACCCGCCACATATTTCGTGCGTTGTTTTTAGAAAAAGGTTGTAAATATTTTGCTCATGTGTGAAAATTCCGAGAGCGTTTGCATTTAGTACAATAGGAGCCTTTCGATTTTTTTTTTGGTCTCACGCTCATATGCATTCAGATATAGGATGTTGTACACTCAGTAAATTATGCTATAAAATTCAAATCATTTTGCTGTTATCGATAGTTAATAGGAAGAGACCATAAAACTCCAAGCACCGAGGGGCACCACACCCTAGAAATTTAAATCTTATATTGATCACGAGCTCCCTTGAGCTTAATCAAGAGAGGAAAATTCACATTTTGTTCAGTATCTGCAGTAGCGTGCGACATAGCTGTAGGTTAGGGAGAGTGGTAGGAGAGGAAGTAGGTGGTTTTAGTCGGTAGGAATCCGACATAACTGTAGAACTGGATTTCTGCGGTATCTATGAAGATTTCCACCTGCCAACGTAAAAAAAAAAAAAAAAAAAAAAAAGTTAGGTTAGGTTAGGTTAAGTTAGGTTAGGTTAGGTTAGGTTAGGTTAGGTTAGGTTAGGTTAAGTTAGGTTAGGTTAGGTTAGGTTAGGTTAGGTTAGGTTAGGTTAGGTTAGGTTAGGTTAGGTTAGGTTAGGTTAGGTTAGGTTAGGTTAGGTTAGGTTAGGTTAGGTTAGGTTAGGTTAGGTTAGGTTAGGTTAGGTTATGTTAGGTAGTACTGGCTGGCCGAGGCCACGTATAGTCTAGTAGATCTTTTGGGATACCAGATAGGAGTCTTATAGGAATTATTTAGCGAGTGTACACGCCTTTTAAGATGCGAGCATAGTTACTTAAGATGCGGTTTGCATACTTCGGATTCGCAGAAGAACGCCAGGTTTTAGTAGAGTAGTAGGCCAGCCGTTTTCTACCTCGTCTTTTGCAGAAACTAGCCTGTCGTTTTCTTCGTTAAACAGATCTGAATTGCTCTCCAGACGACTGCAGATCTTGACCGCAGCCTTGTTTCTCACTTTTGCTTTCAGCCCCTCTTTAGTGGGTATATTCCGAGATCGAGCGCAATCCTCGGATTTACCTAGAGAGCGTAGAATCGCTTCTTGAATGGATCTGGACTTGATATCAAAAGGAGAATAAACAAAGCCAAGGCAGCCTTCGGAATGCTGTTCAGAATCTGGCGCAAAAATATAATTACCACTAAAACAAAATTGAAGCTTTTCAAGTCTAATGTGAAGTCAGTGCTTCTTTACAGATGTTCGACCTGGAAAGTGAACATTGCAACCACCAGACCGAAGCAATCTTTTATTGACCGATGCCTATGCAATCCAAATTCACTGGCTCAATGTTATCTCGAATGATAAGTTGTATCGGGCGATCGGCCAGACTGACATAGGCACCATTATACATAGCCAGGCGGAAATGGTAATGGATACGATTAGAAGCCAGGCGGAAATGGTAATGGATACAATTAGAAGCGAAATACCAACATCACTAGTCAGGCACTCACTTGGAATCCGTCTGTCGCTCCTACGAGGAAAGTGGGTAGATTAAGAACGACGTGGATGAGATGGCATTGCTTAGACGTAAATAATCAGAGCTGGGGACTATTGCTGCCAATCGAGTCAGATAGAGATCTGCTGTGTCCCATTAGGGAACCGAGGAATTAATGATTATGATAATGGGAAGTCTTTCTCTGAGTGCATGAGTATAAATGTGTATGTGTGTGGGTATTTTTTGTTTGTTTGCTCTAAAAAATAGTACTGCAGTTTTTTTTGCTATGAGAAAGATGTGCGTGTGTGTGAAAAAGAAAATAAAAGCAGAAAGAAAATGCATTTTTTTGCATATTCAACAAAGCAAACTCAGTTACCCCATATTGTTCAAAGAACAAAAATACGCTCCAAATTTTTGTAATTTTTTGGATGAAACACCTGCGTTTCGTATATAGGATGTAGTTTTTTTATGTTCCCAGTAATGAAAATTAAGTTTGTAACTATTATTTAAAGCATGGTGTTTTAGAAATCTCTCCAGAGTAACATGTTTAGAATTTCATATCAAATCTCATTTTAATAATGCGATGAATTTTTAATTAAAATTTTTTTTTCCAAATTCTTTGATATAATTACAGTTATGCAAACCAGAATGCTATTTGGTTACCATATATTACATCAGTGCATAAAAGAGGGATAAAGTGCAAACTACGAATATGTCATTGAGAGCAGACAGGGCGACATTAATATCATAATATCGTTGGAAGAAAGTTGTTTGTGCTTGAGACCAAGAGGCAAAATATCCAAATTTGAAGCTGTTGGCTTATTTGTCCTGAGATCTACCATGTCTCCGATCCGTATAAAAAAACGTGTTATATGCTGATGTTAAAAGTTTGTATTTTTGTGCATAGCAAAGGCGCCCGAACGCCATACTCGATCCAGTCTGCGAAATGCACACCGTGCTTTATTTATGCATGCTGCCACATCTGATGCTGCACCTCCAAAGGTAGCAGTAACATTAATTTTTATTCCCCAGCAGGAAATATAAAACTCAAAAAATAATTTTTTCTCCTGAGCCAAAAAATTGAACTCAGAAAATAATTTTTATACCTAAGTCAAAAAATTAAACTCAAAAAAAAAATTGGAGGCTTCTTAGATTCTAATGCATATTAATTCTTCTTTTAAATTCATGCGTTTTTATGTAGCAAAGTTTAGGCCCCCAGTTATTTTTTCACCCAAAATATTGCTGGAGTCAAATTTCAATTGCTCAGAAAAAATTATGAAAAAAATTGGATCCGTTGAAGTGTGAAAGTAAACAAAATTCATCACATAATGACCTTTTAGAGGTTTGAAGTATACATCCAGCGACGTTCCATTCCATCATTCGGTAATGGGTTAAAGTAATGCTCTTAATGTAATATTGCAATGTGTTTTTTTCTGAGGTCACACTCTTATTCTTACTCATGCTCTCACTTTCGCTCCCACTCTCTTTACAAGATATTAAATCTCTGTGTTATAATATAACCACAAAGTCTGTTGTTATAATTTAATAAGTATCTTTAGATATTGTTTGTATACAATTCATTGGTATTTACCTTTATTAGTATTTTGTAGTAAAGTAAGAGGTTTTCTAATCACAATTTACTAGTAAGTGCATGGATATGAACATATGTATGTATGTGTGTATGTATGAATGTATGCAAAATACAAGATAATCATCGCCCATCAAACTTGTTAACGTTATATACACATAAGTTTACAATCTGCAATCGTAAGATTTTCGATTCAATTATCGTAAATATGTTGCAGGCGTTCTCCTTTCACTCCTTTCAACTTCAGCAATGTATATGGGCAACTTCAATTTTCATTGTACATGTGCATGTTCTTCTTGTATTGATGGTCTCTCTCTCTCTGTGTGTATGTGTGTGTACGTGAGTGGAAGTGTGTGTAAGCGTTTTACTCATAAATAATATTCAATACATAAATGTAATTGCATGCCATGTACGTATGTATGTTTATGTATGTATGAATGTGCTCACTACTTGTATGCGCTCGATTGCAGTTGAGTTCAACGCAACAAAACACACACACACACATATCATAATCTCTCTGTCGGCTTAAGACCATATCACACATAGTCAACGGCGATGATAAAAGCCTGGAGCGGTGTATTTTGTATGCGATTCGCAGAAATACAACGTACATGCAAACATACATACATACATACATACATACATACATACATACGCATCTACATTTACAATTGTAAACAAACTCGCTATTGTCGTGTAGTGTCGTGTCGTGTAGCTAAAACAAAGAGATTCACTAAAATTATACAACACAACAACACTGTCAGGTCGCTAATAGTATTGTGTATTTTGTTTTGTGCCACAAGGAGATTTGTATCGATCACACGCGAACACACACAGACACACACATGCATACATTGCAGCAACAGCATCCACAGAAAATGCAATAGACACGCGAATGTGTTAATTTGTTTTTGGTTGATTGCAATAAGCCCTATCCGATGACATATTTTGGATTATAAGCATATGGCAAAGTTTGCTGATTATTGTGTTACGAGAATGCAAGAAGAAGAAGAAGAAGAAGATTGAGATTGCAGTGTAAATCACGCAAAGTTTCTGCGTTCTATAAAAAAATTATTTCTGCCCTTTGCCAATAGAGAGAAATAGATAAAAATAATATAGCTGGTCAGGCTAGCAAAAATTTTTGATTTCTTCTGAAGAAAGTTCGAACAACGTTCATTATGCTACATCAGGAGTAAAAAAGAGAGGGAGAGAGGACGAAGTAGATATCTCCTACATAAGTTGTTGACTTCTTCAGTGACCATTTTCTTCTTCTTTGTCGAGAGAGAGCATAATGAGGTTTGAGGTAAGAGAGAGAGAGCGATGCATTTTTTTTTAGTTACTGACAACACACAAAGCTAAAGCTCCTTTAAAGGCAGAACATTGTGTTGATTAGAAAAGGAAGATAGATTAATGGGTGAACGAAAAATTGAAAAGTGTCTGCGAACGGTTTAAATTTGGAAAGGTCACAACAATCAGGAATAATATTTGCAGGGAGCCTGTTCCATAATAGCGCGGTACGACAGAGGAAACAACTATCTCTACAATGCGTGGTGCATTGAAATACTGTGTCCACTTGGAATGCGTGCGTTCTATGAACTGATGGCATCAAAACGCGCATTTCCGCAGAATATATACCATGAAAATAGCGGTAGAATAGAGTCACGCAGGCCATATTTCTATGATGTTCCAAGGATAGCATAGAGCTGAAAACTCTACTCCTATTAGCTTTATCGCTCGAAGTTAAATACGGTCCAGGAAATGCAGATATCATTCCAGATTATCACATTACAACTTATCAGGTTAGCGATTTCAGTGATCGGCAGCAGTTCAGCTTGGAAAACGCTACAGTGATCAGTGAAACGAAAGTGCGTTGAGATGTTCAGATGCTCAGAGTGAGCTCCACCACCAACCTTACCATTAAATTTAGAGTCATCAGTATACACTTCAATGGCACCAGGGCAAATTAGCCGCACCCAACTCTTGGCAAGCTGGAATAAGTGTGCTAGAGCTGTTACCCAAGGATAGTGAGGAGAGAATGCGATCAACAAATGATGGAAGATATTTGATTTCACCTAGAATCTTTTCGTGACCAAAATTAGTAAGGGGCCACTTGCGGATTGCGTTCAGCCTCACCGCCAAAATTGACGCTGAAGTTTTTCCGAACAGATCTATTGGAAGCAGATTCAGGATAGTGTACAACGCTTTTGACGGTGGTGTTCTCAGGGCTTTTGTAATTAACATTGAAACCAGCCGCCGTACTTTATCTAATTGCTTGTGATGGGTGCTCTTTGAAAGAGCTGCCCACCAAACTATTACGCCATAATAAAGAATAGGGCGTATAACACTAGTATACAACCACATGATTATCTTGGGTTGAAATCGCCATTTCTTGGCTATTGTTGACCTGTACGCATAAAGAGCTATTGTGCTGGCCAGTTGAGTTTTCAGTCCAGGATTAGGCTCAGATATTCCGCATGCTCAGAGATGATTAGTGATATACTTTTAGGGTTGGTGGATAAAAATTTAGTAAACAGTGCTTGCGAGTGAATAGAACTAGCTCAGACTTAGAAGCATTGACGGATAATCTCCGGTCATTGCACCAGGATGACAAGACATTCAGTGCTCGTTGCAACATTGAACGGGAATATAACAAAAAATATGAATGAAGCGGCTGTAATTAATATTGGATTTAGACCGCTGCAAATATTCTCGTATTTTTGTTATTGTTTTTTTAAAGGTAAAACATAAACCCCTTTACAATCATATTAGACTGGAAAAATATGTACGAAAAAAATGTATCTTCTTAAAAAAAAGATTAAGATTTAGATCCTTTAGAATTACACCCCTTCAGTTGTGCAAGGGAATTTCCCTGAAGCGGCGATGACGACATCATACGCATGGGCAATGCCTTTTGCATCCTGTTTTTTTTCAAGCTTCGATGGGAATCATTAACAGAAAGGTTCCAGATGAGCGGACAGAGAACTGCCCCTTGCAGAGTACCTCTCACTGTTCAGACATAAGAGAGCGAACAAAGAGAGGATAGATTTAAACTAAAGTTTTTGATTCCTTCAGAAAAAATACTCCAGAGTGTCCCCAGCAGAAATGGAGAAAACCAAAAAAAAAATGATAAGATCGCAATGCAAGTTTCTGATTTCTTAAAAAAGAAAGAAAGTATTTTAGTACTCCACCAAAATACAGAGATGAAAAATTGATGCGTGGTTTGCACTATGTCAAACTCAATCAAATTTGTTGTCAAATTTCATATAGGAAATTCTCTCTCTTTGAGAGGAATATGACATAGTGAAAACCAATCATGATTACCGTAGATTTCCAGATTCGTTAAAAGCAAAGAGTTTATTTTCTCGCTTGAAGAGAGATTAGAAAAGAAGCATTCACCCTGGGCATATATTGTAATTTCTTCTTTTTTCAAATATACTAGAGAAATATTTGAGAAAATTGGTAATGTTATGGATAAACCATACGTACGCTTTAAAATACACTATAAATTTTTATATTTTTCAAGGTGTGTATGCAGACCTTGTACTAAAACATTACTGCCTTCTTCTGAGCAACAAATAGAGCAATAACAATTTCAATATTGCTTGTGTGTTCCCAGTGTAAATTATGATTACCAATAGTAAACAACAACAACAAAAGCAAATAGTCGCTCCATGCTCATAGCATATTGACCAACAACAACAACAGCATCACATATAATAACTTTTTTTGCCTCTCTTGTGTGTGAATGTGTGTATGCCAGCAATTTGTGCATCAAAGGAATTCTATCCATCATCATTGATTAATATGTTTCCACTGTTCTTGATGCTACAACATTTTAAGGGTTTTCATCCACTCTCTCACTCCTTGTGTATTTTGCTTTTAAGATTTCAAGCCCACATACAAATACACATACTCTCTCTCTCTCTCTCTTTCTCTTTTTCATATACACATATAAACCGATGTATGTATGTGTTTTTACATTACCCACTGTAGTTATTCCCATTCATATTTGACGTTATGGTTAATTTAAGCAAGGAAGCAATAGCAGCAGCAATAGCAGCAGCAATAGCAACAGCAACAGCAGCAGGAGCAGCATAATTGTCAAATGCAATTTGGTGTTAAGTTATAAATGGCCTAAAGTGACTTAGACATATGGATTGAATATGTATATGGATGCTACGCTATTTCTATGCTTTCTGTGCTTTTGGCATCTCTTTGCCCTTTTCACTCCCTCTCTCTTGATCTTCTTGTGTGAAATGCTATGTTTTTGACACAAGTGTTTGAAAATCTGTGTATGCGTTTAACTAGTATTTGAACTTAGACCCAGATACTCACATAACTACACATCTACCTAAATGCAATATGTAAATATCTTACAGTGACATAATATTATATTGTTGAAATTTATTTATTGAACTCACATGCAATTGATAAGATTCTTAGATTTATGAATAGCTTGCAGGTATAAGTTTTAAGAAATATTAACTTCAAGAATTTAAGAAACAGTTTGTCTTTGTTCTATTGTAAATTTGATACTTTTCTGTAATGTTAAATTTAAAATTTTATAGGTTTTCTTTGACTGTAAAAACGGAAATGTTTAGCTTCAAGCTAAATCTCTGCATGAGAAAATTAAAAAAATGAAATTGACTGTTATAGTTACAGTTGAAGGTAGGCTGGACTGAACCAAAGCACTCAGTCACAAAGACCATTGTACTATACCCAGTAGAGAGTAGAAAGACAGGAAAGATATGTAAGGCGATAATGGGAGAATAAAGGTTTAGGGTCTCTCAACCTTGAACATACTTGTTTTACTGATGAATCTTAGAGGCTCAGGAAGAGGGGAGGTATAGACATTGGTCATACTCAAGACATCACAGCATTAATCTGGTTCTAGTGAACGCCGGACAGCTACAAAGATAATGCTCCGTAGTATCGTCGTTCTCAAGACAGGATTTGCAGGTTGGATCGGCGATGACGCCAATATTAGTCATATGCTGACCACATGTGCTATGCCCGCTGATGACTCCCACCAGTAATCTTTGGTCTTTTCTTCTCAGTTTCCACTGATTTTCTGTTAATTTGTCTTAGGAAGCACTTTGCGCTTCTGCAGGACTCAAGCTCGGACCATCTTTTTCTATGGATAGAACCCACGAAATCGGTGACCCAACGCATGATCTCCCCAGAAAACGCCAAGAAAAGTGAAATGTTTGAGCTCAATTCTCATGTTACATTGATAACAAATATTCAAAGCGTTAAAAATTCCAAAAAAGGAATCAGTTTGAAATCCAGATAGGAAAGTAGGTTTGGTGAATTTTGTTCAGAGGATGTTATCATCAACAATTAACTTAACTCAATTTCAGTCAAATATGAAAATATTCATAAAAGTCAAGGTTAAGTAGACTACTGAGAGCATTTAATCGTTTTGTATACATAATTTCAATAAAGCAAGATAAATATTCTTTATGACGCACTTTTCTTATCTCAGTAATTTATATTACCCTTTGTTTTTTTTTTTCATTTTGTGGACTCAAAGTATAAAATGCGGGCTTATTTTTTTATGCCACTAAATTATTATAATGAAATAAGAAAATATTCAAATCATATTACCACATACACAAAAAAAAAAGAAGAAAAAATAAACCACAAAAATATTATATTATTATTTGCTAAAATAGAATTATATACATAGTTTTATTATATAAAAAAAAAGCAAACAAACAAATGACCTTTAACTTGATTGCCAAAATAATATAAAAAATGAAAATAAAATTTATTTAAGGGCTACACTATTACCAAAAAAAAAAAAAATCAAAAGTGAAAAAGAAAAAGCAGTAGAACTAAAGGAGAGAAGAAGAGAGAATAGAAAAAAGCAACTGCAATTTTATGATGTAACTAAATCGTGCTTAATATTTTTGCATAAAAGAAAAATAAATCGCATATATAAATACGTACATATGTACAAAAAAAAAAAAAAAAAAAAATAGCACATGCACATACGAACACATGCAAACATACCCAGTTGTCCAAATTTAAATTGCTAAGAGAAAACAATAACAATAACCTGTGATTCACTCTTACGGAATAAAACGCTGTCTTGACTTATAGGCATTTAAGGTGGAGTCACCGAACGGGTTCCTCTTTTTGTATTTTTTATATGAAGTTTTTACGCTGGGCTATTGACATCGATGGCGATGCGGTAGAATTTGGTATTTTGAATCCCATCAAGTACATTGCAATCTTTAATGATTATTTCACTGAGACTGAGCTACGATTTTCTAAATGTTTTTGTGCCAATTCAAATGCTAGTTCTTTTAAAAATATTTTTCCTTTCTCCGATTTGTTATTGTTCAACTCCCTATGTTGTAAAAAAAGCACTATTGACCAGCGATTGGTTTTTCTTTTGCAAGAAGTGAAGCTGCGCAACATTTTATCGAATGTGTCGAGACCGCCCTTGTTCTCGTTGTAGTCCTGTATTATCAGTGGTTGGCTGGTATTCGCATTGATTTTGGCAAGCTCGCAAACGCCAGAAAAACAGGACACTGAAGCAAATGAACCTCTTTTCACACAAATCCACTTACCCAACGTAATATTAGCACCAATATTCAAATAAAGATGAGCAAATCGCATTACTAGACCATATGAAATTTCCGTAGATCTATCTTCATTTGGTACAGCATACAACAGAAGTAAAAATTAGTTAAAAAATTGTTCAAACACATACTAAATGTATGGTAAAACTGATAGGGCACACTCAGTTCCACTTGCACGTATAAAGTATGATGTTGGCCTCAATAGTCTCTAACCAAAATTATTACAAAAAATTAGTTGAATTGATTTGGTTTACAAAGAAAAAGAAATATTTAGCCGAAAAAACAAAGATATATATATATGTATATATTTTTACCTATAAAACGATTCAACTAAAATCCAGTGACATGCAAGGAGAGAGGGGGAGGGGTGGGGGTGTGATGATAAAACAAATTGCAAAAGCTTCAATGCACAGTACACCTATATATTCCTCATTTGAGAGCGTTCGATCCATGAATAATCCTAAGTTCAACTGGGTATCTAAATTCAAATTTTGATGATGAACCATTGGCATTGTATAATAACTACTACATATGTAAAAATGTAGATATTACTTCAATATTCACAATACACATCTACATATACATGCATAGGTTCGACGACAGTATGTCTATTGTTTGCTCAAGTATAACAACAAAAGCATTTACACACACATACAAATATTTCCCTAACTATACTCCATATGCTTAGTAATTGTAAATAAACTGCTGCAGTCTTGTCGTCAACGAAAAGAAAAGGAGCTCCCCAAAAAAAAAAAAAAACAAAAACAACAACAAAAAAAAGTAAAAAAGGACGACCTTCTGACAGAGTAAAGCGTATGGCGTGTGCGTGTAAATCTTTTACAGCGGACATATGCAAAAGTTTTATACCAAAACACACACACATACACACACATATATGAATCTAAATAATTCATACATGAAACTGAGTTATGAAATGATAAAAACGCATAAAACCATTATGTAAATTTAGTTTATTACTTATGTGAGAGAAAGTACCGAGAGAGAAGTGAAACCGGAAATATGTGTAGAGCAATATTTACGATAGTCATCTCATCATTTGAATGAATATATATATACATACACATAACTATATGAATGTGTGTGTGTGTTAACTTTTGTCTCCTTTTAAGAAAATGCGTTAAGATTTACAGCCCACTTATGCATTGTAAGCCTTTTTTATTAGCATATATTTTAAGTGTAACAAATTTTGTGAGAATTGTAAGATATTACACTCATTCATATATATTGTTTATAATAAAATATGCATATGCGTGAAATGAAATGAAACGAGATTGGGTATATGCTCACAAGTGTAACTCATATTTATTTCATTTGTGACTATATTTAAGCGCGTTAGCAAATGATATCTGCAAAATTTTTCTGGTAGATGTACATAACTATATCAAGAAAAAAAAAAAAGAAACGAAAACTTATAACAGCACATACTCGTAATTGTATACATATATAATTTTTTATATGTATTTTAGTTAGTATGTTGTAAAAAGATATGCAATGCATTAGAATAAAGTATTTTTTAAATTACGACATAATTTGATAAATAAAGACGCTTGAATTACCAAAAATTTATGCCCATGCAAAGCTTATATACTGCAGAAAAATAAAGAATAATGGAAAGATAAATCAAAGAGAAATCTGGCGCAGGAAATCAAACTCCTCATTAACTAATAAAATCTTATTTTCAAATTATGAAATATTTATTTCAATTAGTAAAATATTTTCTAAAGCTAAAATATTGTGTTTTTGTTAAAAATTTAAAATTTCCCAAAAAGGGAAATTTTTCATTTTTATGCGAAACTAAATTTTTACAATCTGTTATGCTGTGAAATACAAAAAATGCATTGAAAATTTAAATTTCCCTTAGCTATTGAAAAGGAAATTTTTTTTTTTATGTTTAAAACAAAAATTCTTGAATGGCTTTTCAAAAATTCACAAATGTGCGGAAAAAAAACAAAGTTTCCTTTTGTCATACGAAGAAGGAAATTCTTGTTTTACAAGGAACTTAATTTTCTCAATCTTTCATTTTTATGCGAAACTAAATTTTTACAATCTGTTATGCTGTGAAATACAAAAAATGCATTAAAAATTTAAATTTCCCTTAGCTATTGAAAAGGGAATTTTTTTTTTTTATGTTTAAAAAAAAAATTCTTGAATGGCTTTTCAAAAATTCACAAATGTGCCGAAAAAAATCAAAGTTTCCCTTTGTCATACGAAGAGGGAAATTATTGTTTTACAAGGAACTTAATTTTCTCAATCTTTATGTTGTAAAATACAAATATTGCACCGAAAATTCAATTTTCCCTTAACTATTGAAGAAAGGATTTTTTCTTTTTTAATATTTAAACAAAAATTCTTGATTAGTTTTTCGGAAATTCACAACTTTATAAAAAAAAATATATATTTCTTTTGTCATTCGAAGTTAAATTATAGTACTGATGATTGCTAACCCGATTGGGTTAACTGTCCTGCAAATATGGGACATCCTGTACGCTCCTTTTTTTGGCATTAATATTCAATTTAGTTTAATAAATCCTCAAAGTAAGTCTTACTATGAAATCTTTAAGGATCTCGTCATTGTTATGTCACTGTCAAGTTTTAGATGTAAAGTCCGCTTAACTCCATCGACCACAAATAGAGTAGTACACATATTTATGACATAAAAATCAAAGCGAAGCAGGTTCAGAGTCAAATTCGTTGAATTTGATTCACAGTATTCCTTATCTCTACTAGCATTTGATATTACCTCAAACCAACAGACTTTTTTTCGTAAAAAAATATTAATTTCATGCAGTAGAACATTTACTCAAAGTTAAAATTTTCTTTTTTCTGAAAATTCAAAATTTCCCATAAATGATGTTTTGAATATTTCTAAATAAAACTTAATTTTCAAAACCTTTTATGCACTCACAAACAATAATTGTGTAGTAGAAATAAATTTGCCCTTACTGTCAAAAAAGGGAATTTTTTTTTTTGTAGAAAACTCAATTAGTATTGACTTTTCGCTAGAAAAATGCGAAAATTATATGAAAATATTATATTTCCCCTAATTAATGAAGAGGGATATTTTTTATTTTCATGTGAAAGTCAATTACTATAACTTTTTATGCAGTAATTGCATAGTAAAAATAAATTTCCCTTTACTGTTAAGAAAGGACATTTTTTATTTTGTGTGAAACTAAGTTTAAATTACGTTTTAATCAAAAAAATGCGGGAATCGCATGGAAAAATTAAATTTCCCTTAACTAATAAAGCGGGAAATTTTTTATTTGGTGTGGAATTCAATTTTTATAATCTTTAATCTTTTATGCGGTACACTGCGAAAATGACATAGAAAAATTAAGCTTTCCTTTACTATTAATAGGGAAATTTTTAATTTTTAGTGTTTAAATAAAAGTTTTCAAACTAGTTTGTGACAACTGTTAAAGGGTAATTAGTGGTTACTAATTCAAACCAGTTCTATCACGTCTGGGGTTCCCGGTAAAGTATTTTATTTAAGTCTTACAGTTATTCGGTTAATAAAAACTGGTCTTTATTGCAACACTATCTTCCAACCCTTCTTCTTATTGCTTAATTTAAAGTTTATTACAATTTTCAGTAAAGCCAGTTTCATGTCAAGAAGCAGACTATTTTCCTTACTTTATGGTACGCACGAGCAATATAAACACTGCAATGATTCCCAACAACTAAAGCATTAATGAATTAATGAAAGAGGTAAGTCAATTTACTAAAGAGTGTGTGTAAATACATAAATAGCATAAAAATAAATATAGAAAATAAACTTGAACTCTATATCAAAGTAAAACAGACATAAGAGGAGGAGAAAGAGAAAGCGCCCCAACAGAGGAAACTGAAACTACTTATAAAAATTTCAAAAAAGTCGAAATACTTCACTTACATATATGCACCTATGCGTATATATTTTTTTATGCGACGGCAAACTTTAATTAAAACTGAAGTGCACCACCATGAGAAGGAAATTTGCAACACTGCAATACGTACATAAATATATAAAGTGCCTAACTGCACTTAACAGTGCATATTATGTGTGTGTATGACGGCGAGGGTATATGTGTGAATATATGTGCAAGTGTGTGTATGTCTTTAGTGTGTGGTTGCTACCTTTACCTTTTACGAAAATTCAATTGAAATTTATGCAGCATGCAGCATTTTTTGTTTTTTCATTTTCTGCATTTACTGGAAGCTCCTATGAAGTTGCGCTATAGAACTATTTAATACATACCCTCACACAGATACACACACATAAATGCATATTGTCAAACATATACGCTGTTGTATGAAGTTATTGTGTGTATAAATGATGCTCAAGGCCATTGTCGTTGGATTTTAAATTTTGGAGATTTAATTTATTGGTTCAAGTGTTTCATACGTATCCAAATGCGAAGAAATGTGTATCAGAATCAGAACGGAAGCCTTGAAGAGCATCATTTTATACACTGTAGGATGTTTTTTTTTCAATAACTTCTCTTTTTTAATAGTATGTCCTAGAAAAGATGCGCGTCTATTTCGCATCCAAAAAATAGCTTGCTGGAAATAATTGTTATACGGAATGGGAAATGGATGTGATTGAATTTGATTGAGTTTGACTGAATTTGTCTGAGTTTGAATAAACTTAACTGAGACTGCTTAAATTTAATTGGGTTTGATTAATTTGACTTAGTTGATTGAGTTTAATTAAAATTGATTTGGTTTAGTTGGGTTTAAGCGAATTTGTTTGAGTTTGGTTGGAATTTGTTTGAGTTTAATTGAATATTATTGATTTTGATTAAATTTTGTTGAATTTGATTAACTTTTATGTAATTTGATTACATTTTATTGAGTTTAATTCATTTTGATTTAATTTAATTGAGTATGATTAAACTTGATTGAATTTAATTGGACTTGATAAAATTTTATTTATAAATCTGAACTGAACTCTGAACTGAATTGAACTTTGAACTGAACTCTAAACTCTAAACTGAACTCTGATTTGAACTCTGAACTGAACTCTGAACTCAACTCTGTACTGAAATCTGAACTGAATTGAACTTTAAACTGAACTCTGAACAGAACTCTAAACGTAACTCTGACCTGAACTCTGAACTGAACTCTGAACTGAACTCTAAACGTAACTCTGACCTGAACTCTGAACTGAACTCTGAACTGAACTCTGAACTGAACTCTGAACTGAACTCTGAACTGAACTCTGAACTGAACTCTGAACTGAACTCTGAACTGAACTCTGAACTGAACTCTGAACTGAACTCTGAACTGAACTCTGAACTGAACTCTGAACTGAACTCTGAACTGAACTCTGAACTGAACTCTGAACTGAACTCTGAACTGAACTCTGAACTGAACTCTGAACTGAACTCTGAACTGAACTCTGAACTGAACTCTGAACTGAACTCTGAACTGAACTCTGAACCGAACTCTGAGCTGAACCCCCAACTGAGCTCTGAACTTAACCCTGAGCTGAATTCTGAACTAAAATTGAACTGAACTCTGAACCGAACTCTCAACTGAACTTTGAATTCGAATATAAATCAAAATTGAATCTAAATCTGACTCTTAATTTTAAATCAGAATCTAAGTCCGAATCCATATCTAAGTCTGAATCTAAATCGGAATTTCAGCTCGAATCTAAATCTGAATCCAGATAATGAGTTTGTATCCAAATCTGAATCTGACTTTGAATCAGAACACAAGTTTTGAACCTGAATATGAATTCGAATCGAAATTTGAATAAGAATTCGAATCTGAATTTGGATACGAATTTTGATTCTAAAACTCCATAAATCCAAAACTGTATCAAAAACCAAATTTTTAATCTGAGGCTGAGTTCGAATTTTAATTTGAATTTGAAAACGAATTGTAATTGTAAAATAAAATTCTCAATTAAATTGTATCAGAAATTATGGATGTTTGTCATTATTGCAATTAACCAAGGTTTACTGTAAACGTGATTTTGCTTAATTTTGCTTAATGTATGCGTGTGGCGCAACACTTTTCCTGTGACAATTGTGATTAAATGAAGCAACATTCTGAGCGCCTGCCTGCTGTTCATTTGCCGCACTTCCGTTTCCGGCATATTGACGCACACACGCACACAAATACACAAAAAAATTGCAATTGTTTGTGAAAGTATGCTGCTGATGACTGCTGCTATTGCACGTAAGGTGTTATGAAAAAATCAAAAAAAATTTAACAGGGAAAAACTCAAACCCACACGAAAAACCTCAAGCGTTCGTTGGTTCGAATTCATGTAGGTATATATTTTGATTAAATTTATGATTTTCTTGTTGCCATAAAAAAATTTCATAGCAAAATTTGTGAGAATCTATATTTTTCTTTAACACACCCTGTTGACCCATACTCATACACACACTCACACACACAATAATAATTACAATTACCGAAAAAGAAAGAAACTATGTAGTTGCTGCTCCCAGTGGTAAAAAGGTAGTCGAAAAAGGCACGCTGCCTTAACTGCTATTAGTGAATGTATGTATGTATGCATAAAGTTTTGAAAAGAGCGTTCCAGAAAATGCGCCATCAATTACGGCAGCGCATACCTCAAGTAAAATAGTAAAATGATTGTGTCAACATGGCGTATGTTGTAAGCGAGCGTATGTCGTAACTAAAAGTAGTGAAATTATGCACAAAATTAACACTTATTGTTAGGAGGAAGTTGGTAGTTAGTTAGCAAAAAGGAATGCATGCCATGGCATAGCAGGCATTCATGTTTCTATATGTACCTACTTACATACATACATTCAATGCAAGGTATATATATGTGTGTGTGTGTGTGGGTGTATGCGTGTGCATGACGGCGGTTTTTAGTCCTATTAGCATACAAAAAGTTACAGCACAAGTAGCTTGGAGTCAGTCAGTCCATACTGCATACCTACATATAGCGAATGTGTGAATTTAAAGCATTTGCGCGTGTAGTTGATGCTTTTGTTTGCGTTTGTGCTTTGTTGCTTCTTAATTGTTGCGTGCTGTGCTCTAATAAAACTGAATTTCACTGCATATATTCACAGACATTGCGTATGTCAAATACATATGCAGAATATTTACAGAAAATGTTGGTACTAGATATTGAACTGAAATACAAATGTTTGAGTATTGTTCTTTTGTTTTTGGCTGATTTTACTGTATTGTGTTATTTGCCGGTACTAGCAAACTAAAAGGGACGTTAATAATTCTCCTTCGCTTCTGTTTTCTACTCTAAATTCACTAACCAATATCTTTGTTGGGTTCATATATGCCCTATCGTCACACAAAGGTTAAACAATGTGTTATAATTTACGCAACATTTCTGATCCTTCAAACCGCTTAAACATACAATTTACTCTCAATTGTTGTTGTTTTTCATTCAATTTCGGTTTCAAATGAAACTCCCTCAAATAACAATTCACTTGCTTAAATTATGGATACTACAGTAAGTGTAGTGCAAACGAGAGCGTTCATATCTGTTGATGCTCTCTTACACGACTCTCTGACCATATCCTTCTACAAACCCAAATAGGCTAAAGTGCACAGTAAATTATGCTAGACTCACTATTCAGTCCCTGGCAATGAAACTTTTGTTATAGAATTCCAGTCCAACATCACTCTAGAAATCATGCTTGGATTTTTGAATTAACTCTTCAAGGAATTACTAGTACATTTCTGTTTTCCCCAATAATATAAATATATTAAGCATAGTTTGTTTCAAAAGAGTTGATTTGCGAAAAAAATTTAAAAGAATGTATTATATATATAAAAATTTAAATTACCATTTAAATAAATTGATTTCAAAACATTTCTACGTACATTTGTATAAATTTTTTTTATTCAAATATTTCGCTCGTATTGTTCTGTAATCGTGTCGTCAACATGAACTGCATTTGACCTTTTTTTGGCATTTCGACATATGGCACAGCAGTGGCAACAGCAGACATTCGTGTGAAATTTATAAAGGAACACGCTCGATTTTGTTTTTTCTATTCAGAGAGATCACGCGAAATTTTATTGCAAATGACATGGGTGTATGTAGTTGTCATTTGCTGGGGAAACAACAAAGAGCAGCAACAAAAACAAGCAACAGTAGAAACTAGCATTATAGGAAAAACAACTACAAACAATACTTGGAAAATAGAAAAAGAAAAAAATAATGACATGTGCATATTGTTAGCAAAGCCTGGCATGATATTTCAATGACTGAAAGAGAGAGAGATGCAAGAGCAACAAGAGAGAACAAAGAAGAGACAACAAATATTAAAAAAAAAAAAAAACGAGTTTATGCAAAACGTCAAAGTGAACATGTCATATTTTGACAGCAACAACAACAACAACAACCGAAAGTGAAACAGAGCATGAAAATGGAAGAGGGCGTGGAAAAAAAAAACTTTAAATTGTAAACTTAAAACTAAACGGAAAATAAAAATCACAAAACACGAACATAATGCGCAAAATTGCGACAAACTGCAGGAAAAAATATAAACACATATAAACACATATAGAAAAATATGTAAAAATCATTAAATTTATTGACATATGGCAGAATTTCATTTTTTATTTTTATATGTGACAGCTTTGTGTTACAAAACTATATACATACATACCCATATACATAAAACAACAATATAAAATTCACAAATGTGAAAAAACTAGGTGCAAATAAATTATGCAGTATTAACATTAAAAAGGTATGTCAATTATGCATATGTTGTTACATCATAATGCATCCAGGCATATGCACTTACTGCATAAGTCAAATGAGGTCATGGCCATAGGTACGAGTATATGGCTAAGGCAATTTATCGTTTGTATGTAATATACACAATATATTTATGTATTTATATATTCAACACAGAGACACAAGCAGCAACTCAAACAAAAATTAACAAACAGGATATTCTTTTATTGATAAATGGAAATTAATTATGATGAAAAATTACTTTGTAAAGCTTTACTATGAATATTAAAATTTAATTATTTTCATATACATAAAAATTATTGCAATCGTCACGGCAAGGAAAAAACTTCAGGGATGCATTATACTTGTAAGGCTCTAAAGCAGAGGTGCCCATGGCCTATGCACATTTGTTTTTGTAAAATCACTTAGGCATAGGCTACGCATTTCTTATCTCTCTTCTTTGCCATATACCAAAGTGCAAAGCAAAATCACTTTCGTATGTTTTGTTGGTCTTCAACGTAGATTTTGTTGTTGTCTAATGTATGAGTTTATATCAACGTAGGCCAAAGTCTTGTACGCAGGCAAATGAGCGTAAGAAATTTCACACAGACAGAGCTCTTTTCCATAGAAAAAGTGCTGAATCGATCATTGTGTATGTATAGGTGGCCACCGCTGGTTTATATTAATAATGTTTATATGTATTGGTATTTGCATTTACCATCGCCAGATTCTATTTAATGTATGCACACGGTCACTTACTACAATGTACGTTTTACGTAAACTTACTTACATTAACGCTTGCAAAAGATGATTTACCAGTAATTTAGAGTGCAATTTATAGAGTGTGGAAGTGAGAGAGAGAGAACGTGTAACGTAGTCTCACGAACTCACTCTAATGTTCAGACAAAAGTTGCTCATGCTCTCGTACACTTACAGAATACCTAAGCATTTCTAAATAAGAGCGTTAGCGTCGTTTATCTGCCAAAATTCTCTCACCCGCATACAAAAATGGAAACTCTTTGATGCACAATACACATTGACGACGGCAGCTACCCGACTACATCTGCCGAATTATAAAAACACACATTCTTATGGAGACGATTATCTTGGCGACGACACGACCACATGACCACCGTACACAATTGTGGCTGTATCCAATTTTAAATCTATTTCTAATTTGACAAGCGACAGAGAGATAAGAGAGTTTGCTTTTGTTATTTTGGCTGCGTTTGTTGCAGGTGATGCCGCTTCCATTGTTTGAGTATCTGACTACAAAGCGACAGTTGTAGCCAACAGAATTTCGTAGTCGTGTGTTCGTGTAGCTGCTGTTGTCAATGTGTATCGACCATGAAAAATAAACGACGCGACGCTCCAATTTTGGGATGACTGAAATGATCTTGTACATTTACGAATGATAATTTGACAATAACTTTGTTTATAATTTCTTGAGAGAGAGAGAGAGAAACATGAACACGTATGTGCATTTTCATATACTCTTGAGGCTTGATCAAAAATCACTTAAGTTCAGTTGTACTCACGAGCAATTAAATGTGTGGCATTTTAAAGAAGAGATTGATATAAGAATGAAGAGAGCATACGAAAAGCCATAAAGCACCACACACATTGATGACGGCAGCTACACGACTGCATCTGCCAAATTATAAAAACGTTCTTATGGAGAAGATTTTTTGGGCGACGGCCCAACCGCATGACTACCAAACACAATTGTGGCTGTCGCCAATTCAAATCCATTTCTAATTTGACAAGCGACAGAGGTGGAAAAAAGTTTGCTTTTGTTATTTTAGCTGTGTTTGCTGCTAGTGGTGCGCCTTCCATTGGGTTTAGTAGCTAACTATATGGTTACAGATGCAGCCGGCATAATTTCGTATGGACCATAATGATTCAAACTCTGTTCAACCGGTAATGAATTCTTACTCAAGCTACTACTACTACTGTTATGGCACAACAGCCCCTGGAGGGCCAAGGCCGAGCTTTTCGCATCCATTCATATTGTGTGAGCTATATTTATACACGAATGAAAGGGACCTACAGTTTTATCCGAACGGCGAAGTTAAAAGCTTTTCATAGGCATTTATTTTACTCTTGGAGGTTTGCCATTGCCAGCCAAGAGGGTGGTGCCGTGTAGAAAAATTTGTATTTTCTATTTTTGATTTTTGAGCGTGCCGAGATATGAATCCGAGCACCTCTGCGTAGCAGTCCAATACAGTAATCACTAGGCTATGCCAACCAATGTATTACACTCACATTTTTCAATTAATACACTCGAAAATATATTACTTTAAAAAAAAAAATCAAAAAAAATTTTTCGTGATTGATTTTGATACACGATTATTGAAGCTTATACAAGCAATACGCCTCCGGTGCTACCACAAATACTAGTTCATGCCAAAAAAAAAGAAGTTTGACAGTATTACACAGTCGACTGTCTCATACCTGGTGCTATCTCATATCCGGGTACACTCCCCGATATGTGGAAAATTAGTAAACATGGAAGAGAGAGAGAGACCACACAATGAGAAATAAATAATAAAATTTCTTTGATCAAAATAATAGACACAACGATTGAACTACAAATGACGGGCTGACAGGAAAAGTCGGCAAAAATTAATATAAGAGCAAAAGTGAAATAATTCAGTATGTCAGTGCAAAAGTGACATAAGTAATACGGCTTGGAGTGAAAATGAAACGACTTAAAAGTAAGAGCAAAAATGGTATAACAATTCTTTCAGAGCAAGAACAGTATAGTTTTTTATTCCGTTTTCGCTCTTAAGATATTTCGTTTCACTTTTGCTCTGAACATATTTCATTTTGTTTTTGCTCTAAAGTAAAATTATACAAGTTATACCATTTTTCCTCTCAGCCTCTCAAATGAGGACATTGATGCACTCTTCGCTGTGCTATGTGTAAAGTTTGAAAAGTATGGAAGAGAGAGAGTGAGACAGAGCACATTTGATCATATAGAAAACAAAACGATTGTAGTACAAATGAGAGCACTAGTGCCTGCTGATTCTCTCTTCTTCGCTCTCTCGAATACACAACTAATCAAACCTTCTTTCTCACACTAGCAGTTCTTCCCCCCCCCCCTCCCCCTTCTTCTACCTCTGGTAGTACTGTTCATGCCAAACCAGCTGTTTCTCTCCCTTTTTGCTTTCTCGAACACACAACAAACCATACTTACTCTCTCACATTAGCTACTCTCCTTTCTGATTACAGAAAAATACCTCTTTTCAGCCCATACGAATTCAAGCGTACATCCCTTCTCTTGTATATATGTATATTTGTATATACGTCTCTTGTATTTATATATATATATTTATGTATGTACTATAAATAAGAAAAAAAACTCTTAGATTTTATTAAAAAAAAAAAACCGACAATATAATTAAAATATAAATCTGCATGTGTGTTGGTATTTACTGCGCATTTTGCGGTAAGTTAATGTTAGTTTTAAAGCGTGGCTAAAATAAAAAAAAAAAGGAAAGCCAAAAGAAAAAAAAAACAACAACTCTATACATAGCATATTCAAAAACAACAGAAACCAAAGAAATTTAAAACGAAAACTACCATACATCCCCGTTAAACAAAAAGTCCTTTTAGCTAATTTGTGGTTAGATAGTAGCACGATTGCACTAATGATGGCAATTTAAAATGGAACTGTGGAGTGCAAGAGAAAATTTTGTTGTCACTATTTTCGATGTGGTTCGTTTTTAATATACCAAATTGTATTTTAGATGTATGTATGTAAATGCAAATTATTTAGTTCAGCCTAACAATATTAAAATTAGTTGCCAACAAAATATTTTGTCACAAATGCGGTGAACACAAATGACAACAACAAAATAATCAAGCTATGATAAATATTTAGCAAATGTATGTAGGTGTGTTAGTGTGTGTATAAATATGTTCATATATAAATGCAAACATAGGAACCAGCAGCTACAGCAAACAAATCATGAAATAATTTAATAAAGTTAACCAATAAAACAATCAATGCAATCACCGTCCACCAGCAGCCATCAACCACGAACCATAAACCACCAGCAAGCTAACAACAAAAACAAAAAACACACTAACATTGTAAAACTTTGTGTACTTTTGTGTAAATTGCAATCACAGAAATTAAAAAAAAATTTTTTATTTTGTTTTTTTTTAGCGAATTTGTAAGCTATAAAACAAAATAACTATTTTGTTTTACCATTACTATTTAATATTATTTGTTAACTTTGTTTGGTTCATTTTTATAAGAAAATCGAAAAGTTTTTTCTGAAAATATTTTGATAGTAAAAGTTTTTTCTGCTGGTTCCTGTTTTTTTAGCTTCTTGGTACAAAAAAAAAAAGAAATAAAATTCCCTTTCCTTTTTACTATTAATTAAAGCATTTATTGACAAGTATAGAAAAAAAGTGGAATGCATGCAAAAAGTTTATGGCAAAAATTAAGTTAACAGAAACGTTTTACTTGGTCAGGTTCTAAGGTTAAATTATTGCCAGTAATTGACAATGTGAAGAGAGTTGGAAACTGAGAGCGAGAGAGTAAATGATTGTATTAAAAAGCACTGCGCCGTTTTTATTTGAGTTGACGGCGTTGGTCGCATTTTGATTCGTTGAGGGCGAGTTTACGTTCACATCAATCGATTAAAAAAATAAAGTTTAGCAAAATGGAAAGTAAAATTTGGGCGGTGCCGAATTTTTGATACTCTACACTCGTCTAAATCTCAATCTTATCTCATAAGCTTTTAATTAAATGTCAAAAAATATTATGTGTCGTTTATAATCAATAAAAATTTATTTCAGGAAGTGCGACGAAATATTATTAAAATCTTTTAAAAGCAACCTCAATTGTCTTTTAAAAAAATTGCCAAAGACTCAGGGGCTAACCCTAAACCATTTCTCGCTTTAAGAAAGAACCGTGTAGTGCTCAAAAGAAAGGTTCTGGTAAAAAGAAAGGCGAAGTGAGAAGGCGAAAAAAGTGGTAGCTATTCTGAAGATGAATCAAAGCATATCGTGAAAGAAATTGACAAGAAAGGCTGATTGCTCAGAAATTTTAATGCACAGGACTAAGAAGGAAGCTGGAATGAAGACGTACAAAGTGCAAAAGGTTCCGGATAGGAACGCCGTCAATAAAACAACGAACTAAAAAGCTGAAATAATATTTTGTTAATGGAAGACGCGACTTACGTTTTAGCTGACTTTTCCCAGCTTCCTGGGCAGCAATTTTATGCAACCGATTCTCAAGGAAATTTTGCGTACAAATTCAAAACCAAAAAATTGTAAAAATTCTTAAAGAATACCTTGTTTGGCAGGCAAACAAAAACTTAATCTCCGATTTACAGCAATACGCCACCGTACTCAAAAAAATAAAATTCCTTTATAATTTTTCCAACCAAAGAAAATTCGCCATCTCGGCTTTTCTTCTTTTCTCTCTGACCAACTCAAAAATTCAGCGGTTATTATCGTTTGTGAGCAATGGCGACCCTCATCTTTCGGAAAGCTTTTTCACAACCATATGATTATGGAAAATATTCTCTACCCATTTGTTCACAGCCCAAACATTCCACAGGCTCACCAATCGCTTTCATTCTCTGATTACTTATCTCTATATTGTGTACACGTTCAATCATTTCTATTGAAAGGACCTCATTTGAGAACCCTGATCAGCCCTGATTACTAAACCTTTGCACCTATCTGCTGAGTCGTCTGGGTATGCTGTTATCACTGGAGTACACAGGTTCTATATAATTTCTGCATACATTCCTCATTCATCACCCGGGACACCGGAACATAGAGGGTAACGAAAACGCAAACGAGCTGGCCCGTAAAGGCTCTGCCCTGCACGAATTCTTGGCCGATCTGGTGTTTACACCACTAAGCTCAGTCAAGCGAGAAATCTCTACAAAATACCCCGCAATAGTAGATGGACCAGGCTGCCAGCCTGTAAAATAAGCAGAGCAATTTGGCCCGAATACAACTAACAAACAAAAACCGGAAGGGCATCTCGAGACTGATGACGGTCATGACTGGTTTCTGGTTCAATGGTGAGCAAGCAGCCAAAATAAGAATAGCACACAACATCACTTGCCACAGCTGCGACTATCCGGAGGAAAAAGGACTATTTCTCACTTTCTCTGTGAATTTCCGGCTTTGGGACGTACCAGAATGAAGATTCTGGGTAAACTTTACTTCAATCACTTTGGAGAGCTATGTGAAATAAGTCTAAGCGAACTCCTAAACTTCCGAAACCAGTCGGGATGGATCTGATTTTCCCGCCTTGCCCACAGAACCCAACAAAACAGAAATAACTGACGATGTGGTATCAAAACAGCGCGTTGGTACTAATTCGTGGTAAGAACCACCCCTCTAACAACAACAACAACACCTCACTCATTTCAAGACCTAAGTCTCCATGAATTAACAGTATGACGAGTGCACTGTGTCTTACGTTGCTCATTGAGTTCCGTCCTCTCCACACTTGTCCTTGTGATCGTCAAAACTGTTAATAGATAATTGGTTGTTGGAAATCTGTTCGTGCTCAAATTTCCAAAACTTTCAAAAAGTCAGCATCTTTCACTAATTCTGATAATTTTTACACCACAATTTATACCCAACACTCACAGCGGATTCTGAGAGCCAATCATTGAAGTATAGAGCAATTTTGTGGATATGCTGATGCCAAATCACGTGATTTTTCATGCAGTCGAACTGACAAAGGCACCATTAAACTGAAAAATCTGTCGCAAACCAGGAGATTGACTATTGACTAGGCCGCTGTTTTTGAAGCAGTACAAAATTTCTCAAAATTTTCTTCTAATTCCACGTAGACGAAGGATAATATAGCTGTCATATCGTTCAATAAATCTTATTTCTCACAGATAAATGAGACTCTTTTTCTTCTTGATCTGCGGTGCATATTCTTGAAAAAGATCTTAAAAAATTTACATCGCATACGCGTAAATTTAGAACAAGTTCACCATTCGAAAACAATTCCGAACAAGTGGAACTGACATGACAGTTGACAGTGCGAGGTTTAAACGATGGCTGTAACAGTGAACGTACATCATCATTCATTCTTGATATATATATCATAATCTTGACCAGAGTATTTTCTAGACGGAGTTCTCAAGTATTTTTTTTGAGTCCCACAAAATCTTGCCTATGTCTGGCTACGGCTCTGGTACTACGGCACAGGTGTCTGCTTATGATTTTTTTTCTATAAATAGTTCATTAAGAAAGTTTGAAAGTTTTTACTTCAATTTTTATATAAGCAACTACGAGTGCATTAGAAGAAATATATGAAAAAATATATTAATATAGAACAAGTACAACAAAAATTTACCATTTTTAGTTAAAATCAACGAAAATTACTTTTTGTGATATTCGTTATTTACATAACAAAAAAAGCACCATTCTTTTATATTTTAAGCCCCAATTTTTATCTTCTACCATTTTTTTATATATTGTACATATATATATTTTTAGATAAACTGCACGCTGTATGTATCAGCATAGATTTTTCTTTTTTATTTTTATTTGTATTTTAGTTTTTATTCTCTCTCTCATTTATTTCCTTCTCATTTATGCAACAGTTTAGCTCATGCGGAACTTATCTCAAGCTCTCGCTTTTCTCCGCCAGAAAAAAACAAAATAGAAGAATTTTCTCAAAATCATCGATACTCTTTATCAATATAAATCTGCTACTATTTTCTATGTATATCCAAAGGATACCATAGATTTAAACAATTTTTATATATTTTTATATACGAACATATTACATAAAAATTTGCTTACTTCTATGCTGAATAATAACTACAAAACATCAGTAGCAAATTTAAATAAAAAAAGTAAGTTTCAGTAAGCAAAATAGACACATTGTTGCATTACATAGCAAAGGGAAATGCTATATTGCTAAAGCAGCAGTGATTTATGAGCATAAATAAGTTGCATGATCAAAAGGTAAATCACAGAGTATGTATGCTTGTAAGCTGTGGATAGGAAAATATATAGCAAAATAACTGTAAAAAACTACAAAACAAATATAAAAAATAAATTTGCATTGCTTTGGCATGAAAAATTGTATTGAAAGTGAAGTGCACGTACAGTGTTTTAAATGTAAATTGTTATTTGAGTAAATATAAATTTTCACGACAAAAAAAGAAAACCAGGGAAAATTTGAAATCTTTGACGGTAAATATTAAAAAAAAAACTGTGGTAATATTTCAGCCTTTAGAGTCTAATAGAATTATTTCATAGTAAGATAAAGTTAGGTAGAATTTTCGGTCACATGAAATTAGTTTTTAATCAGATATAATTATTTTACAGTCAGATGAAACCAGCTGGAATTATTTAAGGGCAAAGTGGAGTCAAATTATGTTACTTTATAGTCAGATTTAGTCCAACATTATGTTAACGTGATAGTCAGATGGAACAGCTTTTTAGTCAAAATTGGTCATATATTCAAATGGAATCAGATGGAATTTTTCGTTGTCAATTGAAGTCAAATGGTTTTCTTTTATAGTCAGATGGTATTTTTTCATAGCCAGATCAGGTCAAATACTATTAAGTCAAATAGAATTATTTCGAAAACAATAAAATTGCCTTATAGCCATATGACATTGTGTTGTTGTCAACTTTTAAAAGTCATATGGAACTGATTGTTATTTAAAATTGTTAAATTTTGTTTGAGCTTATAGTCAGTTGGAGTCAGATCAAAATGCTTTTTGTCAAATGGAGTCAAATAGTGTTCTTTTATGGTCAGATAGTTTTTGTTTTAGTCAGATGAATTTCTCTATAAACAAGTATAGTCAAATTGTTTTTTTGTCAAATGGATTTATATGTAATTGTTTTTAAGTCAGATTGGGTCAGATAGAACTATTTGATGGTCAGATGAATCTGTTTTTAAGCCAGAAGAAGTCGAATCTTTTTTTGCTTTATAGTCAGATGAAATCAGATTTAATATTTTTAATATAATTTTACTTTCTAGTTAAACGTTGCCATATGGAATTGTTTTGTAGCCAGATGGATTTTTTTATAGACAGATTCTGTCTGCCAGACAGAATCTTTTTGAAGTCATGGAAGATAGACAGATTTTTTTTTTAGTCATGGAGGTTAGTTGGAATTTTTTTATGATCAGAAGAAGTCAATCGTTTCGTATTCATGGAAGTTAGTTAGAACTTTTCCTTTAGTCAAATGAAGTCAGTCAGAATCTTTTTGTAGTCATGAAGGTTAGATAGAACTATACTCTATAGTCAGATGAAGCCAACAAGATTCTTTTTGTAGCTATGGAAGTTAGTTAGAACTTTTGTTTAGTCAGATGAACTCAGACAGAATCTTTTAGTAGTCATGGAAATTAGTTAGAACTTTTTCTATAGTCAGATAAAGTCAGACAGAATATTTTTGTAGTCATGGAAGTTAGTTAGAACTTTTTCTATAGTCTGATGAAGTCAGACAGAATCAGTTTATAGTCAGATTAAGTCAAGTAAAATGCTGTTCCTTCGTAGTCAAATGAAGTCAGGTATAATTGTAGCCAGATGGAGTCAGACGGATTTTTTTTTTTTAATCGGATGGAGTAGGAAAGAATTTTTTATAATTAATTGAAGTCTGATGAAATTGTTTTATTGTCCGATGGGTCAAATTTTGTTTCATTATAATCAGATTTTTTTTGTTTTTATTGTGTTTTGACACAACAACCTTTTCTTTTTCTTTTTTGGAACAGAAAAAAAAGTATTCAAGAATACAGCACTCAGACAAGTTTTACGTCCATTGTAACTGTACTATATCCTGTGTTCCCTTTTGCTATTCTTTAAATCTACCAGATTTATTAATAAATCTTAGCAGATCCTGCGGTGTTAGAGAGCTCAGGTGTTCGTCTCTTAGCACTCCAGTGCCAAATATGCTTACTCTAATCTGGCAGAAAGCGGGGCAGACACTAAGAAAGTGGTCCGCCGTCTCTTCACATTCTTCCTCCAAACCACAGGAAGCACAGAAGGCACTAGCTCTTAGGCCAATCATATGCAAATGTGTGGCCCAAGAGAAATGACCTGAATATAATCCCACCAGCTGCCTATAACTCTTTCTATTAAGTGATAACAGAAATACAACAACTAGTTTACAAAGAAACTAACGAGCAGTTTGACTCGAAATCGTATTATAGTCAGATGAAAACTTTTAGTCATATTAAATCCGTCGAAGATTTTTATAATCAGATGAATTGTGCGTTAGTCTGAAGAAGTGACATTTTTTTTGCCTTTTAGTCAGATGAATCAAGTTGTAATCAGAATTAATTTGTAGTTAGATGAATTTTTTCATATTGAATTGGAGTCAGATAAAAATCTTTTATGGTTTGAAATTGTTTTATAGTGAAATGAAGCATAAGTAGTTATAGCCAAATCTATTTTTATTCAAATAAAATTGTGTACAGCCAGAATGAGTCAAATGATTTGTCCCTTAAAGTCAGTTGGAATTGGTTTATAGTACGATAAAGCCAAATGTGAAGTTTTATAGTTACATAAAGTTAAATAGAATTTTTTAATAGTCGAAAGAAATTGCTCTGTAGTCATATAGATTAGTTTTGTAGTCAGGTGATGTCTGCCTTTTTATTGCCAGATGGAACCAGATCGTGTTGTTTCATAGTTACTTGAAGAAAGATGTAGTTTTGTAGGTAAATTTATTGTCAGATATGTTTGTTTTTGTAAAAATATCGTAATATAGAAAGATTTTGTAAGCAGACAATGTCAACCTAAGCTGATACAGAATCATCTAAAATGAAATGGTGTTATTTAATTTTCAAATAAAGACTGTTAATAGCATTGTACTTCAAGCACTTTGGTTTGACAGATAAAAAGCCAGCTTCATGAGTTATAGAAAATACAAAATTAAAAAAATGCTCCTGCAAACAGTTCTGTCATTTTGTAACCATATTCAGTTACTACACTGTTATTTTTTATGAACTCGTATGTACATGATTGTTTACTTATTTCTTTTTTTTTGAAGTCTTTTTTAGCATATAGCAATAAAATATTAAACTTTTATGCTATTAAAATGTTTAATATGAATTTGAAAGCATATTGACAGTTTGAAGAAAAATAATTCTCTGAAATTTTATAATAAAAACATCAAACCATGCATGAAACTGTGAAACTATTTTTATATGCTTCTTTTTTTTAGGAATGATGTGTAAATATACATTCAAATTTTGTGATAATGTGCCGTGAAATTGAAAAACAGTGACTGTATTACCAAAGCAAAGAACTAAGATTGAGCACCTGCGATTCACGACTAGCTGTTTGTATGTTATTTAGGTATAGACAAAAATTGACAATTCAATTTTTTTTTTAACAAAAATAAAATATTCCTTGAATAAATATTTAATTGTTTAAAAAATACACAAAAATGATTTCCTATTATTAAAATAATTGTTTCAACTTTAATGTAAAACAAATTAATATCTATTATTTTCTAACAATATCATATTTGCGTATAATGAAAAATTATCATAAAATTAATTAACAGTAAATATAGCGCATTATTCAAATTACAAAGAGGTACCAGGTATTTAAATAAACATTATTTCAGCGCTTTTTTTTCCAATTTTGATTTTTTTTTTTGTTTTTTTGCCTGAATTTTTTTCTATTATATCTAACTCATTAATAACACATAATTTATGTAATTAGTGCAGTGAACTTTTAAGCTTATACATACACACACATACATATGTATGTTTTCCTATGTGTTTGTTGGGTTGTGGGCATACTTATACATATGTAAATGAATAAGCTTCATTTGATATAATTTTAATTTTGTAATTTTTTTTGTTAAACTAAATAATGGCATAATTAAAATCGTAGTAATAAAAAAATATTAGAAAGAAATAATATCTATTGTAAATGAATAGTTTTTACTTCTGCGATTTTTGAGTCAATCATATTTTGTTCTTTTGTGGTTTTTAGTTGTATTCCTCTTCTGTTTGCCTTACAATTGCACTGTTAATTGAAATTGATTCTGATGAAATCAAATGGTTTTTAATATCAAATGGAGTCAGATGGAAATGCTTTCCATTGAATTAAGTCAATAAGTGTGGCTTTATAGTCAGAAGAGGCCAGAATGTTTGAATTGTTTGTTAATTGATTTTTAATCTGACAAATCTGTTTTCCAGTCATATGCAAGTTTTTTTTTGTCAGATGATATCAAATGGTGTCGCTTTATAGTTATCTTTATAGTCAGAAGGGCCAGAATGTTTGAATTGTTTGTTAAATTGAGTTTTAATATGACAGAACTGTTTTCCAGTCAGATGGAACTGTTTTTTTTGTCAGATGGAACAGTCAGGTGGAATCAAATGATGTCGCTTTATAGTTAGATGTATTCAGATTGAATTGAGTTTGAGTCAGACAGAATTGTTTTATAGTCAGATGGAATCAAAGGGTGTCGCTTTATAGTTAGATGTAATCAGATTGAATTGAGTTTGAGTCAAACAGAATTGTTTTACAGTCAGATGGATTTTTTTTTTGTCAGACGGAACAGTCAGATGGAATTAAATGGTGTCACTTTATACTTAGATGTAGTCAGATTAAATTGAGTTTGAGTCAGATAGAATTGTTTTACAGTCAGATGGAATTTTTTTTCGTCATATGGAACAGTCAGATGGAATCAAATGGTGTCGCTTTATAGTTAGATGTAGTCAGATTGAATTAAGTTTGAGTCAGACAGAATTGTTTTACAGTCAGATGGAATTTTTTTTTGTCAGATGGAACAGTCAGATGGAATCAAATGGTGTCACTTTATAGTTAGATGTAGTCAGATTAAATTGAGTTTGAGTCAGATAGAATTGTTTTACAGTCAGATGGAATTTTTTTTTGTCAGATGGAATAGTCAGATGGAATCAAATGGTGTCGCTTTATAGTTAGATTTATTCAAATTGAATTGAGTTTGAGTAAGATGGAATTGTTTTACAGTTAGATGGATTTTTTTTGTCAGATTCGGCATTCAGATGAAATCAAATAGTATTGTGTTTTGTCAACTGTAGTCAGATAAATTGTGTCGCTTCATAGTCAGATGTCGCTAAATAAAATTGTTTTATTATCAGATGAAATTTCTTTATAGTTAGATGGGATCAAATGGTGTCGCTTTATGTTCAGATGCAGTCAGATGGAATTATTAGGTATATAGTGAGATAGAGTCACGCAACTTTATAGTCAAATGTAATTGTTTTATAGCCAGATGTAGTCAGATGGAATAGTTTTGTTATCAAATGTAGTCAAATTATGTTGTTTCATAGTCAGATGGATTAAAAGGGAATTGTTCTAAAAATATATGATGTAGTTTTGTAGTCAAATGGAATCACATGATGCCAGTCAATAGTTAGATGAAGTCAGATGGAATGATTTTTAAGTCAGATAGACTTATTTCGAAATCAAATGGATTAGTTTTCTAGTCCGATGGAGAGATATAGTCAAACATAATTGTTTTGAGGTGATATGGATAGACTAAGTCAGATGGAGAGCTAAGGTCAAATAGATTGGTATTTTAGTCAGATGGAGAGATATAGGCAGGCAGAATTATTTTGCAGTCTAGTGGAAAGATCAAGTCAGATAGAATTGCTTTGTAGTCAAGTAAAGCAGTTTTATAGTCAGATGGAATTGTATTATGGAACGCTGTTATTAATAAATGCGTTAGATCCCGGCAACCGAAAACCTCTCACAGTGTATTGAAGAAGGATTAAATTAAAAGTAAAATTGGGTAATTAAGGCACACAAAAATAGAGAGAGAGAGGATTAATATATATAATATATAAATTTGTTAGAGATCAGTCAGCTATGAGTTTAAAGTGTCTTATCTGTGACATTTCTTAAGACTTTTTGATTTGCTACGTATGCACAGAAATTCCTCTATTTTTCCTCCAATCGAAATAGCAAAAAAAACAACCACACTCTACAAGTCTCTAATTTTTTTTTTCTATGTTAATATATAGCACTAAGGCATGAACTATGAGCATCAACTATGAGAATTGGCTGGAAATACTCGAAAGAAAAATACTTTGCAATATCTGTAGTCTAGTATAAGTGCACTGGGTGTATAGAATAAAGTTAGTGCCATGATCTGCATAAGTTATACGCCGATAATGGCATAGTCAAGTGCATAAAATTAAAGGGGAAAAATTGAAACACCGCTCCGGCTAGAAAGAAATTATATTCGAAAGATGGTAGAGAAATGCGTCGAAAGCAATCACCTAATCTCCATTGGAAAGACCAGATATTTTAAATGAAGTCGAATTTATAAGCAGACGCTAGTATGCTCATGCAGAGTCAACTCACAAAACTTTTTGAAGGTAGACAAAATAAATAAATAGTAGGTATAAAAATGCAGCCTATACTTATGAAGTAATACACTTTTAAGAATTGAGTTAATCCAAAAGTTTTTTAAAACTAATCGGTTGATTGGGCTAAAGGTTTTCGAATGTATTACTCAAAAATATCAAACAACTTTAAACTTTCAGTAGTTATAACTAGTTACCTAAACTATGAAATACTAATATCTGCATATATACGTATTTGCAAGCATAAATGTGCTCTACTGAAACTCTACCCAAAAAAGCATAAAAAGAACAACAAAATATCAAAAAAGAAAAAAGATAATTTAATAATATTTTAATAATGATGCCACATAATCCTGTGTTGGTTGTGCAGATGCATGTAATCTTTCATTTAATACCAATGAATGTAAACATTAAACTTTATTTCAACCCCAAAACAAACTAAGCTGAAAAATATTGGCATAAGCAAAAAGTAAGTATTAGTTATATGTAGTAGATGTTGTTAGTTTTTGGTTTGGAGCTGTAATATTTTGCCTGTAAATAAATTATACTAATCACTGACACCGAACACAAAAAACAAATAACGAAATAACGAAGGTATAAGCAAGGGACAACAGGGATACAAATACAACTATGGTGTCAGCTGAAGTGAGTTAAAGACTGGGAGAAAGAAAGAGACCGAAAACAAAGACAGAACAAGTGTAGAAGTGTTAAAATTTCATGACTGGCTTCCGGTTTTCTGTGGTTGTATCTATGTACATATGTATGTGTGTGTATGTAATACAGAGTATTATGAAAATTTCATTCATTGATGCGCGCAAATGAAAAGGCAAAGGTCTTTAATTTTTTAGCATTTGTAGGTAACTAACATATAAACCCTTCGTTACACTATGACAAAGGATGAATAAATATACGAAATAACTATGTAGTGCAGAGAGAAAGAGAGAGACGGTGGAAAAGTAAGAGAATTACATAGACAAAGTGTAGCAAAGTGGCAATAATCCTACAATTTCATTATATTTAATCAAAAAAAAAAAAAAAACAATAAAAAAATGAGATGAAGAAAATTGTAGTAAAAATTTTAATGCGCTTTAAATTGTGGGGCGACACAAAACGAAGCAAAAATAATATTAACAACTAAGGCAGCTAAAAATACGCTGAAACAGCTGCTCAGAGAGAATATCTAAAAAAAAATGTATATACTTATACATATAGTTATATGGGGCAATCCAGGACAACAAGTCCTACTTGTTAATCCTTGATTAACATTGCGATTTCGGATTAAGCTGAAACTTGGATATATTTTTATATTCTGTAAGAAAATCTAGCTTGATTTTTTTTTTTTTTTTTTTTTTGTGAACGCTTTCATGAGATTAATTTACGGAAATTCTGATAGTTTGTAGTTTTTGATAATTTCAAATGAAACAATGGGAAATTTTATTATTAAGAATTATTCTAGGGATTAGCCGAATCCGACCCAAACGGATCCCTTTTCCTCCCCTACCGCAAGATGCCACTACTCGAAGCACTCGTAAACGAGTATGCTTCGAATATTTACATCCAGCGTCAACGCAAGTATATCCTTATAGTCCAGGTGGCCAATCTTAGATTCATCGACATATCGATGACCCAAGATTGCCTACCCTTTTCTCGCCAATGCTGGACATTGGCATAGTATGAGCGCAAATTTTTCCAGCTCCTTCAGACACAACCTACTGGTATCATCCTCTACAAGTTTCATCTTCTTGAGGTAATACCTGAAAGGACCGTGACCCGTAGTCAGCGCTGTTAGCCAGCTCAAAGTCTACCAGTTTAGTGCGATGACTTTAGCTGACTCACTGCACGACCAGTTCACAGCCGTCTTTGCCTGCCTGCAATCTGTAGCCTCATCCTATCTTTTACGATGTCTCGAGCTTATCCACTGTTTTAAAAGGCCCCCCCTCTCCACGAACCCATCACCATTGGCGATGCAATGTTATGGTCCACAGAATTCATCAAAGGTCAGCAGTTTCATTTTGCTCTATGCCTGAATGTTCTCTCACCCACATTAGTGTAAGTCCGTTTACACGAGCGCACTCATTGAGTTTTTGAACACACTCCATGGCCAATCTAAAAGTTATATCTGTCCGTTGTATGCACTTAATCAATAACTGATTGTCAAGGGCAATGACAATTCTCTTGCCATTTACCTGACTCTCAATAAAGTGGTCCAGTGCATGCAATAAGCCCAGCATACCCGCCTGGTAGACGGACACATATTTTCCCAATCGTACACAAAACTGAATCTTGTCCTCAACATAATCGTTCCAAGTGCTAGTTTACTATCTAAGATTACCCCAAGTTATTTGACTTTCCTGGACGTGTTACTTTCTGATCCAAAAAGTCTGATTGGTTCCCTACTCAGGCCAATTCTCTTATGAGTAAAGAGTATATTGTCTGATGCTGAGGCCTTGTTCCCTGCCCCATTCCTCTACCATTTAAAGTGCCCCTCTCATGATATCGGATATAGTATCAATGAAGTTACCACAGGCAACAATCGCAATATTGTCGGCATACCCAATAGTATGTAAGCCTGACAGATCCGGTCTTACTAAAAGTTTGCTCACAGTGACGCTCCATAAGGTGGGGGATAACACGCCTTCCTGTGGACAGCCCCAGCTTACTCTACCCCTCGTTTTGTAATGGTAAACCATGCTGCATGTTAACCGCCCTCTGCCTGAGCATGCTGTCCACACAAGTTGTTATAATTGGATTGACACCACGCTCATTCAAAGCTTGATGCAGCCTACCAAGCCTAACTTTATCGAAGGCACCTTCAATGTCCATGAAAGTGGCCATTGCAATGGCTCTGGAATATAGCTGCTTTTTCACTTACCTAACTAATTCGTGCAGGGAAGCCTCAGTAGATTAGCCAGATCTGTAAGCGTGCTATCATCTACTCATTTTCAGAAAAATCTATGTAAAACTGATTGATCTAAAGGACTTCGCCTCTGTATAGTCCTTCCTCCCTGGTTTTGGAAGGAAGATCACTTTGGCCTCTCTCCAGTTCCTTGGGATGTAATCAGTCGCTAAACAAGTAACCAAAAAATCCATAGCCTTGATACAATGATCAATGCCAGGAATATTCCCTCTATCGCTGATCTTTAAGCGTATGGCGCTCCTTACTCCGTCCATAGTGACGATACTTTTAGCTTCTAGTCTGTCTTCTCTGTTCATCCCCTTCTTTTTGTTGGCATGGATTGCCCCATAGATAAGTGAAAAAACTGCCATCAAAAATGTCAATTTGATTGTTTGTTATGCGCTGACGCCATCAACACCAATGCCGCCGTTGTTAACTAAATATAAACGGAAATAGAAAATATAATAAACCAAAAAACAAAAAAGAATAAATAAACCTGACAAACGCACACAAAAATCGAGTGCAGCGTAAAACATAAAAGAATCAACTGAAAATAATAATATAAAAAAACAAAAATTTTTACACAAACGCATAAAAAACGCAAAGTTTTATTTTTTAAGCTTTCACATTCGCCCATCGCTATATGGAAATGCTGGTTAAGCTTCAAATATCAAAAATAAAATAGAAGCAAATGACCAACTCAAGCTTGTCTCCTATATTTTTTTTTTTTTTTACTTTTCTTTTCTATTTTTTTAGTATTATTATTTCATTATTTTGTTTTTTTTATGACTATCGTAAACTTTGAATATTTGGTATTTTTTGAAATGGTTTTTAAGTTTTTAAGATTGACTTTATTATTTCTGTTGAACATATTCAAGTATTCTTTGATTTTGTGCTTTTACGTATTTTTTATAGGTTATTTCGAAAAGTTGAAATCAGTTTTCCTTTTTTTTTTTATTATTGACCATTAAAAATTGTTAACCCATTTCGCTGCTTTTCTCATTTCTTATTGAAAGAGCAATTCATGTTGATAATCTAAGAATAACGAGGTCAACTAATTAAAAAAAGAAAAAAAAAGATACCAAATCTGACTCCATGATTTTACATTCACTATGAATTTCAGTAGAAGAAACTTATTTCAGGAAAAATGCAACATAGGTTTGGCTTGAATTGTTATTGTTGACCATCAACAACAGAATCAAATTCCATCGACCATAACGTAAGGTCAGAATCCAGTTTAGGATACCAAAAACCTCAATTTGTCTCTGAATCAAATTTCAGTTTTCCGAAAATAAGTAAACCTTTTCTTAAATTAAATTTCTCCGAATTACTCCGAATCCTATTTTACTATTCCAACTAAAAATACTCTTTCTTAACTCCATATGATTATGCTAAAAGTTTACTAAACTCAATTTGATTATGTTGAAATGAAACTATTTTCTTAAACTAATATTTAGTGTTTCCGACTTAAATCGAAACTCATTGAGCTTAATTTGACTGCTCAGAAATTTTATTTCACTATTCTAAATAATTTTTTTTTTTAGTTTAGTTTAATTTGACTACTTCGGATTAGAATCCGGTATTAATGAGCTCAATTTGACAACTCCGAATGTTAGATTTTTAACGAAATTTGGATTTTAAGGTCTCGAATTGGGGCTCATAGAACACAACTTGAGAATTTCGAACTCTTTTTGGCTTTTCCAATTTCGTTCTTTTTTAAACTCAAATTGTTTATTTTGGATTCAAACCAATACTCACTGAGCTCAATAAGTATCTACTACGAACTTTAACTTCTCTATTAATTAATTTTATTTAATTTGACAATTTACATAACAATCTGCGGTTACTGAACTCAATTCGATAATTCTGAATTTAATATGGCTATTTTTTTTAAAATCAAATTTGACTTTTTAGGACTAAAATTGATGTTGACTGAACTCAATTGGACTACTTCAAATTTAATTTGGACTTTTTGAACTAAAAACTTTCTTTTCTTCAATTTTATTTGAAAATTTGGATTTAACTCGACACTCATTGAACTCAATTTACTTCTTTGAATTCTATTCGGGTATTTTGAATTTATTAAGACGTTTTCCGAATGCCATTTGTTTACATCGAAAGTTTGCCGAATTCGATTTGACTCCTTCAAGTAAAATGTTTCTATTTCGAAACGATGCTATGTTTCAAAGCTGAAGCTGATTAGTTTGACTTGAATCAACATTTACTGAACTCAGTTTGACTAATCCGAAGTTCTACTTCACTTATATTTACTTTATTTCATTTAATTTGAGTAGTACAGATTCGAATCGCGATTTTCTGAACTCTTTAAATAAACATTTTCTGAACTGAGTATGGCTACTCCGAAGTTCTACTTCACTAATATTTATTTTATTTTATTTAGTTTGAGAAGTGTAGATTCGAATCGTGATTTATTTAATACCTCCGAATTTAATTTCACTATTTCGAATAGAAATTTTAATATTTTAAAATCAAAATTGAGTTTTTAAAATTCCCATTAATATTTCCTGAATTCAACTTGGCTACTCCGAATTCAATTTGGCTTTTCCGAATTAAAATTTGTCTTTTCTTGAGTTTTATTTGACTATTTTGAATTTATATAGACGCTCACTGAACGTCATTTATCTTTTCTGAATATGTTTTCACTATTCCGAATTTAAAAAGACATTTTCTGAATGTAATTTGAAAGCTTATCATATTCAATTTAAACACTCCAATAACAATTTTACCATTCCGGATCAGAGATATTTTTTTTTAACTAAAATTCACTATTTCGAAATTAAAGCTCAATTTGACTACTCCGAATTTTTATTTCATGTTTTTGAACTGTTATTGTTTGTTTTTTAATTTTATTTTGACTACCTTGAATTAAAACCGGCACTTACTGAGCTCAGTCTGACTTCTCCGAATTTAATTTTGCTACTCCGAATATTTATTTTTAACCCAATTTGACTAAAGTGATCAAACTCGTTGCCTACTGAGCTCATTTTGAGTGCTCAAAGTGCTATCTAGCTATTCCGTTTTGAAATAGATACTTCTAAATGCAATCAAATAGTGTATGCATTTCGTACAGCAATTATAAAGAATGCACAGAACGATAGCTAACTTGGCACAATGTTTTGCCATACAAATTTTATACCATTTTATGATGTTTCTAATGGCTTAGTTCAAATAATTTGGGCTGGAAATTCATAATCTTATTATGTGAATAGCCACACTCACATGTAAATTTTGTTTCAATAAAATTATATGCAACTTGTGAGTAATGTAAAATATTAAATATTCGATGAAATTTCAATGAATGTATAATGAATACTAAAGTTAGCAAATATTAATGTACTTGGATATGTTTGCAGTTATATATTTTCAGAAATTTAATATCTCATTCAATCCAGGAACTTATACAATGATACTTAGGTACAAATACAAAATTTCAAAATATCAAAATTCAAGGAGTTGTGCAATTAATATGATTAAAAGTAATTTTTAATTATACACATACAATTCGAAGTTAGAAATTGCAATGCAATACTATCTCTTCCTCTACTCTCACTTATCTCTGCACTTCACTCTCTCACAAACCTTAGTATGGAAAATATTTGTATATTTGATACAGCATTGTGATATAGATAAAGGTAATAGTAAAATGTGTAAACACTTTACTATGCTGCAGGATTAGTTTGGCGTTTTAAAATTATTGCATGTATTTTTATGTAAAATTCAATTAAGTTTGATTTTAAACAATAAGAACGTGAAGTTTTAGTACTTTTAATATTGCATATTGGTATTTGATACACAGCGCGATAGCGAAGAAGTTTATTGCATTTGCTCTAATTGCAATTTCCCATCTTTTTCAAAATTTCTAATTAATTTCCATTATATCTAAAAGATATACGCCTTATTACTTTATTAATGACATGCAAATTCATCCAAAATTCATCAGTTGCAAGGCTATGATCAAGTATGCACATCACGTAAATGTTGAAAATACCCAGCAAAAAATACTTTATAACTACTATCAAAAGTTTTAACCCTTATGAGCATGGAATAGTCGGTTCAAATGAATTCCAATTTTGAACTGAACTCTATAATAGAAAATATAATATTCCGAACGAAATATTCTCAAACTGATTATGTAGAATAGAATTTGAAGTAGTTATATGGTAAGGCACTTTAATGGACTGCTCGAGCTAAACCAGCAAAAAAATTGTTCGGTATGGTAAAGCCATATTTTACACTTTCACCATTCTTTACATTTTCACTGATTTACTGTTGCTTGCTGATTTTTTGGTATATTTGATTATAAAAGAATATTAAAGACCAAATATTTGAAATCGTAATTTAAATTGTATAACTTGGGATTCTAATCGGTAATCTAAGAGTTCAATATGATCATTTCGAAATCAAATTAATACTTACGGAACACAACCCTGCTTAAATTTAAATTTACAGAATTTTATTTAACTGTTTAGAATTGAAAGTAGGGCCTTTTGAAAACAATTTGTTTATATTGAATTCAAGTAAATAAAAGATATGACTATTTCGAACTAAAATGTTTGCTTTCGGGTTAAAATGTTTAAACATTTTAATCATTTTGAAATGCTTTATGAATTTTATTTAACTATTCTGAACTAAAACTTTGTAATTTTAAAACTTCGAATGATAAATGATCCATTTCAAATTCAGTTTAGCTACTCCGAATAAACTTAATATCTCCGAAATAATTTTTTACATATAATTTTCAATTAGCCTCTCTATTTTAATTGACTGGTGCAATAGATGTGGCCTAGACATCAATCCAAACAAAACAGAATTAGGACTCTTCACGAGAAAACACAAAATTTCCCCTTTTGACCCACAAAGCAAAGCATTCAGGACAGGGTTAAGAAGGCCTCAGTCGGGCTTTATTTCTCCAAACAAGCTATTGGAAGTAGATGGTACTTACAACCAAAAGGAGTTTTGCGGCTGTAGTTTGATGGGCGGAGAATGGTGTGTCCACTGGAACAGGGCCACTCAGAACTACACCCACCAAAGCCCTGGAAACCAGGGCATTGATCTTGCGGGTAAACAAGTAGCAAAAACTGCAGCCGTTAGATTAAAAACAGTTCCACCATGGACACACTCTAACTAGCCTGATAATCAAAGATATTGACTATTTACACTCTAGCGAAGCCTTTTTTTTATAACAAGTTTATCACGTGTATTCCTACCAGACAGGAATGAGCGGAGGGGTTGATCCAGCCAATGGATTCCATCGAGTTCTTTACTGATGGCTCGAAGATGAACGATAGAGTAGGAGAGGGTATCTTTGAAAATACTCTCAACATTCAGATATATTTTCGCCTTCTGAACCACTGCAGTGTACTTCAGGTAGAGGTTTTGGTCATTAAAGAAGTTTCTGACTGGCTAAAGTGCAGTACCTCATCACCAGGTGATATTTTCATCGGCACTAATAGCCAAGCAGCCATAAAATCGCTTGACAGTGTACCTACCACTTCTATGGTGATCGCTAACTGCCGACTATCTCTAAACGAGATATTGGAACGGTTCACGGTGCACCTGTATTGAGTACCAGGGCACAGTGATATTCCGGATATTTGCAAAGCCGATAAGCTCGCAAGCACAACAGTCCCTATCTCTCACACAAGCCTTTGGCAACCTGTAAATTAAATATATATAGCAAAATGTTAAACATATCTCACCAAAGGTGGCGAAAAACGCACCCGTGTTCCCATACCAAATCAAATTGGCCTCCTAACAATTCTAAAAGATCGGAAACTTTTGCTTCTTCCAATAGATTATCTATTAGTAATAAAGTACCAATAATTACTGCACATTATCTGATTGGTAGACATGCCAGTAGATTAGGAGTGTCCACAAACGGCTTTTGCAGGAGTTTCCTTGATGAGGAGGAGGAGGAGGAAGAGACGACTTTTCTCCTCCTCTGTAACTGTCCAGCTCTTGCCAAACGTAGAATGACATCTTTAGGTCATCCTTCCTTCAGCAACTTAGCTGACCTCGAATCTTCTGATATCAGAGATTTAGAGAAGTTTGTAAAAACTACAAATTGGTTTAACCTTTCTTCAGCAACCCAGTTAACTTCAAATCTACTGATGTCAGTGATTCAGAGAAGCTCATTAAATCACATAAGGTTCTCTAAAGATTAGGGTAACTGTGAGAACAGCCCATGTGGTATTACAACGGGCCTTATTGGCCTAAGTATGTCCTATTACAAGAAAGCAACCTAACCTACTCATATTTGTTAGTGAATTCTTCTCATAGAGAAGCAACAGAATTTGTTGCTGGGCAAAAGCAAATTACTTATGTAGTATGTGTAAATGTATATGTGTCCATGCTATGCATTTCAACATTCACTAATTGTGAAAATAACGATTCATATGTATGAGTATGTGTGTGTGTGTGTGTGTGCAAGTATTCAGGTATTTATAAAATGTGTTGCACATTTACAAATACACTGTCACGCATACATCCATGAAATCCATAAACATTCAATACATACATATGCAAATATTCAAAATGCTAAATAAAATTCTGTCATTTGAGTAGTAATATGCGGTTATTGCGGCACTGTATCTCATTAAATGCTTATATTGATTTATCAAATACAAACACACACATACGCACGTACACATAAAAACAAACAAAAGCAAATGCGTATAAACTAGGAATGTACTTATGTACTATATGTGTATGCAATTGTATGTATTTATATATAAATATGTATGTATGTATTTATATGCAATTGAATTGAACTTTCTATTTTGATTTTGTTGGGTTTTGATGATTAAGCTTCATTTGCATGACAAACATTTCTCATTGCCATGATAATGATAATCATTATCAGAAACACCATTATCGTCAACATCGTCAACGTCGACATCAAAAACTGTTAAATGTGAATTGAGGTTGCACAAATGTGGTTTGTTGTTGTTCTTGTTGTTTAGTATTTTGCATAAGTTTGATTTGTAAGGTATTGGTTGTAATTAGATAGTATTCATTTGTATGTATGTATATAGTAAATGTGTGTATGGCATGTGCACATGTATTAATGTGTATTTTGTATGTATGCTTTCAAGATGTGAATTGTTACTACCAAACAATAATATTTTCATTTCTATTGACACATTCAAGTTTGCTACTTACTTTTGCTCGGAGTTAAGTTTATGTATGTATGATTATCACAATTTAAATGAAACAATTAAATATTTATATTGATTTTAATAATATTTTCACACTTTTGATATTCTTTTATTCATTAAATATAATTATTCATATATGGAGATTGGTAATATAGTATGTATGTATTTTACATTGATTTGCATATTATTTTTTTCTAGTAAACTGAGTTTTTGTGTTTGTGTTTTTATTTGTTTTTTTTTTTTTTTAACAAATAGCTCAAGTTTTTCAATTTAGCATATCTTACTTTTAGTAAAAGTTTACTATTCAGAATTCCTTTGAATGCTTCCAGAATTTAAATTATCTGAATTCAAGATAGGGCTTTTTAAATTCAGTTTGAATATTTCTGAAATCAAATTAGTGATTCTGAATTCACGGTCACTGTTCGATTTCATATAGCCAGTTTTTTTGAATTCACGTCGCAATTCAAGATAATGATTTTTGAATTTTATTTTAGGTTGCTTTCTGAATAAAATTTGACTATTTACTTTTGACAAATAAATTTAATTATTTTGAATTTAAGTTAATGTTCAGTTAATTCAATTTAACTGATTTGAACTAAAACTCTGAATTTATTGTAAGTATTCTTAATTCAATTTAATTATTCTAAATTCAATTTAACAGCCACAAATCCCAATTGACTTGTCTCGAACTAAATTCAACTATCCAAAATTAAAATTAATCAATTCTAAATACAATTTTATTAGTCTGAATTTCTGTTGACCTATGACGAGTTCAAATTGTTCAATCCAACTACTCCGAATTTAGATTGTTCAGAACTATTTCTGCGAGACTCCGAATATAGAAACTCTTAATTTGTTTAAGTACTTCAAATGTAAATTAATTACACCAAAATCAAATACTGATTTTAATTTGAATTACTCCTGATACAAATCACTTACTGCTTGTTTAATATGATTCCATTCTGAAATTCAATTAGTTTGTTCGAAGTAAAAAAGAAAATCCGGATTTAAAGTTATTAACTTCGAATTTAAAGTAATTTATTCCAAATGCGAAATATCCCACTACGAATTTACTTCGGCTTTACAGTAATTTACTTTGAATACAAAGTGATTTAATCCTAATTGCAAAGTAAGTTACTCCGAATTCAGATTAGTCTTCTCCTAATACAGTCACACAAATTAGACGTAGTTCCCCCGAATTCATTTCAACAACTACAAATCCCAATTGATTTGTTCTGAATTCAGTTCAATTATTATTTAATTCTAAATACGATTTAACTACTGAGTATTTAAATTGATCTATACCGAATTCAAATTTCCATTCCGAAACTAAATTGATGTATTTCATTCCGTATGTATTTATTCCGAATTTAAAATTATTTACTTCGAATTCAAAGTAACTTACTCCAAATGCGAAAAATCTCATTCCGAATTTAAAGTTTCTTCTTCGATTTTAAAGTAATTTACTCTGAAAAAAAAATTAATTTGCTCTTAGTACCTTTTAAATTACTATGAATTTAAATTAGTCTACTCCTAATTCAATTATTTCATATTTGAAGTATTTCTCACAAAATCAATTTAACTACTCCAAATACCATTGGTATGGAAATTCACTTCGGTAGATTCAAAATAAATTGTGTTATCGTACATAAATTGTGTTTCTTACTTGGCATTGGCTGGTACTTGCACTCGCAGCAAAGCTATAAATAAATTATAGCTACTGATACCTATAAGAAAAACTACGTCGTAGGTAGCTGAAAAGACTCACAAAGAAGACTCTACTTTGGGGCGAGATCGCGGCTTCACTTTTGGATGAAACTTTCTGAAATGATCTCAATGGGATTTCACTAATAAATCAAGCTGACAAGGTGTGTATTGATAAAAATGCAAATGCATACCTTTAGATGTAAGTGACTCTATATTACAACCTTCTTAGTCACATATCTGCTTTACTTATCTACCTATCTTGTTAAAAAATAGACTGTGCAATGCAAACCTGTGGGTGTAAGTGATTCTATTTTTTTCTTCCTACTATATACTCCATAACTACATATGACACTTATTTATTCTTTTTGCTTAAGAATTGAATTTTCTCTATTTTTTAATTCCAAGATTTTGAGTTTGATAGCTGCTAAATATTTATAGAATATGTGTAAATGAATTATTTTTGTGTTCGAAATAAATTTTAATCATGCAAAATAACAAAAAAAAAAAAAAATTTATTGCCTTTGAAATATTTTTTAATTCTTATAATCAAATATTTATATAGTTGTTTAATTTCATTTAAAGAATATTTAAATACTTAAGATTAAAAAGCTTTATTTTATAAGCAGACTTATTACTTTGACTCTTAGTTAACATATTTATATTTTGTACATTAAAGAGCATTTAATGATTTTTTGCTCTTTTCTTTTATCAACTTTATTTATGAAAATTATCATAAATAAAATAAACTATTGTATTTAATTTTATTATCAATTTATTAAATTACATTTAGCAATATGCATCTAGCAGTATATTTTCCATATTTAAATAAATGCTAATAAATTCGAAAACATCTGCTGGCATGACATACATACACATGCACATACATAGACTAATTTACTATTACAATTTTTATTAATATTATTACTAAAAAAAAAAATTATTGTTTCATTATTTCATTCATTGTTTTGCTTGCTTAAATTTCTACTATAGGATTATTATTTTTTAGGATTCTTTTTTTTTAAAAGACTGTAATTTTTTTGTAGGTTTTTTTTTTAATTTTTCTATATAAATAAATAAATTAAGTATAAAGTTCATGTAAAGAATTATTACAAAAAAAAAGCACCCACTTATTTGGTATTCATTTACTTAAAACTGACTGTTAATATTTAATTTAATTTAATTTTACTTACCTAAATATAAGTAGATTATAATTTAATTTATTTTTACAGCTCCATATATATGTAGTTCATTCAAAACGCATTGTTACTTACAACGATTTCATCAATTGGTCAAACATAATGTTGGTTTCCAATGGGTGAGAGTAAAATATTCTCAATATGCGTTTAAAAATAATATCAACTCTTTTGGAACCAACTACTAAAGCGCTTCTTGACGAGAACACCAATATGAATACATAAATTGGTCTAACGAAGAACTCAGAGTTTTTTGTTTGTTTCAATTATGTGCTTAGTATCAATTTATAACATAACAGTTTTATAATTTTCATTAACTCCTCGTTATAAAGTTTATATTTAAATAACTCGTCCAGCAGCATTTATACCAACATAGCAATAATAATGCACACAATAAAATGGAATTTGAGTACTGCAAGGGGACAGCATGTTCATGCTGCATTGCTGCAGGATGTTCACTTTTGATGACGTGCACAAGAACACTATCGGAATCTGTAAAAGAAAAATATACAAAAGTATTTTTGACAGGTTTATTTAATAAAAGAATTTAATGGATAGATAAATAGAATAGATTTTTACTCTTGGTTCTTTGGTCAAGAAACTGAATACGATGCTGTTTTAAATTTTTCAAAATTTCGCTATTGAAGGAAAAATTTATTTATTACACTGTGCAACAATTTGACGCTTTATAAAATCAAATAACTTTTTAAAAGTAAATCGAGGTCGCTGATTTCGATCCTGTACTCAGATTTTCTCTAACACGTCTGGGATCCTCACTAAGGGAGCCAAAAACCCATAATTTTGGTATGCGCGGGACCAATATAAATTTTTTTTTATTCTACCTTATACATGCTTCATAGCTAAGAGAAAGTTGTTTATCATAAAAGAAAGGAAAAAAGTTACTCAGACTTTAACGCTCCCCCGATGCCCCTTATCCACCATTTTTTGTATTATATGAAGCCACTATTCGATATATGACTATACCAGGTAAACGAACGCGAAACCTATCATTAGGTTTTGTTGAAAAATGTTTCCCATCGAAAAGTAGTTGGGTTCAGAATTACCTAGGTCCAAATTTTTTTAAGAAAATAATCATTAAACATTTTTTTTTTTTATAATTCTTTTGTACTGGATTAATTGTTGGAAAAAATAATAAACTTCGTTCGGACAAAATATTCTCCATCAAAAAATAGTTGAATTCGTTGAAAGTCAAAAACACATAAGTCCAACTTTTTCCCAGAAATAGATCTTTGACAGACTAAAATCTTTTTTTTTTCTGCTATAATGCCGTTTTACCGTTGAAAAAAGCAACAAACAGTCTTTGAGGTAAAAATTTCCCATTAAAAGGAGCATGGGGTCGCCTGAGATCAAAATTACCTAAGTCCAACTTTCCTTAATAAATTACCACTTAAAAGTTAAATATTTGATTTTTTTTTGATAATAATCTTTTTATACTGGATAATCATTAAAAATTAGCAGGGGTCTTTGAAGGTCAAACAACCTTTCTTCAAAGGTTAATTTCTTTAAAAAAGTTGGACCTAGGTAATTTTGGCCTTTCTATTTTCAAGTTGAATCTAGGTAATTTTGACCTTAGCAGACCCCAACTACTTTTCACTGGGGAAACATTTTTCTCTAAAACCTAATGATAGGATTCGCGTTCTTTTACCCGGTATAGCCATATATCGAATAGTGGCTTCATAAAACACCCAAAATGGTGGGTAAGGGTGGTTGGCGGAGTGTTTCTGTCTGAGTAATTTTTTACCTTCCTTGAATGATAAGCAACTTACTCTTAGCTATAAAACATGCACAAGGTAAAATAAAAAAAAACTTTTATATTGTTCCCGCACATACCAAAATTATGGGTTTCGACCCCATAGCGGAGATCCCAGACGTGATACAGAAAATCTGAGTACCCGAATTACCCTTAAAAAGTTATCAATTTCACATTTGAAATTTATTGTTGCACTGTGTTATTAATCCTAGTTTTAGAGTTTCTGTCATAAACATTTTTGCAGTAACATTTTCTGTTTGAAAAAAGTAATAAATTTTCTGTAAGAAAAATATTTCATATAAAAAACTAGATTAATCATACAAAAACCTAAGTTCCATAATTTTTGGATTTTCTCTTTTTTCTATACATTTCTCTTTAAAATGAAAAAATTGTCCCGCTGTTGCACCTTTGAGTGTCTATTCGTATTTAAATTGAATTAATTAAAAAAAAAAAATACAAAAATAAAAAAATAAAATGTAACGTAAAATAATTGTGTACAAAATGTTTTTAAAATCTGCTGTTTCATTTTGTTTCCTTTTCGTTTGGTTTTTTTGTTTGATAAACTGCAATAAAAACAATTAAAAAAAAAAAAACAAACATAACTTGAAATTTTTCACGCTAATTAAATAAAATATACAACATTCTTTGCATTGGTTGTCAATAAACAACAACAACTATAACCAAAAAAACAAAATAAATAAAAAATGTAATAAATTAAATATTTGTTTATGTACTTATTGATGCAACACTTACAACGATGTCGTCGTCACTCAACTTGATGTCGTAATTACATTTTCGACATATTTTTTTGTTCAAAATTTATTTGGCTTCTTTTTTAATTTTTTCTTTTTTTAATTGCATGTATACACTCAGAGAAAAAACATAAGGAGATTTCCATTTGCATTTAATTGTCCTTACTATTTTATTTCATCTATTTACTTTCTTCAAAGATTCCAATGCTTTTATTGTAAAAGGCTGGAGCATGGTCCTCAAGTGAGATATGAAAGGATACCTCTGCAGCTCTACTCGCCGGCGAATGTGATAAAATCTAAACAATGAACCTAAATAATCCTAACCCAACACAGAGATTTACAGTCTTGTGAATAAAAGCGGCTGTGAAAACACAAGAAGGTCTTATGATATTAACGATCAGTTAAAATTTTGAACTGGCTTATAACCGACTTGGTTGTTGGAAAAACCACAGCCTAAACCTATTACAATAGAGACTAGCAATGGTTTCAATAGGAAACGGCCGTGCGTATTGATGGCCGTACTAAATTTGTTCAGAGTCTTTAATACTGTGTTACCGCCGTTCGGAATCGGCGTTAAACTGTAGGTCCAACTATGTGGTATCACAATGGGTCGTTCAGGCCTAAGTGTGTCTCTCGACAGCCACTCCAACCTAACCTTATACTGTGTTACATACAACATTTCTGGGAATCATCTTTGAATCATCTTTTCTAAACAATATGAAAAAAATGGCTTGAAAGAGATAGCTACTTACATAAATGAGTGATAATTTTATGTAGAGTTCTGTAGGTAATATCTTCTGAACATTTCTATTGAATTACTACATCTCAAAACTGATTAGTCGACTTGAAGGTAAAAACAATCATACGTAGATGACTGATCCTTGGTATCGAGATGACGACCTACTAGAATCAGGCCTTAGCAGAAGTTCGCAGACTTGCCAACACTTCCCTCAAATGTCTCACAATTCTTTACCAATCTCAATGTACAAAAGATAATATTTAGATCTTGGACCAGTGAGGTGAAATAAACACTATATGTATATTAAAGTTGAAGATAAGCAGATGACAAAAATTACGCAACAAAAGATTCTAAGTGTAAATTTGAACTCTCTCCTCCTATTCTCCACACAGCCGACAAACATTCGCGACCACATAAGGACACGCAATAAAGCACTGAAGTCACTGGAAAAAACATTATGCGCGCAAAATAAAGCATATTGTACTGCGATCAATTAGCTTTATGCCTCGCCAATAGTGGGTAAATCGTAGGCATTCAGGTAGACCTACCTTTTTAAGGGATTTTAGTCGACGCCCCACACTGTTTCACGGACGGATCAAAAACTGAGAATTGCGTGGGGGCTAAAATAATGCACCCCAACTACAAACTGCACCTGCCACTCTGCTATGACGCTACCATCTTTGATGCAGAGCTGTTAGCACTGAACTCAAATGACATAAGAATCAGCATTCTTTCAGACAGCCAGGCATTCCTAAAAATCAACACTTGAATGACATCATAGCCTCAGCCAACTGGAAAAATCAAACTTAACTTTGATATGGGTGCCAGGGGTCAGGGGTCACAGTGGTAACAAGGAGCAGATGCAGAGGCAAGATTAGGAGCAGAAATTCCTTATGTTGGACCATGTTGTTCTATGGCCTCACGAGACAAGAGCAAAACTATGCTCTAAAAAACTGATTAAACCACCAAACTATCACCTAAGTGCACGTGGAATTAAAACACACCTAAAAAATCCTAATCTTCCACAAAGAAAATAGCGAAGAAGCCTTATAACTCAATACCGAAAACGCCTTTGTGGCGCAATCACAAGACATTACCTTTTTAATTACCACCTATCAGACTCCGACGATGTAAATTCTGCTGCGTGGAGCAGGAGACAATGGAACACATCATAACCAAGTGCTCAGCTCTATCTAGAATGAGCCTAGCAAGACTCGCCGAAAATTAATTAGTAGAAGCGGACTACAAGGATTTTCTATACAAACACCTATTCAGCTTCCTAAATCATGGTATATACAGTAGATCACTCATGGCCGTGATGCTGGGGTGAAAATTACGTCTCATACTCAATTCCTTTATAATCTTTAAAAAAAAGGAATCTTATTAGGTTAGTAGTGGTAATGATATCCAAATTTTCTGGTCTGATATCTTTTCCTCCTACGATTGGAAAGGCTCATGCGTTTCACTTCCTTTTTTGGCAAAAACGATAGCCGCTGTCCAATGCCTCGATTTCCTCTGTGTGCGTTTAGATTGCATTGCCCTGAAAGGAACACCTTAATTTTCCTAAGAATGTTTTTTCACTTACGACTCTCAAAACCTTTGCTGGATCTATATTAAGCTGAGACGACCTCGATAGTCTAGTGGATAATGCACAAGACTTTCACCCAGAAGGTTGCGAGTTTGATTCCCGTCTTGATCTGGTAGTTAATTATCATAAACTTCTTATATTCACTATCGATATGAAGTGGATGAGAATTAAAAGAATGTGTAGAAGTAGACACCTTGGTTGGTAGTGGCAAAACCTCCGAGTTAATAAAAAAATGCCACACAGCCATTCGGAATCGGCGTTAAACTGTAGGTCCAACCATCTCCACTGTGGTCTAGTGGCAGCGTGCCAGACTGTTGTCTCTGGAGACCAGAGTTCTGTTCTCGGCTAGAATATGGTTTCTTATCTATTTTTCTTTTTCTTTCTTTCTTTCTTTCTGTCGTTCTTTCTTTCTTTCATAACTTGGGGCTTTGGTACAATAGATCTAATAGGTCGCAGTGCCTGACTTTCGAATCACCCTTTCTTCAAATAATAATAATATTAAACTAGCTAGCACCATTTGGACACCTCAAATCAGTGACATATAATAGAAAAATCAATCGAAATTTCGACATCCAGATCGTCCAAATCACGGTCTAACTATACAAAACATGTCGAAACGCAGAATTCAGAAAAACTTGGACAACTCAAAAAAAGGATATCGAACTTTACGTTAAACAGAACTCAATCAATTGACAGAGATGCCACCCATAATCAGTATTTTGCTTTTGCAGACACGAAAAAGAACTGTGTAATAAACTGCCACATACCACACATAGTCAAGGAAGAAAGTTAGCAACCCAGCGAAAACGAGATTTTTTAACTCAACTACGTTCTAGCAGATGACCCTCCCATTACAACGATATGCCGAGCTCACTTATATGTTTATGTTAATTCAGAATTCCAAGTGATATGACTATGGTGCAAAAACTGTCCATCAAATACTAAAAATTCAATACGAATCCAAATTGGGATTCCTCAGTAAGATTAACTTTGAAGTATATATGCTGTATATGGAGCCCTTCATATGCTGAAAGTAGAAACTGGATTGAGTTGGATTGGGGGGAATTCTCTCAAAATGGGCTGAGAAATACAAAATTGGATTTACAGTAATAGAAATCTATTCATTAAAAAAAAAATGTTATAATTTTTAATATTACTAAGTATTAAAAAACTTAGAGTATTCACATATGTTTTTGTCTTAGTGTAGGGCATATGCATGAATTTATACTTAGCTGCATATATACAAAAGTACATAAATAAATTTAAATAAAAGCAAAACGAACATAAAAAAGATAATACAAAATAAAGTGTTAAAATATTTTTACATACTATACAAAAAAAAAACATTTATTTTACTTCCAAAAATGCATACCCAAAAAAAATAAATACAAAGCTACACAAAAAAAAAAAAAATATTTCCTTTTTTCACATTTTAACATTTTATTAATGGTTAAAAAGAAGCAATAAAAACAATAGCAACAAAACAGCAAAAACTTTTAGCAATTGTAATTGCAATTTCAACATTTTGGCCAAATGCTTTGTTTGCATATCAATCAAATTGCAATTTTGTTGTATTTTTGTATGCAGTAGTGAGCGTGAATATATGTGCAGACAGCAGAAAGATATCAATTTTGGGTTGGGTGGTGGAAATTCATTTGCATATTTTATATATTTACTTGTACAAATATGCAACTTTTTTTTGTTTTTAATTTTTGATGTAGAAAGTTAAATGTATCTACGTATACAATCTTTATTGTTAGTAAAGTAATATTCTGTTAATTGAATTAGTTCAGTGAATAAGTCTTAAGGTGAGGAAATATAAATTTTATTGTTACAATGCTAGATTATAGAGACTAAGGATGAATTCAGAATTAAAAATGTCAATGGTTAGAAAAAATTAACATAAAAATTACTTTCTTGTTACTTTTGTACCTAAATTGAAGAAACTACTGTAAATTTTTATTTTTTCTACATCTTCAGTATGATATTTTCTTTTTTTTCGTTTCGGTTTGATAAGTGCAAAACAAAAATCAGAAATAAATAATAAAAAAAAATATAAAAAAAATTTTCGCGTATTGGTGAAGTATGAAGAGCAAAAGTTAAATTTGCATGCCGTACTATTTCACATATTTTGGTTCTTTAGATACTTTATTTCTTCACATATCCTGCTACTTCATACACATAACGAGGTACAACGGTTCACATAACATGGTAGTTAGGAAGGTAGGTAGAGTGGCTACTCCCGCACGAAGAAAACACAATTAGATCTACAGCAAAGTTTTGATAACACAACCCCATTTGTTTTTATTTTATTTATGATTTTAGCCTGGTCCCAGCAAGAGCCGGGAAATAACAGAGACAGCGGGTTAGAGTCTCCCTTTCTTCAAGGTTATTGCAGCTTCTGCAGTGCGTGTTGTTTGGGATCCGGAGTCTGGCCACATGGTTCCCTATTGCCCAATGTCTCATCATTACTGCAGTCAATCAAGTAACTTCCTGCACTAGTCAACTAATCTATAGGATATTATGTCTGAGCCTTGGGCCTTAGTTGCCGCTTGGTTGTCTGTGAAGATAGCTACTTTAGGCCTCTTTTGAATTTTAGTCAGTGTTTTGCAGGCTTCTCTGATCACCAGAAGCTCGGCCTGAAAAACACTGTCTTCATTAAGGAGTATAAGAGATTCAGCAATATTCAGGTATTCTGAGTAGACTCACGCACCGACTTCGAAGTCCATTTTTGACTAGTGGTTGTAGTATTCTATCTCAAGACTAGCTCCCGCACATTTCCTTCTCCAATCTGCTCTTGTTGGAAAAACACGGTGTCAAAACACTTCCTGAAGTTTATTTTTGGTGTCATGTAGTCAGTGTTATGCATGTTTTCAAAGGAGTTCAAACCTTAAAAGGCACACTAAAAGAGGAAGAACAAAATACCAGATCATCCTACTGGGCACTCCTCCCAAAGCTTAGACAGTCAAAGCTGCTAATTGGGAAGTTTGATCACAAAAGAGTGGCTCTCTATCTTAAGTTAAATAAAGCCAACTAAGGCTAATAATAGGCTTCCTTTCAGGGCATTGCAAACTGGGGAGCATATGAAAAACCTAGGTTTAAGTCAGGATAGCACTTGTAGATTCTGCAAAGAAGACAAGGAAACATCCGAACACATCCTAATGCACTGCGAGGCGCTCACTCGCAGAAGGAAGAGGTACGTGGGACATTACCACCCAAGTAGTGGGGATATCATAGCCTTAAAGCCACATCAGTTGCTGAGATTCCTCAGCAAGATTGGCTTGTCTGACAGCCTGTGAACAGGTTACTATCGGGGGTACAATAGATCTCTTAAGGTCGTAGTACATCACACCCTTTCTAATCAATCAATCAATCAATCAGTTATGTAGGTTTAGTACATTCGGTACTTATGATAGATTTCGGCAGTGTCCATAGTTTTTGGCTGTCCAGGACTCTATTTCGCTGAGTCTGACTACATTTGAGGCTCCGAAAGTTTTGTTATATTGTTCCATAGGAAACAAGTGTACTAGCACGTTTAGGGCATCCATCGGGCATGAGCAGATAGCATCAGTAATGCCCATGCATGCTGACCTTTCAACTCTACCTAGTTTAGTTAGGTTATATCCGTTCCTCATAGCATGGCACCATACTAATGATGCTTACGTCCGAATTGGTCTTATTATGGGTGTGTATGACCAGAGTGTCACTTGTGGGCTTAGACCCCACTTTTTTTCGAGCATTCTTTCGCAAGTATATAAGGCTATGTAGGACTTCTTGACTCTATATTCTATGTTGGCGTTTTAATTGCGCTCAGTGTCAAGAAGGATCCCTAAGTATTTGGCGTTCTTTGAAAAAGTTAGTATGTGCCCATTCAATTTGGCTAGATTAAAGCTTGGCATTCTTGATTTTTGTGATGAACAGTATTATGTCTGTTTTACTCCGAGGCCGCAATTCACCGCACAGGTACTGAGTGAGTTCAAAGCTCCTTCCATAATCTCACTTATTATGTTTGGAAATAGACCTGAGGCTATGATCACCACATCATCCGCATACTCTACCACTTTACCACTGTCTTAACGTTACTGAAAACGCTTTCTATATCAGGAAAGGCAGCTAATGAGAATTGTTCTAGTGATTTTTTGATTGTGCCGACTACCTCTTGTTGGGCATTTTTGGTTTCGGTGGACTTGTTTTTGAGGTGGGCGTGCTGGAATTTGGAAAATTTTTTCAATTATCTCTCTGAGATAAACACATAACATAAAACTTCACATACTCTGTTACTTCGTATAATCTGATACTTCAGATAGTCTGTTATTTAACATATCCTGTTAGCTCACATCACATACAACGTTACATATTCTGTTACTTCATATACCTATACTTCACATATTCTATTATTTAACATGCCCTGTTAGTTTACATAACCTACGACTTCATATATCCTGTTACTTTACATCCTCTGTTACTTTATTTACATATACTGTAATTTTACATACTTTTCTTCGTTTTTGCTCTCATATTTTATATGAATATTAACATAAGTTCTGTAAATTATCATCCACTTTTCTGCTCCAAAATCTTTCTCTTACTTAACATTCTCTGCTTTTATATGTTATTAAATTATATTATAAAATTTATCTAGCAGTCTGATCATTTTCTATTCTGCTACCAATCATTTTTACTCCAAAATCACGACAATTCAGGTAGGATTTATTAATAGTAATTAGTGTTTTAAATACTTTTAAATACCCCACTATATTTCTATTTCAAGTTGCTACACCAAAACCACTATGATTCAAAAATGATGTATTAAGTTATATCCACTCTGCTGTGAATGCATGCCCTGTTAATTTTTTTACCTTTCAAACAATCACAGCTACCTATATATGTGACTCTTATGTGAAAACTGCAACAAATTTTATACCACCTTGATCAAAAAGTTCCCGGAATTTATTCAGAAAATTAAAAATACAAGTTTATTCATCTAAATCTATATTGTCCCCTTTAAGGTAATCCCCATCGACTGCAACACACTTATGCCAGCGCTTGATCCAATCCTCGAAACATTTTTTATATTCGGTTTTCGGTATGTCCATCAGTGATTCCTGCGATTTTTCCATTACTTCCTCTCGGCTGCTGAAACGCGTTCCCCGTAATGGTTTTTTAACTCGATTGAACAGAAAGAAGGCAGGTATATTCGGTGGCTGTTGGATGATATTCGTTGCATTTTTCGTCAAAAAACTACGAGTAATGATGGCATTGTGCGACGGAGTTTTCTGTCCACAATTCTGGTCTCTTTCGGCGAATTGCTTCACGCAAACGTCTCATAACGCCCAAATAATAATTACTCTTTGTTTACTGTCTGGCCTTCTAGCAAAAATTCATGATGCACTACACCGTTGTAATCCATGAAAACCGTGAGCATTGCCTTTTTTTTGGACTGAAAACTACGTGTTTTTTTTCGTTTCGGCTCATTTGGTGAACGCCATTCACTAGCCAGATGTCTGGATTGCTTGTCGTACTCATAAACCCACGTCTCGTCTTCATTAATGATCCTTGTGATAAATGTGGGCTCGGATTCAGCCTCGCAAATCATGTTTTTGCGACGTCAACACCGTCTCTTTTCTGCATGAGATTGAGGTCTTTTGGCACCAACTTTGCTGCTACACGACGGAAACCCAAATCATTAACCAAAATGTCTTGGACGGATCCATAGGCAATGTTCAAGTCCTCCACTATCTCTCTGATGGTTAACTTGCGGTTATTGACCAAAATTTCTTTTAATTTATCAACGTTTTCGTCGGTTTTCGATGTCGATGGTCTGCCACTGCGTTCATCATCTTCGATTGACTCACGACCACATTTGAACCGCTCGTGCCACTGGTAAACCACCGTTTTCTTTAAAGAATCGTTGCCGAAACACTCTTCCAACATTTCCAACGTTTGCGCACCATTAAATCCGTTTATAAACAAAATTTAATACAATAAAATTTAATAGAATTGTAAAAAATCGCCAACACACATAGAGATAGATGTACTCTTGGCTACGTAACTTTTGCAAATGTCAAGCTATGACACTAAGATTTAGAGTGAACTTTTTTATCAATGTGGCATATTCCTTTGAAATAGCTTACACCCATATATTAAAAATCGCTTAAAAACAAACACAATTTATTATACAAAAAATTATTTATCTGTTTTTAAATTTAAGTATCTACGTTTCCTTGATAGCATTTCATACCATCAGGTTAGTTTCTTTCACATTTTTATATTTTTTTTATATCTTAACATCTACGCTATGCTATTCAGCTTACAAACAAATGCGATTATTATTAATATATATAAGTATTTTCATTATTTCGCATAAACTTAATGTGGAAAATATTGTATTTTTTAAATGACGTCATGTGAAAAGGAATATGATGAGTAGGAGTTAAAATAGCAGTAGTATTAGGAAGTAGCAGTCGACTGTTGGTAGGGTGAGTTGAAAAGATAAATGGATATTCTCACACGCTTTAACATTCAAATTCAATTGAGCAGAAACGATTCTATCAAATACAATAAAAAAAAATCGAAAATAGAAATACAAAATCACAAAAGAATAGAATAGAGAAAATTTAAAAAAAAAAAAAAAAAAAAATAATCTTCAATTTTACAAAAATACAATAAAGCAAAATTGGAATTTTTTCTTAGTATGTAACTAGAGGTATAGAGAAGACAAAAAAGTTTTGTTATTTTCTTATCTGGTTTCCTTTTCTACATTTCTATATTGCCATGATATGATTTCTTTACATATACTCCTATCTCGTATCTACGATGCTGCAAAATATTATTGTCTAAGCTTAAGCTTTCGCTTTAGAATGTCAATAAAATTCAATACACGAGGCAGAAGAATTTTATTCATTTTTTTTTTTTTACTTAATATTTTTTGTTTTTTTTTTTTGTTTGCCTGTTTGCTTTATTTCATTCTGTTTTCCATATGAATTGCTTTAGAGTTTTGGTATGTGCCTGGTATTTTGATAACTTGGATTGATAAATGCATTGTCGAACTGCAATCGAAGTCTAAGGAGAGTCAAAATATTGCAGGGCATAAAACTTCTCAGCTGGAAAGAGTTTTAAACTTTCGGAAACTTTCTAAAATTCTGTAGGCTGATAAGGTACCCGGGTACCTAATATACAATATACACCTAAAATTCGATCTAATTTTGCTTTAAGAAGTTAACGGAACATTTATATCAGAATTAAACGTTTTTCAAACATGTAGTTATCAATATTATTTTGAAATCGACATACTCAGTTTCATAGAAATTCCCCAAATTTACCTACTTATTTTTCGCACCAATAGCCAAAAATTGTTCAATGACAATAGTTACTTATTTTTGCAAAATAAGCAATTTAATTTAAAGTTCCAGTGGTTATCATTATAGTATTGTAAAAACTTTGCCTTTAACGAAGAAGCCACAGTTTGTTCTTATGTGCCATAGAAAAATAAAAATGCGATCCTTCTGCCTTCTGTGCATAGGGCTTTTGGACTTGAAAACAATGGTAGAGGAAAACCAAAGAATAGTTTATATAACAATAAAACTAAAGGTGAAGTTGATTCGAAATTCTATTCAGCTTGTCATTGGAAAACCCAAAACTCCAAGCAACGTTGAACCCTCACAACAAAAAAGCTGCTTCATTCTAAGTCTTTATAAATGTAACAAAGAAAAACCAGAAAATACTGCAATATTTGTTCAAATAGAGTTTGAGGCGAACATTCAAGCAACAATCCCGTGTGCAACACTTGCGCCCAAACTTAAATATTTTTGTATTAAATAATATTTGTCAGAACCATTTAGGTACCTTATCAGCCCGTTGAGGGTTAATAACACCTCAAAGTTTCTAAAATATAATTCTTGAATTTCTAAAAATTTGGTAGAACCTAAAACTATCAATTAGCTCCACTAATTCCAAAACACCCCAAAAGCTCTCCCAAAATTTCAAAACTCACTCAAAATTTCAAAACATTTTCAAATATATTCCATAAAATTTTATGAAATTTTAAAGCTTTTAAAAATTTCATAAAATATTTAAAAATCTTCATAAACTCATTGATTTTCTATAAAACTTTAAAGTTTTCTAAAACCATATAATTTTGATAGAAAACTCTAAAATCGCTGAATATTTCTAAAAGTCTTTAAAAATTTTAATGAAATATTGTGAACTTCTGAAGACATATAAAAAGTCTAAAAATTTCCACAAATCTTGAAAACTATTGGAATGATTCTAAAATTCAACTAGTTTCTACAGAATTTAAAAATTGCTTAATGTCTCCATAAATATGCTGCAAAACGAACAAAAAATGCTGAAAATTTTTTACAAATCTATAAAAATTTTTATTATTTCCAAAAACTTCTAAAACAACTAAAAATCTCTGAAAAAAACTAAAAGTTTTCAAACATCTATAAAAAACTTTCTAAAAAAAACTTAAAAATTTTCTAGAACAAGTATAATAATCTATTATTATACATGTATAATATTTCAGAAAATCTTTACAAACATTAAAAATTTATATAAAATTTCATTAAAATTTGTTTTCACTTTTTAACAATTTTTTTAAAAAAATTTTGTGAAGTCTTCGAAAACCACAAAAATCACTAATCACCTTTCTAAAAATTTATAAAGAAAATTTAAGAATTTCTAAATCCTGCCGGATCTTACGAAAAAAACAAAAAATAGCCTAGCTACGGGGTTCATCTCAGGCAGCTGGAGAAGAGCCCTAGTAACATTCATACCCAAGATAGGTAAGAAGAACTACACTTCACCTAAAACATTTAGGCCTATCAGTCTAACCTCATTCATTCTTAAAACAACGGATTGAGAAACATATAAGTGGAAATGTACTGGAAAGGATGCCCCTGCATTCATGTCAATATGCAAACAGAGCAGGCAGATCTACGGAGACTGCTCTATATCAGTTAACTAACTTTGTTCAAGGCGCAATATGCGTTTTTCTGGACATCGAACTTACATACATATAAAGCTTATTTTTCTTCTATCAAATGCTTTGAAAGCAACATCGCCAATGAAAAAAATATTAAAAAAAATTCAATACATTCACTGAAGTTTCTAATTGATAGTACTAATAGTACTGAAAATACTCAGTGTTGCCAAACCTAGCACAAGACAAAATTATGCGCTGCACTTAAAGAAGAGAAGAAGCAAGTTTTAACTTTTTCGAACACTCATCAAATATTATTTCAAATATTTTTAGCCAGCACGTGCTCAAATTTCTTTTCTACATCCGCCATTTTTAAATTTGATAAATTTCGGTAACATCTTAAATATTTTTAGTATATTTTCTTTTATTAAATTGCTAGAAATTTCACTAAAACTGAATGACTGAATAGAATTTCACTAACATCCAAAATATTATACCGAAAAAAAAAAAATAAAAATGCAAAGATTTCAAACTTTTACTGCATAATGTCATTACCTCGAAAACAAAAGCGAAAACCAAAAAAATAAATAAAAACTTTAACCTCAAATAATTACAAAAATCTTTCCTAGGTTTCCAAGTTTCACTGCACAAGTTACAATAATGAAAATGAAAAAAAAAAACTAAGAAGAACAAGATAAAATGCAAATTTTTGTAAACATAAAATGAATGCATACCCAGGTACATCAGAAATTGCAACACTAAAGTGTTATAAAATCTGAAGAAACATAATGAAAGGAAAGGAATATTTAATTATAGCTAGAATGTTTTAACTTTTATGGAAAGTATAAAACTACAAGCAACAGTAAAAAGAGTAGTAGCAATAGAAGCAGTAAAAGCAGGAATAGTTGTTACAAGTGAAAGCAATATGAGGTACGAGCAGTGTATGAATTGCAATAACAAGAACAAAAAAAAGTAGCAGCAACAAAAAACATCAACAAGGGCAAGAGCAACACGAGCAACAGCTGCAACATCATCTGCAGTAGAACCAACAAAATCAGCACCAGGTGTATGGAAAAAAATATTATATATTAAATTGCAATTGAAGGAAATGAATATCTTCAAGGATATATGTATGCATTGCAACCACAAGTGGGTAGCTATAAAAACACCACAACATGAAGAAATGAGAAAAAAAAAGCTTAGAGCAGAAAAAGTCTTTGGATAATCTAATACATTTGCTGTTGAGTTTGAAATTTTTACCTACAAATCATAAAAAATTAAAGTTGCAATAATTTTGTCTATAAAAGAAAATAAATTTTCAAATCAGTAAAATAAAGTAAATATGGAAAAAAGATATAGTATATTCTTCATTTTTAATTTACAACTCAAAGAATATTGCAAAGAAGTTTTGTCTTTAATTTACAAGTGCTAGTTTTAGCTTACTCTCTTTAACTCTTACACTCTGTCTCTCTCTCTCTAGTTATTTGCCTTTTTGTTTCTGCCTTTGCGTTATAGGTATCTATGGACTACATTTTTTCAAACAAATAGCAATTTATATTAAATCAGCATATAGTTTTTTCTTCTGTCCTCTTCATATTTTTTTCTTTTTGCAATCACTCCATACTGACACTTTGTGAGTCTTATAATCGATCTGTAGTGAATATTATGATGAGTGTCTAGAGTAGAGTAACGTAAAAGAAAATAAACTACAAAAATATATGTAGTAAAAAGAGACATAGAGAAGTGAAAGTTGTGCCAGTGCTTGACGTTGACTTATTTTTGAGCTACAATATATTTTAAACTTGGAAAAAGCGTATCTCATGTAAAGAAACTTTTAAGTGGCGGATTGTAACGTAAACCCCCGATAACCGATAAGGTCCCTAGGGACCTATGACTTTTTGAACTAAGCGATATTTTAATACATTTAAACCGAACAGCCTCAGCTTACGTTACTTTTATAATTGCGATGTTTAGAAGTGATTAAATTCGGCTCATTCACTCACTGTTTCCAGTTTAAAACTACCCGTAGTGCAGCGTAGTCGTAATGAGACTAAAGTTGCAATTTGTAACCTTTTTGACTGCTTGGAGACTTTGACACGGCTTTTCGAAAATACCCCAAAATTTGAGACTTTTTTTCAAATTCTTGCAACTTTTGAGACTTTTTTGCAAAAAATGTGATATTTACATGAAATTATACTAAAAATCCGTTGCCTTTAAGTTGAAAGTTCGCAACAGTAATTACATACATGTATACATACTTTTTAGTTGCAACATTGTCGTTTCATAAGATTTTTTACAAATTTATTGCTATTTTCAAATTTGCCACACTGACTTACGGAAAATTGTTTGGCCAATTAAAAGTTCACAAATGATAGATACTAAAAAATGTAAGGGCTCTGCATACAAATTTTTTTAAATCTGCCAGAAAAGAAATTGCGATTTTTAGAGGTTTTTTTTTTAAATGGAACGGGAATCGGTAGAGCTTAAAGAGCAACTGAGGTTCATTTTTTTAGGTGTACAACAATTTTGTTTTCGTGAAGCACCTTAATGTATTAATTACATGGGATAATTGAATTTTTTTTACTTTCAATACATTAATACTTCTTTTTTATATGCAAACTGCTGCGAAATGAAATAAATGTTCCTTTTATTAAAAAAAATGGGATGAGACTATTTTACTCTTAATGACACCCTTTTTGCAACTTTTTGAAATTTATCAACGGCCACGCTGCCGTAGTCTGTGCAAAGTTTTTTAATAGAGCCAGATTCATACTGGCTATGTCATTTAGGGAATGAAAAAACTCACTCCCTAACTTTCTTTACCTAAACAAGGCAAGTGTTGGGCAATGACAAAGAATATGTTCTAAGGTCTCCTTTGTGACAGAGTCTGAGTACAGTATCTGCCTTATTTGGGTTCCAGAACACTGTGGTATTGCAAGGAACGTTTTCTTGGCGTAAGTTCTGGAGAGATCATGAGTTTGATAAACGATTTCGTGGGTTCTATCCATAAAGAAAGATGGTCCGAGCTTGACTCCTGCAGAACCGCAAAGTGCTTCGAGAGACAACCTAACCGAAAATCTGCAGAATTTTCTCTGAAACTGAGAAGAAACGATCTGAGATTACTGGTGGGTGTCATCGCAGGCACAATACATGTGGTCAGCAGATGACTAATATGGGCGTCATCACCGATCTAACATGCCAATCGTGTCTTGATTCTACGGATCATTATCTTTGTAGCTGTTCAGCGTTTGCGAGAATCAGATTAAGGCTGTTGGGTATGAATAATGCCCATACTCTCTCGCTTCCAGAGCTTCAAAGGGTCATCAGTGAAACAAAGGAGTTCGAGGTTGAGAGACCTTAGACCTTTTTTCTTTCCATTATTTCCCTCACATAACTTTCTTGTCTTTCTACTGGCGCTATCTTGGGTATAGTAAAATTATTTTTGAGACTGAGTGCTTTGGTTTAGTCTAGCTCACTCTCAACTCTAACTCTAAGTAACTTTGTCTTTCTTTAAAAAAAATACCGAATAAAAATGTACGGAGAAAGTTTGTAAAGAATTCCCTTAGAGGGCCTCAGGGTCACCACTGTTTGTAACAAGAAGTGGGGGTCAGAGAATACGAATCCGGATTCAGTTTTGCACGTTCTCTACAGGTTTCATTACGATCACGAAATTGTTACCGAATTTAAGCTCAAAGCTTTTTCCTTGCGAGTATTGAAATTTCATTAGCTTTTCTTTTGCTAGTGTCAAAAGTGGCATTACTGATGGTATCACTTAGAGCTAATTAGACCTCAAAGCTTTTAGGTTCAGCGTTTAAAAATTTCATAAAGAAGCTTTAAAGCATTTTACTTCAAGAAATTTACATTCACAAAATTAATCATTTTTGTTTTAAAAAATATGTTATACATAGATATTGGACAAAGGCTAGATCAAGAAGGTTCCGATCAAATGAAGTTTCTAAAAAAATGTAACCTTTATGAGAAAAAAATTATGTGAGAACAGAACAAAAACAAATCCTCTCCTAGCATGATCACTTAGTAAATGACTTTAGCTTAACATAGCCAAGTATAGTCTATGGTTGAGGTGACACAAACTTGTATAACAAAGCGTATGTGACCTTCTAACTACTTGAATAAGAAAATTGTGTCTTTTCTTTTCATTTTTAAGTTTTCTTTTGTAATTTTTTACTTGAGCAATCACAAAGACATATAGAAAGTTGCATTTTTTTTTACATATAAGTATATGTAAAATGTTTGTGTGTATGTATAATAAAGTCTACTGCTTTTTCTACTACTACTCTTTACAACAAAAATTTTACCATATCCATTTTTTTTTTTAGTTTGAGTTATAAAGAAAATTACTGTGCATAACAAAACTTAAATTAAACTCGTCCTTAAATCAACATATTTGCATATGCAATACTCAAGCGCTCTCTTTCTTGCTTTCTTTTTCACTCACTCTCTCTCTCTCTCTGTCTTTCCTATTCTCTTCATTTCTCAAGGATATGTATTACTTATTGCTTCTTGTTTAATAGTAGTAGAAAATATATTCTATATATTTTGCTCTAAGTACTATACAAAATGCACATGTGTACCTCTGTCTGTATAGCTGCCTGTCGGTCTGTCTGTCTGTCTGTCTGTTTTCTATACATTCTATCTGTTCTTGTATGCCTAACATGCATGCATGCTCAAGCTCTTACTTATAAACATGTACAATATTCCTTAAAATAGATACTCTAGGATAATGTTTTATACTTTGAAGCTGTTGTATGGATATATGTATATAGCTTGTATGAAGCTTATTTAAAGAGTGAGAAGGAGAGAAACTCTTAAGATATATGCCAAAAACAGAATTTTTAGCATGATATAAATGCAATATACACAAGAGTTGCATGTAAAGTAAGTCCCTGTTGTTGTTGTTGTTGTGGTTGTTGTTGCTATAGCTGATAGTCTTGTTTCTGCTGTTGCTCTTGTTGCTGCTGTTTTTCTCTTGCTGTTGCTCTTCTAGTTGCTGCCTATTGCTTTTGGTGTTGCTCCTAGTGGTAATTGTCTTGTAATTATACTTTCTTATAATTGAACTGCTGCATCATGAATTTGCATGCAAGTTTTACTCTTCAGTTTTATTTTTTTTCTATTTTTTTTTTACATCACATACAGATATTTTTTTTTTCAGATTTATTTTGCATACATACATACATACATACATACATACATGTCCCACTACTACTACTTTATTTATAGTCTATGCAGTTTTTCACCCATTTACATCTTCTTTCTTTCTCTTTCTCTCTCTCTCTCTCACTGTCTTTTTTGATTGCACTTTTGTGGTTACCTTAACAAATGAGATCCTTCCTGTATTCAAATCTATTTAGCCAAGTGTAGTGTTAAGTATGTATTTTAGTCATTTACTTAATTTATTGTAATATTCTTTCTTGTTGTTTTATAATGTAATATTTTGCTTGCACTTTTGTTTAAAAAGAAGATTTTCAAGTATTTACACTTACTATGTATGTTTCTGTTGGTTTTATATTTTATGAATTTGTTAAGAGCTTTGGGCGTTTAGTTTGGCTTTTTAATCTTTTCTTTGCACTTGCTGTAAAGCAAACTATATGTGCATTCAGTATGAATGTGGCATATTTCTCTTTCATACATAATCTTTATTTTCTGTTTTGTATGTAACTTTACAATCCCTTAAGCCATAAAGTAGACATAAATTAATATTGGGCAAATTTTGTATTATTAGTTAGTCTGTGTGCATTCAATTACAAAGTGAAAACCTCACAAAAAAAAAAAAACTAAAAAACTCTATATAATAGTGCAACTTTGAGGTCTTGAAAAAAACGAATTTCAATGGGATTACAACTTTGTTCATACTTTTCTTTTATTTTTCTGCATTTTTACTTCTTTTCTCTGAATAACTGCATTTACGGATGCTTGAAATCAAATCATTATGATGCCCCCTTATATGGTCCCTTGAACACTTATAAACTGAATCGCTTACTGCTAGTTTAGTTAAATTTTATTAGTTCTGTTGATGGAATTTCGGCAGTTCTTTGAATTCTCTCAAAAATCTTCGTTTTAAAAATAAAAGCCAACGAATTTGAAAATTTAAGTATTCACATTTAAGGTAGCGGATGGTCTGAAAATTCTTCTTCATTTTTGTGTTTTTATAGTTAGGAGAGCCTTGCAGCTATTCAATAAAAAATATAAGACAGCTTCCAGCTGAAAGTTTTGTGTGGCTAGTACTCTTCAAATTGATGAATAAATACATATTATTCTACCCGAGATGGTGCGAAATATCGAGGTTTTCAAATCGATGTAAATGCAAAGCTTTTCAATATTTTTATTCGAGGTTTTTTGCAAGTTTTTTGACAGGTTTTGAACAATAATTTTAGTTTTTAATGCTAAAAATATCTTTGTTAATAATGGTTCATTCGACGCCTCGAACTTGAGCCTGCCGAAAATAGTTGCTCTACGGTGGACATGATATCTCCGGTTTAAATATTCTGAAACACAAAATGTAACCCATTTTGTAATTGTAAACTTCCTGCTATCGCCTCATTTAGGGAATAAGAAAAAAAATGTTTCTTCAATTTAAATCAGACGTTTGAAAAAAAATGACGATTTTTGTACCTGTTTTTGTTTATATTTTGCATTAAAAACATTAGTTAAACAAATGCTTTCGCCATAATCCTAGACAAGGCCATACCTATACATTTGCTTAGTAGCCTTGTAAAATTTCAAGTCAATTGGACAAGTGGTTTTTTTGTGAATCGTGTCCCCCGTCCAGAAAAAAATGGTTTCGAGAAAAACGAGTTTAATGATTTACAAACATGTTACTTAGAAATGATGTAACTTTCGGTTAATCAGCCATTCCAGGACCATACATTGCCCCCTCTTTTTCCTCATAAAACTCGTTGTCTACATCAAAAATATTTCGATTTTTCGGACCATCTCGGGTAGAATACCGCCTTAAGGCATTCAATACCGATCAACAGTTTCACTGACATACTTTGGAGTATATGTACATACATCATCGAAGTAAATGTACACCTATAATAATTGTATAATTACAGCAGTCCCAATAACATGAGCAGCAACAAAAACAAAAACGAAATTGATAAACTTTAGTAATTTCGAACTTTTGACAGCATATTCTATTGCATTATTATCATACAATATTATTTCAAATGCACATACATATGTACATTTCCATAAATATACACTTATACATATATACAACGGCGGATTCACGATTTGATTTTTGAAGGGAGGGGAGGTGGGCCTGATTTTGCTTAATAATAAGAAAATTATTAGACCAACAATTAAAGTAAAATTCAGACTAAAAATCAATTTACAACTCATACTAAACTTCAGAATAAAAATAAATCAAAATTCTAACCAAAACTTTGACCTAAAGAAAACTAAAACTCAGACTAAAAATTTAGACAAAAATCTGACCAAATTTTATAAATTAAAGCTCAGACCAAAAAAAGTTTGGGTTCAGACAAAAATTCAACAAAAAAAAAAAACCGAAAATCAGAACCGATGGGAAACAAAATTTTGACTAAAACTCAAACTCGTGAAAAATCAAAATTCAAACCAGCTCTGAGCCAATGTTCGAACTAAATTTCAAATCACAATTCTAGCCATAACTAAATGAAAGGAAGTCCAAAAGCAAGACAAAATTTTGGCCAAAACTCAGATCGAAGTTCAGATTTAATTTAAAAAATAAAAATTAAATGAAAAGCATGAAAAATTTTTCAAAATTCGGAGCGAAATTCAAGCAAAAATTTAGACCAAAAAACTTCGATTAAGAATAAATGAAAAGAAATTAAATTAAAAAAAAAAAACTGAACCAGACGAAAATGAAACCAAGTTCAACTCAAATTTCGGGCTAAAACTTGGACTGAAAGAAATCTAATTTGAATCGAAATTAAGAGCAAATTCAAATCGAAAATCAGACCGAGGGTTAGATCTAAATTTATATCAAATATTAGACCAAAAATTAGACTGCAAAACTCAAGCAATTTTTTAGGCAAAATATTAAACCAAAAGTTAGACCAAACACTTAAATCAAAATTCGAAACAAAACTGAATATTTTACTAGAACTCAGGCAAATGTGACTCAGAAATTCAGAGCAAAATTTAATCAAAACTTAGAACAAATATTAAACTAAAAACCATATCGGAATTTGGTAAAATTTAGACTAAATTTCTAAAGAATTACTTTCCCAAAAATCAAAACAAAAGTTAGGCTAAAAATTTGAACAGTTCAAACTTTTAATTAAACCCGGGGTAAAATTCAGACTGGAATCCCGACTAAGACCCAGGATAAATTTTAGACCAATAATCAAGGCAACAATATGATCAAAGCCCAGACCAAAACTGGAACTGAAATTTAGACTAAAGTTCTAAACAATTATTTTCCTAAAAATCAGATCAAAATTTAGGCCAAAAATTTGATCAAATTCAAGCTAAGGATACGAACGAATTTTGGATCTAATAAGGGTAAAAACCAAACCGGAATTCAGTCCATTCTTGGTTTAGATAAAATATTTAACCAATTCGTGACGGAAAAAAGGCCAAAATTTAAACAAAAACTTAAATCAAAATCAAGATTATTAATTTGACTCAGAACAAAAGAAGATTGAATTCAGACCAAAATTTAGACCAAAAATCATACCAACAAAATTTTGACAAAACTCAGACAGAAATTAAAAGTAACTATAGATCAAATATAAACCCGGAATTCAGATTAGAATCAGGTCATATTGATAGTAAGAACTGTAAGAACCAGAAAAAAAAAACAAATCAAAACTGAAACAAGAAGGAAACCTAAAATTAGATCAAATTTATACCGAAATTTATACTAAATTCCAGCAAAATATTGGACTAATTCTTGGCAAAAAAAATCGGGTCAAAATCCTAACAAGAACTTAGATCAAAACTCAGATTAAAAGGAGTTTAAATTCAGGCCAAAATGTAGACGACAAATTATACCAAAAAATTAAGCAAAATTCAGACTAAAATTAAAACTAAATAAGGACCAAATGTGAACCCAAAATTTAAGACTCATTGGTTCAAAAAGAAACCAAAAATGGAATCAATTTTAAACCGAAACTCGTACTAAAATTCAAGCAAAGTCATACAAAAATTTAAACTAAATATTAGACCAATTCCTGACCAAAAAAAAACAGGATTTGGATTTATCCAAACAAAAATTTCACTCAAAATTGAAACTTTGTCTAAAATAAATATTAAGATTAAAAAGGAGATCAAAATTTAGATGAAAAATTATACCAAATATTAGAGCAAAACTCAGACAGAAATCAAGGCCATAATCTTGTTTCAAATTAAACCCAAAAATCCAACCGTTGATCTCTATGAAGCTCTCTAAAAGTAAAAGATCTATAAACCGAAATGTTCAAAAAGTAGTTGAGTTATAGACACAATTTTTAAGGTTACAAGTATCCAAACATTTTATAAAAAGGTTACAACCCTTTTACACTCCTCCTCTGGGTACATGACTGCATACATACTCATACATAAATTACTATATTACACAACTAAATATGCGAGCATGTATGTATGTGTGTAGGTTCTTTAGATTTTCACGCACATACAAAATTTGTTGCTTTTGTGGGATATTATTACTTAACATATATACGTATATTACCTATTATTATGTATGTATTATTACTGGTGATAATGGTCAATGATTTTGTTGTTACTCTTGCTATTATTTCTGTTATGTATGTGTGTGTGTGTGTGACTTTCATACTCACTTGAATTACTCGGCATACACGTATAGTTGCCTGAATCTGTTGGCACAACTTTGGCTATCAATAATTTACTTGTTTTTGTTAGACGTTCTGTCAAAACACTAATGCCACCACGCTGTGAATAGTTAATTAAATCGCCATCCTTATACCAATATATATAGGATGGCGGCATTGGTGCCTGATGTGCAATACATGTTAGATTAATGTCACTGCCACTTTTGAAGACAAGCTCTTCGTTGGCGAGTATTTTCGCTTTCGCCACTGAAATGAGATGAAAACAAAGAAAGAAGGAAAAAACAAATAATGAAGTTTTTTTTTTATCAAACTAATTAAATTTTATTTGTATGAGTATGTGTGTGTAGAAAAACATTGAGGTATCGATTGTTAGGTAGTAAGCCGAAAGAAAATCAAGGAATTTAAACATTGCGTAGTTATAAGAAAAGTTTGCACTTTAATGCTTTTGAAGTCAAATTTAGTGTATAACATTTTTCAGACTTAATGCAAAATAAAATTTATTGCATTGTAAAATATTTTTTCGAATTAATGCAAATATAAAGTTTTGGGGATTAAATTTAAAAGTTTTTAAAAATGCAAATACAAATTGAGTTTTTGAAAGTTAATGCAGAGACAGATTATTGCATTGATTTTTTATGAGATAATGCTAATGCAAAACCATTGCATTAGTACATGTCTATATTATATTTTTGAAATTATTAAAAAATCCAATTTATTTGATTTTTGTTTTTGATGCATCAAATTCCTGAGAATTAATTCAAATGCACAGTTATTGCATTGAATTGCATTAAAATTCTTGAGAGTCAATGCAAAGCGAAAATTTACTGCATGAAACTTTTTTACCAGCACTTATTTAATAAGCTCATATTAAATATTTGTTTTAGTTATTTTAAAATATTTTTCTCTCCCCCCGCCCCCTGTTGAACACATTTTATGCATTCTTGATAAAATTTAATATAAAAGTAAAATATGTAGATATGTATATTTATATAAATTCTATTTTTACTTCAATATTTTTGCTTGACAAAAATTTATTACATTCTTATCTAAATAAGATCTCTCTGTGTTTCTCTTTCTCTTCTATCTCTCTCTCTTTCCTGCTTTTTTTACATTTATATGAACGCTGAAACTCAATTTTCATTCTATTTTATATTGGGTAACGATTGTTAGAGATGACACCCCCACCAACATCAACACCACGTCTACGACCAACAGTGCTAACGCCAATGCCAACACCAATTCCAACACTAACCATGGTCAATATACCACCATCACACCATCAGTACAGAGATACAGCATTAGAACACCAGCATGTAGCCATCATGCAATGTTCTTTACGCATACATAGATTACCAATGGTATGCACATCCCAGTGGTGAAATTTTAAAGCAGATACTAAAGGAGCATTCTTCTTGTGTTAGTGTTTCAAATTTTTCTTCATAAGTGAAGGCTTTGCACACCAGTTTCTCTTGAGTACAGAGTATTTCATTTATAAAAAATATTTAGTTCATCATTCTGAATGTAAGTTCGTGGATAATTTGATTCCTGCTAAAAATAAAGTGCTCTGGAAGGTTTTACTCAATTAAGTTATTTTCTATTAGTAGCAGAAATGATGAATCAATGCTTCGAGTTCGCTTGATATCTCTGCTGCTCATGTGGCATACCATGGAAATAGGAAAGAAATTGCTTGCAGAAAAAAAAATCGCTCCCCCTGAATAAAGCGCTAAGGAACGCCTTCTGAAATTTGGTCTACTTTTTTTTATTTATGTTATTCGTTTTGTGGAAAGCAATATGAATTTACTCTATTAAGAATAAGTACTCACTGTTGAGAAGGAAGCTATAAGGAAGGCCTTCCACTGAATCAAAAATATGTTGCTGATGTTGTGGGAAATCAACATAACTGTACTGATCTTTCGAGATAAGCCAAATAAAATTGAAAAGATTAACCCAAGAAAGAGTAAGCAATAAGAAAAGCCTTCTATAATTTTTTTTCTCCACTTGAAATCATGACTTTGGATATATAAAGAACTAGCTGACCCGGCAGACGTTGTTCTGCCTTTTTACAAAAAAGCACGAAAATTTAAGTTTATTTGAATGAAGAAGTAATGGCAATTCAAGCTTAAGGGACGTACATTGAATTTGGAAAAACATTTTAAATTAAAATTTAGATTTGAAAATGAGGCATCAAAAATTAAATTTTTAAAAGTATTTAATTTACAGAAGAATATCAAAGACCGTTCTAATAATAGTAAAAAAAACGAATGAGCAAAGTAATAAAAAATAGTAATGAAAAAAAAAAAAATGTAAAAAAGTAGAAGAAAATAGCAGTAGAAATAGTAGTGGAAAACGTAGTAGTATAAGGAATAGAAAATAGTATTACAAATTGTTGTAAAGAGATAGTAAAAAGGTAGCAGAAAAAGTAGTAGAAAAATAGTTAAATGGAGTAGAAAGAGGGGTAGAAATAATAGTAAAAAATAGTAGTAGAAAAACTATATTAAAGTAATAAGAAATAGTAGTAAAAAAATAGTGGAAAGTAGTAGTAGAAAGTAAACAGAAATTATAGAAGAAATGTATTAGAAAAGTAGTAGAAAAAAAGTAGTAAAATAGTAGTAGAAAATCTTAGTTGAAAAAGTAATTGGAGAAATTGTAGAACAAAAGAAGTTTAAAAGTAGTAGAAAATAGTAGTAGAAATAGCAGTAGAAATAGTAGTAGAAAATAAAAGTGGAGCATGGTGCCACACCCACTAATCCAATAAACTGAAAGAATTTAAATTTTTAGTATCGTCCCATAAATGGCTCCTATAATATCTCATAATGAAAATTCAGGTTATATTTTTGTTGTAGCATGGCAGGTCAATTCTCGTTGTCGTACCAAATTTCTGTAATGCGCTATAAATGGTTCTTGAGATATACCCAAAAAAGTAATGGGAGGTGCTACGCCCACTTTTCTAAAAGCCGTTTTGAATAATTATGTCTTATCCTCTCGTCCAAGAAAATATATTCTGGAAATATGATTTCAATCGGTCAAGTCATTCTGAAGTTACACGATTACAAACAAACACACAGAACTCTACGATTAGATATATTTATAAAGATTTACCTTAATAGGAGTAAACGTTTTCTGTTGGTATGAGAGAATTTGGAAAGGTCTTCTAGAATTTAGTCATCTTCTTCATGAAGCAGAGTGAGTACGAAAGCCTCTTGCGCTCTCTACTGCTAGAAGAGGGCCTTAGAAACCTCGAGTCACTTCCTGGTGAATTCTAATCTTCTCTATGGATTCGTGTTCTGGTGGCCAGCTACTACAAAGGCGGTCCACCTTACACCACTGGATAGGGTTAGAAAAACGGCAGCCATATTGATCACTGGGGCTCTCTTCTTCGCAACCCTTCATTAGTTTCCAGCTTCACTTCTGATTAAGCAAATTTATTCATTGATTAAAAAATGAGTGAAATTTTTTAAGAAATACGCTACGTGATGCTTTTTTTAAATTTGTGTGGTTCACAGTGAAGATGCTTTAACAGAACCTACTGTCCAACTTGGGTTTGCCCGATTTCGTTCTGGAAATTACGATGTCAATGATGCACCTCGCTCTGGCCGGCCAGTCACTGAAAAAGGGATGAAATTTTGCAACTGGGGAAACAAGACCGACAAGCTATTAGAAGATAGTGGAGGCACTAAACATCAAACAGATGACAGCTTGGAATCTTTTAAAAAAGGCTAATTACTCAAAGGAGGCTGACTACTCGACCAGAATTGGCCAACAGAGGAGGTGTTGTGTTCCTCCATGATAATGCCAGGCCACACACAACTTAAATAAATTGGCCGACAGAAGTGCCGCCGAAAATCTCTTGGTCAAGTTTTTCGCCGATAAGCCACAGAAATTTCGCATCGACGGAATTATGAAGCTACAGGAAAAAATGGCCAATATGTACTTGATAATTTTTTTTTTCAAACATTGACAAAAAAACCGAAAATACTTTTTATATGACCCATATAGAAAAAGAAATATTTCTTATATAAAAAACTATTTCCTTCTGCCAAAGAAGCGCTACAGACGGCCTTCCGTTGCACTTCTCATACCGCTGGGTTATAACCACAACACCCAGCATCAGCTCCACCGCAACCACTTACTTTGTACCTACAACCAATTTCATTCGAGTGAAATCACAAATAAAATAGACACGAATCGTAATGAAGATAGAAGGGAAAAGTGAAGCAAAGACGAGAATAGAGAAAGCAAGAGAAATGAAGGAGAAAGGGGGGGAGGGGGGGAAAGAAAAGGAAGAGCAAAAGAAAAAATTCTTGATACTACAAGTGTAAAATACTGACATTTTTTTGTTTTTTACTCGTATTTTTCGTATTGCTAGCTGCATTTGCGGTTAAACTGGTAGCTTTTCTTTTAAACAAGAAGTAGGGAGAGATTGCAAAGAGAAGGCAAGTGAAGTCAATGAAGGGAGTAACATGGAGAATTTAGATATGGTCAATAGAGAAGTGGCACATTTCGCACTTTTCGTATAAAGTAAAGTACTTTTTTTTTTAGATATTTTTGCTGCTGCAATGGCAATAGCAATGGCGATAGCGATGCTTTTATTTTATACGATGGGGCGCAGTCCAGCATTTTTTACGTTTCTTTTGTTGTATTGCTGCTGTATGGTGAAGCTTTTGGTAATATATTTTGTAGTAAGGGGATTTGATCAAATTATATTACAACAGCAGTCATTGAAATGGTGCTCGGAGAAATAAAAGAGACTCACAGAAGAGAGAGAGAGAGAGTGGGTAGCGGGTGAACATAGAGAGTGCAGTGTGTGCATTGTTGCTATGAATCCAGGAAGGGTGTGATATTATTTTTTTTTTATTTTTTAGCTTTTCCATTGCAATGCAATGCCACAATTGAGAATGAAGAAATTGCAGACATTCATGAGATTGAATCAAAGTTTTTCTGGTGTTTGCAAGAATTTACTAAAAATTATTTGTTAAATTTAGATAAAACAAAAGCGAGTAGTGGATACAAACACTCATTTGTTACTTTCACTTTTGTGCTTAAAGTGTGAGGAAACTATATATGTGTGTGTGTGTGTGTATGTGAAATTGTGGAAGGATGTTGTACCATTTAAATTATGGTTCATATATTAGAAAATAAATAGGAAATGGATTTGTGTTGGATTTAAAACATTTAAACAAATTTAAGTTCACATTTAAAGCTTCTAAGGGTTGAGTATGCATGGTGAAGATTTAATGGTAGATTTTAATTTTCTGTTGGGAAGGCTTAGAAAACTAAATTATGAAAAAGAGAGAAATGGAAGAGTTAAAACGAAAAAAAGGAGGAAGAATAGGAGATGGAAAGAGAAATGGCCTACCAGAGACGCTGGAAAAAAGTAGTTAGAAAGAGAGGAGGTGAAAGGTAAAAGTATAAATAGAGAGCAGGTTCAAATACCGGTTGGTGATGGAAAAAGGCACTACTAACCTAACCTAACCTAACCTAACCTAACCTAACCTAACCTAACCTAACCTTTTTTTTTTTTAACGAGGAGGAAAGCATAAAAAGCCACCCAGTCAGTGCGTGACATTCTCACGCTAAAACCACCTCTCGTCCGTACGAATATTCCTCCCGGAACCACCGTTAGGTATTACGTCGGAAGGCCGTAATGAGCTTAGTGCTCAATCGTCAGTATTGGTTTCTGTCCAATTCTGTTCGGTTTTATCGTCGGTTGACGATATCTGGCTCCATATTTGTAGTATTTGCCGTGCGCTCGACTTTGCGCGCACGTTCTGCATCATACAGAGTGGTCATCATATCTGCAGCAACCTTGCATGCTGCATTCCATTTTTCCTTGAGGATACCGTCATACATTGCGTTCCATAGTGTTGGGCCGAGAACGGAGCCCTGCGGAACGCCTCCTTTGACACGATACTGCTTCACGCCGTCATCAGTATCGTATATTAAAATTCTGTTGTCGAAGTAGTTTGCGATTATTTGCAACAGGTATTCCGGTACTTCGAATCCTCTCAGTGCACTCATAATCTGAGGCCAGTTCGCCGAATTGAAGGCATTTTTGAACCTAACCTAACCTAACCTAACCTAACCTAACCTAACCTAACCTAACCTAACCTAACCTAACCTAACCTAACCTAACCTAACCTAACCTAACCTAAGTGTGTAGAGTCCACTGTCTCTGAGAGAAAGGGAAAATTAAATAAAAATTCAAGAGTGTGAACTGGTGAGAAAAGCAAATTGAAGGATAAAGAGAAAGAAGAGAAAAAGAAGAAAGATTGTGGTTAAAGAGAAGGAAAGGAAAATAAAAGCACAAAATTGAGAAAAGAATAAACCCAGCGGGAAAATGATAAATGAAATATAAAAAGGAGACGGAAAGAAAAAAGAGAACAACGTGGTATGAAGGGGTACAAGCGATAAATGATAGAACAAAAAATATTGAAAGAGGGTAAATGTGAGTACGATGTGAAGCAAAACGTAAAAAGCGAGAGTGCTGAACGAGTGGAGGGGTGAAAGGAAGTAGTGAAAGCGTGGACAAGATAAAATTAAGAAAGAAGTGATAAGGCTCATACTATATAAAACCTAAATAATAGTAGGAAGACAAATGGCAGAGGAGTCGATAACGGATGGAAATGAAAAGGAGGAGGTTAGACATAGAAAGTCAGATATATTCAGTCCTTTCTTCCAGACAACCTTTTTTCATATCCCTTTCTCTCCTCTTCTTTCCAATATACCCACCCTTACTCGTATTTTTCACTTTTCTGGGTGACACGATCTCGGATGTGAATTGGACGCATAGCTATACGTGACAAGCCATAGACTATGAAAAAATTAGTGTTAGAAAATGCCAATTTGAGATATAGCAAGATTTTAAAGCTAATTGAATATTTTAGATATTTACTTTGATTTTATGATTCAGAGCTATTTATCAGGAAATTTTTCTACTTAATAAATATGTACTTACCCAGAACATTTAAACGATATGCTTGACTTATTTTCGGCTCTGTTGAGACTTGACACTCATAAGTCCCCGAATCACGTGGCTGCACCGATTCAATTTTCAACAACCACTCATCCGATTCATCGTGATGTTGCGCTTGAAAGCGTTGATCATTCGTGTATGTCATAACGCCAATGGTTAATATATGCAAATCACGTTGACGTATCCAGGAAACCTAATCAAATAAGAAGCATGTGGTAAATGTGCGTTTAAAAATAATTGCATATTTTTAGGAATAACGAAAATTAATTGCAAATTTTTTGCTTTTGTATTTTTTTTTTTTTTTTCTGGTGTGCCAAAAAATAATTCCCATATTTTTAAGCATAACTAAAATTAATTGCATACTTTTAGGTTTAGCGTAAAATATTAAACTCACCGCACGATCTTCTAAATTTTGTACACGACAATGAAATTTTGCGGTACGACCAACAGCAGCGTTTATCGAACGTTCTGTGGTATTTTCAAAATACGGTTGTAAAAAGTTTGTGGTAGCGGTGAACGAAGTATTACTGGTATCGTTGTAGCTGTTATTGTTGTTGTCGGCTAATATAATGAACTGTGGTTGCTGGTGGTGTTGTTCTTGTTGCTTTGATGTAGTTGTAGCTGTCCACATTTGAATTTCGGTAGCTGTTAGGAAATTTTAACACATTATTAAAATGAGTGTATTAAAGAAAAAATTAAACAAAAAACAAAAAAACAAAAAACAAATAGTGAATAGAATAGTTTCAGCAAAAGAAAGTGCGCACTAAAATAAAAATGCGCCTAAATGTATGCTATGACATAATTCTTTTTTGCGCCTAACTGTATTTTGTATATATCTCTGTCTCTTTCATTATGTCATCAATATCCTAAGCTTATATTAAGTAGCACTAAAATTTTATTTCAAAATGAAAATATTTTTGCTATGACACTTCCACATTGCCTCGAAGTTGAAGGTGGCGGTGCTGCTGCTACTGATTCTCTCGTCGTTAAGGCGGCCATAATAAAAAGTCAAAACAAAACACATACAAAGACTCACACACAAAAGGACATTCACATATATATGCAAACAAAAGTAATGAATATATTATGTGCGCCGCAAAACAAAAAGAAAGAAAAAAAACTCTCAGAAAAACCACAAAATTGCTGAGAAATATTGAAGCTCTAGTCACTTATGTAAATCTTTATTTACAACCAGTGAAATGTTTTTTTTTTGTCTATTTTTTATATGTATTTGTATGTCTTGCAGCTATTGTGCCTATGCCTTAAAGCATTGACTGCTAGCTATGGAATACTAGAGCAATGAAAATTTAAAAGCGCCGCCTAAAAGTGTGCTTCAAAAGATAATAAAATAACAAGAAGGAGAGACAAACATACAAACATACATACATAAGTAAGTATATAGAGATATTCGACAATAGCTTGTAATATAGCATAGAGTGCTATCAAAGAAAAGCCACACCAAAAGCAAATCAACATCAATCCAATGAATAATTTTCGCCTTCGAAAATCCACACACTAAATGGCGACATTGTCTTTAGTCCTTAGTCAATTGTATTTTTGTTATTTTTTTTTTCTGTTATATCTTTTGCTGACGCATACTAAATACTTTTGATGTACATATGCATACATATATTAATACAAACATACATTCCAATGTATGTATATACACATAAAAGAGAATATTGTCTTTGTTTTGCTCTTACAAATTGAAATTTGTATCAATATATATTTAGGTTTGTATAAGTATAAACGAACATTTCTATGTATTTGAAAGTTATTATATAACGCCTTTAAGTATGCAATGTTATAAAACGAATATGAATTCTCTGGTATAAGTTATGCTTATTAGCTTTTTTATATACAAATGTATATTATGTATGTAGGCTATTTTTTTTTATGCCTGCTTTTTAAGTGTTGTTAACGAAGTTGTCTGGGTATGAATTCCAGGACATACTTATAAATATTGGTTAATGAATATTTTGAGGGCGACATATTTAACGTTTTGATTAGGATTCAAACAAAACTTGGATGTGTAAAACCACATGAAATTGATATATATGTACATATTTTAATTCTATTTTATTTTAGCTATGAAGCTGCAGCTTTTAAAGCCGTGAATAAATTAAGAATTTTTTCTAAAAATTTAATTAATGAACTCGATGCTTACATTAAAAACTCTATAAGCTCATTTAAAATTCCGAAACCTTTGGAATTTAGAAGGTTTTTAAATCTTAAACAGTTGAAGCTTTTGGGATCTGTGAAACCTGCATCTTTCCTGTCAACCTCCATTCTGATAGTGCATCAACGATACGTTAGTGGTTTAGCACAATCAACTATCTTTGGTATACATACAATTTATAAAGAAAATCGAAGAAGTCAAAAGTAGAGGAAAAATTATGCAAGTCAAGCTAAAAATGGAGGGTTTTATAAAAAGAAAAATGCGTGAAGAAAAAGAGGGTTGAAAAAAAGTGGAGGAGAAGAGGTTTCTAAAATGGGAAGAGAGTGGGAAGATAGCAGATGAAAAGATAAGCGATAAAAAGAGGGGATTGGTAAGAAAATGCTTTGCGAAAATGAAGAGGAACGAGTGAAGAAACAGGACAGAAATAATGAATCGTGCGACCTTCCTCTATCTAGCTCAACCCTCCCCCCTTATCTTTTATCTATTGTCAACTTCTTTTTTGCCACTTCTCTCTGCATTTTCTTTTCTTTTCTTTTCTTTTCTTTTCTTTTCTTTTCTTTTCTTTTCTTTTCTTTTCTTTTCTTTTCTTTTCTTTTCTTTTCTTTTCTTTTCTTTTCTTTTCTTTTCTTTTCTTTTCTTTTCTTTTCTTTTCTTTTCTTTTCTTTTCTTTTCTTTTCTTTTCTTTTCTTTTCTTTTCTTTTCCTTTCCTATTCCTTTCCTATTCCTTTCCTATTCCTTTCCTATTCCTTTCCTATTCCTTTCCTATTCCTTTCCTATTCCTTTCCTATTCCTTTCCTATTCCTTTCCTATTCCTTTCCTATTCCTTTCCTATTCCTTTCCTATTCCTTTCCTATTCCTTTCCTATTCCTTTCCTATTCCTTTCCTATTCCTTTCCTATTCCTTTCCTATTCCTTTCCTATTCCTTTCCTATTCCTTTCCTATTCCTTTCCTATTCCTTTCCTATTCCTTTCCTATTCCTTTCCTATTCCTTTCCTATTCCTTTCCTATTCCTTTCCTATTCCTTTCCTATTCCTTTCCTATTCCTTTCCTATTCCTTTCCTATTCCTTTCCTATTCCTTTCCTATTCCTTTCCTATTCCTTTCCTATTCCTTTCCTATTCCTTTCCTATTCCTTTCCTATTCCTTTCCTATTCCTTTCCTATTCCTTTCCTATTCCTTTCCTATTCCTTTCCTATTCCTTTCCTATTCCTTTCCTATTCCTTTCCTATTCCTTTCCTATTCCTTTCCTATTCCTTTCCTATTCCTTTCCTATTCCTTTCCTATTCCTTTCCTATTCCTTTCCTATTCCTTTCCTATTCCTTTCCTATTCCTTTCCTATTCCTTTCCTATTCCTTTCCTATTCCTTTCCTATTCCTTTCCTATTCCTTTCCTATTCCTTTCCTATTCCTTTCCTATTCCTTTCCTATTCCTTTCCTATTCCTTTCCTATTCCTTTCCTATTCCTTTCCTATTCCTTTCCTATTCCTTTCCTATTCCTTTCCTATTCCTTTCCTATTCCTTTCCTATTCCTTTCCTATTCCTTTCCTATTCCTTTCCTATTCCTTTCCTATTCCTTTCCTATTCCTTTCCTATTCCTTTCCTATTCCTTTCCTATTCCTTTCCTATTCCTTTCCTATTCCTTTCCTATTCCTTTCCTATTCCTTTCCTATTCCTTTCCTATTCCTTTCCTATTCCTTTCCTATTCCTTTCCTATTCCTTTCCTATTCCTTTCCTATTCCTTTCCTATTCCTTTCCTATTCCTTTCCTATTCCTTTCCTATTCCTTTCCTATTCCTTTCCTATTCCTTTCCTATTCCTTTCCTATTCCTTTCCTATTCCTTTCCTATTCCTTTCCTATTCCTTTCCTATTCCTTTCCTATTCCTTTCCTATTCCTTTCCTATTCCTTTCCTATTCCTTTCCTATTCCTTTCCTATTCCTTTCCTATTCCTTTCCTATTCCTTTCCTATTCCTTTCCTATTCCTTTCCTATTCCTTTCCTATTCCTTTCCTATTCCTTTCCTATTCCTTTCCTATTCCTTCCTATTCCTTTCCTATTCCTTTCCTATTCCTTTCCTATTCCTTTCCTATTCCTTTCCTATTCCTTTCCTATTCCTTTCCTATTCCTTTCCTATTCCTTTCCTATTCCTTTCCTATTCCTTTCCTATTCCTTTCCTATTCCTTTCCTATTCCTTTCCTATTCCTTTCCTATTCCTTTCCTATTCCTTTCCTATTCCTTTCCTATTCCTTTCCTATTCCTTTCCTATTCCTTTCCTATTCCTTTCCTATTCCTTTCCTATTCCTTTCCTATTCCTTTCCTATTCTTTCCTATTCCTTTCCTATTCCTTTCCTATTCCTTTCCTATTCCTTTCCTATTCCTTTCCTATTCCTTTCCTATTCCTTTCCTATTCCTTTCCTATTCCTTTCCTATTCCTTTCCTATTCCTTTCCTATTCCTTTCCTATTCCTTTCCTATTCCTTTCCTATTCCTTTCCTATTCCTTTCCTATTCCTTTCCTATTCCTTTCCTATTCCTTTCCTATTCCTTTCCTATTCCTTTCCTATTCCTTTCCTATTCCTTTCCTATTCCTTTCCTATTCCTTTCCTATTCCTTTCCTATTCCTTTCCTATTCCTTTCCTATTCCTTTCCTATTCCTTTCCTATTCCTTTCCTATTCCTTTCCTATTCCTTTCCTATTCCTTTCCTATTCCTTTCCTATTCCTTTCCTATTCCTTTCCTATTCCTTTCCTATTCCTTTCCTATTCCTTTCCTATTCCTTTCCTATTCCTTTCCTATTCCTTTCCTATTCCTTTCCTATTCCTTTCCTATTCCTTTCCTATTCCTTTCCTATTCCTTTCCTATTCCTTTCCTATTCCTTTCCTATTCCTTTCCTATTCCTTTCCTATTCCTTTCCTATTCCTTTCCTATTCCTTTCCTATTCCTTTCCTATTCCTTTCCTATTCCTTTCCTATTCCTTTCCTATTCCTTTCCTATTCCTTTCCTATTCCTTTCCTATTCCTTTCCTATTCCTTTCCTATTCCTTTCCTATTCCTTTCCTATTCCTTTCCTATTCCTTTCCTATTCCTTTCCTATTCCTTTCCTATTCCTTTCCTATTCCTTTCCTATTCCTTTCCTATTCCTTTCCTATTCCTTTCCTTTCCTATTCCTTTCCTATTCCTTTCCTATTCCTTTCCTATTCCTTTCCTATTCCTTTCCTATTCCTTTCCTATTCCTTTCCTATTCCTTTCCTATTCCTTTCCTATTCCTTTCCTATTCCTTTCCTATTCCTTTCCTATTCCTTTCCTATTCCTTTCCTATTCCTTTCCTATTCCTTTCCTATTCCTTTCCTATTCCTTTCCTATTCCTTTCCTATTCCTTTCCTATTCCTTTCCTATTCCTTTCCTATTCCTTTCCTATTCCTTTCCTATTCCTTTCCTATTCCTTTCCTATTCCTTTCCTATTCCTTTCCTATTCCTTTCCTATTCCTTTCCTATTCCTTTCCTATTCCTTTCCTATTCCTTTCCTATTCCTTTCCTATTCCTTTCCTATTCCTTTCCTATTCCTTTCCTATTCCTTTCCTATTCCTTTCCTATTCCTTTCCTATTCCTTTCCTATTCCTTTCCTATTCCTTTCCTATTCCTTTCCTATTCCTTTCCTATTCCTTTCCTATTCCTTTCCTATTCCTTTCCTATTCCTTTCCTATTCCTTTCCTATTCCTTTCCTATTCCTTTCCTATTCCTTTCCTATTCCTTTCCTATTCCTTTCCTATTCCTTTCCTATTCCTTTCCTATTCCTTTCCTATTCCTTTCCTATTCCTTTCCTATTCCTTTCCTATTCCTTTCCTATTCCTTTCCTATTCCTTTCCTATTCCTTTCCTATTCCTTTCCTATTCCTTTCCTATTCCTTTCCTATTCCTTTCCTATTCCTTTCCTATTCCTTTCCTATTCCTTTCCTATTCCTTTCCTATTCCTTTCCTATTCCTTTCCTATTCCTTTCCTATTCCTTTCCTATTCCTTTCCTATTCCTTTCCTATTCCTTTCCTATTCCTTTCCTATTCCTTTCCTATTCCTTTCCTATTCCTTTCCTATTCCTTTCCTATTCCTTTCCTATTCCTTTCCTATTCCTTTCCTATTCCTTTCCTATTCCTTTCCTATTCCTTTCCTATTCCTTTCCTATTCCTTTTTTTCCACTCCCTTGTGCTCTTTTTCTTTCTATCCCCTGTTATTCCATGATATGATGAATGTTATATTATGTTATATATGGTGCATGAATTTTGTACTGCTGCACATAAATACAATCTATCAAGCATAAAACTTTCTAGACAATTACAAAATGCAGTTACTTCCATTTGAAATTTTCCAAGAGTTTTGCTCTCCTCTATACAAACCATCATTGAGTAATTATATAATAATGGAAGAAAGCTATTGGCCATGCTGCTAGTTATTTCTAAAATCTTACCCAAAGAATATCAACAACGAATAGCCAGATAACACTTTACAATTATGGAAATTATTATTCTACCCCTAAAAATGATTTGCAAAATTAATAAATTAAAATTAGTTTTCATTTTATAAACTAAATATCTTAAACTATCATGTACATAAATGCAAAAACACATATATACACAATTTGTATACATGCACACATACTTGATGAAAAAGTTATTTCAGAAAATTCTTTACTACATTTAGAAGTGCTTAGTCATGTAGCAAAGTGTTGCCCTCTGGTGTATACAAATACATGGATGTGTGTAGCATGTATTTCTGTTAGTTTCTACTACCACTTGGCAACATATATAAATAAATTTTGGAAGAAATTTTCTGTGTGTACTCTATTTTATTGATGCCTTTGAGCAAAACTTATCAAAATATAATATCTTGATAGAAAATACGAGTGTATGCGAATATACAAATAAAGAAAAAAAACTTCTATTTTGAAGTAAATGCATACATATTGCAACTCACATGTATGTTTGAATTTACTTGTATATTTATGCACATATTTTTAAGAAGCTTATATGGCTCAAGTTAATAGCTATAGCTATCAAATCATGAATAAATAGTTAACAAAAAAACAAAGGAAAATAAATTAAGTAAAAAAATAAAAACCTGAATGCAATAGTTTAAAATATTTCCATTTAGACTAAAGAGTTTTAAAATTAGTAATAGAAAATATATGGGAATATTTATTTAAACTCTAAAAATAAACCAAAAAAAAAAATAAAAATTATGATTTTTTAGGTATAAAAAAGCAATTTTATTTATTGTCTTATTTAAGTAATTTCATTGCTTTCCAAAAAAAAAAAAGGAAGAAAATAAATGTTGTATACAAATAGATGTTAAAGTATTTGTATGTATATAAATGTTGTAAAATCCATAGCTACAAAAGAAAGCAACAACAATTGCAATAGTAACAGCAATAGGAGCTACAACCAAAAAATAAAAGTTTAAAATGCCAAAAAGCAAACAGAATAAAAGAATAAAAAATCATTTGAAAAATTTGTGTTGACAACTAAATAAAGTTCTCTCATATAAAAGATTTGCGAAATTCAAACTGACAAGTCAATAAACAAACAATGGCAGAAACATACACATGGGCACACATTCATACACATATGCAATTTTTTATTAACCCAGTGTGCAGATTTGTTAAATGTGTTTGGATGAAAGAGAAATCTGCACGCTGTATAGATTTAGGGGACTGAATTGAAGTGAGGGTTGGGACATGAAAGAGAAAAAGTAAAGGTGAAGCAAAAGAGAGTTTGTCGGAGTAAGGAAAAATAAGAGAATTGGTTTCAAAGAGAGATGCGGAGGGTATAAGAAGTAAATGGGAGAAAAGAAAAGAAAAGAAAAGAAAAGAAAAGAAAAGAAAAGAAAAGAAAAGAAAAGAAAAGAAAAGAAAAGAAAAGAAAAGAAAAGAAAAGAAAAGAAAAGAAAAGAAAAGAAAGGAAAATAAAAGAGAAGAAAAAAGATATTTTGAGAAGAGAAATAAAAGAAGGGAAGAAAGAAGGGAAGAAAGAAAAGGCTGAAGAAGAAAAGGTGAGCTAAAGAGCAGATGTGTGAGTTTTTTGTCAGAAATAAAGAAAAGGATGGAAAAGAAAATGAAGAATGAATGGGAAATGATAAAGAAAAGAGGAAAAGAGAAAAAAGAAAAAAAATGGGAGTAAGAGCAGAGGTAGACTCGGTGGAAGAGAAAAGGGTTGAAAATGGGATGTGAATTGGCCGGTGGAGTGAGAAGAGTGGATAGAGAAAGTGGCAGTGAATAGCGTTGAGGGAGGGGAGGTGAGTGAGAGGAGTAAAAGAGAGAGGGTGAGCGGCAAGGGGTGAGAGACAGGCGGTAAGAAGTAGAAGGTGAGAGAAAGTTGTGAGGGAGAAGGAAGAGAAAAAGGGGGTGCAAAAGAGTTAGTGAGAGAGAGGGGGGTAAGAGATATAAATAAGTAGAAAAGAGAAGAAGAGAAAGTGAGACAGATGCAATAGAGGGGTGTGACTTAGCCTTGAGTGAAAGGGAGATGCGAGAGTGGAGATGAGAGAGATGAGTGAGGTAGCTAGTGAGTGCGGAAGAGAGCGGGGGAGAGGGAGAGAAGAGAAGAGATACGTATAAAATGTGATGAGAGAGAAATGAGGAATGGAGAAAGGATGGAGATCTGAGAAAGAACGGTGAGAGAGAGGGGTGAAAATGAGGGTAAACGAGATAAGTGAAGAAAAAAAATGTCGAAAATGAGAGGGTGAGGTAATACGAAGGTTGCCAGTGAAAGGTTACATAAAAAGAAACGATACAGAGAAGCACAACGGGGAAGAATGAGTGAGAAAGGGTTGAAGAAGAGGTTAACAAAAAGGAAGTGCTTAAAACCATCAACTCAACAAACTACCGAAACAAACTACCGCCAGCAGACGATAACACCAAAACCTAAAGTTGTGAATGACGACGCGAAAGAATAAGAAGAAAAGAAGCAAACGCGGGCAGTGAAATGACATCAAGACGGAAACAAGTACAAGAGTTAGAACGAACTTCATTTTAGTGTGCGTAAGAAATAAATCAAAAGAAAAGATTGTATAAATATAAATAATAAATAATGAGTAATAATATTTGTAAGTTGCATTCATTTTTTTTATACCTCAACAGAGATAAAAAAAAGAATAAAGAAACGAGGAGAAGAGCGAAACGGAAAAAAGTCAATGAGTGACATAGTTTCTTATTTATACTCGTATTTAAAAAACTCAATTCAAAAGAATGAATATTTTTGAAAAATGTTTACTGAATGTAATGTTTCTGCTCAAATCAGCTCTATTTCCCACTGGGTAGACCAGGTACCTGAGCGCATACACACATCTACATTCATCTACCGTTTTATCCGCAAGCAATGAAAAAACAAGTGAAACGCATTTTATTTCATTTCATTTGTGTATATGTGTGTATTGGTAGTGTTTATATGTATAAATAAAATTGTCAAATTGTATAGCATTCGATATTTCTTAGAGTTGCCATTCCCACTAAATAAATATACGATATTCATACAATAAGTCAGTAACTTGCAATAAAAACAAAAATTTACACATTTGCACATGTGTATAAATGTTCATATGAACGTATGAATGTATGGGTAGAAGTGTGAAACACCTACAGTCATATTATTTCTATGTGAGTATGTATTTAGGTGTACAAATGTATAGGTGTGAATTCACATATTTGTTTTCAATTGCTGACAATTTCATTTTGAATGTGATGATTGAAAAGTAGAAGTATGTAGTAGTTAGTAGAGAAAAAAGAAATGAAAACAGTTTGCGTGTGTGTAGAAGACATTGCAATAAATGTGACAAGGTTAAGAAATCAATTTGTTACGGTTATAGTTGACGATTTTCGGGAGGGGGAGAGGGAGGGGTGTGGAAATCTTGTTTTCATGTTGATGAAAAGTTAAAAATTGTTGCATGTTTACCAAATATGTGGTTAAATAAATTGATGTAGCGCTGGTAAAATCAAATTTTTTATTTAAAGCATTTTAATCAAGGTTTACGTCAACATGAGTTTATTTATATGACATGCTTTAGGTAATTTAGAATAAAGGGAGGAAAAATTGAAAATTGGTTTAAAGAATTTTTTTTTTTTTTGGTTTATATGAAGACAAATATTTTCTATGTAACTATATGTTTATAAATTTATTTAATATTTTAAAAGCAAGAATAGTATATTTTTTGTGATTAGAAATTTCTAGTGTATGCTTTTAAACAAGGCAAACACCAATAGCTCACATGGAAATATTTTTTTTTCTTTCATAGAGCACATGGCCTTATGCCGAGCAAGACTAACTTGATTTAAAACATGATGAAGTTGATATGTAGTACGATTGATTAAATTTTTAATATATGATTGAGTAGATTCGGGCAATTGATTCGGAATAAGTTTGGTTCGCTTTAGAACACGATTAAGTTAATTTATTTAAATTAATTAAGTTGATTTGGAACAAGATTTAGCTGATTTGGAACTTATTTAGTCTGAAATTAAACAGAAAATGATTACATGGATTTAGAACATGACTAAGACGATTTAGAACATTATTGAATTAATTTAGAACTTTACAGAATTGAATTAGGACATGAATGGTTAATCAATATAATTGTATTCTAACCATTAAGCTGATTTAGAACATATCAACATGTTGATTTAGAACAAGATTTTGTACGTAATTGAGATGATTTAGTGTTAACTTAGGACATGACAGACTTAATTTTAAACGTGATTAAATTGATAAAGAGCATAATTGTCTCGCTTTGGAATATGATTGATTTAGAACAAGATTGAGATTGATTAGAACATGAATAAGTTGATTTAGAACATGATTCAGTTATTTTAGAACATGTCAGAGTTCATTAAGAGCACAAGTGAATATGATTGAACTGATTTTGAAGATTATTGAATTGATTTAGAACATTATTGATTTGAATGTAATTGAACTGATTTTGGACATGATTGAATTGATTTAGAACATTACTGATTTGTCTTAAAACATTACTGATTTGGGTTAGAACATGATAAAATGTATATAAAATACCACCGAGTAAATTTCAAGTGCGTTTGGTTTAGAACAAGATTGGAATGATTTAGAACACAGTCATAGTAATTTAGGGCACCAATCAGAGCATGACTGAGTTCATTTAAAGTATAATTAAGGTTTTTATAGATAATGGCGTTGATTTAGAACTTTATAATTGACAAGCTAAGAGGAAAAGCGAGCTAAAATTTATATAAGAGCAAAAGTGAAATAATTTAGAATATCAGTGCAAGAATGGCATAAGTAATACGGTTTAGAGTAAAAATGAAACGACTTGAAAGTAAGAGCAAAAATGGTATAACAATTCTTTCAGAGCAAGAACAGCATAGTTTTTTATTCCGTTTTCGCTCTGAACATATTTCGTTTCACTTTTGCTCTGAACATATTTCGTTTTGCTTTTGCTCTCAAGTAAAATTATTCCACTTTTTTCTGAACGTAGTATTTATACCACTTTTCCTCTCAGCCTCTCAATTAAGACTAATTAGGAATAGATTAGGATTGATTTTGATCATGATTGATCGGTTTAGAGCAAGACTAGGAAGATTTAGATAGAACATGATTGATTTGGTTATCGGCATGATTAATTTGACGATGGCTTAGGACATGAACGTGATTAATTTAAAACGTGATTAATTTGATTAGGAGCATACCTGTCTTTATTTTGGAACAATTTTATTAAAATATGAGTTTACTAAAACATGACTGGTACTGGTTAAGATTCTATAGCTTAATGTATTACTATTTTTTGTTAATAAATTAAAATTGAAATTAAAATTGATTACGTATCTTCTGTGACTGCATTACCTTATATTTCACTCATATTCTCTTTCCTCATAACCAATAAAATGACCGATTTCCTGTCTCGGGAAGCACACAAACTTCCACACCGCTCTTTTCCTCACACTTCTATATTAAAAATAAATTGCTTCACATAATTGTGATCACGTGCTGCTAATCCAAGTTCAAATGGAGCATACAAACAAAAACGAAATTTAAAATTTAATTGTCTACAGTTTTATTTATTTGCTGTTTAAATATGCGTAAAAATATTAAGCAACGATTGTATTCATTTTTCTTTTGCTACGCAACAACATATTATTTCTCATAAATAATTTTTGACAGCTATTTTTGTAACAATCAGTGTAAGATTTCCAAAAAAAAAAAAAATATATAATGCCAAAAAGAAAGCAGAGTATTTCATTTTCCTGTATTTTTATTTTAATTGCGGTTAAGCGCGTGTTTTTTACACAACGCTTAACGAATGGCGCATTTCAGTTGTGCCTGTCGGCAGCAGCAGTAGCGATTCGCATTGGTTTTACCATAAAATAAAAAATACTTATATAGCGATAAATGAGGGGCACATTCCTTTGATATATTATACATACATTTAAGCTATTAATTCATTACACAATTAACAAAATGAAGCAAGCAAAATGAATAACAGCAACACAACACAAACAGTAGCAGCTTAAAATGTAACACGTGTTTGAGACAGACATTCTGTTTATTTTTTATCACAGCATTCATGAGAACTTCAAAAAAGCGCGTTCAGTTTTTGAAACATGTATTGGTTGACAACCAGAGAGACTGATACTTTGACAGAAAGATGGAGAGAAACAGCAAGAGTAAGGGAGAGCTAACAACTTCGTGTATCATTATAATTACCTTTTATTTACATACATCATCGTTGATGTTAAACCAGAGTCAAAGTGCATGACATTTACAGAATGGTCATGACAGTGAAACTTCTGCGTGGTCAAAAATATTGACTGTAGTGAGTTAATTACTGGCAAGAATGTATTTATGGTTTGTTTAACCAAATTGATTTAGAACATGACTGAGTTGCATAAAAATATGATTGATGTGATTCAAAATATGTTTGCATTGATTAAGAATGATACTGACTTAGTTTAAAATATGACTAAGTTGATTTATAACATAATTGAGATGATTAAAAACATTACTGAATGGTCGAGGTTAGAGTATGATGGAGTTTATTTAGAATATAAATAATTCCGACCTAAATGTGATTGCGTTGATTGAGAACCTGACTGACTTGACTTAGTATATAACTACGTTAATTTAAAACACAATGAAGTTGAATTAAAATATGGCTGAATTAACCGAGAGCTTGGAAATGGAGGACACAAGGTAAACTCTGTGATAGTCTTACAAATGGGTGAGTTCACATTCGAACCTTGCACTCCTACATCTCAAGTCAACACACAGCCTCCTCGTAGCGCCTCCTGGTTAACGATCTGTGAGTTAACTACCCGTCAGTGACCTTGATTCAACGTTTGTGCGTCAGGTTTGGAACTCATCAAAAATGAACTCCACTGAAAACGCAAACGAGTCTCGGATATGAAATTCGCTAAATGTTGACAACCCCCGAAAACACTCATAGGCCAACGATTTACGCATATGCACCTGGAATGTTCGAGCTCTCTACACGAAAGGTGCCTCTATTCAGCTGGTAGATGTCCGAGAAAGATACCGTGTAGCCATCGTCGCTATCCAAGAAAAGTAGTAGATGGGGCAAGGTTGCTTGAAAATAACATTTTGTGACAACTGCTATACCTGTCATGACCTTGTCTCGGGATTTACGCCAGTGAACGAGCGCTTAATCACTATCCGCATCAAGACAAAATTCTTCAACATCAGCATAATTTGTATCCCCGCGTCGGCGGATGAGATGAAATTTCGAAGAGCTCCTCGACAGAACCTATAAGCCTCCGCCACGATATTAAAATCGTCCAAGGTGAGCAAGGAGAGTCTCTTTGGTCCGATGATCCGAAAATTCAGTCTCCACGTTGAAGCCACCAACAACGGTATGAGACTGAACGACTTCATCGCCGCTCGGAATATGATAAGTTTGTAGCAACAGATTCTAAAATCTCAATATTCATAAGGCCACTTGGTTGTCCCTTGATCAAAAAACACAAAACCAAATTGATCACATTGTGATCTACAGAACTTTCGGTATACTAGACATACCCAGGATACATAGTGCAAACTTCGACTCTGTACACTTCTTGGTTACAGTCAAGGGCTGCACACGCCTCAGTGCAGCAAATCGCGTGAGGATACGTACACAAAGAAAGTTGGATATCGAACAGCTGCAAACACAATGGACAGCCGACTGAAGCCTTAGCTAATCTACTCTCATTCCTCCCAACGCAAAACACCACTCAACTTTAAGATATGTGCGCGCACGGGACACTCATTTTCCATTACATGTGCACGGCGGCCGAAGAGCTGCTAGGCCACCATCATCAACAAAGAAATATTTGGCACGACCAAGAGTATATAGAGCCACCCTGCAGTCAGTTGCAATGCGAGCTGCGAAGGAGCGTTACGAATAGTTGAAGAGGAAAGAGAAACGGCTTTTCAAGTGCAAAAACGAAGTTTGAAAATCCTTCGAAAAAATAAAACGTCTGACTAACGGTTTGAGGACCGGTGTCTCTTCTTCCAAGGGTATTGCAAGTATGGAACGATTTAGAAATTCAAAATTGTTAGACTGCGCAATGAAAATCCAAATTTGGCTTTCAAAGCAATTGGGCAAAAAGCACGGGTTTCTCGAAATACCGTTTAGTGTGTTATTAAAGTATACAATGAAGTCCTGGTCATTAATAAGAAGCAAGGAAGTAGAAAAAGAAGGTGTTTAATAACCCTGCTATGGCCAAAAAGATGATAGTTCTTAAAAAAAATCCCAATACATCAAGCAGGAAAGTGGCTGAAAAACTAGGGTGCTCTGAAACTTCTGTTAGAAAAGTTAAGAAGAAGAGAGAGGGCTTAAGTCATACAAGGTCCAAAAAGTTCCAGACAGAACTTCGAAGAAGAACAGCGAGGCAAAAGAGCGAACCAAATTAGTGCACCGTGATTTCATAAGGAATTTTGATTGCTGCATTATGGACGATGAAACCTATGTATTGGGTGACTTTTCATAGCTTCTAGGTGTGGATTTTTATATTGCAGATCATAAATAAAATGTCCAGGAGCAGTATAAGACGCAAAAATTCTCCAAAAAGTTCTTGGTGTGGCTAGCAATCTGTAGCTGTGGTAGAGGAAGCAGTCCATTTATAACAACTGGAACAATCAACACCGATATATATATCCGGAAATGCCTGAAAGAAAGACTTTTGCCATTCATAAAGCAGCACGCAGTTTCTGCTTTCTTTTGGCCTGATTTGGCTGCGTGCTATTACAGTAAAGCAGCAGTTGAATGGTACGTAAAGAATAATGTAACACTTGTACCCAGATATGCGAGACCACCTGACTGTCTAGAGCTCTGACCAATAGAAAGATATTGTGCTCCGGCAAAAAGGACCATGAAGGGCATAAAACAGATTGCTGAAACCGTTATCAGTTTTTCCAAAAAGTGGCTGCCATCAAGTACAAAAATGTCTGAAAACACTATTAAAAGCTTAATGGGAGGGAGGCATTTCGGAAAAAGTCTAAATTTTTATTAAAAGTTAATAACAAAAAATATTTTGTTGATGATTAAAAACACTAATGAAATTTCTGTTAATAAAACGTTTGTTTCTCTTTTTATTATGTTAACTAGTTCAGAAGTAATTTGAGTTTATTTGTGCACTAGTTTCATCGTGCGCCAACCTTACTTGCTTAAGACAATATGATATAACTGATAATGCGCTACTTATATTTGTCTTCACTCTTTACAAATTAAAAATTTATCACCAACAATATTCAGCCCGAAAATGTATGCAACACAAAATATTTTCCTATCATTTTCTGACTTTTATTTTTTGCCTTTGCCCTATGTATTTTCGCGTGCCACTAACTGGTTTGGCTGACCTCATTGACACTTGAGCTATTACCATTTTATATAGTAGCTAGCGGATTGATGTAAAATGTTGTAAGTCATAGAGAGAGAAAGAGAGAGGGAGAAAGTGTGAAAGAGAGAAAGATCGATTCTGTTTAGTTGTTATTATTGCAGCCGTAGTTGAGTTGAAAAGTTGAAAATACCAAAAACGTAACAGCAACAAGCAGAAATTCTCGCTGTTCTCTGTGGCAATTCACTGTATATTTACTGTGTATAAAGCAAAAGTGTTTTCATTGGAATATTTACAACGCCTAATGCTATGAAACATTAATAATGCATATACTCGTTTGTTGTTTTTTTTTTTGGGTATTGTTGATGGTTGCTTCAGCTGGCAACCTGCTAGCTGTTGTTGCATTTAGTTGTGTGTACATATGTATGTGTGTAGAGACTATTTGTGTTTATGAACGCGCGTGTGTGTGTGTGTTTGTGTTCCTAAAATTCTGCTACACATAATTTATGCAATACATGGTTTTTTCATCAACGCATCAAAACATCGTCGTTGTATTCGCTGCCATTGTTATTGTTGTTACTGCCATTGATATTACCATCGCCTTTATTATTGTATTCTTGTTGCAGTTGTTTTCGTTGCTATCGCCGTCGCCGTCATCATCAATATGCATTCTCATCTTTTTTATATAGTCATGGCAAAGTATTTAGAGCGCAACAAAGTGCTTTTGAATGATATTTACCATGGCACTGATATTGAGTGCATGTATTTATGTATGTATTTTTGTATGTCTGATTGTGTATTAGCGTGATAGTTCATGTATATGCGTTTATTTTTACGCAAAAAGCGTCGGTTAGCTACAGGAAGTTGTGGTTAACTTGAGTGACAGCATGAATGAGTAGGTCAGCGTAGTAGTGGAAGCATTGACATCGAAAAGTTACTAAGTTTCTACATAAATGTGTCAAATATTTAACAATTATTTATGTAGCTTAATAGTTTTATATTAAGGAGATAGAAAAAAAAAGTTAAAAATGAAAAAAAAATTTTTAAAACTGAGATAAAGGAATAAAAAAGAAAACTTAGAAAATAGGATTTGAAGTGCAATAAATAAGATAAGACCCGAAATTAGATAAAAGGAATTACATAACACATAAGAGGAACGCTCAGGTATATGCAATCAAGTTTGGCTCTCTCACTAAAGCACATGAGATAAAACTGCGAGAATTTGATTCTCTTTTTGATTGTATGTAGCCGATCTCCATATGACCTCGTTCGCTAAACACTAACAAAAGCAAAACTTCGTTTCTTATTAGTTTCGGTTGAGTGCAATGAAAGCTCATTTTCGTTGCATATTTCCATGCCAAAATTATCAGTTCACAGCCCCGCTAAAGAAGTTTCACTTCAATAATAATAAATGAGACTATAAGTGTCCAAAAAAGGTATAAAAATAATCCGAATTAAGACAGAAGGAGTGTAAAATGCAACAAAGAAAACTGAAACCGAGACCAAAAAAGTTTTAAAAATTAGTTAAAAAAGGATTTGTAATACTTTGTTGTTGGTAGAAAAAGAAAAAAGAATCAAAACTAGGGCACAATTATAAAGAATAAGACAAAAAGAACCGAAGTGGATAAATCGAAATTGAAACAAAGAGATAAGAATTTAAACAAAAACTGTTTAATATATATGTAATAAAGAAAACTAAAACCGAGACCAGAAAAGAATCAACATAAAACAAAAGAATCCAAAATTTTACAACCAGAACCGAAACTTACACAAAATAAATAACAAAACGGGTGGAGTCAGAAATGACGAAGCAATAAAAATTCAACAAAAAGAATGAAAAATGGAAATGAAATAATAATGTAAAAATGAAACAAAAATTAAACAAAAAACTCGGATACGAAAAATGAAAGCAAACATGAGACCAAAGGAATCAACAATTGAGGCAAAAAGAACCAAAATCAAATAAAATGAATCAGAAATTAGGGAAAACCTATTTACTTAGTTGGCCCTACAACCGATGATCGGTCTTTGCCGCCTCAATTAAGCTTCGCTAGTCGCCTCTGCTATGCTATGCGCGCTGACCCCAGCTGGTAAGTCTAAGTGTAGTCAGGTACCGCTGTACCTGGCCTTTCCAACGGAGACTCGGTCATTCTTTTCTGAGCATTCCATTACTGTGGCTCGAATAGCAGCCCTTCCTATCCGGAGCGTTTACTTCCATTCACTCAACATAGCCTAGTCAGCGAAGTCGCTGGATTTTTAAGAGCTTGGCTAAGTCAATGCTGGCGTACAGCTTATGAAGGTTCCAATTTATACGGTACACGTCCTCCACTCATATTGGACTATAGACCTTGCGGAGTAACTTCCTCTTGAACGCACCTAACATCCTCTCATCATTGCCGGTCAATGTCCACATTTCAGTTTCACACATTAGAACGAGAAGGATGAGAGACTTACAGAGCATTTTTTTTGTCCGTCGAGAGAGGGCGCTGCTTCTCAATTGCCTACGGAACCCTTAATAACACTTGCTAGTAAGAGTTAAGCTCCACTTGATCTCAAGACTGACATTATTGTTGTTGTTGGTGCTGGATTCCAAGTAGACGAAATCCTTGTTCACTTATCTTAAAAGCATAATTGTCAGCAATGACATTTTGTCCAAGACGCCGTGACTTCTTGTTTATTGACACAAGATATTTCTTCTTGTTCTCGTTCAGCATTCCCCTTCTCCCTTCCCTCTCCCGCCCCCTCTATTCCAAGTTGAAGAATAATACACTGACTGCTCGCGCATTCGTGCCAATAATATCAATATCATCTGCGTATGCTAGCAGCATGACACTTTTGTAGAAAATAATACCAGCGATATCAATATTCGCAGCTCGGATTATTTTCTCCAGCATAAGGTTGAAAAAGTCGCACGATAGAGAATCACCTTGTCTGAAACTCCTTTTGGCATAAAATGCCACTGCGCTGTTGGTGTCGATCAGTGTCATTTTTCAAAGACAAATGAGCTTTCTAGGGATGCCAAAATCAGACAATGCGGCGTACAAGTGATCCCTAATCGTGCTGTCAAAGGCGACCTTATAATCGACGAATAGGTGGTGGATGCCGCGTTGTTTTTCTCAGGTCTTTTCCATGATTTGGCGTAGTGTGAATAACTAGTCGATGGTAGATTTACTAGGCTTGAAATCACACTGATAAAGAACAGTCAGCTTGTTGATGATGGGATTAGAGAAAAAGATTCGCAAAAATAAAGCAGAAAAGAAAGTTAGAAATGAGAGTCCGAATTTAGGTTCCAAAATTTCAAAATAAACGAATTTCGAGTAGTCGGATACCAGTTTTTAAGAACTCAGGTTTTTGAAACAACCGATTAATGAATATTCAAATTTTGCAAATATTCAATTTTTGAACAGTTGAATTTTTTAGATCCTCAATTTCTGAGTATCTCATTTAACGATTATCAGTTTTTTGAAACTGTGTTCTTTGCATAGTGATTTTCAGTGCCTGATTTTTACCTTAACTCCGCTTTGAGCATCTATTTCTAAAGTTCTTAGTTCTTGGATATACAGTTTTGATACAAAGTTTTCGAATACTCTCTGTTTGCTGGGTACTCCCATTTTGAACTCCCGGTTTTCAATTTCTTAGACTTTTCGGTTTCTTTTAGTGTTGGGCTGCTACAGAGAGGTGCTCGGGTTCAAATCATGGCATTCTCCAAAAATTAAAAATGGGAAATAAAATTTTTTCTAAACGGCACTACTTCTTGGCTGGCAATGGCAAACCACTAAGAGTGAGAATTCTTTATGAAAAACTTTTCACTGTACTGCTCGGATTCAGCATAAAACCGTGGGTCCATTGGTGTACAGATATAACTCACATAATATGAGTAGATGCGAAAAGCTTAATCTAGGCCTGTTATGCCATAACGGTAGTAGTACTAGTAGACTTTTCAGATAATTCCCTAACTTAGTTCAAGTTTCTATTCATTTTTTTTTTTAATAGATTTTGAATTCTTATTTTAGATATTCAAGGTTTTTGGGGACTTAGATTTATAGAGCTGTCTGACGGACCCCCAATTTTTTTATTTCTCGGTTTTCGAAGCTCGTTTTCATTGAACTTTGCCGCTGAGGTCATAGATTTCGAAAAGTTTATCTTGCATTTCTATTTAACAAAACACGATCTCTAAATACCCGACTTTTGGGGATCCAGATTTGCGGTGTTTTGAGTGCTTGGATTTTTAAAAATACGGCTTGTCAGTACTCGGATTTTCAGATCTATAATGCTTTAATATTCGGGTTTTTTTGATATTTGATTTTTAAATTTCTGGTATCCAATTTAACATTTCCTTAGATTTCCAAACAATTGTTTTGAGCTTTCGGATTTTCAGACACCCAATTTTTGAAAACTGGAATTTTTAAGTAGATACTGTGTTTATATGGCAAATCCCTACCTGATTTTCGAGTAGGCCATTTTAAAACATCCACTTTTTTGGTACTACACTTCTGGTATTTCAATTTTCAGGTGCTTGGTTTAATAAATACTCAGTTCAAAATTAAACCGTTTTCAAATATAAATTTTCCAAGTATAGGCAGTTTTTGATACATAGTTTTCGAAATCGCGTTTTTTTTTTTGGTGATTCGGTTTTTAAGTACCCGGATTTTGAGCTACTGTTTTTGAGCACCCATATTTCTTACTAGCGGTTTTTGGTATCCGAATTTCGCCCTATCTATACTAAGGTTTCAGACTATTTAAGTTCTATTATCCAAATTATTCATGCGTGCTGGGTTGTTGAATTGTTATATGCTTTAGTTCTTGATTTTACAATAATCCAGTTTTTAAGGAATTTATTTGCGACTACTCGGATTTTGAGTACATGGCATTATACCTGTCCAAATTATAACTACTAAGTTATATTTTCAACCTATACTCCTATAAAAAATTGGAAAAAACCTAACTTATAATAGAGCTCATGGCCAACTTTTCAATGCAGTTACCATTCCAAGAAGTTTATCAGCGAATATAACTATGTATTTAAAAAAAAATTTAAACCTATTAAAGCATAATCGGAAAAGTTTTCATTTATTTTCATGGCACTGTATATGTCATTAACGCCAAAAGGTAGACACCGATAATGAAGGCAACTATAGCAGTATTATTTTTGGGCAGTGTTTAAATTAAGAATAGCACCTCGAAGAAGCTTATTTTGGTTGATGAAAAAGATAAAAATAACTTCTTCTCTTTTTCTTTGCTTTGATACAAAGTATGGGAAAAGAGGATGTATATATGCAGGCTTACTTGTGGTTTTTGAGCTTGTCAATATGCTAAAAAAAAAAAGAAAAAAGAAAAAAGAAAAAAATTGGTTGAAGCCCTCTCACGCACACCACATCACATCAGCACAGCATGTAAACAATATAATAAAACGTGACATGACAGATATTCAATAAAATTGTTTTTGTTGTTGTGGTATTGTATGAACTTCAACAGTACTAGTGAAAAGGATTTTGTTTGTGTAACCGTATGAAGTGTAAATAAACGAAAAGGAACATCAACAGTAACAACAACAACAACAACAACCACAATTCAACAATAACAAAAAGAAAAAAGAAATAATAATAAGGAGGAGGAAGAAAAAAATAAATAAAGTCAAAGAAAAAGTTGAAATATCAAAGTAAGTAAGTAAGTAAAAATGTCATGTCACGCGGATAAGTGTAAGCAAATCCGCCAGAAAAGAATGAAAAAAAAACAAGTGAGTTAAAAAAATATAAATATATATATATATATATATCAACATATAATATAGTTATACTACATAAATGTATGTAGACGTACACAACCAGAACAAAAAATACATAGCTATTGCTAAAAATAAAAACATTAACGTACCTGTGGCATGACAGTCAAAAGAAGCCAAGTTCAGATGATTTAAAACCGGGGAGAATTGAAATGAATTGAGTTTGATGAATTGATACATTGACAGATATATTGTACACATTTAAATCAAGTCAGATGAATCGCAATCAGATAAATCGAATTCAAGGAAGATCATCCGATGACATCAAATGAATTCAAATCAGTAAAGTGCAAGTCAAATAAAGCATACGTAAAATTTACAGACATTAGTTTTTCCGATTATGATACAAAACTTTCAGAACTCAATACAAAAATTTCAGGATTCCAAACAAAATTTCAGACTTAAAATGCACTTCAATGTTGAATTTTCGGAGTTGAAAAAGAATTTCAGAGTTGAATATGAAATTTGTGGAGTTGAATTTCGAACATTTTTGGATTATATAGAGAAATTTAGGATTTTTTGGAATTCTCGGACTTTATCGCAGAGTTTTTGGACTGCCAAAAAAAAACAATCTTTAAACTTCAGCATAGAATTTTCCGCCTTCATCATTAAAGTTTTGTTCCTAACATAAAAATTTTTCAGGATTGGATCTGAAATACGGAATTCTAAGACTTCAATTTAGTATTTTTGGAATTCTCGGTTTCAGATTTCACCATGAATTTTTTAAACTTCAATACTGAAATTTCTAATTTCAGCATAGTACTTTTAAATAGAAACCTTTGATTTTCGGGCTTCGTTATCAAATTTTCGGATAATAATACAAAGTTTTTGGACCTTTACATAGATTTTTCGGACTCCAAGATTAAATTTTCGGACTAAAATAAAGAATTTCAAGGTTACTTATCGTACATGTAGAATTTTTGGACTATAGCATACAATTTTCCGAGTCCATTATTTTCGTAATTTTCACATAGATTTTTCGGACTCCATGATCAAATTTTCAGACTAAAATAAAGAATTTGAAAATTACTTATAGTTTCCTTGGATTATAATACAGAATTTTTGGACTATAGCGTAGAAGTTTCGGAGTCCATTATTTTAATTATTCAAGATTAAATTTTCAGACTAAAACAAAAAATTTCAAGATAATTTATAATTCTCTTGGTTTATAATATAGAATTGTTGGTCTGTAGCATCGAATTTTCGGAGTCCATTATTTTCGTAAATTTCATATAGATTTTTCGAACTCTAAGATTAAATTTTCGAACTAAAGAAAAATTTTAAATCTATACATTAGAATTTTCGAAATATAATATAGAATTTTTTAACTCGAATGTTTTTGGAATTTTTAGACTAAAATTTTTGGACCACAACATTAAATTTTGAAGGTCCAACAAAAAATTTCCAGAACTAAATAACGAGTTTCCAGAATTTTCCTTGACTTTTGGACCAAAATCTTCAGAATGAAGACATCAAAACGAATTTTTTCCGACTTCAACACCAAAATTTTGCAGATTACTAGACAAAATTTTCAATTTTCAACACAAAAAAAATTCGTAATAATGCACAAGATTTTCGGAGTTCATTGAATAATTTTTTAACCACAACACTCAGAACTAATTGAATAAATTTCAGACTGAAACTAGAATTTTCGGACTCCAACGCAGAATTTTCTGTATCAATTTTGAATTCTCGAATTCCAGCCCACTAAAATTCGTTGGTGAATTAAAATTTGATAAATGTGGTTAATTGAATTAAAATCAAATAAATTAAATCAATTGAATTCAAGTTAGATGAATTGAAATCAGATAAACTGATGCATTGAAAGTGGATTGAATTCGTTGAATTAATAACAGTTGAATCGAAGTCAGATGAGTTGAATGGGTATAGGTTCTTAAGGTCAGATCCCTGATAAATTTACCTCAACAAATTTTAGTTATAAAAACAGAAGTCAGCATGAATTATATTTAAAATTTACATAGATTTCACTTTTTAGAACAAAAAGTTATACAGTGTTTTTCACTGGGTGCTCCTCTATCTGAATTTATACAAGTAGACAGCCATATGCTTTACCATCAAAAATACAAGCAGAAAAACCTGTGGGTGCCACTTTTATTATTACAATATTATTATTATTGCTTTTTTTGAAAACGATTTCTAAATCCATATTTTGACAGAATTGCGTTATGCTTTTTCTTGATAGATATTTGCATACATATAAGTATATGAAACTGCTAAAAAGATATTACCAAAATCATTTTCAACTTATATATATATTTAGGATATTGTAAAATTAAATTCATAATTTTATACACAAGATATCTACTTACTCAGCAAATGATTAATGTTTAGTATTTATATTTTTCTGCAAGATTTTTTTATTTGCTGCTACTCTTAGCTTTAAGTAGCTCTTCGCAAAAAAAAAAAAACAACACCAAAGATTTCATATTGTCGTTTACTGACTGTACAGCTCAATAAAGTTTGATTTATTACTACCACACGAAGTTATTTCATAATAATAATTTCATACAATCATTTTTATTCCTGCACTTTTTTTTATAGCATACTTTTTGGCGGCATAGCAATATAGCTTTTTCTTATGAACGAGTACAACATGCTGTTATAAATGTCTTGTGTGTGTGTATTTGTGTCCGTACATCAATTGAGTTGTTGACATTTTTATTTGTGTGCCTTCATTTTGATGGCTTCTTTGCGTCCTATTTGCTTTCTTGCAATTAAAGCACGATTATTGATGATGAATTATGTCAGTTTGGAAATAAGCGGCTGCATATATTTTTTTCTTTTGAATGATGTTCACTAGTTTATGGATTTATGTACTCACAAATACTATAAAATCTGCAGATATTTTTGAGGTATTTTTTATATTTCAGGTGAAATAAATGTAACCGAATGCGATAAATTTCGGTAGCGATTGGTGGTAAAAATCTGGTTTGGAAAATTTATCATTGAATCTCAAAAAGGATTTTAAGTATTGATTCGGAAGTTTCCATAATGTGGCTGCTTGTGAAAGAGAGGGAGAAAAACTTTTCATCCACGCCTTGAAGCGAAGAAGACATTTTAAGATTTTTTTTCAATCCATACGAAAAAAAAACTGAAGTCAATTCGATTAAATGACGTTAGATAAATTAAGGCAGCGAGTTATATTGTGAGCTCGATGAAAGGGAGTCAGGAGGGAACTTAAATACAGAAGTCAACAAAAACCAAGTTTTCTAAGTTGATGGTAAACTGGGGTCAGATAAAGTCCGTTGAACTGAGGCAAAATTAATCAAAATCAATTAAACTGAAGACAGATGAACTGAAGTCAAATGAACCGAAGTCAGATGAACTAAAGTCAGATGAACTGAAGTCAGATGAACAGAAGTCAGATAAACTGAAGCCAGATGAACTAAAGTCAGATGAATTCAAATCAGATGTACTGAAGTCAGATGAATTCAAGTCAGATAAATTGAAGTCAGATGAACTGAAGTTAGATGAACTGAAGTCAGATGAACTGAAGTCAGATGAACTGAAGTCAGATGAACTGAAGTCAGATGAACTGAAGTCAGATAAATCGAAGTCAGATAAACCGAAGTCAGATGAATTAAAGTCAGATGAACTGAAGTCAGATGAACTGAAGTCAGATGAACTGAAGTCAAAGAATTGAATTAAGATAAACCGAAGTCAGATGAACTAAAGTCAGATGAACTGAAGTCAGATGAACTGAAGTCAAATAAACTGAAGTCAGATGAACTGAAGTCAGATGAACAGAAGTCAGATAAACTGAAGCCAGATGAACTAAAGTCAGATGAATTAAAATCAGATGAACTGAAGTCAAATGAATTCAAGTCAGATGAATTGAAGTCAGATGAACTGAAGTCAGATGAACTGAAGTCAGATGAACTGAAGTCAGATGAACTGAAGTCAGATGAACTGAAGTCAGATGAACTGAAGTCAGATGAACTGAAGTCAGATAAACCGAAGTCAGATGAATTAAAGTCAGATGAACTGATGTCAGATGAACGGAAGTCATATGTACTAAAGTCAGATGAAGTAAAATCAGATGAACTGAAGTCAAATGAATTAAAGTCAGATGAATTGAAGTCGGATGAACTGAAGTCAGATGAACTGAAGTCAGATGAACTGAAGTCAGATGAACTGAAGTCAGATGAACTGAAGTCAGATGAACTGAAGTCAGATAAACCGAAGTCAGATGAATTAAAATCAGATGAACTGAAGTCAGATGAACTGAAGTCAAAGACTTGAATTCAGATAAACCGAAGTCAGATGAACTAAAGTCAAATGAACTGAAGTCAAATAAACTGAAGTCAGATGAACTGAAGTCAGATGAACAGAAGTCAGATAAACTGAAGCCAGATGAACTAAAGTCAGATGAATTAAAATCAGATGAACTGAAGTCAAATGAATTCAAGTCAGATGAATTGAAGTCAGATGAACTGAAGTCAGATGAATTGAAGTCAGATGACCTGAAGTCAGATAAACTGAAGTCAGATGAATTGAAGTCAGATGAACCGAAGTCAGAGGATCTGAAGTTAGATGAACCGAAGTCAGATGAACTGAAGTCAGATGAGTAGAAGGCAGACGAACTGAAGTAATATAAATTGATGTGTAAAGTAGTTAAAGTGAAGTTAGATAAACTCTAGCCGTTGAAATTATTCTAGTCCAACGGAAACCAGAAGAACTTAAGCTGGATAAAGTGAACTCAGGTGAACTTAAATCAGAAGAACAGAAGTCAGAAAAACTGCAATCAGATTAATTGACGTCTGAGGAACTGAAGTCAAAAGGATTGAATTCAAATGAAAATCGAATTAAATGATATCAAATTACAATTTGAACTGAAAGCAAAGGAACTTTAGGCAGAGAAATTCGAGTTTGACCAAGTAATTTTAAGTCAGATAGACTCAATGCAGAAAAATGGAATTAAGAAAATGAATTGAAATCTCTTATATTAAAATCAATCTGAAGTCAAATAAAAAATACTAAAAATACTGTGTTTTTCAATAGCGGTTTTTCCCCGATTTTACAAAATAAATGATTAATTTTTTAATTTTGAAACTTAATCGAAGCACGATATAAGTACTTATTCGCACTTTATAGAGGAAAGCTATATATATTGACCTTAAAATTATTTTCATACTATCCTTTTTGAAAAAATCTATTTAAGTTAGAAAACTTAAGGTCGAGGGAAAACCAGAAATGTAACAGATTTCTATGTAATCTTATTTAGCTTTATCAGACATAATTCAACCGTTTCAAAATACTTAAGTAGTAAGTGCCGCTTACTTAAATCTTTACTTATGCTAAAAGGAAAGAAAGTAGCATATGTAATAATTTTCCTATGCACACATATTTATAAATACATAAATATGTTATTAATATATTTCATATATTTTTATGCATTATAAATTTTTTATATGGCTAAGTATATAAAAATAAAATCTTTTGTTTTTGATATTTTTTCTGTTTGTTTTTTCTTTCTTTCCACTTGGTTACCTTACATTTTATCAGCAGATAAGCATAAAAAATGTTTACTTACATTTATACTTTTGAGTATTAAAAGAACTTTACACATACTTATAAACTTTATGCGAAATGTGAACGAGCGAGTAGAAATAGAAATTCATATATATATGTAAGTATATATATTCATGCAAAAATTTATAAAATTTTTATGCAATGCATACATGTGAGCGTTGTATTTCTCGCTCTCTCTCTCTCTCTTCAATGTAGGTATGTAACTGCAGGCTGATTTTATTTATTCAAACACAGATACACACACACACATATCTGTGCTTACATACATATATATAAAAAGTTAATAAATATTAAATATTTTTAAGTCATATACAAAATAGAAATGATACGAGATTTAAAGGCTAATGTATATTTATTTCACAGTCACTGTGTGCATTAACAATGTGTGTATAAGAGAGATAGAGAGAGACAAGCATAGTGTAAGCAAAAGGGTCAGAGTAGAAAGAAGATTGAACGCATGATAAACGTCAGTTTTGCAATGCATCAAAATGAATGAAGTGTTATTAATAAATACTGAACTTTGCTTGCTTTGTTACAAAAAGATTACAAAAAAAAATATATATATATGTGTATATGCATATATATTTTCATACATAAATTAGGGTGAGTTAAATCGTAAAAGAGAAATTTAATTTATATCGACTAGGTAATAGAGTTTATCTAAGGAAGTACATTAGATTCTAAGCAATTTTGCCGATTTTAAGTCAAAATTTTAACTCTAACCGCCCAGATAAATTTTAATTGCATATTGAAGTAGCTTATTAAAAGTTTTTAACAAAAAATTACAGCAAGTGTATCTTGAACACAAGCATTAAAATTCAATTTTAGGAATTTCAAATCCTTGTGAGGGATGGTGTTAATTTGAACTTATTAACTACTAAGTCAATTTTAGTTTAAAGTATTAAAGTGAAAGTCCGCAGGACTAAACTTAAACTCGGGGTCATACTTTTTCGGGAAAGTTGTATAGAATTTTATGTAGAACAACTTTACCGCATAGCTGATATTAAAGTGGGTCGATTTTGTAACCAACCATCCCCCCTACTCTCCTCATGGGAGATATCTTCTTTTTTTAACTAGATACCCTCCTCTCGTTTATAAATTTTTTACTAAATTTTGCTTCAGAGCCTTTTTAGAAAGATTATTTGGATGGGTTTCATTGCTAGAAAAACAGTCAGGTACAAAACTTCAACAAACTCAACCGGTTTATAGATGGAAGCTCCAATACAAGCGAATATTCCATTTTTCCCTCGTTTTTGATCCGGATCCCTATTTGAAAAATGGACTCAAAAAAACACGATTCACAAAATTTCAACAAAACTTGATTTAATAATTACGAATTCATATCATTGTTGCAGTAGTTCTCTTTGAATGTATTTAGAATTTACTCACATATCAATGTACCAAATCATGGAAAAGTTGAATTTATTCGTGTATTGAAGCGCCATCTATCGACCTGCCGATTTTGTTGACATTTTGCATACCAGGAGTTTTTGTATCTAGACATCCATTCTAGATACAAAAAACATCCGATTTAAGAAATATTCCAAAAGGGGCTCTAGAGTAAAGGTTAAAAACTGGGAAAAATTTAAATTTTTTTTAACTGGAGCGCCATCTATGAGCCAACCCATTGTGTTAAAATGTCACGTGCTAAAGTTTTTTGTGCCAAAAAACTCACATTTAAACATCCGATTTAAGAAATATTCCAAAAGGGGCTCTAGAGTAAAAGTTAAAAACTGGGAAAAATTTAAATTTTTTTTAACTGGAGCGCCATCTATGAGCCAACCCATTGTGTTAAAATGTCACGTGCTAAAGTTTTTTGTGCCAAAAAACTCACTCTTGGCTTTTATTTTGATCTAGGATATATTCCAAAAGAGTCTCTGAAGTAAAATTCTAGAAATATTAGTAAAAGATTTACTTATACTAAAGCGCCATCTATGAACCAGCAAATTTTGTTGAAATTTTATGCAGCTAAGTTTTATGAGCCTCTATTTTGATCTAAAAATAATGTAAAAAAAAAAGTTATATCTCGTTCTTATCCCTCCCCCTCATAAAAAAAAGCAGTCATGATGAAGACTATAAAAGTCCGCTGTATTTTGATTCCGTCTGGTCGACACAGGCATACAATTTTACCATTTTATTCATGCCTTACTGGCAACGCGGGTATACCACACAATGCCACATGCAAGTTTCTTATCAAAAATCATTATTCCATATTGGGGAAAGGAGATGGCAAATGGAACGAACTTACTGTATTGCTATGCAATTTTGGCCTTGGCCAGACCAAGAACACACTAATAAAGGTGAACCAAGTCCACATAAGCAGGGTAATTTCTATTCTAACAGGACACTGCCCTATCAGCAATCATGCCCGTAGGCTAGGCCTTCCCTGCCGAAGCTGCAGAAACGAAGAGGAAGAAGAAACAATCTTCCACCTTATATGTGAGTGCCCGGCTCTAGCGGTGTGCGGACAAAAAACTCTAGGAGAACCATTCTATGGAAGACTTACAGAACTTGCATCCTTTGAAATCAGAGTTTTACTTTACAGAGTTTCATAGAAAGCACAAAATGGTTTGACTAGGTGGAGTTAAAAGGGAACTACTCGCCCCATCGGCTATCACAATGAACCAATAGGACTCAGTGTGTTCATTTTTCTTTATGAACATTCTCAAAAACCTAACCTAATCCCTGGAAATTTTTTAAAAGGAACATTTTCATGAAAAATTGTTTTTTAAAGTTTATCCAAAGAAAAATAGCATTACTGTTAACAGAAAGAAAAACCAAATTGTTGTCTTTTTAAGTTTGATTAATTAATAAATAATAGGTTTAGGCGGCCATGAACTTCGGTAACCCTCAACTAATACTTAATGGAGAATATTTTTTCCTAAATTCTCATATAACACCCCAAATAAGATGGTAACATACTTCGATATAGTTATCGATATGGCAAGATTTCTTTTTTATCAATGAATTCTTCTCATATATAAATCCTTTCATAAAACTTCATCGATTTTTAAAACAAAAATTCATAAATAAATGAAAAATTCAAATAAATCTTAATAATTATGTCAATGCTAACGTTGCTCTCATCGGTGTTGTCTCTTTGTTTACTTCTTTTTTTTATTTCTCCCAACTAGCGGCCACTGATGTTAGCATCTACACTACGTAAATTCAATATTTATATAATTTTTTTTGAGTTTCCTTAACCTCAACTAAAGAAAAGAGAAAAAAAATATATTTATCCATGTTCATGTGAATATGTAAAAAAAGGTCGCCCGTGAAATGTCAGTGTCATTTGTAAAATATTAAAAATTGTCTTGTCTTCCTAAACAATTTTTGTATTTGTGTTTTATTTTTAATGTAACCAGTTGTAGACGTTGTCGATATGAATGAATATCAACGGCAACGTTGACGCTAACTTTAACTTTATTCGCGACGGCGTCATCGCTCTCCCTCTCTCTCTCTCTCTCTTTCTGCTTCTATCTTTCGCCATCAAAACTGTAAGACGTCTGTTGGGCGCCAATATAACTGTATGTGTGTAAGAAGAAAAAATCGGAAAAAAAAGACGACGCTGAATTGTAAACAGCAAAACAAACTAATGTCACAAACAAAATAAGAACAGACTAAGAAAAAGAGAGACTTCACTTCTCTCTCTCTCTTTCTTAGCAGATGAGAAATAAAAAGATAAAGAAGCTGACGTTGTAGCTGATGCAAAAGGAATACTTTTTAAAAATCTCTCAGCTGATGAAAAAGAAACAGACTTAATGGAAGCTGCTGCTGTTACGGGCAGAAAATAAAAACAATAAGAAGATTACATTTCTATCTGCTTTTTTTGCGAAAAATTTGTTTTTTTTTTTTTATAAAAAAAATTTGCCAGAATTCGAATTTTTGAAATTTTTAAAACTATAAATTGTTTTTTGTGTGCAAAATTAGAAGTATCTACAAAAACAACACAACATTTTCTAAACCATTCACTATTTTTAATTAAATTTTATACTTGAAAAAAAGAAAACAAATGCGAAAGAGAACAAAGAGTTTCTTCAACAAAAACAGCTTAAAATTACAAAAAAAAAAAAAAAAAACAAAGCAAGCACTCAAAAAAAAAGTGACAACACCAACTACAAAGTGCACTTACAACAACAGCGGCAAATAAAAAATATTCACATACCCAAAAAGCAAAAATTTGAGAGAAAGAGAGAGAGAGGAGGGAGAATAAAAAAAGAATGAGTGTGAGCACACATCAAACAACAAACAACATGAATTATTTTACTTTTAGTAAAAAAAAACGAATGCAATTGCAAAATGGAAAGTGCAATGGTGCAAAGTATCATAATTGGGCAAAATTTATACGATTTCATAATTTTATACTAATTTTTAGTGAATTTTAATTGTTTTGTTGTTTGTTTTTAATAGTTGTGCTTTTTTCCCACAGAAATTTTAATTTTTCTTATGTGAACATTTTTATTAATATGAAGTCTATTCGGTAAATACAAACGTCAATATAGTATATAGTGGCTACTACAGTGGCCAACTCGGCCGACTACAGCTGACTAATTTTTGAAAAAAATTTTCTAATTCGTCTGAAACTTGTTTTTCGGGGGTTTTCGGGGTCGCTAAATTCAAATCTGTAAATAGAATTTCAAAGTTCAAAATATAGCGGACAAATTTTTGCAAAGTTATTCAAATTCGTTTAAAACTTGTTACTCAGGGGATTTTAGGGTCGCAAAATTCGAATCTAAAACTGAATTTCAAAATAGCGAACGACTTTTTTTAAAACTGATCTAGTTCGCATCAAGCTTGTTATTTGTCATCAAGGCGTTGACAAGCATGGAATACCCTTGTCGCCTTTTCAACCGTATTATATAAAGGTATGAGTTCCAGCTTAGCTTTTTATCAAGGGCTAACCCAATGTATTTAGCTTTATCTGAAAGTACCAGTTCTTGTCCATTAAGTCTGATTATCTTAAGATTAAGAGATTAAGCCTTCTTCTCAATGTGAAAGGAACTAGTATTGTTTTGTTCGGGTTGATTGTTAACTTTATCGGAACACTACTTTAAAGTGGTATTATGAGCTTCTTACATTCAGTTTGATATAACGGCACCACCGGTGCCCTTTCGGTTTGGTTGGCTTGATGTCAGTTTTTAATCTGGTAAATGGCCTGCTTTTGGTTTGATTTTAGTTTTAGGTTTTAATCTCAAAATTTGTCTGATTTATTGTTTTGTTTTTGATTTAACTTTTTGTCTGGCTTATTATATTCAGAGTTTTGATCTGATTTTTCTTCTAAGCTTTGGTCTGGCTTTTCTTGACGGGCTACGTCTGCTTTTCAGTTTGGCTTCAGGTCTGATTTTCGGTCTTGTTATCAATATAATTTTTATTCTGGCTTTTGGTTTGATTTTTCACCTCACTTTTTGGATTTGTTTCGATTTTTGTTCTGGTATGCATTCAGAACTTTTGATCTGATTTTTGTCTAATTTTTAATTAAAGTTTTAATTTGACTTTTAGCTCTACTTCGAGTTTTGTTTTAGGTCTCATTTCTGATCTGAATTTTGTTCAGTTCTAGGTCAGTTTTTATCTGGTTTTGTTCCAGGTTTCTGTCAGGTTTATCGTTAAAGTTTTGATCTGATTTCGGTTGTAGTTCTTGATCTGTTTATTTTTCTGATTTCTGGTTTAATCTTTGCTTTGGTTTTTAAAATGATTCTCAAACTGTTTTTTGGTTCAGGTTTTTTTCTGCTTCTTTGTTTGGCTTTCTGGTCTAATTTTTGTTCTAATTCTTTACTTTACTTTAGGTTTGATTACTATTTGATTTTTGGTTAGCCTGATTTTTGCATTGCAAGTCTTTGATTTTTTGTTGTTGTTTTAGTCTTATTTCCTGTCAGATTATTGTTCTAATTTTTGGTTTAACTCCTGGTCGGGTTTCAGATCTGGTTTAAGGTCTCCCTGTTAGCTAGTTGCGTGGTCTAGTATTGAGTTTAAATCTTGTTGTTTTTCTTTCTGTTTTTAGTTAAATTTCTTGTCTAGTTTCTAGTCTAATCTTTCTAATTTTGATCTGATTTAGTTTTAGATCTGAGATTTTTGTCCGACTTTTAAACCAATTTTTGCTTTAGTTTCTGCTCTACGCTTTGAACTATGTTTTCTAGCCGATTTTTAATTTGGTTGTTGGCCAGATTTGGTCTGGTTTTTAATCTCAATTCCATTTAAAGGTTTGGTCTGATTTTAGTTTTGAACATAAATCAATCATTTTTAGGTCTGGTTGTGCGTTTGAGTTTTGGTCTGTTTAAAAGTTTTATTTAAAGCTCAATTTTTGGACTCAATAGTTTGATTTTTATTGATATTCCGATTGGTTTTTAGTCTTCAAACTGATTTTTGATTCTTAGAAAAATTTTGTTTTGTTTTTAGTCATGATTTCGATTTGATTTTCAGTCGATCTCCTAATCTATTTACAGTCAGATTTTTTGGAGTATTTGTTTCTGAGCTCTAATTTAAATTTACGTTTGTTTGTTGGTCTGAATTATAGTTTGGCAGGTTGGAAAATTCTTTCCCGTTCCTTGCCGAAAATAGTTTCCATTTCACTTTGATCAATTGGACTTTCTGCACTACAATTTATTTGTTGTCTAATTTTCTACTTGTTGTTCTTTTTTCTGTTTTGGTTTTTTGTGTTTTTGCAACGGACAAATAATAATGTTGGACAAAAATACTTCAAAGTATTTTCACAATATAAAAGTTAAAAAAAATGTGAAAAAAAGAAGAAAAATACGAGCGTGAATACAAAAATGTTCAAAAGCACAAAACGAGCACACAACAAAAAAACTTTTGCAAAATCCTGATATAAAAAGTGGCGTAAAATATTATGAGTTCGAAAACCTTATATGTGTTTTTTCGTGTCTGTTGACGTGAATGTACTCAGGACTACGTGCGTGTGTGTAACTGTGGCTTTATATGAAAACTGTCTTTTTATACATATACAAATTATTTGATTGGTGCAGTTTTAATCTTTGTGAGGAATGAAATCATTTGTTCTCGCAGAACTTTTTTCTTATTTTCCAGGTCAATCCTATTTTAAACAAACTCAACTGAACCTTACGTAAAAGTAACTGGATTGTAATAAAAACTCAAACAACGTCTAGATTATGGAATTTTCTTTAAGTATAAGAAGTAGAACACACAATTATTCATCTAAAAGAAGTGGATACCTATTTCAGTTGCCAACAATACTCATACGTCATGTTGAACGAATTTAATTTTATTCAATGCCAACAAACTTTTCATCGAATTGTTTTGTTTAATTAAATAGCAAAACAAATTCATACAAAATATTGTTAAAAAATTTTAATTGTGCTTTTGTACAATTATCACGCATTTATTCGTAACTATTTAAATTAAAATTTAACAACAACTAATAAATATGAAAAATAAATAACTAGTTCAAAATAATATTTTTTTTTTTAATTTTTCAAATAAATATTATTTTATATATGCATTGAATTTATACAGGGTGCTTCGGAGTTTGAATAATTTTTACAAAAAAAAAAATATATATAAAAGTCTTAGTAAATTTTTCAAAATAAACTTAAATAATCCTGAATTTAATTTCACACATTTCGAATTTCACACATTTTAGAATTTTCCAAAGTGACCTCAAAAAATTTCGAATTAATTTTGCAATATTCCAAACTTGATTTCAAATTTCTTAGCATTCATAGAAACGATATTCAATCAATGTCAGAATATTCCAAATTAATGCCAGATTATTCAAAATCAGTTTAAAAATATTAAGAAGATTTTTCCAAAAAATTTCAATGGCTGCACTAATTCAGCTAGGAATTAAAAAAGCAAAAAATATATATATCGTTTCACTTCAAACATAGAAAAACAAATTTTCAACACTTAATTTTCCAAACCTCTCTGTATTTTTGGAAACTTTCGGTAGTATAAAAAAAAATTATGCGATTATTGCATTTAAATAAATAAATTTTTAATTGAAAACGCTTAATGTTCTAATTAAATTAATGAAATATAAATTAAATTTATCTAAAATTAACATTTTAGAGTACTGTTTTTATGACAATTTAAAGCATATTAAATTTTATACATGGAAATAGCGCAAGGGCAGCACATACATATACACAAACAGAGCAACGCATTACATATGATGATTGCCATGTTCCTGCATAATTCAGTTTCAGCGCCAAAATGTGTGCGCATATTTTTTTGGATTTTGTCTTTGTCGTTTTGAAGTTTTGAATTTTTTATATATATCTTCAAACAAGCTTTTTTCTTTGATAGATTTACATTTGCGATATACACACAAACAAACTCGAATGAATGGAACTCATGCATTTGCTCTATTTGCATACACTAGAGAGGCGTATTTGAATAGGATTTTTAGAGGTCAAATTCATGTCTTCCACTCACTTTCAATAGGATTTGGATTACTGGAAATGTGAAGCAATTTCGTAGTATATTTAAAATTTTTTAAAATTTAAACTTTCGTCCACTATTTTTCTTCTATTCTCTATCCCTTTCTTCTCTCCTTCTTTGTCCATTTATTTCTTTTCTTCACTCTTCTTCTCCTCTCCTACCCTCTTCCTACCCTTTTTTCCATCACTCCACAACTTATCAGGGCATTATGGTTATTAATTATAATAATTTTTTCATCTATTTAATTTAAAATCTTCGTTCACATTTAGGGTTTAAAAACTTTAATATGAGTCCGAGAACCTGAACCTAAGAACCTCAACTCAAACCTGAAAAGCTGAACCTGACAACCCGAAACTGAACCTGAACCTAACAACTGAAATGTAAGAACCTGAACCTAAGAACCTGATCCTATAAACCTGAACATAAGTAATGGAACTTAAGAACCTGAATCTAAGCACCCAAACCTGAGAATCTGAACCTAAGACTCTGAACCTAAGCACCTGAACCTGAGAACCTGAACTTCAGAACCTAAAACTGTGAACCTGAACCTAATAACCTGAACCTAAAGACATGAAACTGATAATCTGAACCAGATAACCTGAGAACTTGGACCTGAAAGATTTAACTTAAGAACCGTTACCTAAGAACTTAACCCATTAAGGACGAGCGGAACCAAAATAGATAGATCAAGAAAGTAACTTGAGAAAAAAATTGTTTTTGAACCTGGCTCAGGGACGGCTCAGCAACAAAGTGCCATAGACACTACGGGGTTAAGAAGCTGAACCTGAAAACCTGGACCTGAGAAACTAAACCTGAGGACCTAAACCTGCGAGCCTGATCCTGTAAACCTAAACATGAGAACCTTATCCTAAAAACCTGAAGCTGAGAACCTGAACCTAAGAACCTGAAACTGAGAACCTGAATCCGAGAATCAGAACTTAAGAACCTGGATCTAAGAACCTGAACCTAAGCACCTGAATTTGAGAACCAGAACTTGAAAACTTGAACCAAAGAACCTGAACCTGAAAATATAAACCTGAGAACCTGAACCCGAGATCCTGAAAACCTGAACCTGAGAATCTATACCTGAACCTAACAGTTTGAGTACCTGGCTGAACCTAGATTTGAAAGCCTGAACTTCAGAACTTTAACCTCAAAACTTGAGTTCATGAACCTTAATCCGATAACATTAACCTAAACTTCATAAACTGACCTCCAAAAACTGAATTTGAAAAATTGAGTATCAGAACCTGAGTCTGAGAACCTCAAACTGAAAGCTGAGCCCAAGAACCTGAAACTGAATTGCTGAATTGCCTAAGAAAATGAACCTCAGAACTTGAACCTGAAACTCTGTCTTTACTTTCAATTTTTTCGTTCAAGTTCTTGTTTAAGTTCAGGTTCACATTCATGTGCGCACGGTCAATTTATCTTTCAAGTTTGAGTTCAAATGTAGTTTTATTTTCAGCTTTTGGTTCAACTTATGGCTCAGAATCATGTTCAGATTTACATTGTCAGGTTATCAGGTTGTCAAGTTCAGTTTTATTTCATGCCCAAGTGCATATTTTTTTTTCAAACCAAAAAGTTATATTTTCCTCTCTTCAGTAAATACGCTAAACGACGCTGTGCACCTTTATGTATATACGTATACATATGGTTATATGTTTGTATGTAAGATACATGCATTTGTTAACGTATATCTGTTCTACATTCCACATATATTTTTGTGTCTCAAAGGAAAATAGAATAGCAGTAGCGTCAGCAATAGCAGCAAAAAACGGTAGACTATCTACAAAAAAAAAAAAAAAAATACGTTGTCTATGGCAAAAACACACCGAAAAGTATAAAAAGAAATTTCCATTTCATTTTCATTTTAAATATTTTCTACCACAAAATTCCTACTTTCGTTTTTTTTTGCAATTTTATAAAAAAAAGGCGCATTTAAACTGACATTTTAAATGACAAGCACCGACTTAAGCGTGTGCTCAGTCTCTTATATAAAATAGAAGGGAGGTGTAAGTTAAAAACAAAAACAAGTAGAAAGGATCAATTGGTACATGTGCGCGTTTTAATAAAGTAGCTTACGACTGTCATGTGACATCAACGATATTGGCAACAAACCAAAAAATAAAAGGTGGCAAATGGAGGCATGACAGACATGTGTGTTTGTGTATGGGAGCAAATGAAACGATTAAGGTAAAGGCTTATGTTTAAGCATGTATGTGGATGAGTGTTTAACTCTGTCGTATTTTATGTGGTTAAAAAGGAAATATAAGTTTTTTTGGTGTCTCAGCGAAGCTAGACAAAATTTAAGAATAATTCCAAGATTGAAAATGAAAGCAAAAATATTTAAAAAATTTACAAAAATTATAAGAATCAGCAAAAATGTCTGGACTTAGATAAAAAAAAACAATTTTTTTTTTTTGCATAAACCACACAAATAAATGACTGAAAGATTTACTAGAAGCATACATTATCCACATCGAGATAAAAGTCCAATTTTGTTTTGTATTCACTAAAACTAAATCTTTAACCAAAGAAAATCTTTACACAAAATCTTTAGCCAGCATGCTAAAGATTTATTGTTTATGAAACCCGCACACACATAGGTACAATTAAAGTTTCTACTTTTACACACATGCCATAAATGTCCATTTAGCTCTATATATTTATGATTTTATACCTTTTTGATTTTAAAATTTATGTTCATTTTATTCCTTTATACTACAAATATACATACACATATACAATCTATACTTGATAGTGAAATGAACTGAAATCCCCATCTACAAATGTCATCAATAATTTATCTATCTTTGTACAAATATTGCTCTTTTAAGTGGGTTAAAATGATAACACAAAAAAGTATAACACAAATACATACACAAACAATAAAAACTATGTATGTGCAAAAAATGGGCAAAAAAAATAAAAAACAACAGAAACAATGATTGCAGACACATTGACATACTTAGTTGTAGATACCTACCTATATACAAATAAATGTAGGCACATAGAAACGCAACATAAACAAGGCGGACAAATTTCCCTGTAGGAAATTGTTATCATTGATGATAAAATGGCAATTTAGATATTTTTAAAAATTTCTTTATATGTTTTTTAATAAGCTGAGTTTTAATGAGTTAACAAAGAGTTGAGCTAAAATGAAGTGAACGTAATCTTGAACCCGAAAATGAAAGTGAACATGAGCCTGAACACGAAACCAAAGCGTGAATTTGAATATGAGCCAGAAAATGAAGGTCAACGTGAAACTGAAAGTGAAATTAAACTTGAAATATGAAATGAAAATATATATATACATATAAGTTCATGAATGTGAACTTGTAGTAAAAATTTAAAATGAAACTGAACATGAAGGTAAACTTGAACATATACCTGATCCTGAAGGTGAAACTGAACACAAAATTGTACGTGAACATGATCATGAACCTGAACGTGAACGTGAACCTGAATCTAAATCCGAACCTGAACCAGAACCTGAACCTGAAACTGAACTTGAACTTGAACCTAAACCTGAACGTGAACCTGAACGTGAACCTGAACGTGAACCTGAACCTAACCCTGAATCTAAATCTGAACCTGAATCTGATTTCGAACCAGAATCTGATCTGAACCTAACCCTGAATCTAAATCTAAATCTGAACCTAACCCTGAATATAAATCTAAATCTGAACCTAAACCTATTCCTGAACCTAAACCTGAATCTGAACCTAAACCTGAATCTGAATCTAAACCTTAATCTGAACCTGAAACAGAACCTAAATCTGATCATGAACCTAAATCAGAAGCTGAAACTGAACCAGAACTTGAACCTGGACCTAAATCTGAACCTGAACCTGAAACTGAACCTTAACCTGAAGCTGAACCTGAACCTGAACCTGAACGTGAACTAGGATATCAGAACGTTAATCTAAACGCAAATCTGAATGTGAATCTGAATGTAAATCTGAACATGAATGAGTGAATATGAAACCTAAATGTGAATTTAAATATGAACCTGACCATGAAAATGAACGTGAAACTGAACCTGATCTGAATTTGAGCTAGAACAAGAAGTTGAAGATGTTAGTGAAAGTGAATCTGAAAGTGGAAAATTTGACTCAATTGCCTGAACCTAAGAAGCAAAATTTGAGAGCCTGAAAATTTAAAACTTAGCTTGAAAACTTGAAACTGAGAAAACTTACGAAATTGAACTTGACTACCAGAAGACTTAAAGGACTTAAAAACCTAAGCCAAGAAATATAAACCTAAAAGGCTGAACCTGAGAAACTGAACTAGGGAACCCGCATCAGAGGTCAAGAGCTTGACGACCTAAGCAAGAAAATTAGGGCCTTAATCTAAAAACTGGAAAGCTGAAAGCTTGAAAACTTAAAAAATCTAACTTGACAACCTGAGAACTTGAAAACGTAAAAAGGACCTAAACCTGAAAAGCTGAGAAACTGAGCCTAGGAAACTGAGCCAGAAATATTGAGCTTGAGAACCGAAGCAAGAAAACATAGACCTTAGCAACTTAACTTAAGATCCTAAACTTAAGGGCTTAAATTTAAACTGAGAATCAGAAAATTTGAAAACTTAAAATTTCCAAATTGGAACCTGAAGACCTTAAAACGTAAGAACTTGAGAACCTGAACCAAAAAAATTGAAACTTGAGGAGCTGAAGCTGTGAAGCTGAGTGTGGGAATCTGAATCAGAGATGTTGAGCTTGATGACCTAAGCAAGAAACTCTTGAACTAAGAAACTAAATTTTAGTGCCTAAACCAGGGCCAGACTTTAGAGCTTAAAACTGAGGTGCTGAGAAACTGAGCCTAGGAAACTAAACTTAAGCATTTGAAGCTTAGAATCTCAACCTCATAGAATTCTGAATGGTTTTTTCTGTTAATTAGCAATGAGACCACAAGGTAGTTCGGGGAAGAGGGTGGAGGGGGAAATAGGAGGAAAAAGATAACAAAAGGAGCGGGGAAAGGAGAAGGTCAAATTTTCCAATATTTTATGTTTTGCTAGTGAATCAACTAAGTTTTTTATCGAATGAATAACTTCATTGCAATAGTTCCATTTGGGTATGAATATCATACATACACACACATGCACACATACAAACATTTAAAACAAGCACAAATAAATAGACATAGAGGTAAACCGAACGAAGACTTTTACTGGCATATGCAATTGTAGTGTTCTATGATCTACTTAGTAAATGGAAAGGTTTTTGTATGTATATGTAAGTATGTATGCGCAAACGTCACATACAAAAAACAAGTGTTTGCTTGGATGTATTTAAAGTGTTTCTATGAATATGAGTATGTGTGTGTGAAATCGTTATATGTAACATAGCAGCATATACATAACTAGAACAAAGATAAACCAGAGACAGACGACAAAAAATAAAAAAAAACGTCAAATGCCGTTTAGGGATTTGAGTTTTTTTCACACAATCTGCTTTCATGTTTTTTTTTCAATAGCTTTTAAACTGTTAGAGAATTTTATTTTTGATGTAAAATTTAATTGTTTTTTTTTTATTTTTATTGTAGATACACAGTAAAACACATACTCCAAAGGAAGTTTGAAGTTCTTAAATCATTTAAACAGCATAAATATATTTAGTTAGAGTTAGAGAAAGTGATTTAGCTGGTAAATGTTTATAATTTATTATACATGCATTTATTTTTATTATTGTTAACAATATAAATCTTTTGCAAAGCAGAAAATTCTAAGCAATAAAAGCATATAAAATTTCTTCTTTTTGTTAATATTTATTACAATAAGAAATCAAATGCAGACATCTCTAACGATAAGCAAAATATGTTTATCTCTTTTTTACTTGACTTTGGCTTGAACATAAATATCAAATATGCATATAAAATACATTGAATGTGTGAATTTGGCAACACAAAAAAAGAAAGAAGAAGGAAATATAGAAAAGTTGCGTGTTCAAGCAAAATTTGTTTAATTGCTTACTTTTGAGCTTGTGGGAAAAAAATATTTAAATGAAATACGCTTATGGTTTTTCCAAATAATTTTTTTTTTTTCAGTTGGATTTAAAAAATTTTTTGTGCTCGACTGACTGAATCATTCAAACAATGATGACCTAATAAAAAATTTATCTTTAGCAATTTAATATTAACATCAGCCTAAAACTATGCCACATTTAGAGAACAAATAGCATAATTCTGGCAAAATCAAATTATCAAGTCTTTTTCTTCCTTCTCGTCATTTTTACCCTTTCCTCTTTTTTTGTTCCCTCCTTTTTTCCTTTCTCTCTTTCTTCTTCCCTCTCTCCCCCTTTTCCCCTTTTCCTTTGGGATTTCATAAAATTTATATGACCACACGGGAAATTTTATACCAAACCAAACTTGTTGCCTTGCCACACTCCAATATAGCACTTTCATTTTATTTTGGTTATGCTCGTTAAAGCTTTTCTCTTACGCCCCCAATCAACTAATTCATTTTAATCTACAACAAATTAAACACACACTTGTGATTTAATTCACTCACACAATACAACTTAATCTAAAGATTATTGTTTGGCTTCATTTACGAATCAATACACGTTAACTCACACACACACAAAAATAAAGAATGAAAATCACACAGAAAATTATACCCTTAAATGACCGTAAGCGTTAAATAAAAGGAATAAAAAAACACAATCTATTAAATTCTACGAGTATTATAGATATTATATACGGGCGAGATTAAGTTGGTTTTATTGTGGCTCAAATTGTTTTCAACAATTGCAGACAATAGACTATAAGCAGAAACCAAAAAAAGAATGCTTCACTTAAAGTATTTAAAAGGGCATTAAGTTATTAAAAGTAAAAAAAAAATATTAGAGTTCATTGGTATTTGGAAAATTTCTTCCATTTGTAATTTGTAAGTGTAACTGGTATATTTATCAACAATACAAAAATCATACAGAATAATTTTTTTTTTCTTCAATATATCCTTTCATTAGAAACTTCAGTTAGAAGTTGGAAAGACAATGCAATGAATTTTTAATGAGTTTTTAGAGAATATTTCTAATTTTTTGAGTATACAGAGCACTTAATGAATTTTTTTTTTTTAATTTATAAAGAGTTTTCTTTTCAATTTATCTTTAATAAATTTTATTAAATTTTTATTGCATTTCTAATGAAATTACAATAATTTTTTAACAAATTTCCAAACAAAAATGTATGAGATTTCGAATGCATTTTTACTGAAATATAAATAAATTTTTAATAATTTTTGAAGAATATTTCAACAAATTTTTACTGATTACTAATAAATTTTTTGAAAATATTTAATAATTTTTTAATAAATTTTTATTTATTAACGTGCTCAAAAATCAAAATTTTCAGTGAAATTTTTCATGAAATATTTATTAAATTTTAAATGAGTTTTAAAAGAATTTTAAGGGAATTTTTCTTAATTTGTAATAAATTTAACTATTGAAAATTAAAAAAAAAAATTGAATAAAATCTTATTTAAAATTTTTTTTTGAGTTTTCATCGAAAAATCTTAATAAACTTATTAAAAATTAATTCGAAATTTCAATAAAAAATTTTCTAAAGTCTCTTTAAAAATTCATTTTAAGTTCATTTAAAATTCAAAAATAATTTAAAGTATGAAAACTTATTTTAAAATTCTTTAAAAAATTCATAAAAATTTAATTGAAATTCACAAAAATTTTTTTAACAAAGTTTAAATGAATTTCCAATATTTCGAATTCATTAGTAATTTCTTAGAACTCTTTAAAATTTAATAAAATTCAATTTAAAATTCAATAAAATTGTGTTAAATGTTCATTAAAAATTAAATTGAAAAAGCATTTAAACGTTCATTTAAAACTCATTTCAAAATCACTAAAAATTACATATGAAAATAAAAATTCATTTCAAAATTCAACAAATTTTTTTTTTTTATGAATACTTAATAAAAATTAACTAAATATACACCAAAAATCACTTAGAAACTGCGCCGATCGAAATTGTCCGCTACAAAAATTATCAAGCCTTTTGAACCAATAGTCCAATTTTTATAAACTTAAGTACTTATTTTATTTTGTAAATTGTTTTTAGATTTGAAAAAAATAAGAAAGCAAAAAATACTTTTTAATAAAAAGTTTTAATGTTTTTATGGTAGGGTCCGACACCCTCACAGCTGCTGAAGACCACTTTCTTTTGATGTCTTAATGGTCTTAGGTCACTTTTTTTTTGTAAGCTCCATCTCCCTTTTTACTAAAGCCCAGTATCTGACTTTTTTGCAAGCATTCCTTCACATATATTTCGCCGTTGATTATACCTGATGTCATGAATGAGCTGCTTCTTTTGTCACAACTGCAAATTGCCTGCCCAACAAATAACTTTTTTGGAAGTTTTGTCATCACTTTGGCTTTGAATTTGTCCGCAAAATTTCTTTGAGAATCGGCTGAATGAAAGAAATGAAATGAAATGGAAAGGAATGAAAGAATGGCCAGAAAGCTGGAAAAAGTCAGCTAAATCGTTAGCCGCGTCATCCATTAAGCAGCATTCGAATTTCTTAACAAAATATTGTTTCAACTTTTTAGCTCGTTATTTTGCGGATTCATTCTTGGCGGCGTTTCTATCCGGAACTTTTAGCACCCTGTACGTCTTCAACCCAGCTTCTTTTTTAGCCCTGCGCACTAATGTTTCTGAGACATCAGCCTTTCTCGCCAATTTCCTGCACAATATGCTTGGATTTGCTTGAACTTTCCTCGCCTTCTCACGATCCTGTGTCCCTTTCTTTTTACTTGAACCTTTCTTCCGAGCAATACACAGTTTTTTTTCAGGCATTTAATTACGCGAGAAATGATTTTAGGGTTAACCCCTACATCTTTGGCAATTTTTTAAAAGACAACTGTGGTTATTTGACATCCAATTTGCTTGCCATTTTGCAAATAATAAATTTTTATTAGGCGACACATAATATTTTTTGACATTTTATTCAGAGCTTATAAGATAAAAATTTTGAATTTGAATCTTTCAACATCACAGTATGGGAAGAAATATAACGGACAATTTTATTCGGCGAAATTCATAAATACTCTTTAGAATTTATTTAAAATTCAGTAGCAATTCATTAAAAACACATAGAAAATTATTTAAAAATAAATAAAAATTTAATTCAAATTTTATTAAAGATTCATGAAAAATTCGTTTAAAAATACATTTAAAATTCCTTGTTTGAAATTCATTAATAAAACGTTAAAAATTGATTTAAGATTCATTTGCAGTTCACTAAATTCATTTCAGCTTATTAAAAATTCAATTAATTTTTTTTAAATTTATTTTAATATTTATTGAAACATAAATTGAAAATCCACTATGATTCACGGAAAAATTCGTTACGAATTCTTTGAAGATTTATTAAAAATTCAGAAAAAGTTCATTAAAAATTTAATAAAAATACTTTAAAAATTTATTTAAAAATCATTAAAAATTCATTTTGAGTTCATTAAAATTCAGGCTATTCTTTGAGGCGGAAGTAATGGCTATTTATTTATCTTCCAAGTTATATCACCATCGCGCACTATTAAACAAAACTACCTTGAGGAAGCAAAAAGATCGTGGGTAGCAGAGCGTACTTGTGGTACTGCCAGGCTAACATAGACCACTATGGACAACAGACAGACCAGACAGCTACTAAAACTTAGTAGAAACTTTATCGGCATTACGACTTCGGTGCTCACGGGTCAGTGCATAATGGGGAGATATACTGCAAGACTACGGATGCCATTCAATGACTTCTGTGTGGAGCTGCGGTTCTGAAGAACAAGAAAAAACGGTCCTCCATTTCATGTGGAAATGTCTATCTCTGGCTAGGAGGAGACTAAAACTCCTGGGCTCACCTTTTTAATAGTCTGTCCGAGCCATCATTCATAAGTATTAAGGACTCTCCGTAAATGAGAGAGTTGCGTCGTACTGGGGTATCACAATGAGCCTAATATGTGCTTAAGCGTGCTTTCCAGCAGAAGGCCATCACTCCAACCTAACCAAACCTAATTAAAATTCATTTAAAATCATAACGAAACTCATTAAGATTTCATTTAAAATCGTTAAATTATTTTAAAACTGGTACTTATACTTAAAGAGCGACTCATTGCTCACATAACTCGAAGAGCCTTTGAGCTGTTCTAGGAATGGTAGAAAAAATTCATTTTTCTATGATGTTCTAGATATATGCTAGTTCAAAAGATAAACTCCCCCTGCCGGAACATTCCAAAAATACTAATGTTAATTAAAACATAATGAAAACCACACCTACTCTCCTAATACATTAAGTCCTTAATAATATTTTACCCCTTTACTACGACTAATTTAAATATAAATTCTTCTAATTTTTAAACGCTTGTTTGCCAACAATTTGCGGTCAACAGTTTTTGTTGTGGTTAAGACCGACAAGTTTTCATGCCCTGAATAAAAAGAAATCCAAAAAATAAAAAAAAAATAAAAACATTAAATCATATACTAGGCACATTTTTTTTTATGTAACTAGCCGCAATAAATATAAAAGAAACTATGACAATATTGCTAGCACTATATACACGCACACACACACATAACTAAAGCATATGTATGTGTGTACATACCGAAATTACCTTCAAAGAAACATATGCAACATTACTTTTTCATGTGCTTTCTCGTGTGTATACACAGTAGAACGGCAACCCTTTTTTTTATTGTAAGTTTTATAACTATAAAATTTTTGTTGTGGTTTTTTTCTTTTCTTTTTCTTTCTTCATATACTTTTATGAATGAAGGTCAACGAGCAATATTGTACGCCTAGAAATTTTGAGAGTAAAAGTAAAGTGTGCAATAAAAATTCAAACACAAAAAAAAATAAAATAAAATAAATATGAAAAATTTCAAAAAACAGAACTAAAAGTTATAGAAAAGTTTTTAAAACTATTTGTGAATGTGTAAGAGTGTGTGTATGTGTATATATGTAACGAATGTATGCGTTTCTGTGCTGCCGTAAGATTTTGGCCGCATTTCAATGAAAGTATAAAGTTATATTTTATATACACATGTATGCAAGCATAGAAATTGAATATGTTCAGCATACATGTCGTATACGTAACTAAGTAAAAATTGAATTATTAAGTTTTATTTATTCTATTTTTCCCCATTTTTTATATTTTATTTCTTTAGGTTTCTAGTAGAAAGTGCATTTTTGTATTTGAATGAATGGAAAGTTTTGTTTTATGATTTTTTTTTTTTTTTTTTTTTTTTGGAACTTGCATAAAGTATTTAGAATAGAAAGTTTATTTGAAAAGCATAATTTGATTGCATTTCATTTAAATTTGAAATGAAAGTTTTTAAATTTATGAGTTGGTGGCTAAAAGAACAACTGAGCTTTAGAATAAGCCAATATGTGATGAGAGCCAATTTCATAATTAATTTCATTATGGTTATTGGTATACTCTATTAAAAACATTATCTGGCTTTCCAGTTACATTTGTTCAGAAATACTGAGTGTTTATACTTTTTAAACTGGAGTTCAAAGGCGGCAGGCGAATGGCATAATAAAGTGATTATTGAAAAGTTTTAACCTCACCAAAGAACAGCGCAGGTCTATAATTTTGAGTTTCTTTCACAGGAGGCGTAGATACTGCCGATCAAATGATTAGCTCCTACAGTACCAAACGCAAAACAAATCGATGGCTGAAAGTTGTGTTTGCAAATATGCTGAATATATATACGCGTTAAATGGATTCAGAATTTTTTTCCGAAATCGATGTGTCTTGAGCACTATCCAAATCGTGGCAGACCAGAGTTTTTACGGCAAGTAAAACTTTCTTGGTCTAACCAATAAATGATAAGGTGTTCTAGAGCACCTCAACAACAGTTCTCAGTAGAGCTATTGGCTGAGCACCATCTTCAGTTTCCATAGCCTCCTCAAGCAGTTCTACTTCACACTTACTAGCTAGAAAGCGTGGCATTAGCAGTTACGGCAAATTTAAATTTGACGTGAAGTGTGTTATCTGCGGCAAATTTATTTGCAAAATATTCTGTATTTTGAAGTTTAGTTAAAGAAAAATATTTAATGGACCAAATCCTTCCTTAATAAAAGATTTGTAATTTTCAATTTTTCTCCCCACCCTTCCAGCTCCCCCTTTTATGTTAGCCACTTGCTTTTTCTGAAAAAAACGTAGTATCAAGTTTAAAAGTTATGAAGAAAATGTGGAAAAAAAATGGACCAAATGGGCTTAATCCAACAGCAGTGTTAATAGATTTTTTATGTGTATACAAGGGTTGCTACTTAAGTTTTAAGATATGGCAACACCAGTGTAGATTTGTCAAATCTGACATCAGCATCGTAAATTTTGACATTTTTAATGGTTAACGTACTCAGAACGTTTTGTCATACGAGTACTATTTGTGTTGTTTACAGTGATTTGAAAAATTCATTTCGGCCAAAAATATACTTAAATCGTGACCATTTTCGTGCATTGATTTTTTATGATTTTCGACGTGGATCAACTCAGCAACAGTCTGTCGATCAACTCTTTTCTACTTTTAGTGATGAAGTACCATCCCGAGCCACCGAGTTTCACTGGTTTTCGAAATTCAATCGTGGTCGTAGTTTCTCCAAGTCGGATTTCGTTAAGGTCGTTGCGCCAAAAAACATCGATGCTGTGCGTGAATTGATATTGCAAGATCGGCAGGTGAGTTATCGTGAGATTAAGGCATGCTTGGAAATTAGTTTCACTCGCATAAATTCAATATTGCATGAACATTTGACTTGTTCGCATATTTTGACAATTGCCCAAAAAAAGGTTCGTGTCGATTGGCGCAAAGAAACGTTGAAAAAATACAATTGCAATGCTTCAAAAGGCGTCTATAGGATCGTAACAGGTGACAATGGATATATGCATATGAGCCCGAAACTAAACAACAATCGAAGTGAGCCAAATCCAACAAAAGTTGTTCGCGCGCGAAGCACTTCGAAGCAAATAGTCGCATGTTTTTTTCGGAAAAACTGATCATGTAGCCACGGTGCCATTAGAGTAACGTAGAACAGTCAATTGAGAATGATACACCATCATTTGTTTGCCAGAAGTGTTCGGAGAAATAAGGAAAACCAACCGCCAAAGACGAATCATTCTCCACCACGACAATGCGAGCTCTCACACATCGGCTCAAACGAAAGCCTTTTTGAGCACTCAAAACATCGAACTGATGGGTCATCCGCCATACAGTCCCGATTTGGCACCCAATGACTTCTTTTTATTCCCTCATATCAAAAATAAATTGCGAGGTCAACTTTTTTCGGTTAATGCGTTCAAGCACAAAGAGTTGCCCCATTCAGAGTGGAAAAAGTGCTTCGAAAATTAGTTCAAACACATGCAAAAGTGCATTCTTTTTCATGGAGAATACTTTGAAAAACAATAAAGCCATTTTCAATGATAAATATTTGTTTTTACTTGTTCTATCTCAAAACTTAAGTGGTAGATTCAACATTAAAAATTCTATGAAAAATACTTAATTTAATGGCTGGGTCTCAAAGAACCTACAATTTCATATGCCTATTTCATATTTTTAAAAAAAATTATCGAAAATATTACCTATAAATTAAAATTACCTATTAATTACTCATACGCCACCAATGACGAATGCCATTGTGTCTGCAAAAGATAACAAACATTTTTCCCCCCTTTTTTGGATTTTTTTTTGTTTTTTTTTTGCCATGTTTTAAGGTAAAGATAAAGCACTTAAACACGTTTTATGTACTTTGCTTAAAAAAGAAAAATCTTAAAACAATTTAAAAAGCATTTGGAAATTCATTTTTTCGTTTGCTCTTATATTAGAACAATTCAAATCTGCTTTGTCGCGAATTTCATAACGATAGAAGCAACAGCAATGATGAAAGCATATGCTGTGCTATCAGAATTGTACACAGCTACCCCCCTCAAGTACTAATAACAGGCAAACAGCCAAACAGACAAGTTTGAATATGTACAAAAATCGGCCCTAAGGGCAAAACGACAAGCACAACTGAAGAAAAAAAAAAATGAAATGAAAAAAATAGAATGAAAGAAAAAACACAAAACAATACAAAAAAAAAAAAAAAAAATTGTAAAAAAGAATTGCCAAGAAAAATATGAAGTAAGTTTACGCGCTAGCGCTCTACTGTACCAACAACTGGCAATTTGTAGGTCAAACGTAATGAAATTGCCGCGTTGTTGAATTTCACGCTGCTCTACTGCTGCTCAATGTCGTTTTTGTTGTAGCTGTTGGACTTGCTATTGCTGTTGTCGCTGTTTCTGTTGCTAGTGGCACTGGTGGTTTGTGTGTTGTACGTTGTACGTTGTTGCTGTTTGTAAGCATTGTATTGTTTGCATTGACCTACGATGACATGGAATCAGCGAATTGTTAGTAACGTCTGTTTTTGTTGTTGTATTTTGATTTACATAGGGGACTGAAAACGAAACAGATGAAAGCGGAATACACAAGACACACAACAAACCAGAAACAAGAAGCAACTGAAAGAAAAAAAGAATTTTTTTTTTTGCTTTCTGGCGAGGTCTAGAGAGACAGAGAAAAATAAATTGTAGAAACGCTGTTTTAGTACCTTCACTCACGATACACATACGCATGAAAAAAACTAAGTTTATATAGCTATAAAAATAAAAAAAAAAAATGAAAACATGTAAGTATATGCGTGTATGTGCGATTTTTTTAAGGTATGTGTAAGTTTTGTTGAAGTGTTTACTTTACATTGAATAATTTAAAACTTGCAGCTATTTTTTTATGCTTCTACTTCTGCATTTACATTTATATCTACATTTTCTTTTCACTTGCCTCACTGTTCTATGCTTGAAGTTGTACAGATGCAAGTATGTGTATGTGTGTCAGTTTGTTGGAATATTTTTATGCGTGTCGTTTTAGAAAATGAAATTTATTTACTTAAGAAATTTGCTTGCGGGACTTTCTTCTTCTTTCTTTTCTACCATTTGTCAGTTTTTTCAAACATTTTTCTTTTCCATCGCGTAGGTAAATTTTATTTATGTTTTTTATTGAATACCTACGTAGCCAACAAGTGCGAAAATTCCAGTATATTGTTGTATTTTTTTTTGTTTTCTACTGTACATTTCTCTTTCAATTTTCATTTAACATCAATTACTTCTTGAATGACAATGATAAGTATGAAAGTAAGTAAGCGGTAGCGTTAAGAAATAAAAAACGAAAATTCTTTATTTAAAAATTCAATAAAATTTTTTGAAAAAATTTCTAATATGAGTGCAGAATTTTAATTAAATATCAGAAGGGTTGGTGGAGATTTGCTTTAAGTGGGTAGAGAAGAGAATAAAGCTAAATAGATATTGTCGTCTTTTGCAGACACAATCAAATTCGTCATTGGTGGCGTATGAGTGACATTAATAATTTTCCGATATTTTTGGTGGGCTTAAAATTAATTATTTTAATTTATGTTTTTGTTACAGACCTGTGAAATTTGAACTTATGTCAACTTCCAGTGTCAAGTTAGTTATTTTCATGAAATTTTTAACCCCGAGCCTGAGCTTAACCACCGAGTTTTTTTTTCATGTTCGGATTTCGTGAAATGGTTTTATTCAAAATAGCAAAATCTAAGGAATCGAAAGCAGATTTTTTCACAACGCAATACAACCATAAAACATTCAATACAAAAAATTCAATGAGGAAGGACTAATTTAATTTTTGAATCTGGTCAACGTATTTGACAGCAAAAGCTGGCCAAAATTATTTTTTATACAAAATCGAATACTAAGCGTCCCGATATGGTTCTTGTGTAAAATGGGTGAAATCGATTCAAAACCACGCCTACCTACCATACAAGTGAAATTTTCAAAGGGCAAAATCAGCAAAATACTGAAAAGAATTCAATACAATTCGATAAATTTTTTTGTATTAACATAGATAATATTTGATACTAAAATCAACCAAATCCCTCAGTAACTACGCCCACCTACCATATAAGTGAAGTTTTCTAAGCGTGATATCACGCAAAATACTAAAGAAAATTCAATAAAATTCGAAGCACTTCTTTATATTAGCATAGATAAAATTTAATTTTAATTTAATATTATTAATTTAATAGATACAATCATCCAAATCAATTAATTCCGAAAGAGACAAGTTTGCGCTTCAATGGACTCAACAAAATGTCAACACTCGTCTTCCACCACCCTCCTAAGACTAATCAGAATCAACAGAGGTCGACTGAACAAGCCACCCCACCTGTTCTTTAAGATGCTAAAAGGCCCATGATTCCATTGGGCTTCGTAGCATCTACAAAGATGTTGTAGCGGCCAACCTTGGCCCGTCGCCCAAATGCCTTGATGCCGGCTGGTATCAAGGCCACATAAAACTGGAAGGGAAAAAAGACAAATTAGGAAATTTTTTTTCCCCTACTAGGTATACATTAGACAACCTATTGAATTTTGTTTACATTAAAATTTGAATAATTTTCTCCAACAACTAAAAGCCTACTCCAACTAAATTTAGTGCTTCGAAAGGTTATGATTTTTAGTAAAAAAAATTTAAAACTCTTTAATCCGCGATTTAATATTTCCTTTTCACTTTAAGCCAATCGATACAATTACAATTTATAACCATAACAATTTATAACAGGAAATGTAAAGGAAATTAAATAATTTGATATATTGTTAAGTCGATATATGTACACTGGCATGTGCAACTTAAAGCTTTGCACAGTAAAATATTTCTACTTAGCATATATGAGCTCGGTAATCCATAAATATAAGCATTAGCCTACATATTTATTATTTACTTCTATGTTATAAAAGTTTTTATTATTTCTACTCTTTTTTTTCTATAATATGCATCATCTACTTACTATATGAAATTATAAATATTGGCATGCAGTTGCATAGACATAGTTTTGCATTTATATACGTGCCTTAATACATACATATAAATATTTCTTCGTACTATTTTTTTTGTATGTGATAACCCAAATATTTATAGTTTTTTTTTTCCAACATTGAACAATTTCAATTTATATTTTGCACACACACACGAAAATGTATAGAAAAAAAGAAGAACTCAAAACTTTCTATTTGTATTCAATTGCAAAATTTTTGCATTTTTTTTTACTTTGAGTCTAAAGTTGTTGATTTTATTGTTGTTGAGTATTTTCTTGCTATTTGATTCTTGAGGGATTTAGTACATTTTACTTTTCAACTATTAGACTAGATTTCAATGGCAAGTTTCTTTATTCTAGAAATATTTACAGCAAGCACTTTTGATAAATATTTTATTTCGAACTTTTAAAATGTGAAGCATTACATAAATAAAAGTAAATTACAGTAAATTTTTTTTTAAGGAAATTTTATAAGGAAATTTCCTGGTAGTTCAGTTTTATACAGTAAACTACTTTTTATTGAATATAATAAAAAATTCAAATGTATTCAAAAATGTAGTAAAAATCCTTTTTTGAATAACTCTTTATTTAAAATTATGACTTACTATTTTCAATTGTAAATAGTTATTTAAATTTTGAGTAGTTTAAGTGAAAAAATAAAAAACAAAAAAGAAATTGAAAATCAGTTTGGATTTACTGGACTTTCACTAGTGTGCACTAAAAATAGACAAATTTTCTCAGTTTCTGATTAAGTACACTATTGAGTATAAAGGTATCAAGAACAAAACGTATCGATTGCAAAAAGTATCAAGTAGAAAAAAAAGAGATTTAAAAAAAGGAAGATCAGCGCCAGCATAAGGGAGAACAGAAGAAGACCTTGATTTCAAAACCATAACTTCATAAAACTAAAGGGTAAAATTGTAAAGAAAATTAAAAATAAATTGATGGTTTTGTTTTTTTTTTCACAGGAGGGACAAAAAAGAGACATAATTCAAAAAAAAAAAAATCTTAAAACTTTATTTCACAATTTTTTGTTTTTAGAATCTTTCAATTTAAAATCGTTGCCTTAAATCACTTTAAACACATTGATCTCAAAAACAGAACACAAAAATTGCATTGCACACTTTTAGGCATAATAAGTACCATTTAAATTTCTACGGCCAATTCATGCCCTTCTCGAATGGTTAATAAAAAATTACAAAGTGTTAAAAAAGAAGATGCTTTAAACAAAAAGCATAAAGGACAATAAAGCCAGCTTTTAGGAGGAAAGTGAAAGAAAAACTCAAACTGAAAACGAAGCATTTTTATATACTTCCACCTATTACTATCACCACCTTTAACTCATCAAAAATTCAACACTCTTCAATACATTAAGCATTGCAATCAACAAGATTTAACTGGAAGCTAAATAAAAAAGAGATTATGATTTGCACTTTAATCATACATTTTCTTCTCAGTTACACACAAGCACGCACATACACAGATACAGCTATAAAAGTTTATACCGTAACGAGAGAAAAAAATCAGTAAAAATTTAGCAAAAAACCGAAAAAGTAAAAGAAGTAGTTAGCATAAGAAAAAATGGGCTTAATAAAGTGATTGAAAACTCAATTTCATTTACAAATGACATTTCTAAGCCGAAAGGATTCTACTTTTTAACAGAACTTCCAAAAAAAAAAGTATAGATACCCATACTAAATACACATACAAATACACAAACGTATATGCATGTGAGCTTCGTTTCCGAGAAAGTGTCAAAGTATTGGCAACTAAGGTGTGAAATTGTGCTTTCAGCCGCAAAAAAAAAATCAAATGAAAATCTTTGTTGGAAAACTCGTCAATCTTGTGCACTCCCTTGGATACACCTTTCTATCTATTTCATCTAACCACCTCTCAAAAAGAAAAATAAGGTAAAGCCAAAGGCTACATTTTTAAGTTTATATATGTATATGTGTTTGTATAGGTATATACTTTCTGTGTGTAGATGTGCGTGTCCAACTAAAACTGACCCTTTTTCAAATTTTTGAAATTCCATTCCTTTCCTCTTTTTTATCTCATTCTCTTTTCTTTTTTTGGACTCTTTTCTTTGAGGATTTCATTAACTTGTGAAATTCCGTATAAATCTATTTGTATGTGTGTGTGTGCTTGTATACATATTTGTATGTATGTGTGTTAACATTTTACTACCCAAATAGCTTCATATTCATTTTGTGGCTTGTTAATTTCTCTTGAGCTTGAAAATTGGAGTATTTTTCTAAAGAAGATCTATTAAAAGTTAATTATTTTTAAAAGCAAATTATGTGCTTATTTCTACTATAAGATGCATAAAGTAAGCGGAACCGGTCTGCATCAATGAAAGTCTCCATCAATGATGGGCCAAACAGATAGTGAGAAAAAAGGAAGAAGAAAGAAAAAAGGAAAAGACGTAAGAAATACATTTTCAAAAACTTTCAAAGAAATTTGTCTACATTTTATCTACAAACAAATTTGGTTTATGAGCTATTGAGGTAATTTTCTACACATTATCTACATTAAGGTATGGTTTACCTGAAAATATTTTTAAAACAACCCATAAATACATAAATCCGAGAAAAAAATAAAATTTCATAAGCTTTCATTGTACATTGTAGTATTCATATTGTCTACATTATTTTCTACATTTGTTTTACTTCAGCATTTTAGCTATGCACAAAGTAATTAAGAAATTTTTGTGTTATTAAATGTCAATGAATATAGAGATATGTAAGAAGCAAATTTTTCTAAATTTTTTACATATTTTCTACATAATTTTCCATATATTAAACTATTATCTACATTTAATTTCAGTTAAACAAAAAATTTTATTCAATTAATGTGTTATTTAATGTGAGAGAATAGAAAACTGAATGAAGTTTTATACTGCTCTGTAGAATTTCTACATTATAGACTTTTTTTCTATTTGATATATTCAAAATTATTTTCTACATTAGTTTTTTTTTTATTTTATTAATTTCTACATATATTTCCTACATAAGAATTTTGTCTGTTTAAATAAGTGCCAATGAGTATATAAATACTAAATCATACTACATTTTAACATATTTTCTACATAATTTTCTATGCAATATCTACTTCTAATTTTGTTTCAACACAAAATGTTACACAATTTGTATTTAATTTAATATAAGGGAGAATAGGAAACTAAAGTGAAAAATATTTTGTACATCTCTCTATATTTTCTACATAATTTTCTGCCTTAGTTTTTTTTTTTTTTTTTTTTTTTGTCTCCATAAATTTCTGCATATTTTCTACATAAAAATTTTGTCTGCTTAATTAAATGCCAAATGAGTATTTAAATACATAAATTCTAAACTTTCCTATATTTTTTACATATTTTCTACATCGTTTTTTATATTTTTTCTACATACATGTAGCCTAACAAGAGAGAATAGAAAACTGAATTGAAAAAATTTTTATAAAGATTTATTTCTAGATACATAATTTTCTATATTATTATTTTTTTCCCCTCCATAAATTTCTAAATATTTTCTATGTCAAAAATGATTGCTTAGGTATGTGTCATTGAGAACTAAACATTTTTACATTTTTTCATATTACATATCCATATATAATTTGGTTCAACATAAGAGAGAATATAAATTGTTCAAAGTTTTATATTGCTGTAAACATTTTCTATATAATTTTCTACATTAGTCCTTTATTTTTGGTTTCCAGAAATTTCTACATATTTTCTGCGTCAAATTTTACCTGCTTAATTAAATGCTTATGATTATGTAAATACATAAATACCAACTTTTTCTATATTTTTCGCATATTTTCTACATAATTTTTTATATATTTTCTACATCCATGTAGCTTAATATGAGAAAACTGAATGGAAAAAAGTTTTAAAACTTTTAAAAGTTATATTATTTTCTAAACTATTTTTATTATTATTTTTTGTTTTCTTTGTCTTCATAAATTTTTACATATTTTCTATGCCAAAAATGAGTGCTTAGTTATATGTCATTGAGTATATAAATGCGTAGCATAAGAACTAAACTTTTCTACATTTTTTACATATTTTCTACACAATTTTCTATACAATATATCTATATGGAATTTTGGTTCAACACAAGAGAGAATAGAAATCAAAATTGTGTAAAGTTTTTCATTGCTGTATACTTTTTCTACATCATTTTCTTCATTAGTCTTAAGAAACATTATTTAGTACATGCAAGATTAAGAAAAGTGAATAGGAAATAAAAAGGAGTACAGTTTTTTTTATTGTATTATACTTTTTCTACACAATTTTCTAGATGTTATCACTTTTATATTTAAGTTTGACTAAAGTATAAATTTTTTTACATTCTCCAAAATGTTTTCTACATTATTTTATACATATTATATTCATCGAACTTTGTATTTACCTAAAATTTTGTTAATTTAATATACAGTTGAATGTGAAAGGTAAAAAATTTACTTTTCTACTCAAGCTATCTACATTATGTATATATTTTCTACATAACTTTCTCTATACTTTTAACAACAAAGTCTATTCTGTCTAAAACTACTATTTAGTTTAATATCACTTAATGTCGGAATAATGAGAAGCAGAGCTGTTAAAGTTTTTTACATAATTCAACATATTTTCTACATATTTTCTACATATTTTCCATACAATATCTACATGGAATTTATCCTGTCTACAAATATTTTTTAGTCAAACTGCACCATGTTAGCTCTTGTGTTTTTTTTTTTTTTTTAATTAAATAGGAATTTTGAGCAAGGTTAAACAAAATCTTTATAATTAAGGCAAGCAATCAAAAGAAATAATTGTATACTTTTAGGAGGCTAAAGTCTATAAAATCACAGTACTTTTACTAAGCTAAATTGTCTTTCTATATCCCTACTCACTCTCTTTCAAAAAAAAAAAATATAAGAGAAAAAAAATTATGCAAAGTTATTATCTTTTCTGATTGTATGCTTATGCATGTATGTGTGTGTGCATGTAAATATGTGTGAAGAAAATTAACAATTTTCACACGCTGTCGCACATTAGGTTGTTGTAATACAAAATTGTTGCCGCTCTTTTTGAGTGCGTTCGTCATAGCTACGAGGCATTATAATAATAATAGGCAATAACTAATCAACATCGTTTTGTTAGCGAGAGAGAAATTTCGGCCCTAACAAGCAAAACAAAAAAACATTAACAAGATAATACATTAATATGAAGCAGAAACAACAAAAACGTCTACAACTATAACTTTGTGCTATGTGGATAACAACAATGTTGTATCATGTTATTTCGTATACTATCGCATAATTTCACATTCTAAGAACCTTCGACTTACTACTTAGTAATACAAAATATATACACACTTAGCAAGTTGTTAAAGCACGTTTATGCACACAAGTTAATAGCTATAGCCCAGCTAGCTTCAACTATAAACATATACATCTACTTATGTTCATATATAAAACTAACACTACTTCAAACTATAAGAACCTTTTTCCTTTTCTTTTTTTGTTTGTAGTTTCTTAGAAAAGTTTTACGCATTTTCAAGTCATTTATGCGAGCATTGAAGCAGTAAAATTTTCAAATATCTACTAAAGTGTGTAAAGTACTATGTAATAGTTATATGTGAGCGTGGGAGTGTGTGTTGGAGTGAGAGTAAGAATGAGTGTTTGTGTGTGGTTAGTTGTTGTAAATAAACCCTCATCAAATTAAAATATACATAACCAAAGCAGTAAAAGAATAACAACAACAAACACTAATGCACAAAGCATTACATAAGTACTCACCTGCTTGCATGTGTTCGTGTTTTTGTGTGGTGTGCGTGTATGTTCGTTTGTTTGCGTGTGTTAATGAACCACAATCAATCGTGTGTGTTTATGTATAAAAAACAAAAACCCAAAGAGAAGAAAGAGAAGCGTTGGAAAATGAAGTGCATTTTGAGCATACATATTTCTTCGATAAATAACAATGCATAAATTTTTTCAAGAAAATCACTTTGGATAAAGAGACTAACAGACAGAGAGAGAGAGAAAGGAAGGAAAAATAGGAGTGGATAAGTGTAAAAAAATGGGGAAAGAATTGAAAGACAGGAAAGAAAAAAAAGAGTAAAAAAACGATAAGAGAGAGAAAGAAGAAGAAGAGATGGAAGGGAATAAAAAGAGGACAAAAATTATGCGAGAGGGAGATAATTTTGTGATATTTATTGGAAAAGAGAGAGAGAGAAAGTAAGACAGAGAAAGAGAAAAGAAAGAAATGCGGTGAGGGCAATGAGGGATTCATGAGAGGTTGTGAAAGGGAAAAAGGGAAGAGCAGAGAAAGGTTGTGATAGAGAGAGAAAGGAATATATAAGGGGCGAGAAAAAAGAGACCAAAAGAGAGAATTGTTTGGGTCACAGAAATGTGATGAAAAGAAAGAGATTGAAAGAGAAGGAGAAAGGGAGAAAAATATAGCAAAAATGCTGAAGTAGTGAGAGATAGAAAAGTAAAAAAGGTAAGAAAGACAAATGAGAGTAATAGGAAAGTTAAAGAGACGACAGAAACTGGGTGACTAGGGCATGGAGAGCAAACAAAAAATAACAAAGAGTAGGGAAAAATTTTCCAGAAAAGGGGAAAAGGGATGAAATCTCCTAAACAAGGGAAAATAGTGAGAGAAGAGAAGAAAAAGTAAAAATTAAGTTTAGAGGGAGAGGAAGGTGGAAGTGAAAGTAAATTTAAAGAACGCTGAAAAGGTGGGAGAAAGTTTAAGGTGGTTCAGAGAGAAGAAAGGAAAAATGAATGGAAAGAAAATGGGAAAAAAAGGTGTCGATAGTTCAGAGTCAGAATAAAAAAAAAAAAATAGGAAAAGAAGGAAACGGGATAGTAAAGAGAGGTAAGAGAGAAAAGGGAGATGGAAAATGTAAAGAGTAGAAATAGTAGAGAAATATAAGGTTGCGGTAGGGAAAAGAGAGTAGATTGAGTGAGGAAGAGAAAAATAAAAAAATCAAGAGGTAGTGGGGTATAGAGAGACAGAGAGAGAGGGAGCTAGGTAGAAATAACAAAATAAAAAAATAGGAAAGAAGTAGATTAGGATAGAATGGAAGTATGAAATGAATTGGGAGAAAAAATAGGAGAGCAAGAAGTGGAAAAGAGAAATAAAAATAAGCTAAAACGTGAAGATAAGAAAAGAAAATGAGAAGAAAAATATGAATTAATTGATGGGGGCCACCCACAAAAGCACAATGGTTGACCGAACTTTTTTTTTTTAAGAAAATAAATTTTGTGCGCGCAGAGTTACTTTTTGGTTTTGAATCAATTTAAACGTATTCAGTTAAGCAGTAGAGAGGAGGAAATGCGTTATTGTATGAGAGAAAATATATGAAGTTTGTTTTTTTGTTTTAGACTGAGAGAACTTTCGATAGGGATAACTGTCATTTGCAGCTGGTAGGTGACATTTGTTTTTGACATTTCTGTTCGGTAAACATTGACAAATCATCATGGAAAAAATGACGCCGCAATAACATTTACACATTGTTGAAATTTATTTTCAAAATCAATGTTTTATTAGTCAAACTTATAGAGCACTTTGTAAAATTTATTGTTTACATAATCGTCCAGCTTATTCGTTTGGACAAAATTTTCTCTACTTGAACCAACAACAACAAGAAAAAGAACTGTACATGTAGAAAAAAATATCGGTGCTTTAAGTGCTAGTGTTAATGACGATCCAAATTTGTCTATTCGTCGACGTTCGCAATAAGTTTGACTCTGTACATCCACCATATGGAAAATTTTGCGTAAATTGGACTAAAGCCACTTGATCATAATAAGCGTCGCTTGTTTGCTGATTGTTCCCTAGAATAGCTTGAAGTTGATCCACTTTTTTGTCGAAATATTGTGTTTACTGATGAAGCTCATTTCCGGCTGAACGACTACAATCCAAAAGAATAAAGTTCTGCATGTTCTATTGCATCTTTGAAAATGCACCGCACCATATGGTGTGGCTTAAATGCTGGAGACATTATCGGTCCATATTTTTTTTTTTGAAAACGATGCTTAAGATAATGTTACAGTGAATGGAGCTCGATACAGATCGATGACCAATGATTGTTTATTTAAAAATTTGAATGATATCAACCCGAAAATATTTTGGTTTAAACAAGGTGGTGCTACACTTCATACTGCTACTGTAACAATTGATTTATTTAAAGAATGATTTGGTGTTAATAATATTTCGAGAAATGGTCCAATTAATTGGTGTCCAAGATCATGCAACATAATGATTATTTTCACTGAAGTTATATGAAGTCATTGGTTTATGCAGGTAAACCAGAAACTAAAGACTCTTTGAAAGCCAACCTAACTCCTGTTATTAATGAAGTTACTCGAAAAAGTGGTTTAAAATTGGTCTGATCGAATGCGGTTCTTCAGAGCTAGTCGTGGTGGTCATGTGCCGGAAATCATTATTAAATGTTAAATGTCATAAAATTATCTTTCAAAAAAAAAAAACCAATTTGTCATCATACTTAGACTTTTATGTGCTTTATTTAAAATCAAAGTTCTATCACTCTTACTCTACCTGATCCCTAGACACCTCCTCACCAAGATACAAACCAACATTTGTTTGAATAACTGCTGCTGGTATAAAGTTCATTCATTTTATTGGACACCCTTTTTAACATGAGTACACTCGAAAAGCAGTTCTTATTGCTACGATAAATAAACCGTAAATCTTTTACAGCATGATTATCTGACTTATACTAGAATCAGACTCCGTTTGCTAGGATAACCTGAGATAATTAAAAGTTCACAAGCTAAACTATCGCAACTCGCCACTAATAAAAGAAAATCTATGCGCATTCAAAACGCTTTTAAGGCATTCTCTTTTCCACTTCAGCTAAATAACACACACACACATTAAAACATGCACACAAACATAACTACAGATTCATATGCATATAAGTATATTAAAACATTTATTTAGAAAATGTATTTTAGTATTGTGGTTTTTCAGTATTATTAAAGTTTATAATTTTGTAGTTAACAATATTACTTAAACACACACACAAACACACACACGCACACATAGCCGCAACAGCCTTCCTATGAACTCTCACTTTAAACTGCCTGACACTGCATGATTTCAGCTTGAGGTCATTTGCTTATCACTGTATTTTAATAAATCGAAAAACCAAAAAACCTGAAAGCGTTTGTATGTGTGTGTGAGTGTGGGTTGTCCTCAATATTTGGTTTGTTAGCTGTTTATCAGTGTTTTTGTATTTTGGTTAAATGTTAATTAGATCCTTGTCAGAGAGAGTTCAATGTTCTATTTTGTTATTTTCTTTTTGTTTTTTGTTGTTCTTTGTTAAATTTTCTAAAATCACATGAAAATATAAGTTGCTTATAGTTATTCAGATATGAAGATGTGGGTTGATATATACACATGTGTGTATGTTTATGTTTATATGTGAAGGTATGTGAATGTGTGTGTGGATGTTATTCTTTAAGCCTGAATAAGCATAAATAATAGAAAATGATTTAACATTTACCCTGCATAATTAAGATTATGAAATCATGAAGAAAATTATTGATACTGTGTATGCGTGTGTGTGTGTGTGTAATATGAGTTTAATTTAACACCCACTGATTGCTTAAATTCAAGAAAGTAGAAAATCAGTTTTCATTTATTTGAATAATACATAATAATGGCTTAAAGATAGAGAGTGAAACAGGAGCTAATCTCCAAACCTCAGCTAAGGCGGTCATATCGCTTTCCTGAAATCTGTTGCGTCTTTCAGGCAGAAAAAGCTCAAGACAGTACGATTCGGACTTTGAACATCACCATCTTTATTGATAGTTAGGCTGCAATGAAGGCAATATAATCCAAAGGAATTAAATCTGAGATTGTAAAAAATTATCGTGATTCACTGATTGCCATTGAACACCACAAAATTAAAATCAATCCGATCTCCTTACCTTCATTTGGAGAATCCAATGGTCCAATAGGGGCACTACCTGGACTATTAACGTAAACCGCGGTTATGGATGTGCCTCTTCCTAGTAATTACCTGAGGGTAACCACAGTGAAGAATCAAGTATAAAGTGGAAGTGCGGATATATGACGCGCTCGAAAGAAAAGTAAAGCATAAAATTTACTATAAGAAAGGGGAAATAGAAAATTTCATGAGCCCAGAACGAAGTCTCATTCTGCTTTGCGTTTTCGTGCGTACTCGGCTATATCGCTGTAGTCGGGGCACGAGTAAATTTTATGCCTCATTTTTCCTCTGAGCGCGTCGTATATGTTCGCATACACCTTCCAAACCTAACCTCATTTTGGACAATTGACCAAGTTTTGTTCCTATTGACTAAGTTTTTCTCACTTGACGTGTTTGGCCCGGTTCACTTACTGAGTTCCCTTAATCCATTTGCTGACTTTCAATGATATTCAGATTTTTGTGGATACAATTGCCGAGTTTTGTTTTATTACTTTCAGTATTTTATTTCATTTTATTTTATTTTTTTAATGTTACAGACAACACTCAGGAATAAAGCCCCGATAAACTCAGAACATTGTGTTGATTGGGAAAGGAAGATAGATTAATAAGAAGAAGAAAGAGGGAGAAGTGTCTGTGAACGTTTGTTTAAAATTTGGAAAGGTCATAACAATCAGGAATAATATTTGCAGGGATCCAGCTCCATAATTTCGCGGTACGACAAAGGAAAGGACAAATCTCTGTAATGCATGGTGCGTTCGAATACCATGTTCACGTGGAATGCATATGTAGAGAACACACGAATTGATGGCATCAAAACGCGCATTTCTGCAGAACATTAACCATAAAAATAACCGTAGAATAAAGTCACGTAGGACACGTTTCTACGATGTTCCAAAGATTGAATAGAGCTGGAAAACCTACTGTCTCTTATTAGCTTTATCGCTTGATGATGAATACGGTCAAGGAGCTCCAGTTGGGTTCGTGAAGATTCTACCCATAGGTGCGAATTATACTCCATCTTAGGATGGATATAGGCGGTGTAGATCATGCGGAGATCGGTCGAAGTAAAATAATTCTTACACCGCTTTAGAAAGCCGAAACACTTGGCTGCTTCTTTAGCCACGTCAAAAATATGATTATTCCAACTAACGTCACATTGTATTGGCATGCCCAGACCATCAAGAGTCACTAACTTCGCTATAAATACCCCACCTATAAGAAGAGGGTTGATGGGGGATTGTGAAACTCGCATGTAATTCAACTCTGTTCGTAAAAGCCCACTCGGAGATTGATTAGAGATTAATATTGAGTGAGTTATTCATAATATTCCTTTTTCTCTCAATCTCCAAAGAGTAAGGACGTTTTGTATAAGTATATGAATGAAAAATGGTGCTGTCATCCGCAAACGAGTAGTCAGGGTTATTTGTTATTGACAGAAGGTCATTGATGAAGATAAGAAAATGGGCAAGGAGAGGACCGAACCCTGCGGCATTCCAGCATTGATGAGACGAGCCTCAGAAGTAACATCATCTATTACAACACGAATAGAGCGGTCACTTATAAAACTCGTAATCGATCGAGTGAAGTTATTACCGACCCCATGCGCAATCTGTTTTAATACCAATGCTCAACACGCCTTGGAAATATCCGAAGCAACCGCTTTGCTCTCACCTAAGCCGTGAACACTATGGTTCCAGTTCTCGGTGAAGACAGCCATGAGATCGCCCGTAGAGCGATTACTACGGAGACCGTATTGGCGAATTTTACCTACTCGGTGACTTTTGTTCGTTCCTTAGTTTTGCCTTCTCCTTAACTTGAACTTGAGTGTGTCTCATATTTTGAAACCAAAAATTCTGATTGGTAAATTATAGCCATAGCATGGCGTATTCCTTTTCTCTCTCTTTCTTCCTAAATGAAATAAAAATAATACCAAATATCACATATGATCCCTACAAGATTTCACCATACGATAGTAAATTTGCAACACAAATTTAAGTAACAAATTTGCATCCTCGATAATCTTTTTAGACAATATTTCAAAAAAAAAACGAATGTTAGATAATTTAATTTGAAAACTTATGATATGCCAACATGACAAAAAGAAAAAGAAATTTCGAAAAACAAAGTTTCCAACTCGCACTCTTCCATATATTGGTTACAACCAGAAAACCAACCACAACAAATATGCATCTGAAAAGTAGTAGTAACAAAAAAAAAAAGAAAAAAAAAAATAGTAGCACAAAACAGTATCAAAAAAAGTATCGTAAAAAAAGTAATCAAAAAACATTATCAAAATTTAATAGCAAAAAAGGAGAAGCACAAAAAAAAAGCTAAATTAATAATTGAAAAAGTAATAATTACAAAAGTTTTTTATCAATAAAAGTAAAGACACTAACATATACATATTTATACACACACACATATACAACTATGTGTGTACATATGCAAACACTTGCAAATATTGTCTTACATACTAATAACACTTGCATAGAAGCCCAAAGGAGGAGAGCAGTGGAGACCTCTAAAAACATATACTGGTAAATCTATGCAGTAGCGGATTTTCCCTCTTCTTTCCCCTTTCCTCTTCTTCCCCCTTTCCTCTTCTCTCCCCTCTTAACCATGAATACCACAAAAATTTTAAAGAGGTAGAAAAAATCAAAAGCCTCCCCCTTCCCCCCGTTGGAAATCTTTTGATCCGCTTGTGTCTATGTATAGTGTAGCATCAGGTAATATCTACATATCATATCATTCCTTAGACAAGTTTGCACATAAACAAACGCACAAGTCCACACAGACACACATACTACTGCATACTTTAGATGGAAAGTAGTAGCAATAGCGAAGCAACAACAGCATAAAAAATACCAACTTCAAAAAGTTTTACTTGCTAGAGTTTCTCTTTCTCTTCTTCTCTCTTTTTTTTTTTTTTGTTACCAATTTTTGATATTTTTGGGATTAGTGTGTGTGTATGTGTGTGTAACAAATTCTACGAGACACTTCTTGCATATTGATGCAAAAAGTTTGTACTGCATGCTGCTGTTGTTTTTACTATTGCTACTACTGCTGCATTTGTTGATGATGACATTGTTGCTGATGAGTTTTAGTGTCGACTTTTTTTTTTTTTTTTGTGTACTTTTTTGATTTCATTCCATTTTTTACACACTACTATGTATTTGTGTGATGATAACGCACAAATGCATTAGAAAAACACATTAGGCACATGTTGGGAATATGAGAGACCTAAGATATACACAGAAAGAGCTAGAGACAAAAAGATAGAGTGAAAGAGAGGGTAAGAAATTTAGTGAAAGCTGACAAAAAGTGTGCAGAAACTTGACACTGAATTGGGAAAGTTTTTGAAATAGTTGCAATAATTTATTTGTTTGTTTTTGCACCTATGTAGTAATAATTTCTATAGTTAAGTATGCAAGTAGTTATGCCAGATGAAAAAGTTTGTGTGGTTCATTTTTTAACTGAGTTTATTCAACTACATATAGCTAGAAAATTGAAAATTGAGTGAACTTAATGCTTACTAATTGCAAACTCAACGAGTAGTTTAATTACCCCGGAATTATACAATTGGTTAATTGAAAATTTAAAGAAGAATTTTTCATTCTCCGCATGATTATTGCATTTATCTTTTTGGTTAGCGAGCTAAACAATCTGTATCGGCGGTATGAAATAAGATACCAGAAAATAATTTGGCTTAACATTGAGGTGAAATATCTCAGTGCAATCCTAGATAATAAACTTCTAGGGACGGTCCACGTTGAAGCACACGCACCAAATGTGCTCTCAGTTTTCTGGCAGTGCATAGGTAGTTTCAGCAAAACTTGGAGGCTATCACCGAATAACTTCATTTGAATTTTTACTGAGATGATACGTCCGATTATAACCTGTACGTCTGTAGTCTAGTAAGACAGGCTCAACTACGGAACAGTTTCCACTGAGCAGCTCTTGCTATATCAAGGAGTTCAGGTGTTCATCTCTCAACACTCCAGTGGCAAATATGTCAACTCTGGTCCGACAGAAATTGAAGTAAATACTAAGAAAGTGGTCTGCAGTCTCTAAAAATTGCTCCTCCGAACGATAGGCAACACAGAAGGCACTAGCTCCTAGGCCAATCATATTCAAATGTTTGGTCCAAGAGAAGTGACTGACTTGTATATAATCTCACCACTGTATGTACTTATGAGTGATAACAAAAAGTCTGTCAGATGCTTCGAGATAAAAGGTAACACAATCTTTGCCTGTCTAAAGCCTCTCAGTTCCTTCCACTTACGATTATGAGTCAATGGTGATCTTAATGACAATAAAAAGAGAAGGTCCAAGAAACCAGTTTCCGAACCCTTTCTGGCCATAGGCCAATTCATTTCCTGAGATTCCGGAGCGTCCAGGGACCCGTACAAAGAGTAATTATCAATCATACCTGAATTTGCAATGCATAACTAGTTTAGCTGTGGTTAGAGGATTAAGTAAGTCTTTAAGCGCAGCCTGACTGTCAATAAATACACAGATGCTCCTTTCTCTTCAATTATTATTAATGACATTGCCTTGATGACAACAAAAATTTCGGTTTGAGAAACAGGAGCATATAGCCCAAGAAAGAAGTGAATGTGTACTCCATCATTTTCAACGGAGACCACAGAGCCTGAATCGTATTGCGTTTTGGTGTCGTCAGTGAAAATGCGCCTAAAATCAACTCCAAGCCCAGGACTCGGCAAAAACTAGGTTTGGGCTTCAGAGAAATTATACTGTAGAGCGCGGTTTTAAAACAGGAATTGTTGGCATTGCATCAGATTGCATTCAAATCAGTATCTTCAACAATGTCACCAATGTTTCAGCTAGTATTGTACCAACACCCGTTTCGTTTAAGCATCTAGATAGCTTTGACAGCCTCTACTTTAGCAAAAAAAACGTTAAGGGGTGGTAAGTTGAGCCAAGGATGGGGCAAGCGTTGTCGGAAAATCTACTGTACAACAATCCTTTCAAGTCTGGCAAGAGCTTTTCTTACTATTTGAGCATTAATTCTGTTCCACCAGACTATGGTTGCATAGGTTATCATGAGTCTAATCATTGCCTTATAAAGTCATAAGGCATAAGCCTTGAATATATGCAGCTTAACATTAGAACATCATAAAAGTTTAGTATCTAGAAAAACTCCAACATATTTAATTTCATGCAACAGTTTTCCTTTCCCTGGTGAATGGAATAACACCAGCTTTAAAAGGGTTAACCGATAACCCATTTGAACAACACCAAGATAGACTTAGTCCTTACTCTACATCCAAGCTCGTTCATCAATGCTAGAGAATGCTAAATTAGTTGTGTATTCACAATGAGCTTTGACTTATGTGAGTGCCAGGTCATTATGTTGTGGTTGGCAATGAACTCGCTGATGAGTTTGTTAGATTGGAGTGCTTTTTTGGGCTCGAACCTGGGATTTGGATACCAAAAGACCATCAACGAAAAGGTTCTTTCGAAACTCAGTCGGCAGTTGTGTTACGATACAGACTTCAGATGGAATAGACTGATGGATCCCGAAGTATCCATAAACACTGCATTCTTTCTGATTAAGCTTAGCAGACTGAGTTGCAGGCTATCAGATTTAATGCAGCCGACACTCTAGTTGGGTCATCTCACTCGCTTTGTTTATTTTCTGGGCATAATTTTGTTATTCCTAGAGAAAGAGAAACTCTTTTTTATTCTTTCTAAGTTTTTTGTAGTTCATTTACTTTTACTGTTTGCTTACTTAAATAGTTTTGAGCACCTGCAATGTTTTTATTTATTTGTAATGTTGGCGCGTATTTTTGTTTTTATATTTTTGATTTCGTGCGCTCAAATACTTCCTAGTATACAAAAACACACATATCATGCATGCAACAACAAAAGTAGCGCCAAAACAAAAATAGAAACCAAAAAATATTGTCAAGCTGTGATATCCTACTTTTTTTTGGAGGTAACTTTTGTTTATAGATAGATAGAGAGAAGAAAGAGGCAAAAATGTTTAATACGAGTACAATTGTAAAAATATAAAGAGTACTTAAAAATATGTTATGAGAGAGGTAATAAAATACAGGGTAGGTATATTTAATTTTTGGGAGAGTCAAAACAAAAAAAAATAAAAAAAATGCAACTCTTTTATAATTGAGCGTGAAGTGTGAATTATTCATTTTTTTTACTGCGTATCTACAAAAATTTAATTTCTTTGTAAATTTTAACTGCACACCTTGTATATATGTATGTAATCCAATACACTTGCAACTTTTATGTCTGTATTTTTGTATAAATAAAACATACATAAATTTGTAATTTTTATTTTTAACGAGGCACTTAAGTTTACTTGCTTGCATTTACTTGTTACAAATTACGAAACATTAGTAGATTCCAAAGTACTTGATTTTTATCCTTTTTTTGAGATAAAATATATGTATGTTTACATCCATGTATTTGTTTGTAGATATGTAAGTATGTATAAAAATAATTACTATTAAAAATGGTTTAAGCAAAGGAAATATGAAGAAGGTACATAAGAAGCTAGTGGAAATATTTTTTAGGCTTGGCGCTTGCCGTGGCTACTGAATTAAGGAAGTTTATTCGTAATGAACGCAAATAAAAATGTAAATATAAATTTTTAGCAGCATGCTCTACATTTTCAAAAGTTAATTTTTATTTTCATTTTTAATCTAATCTTAATGGTGATTACATACGAAAAATATTGTACTTACCGTTTTTTCTTTTTTTTTTTTGCCGTTGTTTGTTTTGTGAAAAATAGCACCTTAACTGATACACAAAATTCAATTGCTTTAATGTATTAATTATTACACTGAGCTTAAATTGCGGCAATGTAGTAAAAAAATTTATTATATTCTGTTCATAAGTTCATAAAAAATTGAAAATATGAGACAAGAAGCTTTAGTCACCCAAATTGTACTAAAGGTTAAAGAGCATCAAGAATAACAGTCAAACTTAAATTGAAGCTTCAGCGTCGTTTGTCTGTTAAAATTCTCAATTTTCTTAATGTAAATTTGTGAATTTTTACATATAAATAGGAATGACTCTGAGATGAAGAGAGCCTTAGTTATATGAGAAAAACTGTGGGCAAAAATCTAATGCAAATGAGAGAGTGGAAAAATAACTACATGCAAAAAAAGAAAAATTATAGACGATAGCACGAAAAGAAGAGAGCATTAATGCAAAATAAAAATAATGAGAGCATTGCTTGCTGAAGATAAAAATATCTGAATAATAAGAAGAAAAATATGAGAGAGAGAGAGAAACAAGTGTAATATTTGACGTTCTCAGGACATAGAAGCAGCAAAAGTTTTTGAGTATAAGCAAAATGAGAGCACATAACTGTACAGCGAAACCAACAAGGGTGTATTAAGTTTTTTTCTATTCAATAAAACATATTTACATACTAAAAAAAAAGAACAAACATTTTTAAACAAAAAAACTACACTGTCCGACAAAAATTAATTTTTCCAAAAATAACAAGGTTCTGAAAGTGGATACTGATAGAGCTCAGAAAAAAAATTATACGGGTCTCAGTTTTAAAAGTTTACGTCCAATTTTTTTTTTACGCGAGCCTAAAGTTTGCCCATTTCTAACAGAATAAGTATAATAAACCATAAGACAACTTGTTAGTTTTGCATCAGAGCTTGTTTGCATGTTCAAAAATTTATAGTAGAATTTTCCGAAGAATATTTTCCTCCAATATATTAACCCGTTGGCTCCCACCAATATGGGTTTTTTTTTGTCATTTTCGGAAAAAGTTACTTTTTTGACCCAATACGAGGGTTGATAGAGGGTTAATGTGCTCAAGAAATATGTTGCACATCAAATTTTACTATAGATCACAGAACAACAAAAATCTGTAAACTTGTATAAATAAGCTCAAATTCCATATTCTTTTATTCCGTGTCTTTTATGGTTAGAACTAGATTATAATTAATTATATACTAGATGATGTCATATTTATCTTATGCTGATTTTTCAATCTTGACATAAATTTTTCGATCCAACAGACCTGACAAAAACCATGCGACACCCACCATCTTTTGGTTAGTTATAACGCCGCACGATTAGGGATCATTTGTACGCCGCAATTTCTGGTTTTGGTATTCCTGCAAAGCTCATTCGTCTTTGCGCAATGGCACTGACTGATACCACCAGCAAAGTGAAAATTGGGACAGACCTCTCCAATTCATTTGATACCAAAATAGGTTCCAGACAAGGTGATTCTCTGTAAGAGTGTCATGCTGCTAGCATAAGTATGCTTATGATATTGATATCATTAGCCCCAACGCACGAGTAGTCAGTGCAGTATTCTCCAACTTGGAAATGAAGTCTCGTTGAGTAGTTCTAGGGGTGAATGAGGACAAGGCAAAATATTTTATGTCCACCAACAAGGAATCATGGCGTCTTGGGCATAAAGTTACTGTTGACAATTATATTCTTAAGTCGTCAAGAGTTTCGTCTACAGCGAAGATTAAATCTTGTCGACAGATGCTACTACGGGCTCAGTAGGCAATTGAGAAGGATACGTCAATAAGCCTTTCATTCTTCCCGTCCTAATGTATGGCGCTGACATTGACTACCAATGATGATACACTGTTAGGTGCATTCAAAATGAAGTTACTCGGCAAGATCTATGGTCTAATATGCGTGGAGAATGCTTTCTATTAAGATGGAATCATGAACTGTATGAGCTGGCATTCAAAATCCATAGGTTTCACTGGCTAGGCCATGTTGAATAAAGGGAAGAAAATTCTCCTGCTGGGAAAGCGCTCTATTCGATCTGTTGTGGTGGAGCGCACAGAAAAGGACTACGTTACCACTTTTAAAGAAAGACTACAACAAGGGGGGGGGGAGCCTGATAGCACTTGGTCATACTGGCGCCAGCGTGCACATAGCAGAGGCGACCAGCGAAGCTTCCTTGAGGAAATAAAATAAAATAAACTAAGATAAAATAAAAAAATAATAACTAAGTAGATACTATCTAATAACGACCCTTCAAAGAATGAAGGAAAAAAATTTAATAACGCTCGTTTTTCTTTTTTATTCCTAATATATATGGATACTTGAAAGTTTGAAGACCTAGTCACTAGTCCTTAAACTTTTAACTAGAGGTTTTTGTTAGTAATTTGCACTATTTTGTCAATTAATTTGCACAAATGAACAAGAACTCAGAGTGGAGTGCATTTCAGTGCACCTAAATTGAAATATTAAGTTCAAATAGCCAAAATTCCGATGGCGTATTCTAACTTATGCCCTTAGAAGTACAACAAATGAATTACCCTCAATATGTTTCTACTAGGAAAAGTTATTAAATATTATTTCATATTTTATTGGGTCTTTGAAGAACTGGCGAATATTATAATAAAGAGTGGTAGTGCCGACTGTAAAACATGGGGCTGGTAGCATTATGATTCGGGCATGCATGGTAGCCTCCAATGTGGGCAAAATGATGGTGTGTATGGGTCGCATAAGTTCTGAAAACGTTTCGACATTAATTGGTGGCACTAATATGCGGAATAATACTGAATTATAAATTTTTCCAAAAAACTAATAAAATTCCAAATAATTTTGCTGGAAAATATTATAGGCAAGCATGTTATGGTTTGAGCTTTTAACAGAAGAGCTACACCACCGCAAGCAATGGTTTAGTCCAAAAACTTAAAAAGCTGAAGCGAATTTGGAGTCGGAAACTAAGTAATTCCTCAGAAAAATTTAAACATTTTTTTTTTACATTTTTAAGCCCAAAATTATTCAAAACAGAAATATCTACGTTTCTTTTTGTACCAGATAAGGCATTTGCTTACACAGTATCGAAAATTCAATCCGAAAGATTTTATATTGAAGTCCAATTTCTTAATAGCATGTCACTAGGTTAACTTAGTTAAATGATAAAATATAGCAAGCCCATTACAATCTCCTTTTTCATCGACTACTTAGTTCATTCTACGATTTATTTTCAATTTATTCAAAACATCCTATTCAACAATAAATTACTTGTTTGCACTTGCTAGAGAAATTTAACAAGAAAAATTATAAGAAAAATCCAATTATCATGTCATGATTGAATATTGTGATGAGTTTTCACAAACTCACACACACAAACAAACAACTGCATACACTTAGATACAAGTAAGCTTGAATTATAGCATTGCTTCATGCTTTCACTATGCAAATTTATGAACAAAATAGAAACACATATGCACATACACATGCACATTCAACTAGAGGAAACAAATTTTTCACTTTCAACAAAGAAACATACATACACAAATGATATGAAGACAAAGTGCTGAGCACTAAAATCGCATTTGTCTAACGTGTAAATAGATTAGCATGCCTTGGCTGGAAAACTTTTCTTTAACTTGCATACATACATACATACATAATAGGATAGAAAAGGAAGTTGTTAACGATTTTGCTAAACAAATTATGTCGTGCAGCAAAAAACATTTCAAGTTTTATAAATACATATACATACACATATCGTTACAAATATCTTATGTGCTAAGAAAGGAAGTAGATATACTTGAAATAACAATATATCAACCTATCTATCTATCTATCTGGCTGCCTATCTACACTATGTATAAGAATGTGAGAAAGTTTGATACACATGCTTGCATATACGCAAGGTGAATGTTAAACTAACATTAAATACATATTTACGTATACACACGCCCTCACAAAAAAACACTATTAAAAAAAGAAGAAACTTGTGTGCTTATATCAACGTCAGCTGTTTTGTTAGGCATACCTTCTTTTTGGTTTTAGGTTATGTTTTTTTATATATATATATAACTACCTGCAGGTATAGGCACCTACAAAAATAAGAAAAGAAAAAAGAAATCTTTTCTATACATTTAGCTGTGGAGTGTTTTTGTTGTGGTTGTTTCCTGCTTGTTGTTATTGTTATTGCAGTTTTTGTTATTGCGTTTCTTTTTTCCCCCTCTTACTGCTTTTGGGGAAACTATAAACGTATTAACGTTAAGATTAAATATAAACTTATATACTTAATTATACGCTCAGTGAAAAAATACTAAGAAATTAGTAGAATTGACTTTATATACTGTAATATCATTCTTGCTAAAAGACTTGGTTCCAATGTAGACTAGAATTCTGGTCTTCTTTTTATTGTAAACTCGATTTCATTGTGGACTCGAATTCTTTGTAGACTTGGTGTTATTGAAGATTAGACTACATTGTAGACCTGACTTCTCTTTTGACTTAAAGGTCCTTCAGGTAACTGAGTTTGAACTGATGCACTCAACCAGCCGAAGATTGGTTAAAGCAATTCAGAACTAGTCGCCCAGTTTTGTAAAGGTAACCCTTAAATTGACGTTAGGTTTGATTATAATGTCCCCAATCGCTCTCTGCTCAAAAACAACTTGCTCTGGCGGTTACTCCAGCCCCTCAAGATGAAACACTGTTTGGCATTTTCAATAATTCTCCTGAAGCTGGTTTTCACGGGGTTTTTATTACTTTTGTGAAGGAACAGCCTTGTTTTCGATATTTGATATTTTTAAAGACTTTTTTCTTGAGAGACCTCTGGCTAAAGCCTTTTGGAACCTCAATCTCTCTATGCGTAGGTTAAACTTCCAAAATCTGGTTAATCTTTGCTTCAATAGCAGTGAGTCTCGATGATTGCGAAGAGACGCTGAAAATATTGAGCACATCTGTATTGTAGGGGGAAACGAAGTCGGAGAACTCTTCCTTTTTCTATAACACTCTTTTTCGTACACCAAAAACCAAAGACATAATAAAATCATTTTTCAACATGACAATGTTCGGCCCCATGTGGCACATTGTGTTAAAAAAAAACAAAAATTTGAAAAACATCAAATGGGGCGTTTTACCCCACTCGCTGTAATCACCAGACTTGGCTCCTTCCGACTACTGCTGGTTTCGATTGCTGCTGCACGAATTTTCGGAAGTGCACTTTCATTCGTATGAAGAACTAAAAAATTGGCTTGATGGTTAGTTAGCCTCAAAAAATCAGAAGCCGTACCTACTAGGATGGAATCCATTATTTGACAGAAACATGGTGAAAAGTCATAGCTAACGATGGCCAATATTTCGATTATTGAGCTCATTCATTTTCTTAATTAAATAAATGCATTTTCTAAGCAACAATCTATAACAAAATAATGAAATAATAAAAACACTGCCTACTTTTAGGATTATTTTATAATAATAAAAATAACAAAAAATTATTTTATAATAATAAAAAAAATACACAAAAAAAAAATATACCAAATTTTCTACATCGCCTGTTCTTTGAAGTTTAGTTTAACAACCGCGAAAAGTAGACAAACATTTAAATATGCTAGTAAATACGTAAAATCTTTTTAAAATAACACTATGCAGCAATCTTAGGCTTTACTAAATCAGATGTCAAATGTATAGTTTGATAACTTTTTATGGGTAACTTGGGTTCACTGATTCCGACCCTATACTCAGATTTTCTCTAGAGAAAAAGTAGAAGATTTTAGTCCTTCGAAGATTAATTTCTGGAGAAAGTTACACTAAGGTGGTTTTGACCTTCAATGACTTCAACTATTTTTTGATGGAGAATATTTTTTCCGAAGAAAGTTTATTTTTTTTTTTTTATAAATTAATCCAGTACAAAGAGATTATAAAAATAAAGGGTTAATTTAAAAAAAACTTCAACCTTGGTAATTTTGACCTTCGCTGACCCCAACTACTTTTCGATGGGAAACATTTTTCACCAAAACCTAATGATAGGTTTCGCCATCGTTTACCCGATATAGCCATATTTCGAATAGTGGCTTCAGATAATACCCCAAAGGGTGGGTAAGAAAGGTTGGTGGAGTGTTGCTGTTTAATAATTTTATTCTTTCCTTCCATGATAAACGACTTTCTGTTATCTATAAAACATGTACAAGGCAAAATAAAAAAAATTGCATTTTAATCCCGCGCATTCCAAAATTATGGATTTTGGCTTCATACTGGGGATTCCAGTCGTGATAGAGAAAATTTAAATTGAATGTAATATTTTGCTATCTATTAGTGTCGGTATATATGGTAGGGCAAAATATTTCTTAGTATTTTAAGATCTTTATCTGCTACATTGTCTGTGGTTATCATAATAAATTAATTTGTAAAACAATTTAAACATTTTTCACTGAGTGTATCTAACATTGATGCACATGAAACCAGTCTAGCATATGTAATACAAAGAAAGGTTAAATATGAAAATCTTTTATATACTTCGCATTCTTTACATAATAAGGTAGATATTGAGTTTCTATAAATGAAGTTATCTTGAAAAAAGGTTAATGTGTTTTCTTCCTTTTTTTTTTCTTATTTTTCGAGGTCAGTAAACTTTGTGTTAACGACACCTTATCTGTTATTCAATCTACAAGCTAGTAATATAACTACTCGTACTACAAGAAACGACGAATGCAATTTATTTCCATTCTTGTATATTAAATCATTAATTATATATTTTTTGCATTCAATTGAAAAAAAGAAAAATTAAATTAAAAGCAGGCAGTTATCTTATTCATGTTCTAGCTGCATAATTTTTTAATAGCTCCACTGTCGTAAAAATACAAAATTTCCAACGACAAGCAATCAATGTGGATAATAATTTTTATTTAAAAAAAAAATAAATAGTTTGCCCAAAAATATACCTACAAAAATTCTCAGAAACAATAAAGAAACGGAAGAATAGTAAAAGACAATAAAAGAAATAAAATCATACAATTTTGCATTTATGCACGTGCGAATTACTCGTTTATACACGTCTCGAGTGTGTGCATGTATATGTCAGTGCATTTACCATATATAAAAATCAGGTGCACGGCTATGTATCTGCTCCGAGATATAAGTATGTACGTATATAAGTTTAAATGTATGTATATTTGCATAAAAAAATGCATATGATAATATCACAAAGATAATTTACACAAAAATACAGCACGCACATATAAACAGGTGTATATACACAGCCACACATACACAGCTACATGCACACCGCTATGCACATACAGCCACACAAATACAACTACAAAAATACAAAACCAAATTCAAAAGAAAACGAGATTACTGCAACTTATGCAGCACCGTGCGCTGCTTCGATATCATATGATATTTTGATAGCTGAACAGCAAGAAGCAAAAGCAAGTAGCATTTGCATGTTATGCAGGCATTTATATTATTGTTGTAGTTATATGCATTTTCTTTTGCTTAAAATCTACGTACTTCCCTGCTATCCCTCTCTTGCTCAACTACTCCCCACTATCAAGTGAGTGTGTAAAGTGTAAATACAACTGCAAGTTGTTGCCTGCTGCTGCTGTTGCTGCATGCTGCTTTCTGTTTGTAGTTGCATTTGTTTGTTTGTAATTGCACATGTGTTTGTATGTATGCACATTAAATGTATGTATAGGTGTGTGTATCTGTGCAACGTTTGCGTTGCAGTTAAAATATCGTGGTAAGTGTAAAATTCAGCATGAGGGTTAATTTCCGTTTTACGATTTGCTTATTTCGTGCATTTTTCGAGAAAATTTTTATTTTTTTTTTGATTGTTTGTTTCGTACTTTTGTGTATTTTGTTGTTGTTCGTTTGAGCTCAGTTTCAGCAGGATAATATTATGTGTGTGTATGTGTTTGATTGTGATTGTGTGCTTCCTTTGTAGAATTACTTGCTTAAATTTTTTGTTTCTTTTTATTTTGTTTTTTAACATTTCACTGATTTTATTTTATTTTTTTGTTTGTTTGTTTTTTACTCAAAAGTGAGTAATGGTTTGTAATTTAATAAAAAGGTGCTTATTGTTGGAGCTTATAAGATTTGCATGAATAATATATACAAATATACTTATATATATTCAAACATGTATGTAAGTGATTTCACTTCTTCTTTTTTTGTGGTTAACATTTTTATTTTTTAAAGCTTACAGGAAATTATAAAAAAGAAGAATTAAATTCCTGATTGCATTAAATTTATTTCCTTGACCTTGAATTATATAATTTTAAGGTATAGTTAGATGCGATAAGGTCTAAATCGGTAAAATAGTTTAAGGTAGATGTTTTGAAGCAGAACCTATTAAACTCTCACTTTCACTCAATCTCTATTCATCTCTCTCGCTTAACGCCTTTTTATAAAATCAAATAGCAAACGTAAAAAAAATTTTTCTAGTAACAAAACATTTCTGTTCATAAAACCCTCATACTCCAACTGAACTGCATCCTTCACGGAATCACAATCTCGTAAAGGATGCAACCCACTGAGCATTGCCAAAAAACAAACTTTGGAGCAATTTTTTCACTTTCTAAACTTAAGAAGGACTAGGTTATTTAAACAAAGGGGCAAACAAAAATAGGATATAAAAGGAAGGTGATACAGAACGGAAGGCAGAGGAGAGAAACTGATATGGTATAGAGAGACAAAGAGTAGAGTATACGGAAAGGGGACAGGGAGGGAGGCGATATATATTAAGAAGAAAGAAAAAGGGAAGATACACGAAGGATTACAGACTTCGATTGTGAGACAGAGCGGTAGAGACGTACAATTTTATGCAGATAAGAGGAAACACGGATTTAGAGGTACGGAATTGAGAAGCGTAAACGAGAGGGGTACATATAATGGGGGAAATAAATAGTTCAATATAGCAAAGAAAAAACAAAGAGGGTAAAAAAAGGAAGATCTAGAATAAGTGACAGAGAAACATCGAAAGGATAGAAGGAGAAGGATACAAAAAAAGAATATAAAAAGGTGGATTATAAAAGGGAAACAAAGAAAAGGATGCATAAAAGGGAGGCAGAGAGGAGAATAGAGAAAGAAAGACTGGGCGAGGAGATAAAGAGAAGAAGAATGATAAGGGTGGCATAGAGAGAAATTCAGAACTGGAAAGCGTGAAAGGTGAAGATGGAGGCTGAAAGACTGAGAAGTAGCTCATGGAAAAATGCGTATGGAGAGGGGTGTACGGAGAGGGGTGTATGGAGAGTAGTGTATGGAGGGGTGTATGGAGGGTACGGGGGAGTAGTTTAAGGAGAGAAAAGGTTTTAAGAAGAGTAGTGTAGGGAGAGGCGAAAGCAGGGGGGTTTAGAAAGACGGGAGTTAGGAGAGAAAGTGTTTAAGGAAGAGGGGTGGAGGGCGAATATGGAGTGGTGTAGGGAGAAGGGTTTTGGGTGGGGGTGTAGGAGGACTGGTATTGAGAGGGGGTATATGAAGAGCAGTGAGGGGAGAGGGGTATAAGGAGAGGGTGTAGGGAGAGGGTGTAGGGAGAGGTGTGTAGGGAGAGGTGTGAAGGGTGAGGGCTGAAGGGTTAGGACTGAGGGATGTAAGGGGAGGAATGTAAGGAAAGGAGTTGTGGAGTGTGTTATAGAGAGGGGGTGAGGGGAAGAGTAGGGTATAGAGAAGAAGGCTTATATAGAGAGGTAAGGCGAAGAGAGACGAAAGGAAGTGGATGAAAACCCGATTGCTGAATTTAAGAAGAGGGGCAACAAGAACCGGAAATGGACAGTAGTGAACCTAAGAGGGCTAAAAGAGAGAGAGAGAGAGAGAGAGAGGGAAAGAAGGGTGAGAGTCAGACTGATGGAAAATAGGGAAATACCATTTGTAGACTGAGTTGAGTAGAAGAAGGTTTGAAAAGAAATTGTGAGTAAACGACTTACAGAAGTCATTGCAGGCTTCTGGTATATGAGAGTGCAAGCAACCAGAATGGGCATCACTTTTTGCCGTAGCTGCAAATAGCCAGAAGAAAAATAGACGGTAACCCATTTCCTCTGCGATTAACCAGCATTATTGAAGGATAGGCTAGGAGCAAACCACTCTTCAACAGCCTCGGAGATCTAACGAATCCCAACATGAAGGACCTACTTAAGTACCTAAACCAAACGAAATGCCTATAACCACTCAATGGCTGTAACCAAATTTTTCGTTGATCGAACCACCGATGGAACCAAACAAGCAGAAGGTGTAAGGATGACAGAATATAAATGAGCGACAATTCGTTAAAAAAACATCTATGGACTTTCTCTCCAATTATATAGGTTAAGTTATAGTGGTGAAAAATTGCTTCATATAAATCTACATTGGGCATGTAGTAGAGATGGGTGAAGAACGTAAAATAATTATGACTTGAACATGCGTAAGCGTGAATTACTTTTAACCATGACATTGTTCAGACTTATTTTTCTTTAAAAAGGTATTTTTTAAAAAACAAAACCTGTATTTTTTTAGCTATTATACTGGGAGGATTATATAACATTCACTACTGATAAAACATTTTTTTGTGATATAAAACATTATTTTTAATTATTCTTACAGTACAATTATTTGATCAACTTTAAAGTTTTCTTAAAGCATGTTTATGCATACTGACGTTAGCTGTGGTCTTCTCTTTTGAATTCACCGTATAAGAAATTGCTCTTTGTTGGTCGAAGAACGTAATCGCCACTTCGTGAAAGAAATTTCCTACAAAACTACATCGACTTACATCGAAGGGCCTGGTTACTTAGAGAGACCTGCATATTTGGGTTCTTCTACTTTCGAAAAGAAGCTACCTTACCGAAGGACCATTGTAAAATCCGACAATAAAAATGAAGGGATGGAAAAGTTAAAACCAAGTGGGGAACTCAATCTCTAGATTCTACATTTCATTACGACATAGCACTCGCGCTTACTTAAACTTTATACAACATTCAAATAGTATTATTCAATAGAAAATTAACAAATTCACTTTACTGCTTACCTACAAATGAAAAGCGTGATTGTGTCCATCAATTACCTGCTCAAATATTCCTTTATTAATTTGAAATTTTCACTTAACACAGCAGACACTCAGCTCAAACTTGAAATATGACTGCGCCCTTTAGCTTTCAAAGCACTGCGTGTAATTTTCGTAACATCAATTTACAAAAAGATAAATAATAGATTCTTTGCCAACTACTTACAGTGACTTTTAACATAACTGACAATTATATTTATTAAAACAAATATCTACGTCATTTTTATTAACAGCTTCGGTAGTGAGCTACTCACTGCAAAAACAAAGACAAAATTTTATTGCTTATAAAATTTTACACTTTTTCATGATTTCTTAATGATAATAATGACGACAAGGACAGTTGAGTTTTTAATATTAAATACGCTTTAATGGCAAACAACGCTATTTTAAATAAACAAATAAAAGAATGACTTACTTCAAAGTTCAACTTCTGCACCCACACAATTTTATTTGCTTTATTTTTTTTTTTTTTTTTATCCATTCGTTCACTACAATTTTAGCTATAAAAATACTCAACTTTTCCAGGGTAACTTTCATTCATTGTTTATGTGTGTATATATATTTTTTCCAAAGCGTTATTGTTGCTGTTGGCAGCTAAACGTCAACATAGCAATCACTAATGATTTGAATCTTCTGCTTTTGCTGCTTATTTCATATATATATATATGTAATGTATGTGTGTGTAGATATTTGTTATATCCATAGAATTTACATACATATTTACGGTATACAATTTTATGTTTTGAAGATTAATGCGTGCGGGTTGTTGACTTTTATTGCCTTTTTAAATATTATACTCGTATAAATTTTCTACTACTTTTTTTTTTTTGGTTGCTTTTCTCTACTACTATTTAATATGTTTCAGTGCTCCTTTTTTTTCTTCATAATATTTGCGTTTTATTGCAAAACGCAAAAAAAAAAAGAACACATTTATATACATACATATTTTCCAAATTGGCTTTAACTGAACTTTATTGTTGCTGTTCATGGAACTGAGTTGATAATTTTGTAGGTCAGTGAGTCAAGAGATTTATTGCGAGACAATTAGTTTTTAAGCACTTTTATATTATTAATATGATTTTTTTATATATATTTATGTAGTGGAAGTAAAGCGCATCTAATTTGCATTTTATAAAAAAAGCACAATTACTTAAGTTTTTATAAGATTTTTAATTTTAAATTATTAATTTGAAAATGTAAAATCACGTAATAATTTCAGAAATGAAAGATGAAAAAAGATAAAGAAAAAAAGGGAGCTGGTAGAGCAAAGAGGAGTAAATAGAGAATGAAAGCAATTAGAGGGAGGCAAAGAGAATGAGACAGAGAGGATGAACTGAGTAGATGATATAGAAAGAAGGCTTCCAAATAGAGAAGTGTAATGGAGTGGGGCATAGAGAGAAGACATATTAAGGATAGAAAGATGAAAGGACAGGTGAGGGGGAGGGCGGAGGAGGGGGAGGGGTGGTTGGTAGAGTGGGGAAAATAGAAAAAGGAACAGCTAGAAAGAAACACTCAGGCTAATACTGGAAAAAAGAGTGAGTCATTCAATTGGAAAGAAGAAAGAAGAGGAGACATGAGGAGAGGGGAGGCATATTGAGAGTTAAAGAAAAAGTGAGGCAAAACATAAAGAGAGAGACAGTGGTTTGGAGACTGGGAGGAGATGCAGTGAGATAAAATAGGCAGAGTCAGAGAAGTGGTCACGGAGAATGTTTGGCAGACAGTAGTTAGTTGAAAGAATACAACCTGTAGAATAAAGGGGGGGAGGGGGGGGATAAAGAAGAAGAGGCCAGTGGGAGAGGCCAGAGAAAAAGTTAAGAGGAAAGCAAATAGAGAAAATGCGATATGAAGAATAAGAAAAGAGAAGAGCAGCAATAATATCTATACAGAGATTGAGACTGACAGAAAGATGCAGAAATTGAAGAAAGAGACGGGAAGCAGAACTAGAGTGACCAAAATCGGAAAGACAAAGAAACAGGGGGTGACGACAAGCAGTTTAACTTACACTTAGGAAATGAGGAGTAATTTCGAAGTATGAAACAAAGAAGGAGGAGTGTAAAATGAAAAAGGTAAGTAAAAAAAGAGTGAGAGGGTTGAAAGAATTGAGGAGAGGGAGAGCAATATTGGAAAAGGTTAAAAAGGAAGAAAAGATGACGAAAGAATGTGAAACACTTTGTAAATAGATGCACTGGAAGGGGGTGGTGAGAAGGAGGGTGAAAAGACGTGTGTGTCATAAAAGGAAGAAAGGAAAAAGTGAAAGGAAAAAGGCGGAGATGTTTAAAAGAAAGCAGAAGAGAGAGTGAGAGCTTTATCAGGGAGAGAGATGAAATACGGATAGTGTTGAGAGAGATAGCGTGAAGATTGTGAAAAAAAGACGTAGAAACGGGAAATTGGAGGTAAAAAACGCATAATAAAAGTACACATAAAGATAAAGTGAGAAAAGTGATAAATATGGCTGAGCAGAGGTAGAAGGAAATAAGTTGAGTAAAAGAAAGGTAATTGAAAGTTAATGAGCGAGAGGGAAAGAAGGTAGTACCAAAGAGTAGAAAAAGAGAGTAGTGAAAAGGAAATAAAATGAGTGATCGCCTGCGGAGTCCTGAACGGAGCTATCCACCATTCCTCAGCTCTTCGCAGTCTATTTTTTCGGCCAGTCTTACTTGATTTTTTGTTTGTTTTTATTTTATATCAGCTCCAATGAAAACTAAAGCGATAGCGATATCGCTTTTGTATCCTAACAGTTCCTTTTTGCCCTCAGAATGCTTCTCTTCATTCGTACAACCTAAGCGTTTACAGTACTAACATGACCAATATGTGATAGAAAATATGCATGTACCGTCTGTGGTACGTTGGATAATTTCAATAGAGGATGACCAGCGAGCTATTGAGATTTACGTTGACCATCAAGCACATGAAATTTACGCCACCCATCGTACTCCTTTGCGATTTTCGGGCAGCCAATGCCAACAAAACGTTTCTTTTAGCGATAACTGCAGACTACTTTTTCTGTTTTCTGTTTGCCCTATTTCAGTATATGTGGCCAGCAAGTGGACGCTTTTGTTATCATACTAACGAGCCCCTCAAATTATGTTGTTTAAAGTGGCGATTAGCGACGTGCCGTTGCTTACTTTCTTTAACATATTCAGCATTCTTACCGCTTCATGAGATGCGAACGTGAAGTTTCCACGAAAATGGTATCGTTCTCTCTCAATTACCGGTTGAGAGGCAATCATAAATTTTATGAAATTTTCCCAAGGCTCCTCAGAACATAAATGAATAACCACATTTTCATATTGGTGTATGGCAATAATCTGCAGTAATTATAATTTTAACTTTGGTAGAGTCACGGAAGCTGCCTCCAGGCGATTCCCGAAGCTCTTCTTTATCGCCCGATTACAAATTTTGAAGGCATTTTTCCTAGATTGCTCGACCCATCCCACATCTCTATAGAGGGCAGCCTTTTCTTGTCTAGAAATGGTAGTAGATTATTATGAAAAGAAAATAGAAGGAAGAGAATAAGGAAAGCATTAAAATGCATGGGAAATCATCCGAAAATCACGATTTACACATTAGTGTACACTGTTCATTCGAAAAACTTTCCTCATTTCTCCGATTGTACACATATGTGCACAAGCAGTCAATTTCACAACTGCAACAACAACAAAAAAATACTTTGACAAAATGTGTTTTTATCGACAGACGAAAGTCTTATCTGTATAAGAAATTTCCTTTTACACATCTTTTTATTATTTAGTGTTTTTAATAATTTTTTGAAATCAAGTTTTAACGGTTATGTTTCGAATGTAACGAAATTGATGCGGACAATAGAGGAAAAAGCAACAAAGACGTCAAATTTCAAAAGTGTTTGGTTAGCATTTAAATCAAAGTCAAGAAATATGAGCAAATTCACGTACACATATGTTTACGACTCTCACTCAACCGCTTCTAAATATTGATATTTTTTCTATGATTCTTGAACTTCATACTTTCAAAAAAAACCTGTTCAAAAATTCATAACTAAAAGACATAACTTTAAAAGCAATTTTGGTATCGGATTAACATGGTAATTGATTACATTTGATTCGGAATTAAAAAAAAAAAATATTTTATTACAAAGTAGTTTTCTATCAACTACATTTATTATGATGTGCTCATATAAATTAAGTATTACAACTTAAATTGCATAAAAAAGTACAAAAAATTGTTTGTACTTACTGTAATTTTCATCATCAAAGCACCATAAAGTTGTTGTTAACAAAGAAGTTATAATTATAATATAAATGTGCAGACGCCAATGTAGTAAATAATTTAATAGCAGCAACCACAACATTGCCACTATTTTTTTATTTTTTTTTTTTTGTGCAAAACTTTTACGCACTTTACACTTCAGTGTATATTTTCTTTTTTTATGTAGTATTATAAATTAACACATAACACACATAAACACAATTCATATACACACTTGCATAGTGCCATTAGTTTTTGTGTTTTTTTTTTAACATTTTCATTTACGCTTTTTTGCTGCTACCAATTAAGCTTACAGTTTTTTTTTTCCTCGTTTTTTTGTATTCTTTTATTTTCAGTGCTGCACTTTTGATGATGTCATCACAGCTCTGGATTTTCAAACCATCATACATCTATTTTTCTCTCTATACTGTTGGTTTTGCACTTTTGTGCGTGTTTCATTTTTCACTTTCATATTGCTTTGATTATAACGATTTTTTAGTTGCATGCAATTTTCATAAAAAGGTTTTTGTTTTCATATTTCTGATGTATAGTTGATGTATTTCTGAGATCCGACATTTATTCAGTTGGATTTATTTCAATTAGTTAGTACAAAGAATAAGAGATAAAAGGAAAAAATCAAACACATTTCCTTAACTATTTTCTGCTCCTTTGAAGTCTTTTATCCTCAAATCCGAATAGGAATTTTATATGTTATATTTTATTGTTATTCACTTTGAAAATAACATTCATAAAGACGTTATAGGGATAATCACTCTTTAGAGTGAAATGCTGAGTAACAGAGTAAGCCCTAGAGTGTGAATACACCTAAAACTGAGATAGTGCACTCTCTGCGATTAATGCTCCCAATTGAATGCGCTAGCAACAAAACTTTTGTTTTTTATTTTTAGTGTCGTACAAATCAAGAAGTGGACAACACTAATTTTCTCTCTTACTCAGAGTAATAGAGTAACAAATATTCTACTCAAGGGTCAAACCAGAGCAAAAATATAAGGCTAAAGTGAGGGTAAAAGCAAATAACGTATATTTTGTTTTCGTAGAGATATTTTGTGTTACACTTTTAACCTTTTACTCCGTTAACCAACATTAATTTAGAAATGAGTTCAAATTTTCCGAACTGACAAAAAATGTTGGAAAAGGGTAAGCTTAATTACAAGACAGAATAATGACTTATAGTAAGCAAAAACACAGTCGCGAATAACGTAATTCTTCTAATCGTTATGTGCTTAATAACATTTTACTTCGACTCATCGATGTTAATGAGCAGTATGCTTCCAATCATTGTCTCTAACTTGTATGTTGGTATGTTGCCACTCGTCTACTTTAACCGGTCCTACTATTTTTCTATTCATCTCTTCCTTCAGACATTTGATTGTTTCTGCTTCTAATACTTCACCACTACTTATAAACTCTTTTGATTTGCATTCTTCTACTCTTCATATTGAACTACGATATTGCTCATCAGCTCTTGTCAATCATATGGTCCTACTCGCGTATATCAACCATTCATGGGCTACTACTCATCAACTCTAACTAGTCGTGTCCTTACTAACTAACTAACTAACTAAATAACTAACTAACTCACTAACTCACTAACTCACTAACTCACTAACTAAATAACTAACTAACTAACTAACTAACTAACTAACTAACTGACTAACTAACTGACTAACTGGCTAACTGGCTAACTGACTAACTGACTAACTGACTAACTGACTAACTGACTAACTGACTAACTGACTAAATGTCTAACTGACAAACTGACAAACTGACAAACTGACAAACTGACTAACTGACTAACTGACTATCTGACTAACTGACTAACTGACTAACTGACTAACTGACTAACTGACTAACTGACTAACTGACTAACTGACTAACTGACTAACTGACTAACTGACTAACTGACTAACTGACTAACTGACTAACTGACTAACTGACTAACTGACTAACTGACTAACTGACTAACTGACTAACTGACTAACTGACTAACTGACTAACTGACTAACTGACTAACTGACTAACTGACTAACTGACTAACTGACTAACTGACTAACTGACTAACTGACTAACTGACTAACTGACTAACTGACTAACTGACTAACTGACTAACTGACTAACTGACTAACTGACTAACTGACTAACTGACTAACTGACTAACTGACTAACTGACTAACTGACTAACTGACTAACTGACTAACTGACTAGCTGACTAGCTGACTAACTGACTAACTGACTAACTGACTAACTGACTAACTGACTAACTGACTAACTGACTAACTGACTAACTGACTAACTGACTAACTGACTAACTGACTAACTGACTAACTGACTAACTGACTAACTGACTAACTGACTAACTGACTAACCGACTAACTGACTAACTGGCTAATTAATTAACTCACTAACTGACTAACTAGTCGTCGTCTTTAACCAGCCTTATGATTTTGATCGTTAATGTGAAATAGTCGTTTGCTCTCACTTGTTGAATTTAACTTGTTTCTTCCTTTTTCTCGTCGATTTCAAAAAGTATTGTGTTCCTCCTCATTAGCTTTAACGAAACATATGTTCTTACTCATTGAGCTTATTTAGTTTTGTTAACTTTGGCAAGTTGAATGTTTTTACTTGTGTAATTTAACGAGTCGTGTGCTCATACTTGTTGACTTTAACTAGTCGTATGTTTCCTTTTTGTCAGTTTTATCAAGTAGAATGCTTTCACTCGTTGACTTTAACTAGTCGTATATGCTTTTTGCTAGTTTAAACTATTTATTTGTCAAAGCCTAACAACAAGCTTTATAGTTTTATTCGTCGGCTTTGAAATACTTTTACTTGAAAATTAATTACTTAATGAATTACTTTTTTTAATGTAACAAGTAACTATAAAGTTTAAGTCGTAATTTTTAACGAGTTGTATGCATTTATTCGTCGCAACAAATTTAACGATTTGCTGCTTTTACTCGTCTTACTTCAACTATTAATCGACTATAAGTAATCGTAGGCTCTTAACTGTCAACTCAGACTAATTATTGCTTCATACTTGTTGATTCTAACTAGTTGTAGCTCCTACTCGTCAAGTCAATTATTAGTTAGAATTCGCTGACTCTAACAAGCATGCCCCTACTCGTCAACTCAAACTAATTATTGATTCACACTCGCTGACTCTAACTAGTTGTATGCTCCTACTTGTCAACTCAGACTAGATATTGATTCCCACTCGCTGATCCTTACTAGTTGTATATTTCTACTCATTGAGTTAAACTTTTCGTAAGCTTTTACCTGCTGACTTGAAATGGTCTTAAGCTGATATTTATTCACTTTAACTAGTCATAAACTTTTAGTTGTTTACTTTACCTTGTCGAAAGCTCCTGTTCGTCGATCCTAACTTTCTATTCTTTGAATTAATTTGGATTGAGGCTCTCGCTTATTTATTCTAATTAGCCATAGCCATGTTGCTTGCTTTTACTCGTCAGCTAAATCTAATTGTGTGCTCTTAGTCGTTGGTTTCAGCTTCTCTTAAGGTCGTACTCGTTGTTTTTAATTAGTCTAGTAGAACAATTCCATTTATTTCATTTGAATAAGTTTTACCATTTTTTTTCCAATTTAAACTGACCGTGAAGTTTTACTAGTTAGACTTACTCTTACTCGTCAATAAAAGTTATTGTGAGTACCTGTTCTTCGTCTTTAACTTAAGTTTTTATTCGTTGGTTTTAATTGAATGTGGACTTCAACTTGTTTGTATTAGCTAGTATTAAATTTCTACTCGTCAGTAAAAACTGATTATGAGCTCTTATTTCTTCAACTTTAACTAATTGCGCAAATTTTGTAGTACTAAACGAACTTTGAAATTTAATTAGAATTTCATGAAACTAAACATAGACAATTGTTTTCTTAGATCTTAAAGAAAAAATAATAAATAGCAAAAAAAAAAAAAACTGTAATTATGTGCTATAATCACAAGAAACCTACTTTTTTCTTTAGGTGATATTTATAAGGTAAGATGAGGAGACCACAACTAAGATAGGTAAATCTATAGGATACTCTAAAATACCAGCACAAAACTTAAGACTGAAGAAAAATTGAAAGAAAAAAACTAAAACTTATGACAGAGAAATAGCAAAAAAAAATGAGAGAAAAAGCAATAAGTAAAACACACACCAAATGGAAATGTAGTCTTATGTCATTTGCACACAGAAGCAGCATATACGCATACCAAAAAAAAAAAAAAAAAAAAGTAAAGAAATATGAACAGACAAGTACACAATGAAGGAATGAATGAAATTGAAAAGAAAAAAACAACGCATTATTATGTCATTTACAGAATAGCCTCCACTCACAAGAGTTTTATAACCAACGACAACTACACACAAAAACACACAGCAACTACAATACATAACAATTACTCGTGCAACATAATTCGTTACGCTATCATACACACAAATTCACACATATACAATTATACTTGAAATGAGTGTAAGAGAAAATTGCGTAACGTAAGTAAAGAACACAAGTAGCTTAAAGCAAATGACGTGCAGAAAATTACATATACATACATACAAACATACAATGTAAAAGTATGTTGGAAATTTTGTGTATGTATGAGTGTGTATACTGAACAAGTAAGTGCGATTATATTATTGTGTGAAGCAATAGCAAAGAAAATGAGAATGAAAATTAAAAAAAAATAAATAAATGCAGCATCAAGACGCTGAGTCATACAGTGAAGTACACATAAAGTGAAAAACATTTTTCTACATAAGAAATATCATTAATGATCTTTCATGCACTTGTTGAAGAGCGATGAGTTCCATTGAATTGCAAAAGTAAGTTGTAAACATACACACTCATAAATAAAATAAGAATGAAAAAGAGATTATTGAAAGATGAATGAATGAGTATAAAGTAAAATGTTCAATTGCATAAAAAGTAAAGACTTCTTATTAAAAATTTATGCACTTTACTTGGACATAGTGAGATATTTTTGGTTTGAAAATCTTAAATTTTTACTGCTCTCTGAGTATGCGGAGGAAGAAAAAAACAAAAAACGTTACGTATACGTCGTGTGGTTCATTGAGGTAGTTACTGTCTTAATTGCAATGTTGCAAGAATGTTAACTAAAATTTGTTTCAAAGTAAAGAATGAAAGCTGAGATGTCATATACAAAGCATTTCAGAACGAATAATAAAGCCTGGGGATATTCTGCTTGATTTTGGATAAGTTTTCAAAATAAACTTACAGAGTGTACGTAAAAGAATGTTTCATGACCCACTGAGGAATTGAAGTTATAGTGGTGATATTTGAACTAAACTTGGGCATACATAGTGAGATATTTGAAATATTTAAGGATTTTTGATCAGAGAAGATGCAATAGGAAAAATATTACGTATACGTCATGTGGTTAGAAGAGATCGTTAACAAATCAAACCAGGAATCAAATTGTCAATATCAGAATATGAAAAATTGAAGAGTAAGAAATTTTTGGTGGAAAAACCTATTCCTTCAGTTTTTTAAGGTCTATGCAATTAAAAAAATAAAAAATATTACGCATACACCATGTGGTCTATTTGACCATCTAGTGCAAATATGGAAAAATATCAATAGAAAACCAATTCAAAGAAAAGAACGTTGGCTAAAATGTTAATTATAAAGCATTTCAAATTAAAAACTGAACCTGAAAAAATTAAGTTTCATATCAGTTAAATTTAAACCGAGCTTAATAAATTCTGCAAATAGTTTTATGACCCTTTCAACCACACTGTAACTGTAATGCTGATAGAGCTCAGCTTGCATTTATTGATATTTTGTTTTTCGAATGGTTGCGAAATAAAAAAAATGATACGTATACGCTATGTAGTCCTTAATACCAAGTACTAATATAAATAAATATTATTCAAAACCCATTTTAAAATGAAAAACGAAAGTTTCAATGCCAATTACAAAGTAAGTCAACGCAAATAATGAAGCTTGGAAAAGTTCGGTTTGATTTTAGTTAAGCTTGAAAACATAATATAGAAAATGTGAAAGAAAAATTTATTTCCTGCCAAGTCACTATAGCTTTAAAACATTCTACGGAGGCCAATTTTAAAAAAATCTAAGATTTCTGCTACAAATATTGAAAATTTGACTACACAAAAAATTTAAATAACAAAATTTTAGGCATACGCCATGTAGTCCAATTACTATCTATCTATTAATATGCAAAAATATCATTTGAAAAACATTTCAAGATAGAAATAGTGCTGGAATGTCATTTCTCAAATTTCTCAAACTGAAGAATGAAGCCTGAAGTTTTAAGTAGAATTTCATAGAGTAGTGTAGAAAAAAAAAGAACAAAAAAAAATTATGAAATGCCGAATAACTTTTCATTACCCACGAAAGAAAAAAAATGTTACTCATACGTCATGTGGTCCTTAACTATAAGAACTAATATGAAATTTTTTTATCGAAAAACATTTCTACCTGAAAACTGAGACTGAAATGTCAATTATAACGTTTTTTAAAATAAATAATAAAGCCTGACTATAATCCACTTAATAAAAAACTGAGCTTTAATAGGAAACCCAAAGAATTCAGAAAAAATTTGTATGGCTATCAAAGTGATTTCGGCTAAAGTGCTGTTATTGAAGCAAAATATAAATTTGGTAAAAAACAGAAAAATTTTCACTTATAAAAAATTTGCTTCGAAAAAAATTTTGCGTATACGATATGTGGTCCTCACTGCCAAGCACTAATATGATATAATAAATAATCCAGCACCGTAACAGTGTAAGGTCCAGCTTAAATACTAATTATTCAACATAGCTTAGGCATAGTAACATAAATTTGTTAAAACACGTTTAAAAGTTTTCATTTAAAAAAAATTTGCCTAAGAAAAAATATTACATATACGTCACGTGGTTCATAGAGGCGATAACTGCTAAAGTGTAATACAAAAAATATTTAATTAAAAATCATTTCCAGCAGAAATTTTATTCTGTGTTTTAGCTTTTTTTAATTTTCGTTGTAAAAAAATAATATGAAATACCAAAGGAACAATGTATACCCAATGTACTGTTCAATATAAAAAATATTTGCATATTCTTGACTGGACTTAGACGCTAATAATCTAGGTAAAATCTTATTCTCTAACCGAAGTAAAACCTCCTTCCTATCCTAAACAAATTCTGCCTTATTAAACTTAATACAATTTTCCTCCCTAATCTTAACACGATCTCTAATCTAAACAAAATCTTCGTGCCTTACTTAATTAAATTTTTCCACCCTAAATAAAAAATAAATCATTTTCCCAGTAAATATTAGTAGGACTAAACTTTTTCTATCTACAATACATAACTTTCATTTGTCAATAACTTTAGTAAAACTATAATTTTTTATATCTGTCAACTGCAAGTGAAATTAATTTGCCAGACTGTTTCATATTCTCATAATAAACAGCAACACTCGTTGTCGCTTACTTTCTACTATATTATTATAGTTTCAATAACTTTCAACTAACTTTCAACTAAATTTCAATAACTTTCAACTAAATTTTTCAAAGAATTTTCCAACGAATATTTCAATTTTCATAGAGTTAACTTGATAATTTGCCAACAATTGATAAACCCAATCAAGGCATTTCATTTTGGTTGTATTCGTTTTTTTGCTGTTAACATTTGCGCGACATTTTTTTATGCTAGAGCAAAAAAAAAAAAAAAATAAACACGCACAAATAAATTGCAAAAACAATAAGAAGAAAAATTACGTTACATTCGCACGAGTTAATAATTTGCTACCACGATATAACACGTTTCGCATTAAACTAAGAATATTTTTTTTGCAATAGCTGAGAACATTTGAAGAGCAAAAGGGAAAGAGAGAAAAGACAGACAGAGAGAGAAAGAGAGAGAAAAAGTAAAAATAGAGCGTTAGTTCAAGCCAAGAAACATGTTGCAGCTATGGACCGGAAAATGAACACGGAACAGCCTAACAATTTGATGGTTGTCGTAGTATAAACATGTTACAAACATTACATAGCAACAGCTATGTTGCAACATTCAAGATATACTGACTAAGATGCTACATTTAAGGCTCAGAATGATGATAAGCAACATTCAAAATACAGATATTGAAACACAACATTTTAACCATCATTTAAAGCAGCAAATGCCCCATTGCAACATTTAGAGGAGCAAATGCTACAAAGCAACATTTCGGAGTAATGTTGCTAAAAGTTTCGATAAATTTGTATAGATACTTTGTATATATTGAGCATGGCTACATTTGTCTATTAAATGCTTTAGCTGTCTTGTAGTCAAATGTTGCCAAGCAAATAAACTTTAATTTTAAATATAACAAATTTCAAAAAAATTTTTAAAATATTTGTGTAACTCTGTTTTTAAAAATTTTTACCAAAATATATTAAAAATTATATGTTTTTTTGTAAACATATAACAATATTATTCCAAAGCTGTGGTATTGTCTACATTTTTTCAATTCTAACTAAATGTTGCTAAGAAAATGTATGGAACTTTTAAGAGATTAATTTCAAAAAAGCTTTAACTACAATTTTCTTTATAACAAATCGGCTTAAGACTATAGAAATTTATATGTTCTTCGCGAAATCATAACAATTGGCAGACAATATTACTTTAAATTTCCAAATTTTATACATTTTTTTTATTTATGCTCAAATGTTGCTAAGCAAATGTATGGAGTTTTTTAATTCAAATTGTTATTTATTAGAAGATTAGTGGAATTTTTTTTTTGCACAATATTCGGCCATCATAGAACCATAAGATTTGTATATAATATAAACTAAAATTTAATTATTTCATTTTATTCTTGTTGTAACCAAATGTTGCTGGAAGGTTAGGTAAGGTTGGAGTGGCAGCCTTCTGCTTGAAAGCACACTTAAGCACATTTAGGCTCATTGTGATACCACAGTACGGCGCGACTCCCCCCTTTACGGATTGGAGAACCATGAGGATTCCATAATGAATCTGGCTATGTCCTTAATATTTACGGATGATAGCTCGGACAGACTAGTGAAGAAAGGTGAGCCCAGGAATTTTAGTCTCCTCCTGGCCAGGGATGGGCATTCGCACATGAAATGGAGGACTGTTTCTTCCTCTTCCTCAGAGCCGCAGCCCCGATAGAAGTCATTGAATGGCAGTCCTAGTCGTGCAGCATGTCTTCCCGTTATGCAGTGTCCCGTGAGCACCGAAGTCGTAATGCTGATGGAGTTTCTGCTAAGGTTGAGTAGCTGTCTAGTTCGTCTATTGTCCATAGTGGTCCATGTTAGCCTGGTAATACCACAAATGTTGCTGGAAGCTTGAATCAAAAAATATCAAGCCAGTTTTAAAAAAACTTTTTTAAATTGTTTCGAAAAAATTGTTTGTTAGAATTAATACAAAGTAATGCAAACCATAAAATTTTTTTTTCCAATTTTTTTTTAAATTTGAATATTTTATGCATTTTTCTACTTGTACACAAATGTTGCTTGGTACGGAACTTTTAATAGATTAATTTCAAAAAAGTTTTAAAAATATTTCAAAACTGTCTACAAAAAGGTAAAAACAAAGTACATATACGCAACAGTGATGCCGCTAAAAATTTCAAAATATATTAATTAAAATTCACATATAGTAAACATTTTTTTATATATTCAAATGCTGCTAAAGAAATTTATGAAATTTTAGGTATATGTAAATGATTATACATACATTTTTTAAACAAAACTGTAGAAAATTGTATGTTATTTGTAAAATTATAAAAATTATGTTAAGGTTTGCTATAATTTTGTTGAAATTATTCAATATCTAATACTTTTTTGTAATTCATGTAGCTTTTCTTATTGTTGCTTTCTAACTAAATAAAATTTTACACATTATCAGTTACAAAATTATGTAAGAAAATAATAGTTAATAAAAAAATTTAATCTACACTTTTAGAGAGCTGTATATACTTTTTGAAGCCATAAGAATTTATAAGTTTTTTTCAAGAAAATATTAATTATTTTTCATGTAAATTCTTTAACGTTTTTTTCGGAATTTCTTTTACAAAAATTTTTTACACTGCTGCAGATTTTTACAAATATCATGATGACTTCCCTTTTTTATGTATAGGCACAAGTTCACATTTTTCTTATATATATTTATTTACTTTTTCTTATTACATTATTTTCTGAAAAGTAATAATGACTTTCGATTGCTACAGCATCCCTTTGGTTCATATACATACATACCTACATACATACATACAATATGTGCACCTACATTTATCGCTTGTCAGCTTTTGAGACTTATACATTTTTTTTCATTATTTTTTTTTTTTGGTGTTATGCACACTTTAATGTAATCATTTCCTTTAACATGAAATTTGAATTACAAATTTTTTACATTGGGGTGTTTTTTTTTTGCAGCACATTTTCATTGCGACAGAAAAAGAAATTCTCATTTCAATGGTGCTGGAAAATGTTTACGCAAAAATATATTTAAATAACTTTATTATGGCGCCATTTTAATACATATAAATGCACATACACCTATATGTAATCAAACACAAAGAGTCGACAAAATCAAGAAAAGAGAACTGCCACATGAAAACGCCGCCCAATGCATGAATGCGTTTGTTTGATATGCGTATGTGTTCATATGTTGATATACCAGGCACATGTAAGGGCGTACCCACAATTTACACTTTTAACTTAATAGCTATGAATGGTTATAGAATTTTTTTTGTATTCACCATTTTTGTGTGTGTTTGGGTATTTTTGTATAAATATTTGTATACTCTATATGATTTTGAGTGCTGTCAGCGTGAAAAGAGTTGCAAAACAAAATTATTTTGTTTGTCATGCTAATCTTGCACAGACACATTTAAGTGTAGCAGTAACGTAATGATTTTTACTTTTTTTTTATACCTACTGGTCTTACTCATTTGCTTGAAAGATTGATACATAGATGTAAACAAATCTAATAATAATGTTAAGCGTAGCTATTGATTTTTCTTTATTTTTTTCTTTTTTCGTATTAAAGCTGCAAAAATGTGCAAGTAATGTTTAGTTATAGATAATTTCGAAACAAAGGGAAAATATATTTTTTTCTTTTTAGTAAGGGAATAACTGAGGTAAATTGTGATACCTCAGCATTCTTTTTCAACCCCCCCCCCCCCCCCCATAGAAAAATTAAAGTTAAAATACAATAGCAAAAATAGGTATACTAAGAATTGCTCATTGGGTAATTTTTTGTGCACCACATTTCATGTTTAGTCATAGCAATTGCATATCACTCATACGCCCTGTTGGTCATAATGCACTATTGTTGAAAATATTAGCAGCAAAAACCTTTAAATATTTGCATATTTGTAAATCATATGATATATGCTCACTTTGGATCGCAGTTCTGTGGGATTGAGCATGTGGGCGTGGCAGCTTCCATACAAACGACTGATTTAAATCGGCATATCTTGAGAACAATTCAACACACAACAATGAATTTTTGAACAGAGGTATTATTAAACATGTATAGCGATGATCATAGACTAAATTGCCATAAATTTCTATAACATTTTGTTCTTGTTTAAAGTTATTTTAAATCTAATTTATACATTTGTGTTGTTGTTCATTTATTATATATTTGTCGTTTCTTCCGAAAGTGGTGAAAAAGTACTAACGAGGTGTCAACATAGGGTAAATGGGCAGGGCATTTTCGATATAAAAAAATACCCTGATTCGCTTGTATTCCGAGCCGTACAGGGTACAACAACAACAACATTCTTCATGGAACACGCGAAATTAGTCGAATTTCTCTTATAAGATTGGCTTTAAATAACTTAATTAAAGTTATATTTCCACAGGCATACTATTGTTGAAATTTCACAACAAAGGCGTATGAGGCCCGCCGCATTGGTTCTGAATTCCAGTAGGGATATTTTTTCAAGTTTTGCATATTTGTTTTTCATATCGCTCGCACTCTCTCTGAGCGAGCATTGAAGCACAAAGAAGTAGTGTGGAGATTTAACCATCATCCAGAGGATTTAGACTACGCCGATGATATTGTCCTCCTCGCCAGCAGCAGAGACCACATGCCAACGAGACTGAACGCTCTTGCTACAAAGGCCGCGAACATCGGGTTGCAAATTCACATAAGCAAAACCAAATCTCTAACGACCACAACCACACAGCCAACAGCTTTCAGTATTAATAACGTACCTATTGATAACATCAAGAAGTTTTGCTACGTAGGAGGAGCCTCCGACGATGTCAACAGCAGAATAATGAAAGCACAAGCAGCATTTTTCAACCTGCGCAATATATGGAGAGCAAATGATCTATCCTCCAAAAGAAAGGGGCACATATAAAACGACTGCGCGAAATCCGTACTGTTTTAGGGTTCCAAGACCTGGCTGATCAATACCAACATCAAACGTAAACACCAACCACTGTCTACGAAGCATTTTAAAAATATGGTGGTCAAGAATCATCTCAAATGAAGAGCTGCTGCAATTAACAGAGCAGAAAGATGTTAACATGCAGATCAAAAAAAACAATTTCAACTAACTAGGCCATGGTCTGAAGAAACCCTACGACGAAATATGCCATACAACACTCGAATGGAACCCTAAAAAATGCAGACGATGCGGCAGACCAAAACCGGCGTGAAAACGGCCCATCTTTGAAACAAAAAAAAAACATTTAACAACTTTGGCATTTGGCTAGAAATAGAGACAACTAGAGATTCTACGTAACCGGTCTACGTTTCTGATGGATACGACTTTCATATATATCTCTCTGAGCAAAAAAAAAAGTTAAATCGGGAAAGTGAGTTTGACACTTTCCATTCAAGCAGAATATTAGAAATTGCATATCTAGAAAACTGTTCAAAGCATAATAATTAAATCACACTGAACAACAGGAAATTATTTCGGGTCTCAACGGACTCTGTCTCAAAGGAAATGGTAGTAAAATCCACCTCAGCACAATTTTTTTTATGGAATATTTTAACTTCTGAATACTATTTAAAGAGTACCTTTATGGGCTTTCTCAAAACAAGGGCCAAAATGTCCCATATAGGTAGGAGTTAATGGGTTAAGATGTCATGAGGAAAGATTTTTCATATCACTTGATGCTATTTTAAAAGTTCTGCTACCATTAAGTAATACTTTTATATGAAACAGGTTCCGTTGAAGCCCAAAACTCCCTGTTCCCCCGTGTTTTATATAGAGATGCTAGTCAACATGGTTAATGACATAGTACAATATAGACCACATCGGATAAACGGACGTGATACTTCTCCTACAAACAATTAACAGTGAACATCCTATATTCGGAACCATGTGCTGTATACAACCACAAAATTTTGTTTAGAAATTCAGAAAATGTGTAAAACTAAATCACTTTAAAATAGTTTTTTAGGAGACTATGAAAATTAAATCTAGAGGTTAATTTTCAAAGTCATGACTTAAGTTCATGTCATTATCCTGTTTATATATAACTTCAAATAAATCACTTTAACTTAAGATTTATTGGTAGCTTAGAGATTTCAATAAGCATTTTATGTTTTTTTTTTAACAGTGAACATCATAAGAACCGTTGGTGTCATCAGAAATCGAATAAAAGTACAACCACAATAGATTCTAGGTCACTCCAGTTACCATTTATTTCTTCGGCTCAACTCTCATAGCTGAAAAAATAGTGTGAGCGCGAAACTTTTTTAAATTTTAAGTAGAAATAAAAGCGCTTAAAATTAAACAAAAATATAATATAATTTCAAATACTTAGAAAAGACATAAACGAAAACAGAATTTACTTGCTATTTGAACTTTGTCGTGCATGCAATAAAAACTTAAAAATAAAAAAATGACGCATATGAAAACAGCAAAAATAAAACGACATGTGAAAAGAATAAACATTGAAATAAAATGCTTTACGACTTAATGGTTCAAAGATTCTAAACAAATCCATTCTTCAAAAAAAAAAAAACAAAAAGATAATTCAACAATTTTATGCCACAAAAAAAAAAAGAAAAAGAAAAACGAAATAACAGAGAAGAGAATAAAAGAGACAAACCAAAATACAAAAGACAGTCAACAAAAAAAAAACACATAAACACAATCACATACACACCTACACAGATACGCATATGTACATACACACACACACATATACATATGTTGATAGTATATGAAGAATAAAAAAAAAAATAAAATGCCATGAAAAACGAAAACATATTGAAATAAAAATCGCACTTGGCACACTGTCATAAAACAGCCACTCAAGTGTGTGCACACAATCAAACACACACAAGCATACATACATGCATACGCAATACCCATACACATACACTCATAAGCCATTTGAGCTCTAAAGTATACTTTAGAATATTTCACATGCACTTTATATGCTCAAGCAAAAGCAGAAAAGAATAATTTTTGTTTTTTTTTTTTTTTTTTTTCTTAGCAGTTTTCACCAGCTGTTGCAAGTGGCAAGAAACAGCAAACAATACCATTTGCCATAGAAAGGGAAATTAAATATGTATGTATGTATGTTTAAAAGAATAAAAGAAGCAAAAGATTTTACTTGAATAAAGCAAACAATAAAAATATCATAAATGCAATTAGTGCGCACACAAACACACACACACACACACTTTGTACTAACAACTACATGCAAGTCGACGATTTTTCTAACTTGCATTTTATATGAATGAATATATATATATATATGTATGTCTATTTTTCTTTTCATATGCTGCATGTAATTTGTTTTGTAAAACAAAAGATTATTTTTTCATACTCATAAACTGTCTCGTTCTCTCTCTCTCTGTTTAGCGCTTTCACTTTGTATTTATATATTTCTCGAGTGTCTTTGTGTCATGTCAGTGTCAAACTGAATTTCTGCTGGGAGTTTACGCATTAGGTTTTTACTTTTTTTAAGTTTTTTAATATTTATTATATAATTAAATTAAATATGTATGTAAGCTGTCTGATTCGTTTTAGTTGGTCAGTGGTTGGAGGCAATTCATTCAGTGGTTAAATTAAAGTATTAAACTGCAAATAGACTTGGCTAAGTTAAGTTTTTCATCCCTACTGGGATCATATGTCCCAGTAATGTTTGAAAATTTGAGTGAAATTGAAAATATGGTTCCCATTTCTAGTTTTTTTTTTCACATATTGATGTTGACTGACAATGCATGGATTGTATATCTGCTGGATCATTACTGTAAGTTATCTTTAACTTATAGCAAACCCGGATATATTTCCCTCGATGACACACATGTTTCGATTGTCACATTCGCCACATATAAGTCCGACCAGACTTACATACATTTCAGTGCTTCTGTATGGAAATATTGCAATTTTTGGTATGCATTCGACATATTTGTTTACTTAGGGGCAAATTTTTTTTCTCAATGGTTTTCACATAGAGTAATGGTCAATGAAATAGCAGTCACATATGAAAAATATTTAATATCATGCAAATAATGTTTAGATATGAATAATTGTTTCAAGTCTTTTATACTTATAGTTTGTACATAAAAAGTTTTACAAAAATTTCAAAAAAAAAGGAACAATATTTTTGAAAAAACTTTCATAGTTCTACTAAGTAACCTGAAAATTTATTAAAATTGCTCATTTTTCCTATACTAAAAATATATCGTCGGAACTTATTTTCAACTTAGCCACTACACTTCCTTACAGCAGTCTCCTGCCATTCTCTTATCACTGGATCTCACATATCCTCCAAAATTGTTAGTATTATCTTGAAAACCATTTTTTTCAATATTATTCGATATGTTTTGAATAAAGTTCGATGCAAATGTTTTCAAATGTATGTTAGGCTGGCCAGGCATATGTGTGATGAAAGCGATATACAGACAAAAAAACATTCTTATTGTTATTTTTCTACATGTGTTGGATTTTTCGGAATACATGTGCGTGGATCGATAGCTAATAACAAGTTAGGTTAGGTTGGAGTGGCTGTCGAGAGACACACTTAGGCCTGAACGGCCCATTGTGATACCACATAGTTGGACCTACAGTTTAACGCCGATTCCGAACGGCGGTGTGGCAATTTTTTATCGGCTTGGTGGTTTTGCCATTACCAACCAATGTGTGTACTTGTACACTATCTTATAATTCTCATACACTTCATATTGATAGTGAATATAAGAAAGTAATGAAAATTAACCACCAAACGAAGACGGCAATCGAACCCGAACCTCTCATAATAACAAGTTAAGAAGCTATATTGTATTTCAAGTCGCTAGCTCAATTAGAAATAATCGGAAAAATTCTGGCCAGACTCATATGTGCCACCGATGGTTAAATTTATTTTTATTAAAATGATGGATAAATTTATTTTTATTAAAATGAATTTAACCATCGGAAGGGCCTTAGCTGCAGGTCTTTGGAGTAGAAACCAGCTCCAGTTCCATTCTTCATCTATGAGCCATCCATAAAGATGATAACGCCAGCAATGCGTGCAACCGAATCCGATTCTCACTTTTTCTTATTCACTCGCGATCAAAGGCTTTTTTACTCGTATTAAATTTATGAAAGTCCGTGCTCTATAAAATGTTGTGTATCCCTATGCACTTGTGATTAAAAATTTTTGAGCTTTATTTATTTATATAATTTATACACCTTACTATTCAATCTGTAGTGAGGGCTGGTCGAATTATGTAAAATTGCTTTAGAGTAAGTTTGGACATCTGCTAAAGTATCGACATCGTCGCGTTAATGAAAGTTGTTTGCATTTTTAAATTATTCTCGATTTAAAATATCTTCCTTTGAGCTAATTTCTCGTCATATGTGGGAAGTTTTGATCTTATGCTTCCATTGAGGCTGCTAAGGCTCATCGAATGCTGTAAAGTACTTGACTTAGAAACAAGGAAATTGTGTTCCGTACGAGTTGAAACCGAAAGATATTGAATGGTGTTTATTTGCATATGAACAACTGCTTCAAAGACAAAATCGCATCGTAACCGGCAACGAAAATTACGATAATTCCAAGAGCAAAACGTCATGGGAAATGCCCGGATATGCCTCCAAAGGCTCTGAATTTGGTGAGATCAGCTCGGTGTGATATAAGCTAGTGAAATCGAGTGAAAACATCCCAAGAGATCAATACCGAACGCAATTGATGCGTTTGAGACGAGCATTAAAGGAAAATCCGCCACATTACTGAGCAAGACATGACAAAGTTATCCTCTAGCATGACAGTACTTGGTCACAAAAGTAGTCAAGACATAAGGAGTGAGATCGAAAAAATCTTAACACACGTTTTACATAATAATTTTTTTGGGTATAAAATTTAAAAATTTTTTTGATCTAGTTATCTTTGAAAAATATGTCAGTTGTTATTTTTAATGACAAACATGTTGATTTATTGTGAGTTTGATCAAAATGAGTGAAAAAAAAGAAAAAATTTTCAAAAAAATCCAAATTGGTCCTACAAAAAATTGGCCAAAGAATTGAAGGTCTGCCGTCAAACTGTTTCCAATGTTATTAAACAGTTTCAAAGGAATTTGACCATCGATAGGGAACCAGGTTCAGGAAGAAAACAAGGACCACATGATATTGGGAAAGCCAAGAAAATAGAAACCATATTGAAAAGATCTCCAAACACATCTGGCAGAAAAGCTGCCCGGTTAGCCTAGTGCTCTGACTATTTGGTGCGAAAAGTTAAAGCCAAATGCAGGTTTGAAAACATACAAAGTCCAAAAAGTTCCAGACAGGAATGCTGCAAAAAATATAGACGGAAGAAGGAAATCATTTGTTACAGTGGGCTCTGTAAATACCGAAAAATACATCAAAGAATGTTTGAAAAAAAGACTTCTCCTTTCATAAGAGAGCACAATGTGTCCACATATTTTTGGTCCGATTTGGCATCATGCTACTATGGCAACAAAGCTCTGGAGTGGTACCAAAGTAATAACATAGTTTTTGTACCAAGAGAGGCCAATTCTCCAAATTGTCCGGAGCTGAGACCAGTGGAAAGATATTGGGCTCTTGTGAAAAGAAACTTAAAGAGCACAAAAAAGGTGTCCCAAAATATCGAAGATTTTAAAAGGAGATTAGCAAACTAGTACAAAAATGTGTCTGAAACAACTATCAAATCTCTACTGGAAGGCTTACCTGAAAGGTCCACGAGTTCGTTCATAAATAGCGGTTAGAACTATAAAAGTAATATTTTTCTGTAATTTGTAAAATATTATCAATTAAATAAAAAAAAAAATCAAAACTCTAAGATCAACCGTTTAAAAATTATTGAATTTTATATATGTTAAGAGTTTTTCGATCTCACTCCTTACTTGGAAACCTCAAAATTAGAGGTCTGGCCCCACCCGCCGTAGTCTCCAGACGTTGCTCCTTCCGACTATCAACTATGTCGTTCGATGGCGCACGACCTGGCGGATCAGCGTTTTCGTTCGTACGCATAAAAAGACGCCTTCATTACTGGAGACAGGATACGAAAATTGCAGGAGATGCGCAGTTGTGCACCTAATAATAATATTGATTTCTATGTTTTCCTGGCAAAAAGCTCGTTTTAGGCGGCCTAACTGTTCTATCGACTTAGTGAATAATCTCAGAAATTGTCGTTTTCATCTTTAGAAAGTTGCTCTATTCTTCCTTATTTAAATTATTGCATTTTTTCTTTTTATGGCAGATGTCATAAGGGGGGAAAAATAAAAACAAGTCAGCAACCGAAACCAATACAAAATTAAAATAACAAAGAGTTACAAAATAAAAGACAAATCACTCTTCTACTTATTTTTTTTTTTCATTTTTTGTTTCCTTTTTGTTGTTATTTTTGTATTTACATCTTTTTAGCTGAAACCAAAACAAAGCCAGAAACAAAAAGTCATAGAATATCTGTGATTATGCCTTTGGAACATACTCAAAGTGGTGTAGAGACTTGAAATAGCTGAATGTATGCTTGTGTATATGTGTCTATAAAAAGATTATAGCGCGTTTAATCCTTTTGCTAGTCAGTCAGCCAACCAGCACCAAAAAAGAAGAAAAACATTTCGGTTTGTCGCGAGCTGTTTTTTGAGCTAAAGGATTTGTATACTATATATTGGCATGAATTGCTGATGATTTTTATCAACTTTTGTTGCCAATTGTTGTTGTTGATTTTAGAGAGAAATTTTTTTTTTTTTTTTTTTTTTGGTTTCATTTGGTTCTGCTTTGTTCGTTTTTTAAACTTTTTTTTGTTTTTTTCTTTTTTTTACAATTTTGTTGAGAGTTTTCTGGCAATAAAACTTTTCTTTATAATTAAAATCCACAAAATTTATTAAAATGAGAAGCTTTGTGTGTTTTTAGAAGATTATTTTAAAACAAAAATGAAATAATATAAAATAAAATTAGGTGGCAGTTGTTGTCGAATATGTAATGAAATATATATGTAAAAGTTATACAAGAAATGTATCTTTGTAATTTTTGCTTTCATTGAGGATTAAAAAATTAAGTTCCTAAGTAAATAGTAAAATAATTTATTCTTTTACTATGAAAATAGTATGTAAAGTCTTGTTAGCCAAAAGGAAGAAGGAAGAAAAAAGCAGCTTAAAGCTTTCAACCATTTTTTATTACTCTTAGAAAACTTATCGAGAAAGTAATTCACAACTTAATGTGGTTAGTTTTAATATTTTTGTTTAAAACTGTATAATAAATTAATGTTTTTAGTTACAAATTGAAAAAAGAAATAAACATGTATTTAAATTTATAATTTATTTTGTCACTTTTGACTTAAGCCTAACGAAAGCTTTTGTTTATTCACCTATACATACATAAATTATAATATATTATAAGAAATAACATGTTATATGTAAAAGTCCATATGCATTTATGCATTTCTTTGCCATAGTGTGAGGTGTGAAATTCTGTCAAGTTTTACTCTGTATCTCGGATACAGTACAAATATGAATACGTCGTATTTTCATCAAATAAATAACATAGTGCAATGCATATTTTTGGGATAAAACCAAACAAATCTCATAAAATTATATTTGACCTCATTAACAAAAGACCCAATTCCAGTCGTTTGAAATTTCGTTTTTTTTGGTCAAAACTCGAATTTAAGCAATGAGAAAAATCACATTCAAAATGTTATTTTAGGTGGTTCTTGTCTTTGGCGGCCTATATTGAAATTTTTAAAGGAATATTTCTTTAGGACATTTTAACCCTCTAACTCCTACCATTATGGGTCATTTTGGGCTTTTTTCTCAAAAACTCCTTAAATGCTTTGTTTAAGGGGAGATAAAGGGTTAAAACCTTCGACAAAAGTATTTTCCGAAAAATTTTATTAAGAATTATGGAAGAAAAATAGTCTCTAGAAGTTAAAAGTAATTACGTTTTTTTATGTGGTACCTTTAACTCCTAGAGGCTACTTGTCTTCGGTGACCCTTAGCGAAATTTTTCGGAACATTTTTTTGTGGGGAAGGTTTTAACCCTTGATCTCCCCTTAAACCTAGCTTTTAAGGAGCTTTTAAAAAATAAGCCCAAAATGACCCATACTGTGAGGAGTTAGAGGGTTAAAATGTTCCAAGAAAATATTACTCGGAAAATTTTAATATAGGCTACTGAAACAAGAACCACCTAAATTAAAATTTTAAATATGATTTTTCTTATTGTTTGATTCGATTATTGACCAAAAAATCAAAATTTTGAACCACTGTAAAAAAAAATTGTGATGTATTAGCGCAAAAACGAGATTGGAGCTTTTGTTACTGAGGTCAAATACAATCGTTTGGGATTAGTTTGGTTTTGTCTCGAGACATTGACCCCCTATTTGCTGCATAATGTAATCAGTTGAAATAAAAAAAATCTTTTTTTTTTATTATAAAGTAAAGAAGATAAATTCTTTATACATTTTTCTGAATGAAAAAACAAGTTTTATTTCAAACTTTTGAGTTCTAGATTTCGTCACTAGAATCAGATAAAACAGAAAAATTATTGAAATTTTAACCGTGAAGACATTCGCGCTGGCCTATTGTATTGTTTTGTTAGAGAGGTTAATGTTGATTGTACCGCGACCTGTAAAATTTATTGTATGTCCCTCATCTCTAACTAATTTACCTAGATTACCTCATCCAGTCTCAGACATTTTAGTACAGTGCACAGAATGCATATTTACTTTTATTTTAATTACCCAGAAGCGCTTTTGATTGACTCAGTCCCGGAAGATTTGTTGTGAAGAGTTGTTGTCTCTTATATATCTCCTCATGCCTGAGTACTTCCCTGGTTACGATTTCTCCTATTCTACGAAAAGGTTCAAGTTCAAGTTCGCCTTCTTTTCGTTCTCCTCTATTCCAAGTAAAATGCTCGAATGGCTGCTTGATTTTCCGACATGATAGCATTGTCTCGTCGTTTGTACTTCCAGTCTAGGTTAAATTGCACACAAACGTTGATTGCAAGAGTCTCAGCTCAATTGACTCTCAGCTTATTAATAAATATTATTGATTTTTTATAATTCTATGTCAAGTTGGTTAATAAATAAATGTCTATCTAAATATCTATAAAACGCTATGAAATTTTCCCATCCGTTTAGTGTGTTTAGTTCTTGGCTCAAATACTGCTGCCCCAGTTTCATCTGCGGTTCAACACCCAAAAAAACACTGAATAAATCGATTTTTAATGTATTTCGAAATAACAATTTCAGAGCAAATCTCAAAATATTAACGAAGTTATAGTACTTTATCTGTTGTTAAAACTTTAAAAGCGTTTTTCTCGAAAAAAAAACTTATTTTTGATCGGCCCAGGAGTTCGAAGAAATTGTATCGAGCCGATTGGGCTGAAATTTGAATACGTTATTCTACACACCAATGGCTGTTGCGGGTAGTATTGGGAGTATGAATGTATAAACTCGTAATTGTGACTAACTTCATGTCAATCATAAGCGTCATTTCTTTGACATTGACAGCTATTCTATCTCGAAGAACGCCAAAAATACTATAAGAATTGATCTGTCAAATAATTTTCATAATTTTACAAAAGTGTTTTACTATAGCTGAAAATGTCGCATTTCGTGCCAACAAAACAACATTTGCTGGAAGTTTTTTTTAATTTGCTTCTTCCATTTAAAGAAAAACGCAACTGAAGCACATAGTTTACTCACTGAAGCTTATCCTGACTGTGCTATAGACGTTAGAATGTGCCAGGTTTGGTATGCCCGTTCAGGCGGCCCGAAAAAGTTCGAAGATGAAAAATTGAAGGCATTACTCGAAGAAGATTCATGTCAAACGCAACAAGAGCTTGCAGAATCTTTAGGAGTTGATCAATCAACCATTTCTAAACGATTAAAAGCATTGGGAATGATTCAAAAGCAAGGAAATTGGGTGCCGTACGAATTGAAGCCGAGAGACGTCGAACGACGATTTTTCACATGTGAACTGCTGATTGAACGACAGAAAAGAAAAGGTTTTCTGCATCGTATTGTGACTGACGATGAAAAGTGGATACGTTACGATAACCCAAAGCGTAAAAAATCATGGGGACCACCCGGACATGCATCAACATCAACGGCAAAGCCGAACATCCATGGATCCAAGCTCATGCTGTATATTTGGAGGGATATGAAAGGTGTCGTATATTATGAGCTATTGAAACCGAATGAAACGATCACTGGCAACCGCTACCGACTACAATTGATGCGATTGAGCTGAGCATTAAAAGATAAGTGGCCAGAATATCAGAATAGACACGACGAAGTTATTCTTCAGCACGACAATGCTCGGCCGCATGTTGCAAGGCAAGTAAAAACATACTTGGAAACGCTGAAATGGGAAGTGCTACCTCACCCGCCGTATTCTCCACACATTGCTCCTTCTGATTACCACTTGTTCCGATCGATGACACATGGCTTGGCTGAACAGCACTTCCGTTCTTTTGAAAAACACAAAAAATGGGTCGATTCGTGGATAGCCTCAGAAGATGAGGAGTTCTTTCGACTCGGAATCCGTATGCTACCAGAAAGATGGGAAAAGGTTGTGGCTAACGATGGACAATATTTTAAAGAATAAATTTATAATCACTTTTTCACAATAAATGTCCAAACTACGAAAAAATACGAGTTTATACATTCATACTCCCAATAGAATTGTTTATTTTTCATCATTTTTCCCTATTTTTTACCCCGATTTCCAAAACAACTTAATTTTTGAAAAGATTTTTTTAGAAGTCATTTTAAGTCATTTTAATACTACCTGCCAGAATGACAAGCCTACAGAACAATAATCTATTTAAACTTTTTGTTTCAGTTGACTTCAGGTAGCGTAATCACCCGGGCCTGCCCCACAACTTTTTTTAGGTGTTCACTTTGGACGTTAAAAACACTAAAAAAAATAACGTAAAATAGTGTTTCTAGACCCAAAATTAGTTAATGGTAATTTTTTCATTGAAAACAAAAATTGACCGGTTAGAGGATTAACATGTTAATATTTCAGTAAACAATAAGTATGCAGAAATTGTGTGCTTTAGTTATTCTATTTTTATTTTAGTTTGTATTTAAAGTAGCTCTAGTACAACAAGCTGGGCTTATAATTAGAGTGCCAGCCACAGTCTTTAATAAATACAAGTTTTAGGTTTTGAATAAGTCAAAACTATAACCTTATAATAAGTAATCCCAGAGAAAACTTTCCAAAAATCAACTTAACAGTGCATTTGGACAAAAAGATTTTTAGATCAAAGCTCGAATATTTCTCGCTTATTTCATAGAATTTAATTTTGTTTTGAACATCTTTCCATCAGCTTTGTGTACATAAAAGTAAAGCAAATTCGATTGTTTTTTTAATCTAGTAAAAAAAGATAAGATAAGATAAGATCTGCATTCAAATTAAACCCCGTTCTCCTTGCTGTTGTTTCGTTAAAAGTATTGTCACTAAAATTTCGACAATACAAAACTTGATGTAAATCGGCATATAGTATATATATTTTTGTGGTTACCACCGCTCATTCCATTTTACTGTACTTTAACAAGGTAGCGCATTGTTGAAGTATGTATATTTTGTATGAATTTCATTGTTGACTATGAAATAACAAAAACAAAAAATTATAGTTATTATACATTATCATCATCACTGGTGGCGTTGCTTATTTTATTTAGGGATTTATTTTGAAATTTGTTTGTAAGAAAAATGACAAGACTTAAAAATTTATATGGTTTTGTTTGGAGTTCCCTTTTTGTTTGTTTTTTTTCTTTGTTTGAAACAATAGAATTTGCGAGATCTAATGAAGATATATACCTAATTAAACAATCATTTTGTCAACAAGCCAGCAGCAGCCAACAACAATGTGCTTGATTTTATATTTATTTTTTTCATATATAATTGTGGAATTGATGTCACTGTAGACTTAAATTCTTTGTTAACTCAACTTCATTATTGACTTGATTTTATTAAAGATTTGATTTTACTGAAAACTAGACTTCATAAATACTTAAAAATTAAATTAGATTAAAAAAATTGCTACTTCTATACTTCACTAAGAAAAACAACAATATTTCCAAAAAAAACTAACAGCAAAAAGTAAATACACAAAAACTTCATAAACAAAAATTAAATAACATAAATGAAATTAAATTTAAATGCAGAAAATAACACATACTCGTTCCTTCATATATATGTGTAGGTGCAAATATATATGTATGCATATATGCAGTTGATGTTCAACTTCTTCTTTTCCTCTTTCTTCATTTTATGTTAGCATTCGCAATAAAAAGATTTTAATACATACTTTAGTGTAAAAGTTTTGTTTTTGTTGTTTTTCCAACTGATTTTAAAGTTTTAATTTTGTGTTTCGTTTATTTGTGCTCATGCTCCTTCCCTTATATACAAAACACCTGCTCATTCACACACACACACATACATATGGCTGGCTGTTTTTTTGTATATTTGTGTGTGTGAGTTTCTCAGTGTTTATATCTTTTCTGTATTTATATAAACGTGTTAACATTCCAGGTAATTGCATAAAAAAATATTTGTTTATGTAATTGTGCAGCATTAAGTGGCATTAAAAAGTTATTTCTTTTAATTTTATGAAATTTTTAAACGTGCTACAATTTGAAAGAAAAACATAAGATCGTAAGTTTTTTTAATAAAACCAGTCAATTTTGTAGTTATGTATGTTTAAATACTCGCATATAAAGATATAAAAAGAAAGGCTTTTGAATAACAAATGAAAACGTTATCAACAGAGATAAAAAACGAAGTTGAAAATTAATGGAAACATTAACTGGCGCTTGTTAGAGAACTTGTTAGTTTGGTGCAAGTATTTTTCTTTTGGAGGCCCTTACTAAAAAAATCTTTTCGGCTTTTTGATTGTAACTAAAAGGGAGTTTTTTAGAGTGATAGAACTTCCAAAAGGGAGGACTCTGAAATCAGCTCTCAGACTTAGCATCTTTCGTTGACGATTTTGTTCAGTGTACCTTGGCAAATTACCGTACAAAGACCTACAGTCGAACAACGTTTAAAAATCGGAGAAATTTATTTCCAAAAATCGCTGTCTAAGCTCGGAACTCACACAGCACTTCGTTCAATTTACAAAACATATCCATATGAGCAGCTAATACATAGAACTATGAATTAATTCACGTCTATATTAACTTTTTTGGAAAATATTCATTCAGAACAGCCTCGTACTATGGCTGCAATGGACGTCAGTGTGACCGAAGGCCCAAATCTATCAATTCGACGGCTTGCGAAAGAAATCCAAAATGCATTGGAATCGACATTGAAAACTATTTATTTGATTATTCGTTGAATTTCTTGCCATTTTTGGCCATTTTTTTTTAGTTTAGGATTAAAGAGACTCGGAAAAAAAAAATTTTCCTAAAACTTGAAGATATATATTTATCTACTTTTGTCCCTATTTGGAAATAAATCGCAAGCATTTACCTATGGAAAAAAATTCGCAATTCGAATTTCTTTCTCCCATATTTTTATTGTAAACCCCCATATTCATCCCCGTGCCCAAAATTAAGTTTGAGCCCTTTGAATCGGATGAGCATTACACAAAATTGTGTGCAATCCGAATGGAATTTCCTAAACTCATGCAGACACAGGATTATGAGTTACGCCAAGTCCGTTTATAATTCTCTGAAATCATGCGGAGTTCCTGATGAAACTTGGGTGTCAAAAAATTTCGCTTATGGTGGATTTACTGGATTTTTAAAAAATGTTGACAAAATGAATGTGTTAAGGGTAAAATCAGTCCAAACGATCAGAAAAAAGTTGAGAGAAATTTTTCGGAAAAGATTCAAAGGAAAGATAGTAGGAAAAGTTCAGGAAAAAGTAATGGAAAGATATAGAAAAAGATAAAATAAAAGAAAAAGGAACGTTTTGGGGAAATTTTTAGCTAAAATTAGATAAACTTGTATGGAAAGATTGAAGGAAAGATTTGAAGAATAAGTTTAGAAAAATGTAGGAGAAAGTTGAGACAAATGTAGAGCAAAAGATTAAGAGAAAGGTAGAAAAAACAGTAGAATTTGTGATTGAAGGAAAAAATATAGGAAAAGGTAATTTAGAAAGCAGTGAAAAAAGTATAGAAAAATGAAGAGAAAAAGCATGGGAAAAAGGTACAGAAAAAGTGTATTCATAAGAAGAGGAGAGGCTAGAAAAGAAGGTAGAGGAATAGTTAGGCAAAAATAAGAGTAACGTTAAAAGCAAGTGTAGCGTAAGGATTTGGCGAAAAGGTAGAGAAAAAAACACAAGAAATTTTGTGAAAATATTTAAGGATAATTTGAAGGAAGGTAGAAGAGAAAAAACATGAAATATTGAAAAAAAATAAAAGAGAAAATGGAAAAATATTTAGAGCCAAATAAAATAAAATAAGGATTGAGGAAAACGCAGTATAAGTGGTAGAGGCCAAGGCAAAAAAAAAATAAAGCCAACAAAAAAATGTTATGAAAAGATTGAAGAAAAGTGAAAAAGAAATGTCCTTCTTCATTGACGTGCTGTTGGAGTCTGTTGGCGTATGTTTTAGCTATTATTTTTATTATTTCACTAACTGTGATTATATCCATATCTCTGCGAATGTTAGTGTTTCGAACATACCAAGGTGCATTGACTATATTCCTAAAGACCTTATTCTGAAATCGTTGAATTATGTCAATGACGTAATGCTTAGCGTAGCACCATAGTGGGATGCCGTAGGTCCAGATTGGTTTGATTGCTTGTCGGTTTAAAATTAATTTATTGTGGGGAGACAGCGATTTAATGTTCATTAGCCAATGCATTTCTATCTATATTTCAACTCAAGTTCTTCCTTTTTCTTTTTGGTATGTAGCTTCAAGCGAATCTTAGCATCTAGCGTCATACCGGGATATTTCGTTGAATAACAATATGGAGTTTATGTATTGAACATAGTCACTGTTTGTAAAATCCACATGAACAGATTTAGAGTTGTTTAATTTTAGTTTCCATTTATTTGTCCATGCTTGTATTTCAAATGATTTTTCACCTACATTATCTACGGATAAAACTGCTGTATCATCAGCAAAAGTGCCTATGGTACATGGTAGGTGGTGTTGGTAAGTCGTGCGTTTATAGCAGATACAGCATCGCTCCAAGAACACTAGCTTGGGATACTCCAACAGCAATTGGTTTGAGGTCGAAGTGTTCATCATTGTGTTGTACTTGGAAGTACCAGCAAATTAAATATGACTGTAAGGTTTCACAATAATTATGTGGAAGAATGTGCTTATTTTACACAGTAGCCCTTTGTGCCTTACTTTGTCGAAAGCCTGGGACATAACGAGATATATGACTGGGCAAACTTGTTTATTTTCAAGTGACTTTTCTATTGTATTAATAATTCTGTGTACTTGGTCTATAGTTGAATGCTTATTTCGGAAACCAAATTGATGACTAGGTAAGACTAGGTTTGTTACGAAAAGTGAACAGTTATATTCGAATTAAATATAATGATTTATATAAAAGACGAATACACTGAAAGGAGAATTATGGCTTAAACAATGATTCTTTAATTTATAATTTCAATTTAAATTATAATCTTTTATTCACAATTATCCTTCGTGGTTTTATATATTAGGTTGTAGCATTGACGTGTGTGCTGGGCACTCCTGACAGGATGTATACGTGAAACCGACCGAGATTGCGTCGTGTAGATGTACCCCTGGCGAAGCAAGCTTGTAGAGTATATGCAAGCAACGGCAGGCGTGAGTATATGAGTATAACGGCAAGTGTGCAGTATACAAGCGTATCAGCAATCGTGTAATGACTTAATTGCGGTTGATGTTCAAGTTTCATCGGGTGCTCACAAATTACGTACAGTCCACTGGTGAGTGGTTGGTTCCACCGATCCGAATTTCACATGTCGCTTTGCCTGATACCTACTTTCTGTTTGATGGCTTGCCTGAACTCTGTTGTGCACATCTTCAGTAGCGTGACTACTTTTATCTTGAAATTCAAGTAGAGAATCGAAAACGTACACTTATTCGCAATAATGTTCACCACGATTTCGTCTTTCAGTATTGTGTAATTTACAAGTAGCCAGCCATTAGGATAAAAAGGAGGTAGGGGATTTGTGATAAATTTGAATTAGTTTATATTCAAATTCTACTCACTCCCTCCCTTCATTGAATCCGCTAATGGCACATAATTTTTAAAATTACAAAAAAAAATCTCATCCCATTTAACGAAAATCACATAAAATCATTACATTGTGCACATAAAATATACTTAAAATCTTATTTAGCTTTATAAAAATCGACAGTAAAAAAAATTTAGAAATAAAATTATCATCAATACTGGTATATAAAAAAAAAATATTTAGCGTCACTCCTGAAACACATAAACATACAAAAAGCTTAAAGTAACTTCGCTTCATTTTCTTCTATTTTTTGTTTTGTTTTTTCTGTTCTTTCATTTGTGAACATGAAAACCAAAATTGTACTTATGTGTGTCAGGAAATTATCAGCAAGTACCTACACGCACACATACTTAAAATAAGCACACGCACTTGTACAGCACAGACACACACACATATGCATATAAAAATTCAAAAGCCGACATGCAAAAATGCGGAGAAAAGAAAGCAAAAAAAAAAAAGAAAGCAACCAAAAACCGCAACGCATAAGGCGCATAAAAATGTTAACTTAAGTATATAATATGTGAGTGACTTTGCTGTTGATGTTTCTGTAGCTGTTGCTGTTGAATACGGGCTGCTTAAGTGTTGTGTTGTTGGTTTGTATATACATGCTAGCTTCCACAAAGTCACAAAAACAGCAAAGTAAAGGAATATGTAGAAAAAAAAGTGAAAAGCATATGAAAGAAACCTTCATAAGAAGTCAACGAAAGTTTGTATCGTGTGGTTGTGTGAGTTATATATATATAAAAAAAAGAAGAAAACGCAGCATACAAATTAGGCTAAAAAGAGCAGCACACAAATTCGTACACAAAAATACATATATATATATAAACCAACATATATGTATTTAAAAGTGTATGTGGAAGAAAAAGGAATGCGTTGAGTTACTTATTTTTTTTACCTACTTACTCACTGGCTCACTCATTTACCGACTTCTCGACGGAAAGTAAAGAATGAAAGCTTTTGATGTTCCTTCACTTTCAATTTTTGCACGCTCATATATATAAGTATGTGTATCTAAAACACATACAAACATATATACATATGTACCTACTTGTATATGCATAAACCTGCAGACATATTTGCTTGTACTTGAATTTTTAATCCCAGTGGGAAAAGCATTGGTTGTTCTGACCAGGATTTGCCAAGTTGAGGTCATAGAAAAGCCACCTCTTTTTCTTGGGTTCAGAGCCTGTATTCTCTTTGTCGTCTACAGAAATCAAGATCACCATTAATGAGTAAGTAGATTTGACTCACAATCGTAAATGAAAAAAACTGAGAGACTTTAGGCCGACAAAGATCATGCTGCCTGTTATGTCGAAGCGCCTAATAGATTTTCTGTTATCACTTAACAGAAAGAGCTGTAGGCAGCTGGTGGGATAATATAAACGTCACTTTGCTTGGGCTAAATATTTGAATATGACTGGCCTGAGAGCTACTTGAATACTGATAGCACTACCACCTGAGGCATGACTGCAATAACCTATCTTTGGACAGGTTTCTGATTTGGTCCGGGTTCTTAATTACAAGTGGGCATGATAACCCTCATACAACCCATATGTTTTTTTTTTTGGGTATATTTTCAAAACCATTCACACTTCAATATTAAAATTTAGCGCGAAGATGTTGGTTGATAATGCCATGCTTAAGAAAAAAATGTGGTTGGGATGGAATAGAATCTGAATATTAACTATGGAATATCTCAGGAACAATTTACAGTATGGTAATAAGATTTGGTGTATTATGGCATTTTAATCAAAAAAAATGGCTAGAATTGGATTAATGAGTGTGGCACCCCCATTCTCTGCAACTTTCTCCACTACTTTTTCCACCCTTTTCTTCTACTACTTCTTTCACTACTATTTCTACAAATATTTTTTTTTTTTAATTTTTCTATTAATTTTTTTCTCTACTATTTTCTACCACTATTTTCCATTACTTTTTTTACCACTTTTTCTACTACCATTTCTTACTACTATTTCAACAAATATTTGTTCTTCCACTTTTTGCTACTTCTATTTTCTAATACTTTTTCTACTACTATTTTCCATTACTTTTTCTACTACTATTTCCAAAACTATTTTCAACTTTTTTTTCTTCAACTTTCTAATACTTTTTCTACTACTATTTTTTATTACTTTTTTACTACTATTTCCACAATTTTTTACTATTTTGTCTTCAACTTTTTCCTTCTTCTATTTTATTTTTTTCACAATTTTCAAAAGGTGGCATTGAACCCAATTTTCAGAAAAACGCAAAATAAATGTAAAATATGAGGCAAAAAAAAGGGCGTAGCAGAAAGTATTGAAACTTATGCATTTTTAAGCACCATAACAACGCATGGCGCACAAAGCCATAAAACAGCAACTCAGTGAGCGACCGTCAGAGCTAGATCTGCATTAGTTTACAAATTTTTTTTTTTTTTTGCAATTTTTTAGTGTACTCTAAACCTTTGTGATATATAGCTGTAGATCTACAGAAAAATATTGCAGATATTCTGATTTTGGTTCAATCTCAAAAACGAAAGGTCTAAATATTTTTTCGATATGAAACTTTCCTTTTCATTTCATTTATAATTTAAATATGCCCTAACAATTTTTTTACTGATTCGCATAAATATGCAAACATACTTATGCATACATAAATACATGCCTATATGTGCTCATAAATTTAATGAATACATGTACAGTAATATGCAGCAGAAAAGATAGCGCTGGAATGTTGCATACTTTTAGGATGGGACATATGAAAAGTGCTTGCTTTTACTAGCAGTACACAAATATTATGGTTACATTTTTTTTTTTTTTGTTTTTTTTTCCTTTGCTTTTGCTTACTTTCAAACGCATTTATTTTGACTTTTTCTCCACGCAGAAATTTTTTTGTTTTGTTTTTTTTTTCTACGTTTTCTTATTTTTTGACGTTAGCTTTTGTTTTTTTTTTGTTTTCTTTTAAGGTTTTTTCTATTTCAAATATCTTTTTTGTTTAAATATAATCATTATTTTGTGTTTTTGGCATAATTGTATCTTATGTTATTATGTTGGCAAAGTGTGTATGTGTGTGTGTGTGTGTGTAGTAGAAAACGTCCAGCATGATTCAAGCGCTACTCAACTCAACAGAAGATAGACAAGTAGCAGTAGCAGACATGGCTGTATTTGAACAGCCACTACTGACAATCAGAAATATATGAGAGTGTATGCGTGTGTGTTTGTTATTGATGCGAAAATATAAACAGAAAAGAAAAATTATGCCCGCATTAATGTATTTAATTTACTTAGTTTGTTTTTTTTTTTCTTTCTTTATACCGTGCAGAACTGATCAGTGGCGGCGAATCGAATATTTTTTTCTTGTGATGAAAGGGGAGGGATTGCAAGGAGGAGAAAAAAGTAACTGTCTACAAAAAAAATTAGAGGAAATTTGTTTTACTTGCAAGCAATACATTTTTATTAATTTCAAACAGCATTTGAACTGTTCCAAGAAGAGAGCAGTTTGATTATCTTCTCCCTTAGTCTTTTTCTTGTCTTCCTTCAACTCCTCGTGTTTTTTAGCTCATTGTCTCTGTTAACTTATTGAAAATTTTGAGGTGGAGTTATAAATTACTTGGCCCATTTCTTTCAGGCTTTCCGTGCTCATTGGCTTCATATTTCCCTTTACCCTTTGTATGTTTCTTTGCCTACTACCACCGTTAGACCCCCTTGAAATGCAATAAAGTGGAGCTTTTGTCTTGGATATTCAATGTTCTTCTTAACTCATCATACTCCCTAATTTTTTTCTTCTCTCAGCCCTTTCTACAGCTTAACTCTGACTTACTCTCGCTTCTTTGATTTCTAGACTTAAGAATAATAAAGTTTACGCTTTTAAATTTCTGAATCAAAGTTTGTAATTCCTTAAACTTTTTTATTAATACGTGATACAGTATCGAAAAGTACAGAAAAAGTTCTCCCCATAGTTATGCGCTTCTGTCTTACATTTTCTCATATTTAAATATACATTTTATGTTATTAATAAATTATCATTACATACATACATATACACATCTACACACACACAGAAAATACCAAAAATGTGAGCATGCATTAGCAAGCAAAAGCTAACAGCAAAGAAAGAAAAAAAACACAAAAAGCGAAAAAAATTACATAATAACGACCTAGAGAGTTCAAGTTCATGAACTTAATGAAAAGTCATGAAATCTGTAATTGAGTATAAGTGTTTCCATAAGAAATATTTGTGCGTTGTGGTGCATTAGATGAAGTTGAGCATTAGAAAAATATTAGAAAAATGAAAGAAAAGAAAAATGTTTATTAAACTGAAAATTGTCTTAGGGATTTGAATCAGAAAAATGATTTAAATGGGCCTTTTGGTATAAGGAGATATATTGGAAATCGTGTCTTTATAAGGACTTTTCTTAAAAATTCTAATATGGAACAACGCATTGAAATGAAAAGTATTTCGATTTCAAACAAATATTTGGTACGTGGTTAGTCGACCTTGATAGCCTAGTGAGTAGCACACTCAACTATCATTCACAAGGTAGTGGATTCGGTTTCCATAGCGGGCTAGTATTTAATTCTCAAACGTTGTTTAGTTTCTATACACATGAAGTGAACGAAAATAATAATAAAAAAAAACAAGAAAGTTTTAACAAATAGATGTTTATAAGCCTTTTAATGTCACTGTATGAATACGACCTGAAACTGTGGGCAGCTTGTATAAAAAAAAAGGACAGCTACTCTAAACAATCAAACAAATACGTATTTTCATCTAGAATCAAAATATAAAATGCGTAAATTCCGCTAGTTATTCTAAACATTGTTGATATTCGATACTAATTGAATTTTGATCTGAACGGAGCAGCTGTGCTCTCTGAATCAAACTAAAACTCTTGACAATTTTCAGAGAAATGCACATCTGGTTGAATTTTGATTAGAAAAAATAGTGTTAAAATAGAAATATGTAAATATGAGTTTATTTACCACTGTCTCAGAAATCCGAATCAAGGAGAATTTGGCTTCCATGAGGGCTCTCTCTAGATCTAACCAGCATATATATAAAAATCGCTATTGTAATGAAAATCTTCGCCCAAAAAGTTCCGTGATCTCGAGCGACAAACAAAAAATAATGAGTAAATAAATCTGATTAGTTGTTGATTGTTGAAAGGAAGCTCCAAAATATGAATCTGGGTAATTTAAAGGCAGGATCCGACCAGCTGTGAGTGTTCTCTGACGTTAAAAAATAAAACCAAAAATTCCTTTGAAATTCAAATATCCTTGAGTTTTCACGTTAAGTGATTTAAATACAACATCTGATATTCTGATTCTGAAAAACAATATTGACTTCCCGAAGCAATACTTTTGCTGATAAAATAAATTCTATTGGGAGTATGAATGTATAAACTCGTATTTTTTTCATAATTTGGACATTTATTGTGAAAAAGTGATTATAAATTTATTCTTTGAAGTATTGTCCATCGTTAGCCATAACCGTTTCCCATCTTTCTGGTAGCATACGGATTCCGAGTCGAAAGAACTCCTCATCTTCTGAGGCTATCCACGAATCGACACATTTTTTGAGTTCTTCGAAAGAACGGAAGTGCTGTTCAGCCAGGCCATGTGTCATCGATAGGAACAAGTGGTAATCAGAAGGAGCAATGTCTGGAGAATACGGAGGGTGGGGAAGACCTCCCCATTTCAGCGTTTCCAAGTATGTTTTTACTTGCCTTGAAACATGCGGCCGAACAATGTCGTGCTGAAGAATAACTTCGTCGTGTCTATTCTCATATTCTGGCCTCTTATCCTTTAATGCTCGGCTCAAACGCATCAACTGTAGTCGGTAGCGGTCGCCAGTGATCATTTCATTCGGTTTCAACAGCTCATAATACACGACACCTTTCATATCCCACCAAATACACAGCATGAGCTTGAATCCATGGATGTTCGTTCGGATGCTTTGTCGTTGATGTTGATGAATGTCTGGGCGGTCCCCGTGATTTTTTACGCTTTGGGTTATCGTAACGTATCCACTTTTCATCGCCAGTCATAATACGATGCAGAAAACGCTTTCTTTTCTGTCGTTCAATCAGCAGTTCACAAACGGCACCCAATTTCCTTGCTTTTGAACCATTCTCAATGCTTTTAATCGTTTAGAAATGGTTGATTGATCAACTCCTAAAGATTCTGCAAGTTCTTGTTGCGTTTGATATGAATTTTCTTCGAGTAATGCCTTCAATTCCTCATCTTCGAATTTTTTCGGGCCACCTGAACGTTCCCTGTCTTCAACATCAAAATCACCACTTTTGAAACGGGCATACCACACTTGACACATTCTAACGTCTATAGCAGAGTCAGGATAAGCTTCAGTTGCGTTTTTGTTTAAATTGAAGAAGCAAATTAAAACTTCCCGCAAATGTTGTTTTGCTGACACGAAATTCGACATTTTCAGCTATAGTAAAACACTTTTGTAAAATTATGAAAATTATTTTACAGATCAATTCTTATAGTATTTTGGCGCTCTTCGAGATAGAATAGCTGTCAATGTCAAAAAAATGGCGCGTATGATAGATATGAATTTAGTCACAATTACGAGTTTATACATTCATACTCCCAATATTAAAATGAGTAATGTTTTTTTTTAGGAAAAACTTACCCCGGTAAACTAACTTCGGTTAAGTCCACTGGACGCTTCAAGGTGAGACTAATAGAGACTAATGTGAGACAGATAGAGTCCATCAAGCAAATTTAATTGAGGTAAGAAACATTTCAAGTAAAACTTCTCTATGTTAGAGGTCTGACCAATCAAGACTAACTTAGATGAATATTTCAGATGAGATTTTCCTAGCTAAAAAGATAACTTCAAAGTAGATTAATGCAAGCAGTGCTCATGTTCTAATTCTGAGAAAATTATTTCTTGTCTGGGTAAATTTCGTAAGGTAATACAACTGTAAGCACGAAGAAAACAAGGCAATTTTAAGCACAACTCGGACAGGTAAAACTAATCTCGGTGAGGGTTTTTTATATAAAACTAATCTAGGTTAGATTTCTTATCAGGTGAGACAAATCTTGGTTAATAACTCTAGGCAGCATTACTGTAGACAAAAATGCAACTTTAGGTTGTACTAATCCAGGTTATTTTAGGCGAAAGTAACAAGATAAATTTAATCCTTCTAAAACAAATCTAGGTAGGAGCTTTCATTAGGCTCATATAAACTAGAAAATACTTCATTGAAGATTAAAATGGGAAGGAAGCAACTCCAGCCTAGATTAATTTAAACAAGTTCCAGCAGATTTCACGTGCCTAAACAAGTACTGACTTCACTGTTTCAAGTAAAACTAATCCAGGTCAAATTACATTTACAATTAAATTTTTCATGATGTACACAATATTTCATCGTAGGCGTAGCTAAGCTGAACATTATGGGAAATAATCCTATAAATACTCAATTCAGTAATTAATAAACCCTAAATTACAATTTACAAATTGTAAAATGAAATTTGGGATTTTCTAATGTCAAACCATGCTAATATTGTCATTAAAAAATACCAACTTGCTTTTCCTCTTTTTCTATGAATAAAAAATAAAACTTCTACATAGAAATCGCTTTAGTAAATTACTTCATTTATGGGTGTGTATGTGTGTGTGTGTGGGTGAGTTGTACTCAACAATTTTACATTTATCAAAGGATTTTCTTTGAGTTTCTTTCATTTTTTTCTACAATTCTTTTTCAACAATTGAACTACTCTGAAGATGCTTATTTTATCATTGGCTTTGTTTATCACGTTCGTCAACTGTTAACACTCTGTCAGCAAGTATTACTCAACAATTTTACTTACTTTTTGTTATTGTATTACTAAACTTTATGCCTTTATATAATTTTAAGTAATAAAAAAAAGAAAAGAAATGGTGAAGCTTCTCTTATTTTCTCTTTTACTATAAATTTGTGTGGAAGGCCATTTACTTTTTCTTTTTTTTTTTTTTGCTTTAGCTATTTCAACTCCTTATTTTTACATTTTACTTTTTTTCATTGCTGTCAAAAAAGGCTCAAAAACACTTGTGCTTTTTTTTGAGCTTGTTGCTTGAGTGCTCGAACGATTGATTTCTCGTAGTTAGTTCGTTGTTCGTTTTTTTTTATACTTTTTATATATAAAAAAAAGTTGATGGCTTAAAGACCCTTCAATTTGTCAAGTTTTACAAAATTGATTTGAAATCATTTATGCGCCTCTTTGATCTGTTGCTTTTGCCAAATGTGTGTATGTTTCAACAACAGCACTAGAAGCAGCAATAGCAGTAGAAAACAAGCAGCAACAATATGCCTCAATGATTGCAAAAGATGAAAATTAAATTAATTTGTATTTTTGATCTAAACGATAGAGAACTTTGTGACTTTGCTGAAAAGTTGTACAGAGCAATGAAAGGAAATATAAAGAGAGTGAAAGAGAAGGGGTAAAAGAGAGGCAGAGAATGAACGAGATTTGTAAGATTTGTGTTAAAGGGTATCAGAATGTTAATATGCAAGGCATTTGATTTTATTTTACTTGCCTGCTTTTTATGTTCCCAAATAGATTTATTTTGTATTTGAGAGCAAGTAGGAGGAGGAAGTAACCTCTGTATGTGAAGGTTAAATAGTAGAGTAGCTTCATCTATGCATATTAATATAATAGAAAATTAAACTCTGTTTCTTTGATGGCGGCCTCATAATAAAAATTTTATGGAAATTTATTGATTTGCGCAAGAAAATGGAGACTTGATATTTTTAATCAACAGTAATTTTCCGCAGAAAAGATAATTTGAAGACCCTAAAAAAGGCCTTGAGGTCTACTGAAAGTTTAAATTTTACCCAAAAATTTTTTAGGAAAATCGTAATTTTCGTTAGAGTTTTGCCTCGGGTTCTAATATCAGTGTACTAAAATTTAAGTACTAAAAGTTAAGTACAAAAACCTGGTCCTCAAGCAATTAAGTATTAAATTTTTGAGTACTAGTATCTAAATCCCTAAATATATGTATTAAAATGTTGGTACTAAATTTTAGTACTAAAAGTTTAGAACTAAAATCGAAGTATTTATATACGGGTACTAGAATGTGAGTACTTATATCTGATTAAAAAATCTGTGTATTAAAATCTCAGCACTAAAATCTGAGTACTAAAATCTGAGTACTAAAATCTCAATACTATCTAATCACTAAAACCTGAATACTAAAAACTAAGTTCTAACATCGGAGTACTACAATAAAATTATTATCTTTGGAGTACTAATTTCTTTGTACTATAATCTAAAAACTAAAACCTGAATACTAAAATCAAAGGTAAAATATCTGAGCATTAAAATATGATTATTAACATAAAAGTACTAAAATCTTCATTCCAAAAATTAGAGTATCAAAAAGTTCGAGCATCAAAAAATCGGAATTTTAAAATTTTGATTAACGAGATCGGAGTTTAACAAAATCTAATATCAAAAAATCTGAACACTAAACTCTGAATATCGGAATCTTTGTATCAAAATTTTTTAACACAAAAAAGCCTTGGTGCATAAATCTGAGTTGCACAATCTAGAGACCAACTTCTGAATATCAAAGTCTGTATACTAAAGTCTAAAAAAAATCTGGGAACTAAAGTCTGTGCACTGAAATCTTAGTTCAAAGAACTGAGAAATAAAATCTGAGGATTAAAATGTGAGTAGGTACTAAAATTTTGTGAGTATGTGTTAAAATTTGTGAGTATCACAGTCTGAGTAATGCAAATGGAGTATTTAAATTTGAAAAAAGAAGCAGGGTAAAAAAAAAACAGGAAACCAAAATCTGATCTGAAAAATAAAAGTAAATATGAAAAATCGTATTACTAAACTTAAGTGTGATTACTAAAATCTGGACATTGAAATCTGAGTAACGAACTCTGAGTCTCACAAGTTGCATTATAAAAAATTTGAATACAAAATTCTGTATACCGAAATTCAAGTATCAAAATCCCCAAATTCTAGCATTTAAAAATTTGAATTCGAAATTTTGAATACCAAAATCCATGTATCAAAATTCGAGTACCACAAATTCTAGTATTTAAAAATTTGAATACGAAATTCTGAATACCGAACTTCAAGTACGAAAGACAGAGTACCACCAGAGTACCAAGTTCTAGTACCAAAACCAAAAAATCTGAAAATGAAACTCTGAATACCAAGTATCAAAATCTAAGCGCGAAGAAATCATAATACATAAATCTGTGTTCTACAATCAGGGTACTGAATTATGAGTACCAGATGTTGAGAACCAAAATCTGGGCACTGAAGTTCAAATACCAAAATAAATTTAGATATGTGTACCAAAATCTGAGAACAAAAATTTGAGTACCGAAAACTGAGCCCCGAAAATCCATGCATCAAAATTTCTGAATAGTAAAGTCTGAGTTCTAAAATCTGAATACTTCAATTTGAAAACCAAAATTTGAGCCGGAAAAATTTCTATTTGTAAATCTGAGTATTAAAATTTGAGTGCAAAACCTAAGAACCCAAATCTGAATACCAAAATCTGATTCCCAAAAATACAAGCATGAAAAAATTCAAAAATTAAAATTGGAAAGGCATACTTTGAGTACAAAAATCTTAGTATCGAAATCTAATACCTAAATAACAAAAAATTTGTGAACTAACTAAAAATATTTCCCAGAAGCTTAAGTATCCAAAAACGTGATGCTGACACGAATGTTGTGATCTTGTCGCTGTGATCCTGACACAGCGACACAGATATTGTAGTGCTGAAACTATAGTTCAGAATTAGTACCACATCCCAGAGAGGAGAACCGTCTACATATTCAAACTACCCTTTATTGCCTTCGTTCCTCATTGATGAAAATTCTACTCATAAATTAGAAAAGAAAAATAGAAGGAATTTATAAGGAAAGCACCTAGTAGCTCCATTAGCATACAGTGGCACTTTAAGTATCTTAATAGTCCAATTTCCGGGCAAAGCCCCTAACAAATTGGCTTCTTATTATAAAAGTGTAATAAATGAATTGTTATTGGAGAAATATTTTATGCTTTTTATTGCTGTTAGTCTAAATTTAACATTCAACGGATGTCTTCAATAAAAAATCATTTCCTTCTAATCAAAAATTCAGCAAAAAGCTGCTGCCACAAACGCCCACTAGCTTACTCACCGCTCGTATACCTTTTTCAAGCACCACCTACTGATGATGATGATGACAATGAAAAAAGTAACAGAGCAGTAAAAGGAAATTCAGAATTTTCTTACGTTCTCCCCGCAGCTGCCAAAATAGTGTTTTTCCTTGAAAAATATTTTTCATTTCACTTCTACTTTTTTACCACGTTTATATTTCATTTTATTCTCATAACGACGGAAACACAAACACACAGATATGGATACATATCTACTCTCACACGCATACAAACAAAACAGAAAGGTGTCTTTAATTTGGTTAGAAAATGAATGTACGTAAAAAAAGCGAATGAGTAGTAAAAGTTCAGCCAGCTTAAAGCGGAAAACGGAAACGGTTTCAGATACGTTCATATCCGTTGCGAAGCATCGTAACGCTTTTCTTTGGATATAGATATAAATGCAAGTGAATGTGTTTATGTATGTCTATTTATGCCAGTGTTTGTTTGTTTATGTCAAAATTTGAAGCACTAAGCTAAAATGAGCAGAAAATGATAACATGAATTTTAACCTTTGTATATACATAGCAGCAATGCACAGGTAATCAGCACTGATCTACACGCATTGAGTTATCTATCTAGCTGTATTTTTATGTCTAGTCAGCTGTTGCTATTGTTGCAAATTTGCTTGCTGGCATTTCTTTCTGTATACATAAATGCATCCAAGGAGACTAGCCCCATATTGTTACAAAATAGTATTTAAAATGAAAATGAAAACAGAAAAACATATTTGCACTCTTTAATGCCTTCCTAAAATAATTCAGATTCGAATTGATAAGATATGTAACAATTATGACCCGCCCGGTTGTCTAAACTTCTTCTCTTGCCACATATGACTCTAATCAATACTTTGAATGTGACATCAATAAATAAATGTTTTATATATGATTTTCTTTATTTACTTTTTCTCCTCACTATTACAAAATTTTAATTGATATTTTGCACGCATTCTTGTGGTTCAATATTGCTCCGCAATTGTGTCAAATATACAAATCAATAACAATAACTATAACGCTTCAACACACATATATGTGTTATAGAATGAACTCTAACAATTAACCCAGTGGGGAAAGCAGTCACAGCGCCAATTTCGGAAACTGATTCCATATACTATACAAAAATATATGAATAAATAAAAGTCAGAAAGAGAGAGAAAGTAAGAAGAAAGAAGGAGAAAATTTGTTAAAGAAAAGTGTATGTGAGAGGCAGTGACAAATAGAGCCATGAGAAGAGTGCGAGAGAAAGAAAATGACTTGCGAGAATAGAAGGAAAAAGGACTGAAAAAAAGGAAAACAGGAAGAATGGAAGAAAGGAGGAAAGAAAGAAGAGCAGAAAGGAAGAAAAGAAGAAAGGAAGAAAGGAAGAAAAAAGAAAGGAAGAAAAAAGAAAGGAAGAAAAAATAAAGGAAGAAAGGAAGAAAAGAAGAAAGGAAGAAAGGAAGAAGGGAAGAAAGGTAGAAAGGAAGAAAGGAAGAAGGGAAGATAGGAAGAAAAAAGAATGGAAGAAAAAATGAAGGAATAAAGGAAGAAAGGAAGAAAGGAAGAAAGGAAGAAAGGAAGAAAGGAAGAAAGGAAGAAAGGAAGAAAGGAAGAAAGGAAGAAAGGAAGAAAGGAAGAAAGGAAGAAAGGAAGAAAGGAAGAAAGGAAGAAAGGAAGAAAGGAAGAAAGGAAGAAAGGAAGAAAGGAAGAAAGGAAGAAAGGAAGAAAGGAAGAAAGGAAGAAAGGAAAAAAGGAAGAAAGGAAGAAAGGAAGAAAGGAAGAAAGGAAGAAAGGAAGAAAGGAAGAAAGGAAGAAAGGAAGAAAGGAAGAAAGGAAGAAAGGAAGAAAGGAAGAAAGGAAGAAAGGAAGAAAGGAAGAAAGGAAGAAAGGAAGAAAGGAAGAAAGGAAGAAAGGAAGAAAGGAAGAAAGGAAGAAAGGAAGAAAGGAAGAAAGGAAGAAAGGAAGAAAGGAAGAAAGGAAGAAAGGAAGAAAGGAAGAAAGGAAGAAAGGAAGAATGGAAGAAAGGAAGAAAGGAAGAAAGGAAGAAAGGAAGAAAGGAAGAAAGGAAGAAAGGAAGAAAGGAAGAAAGGAAGAAAGGAAGAAAGGAAGAAAGGAAGAAAGGAAGAAAGGAAGAAAGGAAGAAAGGAAGAAAGGAAGAAAGGAAGAAAGGAAGAAAGGAAGAAAGGAAGAAAGGAAGAAAGGAAGAAAGGAAGAAAGGAAGAAAGGAAGAAAGGAAGAAAGGAAGAAAGGAAGAAAGAAAGAAAGGAAGAAATGAAGAAAGGAAGAAAGGAAGAAAGGAAGAAAGGAAGAAAGGAAGAAAGGAAGAAAGGAAGAAAGGAAGAAAGGAAGAAAGGAAGAAAGGAAGAAAGGAAGAAAGGAAGAAAGGAAGAAAGGAAGAAAGGAAGAAAGGAAGAAAGGAAGAAAGAAAGGAAGAAACGAAGGAAGAATTAAATGAACGAAAGATAAAGAAACAAAACTACTTGTAATCGATGAGAAAGGGAGAAAAGTTGGGCTGAGAAAAGTCAGAAGAAAGAAACACTAAAGAGAAAAAGAGAAGTGGTGCTGAAGCAAGGAAAATGGGATGTTGCTCAAATTTCTTTTGAATATTTTGCAAAAACCAAACATCGTCATTAAAGGGGTTTTCTGGAGTAACGAACCTTTTTCGGAGCATTTTTCATAATTTTGTTGCAAATTAGCTATTCAGTATTTTGTAATGTGGTTCTTTGGTATTTTTTGCTGACTTTTAAGCTACATAGAATAATATTTTTAATGGAAAATATTGCGATATTGTGCCCATTGGACTCAGTTGAAAACAGACTTAAAAAAAAATCATTGGTCTTCGGAACCCACAATATCTCAAGTGCCTCTCGTTCGAAATAGAAAAATGATTGATTGTATTAATCTGTAAGTTTGAGTGATTACCCAAAACTTCAATGGGGATTTTTTTTATCTTGAAAATTTAAAAAATAGAGCAACTAGAAACATTTTACTGAGCTTCTCAACATTTTTTTTTAATACTCAAAAGGCCAATTAGCAATATGATTTCAGTTGAGGTGATTGTGACTATAATGATACATATTTGAACAAAATTTGGGCTTATTTAGTTTCCCGAGAAATTGTGGTTTTCGTTTTGAAAAAACGTGATTTAAGTTTTATGTGAACATTTTTCAAAATATCTTCCCCGATCGATCTGAAACATTCTGAACTAAAGAAAAATCAAAAAAAAAAAAAAAATGTTTTTTGAAACCGTTACACCAATATAATTTTCCAATTCAATATAAAATTTAATGAATATCTGATTTAACTCAATATCCAATTAACTATTACCCATTTTTCTTTCATGCACTTTCAGTCTTTTTTCATCTTACAACACATTTGCAATGTAAAGTCGAAATACTACCGGTCAAAACTTTCAAAAGGTCATATACAGCTCGTCGAAGGTATATACATAATTTCCAAATGGGAGAACTACATGGCATAACTATAACTATACACATGATGCATAAGCCTACTTATGTATGTATGTATTTTTTCTACATGTATGTGCATTTATATATATATATATATATTTAGTATAAATATCATAAAAGTGGCGTTAAATTAAATGCTGTCATTGTGTTAGTTGTCACGCACATCAGTTTAGTTGACGTGTTTTTACCAAAAAAATAAAACGCAAAACAACAAAAATTTATTCATATATGTATGTGTGAATATGTATGTTCGTGCTTATAAAAACGTGCGTGCTAAAAGAGTGTATCACGTCGTAGGCGTTGAAGTGAAACGCCTGCTTTATTATTACCCAAAAGTCTATAAAGTTTCTATATGAAAAAAAAAAGTACATAAAATAATATTTTCAACGTGTCTGTAACTAACGTTGATTTTATTTGTTTTGTTGTTGTTTTAGTTTTTCTGATTCTCTGGAATGAGTGAAGTGAATGAAATTCTTTAACATTTATAGTGCGGCTATTAAATTTTAACATTTATATGAGTCTATTGTGATAAGAATTAAATTTTTAATTTTTTTTATTTTCATTTCAGGGCACGATGCCCTTCTGAGTGTTTTATTTTTTATTATATATTTCAAAAAAAAATTATTTACAAATTGTAAAATGCCAGACTAATTTAACTCTTAAAATAAAAGGAACCTTAAACTTAAAAATGTAGTAGAAATCGGGAGATCGGGACTTTGGTACAACTTAGCTATAGAAAGCTGTTCTCAAAATTAGGATTGAAATCCACTTTCTTAACACATGGGCTGTAATTATATCTCAAATCCTTGAAATCTGATTGATGTTGACAATACTTCAGTTTTTTTTTTAGTACACTCATCGAGCAATCGAAGCTTTGATTTGCTGTCCTTGCGAAGCAGCAGGATTCGGTGATAGCATAAGTTCTTGAAGCAGCCCAACAAAAACTGCCGCTAGTATAATCCAAAGTCGTTAAAATTAATTCTAGTTGAATTTTGAGCTACCATAACCAAACTCTGATGGCAAAACAAGTAAAAAAATGGCAGCAGTGGGCTGTCGAAAATATGGATAATGATTGGATCGATGTGGCATTTACAGACAAATCTTAAAATAAAACTTGCCTAGTCCATTATGGGCAGTAAGGCGTTTTCAGTTAAACATCCTGGAAAGCTCATGTTTGGGGATGCTTTTCAAAACCGAGTTTCGACAGAATAATCATGTTTACGAGAAATTTTGATATTCAATACATGATCCATTTATATCGGCATATACTCTTATCTTTTGCTAATAAGTAACTGGTATGAGAAAGGAAATCGAAATTAAGTGTTTTAAGAAGGCAGGACAGTAAACATCAAAGTCACTTTTGCAGTAAGTGAAAAGAAGAAAATTGAATAAGAAATTTGGACTGCGTCTATAAATTTAATTTTTTTTTTAGTTGTACGATCCCGTTTCTAATTTATTAAACGCCGCTTTTTTGTCTTTGAACAGTTTTTTGTGATTTTCATAGTTGATTTGATTCCTAGAAGAAATCGTTGACGACAAGACTATAGAAGCTGGGGATCAGTTTATAGTGCCAAGAATTGGCTTCACGCTTAGGAAAACCAATCAATTTTCCATTGTTTTCATTTGAGCTCACTACCCACCAACCGAATTGTTAGAGTGGTTTTTCAAAAATAAAGTATTTAACTTCCTCGTTCATCAGGCAACTTTGAACGAGGAAGTTAAATCAAATAAAAGAATATGGAACTTTTTGCTACTATGACGTTGATAGAATGTTTCGTAGGCATTCTTATATTGTCTGGTTGTCACCATCTTGTCTATCAAGAGAATTACTAATCTTGGTTTGCCAATTTCTAAGCAAACATAGACTCTGTCAACGTCTCACAATTTGAGGACTTCTGTTCATTTATGCGATAATGATAAAACTGATAAAAGTGCAGTGTAAGATACTTCCACTGATTAATGTGTTGAATCGAAAATTCATGCAGTTCGGTATCGGTAAGAAAAAAAACTAAAAAATGTCTTTGCATGGCATACATACAATGGAAAGAAAGACAATTATTATAAGCGAATTGGATTAGGAGGAAACGTTGTGCTGGAACTACATAAAAACGTTACTCAACCAGAATTACTTACAATATTTTTTGACAATTTTTTCAAATCATATTACTTGATGTATTTATTGCAAGAACGAAAATTCAAAGCAACTGAAACAATTCGATCGAATCGTTTACGAGGTGTTACAAAACATTTGAAAACTGAGCGTAATTTTGCAAAAGAAGGTAAAATCATTGCTTCGATTGCACTCACAAATTGTTACTTGTTCGTTGGCAAAAGAATGTAGTAGTCACCATGACTACAAATTGTGACGAACAAATCGAAAGGTCAAGAGAAAGCAGTAAATAAACCTAGTTCTAAGTTAGGCTTAAGGCCTCAGCAGCCATAGCTCAATTCACATTAGCTTTAAATTTAAATGTATAGTTAATTGTTAATAAATAAATAAACTAATTACTACTTATAATCAAGGAATTGGTGGTGTTGATTTAAACGATTATGCTCTGGCAAACAACCGCACTAGAATCAGAGAAAAAAAATGATGGTGACCAATGAGGGTGAATGTGTTAGGGTCAGCGTGGAAGGTTTATTGCACGATAACCAAACATGTGCAACCACAAGTCCGTTCGTTGACGCTCATTTATAACGAAACCCCAGTACCAAATGCTTCAGATGACGACATAAAAGAAGCAAAACGTCCCAGAGGGTTACCTAGAATCAACGAAGAATTTCATGATGGAAAAAAAACTACATTGCAAAGTCTTCAATGTAAAAAATATAGTTTCACTTTACACCCAAAATAATTTACAAGGAAGCACAAAATTCCTTCCTTTTACATAGGAAATTAAACTGGAAGCTAAGCATTCAAGACAGGGTTTCAAAAGACCTCAGTCAAAGCCCTCTCTGGAAAACACTCTTCATTTGCTTCCCATAGAACTTTCTGGGAAAACAAAAAGCAAAAACTGCAGCCGTATGATTAAATACAGTCGCACCATGGACACTCTAGTATTTTTCTGAATAGAAGTAGCTTACTACTCAACGATATAAACTACACTCTAGCAAAACCCTCTTTCGATAACAAGTTTTCCTACCAGACAGGAATGGCTGGAGGGGGTGGTTAAATTTTCGAACACTCTTGGAAGTCTCGAATATTATAATAAAAAAAAGCTTTAAAATGCTAAATTTAGTTTGATGTATTGGCAATATTATTTCATTATTATATTTTTCAAAAATTAATTTTTTAGAAAATGTCCAAAAAAACGATTTTTTCATGTGTTTGGTAGGCATGCGAAATAAGTGAAAAAAATATAAACCTTCTATGCATGTCGAAAGCCAAAATATTTAAGTTTATAAATATTAAGTATTGTTTTGATAATCGTACGACGTTTTATTTATAGAATTTTTTAAATTCGGTGTTTCTTTAAAAAAAAAACGGTTGTGGTGTATGGCTTAACCGACTTTTTATGAAACTAGCAAACTTAAGCCTCAAAATTCACATGAAATTTAATTTACAATTCCTTTAATGTTCTACAGGTCGTATGAGTAATGTAAGATTAATTTAATATTTATTATTAGGTGCATAGTATAACAAAAGAATACACAACAAAGGAAAAAAGAAAAACAAACACACACACATACATACAATATTAACCAGTAGAATAGAATTCAGGTCAATAAAAAATAATAATAGATACACAAATGAATTTAAGATTAATGCCATTTGATCAGATGAAAATGAAAATATATGTGCAAATAATTGCTTTGATTACGATATGATATGCATGGAGTATCTAAGTAAATGATCAACAAATGTCTATATATATATACAACAATAAAAGAATTAAATACTTTAGCAAACACATACACACACACACACACACACATACATAGATATAATTACAATTTAATATTTAAAGACGAAAGAGAAAATTGGTTAGCAAATTGTACGATGGGACTAACAAAATCTTGCGAACGTTGTGGTATTTTAATAACTTTTGAAAAACTCAAAGTTGGTAGACAAATTGTAATAAAAAGATGAAATTTTTTTTAAATCTTCAGGAAGATGGGTAAAAGAAATAATGGGATGGAGACAAGAAATAATTTACCTACTGATATAATTTTGACAAGAATTTCACCTTCAACACAGCAAGAAGTAACACTGGAAAATTTACCAGAAATTGAAAGAATTCGCCGTTTCTCGCAAATGCTTTGAAGTGGCTTCAAATAATTTCAAACCGGATATTTTTCTGTGGAAAAGTGCTACTTGAATCTCCGACCGACATATGAAAAATGTGTCCCTGGTGAAGGCTAAAACTAGCAAAGATCTAAAACTGATTCATTAAATTTACAGAAACGTTTTTAAAAATGAATCTATCGAACTAAGAAATGTATTAAAAATTCATGGAAATCATGAAGAGAAAATAATAATAAAAAAAATTATCAAAATTAAAAATATATAAATAAAATTTTGTAATTTCTTTCATCCAACTTTTGTTAGTCCCTTTGTATATAAATGAACATGCATGACCTAGCAAATACTTTTAGTATAGTAATCAACATGATGATGAAGAGAACAATTGCTAAAATGACAACAGCAAATTTTAATTGTAAAACTACATGGCATGCATGAAAATGTATGCATACACACACACATACATATAAACGAATATATATATACATGAATGACTGTATATGTGTAGGGATGGCGACAATGGAAACATTGATGGTTTTCCGTTTCCGTTGTGGTGAAAGCTTCAAACGCGTCAAACAATTGACATCCTGTTGTATGTGTGTGAATGTTTTGTTTTTGCATTGCAACCTAAACATAAGACACATGCCCGCATTGGTTGAGCACTGGCATTAGCAGCAACAACAGTAAATTCATTCATTCATTTATATTCTCAATCATTGGACTCAATCATACTTGCATATTTATAAATGTGCATTGCATTTATGCTGCCATCGCGCTATTTTACACTTGCAATTGTATGTCAGTCAGAATGGGGGAAATTCGGAAAATGTTTGGCTTTAAAAACGATGCAAATTTTTTCAGTGGTATAGCAGTAATTGAGTAGCAATATTGTGACAAACAGACTTATAAACATATACCTATTTTTATATTGAATAAATAAGCAGTTAAAAAACGCGTTGGTAAATGAAATTAAAATTTTAATTGCATTTATTAATATAAAAATTAATTGAATCAATAAACAACTTGATTAAAGAAATTAGCATTTTAATTAATAAGATTAACCTTGCGATTTGTCTAATAGAAGTATGTAATTCAAATTAACCCAGATATGCCCAATGGCCTTTATGTAGTACACTTCAAAAAGTTTTTATTTTGATTGAATATATTGTCATTTAATCAAAACCAAACATTTTTAAAGTGACCTACATATAGGACAATGCGCGTATCTGGATTAAGTATCTGTGATCTATCTACTTCAAAATAAATCCTCCCACGAATAGACTATCGAAAAAGCCAAAGTTACTAGTGTTATTTACGCCCTTCTTTCTTTGTTCCTTGACACCTGTTATAACAAACTGATTCCACGCCATCTGTCGCTGGCCATCATCTTTAGTTTTTTCTAACATTTCCTCGATTGCCTTTCCATTTCCTTCTCAATTGAAAAACATAAACTGATTTTTTTATCCCGGAAATATTTATTTGAGTCGCAGTGCGTTTCCAATCAGAAACCCTGGGATAGTACTAGTACGAATGGCACTGAACACACTTATAAAAAGACACGGCATGCAGCCATTTTAAAATGAAAAACGAAAATGTAGATTTTTATCTATTCCTATTCACATTCCTATTTCTTTCCTATTCCTTTCCTATTCCTTTTCTATTCCTTTCCTATTCCTTTCCTATTCCTTTCCTATTCCTTTCCTATTCCTTTCCTATTCCTTTCCTATTCCTTTCCTATTCCTTTCCTATTCCTTTCCTATTCCTTTCCTATTCCTTTCCTATTCCTTTCCTATTCCTTTCCTATTCCTTTCCTATTCCTTTCCTATTCCTTTCCTATTCCTTTCCTATTCCTTTCCTATTCCTTTCCTATTCCTTTCCTATTCCTTTCCTATTCCTTTCCTATTCCTTTCCTATTCCTTTCCTATTCCTTTCCTATTCCTTTCCTATTCCTTTCCTATTCCTTTCCTATTCCTTTCCTATTCCTTTCCTATTCCTTTCCTATTCCTTTCCTATTCCTTTCCTATTCCTTTCCTATTCCTTTCCTATTCCTTTCCTATTCCTTTCCTATTCCTTTCCTATTCCTTTCCTATTCCTTTCCTATTCCTTTCCTATTCCTTTCCTATTCCTTTCCTATTCCTTTCCTATTCCTTTCCTATTCCTTTCCTATTCCTTTCCTATTCCTTTCCTATTCCTTTCCTATTCCTTTCCTATTCCTTTCCTATTCCTTTCCTATTCCTTTCCTATTCCTTTCCTATTCCTTTCCTTTCCTATTCCTTTCCTATTCCTTTCCTATTCCTTTCCTATTCCTTTCCTATTCCTTTCCTATTCCTTTCCTATTCCTTTCCTATTCCTTTCCTATTCCTTTCCTATTCCTTTCCTATTCCTTTCCTATTCCTTTCCTATTCATTTCCTATTCCTTTCCTATTCCTTTCCTATTCCTTTCCTATTCCTTTCCTATTCCTTTCCTATTTCTTTCCTGTATAGAGAGTGTTTTGTGCATTTCATTTTATAATTGAATCAAAAATATAAATTCCAACAATTCCGACAATTCCTCAAAAACAAAAGTCTATATAAAATTTATTGTAAGATGTACAAATAAAACATTTTACTATACCTACATGTGTGCACACAGCATGAGCATGAAATGAGTATTAACATAATAAGAACATGCAACATACATACACTAGTGGGAAATACAAAAGTACACTGTCATGTGTGTAGTAGTGTAGTACACAGAGCAACGGCAGCAACCAAATTTAAATCAATAGCAGCAACAGCAGCAGCAGTGAGAGAATATTTTCATTTTTGTTAAATAGCATTAAAACCAAAACTCAAAGAAAAATCACCCAAAAGGAACTAAAGCATCTCAATTGTTCGTATATGTACAAAAAGAGGAGAACACGAGTAACAACAGCATGTTGCAGCAGGCAACAGAACACGCACATGCAATGTGCAAAGAATGAGAATGCACATGAATTAAATTGTTTAAATTTACGTTTTGCCAGTGGATGTTAATGTTGTGCTCCTGTTGTAGTTGTAGTTGCTGTTTTTTTTGTTGTGTGTGTGTTGTTGCTGCAGCTCCTTCATAGGTTTTCTCTATTGTTTATTATTCGGCGGATATTCCGACACAAATCGTTTGTTGTAAAAGAAAATTTCTATTATGCTCTATACCTAATACACACTAATGTAGTTTTTGTTGGTAATGGTGCTTCCTGTTGCTCTTACTTTTCAGTACAACAGCAGTTGGTGCTACTGATTAAACTTCTTCTTCTTTTTTAGTGGTTTGTTTTTTTGTTGCTGTTGTTTTAGGTTTTTAGTTTTTGGTATAATAAAATGCAATTGTTCCTTCAGCTAATAGCCAAAATGAAACGCAACTCACCCACATTAATTTCAGAGAACTACACAAACCTAGAAACAAAAATATGAATGCACGCACACATGATCTTAAATACTCACACAAATATACCCAGCGAGAGAAGCAAAGTAGCTGGTAGCATCGGAGCTCAAGATATGGAACAGTGTAGAAGAAGGAAGCTGTCAAGACACACATTGAAAGCACATTGGAATTGAAACACAGCATTGAAATTGAAATACAGCAATGAAATTGAAATGCAGCATTGAATTTGAAACATGGTATTGAAATTGAAACCCAGCAATGAAATTAAAATACGCTTTTGGAATTGAAACGTAGATTTGCAACTGAAACACAGTACTAAAATCGGAACACGGCATAGAAATCGAAACGAAGAATTGTAATTAAAACACAGCAATCAAATTAAAATTAAAACGCAGCATTGGAATTGAAACACGGTATTAAATTTAAAACATAGCATAGAAACTGAAACGCAGAATTGAAATTGAAACATAGCGTTTAAATTGAAACACGGCATTGAATTTAAAACAGCACAGGATTAGGATTTAGCTAACATAGCAGAGAGAGTACGGAAAGCCTCTTGCGCTCTCTACTGCTGTAAGAGGGCATTAGGAACAAGATGGGGTTTTCAACCTCGAGTCACTTCCTGGCTCTATTCAGCAGTGGTCGAGCCTAATCTTCTTTATGGATCCGTCTTCTGGTGGCCAGCTACTTCAAAGGCGGTCAACCTTAAACCACTGGACAAGGTTAGAAGAACGGCAGCCATATTGATTACTGGGGCCCTCCGTACTACCTCCACGAAAGCTCTCTTTGCAATCCTTCATTGGTTGCCAACCTCACTTCTGGTCAAGCAACAAGCTAAGTGCTCTGCTGTCAGACTCAGTGCCCTAACTCGCTGGACCCGGTCAAACCTGGGCCATGCCAAGATTTTAATCCACGATACGTCCGTACCAACTAACGTAGACTACATTTGCTCTACCCCTAATTTAAACCACACGTTCTTCACCCATATCCCCAGTAGAGAGGAATGGGTTAATGACGAGGTGGTCACTGACAATTTAATTGACATCTATACAGATGGATCCAAATCGGAGGAAAGAGTCGGCTGTGGCATCTTCTCTAGTAAGCTAGATCTCAGACTCTCTTTCCGACTTCCTGACCATTGCAGCGTCTTTCAGGCGGAAGTAATGGCTATCTATCAAGCGTCCAAGTGGCTTATTCGCAACGATTCATTCGATACGAATATCCGCATCTACACGGACAGCCAAGCAGCAATCAAGTCCCTTGCCGGTGTTTTCACTACATCAAAGCTTGTTCTCGACTGCCGATCTTCACTCAACATTTTGTCGAGTCACTCTCAGGTCCACCTATATTGGGTGCCTGGACATATGAATATTTCAGGTAACTGCAATGCCGACGAGTTAGCAAAACAGGGCTCGCAACTTACAGATATATCACCTACCTGCACCATTGGTGTCCCTCTTACGTCTATTAAATTAGCCATTAAGCAAAACTACCTTGAGGAAGCAAAAAGATCCTGGGTAGCGGAGCATACCTGTGGTATTACCAGGCTAACATGGACCACTATGGACAATAAACGTACTAGACAGCTACTCAACCTAAGCAGAAGCTCCATCAGCATAACGACTTCGGTGCTCACGGGTCACTGCATAATGGGGAGACATGCTGCAAGACTTGGACTGCCATTCAATGACTTCTGTCGGGGCTGCGGCTCTGAGGAGGAGGAAGAAACAGTCCTTCATTTCATGTGCGAATGCCCATCCCTGGCCAGGAGGAGACTAAAACTCCTGGGTTCACCTTTCTTCACTAGTCTGTCCGAGCTATCATCCATAAATATTAAGGACATAGCCAGATTCATTATGGAATCCTCATGGTTCTCCACTCCGTAAATGGGGGAGTCGCGCAGTACTGTGGTATCACAATGAGCCTAATTTGTGCTTAAGTGTGCTTTCAAGCAGAAGGCTGCCACTCCAACCTAACCTAACCTAGGATTTGATTTGGAACTGAAACGTGGTTTTGTAACTGAAACACAGTATTGAAATCTAAAGCATTGAAATTGAAATACAGCATCGGAATTCAAGAGCAGTTTTGGAATTGAAACACAGCATTGAAATCAAAACACACCATTAGAATTGAAAGACAGCATTGAAATTGAAACACTGCGTTGAAATTGAAACACGGCATTGAATTTAAAACACAGCACAGAATTAGAATTGAAATACAGCAACGGAATTGAAAATGAAACACATTGAAAATGAAACACATTATCGGAATTGAAACGCAGAATTGAAACCGAAACACTGCATTGAATTTGAAACACAGCATGTGGATATTGTGAAGTATTCAAATCATAATTCAGTAAGGAAGGGGTTAAAAATCTGAGAACAAAGAAGACATAGTGTTTCTTTTTTGTCACTGTAATAAAATAATTAAATTCATGAATGTGTGAAAGTTGCTAGCTCTCTATGATGAAACTTCAAACATTTACCACTGGGAATAAACCAAAATACATTAGAAAACAAACAAACAAAAAATTTTGAGTACAATCGAAAGTGTGTGAGAGAGAGAAAGAGTGAAAAAGGACACGCTGTGGTGCCTTTTTGTCGTAATGAAATGAAATTTTCAAAATTTTCTCATAAAATCTTTTTTTAGTCATGGTTTGATGCAGCAGTAGCCAACAACCAAAAACAGCAGCAATACAACACACACATATACAAACAAAAACAGCAATGATGCCTGCAACAATAAAAACAGCAGCAGCACCAACAGTCAAAGCAGCAGTAACCCGCAGAAAAGCAGAAAAACAAAAGCAATTGTGTCCTACGACTAACAAGTAAAAGGATGTGCATTGCGACCACTTTTGGTATTTCAATGAGGAGAATAGAGAGTGTAAAGAGTGGGGAAGGAAGAGAGAGGAAGAGGGAAAGGGGGACTTCAAAAAATGAATATTATACTTTACAATACAACACTGCATTGCACTGTTATACATTGGAACCGTTCGTTGATAATGACAATAATGACAATACTGTTGAATATTATCATAATAATGTTGCTGTTGTTGATGATGATGATGATGACGACGATGACGACAATGCTGCTGACTTTTTAGCTTTTGTTGACACTACTTTTTTTTAGGTTTTTGTATGTCTTTTATTCTATGGCGTTACGTTTTTAGTTTATGTAAGAAATGCATACAGTAAATGCAGCACAACAAATGCTGCAAGCAAAAAAGAGTATATTGAAAATGAAATGTATATGAATGAGTTTAGTGTTTATTGTGGGGTTTTTTTTTCCTGTTGTGCATAAATTCATTATTATCATTAAACAGAAAATACAATTGTGTTGAAGTTGGACGGTCAAAAAAAACATACAAATATAAATATGTATGAACAATACAACAAAAACAATTCAAAATAATAAAATTCGTAAGAGAAACTACCATGAATATTTTGACAAAATAGAATGTCGAATGCTGTTAAGGTTTGTAGAATAACGTCCTTATTTAAAAATTCCTTTTTGTTAAATTTCTGTTTTCAAACTGCATGATTTTTCTTTATTGTCAACCCAAAAAATATTTCGTTTCCCACTTTTCCTGTTGCTTTCAATATCTCTTGCAATATCACTTTCTGTTTTCCACTCTATCCTTTTTGGATTTTTTACTTTTTTATTTTTTTTATTTATTTTATTATAAATATTTTCACACATGTCACAACTTATTATGACAGCAAAAAAGAAGAAAAAGCAATGACAGTTGCACAGACCATGACGAAGACAACGATGACACGATGACGTTGCTTGAACGTTGCTGGCATCACAGTTACACACACACTCTAATGAGGTCAAAAACTCAATTTACAATTGCAACTAACAGAGTAACAAAATACATTTACCATGATGAACACTCATGAACAGCACACGAATGTCATGTTCATGTGCATGTGAGGCAGCTTTACTTTTTATGAACAGAAACAAGGCTATCCCATTTGGAACAAACACATTATATCTACGTTCATGAACACACAGTTCCAAGACATTTCTGATGTGTGTGTTTCAAGCTTATATTTAAACATGCATGTACAAAACACTGTTAAAGTACATATAGACCAAGAAACAAACAAGGAAAAGGTTTGTACATCAACATGATGGGTTGAACCTTATTTGGTTTTTTCACACTCATGTTCATATTGCATAATATCACAAATTAAACGTTATTTATGGGTTTTCATATTTATATGTTCGCAAGCATCAGGGATTGTATCTGAACACTCATGAATAGAATATTTTTTAACTTTTCACACATGTACGTTTTCGAGAAGATCAGAAACTGTGATCCTTTGGCTCTTTGAGATGTTTATAAGTATCAGGTTTATATTGGAACACTCATGTACTGAATATTTCACATAGTTTCACACAAATAAATGTTCAAAAACACCATAACTGCTATTTGTACTATTATGCATTAAAAATTTGAATTTTTTTCAAAAATTTGCGTGTTCACAAAAACTTAAAATTTCGCACTTGAACACTTTTATACTAAATGTTTTTGATGTTTTAGCACACAATAGCCCGTGTTTGAACATTCTTGCATTTAAAATTTTTGTTTTCTTCGTAAATTTGTATTTCTATGTATTCCAAATATTTTTGATCTTTTAGTTTCGCAAGCATCAAGGGTTGTATCTGAACACTCATGAACAGAAAATTTTTGATATTTTCACACATGTTCAAGAAAATCAAAAGTTATGTTCCATTATCACCTGAAGGGTTCATGTTTGAACACTAATGTACCAAATAATTTTACATGATTTTGCATATTTAAGGAGCGTATTGAAAAACGTAAATTTTTGTATTTAAACATTCTTATAATTAATATTTTTGATCATTTGGCACATACAGACGTTTATAAAAACAAAGCTCGTATTTGAACACCTTTTTGATTAAAATTTCATGTCAAAAGCTGTGTCTGAATTATTATGTACTAAATTTTTGCTCTTTTAGCTTCGCAAGCATCAAGGATTTTATCCGAACACAAATGAACAGAATATTTTTGATCTTTTCACACATGTAGTTGTTCAAGATGATCAAAAGCTGTATTCCTATAGTACCTACAGGTGTTCTTGCATATCACGGTTTATATTTGAGCACTCAAGTGCTGAACATTTTATATGGTTTGGCATATGCAAATGTTCAAAGATACCAAAACTTCTATTTGAATTTCTGTACACTTAAATTTTATTTTTTATCCTCAATGAGCGTGTTCAAAAAAGGTCAATTTTCGAATTTGAACACTTTTTTCCACAATATTTTAGATTTTTTAGCACATATTGATATTCATAAACACCAAGACCCATATCAGAACAGTCTCGTTTTTAAAATTTTTGTTTTTTTCGTAAATATGCGTGTTCAAAAATGTCAAACACATTATATGAACACTCATGTTCTTAATATTTTCCAAATTTTAGCTTCGCCAGCACCACACATTTTATCTGAACACTCATGAAAAAAATATTTGAAAATGTTTACTCATGTACTTGATCAAAAAAATCAGAATCCGTATTCCTTTAGCGCCTGCACATTCTACATGCTTTTACATTTGTTAATTTTCAAAACTCCAGAGCTCCTATTTGAACATCCAAGCATTTAAAATATTTTGTTTTTTATCCCAAATGGGTGTGTTCAAAAATGACCACTTTCTAATTTGAAAAGTTTTATACTAAATATTTTTTAACACATATTGATGTTCATATATAGCAAAGCTTGTATTTGAATATCCACGTACTTTTTTTTTTGGGAATGTACGTGTTCAAAAACGTCAATAGCCGCTTCTGAACACTCAAGTACTACAGTTTTTTCATCTTTTATCATACATAAGTGTTCAAAAACATCGGAGCTCCTACTTAAACACCAATGTACTTAACTTTGTTTGCTTTTTTCGTAAATGTTTGTGTTTCAAAACGTCAAGATTCGCACCTGAAAACTTATCTACTAAATATTCTTAATTTTTTAGCATTTATAGGCATTCAATGATATCAGAGCTTGTATTGAGCAGCCTTAATCCTAAAAAAATATAAAATTTGTATTATTTTCATAAATGTGAGCGTTCAAAAACTTCCAAATTTGTATGTGAACACTCAGGTACTTATATTTTTGCTTCTTTAGCACAATTTAGATATTGAAAATCAGTAGCTATCGTATATGAACACTCATGTGCTCAATGTTTTTGACCGTTAAGTACATGTACATGTTCAAAATCTTCAAAGTTTACATTTGAACATTTATGAAAATAATATTTTTGATATATTTTCACATGTACGTGTTCAAATATATCCACAGTTGGTATTTGAATATTTGAACATGGATTAATTTTGGTTTATTCATATGTTTATATTATATGTTCAAGAAGACAAATTTGTTCAGGAATATTAGTGTTCGTATTCGAGTTCGTTCATGCAGATGATGAGAAACTGAACTGAAACAGACAGCTCGTATTGAGGTAATCATAACCATAATCTTTGTAAATTCGGAAAAAAACGCATGATTTGAAGGACTTACTCTGTCAACAATCGTGTCTAATCTCTCTCCAACTGGGGTAGAGTTGAGTTCAATTTGTGTATTAATCTGTATTGTCTGCTATCTCATAAACGAGTTTCACAACCTCCCATTAATCTACTTGGAATGGTTGAAGTAGATAATGTGAATTTAGCAACTCTTGAAGGTCCGAAAATGTTCTTTGAAAAAAGTGTTTTATAAGAAGCAGTCAAGTAGCTTTTGATGTAGTATAAGAAATACATACTCCACTCTAACTGATCTCCGCATGATTTACACCACCTATATCCGTTCCAAAATGGAGCGGTGTTGAAAGGTGATTTGAAGAGTACAGTCAAAAAATTTAAGAAAAATAGGGAACTCTCAAATTGCTACTACTCAGAAACTTTAAGTTTCAGCAAATTTATATATCAGACTATAATAAAAAAATGATAAATTACTCAGAAATTGCTCATTTTTTTGCCACTCGTAAAAACATTTTGCCACACTGTGCCTCATAAAACAAAATTACAAAACTAAAAAATTTCGGTAGAGAAAAATCACATACAAAGTGAAAGGGTGACATCAATGTGACTCAATATTACTGTGTACACACACACACACACAAACACACATATTAGTGTATAGTGGTTAAGGATGTTGCATTATGTTGTTCAGAGTTTTCAGTGCTCTTTTTCGGTGTATTGCAAGCATGTGAACAGTGTAATATTATAGCATAACAAATCGTATCATATTATGTAGAAAATAAACTAAAAAATATATAAATAGATAAAAACTAAAATGCGAGCAGGAAAAAACGTAAAAGTTGTGCAAGAAGAAGTTATTTAAGAAAAAATGTACACACCCAAACGCTGGGTAGTTATTTTCTGAAAGGTTAAGTGTGGAACAAAAGTAAATTGGAAACTTCAATTCTGATATTTGTTTCTTCTGTTTTTTTTTTTTTTAAATTTTGCTATTTTATTTTGTCCTAGCAAAACGAAACTATTTGATAAAGTTTTCGTTTTTAGGAAAATGTCAGTTAGCAATATAAAAAATAGTTTTTCGGGGAAAATGACAACGGATTGCAATCTTAAATTACTCAAATAGTAAATACTTGCATGCATTTTGAAATAGTATTTAGGTATCTACTGATATTAAAATACAAGAAGCTCTGATAAATTCTTAAAAACGTTTGAATTCTAAAACACTGCATTTCTTTTCTGTTTTTCTAGTATAAGTAAAAATTAAAGTTTTAGCAAGTATTTAAATATTACCTTGACTTTGTTGCAAAGGTGAAAGTGGTAGTTAAGAAAGGAAGAGATAGGAAAGAGGTTATAAGTGCAAATAATTTTGGCAGAAACTGCAGCTTCCATAGCTCCCCCATAGATCCGCCAAAGTGTGTTTGTATATCCTTATGTATACACATTCTAATTCTATGCTTACACACACTTGCAAAAACTTTCCAATTCCAGACACATTACATGCGTGCATCAGCAGTATATTATTTTATTTAGGGATATCTACTTACAACAATAACACAACAGCAATAACAACAATGTTGACTACATTTTATCAGCAATAGTAGCTTTAGAAGCAACAAACTTTTAAAGTTTTTCTTACTTTATAATAAATGAATTTCATTAAACTTTGTCACTCACTTTTTATGTACTAACTACTAACTACTAAACACGTTGAGAGAAAGATAGAGTGACAGGATGTCAGCATAAGAATAGCTTCTGCTTCTGTTGTTGTTGCAACTTTTCCAGCTATTATTATACATATAGTACTTTTACTAATACTACTATAATATAGTCCCTGCTATCTACAACCTTTTACTATTCATCATATATACCAACACAATTAGTGCACCTTTAGCAATTTATTGCATGAAGCTAAACAAAACAACAACAGCAAATTAGTTACACTACCGGACAAAAATCACTTTTTTCAAAAATTACAAAATTTTGAAATTGGATTCTGATACAACTCGGAAAAAAAACTAAACCTGTCTTGGCGCCTTTAAAGTTTACATCAAGTTTTTATTTTAGGAGGGCCTAAAGTTTGTCTATTTCTAAAAATGTATAGTAAATATAATAAACCATATGGCAACTTGTTAAGTTTGCATGTGAGATTATTTGCGTGTTCAGCAATTTACAGTATAATTTTCCATTGAACATTTAACTCGAACTTATTAACCCATTATCTCTCCCTTATGGGTCTTTTTCGCACTTTGTGCCAGAAATCATATTTTTAACCCATTACCAGGGTTGATAGAGTGTTAGTTAGTTTTAGAAATATATTTCTCAATAAATTTTATTATAGGTTACTGAACGACTAAAATCTGGTCCAAGTGACCAGTGAGTAAAAATAGAACATATTTAAAAGAAACATATAAGGAACATAGGATTACTACAAAGTTCGTAAATCTACTTCTATTTAATGGCATTCTTTTGATCTCTTTAAAACCAATTCCGCTTCCATCGATGTGTTTTTTTTAGCTACTTTCTCCATATCTCTTCTTTGACTGCCTAGAAGGCTCCATTCAATATTATTCCTGGTGATGTCGCTCGAAGATTTTCTAATATATAGCCTTATCAAGTTCCATTTACGTTTGAGAATGTTTTATTATTAATCACAGCTGTGCGTTCAATATCATTTCATGGCCAATGAATCTTTAATATGCGACTGAGGTTAATAAAAGCCTGGATGGTTGGTGTCGCTTGATCACGAAGGTAAACTACAAATGTTCTTGAGTTGTCCGAAGGCTTGCTGAACTTTTTTACATGCTTTTTGATGTCTTCGGCACAACCAGTTGCGATTATGCTACCTAAATAGCAAAATGATTGTACATCTTCTAGTGAAGAATCATCTATATGGAGTGCGCATGAGTTGTTCGTGTTTATGCGCCTCGTCTTGGTTTTGGCAACGTTAATTCTGAGGCAAGCCTTAGATGCAATCGAAGCTAGCGATTGTAGTTTGGAAGAATATATCGTTCGCATAATCCCGGTCTTTTAAGAAAACTCTGAGGCCTCATGTTATGGCTCTTTGATTTTTTAGGGCCTGTTTCATGACAAAGTCAAGCGCAACATTAAATAGAGTGGGAGGGAATACACAGCCTTGTTGTACCGTGATATTGATGTTAATGCTCAGTTCATCTAGCACTACATTTTATATGATCGATAAATTTTTAAGGATCGATATTTTACACTTCACTCGACTAATATTCGAAGGCTGTTAACGTGGTTTACGCACGATGTATATGGCCTGAATTCAGCCAATTCTTCTCGAAATGGCATCGCATATGCAACAACAATGCACAAAATTATGATTCCCCTTTAGCTAGTGCACTGTGCTAGTGCGCTGTGTTTGGAACTTTAAGTATTACGTCTTCTTTTAATTCACAAGAAAGGTATCTTGGTTCCCAGAAGTTCAGTGATTGGAAGGATAAGGTTAGCGCTAATGCTAAGATCTGCTTTCAATAGCTCAGATGAGATGTTTTCGACTCCTAGAGTTTCATTAGCTTTTAATGCGACGATTGTGTTTATGATTTCTGGAATAGAGAGCCACTGAGCTTGCTGGCTGTTGTTTTCTACATAGTTATGACAGTTGCAACCCAAACCGTTCCCTTCTTAACTGCAACGATTTGAAAACATAAATTTCTCATGAGAAGCTGATTGTCGCTGGCAATGTCTGCTCCACGTTTGTTTCTAACGTCCAGGAGCAAACCCCTTCACTTTTTGCTGATCAAAGTATGATCAATCTGACTCTCAATGTGGAGGCTTGAAGATATTGAAGTGATCTTGTGAACTCGCTAATGTGTATAATAAAATTTTATGAAAACAATTTTTTAGAATGTATGAATCCCTTACTTTTAAATAGGTTAAAATGAGAATTAAAATTTAAAAATAAAAAAGTCTCATAAAGGAGGTGCTAAAGGGTTAATGCACCCCCTTAGACATAAATGCTTTAATTAATTAACCTTTTAATGTTTATTTTGCGAAAATTATAGTTTAGAAAATATTTTTTCAGGCAAATTGGTTCATTGCCTATCAAAGTTAGAAATTTTAAACATTTTTTAAATTTGAGCTTATTTTTACTAAAGACAAGTGTACAAATTTTTGCTGTTCAAAGACATAGAATAAAATTTTATCAGCAACATATTTTTTGAATTTCTTAACTCTCTATCAACTCTCGTAATAGGTCGAAAAAGCGATTTCTTTCGAAAAAAACAAAAAAAATAACTATAAGAAAGGGAGATAATGGGTTAACATATTGCAGAAAAATTGTTTGCGGAAAATTTTACTATAAATTGCTGAACGCACAAACAATCGCCAATGCAAACTTAACAGGTTGTCTTATGATACATTATGCTAACTATAAATTGTTAGAAAGTGTCAAACTTGAAGACCATGTAAAACAAAAGCTAAAAGCTAAACTTTTAAAACCCCAATACCCGTGTAATTTTTACGGAGTTTAACTAAGTTCTAGTTCTAGTTATTTTCTTCTTTTTTTGTGTTGAACTGTGTTATTAAATATTCTCTCTTGTATTCTTCATACTACAAAATAATTTCTATAAATTTTTTTCCCTCAAATTTTGTTTTGCAAAAATTTTAATAAAAAATATAAATCATACAACACCGCAAAATTTTGTTTAGTTTTTTTTTTGTGTTGGTTGTGAAAATTGCTTTCGGCAGAAGTTTAGTACATAGTAGATTATGTTGCATGCAACATTTAACATTTAAATTATCTTATTTTCTATTTGGTTCTTTATCTGATTTTTTTTTGTATTTGTATGTGCATAATTATATTTTGTGAAACCAAACTTTACGCTAATTAGTATTGTTTACAATTTAGTATTATTATTCTTGGCAGGTACAGAGTTATGGCAGAGGCAGGGAGGCACGTACATTTTAATAATTATAATTATTTTATTTAGTAGTACTGGTAACAGAAGCTGGTACTATTTCCCACTAATTAAGCTGTTGAAGTTTTTCTTTAGTAAATAAATATTCCAACCTCTAACTGAAAATGTTCTCAAATTGATTTCAATTATTTTGATATCAATTTCAAACATTTCTGAATCCATTTGAAATAGCTTGTTTAAAATGAATTGAAAATTTTCTGAAATCTTTTTTGAAATCAATTTGCAGTGTTTCAAAATCATTTTGTTATATTCTGAAATAGTTCTAGAATATTCTTAAGCCAATTCGACATAATCCAAAACATTTTAAAATGTTCCAAAATTTTTCTTGTGCAAATATTCCAATTTCTAACTGAAAATATTCTCAAATAGATATGAAGTATTTTGAAATCAATTTGAAGCATTCCTAAATCTATTCAAAATAGTTTTAAATGAATTGAAAAAAATTCTGAAATCATGCTTTAAATACTTTTTAAGAATTTTGTTGTACCTTGAAATCATTCTGGAATATTCTGAAATTTGTTTGTAATATTCCAAAATCAACTTTAAATACTCCGAAGGGAATTTAGAATGTTCTGATATCAATTAGAAATTTCTTTCGATCACTCCGAAAACTATTTTGAATGCTCTGAAAACTATTTGTAACACTCCGAAAACTATTTGGAACACTCCGAAGACTATTTGGAACACTCCGAAAACTATTTGGAGCATTCCGAATTGAGGATACTCTAAAACTTATTTGTAACACTCCGGAACCTATTTGGAACACTCCGAGTTCTATTTGGAACACACCAAACCCTATTTGAAATACTTTCAAAATAAATTGCAACATACCGCACTTATCTCGGATTATTCTTAACCTATCTGAAATCTTCAAAAATCCAAATCGGATGTGTTGAAATATTTTGCAATTAATTTGGTGTATTCTGAAATCATCTCAAAACTTTAGAAATTTTTCAAAATATTCTTAATTTATGTGGGAGTATTTTGAAGCCAATTTAAAATATTTCGGTTCTGTTTGAAGTATTTTAAAATCAATTGAAATTTTCCGAAATATTTTTGAAATATTCTGAAATCAATTTACAATATTTTAAACTGAATTTGAAATCAGTTTGGTAACATTCGGAAATACATTGTAAAAATAATTTGGAAATTTCTGACATCATTTCTGATGATTCCGTATACATTTAAAACTATTTTGATACAAAATATATTGAAATAAATTTGTATAATTCTGATATTAAATTACAATGTTCAGTATTCAATTCAAGTTATTTTAAAATAATCAAAAATCAGCTTACTATATTCGCAATAATAGTTGATAATTCCGAAATATAGAAAGCAGAACCAAGCTTAACTCTGTTTTAACTGTCGCCTGCCATATCTTAAAATTAAAACAAAACCTTCTAAACTCATGTCTATGCATGTGAAAATGTGTGTGTTTACAGAAAAAGTAACACTAATGCATTGGTTAATATTAATATGAATGTGAATATATGAAAACTCATTCATTGGCAAATAAATCGGATATAATTTATTCATACTCATGTGCGACAGCATATTTCAGCAAAGTAATTTTTTGTTTTAGCTATGTGATATTACTTCCTCTTTTCTTTTTGAAACGATTTCCTGTGCTGCACACATTTTTTTTTTTTTTTTTTTTTTTTTGTTATCTACTAAGAGGAAGCTTTGCCATATTCGGAAAATATGTATATAGGAAGGCAGGTAGGCAGATAGCTTAAAATGTAGATACCTAGACTATATGCTGGTAGTATACATACATACACACATATTTATGTATTACGTAAGCATAAATGTTTTATATGACATCTAAGACATTAATCACTGATCGCTTTATTTGAAGACGGCAGAAAAAAAATACCAAAAAAAAAAAAAAATTACATCAAACCGAAAAAGAGGAAGTGAATTTGTTTCCCACTCTGATTCCTTCACTCTTTCTCTCTCTCTCGTTCTTTTAATTTTTGTATTCTCCCTTTATCTAAGAGATGATATGTGAGGTATGTCGCAATTTCTCATATGAGTGTGCATGCCTCTACCACATTTACCACAACAACAGCAACAAAAACAATGCTAATGTTGACAAATTTTTTTTCATTGTGGGTTTTATACATTTAAACTTTTTTAAACAGAAAAAAAAGAAAAAGCCTTCCCTAATAAATTTCCATTTATTCATATAAATGTCATTTGAGTTGACAACGCTTTGTAAATAGAAATATTTGTGTGTGTCTCTCGCTCTCTCACACTCTTCATGTGCCTTGCTCTCTCTATACTGTTTCTCAATATACCCTACACTCAATGGTTAAAGAGTATATTAGTTTGGTGCATATGTTTGTAATGTTTATAAAGAAGAAAGGCGGGTATAAAAAATAAATCTTATCTTGATATGCGTTTATTTCAGAGTCGATTTATTAATGTCTGGATATCTGCCCATAAATTCGTACCTTCTTCTGTCTGTTTGTATTTCTGTTTGCATGAGAACTCTATAAATATAATTATCCCTATGTATTTACCAATACATTTTCCAAATAAATAAATCGCTAATGGGCGAAACTGAAGAAAAATTACACCTTCTTCCATACAAAATTATAACTTAGGGCAAACAACTCATCAAAAATAATGCAAACTAAGTTAATGACTTTCAACTGTTACACATCAAATTCAATTAAATAGTATTTTTATGTTTTTTTTTTTTAAAAGTAGAGAAAGTCGATTAGGAAATATACTTATATCCAATACAAAAATTTAGCTTTTAACATAAAAAAAATTGTTAAAAATAAATATTAAAAATTGGCTAAGCGACTTGAAAATTAACCAAATATTTTTAAAAAGATTGATATATTTTTAATTATTTTATTTATATTATATTTATTTAATTTAATTAAAAACAGGCATGGTAGAAAGTCATCTAAAATTTTGTTTTTGATCACCATAAAATTTGTTATAAATAATAAAAAAAAGAGTTATATACCTAAAAAACAAATATCATACTATTTTTGAATATATATGATGAATTTATCTCTACCTTCCATACAAAAATTTGAATTGGGATATATTATAATTATTTAAAAATAGAATATTGTGAGTTATCAACTTGAAATTTTGCAGATTTACTTTTACAAATACTTGTCTATTTTTAGTTTAAAATAAATTAAATCAAAGAAGTATCAGATCCAACTCTCGTACAAAAGTTTGTTCTGGAATATAATAAAAATTGGTTAAAAAAGAAAATAGTGAGAGACTGACCTGAAATTTTCCACATTTGTTTTAACTAAAAATTCTGTAGTTTTCATATAAACATTTTTGAGTTAAAATAAGAACCATGCCTACTGCCCATACAAAACTTTGATTTCAAAACAAACTTAATTATAAAAAATATAGAATAATGAGATATCAACTTGAATTTTTTCTCATGTACTTTTAATTATATTTTTATACTTCTAGTAAAAAAAGGATGGTATCAGAGAAGAAACACGCCTACCTTTCAAACAAAATCTGATTTTGGTTCATATTAAAAATCGTTGAAAATGGTAAAAAGTGAGATATTGACTTTCGCTTAAATTCTTATAAATTCTGTATACAAATTTTTTAATTCTAAGAAAAATCGTGCCTACTCTTCATACAAAAATTTGATTTTAAAGCACAATAAAATTCAGCAAAAATAGAAAATAGTGAGATATCGACCTGAAAATTCTCTCGAGTACTTTTATTAACATTTTTATAATTTTGGTTTAAAAAATAATGAAATCGGAGACCGAAAACGTCTACCTTCTGTACAAAATTAAGGTTCTGAAAAAGTTGGAATTCAATAAACATAGTTAAAAGTGAGTTATTGACTTGAAATTTCGCACACAAACTTCTTTTGAAATTTCAGTATTATTTTAAAAAAATGGGCATAACAAATTAATTGCAACGCCTAGCTCCCACACAGAAATCTAATTTTGAAAGAAAAGAAATATGGAAAAATAGTAAATACTAAGTTATTGTCTTGAGAATTCACGTATAGGCTTCGAAACCTCGCCTACCTTCCGTACAAGAAAATTCTTCAACGTGTAGGGTATCTAGCATTCGGTTCAGCTTACTATATTTATCATTCCAGCTATTTGTTTTTCATACCTTTACTGTCGTGCTAATGCGTATACAAGTGTTGGCGCAAAAAAAAGAAGAAAAACAAACACACACAAAAATGTGAATAAAAGTAGATAAGCATTAAATTTATTTAAGGTATTAGAAATTACTCATACGCCTAGGAGGCAAGCAGCATTCCCTATATGTATACATAGGTATAAGTATAAATATATATGTAAGTATGTACACACATACATATATAAGTATTCAGTTATTTGGGCGGTTAAGCAGCATCGCATATCGTTGCTTAAGCTTGCGGTGAACGCACTTAGCTTAAATAGAAGCCACGGTATGAGGTTAAAGCGTATATATTCCTTTCAACATTTAAATTTAATGAAAAAACATATTATAATGGCATATAATTTTATTAGATTTCATAAAACTGAATTGCTTCAAAGCTTTTTAAAAGGTTTGTATTTTATTTTTATATATAAAATTACTTTTTAATAATTCTGCTACAATGACATTATTGTCATGTCAAATTCATTGCTATTAAACAAAATTGTTTATTGAAACTTTATTAAGAATTCATATAAACTTGCTCTTCTTAAGCATACTGAATATCATTCTTTAAGCACCACTTTTCCTTTCAGCCTCTCATTTATGAACACTAAAAAAAAAAGTGATAATGATGAAGAGGTGAAACTGATGGTTATGCAATTTTGTTATGTACGATATTCCCATCAAATTCGTTGCAGTCTAATTAATAATATTTTGAAGATTTTATATAAAATCACATGCCTGTCTTTTTCTCCACTTCATCATTGTCTCCCTTTTTTACACTTTCCATAAACTTAATCGCTACGAACGATCCATCTGGTGTTGCAAAACTTTAAACATACGATATAATAAAATATTGCTTTTTATTACCTTTAAAATAAGTCTAATTTTATAGGGATCCGATAATTTTTTGTATTTTTCATTAATTTTAAAAGTTTTCTAACTCTGGTTTAAGACGAAGACTTCATATCAAAAACAATTACTAACCTAGAAAAACTGTGTTGATTCAAAGACAACTCCATGTCAAAGACCCTTATCCCCAACCCCCTTCCCCGTTCCCCCTCTAAATATAGCTTTGCTTTTTGCCATATATTTATTATATTTTCAAAATAACGAAAATATTTCTTGTACTTTTGAATTCATTAATATTGAAGCAAGCTATTCACAATCCAATGAATAGAATTTTTTTTTATGTAATAATACAGATTTAGAACAGTCTTTCAAAATTTTTTATACTAAAATAAAAAAACACAAACACATTTATTTGTGCAAAATATGTGTTAATATGGAGATAGTTGACATCATATTTTTTCTATATTAATTTTTTTACTATAATATTAATATGTATTTACATAAATTATTATTTAATACGCACACACTCACATCCACTTTGCTGATAAGAATTTTTTTTTTTAATTAGGTTAAATGTTATTTTATATGAATAAAGGTTTTCATTTTTTATGCGTGCGATTTCACCACCAAAGTCGCAACCTCACCGCCCATCCATGGCTTAATATTTGCGCTAATCTAGAATTTATTGCATACAAAATTATTATTGTTATTAGACGCTTAAGATTTTTATTATGATTTTATATTGTAGGTAAATAATAATATTTTACTTTTTCTTTAATTTTTTGTTGGTTTTTTATGTTGGCATATATATTTTAAGTGCTTTATGCATTCTACTGTACTACTTCAATGCATTGACACAAATAAATATATTTTATAGTGTATATAAATGAAAGCAATAAGATTGCTATACCATGCTCAAGTGGCGCTAGATAAAAGGGAAAAGAATGCTGCAGGAAGCACTAAGAAAGTTGATAGTCATTAAAAATATTTCATAGTTACTTGATGCGAATGATGATTTTTCCTTGTATTCAAGTAGGTTATAGCTCAATTAGTTTCATCTTAAGTTGACTTGGTTTTTATTTCAGTTTGAGTTTTATATTATATACTTTAAAAAATATAAAACACTAACTTCAACCACGCCCATGCAATTGTTTTACAAAGCATCCAACAAAACGTAAATGACAGCAGCAAGTGTTTTTGTGTGCATGTGTGAAATGCTAGAAAATGCTGACACACCAGCACCACGCCCAGTCTTCACTTCATTTCTCTGGTCTTCATTGCACAATTGCTGGCTATTGGTGCGATAAATGCTAACGATCTGAAAGATTTATAATCAATGATTAATGGCGGAAATCGGAAGTTAGCATTGAAATTGCATTTGCAACATTAAAAGTACAAGCTACTTTTGTATTGTTATATGTATGCATGTTTGTATGTGTGTTATGTATGCACACGTGCTTAACTTCAATTTTGTGTACAATTTTCACTTGTATTTGTATGTGAAAATGTGTGAGTTTTTGTAGTCGTAGTTTTCAATTCTATTTGGTTTTTTGTTTTTTGCTTTTCTTTCTCAATGCATAAAAAAATGAACAAAAAAAGAAAAAATGTTTTAGTTGTTATTGTTTTGTTGCATTAACGTACATGTGTTGCATATACATACATATAGTAGGTACATAAATGCACTGATGCATTTATAATTTCTTTATTTCTTTTTTATGTGAATCGGAAACGGCAACGGATTTTCACAATAAGGAAACACGATACAAGTGTTTCATTTGGTTTCGTTTGGTTTTGTTTTCTAGTTGCAAGATACTACAAAAAAAAACAGGAAATTGTTTTATTTTTCTCTTTGTAATAACAATTTCAATTACAATCTGAGCAAATTGTGTGTGCGGGTATGCGGCTGCTTATTGCAATTTCCACAAACGCTACAGAGTTTAATCTAAGTTCTATTAGGTTTTTGAGCTGCTGACCTCATGGTTTTTTGTTCTCTAGTGAGGCCAAAGTATATTTATTCCCAAGTTCTCTCCCCCTTGGTTTCTACAATTGATATCACTTTAACCAAGATACCTTGACACAATTTGATTACATTTTCACATCCATGACTTTTTTTTTTTTTTGACATAACTGTTATGGTTTATTTGCAATGAGTGTTAAAGAACCCGCCGCCAGAGGGCCATACTCATGTCAGTAAAATATTAAAATCACCCAAAAATAAACTGTTGGCTACCCAGCTACCAGAAAAAAATCAAACAGAGAGCACTTGGAAAAGAATTAGTCTAGACCTGCCAGGTACTAAACAGTGACTAAACTGAGGCTTAACAGATTTTGTTAACTGTTCTTTTCGTAAATATATGCGAAGAAACGATGCTCAAATGTACTACAAGATTCATCAAAAAAAAAAAAAAAAAGTTTATAGGTAGAATACTAATGTAATAACTGTCAGAAAAAACTTTCACTAAGCACACAATAAAGCTCACTTCCTCTTGGCGTGGGATAAATTGTATTTCAATTATAAAACCGCTCGGGTCGCATTCAAAAATGCCATCAGAGACATCGAAAAACACCTGTTCCAAAAAGCTCTGGATTACGAACCCTGGAAAACGGTATGCAAAGCAATGATTAACAAACTCAGAAATAAACAATTCTTCCCCCCCGCCTCATGCCAGAAAGAATTTACGCTTCAAACCTCTTCATTAGTGAGGTGATTGCAAGTCCTGGGGAGAATTACTGACAACAAAGTCTAATGTTTTTATCGCACTTAAGACTCGGTTCATAATATAACCTATGCTATTCGGCAAGCTTTTTAACACTTGTATAAAGAAGTGAACCAAGAACGGGGTCCAAAAAAAATGGCGATAAATTCATCAACATTTGGTTTTTTTTTTTTTTTTAATTTTGACCAAATTAGCGATTTAGCGCCATTTTGAAAACACTTTCTTCCCGAACTAGAATTGATTCTGCGATCTTACTAACCCACCCCGTGAAGTTAAGGTAACCTAGAAGATTTTTTGGACTCACTGCCTAGCAGCCGGACAAGTAATCGATGAAATACTTTCCCAGGAACCTATATCTTGTCTTCGCTAAGGCGGGGTATTCACAAAGAAAGTGGGAGAATGTTTATTTTTCTTCTAACTTTCCGCAACTTCTGCAGTGGGTGTTAAAACAGATGCGCAGTGTCTCTGCGTTGGTACCTATACACCAGTGGCCGGTGTAGGCTGCCGTTAACCTGGTAGTATCGGTTAGATCCCTGGCTAAAAACTACCCTATTAAATGAGGTCCATGTCGCACGCGAGATAATGCAGAATGTTAGTGACTTCCATCTTCGATTAGCCAGTGGAAGATAGTGTAGATACATGCCTCTCTTGACGACTCCCAAGGCGATTAGAGCGAGCTAATTCATCAGCATTCCCATTCTTTTCAATGTTCCTATGGCCGGTAACCAAGTTGAGAGTGATGCCAACATAATGATTTAGCTCGTTCAGTATCTCCCTGCACTCTTTAATGCTTTATCTTTGTTTTTGTGTTGATGGATTGAAGCGATTTTATTGCTGCCTTCCTGTCGATAAATAGCAACCTTACACCTGTCTGTGGCATGACGCTTTATTAGTCTACAAGCATCTCTAATAGCCGAACTTCAGCCAGAAAAACCGAGCAATCATTAGGTAAACGTAAGGATTGGTTTAATTCCACAAGCGGTGAGTTAACCTCCGCACCCACCCCGCATCCCATTTTTTAATCATCTGTAAAAATGAGGATGTCGTTTTCTGTTAAAAACCTTTTTTCTTTCCATTCTGCCCTTGTAGGAAATCTTACTCACCGCGCTGTGTATGTGAAGGTCAATAGAAAGGAGATGTATCATTACGTTCAGAGCATCCGTACGGCAGGAATGTATGGCTCCTTTAATACCTACACACGCTGTTCTCTGAACTCTACTGAGCTTCCGAACAATGTAGCTATTACCTAAAGCTGGCCACCAAACTAGTGCACCATAAGTTAATAACGGAAGCACTATTGCTGTATACAGCCGGTGTGTAATATGAGGCCGCAAAGCTCCATCTCTTGCCAAACAACCTATTGCAGGAATGATAGGGCACACTGGCTTTCATCACCCGTAACTCCATATTGGATTTCCAATTTAGTTTTGCGTAAAATAAAACTTCCAAGTTTTTGGCCAGAACTGATTTTGTCAGTTTTAGTCCATTCTATGAAGGAAGGTTGAAGGTTGGAATTTTGGTCTAAGTGGAGAAAAGCATTAGTAATTCTCTGAGTAAAAGAGAATGCGGTGCATTTAAATTACATTCTCAATTTGAGAGAGCGAAAAATCTTCATATAAAAGAAAAACGAGAAGAGAATGCTACACTCGGTCGGAAAATCCGAATTTACCTTGTTTTCTTAAATATTAGTACTATTTAATTATAATTTAGTAAGTTTGAGTCGCTAGTGTATGGGTAATTAATTACTTAAACAAAACACACATTCCCATGTACATAAGTACATATGTATATAAATTTTCATTTATACATATTGTGGGTTCATTTATGTGAAACAACAACAGCTTCACCTCCCCTCCTCCCCCCCCCCATCGCGACCATCCCCATTAACTTGTTAAAGCTTCTTGTAATATTAGCACCTCGCCTCGTTTCATATAACAAATTTATGCTTACGTTTATATAAAATTAAAAACTATAAATCATTTTTGCCATTTTATATATAACAATTGCAATTTTAAAAATTGTTTTTATACGCTTATAAATTTTCTATTTATTTTCATATACCACATGAAGTACACACATAAATAGAAATTGTGTGCTGGTGGTCTTGGTTTGGCTTAAAGTTCGAAGCCTTGTGAGAAATATCTTTTCTCAACTTAACAAGGCCAACATTTATCATTTATGTGTGTGTTCAGCTAAATAAAAGCATAAGCCTCGTAGTCATTATTGTTGTTGTTATATGTATGTATGTAAATACCTATAGATAGTTTGCTTTCCAGAAGATGATAACCATGACAATAGTTTTCACTTGTTATAAGAAGAGTTGGCACTTAGTTTTTGTAATTTATCTTTTCATTTTATACTTATACTTTAAAATCTGATGACAATAATAGAAATTATTTGACTATGCAAGTAAGAATAGATATAAAAAAAGGGGAATACTTAAGCTGCTTATTTATCAGCTATTGTTAAGAAATTATCAAGGCAATATCAATTGAAAGGAAAAGAAAGGCCCTCCAGTGAGTTAATCTCATGTTATAATCTTTGAAAGGTTTAATTGCAAAAGGCAAATATTTGGTAATATGTCTAGTCTTTTTCTAGTCTTTTTCTAGTCTTTGTCTAGTCTTTGTCTAGTCTTTGTCTAGTCTTTGTCTAGTCTTTGTCTAGTCTTTGTCTAGTCTTTGTCTAGTCTTTGTCTAGTCTTTGTCTAGTCTTTGTCTAGTCTTTGTCTAGTCTTTGTCTAGTCTTTGTCTAGTCTTTGTCTAGTCTTTGTCTAGTCTTTGTCTAGTCTTTGTCTAGTCTTTGTCTAGTCTTTGTCTAGTCTTTGTCTAGTCTTTGTCTAGTCTTTGTCTAGTCTTTGTCTAGTCTTTGTCTAGTCTTTGTCTAGTCTTTGTCTAGTCTTTGTCTAGTCTTTGTCTAGTCTTTGTCTAGTCTTTGTCTAGTCTTTGTCTAGTCTTTGTCTAGTCTTTGTCTAGCCTTTGTCTAGTCTTTGTCAAGTCTTTGTCAAGTCTTTTTCTAGTCTTTTTCTAGTCTTTGTCTAGTCTTTGTCTGGTCTTTGTTTGGTCTTTGTCTAGTCTTTGTCTAGTCTTTGTCTAGTCTTTGTCTAGTCTTTGTCTAGTCTTTGTCTAGTCTTTGTCTAGTCTTTGTCTAGTCTTTGTCTAGTTTTTGTCTAGCCTTTGTCTAGTCTTTGTCAAGTCTTTGTCAAGTCTTTGTCAAGTCTTTTTCTAGTCTTTTTCTAGTCTTTGTCTAGTCTTTGTCTGGTCTTTGTCTAGTCTTTGTCTAGTCTTTGTCTAGTCTTTGTCTAGTCTTTGTCTAGTCTTTGTCTAGTCTTTGTCTAGTCTTTGTCTAGTCTTTGTCTAGTCTTTGTCTAGTCTTTGTCTAGTCTTTGTCTAGTCTTTGTCTAGTCTTTGTCTAGTCTTTGTCTAGTCTTTGTCTAGTCTTTGTCTAGTCTTTGTCTAGTCTTTGTCTAGTCTTTGTCTAGTCTTTGTCTAGTCTTTGTCTAGTCTTTGTCTAGTCTTTGTCTAGTCTTTGTCTAGTCTTTGTCTAGTCTTTGTCTAGTCTTTGTCTAGTCTTTGTCTAGTCTTTGTCTAGTCTTTGTCTAGTTTTTGTCTAGCCTTTGTCTAGTCTTTGTCAAGTCTTTGTCAAGTCTTTTTCTAGTCTTTGTCTAGTCTTTGTCTAGTCTTTGTCTGGTCTTTGTCTAGTCTTTGTCTAGTCTTTGTCTAGTCTTTGTCTAGTCTTTGTCTAGTCTTTGTCTAGTCTTTGTCTAGTCTTTGTCTAGTCTTTGTCTAGTCTTTGTCTAGTCTTTGTCTAGTCTTTGTCTAGTCTTTGTCTAGTCTTTGTCTAGTCTTTGTCTAGTCTTTGTCTAGTCTTTGTCTAGTCTTTGTCTAGTCTTTGTCTAGTCTTTGTCTAGTCTTTGTCTAGTCTTTGTCTAGTCTTTGTCTAGTCTTTGTCTAGTCTTTGTCTAGTCTTTGTCTAGTCTTTGTCTAGTCTTTGTCTAGTCTTTGTCTAGTCTTTGTCTAGTCTTTGTCTAGTCTTTGTCTAGCCTTTGTCTAGTCTTTGTCAAGTCTTTGTCAAGTCTTTTTCTAGTCTTTTTCTAGTCTTTGTCTAGTCTTTGTCTGGTCTTTGTCTAGTCTTTGTCTAGTCTTTGTCTAGTCTTTGTCTAGTCTTTGTCTAGTCTTTGTCTAGTCTTTGTCTAGTCTTTGTCTAGTCTTTGTCTAGTCTTTGTCTAGTCTTTGTCTAGTCTTTGTCTAGTCTTTGTCTAGTCTTTGTCTAGTCTTTGTCTAGTCTTTGTCTAGTCTTTGTCTAGTCTTTGTCTAGTCTTTGTCTAGTCTTTGTCTAGTCTTTGTCTAGTCTTTGTCTAGTCTTTGTCTAGTCTTTGTCTAGTCTTTGTCTAGTCTTTGTCTAGTCTTTGTCTAGTCTTTGTCTAGTCTTTGTCTAGTCTTTGTCTAGTCTTTGTCTAGTCTTTGTCTAGTCTTTGTCTAGTCTTTGTCTAGTCTTTGTCTAGTCTTTGTCTAGTCTTTGTCTAGTCTTTGTCTAGTCTTTGTCTAGTCTTTGTCTAGTCTTTGTCTAGTCTTTGTCTAGTCTTTGTCTAGTCTTTGTCTAGTCTTTGTCTAGTCTTTGTCTAGTCTTTGTCTAGTCTTTGTCTAGTCTTTGTCTAGTCTTTGTCTAGTCTTTGTCTAGTCTTTGTCTAGTCTTTGTCTAGTCTTTGTCTAGTCTTTGTCTAGTCTTTGTCTAGTCTTTGTCTAGTCTTTGTCTAGTCTTTGTCTAGTCTTTGTCTAGTCTTTGTCTAGTCTTTGTCTAGTCTTTGTCTAGTCTTTGTCTAGTCTTTGTCTAGTCTTTGTCTAGTCTTTGTCTAGTCTTTGTCTAGTCTTTGTCTAGTCTTTGTCTAGTCTTTGTCTAGTCTTTGTCTAGTCTTTGTCTAGTTTTTGTCTAGCCTTTGTCTAGTCTTTGTCAAGTCTTTGTCAAGTCTTTTTCTAGTCTTTTTCTAGTCTTTGTCTAGTCTTTGTCTAGTCTTTGTCTAGTCTTTGTCTGGTCTTTGTCTAGTCTTTGTCTAGTCTTTGTCTAGTCTTTGTCTAGTCTTTGTCTAGTCTTTGTCTAGTCTTTGTCTAGTCTTTGTCTAGTCTTTGTCTGGTCTTTGTCTAGTCTTTGACTAGTCTTTGACTAGTCCTTGTCTAGTCTTTATCTAGATTTTTTCAAGTCTTTGTCTAGTCTATGTCTTCCACCTGTTCTATCTTTGACTTCTGTCTAATTTCTCTGTTTGTAGCTGATCCCAAAATACATACACCAATTTGTTCTCCTCAGTTAAACTTTCTTGCCATCTAAACCAGAAATTAAACTTGTACATTAAAAATAACCAGAAATTTGTTGTGTTTTGTTGTGTTTCAAACAAAAATTAATTAATTACTAATTTCATTTACACACGCATTAGAAATAAATTACAAAATAATTTTTAGCGAAAAACAAAAACGTATACGATTTTTCAATTCAGTTTGCATTAGTGTGTGTATGCTTATGTATTTTATAACCGAAGAAAGGAAAAATTATTATAATTTTTAGCACATCTTTTGTAACAATTTTATTATTTATCTTGAAGACTCGAGTCTCGTTTTCTATGCTCATAAATTGTTAAAGTCGAAATAAATCATGATGCTTCATTGCGTTGGCTGGTTTCTACTGATGGAGTGTTGTTGTTGTTATTGCTGAATAGCACGTTGTTGCTGTTGGTTCATTGCTGTTACTGGTTCATAGCTGCGGCTGTTTTGTTGCTCCTGCTGCTACTGGTTTGTTGTTGGTTACTCTTGCAACAGGAACGTCGCACTTGAGCACTTGAGCTCTGCTGTCAGTAACAAATCATGCTCATACGTATACATACAAATATACCATGCTTGTATTTTGTATGTTTTGTATACGTTTGTGTGTATGCATTTTTTTGGTGTGTGTATGTATGTTTGCTTATTTGTTTTTGTTAGTTGATGTAACGAAAAGTGCCACACATTGCCTCATACTTTATCAAAAGTGAAGGCGTGTAAATGTGTATGTGCGTTGCGTATACGTTTACATTTCCATTCGTTACGTATTTCCAGTTACAGCTTCTTGTTTATTGTTTTTTTTTTTTTGTTTGCTATTTTGTTGTCGTCACTCTCTTCCTGCTGCTCAACCTAACAAAAAGGAACATGCAAAACAGGAAACCAACAAGCACATTATACCGGAAGTGGCTGATTGCTAAGTGTGTGTGTAGGAGAATGTGAGTGTATTCTAAGTATGAGAGTGTGCGTATGTGTGTGAGTGTCCTTTCATAAGATGACAAATTACAGGCGTATATTTTTGTATATGATGCGTTGATGGCAAAATGGCAAAAACTGGGGAGAAAAAATGAGAGAGTGTGAGACAAAAAAGACGTGTCAGACAAGAAATGAATGAATGAGCATTTTCCAATGCGTAAAAGGAAAAATTCTATTTCAAAAATACGCATAGAAAAATGAAAATTTATGCAAAATACGAGTGAAAATTTGTCTTCACAGTTTATGTGTGTGTAGCTGATTTGTCAACAAAATAATAACAACAAAAAAGACGGGTGAATTTTGCTGCATTATTGTTTAAGTAATTTGTAAATATATCTATTACAGATTTGTTTTTCATAAATTAAATTTAATCCCTAAAAATTGTTAAAAATTCTTTTCCATTTCGTTTAGCTTAGAACTAAATTTCAGTTTCCTTTTTTTTAATCTTTGTTTTTTTTGTTTGTTTGTTTTAATGTTCAACTGAATTTGAGCAAATGAAGGTGTCTGTCATTTTCTCACATTCCTCCACGCATTCAAAAAGTAAAATCCTCATTTGTGACTAATGACATTTTTCCGTTTCCTTCATTTATTTTGTTTAAATGTGTGTGTACCTAGGTGATTGTTTCTTTCTTCTTTTGCTTATACTTATATATTGTATAAAGAATTTATTGCCTTTTGTGACATTTTAAGTGTATCCTGACAGTTTGAGTATACATTGTATGTATAGTGGAAAATGCTTTTGCTTGTTGTGTATAATAAATGAAGTAAAGACGACACTTTCATCAACTAATTAGCAAATAAATAGTACAACATTTTTTATTTTTGTAAAATTCGAAACAGATAAAATACTGAGATAACAAATCAAGCATATTGTTAGCAAAGAAGATGGCAACTCTATCGTAATTTAAGAAGTCTAAATATTTGTATTGAAAATAAGAGAAATTGGGAATGTGAAACATATAAGACCAGATGTAATGAACTGTGAATAGTAGACATACGCTGAGAGAAAGAGAGTATTGCAAAATATGTAGAATATGTAGAATATGTAGAATATGCAGAATATGTAGAAAATGTAGAAAATGTAGAATATGTAGAATATGTAGAATATGTAGAATATGTAGAATATGTAAAATATGCAGAATATGTAGAATATGTAGAATATGTAGAATATGTAGAATATGTAGAATATGTAGAATATGTAGAATATGTAAAATATGCAGAATATGTAGAATATGTAGAATATGTAGAATATGTAGAATATGTAGAATATGTAGAATATGTAGAATATGTAGAATATGTAGAATATGTAGAATATGTAGAATATGTAGAATATGTAGAATATGTAGAATATGTAGAATATGTAGAATATGTAGAATATGTAGAATATGTAGAATATGTAGAATATGTAGAATATGTAGAATATGTAGAATATGTAGAATATGTAGAATATGTAGAATATGTAGAATATGTAGAATATGTAGAATATGTAGAATATGTAGAATATGTAGAATATGTAGAATATGTAGAATATGTAGAATATGTAGAATATGTAGAATATGTAGAATATGTAGAATATGTAGAATATGTAGAATATGTAGAATATGTAGAATATGTAGAATATGTAGAATATGTAGAATATGTAGAATATGTAGAATATGTAGAATATGTAGAATATGTAGAATATGTAGAATATGTAGAATATGTAGAATATGTAGAATATGCAGAATATGTAGAATATGTAGAATATGTAGAATATGTAGAATATGTAGAATATGTAGAATATGTAGAATATGTAGAATATGTAGAATATGTAGAATATGTAGAATATGTAGAATATGTAGAATATGTAGAATATGTAGAATATGTAGAATATGTAGAATATGTAGAATATATAGAATATGTAGAATATGTAGAATATGTAGAATATGTAGAATATGTAGAATATGTAGAATATGTAGAATATGTAGAATATGTAGAATATGTAGAATATGTAGAATATGTAGAATATGTAGAATATGTAGAATATGTAGAATATGTAGAATATGTAGAATATGTAGAATATGTAGAATATGTAGAATATGTAGAATATGTAGAATATGTAGAATATGTAGAATATGTAGAATATGTAGAATATGTAGAATATGTAGAATATGCAGAATATGTAGAAAATGTAGAAAATGTAGAATATGTAGAATATGTAGAATATGTAGAATATGTAGAATATGTAGAATATGTAGAATATGTAGAATATGTAGAATATGTAGAATATGTAGAATATGTAGAATATGCAGAATATGTAGAATATGTAGAATATGTAGAATATGTAGAATATGTAGAATATGTAGAATATGTAGAATATGTAGAATATGTAGAATATGTAGAATATGTAGAATATGTAGAATATGTAGAATATGTAGAATATGTAGAATATGTAGAATATGTAGAATATGTAGAATATGTAGAATATGTAGAATATGTAACATATGTAGAATATGTAGAATATGTAACATATGTAGAATATGTAGAATATGTAGAATATGTAGAATATGCAGAATATGTAGAATATGTAGAATATATAGAATATGTGGAATATCAAGACGACACTTCATGAGAATTATAAGACAGTGTGCAATTACACATCCAGATTGGTAATGGCAAAACCACCAAGCTGACAAAAAATTGCCACACCAACTATGTGGTATCACAAGTGGGCCGTTGAGGCCTAAATGTGTCTCTCGACAGCCACTTTAACCTAACCTAGAATATGTAAAATTTAATAGTTATCCCATTAGTAAGCTTTTCATTACTGAGCAATATTTATCGTTTTCCACACCATTCCTTTAAAAGTAACTACAACAGAAAAATAAAAATCGTTTTTATCGCGATGTGTCACAACTTGACGTACACGAAAAAAAAAAAATAAATTGAGATTTTTTCAAAATATTATATTTTTGAATTCGCTTTTATTTTGTCATTAAGTGTGCGCAATCATTTTATAGTAGATCTGCATTTTTAAAGTGCATTTAATGCCACTTCGACTTTATTTTCCTTTTTGCTTGTGGCCTTATGTGTGATTGTATTTAGGTGAGTGTGTATCTTTGTTGCAAGTAAATCCCTTAAAAACTACATGCCATAACAGAGGAGCAACACTCTAAAACAATCACACATGTTTCGAATTTTACTAGATGTTCACTGGCAAACACTTGGACACATACATATACATGCATGCATATCATACATGCATACATTTTAATTCTGTCGCAAATACAAAATGCAAAACGAATGAATTTCTATTTTGCCCAAACGACTAGAAAAGTACCTAACCAAAACTATCTAAATACTACATGTACACATACATACATACATACACTGTGCATATGCGTTTGTTTGACTAACTCCGTACTTACATATATGTAGTAAGTACGTACGACTTTGCCTGACAGTTTAGTACTTAAGTTCTTTTTTGGTTGCTGTTGCTGCTGCTGGTGGTTAGTGTGCCTTAAAGTTTCCATACACGTAGAGTGTTGCCTGATTTTATGAAATTATTTTTTGCATATTTTTGTTTGTCATTTTTTGCTATGAAATTCATGTGCAATAGTGTTGGAATATTGAAAATATATCTGCAATAGTACAGAACACACACAATCAGACAAACATATGTGTGTTGGTAAATGTGTGTGAGTTTATGTATATTAAATACATTTATTTATTAAGGATGTGGTTAGAATACGAAATGGACATGAGTGCAATTTTTGTGGTTATCTTATTTGCAGCTTCAAAATTTATCAGAAAATATATGTACATACATACGTACTTAGGTTTCCCCAGTTGAATAATTGAAAATTGAAAGGGCAATACACACTTTACATTCTCAGTTTCTCTCTCTCTTTCTTTTTCAATATAATTCTGACTGAGCATCTCTCAAATGCAGAAAAAAGAAAAGCCAAGCCCTGAAATGATTGACATCGAATTAAGTGCCAAATTCCTAAATAAAGTAGTGGAACCTAGAATTACTCAAGTGTTAAAATGATTTTCCAAAAAAACATTTCAAATGAGAAATAAGCATCAGCATAAATTCAAAAAACATTCATTTCCAATATTCGATAAGTTTTCAAATACTTCAATCAGCTTTTTTCTTTTGAATGGCATAAATAAGAGAAGAAAATATTTTTTTGGTCTGAGGAAGTACAACACGAGTACAAGTGAGAGCATTCTTTTAACTTCGTCTTATTCCTTCCCGTAAAAATAAAAAATTGTCACTCTTATTGAAATTTTATTGGATTTAGGATTAGGTACAAAATTCGTTTTAATGAAGTTCTTATTGCAATAGGAGATGCCTTTAGTTAGGTTTTCATAACTTTATACAGGGAGCTTGATGATAAAAAAGCACAGCTATCATTACTTTTTGCAACAGTCAGGTGATTTCCAAGGCACTTTTCTTGTGGTGTGTTGCTTTGAAGTTGATGAGAGAGTGTTTTGATAGCCTTCAATGTTTCCCTACATATAATAAAATCGTGCTTTGTTCGGAGCCGGACAATATTGGCATTGAATATAAAGAGACAGCCAATCAACTAACCAAGATGTATTCGATGTATTCATCAGGTAAACACATTAGCCTCAATCTTTTTTGTGGACTTGACTAGGCTTCTTCCAAATCGATCGTTGAGTTGTCGTAGTGCACAATATATTGAATTTAGTTTTTCGAGCATATAATTGTTGTGTAAAGAAGTAGTGTATCTATTTCAGAACATAGATTAAATGGATAAATTTTTGCATATAAAACATGTAAAGTTACATACTTTTTTCAATAATTAAAATAGTTTCTAGTATTTTTGTTGTTGATGATATTGCTATTTATATCCTTTGTGGATGTGGAAATAAGCCATAAACATTTTACCTTCATTCTTCTTATTATTGCACTGGTTTTGTTTGGTATTTTTTTTTTATAAATATCTGTTACAAATAAATTACGTGTGCCTTTTTGTTATCAATCAATGACATTTAAATAATTTCCGCCTATGTAATTTATCAAATCATATAAGCACGCGCCCCGCCAACCAAGCACAGTAACATACACATCCATTCTTACAAACTCGTTTACACCACGGGAGCATAATGAAGTTAGGGGTTTTAATTCTATCGTCCCTTTAAAATTTTTTGTTATATTCATGCCCAATGATATAAATTTTCTCTCGGAAGAAGGGGATTTTATCCCCAAAGCATCTAGTTAGGATACGTTAGGACTCACATACTAATTACACGTATATTTACTTATGTATGTGTGAATGCATATCAAACATGTAGATAATTGATTTGACGCGAATTTTTCAATTTTTTTTTCTTACCCTACATAATCGCTCTCTCTCTGTCTATTTATTCTGTTATAGCGTGTATGCACATTGTAATTACATTAAATTTAAAATCATCAATTTTGCATTACTAGCAGTAATTTTTATGTAACTAAAATATGTATGTGTATGTTCATATGTATGCATATGTACAGTGGCAAAAGCTTATTTTAATTTATTTCAACTAGGGATGTAAAATACCAGACCAATGACCAGACCAAAGACCAGACCTAAGACCAGACCAAAGACCAGACCAAAGACCAGACCAAAGACCAGACCAAAGACCAGACCAAAGACCAGACCAAAGACCAGACCAAAGACCAAACCAAAGACCAGGCCAAAGACCAGACCAGACCAAAGACCAGACCAAAGACCAGACCAAGGACCAGACCAAGGACCAGACCAAAGACCAAACCAAAGACCAAACCAAAGACCAGACCAAAGACCAGACCAAAGACCAGACCAAAGACCAGACCAAAGACCAGACCAAAGACCAGACCAAAGACCAGACCAAAGACCAGACCAAAGACCAGACCAAAGACCAGACCAAAGACCCGACCAAAGACCAGACCAAAGACCAGACCAAAGACCAGACCAAAGACCAGACCAAAGACCAGACCAAAGACCAGACCAAAGACCAGACCAAAGACCAGACCAAAGACCAGACCAAAGACCAGACCAAAGACCAGACCAAAGACCAGACCAAAGACCAGACCAAAGACCAGACCAAAGACCAGACCAAAGACCAGACCAAAGACCAGACCAAAGACCAGACCAAAGACCAGACCAAAGACCAGACCAAAGACCAGACCAAAGACCAGACCAAAGACCAGACCAAAGACCAGACCAAAGACCAGACCAAAGACCAGACCAAAGACCAGACCAAAGACCAGACCAAAGACCAGACCAAAGACCAGACCAAAGACCAGACCAAAGACCAGACCAAAGACCAGACCAAAGACCAGACCAAAGACCAGACCAAAGACCAGACCAAAGACCAGACCAAAGACCAGACCAAAGACCAGACCAAAGACCAGACCAAAGACCAGACCAAAGACCAGACCAAAGACCAGACCAAAGACCAGACCAAAGACCAGACCAAAGACCAGACCAAAGACCAGACCAAAGACCAGACCAAAGACCAGACCAAAGACCAGACCAAAGACCAGACCAAAGACCAGACCAAAGACCAGACCAAAGACCAGACCAAAGACCAGACCAAAGACCAGACCAAAGACCAGACCAAAGACCAGACCAAAGACCAGACCAAAGACCAGACCAAAGACCAGACCAAAGACCAGACCAAAGACCAGACCAAAGACCAGACCAAAGACCAGACCAAAGACCAGACCAAAGACCAGACCAAAGACCAGACCAAAGACCAGACCAAAGACCAGACCAAAGACCAGACCAAAGACCAGACCAAAGACCAGACCAAAGACCAGACCAAAGACCAGACCAAAGACCAGACCAAAGACCAGACCAAAGACCAGACCAAAGACCAGACCAAAGACCAGACCAAAGACCAGACCAAAGACCAGACCAAAGACCAGACCAAAGACCAGACCAAAGACCAGACCAAAGACCAGACCAAAGACCAGACCAAAGACCAGACCAAAGACCAGACCAAAGACCAGACCAAAGACCAGACCAAAGACCAGACCAAAGACCAGACCAAAGACCAGACCAAAGACCAGACCAAAGACCAGACCAAAGACCCGACCAAAGACCCGACCAAAGACCCGACCAAAGACCCGACCAAAGACCCGACCAAAGACCAGACCAAACCGAGAACCAAACTAAAGACGAAGCTGAAAACCAAACCATACAAATTTTATGGTCAAAGGTAAGACCAAGGGTCTAAGACAAAAACTAGAAACCAGATAAAACCAGAACAAAAATTTAAACCAGGTGAAAAACCACACAAGACCCAACCGTAAACCAAATAAAAAAATCAGATCTAAGAACTAGATCTAAAGTTTAAAGTCAAATTTAAAAACCAGACAAACAACCAAACAAACATCACTCCAAAATCAGATCAAAAACCAAATGTAAAATAAGATCAAAGCCAGACTAAAAATCAGAAGCCGGACCACAAATCAAATCTAACATAAAACCTCATTCTCTGGAAGCACCTTTTTCGGATGTCAAAATCTTAAGGAATTTCTTTAGCATAACCTTAACCACGTATCTCCACTTTGGGCGAAATTGAACTTTTTTACTTACATTGTATAAAATCACCTAAGAATCCAGATAGAAATAAGATTCAGTGAGTTCATATGAAAAAAAAATTCTAGAACCAGTTTTTCACCCTCGTATCACCACTTGAACACGACAGTTCATTTTCAAAACTTTAGATTATTCCCGTTTTCTGCAAAATAATACTTTTGGAGATATGTTCGTGGTTAAAGAATAGAGGTAGCGATAAGTTTATATACAAATGGATAACGTACCGAAAATTATTTAAAACAAACATAAATATTTCGTTTCGTTTTTGAAGCAAAGCGGTCAGAGGAACAGATATGAGACTCTTTTTATTTATTATTTGATTGACAATAATTATTTAATTTTATTATCGGTAAGAACTATTGTGTTTTATTTTATTTTTGGCTCTAGATATGAACGCAAAAATCAATAAAGTTCATCTGAAACCACCTAAAATTTTAAAACGCTCTTGTTCCATATTGCTGGGTATTAAATACATTATCAATAAAAATCTGCGCAACTATAAGATAATATATCAATGCTATTAATAGTATGCATTTCATTTAATATATTCTAATGATTTCATGCGTACACAGATTTTAATTGAAATTTCATTATAAAACATCATATGAAAATTGTAAATGAAAATTTACAATTTTCATATGATTGTTTCATTTTTGTTATTCGTTTTTTGTTATTTCGTAACTCTATTCACTATTTTAATTTTTATCAATTGATTAATGACACGTTTTTATGCAATTTTAATTATTTCAGTATTGCATAATGAAATTTTCAACGCTGCTTTCCAATTTGAACCTATTTTCTATGATTATCAAATGAAATTCTAATTTCATATTACATAAGCAAAATAAATGAGTTTAGGGGAGAAAAAAGATAATTAGTTAAAATTGTATATAATTCGGAAGGATGAAGGGATGTACCTATAAACTTTTTTGCTACTGCTGAGTTTTAATTATCTTTTTCGTTTTTTTTTTTTTAATTTATTAAATTCTTTTCTAGTCCCGAAAAAAAAATATACACAGCACAACAAGATTCATTTTTTCTTTGAGATTTCTTTCATACAAATTAAACTAATACAGAAAAAAATTTTAATTTAACGTTAATGCTAATGAAATTTTTACCATTGAATTCAATAAAAGAAGAACAAATGAGAATTATAAAATTTGTAATAATATCGAGGGCTTATTTTACACTAACGATCACTCTCTCTCTATCACTCTCATGAGAGGCAATTATATGAGAGTGAATCACACAATGTGACTGCAGGAATAGAATAGAGAGAGGGAAAGAAAGAGGGCTAGAGGGAGAGGTAGGGGGGAAAGGGGTGGGGAGGGAAGAGAGAAGAAGAGTTAAGGAATAAGTGAGAGCACTGGTCTCAAAATCAATTTTAAGAGTATTCAAACATGGCCGTCGGCTTAGGGGAAATTCATGTTTACTTTTTTGGAAATACAAGTTTTGCTAAGGGTCACTGGTGACCCTAAAATCTTCAATGGAAACTTTTTAAGAACTTTTTTACGATGAAATAGTGGTCGAAGAATGCTTATTTAGACTCGGTTTCGCTGTATCGGTTTTAGTTTTCTTACGGTCAAGAAAGGGTTAAGTGAAAAATTAATACTTAGTTACTTTGTCTATCTTTAAAAAAATATCTAATAAAATATACAGAAAAAATTTGTCAGAAATTCCCATTGAGTGCCACTGGGTCACCGGTGACCTATGAAAGTTCAAACCTTTAGAAATACAAAATGTCTGTTTTGATCAAAAATTGTAACAAGAAACGGGGGTCAGACAAAATGAGTCCCTATTCGGTTTTGCGATATCTCCTACGGTGTCGAAAGGGTTAAAAAATCAATTTTCTCCCGCCATCATGGGTAAAATTTTTTTTAGAGACTATTTTGTGACATAATGTAATTTTTCCATTTCGTCGCCTGAGAATTGATTTGGCGTATGTGTGTACAAATTCATTTACCTATACGCCAAATTAATTCTCAGGCGACGATTTATAACATTTTTTTTTATTCAAAAATTATTTTTTGAGCTAGAAATGTCCGGTTATTCTTGATACCAAATGAAAGGTATTGTAATAATAAACAAGTATAATCGAAATTCAAATTGGTTAACTGGTTCAAAAGATATCGATACAAATAGGTCAAACTAAAAACAAAAAAAAAAAACAAACTTTAATTACTGCTAATTCTGTGTCCATAGAAAAATAATAAGAAGCGGTGAAAAGCGTTTGATTCCTCTTCATCTACGTAAAGCTGAAACTTTTACGCAAAAAAAAATTAGGCCAACCAGAGGAAAAGCGAGGAAAAAATGGCAAAGTTATGAATGAATAAATTCAAATCCCACATTTTCTGCGCATATTAATTTTTTCGAAAATTTTCTGAGTTTATTTTACATGCTCCATATTTTCTTGGTCAAAAATTGCGTTACGTAATATGTGAATGGACCCTTAGAGCGGCGTAAAATAAGTAATTTACGCTGCTGATGAACACAAATGCATCTTTACAAATTTGTATGACCCCGTAAGTAGTATAGTTTATACGGTACTATACTACATGCCGATAATTCGGTTCTACTGAATTTTCCGAATAAGTTTACTTCAATCTTTATATTTGCTATGATTTTTATAATAACAAAAAGAAAAGTTGAAATATGTGCAACTTATTTTTTCACGCTTAAAAAGTTTTTGCATAATTATTGTCGCGTTTAACCAATTTCACAGCAACAGCAGAATATAGCAGGCAGCATGCCAAAACAAATTGCAGGAAACATGTCAATTACAATGCACAGAAATCCCATACGTACTTACATATGTATATATAATTTCGGTTTTTGCCAATGTGTTATAAACATTTTCGTTTATTTTTTTTTTATTGTACTTCCTATGGAATACGCTGTTACACTCTTGAGAGCTTTCACGCATACACATATGCAGTATGTATGAAGTAATGAAAATATAGTTACATTCATAAATACCTGGAATAATAATAATTTCGTTGTTGTTGGTGTAGTACTATAAACATAATTGACTCTGATTGCGGAAAATGCGAGACAATGACAATGGCAAGCAGCACAGAAATGAAATAAACATTAACAGCAAAAACAAGAATATAGCAATAACAACAACAACAGCAGCCACACACACAGTAGCGCAGTAGAGGATCCATATGAAATCAAGCATAATGTAGAGCACCAGAATTTTGCATGACTGGAGGCAGTGTATGCAATATATATGCACACAGTATTGCTATTGCTGCCATGGTTGTCGTCATCATCATCATCACCATCATCATTGTGAACTACCCGTAATGTAAAATAATGTTTTTAATTTTAATTATTGTAAATGTCATCTACTCTCCGGCATCATTGAATTTTGAGAAAATTTTTTGCATGCGGTTTAAAAAAAATTTAAAAAAATGAGGTTACACATGTGAAAAATTACAAACAAATTAAGAGATAAATGTAACGAATATTGTCAACTTACTCGTATATATCGTCGTCTGACAATTGATTTGGCGTATATGTGTACGTATTCCTATACCTATACGCCAACACAATTCTCAGGTGACGATATGTTTGTACGTATCCGCAGAGAGAAATCTGTGTATTAAAAAAATTGCTGATGCACAGTTATTTGAAAGCGAACGTATTAAATTTAGTCGAAATTGATTCGTTATTTAGGCTAATATGAGCTTTCTGTATTAGATTTGTTTGAAAAGTAGATATGGCATCGTAGGAACTAAATTTCCGTAAATTTTCTGTAATAATTATTTTGTTGCCAGCAGAAGCAAAAGAGCCAAGCACTTCGACTGCACAGTGATTTGATCCCATACAACGACGGGGCAAAATTAGAAGGAGAACTCCAATTTTAATGAAATTTCACGTAGTATTAAATTTTGGGACTGAAATCTGAAGTCAGTTTTAATCGGCTTGTTAAGGTTTTGCCATAAACTAAGCTTAAGTTCGTCATATTTGGCAAGCTATAATGGTAGAATGGACGGTTTAATCTTCCAGAAATTTAATTTATTTAGTTAAGCTGATATTGGCCTTTTCAGAAACTTGAACAATTTTTATTGGAATCCTTTAATGTTGGAACAAAAGTGATACTAATGAATGCAGCCACTAAATTTTTACACTTTCAGTAATTTTTCAGGATGATTGCATACTTTTAGGGTTAACAAAAAAAGTTTTATTCCAATTTTAATTGAAAAAATCAAGTTTAGACCTCTATTTAAATCGAATTATTTATCAAAAGCGGAGGAAAGCTGAAGAGTTTTTCACATATTTCGATAAAAAGGAGACGCGTTATAAAATTGAGAAAAAATGCAGGTACATATTTTTACAGGTTTTCTAGATTTTCTCTGCCAAAATTCGTCAATTTTCAGTTTTCGTATTTTCAAAAATGTTTAACTTTTAAAGCTATGCAAAATGTTTAGCTTTTAAAATCTTGACTAAAAATTAACACCCAGTATTTTCTTGATAAATTGAAAATACAAAACTGGAACTTTTGGCAGAATATCGTTAAAAACTTATTTTGCGGATGTATATTACTCAACGGACTAAAAAACTAAAATCGAACTGAGCTAAGGCTCGACAAAATTATTTTTTCTGAAAGATTTTTTGGGGTTTTTTTTCTTGGAATATTATCTTTAAAATGACACTAAGTTTGTTTGGTTTTGACATTATAAATTTTTTGAATTTTGTTTATGGGATGAGTCACTGTGCGCTGCTCCGAAAAAGAGAAAAATTAATCAACCTGCGCAATTTACCCCAGCTCAATTTGCCGTAAAACACATGAGCACTTCTATAGCGTGTTGTTTTCAAAAAAAAGAGTATTTATTTATCCCGCTTAAGGAAAATGTTTCAAAAATCAGCTGGGTATCGTGACATATTTCCAAAAAAATGCACGGCCTCTGCCATTTTCAAGAGAATGTAGTAGAATGCATAAGACTAAGGCTCAAGAACTAACTATGTACTACTGCTAACCGTTGATTGAAGTTCGGCTTAGGGCTTAACCGTAATTTTTCCCGTTGATAAGTCCATTTTCTCTTTCAAGGTCAAGCCTCTTCCTAGATATCTCAACTTACTTTGAGTAAAGAGTTTACAGCTACTCCACTTCAACGAAATTTTAATTAGGTTTTCCTTATCAATTTTCATTTGAAAACCTTCCTCATTACAGTATTAAAAATCTAGCCATTTCATCTCCATGCCACCAATGCTGATGGTGCTCTTACTCCCTCTCTCTCTTTCTAAGAAATCAACAAATTTTGATTGCGGTTAGTTACGCATTATTTTGATCTACAAAACAATTGTGTGAGAAGAGAGCCATAATGCTTAGTTTTCACGATGTCATATTCTCTGTCAAAAAGAGAGAAAAAGAGTAATTTCTATATAAAATTAGCAAACATATTCGCAAACTTGACTGTGTTTACTCTTTTTTGTCTAGAGCCAGTTCATAAGAATAAGAAATTGGTAGGAGTTTTGCAAATTTCGAGTTTGGATATCTTGTTTATGTCGTTTAGAAAAAGTTCGTGGAGTGATTTTAGTCTGCTCCTAGCGAGAGCCAGGCAATGACAAACAAAGTGGGCTAGAGTCTCTCTTTCTTCAAGGTTATTGCAGCTTCTGCAGTGAGTTCTGTGTGGGATGCGGGAGTCTGGCCGCATGGTCCTCTATTGCCGTCAGTACTGCAGTCAATCTGGCTACATCAGATCGGGTGTAACAAAGAAGGTTCCTGGCTCTGCTATGGTTGAATTTTGGCAATATTTTCCTAGATACGCCTCATGTGTAAAGGCTTTTCCACCTGCTATCTGCAAGGGTAAGGAAGTAAGAGAGTATATCGGCCTTGATTTTATTCAGGGGAAATGCTATAGATTGTGACCTTTACGCTGCCTTCGAACTTCTTGTGACCAGCAACTCAAATAAAACCAATTTCCAGTCAATGACTTAGGGTGGCGAGTAGCTCCCTGCATTGGTTAACTAATCTTGAGGATATTATATCTGAATTTAGAGTCTTAATGGTCACTTGGCTGTGTGTGAAGATAGCTACTTTCTGCCTCCTTTGAATTTTCGTCAGTGCTTTGCAGGCTTCTCTGATCGCCAGAAGTTTGAACATGGAAAACACTGGCTTCATTCGAAAGTATAAGAGATTCAGCAATATTGAGGTGCTCTGAATAGACTCCCGCACCGTCCCCGCAGTCTATCTTTGACCCTTCGGTGTAGAGTTCTATCTCAAGACCAGCTCTCACACGTTTTCTACTACAATCTGCCCTTGTTAGAAACAAGGTGTCAAAGCCTTTCCGGAAGTTTAATTTTAGATATCACGTAGTCAGTGTTATGTTGATTTGGTATATTCGGTACTTGTGATGGAATTCTGCTGTGTCCGTAGTTTTTGCCAGTCCAAAGAAAATATTCCGCTTGAGTAATCCAAACACTTACCGTTAATTCAATATTAATAGAAAGTAAATAAAAACACCACGAAAATTCAGTACGTGATTTTTGTTGTATTTTTTTTTTTCTCTTTGCTTGTTTTTTTAAATAAATTTGATTTTCGTATTTAAGTTTCTTTCTTTTGATTTAATTATTTTTCTAATTAAAATTATTACTTAATTTTAAAGTACAAAAATACTTACAAACTAATTATTAATTAATTAATTACAGTTTTTGAGTGTGTGATTTTTTTTTTGCTCATTTTTTGAAAATGTACACATTTCAAATGAAATATTAAATAAAACCGCAAAAGTTATAAAAAATTTAATAATAAATATAAAAGCAAAAAAATCGACAAATAAATTACAATTATCAAGTCTCTTGTGCATGCAAAAATTTACATAAAATAAAAACAGAAAAATAAGCAAAAAAAAAAAAAAATCAATTATGAATTCATTCATTGAGCAACAGATGCGCGCGTGCACAATTCACAAATCCTTATGCTTATATCCTTTCAAGCCGGGAGGCATACATTGCTGCTGCTGCTGCTGCTACTGTCGCGGATCAAGCTGACTCTAGAATTGCTGCAGATAATGAAAGGTTGCACAACATACATAACATTTTGTACACATACTGTGTGGGAAAGAAATGTAGAAAATTGTTGCAGGTTACTATCGACAAAAATTTTTAATCGATTGACTCAATAGTGACCAAAGTTAGCTTTTTTGTGGATTTGAAAAACCTATGCGGTTACCATTGTTTTGAGTTTTGTAGATTATAAGTAACTTTGATCAATAATGGGTTAATATTGCAGAGAAACTTCTCTCTTGGCACTCACCTTCTAAAACATTCAGCCTTTGAGGCTCACATTTAAGGCTCGATTCACAGCTAAGCTGTTCGTTTTTTTTTTCTTCTTTTTTTTCATTGTTTATTTTTTTATTATTTGTTTTTTTTTTTAATTTAGCAGTTTATACTTAAATTAGTTTGATGATTAATGATTGATGGCATTAACAGCAAAAACTGATAGTTAATTTCATTTAATAACGCGTTCTAAAAGCTGTAACGAGAAAATGAAAGAGAGAGAGAGAGAGATTAACTATGAATTTATTAAGAGATGTATGTAATTTTTATTTTTTATATGGTAGGTGTTGCTTATTTCCTTAAGTACGTCAAAACAGCTTAATACTGCTTTAGATCTAATGGTCGTATTATCCAGTCCACTGCTGCGGCTCAAGGTTCCTTGTGATAATGCTTTGCGAAGCTTTATCGATAGCGAGGATCACTGCTTGAAAGACACTACAGTAATAAGGGAGTTTATAAGATTCCATGATTTTTACTGAATCTCAAAAAACTTCAGATCCAACAGTCTCTTCTGTTTTAAGCCCATCAGTGTAGAACTGAAAACCGTAACTAGTAATTACAGCGTTATCTTTCCATTTTTGTCTACCTGGTCAAGATGTGTCTTTCTACAATCACTTGTGGAGTGACATAGTCCGTAGTTCTTTTGGTTTCTGTTGTGATATACTCGTTTAGGATAGACGCGTGTCCAAAAAAGATTCCCTTAATCGGATGGTTGTTGTTGTTAAAGCGACTGTGGGGCAGATTGCATTTGATAGGGAGAGAAGAAGGAGGGCAAACACAAAGATTAGATGGGGAACCTAATTCCAGTCCAAGGAAATTGGCTACCGTTACTTGCTTATTCCACAGTGTTAACGGTGTGAGAGCGGTAGGATCAGCAGGGCACCGAAATAGATGCAGCGTGTCATGCGGACTGTTTCCGCACTTTGGGCATGCATTTACTATGTCGGGCTTTATCATAGAGTACCTCTCTAGTTTAGCGCTGTGGATACTCCAGAGCGGAGTTGCAAGAGTGTTGTTCGCGTGTTTCTTGAGAGAGAGCGCTGAGAGCTGCAGATGGGGGGAGGGGCACTGTTTAGAACGTGGTTGGCTCTATATTTGTCTATTGAGTTTTAAACAGTGTGTAGGTGGATGGCGTTCTGGTTATTTTTGAGTTCTTCTGCTGCTGGGGGTGGCGACAAATTTTGGATGAATTCTCTAATGTTAGGGAGTTCATCGCGGAGGTTGTGAAGGACTGCACTGTAGGGAAGAGGATCATGAATATATGACTGACCCGGGTGATCTACACAGTGACAGCTAGATACGAACTGCCGGGTCAGCAGCTCGCGGTGAACCTTCACTGGAAGTATCTCTGTCTCTCTGTGTAGATGATCCGAGTGAGTCATGAGGTGACAACCGGTGACGACACGCAAGGCGAAGTTTAGTACGGCCTGTAGATTTCGCCATTGCGTGTCACTAATATAAGGGGTCCAGACAGAAGCAGCGTAATTTATTACTGGTCGACTTTTGGCCTTGCAGGTCGTGCTGAGAGTCTCCTTGTCTTTACCCCAAGTGCTCATCGCCTGTCCTAGAAGCGGCAGCGGGGAAGTTGGGACGCATATTGGGAAGCCGACCTTCTGGTATTGATCCCTTGCCTGCTGCTGTTTTGGCAGCTGTTGTATTCCTGAAGTATTCGTCCAGCAGTAAAAAGTGAAGAACCATTTCCAACCCCGTTTGAGGTATTTTACTCCAAGCTCTTGTAACTCCAAAGCATGCTAATCTCTTAACTTTTACAAGCTAGTTCAGATAGCTGATCTTGTTTTTTGCATTCCACCATACCAACGATCCATAGGTAAGTACAGGACGTGCGACGGCTGTGTACTTTCAATGGATGAGCCCCGGATGCACGCCCCGGATGCACGCCCCGGGATTAACAAAATGTTTTTTGGCATGCGAGGAAAGCGCATAATGTCTTTTTTTCCTTACTTCGATATTTTTCTTCCAGCTGAGCTTGCTATCAAGTATAATCCCAAGATACTTTGCTTCGGATGAACGTTTTTAAAACTACCATCAAGCTTAGGGAGTTTTGGAGGGATTAATTCCTAAGTTGTTTGGTTCTACCCATATTAAAAGCTCATTAAGTGCAAGAGTTTTTTGCTGTAAGGATCTGGTTGACGACTAGCAACCAAAGTGGCGGTGACATGACCCCTCCTTGTGGTACTTCTCGAGTGTCCAGTTTCCTGGTTGTACTAGTTGCTGTTTTGGCGTTAATTATTCTGCTACTGAGCATTTCATCGAACCAAAAAATCAACGCCTCTTCTACTTTTGATCTTACTTGTGCTGCTTTAAGGACTCTGTCTTCACATTGTTAAACGCTCCCTCAACGGCCGAAAGTAAGATTGAAATGTTTTGCGTTCGATAGAGTAAAGTAGAAAGCGTCACCAAAAATCAGTGCTCTCTTTTGCACTACATCCTTGATGTTTTTTTTTGGGGGTTATTGCTTATTTCTAACTGTATACTCTCTGTGCTTTATTTCCTTACACTCCACACATACCAAATAAGTAATACAATGTTCTCCGTTATTATGAGTTCATAGGCTTAAGATATTTCATTATTTATGACCCAAAAAAAAAAAAAAAGCAAAAATACTTACATAAAAAAACGTCAGCAATACAAGTAACAATTTTGGTATTTGCATACGTGCTGCAAGCTCATGTTGCATGGCAGCATGTTGTTCACTTTTGATGATATGCACAAAAACGCTATCAGAATCTAGAAGAGTAAATAAACGAGAAGAAAACAAAATGGGAATTAAAATAAGTCATTCATATCCGTATCTCAGAGCAAAAGCAAAAGTATAAAATCCAAAATGTCAATTTTTCGGTTTACATTTTGTGACTTAATACGCTTTTGCTCTCATAAAGTATGGATAGTTTTCTTTAGAAATTTTTGTGCAACAAGAATCTGCAAATATTATTTTTCCATTCAACTAACTTGAATTATCCGCTGAGCATGTATAATTTCCCGAATCTCTATGCAGCACACGTGATATCACCAAATTACTTGTCTTCATTTGTTGTTCCGATACGACGCGTATCCCACCGCGCGTTGAATCGTTGATTAATTCGCTATCCTTGTACCACATCATGTGCGTATAGGGGCCAGGCGCTTGCGGTGCAATGCATGTCAAATTAATGTCGCTGCCACTTTGTATAAAGAGCTCACGATTCGAGAGTATTTGCGATTTTGATGCTATCATCGTGCATGTCGTCATCAAATTTTTTGTTGTTGTTTGTTTGTTTGAGTGAGTGAGTGTGATTATGTGTAGAGAAGAGTAACGTTGACGAGATTACGATATTGGAGAGAAAACAAAAATTAGAAAAAAGTGTTGAAAAAAAAAAATAGAAAAATTATCAGTATTTTTATATTTTGTTTGTTTTTTTATTTCTTTTTGTTTTAATTGAGATAAAACTTAGCATTGTTATATTGTTCAATCATACTTCTTCTTCTGCTCTATTATTTGAGTTTATCACATAGAAAAAGAGAGAGAGAGACACGGTCGTACGAGAGAAAAGAGCAGCTTTTTATTTTTGTAACAGTAACTCGTTTTCTTCTTTCAAGTTTAAAGAGTTTATTAAATTGATCTTGTACAAGTAGAGAGATAGAGAACTTGGTTGGTGAGGAGACGGAGTGGTGAATTAAGTGAATAAAGAAAGAGATGAAGAAAGGTAGAGATACAAATGAGTTATAACAATTTTAAAAGATAAACGAGTTGACGCTTCAATTTAGATATAACTGTTAGGGAGGTGGAAAGGTAAAGAGGTATTTACTTCAAACATTCTCAATTGGGTTAATCTTTAGCAGTACGGTGGTTAGCATTATTGACCATATATTTCTTTGATGTGAAAACATCTTTACTCATGGAAAATTTATAGAAGAGTGAATTTATAGAAATTAAAATCAAATGTTACGTCCCACAATGATTCCTCCCATAGACAAAATTCAAAAAATTCATTATTTTATTTTAAAGACAATACTCCAACTAAGAAAGCCACAAAAAAAGCTTGGCGAAATAATAGTTAGTGTGGGTGCCTTAGCAGCTCAAAGTCGGCCAATTTTTCATTAAATGTGGGATCGTTCGATTTAAGTTTTTTAGTCCGTTGAGTAAAATATATCTGAAAAATAAGTTTTTAAAAATATCCTGCCAAAAGTTCCAGTTTTGTGTTAGAAATTTATCACAAAAATTTTTGGTACTACTTTTAGATGAAGATTTGAAAAATTAAAAATTCTGCATTATTTCAAAAATTTTTAAAATAATTAAAAATTTTTGAAAATACGAAAACTGAAAATTTACCAATTTTGGCAGAGAAAATCATGAAAATATGTAAAAAAAATATGTTGCTGCATTTTTTCCCAATTTTAGAAGGCACCTTCTTTTTATCGAAATATGCAAAACAATCTTCCGATATCTTCCGCTTTTGGGAAGTAATTCAATTTACAAATATGTCTGAACATGATTTTTTCAACTAAAATTGGATGTAAACTTTTTTTTGTTAACCCTAAAAGTATGCACTCATGTTGGAAAATTACTGAAAGTGCAAAAATTCAGAAGTTACATTCATTAATATCACATTTATTTCAACATTAAAAGATTCCAATAAAAATTGTTTAATTTTCTGAAAACTGGCTACGTGAAAACTAAATATATAAAATTTCTTGAAGATCACACCGTCTATTCTCTCATTATAGCTTGCCAGATATGACAAAAATTTAAACTTTAAGCTCAGTTTGTGGCGAAAACTAAATAGGCTGATTAAAACTAAACTTCAGATTTGCGGTTTAGTGATCCAAAACTTAATACCACACAAAATTCAAAATATCAAAATCAGAGCGCTCCTTTTAACTTTGTCCCGTTGTTGTATGGAATCAAATCACTGTTCGTCGGTGTCGTTTGAGATTTCATAGTATGTGTGAGTTTAGTGTGCATTTTATTATATATTTTACTTTAATCCCAAAAGTGTGCAACATATAATTTCTATATTAAAAATGGTTATGTAATATATACTAAAAAGAATAGTAAAACATATCAAAAATTGTTTTTATTAATTGTATTGTTTTATTGCATAGTTTATTTTATTATTATTCTTTCCTAATTGAAATTGCAAAAACGTGCAAAAAGCGAAGAGGAAGAGAAAATGAAAAATTTTAAAAACCCATGGTTGCATTTTTTGGAATATAAAACGAAAGCTTTTATAATAAAGTAAACAGTAGTGCGCAAAGTATGTTATCACGTCTTGAGACGTAGTATTAGTTTTTTAAATTTTCGATAATAAAACTTTAATTTTTCGATCCAAAATGATTAATTCTTGATATATGTGGTACCAAGATGATAAAAAAAAAGACCAACAAATTACCTAAAATGTGCAATATTAGCAATAACGCTTTGTCATAAGCAAAGAAAAGCAAAAAATGTCACATATTTTAGAAAAAAAAATTTGAGATTCTCTTCTGATTACAAATCTTTGTTTTGATATATTCAAAAAAGCGAATCCAATATGGCGTAACGTAGTATATAAATGCAGTTGACTTTTGAGGTATAAATATTACGTTTTTTTCAAAACGGATTTCGGATTCGGAATCACCGACCCGAACACTCCCGAGTAGCAGAGCTGTAAAAGACTGCAGTCATTTAGAGCTGCATTCGTTGAAGTCACTGCAAATGAATTACGTTTTCTGATTACAGTCTTATGACTTTAAAAAATTATGTCGCCAGTCTTTTTGAATTCAATGACTGCTCATTGATTATAGCAATCAATTTGAGACTTCAATGCAAATAAGTCACAATAACTCACATGACTTCACATTATACTTGAAGTCGCAGTCTTGACTACAAATTGGTTTGAAGTCTTGCAGTCACTTGAGACTTCACCTTCACTGAGTGAAGTCTGTTATTGAATGATAAAAAATATACAATATTTATAAGTAGTATAATTTTTTAATTAAACAAAAAACGACAATATGACGGTTGTGAAAAACATATAATACATTTTTGCTGAGACATGCATACATACGTATAAGTAACTACATACACAACTAGAACATCGAATAACCAAGTCTTTACATTAGATACATATATAATTACAAATTTTTTTAAATAAATAAAAAAATTGAAATTATTATAATTTATACTGGTATTTCTAGTAAATTTGGAAAAAAGTTGCTTGAGGCACAGCTTTGATTTCGATGATTTTTTATATGCCTATACATTACATTACAATACAAATGTTAGTTTCACGTGTACTACACTTTGTTATATAGCTTATTGGGTTTGGGCGGATATTTGCAACAAGAAAAATAATTCGTAATAAGTGTGAACATGAAAATGTGTAAAATTATGAAAAAGTAACTTAAATGACTTTCAAGTTATTTCAATGAATTCAATTTATTTCGGTGAATTCAATTGACTTTATTGAAATAAATTGAAGACAATTGACTTCAAATAACTGCAATTGACTTCAAGTGACTTAAATTCACTTTAAATGACTTCAAAATGAATGACTTCAAGTCAATTAATACTTTGTTGAGATTAGGACTGCAAATAAGAGACTGATCATTTATGACTTCAAAAAATGACTTCAAAAATGAATGCTAAGTCATTGACTTCAATATGACTTGTGACTTCAAAGTCTTAATTCCGCATTCATAAAAAGACTGGATTACTGCAATCATTTTTTTTAGAAGTCAGTTTACTTCAAACTGAAAAAGACTGCAGTCTTTCACAGCTCTGCCGAGTAGCAAGTTTAAGTTGTAAGTTTTTGGCTGAGATAAAAAATGTATGCTTCTAAGGGTTGATATTTCCTAAACAATTTTGCTCTTTATTTAAGTTTTTATTTTTAAATACTTTTAAAAAATCTCAGTAGTTCTCTATAAACATCAAAAAACGAAACACACTTTTGATTAACCTAATTTTAGTTCAACAAAATTCTTCAACTTTGTTGGTTAGTGTTCATATTTTCAATTCATTCATGCTCGAGAAGAAGCTGTTAATGTTTATGCTTGTGGTTTAAAGTTGTTGTTACTAGGTGGCTGCATATTTTTTTTTTTTTTTTTTTTTTGTTTTCTCTTTATTATGTTAATTGTATTATATTTTCACTTTGCTTCTTCACTGTTGTTTGAACAGAAACCGCATAACCGCACGCACACATACAAATTTATATACACATATACATACAAATGGTTGTATGTGCGTATGTTCCAAAATACATGCAGAATCGTATATTATCTAGAAAATTCATTGTATTTGCGTACATAGTTTATGCATAATTTTTGTTGTTTATATGCGTGTGTCGCTGTAAGTAAATTTTTCTCCATATAATGTATGTATTTATACACGCGTGTATGTTTGTATGAGAATATTTTCAGCACGTGCTACATTAAACGCATACAATCTCTATGTTTTAATCTGTTTTGACAAAAAAAAAAAAAAATTTAAACCATTTTTACTGTGTACTCTACATTTGAAAATTACATAGTCGAAGCTTTAATTTTTGTGTGATAAACCTCAAATAGGATATGTGGTCCCAAAAAAAAAGGGGCATGACCATTACAAGACGACCTCGATAGTCTAGTGGATAGTGCACTAGACTTTCGTCCAGAAGGTTGCGGGTTCAATTCCCGTCTTGGTGTGGTGGTTATTCTCATAAATTTCTTATATTCTCTATCGATATGAAGTGGATGAGAATTATAAGAATGTGTACAAGTACACACCTTGGTTGGCAATAGCAAAACCACTGAACTGATAAAAACTTGCCACAGCCGTTCGGAATTGGCGTTAAACTGTAGGTCCCCTACCATCTCCACCAAGGCCGTATTTAGGGGGAGGTTTTGGGTGTCCTAACCCTCCCCGAAATGTGAAAACTTTTTCCTAATTTCTGATACTGATTGCCATGGATGGAAAAAAAGTCAAAATAAAATCTATTGAACGATTTTTAAATATCTTTTAATTGGTTTCCTTCTAAAAAGTTAAACAAAAGAAAAAATGTTAAAAATACATATGAATTGAAATCGTACGAAGTTGTGCTACATAGCCAAAAACGGTATTTTCAGGGGTTTCAACCCGATTTTTCTAAAACGTGACGTAATGGGAAGTTTTTGACCTCAGATTCGTGTTCAGCATGAAAAATTCATTCGCAAACACTAGGAGCAATATTGTTCACCAAACCCATGCAGGACAGTGTTATTGAATAAGCTTCAAAGTTCTTAATCTTAAAATTTAATTAATTCTTTAACCCATTATTGCTCAGAGCACCCGACTCGGAAGATTTCAATGCTGTGACTGCACGAATTTAGGGAATATATGCCAGCCTCATCCGGGCTCCCCATCATTGATAATGGCCCAAATTTCCACTGATAATCATTTAAAAAAATTAGTCGCTGACTATTTTTGGAATTTTTGATTATTTTTTGAGGTTAGGTTCATTATCAGTAATGGCAAGTCAATGAGTTATCGAAATTATGTCTTTCACGATAAAAAATGTATTGGAATCCACATTGAATAATATTTATTCGAAAAAATTTAAATCGATTATTCTGTGAATTTTTTTTTTTTTTTGTCATTTACGGCCATTTTTTTAGGTTAAGATTAAGAATATTCGGAAACAACAATTTTTTCTAAAGCTTTAAGACATCCACTTTTCTCCCTAATCTGATAGGGTCCATCAAATGCATCATCGTATTTAAACATCAGTTTCATAAAAATTTTATATGAATATTTTCGTCGAGTGAAACCTCGCCCCCTTGAGTTTAATTGGAGAGCAATTGTTTGCTATATTACTATACCTATTTAGCCCTAGAGGTAGGCTTGCCATAATTTGTCTGGTCTAAGTCCTGTCGCTGGTCAAAATTTTGAAATTATCTCTTAAAACTCAAAATACTGAAGAGCAAAAACAATTCAAATACATATTAGGTACGTAATTTTATGAAATTAAAAAAAGCCATGGGTTTTAAACAAAAAATGTTGATACATTCTGCCTAGGATGAAGTGGACTATCCTAAGGATGTCTGGTAAAGATATTGAGGCAAAGGGATGCTTTATTTCAAAGAAGTTTGATAGTCTAGAGATATAGCATCCTGAAATTACTATACCGAGGAACAACATGCAGCCAAAATTTAATCTTGAGAAACGATTCAAAAAAAGAATCATAAAAAGAAATGGGAAGGTATATCTTAAAAGATAGATCAGCATATGATTAAATGGTACGCAGGCGGTTCTATAACTGAAGAAATGGCTAGTGTAGAAGTATCTGAGGCGAGGATAAAATACTCTAAGCCTATGAGTAGATACACCAGTATCTTTGATGCGGAAACATACACAATTGACCGGCGTCCATGGTTTAATCTCAAGCGCAACTACTAGAATCCGACTGACGAGATTTGTCAAAGTCGCTTGTATGTTCAAATTATAAGTAAGGTTTGTATATATTGCAAAAAAATTACAAATTACAACAGGAATCAAAATATTGCGTTCTAGTGCAATCCTAACCGATAGTCAAGCGGCTACCAATGCACTTATATCTCACCAGAAACTCTCAAGGCTGGTAATGGAGTGTATTGATAAACTTAATACGATTGTTTAACATAATCGTGTTTGGATCCTTTGTGTTCTGTGGCACATTGGAATTGAAGGGAATGCAGGTGTGGATACACCAGCAAAGAAAGAAGCATCAATTTCGTTTGTAGGTTCGGAACCATTCTGCAGAATTGAAGAAGAAAAGAAGCCTTCTCTCTTTTAGTTAATCAAAGACAATTGTACATAGAACACAGGCCAGGATTAGAACATTTGACAACACTATTAGGAACCCATAACCTAAAACGCTTCAAAGGATTGTATGAATTTGTCAAAGAATAGTCTTAGAATCATTACAGAAATTCTAACAGGATATCTTAGGTTGAGGGTCAGCAGTAAATCATCAAACATCTAAACTATGTTTCTGTATCCACTATACAAACAGTGGGAGAACACAGATAATTTTTAATTGAGTTGTGTGCAGGATCACATACAAAATAGTCAATAAATAAAAGTGGTCAAAAAATAAAGCAGTTAAAAGTGTTGCAAGCGTTGCACACTAAATTTAAAAGTTGTCAGATTAATAAGGTCTATTTCATTGTTATTTCTTAAATACCTGACAAAATACGATGCCGGACAAAATTCCTGACCAAGTGTCCAATGCCTGACTATCAGGACTAATTCCTGACATATAGCAAGCCTACCTAGAGGGCACTTTTTATTTTTTATAAACTAAGGTTCATATTCGTCGAATTAATGAAGCCTTTTTCTGAATATTCTGATTTCTCTCTCTGTTGGGTAAACGGGTTATGTCTTTTCTTAAGAGAGCATGAGGTACTGGTATTTTATGTATATCGATTTTAGCATCTCCAGTTCTTACTTTTAAGAGGCTTCATTATTTTTCTATTAGAAAAATATGTATAATTTCCCGCTGGCCTTATATCTCTCCTCAAATGCCCACGTATAAACTTTAGAACAGAGACGTGCACTTCAGCAGACCTCGATTACCTGAGAGGGCAGGAAAGTGACAGATGGAGGGTACTAATTAAAAAAGAGCGGCGAAATATCGTGTACATATATGTACTTAAACGATTATCCACTCGTAAACGTGCACAGAAATATATGTATATTCTCTAGGGGATCCAAGGAAGGCTTTAAAGTTAAACCCACCCTCCACCCTCAACCGCCTTACCAAAAAAATCTCATGTATTTTTATTTTTGCTCATCATTCAATATAAATTTTAAGGAGACAAACAAAAATTAAACCTTCTCTCTGGCAATCTCTGGGTTTTCTAATGAGTACATACATGTGAAAAGTGGGTATTTTGACGACCTCAAGAGTCTAGTGGGCAGTGCTCTAAACTTCCACCCGAGAGGTTCGGGTTCGATCCCCGTCTTGGTCTAGTAATTAGTTCTCATAACCTTTTTCTATTTACTATCAATCAGACGAATCTTTAGAGGTACTGGTTCTAGTCCCTGTGAGAGTCATCAAAAAAGGCATGTATCTGCACTTTCTTCAACTGGCTTACCGAAAGTGGAAGCCACTAATATTCTGTATTACCTCGCGTGCGACATGGACCTCACAAATTTTCAACCAAGGATCGTACCAAAACTACTAGGTTACCCACGCAAAGAAACTGCGCGTTCCTTTTAACACCCTCTGCAGAAGTTGAGGAAACTTAGAAGTAAAAGAAACAATTTCCCACTTTCTTTGTGAATGCCCAGCCTTGGCGAAGACAAGATATAGGTTCTAGGGAAAGTATTTCCTCGACAACCTGTCCGATTGCTTGGCAGTCAGTTCACATAATCTGTTAGGATATCTAAAATCCACGGGGTGGGTTTAGTAAGGGTACAGTATTAATTATAGTTCGATGAGGAAGTGGAATCAAAATGGTGCTATAGCGCTAATTTTGACTCAGAGTGGATCGGCTGTAAGTCAACCACCTTAACCAACCAACCAAGGTGAGTTTATAGTAGGTGAGTTACCAGCAACTCATTCTTCTTTTTTCTCCGTGGTAAATATTATAGCCTGTCAAAATCATTGTTTACTTCTGATTGGTTTTTTACGTTTTTCTCCATTTTGACATTCATTACATGCCGCCAATTCGGCTGTAATAACAAAGATGTGTTATTTTTGCCAAGGTGAAATGATTTTAACCTTGCCATTACCTTATACATGATTTCACTATGCAACCAAACAAACAATCATAGTGCAAGCAAGACCATTGGTAACATTCTCTTCTTCGGTCTCTCAAACAGCTCCCCCTCAGAGCATCAGCACCACCTCTCATCTAGCCGACACGAAATAAAATTTAATGAGAAAGATTTCGTTTTCTATATGAATCCGGTGAACGAAAATAAGCCGAGGGTTACACAAATTGTTCTCTCAATAAGTAAACGATTTTCTCCATTTTTTTTGTGAGCACAACACAGAAAAGAGAATCAGCAGAACAAAACGAAAATGAGTAGTTTCACTATATAGATACACGAATTTTTCGGGTTTTTATTTTGTTCATATTAAATTAACCCAAATCAAATGGTCTCTTTAAAACAATCTGAAGTTTCAATTTAATAAATGGAAGCAATCGCTTTATCTACCTACATAGTCCTAGCTACTTACGCTCCTGTTTTCACATATTAAATTTTTTTTCTAAATGATAGCTCTTGAGTAGAGTATATCATATTCCTTCTCAACCGCACTCAATTTACTGCTTCTTCTTTTCTTTTTTTTGGGGTTTCTGCACTCACACTCTCCCTCTTTCACTCTCTCATTTCGCTCTTCCATTAAGGTTAAATAGCTCCATAAATTAAGCTTTTAGTGAATATGTATCAAAAAACAAACAGTTTTTTTTTTTATAACAAAATCTTACAAGTAAAAAAATTTTATCTTTGAAGAGATTTTATCAAAAAAAAAAAAAAAAAAAATTATGAATTTAATAGATTTCATTTATATATATATTTGAGATACTCACTCACAACCATCAGCTTATAGGCTTGACTTATTTTCGGCTCCGTTGACACTTGACACTCATAGATGCCAGCATCGCGCGGCTGCACTGATACCACCTTCAATATCCATTCATCGCTATTATCGATATGGCGCGCTAGAAATCGTTGATCATTTGTGTATGTCATAATGCCTATTGTCAGTATATGCAAATCACGTTTACGTATCCATGAGACAGCACGATCGCCTAAATTTCGGACACGGCAATGTAAGCGTGCCGTTGTGCCGACAGCAGCGATTACCTCACGTTCGGTGGTATTCTCAAAATGTGGCTCCAAACTTTCATAGCTATCGAGTATGACATTGGAGAGTTCATGATGATGTGTGATGGAGTGTGAGATGTGTGAGGAGGAGGAGGAGGAAACAGCAGTATTAGCGACAGCGGCGTGCTGCTGTGAATATTGCTGCGTGTGCTGCTGCTGCTGCTGCTGTGTATGATATTGCTGTAGTTGTAGCTGTGTATGCTGCTGTTGTTGTTGCTGGTATGGATATGGATGTTGGTGTGCATGTGTAGGTGAGTGTGTTGTACTCTCGGCGAATGCTGTAATGAAAAAAAGAGAAAAAGATGTTAAAAAGTAAAAGTTTTATGTTAGCTACGTTTTTTTTACACACACATTTACTTTTTTTACAGTTTATTTTTTGGTTGTAAAAAAGATAGCAGTAATTTATTTAATTTTTTTTTTTTTTTTTGTATACAATAGTAGTAGGTAGTGGAAATGTGTTGTTTCTGTTGGTGTAATGGGTGTTTTGGTGAAATGCCTTTTGGCAAATTAACCGGAAAAAATAATTTCTCATTTGCTTTTGGGCAATTTTACGCAACGTGCTTTGGTTGTCAATTGATTTTTATGCGATTCATGCACTCTTTGCTCTCGTCTCTATCTCTTTTTCTCTACCTTGGTCCATCTCTTTTTTCTTTTTCTCTCTAGCCTTTTTAATATACACACACTTATACCCTCATATTTATTTTTTTTATGTTTGCTTTAGGGCTTTCTCTCAATTGTTTGTTTTTTTTTTTTTTTGGTTGTTTGCTTGCTTGTTGACAAACACAATATTGTCAAGGGTAATGTGACATTTCCTACTTTAAGCGTTATGTGTATGTGATAAACATCATAATAACCTCATTATTGATCTCAATTTGTTTGGAAAAAAAAAGCCCTCAGCAAAAAATCAACAGTCAAGTTTTACTTTATTTTTATATGCAAGTACGAGCATAAATGTTTACATGTATATATATATATGTAAGTATATGTGCGAGAAAAGGACTTACGAAAAATATTTGCGGATCGTGTTTGTATGGAAAATAAATGATATTTCAATTTACTAGTATTCAATTTATGCATGCAAGCATCGTTGGAAAATATTTTTGCTGCATTGTTTACAGTATTTGTATAATGAAGCATTTATAGTAATTGGCACTGAAACGAAGCCAATATCAGACAGAAGAAGGGAAAGCTGCTTAAGTATATGCATATAAAAAAAAACTAAAATGAGGCTTTCTGCACTCGTCACATGATGTGATAACATAGTTTACGTCTTGTTGTTTACTTCATTTTAAAAGTTTTTGTTTTTATATTTCAAAAAGTTCGCAATTTCTTCGCTTTTTGCATATCTACATCGCCTAATACTGATACCATTTTATAATTCTAACTAGAAAAGAATAAACTATAAACTAAAATAAACTATACAATACAAAAATAAATCAAATAAAAATATATATATTATACTATTAATATGACAGCATACTTTCGGGGTGCAGTTCACCACTCATCATATTTATATACAAAAGTGCTGTATACTTTTAGGGTTCTATTTTTAATATTAAAAATTCACCTTTCTTAATTTGTTATCAAGACAACATACTTTCGGGGTGCAGTTCACCACTCATCATATTTATATACAAAAGTGCTGTATACTTTTAGGGTTCTATTTTTAATATTAAAAATTCACCTTTCTTAATTTGTTATCAAGACAGCATACTTTCGGGGTGCAGCTCACCAGCTTTCACCTTACGGTAAGAAATTTTAACATAACCACCACTATATTCACATACAAAAGTGTGGTATACTTTTAGGGTCCTACTTTTAATATCAAAAATTCACCAATCTTATTAAATTTATTCTAATAACGAGACAGCATACTTTCGGGGTGCAATTCACCACTCCTCACCTGGAGGTACAAAAATTTAACTTAACCGTCACTACATTTATTTATTTATTTATACACACACACATAAACTCTCACATGCTATTATTCTTGCGTTTTCGGTCGAAAAATCACGAAAAATATTACAAAATATAAATTTCAAGAGCCGGATCCGGGAAGAACGCTGAAACATAAGTAAAAAATGTCACTACACTGAAAATTGTCTGTCATTAAAATAAATTATGTAACTTTACAGAAAATTATAGTAGAAAATTATTTTAGAAAATATAATTTTAGGAATAGAATCCAGTAAAAGGTTAAAAAAAAAAATGGTTAATTCTGCTGCAAATTGTATCAAAAGTTTAATACGGAAGTATTGTGAGTTGAGAAATATATCTTCAAACTCCTTTTCCGCTTCCCAGCATTACTTCAAGTAGTGCAGATACCCATCAACATGTATGCTTGTGAACACATATGTATTTCAGCAGAAGAACCAGTAAATAAAGTTTATATATTTTTATTTAAGTAATAGAAAATTGATTTCACATTTATCAAAAGCTCATGTAAAAAAATATATTCCAATTACTTTTGTCATGGTATATGCATGTATCATCAGCTTTGAAAAATAAAAATATAAAAAATCATGTATACCACAAAAAAAAAAAAACTAAATTCTTTTGAAAAGTATTTTAAAGATATTCAAATTTTATTTTTGCATGCCATAATCTTAAAAGTATTCAATCAAATATTGTAAAAATTTTTCATTTCAATGTCAAACCAAATACACAAAAGAATAATGTCAAAGATATGTATATGTATTTATGCATAGAGGATATACAGGGTGATATGAAAAACGAGCATTATGTTAGTGTAGATATGAGTCCGGAATTGGTATTGCCTGCTGGACTTAAGAAGTTGTGAGTAGTTTTTTAAAAAGTCTAGATACGTTAGCTGCTTTTTTTATATTTATATTTTGAATATTCTCATTCGATTTACTTGTGATGGATTACAGTATCGATCTTCCGAAAAGTTTGCTAAATCATGCTGACTTCGGCTCATAGACTCTAAACTTATAAAAATAAGAAAAACTAACCACATTCTTTACTGAAATTAGACTCTTATTTGGCTTGTTTTTGATAGACTATGAATTCCGAAAAATCGAAAAATTTTCTTACATCTTTTGCAATACTAGACTCTACAGCTTCATTAAAAAATGTGTAAGAATCGATGTAGCGTTGAAATTGATTTAAAGCATACAGTAGTAGGGAGCGAAAACAGCTGAATATTACTTTTGTTTGCGATATGAGTCACAAAAAAAATCGAATAAGGAAACTATAAATAGCCAAGGCTTGCATCAAATTGAAAAGCAGCTGCACAGCTAAATTTCTACTAATTCAGATAAACAGAAGTAGAAACAAAATTTTTTAAATCAGGTCTGCTTAGAAAGTTCTGTCTCAGAATTCTTTTTCCCTATTCCATTGGATTTGTTTTTGAGCTCAAATACTGAAACGAATTTTTGTTCTTCAGATCCATTCATTTAATTTCATAGGTTCTTCACCCAAATCCACAAATCATATAAAGCAGGCAGGTCTACCGAGGCAGCTCTGCATGACTTAGCGGGGAAGATTCAAGGGGCACTAGATGTGAAGGAAGTAGCTGAAAAGCATCCTGGATATAGAAGGAGCTTTCGAAAACATCTCACACGAAGCTGTCAAAAACTCTCTAAGTTGAAGAGGAGTAGATAATACAACATCCAGATAGAGGTCAGAAATGCTCTCTTCTAGAACAGCTGAGATGAAAGCAAAGCTAAGTACCATATCATTCAGCACAACCAGAGGATGACCACAGGGTGGTGTATTATCACCTCTAATGTGGACTCTGCTAGTAGACGAACTTTTAATGAAACTCTCAGAGGCAGGCATAGACTGCCAAGAGTATGCGAATGACATCGCCCTCATAGCCAGAGATAAATTTGAAGAAACTCTTTGTGACATTATACAAAATGAATTAGGTATTATTAGAAGGCGGTGCAGGTCAGTAGGGCTAAATATTAAGCCTGCAAATACCACTCTAGTTCCGTTTACTAGGAAGATATCAATGGGTAAGATGTTATACAAAAGCAAGAGGTAAAATATTTGGGCTTAGAATAAGATAGTAAACTCAGCGCGATTACCATAGCATGTTGAGTCAATGAGAAATGAAGCCACTCGCACTCTAATGGTATGCAGAAGGTTAGAAGCGGAAACTTGGGAATGTAAACCAAGTGTAGGGCAGTGGATGTATACAATGAAGTAAGTTTTTCATTATATATGGAGCATTTGCGTGGGCAAGGACAACTCAACTAAAAACAGCGGAAGCTAAGCTAGAAAAAGTTCAAAACAGCGATGCGAACATGTTCGACTGCTGCATTGGAAGTACGGTTAGACCTCAGTCCATTACACCTCGTAATATAAAGTGTCTCCTAGGCAGCAATCGTAAAAGTAACAAGAAATAAAAGGTTAACGAGGAGATCTATAGGGCCTGATAACTGAGATAATCCGGCAAAAGACAACAACCTCTTGGACTGTTCCCAGGGCAAAATGGATAAACAGTATAGTTTTGAGAAACACTTTTTTGCAAAGCTTAGAAGTAAGAGGGGGGGGGGCAACAACTACGCATTCAAAGACTACACGATTAAGTTTGGTATACAGATAGCTCATGAACTGAGAATGGTACTGGGGCTGGAGTATTTGGAACAAGAATCAAACACTCTGAGCCGATGGAGAAATATCCCTGCATCTTTCAAGCTGAAGTTCACGCAATCAATATATGTGTGCAATTCAATCTGGATAGGAAATACAAACGGCAAGATATCACTATCATGTCGGACAGTCAGTTAGCCATTCGAGGGCTATGCTCCTTTGAGATCACCTCTTAACTGGTGTGGGACTGCCTGAGCAAGCTTAATCAACTGGGATAGGACAATAAAGTCATTCTATGTTGGGTTCCTGGACACGTAGGAATAGAGGGTAATGAACATACAGACGAGCTTGCTATAAAGGGGGGCAGCGACCACTTTCGTGGAATCTGAACCCATCTGTGGCATTGGAGATAGCTTAATCAAGGAATTACTCAGGTAGGAAGAGAGAAACAAGAGGCAAGAAGTCTTTACTAATCCTCCGGGACTAAGGCAATTTAAAGCGCTTCTAGGTATTTATAATAAGAGTAGATATGCATTCTGCATTTTGTCTCTACAAAAACAGTTTACGCATATGAGCTAGTATGCTAACTGGGCACTGCAGGCTCAGAAAACACCTTTGTTAATTAGGGAAAGTTCAATATGTAGATTTTGTAATGAGGAAGATTAGTCATCAGAACATATTTTAGCTCAGTGTGGAGCACTGATACACAAAAGAAGGAAATGTCTAGGTATGTACCAAGTGCCCAGTGCAGAACTAACATCAGTAGATTCGGGCGAAATATTTGAATTCTTGAGGGTGACTGGGCTGGATGAGATACTCCAGGCAGATTAGACTAGATAGAGAAGAGGGACGTACAACAAATCTTATAGGTCACTGTACAACGACAGAAACTTCTCTAATACAAAGCAATAGTATTCTTGACTCGATGTTTTTGACTCCATAACTTTGTGCTAGTATACTTTGCATGTATTAAGGCCTTTTTTGGAATTTGTTTTCTAAATAATCTATAAAGTTTCAAGTGTATTTATGACACCCTTATTGGGAAAATGACTGAACTATTCATTTTCAATGAAAATGTAAAATATTTTTTCAACAAATTTTTCCAATAAATTTTTATCATTGAATATGCGCATAAAAATCATTACGATGCTTTTGATATTATAAATTTCAAAGCATTGCCAAATATAAATTTGCATATATCTAACAATAATAAAAATACTGCATTGTAAACGAGTATGTGTATTTAGTTAGAAATTTAGATATGCAAAATAATTTCAATATATTTGATTTTCACATTTAAAATTAAGTTATATCTAAATATTTTAATTTTTATCAAGATTTTTGATGACAAAGCGTTGCATAAATTTTATGCAAATATTTGAAAAATAAAGAGAATAGAAAACTAAAACAAACAAATTTATGAAACTAAATGAGTGTGTGTTTTCTGCATGTATATGCGTTTATTTGTATGTGTATATTTCGATCCCAGTTATGCAAATAGTGAGTAATCCCTCAAAGAGCAATGATTTCAATACTCTCAAAGGAGCAAAAATAAATTCATTTCATTTCAAATCTGAGAAAGCACAATAACAAATATAAGCGTCTACTGAATAACAACAAAACTAGAAGTAGAGACTTTTACAAAAACAACTCAATTAATAATAACAGTAAACTTGTTTTCTTGAGTTCTCGGATCGGAGTAAGAAAATCAATAATAACGAAGCGAAAGAGAAAGAAATAGAAGGCAAATGAATTCCACTCAACTACTCATTTAGAAAATCAAGAGAGAGAGAGAGAGAGAAGGTTAGAGTGCTGCTCATTCTCGTAATCTGTGACGGCAGATCCATTTTTAACAAAAAAAAAAAAAAAAAACAATAGTAAAACACTCGCTTGGTATTTGTAGTAGATTTCGGAATTGTATGTACACAGGTCTGAGCAACATTAGCTGAGCACAGAACCATGCAGAGTTCGAAAAGTAAAAATGTATAGGTCTTGGTGTCAACTAAATTAAACGTCAACTTCAACTATTCACTCTCTTTCATTTCGCTTCCGATTTTGAGCTGTAAAGGTCTGGTTTTTATTGGTTATAGAAATTTAATTACGTGCGATTAAACTCAATCTTCAACCATCCACTTCAGCAATCATAAAAATTTAAGGTAAATATTCAATTTAAAACCAATTCTATAATACCTAAATGGAATTTAAAATATTTTGCACGATTTCCACAATTTTTAAACATATTATCTGAGGAGATATCCTCTAGCAAATGCTGGGTGCTTCGATCACATTTCTTTTCCTATATCAGCCTCTCAAAGCTCAGGACACGTGCAATTTGATAGACACGCAAGGGTGCTTTGCAAAATTATTATTCCAGGGTTCCGCCTACATTAAACTAACCTGCATTGCTACACGTGCGTGAGAAGCGCCTCGAGCGCCATGTGCGTTCAAGCGTAGCTCAGATTTTCGACCAGGTCTACCTAAGATCTATTCACACCAAAAGAAATAACCATAAGTGCAAGAAGTGCTACAAAGAATTATACAAAATTAAAATAAGCAAAAATCTCTAAAATTTTTAAGTTCCTAATTTAACTAAATTAATTAATTGAATTGAATTATTATTAAGGAATTTCTAAAATTTATATGTTATTAAAGTGTGGTTAAATTGAAAATATGGTAACATTGTAGAAAATAATTTTACATATAGAAAAAGTAATTTTTATAAATCATCTTTTAAAATCTAATGCTTATACTATAATGATTAAATAATAACAAAGAAAAATATTTCAACAATAATACATGCAAAATCCCAACTTCATCATGTTAGCGCTAATACCGATGGATCCATCAAAAATGTAAGTTTTGTTCCTATTTCTATCTATGTATATATACAAAAAAAAAACTTAATATTCTTATAGTATTTGCATAATGCATTCATATGTTTAAAATGTAAAATGTTTTTTTTTCTTCTACCATATTTTCAACCAATCAGCCAATAACTAAAAATTTACTATATAAATTAATTAACCAATGAAATTCACTTAATTGGTAATATTAAGAATTTTATGTCTAGGCTTTACTGTAACAAAAACAAAACATGCATTCAATTTCATTCTCTTGCTATCAATTACTGTATTAATAAGTAAAAATGAATAAACGTTAATTTTCTGAAGTCTTGTAAAATGAGATAGATGATCCTAGTTAGTTGGTTATGGATGGGATGGAGAGTAATAGTCACTCTACTTTAGGTTAGGCAGGGAGAGTAGGCAAAGCATAAAATCAAGCTTTGCGTTGTTGGTGATCGTCACGGCATAAAGTCATATGGTTTTTTTTTTGTTTGCTTGGCATTCTTATATATATTTATTTACTTATTTACATATTAGTTCTTTCATTTGTGCATGATTTTTTTTATGTATTGATCCACTTGGAAAATTTTAATGACAAGCAAGATCCCCCCATTTCCGACGAGCTTATGTCCAGGCCTACCGCAAGCATGGACACTCGCTGTCATACCAGTGGATTGGTTTATTACAAATCGTGTCCTCCTTTATTTACCTTTTTGGAAACCAAAACGTGTACTCTATACGCTATGACATGCAAATGCCAAAAAAAAAAGAGTACAAAATGCTAGAGCTCTATAGCAATAAAGAGTAATTCATTACTTGCTTTGGAGCGCTCGATGATTACTCTTACTATCATCCGAAGTTCAACTGGGATAAACACATGTGTGGCAGCATGGCATTTAGGCAACTTATAGACACGCATACTCATAAACACACAAAAAAATATCACAAAATTTTACTAAACGTTTTTTTCTTTTCCATTATAGTTTCGGTTTTATAGCTCATTTGTTGTGGTGTTTATTGTTTTTGTTATAGTTTTCGGGCTGATTAAAAGCAAACATGCATAGACACACACATACATATACACGTATATGTGCGATTTTGCCGGATTTATCTGATCGTTGCATTATTGCAACATTTAAGTTGATATATGCTTGCGTATATAAAAAGAGGCAATTTCCCAGTATGCCACTAGTTTTTCAATGATTTGTATCCTTGCTTTAATTTTTTGTTTTATTCTTTAATTTGGGAAAATATCCTTTTGTTTATGCAAATATTTTTTTCTTTTTCAATTTAAATGCTGAAGTTAAAACTACAAAAAGTTTTATCAAGAATTTCTGCAAAACTTCTAAATGGTTTTCGTCGCTTTATAAATTTTGACTATTTTATTTTATTTTTCAAAGGTGAGTGAAAATCAAACTTCTACGATTTTTGAGTTTGACATACAAGCAGCTCTTCCACTATGTCAAATATGAGTTAAGATTCCTCCAAAAAAATACCTTTGCATATGTTCGGCAAAAATCATCCACTGCACCCTACTTGAGCGTGCCGGCTGGTAATGGATACCACAGTAAGTCCTATTCGTTGTCAGTCGGTGTCTATCTTAGATAAGAATGAAGAATCAGATGTTTCTTACTCTTCAATAATACAGCATTCCATGCCACGGGTCAGCCTGGCTGGGGGCCTTGCTTTTTAAAAAATAGCCCAGTCTTTAACGTGGGCCTTACTGATATTTTATCGCCTCACTGTGACCTTACCGTGTTAATGGGGGCTATGCCATGGAGGACCTACTTTTTTTTACCCTCATGGGATTTATGAGCAATATATATCATGCAAATAAACTAGCAGGAAATTATACTGCAACACAACTGGCAGATCAGGCGGAAAGAAATATTCGAAATAATGACCGCCAAGTATGAAGCAGAAGAGAGAGCAAGGCAGTAGATATACTGTAAACAAAGATACCAAGCCTTAAATTAGACCAAAGCAAAGGACGACGACAACGACGAAACAGAATTAAAGTCAAGGTTTAGTACGATCCGTTGAGAAACAATCACAACCGTCAACAAGTACTAAAAACATACCCGAACAGGCCATTAAACTTGGGGGGGGGGGGTAAAGAGGAGGTTAGGTTAGGTTGAGTTGGGTTAGTTTGGAATGGCTGTCGAGAGACACACTTAGGCCTGAACGGCCCATTGTGATACAACACAGCTGGACCTACAGTTCAACGTCTATTCCGGACGGCGGTGTGGCAATAAGAATATAAGAAAGTTATGAAAATTAACCACAAGACGAAGACGGGAATCGTACCTGATCCTCCCGGATGAAAGTCTAGTGCACTACGTACTAGACTATCGAGGTCGTCTATGAAAGGGTTGAGAGACGCAGGCGCCAAATGGTATATGTGGTACCTGAAAGAAGGCTTAAGGCCTGAAGAAGGCACAGGATAGCTCAGAAAACTTAGCGAAAAACTTAATGAGACAAAGAAAAGCCAGGCTGAACCACAAAAGCGTAAGCCGCCTAAAAAAAGATAAAAGCCAGGAAGAAGGTAGTAAGCTATGCAAACACCGTTAAGGCTACTAGACAGGCGATACTCACTCTTGAACAGCAGGGCCACATTGAGGAAGTGATCGTAGAAGCAATGTACAAAGTGTGGAGTGCCAAATTCCAATTCGATGGCGTACACTTCAGACCAGGGTTAATACTGATAGACTGTGCCATGGAAGATATGGCCGAATAGTTCCAAACCTTGACCCCAAAACCGACAAGCTGAAAGAGAGCTGAGCTGTCAACATGTGCTGGGGATATATAGCAGCAACACGCATGATGACAGTATATCTGGAAGCTTTCTAGATCTCATTATAGTACAAAATTAAGGGCTTTATACCGAGCAATGGCACATATTTAGGAGCAAGGATAAAGGTGACGGCAAGATGCTGGCAATTGGAGTAAATCGTTGATCATTCGATCGCATCCAACGAAAGAATGACCATGTCATACGATACAGATTTGTTTGCATTCCTTTTTTTCTGTGAGCCAGTTCCCGCAGTTAACCAAATTATAAAATTTATAAAAATTAAATCAATTGAAAAATTAAAAAAAAAAATTATAAAAAATACTCCAAATTTTTTTTCATATTTTTTCCTTTTCCTTGAATTTAGTTAGTCAATATTCAGAAATTCGGAGAAAAATAAAAATATTATTTAAAATTTGTTTAGAAAATTCAATTCAATTCAGTACCAAAATATATTGAAATAAGTACGAAAATCCAAAATTTGATTATCTGAAACAAATTTCAATGGAGAAACAATTTTTTTTTTCTGGTTTTAGTTGAGACTTGAAATTTCTACATATTTTTTTTGTTTTTTTTTTTTTGTTTGCCGAGACATCTTCTTCTGGATTAAATTATGTGACTCAATTTACCATAGGAAAACTATTTTTAATTAATTTTTTTGCTTCCACTGGGTCTGTTTATGAACCGTTTCAATTCTTATAACAACTTTCAGTGCAGTCGAGAGGAACAACATCAAAGAACATCAACTTGCTCTTTGAATTTCCTGTTCTCTTGATCTTTTCCTTTTCAACTAACGGTCTCACCCTTAAGTACAATTGTTGTTTATTTGCAATAAATAATTTATGTGCATTGTCTGCCTTCAGAGAAATTATCGTTCCGTACTCATAAGTACATAATGTACGGAACGACACATTTAGTGTAAAAAAAATTCATTTCCACCTTGTTTTGTTTTTTTTTTTGTCCACACCCGCAGAATTTGATTTTTTTTAATTATTAATAGAGGACTAATTTTTATATTTGTTTTTTAAACCTTTCCCCTCGATCCGAATCGAATTTGATTTTCTCAACCAATGTTCAATTATGCGCCTAAAATTATGCAATATTTTCCTCCTAATTTCTGCATATCAACTTAATTTCCAGTGCGTTTGAAGTAATTGAAGAAAAATACAAAGCAAAAAATAATAAAATTAAAATAGAATTATATATTTTACACCCATATCTGATTACTTTTTAAATAAATGTTACTCATACGACATGTATGGCCATAAATTCATAAAAAATGCATTCACCTGTTTTAGGTGCCTACGTAGGTGGATTACAAAAACGAACACAAATAAAACCGGAGAATTATGTTTAAGATTTTCATTTAAAATTTGCGGGTTCTATACTCACACAAGATTTTGGGGTAATTCAAAATTCAATATGCCACACGCCAACAAAAACCAAGTGGAAAACTAAAGTTGTAAGTAATAATGAAACTTGAAACTTCTCAAGCAAAACTGACATATGAGTAACTAAACAACTTAAGTACATATACATAAAGTTGTGTATATATATACGCAAGTATGTATGAACGTGTCTATCTATCAGGCAGGCAGGTATCTAAAAGTTTCCTTCAACATTACATAAATGTTCTCTACGCATTTAAATGCGCACAATTAAATTTTATTTCCTTCTCTCTCTCTTTGTCTCTCTCTTTCTCTACTTGTCGTCTTTCCAGCATAAAATTGTATTTCGTATTTTACGATGCTGCTTCTATGAGTTTTTGTTGTTTTTTTGTTTTTGAGTGTTGAGTGTTTTTCTTGTAGGATTTTGAAAAGCTTTAGCAACATTTGTAATTAGAATATTTGTGCTTAACAGCATAAATGTTTGTTTAATTGAAATTTCTAAGCCTTTAATAGCTAAACATTTTATACATACACAGTTAGTAATATGAATATACACACATACATACATGTGTTTGTATAATAAAAGCAATAACAACAAAATTATTACAAATACTTAAGCAAATGTTAACAAGTATGTAAATAAGAAAATATAAAGGAGATGATTCGCATTTGTATTAAGAAGAAACCTGTTGCCAAATAAGTAGAAATAATCTTCATTTTGTATACTATTATATAAAGAAAAGGAAGAAATAAGAAATAGTGAAAATATTTGTGGGGTTGAATTAATGTTGGTTGCCAATCTGTAATATTTACGCCATCATTCAGGTTCATAATATTAGACATTTTTATGGTGGGTCTAGGTCTTCATTTTTTTTTCATTCGTAAAACGCTATGAGGTGACTGACGGTGAAGCCTTAGAAGGATTAGAGCAGTGGTGTCTAGGATGCCCGCCAGAGGGAGCATCAAGTTTGCTGTTTACACTTGATTCAACTTCTTGACTGTCTCTCTTGATGCAGTAGTATTATTTTTCTTCTAGTAGGCTTAACCGCAGCTCTTTGCTATTCTTTGCTATTCTACACTGTCCCTTATTTATCCTTAGCAGTAAATAAATATCTGCTATATTAAAATTAACGTTAATATCGAATTAACTTTACATTTATTTTAAACCAAAAATTTGTTAAAAATTCAATATTATCAAATAATGTTTTAGTTCGTTACTCAAGCCAAATGTTTTCTAGCTATACATATTTCCTAAAAGGTCTCCATTCCCTCTCACATTTTCCCCTCTTTTCCTCCCTGGTGACAATATGAAATATTTAACAGAAAAAAACTCTCAATTTTACCAAGTTTTCTGTTCTTTTTGCCTCCACAAACCAATAGAAAATTTTCCTGTTTTCCATTCATTTTACATTAAAGATTATTTACTTTTTAGCTACACGTTTTTTCTTTTGACAAGTTTTTTATTATTATTTAATTTTAAACTTTTATTATAAAATTTAAAAAAATATTGTAGTACGAAATTATTAATTGGCAACATTCACGCATCATTATAATTTCTTTATTTTTTCTTCTTCTTCTTTGAGGAAACACAATTTTCGACAGCAATAATAATAATAAGCAAAACGAAAAGTCATCATCATCAGCAATAATAAATGCCGGCATAATGTCAAATAAATGTCTAAAAAATATGTTTATAACTTAAAGGCAAACACTACGAAAGGAGAAAAAACAAAAAATTATTGGTACAAACAAAAAGAAGAAACTTTCAATCTCTTTCAATATAAATTTTTTTTTTGTGCAAAAAGTAAAAGTTTCAAACATTCAATTTATATGGTAAGACAGATAGACAAATTCACAAGCCCACAAACATATACATATGTATTTTGTCTTAGAACAAGCATAACCTGTCAAAAAGTGAAATTAGAAAAGTTTAGAAAACAAAAAAAAAAAAAAATATAATGAAAAAATTATATTTCTTTTGCTTTTTTTCTTTTGTACAAATATTTTTAAGCGAAACTTTTATTGATGTGTCAAAATTTCTGCAAGGCATTCTTGAATTATTTGAAGAAAAAAAAAGAAAAAATAAGCTAAAAATAAATAATTTTTGGTTAGCTATATATATGTACTTCTTTTTCACAATTACTCAATAGATTTCACTTATTATGATGTAATTTGTGAAAACGAGTGAATAACAGCAATTATAGTTAAAAACTTCCGTAAAAGTTTCAGTTATTCTTCTTTTAAATTCAAACTTTTTACCAAATAGTTGATCAACCTCTATGCCTAAAAGTATGCAACAGAATTTTTATTAGAAAAAAGAAATTCCGTACATCCGCTAAGGATTCAATCATATTTTTAGAATCCTTCCTTCCCCTTCCCTCACTCAGAATTGATAAAAAAAAAGTTTTTAAAATTACATATTATTCTTGTTGTTGATATCCTTTTATACCTTGTAGGCCATAAAGCGACCCAAATGAAAGACTTTTCCATGGGGTTAACCAAGAAATAGTAAATTCTCCTATATCACCATTTAGGTAAACCAGACATGTGAGCTACTGCAGTTTCCATGTTTTAAAGTTATTTGTGGTGCCACAATGAATGAAAAAACGATAAACACATATCCAAAAAGTCATTCAGTAACAAAATTTGATCATTTTTATATATACATAGAAGAAAATACAGCTAAATAGAATTTGAAAAGTTTTGCCTCAAAATTAATATCGATCGCGTTAGCGAATCAAGTGAACAAACAATGTGACTTCAGGTCTGAGTCAGACTTGTTATTATCAATGATACATCCCCCTCCTCTAACGCTCACAATCCACTTACTCACTCCTTGCCCTCACTATTTTCTCACATTCCTTGTTCTCTTAATCTTTCTGGTTACTCCATACATAGCGAAGAATGCGCTTTCATTTCTCACTCATCAATCTCTCGCTTACCAGCTACTACTTGCTCACCCCTCTTACTCTTCACTCCTTCCACCACTTGCTTTGTATTCAATTCTTCATTACATACTTTTAGGTGACAACGATTTTCTCCATATGTTTTATTATTTTATACTTATAAATGTGAATTGCATGAGTAATAGTTTTTGTGTTTAAGACTAATTTTTTAGATTCTTGGTTCAACCAGATTTTTAGTAAAAATTCTAGTTAGATCTTGTTTGATTTTTAGCCCGCTTTTGGTCTAAATTCGTGCCTAATTTAATACCTACTTCTAGGCCACATTCATTTCTTTATTTTGGTATGGATTTGAGGATGAACTTTTATTAGAACTTTAAAATGATTTTTGGTTTGAATCTGTAGTTTGATTTATCTGGTTTTTGGTCTAGTTTTTAATCAGATTTTTTTTTCAACTTTTTGTCTGATAAATACGAGAGATCCAACACTGGTTTATTTTATGTCATGCACCTATTATAAGTTGAAAATTTCTTAAATAACAAAAATTTCTACACTGCTTGCTCTACTGGTTTCTAGGAATCAATAGCAAATTTTTAAAATTTCATATTAAATTACGGTTAGGAGTTACGGATAGGAAAAAGCTGCATACCTTTTTCCCCCTGAGAGTGTTTTATTATTTATAACTACGCAATTGATTTATTTATAATTAAGTACACAATTTTTTTTTTGAACAATTGACCGGTTGATTAAAAATATAAACACTAATGAACAATAAGCAATAACTCAAAAAAAAAACGCCCCATACAGACATTAATTAAGCTTGGTTATGCATTTTATTTTTATTATTTATTATTATTACTACTTCAAAACAAAAACAAAAAAAAAAAAGAAGCCACAACAACATGATAGATATAATGAATTATATTCACACATATTGTGATAAATATGTTTTTAATCAATTCACATTAACTAAAGCAATCATAAAGTTATATACAGAGAAAGAGGAAGAAAGAGAGGGCCTAAGTGATAAATAACTATATACCCACACTTTCATATTGCCTTAAAAATTATACAAATCATCAATAAATATAAACACATAAGCTGTTAACATTTTTCATACATATGTGCGCTAAACCACACACACACACAAAGCATATTAACTTATACATGAATATATGTGTATACGTGTATAACTCATTATAAGTTCATAATCAGATCAATAATAAAATTTGACAAACAAAATGAATAATTACATGTGGGCAGTAGAAAGAGGCGTGCCTGTTATATGCATAGCCTTAATCAGCAAAAGATACTTTATATGTATTTTGCTTGTAAACATATTTATAAATATGTTTAACAAATAAATATATACAACAAAACAATAAATATGATGCACCCACACATATACATGCCAAAATAAAAGACTAAACCATAATTTTATTAATATGTAATATTGTGTGTATTTGAAGATGAATTATTGAAATGTTGATTGTATTATTTGTCAACCATTCAATACTTGTCATATATTTGTAGCTTATTATCTTATATACATACAAGTATTTATATAACTGCGTATCAGTATGCATACATACATATGTAAGTGTCAATGTCGCACTTATGTGTTAATATTGATATTGTCGTCTGCTTAAAAAAAAAAAAAGACAAATGTAAATAATCAATTTTCTATTGCATTATTATCAATGTCAAAAATTGATTTTGATAAATTGCTATTGAACAATTTTTTTTTAGTGTAAATGACATATCAGATACAGCTATAACTTAATATCAATAATTTTTTATGTATTTTTGTGTGTGTAAAAGAAATCAATCATAACCGAAAATCATTCTATGGTTTTTCAAATATTCCTATATGGTTTAAAGCAGAATGCAGAGAGCAATCAAAATTCGATTTTACTCTTTTGATTGCTCTTTCCTGTGAGCATATCATATCAAAAACTTGTAAGTGTAAACAAATCAACATTTCGATTCTTTTACGAACTCCTAAAATGTTTGACTCGCTCGTTTTCTGATATGTTGAGTCTTTCAAATGAGAGAGTGCACTCATCGGATTGTTGTTTTTAATTCATTTTCATCCTGTGAGTTTTTTTTAATGACAAACCCTTTTATGGTTTTTTTTCATTGTGCTCATTTAGGTTAGGTTCGCGGTTCGGATACAGAAGGCGCAGCAAAATGGATGGAAGAGGCAAGCGTTCGACGCGGACACGTTCAACATAGCTTGGAGTGACGCAATGTTCCAGACCAAACCAGCTGCAGACATGGCAGTGCATACCATCGCAGCACTTTCCAGAGCGTGCGATGCTGCGATGCCCCGAAGACGTGCAGTCTTGATCAGAAGACCAGTGTACTGGTGGAATGAGGAGATAGCGGCAGCCAGGAAGAAATGCCATCAAGCACGCAGGAAAGCGCAGAGAGCTCGCTCTCTTCCCGCGTGGGAAGCCCTGCAGCTCGACTATAAAGTTTGTAGAATCGAGCTCAAGAAGGCCATCAGAGACAGCAAAAACATCTGTTTTAAACAGTTACGCGACAGCGCAGAAACCGATCCATGGGGGATGGCATATACAACGGTTATGAGGAAGGTCAGAGGGTTAAGGGCCCCACAGCCCACCTGCCCCACACAGATGCGAAAAGTGGTGACCACACTCTTTCCCCCCCAGGAAGAACTTGCTCCACGACAACATAAGTGCGTGCAAGCACCAGAAGTCACCGCCAGCGAAGTGCTGGCAACGCTACGAAAGATTGCGGATAACAAGGCCCCAGGACTGGATGGCATCCCCAACGTTGCGCTCAAGGCGGCGATCAAAGCTACACCGGAGGTGTTCGCGAAGCTTTTCAGCGCATGCTTGACAGAAGGAGTTTTTCCAGACACATGGAAGCGACAGCGGTTAGTCCTCCTACTAAAACCAAAGAAGCCGCCGGATGAACCGGCATCCTACCGACCGTTATGCATGCTGGATACACTGGGCAAAGTTCTCGAACGCATTATAGGGGACAGGCTCCAGGAGTGGCTTGAAAAGCCAGGAGGGCTATCAGCACGACAGTTTGGATTCAGAAGAGGACGATCCACGGTCGACGCAATACAAACGGTGATGAATATTGCACGCGTGGCCACCAGCGGCAACCAATGGGGAAACGGCAAGAAGAAGTACTGCGCCGTAGTGACGTTGGACATCAAAAATGCCTTCAATTCGGCGAACTGGCCTCAGATTATGAGTGCACTGAGAGGATTCGAAGTACCGGAATACCTGTTGCAAATAATCGCAAACTACTTCGACAACAGAATTTTAATATACGATACTGATGACGGCGTGAAGCAGTATCGTGTCAAAGGAGGCGTTCCGCAGGGCTCCGTTCTCGGCCCAACACTATGGAACGCAATGTATGACGGCATCCTCAAATTGGATCTCCCGGAGGATACAACAATCGTAGGATATGCAGACGACATCGCGATAGTGGCAGTAGCCAAGAACCTGGACTCGCTACAGGCTATATGTAACGATGTCATCTCAAGAGTGAGAAGATGGCTGTACAACTCGAAGCTGGAATTGGCGGAGCAGAAGACGGAAGTCGTGGTATTGAGTACCAGAAGAGCACGTGCAGAGCTGGTCATCACGGTTGGTGATCATAACATCATCTCGTGTCCACACATTAAGTACTTAGGAGTACTTATAGATTCCAAAATGACGTTCAAGGATCACCTGAAAGCTGCTAGTGGAAAAGCAGCACGAATAAACAGTGCATTAACACGCATCATGCCGAATATAGGAGGCCCGCGTGAGGGCAGGCGCCGGCTGCTTTCAACGGTTACTACGTCAGTAATCTTGTATGCAGCACCTATCTGGGCGGACAGCAAGAAAACACACCAGAAGGATATCCGTGCGATATATAGGCTCAGTGCCCTGAGGGTTGCTAGCGCGTATCGCACAGTATCGGACGATGCTATTTGTGTCATAGCAAGTAAGGTGCCCATAGATTTACAGGCACAAGAGATGAAGCGGTTATATGGCCGTGACACAAAATCAACCGAAGCCATAAGAAGAGAAGAAAGACAGCGTACCATCATGGAATGGCAGCGAAGATGGGAGTCATCCGAGAAGGGTCGATGGACCTACAATCTCATTACGCATATAGAAGAGTGGATATCACGCAGACATGGTGAACTGAATTACCACATTACGCAGCTGCTTAGTGGCCATGGGTGCTTCAAGCAGTACTTGCATAAAATCAACACCGGAGAAGAAGACCCGTTTTGCCCAAGATGCCCAGAGGAACGGGAGAACGCGCAGCATATACTTTTTATACGCCCACGTTTTAACAAAAACAGAGATGAGCTGGAGAAAGCCTTTGGAGAACCCCCTACAGAAAGGAATCTGACGACACAGATGTGTAACACAGCGGAAAAATGGAATGCAGCATGCAAGGTTGCTGCAAATATGATGACCACTCTGTATGATGCAGAACGTGCGCGCAAAGTCGAGCGCACGGCAAATACTACAAATATGGAGCCAGATATCGTCAACCGACGATAAAACCGAACAGAATTGGACAGAAACCAATACTGACGATTGAGCACTAAGCTCATTACGGCCTTCCGACGTAATACCTAACGGTGGTTCCGGGAGGAATATCCGTACGGACGAGAGGTGGTTTTAGCGTGAGAATGTCACGCACTGACTGGGTGGCTTTTTATGCTTTCCTCCTCGTTAAAAAAAAAAAAAAAAAAAAAAAAGGTTAGGTTAGGTTAGGTTAGGTTAGGTTAGGTTAGGTTAGGTTAGGTTAGGTTAGGTTAGGTTAGGTTAGGTTAGGTTAGGTTAGGTTAGGTTAGGTTAGGTTAGGTTAGGTTAGGTTAGGTTAGGTTAGGTTAGGTTAGGTTAGGTTAGGTTAGGTTAGGTTAGGTTAGGATAGGTAAGTTAGGTTCCTCAACAAAACCATCTAATACATTTAGAGATTCAAACACATTTGTAGGTACGCACATTTCCAAAAAGTTTTGAAACACATCAGCCACACACCTTTTTTTTAGGTGTCCACTTTAGACGTCAAAAAACACTCAAAAAAATATTGTAAAATAAACTCCAAAATTTTTTTTTTATATTGTTAAAAATGTCAATAATAATATATAAAAAATTAAAGTGATTGTATTTAACTTGGTTTAATAAAAAAAACAAAGTTTGGCAAATATTTTTTTATAAATAGTCAAACTTTGAAAAACAAAATATATGTAGGTAAATATAATAAAAATTTAGTATAAACGTGAATGTAAACAAAGCTCAAAAGCCAACATTTAATTACCCAGAAGAAAAAATTTATAAAAAAAAAAGAATAAATCAAAAAAAACCTAGAGAGAGTGCGGCATTTGGTCGCTGAATCCACTTCTATTAAACTTCATGTCTGATATTTTTTATTCAATTTTTGTCTGCAATCTCTGAAAATGAATTTCGAACTTTTATGATAGAATATAATTATAAAATAATTTTTTTATTTAATATTTCAAGAGAGCAAATTCTATTGAAACCGAAAAAGCTTTCATACCCTGCGTTAAATTTTATGTAAAAACAGCAAATTCAGTAAAAAAGAAATTCAATACAATTCAAATAAATATTTGCATTAAAATTTCAAATTCAATTAATTATGTTACATAGTATATATAAAAAAAATATATGAATATTTGGCACTTGAACTTTCCAAAAAAAAAAAAATTATATGAAAAGCAGACGAACAACAGCACAAATTAAATTTTGTGAATTACATCAAGCAGACAGGAATAAAATGAATGTGGGTGTTCTCTCCCTATATATGTATGAGTGAATACTATGATAAAATATCTTTCTATGCAAAAAAAAAAAAAAAATAGAAAATCAAATGAAAAATAAATTACATTACTTTAGGATAATCAATACCAACTACTAAACCAAAAAGAAAAAAGCGGAAAGAAGCTTTATTTAGTCAATAGCTACTGATGCTGCTGTATAGACAAATACTCTGTGAAGCTCTTTATTGTGTGTTTGAATCTAACCTATTTGAATATGAATTGAATGTGTGTGATTATGTGTGCCTCCCACATATAAAAATCAAAAAAACCATCCCAGATGAATGTATAAGCTTTAATATTATGTTTTTTGTGTGTGTGCGTCTGTAGAGAAAATTCAATTAAATTTGAATATTTATAAAATTTATTTATGTTTATGTGAGGAGAACAATGAAATTGATTGCTAGAAAACTGCTAGCAATTTCGCACAATGCAAACTACGGTCCTATATATATATATATATATATACACCCACACACACACATACTAGCATGGAGTCGAGTTAATTCTTTTCTTGTTTTTCATTAATTTCACTTAATATTTTTGCAAGTATCAGAAAAAAAAACAAACAAATTTTACTATTTTTTAAGTGCGTAGAAAATTTATAAGGCCCAAAAGCAACAGCAGCAAAAAATTATGAATTTTCCAAAAAAAAGCAAAACAAAAAAAATGTAGAAAAAACAAAACAGACATAAACATTGAATGTAAAACTTCCAGCTGAGGTATAGAGAAACAAACTTCAGTCACACACACACATTCATATACGCATATATACTTTCATACTGAGGTATGTTGCTACTCGTTTAACTGAACTTCCGTTACCTTTGGCTATCCCCAAAAAAAAAAAAAATTATTCTTCTTGTCTTTTTTGGCAAGCCTCAAATTTTTGTTTTAAAAACATTATGCATACATCTATAAACAATGTTGTTGTTGCTGACGTTATTGTTGTTGTTTTTATTCTTACTGCTGATAATATTAATAATAATTTTGTAATATATTTTTTTTCTTCCCGTCATGAACGTAGTAGCCGTGACATCAAAAATCACATTAAATCACGTTTAAGTGAAAAATTGTGACGCGCCATCTTGAAATAAAATGTTGATGACGATGTTGATGTACATGTTGCAGTGTTATTATTGCTGCTCTTGTTGATGATGATAAAAATATTGTGAGAGAACTGACAGCTGCTACTCCTGCTGTTGTTCTTCCTGCCGTTTTTGTTCTCCACTGCTACTTTGCCAAATGTCAACAATATAAATTTTCTACACTTTTTTTTCCTTTTACTTTCTTGAATTTTAAATGTGGCTAGTTATAGGTCGTTGTTGGGTAGACTTTTTTTAGTTTGCTGCTGCCGCCGTTGCCAACGGCTACCTTGCTTTATCTATGTGTATTAAGTTTTTTCTCATTAGTCTGCTTAGTTCTTGTTTGCTGGAGATGTTAAGAAAATGATAGCTTAAATATTTTGTTCGGCTTCTTCTACCTTTCCTACTTAAATGCAACAAGTTTAACTTTGATAAATTCTGTAGGGCATAATTTTTTATTTTTTTTTTTTGGTTTTTGTTGGGGATAATGACCACCAGATTTAGCTTCGTTTATGTTCGTGTTATTAGTATTCAAATTTATATTAAATGGTTGTGTAAGTTTCTTGGTAAGAATTCATTATGCCCAGATTTGTGGTTGCAGCATGGTTGAAAATGATTTTGGTGTGTGTTGAAGTTTACTTTTGGTAATTACATATTATCATTGGGTGGTTTGAAAATATTTTTCTTATAATAGTTAAGTGTGATCATTTGTTTTTCTTATGAAACCATAACAAATTATATAGAATCTTTTTATAAGGAAAGATGGAGGACTAAGTTAGGTGTAAAAAAAGGTTTTTAAGCCAATTATATCATTGTAGAAAGAAATAAGAAAAATTAATTTATAGAAGAAAATTGTAGGTAGAAAATTGTAGGTAGAAAACTGTTGGAATAAAAGCATCTGTAGCAAATCATAGCAAAAAACTCATAGGTAAAGAATCGTAGGTAGCGAAATATTGGAACAGACTATTAGGTAGAAAACTACAGAAAGAAATTGGCAGTTATAAAAATTTGGAAATAGAAAATCATAGGAAGAAACTTAAAAGTGGATAATTATGAGCATAAAATCATAGAAAGGTTGAAACTCATTGGTAGAAAATCATAGGAAGAATCTTAAAAGTAGAAAATTATAGAAGGAAACTAATATGCAGAAAACCATGGAAATAAACTCATAGATAGAAAATCATAGAAAGAATCTCAAAGGTAGAAAATCATTGGCAGAAAATCATAGGTAGAAAATCATAGAAAGAAACTTTTATGTAAAAAATTATAGAAGGAAACTAGGAAGCCAGAAACCATGGAAATAAATTCATGATTAATCACTTGTAGGTAAAAAATCATAGGAAAAAACTCAAAATTACAGGCAGAAAACCATAGGTAGAAAATCATGGGGAAAGCTCATAGATAGAGAATCATTGGAAGAAACTTATTTGTAGAAAATTATTGAACGAAACTTATTTGTAAAAAAATCCATGAAATTTACTTCCTCAATAAATACTCATAGGTAGAAAATCATAATAAGAATCTCAAAGTAGAAAATCCTAGGATGAAACATATATGTAGAAAATTATAGAAAAAAACTAATATGCCAAAAACCATGGGAATAAACTCATTAATAAATATTTATAGGTAGCAAAATCATAAGGGAAACTCATATGTTGACACTAATATCCAAAAAACCTTGCGAATATACTCTTAAGTAGATACCCATAAGTAGAAAATCATAAGAAGTAACTCATTGATAGAAAATCGTAGGTAAAAAATTATGGAAAGAAAATCATAGGAAGAAACTCATAGGTAGAAAATCAATAGGAAAAAATTCAAAGGTGGAAAATCATAGATAAAAAATTTTGGTAGAAAATCATAGAAGGAACTTATAGGAAGAAAGCCGTATGTGGAAAATCATGGAAATAAACTCATGAGTAAATAAATAGATAGAAAATTATAGCAAAAACTCAAAAGTAGAAAATAATAAGCAGAAAATCATAGATTGAAAATAATGGCAAAAAACTCAGTGGCTCAGAAGCTCGGAAGAAGAAAATCGTAGACAGAAAATCATAGGTTAAAAATCTAATAGGTAAAAAATCATGGGTAGAAAATCGTAAGCAGAAAATTATGGGAAAAACTTCTATGTAGAAAATTATAGAAGGAAACTAATATGTAGAAAACCATGAAAATAAACTCATAAGTAAATACTCATAGGTAGAAAATCATAGCAAGAAACTAAAAGGTAGGAAATTATAGGCAGAAAATCATAAACGAAACGACCGTTTTCTTTAGAGAATCGTTGACGAAACACTTTTTCAACATTTTCAATGTTCGCGCACCATTAAATTCGTTTTTTACTCAAATACAATTCAATAAAATTTTTAGAAATCGCCAACACACACAGAGATAGATGTGCTCTTGGCTTCGTAACTTTTGCAAATTTCAAGCTATGACGCTAAGATTTAAAGGGAATGTCAATAACAGATGCACCAACTTAACAAAAAAACAGAACTCAAATCGGAGCGATGGAAGCGCCACACAGTTGTTATTCCGGGAACTTTTTGATCAAGGTGATATGCAATTTATTTTGATCATTCGCACTGTTGAACTGGAAAAAATAAGAATTTGTGCTTTTGATAGCAAAAAAATCAAGTACTAACATAAAATTTTTTCAATTCCATAAATTCTTCATATGGAAACAGTTAACTATTATATGACAAATTTTGCAGTTCTAAAATATTATGCATATTTGAAAAAAAAACCAGAAAAATCTTGGTCAGCGAAAAGGAAAAATTCCTTACAATTCTTTCGCTTCCATTCTACTTTTTATTGCAATAAATACACAAATTCTTAGTTTTGTCACTAACATATTTAAAGTGCAAATCATTTTTTTCGACATAACTAATATTTGTTACTCATACGCACTGGTGAACTAAGTTTAGTATCAAAGAAACTCGTAAAATAGTTCTTGAAAATTTAGTTTATTTATAATTTCAAATTGGGCATCTATTCTACATGCAATAAAATAAACAGCTTCCAAATATTACGTATATTTTAAAAAATGCCTAAAATTTTTGACCAGTGAAACCCAAAAAATTTATTTCTACAAATGTTAGCATTTTTTTTACTTTCTCTTTTCATTTCTCTTCCAGATAGCACACAAATTATTTATAATACAATAAAAAACTACATGCGAATCATGTATAAATAAAACTGAAAGTACACAGATATATCTAACTTTCAAAGTCATTAATAAAATTATGTTACTCATACGCCCTAGTGTATAAAAAACCATGAAATTTAGAATTTGCAAACAAGACGCAAATAGTTTGTTCCATACCATTTAAATTTAATTTGTTAACATGTATAATAAATTAAAAATTAATTCTAAATCTAATTTTTAAATGAAAAATTCCACCAGCACCACATAATTTGGTTACTCATACGCCCTGTGGTACAAAATACAATTTCAAAAATAATCCATAGTAGAAAGAAAAAGAGAAAATTTTAAAGAATTTATTTAGTAATCATTGTTCACAAATCAAATACGCTTTTAACCCTAACAATATGTCAATATAATTTGCATATTTATAAAACCAAAAAACCAAATCTAAAAAAATACACAAACAAAAGGCACAAGAGAAAATTTGTCTCGCTCTCTAGTAGCAAAAAAACAAAAAAAAATACTATAATTAAACTTACCGAAAGCATCGATGTGGCTTCTTTCAACAGTTGTGGTTAATCCAAACACAAACAGCATCATTATGTATTCCAGCAACATTTCATGCGAAATTTTACGTATTCAAAAGGATATCACAATAATAAATAAATAAAGAAATAAACAACAAAAACTCACAATAAAAAAACAACAACAAAACACGCAAAAAAAAGTATAAAATAAAAAACACCAAAACGGAGAAGGAAGAAATATAATGAAATGAGATGAGCTAAGCTAAGCACAAGGCTGCGTAGTAGAAAGGGTTTTTTAAAATCCAAAAAAGAAAAGACAAAACAGTCAGCCCGACAGACGAAACGGCAACGGCAGTAGAATGTTGTTTTTGGTTCGTAGAACGTTGCGTGGAATTCTTGTTGTTGAATCCTTGTCGTTGCTCTAGTAATTGTATGCTGTTGCTACTTGCTAAACTGGCTTGGTTTCACTTGTTTATGTGTGTGTTTGGTTTTTGTGTTTTCTTCTTTTTTTTGTTTGTCTTTTTTTAGAATCGCAAATATCTATGTACAATTAAATGAAACAGCAAGAGACAATGTGGCTACTGCTTTCGCTTTTTGTTTGATTATTTGCTTGCTTGCTTGTTTGTTTGTTAAGTCAGTTCAGTTTAAACAACAACAAAATAGAGAAGAGTGAATTAGTATAATTAAAAACCACAATTGCTGCAAGCACATTGAATCAAGAGATGACTGGGCAAGTACCAAGCACGTTGATGATAACAACAACCGACGATGATGACGAGTATAAAGATAATAACTGAAAATATCAGTGCCTGAGAACTAGCTATGGCAATGAATAAAATTTAAGAGCTCAAATTTCGCTGTTGCTAGTTGTTCTTTTTGGTTCTTGTTGTCGTCTTTGTGGTGATTGCTGTTTTATGCTGCCTTAATTTGATGATAACTATTCAACGGTCGCTTGCTCACTTGTTTAGCTTTTCGTTCTTGTAAATTTTACTTATCTCCGATTTCTGCTATTTTTTGTTCACATTTGATACTTTTTTCTGTATTATTTTACACTTTATACTTTTGATTATAATATTTGCAAATTGAATTTTTTGCAGCTAAACTTGCATTGTTTTGAATTTGTCGTAGTACTTTGGTTTCAAATAATTTGATTTTTATTTATAATGTAATAAAAATTCATATTACACATAAGTGACACTGAGCTTCACCCTGGAATAGAGTCTCACACTGAGTCGCACACGTTATGTACTAGGTAGTTTCAAATTAGACTAAGCTCTAACTCACTGAAGCACTTTTCACACTTGGCTCTTTACTACCAGAACACAAAAAACCCAAAGATAATATTCTTTGGGTCTATTTTTTTTAGATTTTCTTATATTATTTTACGTAACTTTCAAACTCAACAGCAAAACATTGACTACATTGCCGAATTGTATACTTCGGTTTTGCCTTTTTTGCTTGTTATACACTTGCTACTACTTCACTGTTTCATTTTTTTATTCGTCATATATATATGGATGTGTGTGTGTGAGTATAATAAAATTATTTTTGTTTACCGCGAAATTACTTGACTGTCCTTTTTCCAAGCACGTACACTGAACAACTAAATATATTAAAATCATCTAAAAGGATTTAAGTGTGTGTTTTGTCGTTGTTCGCAATAGCTGACACTATACTATGCCCATACACAACAAAAAATCTAGTATGCATTTAGGGGCAGGCGCGTTCACAAACCTTAACTCTCAATTCTAGATGTAAAGAAAAGCTTTTATAGACGAAACAGTTTGGAAATGAAACTCCTAAAAAGAGAGAAAGTGAGAGTGAATAAACCATAGAGCAAGAGAGAGTAATTCTTAGCAATATGTTTAAAAAATCCAGTACTTCTTGCATAGAAACATGTTGCTGCAACAGTTGTACTGACACCATATATTTATACACTCATTGAATGCAACAATGTTTCAAACGCGCTGTAGTCAATTGAAGTATTTATTTCTATAATGAAAAAATTTTAATATCATACAAAAATATTTTTGTTCTTTATTTACTCTAAAAATTTTCTTGCGTTTTACATAAATCTACAACAGGAAAGGTGACATTCATGCAAACGTCGGTCGATAAAAAAAAAAAAAAAACTTTTTCAATTTTCATTTCACTTGAAAATTCTGCATTGTATCAACACAAGCATGTTGGTCTTGTTCTTTTGTTATTTTAGTATGTCAACATACACGTGGCGCCGCATAAATTATTATACCGAAAAAAAAAAAAACAGAAAAGGATATGCAAATGTATTTTAAAGATGTCTAGCACTCTAGTCACTCTAGCTGCTGAACGCATAGAAAAAACATAGTCAATTTAAATTTTCATTCATTCATTCATATATTATTTTTTTAGCATACGAAATTTCATGTGCTAGTATTTCTTTGTTATGCGACAATAAATACATATATTATTTTAATAAGGAACATAAGCTCATATACACGATAAAGCGTTTTTGTTTTAGTAGTTGGAAAAAATTTAAATTCAGAAAAAAATTGCAGAGCTAATAATGTATGGATGCATACGTAAATTTTGAAATACGGACAAACAATACTTAATGAACTAAAATAATTTATGACAAGTCTTGAAAAATATGGCGGTATATATCGCTACCTTAATTTGCTAAAGACTTAACTTTAAATTTTTCAATATCCATTTTTGGTGGAATAAGATAACATCTGGACTAAAAAGTTTGGTTACATATACCGAAAGCTTACGGCCTGTTCTTTCAGTTTAAATTACAAATTCTGGAAGCAGTACTCTACATATCAAAATGCTTTTTGCTTGTCCTTTAAAATTTAAAAAAAGCGTGTTAGGGCCTTAGCAACTTCAGGCAGCGATATACTCCAGCGGATCCAGACATTTTCAAAAGGAAGGATTTTTTTTTCTCATCTCTTTAAAATTTGTTTTTAGTTTATGTTCAACGATCCGAACATTTAAAGCATTCATCAGTAAAAGGAGTTTATCTACGAACCCCTCCCCTCTCCCTTCTAGGACCCACTAGCGTATACGAGTATAAATACATATGCCCATCGGAATACTTCAAAATTCGCAAGGAAGTCATATAAAAATTTACGCGTCGCATAGTGATTTGATTCCATACAGCGATAGGATAAAATTAGAAGGAGGGCTCTGATTTTAATGAAATTTCATGTGGTATGAAATCGCTAAACTCAAATCCGAAATCAGTTTTAATCAGTATGTTTAGATTTCGCCACAAACTAACATTTAAAAAAATGTTCGTCATATTTGGTAAGCTGAGAATGAGAGAATGGACAGTTTGATTAGTAATGCTGATTGATATTTGCCTTTTCAGAAAGTTAAACACTTTTTATTGGAATCTTTAATGTTGTAATGAATGTGATATTAATGAATGTAACTTCTGAATTTTTACACTTTTAGTCATTTTTCAGCATGACTGCATACTTTTAGGGTTAACAAAAAAGTTTTGTTCCAATTTTTGTTCAAAAAATCATGTTCAGACCTATTTTATTTCCGAAAAGCTGAAGAAAGCGGAAGTTATTTTTGTGTATACCGATAAAGGAAGGTGCCTTCTAAAATTGAGAAAAAATCCAGGAACATATTTATACATATTTTCTCTGCCAAAATTCATCAATTTTCAGTTTTCGTATTTTCAAAAATTTTTAGCTTTTTAAACAATGCAGAATTTTTATCTTTTCGAATTTTGATTAAAAATGAACATTTGTAGTATTCTTGATAAATTGAAAATACAAAACTAGAACATTTGGCAGGATATCATTAAAAATTTATTTTTCCGATGTATTTTACTCAAGGGACTGAAAAACTAAAATCGAACGATCTCATATTTTAGTGAAAAATTTATTGACTTTGAACTGCGCTTGTACCCAGACTAAAGTTTATTTTTCGGTAAGATTTTTTGGAGTTTGCTTAGATGGAGTATTATCTTTATAAATTATAAATTCTTTGAATTTTGTCTATGAGACGAATCAATCAAAATCACCTATTTGTATACACTAATAAGAAAATTGTAAGATTTAATACAGATTTGATACAAATTGTTGTTTTTAGACAAAAATTTTGCCCAGGGAGGGAGAGGGAGGGGAGATGTAATTCTTCCCTACGCCCAGATTTTGTGTTCTTCGCAAGAATTTACAAGTCTCTGTTAAACAGCAGTGGTGTGAGGTGCATGGCTTTGCAGCCAAGTTGTTATTTTGCTATTTTTACTATAAAAATAATTATATAGAATATATATTTGCATATGACAATTGCACACGATTACACGCTAAACAACATATGTTCACATACACCTGGCATTTTAGCTTAAGGTCATATGCACTCATGTATAAAATTAATATTATTAATTTAAAGTATTAATAAAAAACAAAAAACAAAAAAAAATATTTACATTGACCTGTAGTTGAGAGATTATATATTTATAATTTATTCAAAAAATTACATATTTAGCTTAAAGCGGTTTTAGTAAAGTTTGCAATGCTTGACAGTTTTCCATAATATTTATTTAAAAAAAAAAAAACAAAAACAGAGAAAAATGTGTAGTAATTTAAATTGAAAATAATGACTTTAGTACCCGTATAACATAACAACGTATAACATAACAATAATAATTCATTGACTCTGATTGGGTGTTATACTTCATACTACTAGAAAATTTCATAGTGAAGTGGTGACCTAAGTATGCTTTACTTACATCAAACAATAATTTTAGTGTTATGTTAGCTGACTTATTTGAAATGCTTTGCAAAGCTATAGGTAATTTCAGAATAGGAACAGAGTAGGAGGCAGTTGAAATTTGTTTTAAATATAGGGGGTTGTAGTAGCATTCAAGAACTGACCGAACTTCAATAATTAAGCACTCATAATTAATTTTACCGAAGCAATTCACTGCTTTATTTCTTAACTTGATTGAAAAACATTGCAGCTATTTTGTATTTTTTTTATTTCTTCTCAATAAAAACAAATCATGGAATAACATTTCTATATCATATTGCTACATTTACAATGCACATAAATCAAGATTATTCTGGAATCTGTATTATACATTTCTGAGAAAGTTTTGCATATGAAAAACATGCATGCAAATATCATAATTTTTATTTATTACGAAATTAAATTTGATATATTTTAGTGCACAAAAAAAAAAAAAATAAAATGCGAGCACTTTAATATACATTCAAGTATGTATTTGTAGCTGAAAACAAAAATATGTCATAGAAATGTAAATAGTAAATGAATACAGAGAGAAAGAGAGAGATGAAAGCAACGAGCACGTCAGCACACAAACACCCATTTAGCAATTTTGACACGCTGACACACATCCAAACATTTGAAGAGAAAATCGAAAAAAATTCTCAAATGGAAATTAGAGCAAGTGAAGTGTGAATTCAGACGAATATGCATTATAATATAAGTGTATATGTATATATGTGAGTATGTTTGTGTATATGTTCAAAGAAAGAACATTTCAAAAGAAAACTCAATAGAAAATTGGTAAAATTATATTTAAAAAAAAAAAAAAAAATTAAAAGAAACAAAAATAGATAGATACTTTTTTGCTTCAATAAATATGTGAAATATGTATATATTGTAAGTCTACTCTTCAATTTAAGATATATACATATGTTCGAAAGAATTAATATGTCAAAAATATTTGTTGCTATCAAATTGTTTTACAATATATCAATATGCAAAAAAAGAAAAATACTTTATTCATTGAGCGCGCCGTCATACATAGTTGAATTAATGTCACTCTTTTTTTCTGTTTTTGATCTCTCGTCAGATATAAAATGTATGATATGGCATATTTATATACATATAAATACTTATACATATTTTTCCGATATATGTATGTATGTGTGTGTATTAGTGTGTAAAGAAAATTTTATAAGCAATGCAAAAAATATCAGCAGTCAATTTATATATCATAAAAGTAAGTGATTGAGAATGAGGCGGAGAGAGAAAGAGAGAGTGAAAGAGAAGGAGACTGAAAAAAAGTTAGAGCACAGTAAATGTCAAAAAAAAAATTCAATTTTTATAAATCAGTTTATTTCAATTTTATTCTTTTTTTCTCCTCGCGCTTCAATTTCAATTTCACTTGTTTAATGCAAGAATATTAAAATAAAACAACAACAAAATTTATAAAAAAAAAACTGAACTTCGCAAGAAAAAAAATTCAAAAATTCAATAACCCAATATTGTAACGTTAACCTAAATATGCAGCAAATCAAGTGGAAAAAATTCGCAGTATGCTTTTAGGCGCTCGCCCAAAATAAACTCAGCTTATCAATGCAAAATAGCAATACATACAAACACATAACAATACAAATAACTAAACAGAAAAACGAGGGTGAATATGTTGAAGCAGGCAATGAGATAGAAGAAAAAGAAGAAGCAGCTACTGAAATCGAAACAACACAAAAATTGTTTATCGTTTATGTACCTACTTACATATGTATATGTGAGTGAATGTGTGTGCGTAATAGAGGTATTCTTGTATGTAGGAAGGAGTGATATTTCCAATAACAAGCATAACAGTTTGAACATATACCCACACACACACAAACACACACATAAAAAAACACGCTAACATGAATATTTGAACTAGAAGCGAGTTTATTTTCAATTTAAAAAAGCACCACCAAAAAAAAAAAAAAATAAATAAAATAAAAAACTTTACATATTTTTAGTGTCACGCGAATGTCGCACACTGTATGTAGGTAGATATGAGAGCAAATACATATGTGTTAGTCTCTTTAGATACACTGCGGCACGCATATTGAGAATAAGCAAAAGAGGGTAAGAAGAAGAACGAGAGTGTGGCGTAGTTTTTTTTTTTTTTTTAAGTGTTGAGAGCAGGAGACGACGGCAGTTTAAGGTGAAAAATCAGAGTATAGAAGGCATACACACATAAAAAAACCATCGACATGCACTCAGATCATGGGTTCAATAGTTGCTAGTCTATTCCCGCGAAACGAAAACCTAGAAAACACAATCCCGCCAGTTACAAATGAAGAAGTGCTCTCAGCAGCAACAAGGACAAAACTTCAAAAAGCACCGGGTCTAGACGAGATCCCAAATATTGTTTTTAAAGCTATTGTTCAATGAAACCCGGAAATCTTCTGCAAATTGTACACCACTTGCAGACGTTTTCCTACTCCATGGAAGCGACAGCGTTTGGTGTTTATCTCAAAATGCGATAAGCCACCCGAAAAATCGTCTTCATATCGACCGTTATGTGTGCTAGGCACTGCAGGTAGAGTTCTCGAAAGCGTTATATGGTCCCGTCTAGAAAAATACACCGAAAGCACACCAGAACTTTTCAACCGTCAATATGGCTTCAGAAAAATGTGAAGCACCATAGATGCTATCGATGCCGTTTGCAAACTGGCATACTATACTACACCATCTCGGCAGGTGTTCCACAAGGATCTGTGCTAGGACCTCTACTGTGAAATATCATGTATGACGGAATATTGAGACTATCATTCCTACCAGGAGTAAAAGTAGTGGGGTACGCAGACGATATTGCGATAGTTACAGTGGCGAAACATATCAAGGAAATCGAGGCGATTACTAATAAAGCGGTGGCCACAATAAACCAATGGCTAAAATCAGCTGGTCTTGAATTAGCTGCAAAAAAAACGGAGGTGGTACTAACTAGTAGTCGAAAGGTTGTCGAACATGCGAATATACAAGTAGGCAACCAAATAATAAAATCGAAGTCGTCAATTAAATATCTGGGTGTGATGATAGACAACAGACTGAACTTCAGAGCTCACTTGGTCTATGTTAAAGAAAAGGCGTATAGTATCCAGGCAGTGCTGTCTAGAATAATGCCAAACATTGGTGGACCAAGGTATGGTCGAAGGGTGTTAATTTCTAGAGTAGTAAGCTCAGTCTTGCTTTACGCCGTAGTGCCGCAAGAAACTGTCACGTGTATACAGGCTGAGCGCTCTAAGAACAATAAGTGGTTTTCAGACAATTTCGGAAGACGCGGCATGCGTCGTAGCTGGTATGATACCGATCGATATACTAGCGGACGAAATGAAACGAGTCTATTGCAGAAGGAGCGGAAATCAGTTGCAACAAGATATTCCAGGCATCACGAACGAAGAAAGGCTAGCATCATTAGCCATTTGGCAGAATAGATGGGAGAACTGGACACCATGGGCTCAGATATCACCTAAGCAAAATAGGTCTGTCCAATGAGACAGAATGTCGTCTATGTATGGAAGATGACGAGACGACACTTCACATTCTGTGTGAGTGTCCGGCCTTGGCTCGGCTCAGAGGAAGAATCTTTGATTACTCGTTTTTGACGGCTGATCACATGAAATCTTCTTCAACGAAAGATGTCTTGACTTTTATTAGGTCAGCCGAACGTCTTTTGTCATAAAATGGGGAATGGCACAAAAGATCTTTTAGGTCGCAGTGCCTGCCTGGTTGGGCTCCTCTAATAATAATAATAATAATAATGGGAGAACTCATCGAAAGGCAGGTGGACGTATATACTTATCCCTAAGATTGAAACGTGGATAAATAAAAAATATAGAGAGACAAATTATCATATAACCCAGTTTTTAACGGGTCATGGAGGGTACAGAAAGTATCTGTACAGATTTAAGCATGACGACTCCCCACTTTGTCCTATCTGTAGGGACCAAGAGGAAGATGTAGAGCACGTAATTTTCAACTGTCGGCGTTTCAGCCCAACAAATATGACGTTGCCAAACCCATCACGCATTATAGAGTGTATGATCCAGTCGGAGGAAGACTGGTCAGAAATAAGTGGGTTCATCACGAATGTGCAAAATGACCTAAGGAGAATTGAACGTCTTAGGAGAGCAGACTTGACAAATACAGCCTAAAGGCTAACCAGCCCCGCGAAGTAATACCTAACGGCAGTACCGCGGGGATACTGGTTGACGAGCACGGGAGTGAGGTTTAGTACGTAGGTGCATTACTGAGCAGATCCAGTCAGTATGTGAATCGTGCATGCCAATAGTACGGACTACTGGTATCTATGAAGATTCCGCACCTCCAGAGCGCATCCAAAAAAAAAACATATAAAATACCTCGGCATCCTACTAGATCACAGATTAAACTTCAAAGAACATGTATGGTGTGCACGCCTACCTGGTGGTCAAGATTGATGCCAAATATTGGCGGACCTCAGCAACTCATAAGGAACCTGTTGGCTACTGTAGGTAAATCCACTTTGATGTACACCGCTGCCATATGGGTTTCAGCAATCAACTGCACATCATATATGAAAGATGCCATATTGATGCACAGACTTGCTTCACTAAGAGTATGCAGCGCATTTCGGACCATCTCAGCTGAAGCTTCAGGCGTAATAGCGAACTGGTGGCGAATTAAAATTGAAGCGAAGATAGCTGCATCACTGCTTAACTTACGTAACAAAAAACATGGAGATCGTGAGCGTCTTACCTAGGAGAGTGGCAGCATAAATGGGACACCAAAACAAAAAGGCGGTGAGCTCATGCTCTTATACTGTGTATTAAACCGTGGATAGAGAGAAAACATGGAGATGTTAGTTTTCATCTTACACAGTTCTTGGGTGCTTTCGACAATACTTGTGCAAAAACAAGCCTGTTGAAGATACGTATTGTTTAATGTGCGATGACAAATTCGAGAACACTAAGCACATCCTAATGGAATGTGTAAGTTTTGAGTACGCTGGAAATGTTCTAGAGTAGAATGTGGGACAAAAAATCACACCGAGTGATCACATAAGCTACATGCTGAGCTCAGAAGAGGCATGAAATATTGGGAATGCTGCAAGTGCCAGAGCGAATAGATGAGCAACAACAAAATCCTGCTTTGCGAAGGAATGCCTCAGCAGGCGGTACCTCTAGGGCCAAACCGGATAGAGAAATTCAAGAGGTGGCTTTATCACGTAAGCACACTAGAGTGTTAAACGTGCATGTTGTACAGCACGGACTGCCAATATCTATGAAGATTTCTGCTACCTTGTCGTATATAAAAAAAAAAATTAAAAACATAACAAAGCAAAGCAAATGTAAAAAACAATCTTTCGTTATTATTGCATACGCACTATTCTCCTTGTGCTGTTGCATTGTAGTTGTTGCTCAGTTATCGGTGCTTCGGTTATGGCTTCGAGTTTGTTGTTTTTATTGTGCCTGATTTTTTTTTTTTTTTTTTTTTGAGTGTTGACTGCTTCCAATATTGTTGTTTCTTGTTCATGTTATTTTTGTGTTACGAAGCAAGCACAATTGAGTTAAAATAAACAAAAACATATATACCTTATAAGTTTTGCCTAAAACAGCATAAAAAAAACAACAAAAACATCGTGAACAAACATAAACAATAACATCGAAAACAACAAGAAGTTATAGTATCAAAATAGCATAACACTCACGCCCTCACACCCATACATACAACATATGCCATGTGACATTTCTGCAAAACGAATAACGTGTTGGGTTGTTGGTTTTTTCCTCCCCTTTTCCTCAAACAAGCAATAAAAAGAAAAAAACGAAAGAGTTAGCGGAAATGCGGTGCGTGTGCGGATGCGGCTGTGCGGATATGACTGCGGATATATCTATGTAAAAATGTGTGTATACAGAAATCAACATTCGCAATTTGAAAATCAATCGTTGAATTATGTGTTGAATTTATGCTTCTGCTTCAAATCTACCTTTACCATTCCTACGTGGGTATGCAATGAAAATAAATAATAATAATATCAGTTTTTTTTGATAAACTCCATTTGACAGGCTGAGAGGAAAAGCGGGCTAAAATTTATCTAAGAGCAAAAGTGAAATAATTTAGAGTGTCAGTGCAAGAATGGCATAAGTAATACGGTTTAGAGTGAAAATGAAACGCCTTAAAAGTAAGAGCAAAAATGGTATAACAATTCTTTCAGAGCAAGAACAGCATAGTTTTTTACTCCGTTTTCGCTCTGAAAATATTTCGTTTCACTTTTGCTCTGAACATATTTCGTTTTGCTTTTGCTCTTAAGTAAAATTATTCCACTTTTTTCTGAACGTAGAAGTTATACCACTTTTCCTCTCAGCCTCTCATTTGTTAAGCATTTTTATCTTTATGGTTATGAAAATATGTGCTTAAAACACAAAAAAAAAAAAAAAAAAAAAAAAACAATAACGAGTGCACTTGAAACTCTATGCGGAAAAAAGAGAATAACATACATTGATTTAAAAAATATCATAAGGATTGCGTCAAATAAAATTGCCCGCTACATTTCTTCCCATACTCTGCCATTGAATGATTCAAATGTCAGAAAATTTTATGTATCGCTTATGTTCAATAACAATTTATTTAACACAAAAATGGCAAGCGAACGGTGGGCGAGGAGGTGGGGACTAATCCAAAAACCATTTCCCACTTTAAGAAAGAACTGCATATTGCTCGCATGAAAGGTTCAGGCGAAGAAAGTTTTGACCATTTTGAAGAAAAATTCAAGCATACCGTAAAGTAAATTGGCTAGAAAGAGCAGATTGCTCAGGAACTTTCTAGCGCAGGAATAAGAATAAGGAAGCCGGAAGCAAAAAGTTCCGGATAGAAGCGCCGTCAAGAATGAAAACGCAAAACAACGAACTGAAAAGCTGAAACAAGATTTTGTTGAAAAATGCGACGAGTCTAACATTTCAAAAAGACTTTCGTTTTAAATGACTTTTCTCAGCTTCATGGGCAGGAATTTTTATACGGCGCGATTCTCGAGGAAATGTAGTGGGCAAATTCAAAGCCAAAAAAGATGACAAAATTCCCATTCCTTTTTTGGCAAGCAAGTTGCAGTTATGGCAAAAGGAGCTGCTCATTCGTGACAGCAGGTACAACTAACTGCGAAATATATGTGAAGGAACATGAAGTATCCACTTGCCACTACGGCAAAGTGGTCTTAGAGTTCCAATGGAATGAAGTGATTTTAGTGCCTAGAGAAGTCAGTCCACCAAACTGTCCAGAACTAAGAACGATTGAGAGATACTGGCCCTTAGCAAAAAAGGGAGATGAAGTTAACAAAAAAATGGCCAAAGGCCTTCAAGACTTTAAAAGAAAATGGTTTTCAGCAGCAGTCGGACACTACCATAAAAACATAAATGAACACGGTTCCTGAAATATGAAAACTTCGTATTAAAAAATAATAATTCTTGTTTTCTTATTTTTTTTTCAAGCATTTTTCGGATTACTGGTTCAAAAGATTTCATCATTTTTGCAGCGGACAATTATATTCGGCGTAGTCCTTAAATACAAACATTGTAGCGAAACCTTCTTTCTTAGGCTACAAAGATACCATTTTAAATTCATTAGTTCACAATTCTTTTAATTTTTATTATATATAAAAAAAATTACAATTCAGTTGCACAAATCTTTAACTTCAACTAAGAAAAACAATGCTGGGGCGATGTATGTATCGCTGCTGTGCAAAGTATGAAAAACAATACTGGGGCGCTGTCTGAAACGTTGCTGTACGTAGTATAAGAAGCAAAGATGGGGCGCTGTCTGTAGCGCTGCTGTGCGTTGTTTGAGAAACAATGCTGGGCGTAGTGTGTGAATAACAGTGTGGATGCGCTCGTATAGCGATGGTATCGCCCTCAGTCCGTTGTCTTTCTCCTGGGGACCAAGTCGGCTTACTACCATCCATTTCAATCAATCAGGAAGCTGTAATACATCATGGATGGAGAAAAGACCAGGCGTTTTCCTATCTTGGTTCGTCTCTGGATCACTGGGAAATGTCCGTCATGGGATTGAGGATTTGCCCTACTGGGTTATCTTGTCACTGGGTCGCTGGTACACAAAAATTACTCACCCGCACGGCTTGCCCTTAGGCAGCTGTTCCTTAGAGTTGTCTTCTATCCACCACGAGAGCTGTCGGCACAATGAGAGGAAAAATACTGCTGTGTTCGCTGCTTTATAGCCAGTTCTTCTTCTTCCTTTTTCTTTTCCAGTTGCGACTGAAAAATACGATGTTGTATTTTTTGTCACCAAAATTTGATCATCATAACGTCAATATACATATATAGTGGCCACCCCGGCCGGCAAACGACTTTCTGAAAAATTGTGTGTGTAAATTGTGTATTAACGAATACAAGGCTGAAGTGAAACTTCTTGTGAACTCAACGAAACACAAGCAAATAACAAGCAAATTAAATTTTTCAATCGCTAAATTTTTTACTTCATTGGCTTGTGTTTTTTAATTTCTTTTGCTTGTTTCATTTAGTTCACAAGAAATTTCACTTCTGCCTTGTGTTCGTTAATACACAACTAATTTTTTTTTTCTTTTTTTGGATTAATTCTTGAACAAAAATTGCAACTCTGTACCGGTAATGTCGATGACAATTGTAGCGAACTCTTTTTTGTGTGCGACATCTTCATGTAATTCCTTGGACATTTGCACCATCTGTGTGTGAAATGTATAACTGTCATAAGCTTTAAGATGGCGACGCTATACATTGCTCTTTCTGCCATAGGCGTGTGTGTATGTGTGTAATTAAAATGTTATATTAAATTAAAACTATTTATGAATCGTTTATTATATAGTTTGCTCGTGAATTCAGTTAGGGAATATTGATATTTAGCCCCTCATGCACATTGCTCAACAAAATTATGTCACATCCGGTTGGCTTTACTCTAGGACAAGAGAAAAGAAGTTTCACTTCTCACAAAAATATTCTAATTCATCTGAAACTTGCTATTTGGAGAATTTTGGCATCGCAAAATCCGAAATATGGCGGACGAATTTTTGAAAAATTAGCTTAATTCGTTTGAAACTTGTAACTCGGGGGTTTATGGGGTCGCTTAATCCGAATTTATAAAGAACGACTTTTTGAAAAATTGATCTAGTTCTTGTTACTCTTGTTACTCGGGGGTTTTAGGTTCGAGTCATCACTTTTCTAAATGTTATTAAATTACAAAATCTAAATACCTATATTATTATATATTTTATATTTATGATTACATTTGTCTAGAAGTTAATATTCAATTGTTTGAATTTTCTTTATAGATTTGAGTCCCCCCAAATCCCCCGAATAACAATTTTGAAAAGAATCAGATCAATTTTTCAAAAATTTGTCCGCCATATTGGATCTCACATTCTAAATTTATAAGTACTGTTTGCCGATTTGCACTCAGCAACCCCCGAGTGTCAAGTTTCACGACTTTTATAAAAACTGTATATTGCTAGTCATTATAGTGGCCACCCCGGTACTCTCTTATACACTCCCTCATTATAGCAATGCCTCTCATCCAGCCCTCTTTTTTCTCTCCTCGCAGACTAGAAACCATTATCCTCTCTTTTTATTCTTTTGAGCCATTTGGTAAAAGTAATAAGTAAGTAAGTAAGTAACTAAGTAAGTAAGTAATAATCCTTTTGTTCCAAAATAATAAAAAAATGAAATACCCATATATGTATGCAATTATGAAATCTCCATGCATGTGTGTCTCTTTATATAATATGTAATAAATAATAAGTTTATTTAAATACCAAAAAAAAAACTAACAATAAAACTCAATATTCAATTACCAAATTGCAAGTATAGCATACAACTAAAAGCTTTCAACTTTAATACTAATAGAGAAATTTTTTTTCCTAAATTTTTTTTTTGAATGTGTTTGTGAATTTCAAGGAAATTTCAACAATTTTCAACATTTTTGAATTGCAAAGAAACAAAAAAAAAAATAAAAACCAAACCAAAATACTTAACAATATCAATGATGATATTATAGCTGCATACTTCTGGTTCATACTTACACTAAACGAAGCAATTTGCATACAAAAAAGTTGTAATTTACAAAAACCATCAACGTTAGAATAACTAAAGGTATAACGAGGGGAAAAAAGAGGGAGCAAAATTTCAATAAACAAGAAGAAATTATGTAAGAGAAAATTGAATTTTTGCAAAAACTGCAAATTTTGCAAAATACTACATACAATTACCACTAGCTGTAGCTTATACTAATAACCACTACTTGGTCATTTAACAACATTTACATTTACGAACGTAGTTGTAAAATTGCATACATACAAACCTACATACCTGCTCAACACATGGAAATTGTTTGAAATGTAATGGTATGATAGCAAAAAATCACCAGAAAACTGCCAATTATGCACCATGTGCATATACCAACGTATACTTAATCAAGTATGTGATTGCACATTATACATTCACACAGAGACGAAATTCACACATATATGGATAGTGAAATACTCACACATACATATGTGCAATATATGCATAAGAATAAGCGAAAAAATAGTGAAAAATGGTAAAACAAATAAGCATATTAATTCAACCTTGGAAAAAGCAGCATACATATTTATGGCAAGTTGTTCTTTGCTAACTCAGAACCAGATTATGTAACTATAATTGTCTATTGAGTTTGCTGAAAAGCACAAAATCCAGTTTGATATATTCCCAAGGAATACAACTCAGTCAATCTAAATGATGCTGTGGGAGTTTCAAGTTCAACTTTATCACACTGAGGCTATATCCACTGGTCGAGCTGAGCTGATTAAGGTTACTGAAGTAACTAGGCTAATTAGCCTACCTGGTTTGGTTGAAGCGAATGTGCCGATTGGATTAACTAAGTTGGCTGGGCTGTTTGAACTGACTGAGCTAATTGACTGGTTTGACGGGGCTAACTAGGCTGGTTTTCCTGACAAGGGTAAATGGTATTCGACTGCATAACTTAACTGAGTGAGTCTATTGGGCTGACTGACCTGATTGAGCTAACTGATCTGGTTGGGCTGACTAAGCAAACTAGTCTGACTAGGCTTCCTTGGTTTGAATGGACTGATTGACCACTAACTGACAGCAAAATTTTCTCTAACAAGTAGTTTACTTTAGAAAGCATTTTTTTAAAGTTTCTTCAATCTTGGCAGTTCATATTTTTGTGAACTAATTATACCGTACAACAGAATGAGACTTTAAAACAGTATCTGAGTGGTAGACCAATATTTCTGGAGTATTTTCGGTCACTCTAATCACAGATCTATAAAAATTTTCTGACTGTAGCGCTGCGATGCGAAGTGCAGGTAACAATGCTGGCTGTAATGTTGCTGAACGTAGTGCAAAAAACAATGCTAGGACGCTGACTGTAGCGCTGCTGCGCGTAGTGTGAATAACAATGCGAGTGCGCTGGTGTTGCACTTCTGTGGTGCCAGATGTGAATAACAGTGTCGAGCGTAGTATGACTCACAATGCAGGAGCGCCGGTGTAGTGCAATGGTCAATACAGGGAAAATGCTGGAGTGCGGGCTTCGCATTGTATTGTCACTTTCTGTCCGTCATCTTCTAGGGACCAAGTCGGCTTCCTACCATTCACGTCGTTCAATCAGCAAGCAGTAACACGTCATGGCGGAGGTAAGACCTGGAATTTTGATGTCCGATTAACCAAGTAGGCTCACTACTATGCACGTCAAACAATCAGCAAGCTGTAACACGTCATGCACGGCATGGCATTTTTCTAGCTTGGTTCGTCTCTGGGTTACTGGGAGACGTCTGTCACTGGATTGGGATTTTACTACTTGGTTGTCCTGTAACTGACACCGCACCGCACGCGTTTTCACTAGGCAGCTATTTCCTCGCACGACTTCTTCTTATAACGAGAGCTATCGGCACATACAATCAGTTCTTTCTCATCTTGCGTTTTTCTAGTTCGGCGAAGTCGCGACTGGGAAGTATGTTGTTGTGTTTCTGTTGCTCTGCTGCCATTGGTCGTATGCTACAGAAACCCAACAAGCCATCGGGTGAATCGAGCTCCTATAGACCATTGTTCATGATAGATACTCTAGCAAAAATCTTGGAGCGGATTTTTAAAGACCGATTAGAAGCACAATATGGTTTCTCGAAGAGACGTTCAACAATAGACGCATTTATGAAAGGGAAATCCATTGCCAAAAAAGCTATACAATGTGAAAGGTGGCTCTATGGAAAAAAAGATTACTGTGCAGTAGTGACCTTAGATATAAAAAATACATTCAACTCGACACTGATTGTATATGCTGACGAAGGGGTCCGTTTTATATATCATTGCCAATTTTTAATACTTCATTCGGGAATTCATCTAAGCCAAGTGCTTTCTGATTACCGAAGGATATAACTGCTGTAAGTACTTCTTCTTTTGTTACCTCAGGGCACTGTATTCCGTCGTTACTAAATAGTTGCAGATTTTCTCTGAGCTTTTCATTTTATGTTGGGAAAAGTGTTTTGATTACTTTCTCCATTAAGATTTGACAAGAATGAGCTTGTGTTTTCTCACCTTAAAATCTCGACATTACAATTTTATATGCTTAACCACATGGGTTTCCATCAGTTTTATCGCACAACTATTTAAATGAGTTTGTTTTACTTCTCTTAATTGCTTTTTTAAGTTCTGTTCTAGCGCAGGTATACATACGATTCAGCCCAGCATATTCGCTCGTTCCAATTTTTCTTTGTTGTCTTCTTCCCGCCGAACAGCATCTCTTTCGCAGCTCTGCAATTCCGAAATTCCACCAGTAAACGGGTTTTAGATTTGGGTATCTCTTATATGTACCAAAAAACGTTCAGGGAGCTTTAAAATACTGCGATTTACACAAAATGTATCTCTATCGACAGAGAAAGATTTTACTTACATAAGAGATTATTTTTACACATCTTTTTATTATTTAGTATTTTTAATAATTTTTGAAATTCACGACACAAAAAAGAACTGAGGTTATCCCATAAAAGTCACATTAGTTTCGACGGTTATGTTTTGATTGTAAAAAATAGGTGTCAAACTATAGAGGAAAAAACAACAAAGACGTCAATGCCAAAATTATTGGGTTCGCATTTAATTCAAAGTTAGGAAAAAAAGTTCAAATTCATGTACACATATGTGTACGAAAATCCTGAGAGGGTTAATGCTGGTGTACTATTAAAAGATTCTGAATATTAAATGAAAAACAACTCTACTGTTAAACGATCCGGTACCTACTGTTTGAATGTTAAAACGAGAAACTATTCTAATGTTATTGTTGTTGTTGTTGTTACACATACACTAGCAGATCCAGAGGTTGAAAAAGGGGCGGAGAGGGTCGTTTTAGATTCATTTATTTGTTCGAAAAATCGTTTAAATAAAGAACAACGATTATAATGACTGAGAACGTAATCCAAAAAGAAGTTTTACATCTTTAGCTGCCTTCTACCTCCCTCCTTAGAACCACCAGTATTCATAATTATATGTGTGTGTGCATTGCTGAATGCTGTATTAAAGATTATTGACACATTCAACTGTTGATGTCACTTTTGATAGCACCAACAATAATGTCCAAGAACAATAGAACACAGAGTCATAACAGCAGCGAAATCAGCAGAAGCAGCAACACTCACTAACAGCAATAACAAAATCAGCCATAAAGGTGAATTCTTTGTTTTCTAAATATCTTCATACAAATATATTGAGCTTCATATTTTCATCGTTTTTTTTTTGGTATGTTTTTTTGTTTACTTTGTTTTTCTACTCGATTTTTTTTTTGCTATTTTTTTCAGTTTTTTTTCAGTTTTTTTTCAGTTTTTTTTCAGTTTTTTTTCAGTTTTTTTCCTTTTGCGTTCAATAATATCCTTTCAATGTTTGTTTGCTTCTTCAATTTGGACATTGTTTGCATACAAAATTGATAACGAGCGAGCATGTAGACACTTCCTTCCTTTAATAGCAGCAAACCTTACTCAACTACCAACAACCTACCACAACGAAACCGCTTTGCTTTTGATGCTGCTGCTGCTGCTACTGCTGCCGTCCTTCTTCCTTCCTTTCTTTATTCATTTGTATGTGTATGAGTCTGTGTTCTTGTTGCTGTTGTTATTGTATACTTGTATTTTTGTATGGATTATTGCTGCCAATAAGATTCCAATCAATTTTATGTTTGTACGTGTACAAAATTTTCAGTCTTCATCAGACACGAAAAGTGAAGGCAAACAATGTAAAAAAAAAAAAAAAATTAAATATATATATGAAAAAAGAAAAACGTTTCAGCTGTATATATGAGGTACAGCAATATCAGCAGCAGTTTCAGCATCAAAAATTGCTTGCCAGAAGAGTAAAATCTGTAACAGCAGAGTAAGAGCGGTGTAAACGTAGGAAGAAGTTGAAATTTATAAATTGCTTTTGACATTGCTTTCTTTTATGCTTGAGCTGTTTTTCTTCAATGAATGAGTATCAGGTATATACATACATAGAGATATATAAATCGGATATTGCTTTCATTGTAGCAAAAACATAAGGTATTTTTTGATATTTATGTACAAATTTTTTTAACATTTTTTTGTTTTGCTAGAAAATGAAATGAAAATAATTAACAATTTTGTATACTTTACTAAACGTAAACGTTGAAAAAAAAAAACAACAAATATGAAAATTTTCCAAGCAACCAAATTAACTTGCCAAAGGAATCAATACTAAATTTTTTTATTGGAATTTTTTTTTCTGGAGGCTGAATAAGATAAAGCAAAATTTTCGATATTCTATGAGACTAAAAACCAAAAACGAGATTTGGTTTTTGTCTGCTTATTAATATCGTAATGTGTGGTTTTCAGCATGTCAAATTCAATAAAATTTGCAAACATATTGGCAATTTCATATAGAAAATTTTATTTCTCTTGGAACGATCATGTTGAGGACCGGATTCGGAAGCCTAAGAGAGTTTTGTTTCAGTGTAGACGCGTTTGTGGTCTCAAATGGAGTATATCGTCTTAGGCCTCAAAATGAATCTACACTATGATGGTTAGACCTATCATTAATTATGAAGTGTATTCAAAAACCCAATGAGTGCGCTCGTGTAAACGAGCTTATACTGATGTGGGTGAGGGGTCACTCAGGTATAGAGCAAAATGAAACTGCTGATGAATTTTGTGGACAATAACCATGCATCGCCATTGGTGATGGATAGGTGGAGGGCATGTTAAAACAATGGATAAACTTTCAACGTCATAAAAGACGGCAGGAGGCCACTGACTGCAGTCAGGCAATGTCTGAAACATCGGCGCACTTACTGTACCAATGCCCAGCAAGGTTTGCAATCTTGGGTCATCGATACTTTGATGAATCAGAGATTGACCACCTGGCCTATAAGGATATGCCTACGTTTACGTAGGATGACAATACTCAGAGCATGCTCTTTTACAAGTGCTTAGAGTAGAAGCATCAGGCGGTAGGGGACGAAAGAGACGATCCGTCAAAGACAGCAAAATTTTTGGAAATATTTCAAAATATGTGGACATAACAATTTTGTATCGTTATATGAACGAACCTTTAAACTTTTTTAATGAACTGTCAATGTCAAAAGGTTAGCTAAAGTCAACATTTACATCATGGTTAAGTTCACGAACCAGCAACGTTTGGAAATTATTAAAAATTACCACCGAAGTTCTGAGTCGGTGTTCGCCACTTTAAGAACGTTTACTCCAAATTTCGGTCGTAATACTGTCATATTATCGTCAATCGTGTTATGTTGGAAGACAATTAGTGGCTACAATTGGATGAACTTGACATCAACGATATATAGTTTCAACAAGATGGTGCCACTTTATTGAAAGGCAAACTCAATGAACGTGGTATCTCGAGAAATGGTCCGGTGGAATGGCCGCCTCGTTCTTGCTATCTAACGCCATTGCATTCCTTTTTATGGGGCTATATCAAGTCACTGGTCTATGCCGACAAGCCAGCAACTTTAGACGAGCTCAAAGACAATATCAAACGCGAAATTGCCAACGTTCCGGTCGAAATGTGTGCGAGAGTGGTGGAAAATTGGGTCCAAAGAATCGATCACTGTAAACGGGATCTTGGTGGTCATATGACCGAAATCGTATTTCATTCATAAAATATAATGCTTGCACTACTACTACTACTACTATTATGACACAACAGCCCATGAAGGGCCAAGGCCGAGCTTTTCGCATCCATTCATGTTGTGTGAGTTATATTTATACACGAATGGAAGGGACCTACAGTTTTATACCGAATCCGAACGGCAAAGTAAAAAGCTTTTCATAGACATTTTTTTACTCTTGGAGGTTTGCCATTGCCAGCCAAGAGGTGGTGCCATGTAGAAAAAATTTTATTTTCTATTTTTGATTTTTTTGAGCGTGCCGAGATATGAACCCGGGCACCTTTGCGTAGCAGTCTAACACACTAACCACAAGGCTACAGCGACCACTGCTTGCACTACACCCACAATAAATTTTAACTCAATTTCCTTAATGGAAACTCCTTGACTTCCCCCTAAGTGGGGGAAGAAAATAACTTGAGAAAAAAATTGTTTTTGTACCTGGCTCAGGACCGCCTCAGCGACAAGGTGCCATATGGCGCCGCTAGGCATTACTGGGTTAAGCTAACAACGAGATAAAAGTGAACGATGATAACGAGGATGAAAAAAATTACCAAAAATTTTTTTAAAATTTTTTAAGTTAAAAAATAAAAAAAATCGAAATTTTTTTTTGTAAAAATGGATGTTTTGATGAAAAAAAATATGAACTGCATTTTTAATTTTTTTTTTTTTCAATTTTAAAAATTTTGATGTAGCAGAGCAAAACGGACCACGTATTTGGACTCAGCGACCCCCCATTATTCTAAGTACACTTATCCCGTCTCTGCTCAATTTGGCTGTTGAACAGTGTTATCAGTGGTTAGGCATTAAGAAATATTTTGATTAAATTTTAAGTTACTATTCTGCCGCATTAACCCTTCTTCTTCTACTTTCATCATGTTCCTTTTTTTTTAATTTCATTTATTCGTATACAAACAAAAACAAAACTGAGAAATATGTTAGTCATTAATCACTTTTTTTCAACTCTGTATTATTTTTTCTTAATTTTTGTATTATTATTTTTGTTAAATTACTGCTACCATTTACAGCCTGCAATTTTAAAATTTGCATTCTTTCAGTTCTTTTCCTCTTTCTTGCAGTCGTTTCCTCTCTTTGTTTCTTGCACTCTCCTACACTGTTGCTGTTTTTCTCTCTTCTCAACACAAAATTGGCACAATTACATGCTTTCTTTGCATTTTCTTACATTGCATTAGCTCTATGTAAGTAATTTCTACTTCAAATCATTTTTATCCTTTTGAAGTTTGTTTTCTTGTTTGTTTTTTTTATTTCACTTGCACTTCACTTAATTAAATAAACAAGCATACAAGTTTCTTTTCTTTTCTTGTTCTTTTTTTTTTTTTTTTTTTTTTTTGGTTGATTGTTTTATTATATTTTGCATTCATGTGCACATTTCCGTGTGAGAAAGTTAACGTTTTTTCTGCTTTTGCTTTTAGTTTTCACTTGTGTTTTTTTTCCATTTCTTTCAATGTAAATTGCTGTTTTTCTTACTTAAAAATGTTTGCATAAAAGCAAAGATAAAACAAAGAACGCTTTTATTACAATTTCTTATATACAGCTTTATTTCCCTACAATTTTATTTTGCGTGCATTCGTGATTTTGTGAGTTTGTATGCGCATTTCTTTAAATTGCCTTTTTCGCTCTTAAGTCAAACGTTTTTATTTGCTGTGGGAATGGAGCAAAAATTTTACTTAATTTTAACTTTTATGTTTGATTTTACTTTTCTAAAACATTTCAATTTTATTCGCTTTATGTATTCAACTTTTGTATAAAGCTGAGTGCGTGTGTTTTCATGCAAAATCCATTAGTGACCTACAAACAATATATGTAAAACATTCTCAAGTATGTATGTATATTTAAAAAATTTATGCTGTAGAGCAGTTATGGCCACACATATATGCACAATGATCGACTGAGCTCATTTTTGGTTCACGCTGTTGTGGAGAGAAACTAAAAGGAAGAGAGAGAAAGAGAGAGGGACATGCAAAAATGAAGGTGGAAACTATCACCAATATATTTAGAGTTTTACGAGCCATGTCTGTCTATTCAGGTGGAATTTTGAAATCGATTTTAAACTAACTTCCCGATGAGCTAGAGACTTGAAACTTTAAACATAGCTCACAACTGAATGACAATAGGTGTTTTTCTTTTTTAGCTCTGAGCAAAGCACGAGTTGTCAAAAAACGTAATCATGTTTCTTTTTAGCTCTGAGCACTCAGAGCAAACGTAATTTTTCTTTTTGTGCTCAGGCGAGCAAGAGCTGTTAAAAATTAATTTATCCATTTTGCACAATAAAAATCAAAACGATTGAAAAAACAACTATTCTTGTTAAAAAATAGTTATAATTATTAATAGCTCTTGTCAGACAGTTCGTGCTCTATGGGTTTTAAAATTGAATCAGAGTTCTCAGAGCATGCTCAGTGTGCTCGTGCTCTACTCTACTCCGTGCTACTCGAGTTAAAAAAGAAAAACGCCTAATGCAGTATAAAATATCTGAAATATATATAAATATAATATGACATAAAATATTAGTGTTTATTTATTTATGCACACAATAATTATAGTGCAGCATATTTTCAGGCTGTTGTATTAATATTATTATTATACAATAATTATAGTATAGCATACTTTCAGGCTGTTGTATAAATATTATTATTATACAATAATTATAGTACAGCACACTTTCAGATTTATGAAAAAATAAGAAGTACGGTGTTCGTAGATCAAAGTATTGCATTCTGTGTTGTAAAAATAATTTTTCGATCCGATCGTAGTTTTTCAGTACACTTTAAGATTCGGAAATACTTCAGTACATAAGCAAGATTTTTAGTACACTTTCGTACATCTAATTCTTTTTATGTGATATTATTTTTTTAAAAAAAATAAAACTGTACTGCTTTTCTTATTTGATTGTTATCGACTACACAGTTTAACATAGAAAATTTACAAGGGCTTATGCCTGTATAGTTGTTGGATTGGCAGTAAAAAATTTCACACACACAAGACTAAAAAGCCGAAAATAATAATTTAAATAAAAAAACAATTTTAATATCCCAAAAGAAAAATGAAATGTTTAGGAACGCTTAGCTCCTATAGGCTATAACTTCCAGAATACATGATTTCTTGCAATGCTTTTTACTTTGCACTACTTGGAAATGCAAAAATTTTATGCAATAACTATCGTAAATGAAAGATACATATTGGTAAGATATATACTCTACTATTTTCAATTGTATAATAACTTAAGCAAAGCTATGAGAGAAGAAATCTGTGCATTCCAAGTTCCTCTACATTTCAATTCATCTTTTTTTTTTGATTTTTTCATGATCGAACTCGTTTATGACAAATGCCATGCATTCCTCATATTCCATCTGGTTAATTAAAAAGTTTATATGCATTAGTGTTTGCACTTCCATAAGAAACTTTTGGGCACCCCTGAACTAGACAATCACTTTTTAAGGCAGAAAAATTCTGCGCTGTCTGCTCGTAAACCTTTGAGACTAACCTAGATACAATTTTTCATGGTATTGTATATCAGTGACTGAAGCACACTCCTCTTCTCAGTTGACATATTGTTGTTTTACGGTTTGAGCCTCTTTTTTTATTCTAAGGTAAGTCTATATCTACTGCCAATGGCCTACTATTATTTTTTTTGTATGTTTTTTTCTTCCCGCGCTTGCAAGGAAAATTTAAATTTTTTTAGTTATAATGTTCTTCAAAATTTAAACATTTTAAGTATTTTAATTAAAATTACAAATACTGAACTAATGAATTATGGATGTATTTAACTATTGTTTGATAACTTTATATTTATAATCAAAATGTATGCTAGCAAATACAAAAATATAAAATATTTTTTCTCAATAAAAAAAAGATGATAGAATTTATAGAAAATGTATGTATAAAGTTTTCTATATTTATTATTTATTTAAATATACATTTTGATTTTTGAATTTATTTATATTTTGTATTGCGTACCTACATTTCAGCTATCAAAAATAAACTTTGTGAGTTCTAAACAATCGAATGGTTTTTTTTGAAAAAAACAAGAGCAAAAAAAAGCATAAAGAATATTTACTTTTTTTACTTTATTTTATGCACAAACAATTTCTTCTAATAAATACAAAACCCACAAAAAACTAACACAACGAAAGAATTTGGAATGGCAATAGAAACAATATAACCAGTACAACACCAATATGTGGCAATATACTTTACAGCAACGACAACCCTCTATATCGATACCCTATGGTCAAGTTTAATGCTTTTCTATTTTTGTGCGTATTCTACGCGCGTTTTTTTTCTTTGAGTGATTGAAATTTGCTTCACGTCGCTTTACTTTAATGTAAAAAAGAAAAAGTTGTAGAAAATAATAAGAAACCACATTGATTTAAATTAAATCTTAAAATCTTTAATAAAATTTTGCGCGTTTAGTATCTTTAAACCACTGAAATCGCCTGGTATTTATGACATTTTTTCCACACTTCTTCAGAGAGGTCTTGATAATCTATCAGGTCCCCTATGGAAAATCACTAGAGGGCTAAGGAGGTCTTCATTCCGAAGGCGGGGAAAAAAGATCCTCTTCACCCGAAATCCTTCAGATCAATATGCGTAATGTCCTTAATTTTAAAAGCTCTAGAAAAGGTAATGGATAACTATGTAAGGGCCACGTTCGTAAAGAAGTTCCCGCTGCACCCATATCAGCATGCTTATAGAGTAGAAAGATCAACAGAAACTACCCTGTGTCACCTCAAAACTGGTGATGGAGTGTCTTGATAAACTAAATACGCTTGGGTTACATAATCGAACTTGGATCCTTTGGGTTCCGGGTCATATTGGGATTGAAGGGAATGAATCTGCGGATACATCAGCAATGACAAGAGCATCAACTCCTTTCGTAGGTCCGGAGCCATTCTGCGGAATAGGTAAAGGAAAGAAGAAGAAAGAAGAAGAAAGAAGAAGAAAGAAGAAAGAAGAAGAAAGAAGAAGAAAGAAGAAGAAAGAAGAAGAAAGAAGAAGAATTAAAAAAGAAGAAGGAAATCGAATTAAATTACACTGGGAACACAGATCAGGACTAGCGCATTCAAAATCACTATTATGATCCAATAAACTAAAACGCTTCATTACAGGAATTCTAGCAGGTCATTGTAGATTAAACTACCACATTTTAGTACAGTGCCCCGCACTTATGCATATTCGTAAAAGAAATCTGGGTGACCACCAAATACCAGATGATTATTTTAACTCAATAGAAGTAGGATCTATACGAAAGTTTCCATTGAAGGCCAGGCTTATGGAAATACTATAAGTCCATGAAAGGGTACAATAGATCTGAAAGGTCGCAGTGCGCTATCCCAACAACAATAATAATAATAATACAATTTTAGAAATACCCAGTGATGTAACAATCAGAGCTGTAAAAAAAATGCAATCAATTTAATTGCAATACCTTGAAGTCACAGTTTATAACCGACAATTCAGTTACTGAATAACATTTTTGACTCCACAATAAAAAATGCAGTTAGAAGTCTGTTTTGAAGTCGCCGATTGGTTACTCATTTAGAAAAGTCTTTTTTAGAATCTAGGGAATGCAATCTTTTTGAAATCACGAAACTGCAAATCTTATGACTCTAAAACCATGACTGCTTTGAAGTCACTTGAATACCCTTGAACTCAAATGCAGTCATTTGAAGTCAGTTGGGGGTTTGAAGCCAATTGGAGTCAGCTGAAGTCATTTAAAGTCATTTGGGAATTTGAAGTCAATTGGAGTCAATATTAGAGCTGTTGCGAATAATAAAAATCGCAATTTGTTTAGAAATTTGGTTTTGATAAAATGAATGAATGGATATATTAAATAACCTGTTTATTAAAATTTACTTCACAATCCATTTGATTCCAATTGACTTCAAGTGACTCCAATTGACTTCAAATCCCAATTGACTCCAACTGACTTCAATTAACTCCAAGTGACTTCAAATCCCCAATTGACTCCAAATGACTTCAACTGAATCCATTTGACTTCAAAATCCCAATTAACTCCAAGTGGCTTCAAGTGACTCCAGTTGACTTTAAAATTCCAATTGACTCCAAAAGACTTCAAGTGACTCCAAGTTACTTCAAAGCAGTCATGATTTTGGAGTCATAAGATTGGCAGTCTCATGATTTCAAAAAAACATTGTATTCCCTGCCTCTAAAAAAGACTTTTCTAAATGAATAACCAATCGGAGTCAATATTTTATTCAATAACTGCAATCAAAAATTATTATTCATTTATGACATATATCCTCAATTGATTGCATTCTTTTACAGCTCTGGTGACTATTTATAAACTTATTTCCTGCATATGATTTATATTTTTCAATTACGAAAACAACAATTTTTATTGACTAAAAATGATATCTGTTCAGATCTCACTTTCTCGGTATATGTAGTATACAGTGGACAAGAGAGTAAGAAAAAGCAAAGTGTTTAGAAATGTGATATCGTAGAGCAGCAAAAATCACCTGCACATGTACAATGAATGACTGTATGTAGAGAGAGAGAGAGAGAGAGAGGAAGCGCAATTTCATTTCAATTCATTTTGTTTCTGTTCTTCGTGCATTGCAATTCTTATGCCTGTCGTCTTACTTTACACTTTGCCGATTTACTGTCAACTGCCGACACTCTACTACTCTCACATATACACAGATTTTTATACATCAAAAAGAAATATTCTCATATATACATAGAAAGAAGTTTTTTACATCCAAGAGAAATAAGATGTACTTCAGAATTCAGAATATAAAAAGATGCTCATCAGTTGATATATAAAATATATGCGTCTTTAAGCTTTCACTGATCTTTCTGCCGTTGGGTATATACTTAGATACATATATGTTTATATGAATACATATGTATACAACCAAATAGCTACATAAAAACATCAAAAATGTGCGAAACTATTTTCTCTGTCACAAAATTCTTTTTATCTATGACGAAAGTTAAACAATTCACCAAAAAAAAACAACAACAAAAAAAATAAAATACCCTTTTTTCTGGTTGGAATACACAAAACTCTAACAACACAATATTCATACATAAACATAGACATATACAGAAATACACAAGCATGTACATATAAAAATGTTAAACTACAAATCTCTATCAGAATTTCAAATTACATTCGATTTCCGGTATTTTGTGATGCTTGAGTAAACAAAAAAACAAAAAAAAAGAGTAAAATAAAAATATAAAAATGACGAGAAACGATAAGAAAGAGAAACAAAAACAAAAATCATCTCTTCCTCCCACTAAAATCCTTCTCCTTCCCCCGAAATCATCCATCTCCTGCTCAGAAAAATCACCGAAATGTCTAGCAAAAAAAAAAAAAACAAAACGAAAAAAAAAATGAAAAAGTAACAACTCAAGTATGCGGTAAAAAGCATAAAACATGCTACACTACAGTTTGAATTTAGAGTAGAATGTGAATAGATTGAAGGGTTTGTTTTTTTTTTTTTTTTGTGTGGTTTGGGTCTACTGTGTTGTCATTGTGTGTGTATGTATTTGTGTAAAAATAAAAATTTTGTTTTGTTATTTCCATTTCCTGCTGAGATTATTCACAAACATTATTTACTTTGTGCTTAGAATTTTAAAAGTTAATTTCAGAAATTATGTTTTCCCCCACATTTAGGTACTTCAATTATCATTAGAAACGGGTAATAATAACTGAAAAATTACAAATTTTATTTAGTCATGAGTGAGCATGAGATATCCCTACTTTTTATATATATAATGAAGAATGAAGAATAGTTCTTCAATAAAAAAAAGTAAATTAAATGGGTTTTAAATTGTTCGTATTAATGGTCTTAGCATGCTAGTTTGAAGTACCCAGCAAACAACATTCTGAGGACTCATAACTCTGGCTCTTAAAAAAATATTTTTCAAGAAAGTTTTCTTCTCTTTCGAAAATATTTCAATTTCAATTTTTTTTTTTCAATTTCAATTTATTAACAAAAAATAGTAGTACATTAAGATATAGAAACTTTACCAGTATTTGAAAAAATATAAATAAATACAATAAAAAAAAGTAGAATAGAACTAAAATACTTATAAATAAAAATTACCAGAAGATGAGAGAAGATGAAAATAAATTATAAATAATAAATAGACAAAGGGATGTAGTAAAAATTATACTAACATTTTTGATCTTAAGCAGCAGAGGGATACATTGATGCGTAGGTATATAAAACAGATTAAGGGCGAATAAAACAACTAACATAATACCACAACTTTTGAAACAATTTAAAAATTTGCATTTGAAAAGAATTTAAGTAGTAAAGGCTTAACAATATGCAGGCTTACCTTTCTTTCGATTTGTAAAGGAAGTGCATTCCATAGTCTAATGGTGTTAATGAAAATATTCTAGATGAATTAAGGTATTTGAACTTTGGTACAATAAAATTTAGGTACCTCGCAGACTGAGAGAAGATCAGCTTATCACACAAATACAGAGGAGTCTTACTTAGAATTAGCTTGAAGAACAGGAATATACAGTTTCTAGCTTTCAGATAATCAGAAATACTGCAGCCAAGAAATCGGTTTCTCCATGAAGTTATGTGATCAAATCTTCTCAGGCCGTAAACGTAGCGTGTTACATAACTGAAAGCAACTTCAAGCTTGTGGAGCGAATGAGAGTCAACTTTACTGTATATGAGCTCCGAGTATGAATCATAACATTGTCTTTCTTAGAACCATTTTCGAAAGGTTAACGTCGAATGATCTCCATTAGCTTGCACAATTATATTTGGACGGCAGTATTATTTATAATTAGGCGGTGGTGATCTACACAAGAAAATATTTACCCGCCTGAATATTCAAGTTACTATGAAAAATATTTCTGTTTTATATTTCAAAATTCTTCCAGGACCTATATATTTATTTACTTATTCTGTAGATAAATTAAAATTTACAATTAATTATAAATGATTTTTAAATATTTTGCAGCCCTGACTCTTACTCTTATTTGACTCTTTTGAACATTTTTTTTTTTTTTTTTTTGACTACTTATTTCGTTTTTTTCGACTCTCATATTCTTTACTTTTTGACTCTTTAAACATTCTTTTTGGATTCCTTTCCCTTTTGTTTTACTTTTTTCACACTTTTTTAATCTTTTTACCCTCTCTTATGACTCTATCCTCACTCTGGTTTTGATTCTCCATTTACCCACTTTTTTGATTTTTCTCTGCGATTTTTCGAAGGTCCTTCTGGAAGCCAAAATTACCATCTGGGCCATCAAGGTTCCATTTTTTTCATCAGAAAAGATAACCGAAAATTAATTAGATTCATCAACTTAGTGGTAATGTATACATTTTGAATAACTTACAATTTTTCAGTTTCGGTTCATATTTTGAGGGGCAAAATCCAGTGCCGAGGCAGCAAACGCGGTGCAACCTTCATTTTTGAAAATGTAATATTTTCGCTCCTTTTTAATACTCGTCGCAAACGGTCTTTATTTGATTCAAACTCTGTGCAGAGTTGCTGACTTGGCGTAAAATATATGACTCAGTGGAGGAATCCAATAGTATTTTGTGGCCCGAATATTTTTTTTCTCCGTAAGCATCTATTTTCTTCAAAAAATTTTGTACCACTCGGGGGGCTCTGGCAAGTTCTGCGCCCAAATTCGCGAATCCCAATATTTTCATTTCTAAATGCTATAATCTGTCCCTTTTCCAAATCAGATAGGGTTTTTCCGCGAGGCATTTTGAAACAAATAATTTTTATTTGATTGCTGTAAAAAAAAATGTGTACTTTGCAAATTAAAAAACTCACCAATACAGATTTTCGCAAAGTGGCGTTATAATTGTGAAACAGTAAATTCGCAATAATTTTCAATATATGCCAACAACGATTTTGTTGAATTATTTTTTGCACAGTTTATGTGCGTTTTAAATAAGAATTATTTTGCCCGAAGACACTTCCTTCATAAGACTATTGGTTTTCATGATAATCAGGCATTTCATGTGGCGTTATAATTATGAAACGCACTTTATAATATATTATAAAATATTAGCATTTATTTATTTACAGACACAATAATTATACTACAGCATACTTTCAGGCTGGTATATAAATTTTTTATCATTCAATAATTATAGTACAGCATACTTTCAGGCTAAGGTATAAATAAGAAGTACGGTGTTAAATAACAGATGGCATAGCCTAAAGTATGGTTTGTGTCGAGGATAATTAATATGATGGTTTGGAAAGTAGATATTTGTCAATAAAATTCATGTATCAAAACATTGCATTCATCGTTGAAAAAATCATTTTTCGATACGGTTGTAGTTTTTTCAGTACATTTTAAGGTTCGGAAATACGTCAGTACATAAGCAAAGATTTTTAGTACACTTTCGCACAATTAATTATTTTTATGTGATAGATATTATCGATTATACAGCGCAAAATGGAAAATTTTCAAGGGCTTAGGCCTATATAATTGTTGAATCGCCAGTAAAAAATTTCACACACACAAGACTAAAAAGCAGAAAATAATAATTTAAATAAAAAAAAAATTTCTAACATACTAAGTTTTTAAATCGGACTAAAAAGTATAAAATTATTTCTCCTAGTCTCACAGAGATTTATAAAATACTTGCATGATTTTAAACAAAAAATGTGGGTAGCTTATGGGTAGAGATAAAATTGGTGAACTATTCATCCACGCTTGTTGTACTCCATGCCCTAGGACATGTAATGTTAAATAAAAAGTAATCCGTTGCTCGCTTTAGAGCGTTATATAATTACTCCTACAATCATCCTAAGCTCAACCGGACATATGCTAAAATTACTATCATAGAGACTGCTTTTCAAAAAACAAATAATATCATATCCTTAGGTTGTAGGGTATCCAACCAAAAAAAAAAAAATTGAAATAGTAAAATAAAACAAAACATTTAAATTAAAGTTCTTAATGTGTTTTCCAACTCCACTTCAACAATAGCAGCAGCAATGAAGTACAAACCGCAGAGATGAAAACTGCATTTTCATTGAATCACTAAGTCAGTCAGTCATTAACACAAATACACACACAAACACTCACACAAACATAAAATACTATACCATTCATTTGCCTGCGTATGTGTGAAACAAAATTTTAAATGGTTTTAGTAGTTTTGTTTTTGTTGTTTTTGATTTTAAGCAGCCGCGTTAACTCGCGCAAGTTGCATTTACTGCTGAAAATCAAAACGGAGTAACGAAAATCGAAATCGCAAAAGCCAAAGCTGAAACTAAAGTTAAAGCTGCAAAGAGCTAAAAGGGAATCAAGCAAGTGATGGTTGAATAGCAACTTCGAATGCAGAATAAAACGAGAAGCAGAAACAAAAAACAGAAAAAAAATAGCAACAGTTGAAAGCATAAATTGCAAGCGTTGATACCCGAAGAATAACAACAAATACAAGTAAAAACAAGAGGAAAAATAGATTGCTGCCACTGCAGACAACCGCCACACCAACACGCTGATGTCGACAACGAGATGCTGAATCTGTTGGTGTTTCCGTTTCCGGTTCCGCATTTTAACAAACACACACAAACAAGCACACAACGTATATATATATATATGTATGTATATGTATACAGCAGCCGAGTGCTAATGCCATAGTTACTGCTTTGTTGTTGTTGTTGTTGTTGTTGAAGAAGAAAAGCAAGCGAGATTTCAAAAGTAAATTTATATTGTATTTAAGCTCAATGTATAAGCAACAAATTGTGAGAGTAGCCACAATGGCCAACAATACGAAAACAACATAGAGAATAACCAGCAAAAAAAAAAAAAAATATCAAAATGTTTGAAATGTTGTTGACTGTTGTGGTGTAGGTGCCATTAATGCGCTCTCAACTAGTACCATTTGCCATCAGTTGCACTCACATACACTCAGATTGCGACTCTTTCGTTGAATCTCTGTGTGTGTGTGTGTGTGTGTTTGTGTGTAGTACACGGATGTATTTACTACATTGCAATTGCAAATTGTAACTAATGGTAATTAATAGCAGTTACAGCTTAGTGAGCTACGATAGAGAGGATGAATGATGATGAAAGTAGCATGCAAGAGATTGAGAGTGAGGGTATGTAGCCAACCAAGCAGTGAACCACCAACGAACGGAACGAAACGAATCATCAAATGAATGAATGAGCGAAGCATAGCAAGTACTTAAGAATACGTTGAAAATTGAAATGAAAAAAAAAGACTATGAATTTAAAACACTTAAGTAGTGCAAAATTAATTGAAATCAAAGTCATTGTGCTAAAGTCAGCAAACGAGAGCATATCAAAATGAGTGTTGTAAGTTAAGAGAGGGAGAGAGAAAGAATGAAACAGAGCGAGAGTGAGAGAAGAAGAACTTATTATAGAGTTAAATGGAAGTACTTGAAGCAAACGATAACTTAGACAAATATTAACTATATCAGCTAGTAATTTAAAAAAAAATATTCATAATTTCTATTCATAAATGGTTTGGAGCAGAAATAATTTCAATTATTTTTTAAACAAAATTATGGCAAGTTTATTTTTAAAGTCAGTAATGATATATCTCTCTTTGCGTCGTCAAGCAGCCAAGTGCTCAGAAGATATCTGCCTCAAGCACGGAATATTTCACAGGGGCTCAGATGAGACGTATTAAGGCATTAATCAGGGTCGGCTATGAACCTGAAAAGGCCAAAGAAATTGAGCGAAAAAGGTACTCCAATTACAATACAAAGCCATGCGGGAGTGGCTGTTCCAGCGGGGGCCCAGTGCTAAACGGTGTAGGTCTGAGAACAGCTAGCTACTCGAATAGAAGCAGGAGACCAAGAAGACGAACCGAAGTTTTAAGCCAAATGGAAGCACAGGTCAGGCACCGAGTACATCCTTCATTCCTTAAAAAGGCGTTCAGTTAACTGACTCAACTCGGACCGAACTGACGAAAACAAAGACGGTCACTAAAACTGACCAAACTCGAACGAAGTCACAGGAGAAGCAATCTTGGATGTCAACTTAAGATCTTTAAAAAGTTACATGGGTCTGAGGTAAGCGAACCGAACATGCCTGAGAAAAATCTCCGAAAAGCTGCGAAGACACAGGATGCTCATCAAAATAGTCCAACTGAGACGTTGCGATGGAACGCAAGGTTGGTATCACTCATACCATGCATCCAACACATCTGAGACACTTAGTGACGATAAAACCGAAAATCTCCCTACAAACTTAGGATTTGTTACGAGCGCTGTAAGGGGATGGGTGACTGTGACTTTCTCTGACATTTCACAGCACAAAAACCAAAAAAATGGCTCATGGATGTTAAAAGAGAAGATACCACGATGTACACATTAAAATATCACAGAGCGAAGAATCATCCAAAACTTTTGTATGTAAAACTTTCATCCCAGCTGATGATATAGCGCTGTCTAATATACGGCTGGCTTGGCTTGCCAAATAAAATTCAGGTTTGTCAACTGCCGAATGGCGGGTGCTTAAGATGGCGAAGAACACTAGCGGCGAGGAAACGCGAGAACTCTACCTGTAGATGGGAAATCCAAGAATCGGATTATTGGTCAGGCTGGAAATTTGATTAAATACAGATAAGAGTCAAAGGAGATGGTAAGCCGATGACAGGTAAGGCCAACCCTCCTAAAAAACATGCCAAGGGCCAAAAAAAAAATCAAGACAGGGTTGCAAGTGATAAAGGGCCTACGAAAGTCCGCACACCCTGCAGCCAATCAACAATGTCAGCTGCAATAGGGTAAGTCCAGGGACTAGCTACCTGATCCACGACTTTACCCAGGGCAACTATGTCTGCATTCCAAAGTAGAGCTGCGAGAGCACCACATTCACTCGGCATCATGCTACCAAAATGGAAGCGGTACAACTAGCGACCAGATAAGCCGCATGGCATGGCAACAGCAATAAAAATCAGGCATACAGAATTAGGCATACATCAACAACAACCAATACAACGAATCATGCCATCAACAGCACACACACACACAAAACGGCAACATCACACCACGTCGATAATGAAGAAGAGAAAAACAAGTTAAAAAGGCAATCTACAGCAATCGGAAATTTGAAATTACGTCCGCACAGGCATCACGCCATCGACTCAACCAATTGCAGCAAAGCAACGAAGCAACAACATCACAATTCCATTTTAGTAGACAGCGTCGACTGGAAACAATGAACAAAGAGTAAGTTGGACCTACAGTTTAACGCAGATTCCGAATGGCAGTGTGACAATTTGTTATCACTTGGAGTGTTTTGCCATTGCCTACCAAGATTTGTACTTGTACACTTTCTTATAATTCTCATCCACTTCATATCAATAGTGAATATAAGAAGTTAATGAGAAGTAACCACCATACCAAGACAGGAATCGAAACCGCAACCTTCTGAGTAAAAGTCTAGTGCACTATTCATTAGACTATTGAGGTTGTCCTACCCAACTCTAGCTTGCACATAACTTTTTTAACTAATTAATTTTCTTCAAAGCTATACAGCACAACCAACCAACTAACCAATTAAAGCTAATTATAAATGATATATATAAGCATAGAATCTACAAAGACACACTAACTATGCCATCATTCATATGTAATGACAACTAAATTGCACTTTATATTCAGCACAACAAATTTACAAGAAAGAAACTTTCAATGTATGTAATCATAATTATATAATGCATACGTTTTTAATTATTTTCGAATTAAATATTTACTCTATATTATAAATATTTCCTATGCAAATATAGCACGAGTAACTACTTTTCATATTCCATTTGAGTTATACTTATATAAGTACACACATTTGTCTGTGCACATATGATTCATTTATTTATTTTTGTTTTTTTTTTTTTCTTTTCAATAAATTTATTAAAACTTCTACTTGACTCTATATTTTTTATATATATATACATGTATGTACGTAAAGATGAATTTGTGTGAAAAATGTATATGTTTGCATCCTCTAAGGCAAAAGTTAATGTGTTTTCTTAATTCTGTGCAGCTAACGCGCTTCTTTTGAGAGAGCAAAGAGCGGCGGAGTTTACATCTGCAAGAAATTTGCATCCAATTACTCACAAAAAAATATTTTGAGAGTAATTTTCAAATGCAATCAAACAATTGCAATTTACTTTCACAAGGTGGGCTGGACTAAACCAAAGCACTCAGTCTCAAAAACCATTATACTCTATTTAATATATAGCCAATAGAAGAAAGTAGAAAGAAAGGAAAGATATGTGAGAGGATAAATGAGAAGAAGAAAGGTCTAATTTCTCTTCTTTGTTTCACTGTTGAACCTTAGAAGTTCAGGAAGAGGAAGAATATGCACATTATTCATAATCAAGCCATCACTACTCAACAGCCCTAATCTGATTCTCGCGAACCACGGACAGCTACAAAGATAATGCTCCGTAATGTCGTCGTCCTCAAGACACGATTGACAGGATGGATCGGTGATGACGCCCATGTTAGTCATGTGCTGACCACATGTGTTATGCCCGGTGATGACATCCGCCAGTAACCTCAGATCCTTTCTTCTCAGTTTACTATACTAAACATATATATTTGCTTAATTTCTTTTTCTTTCTCTCCCTTCTTATCTCTACGCATGCATACGCACACCCACCTACACTGTTTAAACCAATGTCATTCAAGTCACATCGATAGACTGTTGAATAAAAACCCAGTTGAACTTAGGATGATCGTAGGAGTAATCATCGAGTGGTCCAAAGCGAGCTATGAATTACTTCCTATTGCTCCCGGGCTCTCTCATTTTGTACTATTCTTTAACGCAGCATTTAGACCACCCAAACGAATGAAGATTCTTTAGCTAAGAAATTATAGCTAAAAAATTTTCGTTCACGCAACCAATTACACCGGGCAAACATTATCGCCGAACAAATATCAGAAATCATCTTATTCGCTCGCCCGGTGTAGGCACAACAACAGCAACACTGCATAGCCACTAAAAATCGAACTCAGTCCTATCAGATTTTATCATTCGTTTGGCTCAGGCAACCATTTACACCGCTTGAACATTTTTCGTGAGTATTTTGTAGTGAACTAATATTCAACGTTGGTTTAACGGTGCACCATTTACACCGGCCGAATGAATGAAGCTTCTGTCGTTCGTTCGGACGGTCTAATTGCAACGTAAGTGGATGTTCACTTGGGCGCAAGCATGAACGCCTGTTTGAAAGAGACAGACAGAAAAAATATGTGATAAGAAAGAATAAAAAAATGCAGTTAGGAGTATTTTTTGGAGTCGCCGACTCCATTTAAAAAGACTTTTTTGGAGTTAAAGGAATGAAATCTTTTTTTGAAATCATTAGAATGCAAATCTTACGACTCCAAAATCATCACTACTTTGAAGTCACTTGGAGTCACTTGAAGTCACTTGAAGTCACTTGGAGTCACTTGAAGTCACTTGGAGTCGCATGTAGTCCCTTCAAGTCACATGCTGTCATTTGGAGTCAATTGAAATTTAAAGTCAATTGCAGTCATTTGAAGTCTTTTGAAGTCAATGGGGGTTTTAAAGTCAGCTGGAGTTACTTTAAGTCACTTGAAGTCGTGAGAAATTTTCGAGGTGGACTTAAATATATCTCACCATGCATAAAATGCTAAGAAAAGCTGTGGAGCAGTTTTAGCCTACCTAACTCTAAAGACTAAATTAGGGAAGAAAGAGTAAGATATAAAAATTAGAATGACTGTTTATCATTAGTTTTAAAAATAGCACAAATAAAATTATGAAATTGTGTCAGTGAGAGCCAAAAATTTTTATTATTATATTAGAGTTTCTCGTTTATCACTCCTTTTGGACTAATGAAACAATTGCTCTTTTGAGGAGTACTCATTATTTGTGCAACTGGGAATACACACTTACTAATACCTACACACATATAAACTCGGTGTATGTGTATTACTTGTACTTATTCAATCAAAAATATTGTTTATATTGAAGTGGCTATCATTTGAAGTTGTTTTTCTTGCTATTCAAAATAACTATGTACATAAGTGTATACTTATGTATATACTTATATATATATGTATAAATTTTTTGTTTTTTTAATATGTATAGTTGTTGTATTTGTATCTATAATATTTATTTACGCATGTTACAATTTCATTCAATAAATTTATAGATAGATAGCTCAATAGATAGTTATAGTATAAGATAGATACTTATCATATTGTATGGCAAGTATGAAGACAAAAGTGATTTATATGTCAAGTGTATTGTGTATTCAAATGGAATGAAAATCAAAGTAAAGTATAGAAATGAGAAAACACATTAAATTTTAGTTTTTTGTTTATTTTTTTTATTTTTTTTTTTTTTTTGTTACATTTCAATCACTATGATTTATTGCAAAAATTAAATTTACATATAAACACTTTGAAGATATCTCATTTAAATGTACCTATACATAAATATTTTTGAATACTTTCAAAATCAGTCCCATTCCTCTCCTTATTCTTCTCTTCATTCCTTCCACCACTGATATCTATAAAAAATATTTCATAATTAATTTCAAGTGAAAATTTTATAAGCACGTGTGTGATTTTCATAGCTTTTTCACTGCACGAGCTATTGATCATCATATACATATACACAAAAATGCAATTAAAAACATATTACTCATACACACATGTATACATAAATAAATACTAATTTTGTTAATCAAATAATTGGAGTATATTTTTCATTTACCATTTCTCCCCCTCCTCTTCCCCTAAATTGATTCCTTATATTTAATATAGTATATGAGAAAAAAAAGGCAACAAAATGAAAAGAAATTGAAAATTAAAATATTTTTCCAGTAGCCCGAACTCAGAGCTGAAAACAGAAAAACTATTTAGTTATCTCTTATATAGAACTGATGATGAACAGGAATATTTTAATCCGTTCTTGTTTAAGGACTAGAAACTAACTTCTGGAATCAGAAATTCGTTCAGGCTCCCCTTGCACTTAAATCTGATGGAAATATAAATAGGACCCTGAAAGTATACCTCACTTTTATTAATTTGTATGTAAATATTGTGGTTATCAAGTTAAACTTTAGTACCGTCCGGTGAAAGGAAGTCAATTGCACCCCGAAAGTTGTTGGTATAAACAGATTGAGAAAGGTGAATTTTTTAAATTAAAAATGGGACACAACAAGCCTAAAAGTATGCAATGGATAATTTATGTATCAAAAATGATTGAGAAATATACTTAGAAATTGGAATTAGTGGAATATATCAAAAATTGTTTTTATTTATTATGTTTTTATATTATAGTTTATTTTAGTTTCTAGTTTATTCTTTCCTTATTAGAATTGTAAAATAATATCAACATTAGGCGATTTAAATGTGCGAAAAACGAAAAAAGTGCTCAGTAAATAGAATATAAAAAATTAAAAATAACTCGAGGACTTTGCCCTTTTTGGAATATGAAAACGAAAACTTTTATAATGAAATAAACAACAATACGTAAAGTATGTTATCACATCATGTGATGAGTGCAGAAGGAACTCATTTTAGTTTTTTATCTGATTTTTCTGTTTCATTTAGTTATTTATTTACTTAGTCTATGAGTACAAAGTTCTTACAAACTAATTAGAAGAGATTTAAAGGTAAAACATTGAAATTATTAAAGGTAATTTAGGAATTTCTGTTCATTTCATTCCGAATCTGGAAACCATTTGTTGTCATCTTATAGATGCATTCGAAGTACGTGTTTGTTGGTCATCATTATGTCTTTGATTTCGTTCCCTAAATAAAATATTTGAAATATTCTTCCATTAGTTTTACGTTTACGTTACAGGCTCATTTTTCATGGTTGTTAAACTAAACTTCAAACATCAGGCGATGTAGAGAATTGACAGATATTTTATTGTATTAAAATATTGTTTTTTTTTTTATTATTAAAAAATAATCCTAAAAGTATGCAGTGTTTTTATTATTTTGATATTTTGTAATAGGTGTATAAATATGAAATGCAGATTTTTTTTTGTTTTTTGCTTAAAAAATACATTAATATGAATGAACTAAATAATCAAAATATTGAACATCGTTAGCTATGACTTTTCACCATATTTCTGGTATTACAACTTCTCATTTTTTAAGTTCTTCGTACGAACTGAAATGCTTTTCCGAAAGTCAGTGCTGCAGCGATAGAAACAAGTAATAGGCGAAAGGAACCAAGTCTGGTGAATGCAGCAGGAGGACTAAAACGTCCCATTACATGTTCTCCAAATAGTTTTTAACGCAATGTGCAACATAGAGCCGAGCGTTGTCATGCTGAAAAGTGACTCTGTTATGTCCTTAGAAATTTTCTGGTCGTTTTTCCTTCAATGTTTGATTCAAACCATATATAACAGCCATACCATCTGTTAGTTGAAACCGCACTTCATACTTATACAACTATTATGTAATTAAAGGAGTTATCAAACTACAAATACTTTTAACAAAGTGGCGTAGTGGCTGTCAAACTTTCGTACCACCCTGTGAAGTGTAAAGATTCCAACCCGAAAGTATAATGTATATTAATTATTACTTGATATGTAAATAAATTAGTGGAGCGCCCTAGTCAGGGAGGACAGGGCTCCGAGCCCCCTATGCATTAACACATTTTGATACGAATATATGAAATATTTTAGCTCACGCAAGATTTTTTTTGATTCGAATAAATGAAATAACTTTTTTCTTGTTTTTTTAAGAGACCCCCCAAAATATTTGAAGCTCAAAGGCATTCCCCTCTTCCTACTTTATTGAGAGCGATTTAATTTTGGTTAAAAATTCCTTAGATTCTATCGCTTTTCGATTTTCAAAGATTCGTTGGTTAACATAGCGAGAGATGAAAAGAAATAATTAATATTAAGAATACATTTGAAATTGGAACAAAAATCATCCACATTACTCTCTTTTGGAATTGTAATTGATTTTTTCATTTCATTTTTTTTTGTGTTTGAAAAATTTTTCGTGTTAATTCTCTTTGAACTGAACAACTTTCTCTTCCTCTTTTCAAATACATAAAATAGGGTATGCTTACATGCATATTCTGATTAAATGTATGCAGGTGTGTTTGATTTTCTAAATTATTTTAATAATATTTTTGCATCAATTATCTTCAATAATGTTTAGAAATTTCATAACAAATTAATTTTAAATTCAGTTTCTGATTGTAAACCAAACAAAATTTTGCCATAATTTGTAGGATATTTATCAAAATTTTACAAAAAAAAATCATATATGCATATTTTAAAAACTAACAAAGTGCTAGAGTATGCACAAAAATAAACACACATACATACACATACGTGCATTATTGAACACATGCAAACACATGTACAATACATTTGTGAATATATGTATATATGTATGTGGGTACCATATGTTTTCAAGCATATCGTTTGCATGTATCCGTACTTGTGCATGTCATGTGATTGTACGCATATACATACATATACATATATCACTTTGTATATGTGCATTTGCATATTCCTGCATATTTTGTGCATTTCCATTACATTTGCATTGTCATGCACTGAATGAATTTTTTGTTTTTGAGCTTTTCGGGGAATTTTTTTTTTCCTCTAGTACTACACGCTTTTTATGTGCAGTCATTTTTTTATATATTTTGCTATGCTATTTTTTTTTATGTTTGTTTTTTTCTTGCTACACGTAATTTTCTATGAGTCTTTGAGCTACTGAGTCTAAGCTATGGCTCAAAAGATTTCTCTCACACACACATACCTATATACTTACTGCATACGTTGTATTTGGTGAGCTTTGAAATTGATTTTGCGACAACATTTTTTTTGATAAAAAATTTATTGTTGCACAAAATTTATGTTTCCAACATCCGTTGGCAACAACGGCAATCATGTATACAGAGAGTAAGCAGTTTTGACTGTTGCAGTTGTTGTTGCTACTGCATAACATTCAATGCCAAGAGCAAAATTCTGGTAAGTACATATGTTTATTTACATATATTACTCAATGCTTTTGCTGCTATTTGTGTACAGTATATAGTACACACACACATACACTCATAATGCATTTATATTTGCATGTATGTGCACTATTTTCAATGCAGTTTTTTATATTTATTTTATTTTTTTTTTTTGTTTCATTTTCGTTTATTTATCGACCGTGATATTTACTGAGTAATTGCTTGTGATTGACTACTGTATTGAGCGTAAGGAAAATTATTTGCTTTAAGAATTTTTGCTGTTTCTACTGCAGGTTATAAGAAAATATTATTATTTATTTATGTATGAATATTTCATTGGTTTTTGTTTGTTATTTTGTTTCTTTATCTTCATAATATGTCGTGTATTTTTGTTTGACTTGTAGAAATTTCATTTAAATTCTTTCAAATTAAAGTTTAACGCAAATAAATTGTTGAAAGTACCCAACGGGAAAATTTGGAACGCTACCCAAAAAAAATCTCTTGGTGCTAATAAGGAAGCGCTGACATAAAACTTTCTGAAAGCGCTTTTAAGTATGCACAAGAGCGCTTCCAAGGAAGGCTAGGGGAAGCACTCAAACCAATAGCAAAAATAGTGAATGATTCTTGCACTTTGTAATTCTCATATGATTAATATGAAAGTAAATATGAGTTGATTTGTTATTGACACATTTTCATGGTTCAGCGAACATGAAAAGAAAAAAAAAAAGAAAAACTTTGGTGGGCCAAAATATTTCATGTATTCGTAATGAAATAAAAATTCAATATGTGTAATACAAAATATACACGTGGACTCGGAACCCTGTCTCCCCTAACTACGGCGCTACACTAATTTATTTACATATAAAATAATATATTAATATACAGCATACTTTCAGGTGAAAATCTCTACACTTAACAGGGTGGTACGAAAGTTTGACAGGCATTATGCCAATTTGTTTAAAGTATTTATAGTTTAACAACCACTTTAATTACATAATAGGTTTATAAAATGCAGTGCCCTTTTAATTAGCAGATGGCATAGCTATTGTGTATGGTTTGTGTCGAGGATAATTAATATGGCATTTAGGAGGTTAGAAATTTATCTATAAGATCTAGTAAGTGTTGCCAGAAGAAGGAATTTTCCCCGTTTTCCGAGAATTTTTTACCCCAAAGCGAAAACGAGGAACACAATCTTAAAAACAGGGAAAATTAGATTAGCAGTGCTATCGTGAAAAATTCCATTTCAGCACAAAGTCACCAAAAATCTGTGTTAGTTTCAATGATTTAAATACGTTTTGCAATTGTATAAATCAGCCTGAGGATTTATTTGATTTTAAGTTAGTTGCAAGCTCAAAACAAAGTCTATTAAATTTCTTTGGCTCCAACATATTTTCTATTGAAAGTACGTATAAAAATGGAGTAGTACAATTGAGTAATGAGTAATAGTATATTATAACTACTTCACACTTACGCTCAACGAATTCATATTCAGCAGAGCAAGAAAATTTGCAGGATAATAAAGAAATAAGAAAGCTGCCCAGAATTCAAGGTATAAACTTCCCGTCCATAACGATTCGCGTCCATCAACTTCCAGCCGCAATCAAAGTCGAAAATATTTTTAGTTATGTACAGTAGCATGCTCAGCAAACGAAAATGTGTATTTGCAGTTATACAGAAATAATATTCCCAAGTAGTAAATGTAATAAAACTTATTCATTGATTTTCTATGGTTCCTATTAGAAATAAAACATTTAGATTTATTTTTGATTCTATTTATGTACCTATAAAAAAGGTGATAAAAACGTGGAAATGTAAAATCAATAACAAAGAAAACTTCTTTAGTTGCATGGACAAAATGGAATGGGCTTGCTCAAAATCTGGCAACACTGGATCCAGTACGGTATAGGTTGCAATATACAAACAAAATATTTGTTTTCGCTTCAAAAATGTTGAAATTTGTACCAGAAAAAGAAGTTTTGCGGGGAAGTTTAATAATCTTCTTTCATTTGAAGAAAACGGCTGATGAAGGCTGTCGATTGTTGGTAGTGGCTTATGGTGCACTTGCTCTAAGCCAATACACTTGTGAACGATGTGTTAAAAACTATATGGAACACATCAAATGGGACGTTTTACTCCGCCTGCTGTATTCATTAGATTCCGCTCCATCCAACTACTACTTGTTTTGATCGCTGCAGCATGAACTTTCGGAACAGCACTTTAAATCATACGAAGAATTGAAAAATTTCCTTCCTCAAAAAATGATTTAGTATTGGAGGGGAATCCATCAATTGCCAGAAACATGTTGAATATGTTATATTATGTTATAGCTAACGATGGCCAATATTTTGATTATTGAGTTCATTCATTTTGTTAATTAAATAAATGCATTTTTTTAGCAAAAAAAGATCCGCATTTCATATTTATATACCCTATTGCAATATATCAAAATCATAGAAGCACTGCTTACTTTTAGGGTTTTTTTTAATAATTAAAAAAGGAATTTTTATAAAATAAAACATCTGTCAATTTCTCTACATCGCCTGATGTTTGGAGATTAGTTTAACAACCGCGAAAAAAGGAAAAATTTAGACATGTAAGTAAATACGTAAAAAGTTTCTTTAAAATAATTAATCTATTCCAACTTTTTAATTTAGGAAACAAAAATAAAAACATAATGATGACCCAAAAACACTTACATTTGATGCAACTATAAGACGACTACAAATGGTTTATGAACTCGGAATAAAATTAATAAATAATTAAAAATTATCCTAAGTTACTTCTAATAATTTCAACGTTTTGCTTTTTTATACTCACAGACTAAGTAAATAAAAAACTAAATGAAACTATAAAATAAATGTCAGTTAAAAGTATATACTTAGTTAAACACTGAGGTTTTTTAATAAAAGATTTGCTAAAATAGCAAAAATAATTTGCAGTAAGCGTTATCAATAACAAACAATAATAACACAGTCCAACAGTTAACCGTTATATATATAACTTTTATGACATTGGTGACACTTGGTGAAATTTTCTGGCAAATATTTTTGTGGAATATTTTAATTCTTAAATGTCTCTTTTAGTTTTCATCAAAAACGGGGTCAAATTGTCCCATAAAAAGAGGAACTTATAAGAGGTTAAAATGTTTTGCAGAAATGATCGCCATATAAAATTCTACTATAAAACTACGCCTATAAGTTTTTTCTGAGGCATCGATTTGTAACACTTTTTGCATTTAGAATTCAGCTCGCTTCGACCAAAAAATGAAAAGTTTGACAAACTGTAAAAAAAACTGAGACGTGCAGGACTATAAGTTTTTAACAAAAATGGTCTATAAAACATGTCCTTTCAGGATTATATAATGGCTATTCTGTTGCAGCCAAAAGGTCTTAATTTGTTGGACTGTCCAAAAGAAGTAAGTTTTTTTTTTATTTATTTATTTATAAACAAAAAAAATAATGTTGAATCATTAAACTTCTAACGATTAGAGTGTTGTGTCGTGTAGTTACTTGACCCAATTTCATTGAGAATATTTTAAAAAACTCAGTCTGTTCAGTTACATTCTAAGCTAAAAAAAACTGGCTAATATAACCACATTTAAGTCAGTACTTCACTATTCCACTGTTCCTTCAAAATACTAATATTTTTTTTCTTACATCAAAATATTGTCAACATTGTTAACTTTTGTTATTCATTATACTTTGGAAAAACTAATACAAAAACTCTTTCTCTCTAAAGCCCTTTTTATTAACAATTAAGGAAGGAACCACTGCAAATAATAAAAGCTAAATTATAAACTGAAATCAAACTAAATATTCAAGCAGCTGCTACAAAGACTACAGCTGCAAAGCAGCCACAACTTTATCAAATAATGTTTAATCCTCTTAAATTTTTCGGAAGAGCAAATGAATCACACGAAATGTAAATACAAACTTTTTTTTTTAAACTATCTGCACGTGCATACAACAGCAACTGAAAGTGCCTAAACACAGTGGCGAATCCAGTAATTAGGTACTGGGGGAAAGGGAATAAATAAATGGCATCCAACATATTTGTCAAGCATAATATGATTGTAAACGGTTTTATGTTTTATCTGTTAAAAAAAAAAAAACAAAAATACGACAATGTTTCATTCACATTTTTTGTTATATTCCCATTCAATGTTTTTGGTACTTAGGCCCTTTAGACTTACGTCCCTTGTGACAACCAAATTTTAGTAACCAAAATTATGGCCGCACAATTCTCGGCTGTGCCCCTACACACCAACCACGCCTCTGTACATCAACACCGCCACTGTACACCGGCACTGGAAAAGAAACATGCAAACAAGACAATAACTGGCATGGCAACAACGCAACAGAAAAATAAAACAATAACAATGCATCAAGGCCATCCACGCACACAAATCCTAACGGCATCATCGCAGCATGCTGCGACCGAAATTTAAAATTTGATGTCACGCGATTGAAATAACCAATCGCAGGAGAGCAACAAAATACAACATCACATGTTCCAGTCGCGATTGCGGCAAACCGAAAAAGAAAAGGAAGAAGAGAAACTGCCAATAAAGCAGCGAACAAGCAGTATTCTTCCTCTCATTGTGTCGATAGCCCTTATCACTGTAGCATCTCTTAGTGCCGATAGCGGTCAAATTAAAGGAACAGCTGCCTAAGGGCAAGGCGTGCGGCCGAGTAAATTTAGTGTACCAACGACAAATAATAAAGACAACCCAGTAGGGCAAGTCCCCAATCCAATTGACGAACATTCCCCAGTGACTTAGAAATGAACCAGTCAGGAAAACGTCAGGTCTTACTCCTGTGCATGACGTGTTTTGATCGATGTGCATAGTTGTGAGCCGACCTGATTCTGTGAAGAGCAAAACGCCAGGTCTTCCTTCTGTGCATGACGTGTTTTGATCGATGTGAATAGTAGTAAGTCGGCTTGATCCGCAGAAGAAAGACAACGGACGGAAAGCAATACCACCGGGTACACTAAACGCAAAGCACGCACGGCAGTATTGTTTCCTGCATCGCTAGCAACAGCACCCCGTCGGTTCATCCACATTTTTATCCACACTACGCTCGGCATTGTATTCTTCTCTGGCACAGCAGCGGTGCTACATCAGCGCATCCACATTGTTATACTCACCACGCTCGGCATTGTATTCTCACCTGGCACAGCAGCAGCACACGACGCACAACAGTGCTACAGACTACGTTGCAGCATTGTAGACATTATCAAAAAATGGAGGCGCAAAAACCAGTACCGCGAGATCGCGAGAGGGTAGACTTCGCAAGTAAACGTTCTGAAGAAGTAAACTTCTGTAGGGCGTCCCACTCAAGCGCTCAATTCTTTTTTATTTTATTTCTTCTACAGTAATAATTGCAGGTCAGTAATAATTCAGATTCTTCAACACTATCTAAGAGCTTATAAATATATATTGATGTTTTCTTTCAAACATATCTCAATTACATGTACTTCAGATTAAAAAACGGCCATACTGGCATGCAGGTTTCAAAGGTTTCGTTTGTTTTTTGGATGTATAGTTATACTTAAAATCAATCTGCTCTTTTCACAGCTATTTTTGCAACTTTAAAAAAACGTTTGCCAAGAATTTTAACAGCCCTATTTCCCCCTCCCCCCCCCCCTTCCCTTCCCCTCTGTATCCGACACTGCATAAACGCAGTAATGCTGCAGGCACCACAGAATGCTTTAGTTACATACTTACACATACAAATGCAACCAAGAGCAACTATGCAACTAAAATAAAGTTTGTAACAAATCAAAGTAAGATTTAAGTTTATGTGAAAATTTATATATACATCAAAAGAGAGTAAAAGACCAAAAGTGAGAGAGAAACATATGAAAGAAATGCACCATAATATCACAGCAAACAAATCACGAGTACATGAGCTAAAGCTGAGAAGTTAAAGAAGATCGTGAAGATGAAAAATAGAGATTTAAGTTGTTAAGGCAAAGAACTGAAGCATACTTTTAGGCAATTTAAAATGAAGCACCAGAAGTTGAAACACTTATAAAACACTTAGAGACAATAGATGTGAGATACCTTTTGATTTAGCTATGATAGTAGAAATGTATAAAAAGGCATGCATACATAAACCTTAAAACTTGTCGAAAATGGCAAAAGTTTTATATTTAAGATTTTCGTTTCTACAACACACACGAACCAATACCGTTGCATACCTTTTGATACTCTATGAGCAAAATATTTGAATGGCTGAATTTATAGGAAAGTGTAAATGTAACTTTAAATACAGGTAAAATAACGTGTGTTTTCTTTAAGAAAAAAACTTTTATAGAGAAAAGTTTTATGAATACACAAAAGCCTATTTGAAAAGTATCTCTGCTTTATTTTTGAAGGTTAAGTTTAAGCACCATATACCAAAAAAAAAAATAAAAACGATTTTCTTATATCCAATATAACTAAAAGTTGTACAAGTCTTCTGCTTCTCTTGTCGTGACATTAGAAAACTTCAAATAAATGTTCTTAACGTAGAAAAGCCAAAAGGAAGCATTGAAACATAAATACTATATATTTGAGCTGAAAATATGTAAAGTAAACTTAAAATAGTAGCGTAGTTTACAACACATTAGTTGAGTAAAATTTATTGCATACCTATGTAAGAACAAAAAACAACAAAAAAAAAAAAAAAACAAAACCAAATTGATTACAAAGTTTTGAACAATTGAATTGAATGAGAAGAATAAATTACTACAAGCGTGTCGTAAATTTTATGAGATAATGTTCGCAAGTAGAGTTGTAAAAATTACACAAAATGAATTGCATACTTTATGGCGCATTTTGATAATTGGAGTAGGAAATAATTAATAGTGAAAAGAAAAATCGTTTGTTTTTAACAATCGAAAATCTTTTATTCTAAATTTTTTTGAAAACATTGAAAGAAAAATTGTACTGGAAATTAAATGTATCTTAATTTTATAGGACGAATACTGTTAAAATCTCACACTTTTTTTTTTTTTGCCAAAACGTTATTGGGCTCTATTTCTCAGTCTGAGCTTTGAAAAACTACAGAAAAGAACGACAAAGATATATTTTTTTCCCTTTACTATCTATATTCTATTTCTCGTTTCGTGAGTAGTAGCACACGTATACAAGAGCATAAAAAACCTCGTACTTAATTATTTAAAAAAAAAATGTTTAACGTATTTATTTAAACGTTTAAATTTGTTTCTTTTTTCGCGGTTGTTAAACTAAACTTCTAATGTCAGGCAATGTAGAGACTTTGACAGATGTATAAAAATATTATATTTTTATTATTAAAATTAACCCTAAAAGTGTGCAGTGTTTTTATTATTTTGATATTTTGTAATAAGTGTATAAATATGAAATGCGGATTTTTTTTTAGAAAAGACATTAATTTAATTGACAAAATGAATGAACTCAATAATCAAAATATTGGGCATCGTTAGCTATGACTTTTCTCTATGTTTCTGGTAATTGATGGATACCATCCCAGTACCACTTCACATATTTTGAGGCTAACCATCCATAAAGGAAACTTTTCACTTCTTCGTATGAATTGAAGTGCTGTTCCAAAAGTTTGTGGAGCAACGATCGCAAAAAATAATAGTTGAAAGGACCCAAGTCTGGTGAATATAGCGGGTGGGGTAGAACGCCCCATTTGATGTTTTCCAAATAGTTTTTAGCACAATGTGCAGCATGGGCCCATCGAAAAATGAGTTTATTATGTCCCTGGACATATTCTGGTCGTTTTTCCTTCAATGGTCGGTTCAATTTGATCAGTTGTTTTCGGTATTGTTCAACAGTAATCGTAGTACCACGTCTTAGAATTTCATAGGAGACAGCTCCCATCTTCGAATTTTTTCTATGGTCCTCCACGGCCGTTGTTACTGGCGTCAAAATCACCAATTTTAATTTTTTTAAATCATCATTCACAAGTGTCTAGTTAGATTAAATTTCATTAAAAGTTAGCTACATTGCCGGCAGGGCAGCTTCAAATAAAGCACTCAGTCGGTGTTGAATGCACTGAGAAAAAGTTTAATAAAAATTGGAAAAACAAGCTTTTATTTATATCACCGGGAAAACTAATTCCTTTTATGGTAATTTTCACAGTATACGGCATGCAGAGAATTTTCTTTCATATCGAGTTCTCTTAGCACTCACACTAGGACAAAATTTGATTGTGCGTGTTTTGGCTAGCACTAATTTAGCTCTTTTAAATTGTATTCGTTTTTCTTGTTTTTTGGCAAACTCAGACTTTCAACTGTATAATAGAAATTGCAGTTTGCTGTCAGTAGTAAAAAGAAAGAGAGAATGAATGGCATTTTCTAGATTTTCTTCTATCTGTCGTTTCTTTTGTTTTTGTGTTTTTGCTCTCACTCCGCTCTTTTATGATCCGACTTCTCTTTTTTGTTGGTTTTTCATCTGTAAATCTAAAAGAGAAGTGCATTCTGTTTTATATATGAATTTATTTCTAATCATTTTTTTTCTGCTTAAAGAATTTATTTGAATATTTATTTATTTTATCTTAAGTTGTATGCTAAGCACACAGGGCATTTGGCAGACTACGCGAAACAATTAATAGACATTGTGTAATAATACGCCATAGCAATTTGTAAATCATTGTGCTATCTAACCCTGTGATTAAGGCTATACATACACATTACAAAAAGCAATATATTTTAATTCTATATAAATACATATAAGGATATTTAATTTGACATTTCATTTAAATTAAAATGACATATACACTCACATGCTGCCATGTGCTTGTCACATGTAAGAGACATTTGTGTCATTTCAGATTGAAGGTAAGACAAAAAAAAAAACTTAAATAAATATATATATTTAAAAAAGAGAAAAAGGAAATAAATGAAACATAAAAACAAATATATAAAAGAAAAAAGCAAAATTATATGCACACATGTTGCAAATTCATTAAATTAATTTGTAATTTTTCTTTTCATACAGTCAAATCAGATTAATGTTTTCTTAAGCTAAGCATAAACTCAAATGTTAAATATTTATATTATTATTAATATTACCAATCTAGAAGACATTCATGCATGCATGCATGCTTGATAAATGCTTCAGGTCTTTGTCCCTAAGTTATACATATAACTATTTAATATTTTTTGTTTATGACAACATCTTGAAGCATGTCGGAAATCATACATAAATTTTTCGTACGCTCATTTGAGTTTTATGAAATGTTGCTAAAAATAAAGAATTCAAAAAAAAAAAGAAGAAAAAAACATAAAACAAAAGCGTGACATTTGCGTGTCACATTTGACATGACCAAAAATCTGAAATTATGGTAATATTAAAATAACAGAAGAAAGGAAATTGACATTTTAAGTAATATTGGAGTTCTAAAAGTAATGTCTTAAAAAAAGTTATCTGCTTAGTTTAGGTGTATGTATATGTTTAGAATTCATTAATTTGTATTTATAAATAAAATACTTGCATGTGAGGATAACAAAAAATCGGCATCAGAGTAAAAACGCGATGCTTATTTTCTACGCTTCCATTAAACTTATTGTTAGCGCTTTTCACCAATGGCAATGGCTTTTTAAGCGTTTATTTTCCCCTTGGGTGAGTACAAGAGAGAAAGAGAGAGCACACAATTGCAGAAAAGAATCATTTGTTAAAATAATAAATACTACACGAGCTCTGCAGATGATCTCTTTTGTGCTCTCTCAAATATCAGCAACCCCTCAGTATCCCAAATACTCTTCCAGCTTAAGTGCAATGAAATGGAAATGAGAAATGCGCCGACATCTTTGGGTGATACAATTAGTAATTCTATCTTTTGTAAGTTTTTATTAAAGAACACTAATTTAATTTTACGACTCACTTAAACCCAAAGTTCGATTCAGTCAAACCAAAAGAGCTTTAAAATATCTATAGATAAATATATAAATTATTTTTAATTTATTAATATTTCGTATAGGCGTCCATTCACTGCAATCATTTCCGTATTTACATAACTTCACAAAAAAAAAAAAATTTTTAATTGTTATTTTTTTTTTTTTATTAAAATTTATTATTTTAAGGCCTATTTTTTTTGGGTTTTAAACACTTACATATTAATAACTTTTATTAATTTTTTGCAGATGTTTTTCAGTAAAATTGAATTTTCATATTATTTAAATTAAAAACAGCAACATTGAGAACGAAAGTGGGAGGGAAAGAGGTCGACAGTAAAAAAGTACGGATACCCTGCCAGCATATACACACATATACCGGTCAGCGTTGTTGCACAGCTGTAACAAATTATTCTTTATCCAGTGTAGTACAGGGGGGAAAAGAAGAGATGGAAATTAAAAGGGAAATTCACAAGCTGACATTATGTTTATTGTTGTTGTTGCGAAACGAAGCGCTGAAATTGTAATAATGAATCACTGTACGCTTAATTAACCAACCGCAAATCTGTCATGATTCCAAGCAATTAATTTCTGATGAGCATAAAAATGAAAGAAAAAAAATACAATAACTGTAACACTATAAAGATAAATAGACAGAGAAAGAAAGCAACCAGCAGCAACAGTACATTTTCACTAATACATACACACACATAGAGAGAAAAATGAAAAGACACAAAAGAGTCTGAGGAACGCAGAGAAGTTAGAAAGACAAAATGGAGCCGGTGACCCACTATGGAGTACAATAATAATGCCTGGTTTTAACTATTTCAAATTCAATTAAATTTCCCAGCATATTGGCAAATTTCATATAGGAAATTCTCTCTTTCTCTCTCTCTTTGACACGGAATATGTCATATAGTGAAAACTTTGACAATGCAATCATATTTATTTATGGAAAAAACTAGACCTACTGCGATATTAATAACCCCACCCTGCGCCATTTGCACTTGCATGCAATTAAATTCTAGTAAACACCAAAATCAATCAGTACTAACATTCACCAACAACTTGTATGCAGCGGTGCCATATTGACAGATTTATCTGTAAATAAGAGTTTTTTCGGTCGGCATGCAGTCTTACAGATTTCCCTCAAATATTACAGTTTATTCCCCAATTTGACAGTTTTTTACAGTTTGTGAAATAATATGCAGAATAGACTTAAATATGTTTTGGATATCATAAAAATGTAATTGCATTTCAGGGTAGCACTTGCAGGTAGCGAATGTGGAAAGAATATTTCCTTAAATTAATACTAACAAAACTAAAATTCGAAAATTAGCTGAATAGAACAAAAGACTTGCTTATAAAATCGAACAAATTTTGTGGGATCAAGAATAAGAATATACAAGAAATTTGATGAAACCATTGTGAGAGCTTTTAAAATTGTTGTATTGATTAATTGTGAACTATGACTACTCAAAAAATCGGACCCAGGAATGCTCATTTAATTTTTTAACTAGTCATAACAAGAATGTTATTTCGTGTTTCTTATTAATAAAAATAATAATATATATCTGTTTTATACATTTTTAAATGAATTTGTTTCTTTTTTTTATTGACTCATTTTACAGGAATTATTTTAAAGGAATCAGTTTTTTTGATTTTATTAATATTATTACATATTTATTTAAATAAATTAAATAATTAGCAAGCGGCATCTTTGTTCAATGAGCGAATTTTAAAAAACTTCCGACGCTAGTATTTTGGAATTAGCTTAACCGATTTTAAATAACTTTTGGCCAACCTTCTTGTCAAACTCTTTAATTGATTTATAATATAGTAGCACTTCTGGATCTTCTGAAATAAGGATGTAGTTAAACTAATAAATGTAAAGATTCTAATACGACTGCAACTGCAAATGCAGTCGTGTAGTTACAAAATTTTGCAGTTTTATTAAACGTTTATATTCTTATTTTTGACAGATGCAATCGCAAGCCTTTCGCCCTCTATGTGTTTATACCATAAAGCCGACTGAGTTTGTGACAGTGTATACTGTGACATAATATTTTCTTTTTTCTACAAAATTTTGACGGGAATGCTCAAAAATTTAGATGTACATATGTATATCGGTAATCTTTTTATAAATTATGAATTTTACGCGCTCGGTATATAAAACTTTTTATTTTAAGTTTTTGGTGCATTTCCGGATTAGCATCAAGTAAAAAAACTAATATGAAAAATTCAGATTTTTTTGTATAGATTTTTGTGCCGCTACTTACAACATTTATAATAATACCTTTTCGGTTGATTTTAATCGCTTAACCACCCAAAAAAATATTCGAATTCTTCTACTTCGTAGAATAAAGAAAATAATATATCACAGAATATACTGTTACACACTTGCCGGCTTCTGTAAAGTTTGTATAGATACATATGAATCCCGAAAATTCTGGGATTTTATCATTATCATTATCTGTTTTTTGAGAAAATTTACATGTTTTTAAAAAACTATAATTATTACAAAGATATCATAACATTTTAACACTTACAGTAAATACTATTTGTAAAACATTCAGTCAAGTAATTAAATTAAATAAAATATAGTCCTTAATTAACAAAAGACAAAAAAACACGAAAAAAAAACTTTACAAAACACGTAACATTTTTTAACGCCGAATATTCTAGATTGCAACACTGTAGCTGCAGCTTATATTGTCTTTGTCTTCTTTGGTGTTCATCGTTTTTCTTAGTTTTTTCTGTATATGTAGGCTCTCTAGTGTATATCTTGTGCTCTCTCTTTTCTCTGTCCAGTATTTGTACTTGTTTAAATTTGCAGTGTGGTGTTTTTCTAACATATGTTGTGCTAGTGCTGTTGTTGTTTTTTCCCTCTTTATGTCTGCCTGATGTTCCACTATTCTGGTTCCCATTTCTCACTCTCATTCCCATAACAGCCGATCTCGTAAACAACATTGCATTGTTGTTCTTTTGTTGTTGGAGTTTTAGTGTTCGCAAAAATTGTGCTGAGCGTGTGATTGGGTCTGTGAGCGAATGTTGTGGTTTGTTGTTGCTTTATTATTGAGTGCAGTATTTTGCTTTCCATTAGTGTTGGTATGTATGGAACTCCAAAATATTTTTTTGTGTTGCCAGATTTAAGTGATTTGTCAATTGTTTGGGGGATTTTTAAGTTAAGTTTAAATACGTTATTTCTTATTAAGGTATTTATTATTTGTAATGGGTAGTCATTAATTTTGAGTATTGTTTTAATTTTGTTTATGTTGTCCTTGTGAAACTGTTTATCGCTGAAAGATAGTACCTTTGCTATTAAATTATCTGCTGTGCTGATTTTTTTTCGTCCTGATGCTGTGGGTTTCATATACCAGTTCAAAGCTATATTTTTATTTCGTCTGTATAATTTTGTGTCAAGATATGATATTTTGCTGTCTTTTTCAAAAAACTGTAGTTTTTTGTGATAGTTATTAAATTCTTTTATGATGTCATCTTTATCTTTTCCATTAATTATTGCCATTATGTCATCTACGTATTTAACTATGAACTTTATTTTCATGTAAATTTTCTCAAAAAACAGATAAATAAATAAAAACCCCTTGAAGTAGGCCTAAAATTTGCGCCGAAACGTTGGGAAAAAAGTATGAAATAGTTAACTATTTGCGTATAAAAATTTCGACCAAAAAGCCTGTCATTATAATCTCGTTAAAAATTATTAATGTTTGAATGAATGAGTCGCAAGTAAAATTCGCAAAAAGCTCGTTAACGATATCATAAAAGACTCTTAAAAAATATCTTTAAAAGTTCAGAAACGATTGCAGAAACGATTTGCAAAAGGCTCGGTAACGATATCTTTTACAAGTGTCTTAAACGAGACTTATAGGGCCACAAACTGAGCGATAAATGATTCATTCTCGTATCGTTTTCGGATCCGGTCGCGATAGTTTTGTCCAAAAAAGTTTCACCAAACTCTCGTGAACGACATCGTTTACGAAGATTTTGTCCACTGGGTATGGCTATGTGCCAGTCTGTATACATCTGTGTCAACATAAATAAAGTTATCATTCATGATGCGAATTATGAAATTTATGACATTCAACGCCATGTTGATTTTTATGTCAAACGTAATATTGTAACAACAACAACAACAGCGATAATAGCAATAACAAAAAATTGAAGCAATGCTAAGAGAAAAAACATCAAAATATATGTACATACATAGAGAAAAAGTAATAAAAGAGAGTAATAACGCGCCAATGCTGCCAATCTCTACGGAATAACTGACAGACTCTTTGGCGCAATGACAGCTTGCTAGACTTTCATCTCTGGAAATCCGAGTTCGATTCAGAGTAAGGACATGGCTTCTTCATAGTTGAAATGGCTGCCTACCTACATCACTGCACCTAGGCTTAAGAGGCCCATGTGAAAGAAGATGTGTTCCTATACCACTACTTCAGGCCATTTGACCCGTAATATTAATAGCAAAAAATAAGAAGCTTAGTCAGCGTCTATTCTGGTTATCAGTTAGATGCTTTAGGTCATAGAGATATACGTATATATTAGATGGCTTATTTTCTCCTTACATTTTGCTAAAGTATTTCAGATCTTCCATCCGACAGCAGAATATGAAAATAGGGTGCTAAAAACGAAACAAAACGAAACATAAAATTTGAATTTGCTACTCCGCTACTCCGAAAAGCGTGATTTAAAAGGATTTTTACAATGGAGTTGGGATCTTGTATGGAAAAAGCATTTATATTGCATATAAAAGAATTTCAGATATCTATACCTATGTAAAATAAGCCGCTAAAGCGAATGACGTACCCATATGATGATACAGCTGGACCGAAAGCCACCCCTAGCGCCTAAAGTGACCATTTGGCACTTTTCTGTACGCAGATAGCGGTAATTTTCTTAAAATTCAAGTACGTAGGATTATAGATAATTTAATTTAGTTTATTAAAAACAAAAATTTATTAAATCGACTTATATTTTAACTTGTAAATTATCTTTTAGTGAGCCCATGTCGAGTTCACCTTTGACTTTAATTTTAAGAAAATTACCGCTATCTGGAAGATATTGGGTTGATTTGAAAATTCGTACAAAAAGTGCCAAATGGTCACTTTAGGCGCTAGGGGTCGTTTTCGGTTCAGTTGTATCAAAAAACTGGGTACGCCATTCGCTTTAGCGACTTGACTTATACTACATAGGAATAGATATTTGAAATTCTTTTATATGCAAGATAAATATTTTTTCGATACAAGATCCCAACCCATTGTAAAACAACCTTTTAAATGACGCTTTTTAGAGTAGCGCATTCAGTTTTTGCAAATTAAAATTTTTTTTTATTTTGTTTTGGTTTTTAGAGCCTTATTTTCATATTCTGCTGTCGGAGGGAACATCTGTCGGTTAAAGCACCCCGCAGCCCTAGCCCCCCTCCCCCTTACCAAGGAAAACTTCATACATTTCGATCGTTGGTCATGAATCAAAATAAAATTTTAAGAACGAAAAAAATAAGAGCCCGCCCTCCTTAGGAAATTTCTGTATCTGCTTGTGAGTATAGAGTTGCTACTTCTTATTTTTCTTTGTTAACCCTTTACTGCATGGAAAGGAATAAATGGCTTTTCATATATTCTTATTTTTTGTTATTTTTTTACGACATGAACCTTTGAGTAGAGGATTAATAAAGAAAAAAAACGCTTAAAAAAAATTTCCGAAATTCAAGTTTTTTTGTGAGAAATATGTTTTATTCTTATGTTCCTGGCAACCCTGTAGTTAAGAGAGTGATGAGAGTAAAAATGCGCTCAAATACCATTAAAAACAACAACAACCGCGATGATGATGATTAAGTCTTAGCCATAAAATTTATGAGCAGATTTTTGAAAAGAGTCAGTCAATTTATGGTTTGTTACTTATTTTTATTATTACCATGGTGGCAAGGCACAAAAACAAGAAAAAAATATGTATATTCTCCCGATGCTGCTCGCGCTAACTATGATTCTCGCCTTCATTTCAATTTCCATCTCGATTTAATTTTTGTATTCACTGTGTGCATATATTTAAGCTTGAAGATTTTTACGCAATCAGCTGAAAAATATTTAAACATTTTGCACTGAAAGACCTAAATTTTGAAACTCAAAAAAAAAAAAAAAATCTCGAAGAACACAATAAAGTGAAGAAAAATTCATCAGGGGGAGGGGGAGGAGGGTATCAATTAACTGGAGATCACTGTAGGTACATAGGTTTAGCGATTACCTCGAACAAACAAACCAATAGCTAATTCTTTCATATTTCATATGTTGTTGCTACTGTTGTTGTTGTTGTTGCTAACCCACACAGTCAGTTGATTCAGATGATTATCATCAAAAATATCTGCAATATTTTATTGCTCTACGTTATGTTTGTATGTAGAAGAAAGCAGTGGCGTGCATATTAAACTGCATAAGAGCTCTGCCTAATTCATATGAGTAGCTTTCATCAACTCCAGTGAGAATTTAGGTCAGGGAAAATAAAATACTGCGGTAGAAAAGACACTCTGTCCATTTTAAAATTTTAGATCTCCTGAAAACATAAAGTGAGCTTCTGATTCATAGTCTATGAAAATTTTCATACCACGCCACTGCAATGTACATAAATATATTTATGTTTATGCGCCTAACATATATGCTATAATATAATAAATAAATATGTTGCTGATAAGCCAATTTAATATTGTGACAGGCACTGCGGCTACTGATACATAAAAGCAACGTAACAAAAACACACAAAAAAAAATATTATTGCTTTAATTGAATAAATATAGCAGATAAATAAATATTAAGAAAGCAAAGCGCCTATAAGTATGTGAAGCTAAAATGTAGCAGATGAAAATGTTGAAGAAAGATTAACAAGATAAGCGAGTAAATACATAATATTGTAATGATATTTTTTTTTTCTATTTACAGATATTTATAAGATTATTTATCAGTTTGGTTTTTGTTTTTAAACTATTCTCTTCTAAATAATTTCAGCAAAAAAAAAATTTAATTGCACATTTTTAATGAACTTATTTTAATCAATATTCATAGCTTTTACTATTAATTCAAATTATTTTATATTTTTATAGTTACTGTATATAGCTTCAGCATAATCATTCACATTTTTATAGTAAATATACTTTTCAAATTTTATTATCAAATATGTGACGTACATAATCTGATAAAATTTGTACATTTGTATGTATGTATGTCATTATATTCATAAGTCAAACTTCGAGTGATAATAAAAGTTTTTCGTTCTTCATGAAATTCAATTAAGTATAATAAATAGTTTAAATAAGTTTTTGGACTGTCTGTTTGTCTGTCTCTTAAAAGTATGCTGTCGTCCATCGAATGTGACACTATTTCTCTTTCTATTTTTGTATGTCACAGTCATTGCATAACAAATTTATACAAGTAACCCCCTAAAAACTATATCGTATACTATAAATTTTATTGTAATATCATTCGCAAAATGCTAAGATTACATTTGGCGGTCAATTTTTTTTTTTTTTTTTTTGTTTACTGGAATTCTGAGTAAGTAATTATCTTTGAAAATATCTTAAGGAATCCAACAAAGTCAGACCAACGTATCTAAGAAAAAAACTGGATCGAATTTTCCGCAATCTGTATCTACCTTAAAATAAACTTCATATATATATATTTTTTGTACCACAAACAGCAAATCACGCTATCACCATAGGCGGCGGCATCACTGTGTAGCTGAAGAAATAGTTTCATTAACCTCAGCACACCATGATTTATAACCACACAAAATAATAATACAGAAATTTCTTCTTGCTCTTAATGTTTTTTTTTTAAATTTTTTTGTTGCAATCTACTTTTGAGTACCCTACTATGAGTATGTCTGCATGCAATATTCACACCAAAGAAATAGAAAACTGAAATATATACATAACTATGCAAAATAAAATTTAAGTTTTATCTTATAAGCGTGTGAGCTGAAAAATAATGGAAGGTGCTATTATTTATTATTTTTTTTTATTATGAAACAAACTTTTTTTAAAAAGAATATTGATATACATGAGTATTTGATTAAAAAATAAGTGTGCTCAGCAATAATAAAAAAGATTTAAGAATTTTCTACATTTTTATGTAGATAATACTTTGATACTACTTGAAACATAATTATTATCGAAATTTTAGTAATAATGGAAACGATTTTATTGGAACCCAGATTAATAATTGATTACATGGAAACGTATTAAACAAATTGGTGAAAAGTTGAGAGAGTTTTCTACATTTATACAAAAATTTGTTGAATGATGTAAAAAATTGTGTATATAAAAATATTACTATTGAAAGGAATAATGCCACGCATAAGTATAAATTATCAAAAATAATGTGCTTAAAAATTTTAAAAAAATTTTACATATTCGTGTAGACAATGTTTTGATAATGTAGAAAATTGTTACTAATTAAAAATAGTTGTTTGAACATAAAACAATAGTATACTAATTTTGAAAAGATTTCAAAATTTTCTACATTTTGATGTAGACAATGAATATATAATGTAGAAAATTTGGATTTTAGAAAAAATCTATTGAATAAATGTACATGTATAATAGCACAAATGAAGATGTAACTATATAGCAAAGTCTATACCCAATTAGGTTAAACAAATTACAGATTTTACTTACTTTCTAATGTAGACAATATCTTTTTGACGACCCCAAATAATTTCAGTTATAGAAATAACTATGCGAAAATATCAAGAAGTAATTCTACCACTCATACAAAAAGTTTTGTTAGTTTTCTACTTACCTTTACATCTCTGAATGCACTAGGAAATGTCATTAGATATTTAATATAGCCTACAATTTTACATGTAAAGCCCTCAACATCAAATAAGGTAACTAGAAATAACTCTATAAATTTGTGTGCATTCAAGTGTTGCTGCGTCCATTAATATACATATGAATATATTTTACTACAATTTCTCTTTCATTTTCAACATTATGGCTCTCCATCTTCATGGAGATGGTAGTAGTCTATAGTCATAGACGTCATCATCTGCTTTCCACTGCATTACCGACAATTTATTAGTCAGCAATAATTTCTTCTTTCTTTTTTTTTTCGTTATTTTTGTTAAACATGAAATCTCTCAAATGATAGATTTATTATATGTGGTAGGAAGAACCTAGCATAAATAAAATGAATCAAAAAAACAACAAAATCATAAAGTGAAAATGTTTCCTTTAATCCTTCCTGCTTTAATTTTAATTTTTAATATATGTATATATTTGAATTCGCAAAGATAATCATGACCCAGTAGAAATTTCGGAGTTTCTTTGAGAGGTTAGTGCTTTAGCCAATAAATCTGTTTTGAAGCTCTGACTAATTTTATCTAATTTGAGGGACTAATTAAACGAATCTGATTTTAAGACTTCATTATCTTTCTGGACTTTAGGTTTGGCAGTTAATCATGAATGGTTTTACTTCTTTGATGATTTAGTTTAAAGCTCTTCTACTGGGGACATACAAATCTACTTACATATATCTGTATCTACATTTAAATATATTTGAAGTATGCGAGTGTGTTCAAATCCCAAATTTATGAGTTCATACAATATTTAATTTGCAGAAAGTTATGTTTGTACAATGGGCAAGTTGAAAAGTTGTGCCATTTAAATTATACTCATATATGCATAAAAATGGATATTGAAAAAGTTATCTACATTGATGCGTACACAAACGGTAGTTTAAGAGCAATTACTACTACTACGACTATTATGGCACAACAGCCCCTGGAGGGCCAAGGCCGAACTTTCGCATCCATTCATGTTGTGTGAGTTATACTTATAGACGAATGGAAGGGACCTACAGTTTTATGCCGAATCCGAACAGCATTACATGTATGTAAAATCGACGTAGATAATGTTAAGAAAATAAAATTTTGCTCACTTTAAATTTATACTAATTATATAAGAAAGGATTTCAAAAATAATATTTTTTAATTTGAGCATCAAAATTATGCTTTACTTCCTACAGAAGGAATTGTCTACTTTGTAATGTAGAGAATATCTAAATTATTTTAAATATATTTAGTTATATTTTAATGAGAAAATATGTGTTTTTATATCACTGTGTTTGTTGGTATTTTGAGCATCGAGCTGTAAAATATATTTTGTATTTATCTACATTATAACGTAGACAAATTCCGTAGATCTTTTATAGTTTTGTTTATTTCACTGCCTTTTTGTAAAATAACTGTAAAAATAATAAAATTTATTGTAAATTATGTATAGTATAGAAACAGTATAACAGCGTGTCGAAGAACCAGGCTTTTTTGTCTACATAAAAATGTCGAAAACTCAGAAGTCATTGGACTTTGGTAAATAAATTTTTCATATAGTATAATTGTTGTATTTCCTATAAAATCATTTTTAAATTTATAATTTTTTTCATCATTAAAGAATTGTCTACATCAGAATGTTATAAATTTTATATTTTTTCATTTTGTGTAATTTTTTATTTTGTACAACTTTAAACCTTATTACACTTCATTTTAAAAAATATATTCATATTCATAGCTATCTACATTATCTACATTAATATGTTGAAAATACCTAGGGCACTTTTCTCTTCATGGGGAACTAATTTTATTATTATTTTTCGCTAAGTCAAGTTAATAATAATATTTTCTACATTATGAAAATGTAGAAAATTTTCAAAATGCTTTAAATATAATTATGTTTTTGCATTTGAATATGCTTTTAAAAACATAGTTTTCATTATTAGCATAATAAAAATTATCTACCTTACTCAAATATCAATTTGCTTTATTGATAATTCCATTGAAACAAGTACGCATATGACAATGCTTGATACCAAGGTGCGCTATAGAGTTCATGAATACTTCAAATATATTGCATTTTGCTCAATTTACTCTGCCTGGACCTTTTCTACATTGATATGAGTTAAAATGCGAAAATGAATGTGTAGGCAATAATTTATGTGGACTCAAATATTTTTTTGTAATGAGATATATGCATGGAGACTTATGTATGAATTGCATATATACATATAAGTTCATATTAATTTATAGCTTTGGCAGATTTTCTTTAGTCCTACTGAGTTTTATATAAATTAAGAGCAAATCGACTAACATTTCTTACCCACTACCTCAAAAACTTATACTTATCCATTTCTGAGTATTTGAACTTTTCGCAAAAGAAATTAAATACATATTTATTATTATTTGATTTTGCTGTTGAATTGTTAACTTAAATTATATTTATGAAATTATTACCTTACAATTAGTAGCTTCACTGTCAGGCAATGACAGAACAGCAGCAGGGAAGGAAGAAAAGACGAAAGAGAGGTAAAAGTTTAGTTAGAAAATTCTCTGATTTAACTGCAGTTGTGGTGCATTTAAATCACTATTTGTGAAAATTTACGACTATTGATTGCAACATCGATTACAAAATGAGTTAGCTGAGCTGAGCAGCTTTGCCACTTGACTGCACATGTCTCTGTATCTTTCTCTGCTAACTTCTTGATGTTTCTTTTGCCTACTTTTTGAGTTTAGGTTCGATGTGTATGCATGCGGTAAGAAGTAAAAACAACTTTGCTTTGAAAATGCAAACACCAACTAAATGTAAAACTTTTTAAAGTTATGTCCAATAACAAAATTTTCGAAAGTTGCGTGTTGCAAAAAGTTGCACTACCAAGCGTAACTTCTGCATTGCATTCAATATATACATATAAATGGATATATGCTTGCATCGAAACACACATTGCTTGGCTGATTCATTGATTCAATGAATTTTGATTTTACGAACTCATTGATTCAGCAATCAACGAATTTTGTGACTCATTAGCTGAGCCACTTATTTACTATACCTTTAAATTGCTGTCTTATTGATTTATTAATTAACTGGTCATAGCTTTCTAGTTCATTCACTGATTCATGGTTCTCCAATTCAATGATTGATTCACTAATTTATTAATTTGACACATTAACTCATTGACTCATTGAACAATAGTCTCACTGAAATGCTGCTCTTTTTTTTCCTTAATCTCCACTTCTTCACTGATGTAGTAGCGTTCTAATTCACTGGCCGACCAATTTATAATCTTCTCACTCATTTAATTTAAATTTGAATCACAAATTTTATAACTCTTTAGACTGATCCACTCAACCTGGCTTACTAATTTACTATCGCACTGTTTCACTAACTCATTGATTCTTTAATCCAATAATTCATTAACTCACTAATCATTAGCTCCATAATTCACTAACTTAATAACACAGTAGCTCTGTAATTCTCACTGACTCATTAACTCGCTAACTCAATAATTGTTCTTTGACCCTTTAATTCACTGACTCACGAATTCCACAACTCACTAGATTCACAAATCAATGAATTTAGAAATACCAAATCTAAAAGAGCACACTTCCTTCATGTCGCTTCATGAAGAACGAATTTTTGGTAATTCAAATTTCCAATAAATAGCAAGAAATTTAATTACAAAATTCATACTCGAGCAACGCTGGGTATTCATTGATCCCAATGTACCAGTATCTATGTGTGTAAACCGTTTGAGTAACTAACTACATATCTATATGACATTCAAATGTTGATGCGCATTTTGGTGTGCACTTAAACTGCTCTCACTTCCACACTCTCCCCCACAAACTTTTCAGCGTAATTAATTTCTCATCAGTGAGTAATGCCTGCCAATGCCAGTGTTGCCATTTACTGACTGCCAATACAAAACTTGTGTATTTAATTGAGTAAAGTATTTGATTTTTTAACTGCAATATATTTCTACGAAAACCATAGTCAATTACTATTTTTGCCTTTTCTTGTGTATTTTATCGAAATGAAAGCGCCTTTTAATTACAATGTGGTTATTTCTTTTCGTTCTGTGTTGCAATTGCAGGAGCAATGAAAATTAAACTTCCCTGAATTACTTGAATTCAAGTTTATAAATAAATCTAATTAATGTATTCAAATCAATTTTTGCACACTTTGTTTTGAGAAAACTTTTATTCTTTTACTCAAGCCAGGAAAAGTTACCATTAATTAGTTTTTCAAGACTATTGCTCGAGAAATGGTAAGTTTTCCTTGTACCTACTTTCTATGTAGTATGTTGTTTAGCAAAAGAAGTACAAAATAACTTTTTAGTTTAAGTAAATTAAAAGTGGAAGTTTTCAATTGCTCTAAAGAATTTTAATTATTATATAATAATACCTTGTCGTTGATTTTTGATTTGATTTTTCTATGGTATTATTTTAATTGTTTTTTATATTTTTTCGATTGAAGTTGAACTGAAAGCAAAGTAAAACTAATTGATTCGTATACTTAATTTATATATATATTCTCTTATAGCAATTTGTTTTTCGTCAGACGGCATTATAAGTGTAACTTTTACGTTAGAAACCTCTTCGAAATAGGAAGTGCAAAAAACGTTTTCTTGACTCATTGATTTACTGACCCATCGACACTGGACTCAGTATTTCACTAACTCTCAAAATTAATCACTAAAAATCATGAAATTAGAAAATGCTGTAGAAACGAAAGTCTTCAGGCACATATCAAAAGTTTTTTTTTTTTTTTGCATACTGTAACGAAATCTTCATTCTTAGGCTAGGTAGACTCAGCGGCCTCCAGAGGTTCATTTGTTTAAACAAAGAACTCTCAGTTTTATTTTTGACACAAAAATACCATATCATTTAGTTCACAATTCTTTTAATTTCAGTATATATATAAATAAAATCACAATCCAAGTCCTTCAAATCTTTAACTAAAAAAAATCATGTTGTGCGTAGCGTGAGAAACAATGCCAGGGAGCTTTCTCTAGCGCTGCAATGCGTATCGTGTGTGCCAATGCCGAACGTACTGTGAATAACAATGTTGATGCGCTGACATAGCGCTGCTGGGGGATCAGATGAGATCCAGTTTGCCGCAGTCGAGACCAAGGCGTATTTAACAGGGTGAAGTCATCTCTCAGAACTCTCTCATTTTATTAGAAGAGTCAGATTTTGTAGTGTCAAAATAGTGCAAAGTGTAAATAAACAAAAAAGTAGTGCCAAAATTCAAATTTTAAATATTCACAACGGAAGCTGTTTTTGACACTATAACTTTTAATCTCTGAAATGACTTCACCCTGTTAAATACGCCTTGGTCGAGACTGGAAAATATGATGTTGTATTTTTGTTGCTCTCCTGTGATTGGTTGTTTCAATCGCGTGACATCAAATTTTAAATTTCGATCGCAGCATGCTGCGATGATGCTGTTAAGTTTTGTATGTGTGTGGATGGCCTTGATGCATTGTTGTTGTTTTGTGAACATGATTTTTCTGTTCCGTTGGTGCCATGCCAGTTGTTTTCTTGATTGTTTTTTTTTCGATGCTGGTGTGCAGTGGCGCAGTCAAGCATTGTGCGGCCATAATTTGTATCAGTAAATTTGGTCGTGGTGAAAAACATCAATGAAATGTTAGATTTTGATTTGAATACTTTTTAAGTAGGAAAACTTTATGAACTACAAGTAGGAAAATTTAAGAATGGCTAATATGCATATGAAAGGGTTAATTTAGACCAAAAAAAGAGGGACTAAGAGAGGATAAACAATCAACCAGTATGGGAGCAAGTATAAATTAAAGTTGTATCGTTATTATTAGAGAGAAATAGAGAGAGAGAGAGAGAAGTAGAAAAAGGGCGTGGCTATGAACGGTTATATATCAGTTTTGATATACTAGGTACAATTGTCCCTTCTTCCGTCCTTTTTTTTGCTATTCAAGTTACTGATTTTTAACATTTGCAAAAATAAAAATAGTAAAGTCATCAATCTATGAAATTCAGGCACGATGTGAGGCAAATCAAAGACACATTCAATGACTATACTGGTATAAGTCGAAATTTTTATTGAATTTCAGGTAGCTTTATTTTATTTCATGAAAAAGTTGTGTTAAATTAATTTTGTATGGAATATTATGATTACTGCTGAATTTTAGTCTCCAGATAATGGATTTTTAAACGGTTTTTTATTTTACAGTTTTATTCCATGCCTACATACATACATTATTAAGTCAAAACGCCAATAATGTATAATAAAGAAAATTTTACAAAAATACGAACGCGTGTTAGAGAAAATCGGCAAATATTATTGAGCCTAGCGTATTTATGAAAGAAAATGTTGAAGTTGCAGCCAACTAAAATAGGAGAATGACGAAGAACTATGGACTTTTTAGTCTACGTGGTCCAGGCTCTTTTGCAAACTCTTATATTATACAATGCAACAGGAAGAAAAATTAATTATACCCCTTTTAGGTAAAATCGGAGTAAAACAGATACAATTATCACATAATTTAGGTAAATGCTGCAATTTTTTTCAATCATATTTATGATAATTTACCTACATATAATTTTTATTCACACATTCAGAAAAAATTAAAGTAAGTATGTAAAAGTATATGGAAATTCAAATGTTAACATTTTTTGTTATTTCTTTTTTTTCCAAATAAATTTATAAGCAATAAATAAATATAACTAATTTTTCGGTCGTATAGCCATATGTGCATATTTCATCGAATTATACCAACTTTTAAAGTAATACCAAAAAATACCGGCTGTTTTTTTGTGATCACCTTCGTTTAAGTACGGACCATTTAAATCGCTGAAATAATTTATAGATATGTTTTTTTTTAATTTTCTTTTTGTTAATTAATAATAAATTTACCAGAGTGCACAATTACTAAACCACCAGGCTCCTTTATATACTTCTGCACAATTCGAGGTGGAACTTATGTCATTATCATTGTCCTTCGTAGAGAATCCCATTCTTCCAGCAGCACCATATAGCGCATCACCTCCTGCTGTGCCGTTATAACCGCTCGCTTCAATTAATTTATATTTGCTAGTCTCATTTCCGATAATAAAACTATTGTATTTCGCATAAGCTTTATCGCCTTCAAAAGTTTCAAGCTGTATCCAGAGCTCATGTGGTTGTGCATTTGTCATTGCATGTATAAGATCCAAACCAATCCAAAAATTTGTATCCAAATTTCCAAAACCACGTTTATACTCTTGCCAATTAAGGTAGAAGTCTGTACTGTCATCTTGACGACGTTGTATTACGGTCCATGCGGTGCCCTGATCAGGATCATTCAGGCAAACCACTTCGAATGGTTCCAGATTAGTATTGGGTAAATATAGTTTATAAATTCCGTTCGTAGGATTAGTTGTAAGTTGAAATGCTTCTGCACATGTACTTGGTAGTGGTTTTTCTTGTGGTTTGCATTGGCATGCAAGACAATTTTCTAATTGCTCGTCATGTATTTGCTGCTGCAGTTCAAGTAATTTTTTAGTTTCGTTAAGCAGTGTATCCCTTACGGTTGCCAATAGTTCTTCTTTTCTGAAGAGAGAAAATTGCAAATTCGAAAATAATAATAGATATTTTATAAAAATTTCATACATCTAGAAAGTATACTAGCGGATCCAGAGAATTCTCAAGAAGGAAGGGTTTTTATTTTTTTGTCCCTTAAAATTTATTCTTCATTTGTGGCTAACTCTGAATCCTTAGGACTCGTTAGTGTGGAACGGCAACTTCATTTCGGTCGCAAAATTTTACTAGCATTTGTGTATTAAATATTTCAGAGATTCTGCGATTTTATATTTATATAAGTGATAATATACATAAATAATTTGGAATTATTTTGAGTGCCAACTTGATTTTGCATTATTTATAAAAATCTGTCGCCATTTTATGCTGCTTGGGTTAAACAGCCATGCAAAATTGTTGTTGTGTACTTAGCTCTCTCGCCTTCATCCATCTCTTTTATTTTATTCTCTTTCAGCGCTTCGGAAATCTTAGTATAAAGCAAAGAAAAACTGGTTTGCAACACTGCATCAAAGGCAGGGAGAAACTTATTTGCTCAGTAAAAAACAGAAAATAAAAACAAACATAAACATCCATTGAGAAGAGCATATCTTTGTAGTAGAGCCGAAAGATAGTAACTTATCAATGCCCTTGTTTCGTTTAGTTCACAAGAAGTTTCACTTCTGCCTTGTGTTCGTTAATACACAATTTAGTTTTTTAAGGCACTTCATTTATAAAAACATATTTCCGTTACACCATATATATAATTAGAATACCAAGAATAATAATTTAGTTTCAAACTTACCCCTGATCTAACTTCCCTTGGAGTTTTTCAAAACTAAAAGAGAATTTTCATAGTATTAAAGCAGATTTTTTAATTAAAATATTTTTTTTATATACTTTGCATCATTTTGTGTGCTAAGATCTTGTAGCCCGTGCTGTAAACTATAATGAAATTTATTTTATATTACCATTAGTTGCTTGCACAATATCTCACATGAATTGCTAACCTTTGTTGTAGTTTTAAGCTAATATCTGCAACAATTTCATTTTTGAGTAGATCAGCATAAGAATATTGGGACACGGAGTTCTAAAGAATAATTTTTCATGAATTTAGTAAAAAAAATCTTGTATATTTAAAATTTTTTACATACCAAGGAATCCTCGGAAATTTGGGTATTTTCACTAATCACGTTTGCCATACAATATAATAGTACGATCAATAAAGTTTTGCATATTTTGGGCGTACACATTTTAAACCATTGATTGAAGCGATTAACTATCGAAATTTAATTTTTTTTTCTTGTAGTTGCGAAAATAATTTTAGTTACTTTAACTCTTATATTCTGCAACTTGTTAGCTGATAAACTGTTCGCTTTAGAATTGCGTTATCGCTTTTATATGGTAATTGGCATTTGCTTATCTATTTTGCATTAATTTTTCACTGGAAATGAAATAAACTAATTGCTACATAATTTTATAATTCATTTTATTTTACAATTATGTGTTTCTTAGTAAAGAGTTTAATGAATATGGTTATAATTAAAAAAAAAACAATGGATGTGTGCAAGGCACGCAAGATATTTGATGTGTAAACAGTTAAGCCAACTGAATGCATATACATAAGCTCACATATGTATAGCCATATATAGGGATTTGATATATAATCTACATGCTAGGTAAATAATTCAAACTAAAACAATTCTTTTATAAACTTAAAAATGTATTAGATATCATTATCTTTTATACATAATAGCCCAATTCACTATAAATTGCAAATGGTCTTACATCATAGCAAATGGAAATTTTTATTGCATATCGCATATATTTGTTGTTTTGATAGCAAAAATACTTTGCAATTGCACCAAATCGTAGTTGCATTATTTTTCTTTTACTCGATGCATTTTGATCGAGGCATGATATGTTCGCATATACGCAGCTTTAATTGCATCTTTTTTCCGCGCTTTAAGTTTTTCTTCTGGTTGATTTGAAATTTTATTAAATGTGAAAATTTTACATAACGTCGCCTGAGAATTGATTTGGCGTATAGGTATATGAATTTGTACCCTCATACGCCAAATCAATTCTCAGGCGACGATAAGTGTTTTCCGCATTTAACATTAGAATAGCAACAGGGGTGACCAGTCACCCCACTACTTTTTAAAAGCACCGCAAAGAGATTTACCTCAACTGCATTTAATAAAAATAAGAAACAATGTATTTTTATTGAAGTAAAATTTTATAGTAAATAACTTTGATTTTTTCTGTTTAACATATTTGCTATTTATATAGATAAAAAAGTGTTGCTTTTCTAAGGTTAATGTACAAAGCAAAATTTTTATAATGCCGTGGTTTGCTATCATTATTAATACATTTTGTTTATACATTTATTGAAACCTAGATTATTTATTATTATCATTTTGTATTGTTTTTATATTTTAAAAAATATTTAATTTTGATCCAATTTAACTAACCGAATGCAAAACCTATCAAACGCCTGTGTTTGTTACGGCGACTTCTCTGCTTGTATGGTATAGTTGATCTCCATATGTTTAACACCAACAAATAATTCTGCTAAGAATAAATATACACACATTTTGTTTTCGTATGTACATATATGTGTGAGTAAATTGATCGAAACATAAACAAACAAACTCCGCTCGTGTTTTAATTTCTCCCTCTCTACTTCTCTTCTCTCCTCTCTTTGTTGTTTAGAGCAGCAGTCATGCCGCGCAGTAGTGCGAGCGAGAGGGGAACTGGACGTTACAGTTATCTTACATCTTACGATACAGTTATTCTTACATTTTACACATTTGAAATTTTGCCCATACCGTGAGCTAAAATGTTTACACATCAAAAAAACTCATGAAAACATTTGTGATTACTTAGTAAAGCAGTCAGTAATGACTGACGTAGAGTACTAGCTGTATTGATGTGCTGAAGGAGGAGTGAACAACCAGAAGCTCAATTAGATCTTTTGGCTTTTATTCAAACTGTGTTTGTTGTAATGGCTCTTTTGACTCTTTTAAATTACATGTGTTTGTTGTATTTTAATATTTTACAACAAACACAAAAATTGTTGTATTTCGGGCACACATGAATTTTTGTTTATGTGTTTTGTTTCCTCGACCACATTCGTTGTTGTTGCCTCGTTACCGAAATCATTTCATTGCTATGAATATTTGTTGTTGCGGTCGCGCGCTAATATTTTTTTGAGCCTCGTTGTTGAAATCATTTCATTGCTATGAATATTTGTTGTTGCGGTCGCGCGCTAAGAATATTTGTCTTTGTTTTTCCATAGCTTTTGCTTTCAGTATGCAAAAACAAATATTCTTGTCACATTTGGTTGTGTGTTGTGCCAGTAGCTTGTGCCAATATAGCTCAATTGGCTCTTTAAACAAACACAAAAATGGTTGTTGATGATTTTATTTCGCACCGCCCGATCAGATCAGGGATTGCTGTTTGTGTGTTTTATTTTTTTTTAACACATTTCTTAAATTCGTTATTGTTGTTCTTGTGATTGATATTGTTGTTGCTTGGCTCCCAAAATATTTTTGGTGGTCACCAGTGCTATCGTTTTGAAAATTTTAAGGGGAGAATTTTTCCTTTTAAGAAGAGGATTTTGCTTTACAGGGGAGGAATTTTTTAAAATGCCTTATAAGTTTTCAAATAAGTATTACTTAGAATCTAGAGTCTTAGATAATTGCAAACAGCTGCACTAATGTATAGAAATTTTATTAGAAAAAAATACATTTTTTTATTCGCTAAAAAAGCTAAAAAATTTATGAAAATAAAACAAATTCCTATAAAAACCAAATATTCCTTCTTTGGAAACAAACGATAGTATCAGTAAATAATAATAAAAAAAACAATAATGATTAAAAAATTACAACAAACTTGTCTTCTTTCTTCTCAAAACCGGGTAAAAAAAAGTAGAATGTTATTTGTGGTACTTTGAACCAGCTTAATCGAAGGTACCTAGAAGGAGGCATCATTTCCTTTTTTGTAGCTTTTCTTACCAACCATTAGTGCATTTACAGTTGTAGTCAGCAAGCAATTTCGTTTTTTGTTTTTAGATTCAATTGAGAAAAAATTATATTGGCCGCTGTACTGCTATGTGGAAAACTTAAAATTGCGTCAATAAATTTTACCAGTTTTGAAAGCATTCTTTAAATGAAAAATTTCACACCAAAATTCTTCCAGTTCCAAATCAAATATATATGTATACATAAATTCATTACTAATTTATTGATATTTATTAAATATGCAAAGTTACTTTTACGCGGGTTTTCTACTATTGATTTCAATTGTCAAAAATTACAAGCATTATCACAAAGACAAGCAAAAACTTCTGGAAATGGAACACGAACTTTTGAATTTTGACAGTAATCCAGCGATAAATAAAGTAGAGTTAGTCATAGTAACAAATATTTTACAGACAGAAACTAAAATAACCCAACAGAACATATTTAGTTTGATTTACGTTTTCAACCAAAAATTCAAGAATATTAAATCGGAGGATTTTTTCCGATTACAAATACTCCGATCGGAGTACCTTTGGCAGCACTAGTGGTCACCCCTGTTCTAAAGCTTAACAGAGAGTAGAAGAGAGAGAGAGAGAGACCTATTCTACATGAGACCAGTGGCGTGCCTAACGTTAAGTGATGAGGCAAGCACTGCGACATTTTTTCCCCCACTAGATTCAAATTAAAAAAGCATGTTTCCAAATCTTCTATTAATCATACAAATAAAGCTAAATTTGGAATATAACAAAATTTGTTTTTATTTATTGTATAATTATTTTAGTTTATAGTTTATTCTTTCCTAATTAGAATTATAAAATAATATCAACAACACGACGTGCAAAAAAATTGCATTAAAAGCATAATAAGATAAATTAAATAAATAAAGACATGGGCTTTGTACTTTTGGAATATAAAAACAAAACTGTTTATAATGAAGTAAACAACAATACGTAAAGTACATTATAACATCATGTGATGAGCGCAGAAGGGACTCATTTTAGTTTTTTCGGGGGCGAATTTCCTTCTTCATGTTTTCTCGTCCAACAGGCCCTGTTTCGGATTCATGTAACAAAATTTTGTCTAATACGTTATCGACCGAATTTTTTTAAATAAATGAAAAAAAAAAATTTAAAAAAATCACTGGAGATGAAATCCCCCATATAAATGGGTCCAACATGTATGGGTCAAACTGTTCATTCTCATTTTTTCTAATTCACTCTTTAGTTAACAATAAAACATCAATAGTATCGGCAATTAGTCTGATTCTTTTCTCAGCTCCCCCCATCAAGAATACTAAAAACTCTTTTAACCACGGGGTCTCAAAAAAGTTGGAAAGAATCGAATGTCTTTTTGATGATTTGGATTAAGAAAATTTGGCATCTATCCATCTGCTTTTAAATTTATTTTCGGACACCTTTTGGCAAAATAATGCCTCACAGCTGATTAAAAATATCAGCTGATATCCCGCTTTCTCTTATGTAATTTTGAAAGAGCTGTACAATAATGTTAGCTGTGTGGATCATCTTGCCAAAACTACTGAAAAATATATATATACCTCTTTTCTGTAAAATCGGAGTAAAACAGATACAATTATCACATAATTTAGGTACTTTCAAAAACTTGAAAATATCAGTACTACCCAATAAAAAAAGTTATAATTTACCTATACATATTTTTTTATTCAGACGTTCAGAGAAAACTAAAGTAACTAAGTTGTTAGGTATATAAAATTCAAATGTTAAAATTTTTGATTGCCTTTTATTTTTTTTAATCATATTTATGTGTAATAAATACATGAAATTATTTCTTCGGTCGTATAGCCATATGTGCATATTTCATCGAGTTATTATAACCTTTCCAGAAATACCAAAAAATACCGGCTGTTTTTTTTTGATCACCCTCGTTTAAGTACGGACCATTTAAATCGCTGAAATAATTTATAGATATATTTTTTAAAATTTTCTTGTTAATTAGTAATAAATTTACCAGTCCGCGCAAAGGCTAAACCACCAGGCTCCTTTATATGCTTCTGCACAATTCGTGGTAGAACTTATGTCATTATCATTGTCCTTCGTAGAGAATCCCATTCTTCCAGCAGCATCGTATAGCGCATCACCTCCTGCTGTGCCATTATAACCGCTCGCTTCAATTAATTTATATTTGCTAGTCTCATTTCCGATAATAAAGCTATTGTATTTCGCATAAGCTTTATCGCCTTCAAAAGTTTCAAGCTGTATCCAGAGCTCATGTGGTTGTGCATTTGTCATTGCATGCATAAGATCCAAACCAATCCAAAAATTTGTATCCAAATTTCCAAAACCACGTTTATACTCTTGCCAATTAAGGTAGAAGTCTGTACTGTCATCTTGACGACGTTGTATTACGGTCCATGCGGTGCCCTGATCAGGATCTTTCAGGCAAACCACTTCGAATGGTTCCAGATTAGTATTGGGTAAATATAGTTTATAAATTCCGTTCGTAGGATTAGTTGTAAGTTGAAATGCTTCTGCACATGTACTTGGTAGTGGTTTTTCTTGTGGTTTGCATTGGCATGCAAGACAATTTTCTAATTGCTCGTCATGTATTTGCTGCTGCAGTTCAAGTAATTTTTTAGTTTCGTTAAGCAGTGTATCCCTTACGGTTGACAATAGTTCTTCTTTTCTGAAGAGAGAAATTTGCATTTCAATGATAATAATAAATATTTTATAAAAATGTCATACATCTAAAAAGTACACAAGACTTCCCAAAAAGAAAGGACTTTAATTTTTTCGTCCCTTAAAATTTTCTCTTCATTTGCGATTAACGATCAAAATGCACAAGATTTTCATAGGTAAGGAGGAAAAGCGGGAGAAGCGGGAGGGGTGCCGATCTGGACCTTTGGATTCAATAGTGCGGAACGTGACTTTACATTTATATAAGTGATAACATACATAAATATTTAGCCATACTAATAACGAAATAATTTTCTTCATTATTGTTAGAGTCGGCTTAATTCGCCATCATTTACAAAAATCTGTCGCCAGTATTTCGTTTATTAATTAGGCTGCTTGGGTTAAACGGCCATGCTGTGTATTTCGCTCTCTCGCTTCATCTGTTTAATTTTGTTCTCTCTCAGCGCTTCAGAAATCTTTGCAGTAGAGACGATGGATAGTAACTTATCAATGCCCTACACCTTAAAAAAACTTTCGGTAATTTCGTCACTTCTTTTTCTATGGCACTTTTCTCATTTATAAAAACATGTTTCCGTTACATCACAGAAATAATTGAAACAGCAAGAATTATAAGTTAGTTTCAAACTTACCCCTGATCCAATTTCTTTAGGATTTTTTCGAAACTAAAAGAGAATTTTCATTAGAATCAAGGCATATTTTTAAAATAATATATTTTTTTACATACTTTGCATCATTTTGTGTGCTAAGATCCTCCAGCTCTTGCTGCAAACTTAAACGAAACTTATTTTATATTAGCATTAGTTGCTTGCACAATATCTCACATCAATTACTAACCTTTGTTCTAGTTTTGAGCTAATATCTGCAACAATTTCATCTTTGAGTAGATCAGCATAAGAATATTGTGCCACAGAGTTCTAAAGAATAATTTTTCATGAATTTAGTAAAAAAAATCGTTTTTACATACCAAGGAATCCTCGGAAATTTGGGTATTTTCACTAATCACGTTTGTTGTACAAAATAGTAGTGCGATCAATAAAGTTTTGAGGATTTTGGACGCACACATTTTTACTCAGGGATTGATGTACCCTGAAAGCGATTAACTATTGAAATTTAATATTAGTTTAGTTTAGTTTAACTTTTATATTCTGCAACTTGTTTGCTTATAAACTGTTCGCTTTAGAATTGCGTTATCGCTTTTATATGGTAATTAGTATTTGCTTATCTATTTGACATTTACTTTTTCACAGAAAACGAAATTAACTTTTTGCTTTATAATTTTATAATTCTTTATAAAACTCATCAAAACATTTGTGGTTACTTAATAAAACGAGAAATATAAATAGTTTCTTATCGTAAAAAAATTTTAATTGTTGTTTATTTATTCTGATATTTCACCTAATCAAATATGTTTATCGTAAACATGTTCAAATATTTTTAAAATATTTTCATAAAAGCGCAGTCAGTAAGGATTACTATACAAGTTATAGTATTGTTGAATGTATAAGTGATATTAAATGGAAAACTATTTAAATTAAACCAATAAATAAATAAAATTAGATTTCTATTGAATAAAAATCGAATTAAAGTTAGCAAGAAAATAAAAGAAAAATTAAAAGCACCAACAGCTTCACCAGCATCGAAAACATTTTCACAAATCCTAACGAGAGTTATACGAACCCCTTCAAGAAAGCATCTCTCAAATATGTGGAAACTTTTATGTTATTGGACCTATTAAATTTTGTATGAGCCTTAGAATGATGGGCAAGCCACTGATAAATTTCAGCTATAAAAATTTCAGTTTTGTTTTTCGCTTTTATTTTAGTTATATTAGAGTTTTTTTTCCCAAAATACTGTTTTTTTTTTTAATTTTTTACAGTTTAGGTCCAAAAAAATATGGCACCACTGGTGCCGTGGCAGAATAATAGAGGGAGGGAAACTAAGCTTAGTTTGTCTGTCAAACTATGAAGTGAGAGCACTGAGTGTAGTGGCTTTTATATGAATTGAAATCACGAAATACACACACACACACACGGAAGAAGGGAAACGGAGCTGGGGTGGGTTTTTGGTGCGGTGAGCTGAAAAGAAAGTCCCACACTTTTCGGCTTTCAATGCTTTGTGTTACCTCTACAAAAAAAAAAAACACACTATGCACATAATATGATTTTAGATTTGATTGTAGAGTCCAGTATGAAAATGAGAGCGGTATGTCAAATGTGCCTACCTGATTATTCTGCCATGGTATTAAATTTAATGACTCATACTCTTCGAAGCAAAAGATAATGGATAATTTTTTTCAAACGAATTATTTTCATGGAAAGAATTGAAAAGATAAAAAATTCAAGCTATATCATATAAAAATTTATCTTTTTCTGTACACGCGCTTTTTCTTATTATTTACATAAATAGATAATAACTACCGACAGGTCGACGTATGTACAAATTTACTACAGAAATTAGTATTTGAATAGGTGAAAGCAGAAGTGAGCGAAGTAAGGTGACCAGATGTACTAATTTCATCTGTCCATGTAGGTACTGATTTTATTTATTTCTTTTTTAAATATAAATATTTAGATATTTGATAAATAACAATAATAAAAGCATTTCATTTCAGAAATGCACTGATTTTTCAACTTTATTTAAAGACAATGTGCTGAGTTTTCAGCGCTATTAGAATCTAAGTAACATATGAAATTCTTATTTTTTAAATTCTTTTTTTCTCAATTCACTGGCATTATCGGTTAGGTCGTTCTACCTCAATTCTGATGTTTGATTTTTAAATAATTTGAATTTTATAAAATACAATTAGTACAACACTGAAGCTTCTCAGTGACAAAAAAAAGTAACAATGACAAGTAGTTAGCAATAACAGAAAAGTTAATGAAAACTGTTGGAAGTGAAAGAAGAATGTAAAAAATAAATTTGCCTGGGAAATTCTTATTCCACAGTAAAGCACACAATTAAATAAATGTACTTTTTTTTTGGCAGCTATTTTTTCTTTTGTTACTTTAGTGTTACACTATGGAACTATGAACTAATTATTTTAGATATTTTATTTTTTTATTTTTTTTTGCTATTACTTATTTTCATTTTTTTTTGATTAACTTTATTTCGGAAATATCACGTCAGCTTTTGTATTAAAATAAATCATTTTCTCTTATTTTTCGAGTACATCTTATGAATGTAGTATGTACGAAAACAGTCCATACAAATTGCAGTGATATTTTTTTTATTATACTTTTAATTGTTTTATTTCTTTACAAAATGAAAGCTTATAGCTTAAATAGTTGCAACTATTTTGGTTTCATTGTTGCTGTTACACTCATATTTATGTACCTGGCTCGGCGCCAACCAAAAAATGAAATAGTTGTAAAATAAAACAAAAATTGAAGAAATTTTAACTAAGCGCTAGTGCTTTTACGCTATTGTTGTTGTTTTTTGTTGCATTATGAAATATGAAGTGCAGATATTTTTTTCTTTTAGTTTGTGGTATTATATTATTGGCTACAGTTTTTGGCTTTGATTGGTTTGGTTTTTTTTTTATGCGGATTTTTTTTCATCTTCTTAAATAACTGCATGAAATATTAAGTTGACATTTCCAGCGATTAACGTTTTATAAATCAAGACCCGAAGCCCATTCCTTACGGATTTATTATGGCTTCTTACTGAAAAATATGAAACGGAAAAGATATTAGAAAAAACCATACACACATATTTTTTTAAATTTTATGTGCCGGTAATGGTACTTCTAAGTACCGTCGGTCGACAAAGGGTTAACTTAGTTTTTGATTTCTAGTATTTTTGTTGTGTCTGAAATATAATTTTTTTATATGTAAACACCTATACGCGAGAAGTATATGCTGCGCGTTCTCCCTTTTCTCTGGGCATCTTGGGCAAAACGGGTCTTCTTCTCCGATGTTGAACCTCTGCAGATACTGCTTGAAACATGGCCATGGCCACTAAGCAGTTTCATAATGTGGTAATTCAATTCGCCATGCCTGCGTGATATCCACTCTTTTATGTCCGTAATGAGATTGTAGGGCCATCGACCCTTCTCGGATCACTGCCATCTTTGCGGCCATTCTATGTTGGCATTGTGTCACGACCATATAACAGCATCATCTCTTGTGCCTGTAGATCGATGGGCACCTTACTTGCTATGATACAAATAGCATCATTCGATACTGTGCAATACGCGCTAGCTACCCTCGGACAATGAGCCTATAAGTCGTATGGATATCCTTGTGGTGTGTTTTCTTGCTGTCCGCCCAGATAGGTGCTGCATACAAGATTACTGACTTAGTAACCGTTGAAAGCGGCCGGCGCATGACCTCACGCAGGCCTCCTATGTTTGGCATAATGCGTGTTAACGAACTGTTTATTCGTGCTGATTTATCACTAGCAGCTTTCAGGTGATCCTCGAACGTCGTTCTGTAGTTTATAACTACTTGATGTGTGGGCACGAGTTGATGTGATGATCACCAACCGTGATGGCCAGCTCTTCACATGCTTCGCGTTGTTCAGCCATCTTCTCACCCTTGAGATGACGTCGTTACATATAGCCTGCAAGTGTTCGGCTACTACCACTATCGCGATGTCATTTTCAAATCCAGTGATTATTGTATATTTGAAGATGCCATCATTCATTGCGTTCCATAGCGTTGGGTCGAGTACGGAGCCCTGCGGAACACTTCCATTGACACTTTACTGCTGCACACCGTTATCAGTATCGTATATTAGAATCCTGCTTTCGAAATAGTTTGCGATTATTTGCAACAAGTACTCCGGTACTTCAAATCCTCTCAGTGCAGTCATAATCTGAGGTCAGTTCGCCAAGGGCTAACCGCTGTCACTCTCTTTCTCTCTCATTTGCTTTCACTTTCATATTTGGCACATAATAGTCGTATTTTTTCAAACATAATAGTCGACAATACCAATTAGTCGTAATTGTGGTTTTTATACACTAGCATAAGCACTAACGGATCCTAGGAGGATTTATGTTATACATTTCTACCCGCTTCCTTCCTGATATACTCAAGTACTTATAGTACCTCAGTCATTACGGTCGTTATTTTGGATTAAAAAGACTTTTTATGGGAATTAAAATATCAGATTCGCCGAAAATTTTTTCGCAAACAAAAACTTTAATTTCCAATCGATATTAAACATTTTTTCTCTGCACACATAAAAAATGTCTGCGATAACCTACTTCCATGAATGTTGATAATCGATTGATCTTCTGTTGTATGAATGAACTTTTCGTACATGTGAAAGCTCAAGAGCTTTTTTACTCACGTGTATACCAGTGTTGCCATTTTGTATGTAATTATACAAAATGTGTGCTTTTGAAAAATGTTTGTGTAATTGATTTTCTGTGCTTTTTTGACTTTTCGTATTCCACAATTTATATTAGGCGTTTTTCTTTATAAGCTCTGAGCAGAGCACGAGTTGTCAAAAAAACACAAAAAGCACTCAGATCAAACGTAATTGTGTTTCTATGTGCTCTTAAGAAATTGGCTGAGCAGATAGAGCACGAGAATTTGAAACAATATACAAAAACTTGAAATGGCGGACAAGGGCTCAGAATAATTAATTTTTCCATTTGTACAAAAAAAATCAAAACGATTGAAAAAAACTTTGTTAAAAAATAAGCTTAGTTATAAAGAGTTGTTATCTAACAGTTCGTGCTCTATGCGTTTTAAAATTAAATCAGATTTGTCAGAGCGTGCACTACTCTACTCCTTGCTTTGAGTTGAAAAAGAATAATGCCTATTGATTTACTTATAATGGACAGTGCTTTATTGAATAAATTATTTTCTAAATTTTATTTTTAACGATGTACAACACTGGTTTACGATATTTCGCAACTTTTGCAACTACATTGCATACCCATATTCAATGGTTGAGCTCATAAAACAAACTATTTTTTGCGTCTTATTCATGCATGCAATTATTAAGAAATTTCGGTATTTGATTTTGTGCTGCATTTATTTATTAAATTTTACTTAAGTAATGATTTGTTATGTCCACTTTTTTCAGCGACTGACATATTAAGCCTATGTTATAATTGGTATATGTTCCTTGAAATATAGACAAAAAAAAATTAATTTGAACTATTTAAACCAAATTTGAGAATTTATAAATTTTAAAGTGGCAACAGTGGAGCATACTCTATGGGCATCGCTGTTTTAAAGCAAAAAGTTAGATTTGTAAGATAGTGAGAATGAAAGCGCATGTAAAGCTTAAAACTCAATTGCTTCGTATGACGGCAAGCGGTCGCCGGCTATCCGCTGTCAAAATCCACAGAATTGCGGCGGCGGCCTCTTTACTTCCAACGGCAGCTGTACACGTATCTTCGACCGATTTACCGTCGTACGCCGTGTTTTAAGCTTTACTTTTTGAGTTACTGAATTATTTTATGGCATACTTAAACAAACTACTTTCCTCATTTTGGTTGTTATTGCTTTTTTTTTTTTTGGTAATGATTAAAAATAAGTGCAAAAACTTTTACTTCTCAAGAGAGGGAGAAGAGATGGAAATCATATTAAAAAGTAGTTAAATTAATTATATAAAATAAAACAACTTAAAACTTAATCTTATACACTTCGCAGCGCATATAAATGCAGTTAAATAATTTTTAGTTTTTTTGCACTTTGTGTACAATTTAAACAAAAATTTAACTTATTTTTACATAAAACTTTTGAACAGCTTTCACTTTAGGCATATGAATTCATTCCTTTGGAAAAAATTTGTGAGTTAGAAAAAAGCAACAGAAGCATAGCGGCTGGCACTTGTGTAACGCTTTGCTGTACCTGTTTACAGTTTGTTTTCGGTTGTGTTCACTAGTAAACTTTAGTGGTAAACTACTATGCATAGGTAGTTGTACGCCTTTTGAGGTTGTCCAAAAAAGCACTTTCGGTCGAGCAAACTTTCATTCCTGTTAAATGCATACAAAAACCATCTACAGTGTTGATGTACTGAGTATATTCCCAGCTGTATCATAAAAACAACAACAACAAAAGTACAAAGTAACAAATGCACTACAAAAATAGAGTGCGACAGAGAGAGAGAGAAGAGCGAGTAGTTCAAAATCGTAAGACCAAAGTTAAAAAGGTGTAAGCAATCGACTGTAAGAGAGACTGAGTGCTGTTATGAGTACATGAGACCAAAGGAAAGAATCTCTAAGAGAGGGAGAGAGAGAAAGAGAGAGCGTTAGCTAATATTCTTGACGCAAATTGTGCAAAAGTACTTAACTAAGTTTGTAAAATGAAGTTGTACTGTGGTTACAGGGGGTCGCAGCTTGCAGTTAAGTTTGTTGCATTTTCAAGTGTATTCTTCTATTGCTGCTGCTTTGCTCAATTTATTTTACGTGATGAGAAGATTTTAAATTACTTAACCATTTTACAACAATTTAAGTGATGTGATTTTGGCTTTACACATCTTTCTCTCTCTTTGCTCACCAAAAAAAAAATAAACAATTTTCGATAAAAAATTAAACCAAAGCTGCATACTTAAAGTTATACCCAAAAATATAAGAGAAAAACCAAAAAAACACAAGTTGTTATTTCTTCAAGATGTGGCATAAAATTCATTTGCAGTATGTACGATGAAAAATGAGTAAAAGTTTGTACGTGTTTAAAATTTTATTATGCAAAGAAAATGTGTTTAATTTTAAATGTGAAACGAAGTGATTTTATACATATTTATTTATCAAGTATCTAAAAGTATCCCAGAAGTGTTGTTTTAACATTTATTGATAATTTAATTGGAAAATTAAAAATATGGAAAGGTTTTAAATTAGATACTATAACGGATATTTATTGCAGGAAACCCTCGCTTTTATTTTTGACCATATCATTAGTTCACAATTCTTTAATTTCAATACAATAAATAAATTCGGCTTTACTAATTTTTGAATTTAACAAAAGAACAATGTTGGGCGCTGCCTGTAGCGCTACTGTGCGTCTTGCAAGGAACGATGCGTTTTCCTATCTTGGTTCGCCTCTGACGGACATTCGCCTCATTGGCGAATGTCCATCATGGCATTGGGGATTTGCCCCACTGGGTTGTCTTGTCACTGGGTCGTTGGTACGCTAAAACTACTCACCCGCGCGTCTTTTACTCATTCCCTTGGTTGTCTTCTATCCACTATGAGAGCTGTCGGCACAACGAGGAAGAATACTGCTGTGTTCCACTGATGAAAAAGTAGGTACAGTTGTACCTTTTTCCGCCTTTTTTGAATTACAAATTACATTAGGTACAATTGGCACATATTAGGTACAATTTGTTATTGGACAAAAAAATTTAAGGGGCCGTTCACATATTACGTAACGTAATTTTTAACCCTCTCCCCTAGTAACGTAACAAATTCCTTTTTAATGCATTGTCCTTAATATCGCTTTTAGAATATTGAAATATTACTTGCTAATCTTTTTTATACATTACTAACACAATTTTACAATAAAAAAGTGGAAGAGAGCGGTCTTTGTCCACTGTCAAGTTCTTCCTTTCTTGCCAGTTTTTTCTTCTATAATGATGATCCCTACCCTTTTTGCGTTGACAGCCCGAGATCTCTCACAAAACAAGAATGAACACTATTCTAATAATATGACCGCTCACAATTTTATAATTTTTCAGTCGATTTTCTTCTATCCATAAAAAAAAGTTACATAACACATCGATGACCCCCCAACCAACCCATGTAACACTTCGTAATAAATTGCCGGACCCTCCCTCCCCCTTCGCGCGTTGCGTAATTGTGAACGGCCCCTAACCATTTAATTACAAAAAAAAAATATATTATACAGGGAAAAATATTGCAAAAACGTTTCTTTTTATAAACAGTAATAACAGGGCAGTGAGCTTTAAAACAAGTCATGGCTGAAAATGTTTGAAAAATCTAAAAATTTTATACAATATTCCGGAACTTTTATAACCAATGTAGGGCCTTTCTTTTTGTTCCTCTTGTTCTCATCTAGATGACTAAAAACTTTTCTTCTCTCTTAGTTTGTCGATTTGTCGTGCTCTAAAATGTTATTTGTTGTGGTCAACTTCTTGACTCACTATATATGTGCTTCAATAACTTAGCCTAATTTAATATTAGATGTAAAGTAGCCAACTGCTGTAATTTCAATACAAACGATTTTATTTATTTTATGGACTATAAATGATATATGGATAAATCAATGTTTTCATGTTTTGTTTACTTTTATTAATTGTTAACTTTCAAATTAAAATTCAATTTCTTACAAAAACGATGAACCAATGAAATATTTTAGGTACATTTATGATCATTTAGGTACAACTTTTTTCGTAATTAGGTACAATTTGGAAATTTCATCACTGCTGTGTTCGCTGCCTTATAGGGAGTTCTTCTTCTTCCTTTTCTTTTCCAATTTGCCGCAGTCGCCACTGCAAAATATGATATTGTATTTTTTTTTGCTTTCTTGCGATTGGTTATTTCAATCGCGTAACATCAAATTTTAAATTTTGATCGCAGCATGCTGCGATGATGCTGTTAAGTTTTGTATGTGTGTGGATGGCCTTGATGCATTGTTATTGTTTTGTGCACATGATTTTGCTGTTTCGTTGTTGCAATGCCCGTTTTTTTCTTGATTGATTGTTTTTCGATGCTGGTGTACAGGGGCGGTGTTGGTGTACAGAGGCGCAGTCAGTATTGTTTAGAGTTAGAGTAGTTATAAGATAATTGCCTATTTGATTCTATGCGCTGATCCCAAACCTCTCAGCAAAAGTTTTCAATAATATTTCTATTTTTGAGAAATATTAATCCAAAAGTCGATTTGGCCCATTTTCTACCATTTATTGTAAATTTTTTCGAATAGTTATAAATTTATTCTAATCAAACATTACTGGATACAATAATCTCATGGCTGGGGATGTTTTATAGGACATGCGTAAAATTTAATTCTTGTGTACCACTTAGCTGGAGAAAGGTTAAAGTAGTTTTCATTCCTAAGGCTGAGAAAATAGGTCTCAAGTCAGCTAAGGACTTTAGACCGATTACTCTTACCTTATTCTTGCTTAAGATGATGAAAAAGCGTCATGGGAATACATCTCAGGTTTATATTAGAATGCTATCAAATTTCCAAAAGTCAACACTCTTATCTCAAGGGTCGATTTACGAAAACAGCTCTACATGGGGTTATTCACATTGTTGAGAAACCCATTCACCACAAACAAAACTCGTTAGTAGCCTTTTTAGACATTAAGAGGGCTTTGAAATAAAAACACGGAGTCTATCCAAGACTCTCTTATCAGGGTTGGAGTAGAAGGGAACTTAGGGATTGGATAGTAGTTATGCTTGAATCCAGGGTAAATTCATTTGGAATTGGGTAACACCACTCTTGTAAAACATATTAGTAGAGGAATACCACAGGGAGGAGTGCTTTCTCCACTATTGTGGCTACTAGTCATAGACAATATTCTTAACGTACGTACGCGTACTAGACGAAATGGGGGTGAAGGTGGTTGCATATGCGGACGACGTGGTGTTGGTAGTATCAGGAATATTCCCAAGAATAATAAGCGAAATTATGCAAAGGCCCTTAGATAAGCTTTGCACATGGGCTACGGGATATGAACTTGGTGTAAATCTAGGTAAAACGGAACTAATGCTTTTCATCACTAAGAGAAAAATTCCAACCTTCAACCATCCTTCATTGAATGGACAACAACTGTCACTACCAGTACAGGCCAAATACTTGGTGTTTTTTTATTTGACGCAAAACTAAATTAGAAATCCAATATAGAGTTACGGGTGAGGAAAGTCTGTGTGGCCTATTATTCCAGGAACAGGTTGTTTGGCAAAATATGGGGCTTGCGGCCTCATATTACACACTGGCTGTATACAATGCTTCCGATATTAATTTATGGTGCAATAGTTTAGTGGCCAGGCCTAGGTAAGAGCTACATTGTTCGGAAGCTCAGTAGAGTTTAGAGAACAGCGTGTGTTTGCATTACAGGAGTCATACGTACTTGCCATGTGGAAATAAATCAATCTTTACGTTTACCAAATAATACCTCGGTTTTTCAGGCGGATGTTCTGGCTATTAAAAAGGTTCCTCAGCGAATAAAGCGTCATATCACAGACAGGTGTAATGTCGTTATTTTTATCGGCAGCCAGGCAAACATAAAATCGCTTCAATCCATAAAAATCGCTTTATCATAAAATCAAAGCTAGTTAAGGAGTGCAGGGAGGTACTGAGCGAACTAAATCGTAATGCTGACATCTGGGTTCCCGGCCATAGGAACATTGATGGGACTGAGAAAGCTGATGAGTTAGCTCGCGCAAGGGCCTCTCTTGACAAATCTTTAGGGGTACCGGTTCAAGTACCCGTGGGAGTCGTCAAGAGAGGCATGCAGCTGCATTTTCTTCAACTGGCTGATCGGAGGTGGAAGTCACTAACATCCTGCATTACCTCGCGTGTGACATGGCCCTCATATAATGAGGGTAGGTATCGCGAGTTTTCAATCAGGGATCGTACCGATACTGCTAGGTTAACACCCACTGCAGAAGTTGTGGAAACTTAGAAGAAAGAGAAACAATTTCCCACTTTCTTTGTGAATGCCCAGACTTGGCGAAGACAAAATATAGATCCCTGGGAAAGTATTTCCTCGATAACTTGTCCGATTGCTCGGTCAGTCAGTCCATAGAATCTGCTAGAATACCTAAACTCCACGGGGTGGACTTAGTAAGAGCTCGAGTTCGGAGAGAAAGTGGATTCAAAATGGCGCTATAGCGCTAATTGTGGCTCACAGTGGGTCAGCCACCTTAACCAACGAGCGAACCAATACTAATCATCCATATTATTTTCACACATACATAGTTAGCACCAAAATAACAAATTTAATACTTCCGCTGATTATTGTACAAAATTTCTGAAAACAAAAACAAAGAGAGAAATCGGAGATATAACATAAAACGTAGAAAGAAAACAAAAAAAATTAACACATAAAGTCAGAGTCCCGCTGCAGTAAATACCGCCAACCGGAGCCAATTTGTTCATCCGTTGCACACAAAATAATAAAAGAACGAAAAATTCAAGCGAACTTCCGCTTAAATCATTTTGAGAAATTGCCAAGAAATTGTTGGGTATAGGTTTTCTATTTTGTAGTAAAATGTATGTGTGTCTATATGTCTGAGAAAGCGCGCTTTTGTGCATTTGTTTATGTATATGTATGGTATGCAGGTCTTAGAAATACATAGGAAGCTTATGCAGAAGCTGCTTAATGCTATAGTAAACTTTGCAATTGTTTTTGACTTGAGTCATTTTCTTGTACATGCGATTCTTTGTCTTCTGTTTTTTTCTTTTTCCTCTTTCTTTTTGATTTTTCCTTTTCTTAAACATTTGTTATTATTGCAGTGACTACCTACATAGTTTCTTGCTGTGTTAGTTTTATTATTTTGTTCTGCTTGACCAAAGTCAAAATGCAGCTGCAATACTCCTTACAATAAATTGTGTCTGTATGTGTTTGTTAACAAAAAGTTAACATGATAAAGAAGCAGGAAAACAAAACAAAAGGAATCTAAGACTGAAAAAAAAACAGCACACTGCAATAAAATTCAACGAAATCAAAGAAATGTGAAGAGAAAAGTATTTTCCCTATATGCATTGTAGTGAAATATTCATGCATTTTTTAATCTAATTGGGAAAAATTGGGATAATATAGGGATAAAATAGCGATAAACTAGGGCTAAAATAGGGACAAAATAAGCCTACAGTAGGGATAAAAAACATTCCACTAATACCACGGTATACATATTAGAATACTTCTATAACTTACCTATGATATTAATAAATAAGTGGCAAATAGAATTGCCATAGAATTGAGTTTATAATCCAAAAAATAAACGAGACTTAAATTTTTTCCCCCAGGACACAGAATAGACACGCTTTTTTGTGTATGGTTCATAAATCAAATTTTGAAAAATATACAATTATTCGTTTTATTTCGTTTCTTTTTTCTTGATTGAAAGCAATTGCTGTATTTAACAAGAGAGTAAAAAAGAGAAATGAAGAGAGATGCTTACTTTATGGTATAAATACAGCCAAAGCAGCCGGCCTCAACTTCAACAACAAACGCATTGAATTTTATAAACTTGTAGGGGAAAAAATTTCTGAGGCTGGCTGACGCCTCAACTTCATAATATTTTTGCTAAAGCCAAGTGCTGCCAAGTTTAAGTACGAACAAAATGTACTTTTTCGAGTTTTTCTTTGTTTTTTTATTATTTTAATGATTTTGACGATTTTGCATAAATAAACGAAGTAAATAATTTTAATTTATACAAAATTGTTTCAAATTGCAGAATCTTAAAATTTTCCTTTTACCTTTTGACAATTTACAACATAAATAAAAAAACAAAATAAATTGTTAAATCCATCTGCTTTCGTTTTGTTTTTCTTCTACATATTCTTGACGACAGAGGTTGACGCACTTATTGGGTTTATTCTTTTAGATGAAGTTGGCGGTTTGAGGTCAGCTGCTTTGGTTGTGTTTATACCAATACTATATATTACGGTAAAATAATTGTCTCCTTATTCTAACTATTGGGGTAATCACAGTCTCGTATTATCTATTTTATATCTTCTTGAATTTTCTCTTTTTTCAAATAAAATTTTACCACATTACCACGGAATTTGAATCAACTCTGAACACCCCAAAAAATCTACATTCAACTGTGAACACCCATATATAATTTTTTTTCTCGGTCGGTAATTAGACTGCAATAATTATAATATTAAAACAAAAATTGTATGCTTTTAAAGAAATAGCAACTAATAATTTTCAAAACTTTTGCTTGCCTTATTTTGCTGCATGTATGAATTTTGCATCAAATGGCATGTAATTAACAAATAATAACTACCATGTGGTTATATCAATAAAAAAATAAAAATTATGCATTTTTGAAAAACTTTTGATACAAAGAATTATTGATCAAACTTTGAAAATTAAAAAAAAAAAAAAAAAAGCACGTAACAATATTTAACAAGCTCTATAAATAGAAGAAGCAACAAAATGAATTGAGTGAATTTAGCTTAAATTGTAGCACCTCAGCGAAAAGAGAAAACCAAACCACAAAATATTCAAACCCAAATGAAAGTGAAGCAATTTAAAACATTTTCCTGAATATTTTATGGCGAACCGCTTGGCGTTTCAATGCCAAAGATTGCTAGCAAAATTTAACTAAGTTTTTTTCCCTTTTCTTTTTCAACATTTTTTATGGTTAAGTGATAATGAAGCGTAACTAACCGCGAAATTGAAAAAAAAGAAAAAAGGTTAAAAAAAAGACTGAAGAGAAAATTGTAGTTATAAGCAAGCGCTGATTTGCAACACCACCACCCTCTACAGTGTAGTGCATGCACTTTCTTGTGCAGTTTACTCTAAATGACGTGGGAAGAAAGGCACTGAAGGAGGAAAAGGCAATGAATGCGAGAACGATGTCACAAAATATACAAATTTTATATTATGCAATTGTAAAGCATTTGAAACGAATAAAAAAATTTCGAAAATTCAATAAAAAATCTGAAGGTGAAGGAATTTCCAGAAACGTATCTATGAATATTCCTTTGAATGAGATTAATACATAACACTATACCGCAAAATGGGCCTAAAAAAATGTCTGGGTTTTTCTGGAATTGTTTTCGATGCTGATCACTAATCTATAAAATTTTTTTTCGGGTCAGATCTAACTTTTGTCTTTTTTTATTACCATAGCAAATTTATCTTATTTGGCCTGAATTACGTTCAGAGTTTTGGTCTGGTTTTAGGTCTAATCTTGGGACTAGTTTTAGGTCTAATCTCGTGACTAGTTTTAGGTTTACTCTTGGAATTTGTTTAAGGTCTCATCTTGGGACTGGTTTTAGGTCCTATCTTGGCATTGGTTATAGGTCTCATCTTGGAACTTGTTTCAGGTTTCATCTCGGGACTTCTTTTAGGTCTCATCTCGCGACTGGTTTTAGGTCTCATCTTGGGACTGGTTTATGCCTAATCTTGGGACTGGTTTTAGGTCTCATCTTGGGACTGGTTTTAGGTCTCATCTTGGGACTAGTTTAAGGTCTCACCTCGAAACTTGTTTTAGGTCTCATCTTGGGACTGGTTTCAAGTCTCACTTTGGAGCTGGTTTTAGGTCTCATCTTGGGATTGGTTTTAGGTCTCATCTTGGGGCTGGTGTTAGGTCTCATCTTGGGACTGGTTAAGGTCTCATTTTGGGACTGGTTAAGGTCTCATTTTGAGATTGGTTTTAGCCTGAAGTTTGGTTCCATTTCTGGTTTAAATTTTAAACTTTTAAGTTTTGGTTAAAGACTAGTCTATTTTTTCCCGGAATTTGGTCTAAATTTTAATTTGTTTTTTGGTCTGTATTCAGATCTAAATTTGGTTTTTATTTTTGGTTTGAATTTGGACTGTGTTTTTTCTTTTTTTATCTAAATTTGTGTAAATTTCCCTGAAATATTCTTAAAATTTAATTTGAATTTCAGCCTACTTTTAATATAATTTTCGTCTGAATTTTTCGCCTACTGTTGATTCAAATTTGGGGCTACTTTTAGTTTGAGTTCAAGTTCGAGTTGCGATCTGTATTTCGGTCTGATTTTGCAGTAATATTTTTTGATCTAATCTTAAGTCAGAGTTTGGTCTTAATTTTGGTTCGAGTTTTTGTCTGAATTTTGTACAGAGCTTGGTCGCAAATAATAATTTTTCACATTTATATTCAAAAGATTTTTTTTTAATTTTATATGAGAAAAAGACAAGTCATTGCCAATGTTAAAAAATTTCGCAATAGATCACTACAGACCATTCTCTATACTATTTGTTCTCTCGTGTGCTTTTTTGTTCTCACATTCTCTCGCTTATTCTCTCTGGTATTGCCAGTGTAATTTATTATTAACCAAAAAGTTCTATTCAAATATAACTCATGTGCCAATGTGACCTCGCATTTTTTTTTTATTATTGCTTTTTTATAATTTTTTGTGAATTTTAGTGAACTCATAAAATTTAATACCACATTTTCATTGGGAACACATAAATTTTCCACAACAAAAATGAACTAAAATCGCAAATGTGCAATTGACCTTCAGCAAGTGCAGCAAGTGCACATATAAACCGAAATGTGAGAAAGAACATTGAAAAGTATGTTAGCCACATTACTTTGTGGCTATTTGGATTTAGAAAATGAAGAGGAATCATATAGCTTAAAGTGCAGGCGGCAGAGTGTACATATTATATAATAAACTTTACACTGTGCACCCAATAGATTAACTTAAACGGGTAATAAAAATAGCAAACGCTGGATCGTATCGAAGCAATTCATTGCAGCCGGCGTTGCTGCATTTGACAGTTGAAAGTGTTAGTGCATGCCACATGAAAAGAAGTAGTAATAATACTTAGATTTTTCTTTTATATTCTTTATCTCGAATTACACAAATACACAATTTACGTATGTGAATAAACTTCACAATTTTTTTTTGGTGCAAGAAATTTGGGATTTTTCTTCCTTCTCTTTTTTTTTTTTTTGGTTTATATTTATAGCTTATGAACTTTTTAATGTGCCCGAAACTTTGAATGACTTTACTAATAGCTTCAAAAATATAACTAAAGGTGTTGCATTTATACTTGATTCAAACAGGCACGCACTTAAATTGTGTAAAATCATTTATGATTGAAATGTGGCGTTTTGATGTGGACCTCCTCAATTTGCGGCTTATGAGCACAACACTAATTTAGTTACGGAATGTTAAATAATGGAAAAAGGTAATGAACAAACCATACTAGTTCCACTGTAAATCATTCTTAATATATTTTAATAAAATCATTCTTTATACGTTTATTCTAATCTGAAATAAAGTATTCATTATTGTACGTACTTCTGATCGAATTCTGTGATAGCATCCTGAAGTTGTTTGCTAAGGAATTGGCGCTCTTTTTCTGACCTGTAATGAGTGCCGAAATTTTGTTTTTTTCTTTATTTTTTATTAAACCAGCTTTAATTTTATTTTTGTATTCTAAGTAGAAACCAAACTAGTCGCTTCATAGCGTTACAAATTATATTTTTTATGGTTTTTCGACACGCATCACCAAATGAAATTCATCAAGTTATGGAAGTAATTTTTTACTCTTGCCTTGAAACTCCACTTCAAAAATATGAGCCATAGTAGGTTCTTAGCTAAAGAGCTCAAATTTTTGCAAGTTTCAAATATTTTCTTTTCTACTTAAAAGAAGATATTTTGAAAATTTCACTGTTCAGGGCGATTATACGGCTGACAGATGCTTAAACCAATCGAAGAGCCTGATACTATAAATGCTTTAAGTACGATTTCTTGCTTAATCTAGAAAAAATTATTAGTTTCTTAATAGTAGTTTCTGAAATGGGCGGGTCGAAAACTATATAAAAATATAAAATGTGTGCATATTTACTATTTATAGAAAAACTGATAAGAAAAATTGCATGATGTAATACTTAAATTAATAAATGAAACCTGTATGCATTCATAGTTTGATTTGCTTAAAACATAATGTGCTTGAACTTTTAAGAAATTGTATTGTTAAAGTAAAGTTTATTTAGCGATGCGTGTCGAAAAACCATAAAAAATACAATTTGTATCACTATGAAGCGACTAGTTTGGTTTCTACTTTGAATACAAAAATAAAATTTAAGCTGGTTTAACAAAAAAACAAAAAATCAAAATTTCGACAAAAAAAAGTGGGCCCAAGGTTGAAAAAATAATTGAAAAACACAATATGGGTATTCACGCGTTGATGCAAAAGTGCGAAATTGCGACTTTGAGCACTAAGGTGTGAGCGTTCAATGCAAATATTGGAGATGCGAAGAAGTTTAGCTGTCAAAATATTACCATTTTATTGAAAAATAATTAAAATATTTTGTATTCTTCTTACGAATTTAAATGCAAAAAGGTGTTAAAACTCCGCAATCCGCACTTTCACAAAGTCGCAAGGGCATGTTGCATCAACCCGTGAATACCCATAATGTGAGATATTTAGAAAAAACTTTTACATTAAAAAAAAAAAAATTTAATTGTAAATATAAAAATCTACTAGAAAATAAAAATTCAGTCTGAATCATCTGAGCTACATTGTAGGCCATTCAAAAATTTCATCTTAAATGTTCAAAACTGATAAAATTCACATTTACAATCATAATTTTTAATAAATACTAAGTATGAACACATTTTCATAAAAAATCGAGTGTCTACCTTGGGGCAAAAAAATTGTCCACCTTAGGGTCAGGATGCAATTTTTCAAGCGAAAATGAAAGAAGTTTTTCACATTTATTTGGAATATTATTTTATGGTACATAAATAGAAATGTAACGATATTTACTTTTTAAGAAAAAACTTTGAAAAAACAAATGCCAAGACGTGCGTACTGTAAATAAACGCGTACGACTATCCACTTTAATACATAACCAAAAATTTCGCTTCCCCGAATAACGACAACGACCTAAAGCATTCAGTGTTGCCAAATAATGTACGGAAATTTTCCTATAAGAGATATCGTTGTTGCGTACTTATCAAGGTAGCCGAACAGCCGAAAGCACATTATTATTACAAACAATGCGCAATTATGCTTAAATGAGAGAGTATTACTTGAAAGAGAAGGGATCAATAGGAAAAGAAAACCAAAGAGCAAGTTCATTTTCTTTGATGTTGCTCTACCGATTATGTTTTTGCACGAATTTGTCGCATAAGAAATATTAGCCCTATTAACTCTTTGGAGTAAAGCGCTGAGTAACGGAGTAAAAAAGTAATGTTTTACTCTAGAGCGTGAACGCCTCTAAAACTAAAAAAGTACTCTCTGGAGTAAAAGTCAAAAAATATATTTTTCATTATTTGTTTACTTTTTTTCCATTGAAAAAGTTTGTAGTAAAAGTGCAAAAACATCCTTTAATGCTAAAAGCTGTTTGCAAATTTAAGTGTGTTGAAGGTGAAAAGAAGATAAAATTGATTCGCAATAGTTTTCAAACGCTCTTATAAATAAAAACATGAGTAGAAATTCAAAATTTTTTCATTTCATATTGTTGACAGCTTTTTTTTTATTTTCTCTGCGATCAATGTTCCCAATTAAAAGCGCCAGGAACAAAACTTTTGTTTTTATTTTTTGTTGTCGTACAAATCGAAAAGTAGGCAACACTAATTTTCTCTCTTACTCAGAGTAACACAGTAACAAATATTTTACTAAAGTGTCGAACTAGAGTAAAAGTGTAAAGTGTGAGTAAAAGCAAATGTCGTATATTTTGTTTTTGTAGAGTAATTTTGCTTTACACTTTTACTCTGTTACTCCGTTAACCAGCACTTTACTCTAAAGAGTGAACAGGGCTATTCATTTAAAAAATACGCTTGCCTGAAGACAGGGAAAACGAGCTTATTACAAAAAAAAAATCAATTCTCCGGTTTTTCAGTTAAAAGTTAAAATTTTTGACCACCCTAATTGGATATGACATGTGAAACAATATACAAATTAACCGCGTAGCTGGTAAGTAAATACTACTCTGAATTATATATAAATGACCGTGTTATTTTAATAGTAACAGTTAAACAGCGAAACCAGCAGTAGAACAGTGGAAAATAAAAATTTAATTTCAAAGTAATTCAATTATCATCTGCAACAACAAACGATAAGAAGGAAATATGTAAATACATAAAAAAGTATATAAAAAATTACCTTTCTAAATACCTGCAACGTTCTATTTATCACAATTATCCTTGTAGTAATTAATAAAGAAACTCTGCAAAATAATCTGAGTGGAAGCTTGGGGAAAGGTGAACTAGAAACAATGCTTGATATGCAACTAGAAAAATTTACAAAGAAACTTAAAAACTTAGAGAAAAAGTAACTAAAAATTTATGATTTATTATTTATAAAGCAAAAAACTTAAATTATGTTTCAGATTAAGAGAATTATTAGAGGTACATTTCCCAATGTGAGGACTAATAATTCTTAAAAAAAAAAAAAAAACATACTCAAAATAAGCTCTCATTACATGCCAGAAGACGACGACCAAACGGAGTGCAAACAATTTCAGGATATTATCATAAAATTGGAACAGAAGTAAGTGCAATAATGAAACCTTTATTTCAAAAAATCGTTTGAAATACTTAATGAGTTCAATTAAGAATGGCTTACAGTGGAATTAGAACAGTTTATACATTCCTTTTCATACACTGCAAATTATTTTCAAAGCTTTAAATAATCTCATTACAGATCAGGAAACGAACACCAAATGTTAACCAAACAATTACAAGATATTGCCACAAAATTGGGTCAGAAGTAGGCATAATAATGAAAACCTTTTTTATTTATACTTTGGATTAGAAAAATCATTGGAAATGCTGAATGAACGATTAGATTAAATACTCGTATATTAAGAAATGACACTAGAACAGTTTATGCATTCCATTTCATAAGCCGCTAATTATTTACATTACTTTAATTATTCTAATTGCAGAACAGAAAAGAAATGCCAAACGCTGAACAAAGAACTTCAGGAATTTATCACAAAATTTGATCAAGAGTAAGTACAATAATGAAAAATTTAATTCAGATTAGAAAAACCTTTTGAAATACTGAATTGGCAGTAAAATTAAATACTGGCAGTAAAATTAAATGATGTACCGTTTATATATTCCATTTCATAAATCGCAAATTATTTTCATAACTCTAATTAATATAATTATAGGCCAGAAAAAGAAACCCAAATTCTGAGCAAACTATTTCTGGATATTATCACAAAATTTTAAGCAGAAGTAAGTACAATAATGAAAACTTTATGTTGAGATTAGAAAAAAAAAGTTTGAAATACTGAATAAACGGTAAGATTAAATACTCATATATTAAGAATGATTAACAGTGGTTCTAATACAGTTTATAAGCCACAAACTATTTTCGTAACCTTAATTAATCTCATTACAGGTCAGAAAAAGAACTCCAAATCCTTAACAAACAACTGCTGGGTGTTTCCACAAAATTCAATCAGAAGTAAGTACAATAATGAATACTTTCTCTTATGTTAGGACTTTTCGTTATAGCAATCGGCTTTGTGCGTTTTTGGTTTCGCAGGCCGAATACAAAATTGTATGTAACCGATAGTCGGCGCAATGCTACTAGATATTCGGGGCAGGCCTTGCCTGCTCTCTTTTTTTGCAAGTGGAAACGATTGTTCCCTAGTATTTTGTTGGCCATAGATCACAATAATCTTCAAGCGATTGTTAAATTTGTGCATAGCGCAACGTTTTGGGCAAATATCCAGCGCTGTTTCTAGACGCTTTATCTATCTCCACCAAGTCGTAATGCTTGCATCAAACCCATCAAAAGTAAATGCGGAACTTACCCTAACAGTTGGTGTCACCATGTGTCTTTCTTCGCTACTCTAAACTATTCGTGTCGCCATGCGTTTTTTTTTTTTTTTTGGCAAAAAATTATAATTTTTTAAACATTCACTAAAATAAATAATTTTATTTAACTTATCATTCTTCAACGATTCATTAAATGAAGATGTATGCGTTAGAAAATATTTTGTAATCGTTTTTTATTCAAACATGCAAAACGTGTTTCAATTGGTAATACACTTGGACCCTGAGTGGCTCCTCGAAACTATAAAATTTAAAAAATAGAAAAGAAAAATGAGGTGCACCTTACTCTTTCGTTTACAGGCCTCCTCAACCAGATTTCCCAGCAACCTGCGGAGATCCTTTGAAGTTGAAGAATAAAGGAAGTGGCATATATAAGTTATATTTACCAAATTCGAATCTTAAACCATTTGATGTTTCTTGCCAAAAATATTCTGATAATGGCTCTGCATGGACAAAAAAAAAATGCCGCCGGGACGGCATCAAAGAATTCTATAATGGATGGAAAGAATACAAAAAAGGGTTTGGTGAGCTAAACAGAAACTTTTTCATCGGCTTAGATATAATACATCTAATGACAAAATCACAACCTCATGGGCTAAGGTTTGAGCTCAAAAGTTTTGGCGGCAGAAGGCGCTACGAAAAATATGATAATTTCGCCATTGGCGATGAAGACGATTTTCATATATTGCATACATTAGGAAAAGCTACGGGCACTGCGGGTGATTCATTTAACGATACTAAAGGAATGAAATTCTCAACGAAAGATTTTGACAATGACGAGCGTAAAACATCAAGCAGAATTACGCCGTGGTGCTTGCTTGGTGGTATGGTAACGGCCCCCGTTGTAGCTATAGGTAAATATGACATAATTAAAAATAATAATAATAATCAGTTTTCAAAGAATAAATCTCTTTCGTAGTAATTTGAATGGAAAATATATGCATGGACTAACTCGTAGGCAAGCTAATTTTTGGCATACTTTTGGAAATTCGCGTACTTCCTTAAAGTACACCCATATGGCTATACGTCCCAAAAAATAAGAACGGACGCCAAATATGAAGTTAATTTAAAACCCTTCAAAAATGTTTAACTTCTATTCTGATTTGTTCAATAAAAAATATTAAATTAAGTATATGCTTTACTATTTAATACCAAGAATTATTTAAGCTAATTTATTAAAATTGTTAATAAAAATTAATATTTGTAGATATTATCTAATCAGAATAAATAAACTTTAAATATATGTATCTAATTGTTAAAACAAGAAGAAAAATCGTTTACTATGGACACATAAACTAATGGCAAGCCTTCAAGCCTTTCTTCTCTCGTGATCTTGTACTTTCTTGCTCCGCCCAGTCATAAATGATCTTGAGAGTGTCGCTCATAAGTGAGCCGAGAGTATTTCGGCATCTTTGCTTTATTATTACAGCTATGTCGTCCACATATGCTACTAATTTTGGGTCTTTACCATCGAAATGAGTTAGAATTTTGTTAATAACTAGCAATCAAATGAGCAGGGATAAGATGCGTCCCTGAGGGGTTCCTTTACACGCCTCTTTGGTTACTGTTCTTCGTTGATACTAAAATATTTTGGAAAAACTATTTAGTTCCCTCAGCTGAGTAATTACCTAAGCTGAGCTTATTCATAAGTAAAATACAAAGTTAAGTATATCATTTAATTGCATATTACAGTATTTACATTTGATACGTTAGGAAAATGTAGTTAGTTTAAAATAAGTAGCTACTCAAAAAAAAAAAGAAAAAAAAAAACGATTGCAAAGTTGGTGTGTTTAACTTTCAATGCATGCATACGTGTTTAAAGTGTTAGTTTGAGCAATTTTATGCATTACTTCTTATTCTCGCTCTCTCTCCCTCTTACAGTATTATTACCCACGATTCTCTCTCTTTCTCTCCTTCTCACTTTCTCTCTGCTTGTGCATGATTGGCATTACACTTCAGCACCTTTTTGTGCAAATTTCCGGCATCAATTGGAAAATTCAAATGCATACACACACACACACACACACACACACAGGCATATATAATCATTTCCACACACACATACACACTGACAGTACTATATATTGGCACAATTCATGCTAACGATCCGATAGATTTATAATGAATGATTAATGGCGGAAGTTGCAAATAATGTTGCAGCATCTACTGCTATATCTACTGAAAAAGCAATAGCAGCAATTGCTATGGTGCCTCTCCTTCATCTTTTACTCTTGAGACTATGCTCGTTTTGTGCTTTTATGCTTTTTGCTTCCACACAAACTCATACACAAACATAAATATATATGTATATATTCATTCATTTCATTGCGTTTCCTGGTTAGATGCTTTGTCAGTGATTTCCCTTTTGGATTTTATTGCAACTGACTGAAATTGAACATACTCATATACTCGTAAATATACACATACAATCATACTTCTACACATGAATATATATGTATATGTATATACCTACATATGTATATATATTCAATATTCCTCTAAGGATATGTATGCATTTTCAAGGATGCACCTAACGACTATGATAATGATATGATTTTATGCGAGTGAGTGTGTATTTTATGTATGTGTATGTTTTAGATATGAGTGTTTTGTGTATACATACGTAGTATTTAGCCCAGTTGTGCTGATTTTCGTACGTCGAGAGAGAGCTTTGCCTCTCAATTGCCTAATGAGCCCGCAGTAACACCTGTTGACAAGAGTTATTCTTCGCTTGCCCTCAAGGCTGATGTGTGATCCAAGATAAACTAAATCCTTGACGACTTCGAATTTGTAATTGTCAACAGTAAGATTTTGTCCAAGACGCCGTGATTCTTTGTTTGTTGACACAAGATATTTCGTTTTGTCCTCATTCACCACTAGATCCACTCGATGAGACTCCCTTTCTTAGTTGGAGAATGCTGCACTGACTGCTCGCGGGTTGGTGCCAATGATGTCAATATTATCAGCGTATGCCAGCAGCATGGCACTCTTGATAGTGCCAGAAATGTCGATGTTCGCAGCTTGAATTATTTTCTCCAGCATTAGATTAAAGAAGTCGCACGAGAGAGAATCACCTTGTCTGAAATCTCTTTTGGTAACAAATGGCAAGGAGAGGTCAGTTCCAATGTTCAATGTTCCAATGCTGGTGGTTCCTGTTAGTGTCATTTTGCAAAAACGAATGAGCTTTGCAGAGATACCAAAACCAGACATTGCGGTGAACAGGTGATCTCTAATCATGCTGTCGAAGGTGGCTTTATAATCGACGAATAGATGGTGTGTGTCGATTTGTTTTTCGTAGTGTGAATATCTGGCCGATGGTGGATTTACCGGGCCTGAAGCCACACTAATAAGGTCCAATCAGTTTGTTAACAATGGGCTTCAGTCTTTCTCTCAGTACGTTCGATAGAACCTTATATGAGATGTTAAGAAAGCTTAGCCCACGGTAATTCGCGCGTATCGTGAAATCAGCTTTCTTGTGGATTGGGCAGAGTACGCTGAGGTTGCAATCACTGGGAACCATATTCAGCATAAAAGCTCGTGCATGCGTTTAATGAGCTCTTCGCCTTCGGTCTTAAATAACTCAGCAGGCAAATCATCTGCACCCGTAGCCTTATTGGTTTTCAGCCGAGCGATGGCTGTTAAGACCTCGTCATAGTCGGGCAGCGGTGCTTCAACGCCGTCAGTGATTGACGGAACAGCTTCGCCAATAGCAAGATTTTTGCCGTCATCACCATTAAGCCATATTCTCATAATATCCTGGGAATCTGTCAACAGATTTCCGTCTTCGTCCTTGCGGAAGGAGGCGCCGGTCTTCAAACCGTTAGTCAGGCGTCTTATTTTTTCGAAGAATTTTTGAACCTCATTCCTGTCTCCTTTCTCCAAGCATCTCGATATCGTCGCACTCATGTCTTTCTGCCTCTCGTTTCTTGCGCCTGAAAATAAGTTTCTTCTCCCTCCTCAACTCTCTGTATTGCTTTTTAGCAGCTCGCGTTGAAACTAACTACAGGGTGACTCGGTATACTGCATTTTTCGCTTCAGTCTCATCCCTACACTCTTGGTCGTACCACTTATTTCTCCGTCGACGGTGGTAGCCTAGCACCTCTTATATATATCTTCGAGTTGAGTGGTGTTTTGGGAAGGGAGGAGTAAGTAAGAGTCTGAGAGTCCGTTGTGATTGCAGCTTTTCGACATACATGTACGTGTACTGGTACGTACGCGTTTCGCTGCACAGAGGCGTGTGCGGACCTTGGCTGCTACCAAGAAGTGGTCCGAGTCGATGTTAGCGTCACGTATTGTGCGTACGTCTAGCATACTGGAAGCGTGCCTTCCGTCGATCACAGCGTGATCAATTTGCTTGCGTGTATTTTGATCAGGGGACAGCCAGGTGGCTTTACAGATATTTGGATGGTGGAATCTGGTGCTACTAACTGTCATGTTTCTAGCCGCGGCGAAGTTCATCAGTCTCATACTGTTGTCGGTGATTTCGTCGTGGAGACTGAATTTTCCGATCGTTGGACCAAAGAGACTCTAGCTGCCCACCTTGGCATTAAAGCCACCTAACACCATTCTACTATCGTGGCGGTGGCAGTGCTCATAGGTTTTATCGAGGAGGTCGTAAAATTCATCTTTGGTCGCTTCGTTCTTATCATCTGTCGGGGCATGGACTCAAATAAGGCTGATGTTGAAGAGTTTTATATTGATGCGGATAGTGGTGGAATCCCTTATCCTAGGCTTCTTTATTGGATCCATTGGGGATTGTTTTTGGCGTGATGGGCTCCCAGCCCGACGCACAACCATTCAGGCGCGTTCAAAGTCACGAGAAAACCCGCCCCACACATTAGTTACCTCACTGACGGATGTCATAACGCTATCCAGGGGGCGCCACGAGGAGGCTGTGTGTCGACTTGAGACGGAGAAGCGCAAGGATCGAGTGTAGACTCTCCTGAGCCGGTCACAGAGTTTACCTTGTGTCCTCCGACCCAAAGCCCCTCCGTCCAATATCATTCCATGGGTTTCATCGGCGATTTTTGCAGTGGCTACCTCTCTCAATATTGAAGGGAACGAAATAGCAGATGGAATGGCCTGAAGGGGCTCTGAAATGGACATTAACGAGGCGGAAACCTCTATATAATCACCGATGTGTGAACTATTTAGGAAAATAGACGAGTACACCATCGCGGTGTCAAATGACGCTTGGACTAACTTAGACGACTGTATAGTTTCACGGGCCCTATAGCCAATGTTAGATAGGAAGAAGACAAATGTCTCCTTAGGGCACAAATTAAGAAATCAACTACAGGAGTAGTGTTGGATTTAAAGATACTACGCGGGCAATTTAAAAAGTTACTTACTAATTATATTAGAGTAGTTCTCTCGTATCTTAGCAGTTGGGGACAATGAATCAATCAATCCACTCGAAAACTTTAAGACTCTATCAATTGTATTGTTGAGACTATAACCAAATGGCGTTTAAAGCTCAATGAAACGAAATCGATCCATGTAGACTTTACGAACAAAAATGATTCTCTATGTAAAAATTGTACAGTACAGAAATTAAATCGAAATATTTCCTTTTTTTCTCGCTCTCTCTTTCTCATTCAAAATGCGAAGGACTTGGAGTACAAGGGAGTAATCTACTCGTTGTTTTATGAATGATCCTAAGCCCAACTGGGACCTTAAAAGATATGTATGTAGGTGAAAGCTGATTTTGCTATCTATATTCGTATGAATGAATGCAGTTTGATGATTTTCAATTTCATTGCAAATAAAATACACACACACAAACAAGTTAAAATTCCAAACGCACACGCATTCATACTTATATACATATATAAAAATAAAATGCATAAGCATCATTTTTATAAAAGATTAAAGGAGATAAAACAAATTCCTGCATCATAATAATCAGAAAAAAAAACAAAGAATATCTACGATTTATGCAAGTTTTTCTTAATTTAAATATGAAATGAGCATTACTTTACTTGACTCTTTTGCAAAATCCAAAATCCACCGTTCAAATTTATGCCAAATATTATAATAAATGAGCTCAGCTCAACGCTAATGAAGTGCAAGAAACTTTTATAAATATTGATAAAAATTGAATAATTGAAAAACTTTTCATATTACGTACGTCACTCGTACTTCACTTTGCTTCTAATTATGCAAAAATTTTATGGAACTTTGTGGAATTTTCGCAGTAAAATTTCATAATAAGAAAACAATGGAAAAGGAAATAAAAACTCAATATATGTAAATTGCTTTAAGTGAAATGTGCTGACAAATTTAAAACAATTTGAGAAAAACCGAAAAGTATTCATCAGCCACTCCCTCTACAAAGATGTGTTCAGTATCAGTAAGTATGCTCTACGCTCTATGTATTAACTAATAAAATCAAACGCTTATCTCAACTTTATTGAAACATTTAAATAAATTGTTAAAGTTTGATTTTATTCGCACATTTCTTTTCAATGTGTTTGCTTTTTCATGTAATTTAGGGACGCCCATATTTTTTCCCACCCGAAACTTCTGCTCACTTACCGCCTTCTCACAATCGCAAGAAATCAAAAAATCGCCGAAAGAAAAATAATACGATAGAAACAGAAAAAAAATATATAAACTAATCTGAAACTAATAACAATTTCGTTTGTTTTTTGAAATATTCGTAAGTAAGCTGTATATAGCGAAATTTTATTTCAACTCATTTTTACGAAAAAATAAATTTACGAAATAATTTTGAAATCACGCATGTATAGCAGGGCGTATACGTAACATTTTATTTCTCTCAGCGATACAAAGAGCGTAGCAGCAAAAAACAAAAAATGTATATAAATATTTCTGAGCGTAAAGCACAACAACAAACCCAATTGAAACGTGCTCGTGCAAAAGTTTTCAAATTTACGCACCACACACACGCATACAATGAAAGGAAACACAACAGCAAAATAATAATATCAAAAACAACACACCCAAAGTAAAAAAATAAGAGGAGTAAAATTGTATCGAATGAATTTGACGCTTTATGGTTTTTTATATATTTTATTTACACTTGAAAAAATGTGCCAGGAAATCTGATAATGAATAAAAATTAAAAACGAACACTTTTTAAGGCTCTGAACAAATTTTGATATGTTTTTGATGAATGTACAGAAAGTTGTTAAAAAAATCAGAAATTAGAAATCAAAAATCAGAAATTAGAAATCAGAAACTAGAAATCGGAGATCAGTGATCGGAAATCAGAAGCCAGAAATTAAAAATCAGAAATCAGAGATCTTAGATCAGAAATCAGAGATTGGAGATCAGAGATCAGGGATCAGAAATCAGAAAGCAGAGGTCAGAGATCAGGGATCTGAGATCAGAGACCGGAGATCAGTGATCGGAGATAAGAGATCAGAAATCAGAGATCACAGATAAGATATCAGAGATCAGGGATCGGAGATTGGAGATCAGAAATCAGAGATCGGAGATCAAAGATCAGTGATCGGAGATCAGAAAGCAGAGATAAGAAATCAGGGATTAGAGATCAGTGATCAGAGATCGGAGATCAGAGATCGGAGATCAGAGATCGGAGATCGGAGATCAGAGATCGGAGATCGGAGATCAGAGATCGGAGATCAGAGATCGGAGATCAGAGATCGGAGATCAGAGATCGGAGATCAGAAATCGGAGATCAGAAATCGGAGATCAGAGATCGGAGATCAGAAATCGGAGATCAGAGATCGGAGATCAGAAATCGGAGCTCAGAGATCCGAAATCACAGATAAGAGATCAGGGATCAGGAATCAGAGATCAGGGATTAGAAATCAGAGATCAGAGATCGGAGATCGAAGATCAGAGATCAGTAATCGGAGGTTGCAGATCAGAAATTAGAGATCAGGGATCAGAAACCTGAAATCGGAAATCAGAGATCAGGGATCCGAAATCGGAAATCAGAGATCAGAGATGAGGGATCAGTGATCAGAGATCAGAAATCATAAAGCAGAGATCAGGGATCAGAGATCGGATATTGGTGATAGGAGATCAGAAATCAGAGATCAGAAACCACAAATCAGGGATTAGAGATCGGAGATCTGAGATTGGAGAGCAGTGATCGGAGATCAGAAATCAGAGATCCGGGATAAGAGATCGGAGATAAGAGATCGGAGATCAGAGAGTAGTGATCGAAGATCAGAGATTAGTGATCGAAGATCAGAGATCAGTGATCAGAGATCAAAGGTCGGATATCATAAATCCGAGGTTAGAGATCGTGTCTGTATTTTAGTACTAGTATTAGTATATATATTTCAAAATTAATATATTTTCTGTTAACGTAAACTACAAAACTTGATGTCTCAACGACAGAAAAATGTTCCAAATTCTCTCCCCTCCCTGTCTTCTTATAATAATTTATTTATTTATTTAAAAAAATTTATTTATTTAAATAATTCCAACCGCTAATTGAAAAGTGGGTTAGATCTGCCTTTTCTTAGTTGCGGCTTTTGACCAGAAGTCAAACCAAACAACAGATCTCAATCGCACAGTTCTCCAGCAGTGATTTTCAGGATCTATTTCATTCATAATTAAGAATAATATTTTTTTACAGTGTAACAGATTTCCAAACATTCCAAAGTAATACTACTAGCATATAAATTTTTTTATAATTTTTTTTTTGCTTTGCCAAAACTTGAAGCTGTTTTACACACAATGGTGCAATTTTGGAATGATGCGACTCAGCGCAAAAATCTAAAAAAAAGAAAAGAGAAAAAAAAAAAAAAATCTGCTGAACAAATGAAATGATGCGAAGAAACGACTTTATTATCGAAACGTGCTGAAAGTTTGGGGAAAAGCTTAAACAAAAAAAAAAACAAAATATTAAAAAAAAAAAAACAAATAAATTGTTGTAAATTTTCGAAAAATTGAAATTGATTTAAGTTTGATGTGAAACTAAATACATAAATAAATGATAATGAGGATTTATGGTAAAATCAAATAAGATTAATTGGAAATGAAAAAAAAGGGTAAATATTGTGAAAAATTTAAAGTAAAATGTGGAAGTTAACTGAAGTCGTAGAACAAAAATGTATTAGAAACCAATAAGTAGTGATAGACAATCTATATGAAAATGTGCATGAAAATCACGTGCTTGTAGTAAATTCAGAATTTCTCACACGCGCGCATATGGAAAACACACATATATTGTCTGTAAGTCTCAAAATCCCATACACGCATATATATCTTCAACACAAGTGTGGCACCTACTCGCTGTACTGCTCGTTTGTATTTTGAATTACGAAAAATTTCATTTCATTTCGGTTTCGTAAAATTACAATTCTCAATTTCGAAACAAAATCTTTTTTTTTTGTTTTTTTTTTTTGTTTTCTTAAAAAATTGTATACACACATACATGTGATACATAGATACAAGTAGATACCGTTTCGCTTCCAGTTGGCAACATAGTCATAAAGTGTGTTAATGTCAACAGGAATATGTGAATATGTAGTTGAAGCATGTATATGAGAAGAAAAAGTGGAAAAAAAATAATCGTATTTGTGTTGAGTATGCGAAAAGAAGAATATTACATAAGTTGCTATTCTCATGCTCATTGCGACAGAAGTGCATTGTCAGCGTAAATGTAAACTTATGACATGTGAAGTAAAATGGCATTACACATACACACACACATTCCTACTCCAGGAAACGAATTATAACATTTTTGGCTACAGCAGACTTACGAATACGAGAGACAGTGGCTGGCATCAATAGCGGGAGCATGAGAGTAGCTATGAAAATAGCTGTGTAAAAATATATGAAGGAAACATCACTCAATGGTAGCAGCAGGTGATACCCAGTTGATAGAATTTTGATTACTCTTTAAAGTATAAATGTTCTCTTCACCTGCACAGGTTCCATTGTGCGGTCAGGGAATCGCTTTGCGAGAGATACCAATTAGTTAGTATTGCCGTCCGTATATGTATATATATGTGGAGAGTAAGAAAATATAAAAGGGAGAGAGCACAGAGTTAGAGAGAAACAATAACAATCCATTTGCTCTAATGATAAATACTATGACTGCAGTGCGAACGAAAGCAATGGTATCTTTGCTCTCATGAGCACAGAAGAAGAGGCCTATGCCTTTTAGTTCTAGCTCCTGCGTTGTTGATATCTCCATCTCCATCTCCATCGAAACTGTTCCTTCTACAGCTTCTGGAGTTGCCTTCTCAGTTTCACGGCATGGAGGTGAGTTCGTTTCCTCTGATGCCAAAAACGATCTTCGGGTGATGCATCCTCCCCGTCTAAACCTGAAATTGATACTACAGCCACCTGCCTGGATTTTTTCAAGGGATTCCTAGTCGATGGTAATAGTATTCAATAGCCCCTTATCTACCACTCTCCTAGAGACAATTTTCCTGATTGTGGTGTTGAGTCATACATTCTGAGCTCTAATTAGCGCTAGGTCTTGGTGTTGTCCTATCCCTCGCATCTGCGAAGGAATATGCGGATATCGAGTGTCTAGGGTGTGTCATCCCAAAGACACATCTTCAGTCCCATGCTGAAGCCATGCTGTGGTGTTATCATCGATGCGGTCTATCAGCAGGTATCCCGGCTGGAAGTGCATGCCATTAAAAATGAGGGGAGCAGTCCAACCTTTTGCCATATCGCTCACTATCGCCTCTTATAGATTCGTTAGGTCTTTAGGAACAGGCAATTGTTGCGGATATTCGCATAGCTGGGCTGCCCGGGCTTACATGCAGCCGAAGTGCTGGCAGGAATTTTTCCTGAGTCCAGTCTAGCCTCATTTCCAGCCCTAACCTTCTTCGGATCTGGGCGCTGCGGAGGGTTATGTTGTCATTTCCTTTTTGCAATTGAGACTAAGGGATCCCCCTTAAGCCCAAAGCCTTCTCTTTTGCCTTTTCAGGGGCAATACCTTGCCTGAGATACCTCAGGTACCACTTTACATCTGACCCACTTAGGTCTCTCCTTAGGAGGTCATCCTGATTGCAGGGTTGTCATAAGGGAGGCATATTAGAGGTCTGGCGTACCAATGCCTTGAGGCGTGTGCCCTGCATACCTTTAGGTCCCTCACCCATTTCCTCATTGGACGACTTCGATGGGGCAGTGGTATTTACTGACCCATCTTTGTCGCTGAGTGTGGGCTCGTGACCATGGTTGTCTTCCTCAACTAGTGTTGCGGGTATTCCTCTTTCACCACCTGTATCAGTCTTCTCCTGGCGCTTCATCCGAGCTAGAAGTTATTCATCTGTCTTCGCCACCTGCACTGACTACCTGCTGTGCCGCGAACTACGGCTAGTACTTGGTCCTGGCAGATCGTTGAGCTACTTCCTACTAGCAAATCATTAAGCAGGATATGCTTCGTAATGTTTGCCACTTTCTCTGCGGTGAAGTCCCGCGTATTTAAGTTTTGCCCGATTTAAGTTTTACTGCTTTCACCTTGATAAGACCGGGAGAGGTCTCAAAATACATTCAACATCGATCGTCATTCTGATGAGTAATTAATGAAAGCACAAATTCTTCATTTTGCCCACTATCTACCACAGAGATGAAAGCTAATATTCCCCATCATATTTTATATCAATTAACTAAAATTTTTTCCTAAATTAAAGCCTCAGCGTCGTTCATCCAGTGAAATTTTCTTATTCGTATACAAAGTTAGACGATTTCTGTAGATTAACAATGCAACGCTTCAATTTAGGTATGTCTCCTCTGCTATTTCTCTAAACTGATTTTATTTTGGAACTGATGTGCCGATAGACAAGCAATTCTTAAACCCAGTGACTTCCCAGGATCTCATAAATCAAAAAAAAAAAATTAAATGATTTTCTCTTATACCGACTACCATTACCGTAGTGAAAACCAATTTAAGGTCTACAATAAAATTTACGACTCTTAAAAGGCTCCCAGGAAAGACTCTATAGTTGACACTTACACCAACTGGGCGATAGGAGCAATATCTGCAAACACCATGAACAATACATATATTTTTAAAGTATAAGAACGTGATTCTCTTTTCTTCGTTCCTTGTTTTTCTCCCATTCTTCTTCGCTCTCTCTCTCTCTTTCTCATACACTTACAATGTTGCATTGTTAACACTATTCTCTGCCAAACACAACAATCTCTTCTTTTTTTTTTGACATTTACAGTCATGGGTATAAGATTTTTGTTGTTTCCATTATTATTATCGCTGTTGTTCTTGTAATTGTTGCTGTTTGTATTGCTGCTCTTGATGCGTTTTGATATTGAATTGAACTGATTTCCGTATGAAAATTGTATTTCATTTCATATAACTTTTGGATAAAAAAAAGAAAGTTGCAACCATTCATACACACACACACACTCACACACACAATACAATTGGGAATTTTTCACGGTGAGTGATGAAAATGATGAAAGTTGAAAATGTATGTATGTATGTATGGTTATAAGTAGGTATATGTGTGTTGCTTAAATGTAACAGGTTATTTTCTTCTACTTTATATAAGTATAAGCTTCGAATGCCTGTAAACATAGCGATTATTTTGTAAATGTATTGTACATACATATATCATACTCGCATATGCATACATATGTATGCATGTACGCGGGAGTCTGTATGTGTATTTATCGTTGCTATTTTCTTGCATTTCATACCGTTGCTTTCTAGTTGTCATTATGTTTGTGATATTTACAATTTTAAGTTGTGTCTTGTAATTTGAAGTGATACCTATTTATAATCGGTTTTTCTTCTTATCTTCATTCTCGTATCTTTCAATTTTCATTTCGAGTATTGTTCATTTGTCAAGTATTTAGAACGAGAATATAAGCTTGCAGGTGAGATATTCCAGCATATACAAATTTTGCTCTGGTGTAGCATTGGATTTATTGGCCTTGCTACAGTTTCATAGAATTAGGATCACATGAAAACTACAACAACAATATGACTTAAAAAACGGACGATGTAGAGAATTTCACAGAGGTTTTATTGTATACAAATATTGTTTTTTATTATTATTAAAAAGTAACCCTAAAAGTATGCAGTATTTTTATTATTTTTTCATTTGCAGATTTTTTGTGCTTAAATAAAAAATTTATTTAACCTAACAAATTGAATGAACTCAATAATCAAAATATTGGCCGTTAGCTATAACGTTTCACCATGTTTCTGGCAATTGGTGGATTCCTTCCCAGTGTCACTTCTAATTTTTTGAAGCTACCATCCATCAATCCAATTTTTCACTTCATCGTACGAATTGGATTGCTGTTCCGAAAGTCCGGAGTTTGCTAATTGGCATTGTCACGCTGGAAAATGGCTTTATTATGGACTTGGAAATTTTCTGGTCGTTTTTCCTTCAATACTCTGTTCAACTTGATCAGTTGTTGGCGGTAGCATTCAGCAGTAATCGTTTTACTAGGTTTCAGCAGTTCATAGCAGGCTTCCTTCTTTGAATTTTACCGATGATCCTCCACGGTCTTTGTTACTGAAGTTAAAATCACCGTTTTTTAAATTTTTTAAATCATTGTTTACAAGTGTCTTAGCTTGCAATCCAAGGTTCCTTGGGGTATAGAACCTTTTGCCCACTGCTTTTTTACATGAGCAAAGGGCAACATTTGCCTTTTGGACCCTAAAAAGAGTATTGGTTTTCCAGCTTAGTTTCTTATCTGGGTTGAGTCTCAAATATTTCGCCTATTCCGCTAACCTTAGAGCGACCCCGTTAAGAATCGTGTACACTGAAGCCGCATTTACTGCACCATTTGGTCAGAATTTTGAAAGCGTTGTTTTAAACTTCGGAGAGAGTGCTTGGAAATTTTCCTGAAACTGTCAAAGCAACGTCATCTGCATAAGCAACTACAATGGAGCCGCACTCTTCTAGATCTACTAATAGATCATGCAATAACAAAACGATTAAAAATAACAGTAAATATTAGTTTGAGTCGAGAATTGGTCAAATTGAGCATTTTTTCTCCTTGTCAAAAAAGTAATCATTTCCTTCCTTTGTTGTTTTTTTTTTTTTTTTTGGAAACCAAAACGACTTCTTTATGTGCAATGGCATTTTTTATAAAAGAAGAGTACAAAATGCGAAAGGCTCTGGATAAGTAGGAAGAAGTCTTAATGCAACTGGGTATATATTTTCCGCAATCTATAAATGTATGTGCTTTTACGTTTTACTTGTTTGTGTGTGTTAAACACAGTTTAATATCAACTTTATCAGCTTTTGCGGGAATAAAGTAATTATTTATGCCGCATACGCCGTGGTTTTTCGCGCGCGTAGTTTGCATATATTTATGTATGTGTAATGAATATATATTAGTATACAAGTGTGTGTGTTCTTAAGAGTGAAAGTGCTAAAGCCGCACATAAATTTTTAAATGTCAAATAGCACCTGTAAAATTATACTAAATAAAAATAAAATTTTTTTTTTAAATAATAAAATAGATATGCTTTAGTTGTAAAAATTTTGTTCTGCATCCATTTTTAAAAACACTGTTAAATGTAACAGAAACAAATATTATAATTGTTTTTTTTTTGGAAAATTACTTTAGTTTGAACGTCAATTGTAATAAACAGCAAAAGGCAGCGTTTGTTCTTTATAGCTTTTCTCCTTTTTCTTTTTTATCTTAATATTTTCTTTCTATCTCTTTCTACTCTTGTTTCTACATAATGACTCACGTTAATCTTTATCTAAATCGATATGCATTCAAGCAAATCGGTTTTTCTCTATGTTTGGTGCTGGCTGTCGCTCTCTTAAAACATAAAACGATAAAATAAATTCCAATTTCATTCCCACAAAACGTTTAAGTTTTACTTAACACTCTTCTATTTCGACCTGTTTCCCTCTTCTCCTCCCCCTCCCCAGATTATCTACCAAATGTGATTTCCTAATAGTTTTTTGCAGCAGAAATCTAGCTGCTTTCTTCAGATTTTTTTTGTTTTTTTTATACTACTGCACATTTCCAGTTCCAGCCTGATGGTAATCGGCATTGTCTACGACAAAACCAAAATGCCTTCAATCGTGTGGTTTATGTGTTTTTTTTCCTTCTATTTTCAATTCTAACAATGAATTCTTCTTTTTCTTCCCTTTTTTCTTTCTTTGGTGGTGATGTTTGTGTGGAATTTAGAATAAAGCAGCGTATAGAAAGAAGACAACGAGTATAGCATAAAATGAAAAATTACCAAATGCTTGCGGTGTGAGAGAAATATTGCTGCCAACTGACGAACAAGTACCGCAGAAATCCATTGAAAGTTGCAGGTACACTGTAAAAAAAATTAGTTATTTGAAAATTATAAGAATATTCTATTTACTAATATATTCTGTTAAAGTTTTTGCAGTCTTCTTCTTTCTACTTTGTGTTGCTTTTTTTTTGCTGTTGTTACTCTCACACTTATCAGCACAAACACGAAGTAATATATGAGAGAAAAGTTCAGTTATATGAAATCAAGCAGAGGCATCTTGGTTGGCTCTATCACTAAAGCACATGAGAAAAAACGGTGAGAAGTCGAATCTCTGCTTGATTGAATGAAGCCGTTCTCCATATGTCTTTGTTCGCTAAACATTAACAAGAGTATAACTTCGTTTCTATTAGTTTCGTATGCAAACTTTGCAATTCACCGCCCCACTAAAGAAGTTTTACTTTAAAAATACTTTGGAATATAAATAAGTATAAAAACCAGTACACACTGGTCGCTGCCCTTTAAGAATAGCTTCAAAAGAGAGAGCATGTAATAAGTTGGTTCTTTCAGTGTGAGCAAGTTGAAAGTGAATTGCAACTTTCAAAAATTAAGAAAAAAATATAAATAAATTTTGTATTGAAATAAATCAAAATGAGTATTGAAAAGAAAGGCGAAAGCTTCATTTTTAAATAATTTTAATATTCTTAACTTGTTGTGTACTTTTTATAAAATTAATGTTGTCCTAGTACCATTGTTAGTGTTTTCTTTTCCATATAATAAAATTTCAGCTAGAGTTTTAGTTGTTGATTTATTTTGCTCTCATATTTTTTGCTTGATTTATTTAAGATAAGAATTAGATGAATAAATCGAGAAGGAGAAGAAAGTTATGCTGGTGACATAACCTTATTATTGAGCCATGGTTATAAGTTTAAACTAATCAAGAAAGATAAATTTTTAATATTAAAAATAGGATCCTGAAAATATGCCGCATTTTTATTATTTTGTATGTAAATATAGTGGTGGCTAAGTTAAAATTTCGTATCGCTTGGCGGAGGCAGGCGAACTGCACCCCGAAGGTATGCTATCTTATTACACAGTGCAACAAATTTTAAATTTTTGTCTTATGCGCGAGAACGATTTTATAGTAAACTAGGATCGCTGATCACGACTGCGTACTAGTTTTTCTCCATCGCATTCAGTTCTCCCACAATATGGATCCGTAAATGAAAAAATAGGGTCTTCAGTGGCAATAAAGAAATTCTTTATTTCAACAGATTCGAATTTGGTGTTTGAAGCAAAGTGGTTAAACTTAAAAAGATAAATAATTTTTGTGTATACACTTTTTTTTAGGTTTTAAACTCTCTTTTTCTGTAAATAGCTAATAAAACAAAAACTGTTGAGAAAACTATTAAATAGTCTTTCGAAAAAATGTTCCTTGTTAAAAATTATGAGGGGACCTGGAACATTAAAATGACCAACGAGGTACTTATTTACCAGAATAATACAAAAACCTAATTTTCTGCATTAGATTGATTTAAAACAAAAAATTTTTGACCAGTTTTCAATCCCATGTGGAGCCAACAAAAGTAACTTGTTAGTATAAACAAATTTAGAAAGGTGAATTTTTAATATTAAAAATAAGAGCCTGAAAGTATGCCGCAGTTTTATTATTTTGTCTGTAAATGAGGAGGTCCATAACAAAACGAAATAATTCCATTTTCACAACTTTTTAGATAAATGAATAAATTTAATTGAAGCCAGAAGGTTACATATATATCGGAAATGTTTCATTTTGGTCTGAATCTTTTTTTCGGGATTGATTAATGGTCGTAGATATGAGTTATAATAATGGTTACATAGAGTTCAACATGTAGAACATAATTGAGTCAAAAAAAACAAAAATCTTAAAAAGTGGAATTATTGCATTTTGTTATGGACCTCCTCAAATATAGTACAAATTATAGATGATCATACGTTGACTTCAGTAAGTAGTTTTTCACCACTTTCGGAAAAGACGAAAAAAAGCAATAAATGTACATAAAACATATGTAAAATTGGTATTTAAATCATTTTAAATAAGAAAAAAAAAAATTTTTGGAATTTTTTTTTTTTTATTTTAAACTTATTTTTATTTATTGTTTATTGAAATTTATTGCGTTATTGTCCTGTCTTCCAAAAGTGATGAAAAAGTACTTATGACCATCGTTATATTAAGCTTTCGTACCGCTAGTTGGAAGGTGGTGAACCGCACCCCGAAAGTATGCTGTCTTATTATTAGTACAAACAGATTGAGAAAGGTGAATTTTTAATATTACAAATAAGACACAGCAAGCACAAAAGTATGCAACACATAATTTAAATATCAAAAATGGTTGTGGAATAATTCTAGTTTATTATATAATTATAGTTTATTCTTTCTTTATTGGAATTGTAGTTTAATCATAATTTAATAATAGTATCAACATTAGGCGATATAGACGTGCAGAAAGCGAAGAAAGTGCGATAAATAACACCAAAATTTTTATAACGAAGTAAACAACAATACGTAAATAATACGAGTGCAGAAGAGAGTCATTTTAGTTTTTTTTTCCAATTGTTTGCTTACACGGAGTGGAAGGGGGCGGTAGAGAGTGGGTGTGCAGATGTTGAATCACGCCCGTTTTATTGTGCAATAGTTTTCGTATTTTTAGAATGTTTCATGTTTGTAACTCCATACGAGCCCGACCGCTATGTAACAGCACCGGTTTGGATTGCTCTAAGAAGAAAAAATAAACATTTACTATTTTTATAAACTATAAGTAGCAACAAAGGAGTAGTCTTCTTGTATCTAAAAGAAAAATTATAATTGAATCACTTTTACAAGAGCTAGGCTCTCAGAGAGTCTTTTTTAGAGTAAATTACTGATGTAAATAGAAAAAAAAAGAGGCAGAGCAAACATACTCTTGAAAAAACTTTTGAAGGAAATTTGAATTAAGATCGTTGGATTCGGCATCATTAAAAACCTATAAAATTTTATAAAACCCCAAAAATAATTTACAGTGTTCCACATACAAATGTTGGGAGCCACTACTGCGCTACCAACCATCCACACCAATAACTTGGCTGCTTGCTTTTAAGTTTAAATTGTTTGGGTTTCATTTCATTCAATATCGCAATCGCAATCACTTTCATTCATTGTATGTATTTGTCTGTTTTTCTTGTTGTTTTTACTATTTCAATGAAATTCAAATTACCAAAATAAAAAATAAGCATGAAGAAAAAAATCTAATGATTTCATTACATGTCGTCGCTGTTTGTGGTTTGCAAATTTGACTTTAATTTGCAGTATTTGCGGTTTTTTTTATTTTTATTTTTTAATTTAAAGAGGAGAATTTTGAATATGATTACACTTTAAAGGGAATTGCAAAAATAGTCCTTGTAATGTACCAAACTTTAGTGCGGACCATTGTCTATAAGTAAGCGGTTTTGGTATTTTATAATTTTATCAATTCGGCGAGAGATGGAATTTTGTGGGTGAGGTGGAATAACTACCCATCTTCCCTTCAAAAATTACTTTCAGGTTAATAAGTGAAAATTTCTAAAATTTTAAGCAAACAATTTTTCCATATAGAATCGAACCCATGGAAATTCGTACAGCTTGCATACATACACACACATATGGGCACACCATTTAGCACATTGCAATACATGACAAGAGAAGAACATAATAAAAAAACCAAAGTTAATAATTTCATATGTAAATAAAATGAAATTTTTTGCCACCGCATCTTTCTTCTTTTTTATTCTGGTTTCTGAAAATAATTTATGTTTCTTGACACTGCGCTCTAAATTTAAGTCAAGTCAAGTATGTGCTAATATCAAAGTGTATATATGTATGTTTATGAAAGTAAGAAGATTCTGGTATTTGTTGTTGTGAGCGCTATTATGATGCAGCCAAAAAGAAAACATTTACTTATATATGTGTGTAAATGTATAATTACACACATTTGTGGGTGTGTGTGTGTAGGTGCGAGTAATTGTTTGCATATGTGAAAATAATACCTACACATTAATCATAAGCATCGCGGCAAATAAATAACAATAAATGACATAAAACAACAACAACAACCACAAAATAATAATAATATTTACATGCTATATGGTATTAATGTTGGATTTTTGTTGCTTTTGCTAGATAGTTAGCTCAATGTTGCTGGTAAAGTATTGAAATTATGAAAATATTTGTATATATTTTGTTTTTATATACAAAGCAGCAACACCAGCAGCAATAAATAATATACCTACACATTATATAATAATATTATTATCATCATAATATTATTGTTTTTCTTTGCTATTTTACTATTATAAGTGCCACACTCAGTTTACTTATACTATACACATACATCACACTGCACTATAGAATATTTTTAATTGTGGTTGTTTGAAAATTTAATTAAATTTCAAAGAACCCTTAACTGTTAAGCTTGCAAAAACTTGTAGGAAAATTATATAGCATTAAGTGTATAAAACAAATGGAATATTATATGAGAGGCTGAGAGGAAAAGTGGTATAACTTCTACGTTCAGAAAAAAGTGGAATCATTTTACATAAGAGCAAAAGCAAAACGAAATATGTTCAGAGCAAAAGTGAAACGAAATATTTTCAGAGCGAAAACGGAATAAAAAACTATGCTGTTCTTGCTCTGAAAGAATTGTTATACCATTTTTGCTCTTACTTTTAAGGCGTTTTCACTCTAAACACTTATGCCATTCTTGCAGTGACACTCTTAATTATTTCACTTTTGCTCTTATATAAATTTTAGCCCGCTTTTCCTCTCAGCCTGTCATTTATCATTCGAAAGTGATATAAAACCGAATCGTCCTCATTTGAGAGGCTGAGAGGAAAAGTGGTATAACTTCTACGTTCAGAAAAAAGTGGAATCATTTTACATAAGAGCAAAAGCAAAACGAAATATGTTCAGAGCAAAAGTGAAACGAAATATGTTCAGAGCGAAAACGGAATAAAAAACTATGCTGTTCTTGCTCTGAAAGAATTGTTATACCATTTTTGCTCTTACTTTTAAGGCGTTTCATTTTCACTCTAAACCGTATCACTTATGCCATTCTTGCACTGACACTCTTAATTATTTCACTTTTGCTCTTATATAAATTTTAGCCCGCTTTTCCTCTCAGCCTGTCATATGTGCATAGTGGCTGTTCAGACGGGTACAAGCATGAAAGGCTGTCTGAAAGAGAGAAATGTAGAAAAATAGGTAGTGAAAACCTCTCTCTTTCAAGCAGGCTTTTATGCTTACGAATAATTAGGGAAAAATCTTCGCAAATAATATCGTTTACGAGAGTTTGGCGAAACTTTTGCAGACAAAACTATCGTGACTGGATCCATAAAACAATACGAAAACGAATCATATGCCGATCAGTTTGTGGCAGCAAAAGTTTCGTTTGCAACACATGCAAAAAATATCATTAGAGAGCCTCGTAGGCTCGTAAAGAGCCAGGGAAACCGCTTGTTGTAACCATTTCTTAATTATTCTTCATTGTCATATACAAGCTCCCAAACTTATCGCTTGCCAGCACGTTTACGAGCATTAAGCGAATGATCTTGCTTAGTGGAAGCTAAAACCCTCACTCTCGAAAACACAATTACTCCTGCTTACTCTCTCACATTAACTCTTTTCCATCCTTAGTGCAATAGTGTCCCCTGTCCAACGAAAACGCGCTGCACTGCACATCCCATCGTACTTTCAATCATCATCTCACCGAAGCCGAACAACTCTAACCGAACGCTGCCATCGAACAACGAACAACATCTCCGACTTCGAAGAATTTCTCCGAAAGCTTATGATCTTGGATATGCAGACATGTTTTAATTTAAATTATTTCACGAATATGATTCGATAACCCAACAATAAGCAATGTTTCTTCACCAAAAAAAAAAGAATATATACATATGTATATAAATCTTTCAATGTCATCCGAATTGCGTATCTTCTTCGTTTTTTCTTCCTTAAATTAAAATATCGAATGCAAAATACTTTTACTTTACAAAAAGCTCAACAACTGTTTGCTGTTGTTTGTTAAACAACAAGCTGAAATATAATAGCTTCACTGACAGTCAACCAAAAAAAAAACAAAAAACAAAAAATATAGAAGCAGCAGCAGCGGCTATCAATCATACAGCTACATAACAGCAGCAGTCTGGGTTGAAACAGACATCGGCTCTTAACCAAGAGTTTGCCTTGTTAAGTAATGCAAAACTACAACAACAACAACAACAAGTAGCAGCAGCTTCTACTTCCAAACACTTTTCAAACAATATTTTGCAACATTTTAAAACAAACTCGCACACACATTCATACATATATAAAACACTTTGAAAACATAAAAAATGCGCAGACATGGCAACTCTAACTCACTTATCTATGTCGGCACCTGAAAAGGAAGAAGACGTAGCGTTAAAAAAAAACTCCTTTGCTGTAGAAAAATGAAAGACGAACGAACTCAACTCAAAACTCGACAGATGAAGATATTATGACATGACGTAAAAACGTAAAAAGCTAACACGCTCATGAAAAAGCAATCGCTGCTGCTGAGATTGAAAGTAGCGCGTAGCATAAAAAATCTGCTGGATAAACGTTTTTATAGCTACTTTTAGCCGTCATTTCACTTTGGTTGCTGCCATTTCAGTTGATGGTGCTGGCGCTGCTGCTTATTTTTAAGTAGACACAAAAGTATATTTTAAAAAAGTATAAAGAAATCTCTGATGATCTGCAACATTTGCTTATAATGTGCGCAAATTTTTGTAGCAGTTTTTCTTCTTTCTTTTTTTTTTTGTTTTTTGCAGATTTTTAAATTGAGTTTTATTCTTTTTTTCGTATATGCATGTATGCTTGCATGGAATTTTTAAATTGAGTTAGTTTGCGTTTTGTTTTGTTTTTGGTTGGCTTTTGTGTGTATATGTATTTTTAAATGAATATGTGTGAAGAAAGATCAATAAAATTGTAATCGAAGTTGCTGTGAAGGAAATCAAGGTGTGATGGGTCAAACAAATCGAAATGTTTGATATGTAAACATCTACAACAGCGGTAGGAGCATCCCTAAAAGCTCGCTGAATTTTTTTATCCTATGCCCAAAAGCTCGCTATTTTAACCATAAAATCACAATACACTAATGTGCAACCAATGCTAACAACAGAAAAAAAGAAGAAAATTTTTTCCTTTATTCGAATTGAAATAATAGAGTAGTTTGATATGAATAACAAAAGAAAAAATAAACAAAAAATTCGGGAATCCAAAATATTTTATTTATTCGTATTGAAAAAAAAAATTCAATATGATTAATACAAAAAACAAAAGGCCTCGGAGTCCTGTCCCAGCACTTCAATTCGTATGAAGAAGTAAAAATTGGCTTGATGGATGATTAGTATCAAAAAATGAGAAGTGATACTGAAAAGGAATTCATCAATTGCCAGAAACATGACGAAAAATCATTGCTAACAATGGCCAATATTTTGATTATTGAGCTCATTAATATTATTAATTAAATAAATACATTTTTTAAGCAAAAAAAAAAAAAAATCCGCATTTCATATTTACACACCTATTACAAAATATCAAAATAAATGGAATTTGCATACTTTTAGGGTTTTTTTTTTAATAATAAAAGAGATCAATATTTTTATACAATAAAACATCTGTCAAATTCTCTACATCGCCTGATGTTAGAAGTTTAGTTTAACAACCGCGAAAAAAGAAACAAATTTTGGACATGTAAGTAAATTCGTAAAAAGTTTTTTTTTTTAAATAACACAGTCCAACAAACTAAGACTTTTTGGCTGCAACAGAATAGCCACCCTATAATCCTGAAAGGTCATACTGTATTGACGATTTTTGGAAAATAAACTTATAGTCCAGCACGTCTCATTTTTTTTTTTTTTTCAGTGGGTCAAAGTTTTCATTTTTGGATCGAAGGGAGTTAAATACTAAGTGCAAAAAGTGATATAAATTGATGACTGAGAAAAATTTTATCGACAAAGTTGTATTAGAGAATTTCCTGAGGATCATTTCTGTGGAACATTTTAACCCTTTAACTCCTCTTTTTAAGGGTCAATTGGACACCGTTTTTGATGGAAACCTAAAAATTCCTTTCAAAAGAGACATTTAAGGGTTAAAATATTTCACAAACATATTTGCCAGAAAATTTTACTAGGGGTCACCTAAAACATATAAGTCATATACATAACGGTTAACGGTAAATAAAAGGAAATAACCGCTTACACACAGAAACAAAATGTACTATAATGTGAAGTTAGCATTATGATTAATTAAGATAACTAGAACTTTAATTTTGACTACCAAGGAAACGTTCCCAGGTGTTCGGCGCCAATTTTCATAGATGAAGAGGCTGAAAATCTAAGAAACACGTAGGTATGTTCGGTTATGCAGTACTGCTACCATACTGCAAAATTCGCTTTACCAAAAATGTTCAAAATTCGATTTTTGTCTGCTGATCACACATTTAACAGCAAGGGACTGGCGCCGCTGATGCTTGACAGTCGCCAAATATTGCATTTTGAACGTTTTTGCTTCTACAAATGCTGCAGTCCTGCATAAGCGATCATACCCATTTATTTTTAACGGCGGAAAAACTAATGGATTGGTTTTACTTATGAGAATTTTACGCATCATCAAAAGCAAAAGGTAATACGTTGTACAATTGAAGAACCATATTTTTAATATTTTGGAATTTGATTTTTGTCTAGTATTTTCATACAAAAAATTATATGTACAACTTGAGAAAGTAAGCCATTGACCTGGTATAAAGGCGGAGACAAGATACTGGTATTTTCTATGCCCATGACTTGGATTGAACCAGCAGATCGCATACCAGGCACGTGCTAGTTATGCGTAAATTACAAATTTGGTAGAGGTAAACAGCTATTTAATTTTACCAGCCGTTAACCGTTATATATATGACTTTTATACCTTTGGTTACCCCTAATGAAATTTTCTGGTAAATATTTTTGTGGAATACTTTAATCCTTAAATGTCTCTTTTGAAAGGAATTTTTAGGTTTCCATCAAAAACGATGTCGAATTGACCCTTAGAAAGAGAAGCTAAAGGGTTAAAATGTTCTACAGAAATGATTATAGTAAAATTCTACTATACAACTTCGCCGATAAGATTTTTCTAAGTTATCAATTTATATAACTTTTTGCACTTAGTATTTAACTCTCTTCGACCAAAAAATTAAAATTTTGACCCACTTAAAAAAAAAAAAAACTGAGACGTACTGGACCATAAGTTTATTTTACAGAAATGGTCTATACAATATGCCCTTTCAGGATTATAGGGTGGCTAGTCTGTTGCAAAAATACTGTTGGACTGTGTAATTAGTCTAATGTAAGAGAATTCCAAATATTTTTTTCATTTAGAAAATGGAAACAAGGGCATAATAAACACGTACATCGGATGCAACTATAAGACAGTAAATGGTTTACGAATTCGGAATAAAATGAAAAAATAATTCTGAATTATCATAAATTACTGAACGAAATCGTTGGGAGTTAGTGGAACCGAAAGCTGAAAGTGATTTAAAACTATAAATAAAAATGCGCGAGATTTTCGGTTGAATATCACAAGAGATGTGAATTTTTATTAAATATTAATTTCCGTTCTTAGCAGGAGTTGCTAGAGAACTACCGGTTTTCAATGTTTTCGTAGCAAGAGGTGCTAGATAATTGTTTTAGTAGCAAGAGTTGCTAGATACTGACTTTGAATATTTTCAAGCCATAGAACTTTATACCGTATGGCAACTGATATAAATTCCTATGGTCACGGAGTTCTATTACAAGTGTAAATATGTACAGAGTGTACATATGTATAACGTAATATACTAGACTAAATACCAGAGTGGTATTTACAAACAAAAGAGATAGAGTAACAGTTCAGTATAATATAATTGTACATAGTAATATATTGTATAGTGTTTGCGAGATGACGATACAGGGGGTGGTGGTAATGATGATTCGTGACGGGAACACTACCCGAACCACATCCGAGACTGCTTAAGGGGATCTTAAACAATTACTTAAATGTATTTAAATTTAGTACTTAAAAATTATATAAAATAAGTTATAAATGTTTTATATAATTGAATTAAAAAATTAATTTGAACGCTTGAATATGTTAGCAATAAATACTGTTGAAAATAAAATATCTGCAAAAAATACTTGTTTTTGGTGTTCTCTGTCAGTAGAACCCCTTAAAGCAATTTTCAAGATTTTCAGAATCTTGAAATGTCCGTAAAAAACAGGCTTGTAAATCTGAAAAAAAAAATTCAAAACAAATTATTTACAATTTTTTAAATAATTTCACTTAATTTATAGTCATTTCAATGTGATATTCTTAAATCTATAATTCCAAGGAATCTTTCTCTATTCTTCTCTGTCTTTTTTTCTGTTATACTTTCACATGTTTGCAAACCAAGAAAACAGAAAACTTTAAATTTCAATAAAAGTTTTCTACAATAAAGAAAATGCAACAAAGATTTTTAGCAATAAGCACACCTGCGGCAATTAGAAGTTTTATACACACACCCATCGCTCTACGTTTCATATACTGCTCTCACTTTTCATCATCTGCTGCTTTGCATATTCCTTCTACATGCTTCCCAAACAGATAACCAAACAAACAACAACAAAATTTATGCAGTTTTTTTTTTTAGTACAATAGTATTAGTTTCCGCTCAAAAACCAATTACTGAAAAAGTTCTCTGCTGCTCTTTATTGCACTGCACTTCTGTTCTACTGATACGTATGAACGATACCCAGTCGGAATTTGCTAGAGTTCTCTTTTTTTATGCAGTGAATTAATTGAATTTCTGACTAGGCACATATATATATGTATATGTATGTATGTGATGCTCTGTTGTGCATTACACTTCCCTCTATTTATACTATAAATGTATGTAGAGCAGCGATGTCCACCTATACATGCACCATGATTGGCTGAGCTCTTTTTCTATCGAAATAAACAAATTTGTAAAAACATTTCTTAAGCTCTTCTGCACACATGCTACTCTCTGGCTAACGCCGATGTAGATACTCTTTGTGCATATAGTTATTTTATGATATATTTGAAAAACTTTTATAGTTGCTTATTTTATTAAAATTTACAACGATGACTGCTGCAATATCCTAGTATAAACAATACCAACAAAAACAACAATAAGAGAAATAACAACTTAAGAACTAACCAATATAAATTCACATAAACAAGACAAAAAAAAAAAAAAAAAAAGGAAAAAATTGTAAAAGAAAGAGAGAAAGAGCGAGAGGAAAATAGAGAGAAAAAGTAGAGAACTGCTTAAAATTTGTTAGAGCTATTGCTGTTGGTGCATACTGGCATTCATATGCTCATAAAAACCAGAAGCTGAGCAAAGCAACATCAGCAGAGTATAGGAAAAGAAAGCATCGCCTGCCGGAGGGAAAACAGTAAAGGAATGCAGTAGAGGAAAACAGTAAAAAATGAAATAGAAGCAACAGCTACCGAGGAATGCCGCCAGAGCCACATCCACAGATATGCTCTATGTACATATGTATTTGTGTCTCTTTTGAGTAAAATTCACACAGTTGCACAAAATGCGCGCACATGTTTGTGGTTAATTTAGTTATTTGCGCTAAAAAGTATGCAAAGCTCAAATAGAACAAACAGCAGATAAAACCATTTTTACAACCGCGCACATTTGAAAATATATCTACAGATGCAAGTGCACATGCATACAAACATGTAAATACATAAATATATAAAAAATAAAAGCCAGCTGCAACTGTGCGCAATAGTAAGCGTTTTGTATGTATGTGTATAGTAGTTATAGTAGTCGTAGTAGAAACGTATGGTAAAAATGAATACGCTTTTGTTTGCCTAATGCGCATCTAAAGCGCTTCTTTTGAAAGCAAATTTGGTCTTGTAATTTTTTTAATGTCTTATTTTTTTTTTTATCTTTACTCGGGGCTACAGAAAATTTTAGTTTATAGTTTATTCTTTCCTAATTGAAATTGTAAAATAATATCAAAATTAGACGATGTAGATGTGCAAAGAACAAAAATAAAATGCATTGAAAAAACTTTTTGGAACATAAAACTGATAACTATTATTATGAAGTGAACAACAATGCGTAAAGTATGTTAACACATCAGGTGACGAGTGCAGAAGGCACTAATTTTAGATTGTGGGATACTCATACGCATAACATAATACAGAGAGTGAAGAATAAGAAATAAAAGAAAAGTGAATTTTTATTTAGTTTTTTATTTTATTTGTTGATAAATTTTATTTATTTATTTGCTCGATAATGAATGATAAACCACCGCTAGTCATCAACTTAAAAGCAAGCGGTTTCATTACAAATTTTTCAATGGCCTGGTACTGCCGTCAGACCATTTTGCTTTTACTCCTGTTTCTTAATCATTTTAATTTGTTTTTTTTTTTTCAATCCAACCCACATAAAATATAACATACATTCAAAACTCTTCTGATGAGCCTCGCTTCTCCTTTGGGCATGACTTTATGTTCTCTTATTTTCCAGCGTTCACATTTTAAAACAAAGTTAAGTTTATGCTTAAGCGCTTTTGTGCCATAAGGAAAACTTTCATCATTTTGATTATATTTTTATGGCAGTACATATGCATTTTCGTGTCTATGTTTAGGTATGAGTGTGAGTTTGATTATGTACGTGTGAGCTTATTTGTTTGTTTGTGTAGAAAATATTTGCTTGCAAAACTTAACCAGACTTGCCTGTGTTTATGGTATCATAATTTTTTTTTTTTGCTAAGTTTATTTGAACAATATGTTGGGAATATTTATGTTATGAAACATAATAGAAATACATTATTTATACTATTTAACTGAGTTGATTTGCTGTTAGTGTATATGAATGTAATAATTGCTAATAGTTATGTTTAAATGTACTTATTTTTATTACTTTTATTTATATAGGGTGTTTCTTTTTAGCTTTAGATATCAGGACTTAGTCATATAAAAGCCAGATTAAACATGAGGAACAGAAAAAATGTTAAACGAGGGTGCCAAAAATTGGTTAATGTAAGGTAAAGCGTACCACCGTTCAGAACCGGCCTTAAACTGTAGGTTCAACTACGTGGTATCACAATAGGCCGTTCCAACCTAAGTTTGTCCGTGGGCAGCCACTTAACATAACACAACCTAACCTTTTTTTTTTGTTTTTTTTTTTTTTTTTTGTACGTTGGCAGCTGGTAATGTCGGATGTCTACCGACTAAAACCACCTACTTTTTCTCCTACCTAACCTAACCTAACCTAACCTAACCTAAAGACTTATTAACTTTTTACATATTGAAATGAATTATGAAATCCAATTGTACTTATACATACTTAACGTTAACAAACTTGTAACCAAATTATAATAAAATAATACAATTCTCGAGACGCGGTTAGCGTGGAGAGACCAAAGGAAAAAAAAAACCTAGCCTAACCTAACCTATCCTAAGGTATAGCATCTACAACAGAACTGCAACCACTTCTATGCTCTAAAAAACAATAAAAATGCGGATAAGAATGTATTTTTGAAATTTTTTTCGTTCCATTTCGCATGGCCGTATGCTTTTTTTAAAAGATAATTTTTCATGTTATTTAAAAATTTTCACGTACAACTAATAGCTAAAATAGCTCAGAAAGCTATCTAATTTAAAAACAATCCCTCTGCGTATCGCCAGTCGACTGTATAAAAGAACACCAATGTGCTATTTTGAGGGTAATGGCATGAAACAGTCAAATCTTTCACAACTGTAAATCATCCAAATGTCATCCTTGACACAAATCGGATGCAGTTGGTAAAAAACGCTGATCCGGAGCAACGTCAACGTTCAGGATCGTCTGCGGTAGGCCATGCAACGAAATGATTAATGAAACTAATACTAGGCTCAATGCTTATAAGCTTTGATTGTATCTGACTTGCTCTGATTTACTCTGGCTGCACTTGATCGAATTTAACTTACACAGATAGAATTTGATTACCTCTAATTAACTTAGATTGCCTTTGTCTGTCATCGGCAATCATCTTTGATTAAATCAAACTCTCTCTGATTGATTCTGATTACACTTGATTGACCCTGCCTACCTGCGATTGAATTTAACGTGCTTTGATTGCTTCTGGCTACCACTGATTACTCGTATTGCCAGTAGTTGCCTCTTTTATTTACTTCGAACTGAACTACATTTTTTTGATTGGCCTTGTGTTGCCCTTGAATTCCACTTTTGCTTCCGGTTGTGCTTAATTACTTCAAATTTCAACTGAGATTTTTAAGCAGCCTCAGGCGACCATTAGCTCCTTGGCTTTTGATTGCTACTTAGTTGTGCATCGGATTTCGCACTTGAGTTTCTTCTTCTTTCCCGTGATTCCATTTGCTGACGTTCACTGTATTTTATTGCAACTCGATTACTTTGATTTCCCTCTTTATTGTTGTAGATGAATGCTTAAGAATGGGATTTCTTATTGCATTTCAATATTTTTTTTCAACTTTTTCTTCATTTTTCTTAATTTGAAAGTATATAAACTTAAGTTCATTTAAAATCTTACTACCATAATAAACTTTCAAATATTTTCTGATTAACTACAATAATGCTTACACATAACGCACACACACACATGAACTGTAGACTTTTACTTCAGACTTTTTATCTTACATAATTTTAGAAATTTTATTGAACTTTATATTTTGTTTTCTTTACATTTTTTTTCTGCTTTCTTTTTTGTAAGCCAATAAGAACAAATATGTTTTGGTCAACACCAAAAAAAAACAAAAAAAAACAAAACAAAAAAAAAAAATAAAAAGAAAATCGAGGAACTTTCCCAAGCTGAAATTGGCAAGTTTTCTGATGCCACACCACAACAAAAATTAGTTAAACGTTTGTCTCCTCATGCGCTTGAAGTATATTGAATATTGCTTGATCTGCAGGCGCATTCCCTACTTCTCTTTCTCTCTCTGGCTATTTGTCTGTCTTGATTTTTCACTCTATCTTTATCAGAATGATCTGGCAAACTTCCACAATAGTCAACTTTATCCTTTAGTATATAAAAATACAATATACACTAAACATAGATGTGCATATGTGTGCGTGCTTGTAAGTTTGCCACTAGCGCACATATGTATGCCAGCATTTTAGCTTTAATGTTTACAAATAAACACACACACAGAAAGAGAAGTGTATGAGTATCTACAAATATAAATATGTACTTAAGTATGTATCTAACTTAATATGTAAGCATTAAGAAAGCTAAGTATGTAAGTAAGTAGTAGTAAAACTATACTAGGAGTAAGTACTTGAAATTTTAGTAGTAGTCAAGATAGTAACAAAATTGGAATCATACATACATACACATATCTAAGCATACAACTTTATATAGAGTATGTGAAAATTGTGCTGAAACATACTTAAAGTCAACAACACAATATGAAGTATACCAGGAGTAGCCAAAGAACCAAGCTGCAGCAGAATGAGAAGCTGCCAGCTTACTAATAGTAACAATCATGTAACTTCAAAAATTGCATAGCTAGAAATACATGCCAAAACTTAAAACTGCATTTTGCTTTACTAACAAAAAAAAAACTGCCTCTTTGAAAATTTAGTTTTCAAATGACAATCGTTTGTAGTATGTTTTGTTTTGACTTTTTCATTGCCCTTTGCTACTCTCAACTTCCAATGTCATGCTTTTTTATTCTCTATAGCAATAGCAATAAAATCTACTACAGAATACAATGTCATTATTAGTCACACTCGGGCTATGTAAATACAAGATTTGATACCTTTTTATATGCTTTTATACCAATCAAGGACGTCTAGCAATAAATCAAGAAAAAGATATTTCTGACTTTATTAAATTTACTTTATTTACTGACTTTATCAAAAAAAATGACAAGAAGGCGAGTGGGGAGGAAAGAGTGAATGGGGAGTATGAGCTGAAGCCTCTCCCCAAAATATAAATACCCAAAAATATAGATGTCCAACTCTTGCATGGCTTCACAATGTTTGTGGTTTGTCTCTGTCATAATTTAGGCCAAATAATATTCCAAATGTTAGTTTATATTTAGGTCTGAATTTTGGCCTCAAGTTCTGTCTTAATTTAGACCAAATAATATTCCAAATGTTAGTTTAAATTTAGGTTTGGATTTAGTCTAAATTTTGGAGTGATTTTAGATCAGAACTTTAATCTAAGCTTTGTCTGAGTTTCGGTCATAAGTTTGGTCTTAATTTAGACTGAATAATCTAATAGTCTAAATTTTAATCTGAATTTTCGTCTGATTTTGGTCTAAATTTTAGTATAATTTTTTATCTGACTTTTAATCCAAATATTGTTTGAGTTTTGGCATCAAGTTTGTTTTAAGTTTTGGTCTGATTTGGGTCTGTAATTGGCCAGATTTTTGCTCTAAATTTGATTAAATTTTTTAACTGAATTTCGATTTAAGTTTATGCTTTTGGTTTGAATTTTGGTCTAATTTTTGCAATGATTTTTGGTTAATTTTAATATTTTCTAGTCTGATTTTTAATCCGAACTTATGTTTGAAATTTGGTCTAAGTTTTGTAATGATTTTTGGTTGAGTTTGATATTTTCTGGCCTAATTTTTAATCCGAACTTATGTCTGAGTTTTAAATAATTAATTTCGAAATAATTTAGAATTAATTTCGAACTGAATTTTAGTTTTATTTTTGGTCTGAGTTTTAATTCAAATTCTAATCCGACATTGGGTATGATTTTTTGTTCCAAGGTGATATGTTTGGTCTAATTTTTGGTTTAGTATTCTGCCTGAGTTTTTGGCACAAAATTTGGTATTGTTTTTGGTCTAAATTTTGGACTGAGCATTGGTCTAAGTCCTGTCTAATTTTTGGTACAATTTTTGGTCTAATTTTTAGTCCAGTTTTTGTTCCAATTTAATTTAGTTTAATTTTTGCCTCAATCCAGGCCTGATTTCCAGTCTCATATTTGATCTTAATTTTTTTTTTGAGACTTAGTCTAATTTGATCTGAACTTCGCCTGAATTTATTTCTGAGTTTTAGTCTGAATTTGGCGTAAATGTTTAACTTATGCTTGGTCTCAATTTCGTTCTGTTTTTTGGGCAGAATCTTGGCTTGAATTTTGAAATGAGTCTTGGCATAAATTTGGCCTCCTTTTGGAATAATTTTTAGTTTGAGTTTTAATCAGAGTTTTTGTTTAAATTTTGGTTAAATTTGGTAGGATTTTTCATTTAAATTTCTATCTGGATTTCTAACTAAATTTTGGATTGAAGTTCGGTCTGAACTTTGTATTCAATTTAATCTGAGCTTTGGTTTGATTTTTGTCTGAGTTTCTATATCAAATTTTGAGCCGAATTTTGGTTCGAAGTATAGTCTGATTTTTGGGATAATTTTTGTTTCAGAATTCATTCTTAGAGATGGTTTGAATTCTAGTCTGATTTCTAGTACAATTTCTTGTGTTAATTCCGGTCTAATTTCTTGTTTGAATTTATTCTGAATTTTGGTCTAGTTTTTTGCCAGAATTGGTTTCGAATTTTTGCCTAAACTTAAGATTGAAATTGGTTTGAACTTTGGGTTTAACTTAGCTCGAATTTAAGTTTGGATTTTATTTAATTACTGATCTAAATTCTCGTCTGATTTTTGTTCTCATTTGCTCTAAATTTTGGTCTAATTTTTTGCCAGAATTTGTTGCTAATTTGGTATAAATTTTTTGTTTAACTTAGTCCAAATTTCAGTCTGAATTGTATTTAAATATTGGCCTAAATTTCTGTCTGATTTTTGGTTTGTACTTGAACTAAATTTTGGTCTAGTTTTTTGCCAGAATTTGTTTTAAATTTTTGCCTTAACTTAAAATTGAATTTGGTCTAAATTTTGTGTCTAACTTGGTCCGAACTCTATTTAGATATTGGTTTGAATTTCAGTCGAATTTCTGGTCTGTCCTTGGTCTGAATTTTGGCTTTATTTTAATAATAAAATAAATTTAAAAAAAATGTACAGAAGTTCGCAAAGCATTTCTAGTTAGTAAGAAACTTTTTTTTGTACTTAAAGAAATGTATTTTCAATTTTAATTTTTGTTTTTAATTTTCGAAAGCTTATTTCACTTTAATTTTTAATAGCAATAGTTTATTTCATAATTATACAAATATATTATACGTTTGAAAACATAAAACAAAATATGTGCAAATAAAATTTACGCTTAAAAGCTCATAAAAATGTTTAACTTTAAAATTTATGTGGTGTTCTACTTTTGACGACGACGCTGCCACACAAAACGTTCAACTTCTGTTTACGTTTATGATCAAGGAGAATGAAAAAAAAAACAACAACAAGAAAAAAATAAAAAATCGTATAGAATTTATGTTTCTGCAGTTCGCACCATTTTTATATATTGAACAATTTCTGTGTATTCATGAGTTATGGCAAATAGAGAGAGGCGCAACGGTAGAGGCTGTGGTAGCAGTAACAGATTAGGCAGCTGCAACTAAGGCAGTGTGGTAAAAGTAAAACTTGTTGCTTTGCCATGGCATAGAGTTTGTGGTCAATAGCAAACCACACAAATTTTGCACGAAATCAATTTAAAGTACCTATTTGTGGGTTTTGAGTGGCAATCAATTTTCACACTTAGAAAAAGCTGACAGCAGGTAGCTGCCTCTTTTAATTTTTTCTTCCCCCTTTGGCTTTTTCTTTCTCTCGGCTTTCATTTTTTTCTCGCCCTTTGTTTTCCCTTCACCTTAGTTTTTCTCTTTGGCTTTTCCTTTTCCTTATCCTTTCTTTTTCTCTTCGGCTTTATCTTTGTCTTTCCCTTCTCGCAGTGACAGCAACACGTTAAGCAGTGCCCGCATAGAAATAAACGATAAACATGTTAAAAGTTTGTGCTATTTATGTTGAGAATTTATGAACACTTTAGGCACTTTAGTTTGTTTTTTTTTTTTGTATTGCAGACAACGGTCAGGAAAATAAAAGAAAAATGTCAGTGATTTTCTTTTATTTTTTTATTTTCGTGTTTGCAAAGTTAAAGTTCATTTAAATGCGGAACTTGGTTGGAAACTAAGTATATACAAATGCAGATTGTTTTAATGAATCATAAAATATTATGATTTGAAAAATTCTTAAACGATTTTAAGGGTATATCATTCAAAATTTTTGTTAAGTGCAGAAGAGGCATTAACATTGATCTATGTTCTTGCCATTTTGTTCTAACGTGACTGATGCAGTAGGCCAGGAGACTCATTTTTGGATAAAAACTGTGAAAATTATGTTTAGAATTTGGTTGAGAATATTCACTCAAGGATTTTTGGAGTCAAAGAAACCAGAATCACTGAATCGGAAATTGTTTTTTTTTCAGAAATCATTAAAAATACTCTCTCAAATTTTTTTGGATTCACTAAACGCGAATCTGTGCTAAAATTTAATTATAAAAATCAAAATAACGTCGAAATTTATTAGAAGTCATCCAGTATGTCTGATGACTAGGTTTTTTGTCATAGGTTTTTGTTGTCAATAACTGTGATTAACTCATTACGGACGAGCGGGAACCAAAGTGGATACATCAAGAAAGTAACTTGAGAAAAAAGTTATTTTTGAGCCTGACTCAGGAACGGCTCAGCGACAAGGTGTCATATGGCACCGCTAGGCATTACTGGGTTAAAACTACTTATGCTGAAATGGCGGACACAACATGGTATCTAAATGTTTTAAAGGTCATCGGATCTGGCTGCAAATAATTACTTGGAGCCGATCAACCCGAAATGGTGTTCAAAAAAAAAAAAAAAATGTTCATAACAAAATGAGTTTTTCAATACTTTAGCTTTTTTTTTACTTTTTGTCATGCAATCATTGATTTTAATGCTTTGTTTTAGAATCAAGGAAAGAAAAGAAGAGAAAATCGAAAGAAAAAGTATTTAATAATTTCATTTGTGTGCCAAAATGACATAAAAACACACATACACAAGCACACCAAAGGCACAGCAGAAACAGAATACAAACTTACGGAAGCATAGCGCCAAAATAGCAAAAGGCTATGCTTGAGTGGTATTGCCAAAAAATACAATAAAATAAAATTAATACAAAAGAAGAGAACAAAAAAAAAAAAAAACAAAAAATAATAGAAAATGTGAACATATGACAATTTTCCACACGAATTGCAATGCAGTATATGAAAATTTATATAAGAAATTTTCGTTCTAAAAAAAAAAATGTATATAGCTACTGGAACATATCTGTATTTATATTTAAGTTGTTGGCAGAAATCTACTATAGTACCTTCATACTTATGTATATTTATATATTATATACTTTCTTTTATGTAGTCTGTATATACTTTTGTATATGCAACTACTTGTAGTAGATTCTTTGATGCACACATATAAGGGAAAATAGTGTATCTTGAACTGTATTATGTTCTCCGCTTGGAACTGCCACACTTTAATCATTCACGACATCGATTTTTTTAATTGTAGACTTTACTTTGTTTCATAAAATAGAGAGCAATTGCTAAAGTTAAAAAATCTGCGCCCCCTAAATGGTTCTTCTCAAACTCGAAATACTTTTTTGACGCTTTTTGTTGACTTGTCATGCATTTCTTTACTGATATAGATTTTTCAACAAGTTTCAATAACTGTCAAACCGAGTTGTCTTTCGGACCGTTAGTTTTGACATTTATGTTAAGTATAGTTTGACAAATCATCAGGAATATACTTTACTCTTGAACAAAACTACCAATTTATTTTGATTTGTGAGTCTTATGAATGACTCGATGGCTTTTATTAAGCGTACTAAAGGGGAAATAAAGTTAGAGAAGAAGTTATAAAAAGTGGTGAAGTGAGAATAATAGGAAAAAAAAGGTGGATACATATTTTCTCTGCGTGCGAAGAGGGGAGGGATTGCAAACATATGGGTTGGAAAGAAGGGGGGAAAGGAATGAAGGAAGTTGTTCTTTAGATGTAGAGAGGTAAAACAGCAGAGAAACATTAAGAAATAGTGATGAAGAGAGGGTGGAAAGAGGAGGGAATAAAAAAGGAAGGAGAGAGAGTTTGGGCTACCGAAAAATTGTTGAAAAATAAGAGATAGAGAGCGCAGAGATATCGGCTGAGAAAGAAAGTGGAAGAAAAATATGGGTGCGAAGTGGGGAGAGAAAACTGAATAGAATCGAGTAAGGAAAGAAAAATGTTGTAATGGGAAAGAAGTGTAGAATGAGGGGGAGATGAGAGATAGAGAAATTGAGAAGGGTTGAAAGAGAAAGGGGTCGAGAAGGGAAGTAGAGAGAAAAGAGCAGGTTGAGTGAAGGAAAAGCGAAGAGAAAGAGTTAAGAAAGAAGAGTGGAGAATAAGGAGTGTAAAGATAAAGGGTTAATAGAGAGAAGGGCTGAAAGAGAGAGATGGGATGAGATAGACAGGGCTGGTAAGAGTTCAGGTTGGAAAATGGAAGAGTTGAAAGAGAGAGGGGGTTGTGATAGAGAGGGGGGGGGGGGGGGGGAGAAGGAGCCGGTAGACTAGGCCGAGAGAGGGAACCGAGAGAATGGGTTGAGAGATGCGATTGAGAGACGAGGTTGTGAGAGGAAAGTGGTGGCTGAGAGGGGGTCGTTGAGAGAGGGAGGTTGAGGTAGAGGTTTTGAGAGAGAGGGGTTGAGAGTGGGTGTTTGACTGAAAGCGTTAAGAGAAGGGTTGACAGAGGTTGGGTTGATAGAGGGGGTAAGAGCGGGTGGGGAGAGGGGGTGGTGAGAGGGGGAGGGATGCGGGGGTCAGGAGAGGGCGTGTGGAGGGGAGAGGGAGTCGGGAGAGGGAGTCGGGAGAGGGAGTCGGGAGAGGGAGTCGGGAGTCGGGAGAGGGAGTCGGGAGAGGGCGTGGGGAGAGGGCTTAGAGAGGGTGTTGAGAGAAGGGTCAAGAGAGAGGAGTTGAAAGAGGGAAGATGAGAAAAAGGGGTTGACAAAGTGCGGTGGATAGAGCTATTAAGGAACTGGCTGGGTTGATATGAAAACCAAAAGGAGAGTGGAAAATAAAAAATAAAAGCAAAGCCTGAGTTTGAGTTTAGGAGCATAGAAATAAGATACGATATCTGAAGATTTCAGACCCATATTCTTGGAAGTTTGAGCATATATTTTTAATTTACTACTTTTATTCAATGCAAGGACCATCTTTAACTTTGAAACCTAAGCTTTGCTAGAGATCAGGTTCATTAACATGAAAAACAGGCTGCTCATTATCCATACCGGCACTACACATCTCTAGTAAGTCCAAGTACCCGAATATATTGAAATAGCTGTACTTATTTCATGAGTCAATATGGTTTAAGTGGGGTGTAGCCGTTAAGCTTTTCGGGAACAGTTTCTTGAAACCAAAGGTAGACATTTGATGAAAACTGATGTGTTTCGTATACTATAAAATTATGAATCTTTGTTTTTTTTTTAATTTTACAACAGGGGTTCATGGATGACAATTTTTTCTTTTTCTTTTCTATACGAATAATTCCATTTTAGGAGTTTAGGATGTAAAACCAAAACATTTTCATGCTTCGTGTATACATATTTCGAAAAACAAGGTCTACAAATATACACGAAAAGCTGCAAATGTATGAAAATTTGTTTTTATCAAATCCTCTTAAAATTGCATAATTCATGTAGGAAATATAAATAATTTTCAAAATACAAACCTGACGTGATCCGTAAAAAAAGTTTACAGATTCCTGATTACCGGCCGAAAATACCCCATAAAAACTGTCCCATAACTTAGACACTATTTTGGTGTTGTACAGCGTCATTTATGTTTTTCGAACATTGCTTTCAGATTACTTTAAAGTCTCTTGCCCGAATATTTTTTAAGTGTTCTAATATGGTTCGATTATAGTGACAACTACAGCTTCACCTACTCGATGATTGCCAAATTATGCAACTTTCGTCATATTAGGGTCTATGATTTTGCAAAATCAAAACCGATCAGGTCAAAAACTTGTCGTCAACGAATTGTCATCAACTTTAAGTAGCTACTAACCCTAAATTTTCTGTGTATATAAGTGCATGTTATAGTGACATAATCATAACATATTCATGTGATATCAAGGTACACTGCTTTCTCCTATATCTGACACTTTTTTCTACTAGTTTAGCAATAATATAAAGTAACTGAAAATCTTGAGCATAAGCAATAATAGTATACAAATACACACATACATAGCTACACTTGTGTGTACTTTGTATGTATATGTGTATTACTGACCAAAAACTACTACTACTACTTTTTTATTACTACTAACATTACTTTTTTCCTATTTTTTTACTTTTTATTTTATTTCTTTTTTCTATTTTTCATTTTTATTTTCTGTTTTTTTTTTTTTTTTTTGTATTTCGGGTTCCATAGTAAATTGAGCAATTTCGATAAAGAAGCATGTAATTTTTATGGTTAGTTACATATTTTTATTATGCCATTAAGTGGAATTAAGTGTATTGCAAAAAAGATTTAACAAAAAAAGAAAAAAGAAAAAAAAGTAGTAATTGAAAGAAGAAGAAGAACAGGAAGAAAACGAAAAAAAAAAAATAAATAAATTGATTGAAAATTTTTTGTTCATTTATTGCCATTACAAAGAAAGTCATAATTCTTCAACATATGGACCGCATGATGAAGGTGGATGCTTTGTATGTGCTGAGAAATTAATAAGTAACAATCTCAATAAAAAAAAGTATATTAATTTTATTTCAATTGCTTTCAATTTCTTTTATATAATCCAAGTCTTGTAATTGCTTATGAAATCTATATACAATTTAATTTGTATAAATAAACTTCCTATTGCTATTGAAAGTTTTTGAAACTTTTATTCGATATTTAGTATCTACCTTTTAGATAATTTACTTATACTGTATATAATATATACTATATACTTTTGTAATCATATATGCAATATGTTACTTGAAAACAACCAGAGAGTCAATTTAGTTTATTAGAATATGGTACTAGATTTTGGTTTCTTTATGGCTTAGTGCCTAGTAATCCTTGACCAATGTGTTTCGTAGAAAGTGACGAATTCCATTTTGTGCTTTTTGAATACTGTCAATAAAAAACACTATCCGTACAAGCCTGGAACCGCCATGTTGAGGATGAGATTCATAAGGCTAAGAGGGTTCTGGTACAGTTTAGACGCTGAAATATCCTTTGAGGACTTAAAATGGATAAACACAATGATGGTAAGATATATCATCACTAATGGCTCATCGATCTGGTGGCCGAAAGTAAACCAGAAAATCATTAAAAGGTTGCTGGATAGAGTCCAATGATTGGCATGTATTGGAGTTGGAGGTTCTGTAAGGTTTACTGTTATTGTGGTTGCGGATAGCTAGAAATCAAGAAGTTTAATCCAATGCTGTTAGAACAAATCAACTATATATCAGATCCGATCAGACCAGGTGCCCGTACACGCTAATAGATACAGAGATTTCTTAAAGGGGGGCTTAACTTTTTCTTACTTTTCTTACTTTCCAAATTTTTTTTTTTTTTTTCATGACCAACTATCAAAATGTATGAGATTTTCATTGATTTTGTCCAGTAATTAAACTCAAGAATTGCTCTATAAAAAAAATTTTAACCTTAGTTTTTGAATTCAGCAGGGGAAACTTGTGTAATTATGAACTCATCTGTATTTGATCGTATAAAATCGACATTACGTAACCCAGTTGATGATTCCTCCCCCTCCCATATAACACTTCCTAACAAGTCGACCGTCCTCCCCTCCCCTCGCGCGTTACGGAAAATGTAACCGACCCTATATAGTAAGTTTTAAAGTTCTGATAATTTCTTTAGCATATTTTATATCATAGTAATTTTTTTTAGTTCCCTAAATATTGTCAAATGTATGTTTATATTCTATAAACTAAAATTCAACAGGCACTTGTGTTGAGTTCTCTCCCTCTTTCAATTTAAACAATAATTGTAATTACTTATTTACTATCACTCATACGCCCTATAGTACCAAACTGACTGACTGCATTTGACATATCCACACTTAACGCAGACTGAATCCCTACCTATAAGTAGTTATAGTCAAGTAGAGAAATAAAAATTAAGAAAAATTATTGATTAATGATTTATTTGATTGAAGAAAATTTTCGTATACCCACATAATTGTAAAATAAATTTGTAGGGTGCTCAATGTACATATGTATATATGTATATATATGCATTCAAGTATGGAGTTAGTGCACTTAAAAAATCTATAAAAAATATATTTAACAAGTAGTTGTACATACAAATCATTAAGATGACAAAGTAATTGAAATGTATTAGTAAATGTTGTTAAATTTTAAATCTGCACAAATCTATTAAAAGTAGATTTTGCTTATATAAATATGTGCATAAAATATTGTAATTGCTTTTATATTTTATGGTTATTTTAAAAAGTGCTTTTTGTTCTCTTTTGTAGTATGTGGTAGAAGTACTTTAAGCCACTTGAGTTGAGCTGATTGTTCACATTTAAGAATCTCGAAATGTAGAATTTGTTAGTTTAAAAATTTGCATAAATATTCAATTAGATTAGAGAATATTTTTTAGAACTTAAAATATTGTAAATATTTCTTTCCCCTATACTCCACTAGAATAGATTTACATAAGTTTGTATATATTGTATGTAAACAAATAAAGTAATTAAGTAATGTCAGATCAAAATATAATTTGCTGATGTAGTATTTAGCCATTTCTCATAAAAAATTTAACTACACATGAAAGTATCTACCTTCGAAAATTCTCTAAAAATTTTTCCTAAGGGCATTTACTCGAGGCACGAGCGTAAGAGGTGGAAAGATTTATAGTCGACTGGGCTGTAGTCATGCTAGACGGCTGTATGATTAATTTAACGATGAGACCAACATACATCTGGATGAGTGCCACAAGGAAGACACTTCAAGAAGGGGTGCTATTCTCTTTTCTGTGGCTACTGGTAGTTGACGAAATCCTTAAAGTCTTTCAAAGTAGACGCAATAGGATAGTTGCCTAAACGGACGATATTGTCATTATGATTCAAAGTCAATACTTGCCAACGATCAGTGAACTGATGGAGTTAATTTTGCAAAGACTGAACTACTTTTATTCACTAAGAAAAAAAAGATTCAAAAGATCACACTCCTAAAAATGGAAGAGTGCACTCTGAACCTATAAAAAGAGGCCAAATATTTAGGTATAATTCCGGACTCAAAGCTCTCGTGGAAGCGGATCAGAGAAGAAAGAAAGGGAAAAGGGCTCAATGCCATATATGTATGCTTGCAAGAGGACCTTCGAGAAAAGATGGAATTTAAAGCCATATATAATACATTGGTTGTATATGGGGATAATCAGGTCAACTATCATCAACTGTTCTCTAGTATAATGGACAGCAATGGCCAAAAAGAGCAGCCGATGCGAAGTAGAGAAGGTGCCATTCGCCATTCTGGGCATTACAGGAGCTGTAAGAAACGCTCCGCGAATAGCCCTGGAGATGGTTCTACATAGCCAAGCTACCTTGAAAACTATTGGATCTACTGTCATAATATTAAAGGTAGTGCAAGATTGTTGTAACGTTTTGAGCAACGTTATTCAGTTTTCAGCAATGTTCCTTAACTCAAGCCAACCACTTCTGATGAACCTCATCTCAAAATCTGCAGTCCTTCTCCAAGTCATGTGATCGTCCCACCCGTCCCAATAAACGCTTAAGTCGACTTAAGACAGAATTGAGTAATAAATTCTATCGTGTTCTTCTTATTCCAATGAACATGTACGTGAAATCCTCGAAATTCTTTGTTTTTTAAAGCAAAAGTTATAAAAAAAAATTCGTTTACATTGAGCGGCAACCAATTACTTTAACTTCAAACCGTGTTTACTCGAAATGAGATTTTCAGACTTAAGTGGTTACTGGTTTTGACCACAGATTTGTTATTCTGAAAGTATAAATTTTACAGCAAAATTTTTTATTTTGCTTTATTTAATTTCACATTAATTTTTCTTAAACAATAATTTCACATTCCCGCGTTTGTATTGTAATCAGTCATGCTTCAAATACACACACACACACAAAGTACAACCTATATTTCATGCTTGCATTAACCATAATAAATGTATCGATAACAACCATACTAACATACACACGGACATATATTTATTTATCAAAATTATACGAGTGCACACACAAACAAACCTGTAGACCTTTTTCATGTGTCTGTGTATGTACTAGCTTTGTGAGGGGATTGCCTAAGCTTAAACGAATGGAAAATGGAAAATGAGAAAAAATTGTGTATTAATACGGACTGTATATGTTATGTACATATACGTTAAGGTATATGCATTTTTGTTCCATGATCAGCGTCCAAAATGTGTAAGATTTTCATCGGTAAGGCGAGGAAGTTGGAAGGGTGGGTTGATTTGGGAATAAAACTCCTTTCCAAAAGTTTCAACATTAGGATTCCCTTATGTGTGTATGTTTTTGGGCACATATTTCCACCTACTTCATCATCATTAACAAAGATGACAGGCGTGGCCAAAGTGTGACAGCATACGAAAACCTGCGTGATATGTTATAATACACAGACTCACATATACACACGCACACATATATAAATACACTCATAACTATATCTATGTAAACCTACTCTCAAATCAACATAGCCCGCCAGTATGTTGTGAAGTAGTATGAACAAAAACAAAACAAAAATATATGTAGTAAGTACATAAAATATATTTTCTTCCTTACAACAACAACAAACAAGCAATAATTTTATCAGCACGCAAAGAATAACACACAAACAAAAATGTAGCAAATTGATTTTAATCAGATTAATATAAAGCCCAATTATTATAGTGAGTTGATGTTGTTGTCGTTGTTGCTGGTAGCAAACGTTTATCTATTTATTTATTTTATTATTTTTTTGTATTATTATTACATATATGTCTTGGAATTTCTTCTGCAGATTTTTCTTTTCCCTCTGTAAATATATCATAAAGAATTATTTATTTACCATCATCTTTCACTTATCTTAACTTTAGCTTTGTGGGTTAATAGATATATTTTTTTTTAAAGAATACATATAAAGAATAGTTTCTTATAATTTATATATATAAAGAATAGTTTCTTATAATTTCTTCATCAATATGATGAATATCGTTCAAAGGATCACGACTCTTTAGATTCATTTACACTTTTTGAGCTGAAAACCTTAATTTGTTCATTTGTCAAATTTGTAGTAATTTGTACTTTATATATCATTAAGTCCTTCCTTTCCGACTACAAAAAATCTGAGCTTTCAGTGTCCGTAAGTAAGTAAATGTCCTATTTTTGAAGAGTTCTGAAACGGTTTTGATCTGGTTTAGGAACTATTTTTAGACTTGCTGGTATGGCCTGAGTTCTGGACTTCTTTGTTCAAAGTTTTAGTTTCACCATTGGGGTTTAAATATGAATATGAATATCATTTCTAATTTAAGTTTGGGTATGAAACTTAGTTTGACTTTTGACGAGAGTTTTGATAGAGGTAGATTAGATTGTTGAGGATGTGGGCAAGATGATCCCAGATCACTGCGGCTAGCTTGGGCCAATTGTGATATTCCCCGAGGAATTAATGTATTTTATAGTTCTCCTATGAGTTTATTTTCCTTGAGGAAATTTATTATCTCTTTAGGAGAACTATCCTCTATGTCTTGCGGTTGTATGATAGACCTTCACAGTGGCATAAGACATGTTCTGCAGTTTCTTTCTCTTCGTTACATATTTGACAAATATCGTCCTGTACTAAACCAAAGGTTTATAAGTGTTTGTTAACCCTACAATGCCTTGTGTAGAACTCTGTGGCAATTCGGACTGATTTTCTCTCTAGATTAAGCAATTGTTTAGTTCTATTATCAACGGCCTTTGGCATGAATGATTTAGCTTATCTGTTACCTGGGGTTTCCCTCCAGTATTGTAGCAAATTATTACCCAACCAATTTTTTAAACTGAGTTTAACTCCATGGTGAACCGCAGAATGGTTGTGGCCTAATGAATTCACTGGATGAGTCTTTTCCAGCAAGTTCATCTGCCATTTCGTTTGCCAACATACAGATCTGTTTCCATATTTTTGATGTACTTTTTGGCATGCTGCCAGTACAATTTTTGGTGTAAATATCGACCTCAACGTTGGTCGGAATTTGTTCTGAATTTAGGGATTGAATTTTTTTAGAATTTAGTTTAAATTTTTGAATAATACGTTTGCTCGATTATGGTTTAAATTTCGATTTTAGTTTTGGTCTAAGTTTTGGGTTGATTTTTGGTCTAACTCTTGGTTCGACTCTTGGTTTTTTTTTAGTTTAATTTTTGGTTTAAATATCTGCCAAAGTTTTTTTCTGAGTTTTAGTCTGAATTTTCATCTGATTTATTTCCGAATTTTGGTCTGAATTTTTAATTTGATTTTTGGTCTGAATTCAGGATTGAGTTTTGTTTGGTGGTCTGAATTTTGATAAAATTTGAACTGAATTTGATCTACTACTGGCCTGAACTTCGGTTAGAGTTTTAATCATAATTTAAGCCATGTTTTAGTTCAAATTCGGTCTGGGGGTTTTCTGATTTTCGATCAAAATTTTGGTCTAGGTTTTTGTATAATTTTTGGTCTGGTTTTTGCCTGAACGTTGGCTTTATTTTCGGGCTGCTAATAATCTAATTTTTGATCTGGATATTGATCCAAGTTTCCGTCAGAATTTGGTTTGATTTTGAAGCTTAAATTTGGCCTAAATTTTTCTGAATTTATATCAGAATTTTGATCTGAGTTTGGTCTAAATATTAATCAAATTTTTGATCCAAATTTGGTCTAAAACTCGATCTGATATTTGATGTGACTTTGAGCCTTCTGTTAATCTGGATTTGGTCTCGATAATTTAGTCAAAATTTTTGGCTGGCTTTCAGTTTAAATTTGGTCGGATTTTTGGTCCAAACATTCTTTTGAAGATTGTCTGAATACTTTTGTTATTTTTTGTTTAAATTTTGGTCAACATTTTTTGAATTAAGTCTAAGTTTTGATAAAAATTCTGTTTAATTTTGATTTGATTTTTGGTCAAAGTTTGGTCTAAAATTTTATCTGAATTTAATTTGAGTTTAATTTGAATTTGGTATGAATGTTTGCCGGATTTTTGATTGCGTTTTTTTTTAGAATTTTGCTCTGAGTTTTACTTAAACTTTACATTGATTTTTCACCTCCAAATTTGGAACTTGAATTTTGTATTTTCTACTTCTTTTCTGATCAGTTCAATAAACACTGTTGCTTATATTGGAAACGTTTCCCAATTACTTTTTCCATTTAAATTATGGATGCCTGAAAACTCTACAAATGGATAGTGTTTTCACGTATTTGTGTAATTGATGTTAATAAAGTTTGAATTCTCCACCAATGAAATTGAATATTTATCTCAAAATAAATTACAGCTGAGTTTGAAAATATGTGCATATTTTGATGATTAACTTTTGAATGCATGTTTTTCCCAATTTGCATTTACAACTTGACGTGTTAAATGCTTTTTTCATTTATTTATGTATCTTGTTGTTAATTAAATATTTAAATCCATTCATTCTAAACTTCTAATTGAATTTTCGATACATGATTCAATTAAAAAGCATTTGTTTCGCAATTGTTTTTATTTTTGCAATAAATAAAAATTGTGCTTGGCTTCTTCTTTATTTTTTTTTTTTTGAACTGCCAATTTTCACACAAATTTTGCACAGTTTCATGCATAAATATTAAACCAAAAAGTAGAAGGCAAAAACCAAAAATTAAAAATACACAAAAATGTGGTAATTGAAGTGAAATGCTTTGAATGCAAAATTTTTATTTTTTATTTTTTGATTTCCTTTTTTCAGTTAGAACAAATATAGCATTTTTTTTACTATCTCCATTAATTTGAAATGGCAATAGCAGAAAATGAAAAAAAGAAAAAAAAAAAAACTGTTGCAATTTTTTATTAACAGATAAATTTCCCATATATTTTTGTTGCTATACGTAAAAAAATATATAAAAAATCACTGCAGGTGGCCAATTTTATTTTATCTGCATATGCATGTATGTCGGTGGGTAGATAAAAATTACAAAAAAAAAGTTTATACGTTTCAAAAAATGATAAGATATTTTTGATATTATATATATATTAGGGCGTAACAATTTTTTTGGCAAAAAATGGATCCAACAGCCCCCTCTCCACCCTCCCCCGTAAAATTCGTACAAGTTTCAGTACTACATACTGTAGTAGGTTGAATAATACGTTTAATATTACTGAAACTTCTATGAATTTTACGGTGGGGTCGGATTCACTTTTTTTGGCATAGCTTCTTCAACAAAGTTGATCAGAATCATATATAGCATTTTTCTGTCAGAGTACTTTCAAAAAAAAAAAAAAAAAAATTCATCCATAAAAACTGGTACGCCCTAATATATATGTGTTTCCCAGCAAAAAAAAAAAAATTAATAAAATTGATTTTCTTCTGCAAATATTCTGTTTTCTCTCGGGCGAGATGGTGGTCAAAATAATCAGTTGTCTACAGAATCACTTACTCATGTAATTCCTTGCTCATCAAGGCCATTGTTCATATAATCATTGGTACAAAAGATCAATTTTCCATAGAATCACTGGCCAATTAGATCACTGGTTTACAGACTCCATAACCTATAGAATGGTTAAGGCATGGAATTTCTGCTTTAATTTCTGCTTACTCGTTAAACAATCATAGGTCCATGAAAGCTTGGTCCATTAAATCACTGACTCATAAAATCATTTGTTTATAAAATCACTGGCTTATAGAATCACTGTTCCATTAAATGGCTGCTCCATAGCATCAATGGTGTATAAAATCACTGACCACTGAATATTAATACATATTAATCACCGTTCTAAGTAATTACTGTCCCATAAAATCACTGGTTCATAGAATCGCATGCTTCATCAAATCACTGATCCATGGCACTGGCCTAGGGAATCAGTGTGCGTGTGCTATTAAATCACTGATTCATAGAATCATTAGATCAAAAAATTACTAGTCCATAAAATCACTGGTTCATAGAATCTCTGGTACTTAGAATCACTGATCCATTGAATCACCGATTCATGTACTCACTAACCAATAAAACCAGTGCTGCATTAAAACACTGGTCCATGAAATTAATAGTTCATACTGTTATTGGCTCATAGAACCACTGGTTCATAAAATCTCATTGTAATTGACTCCGTGGAATCACTGGTCCGTTAAATTTCTGGTACGCAGAATCATTGGTCTGTAAAATCATTAGTTCATAGTCTAAAGAAAAACTAGTTTATGGAATTGTTGGTCAATTAAATTGCTGGTGTAAAAAATAACTGGTCTAAACATTCACTGGTATATAGAGATATCAGTTCATAAAAACACTGTTACACGAAGTCATTGATTCATAGAATCACTGAGCAATGAAATAAGTTTTCATAGGATCACTAATCTGTTGGATTCTTTTTCAATGAAATCAATCGTGCAGAGTGTCATTGAATATGATATCATTGAATTGAATAACTGGTGCCTGAATTTATTGTCTAATAAAATCAATGGTTCAAAGAATTACGGATCCATGGAATCGCTGCGCTATAAAACCACTTATTCAAGAAACCACTGATTCATAAAATCGCTGCTGCATAGAATCACTTGTCGATGAAATCCCAGTATTGAAGTATCAATGGATTATGGAACTATTGGTATATGCAATCCCTGAAAAAGCGCAACCCCAAGCATTGGAGTCTACTTATCTGCAGCCGTGGACATTCACATAGAAAGTAAAGAATCGATTCTGTCTCTTTTTCATCATGACAATTTTTGCATAGTCCGTTCGTTGGAATATTTCACAATTGGAGCATTGGTGCAATAGCACAATGTCCAGTTATGAGGCCTGCGAACAGTTGTACTGCAGATTTGTTGTGCCCAAAGAGAACATTCCTATCTAACCTTGGCCACAGGGACTTCACAGTCATTTAGGATAGTCCCAGCGTCACTTGACGCCGCGATTGTGTTGTCGTCTATTCTCCTAAATACTTCACACATCGGAGATCGTGTAGAGATATCCCCCTCGTTTATGTCCATATCAGATCCCCTTCTGGCCATTTTATGTGCTATTTCGTTCTCTTCAATATTGCTATGTTCAGAAACTCAGAAGAGAGTGACCTTGCGGTGTTTAAATGCCATCAGTGGAGCACGACATTTTTTTACAATCTTTGATTTAACAATTTCGGATTCTATTGCTTTCATTGCAGCCTGACTGCCAGTAAAGGTAGTGATATTCGAGGTCCGAATTGTGCTGTCTTGTAGAAGTCGAGCTGGCAATGGCAAAAATCTGTGCCTAAAAACGCTGCAGCAGTCAGGAAGACGATACGATTGTTTTAGCCGCAGGTCTTCGAAGTAGAAACCATCTCCAGTTCCATTCTCCATCTTTAAGCCATCGGTAAAGATAGTATAATACCAGCATTATCTGTTACAGAACCCGACTCCCAGTCTACCCAGTAATTTTAGTAATAAAATTTAAATTTGAAGGCATATTAGTCATCTTTGATCACATTTTGACCCCTCAACTTTATCTCACTCAAAATTGTAGTGTGTCCATAGTTTACTGATCTCCACACCGTGGATTCTCTTAGTCTGAGAGCTCCTTTTGCGGCACAGCCTTGAACAAACACCTGTAGCGGAGATGGAATAGAGATGGAATATCATATTTAGACTTAACTGAGGTGCACTACTTACAGCTCCCCTGAGATCCCCAGGCTGACAAGTCTCTGTAGTTTTTCCATTCGAGTTTGGTTGCATTTCTTACCCAACGCCTTCCACCAGACCAGGGACCCATAGATGATGATAGGTCTAATGATTGTGCTGTACATATAATGAATTAACTGATGTACAGAAATTCTATTCCATAAAGTCATTGATCCATAAGAAGTTCTGCAGGACTGTAGATTCGTTGTAAAAATTCGCATTACCTACATTCAGCTAGGCCGCTGGACCGAATGTGGTTTCTCCTAGAAACTGATCTTAAAATGAACTCACCTCAGAACAAAGAACAAAGTTATCGATTCTATTCATAAGAGTAATTTGGTTTTTTGCTGGGTATTTTTTCAACACACAAATATGTTTGTTTGTACAAATATATTTGTATATACATATGAGCATTGAATATGTTAAAGCTAACATTGGCTGTCAAATTGATGTGTGCAAATTTGTCTATTGAGTAGTAAGTAAATATAAAAAATAGAAAAAAAAATTGAAAAAAATGTGTTGCACTTGATGCAACATGCATCAGCGGCTTCACCATGAACATAGGGTACGTGTTCAAACATATTTATTTTTTTTTTTACGTTCACGCATTCAACTGTATGCAAATCAATTTTTCGCGAATTTTGCACATTATTTTTAGTTTTTGCTTTCCTTGTTTGTGTACTAGCGAAACTAGCAAAAAATTAATGAACGCGATTTTTTATCTCAGCACTCAAGAAGAAGCGCAAACAAATAAACGAAAAATATCCATAGTGTAATAATTGAGCATAAAAACACAACAAATATATTAATTTTGATGGTTCGGGAGAGCACAAACATAATGTGCTCAGTTTTATTAGTGCATGTCAAGGTAAAAAGCATAAGCATTTCAAATCTTATAGAAAAACAACAGTAGACTTCTCTGCTATTAAGAGGAGTGCAACTGTTCTCTCTTTTTTCACTCTCTTGCTCACTTTTTGGTTTCTTTAGTGCAGGTAAAAACTGAGACGATTGTGCTTGTGGTTTACGTAGCAGAGAGAAGAGAGAAAACCTTCTCTCTTTTTTTGCAACATTTTCAACATACTAATACCACATACACTCAATCATATTTCATTAACTAGAAATCATTTTGTAATTTATCATAAGCCTATGTACAAAAAATATGCACATTTATGTATGTAATCTCAATATGCATACATAATTTTAATAAAATTTTAAAAATAGTTGTGTTTCTCTTGCAACTTCCCCTTGGTTCCGCATGTGTTTTTGTATAGTTAGATACCTCCTTACAATGTTAATAGAAAAGCCTTAAAGTTAACACAAACAACTTACAAGCATTTGTTATATAAATTAAAATCATAAATCATGTGCACATGTACCTACATAAACTTAAGTCTATGTACGTAGAGTGAGAACTTACATAAAGGAAACCTACATATGTAGTACACCATTGTGCAAATTAATGTGGACAAGACCAATTTACTTTGAAAATGGTTTCAATTCATTCAAAAATAAAATCATTAACAAATCGGAAGAACTAATATTTAGTGTGTCCACCTTTTATATCCATCTGAAATATCCAAAAATTAAAATGGAATATTCTTAAATAAATTAACTACTCCGAAACCAATTTGAAGTATTATGACGTAAATTTCGAATATTCTGAAATCAATTTGAATTATTCTGAAATCAATTTCAGATACTTTCAGATCAATTTGAAATATGCCAAAATGAAATTAGAATATTACTCAAAAATTCATTTATGATATTCTGAAATCTATTTGATTTTTGGGATATTCCGGAAAAAGTTTAAAGTTTTCTGAAATCAGTTTGGATTACTCCAAAATCAATTTAAAATTAGGTTAGAATTGCTTCGAAATCAATTTAGAATATTTTGAAAACAACTGAAATATTCCATAATTGTATTTTATGATTTCGAAATTAATTTGGGACACTCTGAAATTAATTGGGGCACTCCGAAATCAATGTAAAATATTTTGAAGCGAAATGGAAATATTTGTAAATCAATTTAGATTACTCCGATATTAATTTGGAATACTCCGTTGTCAGTTTAATGTACTCTAAATTAGAAATATTCTGAAATCATTTTAAAACACTCCGAAATTAATTGCAAATATTATGAAATAAACGTATAATATTCCGAAAGTAGGGTTTTTGATTTGACTTAACATTTCTTCAGATTTAGATAAATACTTAATTTAATTGGAATACTCTGAAATCAAGATAGAAGTACGCCGAAATCATTTTGAAGTACTCCGAACCCCATCTAGAGTACTCCGAAATAAATTAAGAATATTCTAAAATCGATGTAAAACTTCTTCTTTTTTTTTTTGAAGGAACCATATTAAGGCATTTTGGCATAGATTTAACGAACAATTGGCAAGTGCTAAAGATTTCCTCAACTGGGTATCGCACTTCATTTACTGTTCGATAAACTTGATTTTGTTTGCGAAGTATTGAAGTATTGAAGTCTGGGAAAATTTCCAGGTCAATCCAAAAGGGTTTCCCAGCAGTATTTACTCAAGGCATGCCAGTTTGTTCGCCAGCCCGATTTTTAGCAACTTTCAGCGGTCATATAAACACCCCAAGAAACAATGTTTTGGGGTGGCTTTTCCTTTTTCGGTTTAAGATAAATCGTACCTATAACAAGGATGATGTACAGCGTACAATGATATAAGAGTTTTGCAAGATCGAGTGTTTCAAGAACTCTCTAAAATAATTTTACAAGAATTTTTCAACAAGATCTGACACCCTGCTACGCATACAAGATTGAGGAAATTTTCTTTGCTGACTGCGGGGCAATCATTTTGGATTGGCTTGATAAATCGCTGGTTCTCAATCTAATTGAGAATTTGTGCTAAGGCGAGATGAATTACATAAACAAAATCAAGCGCTAGTCGAACAGTGAATGAAGTATGGTAAAGAGATGAGAAAATCTATGGCACCTGCAAATTGTTAATAGAATCTATGCTAAAACATATTCAAATTATGCTGGAAGTCAGGAATGGACACACTAAACAATAATTATTCCGATTTGCTACTGATTTTATTTTTAATATGAATTAAATATATTTTTGAAGAAAATTTTTTTTGTCCACATTCATTTGCACCAGGGTGTATCTAGTTGTCATTGTAGGCGTTGTTAGGTTTACCCATAACGAAAACAAAACAAAAAAATGCAAAAAAACAAACTATAAAACAATTTATCATAACACTTGATTACTTTTATTTTTAAATTTGTGCAAAACTGAAAAACAAGATAATTTTTAATTAAAAATCTAAAACTGTATGAAATCAAAATCGCTGATTTTTATATTTTGATGGGAATACAGCAAATGCAGCAATTTCTCCCTTCTGTTTTTTTAATAGCCTTTCAAATATGCAAAATAGTTTTGTAAACTAAAAAAAAAAAAAAAAAAATTTTGCGATATTTGTTGTTGCAGCATTTCACTTGAATGCAGATCAGATGGCGAAACCATCAAAAAAATAATAATAATTTAAAACTGTTTCAAAAAGCATTTTGTATATTGCGTTATGTAATTTTTAAACAAAATAACTAGTTAACATTTGTGATGGTCTTTAAAATTAATGCTTGGTTTTCAAGAAATACATCGTAGCTGAAAATTTCTAATTTATAAGGAAAATAATAAAAATATTTTGACTTTTGACAATCATCGTTTTTGCATTTCTTTGGTTAATTTAGACTATTTTGTTGGTTGCCTGTATTTTGGGAAATTTGCATCCGTATAACTTCGTGACTTGATTTATTTTCTTTAGTTTTCATAATTCATTCTGTTATAAAGAAGTGTAAAACTTCACTTAAACTTCAAAAAATTTAATAAGATAAAATAGAAGTTCGCGAAAACTTAAACTTGAGCTCCTTTTTTTTTCTATATTATTTTTTTTAATGTTTTTGCACGCTCTGCAAAACAACAAATATACACGCAAACCTACATACATACACTGCACTCGTTCACAAAGGAGAAAGAGAAATACTTAAAACGTTTTGCTTTTAACAACTCGCATAAACACGTAACATGCTCTCATATTCATAGTTACATGCTCACACATACAAATATACTACCACATATCCCAGTAAGCAATTTTAGGAACACTCCTAAAAAAGAAGAATAAAGGAGCCCTAAAAGGAACTTTTTAAGATGATTTTCGAGATGCTCTGATTTGAGAGTCACAAAAGGTTTTTTTTTTTCGAGCGGAATAGGAAGACTCCTAAATCTCACTTATTATGATTCTAAAATGAGCTCACATTATGATGGTTTTAGGATGAGATACTAAGAAATTGAATTTCGGAGCCATTTAGGAGTAAGTTTTGTTTCCTAAAATGAATTCAAAACAATACGTATTTTAAATTTAAATTTCTGAGTATTTCCAAATCTGTAGTAATAAAAATATGACAGCTTGGAGAACTATACCAAAGCTTGTAAGTTGCTACTTATTTTGTAACTATATTTTGATTGCGAGCAAAACTTATAGTCATTTGGTTGAGCATAGTGCTGGATGATATGTCTGGTTCAAATCCACTGACGAGTTACTGAAAAACTTAGCAATTATAGGCTGAGGGGCTGGCGTGAATTTTTTTTTTATATAAATTAAATATTTTATAACACATTATTTTATTCATCTTACATTTCTAGAGCTGCTAAGTGAACAAATTTACTCAGAGATCGACTAAATGATTTCAAGCTGCAGGAGATTGAAACAAATACTTGAATTATTTTATTATTCTTTTATAATTTCTATTTAATTTAAATAGAATGTATGTAGCAATATTTTTTAAATATCCTACATATCTCAAATTAAAAGCAATAGAAGGGTCCTCTAAAAACACAGATTTTTAGGAGCCAAACGAAAGTTCTACAATTCTATGATTAGTGTACAATAAGAGAGTATGACAACATGGTGTCTTTTTCGGCATTTAAATACCCTAAATCTTTTAAGCAACTTTTCTGAAATCAATTTGAAACATTCTGGAATCAATTCGGGATACTCCGAAAGCAATGTGAAATATTTTGAAATGAAAATGGAATATTCTGAAATAATGGAAGTTTTCCTACATAAATTTAGAATATTTGAAATCACTTTGAACTTTCTGAAATCAATTCAAATTATTCCGAAATCAATTTGAGATACTCTCGCATCAATTTGAAATATTCTAAAATGAAATTTGAATAATACTCCACAACTCATTTATCAATTTCAAATCAATTTGATTTTTCAAATATTCAAGACAATTTCAAACCTAAATCCGAAATCAATTTTAAATATCATGAAAAAAATTTGAATATTCTGGAATCAGTTTGAGATAAGTTTGGTTAGGTTTACAAAGGTGTTTTATCTGATTATTGATTTCCACTCGAAAACCAGTTGCGTTCTAATGTGAGACCCTTCGTTTTGTGTTTTTGGAATCAGTTTGAGATACTCCGAAAACAATTTGGAATATTCAGAAATAATATTGAAATATTCTTCAGATTTAAATTACTCCGTAATCTATTAGGAATACTCTAAAATCAAGTTTGAAGTACTCCAAAATCAATTTTGAGTACTCCGAAGCCAATTTCGAATACTCTGAAATCAATTTGGAATACTCCAAAACCAAATTGGAGTACTCCAAACCCAAATTGGAGTACTCCAAACCCAAATTGGAGTACTCCAAACCCAAATTGGAGTACTCCAAACCCAAATTGGAGTACTCCAAACCCAAATTGGAGTACTCCAAACCCAAATTGGAGTACTCCAAACCCAAATTGGAGTACTCCAAACCCAAATTGGAGTACTCCGAAACCAATTTAGGGTACTCCGAACACATTTTGGAGTACTTTAAACTCAATTTAGAACATTCCGAAATCGATTTAAAATTTTCTGTTTTTGAAAAAACAACGAAGCTTTTGAATAAACATACAAAAAACTCTTCTTTGGCAGTCAATTCGTAACTTTCACAGTGGGCTTATGGTGAATACATGTGAGTGTTTATCCGCTAAAACTTATGCAAATGCGTTAAGACTAAAATAATATATATAAGTTGCTTTCAAGCTGAAAATCATCACATCTTTGCGTTTTTTTTTTTATTTTCTTTCCTTAAACTAATTTCTTTGTTATGTCGTTTCCTTACTCCTTTTGTTGATTCATTCCAGGTTGTTGTTGCTGCTGTTTTTTTTACTTTTAATTTAAGTGCACAGGTATTATACTTTTGGTAAACAAACACGCGGCATTAAATACATACAATATACACACACACAAACGCACAACAAAGAAAGGGTTAAGATTTATGACTGTATTTTTTTCTATACGTGTAAAAGTTGAGAATAACACAAAATACGAGCATCACACACAAACAAAAAAGAACACAAAAACAAAAAACATAAGCACGGCACACATTTTTATTTAATTAATAAGATTGTGTAACTACAATCAACTTGGTTTGTTTCTTTGTTTTTTTTTTATGCTAGACTTTGCACTTTGGTTTAAGATAAACTATGCATAAATAACTTTTTGTCTTAGCGTGTATAAGTTTTAAGTGGTGGAAGTGTGTATGCGTATGTGTTGGTGGGTTAGTGTCGTGTTTGTGTGGGTGTAAGTAATTATATCACTTTTTGAGTAAAAAGTGTAAAATATCACTTCAGTTTTATTTTTTTTAATGTCAAACTCCCGCGCTATTTGTAAACTTCATTTATTGCACTTTATATAATTATTTATTTCTGTTTGAAAGTTATAGCAACAATAATTAAACCGAAGCAATAGAGGAAATCATTATTATGAGAATTAACTTTGTATATCTGTTGGAAAGAGACAGACAGGCTTTCAGATGGGGGTGGGAGAAGGGGGGAATTCGGGGAGGTACCGAGTTTGATTAGTAGGCGCTATAAACGCTCGCTCCCAAACAAGTTTGGAAGTAATTTTATGCTCATTTAGCGCAAGCAAAGTAGCTTAGCTATCAGAGAATATATAAATGTTATTATACGAAGTTTATACACTCTCTGAGGCATAGCTCTGTGGCTTGCACTTCAGCCTGGAAAACAGAGTTACCTGTGCACATTCTGGCGTGGTTTTGGACTCAAGCCCCAACTCTTGCCAACCAAACTTCTACTGGTCCTTAGAGAGGCTCAAGTTTTATCGATGGTTTTGTCTAGATAAGCGTTCCAAGTGAGTTTTTCATCAACAGTAACTAACGTCCATATATTTGAATTCTCTCAAAGAGCTTATAATTTCACCAAAGACAGATGGTTCGACTAATCCGACTCTGTTTCTCTTTTTTGTGAAGTTTATAATTGTCGTTTTCTTCGGGCTAACATTTAAACTAGATTCATGATACCATTTAGCAACTGTTAACTTGAGTGCTCTCTCGAGGAGATGCGATATGCTCGAATATTCCTCTGATCAGGATGACAATGCCATCCGCGTAACTTTGTACTTCATAACCTTGGGAGCTAAGTATATGAAGAAGTTCGTCTACAACAATGGACCACAGTAATCGAGAAAGTAGTCCTCCTTGTGGACAGACAATCTTTTGCAGCAAGAACATTAACAAATTCATTGCCTAAGGTTGATTTAATATTTTTTACCTTAAACACATTATTTATCCAGCAGCATGTGGTTGAATACAATGGGAAAAAAACAACAACATAAGTATATAGAACGGTAGTGGTAGTTTCTTTCAATATCTCAATTCCGTGAAGATACTTGGAATTAAATCCGTAATTCTGGGTTATGATTTTAAATATTAGTAGCTTATATAGGGTATTGAAAGATTAAGAACTATGACTAAGATCACTGATGAGGAATTGTGGCGGATTCCGAAAGGGCCGTCTGATTTGCTCGTTTCTATAAACATTGTTGTTGTGATGACTACATTTGTTCATTAACCTGTTTATATATAACTTCAAATAACGAAATTGACATGAACTTAAATCATGACTTTGAAAAATTAACATCTAGATTTAATTTTCATAGTCTCCTTAAAACTATCATGAACCCCTTTATGTTGGTTACATCTACTAATTTGGCAATATGACGTATTGTCAAAGGCTCTCTCAATACCAAGGAAGCAACCGATAGTTTACTCTTTGTACTCAAGGTAGTTTTGAATCTTTCTCATGAGATTTTGAAGAGCATGGATCATTGATTTTCCCAGAATAAATTTTTTTCCATTTTTATGAATCAAATTTTTTTCCACAAATTCCTCGATTTTTGATCAAATTCGTCGATTTTTACCCGATCAGCGAATTTCTCATCTGAGAGCCTTAGGTATGAGAGAGTAAGTGTAACTTTTTATGTATTCGAGAGAGCGAAGAAGCAGTGTTGTTGTTGAGAAATTACAAAAAAGTTACAAAAAAGATTCCCACTGAGAGTAAAAAAGTCTCATCACATTTTTTTCATTGGTGTTCACTGATCGACAAACATATCAGATTTTCTCTCATGCTCAGTTAAATTGATTATATTGAGCTTGTTGTAGAGTTACTTTTTGTTGAAATGTACTTCTTGGTTTACTACTAATTTGTATGCAACGATACTAAAAATTCGGGGTGGTCGGTGTCGGGTGCACCGAGCACATCGTGTTTGGTAGGAGAGTGAGTAAAGACTCTCTTTTGGCTATGCCTTATACAACGTTGTCGTTTATCTTCTTCCTTTTCTCCCTCTCTCTCCCTCTGCCTCCCTACTTCTTTCGCCAGTGACAGTTTTTTCAATTTTTACTTTGCATGAGAGTTGTCAAAAGAAAAAACTATTTAACTGTCATAGTATTTTCAACACTGTTTAAACTTTTTTTTTTTATGGAAACTTTTTGAATCTCTTAAGTATTTGCCATTTCATTTTTCAGTTTTTTCTTGATTCTTTTTGTTTTTGTTTTTTTTTTTTGTTAGATTTGCAAATTGAATTTTCCATTTCATTGCCCAACGTTGCCCGATTTTGTTTGTAGCACACAAAACCCTTTTACCAAAATTTTTCATTCCAATTTCCACATTCTCTGCCTTCGAATTTTTTCATTTTTTCCACTTTTGTTTTTTTTTCATTTTTCTTACTGTTCTTAGGTTTTGTTCCTTTTTTTTTTTTGTTTTTTTTTTTGCACTTCTCAGTTGGCAATTTATTCATGTAAATACAAAGATTTTTTCTTAGCATTTATAGTTTTTATTTGTTCATTGTCACACGCATCATGATTTGTTTATTTGTGTGTAGTTGAGTGCACTAGCGGATCCAAAAGAAGAGATTATGGGATTAAACCCCTCCTTCTTTACCAATGAAAAGCTCCTACATTTTAATCATGGGTCACGACTCAAATAAAAATTTTGAAGAGACGAAAAAATTGAACCCCCCTTAGAGAATATCTATGTGTATCCACTAGTGGTTGTGTATACAATATGTTTGTATATCAGTGGATCCTGGGATTTGCGAAACTGGGAGTTTTATTCCTTAGAAAATTCTTTTTATTCCGGAGCAATGATCGCAAATAATTGAGCAATGGGAAGGAGAGAAAGAAGATTTTATCCTCCTTCAAATCTGCTAGTGTGTATATGCATGCCAGTGAGCGTGTGTGTTATTCTTTGCGTAAATATGCGCTCATCTGTAAGAAGGTAAAAGTAGAAGTTTAAGCAATAACAAGCAACAACAAACCCGATGAAAAGCACTAAACCCAAATCGAAGAGTGTGGAAGTAGTAATAGATTTTAAACGCAGTTTTAAGCAAAAGTTCACATGTGCATGTCAAATGTGATTTGCAAAGATTTCTCAGAAATTCTTTGTACCTTTGTAAACGTAAATATATGAATTTACTAGCTTTTTAATTTCAAATATTGCTGTTTGATTTTGAATTTACTTCAGGTTGAAATCAAGAAATACATTTACAATACCATTGCAGCTTTTTTAGGTGACGTAATATTTTGACTTGTCCATACATATGTAGGTATGTATGTGACTAAAGAGTGTGAACTGGATCCTTATGAGACCCTAACTTGATGCCAGAGCGAGCTCATGTTTAAACACTGATATGCTGAAAATTTCTTTTACATTCTTGCACATGCTTATAAATGTTTATGAATCCTGAATGTATGATATTTAGGCCTGCAATATCCGCAAGTAATAGAACTCCCATAATTTTCGTGCAGCAAATGGTTAAAATTAATCAAAAAGCTTACCGTTGACATATTTAAGAGGATTTATGATTTCCCTAAGCAGAGGAACACTTAGTTAATGACAAAATACATAAGTTTTATCACTTTTGGGTAAATTTCTTTCAAAAATTTTGGCTTGTGTACGTTTAAACTTCAGGGACCCTAACAACTTTTTGATGAGAAATATTTTCTTTGAAAATTATTTGTGATTTTTTCTTGCAGCTATATAGTTGATATGTATATGGGGTCGTTGGCATTAGTCCACGTAGGTGGGGAAAATTGTTGATTGCCGCTCAATTGGGAGCGGCCAGGAATGATTCTTGTGTTAATATGTCAAGCTAACAAACTTTCGACCTTGGTCGAGTATATTCTGGGTAGCTCCAGAACATCCGTTCAAGAGAGAGCAAATTATGAGAAGGCGAATCAAGGTACCCTGACCGTGAAAAAGGTCGCGATAGACTAATTTTCCATCCGAGTAAAAAAGTATTATAAAAGAAACGATGGCAAACGCCTCGAGTACAAAAAAAAAACACTGAAAATGACGAGTTTAGAACACGGTTTATGATTGGGGCGTGAAATGTGAAAATAATCTCAGAAACATCGAAACTCAGCCAAGTCCAACTTCCAATCGAAACATATCCAAGCTCAGTGAAATACGTTGGTTAAACAATGGATCAATGAGCCTACCACATGGCTACCGTTTCCTATTCTCCGGCAATACAACACAAAGTTTGAATGGTGTTAGGCTAATCTTATCTGCCGAACTGCTTAGGTACGGGTTGACTATTATAACACTTGCTATTGCTCCGATAATAAGGAATGTGTGGACACACAACTGCATCCCAGCAGATTGAAAGAAAATGGTGATAGTAACGCTCCCAAAGAAAGGCCATCTAAGCCAATACAAAAACTGCTAAACGCAGTAACTAACATAAAGTGCTGGCTAATGTGTTATTACGTCGCATCGCTCCGGTTTTGGAGTCTATACTCTAGCAGGTTTTTGAGCAGAGCAGTCTTGCGCTAATAAGAACAATACCCTGCGAGTGATAATAGAAGAATCTGTGGAGTAATACACTCATCAACACTTATTGTTTTTAGACTTTGAATCTGTTTCGATACCGTAAATTGCGAAGCTATACTGAGCGCCCTGTTAAACAAGGATATTCCTGATAAAATTATTAGCATTATACGTGATCGACATATACAGAGATGGTGAATTTAAAGTCCGTTTTAACGGGAAAGAAATCCGACCATCTAAAACAGGCGACGTTGCGTAATATCACCATATTATTCTTTATCCCTCTCGAGACAGTTCTCGAGGAAACAAACAACAAAGCATTCGTCAGCATACGCTGGAGGTACAACGAATATTTAGACGATATAGACTATGCAGACAATATTTTTTTATGGCACACCGCTTTGAACACATCGAAGAAAAACTTCACCGACTCTCCGCAAACGCAAAAAAGGTTGATCTGCGAATAAATGTCCATAAAACAAAACTTATGTGTATTGGCACTAAAAACACCAGCGTATAACATATAAATGGAAAAACCATAGAAGATGTTGATGCAGTGGCGGATACAGGAATCAGGGGGGCGGAGGCCAACGTTACGTACGTAAGTATTTTTTTTTGTTTGCTTATTCATAAACTTTATGGCCGTGTGAAAACTTACTGGAATGTTTCGCTTTTCGGAGAAAACATGTTCTTGTAGCAAATTATTTCACAATTTCTATTATCTATTTCCAAGGAAAAGGATCGTGGAAAATATTAACAATATTCAGTTTACGGTTTTAGAACCGTAAAATGTAAAATTGTTGCACGTGTTACTCGAAGATTTATGTCAATTACGCAGTAGTCAGTCACGACATGTGTAATTCCATAAAAAGATATCTCCATTTACTAATTACATATTCAGAAATGTAATAAAAACTTATGCATGTATGTATATAAATGCATCAAAAAATCAGAAAAATAAAATCCCTTTTTTTCAATTACTTACGTATATTTAAAAAAAAAAATATTTATGAACGTGCTTGAGTTATTTTCTTGGAATTATGTTGTCGTCAGCTGTCGTCCAAAATATTTCCACACATCTTCGTCTGTCGGCCTTTTTTACGTTTAGGATTTATTGTATATTTTTCATATATAGATATATGTATGTATGTGTTGCCATGTATTTTATGAAACTATAATTTTATCACGTATATTGACCACAATTCCTAATAATAATACCCTATAAACGATTTAGATACAGGGTGTTTTGGAGTATACATTAGCACAGGTTGCACAATGTAATATAACCAATTCAGTGCAAAATGATATAATTTAAGTTTATGACCCTACAAAAAGAAAAAATCCAAACTTAATTAATATTAATAAATGCTTTCATTTTTGTTTTTATGGTATTTCTCGTATATTCAAACACACATACACATGCATACATATAATCGTACATACATAGATAATAATAATAATTTTTGTCAATTTGGCAGATAATGTAATGCATATGTATGAATGTTTGTATGTATTAATGGGTATACCAATGCGGTATACTTAAATATAAATCTGGTGCTATAAATCACTAAATAAATTTTGGAAAATTATTGTGAGTTTTTTGTGGTACATGAAAATTTTTTTTTTTTTTGGTTTTTTTGTGGTAAGCAGCTTAAAATTTTTTTGATTTCCCTTGATAGTTTTCATTTAAAAAATTAATGTAGTTTTCTTAAAATTAATAAATCTATTCCTCACATGCCTTCATTAACTGGAGATGAAGACATACATATGAAACCAGGAGAGAGAGAGAGAGAGCAGAACTCTGCGCTCTGAGTGAAGTTTACTTCGGTTACTTACACACGAGGCATCATTCGAAGCTGCATCAAACTCACATCGGCGTTTCTCACACTTTGAATAACATTAACATTTTTTATTTGAGAAGTGCCCTCATAGGAAAAATTCTGAAGTTAAATATAGTCTATTTTTCTTCTATTATAGGAACTATTTTTAATCCAAATTTGTAGCGAATAGGTTCAGCCGTTTGGGAGTCTATATGGAACATATATACATACACCATTTCACCTTTATATATGAAGTTATAAAGCGCGGTTCACGCAAAATTGGCACGCAGGAAAGTTGCTGTATCCTTTTAACACAGAACACTCAGAATAACAAGTAATGCAGCAAATGATAAGTTTAATATTGTATTTTAATACTATAATATTAAAAGATTTAAATTTCTTTGTTGTGCAAAAAGTTCCGAGTATTCCTTTTAATGGACCCCATCAACCTTTGAACATCCGCTCTGGATACTTTTACGGCTTTTTGGTTCCATTTTAGTAACATTGAATTAGCATTTTTGATAATACCTGCATTTTTCTACAACTTATATTTTGTAATAGCCAAGTATTTTCCGATCGGTCGAAGCTGGGGGCAATTGGGTGGATTCATTTATTTAGGCACTACGTCTACTTTATTTGTCTGATACCAATCCATGGTTTTCTTAGAGTAGTGGCAACTGGCTAAATCAGGCCAAAACTTCACTGGCGAATGGTGGTGACGAACAAATGGCAATAGTCGTTGCGAAAGGCATTGTTTGATGTAAATACCAGACGTCATAGAAGAGGATGTCTCAAATGCCCTGGATTTGAGACCACAGCTCCAAATAGCCTGCCTTTTAGCATTGCTTTCATTGCAAATTTATCCATTTGTATGTACTTGAATTTTGAGGGTACATTACCACGATTCGTTGCCATATATTGTAAAATTTTTGACCTGGAAGCTGTTTAAGATAAAATTTTAATTAATTTCCATTGAATTTGGTCAAAACATTATTATAAAGAAGACGAGCACGTTTTTTGGCCAGCAAATTCTGTTTGTCTGTTCTATTTGGATATTTTATAGCACGATAGCACTTTAGCCTAGCTTTCATGCGTACTCGTCTAGCAGTACATTTGCTGGTATTGAATTTTTTGGCACGATCGCTATCCGATAGTCCGGAATTGCTTTTGATGGACCTCAAGATCTTTGCCTTTAATTTTACGTTGGTGGTTCCCGTTTTGTTCACAACTTTTTTAGCTCTTTCAACACTAAGAGTTTCTTTATATCGTTTTATAACTCTACATACCGTTCTTTTGGAGAAACTTAACACTTTCGCAATCTTTGCACCAGACCACGACGGATTTTCAATAAATTTGTTCACAATCAATTTTCTATTTGCAGCTTCCATTGTGCACACAATCACCAACTTGCGATCAATTAATATGACGGTAACGGTATTGTAAACCAATCCCAGTAAAAAATTTGTTGTTCTTATGATTAGGGGCAACGTGGTGACCACAACAAAGCGTGCAAATTTGGCGTGAACCGCCGGGATTTGAAAGAAGATCTTGTTAAACACAAGATGCTGCGTTAAAAAAGATAAAATTTTTTTAAAGTCAACAAAAGGAAACAACAAAGAAGAGCGGGCCAAGAGACTTGTGATTTTGAAAAAAAAAAAAAAAAATACATCATAATATTATTTTTAACCCTTTCGGTACCATTGCAACACCAGTATTACAAGATTAATATTTGCGATTTTTTAAATCTATCCCATCAATTTTTATTAATTAAGGGTTTTTGGAAAGAGAATTAATGGTTCTTTAATTTCAATTAAAAAAATTTGCAAATATTTTTTTTGGTAACGATACTGTAGTCTGACTTTGCATATATATGTATATAATCAAATCTAATACACTATCTGGTGATGCAGAAATGCAATTTATATTGCAACAGAAACATTGCCGTTTTAATGGTTTTTAAATAAAATGACGTTCAACAAAATATAAAATTTTATGGAATTCATAAACTTCCTAAATTTAAGTTCATTTCAATTTAAAAAAAAAAAATTGAATTAAAACTCAAAAAATCACCTAGACTAGAACAATTATTTCCAGTTTTATTAATAAAAGTATAAAAAATGTATGCAAGCAAATCACCCTAATGCTCAAACCCAAAAGAGCTGTGGATATATTTTTGCTTAATAGAAATTCCTCTTACAGAATCCAAAGTCAAACTCTAAGTCAAAGACGACAAGAATACATTGTTGCAACTAAAGAAAAAAAAAACCAAAATTATTGACTTCATAATATTCATAAAATAATTATATTGAATAAATTTTATTCTATGATTTTGGTATACAAAATAAAATGAATGCAAATTACATACAATTTCATTGCAGTAATAAATAACTAAATATTTATATTTACATCGCAATTTGTCTTTCGTTCAGCAAATGAGCATAATTTAGGCAAATGCAATAAATATAAATATATAAACCATACAAATAAAGCTTTTATTTTAATTGCATTGCACTTCCTACTCACATGCACATTGAATTGTACATTTTGCTTATGACATTCCAAACATTTTAATATATAATTGAGTAGTAGCAGCAGTAAGAACATCAATATAGCATAAGCAGCTAGCAACAACATCAAGAGTAACGATAACAAAAGCTGCAATATCCATAGTAAGAGCAGCAAGTATAGCAAAAACATGAGCAACAACAGTAAGGATAGAAATATCAATAATTGCTCACTTTTTGAAATGTTTATTCTGCAAATATACACATGCTTGCATTTAAATTATATTAAATTTCAAGTAGATATGTAGTGCTTACTTAAGATAAATAAATTATAAAGATTTGTATAGTATGTAGAATCATGATAATTTTATAAATAAATAAGTTTAAATATGGTAAAGAGAAACATTTTATGTATGTACAAAATTAACTAAATTAATTTTTTCTAAATGTAATATTTCTCTAACGAAAAGTTAATTGACATTCTTATATATACATGTACACTTCATTTAACGTTTAGGTATTTATTGTATTAAATTAGATAAATGAAATAAATTTTTTTTTTATTAATTAATTAAAATTATTGCTGGTTGCTTATATTTTCAATTAAAATTTAATATCCTTATTAAATTTTCCATTTCAATTAATTGAAATCATTTAATATTTTGTTGTATTTAATAAGAAGAATCTGCCAGAGAGAAAAAAGAGCGCGATAAAGTACACATACAGAACGCTCTCTCTCTCTCTCTCTTACGTCTGATCTATGTTAATGACATTCTTATATTATCTCGCTTTGTGAGTGATAAAAAGTTTGTTTTAAGGCGCTGGCACATAGAGTCCGTTGAGTACGTGAAAGCGGAGTATGCAACTGACATGAAGGGAGCGAAGGAGAGAGGTTATATAACGCATATGTTGCCAAGGGATATACAATCTATAGTAAAATAAGCAAGTAGGCTAAATAGTAGTAGTATTAAAGTAGTATTAAAGTACTCCGGATTGTCAAAAAAAAACTCATCGGCAAAGTTGCAGAAAAATGTATTCCATATCCAGAGTGCTATAAATTTTCTGGCAATCATTTTTTGAGAACCATTTGATATTAAAATTAAGTGAATCTCAAAAATTTCATTCATTTAACGAGGGGAGAATTCGGCTTAGCATATTTCTTTATTTTACTATGATACAATCATACACTTCATAAAAAAATTAATCATCTGGTAGCTGCAACACTCTCAACTCTCTCTCAACATATGGCAAAGTTGAGAGTTGCCCAACTTCTTGGATGCTTGAAAAAAAATGTCAAAAAAATGCTTGAAATACTTGAAGAAATACTGATTACGGATATTTAAAAAAAAATTGAGAAAGTACTCAAAATATTTGAAAAAATACTTGAAAATACTCATTACGGATACTTGAAAAATATCAAGAAAATACTTGAAAAAATACTCGGAAATACTGACTACGGATAATTCTTTTTTCAATTATCACGATAATATTTGAAATACTTTAAAAAATACTAGGAAACACTTAAAAAAAGATTCAAGAAAGTACTCAAAATACTTGAAAATAAAAATTACGAGTACTTGAAAAAAAATCGAGAAAGTACTTAAAATACTTGAAAATACTGTTTCCGGATACTTGGGTGGAAGGATTTGATCCAACCTGGACTTCACATTTAAGCAATGCACAGTTTTTCTATGAAAATACTACTTAAAATGAAGAGATGCTTCTATCAAATTTCTTGACGGTGTCTTCTTACTCTACACTGGTTGCCCCTTTCAAGCAGATTAAATAAACGGAAATATTTTCCATATTTGAAGACTTCACATTTAATAACAAATAAATTTTGTAGCTTTAGATAAATCGTTAGTGCGTGCTGAGCCTAAAGCCAAAGACGAATGAACGCTTAATATTTGCCTATCTCAGGACATAAAATTGAACTTAAACCAATTTAATATTGTTAAGATGCGGAAATTTTTCCATTCATTTCGAACAGTCATTATGTGACTTCATTGTAACTTTACATTATAATTGACGTCGCGGTCATGACTTAACATTTGAATGAAATCTAGAATTCAATTGAGACTTCACTTTTACAGACTGCAGCCATTTATTGAAGGATAACACAAAAAAATTATTAAATTTCTTTAATTAGTAGTGTACAAAAACCTCACAAAAAACAATATAGTTTCTGTTTCTATGCATTCCCTCGTTAATATTTAACATTGAAAAAGCAATGAAGATGTTAATATGGGCAGGGCAATGCGTAAAAGCATATCGTCAGCTCCTTTCATGTTAGTTTTTAATGAACTACACTTTTTGATATTGCATATTGTTATAAAATAAAAAAAAGAAGATATACCTAGAGTGTGCATATTGACTTCAATTTACTTCCATTGACTTCAATTGACTGCTATGATTTCAATACGATTTCAACTGACTTCAACTAAATGACTAAATGACAATCAATGAATTATTCAGGTCAAGACTTCATTCGAGGAACTGTCCATTCATGATTTAATATGACTTCATGATTATAATTCTTCACTCACAATAAAATATTTCCGCCATTCCTAAATGAAGTCAACAGAATTAAAACTTGAAATGACAGCATTCTTTTACAGCTCTGGTCGCTAGGTTGCAAGAATTTGTATGGAGTAAACCATTTTGTACCATCCAAATTCTAGAAACTGACCGCAAACGTTCTTGTTATATGAAGTAGTAGACAATTTCTTAGTAGAATAAAAGGAATAAAAAGCTCTTCTAATTGACTACGTTTTTTACTTAGCTTTTGCTTTTAGTTTTTGCAGCTAGATTGCATCTTTCAGTATCCCAATGTACGAAAAATAGCACTATAGGAGAGCAAATTCTATTTCTACAATACTGTGATAGTTTGCCGTTTAAAATAGGATATTAGTGGCATATGTTGATTCACCGACCTCTCTTTTAATTAAAAGAGGAAAAAACTTCATATAAGAAATATGAAAAGTGAGGGCAACACTCGGTCGGTGAATCCACCATAACTCCCCTCACAGATTAGCTAATTATTGCCAGAAATTGTTGTTATTTGCTATAGTCTTTCTATCTTTTCTTCTCTCTCCTACTTACAAACTCAAGAGAATTTACTGGCAATTATTTTCTAATGTAAAACGAGACCAATTGACTTCAGGTCTAGGAATAAAAAAGTAAACTACTCCAGAATAACAATTTAATTACCAGAAAACTATTGTTTTGAATTTTTCTCATAGATCCAGTAAAACTGATACCTATGTGACGTCAAAAAACACAACATTATATTGTAAATTTGTTGAGAGCAAGTTAACATATACACGCAATACGTAATTTGGTCCTACTTTATTAGTCTAAAAAGGGAGCGTAAGTAATTACCACTCATTTGAGAATCAACTGCTAAGGCGGATACACCAACCGAGCGTGGCACTCATTTTTCTTCCGTGTACGGAGAGTGTATGGCACCCACTTTAAGACAATTTCAACAGCGCTCAAATTCACATAAGTAGAAAACACTCTTGAAATCCAAAATATTTTATTCGTATAAAATTATGAAAATACTACCGAAACATATAACGATGGTTTTCTAAAGTAATATTTATAAATATTACTTTATTTATATAAATAAATTTGAGTTACTAAAATATTAACAAAAAACCATACAAAACGAAACAAAAATTGTGTAACATGTGTGAGCATTTTAAAGCAATTTTCTATGACCAAACATAAGCGGATATGTCACATTTCGAGTACATAAAAAGCATTTACGCTAAATGATCATAAAATAAATATAAAAATGCCAAAAAGTAAAAGAAAGGAAAAGAAGAAAATTACAAATATAACATTTTGCAACTAACTGCACAATAACTACATACACATATAAATAGTACTAATACTACAACCACATGCACACATACATATATAGATATATGAAATAAATACCGCTAGAGTACAGTAAACTGTGTCTGATAGTTTTCTACACTCGTAATTTACAGGACTAACAGGACAACAAAGTACACAGAAGTGCAAATATATAACTAAGTACAACAATGAGTAAGTAGCAGGAAGTAACAAAAATGAAAGTAAATTTAGCAAAGAAAAACAAAGTTTATTTTGGAAAATTCTTTAGTTAAACATAGACAGATAGAGTGAAAGATATACACATACTACATAAATACATACATACATACATACATATATGAAACTACTAATAAAGAATCTGTTAACTGGTGCTAACAGATACAAAAAGGAAATCTCTAACAAATACATATACATACATATACACACTTATACGTATCATATGTGTGCTTTGCTCTGTCTGTGTATGCGTGCGTGCATGAATGCGTGTATATCTTTATCTATCGTTCACTACCCCAGTAGAAAAATTAGTAAGGCATTCCAGCTAACGACTGAATTCAGAACTGAAACCAGGAACCTTACGAATCTTTCATACAGGCTACATTTAAGTTTACTATTATAATTATATAACTAATAATAATTATAACCAACAGATAATTCACGGCAGAATTCAGCAGTAAAATCTGAAAATATTTAATACTTATTTACATGCTCATGGTTTTGGTACTACAAGACAGGGCCGTAGCGAGGATTTTTTTCGGGGGGGGGTTTTCATTCGAAGAAAATTGACATTGACTTGCCATTACTGATGATGAGCCCGACCTCAAAACAATTACCAAAAATACTAAAAATAGTCAGAGGCTCATTTTTTTCAAATGATTATCAGTGGGAATTTGGGCCATGATAAGGAATCCGGATGAGGTTGGCTTATATTCCCGGAATTCGTGCAGTTACTGCATTGAAAGAGGTCTTCCGAGTCGGGGTGCTCTGAGCAATATTGGGTTAAAGAATTAATTACATTTTAAGATTTTTTCCTAGAACTTTGGAGCTGATCCACTACTACTACCCTACATGGGCTTTGCGAATAAAATGGTTCCTAGTGTTTGTCAATGAATTTTTTATACTTAACACGAATCTGAGTTCAAAAATTTCCCATCACGCCACGTTTTAGAAAAACTGGAATGGAAAACCCTAAAATATAATTTTTGGCCATTTTTTTAAATTGGAGCGCTGAACACTGGCTTCGAAATCCAGAAATTATAGGCTGAATCATGCCCTTCCAAATGAGCCCTAAGCCCGAAACTGTAAATCAAAAACAGTTACTGACCTAGAAAAACTATAAATGCAAAATTGCTCAGCATTACCTTCTCTTTTTGTTTCCAAAGTCAAACCTCATGTCAAAGAAAACAAATCGGAACTGGTCGCATAGTGAAACTAAGATTTCAAGTTTATTTTTTTATATTTGACTTTTTAGAAAGAAACCGATGGAAGTAAAAAATATTTAAAAACTGTTCAATAGATTTTTTTTTGACTTTTTTTTTTCATCCACTGGCAATGAATATCAAAAAATAGAAGAAAGTTTCCACATTTCGGGGGGGGGGGGGGGGGGAGGGAAGGTCAGAACCCCCAAAAATTCCCCCTAAATACGGCCTTGCTACAAGAAACAAATATCTCAGACATGAAGTCAGTATTCCAATAGAAAAAAAAAAAGAATTTATTCCCTTATTGTAAATAAATAAATATACAATTAATTCACCACAACTGTTACTTGAGCGAAATTTAAAAAAAAAAATCAAACAAAATTTTAGATAATAATGTTTAATTTAAGCTGAAATTATGTTTTACCCTGGGACGCTGTCAATGTTGATGACCTCTGTCCATGTTACCGATAGTCTTCCAACTCATCTTTAGCTCTAGTGATTTCATGCCTGTTTGACAAAAGGTTATTGTTTGAACTCCTTTGTTTATGGCTAACTGTATTTTCACTAACTAATATTTAACCTGTCTTTTGTCATAGCTCCTGGTTCGATATTGATGTTGATCTCTCGTACCTTCGGTATGCATTGAGCACATTAAACCACACACGTCTGTTTGCTAGTTTAGTAATAATGGTGGTAACTTAACATATTTCAAATGAGTACAGAATAACAGATTTAGAATTTGATTTCAATGGCTTTAAAACCTGAAGCGTCATTATTTTTTCTACTGGGTAATCGTCTTCACTTACGCGTATGTATGTGTGAGTGTATATAAATGGTCATTTAATATTTTGCTCTCTTGCATTTGTCATTTTTCTTATGATTATGCTTCTGCATATATACAAACCTATATGTGTGTATGTGTATGTATGTATGGTTGTACATGTGTCTGTTTAATTGTGTGCGCTGCGTGTCTGTTTACTTAACTGTAAACGACTTAGCACAGATTTCCGCACTTTCTTGCTATGTTGCGTACAATATTCTTCTTTTTTTTTACTTTCTCCTTTGCACTTTATCTTCCATTCTTCTAGTCTTATTCTTTTGCTACTTATTCGACTAGTATTACTACTACTTCTTCTTCTTCTTTTTCTTCCTTTTTGTTTAACTAATAGCGTAAAAACATGAACACGCTTATGCGTAATAAATTAGATTTATCATACAAACAGACAAATGTACATATACATACATACTCGTACATATACAAGCAGAAGCAAATAGCGCATGTTTGTCTTTTATGTTTATTCTCCAGTACTATAGATGTATGTAGGTATGAATGCATGTGTGTGTGCCTATGTTTGTGTTTGTATCTTAAAAATTATTTTATTTTACTTACGCAAAAATTGTTCATTTTGTTTTGCTTTATGTTAATATGCATTAATAAATTGTTTCTTGTGTGGAAGCAATTTGTTTAAGAATTTATTTAAGCATCATATAAACAGTAATGGAACACATACACACAAATACATATACATGGTATATGCATAAATATATGTATTGTATATGTATATATGTATTTGTTTTCCTCTTTTTCTGTCATGCATACTTACTTATGTATATTCATACATAAATTCTTTTGATGATAAAATATCTAATTTTAATATTATGCTCCTTTTAATAGTTGAACATATGCACACATGTTTAAAACAAATAAGGCTAATGTAGTGCATAAGGCATGATGGACAGTCGGGCAGTTAGATAAGCCAAATAAAATAAGGAGAAAATTATGCATAGAAAAGAGATAGAAGGGCACTCTGACCCATTCCACCTAATATCTAGTGCCCAGTATTGAAAGCTACTTCAATGCCATTTTGAATTTATTCCCCTCATTTTTATATAGTTTCTTCCCTTTCCAATACGATAAAATTTAATTTAACTTCAATGTAATGTGTGGTTTCTAGCCAAATATCAATCAGAGAGTCTACGCAAGATTTTTTTTGACACAAAACGATCTGACTAACTTTGATATCAACCAAGATTAGAAATTTGCTAAAACTTTAGGCGGATTGAAGTTTACAGACGAATAGTAGCCCCCCTAATATTTCCTTCACATTTTTTGTAGGTCCTGTGTTCATAGTTTTGCGAATTTCAATTGCAATACAATATAATTCAACTTAATATGAGGAAGTCATGACTTCACGAAATGCTCTGTGGCATCCACTGTTTTAGAAATATAAATAGAACATCATGAAAAATAGTGAAAGAAGAACAAGAGCATCTCTTTTGGGAAACTTTTAAAATTTGCAGGCTGTTTAATGTTAGAGACACGCTTTATAGATATTTCTAAAATATTTTCACTGAAATTATGTTATGAAGGATTTTCCAACTAAGAGAATATGAAAATAAACTCCAACCGCTCATTTTCTTAGCACAAGTACAAGTAAATGTGGTTTTTCAACATGTTCCACTTACAATCCACATACGTTCCACACACACTATGTACAAATTTGTACATGGCGACTTCAATACTGCATGCTGTTTAGTTTTAAGACAACCCACATGTGTTCCACATACATTCCACTTGCTTTTCAAATAATCAATCACGTATATTTTTATGGAGTTTACTAAAAATTATATTGGAAATGGTTTCCTAACACGTTCCACATACAATCCACACACGATCCACAGTTAATCTGTAAAGCAAGATATTGAAATTGCATGCTGTTTTATTAGAAATTCAGTTTTTTTACATGAAATCCACATACATTCCCCATATATTTATACAAAAAAATTTTAAGTTATTTCGTTTTTTGGTGATATGTTAGAGTTCGTACCATAAATAAAAAATTTATAAATAAATCTCAAATTTTTTTAAGACAAAAAAATAAACACAAAATATTATAAAATTATTTTTTAGAAATAAGTTTAAGAATGATTTGCCAAAAAATTCTACATACAATCCTTACAAATTTGTACACAGTGGCATTGAGTTGGCATATGTATTTACATTCCACTTACACTGAAACACAAAATCATGAAAGTATTTAATTTTTAAGTAATTTATTAGAAACTCATATGTTCTGCATTAGATTCCTACATGTTCTACATGCAATTCACACACCTTCCATATAAAATCCACACAAGTTCCACATACATTAAAACACAAAGAAATAAATTATTTCTTGTTTTGATAATTTTATAAAACTGCTAGCATACAAATCTTAGAAATAGTCTTTCGAGCACTTAAACTTCACGAGAAACTCTCGAAACTTAAGCTTTACATCTGCATATTCTAGCCATTAGGAATGGGATTCAAAATAGCTTTAAATGGATGTTCCGTAGAAATAAAATATATAGAGCGATGAGATATGAAACGACCGAAACCGAAGCGGTATCAAACTTTAAAGTTTGTATCTATTAAATTGCTAATATTTTAGCTTTTTTTAAAATATTTTTATAAACATAACTCTACCTCAAACGGGAACCTTAAGTAATTACATAATTTTTCCAAATCTTTTAAAATAAAATATGTTTATATTATAAGCAGGTACTTAAGACTCCAAGTTGTTAATCATATCTAAATATTGAACAAAGATTCATTCATTCTTTAATGCAAACGAACCACATTTCTTTATCTATCCCCCGACTAAACTGTAAAAGTGTGTATTTTTGTGTTTTGTTTGTATTTTTTTTTTTTTTATAAATATTATCTCTAGAAAACAGACATTTGGTAAATACATTATTATGTAAATATATAATATAGTAAACAATATATATTTTTTTTTTTTTGCGCACTAATTAGCAAAGGTTTATGGTAATGAGAGCAAAAGGAAACACTTTTTCATTTCTTCTGCTTTTATTCAACTATGCCGCAAATTCTCACACTCTCTCTCTTTTTCTTTAGCTTTAGTGTTCAAAAAAATGTATGCAAACAGTATAGCGAAATTCTTTAGAAAAAGAACAGAAGCGAGTGAAAAAGTGCAAAAGGAAGGCAAAAAAAAAAAAAAAAGTAAAGCATATTTTGCTGCGCATCAAACATCCGGTCAACAAGATTAATTTCCGGCGCAGTAGCAGCACAGTTAAAGTAAACAGTTCGTTAGTGTTGATGTTTGTTTTGTTTGCAGGTCTTTTCGATTTTTCTGCTCTCATTGCTTTTACTTCTTTATAGTACTCTCTTCTAGGGTGATCACTTCAAATATTCAAGTTATTTTTTTTTTTAATTTTCAATTTTTTTTTTTTTGTGTGCACTTCTGTTTTTTGCTTTTTTTTTCTGTTTGTTAAAATGAGCTGTGAACAAACTTTTTAATAATTTCGTTTTGCTTTGTATGTATTAAGCACAAACGATGGCAAACAGTCGTTAACGCAAAGGGACCGCATAGAAAAGTAACTACATAGTTCATGGTGAGTTCTTTATTTATTTTTCATCGTATGCTTATGCATATAGTATACGTGCATTTTACAGCTTTTCCATAAATTAGATCAAAATTTAAAGCGAAAAATTTTTTCCTTTTTATCGGATAGTTTCTATTAAGAATTCCATCAAGGTCTACGAATTCTTTGAATAGACCTCGTTTTAGACCGTTTTTCATAATGATATTCAATGTTAAATCATTCCTATCATGGTTGACTGTAATTTATATGAGAGTATATTTAAAAATATTAATTACCGTTTTAAATTTTAAAATGTGAATCCTGATGAATGTAAGAATCATACTTTGTAAATATTTTTAATACTTATATTTTTAATGAAATAATTTTAGAAATAAGTTTTCCACATGTTCCACATACAATCCACATATGTTCCACATAAAATCTGTACAAATTTTTTGCACAGCTACATAGAAATTATATGCTGTTATTTTTCACACATTCCACATACATCCCAGATATGTTCCACGTACGTTCCACACATATTTTTCATTTTAATATATTGAATATCAATAAAAAATCACTCTCATTTTTATTGAGGTTCATGAGGGCTTGTCTATAATTGCGCGCGATTGGCGGCCTGCACTAAATTGCTGATACACTGTTTGCACTTTATAAATCTTCAAAATTTTGCTATAAAATTTAACTATCTATGCCCAATTGCATGGCCCGTCGTCTGATTGGTATTTGAGGGTCCTCTTGGGCATCTACAGTCACAATTAAGACCTCCTTAAGAATAATATTCTAACGAATTGCTACTCCGGGGCTGGTCACGTTTACTACTGTCTCATGTTCATGTATCTTCGTGAAAGCACCTAACCTCTACAGTCTTTTCCCAATGTTACACGAGCAGGAAAATGACGACGAACTTCATGTTGCTTCAAAACCATAAATCATTCACATTGACAATGAATCGATGATTTTTGAAGAAGAACACTGCCCAACTTGATTTTTGATATAAGTTTTTCTAAAAATTTTATTTGGCAAAAATTTTGGTTATAAAAAGTAAAGGGGGCGCTAGAACATTATCTCCTGATCAACCGAACTGAATATTTTTCTAGACATTTCAACCAATAATGAACGAAAAGAGGAGTACAGTGGGGGAATAGAAGGCTGGCATACAGATGAAAAATGTGTGTATTTTTATAATAAGCCATTTTTCTTAAATGTCAAAGCTGTAGGTCTTCAAAAAAAAAAAAAAAAAAAAAAAAAAAAAAAATATTACCCATAGATCATCAGCCCACCATTGTGATTTTGAAATTATTATAACAAAATATTTTGGCGTAACAGTCTATATATCACTTCAGAAGAATTAATCTGGGCAGTATCCTTTTACCAAAAGTTATCGATTCATCGTCACAAAAAAGATACATATGTTGTACTGAGTTATTTATCAAAATATTGACTCAATTGTTCCGTGTTCTTGAGGAGTACATAAACCGGCTCATGGTTTGTCAACTAGTATTCTGAAAGTGATGACTTTTGCGCCACCTTGTACAATTAGATTCGCACGAAACATTACTCCAGAAGTCCAACTAGTCAAACGAGCTTAAAAAATTTAAAAAATCAAAATTGTATTGAGTGCTATAATTTTTAGCTTAAATAAAAAAGCAAAAAAAAAGTTTTACTTTAATGCTATATTAAGTATTTAAATAATGTGCATAAGGTAAAACAAACAAAAAATATAAGAAATATGTACCTACTTGAATGCATGTGTGTGTGTGTGTGTAAATTTAATTTACAAAATATAAAAGCAACATGCTGTGCTTTTTACCCATATTTACACCCACAAGTAAATAGGTAACAGTCTAATGAAATTTACTGTAACTTTTCACATCTACTACTTGGAATTTTTTTCTTCGGGCAAGTGTTTAAATGAAGAGAAGAGACGACAAAAACTTTAACCACAAAGCAGAAAAGCAAAAGGAAAAAAGACGAAAAAAAAAACAGAAAAAAAGAAAGAGAATTTTCATTTAATTTAAATTTATATTTACCGCAGAGTATATAAAATTACATACATACATACACACACACCTATACATATACCATGATCATCAAGTGTAAACGTAATGCTAAGGTACAAGTTGTAAGTGTGACAGGTGTGACCAGGGAATCGAGCTGCTGCTGCTGCTGGCGATTGAACAACTTGTTGGTCATGTTATATTTCGCTTGTTTTGTAATTTCTATATGTAAATATATGTATGTGTGTGTATGTGACTTCTGTGTGAAAGTGTTCGTTGATGTTGGTTGTTCTTTTGTTGTTTCTTTTTTATTTATTTATTTTTTTTTTTCGTTACATTGTAGTGTCCTTTTATTTTGTAATTTCACTCGCTGTCTTGTAAATGTTGTAGGTATCTGATTTGCATAATTGCTTTTTTTTTATTCAACTGATTTCCTTACCTGTTCATGCTGATGATTTACATTTCATTTGTATGTAGGTGTAAGTATATAAAATATCCCATAAGGAAAGTATAATTTAATATTAATTATGAAATGACAGGGAAAGTTATTGTTGTATTGTAAGTATGTCTGCAAGTATATTTTAAAGATAAATGAAAATTAATTGAGCTTTACGTGGTGGCAGCATTTTTAACTGGATATGAAAAAATTTTCAAACTTTTCATTTGACATTATTTTTCAAACTTTTAATTTGACAAGCATTTTTTGTGCAGAACCTATTAAGCCTGATATTTATGAATTAGTTTCTTATTAAATTTTATCTGGCATAACTTTCAAAATATGAATATTGAGGCGTTCTTTAATTTTTCGAAATTGTGTGAAAACCCACCATCAGTTATATAAAAAGTACCATGCCTACTTAACCGATTTTGCCTATTTCAGAACATAACTTGTGTCTGTATAAATAGTATGATGTGTGGTTGAGATTGCCCGAGTTTGGCTTGATTTATCATAGTCCCAGATAGACAGAAAGACCAAAGAAAATTCCGCTGGTATTGGAGGTACCACGCCCACTTTACTGATTTTTCTCAATTGAGCAATTGACTTGTGTTTGGCCATAAGGAATGTATGTTGGGTTCAGATTTTTTATGTTTGGTTTGCGTTATTGCATTAATAAACATATGAACGGACAAATGGGCAGTCGAACGAACGGGTAGATGAACAGTCGGACACAGAGACAGACAAATGGATAAACGGATAAACAGATGAAGTGGCAGATAAGCATTTGGAAAGATGGATGTTGATTGTTTCTATATGTATGTATATGTCATTAGTGGATCCAGAAATGTAGTCGCCGTAGCCTATTGGTCACAGTGCTAGACTGTTATGCACGACTGAGTGCTTGGCACATTCGAAAATCCAAAAAAAAAATATATTTTACCACACGGCATCACCTCTTGAGTGGCAATGGCAAACCTACAAAAGTACGAATTGCTTATGAAAAGCTTTCCACTTCTATTCATGAACAAATATAACTCACACAACTAGGATTGATGAAAAGAGCTTAATTTATACTAGCGTGCCATCTCGTCGCCTGAGAATTGATTTGGCGTATAGGCATACAAATACGTACACACATACGCCAAATCAATACTCAGACGACGATCTATCTCCCATTAAGGGCGATTAGTTATCTTCCATTTGGATCTGGCTATTCCCCGCATCCCCCCAAAAATATACCTTCTTCAATGAATTTCACACCACTTCATTTCGTTTCATCTTATTTTATTCCATTCCATTTTGTTTCGTTTCATATCCTTCCATATTGATGTATGACAACAAATATCTAAAAATGTCGAAAACTACAAAAGGCAAATGTATTTTCTCGTCCAAAGCGGACGAGAAAGAGGAAAAAAAAATTGTCTCGCTAATCTAGACCCTCCATCGGCTGTTGTTCCTTAAAAAATAAAAAGAAGTGGATCCAGAGATTACCAATGTAAAATGTATGAGATTTTCATCAATAAGGAGTATGGGGAGGGGGAAGAGGGAGTGTCTCCGAAAACTGCTTCTCCCATTGGGTCCACTAGTGATTTAAGTACATGTCCTCAGCTGAATTCAGACATTTCCGAATGGGTGAGTTCTAAATTTTTCCATTCCAATAATTTTTTTCTTTTTATTCGTGAACAAAGATTAAAATGTATAGGGTATTTGAAGGTAGAGAGAGGTTTTACCTTTTCATTTTATGGAATAACTTCTAAGCCTGGTAATTTCCTTCCATTCAACATGTCCTAGCCAGCGAAGCCGCAAGATTTTTATGCGCTTGAATTTTAAAATTTAGCTTGCCTCGTAATCAACAAACAAAATGCATGAAATTTTCATCGGTTAGAGAAGAGGCCCCAATAACCACTTCCTTGAACCTCTTAGTGCATTTGACTATGTCAGTGTTGGCGTGTAGCTCATGCAGCTCATGGACCATCAATCTTAAGCAGAATTTTTCATTCGAATATCCCCAATAGATTCTTGTCATTGGACGTCATCGTTCATGTCTCAATAGCACTCGAAAAAGAGCTCTACTTTTCAATTTTTTACTAATACTCAATCACAACTAGTAAACAATATACCCTACATGCGGGTAACCTCAATGGAATCAAAATGCCGAGATTGATCATATCATCAATCAGAAGATGGTCCCTGACCACAGTGTGGTATTTAGCTCAGTGCTAGAAGCATTGGTTTTATTGAAAATTGTTTTTTTTAGCCACCCTGCCGGCCTCATCATGAGAATGGCCGAACTTAGCTGCTTCCGTTTCTTTTTTTTTGTCAGTGCGTAATCAACTTCGTTTGAAAGCGACTACTATTAGGGTGCGGATTTTGTAGCCCGTTTCTGTGGGATGAACTGTATCAGCTGCTCCATTGATGCTGATCTTGCAGAGGATACCAAAGGCTGTCTGTACTGCTTGAACCTCGACACCCCTTTGGATTTTGCCATGTGTGTTAGCCTCAACGAAAGTTGAAAGCTTACCAGCAATTACCGATATGATGTGCCCCATAACGTCATCGATGATACTTAGGGCCGTTTACACCTGGCTAAAAAAAAGTCTAAAAGAAGAAGAGGAGCCCAGTCAGTTCTTATCTGCAGCCCCTTGTGCTTTTTTGCTATCTGAATTTTTGTTTTTACCCACTAACTGTTTTACACTCCATTACTCCTTCTATTTGATCAGCCGAATCTATGCCTAAAGCGGCGGCTCTGAGAAGATCCATTATGAGAAAGGTTCTGAAAGCAGACAACTTAATTTTATCCCTAAAAAATGCCAACCCACACGAGTTTTCTGTGATGACTCCCTATAACTATATGGAATGAGACGGTGGAGCCACAAATTTTGGCATTCAAACTTTAATTTCCTGGCTGCCAAACCGTCTAATAAATCCAAGTCGTATGACACCTCGAATTATGAGAGGTTTCATTTTAAGGGGATTGCTCCCTTCATCTTTTCCCCTTCCCATCTTCGCCAGTTGCACTAATTATCTGCTATGCACTGTAATCGCTTAACAAGTTGTGCAATATATCTGATATGCAACTGTTACCAACTGTCACCACGAGGAGGTGATAGCTTAGACTACCATCAATTGACCAACAACAATGACATCCACTCATATATGTATTGGTTCTCTTAAGTGACTGACGATTTTGGGGGAAAAAAATTTAAGTCACACCTTAGCTGATCTCTTGATCCGCTAGTGCCAGTGCATACCCGTACATAAATGTATATAGCAACTTAGCGTATGCACAAATACATATCTGTTTATATGCATCAATAATTGATATTTCGCAGACGATTTTTATCGATATCATAACTTTTATCTTATCTCACTGTGTGCACACGCATAAGACCACAATGCTCCTTATTTCGGTTGCTGATATAGTCTATATTGCCATTGCTGATACTTTAACTTTAAAAGCCAACTGTTTTATTTTCCTTACGCCATCAGAATTATTGCTGTTGTTGTTGTTGTTGTACTTGTGTTTGTTTCAAAATTCGATAAGCTGAAGTGAAGTTGAGCTACTTTGGCTGGCTGCTTCACAATTTATTTATCTCATAAATTTAAAGCAATGAAAAAGTTTTTACTACTGATTATTTTTTTTCTTATTTTTCTGTTTATTTTTTTTTTTTTTTTGCATAGCAAACTGCATACCACTTTGTAGTTGTTGTTGACAAGCTTATTTTGCAGTTCTGGTTGTTGTGTTGTTGTCATTGTTGCTGTTGACAACAATGTTTATGATGATGATGTTGATGTGTTTTTTTTTTTTTTGCTGTTTTGCTGCTTTGCTGCTGGCAAAAGTTTGTTTCGCGCTATGGCTCTTACGCCGCCACTTAAATTAAGAGTATAATGTCTGGCAAATTGATGAAAATCCCGAACTCACCATCCGTTGTAGTATCATCATGAGCTTCGTCATCACATTTCGCTGTTTCGTATCGTATCTCAACGCATCCCATCGCATTGCAACGCATTTCACAAAAATTTACATAAGTTTTGGCAAATTTGAAATTCATTTCAAGTGATTTTATGCTTCAGTAATGATGACAAAATTTCAAAGTTTGTTTGAATACCAACCAACAGCGAAACTTTATTACCTAAAAAATAGCTATAGTAGACTCACTGTTGGAATTTATGGTTGCAGTTTGTATGATGTTATGGAATTTATTATTTGGTTTACTTTTTATACTTTTTTGGGTTTTTTCACTTTAATATTCAAAAAAACTGTGATAGTTTTTCTAATTGTAACTATTTAAAAAATTAGAAATTAATTTTCTAAAAATTTGCTAACATAGAAAAATGTATTTATATTTTAATCAAATACTTTTTGACATCCATATACAACCAGATTAGGTCAATAGCCATAATATAAGAACAAAGAAAGAAAGTCATTGCTATAACTCATTGTTAAATTTCACTCATTGCGATAATGATAAAAGTTTGCAACATTTTTTCAACACAGTTTGTTTTTTACATGGCGTATGAGTGACATTAATAGACAAACACACACACACACCCTGCTACATATATATCACATACGGTTCGTTAAACAAATAAAACAACAAACTTTTGTCATCAAAATTGCAACAAAAAACACAAACACACATACACATCTACATATACACACATGAAAAAAAAGTGAAGTGTAAAAAGTTCAATGAGATAAAAATTGTTTGTAGTAAAATTGGGTAAAAAAATTGTAAGACAAACATACATTTAACTGTACATACTTACATATGGACATATACTCATACACATGTAAGTTTGTATATATGTGGTGTGTGTGTTTGAATATATATAATTGTATTTGCACATATGTTACCATCACCTACAGGTGAATGACTTCTTTAAACATTTTATTTTTTCTACTGTTTTCTGTTTTTGTTTTTACCAAACTTAATGTGTAAAAAAAACTTTTAACTTCAACTTTTGTCAACTGAAAAATAAAAAGCATACATGTTAATGTGAATTGGAGAAAGTTTTTTCTTCTGTTGCTATTTTTATTTTTGTGGAATATAACAAACCGAAAAACCAAAAGAAAAACAAAATGGATAAAATTATATGGAATAAGGAGGAAACTTTCCCCGGCACACATATGTATGTAAATACAGTGAAGGCTTATAAAATATGGTCTGCAATATTTTCTAGTGACGGAGTTTTTTTATTTTAGAGCTTCATTTTTATAAAACTACAGCTCTTCTTCATGCCCGTTATATTTATATACAAATGTAAGATAGTATAAACATTTCTCCGCAAGTGTGTACACTGATTTAGGTGTGAACCCTTTGTTAAATTCTATCATCGATCCTCTAGCTAATAGTTAGTAATCGATGGTATAATTCGACAACAGAAAATCTTCAGACCAATAAAATACACAAAGCTTTATCTTCATCAGACTCCCTAAGATCTGCTGGTTAAATATTATATGTAAAAATGAGCCAATGGTAAACTGTGTTTAGCTGAGAAAATAGAAAATGGAAGTGAATCTGTTATTCACCATGAAAATCCACAAATAATATATATTACGAAGACTTAGCCTCGGCGAAACGGGAAGAAGAGACCATCAAGTTTCGCTTTCAATTCCGCATTCAATTTTTCTTTCAATTTCACTTTTAGTTTCATTTTCCGTTAAAATTTCACACTCAGTTCAGCTTTCTGTACCGCTTTCATTTCATTTTTTTATTAATTAAATATGAATTCAATATAAAATATTTTAGTAAAAGTAAGGGAGTAAGTACTGGCTACTAGTTTCTCTTCCAATTTCGATTTTAGTTTCATTTTCGCCATTTCTAAATACCTCTTCTATATATCCAAAAAAATTCAAAAACAACACATATTTTTTAAACGCAATAATCAGAGTTGAAAAGTGAATAACTCAAAGCAAAAAATAAAATAAAAAAGTTTATAGTATACTTCATTGAACAGAAAATAGCGCAAGAATCCTTAGCGTACTTAAGCTTTCTTTCATTTTGATCTGCGAAAAATGTTCTTTTGTTTTTGAACTCTAATTTGCTCTAACAAATTTTTGATAAAAAAAAATATAGAATTCAAACTTAGCAGTAAGCAATAATATTGTGCATGGCTATGACATATGCAATTAACAAATGTCTAGACGTCAGAAGCTCATTCAAGTCAGTGCAGAAAGTAAAAATATTTTCCTATCTACATACAGACATGTCGCTTTTATACTTGAAACCTTTTTAGTAAAATAAATGCAATTAGTTACAAGAAACATTTTGCATTGTATACATATATAAATTAATGTATTTTAGAGTTCATGCCTTTGTGTGCATGTTTGTATAAAGATGATAAATTAATGGCAACACTTGGTTATGTTTGTTTGCTCACATCACTAGAACTCTAAGTTCAATGTTCAAATTTTGCACATGTCTCTAGGTCAAAGAGTTTTTCTTCATATTTTTGATGTATGTATATAACAAAAGGTGTGCAAAATTTGAGTTCACATTCATTGTTTATGATTTTATCTTTTCAATTCATTTACATGAATCCGGCAGGAATTTTGTGAGTAAATTAATGTAGGTATACATAGAACAGAAGAGAAGGAAAATATTTTAATTGTATGTCATTCATATATGACACATTAAGCTGAACTTGGATTGTACATAAACTCAATGGATTAAACTTTACAGCAGTTTTTAATATATTTAGGATAGCTTTTCTTAGTATTTTCATTAACTTTTTATTTAAAGTCAAAAATTCAACTAAAATGTTATATACAGACTTATTTTGAATAAAGTCACACAAAGTCTCAGAAATTATAAATTGGAAGTCAGAAATTGAAAATCAGAATTCAAAAATCCGAAATCCCAAATCAGAAGTCAGAAATTAAAAATCAGAAATTGAAAACCAGAAATCTCAAATGAGAATTCAGAAATCAGGAATCAGAAATTATAAATTAGAAATCAGAAATCAAAAATCTGAAATCAGAAATCAGAAATCAGAAATCTGAAATCAGAAATCAGAAAAAATCAGAAATCTGAAATCAGAAATCAGAAATTAGAAGTCAGAAATCTGAAATCAGAAAAAATCAGAAACCTGAAATCTGAAATCAGAAATCAGAAATCAGAAATTAGAAATCCGAAATCAGAAAACGAAAATCGGAAATCAGAAATCTGAAATTAGAAATCAGAAATCAGAAATCAGAAATCAGAAATCAGAAATCAGAAATCAGAAATCAGAAATCAGAAATCAGAAATCAGAAATCAGAAATCAGAAATCAGAAATCAGAAATCAGAAATCAGAAATCAGAAATCAGAAATCAGAAATCAGAAATCAGAAATCAGAAATCAGAAATCAGAAATCAGAAATCAGAAATCAGAAATCAGAAATCAGAAATCAGAAATCAGAAATCAGAAATCAGAAATAAGAAATAAGAAATAAGAAATCAGAAATCATAAATCTGAAATTAAAAATCAGAAATTAGAAATTAAAAACCAGAAATCTAAAATCAGATATCGGAAATCTCAAATCAGATATCAGAAATCCGAAGTCCGAAATCAGAAATTAAAAACTAGAAATCTCAAATTCGAAATCCGAAATCAGAAATTAAAAACAAGAAATCCGAAATCAGAATAAAGTGGAACATATTTATAATTATTTCATTGTAGCAACTTTAAACGCCACCTAATCATGCCGCCTCTACATCTTAGTAAACTGATGATGATGATGAAAAATTTCAATATCCAATTTTTTTGATATTCAGCGCTGAAGTTGTCGTTGGTTGTAGCTATTGCAGATGCCATCGCTCCCTCTGCTGGAATTCTCAAAGTTACTGACAATGTTGACAATGATGATAACTACTATGATAACGATAAAGATGCTGATGTCACTGACTGCTGCTGCTGCTTTGAATGCTGCTGCTATTGTTCCTTTCATTGCTGCTTCATTGCTTCTGCTGCTGCTTCTGTTATTGCTACTGCTACTCCTTAAGTACGGTTATCCGCTTCACACAAAAATTTGCAAATTTTGTGGTATCCAAAAAAAAAAAATAAAATAAATAAAAACGGAATTGCATAGTAATTCTTATGCAAATATTTGTTGCAAAGAATCAAAAAGGGAATATCTAGAGAAAATTCACAAAAAAAAAAACCCCCAAGAAAAGGGATGATATTATTTAGAGAAAGGATAATGGAATTTAAAGCTTGATTTGCATAAGAAAAGTCTGTTTTTTCAACACTAGTCGTACGAATATTTATTATATCTAAATCTATGTCGAGTATAAATATGTACTATAAAGTAGTATGAAAGTAATCAGGGTGATTAAAAACAAAAGGATTTTTTTGGCAAAAAAGAGAAAAACAAGAGATGAGCAGAGATGATACAAGGATTATAAGAATAAATATGTAGAGTAGCTAAAGAGAATAGAATTAAATCGATGCTGAAAATTTTCAGATGAAGTGAAAAGTTGTGAACAGTATAGGAAAAAAAGAAGAAAAATAAAAAGAATTTGCCATCAAATTCAAGAGCGAGTATGAGGGTTTAATGAATATTTCTTAAGAAAGTGAAAAAAAAAAAATACAGAAGTTCACAAACAAATTTGAATGCATAAAAAAAAGTTCAGCAGCAATTTGTGTTGATGTTGATCAAAAAATGTTGAATAAAATGAAAAGCAAAAAAAAAAAAAACAAATTCAAAGCATTTGAAATCATGAAGATTTCCTTTCAGAATTTCATTTTTTGCTTCTTTTTTATTTTTCCTCATTCACAAAACTTTGACTTTCATATTTAATTTATATGCTCAATCATAATTCAATAAAATTTATTATTATTGCATATATTTTTTTAAGTTTCACATATTTTTCTTTATTAGTCGATTGCATTCATACTCTGTACACTGAGCACTATACAATTCAAGCATAATAGAATAGCAAATATGTAAAAAAAAGAACGAATATTTATGATTCCAATGGCAACATAGTAGCAGCAACAACAGCAACCAAAAAAAAAAAAAAAAAAAACAACAACCTCGCTAAATAAAATGACTTCATACCAAATTTACATTAAATAAATTATGAGAGTATTGTTGTCGTTGTCTTTGTTGTTGTCATCGTCGCTGTCGCTGCTGTTGTCATATTCTTTGTCATTGTCATTGTAGTTAAGAAAGAAGAGCATTCAAAATAGTAGCAACCAAGCAATTCCAAGTAAACAACATTCACATTATCAACGACCAAACCAACAGCAACGCAGCCAGGAGAAAACCAGCAATGATATAAACGCAAGCAATAACAACATTTCATCATTGTATTCATTGTATATGTATGTAAGTATTTATGTATGTATGTATGTATATGCATCATGATGCTCTATGCGAGATATGATGATTTTTCATGGTCCAGCTAAGATGTCACAACAACAACCACAAGGAAAAACGAGAACAACAACTACAAATATGAATGAAAACAACAAAACCAAAATGAAAAAACCAAAAACAAAAACAGCAACAACAATAATATGATGAAAAGCTCAAGTGCTATACCATATAGCGTAAAAGACTTAAATGTCAACAGCAAAAACGGGCAAAGATTGAATGCAAAGACAGCAACAGCAGCAGCAATAGCAGTAAAGCAATTCAGCTGCAAATGAACAAAACCAACAACAACAACAGCAAAAACAGTTGTCCCTGCTTTTGAAATCCAATCACTTTTCTTTTCTCTCTCTCTCTCTTTCTGTTTCTTTCTCTCATATCATAATAAATGAAGTTGCTAAGTAAAATTGTGCTGGTGATAAGCTTACAAGATATTGAAAAAAAAGAAAGTAGATAGAAAAAATTAAAAAAAATCAAAGTTATGTTTATTTATATTCAGTCATTTATGAATAAATAGGAAAACAGAAGAGTTTGTTTTATTGAATTTCGCATTAGGCGGTTTTTTTCTGCATCATTTTCTTTTTTTCTCAATTAAGTTTTTGTTAGTTTTGTAGTAGTATTAAATTTAAACTGACTAGAAATCATTTTGATTAAATCACTGTTACTTTTAATTATTCTTTTATTATAAATTTAAAATAGTTTTAGATATTTTGCTACTTTGGGCTACTTTAAAGTAGCACAATTTAAAAAGTCCATTACTTTTAAAACTGTACTTTCTTTTTTTTGGGCTATTCGACTGTGGAGACTGATAAAAGGTTTTTCAATAGCTTTGCCCCAATTTTGACAGCTTATTACTCTGACGTCTCAAGTGGCAGTACGGTCACCCTTCAACGATTTTGTTCTGTCATAGTCACAATTTTACAACAGAGCTAGACCATTCAACAAAGCGTCCAAACTATTAACATTTATTATAAAAGTTCGTATTCTATTTGCCAAACTTTTCGCGACTTACGAAATATTTACAGCCGAAATGATCGTCCGACCGGGGTTCGGTTGTCAATCGAGCTGTCCCTGTATGACGCCAAAATGCGCGCGTTAAGTAGAGTTTTTGACTCTTCGGCGATGCACAAGGAGTTGGCCTTTCTGTGATCTCAGCTTGGCGAATTTTGCGAAAAGACTTGAGCATGCATCAGTATAAGATTCAATTGACATAAGAAATGAAGCTCCAAAACCACCAAACTTGTCGTACGTTCCGTGAATGCGCTATTTCCAGAAGAAGCGATGTTAAATGGCCGCAAAAATTGTGCTATTCAAAGCCCTTAACATTTTTTCTCTGTGTTTATGTTAAGTCACTGGTTTTTGCCAACAAACCAACAAAAATTGACCAATTGGAGAACAACATCATTCAAACAATTGTTGAAATCCTGCCTGACGTACTCAACAGAGTCATACAGAATTGGACCTCTCGGCTGTAGTCCTGTGAAGGAAGCCGTTGAGGCCATTTGAATGATATCATTTCTAAAATATAATAGTATTGAATGTACTCTAATTCGTAATAAAAGTCATATCTCAAACACAACTCTTCAGACACGCTTAATGAATAACCCTTTACTTTAGGTTTGGTGCTTTTTTAAAGACCCTGCTACTTTTGGCATTCTATTACTTTAAAAATTCTTCTCCTTTGCACAATCTATAGCTTTGCATGTTTTGATACTTTGAAAGGTCTGCTGTTTAACCATCACTGTTCCTTTGAAAATTATGCAACTTTAGACATTCTGATACTTTGAGGACTTTTCTACTTTGAACAATCTGCCGCTTTGTTCAATATGTTGTTTTGGACATTCTGCTATTTAAGCGGCGTTATTATTTTAAAAATACTTGTATTTAATGCACCCTGTTACTTTGAAGACTTTGTTATTTTAGACACTTTTCTACTTTGGACTTTCTTCCATTTTAGACATACTGCTTCTTTGAAGACTTCTGGTATTGCTCTTCTATATTGAAGAGATTATTATATTAGGTTCTCAGCTATTTTTGATATTCTACTACTAAGGGCTTACCGCTACTTTGGATTTAAAGTTACTTTGAGCTTTCGGCTGCTTTTAAGAATCTGTTACTTTTCATACTTTGTGGATTTGAGTACTTTATTTCTTAAACCATTACGATTATTTGAACATTTTGGTTACTTTAGATACTCTATTTTACATGAAATGTTGCTATTTTTAAAGCTATACTACTTTGAAGATCCTGCTACTTTGAACGCTCTATCACTTTGCACAATGGAAGTTTTATTTTTTCAAAAATTTACATTTGAAACTTAAAATAAATTTATAAAAGCTTTTATTTGGGTCAGCAGCTTAAATATTTTTAAAGTAAATTTTAAATTTGAAAAGGATTTATAAAATTTAAAGTAAATTAAAAATATTATTTCGAATATTTTACTTTAAACTATAGTTTCAACACCTCATACGCACAGGAGTAGCCAAAAATAGTCAGTGAAGCAGACAAGCGCTTACATACATTTACTTCCACAGACATTCACAAAACTGAGAGTGTTTGTATGTGCATGTGTATTCATTCTGTGTGTGTGTGTGTAGTATGTGTGTGCGCATATTATTGATCTCGCCCATTGATAAATGAGCAATTTCGTTTCCGTTTCCCTTTTTTCTTTTTGCAATCAGAGCATTTTTTATATACATATACATATATTTTTGCGTGGGTACTTTCCCTTCATTCTACCATTCATTATTTTGTTATTTCTGTCTGTCTTTGTTTTTTATTATTATTATTTTTTTTTTTTTTGTTACAGTTTTCATTCCTTTTCAATTTCATTTGTTCAATGCATTGGCATTGGCTGCTTTTGATGCTGATGCGTACGATTTTCAACTTCAACTGTGATTTATGACTTTGACCATATCCGATTTACGTTCTCTATTTTTTTCTTTTTTTTTGTACTTATTTTTTGTTCAAACATCCGCACGTTTGCCTTGCTGCTCTTTGGTTGTTTGAGTAGTATGCAGAGCAAGTGTGTGTGTGTGTGCAAAGTTTGTGATTGCGTGCTGATTGCGTACAGAAAAAATAAATGTAGTATATGTGGAAAAAATAAACCAAAAATAAAGCAGTAAATTAAAGTGTTGTGATATATAAAGTTTATGTAAAATAATAAAAAAATAAAAATTGTTGTGTTGTTAAAAAAAAAAAAAATTAATAAATACCGAAACGCAGATAATCATTTGTTGTCATAGACAATGAAAGATCATTGAACTTAAAGTTGCTATGCTTATTATTCCGCTTCAGTTAAAATTACATGGATACTGTTTTTTTACTGAAAATTTGTATGAAAATTAAAGTACATTATAAATTTGTCAATACCTTCCAGGCAGTATCCTTTTTTCTTCTTTTTTTACATCCTTTCCATACTCATAAATTCATCAAGATTTTAACCTGTTTACTTTAACATTACTCATTGTACAGTCTAAAAGAAAAATATTGGTATGAATTTTATGGCACTCTCTGTCTTCAAACTTCTTCCCCAATCACATCTCTTAGTTGCTAAAGGAAAAGTAGCACCCATAAGAACTGTAAGCCTTCCGCGCTTAGAATTATGTCCGGTCACACCTTCCACTTAATGAAGCTAGTTAATTTTTATGGTGTGAGTCCGAAATTATATTGGCATAGTTAGAAAAACCACCTCACAATTGGAAGACGTCGAACTTCACAAATTCTCCAAAATGTTGGGAACACCTCATGGCGACACGTTTTCAATGCAGACAACCCGGCTGGCCTGGGAACTAGAGGTGGCAAACTTCAGGAACTAGTGTCCTGTTGTCTTTGATGGAGCGGACCTGATTGGCTTCAAAAATCTTCCGATTATTGGCCGAAGTCCACTCCCCGAGATGCAACATTGCTAGAGCAAGTGAAGTCTAGTGAAGTCCTAGCACGTTCTGGATAAGGAAATCGACATTCTTAATCGATTCTCCTCATTTCCTAGAGTTCTTCAAGTGTTGGCATATGTTTATCGCTTTTTCCATAATACGAGAGCAAAGATTAGCAAAAGCTAATTTCTCAGCTTCAAGCCGAAATTCAATTTGTAAAGACACGTCTCATACTCTTGGCTCAATCTCGTTATTATCCACGAGAAAGAACATTATTACTCGATAACAAATCCATAGATAAGAAAAGCACTCTTCTAGTCCTTTCTAATCATTTCATGTATAAACAGAATATCCTAAGAATGAATAGGTTCTCGCTTATGCATCCCTTAGCTATAACAAACGCCATCCAATAATCATTCCTAAGAATTCTCGCTACTGCACTCTCTTTTTTGATTTTTTCCAAAATCTATTGATCCATGCCGAAGTCAGCCTCATGCTTCACATGGCTACACAAAAATATTTTATTCCTGGCTTGAAATTCAAAGTCAAAAAGTGTATTTTCCAGTTTAAAGCTTGTACTGTATATAAACAGATAATGTAATCTAAATTATGACTGCTCTACCTCCAACACAGCACAACATTTGTCGATACTCAACGTGCCATTAGTAAAGATTTCCTAAAATTCATCAAAGAAGTCTCCATTAATATGTCCCAAAAATATGTTTCTCAAGGTATAAGCTGGCACTTTATTCCTCCAAGTGCTACCCACATGGGTGGTTTATAGGAATCAGCAGTCAAGAGTTTCAAAACTCATCTCAACCACACTGCTGGTAACCATAAATTTGAATTTGAAGAGTTTTCTACTCTACTCGCCAAAATAGAGGTCGTCCTTAATTCTCGGCCACTTTCTCTTGCCCCGCAGGATCCTGATGATCTTACAGCAATTACCTCTGGGCACTTTCTCCGAGGTGCAACTCTATTGGCGCCAACCGAACCTTATTTAAAATTAATCAACTGCATATTAATTATATATAAAGCTTATTACAATTGGAATAAAACTGATTGAAACTGGTTGAATTGATCAAATTAATTCTGGTTAAAATTGATGTGGATATAAAAATTTTGTACAATTTATGAAAATTATGAAACGGGTTTAAAATTGATGTGATTATAAAAATTGATTTAAAATTTATGAAATAAAATTGAAAAAAATATTGATTTCAATTCATTATTGATCAAACTAACTTTGAAATTGATCAAACTGGTTCAAAATAGATGTGAATATAGAAATTGATTTAAAATTTATGAAATAAAATTGAAAAAATATTGATTTCAATTCAATAAATTGATCAAACTAACTTTGAAATTGATCAAACTGGTTCAAAATAGATGTGAATATAGAAATTGATTTAAAATTTATGGCATAAAATTTAAATAATATTGATTTAAATTCATTAGTTGATCAAACAAAATTTGAAATTGATCAAACTGGTTCAAAATAGATGTGAATATAGAAATCGATTTAAAATTTATGAAATAAAATTGAAAAAATATTGATTTCAATTCAATAATTTGATCAAACTAACTTTGAAATTGATCAAACTCGTTCAAAATAGATGTGAATATAGAAATTGATTTAAAATTTATGGCATAAAATTTAAATAAAACTGATTTAAATTCATCAGATTGATCAAACTAAATTTGAAATTGATCAAACTTGTTCAAAATAGATGTGAATATAGAAATTGATTTAAAATTTATGGCATAAAATTGAAATAAAATTGATTTAAATGTTAAGAGTGATCAAACTAATTTTGAAATCCATCAACTGGTTCAAATTGATGTGAATATAAAAGTGATTAAATATTTATCAAAGCTAAAATAAAATGGACTTAAATTTATCAAATTGCTTTTAAATTCTATACAGTAAATGAAAAAAATATTTAAATCAAATCGAAATTTTGTTCAAACATAAATAATTAGATTTCATTAAACTCGATTTAAAATCGACTTAAATTGTCTTAGGATAGTGCATAAAATTTTAGTTAGACCACTCACTCACTCTCTTTTTCCTACTGAACCTTTTCCTTTTCTTTTCAAACAGAGCAAGCTTTCTGCATACAGAATGAACTATATAAGAAATTTTAGTTGAAGCTTAATCCATTACTTTCAGATGATATTTTTTCTCTAGCTCCTTATTCTTATTAAAGCAGCTCCTATATAAATACAAAATGATTAAGCCTCAATGCTAAAAATGCACACAACATCAGATTATAACATCTCAAGTTTTTCTCTTTAAAAGTAAGAGTTTCAAATAAGTTTTTACTACTACTACCACGGATGCAACTAACTCTTCATAAAAAAAAAGTCAACACAAATTCTTACAATTTAATGAACTGAAAAAGAAATTTAACAGCACAGAAAAGAGAAACTCTTGCTGAACAAAGATATAAAAATATAATGTTACTTTGATATAATGATAACCTTTAACAGTTTAAGCAAATAATGCATGTATGTGTGAAAGCAACAGACATAAACACACTCACTCATTCTTATATACACAAGATTATAGCTTTAAGGCACTCCCAGTGTAAGTTTATAGCAAATAACAATGAAAGTGGTGTGTGAGTAAGTGACGATACTAAGCCACAGAAGTCAATAATTATTGGTTATATGCATGGGTGTTTATATGTATGCATGTATGAGAGTGTATGTGTGTGTGTGTAAGTGTGTCTCAAAGCAATAAAAACTATTTTGGCAGCAGCAGCAGCTGATAATGTATAGCCTTGAAGGACATTTTTATTATATGCTTAGCCTGGAAGGTTCTATACTTTTTTCAGCTATTTTCTTCGAACGACTGATGCGAGTAGTAGAAAATCTAAAAAAAAAAGAAAAAATAAAAATAGAGAAAGCAAAAAAAGAAGGTGTTTAAATATGTTTTTCTTATCTTATATATTTACCCCCATACTCAAATATCTCATATATATGTTTGTATGTGTGTGTGTATGCAGAAAGAGTGAGATATGTATGTAAGTATGCTCTACAAATGTTTTATTAGCTACTAAAATTTATTGTTTTCTAGGAAATATTTTCATATGTCTGTGTGTGTGTGTGTTCAATTTTACTACACATGCTGACAATTTTATTTCATTTTATTTTATTTTGCTTTTTCAGTAAGATTTTCTAAGTTATATATCAATAAGTTTTAGTGTGTGTGTGTGTGTGTGTGTATGTCATTCTTGTTCTTTGGTGTAGGTGTATATATTAAAAGTTACGTATACGTCACGGTGTTCGATCGTCATACAAATTTTTAAGCAGCTTAAGTTTCATTTAACGCATCACAGCTGCAAGCAATTGATATTAAATTAAGAACAAATTTTCATTTGATTTCATTTCAGCGTCAAAACCTTGACATATTTTGTTAGTCTTATACATGTGAACCTGATCCCGAGATTTGATATTTCGCAATTTTGATCGCAGAAAAAAATCTTTTGTATATTAACCTGTTAACTAATGAAATAATGATCACGATAAGCCAATTGAGAGAACCCATAGTGCGGTAAAGTCGGAATTTATGAAAATATCATGTACTCAATGTTATGAAAACAATTAATGGAAAATTCAATATAGGTTAGGTTAGGTTAAGTGGCTATCCGTCAGGACATACTTTGGCCAAATATGGCCCATTATATTACCACGTAGGTGTTTCATTCACCCCCTTTAGAACAAAACCTCGAAATTAGTCGAACCAAATAGACTTTGTTACATATTTAAGTAGGCCACCTAGGTCAGTTGACCCCAAGTCGCATAAGTCACCTACAAAATATTGACTTAGCGAATTTTTCCTACATATAGCCAGGTCTGGGCACAAGCATAAGTAGTAAGAAATGGATTCCTCTCCTTGTTCATCTTTACATACTGTTCTACAGCACAATGGTCCTTGCGACTGAGTGCGTTCGTTTAGTCCAGCTCAACCTCAACTCATTCACTGTGACCTGGAACCCATACAAGGTGTAAGTTGAGTTCATGGGCTACTTCGATAAGTAGACGCCGGCTGTCTAAAGTCATCATTGCAGTGGTCAGGCAGAAGAAAGGATAAACTTAATCCTAATTGCTCAGAGAATTACTTTCCTCCCACCCTTTCATCTAGTTTGGACCCATTTGTGTAAAGACATAACGCATCCTTCTGCCAGGATTGACTCCCAAACATATCTTCTCTCTCGATGGAGTTGAAGTGATAAATTGTTTTTCGGAGAAGGGTATGAAGAGGATGTAGTTAGTCAATATTCTAAGATAAAGCCATGAATTCCAAAAGAGTTTTGGAATGACCTACAAATGGTTCAGACCAGGGACTGACTGATAGCTGAGTTGGCCGTGACCTGTTTCGCGAAGAGATCAACAGCTCAATGCATCTTTACATAAATTTAAAAAAGTAATGGAAAATAATCGGCGCTCAAGTAATGTTTATGAAATTTGCTTTGAATCAATGTACAAATTCATTGAATAATATACAATCAATGCAGAATCATTGGCACAACGAACTTCAATATAATTTATATATAAGAAACGAATGTAGAGCTAACAAATGACAATGACAAATGACATGACAAAATACATTCTCGATATTCATCGGATTTATGTACAATTGGTTCAGTGTTGCTGCAAATCAGTGTTGTAAAGGAATGCATTCAACTTAATTACCTTAAAGTTAGAGTTAATAACTGATAATTCATGATTGCAGAATAAAAAAAAGCAGTTAACGTATGCGGAATGAAATATGAACTGATTTCCAATCATCATTTCAAATGCAAAACAAATAGCAATAGCAAAACAAAATTTGAGAGAACTAACGGTACTATTCCTGCAATTATTCGACTAGAGATCAGTTCGATAGATAACAAATAGTCGCAAACATGTCATTGACGGAGTTAGAACGTCGCAAATTGATTTGTAAATTTTGTAAAAATAATCCACTAAAAACTAAATATGAGATATTTCGTCATTTTTCTGAAATGCAATTCAAAAAAACTTTTATTTATAATACTATTAAAGCTTTCAGGAGTGGAGAATCGATTGAAAGAAAACGCGGATCAGGTAAAAAATGTGCTTTGCAGAGCAGCCAAACTCGTGCTAAATTAAAGGCAGAAATTGTGGGTCAGTCGGCGAAGTCATATCGTGCGTTGGCGAAAAAGTATAATGTCGACGACAAAACTATAAAAAAATATATATCAGACATGGGAATCATCAAATGTGCAAAACAAACTGTTCCAACTGGTCTCTGAAAACCAGTCGGCGATAGTTAAACATCGATTACGTGCTCTGTCCCAAAATTTGTTTGCTGCAAATTCACCTTACATTTGCATAATGGATGATGAGAGTTATTTTACTGTGGAGGGCCATGAATTGACTCCAAAATATTATTTCAAGCTTCGTAATACTAAACCACCTGATAATGTAACTAGTATTACCAAAACAAAGTTCCCCAAAAAAGTTTTATTGTGGCTGGCGATAAGTGAGTGTGGTATCAGCGAGCCTGTGTTCATAAAATCGGGCTTGGCTGTAAACGCCAATGTATATATTAATAAATGTCTTCCTGTTCTGAAAAAGTTTATCAAAACAATATTTTGGCCTGATTTGGCGTCTGCTCATTATGCCAAAACCACCCAGTCTGCTTTAAAAAATTTAAATATAGAATTTGTACCAAAGCTGCAAAATCCCCCAAACGTTCCACAGCTAAGACCCATTGAGACTTTTTGGGCAAATTTAAAAAGAAATGTTTATGGAAAGGGTTATAAACCAAAAAAAGTGGGCTGCCTAATCACAAATATTAGAAGAGAGCTAGCTAAAATTAATACAGAGGGAATTCAGGAGGCAATGCGTAAGGTGCCTCAAAATATAAGAAAGGCTAACCGATGTGGTTATGAATATTTTTTGTATAATTAGTTTAAGTTATGTACATTAACCATTATTAACTCTAAGTTTGTAAAACATGAATTAAAGTTTTTGTTACTGTTGATGCGTCAGTTCGTATTTCATTCCGCATACGTTAGCAGTCATTTTTTGGAGTCGCCAATTGATTATTCATTTAGAAAATTATTTTTTAGAGTCAAGGGAATGCAGTCTTTTTTTGAAATCATGGGAATTCAAATCTTTTGACTCCAAAATCATGACTGCTTCGAAGTAACTTCGAATCACTTCAAGTCCCTTGGAGTCACTTCAATACCCTCAGAATCAGTTGAAGTCAATTGAGTTTTCGAAGCCAATTGAAGTCATTTGGAATCAATTGGGAAATGCTCAGGTCTTTCAAACTGTTTCTCTCATAAATACTGCAAAAAGTACAGTTTTATGTTTTCATAATTAAAAAACGGAATTTATTGAGTACCCATTTATGAGAGAAGATACAATTTGAGTTCTGTTATATTTAATGAATATGTAGAGCTATTCACGATCTGTCGAAAATGATCTTACATGAGTCCAATTACTTATTGTGGAATTGCTTAGACAATTGGTTTGATTAAATGTATCAACAACTTTCAATACCAATTGCCTCCAAGTGACTTCAGCTGGCTTGAATGCGGCTGCCTATGAGTATTATGCCAATAATCTGCCTTACCTCTCATGTCCAATATTTTCCATTTTCTGATCTAAGCCCCAAACTAACTAAATTTATGGGTGACGCAATCGTCTACTGTCTGTAGACTATAAATCTTCTTGATGCTAGCTCGCTTATACTTGTCATTTGCCACCTGGAACATTTTCTTAAAAATTTTAGTTTCTTGAAGTGTACAAATTAAAGGCGCATATTTTTTTAACCAAGAACTTTGGCAAAGTTTCTTGACTTTATGCCAAAAACAGGAACATGGGGACCATAGTTCACTGCAGCGAATTCTAAGATACCCTATTACCAATAATAAATGAGAATGATGTTATGGATGCTGCTACTTCTCCCTCTTCCTTTTTTGAAATTAATAAAATGTTATAAGTAAAAAAAAAAATAACAAAAAATATATATCTTGAAAAAATACACACTTGTAGCCAAATATTTGTTTCTTAATTTATTTTAAGCAATCCTCCAAGCTTTTTATGCATACCCTTACAATACTGACTAACGAGATCTTAAGCTGTTACACTTATCCATCCTGATATACCACACATACATAAACATATGTATATGCAAATAAATACTTATGTAAGGTACAGTATAACATAATTTTGATATACCCAAAAATAGTTAGTTGGTTCTGTATAACTCAAGCCTCTATATATACGTAGATTTATTTATATTCATACTAGATGCATACAAAAGCAATTTCAACTACAATACACACACATACACTTAAGCAAAACTAAATCCAAAAATACCTACATGCATGATTATATTTATGACTCAGTGTTGTTGTTGTTGTTTTCGTTTTCGTTGTCTTTGTTAAAGTCAAATATTGTCTGTGAATGTTTAGAGAGTTGACTTAAAAGTCAAAGCCAAAGTCAAAGTATGGCAAATCAAAGCGAAAACGCTTAAAGGCCAGGTACTTATAAACATACAAACAAACACACACACACACACACACACACACATACATATGGATGTGTGTGTGTGTGTGGAAGGTAAAATCCTTAGACATCACAATTTTGGAAGATATGCTCAGTAACCTGGAGATTGCAAGAGGAACCGCAGAACAACAAGCAAAAGGAGTCACAGAATATCTCACCCGCGCGTGTGATGCATCAATGCCGCGCAAAGGACCGGGAAATGGAAGAGCTCCTATGTATTGGTGGAATGGCAATATAGCCAACCTACGGACAGAGTGCCATAAACTAAGAAGGCGCCGCCAAAGAGCAAGAGGAAGAGATGGCTTTGAACAACTATGCGAGGAATTCAAAGCAAAGAGGAAGCAGCTGCGCAAGGCTATCTGTGAGAGTAAAAGCCAAGCTTTTCGTGCACTCATAGACGATGTACAAAATAATCCATGGGGCAGCGCATACAAAATCGTGCAAAATAAGATGAAGAGTAACACAGGAAACGTACCGACGTGCCCTCGCATCATGTCTACGATCGTAGCTGGTCTATTCCCGCCTAGTGATGTCCTGGAAAACAGAAGCGCTTGGCAGATAAGCGAAAACTCAATCCCTGTAGTAACCACCGAAGAAGTACTCAGAGCAGCGTCCACGATAAAATCCCAAAAAACACCAGGTATGGATGGCATTCCAAACATCGTCCTGAAAACTGCAGTTAAAGCACACCCAGCAGAATTCGCCAAACTGTATACCACGTGTATAAGAGAGGGATCGTTTCCCATATCGTGGAAGCGACAACGACTTGTCCTTGTCCCAAAAGGTGATAAGCCTCCAGAAGACCCGTCTGCATATCGGCCGCTGTGCATGCTGGACACTGCAGGTAAACTGCTGGAAAATATTATACGATCACGTTTAGAAGAGCACACAGAAGGTACGCCAGGGTTATCCAAACGCCAATTTGGCTTCAGGAAAAAACGAAGCACCATCGATGCTATTGATGCCGTGTGTGAGTTGGCTCGCAATGCAATGGCTGGAACGAGATGGAGAGGGGGTACTAAACAATATTGCGTCGTAGTAACCTTAGACGTCAAAAACGCATTTAACACAGCTAAATGGAAGCATGTACTAAGGGGTCTCGAAGAACTCAAAGTGCCAGACTACCTACTACGGATGATAGGCAACTATTTCAAAGATAGAACGTTGATCTACGATACAGAAAAAGGCCCAAAACTATACAAAGTATCAGGAGGAGTCCCCCAGGGGTCGGTCCTAGGTCCACTGCTGTGGAATGTAATGTACGACGGTATTCTGCGAGTCCATACACAAGAAGGCGTAGAGATAATCAGCTATGCGGATGATATTGCAATAGTGACAGTGGGAAAAACGCTTGAAAAAGTCGCATCAAAAAGCAATGAAGCAATAAAAAGCATCAAAACATGGCTGCAGAAGACTGGGCTCCAGCTCGCAGACCACAAAACCGAAGCAGTGCTCATGAGCAGCCGCAAAAAAGTTGAGCAACTGAGGATAAGAGTCGGTGGGCACGACATCATGACCAGTCCTTACATCAAATACCTTGGCGTTCTACTGGACCATAGGTTAAATTTTAGAGACCACATGAAATATGCAAGTGAAAAAGCTGCGCGAGTAAATGCCGGGCTAGCAAGACTTATGCCAAACATTGGTGGCCCCAAACAGCCGATAAGGAATATGCTAGCAACTGTTAGCAAATCTACGTTGATGTACGCTGCACCAATATGGGCGTCAGCTACCAACTGTAAGACATATATAAAGGACGCCATATCTGTACACAGGTTGACCTCGCTTAGGGTATGCTGTGCGTTCCGGACTGTTTCAGCTGAAGCCGCCGGCGTAATAGCGGGCCGATGGCCAATCGATATAGAGGCAAAAAAGGCCGCAACACTGCGAAACTTGCGCGAGAGAGACCGGGAACCCGTTATAACCGAATACCTAAGAGAGTGGCAGCACAGATGGGATGACAGCACAAAAGGGAGGTGGACTCATACTCTAATACCAAATGTAGCAGCGTGGATAGAGAGAAAGCACGGCATTGTGAGCTATCATCTCACGCAATTCTTAAGCGGACATGGATGCTTTCGCCAATACCTGTGTAAATACAAGCATGTGGAGGACCCATATTGTTTATTTTGCAACAACAAATTTGAGAACGCGGAACACATACTTATGGAATGTGTGAGATTCGAGTACGCTAGGCATGAACTAGAACAAAACATGGCACAACCAATGTCGCCGTGTGGTCTTATACGGTACATGCTAACATCTGAAGAAGCATGGAATGTAGCGAATGTCATTCTGATAAAAATGATGCAACGAGTGAGACGCGATGAGCAAGCTGCAAGAGTCCGAATGGACTCAACAACGGTGAGCAGTTGAAAAACAAAATCCTGCCTTGCGAAGGAATGCCTCAATTGGCGGTGCCGCAAGGGGACAAATCAGGACAGAGAAAGTCAGGAGGGGTTTTAGTATGTAGGTACACTGGAGTGTGAATCGTGCATGCTGTACAGCACGGGGCTGCCAGTATCTATGAAGATTTCCCCTACCATTGTCGCATACAAAAAAAAAAAAAAAAAAAAAACACACATACATACATTCTCACATCTATACATTCGCATATATGCTTACGAAGTTAATATAAACAACAACCAAAAGCTTTAGTAGTAGATTTCTTGTATATGCATGCAAGTATGTACTGAATGAGTTTGTGTGCATGTGTTTGTGTGTGTGTGTGTGTTTATTTGTTTCACATTCTCTCTTCCTTTAGGGTGTGTACACTTTAGCTTAATGTGTTCCCACCTACATACAATTTGACTTAAGTATAATATCATTGCTTATGCTTATGTCTGTTTGTATGTATGTACTGAAGTTGTGTGTAAGTATGTGTCTCTACTTAACTTGTATATGTTTACCCTTTGCAAATGTGTGTGTATGTGACTTTTTTTTTGCCTTTTTCTATTTTTGGTGAATGTGTCCCTGTGGTGGCATAATATCATCATTTATTGATTAGATTTATGTGGCATGTGAAACTATTGCATCTCAACGTTTTGCTTCGCATCTCATCTCATCTGCCATCACCATCGCCATCTCGCTTTGGGTTTATCTACTGTAAATGCTAAAACTCACAAGGAATAGCTCTCTAAATAAAATGAGGGCGTATTTATAAGCTTCTAAGCATAAGTATGTATGTTGATAGTATTTCGGCATTGTATTTGTTTATGTGTGTGTTTTGTTTGTGTATAAGTGTTAATGAAATTCCCATTAAGCTAAAATATATAATGTGAGAAAAATGTAATTGAGTTAGTTTTTAATCTAATGAAATTTCTTTACATTTCTTTTACAAGTTATTTTTGGAGATATTTTTGGCTTTGTTTTTTAGGAAAATTAATTTTTTTTTGGACAAAATTAAAACTAAATACAAAGAGGAAAAGAAGAAACTAAAAGAAGACGCAAAGAAAACTCGAAAAAGAAAATATAACCTGGGATAAAGATTAACTTATATATTTGACCTACCTAAAAAATGTTGTCTGTCTGTTTTCTCGAAAAAATAAAATAACATTCTGTAAGCAACAACCGTTTACATTGACACTTAATGTGAAAGCAACAGTCGGCAGGGGTCGCTAAATAACAACACAACGTTTCAGAATAGCCACAGGTTGCAATTCGGATTACTAAAGAAGTGGAAGATATCACTGTAAATGTCAAAGCAGGGAATGGTTTTCTTCTATTTTTTGCAGGTAGACGAGTAACGATACAGACATTTGGCAAAATCAGGATAAAATATTTGGGAAACTTTAATTGCTTCAGATATTAGAGTAACAATGTTAGTCGAATTCAGGACTAGTGGCTTAGGTATATCGGGAACATTAATCATCAAACCGCACTATATAGAACAATGGAAAGTGGTTAGAAAAGCAAGGAAGTGTTTAGAGTTGAAGGTAGGCTGCAGTAACCCAAAGTAGTCTGTCTCAAAAACCATTATACTATACCCAAGATAGAGCAAATAGAAGAGAGTAGAAAGACAGGAAAGATATGTAAAGGGATAAATGGGGTGAAGTAAGGTCAAAATTCAATCAACCTCGAACTTCTTTGTTTAACTGATGAACCTTAAAAGTTCAGGAAGAGTATGAATATTATTCGTCCTCAAAACATCACTACCCAACTACTTTAATCTGATTCTCACGAACACCGGACAGCTACAAAGATAAAGCTCCGTAGTATGGTCGTCATCAAGACACGATTCGCAAGTTGGATCGGTGATGATGCCCATGTTGGTCATATGCTGACAACATGTGTTGTGTCTTGTGATGACATCCACCAGTAATCTCAGGTTCTTTCTGCTCAGTTTCAGAATAAATTCCGCTGATTTCCAGTTAGGTTGTCTCACGAAGCACTTTGCGGTCCTGCCAAAAAAAAATTTTTCGAATCCGGGCGCCAGATCATGTTTATTATATGCTTTTGGGGTCGCTGAATCCGAGGTTCAAAGAACCCGAGCACGTCAGGATTCTGACATAACCTCAAAAAAACTGATAAAGCATTTGTCTTTTCGGATCTTTAGATCAGACCATGTTTGCTAAGTATATGTTTTTAGAATCGCTAAATCCGAGATCCAAAAAACTTCAGCATTTCAAGGCTTTGACATAACCTCAAAAAAGCCCATGCAATTTTTTTTCGAGCACGGGGGCCACGCCATGTTTACTACATGTTTTTGGAGTCGCTGAATTTGAGGTCAAAAAAACTCCAGCATTTTAAGTTTTCGACTTAGCTTAGATAGCGAGGTATTTTGCATGTTATTGTAAAAACCTGATATTCTGGGATTTTTTAGACCTCGGATTCGGGTTCAGCGATCCCATAAACCTATGTTAAACATGATCTGACCCCCGGGCTCGAAAAATATTTTGAGAGAATTTTTGAGGTTATGTCAGAATCCTGAGTGACTGAAGTTTTTTAGACCTCAAATCTATTACAACTAACTCGTTTATTATGAGGTACCAATATTCAAATACTAAGTACCAGTAGTGTCCCAAACACTTGGACTGATATTTGAAAATACTCAAATACTTTTTAGCTCTGATTTTATGTTATATAAATTCTTATTCAACTACAGAGTTTGTTTTCTTTCCTTGTAACTAATTTTCAATTATTTTTTTCAAGGATCAAAAATTCTCAAAACAATCCATTTAAAAATATGCAACTAATTAAGTCACGGAAAAGAAAAAAAATAGAGAACTGATACAAATTCAATTTATAAACTTTACATAGTGAAAGAAAATAAGTAAACAATGGCCTACATCAGTTACATCAGCTATAATCAGCTTGAGTTGACTCAATGGTATGATAATAATGATTGCCATTATTTCATGCATTTCATTAACACTCACGCTCACAATGACTCTGCGCACACAGTACACCCCAACGGCAGTGAGTTCCGTAGCAGAATGCATTTGGAAGATCATTATTTTATACGCAGAGCTTCCTGGTTTTTTTTTTTTTTAAGTGAAACTTCTTTAGTAAGGTTGTGTATTGAAAATTTTTGAAACGGAAGTGCCAGTAAAACTTGAGTCTTGTTTTATCGTACGTTGGCCGGTGCATAGGTCCAATAGAACTCTCTATGGTATCGTATATATGTGTCATTAAGTTGGCCACCGTTGAGGGTTCTTAAAATAATCTCTCCAGGCTTTCTCTTTCAATTGGTGGTCACTGCTTTGAGTTTTCAAGTTCGCCTGGACAGCTGGGGCAAAACGGGTGTTCTTCATGTATGAAGCTGTGTAGGTGTTGCTCGAAGCATTCAAGTCAGCTGACCGTCTGCGTGATATAAAAATCTATTCTTTTGTGTTTGCGGTGGGTCCACTTTGCTACGTCCCACCACTACTCTCACCTTCTTTGCCACTCTTCTCCTTTTTTGTGCGTTCGCCAGTCTTTCCCCTGCACGGTTATAAATAGACTTCATTTCCTTTGCCAGTAAGTCAATTGGGACCTTGCTTGCAATAACGCAAACGGCTTCGTTTAACACCGTACGGTATGCGCCGGCTACTCGTAAGGCACTTAACCGTCCTCTTCACGTCCGCCCATATGGGTCCTGTATATAGCATCACCGAACTAATTATTTTTGCCACCAATTAGAGCCTGCCTTCACGAAAACCTCCGATATTCCCCATATCGCGTGTTAAAGCTCCATTTATTGTGCCAGCTTTGTTACTGACGGCTAGCTGATCTTCCTCAAAAGTCATCCTAGAGTCGATAAGTACTCCCAGGTGTTTAATGTGTGGCTGCGAGGTGACCTGGTGATTTGCGATTGTGAGAATTAGTTCTTCGCGAAATTTCCGTTCTCCAGGTTCGTGCAGTTCAGCCATTCCTTCACACTCGCAATAGCGTCGTTGCATGCCGCCTGCAAAGAGTCTAGGCGTTTGGCAACTGCTACCATTGCAATGTCATCAGCGTATCCGATAAGCATCGTATCTTCGGGGAGATCCAGTTTTACCAATATTCCTTCACCCCCGGGCGTAGGGCTTCTACAAGGCATTTCTATCTGACTTTATTTTGTGCAGTGGTTTTTGCGGTTTGCCAAGTTGTATTTTTAGTTGTTATTTCTTGTTGAACGCCCACGACGTCTACTTCCTTGTGGGTTCCTGTCGACCACCATTCGCGAGGTATGCCCTGTCCACCTCCATTTTCATCTCTCTACCTGAGTTGCTATAGATTCTTCGCTGGCTAGGTTCCAAAGATCGAGTCCAATGTGACATACTTCTCTGATCAAGTGATTGGTTTTCGTTTGCATGTCCCAAAGCTTGTGCGAGAACAGACATATATCGGCAGCGAAACTCTCGAACTGACGGGTGAGACTCCACGCCTGGCAAGCTCGGGGAGAAAATATGCATTCTTTATTCAGAATTTGTTGCCTGATACCTTGATATGCTCCAGATTTTGCCACATACAAATGCTACTTTGCTTCTTTTTCCAATGTTCTCAAACACCGAACTCAAAGTATTTCCGATCAGCTCCCATCAAAAGAAGAGCATTAGATGCGCAGCAAACTGAATGTAATACTATATATGACCATAGTAAGCACACTTCACTCAGCAAAAACTAAATATATATACATAAAAGTATTTTGGCAATTAAGCGCAAATATTTACGGAACGTTTCGTTGATACGTTGACGTAAATGAGTTAGTTATGCGTTGCTTGTGTGTGTGTGTCCTTTAGTATGCTTTAACGGGCTGAGTTGAATGTTGCCAACTGGTGAAAACGCAACTCATCAACATAAAAAGCATTAGAAAAATACAGAAGCAAGAAGAGAGAGAGGAAAAGAGGTAGAGAAATAAAGAAAGAAAGAGTAACAAATTATATGGAAAAATACCTTTTTCCGCACTCTCTCCGCTCGAATTTAGACTATAACTTCAATGTTAAATTTTGTTCATTTCAGCTACTAATACCTCCACCTCTACTATGTTATTTATGCCAGTGTGTTAAGCATTAATGTACAATTGTATGTAGTATGTATGTTTATGTGCGTCAGTTATAATGGTGTGCGTGGTGATTATTTATACAGTGTGTCCTAACTGGCAAATAACTATTGGGCATTTTTGTGTGTTTTTGTGTTTATTTTGAATACGATTTTGTTTACATTTGTGTGTTGAAGGCTATATGCCTCTATAGCCTTTGCCCAGCTACTACTCATCTACAGTGTGACGGCTACTTTTCCTCACTCTTCTTTTTTTTCCTTCTCGTCCTTGTTACTCTTCAATTTCAGCTGCCTCTGTATTCTGGATAATCACTTCAATTCCAAATTGAAATTTAATTAATTGAAAGCATAGTCACAAAATATCTACGCATATACACACGCACACATATACAAGCAAACACTTCAATCAGCACAGTACGCTATAGTATCAACAGCAGCTGTTTTCATTCAAATTCGAATGGAAAGTTACATTCACACGTACATGCACATTGAGAAGGGGGGGAAAAAAATCCAAAATATAATCACGATCAAAAAAAAAAAAGGAAAAAAAAAACACAAAATCATTTAACGAATTGAATTTACTTTGATGTGTAAAATTGAAAATATCCTGCTATTCGCCTCTCGTCCTATCCTGTCATCCTGTCGTCCTATCGTTAGAAAAATCATGTTTATTGCACGATTTGTATTTTTGGTCGAATTTTAGCTATGCTCTGATTTTATGCTACTGGATTAAGCGAAAATGTTAATGAATACCCAATGGCGTTCAGCGCTTGTCTGTTGTCTGTGAGTTTTTCTATGTAACTATGCATGAATTTTATTGCAGAATTACTCGCTCGCATTTTAAATCATTTTAAATTAATGATACTTTAAATGCTTATAAATGTTTTAATAAATTTAAAAGTTTATCATACGCTAGGGTAAGCTTAATTTGTGATTACAAAATGGAAGTTAGAAGTGGTTGGTTACTTGCTTGCTTATTAAGCTCTTCCCTTATCGTGCTACAAAGGTATGAATTTAGGTTAGTTGTAGCGTATTTTTGCAAATGCGCAGTTTTATTGAAATGACTGAAATTATACAATTTAATTTATGTACATATAAATTTATATAGTAAAATAAAGAGAAATTAGATATAAAAAAGCTAGCAATAATATATTTAAATTTTATTTTTATTATTGAAAAGTTTCACATTCATCATCACTCATACGACGTGCAGTACCAAGCAAGGCATGCAGATTATTTGTAATTATCTACATAAACAACACAATAAACTGCAAGAGAAAACTTTTGGAAAAACGTAAGGGTATAAAATGTAAAAATCATTGTTATTTTTGACCTATAAAAAATATTAGTTCCTAATTTTAATTTTGCTAAAGAAATCTCCACTAAGCTTAAATCCAAATTTTTAGTCCACACAAGCATTCTGTTTCAAAGGAAAATTTTGTCATAAACTAATTTTTACGTTACCTAATGAAAGCATAAAAGTTGTTTTCAAAATATTGTTAAGTTGGAGTGGCTGTCGTGAGACACACTTAGGCCTGAACGGCCCATTGTGATACCAATTCTTATACTAGACACTGCTATTTTTTTGGCCGTTCAAATCAAGACTTCAACCTACTATTCATATCTAAATTGTTATTTAAATATGCCACTAAAAAGGATTGTTTGCGTGATATGAATTATTTGCCATCAGTCATTGCTATTTCATTGACCGGCACTGTAAATGAAAACTACTGAGCAAATAAAAAAATTTTGCAATTTACCCCGGCAAGGCATAAAAATGTGTCCGGATGCATGCCCAAAATCATAATATTTCCATACAAATGCACTGGAATGTAAAAGGGTATGGCCACACTCATGTGTGACGAATGTGATGTATAAACCAAAATATCCTTATAGCTATTCTTGTATTAAGTTTTTTATACAGATATGTGCATGAATCGAAAGTAAATGAAATGTTGGTAAGCTATCTGGCATTTTAAGTTACTAGTGCAATTGGAAAAATTTTTAAATTGGAACTAAATTCGACTCATGTGGGTCATTGAGGATCAACAAATTTCGCAATTTTCTCGCAATGAAAGTTTAAAATTTCAGTCGCTGACATTAATGGAACTGAAATTACTGTGAGTGAAATCACTGGGACTGAAATCACTGGGACAGAAATTATTGTTACTGAAATCACTATGAGTGAAATCACTGTAACTAAAATCGTTGTTCTTGAAATCACTTCGAATGAAATCACTGTGACTGAAATCACTATGACTAAAATCATTGTTATTGAAATCACTTCGAATGAAATCACTGTGACTGAAATCACTGTGACTGAAATCACTGTGACTGAAATCACTGTGACTGAAATCACTGTGACTGAAATCACTATTTCTAAGCTATATAGAAAATATAGTGTTAATGTTAAAATTTTGCATTGTTGCATGTTTACATTGTTGTCATGGTTACATAATTCGCAGAAATTTCTAATTTCATGAAAATATTCTTTTCCTAAGCTAATGCTCGAAAAACTTTTCAATTTAATTATATTTACTACTGAAAGTTAAATATCACAATGAGAAATAACAGTGATTGAATCACAGTGATATTTGAATTCTGCTAAATTTGGTAGGCCAACGTTTTCTTTTAAAATCTCAAGTAAAAAAAACTCACAGTAACTGAAGTCATTAAAACACAAGTTGATTTTGATTGAAATCAAATTGAGTCGTAGCTAATTCTATTTCATAGAAAATATTCTTTTGAAGAACTAACTCTGCAAAAATATTTAATTTGACTAGCCACTGAGAGTTATAGGACACAGTTAAATATCACTACGGCTGAAATCACTGTTAGAAATATCAGTTATCGAATCAAAGCGATATCTAAACTCTGCTAAATTTACCAAACCAAAGTTTTCCTTCAAAATCTCAAGTAACAAATAAAAATCACTGTGACTGAAGTCACTGTTAAAAATCACTGTTTTTAAAATCAGAGCAGTTTGCAGCCAATTTTCAGCCTATTTAAAATGTCACAGTCCCTCAATAAATACTTCTTGACGTTTTTCCAACCACTTTCAACTTAATACAATCGAAAACACGAAATATAGAAAATAACAGTTCAATATAAAATTTCTGTTATTTTTTTGTTTTTTTATTTTATTAGCATTATTTTATTTGAGTTATAATTAAAAGGGACAATATAAACAAAATATCAGTTTAAAATCACTGTGACTGAAATCGCAGTGTCATTTCTAGCCTTTAGTTTAGGTTATACGTATATGTTTCTTTGAAATACATTGAAAGTTTTAAGTTATTTTCAATTCAACACACAATTAAAACTTTCGGCAACATTAAGTATCAGGATTCAAAACTCACATAAAATAAATTCAAAAGCTAGAGAAAGCTTTTTCAACAGTCACTAAATTGAGCTGCTTTCAAATTATGCACCAATTGCAAGCAATTGAGCACTTTTTCATATGCAATGAAAGCAGCATAGAAGAGCTACAGCAGGTAACATATAACATCTACAGCAGTCAAATCAACTGATTGACCAAATGTTGTCTGATATACATTTACTGTAGGCTCTTTCAATAATAAAAAAAAAAAACGGAGATTTATATGCAAGTTCGAATGAAATTTAAATACACCAAGTTCTGTGTGCATTAAAATTCTCTGTAGATGAGTGCTGAATTTTGCATATTGCCTTCATGTTGTTCTATTGCGCACCTTCATAAGCAATTATTTTTTTTTTTTGATGATATGTGATTTAATGGCTCTCTGAATATTTCAAAATGAACTTGAAATTTTCGGCCTTGCCTTCAAATAATCTCAAATTACTACTTGCGATTTTATTTTTGAAAGAAAATGAGCATAAAGTTTAAATTTTTTTTATTTTTTTTAATTTTCTTTTTTATTTATTTTATTAGCGTTGTTTTATTTGAGTTATAATTAAAAGGGAGAATGTAAACAAAATATTCGTCTACCCGTTCGAAGGTAAAAAAGCGCACACTTGACATATTTCATTGCACTCTTTCACTAATAAACTCATTTACATACACTTAAAATCGCAACATGCCGCAGTCACTGAGCACAAAGTACTCGAACAAATAAGTGTTTCACACTTGTAATCCCTAAAAGTATGCAAAGCATTTAATATGCTTTTGACCAATCATTTTAATTGCATGCAAATTAACTCAATTACAAATTAAATGATTTTCCACGCCCACCTCCCACAGACACAAGCAACTACGTGCAGCCAAAAAAAAGGAAAGCATGAATGAGTATAAAAGGGAAATAAATAAATAAAATGAAATGAAGAAGAAGAAGAAAAAAAAAGAGAGAACAAAAGAAGAGAAATTTTTGTATTGTACACCAATTTACAAATACTCGTGTACATGAGAAGCAATTAAAGTGAAATGATTTTAATGGGCGTGTCATTGACAATTTCATAATTGACCACTTCAAGTGGTAGTGGTGCTGGTGCTATGTACGTAATAAGAGTGTGTGTGTGTGTGTGTGTATGTTTGTGCAAAAGATGAGTATGGTAATGATGATTGTGGTGATGATGATGATGAAAACAATTTCAATATTGGCTAATATAGGCCAATATCTGTAATTTGAGGTGGAGGCGAATGTATACAAGCCTGACAAGAAAGAAAATTGTTTGAATTTAATTGACTTGAAATTAAAATTGTACAATTCCAAAAAGGAAGGAACGCCGCAGCCATCAAAAAATTTTACTCAAATAAACACTAACTTTAATTGTAGATATGGAACGCAAAACCCATTACAAAAATTTTAATCGTTGCCTATAACCATAAAATATTAATTGAATTTTTTTCATTCCAACTTAAATGACTGGGTGTTTCAAAAGGTGTGGCTAAAAGCAAAAAAATTCAATTTTAATTAAAATCATAATCCAAATTTTATAGATTGTAAATGAAATGCCATTAAAAGTGTTATTATTATTATTATTTTTTCTTTGATTAACAAAATATGTTTCATTTCGTATTTACTTCTTTTTTGTTATTTTTTTTTTTTTTTGTTTTGATACATAAAATTTAATTGCTATCATTCAAAAGTAATGAAGCTTTTCATTAAATTACTATTTTATTAACCCATTCAGTACACATAAACACACACACACACACATACATAAATACATACATACGTAGTAAATTGCCAAAAGCATAAAATCATAATGATAATATTCGTTCATTTTATTTTAGTTTTTTTTTTTTTTAAGGAATATTATCACAAATTACATTTTATATTCTTATACTTCATAGGACATTAAACAGAAGCAGCGAGCGCAGCATTACTAACTAAACACACATCCGCACACAACATACACAGGCACTAACCACTGTAATGAATACACGTTGGCCAAGAAGAAAGTTTTGCATGAGAGTAAAAGAAATAATAAACCAGTAAAATTTGAAGAGCAAAAAAAGTATATGAGAATTGAAAGAAAACTGCTTTACAGTAGCACAAAAATGAAAAGAAAATCAAATGTAATTTATGAGGATGTCAGAGCTAAGGCTTTAGTTTCTGGGAACTTAGCAGGAACAAAAATCTGACTGTTAGTAAATGAAAGGAAAAATTTTGACTTTTTTACAGTATAAAGAGAAGATATGACTCGATTGACGGACTGCCATGGAAGATCAATGACTTGCATTCTTATTCTTAAATTTACATATAACAAATTTTTAAAATTTTTAATTACAATTATCAATACATTTTAGACTTTTGAATAGATAAGTGCTTACTTTTCACTTATGTAGAAGAATAAATTCTGTAGTATACTTTTAGGCAAAACTCTTGGCTGAATTTCCCTTGAGACAATTAAAAATAAACAAATTTCTGGCAAATATGAAGAGTTAAAAGATAAACTGAAAATACCTGCTATAAAGTACTACTATATTTTCTCATGACACCAAAATACAATCCTCTAAAATTTTCATTTGGGTTGAGAAGATTAAACATAAGTAGGTAAATTCACAAAAGCTCATTTACAAGAATAGATAAATATTTATATGTAATTTTAGCAAGAATCGGTAACAGAACTCTAAATTTGTCAACGGCTTATCTCCGACCTTAAAAAACAGACGTATTTAAGCATTGAGAATACAAAGAAATTTGTATATTTTATTCTGATGACTAACAGAATTTTTGAATAGGGATCGTGGATCATCATACTAGATGGAAATGTAATAAAATAAAGTTCCTTCTTTTTTTAAGGACTGAAGTCGCTGTATCTATCTACTGAAGACTTTGCAAAGGAGAAGAAGAAAATCTCCTCTGCGGTTGTCCCAATCTTCAGATCCGTTGACTCCGTTTCTTAAGAGACATACTGTTTGGGAAAACTGAAGGGCCAAGCGAAAATTTGTCAAAAGAACTTGTAAGATTCATCAGGAGTAATAAGTGATTTTAGAATTGATAGTTTTTTGAGGAGATCTTTTTAATGATCAATTTTTTGCGATCATGAACGCTCAGTGTTTCAGAGCACTTTCCTTTCACCTAACATAGTTCCTTCTAATACATAAAAGGTTGTTTATGAAAAATATACAAATATGCTAATTTTTAATGCAATAATTCTGTAGGTTTGAGTATTGTGACTTTCGTCTGGTTCTGTCGCTTGTCTTGATTTTGGTATTGATCCTGATATTGAGCCTATCGTTGATTCTAGATTCAGCACTGACTCTGATTCTAATCTGGTCATTTTGCTTTGGGCTCTTGAATCTTTGCAGTTGGCTTTGGTATTAAACTTTAGCTCCTGCTCTGGGCTTTTTGCTTACAATTCTTGTTTCTTCTGTATGGCTTTTTGCATTTGGGTAAGTGTTTTTAATTTTTTCTTTGTCACTTGGTACTTTGTTGCTGGTTTAAACTCTTGATCCTTTATAGGTTTTTTATTCTCGATTTTTGGTTTTCGGTTTTTGATTCATAATTTTTGGTGCTTGGTAATTGGTAAGTGGTAATTGGTAATTGGTAATTGGTAATTGGTAATTGGTAATTGGTAATTGATAATTGGTAATTGGTAATTGGTAACTGGTAATTAGTAATTGGTAACTGATAATTGGTAATTGGTAATTGGTAAAGGGAACTTGGTACTTAGTTCTAAATTCCTTATTCTCGGTTGTTAACTGTTGCCTTTTTGTTTCTGATTTTCTGTTTCTGTTTCTCCGTTTTCGGTTCTCCTCTCTTAGTTCGAAGTTCTTGCATTACGGTTGCTGCTTCTTTAATCTTCATTCTGAGTTCTAAGTTCACGATGTTTGTTTCTTGTTTCTGAGTCTCTTGTTTCACTTTCATTTAGGCTTCGCATCCAGCTTTACTGCTGTGTCTAAGTTTGGTCTTAGCTATAATTATTTATTAAGAATCTGAAACTGAATTTGGCTCTGACTCTGTCTGACTTTTGTCTTAGTTACAACTGCTTATTTAGACTCCAGATTTGGGTATGGATGTCCAGATTTGGGTATGGATGTTTATTTTGGCTTTCGATCTGGTTCAAGCTCTGAGTCTAATTCTAACCCTAAATATGAATTTGACTCTGATTTGTTCTTGACTCTGGTTCGGGAACTTTTTATGTTTCTGGATTGATACATGTTCCTAAATTTAGCTGTGACTCTGTCACAGACAAACAGATTCAAACTCTGACTTGAAAACTGTTCCCAAATTTGGTCCTGCCTTTGGCTCTTACTTGAAAACTGAAATAATCTGAATCTGATCAAGAACCTGACTCAAAATCCAACCTTTGTTCCAATCTGGCTAAGAATTTCACTCTTACTTTAATTTTGATTTCGAGTCTGGCTTTGGTTTTGAACCTGTCTCATATTTGAAGCCTGACTTTGAATCTGACTATGAACTTGTCTTTAGTTCTAAACCTGACTCTGAACCTGACTTTGTGTCTGGCTTTGGCTCAACACTGTGAATCAGATTTTGGCTCTAACTCTAATATGGTTTTGGCTTTGGTTCTGAGTCTGACTTTGGATCTCGCTCTAAATCTAATTTCATTTTTGTCTGACTTTGACTCTGATTCAAACTCTGACTTAAACGAAGACATTGAATTTAAACTCTAAATTCAGCTGTAACTTGCAACCCAGCTGCAACTCACTGAGTGTAATTGCAGAACCAGACACTACTACTTGGTTACTCTATTTGTGGTGCTAATTGTTCGCTGAGCACAAAACAGATGACTTTCATTTCACATACATACCTATTTAAACTAAATTTGGCATACCAATTCTAATTTCTATAAATTTCTAGACCACTGTGCAATGTATGTATGTGTGTGTGCGTGGCTATAAAGTTAACTATAAAAATGCATCTTTTGTTGAGTTGAAATTAAGCAAACGAAAAGTTGAAAAAAGTAAGAAAAAGTAAATGCAAAGAAAACTGAAAAGTTAACTTAATGAAATTAGCATTTTGCTTACGAGAAGACCACAACTTTGTTTTTTGAATATTTTCCTTTTTCACTTGTTTTTTTTTTTTTTTTTTTTGTGTTAACCTGTGCTTGAAATGCATAATGATGCTTAAAAAAACAGAAGCAGCAGTTTTGCTATACTATTGTACCCTCCTCCCTTCTCTTCTTATTTTGTGTCTTTATTGGTTTTACTATTAATTTTTTGTACTACTATTTTTTTTCTTTTCGCTTCTTTTGAGCTGCAGACACTTAAAATTCTGGTCATTATCCTTTGGAGACATTTTTCTAGTTTTTCTATTTTCTCCGTTTTTTTTTCTCTTTTTTTTATACCTACTTTTTATATTTTTTTATTTTATTTTTTTTTTTGATTATGTATTTGTGCTTAACCAACACATGTACACATGTCGAATGAATGTTTATGTGTTTGTGTTTCAGATGAAATCTATTTTACATTTCCACATCATTTGTTTTCGTAACATCAGCAGAAGGGGACGAGTTGGGCGGACAGACATAGAAACAAACAGACATAAAAGCAAAAACAGATGTTTCTTCATTGACCAGTGAGCAGCAGCCAGCGTCTTATTTTCTTTTTAACCTTTTTTTTTTGGAATTTTTCACTTTTTTTACATTCACTCATTCATTTGTAAGTTTTCGTTTCTGTGTGTTTTATATATTTTTCTTTTTTTTTAAAAGTGTGCTCTGGCTGAACTTTGTTGCTGACGACTGCTGTTGCTAGCTGCTGCAAGAGCAAAACTTCAAGGTGGGTGTGGCATTTAATGATTATGTACACAAATGTTCAATGTCTTCGTTTGCATTTCAACAGCTTCTCCGTTTAGCTCTTCTTTCTTACTTCATCTTTCTTTCTCCACTTTTTCCTTTTTTTTCGGTTTCTCTTTTTTGTTTGTTTTTTTTATGTCTTGGTTTGATCCTGTTTTGGTTCAACTTGGGTTCCTTTGTTGACATTCGTTATGGCACATCATTTTTGATGATGCTCATAATGACATTTGATGATGTTATTTTTCTTTTGTCATTTAGTTTATATTTGTATATATTTGGTGGGGGTGTGGCATGTGGAACAGCGCACTGAAAGTGGTAGTGGTAGTAAGGTTTAGTTATATGACATGCATGAGAAATTTTTGGAAAAATGATAAAGCAATTTAAATAAAAAAAAAAGAAAAGAAAGAATGAATTTTTTATAAGAACGGAAACAGGAATTTAATTTTAAAGTAAAAGGAAGCAATCCAAATGCTGCATTGTCATTTTTGTTTTTTTGGGTTTTTCTGGGTAAGCAGGTATTCATTCATTGTTTATTAATTTGAAATTTATCTAAAATTCTTAAAGTACATACATTTTCACAGAAAATTAGAGAGGGCTGTTTTGACCTAAGCGTGTCCCTGGACAGCCACTTAACCTAATCTAACCTAGAGGTGTCCTAATCTTTAACATCCAGCATTTGAGTTAGTTTTAGAGTAAGCAGCAGGTACATTTGATTTTTCTTTCATATATTTAGCACCCACTGAAGTTCACTCCATTGAATTGAACATCTCTTTACTCTCCGACCAAAAAATTTGTGTGGATCAACAATTTTCTTAATGCCGGACTCAACCTATTTTCTTGTATTAATTATAAGCAACTAAAGTTATTGCATTGCCACATTATTCTTTCCCACCGAAGTGCTTTGAAATCAGAAAAATCCACTAGTGACCAAATGTTCATACTCCAGTCAATTCTTGAGAAAGCGTGTGGGTTTAATTCAACATAAAACATATTTTTATTGACTTGAAGCCAGAAAGTGATTACATTAAATTATCCAAGCTTCTCTGGAGGTTTATGATCACCCTCGGTATACCGTAAAAGCTCATGAACATAAGTAAAGTGACTCTTGCCAAATCATACTACGCTGTTAGATTATTTAATGAGATCACTGAACCTTTTGTAATCTACTACAGCTGTAATGTTGACAGCGTTAGGAAAGCTCTTGCCAGACTTCGAAAAACTGTGGTCAGCTTTTTCGACAACATCCGGCCCATTCTTGGATGCATTGCTCAACTTATCATCCTTTGATATTTTTGATAAAGGAGAGGCTGTCAACGCCATCATCTGTAGGCTTAAATACAATGAGCAATGATATGACATTAGAAAAGGTAGTTGGCTTCCATCAAAACCTTTTCGCGTGGGCTGAGATAGAAATCAATAGATCAAGTTGTATCTTGTCTAAAAATCTCATATTTAACATAAAGTAAAATGTAAATTTATTATTATTACTATTAACTTATGTAAAATGTTTTTCATTACTCAACATTTAATGTATGTCTTTATTTTAATATATCTAATTTTATTAAATAATATTATACCCAAGCTCTAAATATTTTTACACACTAAAAAAAAAAAAAACAAAAAAATCAACAACAAAAAATCACGATATCTTTCTAAACCTTCATAGAAAAAAGTAACAGAAAATTTCTTTATCTTTAAAAAAAATCTAATTCAAGTGTGCATAATTTAATCAGGAGATAAAAGCTGTGATAGAGAAAAGAAAAAAGCAAGAAACCAACGAAAAAAATAATAAAGTAAGCAAGCGTAAAAAGTTAATAAACTTGCATAATAATATTTTCAAAAGTCTACTTTTAGGGGCAGCACACTTCAAACACACCCACACACTGACTAACGACATCTACAAATAAGAAAGAAAAGAAGAAGACATCAAATGTTAAACAAATAAAGATAGCAACAAAAAAAAATCTACTCATACAACAAATGCAGAAGTGAACTAGAGAGTGAGTGAGAGAGAAAGTGTGTTGAGAGAAATTTTGTTGAAAAGGAGTATATTAAAAGGAGTGTAAGTATGTGTGCGTGCTTGTGTGTGAATCATGGCAATTCCCTTGCTAATACTTTATTTTCTGTGTATTATGTATGTGTATGTGAGTGTTTGATTTACCGGCACACAAATAATCGGATAAATGATAAGGGATTATAAAAGTGTTTGGTTCTTGTATAGCCACAATACAAAAGACTGAAGTGTTAAGGAAAAAAAAACTTGATCTAGAAAAAAAGTTAGTATCAAAGGGCATGAACGTACGCAAAGAGAAGTGGCAGGGAAATTACTATCGTAAAGGAGAAAGACAGAGAGAGAGAGAGACAAAAAGAATGCATATATGTATTCTGTTATTATTGTTCAGGTTGTTGTTGAGGTTTGGTGCATAACAATTTTCGTGAATATCTCAGGTAGCACAGGCATATATCGCAGATGTCGTTGAATTATAGATGCTAATAAGGAGCATAGTAAGCAAATGGAAGCTTTTTAATCAAAAACTGCTTCCTGAAATGATAAATAAATATTACCACAACTATTAGGATTTTATTTAAGACATTGAAATATAGGTAAATTTATAGTTAAAGCTTGTTTCAATGCCCTTTTTATGTAACAAATTGCAAATTAAAAATTTAAGACGTTAGAAATTAAAACTCTGGTTCTAAATTTTGTATATACCCAATGATTAAAACCGTTCTCAAAAATGCCAAAAAGAAAGAAGCCCAAAATACAGAGAGAAATAATTAAATAGAGTAGAAAATAAAGTAAAACTGCATTATTATTTTATTTAATGCTTTTTTGTGATTAGAGCCCATTACACGACGAGGCAAAATTAAAAGGAATGAGCTGATTTCGATGAAATTTCGTATGCTAGTAAACTTTGGGTCGTTAAAATAAAATCTGAAGCCAGTTTTTGGTTGATCTGTTTTGACATCTCCACAATTTAGACTTAGTAAATTTCACAATTTTCATCATATTTGACAAGTTATAGTGGAATGGAATAGACGGTCTGATCTTCAAGAAATGTTTTTTATTTACTTATGTTGATATTGGACTTTTCAGGAGGTTTAACAATTTCTGTTTAAATCCTTTAATGTTGAAATGAAAGTGATATTAATGAATGTAGATTTGGACTTTTTACATTTTTATTTATTTTTCAGCATGATTACTTTTAGGGTTTGTTTCTAGCCTTCTTAGCTTAACCTAACCTAACCTAACCTAACCTAACCTAACCTAACCTAACCTAACCTAACCTAACCTAACCTAACCTAACCTAACCTAACCTAACCTAACCTAACCTAACCTAACCTAACCTAACCTAACCTAACCTAACCTAACCTAACCTAACCTAACCTAACCTCTGCCCACGCTTCAACAGCATCAGGGAGGAACTAGAGAGAGCTTTTGGGGAACCCCCCACGGTAGCCAACTTGACAGCACAGATGTGCCAAACGATAGAGAAGTGGAATGCAGTATGCAAGATGGCGAAGAGCATTCTGACATTATTAAGGAATGCTGAATCTGAACGTAAAGCCGAGCGTGCGCAACGAAATATCGCAAATACAGAAGACGACGAGGATGGGTAATGAACAATAAACAATTATTGACACAACACAAATAGATCCAAAGAACAGAATCAACAAACGAGTAACAGCATAAAGCTGAACCAGCCCTGCGAAGTAATACCAACTGGTAGTCCCGCGGGGAGAGTGGTAGGAGAGGAAGTAGGTGGTTTTAGTCGGTAGGAATCCGACATAACCGTAGAACTGGAGTTCTACGGTATCTATGAAGATTTCCACCTGCCAACGTACAAAAAAAAAAAAAAAAAAAACCTAACCTAACCTAACCTAACCTAGTTTCAAACATTGTTGCCCAACCTAGACTTTAGTGGCAAAAAAGGCTTGAAAAAAGCTATTCAGTTATCGCGGTCTGTTCTTTTTTGCACATACAAAATTTCAATACAGAAACTTTTACATACATACTAATATATGTATATGCATTTTTTTCAGTAGCCTGTTTGCAAAAATTTGTAGGTAATGTATTTTCTATGTGCCAAAAGATGCTGTAGTATGGTCATATTTTTTTATCAAAAATATTTCTATATTTAAGTATATAAATATCTAGTTGTATTGGTATTTTGCAATATATTGGTACAAAAAAAAAAAAAAATAATTCAAAAAAACCCAAAAAAAAACCAAACAAGAATAAAAAAGATAAGTACCTAAGATTTCACACATCTTATATTTTTTCTATTCAATGAATTGAATAGAATATAATAATAAGTAAAACATTTTCCGTTTTTGTTGTTTCTGTAATATTACAAAGATTCGACAGTATTATTTTTTTTTTCGCTCGGCATGTGTTGTTTCCATCTTTCACACAATACTTAGGCACCATAAACGTTCATCAATAAATAATCAGATTTACTTCAATGCTTCTGTTTTTATGGATGAATTCGTGTGGTCAGTCAAGAGAATGAGAAAGAGAGGGAGAGATACTGACATTTTTCCTACCATTTTGGTTAGACTGGCATTAACACTATACACAAGAGAAACGCATACATACACAAACATATACTTAAGCCATATATCAAAAAATAAGTGTTGAGTTTGAGTTTATGGGAGAGTTTGAATATGAGTTTGAGTGAGTGAATATTGTCTGGCTATTGTGGTTGTAACTAAGTATGTGCATATTAGATTATTGTTGTTGTAACTATAATTATGGTAATTTTAGCAGAAAGGCGTTTTCATTTCACTTTTTTGTTGTTGCAAATATTGATATTTATATATGTAAGTAGATATAAATGAGTTCGTAGGGACAAAAAGGCAACCAGAATAACTCAAGTTGTGTATATAAAAAAAAATCATATATTTTTTCATAATAAATTACAAGCTTTTGTAAAATTTGAATTTTAAATCTCCTATTGCTCATAGATTCTTTAAAAATATTACTATATTTTTTGAATAATTTTATTCAGAACTAATAAAATCTAAATTATTAAACACTTAATAAAAATCTACACTTATTCTGTTTTTCGTTTTTGCAGCAGGTATGTAAATACATACATATGTACACATGTATATCAATGTTCTAAGCTTCAACATTTCCTGCTTTCTTTTCTTCTTATCAATAGAATCTCTTTACTTTTTTCTTTTTTGTTGTCTTCATTTTTTCGGGTCTAATAATATTCATATGCATTTGAAGCACTCAGTTATAACTATGTAGTATATACATATAAGTGCGTATCTATTTGTTTGTTGGCAAAATTATATTGTTGTTGTTGTTATTTTTCCTTTAACTAGAATCGCAAAAGAAAAGCTTATCAAAAAAAAAAAAAAAAAAAGAAAACCCTGTAGCAGTAAAATTGTTGATGTTAATCTTTACAGTGTGAAAATGTTTTTGTTGGATGATTATTTTTTTCTCTTTCTTTTTTCTTTGCATAGTGTTTCTGTGATAAATGATGCGTGTAATTGTACTAGTTCGCAACAACACTTTTATAAAGGATGAGGACCGGTCATTTGGTCAAGAGCTGAGCTGTTTACAATTTCGTTTTGTCAACAGGAAAGTGATATGCTGAGATGAAATAGCAGAAGATAGTATGAAAATCTTAAGTGGTTTGTTCCAATGATTAAATATTTAAAGTCTTAAATTTAATGCATATTTTCACAAAAATTTTCTGTGTAGCTATTTATAGTATTTGTTTTTTGGCTTGGTGACACTTTCAAAAGTCACCATTTTTAGTGAACTGAGAAAATTAAATAAGTTTTACTTATATGGTGAAAAATTTCCTTAATCTGTTTAGTGGTTTTTTGCAAACACGTAGAGTAAATCATTAAATCAAATAATTTTTAGCTGCCATAATTGCAAGGACCCGAGCGAAAAAGAAAACCTTACTCACTTTCATATTCAGATCAAAAACATATCAATATTCAGACAAAAATTAAACCAAAAATTATGTCAAAAATTAAATCTCAAGTTCAGACCCAATATTCAAACAAAAATTTACCAAAGTTCAGACCTAATCTGAACTAAAATTTTAACAAGAATTCAGATTAAAATTCAAACTAAAAACAGATAGAAATTCATATAAAACTCAGACTAAAAATCAAGCTAAAAGTGGACCAAAATTCAGACCCAGTTCGTACTAAATTTCAAACTAAGTTTAAAATAAGAACTTACCAAAACTCAGACCAAACCTCAAAATAAAAATAGGTTAAAATTCAAAAAAAAGTTCAGAATAAATTCAGATTAAATTTCAAACAAAAAATAAATCGAAATTCAGATAAAACCCAAAATTTTAGCTAGAAGTAGACCAAAATTCAAACTTAATCCGGACTAAAATTTTAACTAAAACTCAAACTAAATTTGGACAATAAATTCAAAATCAAAATAAACCAAAATTTAGATCAAAACCCAAGCTAAAAAATAGTTGAAATTCAGAATAAATTCAGACTAAAATTCAAACTAAAAATAGGCCAAACTTTAAATAGATGAAATTTCACACCTAAACTCAAGAAAGAAATAGATCAAATTTAAAAAAATCAGTCAAAATTTAAACTAAAAATATTCCGAAATTCAGACAAAATGCAGAGCAAATCTCAAAAAGCCGACAACTCAAACTCCAAATAGATTGCAATTGAAAAGAAATTCAGATTCAAATCTCAGATCCAATTTAGACCAAAAATCTGTGAAAAAATTCAAAATAAATCAAAATTTAGAAAATTCAGGCAAAATTCGAATTAAAAATAAACCAAAATTTAGAAATTCTAAAGAAACCCAAAATTTAGAAAATTAAGAGAAACTAAAAATAGACCAAAATTTAGAAAATTCAGACCAAAATTCAAATTAAGAATAACCCAAAATTTAAAATATTCTTACAAAATTGAAATTTAAAAGCAGACAAAAATAAGTTAGGTCTTAGAATAAATTAGACCAAAATTCACCCCTCGCATATATCATTAAGTTGAGGAGTGTTTTGCATCAGGAGGGGAGAGGGTCGCTTGGCGAAGACTTCAGCTGTCCATTGAGTTTGCAGTTTATCGACATCCAGATTTCACTGTGTACGTATCCATACGAAATTTGCTCCACAGAGACACGTGCGGATCTCGGCTACAATCAAGTAGTGGTCAGAGTCGATGTTTGCACCACGTATCGTGCGTATTTCTAGTAGACTGGAAGCGTGCCTTCCGTTTTTTTGATTCACTTGACGATATTCATAGGCGAATGGGAGTTTATTTCCAAACCGACTAATGCGTCCATCTTCCTCTTTTGGCCCACAAAGTACCTTTAATTTATTTTCAAGTTTAATAAAAAATAAATAGAACTTTTTCTCTTTTTTACAGATTTTACTTGAAATTTTAAGACAGCAAGAGGAAAAGCTTGCAAATACAAGTATTTATTTTGCTTTCATTTAAACTTAAATCTTAATAAGTTTTAATAAGTTTAAATTTTACTACAAGATTTAAGCATTAGCATAAAACTTTCTTAACTCGGCAATAAAATCATCACTAAATTAGAATGCAGTTTGAAACACTCGAAGGTGAATGAGTCAAGAATGCGATAATAATTGTATAAAGATACTTGAATGAATGCGCTTAGAAGAGAACACACAAAAAACATTTATATTGCGTTGTATTATTTCTAAGTTGCAATACTCGTACGTTATCTCACATACACACACATGCAGAGGGAGAGAAGAAGACACATGCATACATAACTAGGAAGGAAAACAGAAAAATGAGAGAAAAAAAAAACAAAAAAGATTTAACTCATTTTCAATGTTTCTTAGCTGCTTGCTTGCCAGCTGTGTGCGCGCTTTCAGAAATTTTATGACTATACATATACAAGTACAAAAACAAATATACAGATATACTATATGTACATGTATATTCATGTAGGTTCATGTGAACGCGCTAAAGTACAACAGCACAACGTTACGTATGAGTAATATTTAACTTCATATACAAGATACATATAGCGAGCAATTGCAGTTTGCCGATGTATTGCTTTGAATCGTGTAGTTGAATGAAAAAATATACTGCGTTTAACTGGGTTTATACGTGCTTGTGTATGTGTGTGTGTGTGTGTGTGTGTCTATACATGGAAGCGTTTAAATTAAGTATGTAAGATGTCTGTGTGTTTTTACTTTCGCGTATCATCATCGATTTATGCTTTACTAAAGTATAGCAATATTTTTCTGTTTCATTTTTCTTCTTTTTTTTTTAATTTTTATGCATATTCTTTATACATATAGCAAAACGAAAACGCTGAGATATTTGAGTATGTTTATATGTATGAGTATGTGTTTTTATGTATGAAATGTATAGCTCTGCTTTTGACACATACCCACACTCTTCATATAAAAAAAAGGAACACAATTTGTTTTTTTTTTAATACCTTCAAAAGCATAACATAGTAGCAATTTATATCAAAATTTAAAAACAAAAAAGAACGTGTGAGATTCGCTTTACAAACATGTAGTATCTAGCATAATCCCATGAGTAGCTCAAAGAAAAAAGATTAAAAGAAAATCTTGGTTGTTATAAAGAAAAAAAAAATTTACATAAAAGCAGAATATTCAGAAAAAAGAAAAATTTCTTCTTGTTTTTTTCTTCATTAAAAACTCTAAACTTTAAAGCTTTAAATTCTTGAATTTATGCAGATCCATTTACTTAAATCAATTTGAAAACTTTGAATATTGAAATTTCTCAATCAAATTTTCATTCAAAAATTTCATTCAAAATTTTCCTTCACAATTTATCTAAACTCAAATTTTCCTATAGGTAGTAGGTAGGTACCTATTCAATCTTATTTGTCATGCCTCATTGTTATGTACCAATGTACAGTGGATTATCTGCTAGGCATGTATATACCGAACTTCATTGTTTATGCTTCTTCACTCCACCACTAACCAATTCCTCAGTAAGCTTAACAAGAGCACCTTAACCAACACACTATAGTTCGTTTCTTTATATATGTATGTACACAAGTATTTAGTAATAGAAAATTCATGCAGACATATGCTAAATATTTACAATTGAATTTCTAGTGTGCAGCATTGACTGTCTCGGTTTTCTTCATTGCATTTTCCCCACTGCATTTTCCTTACAGCTTTAGTCTTACGCATACAGTTTTATCGCATTTGGTTAATAGAGTTGTGCGTCTAGTTGAGAGTGTATGTATGTATGTGTTTAGCTTGCATTTAAGTGCATAAAACCGTACACTTGCTAAATATTTGCACCTGAAAGCCATTTGTAATTTCTACTTCAAATATATTGTACGCATGCATGTGTAGTGAAGAGTGTAGGCAATATACAACAATACAGTGATGGCTATCATAAAATGTTAGAGGCTTAGAGTTTTAGTGAGAGGAAGTTTGAGCTTAATGACAAATTATGAATTGATGTTATAAATAAATCGAAGATACCACTAATAAATCAAGATATAAGTTTTAATAACCAGTCTGTGTTTCTTTCGGCAGCATGACTAGCCTACGTCTGTCCTCGACTCTTGCTCATTATCCGAGTCATATTACATATGTTGCATTAGATTTGCCATCATCGGAGGTTTTCCAAAGACAAGGCCAATCTCGTTTCTTTCCACCATTCAAGCCAAACAGTACTAAAGCACGTGTCTCATGCTTTCACCCAGGTACTGTTGAAATTCACTATATCAGTTCAACAGCTGCATGGTATAATATTCCAGACTGTTGGGTTTTCCATTTTCCTAGTCCGATACCCAATCAGACACCCAGGTAGATACTCAATCGGACAGATACCCAGACAGGCAATCCGAAATCCAGTGGAACAATCGAAAGTTGCCCTAATCGGACAGCTAATCGAATACCCAGATGGACAATCGGACATCCAGTCGGACAACCGGACGGCGATCTAAACGCACATCCAGTCGCACAACCAAACGAAGACCCAGTTGAATAACTGGACGTTGACCTAATCAAACACCCAGTCGAAAACCCATTCGGATACCCAGACGCACAATCGGACACCCACTCAGACAAATGGACAGAGACCTAATCGGGTACCCAGTTAGATACCCAATTGGATACGCAGATGGACAATCGGCCATCCAGCCGAACAATCGGACGGAGATCTAAACGTATACTCAGTCGGACAACCGAACGTAGATCTAATCGGACACCCAGTTGGGTAACCGGACGATAACCTAATCGAACCCTCAGTTGGACATCTTTTTGGGTACCTAGATGGACAATCGGACATCTAGTGGGACAACCAGACAGAGACTGAATCGGATACACACACACACAATCGAATACTTAGTCCGACAATCGGATGGACACCTAACCGGATACCCAGGATACTTAATCGGACACCTAGCCTGACACTTAATCAGATACCCTGATGGACAATCGAACCCTCTGTCGGACAATTGGACGGAGACCTAACCGGAAACCCAGTCGGATACCCAGGTGTACAACCGAATGGAGACCTTAAAGCACACCCAGTCGGACAACCGAACGAAAACCTAATCGGACACCCAGATGGGCAACCGAACGTTGACCTAATCGGACACTCAGTCGGATAGACAGTTAGAGATCTAATCGGTCACACAGTCGGACTCCTAATCGGAAACTTAAACGGACAATCGGACACCCAGTTGGACAACCGAATGGAGACCTAAAAGCACACCCATTCGGACAACCGAACGTAGATCTAATCGGACACCCAGTTGAATAACCGGACATTAACCTAATCGGAAACCAAGTCGGACACCTAATAGGATACCCAGATGGGCGATCGGACACCTAGTCAGACAAATGGATGGAGACCTAATCGGATACCCATTCGGACAAACAGATGGAGACCTAGTTGAACACGCAGCCGGACACCTAATCGAATACCCAGACTATATCCTGTATCCAGTCTTTTCTATATCTTTTCGTGAGCATTTCTCCCATTGAGTTGCGAAACATTTAAACAAGTCGAAAGAAGTTGTACCAACTACTTACCACATATTACATGGAGTCTAGTACAAATCCTTGTTGTACGTTGCCAATCATCGAAAGTATGCTAATATAACGCAAACCTCCAGCGCTCGCATTATTTGCCCGATCAGAAGTGAAACCATTCTTAATGTCTTACGTTAACATTGCTTAATATCTCTTTATGCCGATACTTCTGTTGGTCGCATTTCATTATCGTCCTTATGGCGTCGACTGTAAAGCTGATTTTATTGAAGACAAACTATTGGGATTTCCTAATTATACAGTTTAAGAAAAAAGAAATTCTTACTACACCTGCAAACAAACATCTAAAATTTTTTTTTACATTGTATATTGAAAATGCAAAGCAAAGATAAAAGTCAAATAATGTATATATTTTTGTTTCCATCGCTGTATGTTTAGTGTCAATTTCAAAGCACCACTATTCATAGAGATACACACGTCTATGTATACTGAAAGCATTGAATACATACGTACAAATATAAGTCCATACATTACTATTCAAGCAATTTAGATAGCTGCATGGTCATAATAGTTTGATGTGGTATGCAAAAGTAAGGAAGGAAGCGTATGTTTATGTATTTAAGTCAGAAGGTGTTCGATTTCCCGTTAGACTTATAAAAACTAAGTGCAAAAAAAAAGCGAACAAAGCGTACTTAAAATTTGCAGTTCAAAACACACACGCTAATCCAAATGAATGCTTAAAAATCTAATACTCATGCATGATGCATGGGCGTCGAGGTGTGTGTGTGTGTGTGTGTGTATACAACCAACATAAAATGCACTACTTTTAGCTTAGATAGCTACGTAAATATGGAAGCACTTTTATTCATAAAGTAGGATAAGAGAAAATGGAAAAAATATTCGCATATTTTGCAAGCTTATTAACTTTTTAGTATAGCGAGAGTTTGAGGCATAAAAACCTCGTTTTCCCGAAAAATCTATTATTATCATTGTAGATGAATAAAAATAAATTTTTAAAGTCTACTACCCAATCTTTCGCTATATTCGGATGTAGATGAAGAAATTTGATTAATTTTTGTAACTATGAAAATATTTAACGAATTACATATATTAAAATTCATTATTTTCTGGTTAAATATGTTTATGAAAAATTATACTTCCCTTCACAAAATAATCAAAATATTAGTGAATATACTTTTTCACCTTCAAAAAATGCTTACTTGTAATGCTGCAACATGCCGTTTAGTATTCCTAGCAACCTGTATATAAACAAATCCACATTTCATTAGAAACATTTGTATTTCTCAGGTATGTTTCTTAACATTTTACCCAACATTCATTTGATTAGAAACATTTGCATATCTGAAGTATGTTTCTCAACATTTTACGCAGCATTCGTTTTATTAGAAACATTTGTATTCCTAAGGTATGTTTCTCAACATTATACCCAATATTCTTTGCAACATTTTTTATCGCATTCTTGCAACATTCCTAGCTAGTTGTGTATAAACAATTTTTATTTGTTACCTCGTTTTGGTGTTTCTAAACTTGATTGTGCAAGTTGTAGCATGTTTCTCAACATATGCTGCTATATTCAAATTGCTTTCAAATATTTAAAGTAGATTTTTATTAACTTTTGTGCATAATCAGTTGAAATCATCTTAACTACCATAGAATAGAATTGCTGGGATCTATTATTTGTTCAGCATTCTAATCTGAACATGACACTTTGAATATTGATGCAGGAATAAAAGAGAAGCGATTCAATTGATATTTTCAGCAAAATTGATTTAAAGTATGAATGACTGACTTTCATCTCAGGTGTTTCACCTTCTATTCTTCTACCTGGCGATGCCTGTATGGTTCCTGGTGATAAGTTCCCTTGACCTACCTGACTAAGTCGCAATAATGTATAAATATTAGGAAAATCATACGGCTGTTTAGGAACCCGCCACGATTCTTCATTTACATTCTATATAAGTGTCTAATATTTGAAAACGTTACCGAGAATTGCAAGGTTTTTGTTTTATGTTTTCAAGTATTTTCACTAAACAGAAATGATGAATGAAACTAACACATTTGCACTTTATACTTATGTACTAATGACGTTTCATTGCCCGTCTCTATATACATTGTTGTTGTGATGACTACAATTGTTCATTAACTTATTATATTATATATATTACTTCAAATAACGAAATTGACATGAGCTTAAGTCATGACTTTGAAAATTAACATCTTGATTTAATTTTCATAGTCTCCTAAAAACTATCAAACCTTGAACTGTTGAGTAGCAATGAAGTAAAAGTCAAACTATGAAATATGAACAACTAGATTTTAGTTTCATAGTCTCTAATAATAATAATATATAGTTAAAAAATTTAAATTTATGTGTTAAAACATTTATTTTGTCAAAGGATTAATCATTGTTCAAATACTTATATTGCTGCAGCATGTTCCTGCAACATTCATATCTTTGTATACATTTCGATTAATGCTCACATTCCGAAAATAAAAAGCTTTTGCGCGTATATTCTCTTTTTCTCTTATACCTTACTGACTCTCAATTAAATGCTCAGCAACATTTTACACTCATTTGTAGATTTCACTCTCTCGTTCTCTCTTTATCATTATCTAGCACAAAATACGAATAGTTGCTCTTGTGCTTCGTATAAAACGCAACAAGAAAAAACTACACGAACTACATATTCGTGTTCGTTTCATTATATTTCATTTTGTTTCATATTAATTTCATTTTGTTTCAATTTACTTTATTTTCGTTTCAATTCAATTACATTTCGTTTCAATTTACTTTGTCTCTTTGCTTTGTCATCCATTGCCTTTTACTTTTGCTCTTTTGCCTTGGCTCAATATCAAACTCTGTTAGTAAGTCAGTGGGTCAGTGAACGTTATTTGCCGGAAGCTCATAGCCACGGCTATAAACTCGTTGTCGTCGTTGTAGTCATAGTGCACAGCTTTGCTAGGCATACGCTCGTTGGCTCATTCACAATGTTTGGTGTTAAGGATATAAGGTTTTATTTTACTATCTTTTCTTTTCTTTTTCTATTTAATGAATGTAGTTGCATTGTTGATTTCATTAGATACTGGCAAAAATTATGTATAATGTGTTAGCGGAAGTGTTAGAGTATGAGCTTTTGAAATAAATTGATTAGTCTTTAGTTTATTAAGTTATTTATTTATAGGAGAAAATTATACTAATTTGTAAGTATGTATGCATATGCATTTAATGAGTTTTTATTATAATTTAATGAGTAGCTAAGGCAATCTATACCTAACTAATTAGCTTCATATGTGTTATGAATATTATCTATGTCTGCTGCTACTTCAGCTAATAAATATCTTAAAAAAATAATATATGTATTGCGAAATGGTATATTTTTCTTAGTCTCAAGTCAAGCTTTTTTTTTATTATTGACCTATATACTCAACTCTTGATTGATTGATTGAATGATTAAATGTTAATGTGGTTTATGGTTAGTCTAATATCAATCTCTTGATTTATTCAAAGTATCAACACGTCTGAATTAATATTTAATTAAACTTTACTATATTTTCAATCATGAAAAGTATGTTATTCCAAAAAGGATGTAGGTTTTTTGGGTTATTGGGAAGAAGAAAAAGGGAGAAGTGTCTGTGAAAGTTTGTTTTAAATTTGGAAAGGTTATAACAATCAGGAAAACTATGGGGTTATAAAAAAAGTATTTTCGGTTTTTTTGTCAATGTTTGAACAAAAATTTTCTTTATTAAAAATCGATTTTAAGCAAGTACACATTGGCCATTATTATCTATAATCTTTTGCTATTTTTCCGGTAGCTTCATAATTCCATCGGTGTAAAACTTCTGTGGTTTCTCGCCGAAATACTTGGCCAAGTGTTTTTCGGCGGCTCTTCTGCCGGCCAGTTTTTTTTTCATCAAGAGAGTTTTGCAAAGATCGAAACAAATGGAAGTCAGACGGTGTAATGTCTGGGCTATAAAACATCCCAGCCAAGCACAGTAAATTTTTGGCGGGTCATCAAAGATGTGTAGGGCCTGGCATTATCATGATAGAACACAACACCTTTTCTATTGGCCAATTCTGGTCGCTCTTTCTTGATTGCTTCATCTAAACGGCCGATTTGTGAGGAGTAGAGATCAGAATTGACTGTTTGGCCAGGTCGTAGCAGCTCATCATAGACGAATCATTTCCCATCCCACCATATACTCAACTTATCCATTGAAGTCGTTTGTGGAGGGTCACCGGCCTTTGACCATGATTTATTTCTTTTAATATTCTCGTATATAATCCATCTTCTAACGCCCGTAATGATTTGTTTCCAAAATGGTTCGATTTCGTTGCGTTTCAGCAGCGTTTCACTGATGATCAATCAAATTTCTTTATGATAATTCATGTGGCACCTAAACATCGAGCTTTTTTGAGTAGCCATCCTTTTTTAAATGATTCCAAACTGTCATTCGGTGGATGTTTAGTGCTTCTGCTATCTCCTCATAGCTTGCGTGTCGGTCTTGCTCCACCAGTTGCAAAATTTCATTGGCTTTTTCAGTAACTGACCGGCCAGAGCGAGGTGCATCTTTGACATTGAAATTTCGAGAACCGCGGAAATTTTTCGGAATGTTTTTATAATAAAAAAACATCACGTAACGTATTTCTTCAAAAATTTTACTCATTTTCAAATCAATGTAACTTTTTACACGAATGACAAACTACAAAACTGTCTTCGTAGCCTGAAATGTCATCTTTCTTACTTATTTTTACGATGTTCCAAGGATTAAAAAGAGCTGGAAAGCTGTCTCCTAATAGCTTTACCGATAGATATTGAATACGGTGCAGGAGCTCCAGATAGATACTCCATTTTGGGATGGATATAGATGGTGTAGATCAAGCGCAGATTAGTCGGTGTGAAGTATTTCTTACGACACATTAGATGGACATGCTCAGAACATCAAAAGTCACCAACTCTGTAATAACTCCATCACCCATAACAAGGTGGGTGATAGGGGGTGGTTAGAAAACTGGTTTGTGGGATAACAGACATATCCATAATTCCCCACTCGGAGATTGATTGGATATCATTATTGAATGAGTCATTCATGGTATGCCTTTTTCCCCAATGAGTTAGGGCATTTTGTACAGTTATATGAATGACAAACGGAGCTGTCATTCGCAAACGAGTAGATAAGGTTATTTACCACTGACAGAAAGTCATTGCTGTAGCTGAGGTAAAGGGTGTGGAGAGGACCGAACCCTGCGGCACTCCAGGATTAATGGCATGAGCCTCCGAAGTAGCACTATATATTACAACACGGATAGAGCGGTCACTCAGAAAACTCGAGATCCATCGAGTGAAGTTATTACCGTCCCCATGCGCAATCAGAATTAACACAAATGCTTGTTGCCACACTCAGTCAAATGCCTCGGAAATATCCAGAGCAAATCCTTTGGACACTATACGCTATGGACACTATGGTTCCAGTTCTTGGTGAGGATCGCCATGAGATCACCCATTGAAGAATTTCTACACAAAACGTATTGGCAATCATTAAGCAATTCATTTTGCTCCAGATATATAACCAAGTGAATGTTTAGTACGCGTTCGATTACCTTGTATAGCATTGAACATATTGCGATGAGGCGGTAATTCACAGAGTCAGTAGTATTGCCCTTCTTAGGAATGGGTTGGACGTTAGCAACTTCCCAACAAGGCGAGAATACACTAGCAGAGTTTGAAATGTTGAAAAGGTTGCGTAACGGTCGCGTAAGCGTTGAAGGGATACGTGAGCACTACCATCCAAGTAGTGGGGATATTATAGTCTTAAAGCCTCAATATTTGCTTGTCTGACAACCCATAAACAATTTACTATCGGGGGTACAATAGATCTCGAAGTACGTCACACTTTTTCTAAATCATTCAATCAATCAATCGCACTTTTCGCATAACTCAAGGACTCCAAATTTATACCAAATGGCAGTCCTTCACTTATAGATGCATAAAACAATGCAAAAATATTCCAATAACTTTTATCTGAATGCAAAATAAAAATTTTGTTTATTTTTTTTTTTTGTTTTAATGCCATTTAAAAATATTTCAATTTAATTTAAAAATACCATATTTAATTTTCGTTAAAAAACAATACTTCATTTTAATCTACAAACATTTAAAAAAAAGAATTCTTCCACAATTTTCATCTTCTTTCATAAAACTATAAAACAATGAAAATTCTTTTCCTATTATCACATCTACATTCATAGCTCATGTAATACAATTAAGCATATCATATACTAAATATAACAATATGAAACCTAACCTAACCACACAATATCTACCTATCTACAATATAAAATTTTTGTAGCCACAATCAAATTAAACAAAATATCACTCATACGCACTGTGGCACTCTCATGCAGATGCAGAAAATTTTTATGTCGTCTCTTTTTATTTTAATTAAATGAAACTTTTTAAAAATACATTACCTACTATATTTTAAAGCTATAACTTTTATTTAATCTTTTTCTAATATATTCTTTTATGTATAATAAAGTAATTGAATTACAATAACAACAAAAGTGGTAACAACAAAAATTTACATTTTACTAGTTGAGAAATTTAAACAATCGCAAAGACTAAACTTGTTAAAATTATAAAACTTTTTCCTTTTCTGCATATAAAAACAAAAGAACCTATATAGTTCCGCAAAGAATTTATTAAGTTTAAAACTATTACTAATTAGAAATATAATAAAATTCGAATTAATTTGGGTGGAGATGTATACAGAATTGTGCGGGTAATAAAACTTTGAAGCTTTTAAAACTTTAAACATTTCATATATCGTAAAAGAAAAATGCTTTAAGATAATATGAGAAATAGTATTAACTGCATTGTTAAATAAATTTTTGATGTATAAATATCTTAGCTGTGAATTGAACCTGAGGCAGCTGGGACTGCAGTCTAGCAGTCATTCACCAAGCCACTAGGGTTTTCAGGGCTTGCAGGAAACTCTTTAGAAAGACCTGGGGTATTACTCCTAAGATGGTTTTCAAGCTGTATGCTATAATAGTTAGGACAATCGTAGCCAATGCTGCTCAAGTGTGAGTGGCCTAAGATCAGCAAGCTTAATAAGCTCCAAAGACTTGCCTGTCTCTCAATCATAGTGTCTATGCATACCTCACTTAACTTCTTCAACGATATCTTACAAAAGCAATCTGCTCTCAAAATGGTCTTTAATGAGCTACTGTGCTCTGCCTTTGCAGACTCCAATGATAATATACAAAACTGAAACCTAATAGAAGAATTTGACATATTTCTTAATACTCTGAACTTCGTTTTTGTGTTGAACAGCTTGATAAATGAGCAAGTCAATTTGTCGTATGATTGTTTTTCTATAATATATAATACAAGAATCATGGTATGTAAATAAATAAAGTAGAAATCAGTAGAACAAAAAATATATATATTGAGTTGAGCTGGAAATTAAAATATCATATAATTTTTAGAAGGCACTACGTAAAATTTGGTTCATAGTCTTCGACCTGAACATAAATTTAATTGAAAAATGTATTTATGATGTTATCATTTTTTATCATAGATATGTTTCTATGTGTAATGTTTATAAGAATAAAATGTTAAACAAAAGAAATAAAGTTTGAAAATTGTATACAAAAGACGCATATTTGTTACTGTCTGATGGCAACAACAACTACAACAACTGCAAAATCAGCAATCTTGTTAGTATCTATAGTAAAAGCCACAGCAGCTAACAATAACAAGAGTAACAGCAACAACAGCAGAAACATCAAAAAAAAAACAAAAAGTAGTAGTAGCAATCACCAACAACAACCAAACTAACCCAAGGAGCAAAAATAAAACGTAAAAGTCAAAGTCGAAATTTCTACTATTACCTCGTTACAACAACAACAACAATTTTTGTATGCCAACATAAACAAGAACAAAGGTAAAATACAATGAACAACAGCAGCAAAAATGAATGCAACGCCGATGACAGCAACCCACAGCAACAAAAACCGAAATAATGAACTGTTCTATTTGTAAATGAGAGGAAGAAGAGAGAAGCGAAACCTTTATACTTAACAATTGATATTGGGAGCACACACTCGTACATGCATAGATATATTTATGTAGCTACAACTTGGAAAAACGTGTAGACAATTGCGAACATATAAAAATAAACATGAATTTAACTAACTGGCCAACTGACCGACTGACCAGACCTCACCACACCACACCCAAACGAACTTTGCAACTTTTCACCTATATGTATAAACATACAATAACTAGCTAGTTAGATGTGTTGTTGGTAGGTGCTTGTGTTTGGTTCTTAGGTTTGGTGGCTACCTGTACTGGTGTGGCTGCCTAACCACTAAACTCTCACGAACAACAACAACCACTGACCACAAATATCTATACGTTGCTGTTATATAATTAAAATGTCTAGCATGTTGTCTTCTTGCTTTGTTGTTGTTATTGTTATATGGAATATGCCTAAAGGGTTAACCAATACGAAATAACATATTCGAATATTCTGATATTGTATTGTTGCAATATCATGCAAAGAGAGAGTTAAAGAGAGAGAGAAAGATCGTGAAGTAGATAGAGAGTACAAATTTTAATGAACAGAGAGGAACTCAAAAAAAAAAACACAAAAAAAAACAGCGACTACTAAAATTTTGTTTGTATTTTTACATTGAAGTAGACCAGCGGTGGTCACTTATACATACACAATGATCGATTGGAAATGAGCTCTGTACGTGTGAAATTTCTTATGCTCACTTGCCTGCGTCCAAGGCTTTGGCCTACGCTGAAGTAGACCTATTTTGTTTGCTGGTACTCAACCTGTATCTTCACTTTCTTTTTTTTTTTGTTTGTTTCTTGGTTAATCACTTTTCAATTTAACAGCATATAACAACAACAACACACACTGAAACGGGGCCTTCAAGTTTACTCGATAATGCCTTCCGTTGCATTGGTTTTTACGTTGGGCTGTAGAAAAAAAAAAAAACAAAGTTCAATTTTTTACAGTTTTTTGAACTCAAAAAGAAAAAAAACATAACTGCAACTACTAAAATTTTTTTTGTATTTTTGCATTGAAGTAAACTTAGATTGCATTTGCTGCTACTCAACCTGTGCTCTCACTTACTTCTCAATTTTACAGCATACAACAACAACAACACACACAAAAAAGAGGCTTTCTAGCGTACTTTATAGCGCCTTCCATTGCATTAGTTTTTGCGTTGCGCTACACAAAAAAAAAAAAAAACAAAAAAACAAAGATCAAGTTTTTCATAGTTTTTTGATCACATTTTTTTTGTGTTTTTTTTTTTTAAAGCAGCAAAAAAATAAAAAAAAAAAACCTATGTCAGACAGGCAAAGCAGTATTAACCTAAATTTTATCACACATACGCACTCAGACCATATACACAAGCATACATACAGTTACACCCATGCTACACGCCCTTAAGCACGGATTGATGTTGTTGGAAACATCTACATTTATGTTGTATGTATGTATGTATGTGAATACATATTCAATGACGCAAGTACATAGATATAGATTTTTCAAGCTCCTAATGCTGTCACTCAGACTTTGACATGCCTGCGTAAAACTTTTGGCTTACAAACATACATATTTCTTTTTTGTTTTTTGAAGTTTAGTTGCTGCTATTGCAAATGCACAAAGATAAATATGCATAGAAAGTTTTCTTTCCCAGCCTAAAATTATGCAACTACTTTCATGAGAATTCATTCATATGTAACAAATCCAAAATTAGACTTGACAGTTATTGTGCATTTTTTTTTCGTCTATCTACTAGCATCTCTTAGACCGTTAAAACATATATAAAGCTAAGTTAGATTTTACAAATCAGTGAAGCGATGACAAAATAAAACTTAAAAACTAAACATAAAGTTATGAAACATATCTAATTACATATTAATTTTCAACACACCTAATTGCGACCTTCAACATTATTCATTATACCTCAATGTATCTGATGAAAATTTTATGCTGGTTTTTATTTTCATTGAACACACATACCAAATCATGCAGCAATGCATGAATGTGTCCTGAATGTTTTATGTTATGCATCATTGATCATTGGCTTTGCTGGCTTTGTATTTGTCTTGTAAATTTCTGTTGGGCTTTCATTTTATACATATGTGTGTGTGTGTGTATTTGAAAGTAAAAGTGAAAGTTATTGCCAATCAAACACAAATAAAAACAAAAAACTTTATACTGAAATTTTGCAGTTAAAGTTTTGCGAAAAACTAAGCAAACCGGAAAATGCAATCAAAAAAACAAAAAAATATTACTTAAAACTTGAAAACTTTAATGTTGACAATCAATAAAAAGAGTTCTACATACTTGCAGCTGTGTTAAATTTGTATGTCGTTTATTTTTCAATTCTTTTGTAGTTTAAAAATATTAAATAATAATTTTTGTGTGTACCGAAAATTTATACAAAAAAAAAAATGTCATATAAATATGCACAATTCATGCATATATAAATATGTACAAGCATATATGCATACGTTTTATATATCCGAATTATTTATAGTTGTACTTTTTTTTCTAAAGACATATCTATTTCACTTTGTGTGTGTGTTTGTGTACATGTAAATATATATGAGTGTGTTTATGTTATTTGTAAACATTCTTTTCATATTTTTGTATATTTGTGTTTCTAGTATTTTTTTTTTGTGTGCGAATGTCGAGAAAAACTTTTATGTATGTGTGTGTGTGTATGCCTTTTGTATTACATACGCACAAAAATATTTGAATTGTTACATGCGTACACATACATAGACACATATTTAGAAATACCCAGCCAGCATTAAGAAGATTTTTGGATGATTGTGGTCAATGCGCGATCAGTATTCAAACTCTTTCATCAGATTGTGTGAGAAAGTTGCAATAACTAAAAGTACCCATGATGATCCAATTCAGCTAGCGTGTTCCAGGTGAATGTGTTAGCTATAGGAGAGTCGTGTAGGTTACTGAAAGCGGATTATACTTCCAAAATTATTATCGCTATCTTATCGGATAGCCAGTCCGCACTCAATTTGCCCATCACAACCTCAAATCTTGTAAACAGAGCAGAACAGTGCAGAGAGAGCCTCACAACAATAGAGCGGCTACATAGCGTTACTTTGATCTGGGTCCCGGGACACTGGAACTACAAAGGCAACATTATGACTGACGAGCTGGAAAGGATCTTTACAGAGCAAATTCCAACTCCACTCACTATAGTCAAGAGAAAAATCACATCAACATACCTACAAAAAGCGAAATGTAGATGGAATCGGCTAACGGAATGCAAAATTAGCAAAGCATTATGACCACACTACGATTGGAGAAAAATGGAGCAACTTATCAACTAAAACCGTAGAGATATATCAAAACTCATGGCAGTCATCACGAACTTCTGGCACATTGAAGTGCAAGCAGGCAGAATGGGCATCCCTTACTCAATATCTTCTACCGCAGCTGCAAACAACCAGAAGAAAAAGAAACGGTAACTATCTTCCTCTGCGAATGGCCATCCACATGGAAGGATAGGTTAAACCACTTTTCAACATCCTTGGTGAGTTATCCAAAACCAACATCAACTACCTACTTAAATTCCTAAACCAAACGACCCGGTATGCAACCAAGTCATTTAAACCTATCATTAATTAACTGAGGATGTGGCAACAAAGCCACAGGATTGTCAATCATCGACGTGGAAGCAGTCAGTACAACAACAACCCATGCTATTGTACTGAAAAAAGATATCATACTGAATATTTTTGCTGAAGAAAATTATAGTCCACCACGTCATAATTTTGTTCTACGTACATTGTAAGTTCAGAGAACCATGTCCGCTTAATCAATTCGTAAGGTTATTCATTTCAAGAGCTAGAAGTATCATGCTTGAGACCAAATTGTTTTCGATGAATAGGTTAACATGTTTTGTTTTCATATTCACCCGCCCTCCCCGTCCTCTCCTTACCCTCAGTTCTACAGATTTTTTGTAAATATAATACAAAAAAAAAACTTCTCAATACTTTATCCTGTCTAGAAATTTTGTAAAATTTGTTTCATAAAACTTTATAAAAATCGCCAAAAATGGGAGTTTGGAGAGGCAATGGAGGTTTAATTAGGTTAGGTTGGAGTGGCTGTCGAGAGACACACTTAGGCCTGAACGGCCCATTGTGGTACCACATAGTTGGACCTACAGTTTAACGCCGATTTCGAACGGCGGTGTGGCAATTTTTTATCGGCTTGGTGGTTTTGCCATTACCAACCAATGTGTGTACTTGTACACTATCTTATAATTCTCATACACTTCATATTGATAGTGAATATAAGAAAGCTATGAAAATTAACCACCAGACGAAGACGGGAATCGAACCCGAACCTCCCAGATGAAAGTCTAGTGCACTATCCACTAGGCTATCGAGGTCGTCGTGAGGTTTAATTAACAACAAAAAATCTTTACAGAATCATACGAAATACCATTGTCTCAAACATTAAAACTGAAGGTCTTGAAGATTGTATATTTACTTATTGATTATAAAGACATAGCATTTCTAACGTTGAAATGCAATAAAAAAAAAAAAAAATTATGACGTACTAGACTAAGCTTTAGCAAAAATATTGATCACAATATTCTCTTTCATTATTACTTTGTGTATGATTAGAAATTATTTATCAACAAACAAATAAAAATAGCAAATAAAACAAAACTTAAAAAATTTTTCGTAGTACACTTTTAGGCGTAATATACTTTAATAAAGCAATACAAAACTAATCTTCCAGGAGAGCCTTTTACCGGACGCTTTTAAATCTTCTAAAATAATTTTCTTCAACTCTCTTTGCAAAGTCATTAAATACTTTTCTTCAAATTGCGCCATAAATTCTTCCTCACGAATCGCCAAAATGTCACAGTTTCTCCTAACGATGAATATTCGTGGCAAGATCTTTCGGGATCAAAACTGCTAGCTGGGTATAAAAGAGCTGTGCTTGTTTGTAGATATATATGCATATGTAGTTATATGTGAATTTGTCCATTTTGGTTTTTTGGATATATTCCAATAATTTTTGACAGTATTTTTTATTACAGGACATACATTAATTTTTCTATTGCATCCAGATATGATCTAAATATTTCAGTATGATATGTTCTTTTTGTTTTTGTTTTTATTTTCTGTTTCTCTCTCTTTCTGCTTTTTCTTTTGGTATATGTGCACATGTTTCTTTAATACACACATAAATATATAATCGTAAATGTTCGTGTCCCCGTCTACTAGTGCATGAATTTATGAAAATGATATGAAAACGAGAAGATTTAAATTTATTTAACTAAAAATCAGTATCTGAAAGGTTGATTGTATTTCTTTGAAGTAGGAAATGTTTTTTCTGTGCCTTCTATGGAATCACTAAAATTCTTTTATCATCAAACGGCTTGACTGCGTTAATAATTGAATGTGATTACACCGTCTCGAACACTCAGGAACTTGGGAACAGATAAACTCATTAACAGCACAAAAATTAACTGCAAAAATTTCTGATTGAATACTGAATTTCAAATAACCACTAGAGTAAACTAGAGTAGTATAGCTGGCGGAAGTCAATTCGTACGTCTGAATATGCAAAAGTTATCAGTTTTGTTTAGAATTATCTTGTATACAAGATAAGTTTATTAAAGGAAGATTTTGTCCCCAATCATATGTGACTTCAATAAGTTTCGGGGTCACACATTTGGGGGTTTTATACCAGGTGTAAGGAGTCCGTAATTGATCAGAAGTTCTTTTCACGAAAATCTTGGACGAGTTTCTTGAACGAGACTCATGAACGAGACTCTTGAATAAAGGTTGGATCGATCTACACGCGCGAAGTTATTCGGGCGGTTGGCTACAGCACTACCAAATTCCGGCCATCACAAACAAAAACTTTCTTCAGCCGGCGCATCGGTACTTCATTGGACATCATCGGAACTACATCGCAGAACCAACATCGGTATTAAATTGAAAGCCAGCATTAGCAATACATTGGCAGCAGCGTCGGCAACAATATAAAATCCAGCCTCCGGTTAGCCGGTTAGAATTGAAATGTAACGAAACCAATTTTGTAAAAATTTTAGTATTCATTCTATTCGAAAACCGGTTACTTTAATACGCTTATTCGAGAGTTCGAATAATTAAATTCTAAACTGTCAATTCGAAATATTAAATATAAATAAATAAGCACATTTGAAATTAACACAAAATTAAAAAAAAAAAAAAAAAACAAAAAGCTCTAGTCATGGAATTTTCACTAAAAACAACAAAATCACATAACTTCACAAACGATAGCTTCGTCCATTTCCTTTGCCAACAAACTTTAGCCAATGTAAAAATATAAAATACGGTGAAATAATTTTTGAAAGATTATTTGAAGAAACTCAGAGGACGACACGGTCAGCGACGTTGAATTTACTTATTCAGAATCTCTGTTGGAAGAACTGTGCCAAACAATAAAATAAGCTCAAAATCCTTCTAATCTAAAAAAAATATTAATTCTTTGAAGAAAAACTTTTTGTATTTTAATAAATTTACTAGCTAACTTCAAACGAATTGAAGCCAGCGAATCAGAGTTCAAGCAACTTGGAAAAATCTAAATTTGTGTGACTTTGTAATTGGTAGAACTAAGTAAATCTTCGAACGTTTCAAGGTTTCTACAGAAGTTTCTGGGATTCGGCTCTTACATTTTAAATGATTCAAAAAACTATTCGACTGGGTTTCAAATCTGCCAGAATATATTCATAGAAAACGATGCTGCAGTAAAACTGATCAATGATCACTAACTAGGACAGACATTATTCATTGAAGACTGTTGAGTGGTGTGAAACTGGATTTCTATTTGTAACGAACCGTTTCCCGGTTTTAGGCTGGGGTAGCCTCAGCGGCGTCCAGAGGTTCTTCGTGTTACAAAATTTGTAACTTGCAGGGGACCCTAACTTTTATTTAGAAACACAATTTTTAATGTAGTTGAAAACTTAAATTCATGATTGTTATAATAATCTCAATTTCATATTAATTTTTACTTATCACTAATTTCTCTGCTGCAGTGCTCCTGTGCGTAGACCGGCGTGTAGTAAATGAATATGCTAGATTGCGCTCCTGTAGCGCTACTGTGCGTAGATCAGCGTATAGTAAATGAATATTATGAATCGCGCCGGTGTGCTCTGCTGGCAAGCAGACTGCTGTATTGTGAAGTACAATGCAGTGTAGCGCGTAGGTCGTAGTGTCCTGTGCGATAGACCAAGTCGGCTTGTTGTTCCTCCGACGTTCAAAAACGAAAAATCTTTCCGGTTTTTGGCATTATTCGATTACAGGTTAATTGATAATGCCAAATAGTTGAACACCTTAACCTATTACGTACGAGCGGAAACCAAAGTAGGTAGATCAAGAAAGTAACTTGAAAATAAAATTTGTTTTGAACCTAGCTCACGAACGGCTCAGCGACAAAATGCCGCTAGGCATTACTGGGTTTACATTGGCACTTCTACATTGGCAACAAGGCTAGCGTCAGCATTAATTCACCGGTCAGCATCGACACTTATATCACTATATCACCGGTCATTATCATCAGCCCTACAACAAGACCAGCATCGACACTACATCGGCAAGAGCATCATCAACGGTACCACATCTGCTACAGCGTCTGCATTAGTACTACATCGCCAACAGGGTCAGCATCGGCACTGCATTACAATTTCGATACATGATAACGGCCAGTACTGGCACTACAGCTCAGAGCAAGCATCGATATCACAGTACAGCGATCAACATCGGTACTGTATCACTAGGACGGTACTATCACAGCAGTCACATCAACCACTATTGACAATACACCTCAGGATCAGCATCGGTACGAAATCACTAGGACAGCATTAGCATCTTAAGGAACTGCGGTAGCTTCAATTACGGTACTGCATCATCACTTAGCATCGATACTACATCGGCAACTGGATTAGCTTTAGTATTGAATCAGCAATAGGGCTTTACATCACTGCGGCTTCAAACCACAGGACCAGCATCGGCGCTTCATTATATTGTATTGCTGAGCATATCCCAGTTATAAAATTTACGTCGTTACGATTATCTCGTGATGAGAAGGATGAAGCAGCAAGTGAGTGTATATTGCTATCGTATTTATAAAATTTATATTTTGTAACTTGTAGACAAGAATAATGCATTAATTTTGAGCTTTAGCCTAATTAATGTAGAAAATTTTTTTCAACCCGAATAGTTTTGTACAGAAAATTTCTGAACACAAAATTTATGTATCTCTCGTATGGATTCAGTTTTCCTACCTCCACATCTGGTTTTCGCTTAGGTGATTATACCCTATTTAGAATAAAACCATTGATCTAAATGCTCATGAATAGAAATCTAAAGCCACAGATCGAAATATATATACTTTTTATTCCCCAAAAATATACAATACAAAATTCCAGAATTATCCTAACCCATTTGTAAAACTAAAAACCAACAACAAACAAATTATAGCAAAAATCTTTCAAATAGAAAACCAATAAAAATTGCTGACATTAACAATTTCGCTCAATTTCAACTTATTGGTCAAACGTGAGCCAATTAATTCAGCTGCTTAAAAAATAAATAAAATTATTTATATTTCTCTCATCCTATATTACCCTTCTTATATCTTCTTCTTTTTCTCAGTTCTTTCTCCTTTGTTTTATCTTTATTCCGTCTCCCTTTCTCTATGTCTTCATCAACAATCTTATCCTACTCTACTTATTCAAAATTCCTTTCCCCACCACTCTTTCTTAAAACTTCTCTCTTTCCCGATTTTTCTCACTTTTCCGCTCCTCTGTCCCCCTAAAAACTTTAATTTCCTTTCTTTCTTTGTAGACTTTAACAATATCGGTCAATTTCTGCTTAATGGTAAAACAAAAGATAATTAATTTTGCGACATAATATTAAATGAAATGAATTGAAATGGAGACAAAAAGGATCAAGTAAATGTGTCTGCATTGCAATTTTGCTCAAGCATCCCCAGGTAGCTAATTGATGTGGCTTACTTACACTTGCTTACTTAGCTGCTCACTTACTTCTTTGTCTGCTTTTTTGGCTATCTGTGTTTTGGTTTGTCTGAATGGCTGCAGATTACTTTTTATACAACGCTCAGAAAATGATATCGAAACAGGTCATAATTAGCCAAAACAAGGCACAGAAAATTTTAGGCTAGACCATCCAAGCTCAGACCATTCTTGTCTAAATAATCCTAGTTCAGATTATCCCAGCTCAGATAGTTTTAGTTCAGATTATTCTAACTGAAGGCTATTCTAGATTAGACTATTCTAATCCAGATCAAATTAGCTCAGACCTTTACAGCCCAGATCATCGTAGTTCAAACAACCCGAGCTCAGGCTATTCTAGTACAAGCCATCATAGCATAGCCCACTAACAATACATATTTACCGCTTAATAAATCAATCGATCAATCATAGATACTTAGTTGTATCTACCAATATAAACAGCAGCAGTTTTAAATGTAAAAGCAAGATACGAAGCTGATATATTTATTTCCAAGAATTGCCACAATTTCTTTGCTTTCCCATTTCCCTTTTATTTTATGATAAAATTTCATTTAATAAAAGCAAGCAAATTTCCATAAAAGTGACATTTTACCTGTGTATGTATGTGTGCTTATGTATAGGAAAATACCCGCCAATCTCTAGTTATCTACGTATGTATGTATTTGATATAATATCAACAGGCTTCATAAGTACTAGCATGTATACATATATACATTCATACATACATACATACATACATATATGTATGCAAAAAGAAAGTAGTTTTTAGCGGTTGTCACACACACACACAGCCTCATCTACATACACATATATGGTAGAGCGTTCAGGTTATCATTAATGTTTTTGCAGGTGAAAAGGAAACGGAAGCAAAAATGCAAATCAACGTCAACACATTGAAACAAAACGACAAAAAAAGAAGAAGAAGAAGAAGAACATATGCAGAGAATAACACAGCACAAGGATAACGATAACGCGCAAAGATATGAGCAGCAACAGCTGAAGCAGCAGCAGTAGTAGTAGCAGCAGCAGCCACAAGTAGAAACAGCCACAAGTAAAGTAGAAACAACCATAAGTAGAAGATACTCATAGTACTACATAGTAGAAACTGCCACTGACTGTCATTGTTTGTTTATCCATATGACATATGAACGTACAACGTACAACGAACGGTATATATACAACTGAAGTAGCAGCAGTAGGAAGCAGTAACAGTAAGCTCAAAAGCAAGCAGTATGAAGAAGCTAAGAATATGTTAACGAAAGCATAACATACCAAAGCAAAGCTTAACTGGTTGCTTTGTTATTGTATTTCAACATATTTCTTCTTCTTTTTTTTTTTTTTTGATATTTTGTTTTTGCACTTTTTGCGCTTTTCACCTGCTTTATATAGCAATAACAGCGGTGACACTGGCAGCAAGGCACTTCAGGTAGCAGCTAACAGAAATTGCATAAAAGAAAAAAAGAGAAACGCATAAATGTATGCAAATTTCAACGGCGAAAAGGACGAAGGAGATGAGTAGAATTGAGGAGTCGAGCTGAGGAGTTTGTCTTCCTTTTTAATGTAAGTAAGTAAAACCAAAGTAGAAAAAGAAGAAAAAAAAATATATTAAAATATGTTTGCGTTTTCGCTTTCGCATATAAATTTTTTTTTATTAATACAAAAAAAAAAAAAAAAGAAACTTGTTTAAAAATTTTAAATTCAAACTTGATATGTTCCTTTTCATTTTATTTTTATACGCTTTTTTGCATTTCATTTATATTTAGGTCAAGTTACTTTTTAATTATTGCGAAATTTCTTCCTCATCTCTTGTTTTTGGCGTTTCTTTTTTTTCCATGCCTCAATTTCTTTTTGTTTTTTTTTTCTTTCTTTACACACTCATAAAGACTTTAATTAATTTCTTCAAATTAGTTCACGTTTCGATAATATCCTCTTGGTGTTGCACAAAAAGTAATGTGCAGACATGCAAACGTACCCAGCGACAGACAGACAGACAGACAGATTGTGGAAAGGCAGACAAAAAGGTAAGTGAACAGTTAAGTAAGCAAGTGTGGCTTCCTTACCAAGTTAGTTACCTGATGACTACTTGCACAAAATTACAATGCAGACACATTTGCTAGATGCTTTTGTTCTTCATTTAATTTTATTTATTTTTCAAGCAGCTGAATTAATTGGCTCACGTTTGACCAATAAGTTGAAATTGAGCGAAATTGTTAATGTCTGCAATTTCTTATTGTTTTTCTATTTGAATGATTTTCGTTTTAGTTTGTTTGTTGTTGGTTTTTAGTTTTCGATAGAATTTAAATTTCAATTCTCTCAAATGGGTTAGGATAATTCTGGATTTTTGTACATTTTTGGGGGAAAAAAATTTTATATATTTCGATCTTTTGCTTTAGATTTCTATTCATGAGCACTTAGATCAATGGTTTTTTTCTGAATAGGTTATAATCACCTAGGCAAAAACCAGATGTAGAGGTAGCAAAACCGAAGCCATATGAGAGATAGCATTTGTGTTCAGAAGTTTTCTATACAGAACTATTCGGGTTGAACAAATTTTCTACATTAGTTAGGCTAAAGCTCAAATTAATGAGGAAAGTATTGTAGTACATAAAAAAAATAAAACAAAAAGAAGAGCATTATTCTTGACTATAAGCTACAAAGTAAAAATTTTATAAATACGATAGTAATATACACTCATTAAGTGCTTCATCCTTCTCATCATAAGATAATCGTAACGACGTAAATTCTATAACTGGGATATGCTCAACAATACAATATAATGAAGCGCCGATGCTGGTCCTATGGTTTGAAGCCGCAGTGATGTAAAGCCAATAATGGCCCTATTGCTGATTCAATACCGGAGCTAATCCAGTCGCCGATGTAGTATCGATGCTAAGTTGTGATGCAGTTCCGTAATTAGCTCTTTTTTGACGGTGCAGTATTGAATCTAACGCAGTTCCCTTATGATGTAGAACCAATGCTGTCCTAGTGATTTCGTACCGATGCTGATCCTGAGGTGTAGTGTCAATATTGGTTGATGTGACTGCTGTGATAGTACCGTCCTTGATCGCTGTACTGTGATATAGATGCTTGCTCTGAGCTGTAGTGCCAGTACTGGCCGTTATCATGTATCGAAATTGTAATGCAGTGCCGATGCTGACCCTGTTGGCGATGTAGTACTAATGCAGTCGCTGTAGCAGATGTGGTACCGTTGATGATGCTCTTGCCGATGTAGTGTCGATGCTGGACTTGTTTTAGTGCTGATGATAATGACCGGTGATATAGTACCGACGTTGGCCTTATTGCCAGTACAGTGTCGTCGATTCCAGGTATAGTGATTATTGCAGGTTTCTTCATGACACCGGTTTTGCTACAATGATACGATCAGCGAGTTTACTTGTATGTTGAGAATCCTTGCCCAGTTGGATTTTTTTTTATTATTTATTATTATTATTTTTTTTTTCAATGAAATATAAATCGAACTATTGATAATGCTTAATAATTACCATCAGTAAATCATATAGATCTAGAAAATCGAGATTGCCATTCTTAGTAGGTACGCATTATTTACACATTACTCATTTACGACTGTACAATCACAACTCAAAAATTTGATTTCAAGAAAATGTTTCCAAGTTTTTCATAAACGAAATTAATAATTTATTTCAGAAGAAAAAAAAATTGAATTTGTTAAATGAAGTTCAAACAACCTTCTTTCAATACATTTTACACAAGCATTTCTGTTATGCTTTTTTACAAAAATAACAAATCTGGCCTACAATTTTGAAGTGATACGTATAGTGTTTAGCAAATGATTTCCCAAGTTCAATTAGAAAAATTTTTCGTAATGTCCTTTTTTCAATTGTTTGCCAATTAGTATGTATGTATGTGTGAAGACAATAAATGAGGTCAAAGTAGAAATGTCAATCATATTAGCAAACACAGTCTTTCTTTTACAGTTATGGCAAAAGAACATTTGAGTTGAAACAAATAGAAAACAATAAAAATTAACTAAGGAGTCTTAGCCTTGCAGCATATCTGAGTTGATTTCTCTGTTTTCCGCATATTTTTAGCTTATTTTGAATGAGTGGTGCGGATATAGCAAACACGCGTCTTTGATATTGTCAACACGTGCGTTTGCATATTTAATTGCATCACGATGAAGAGAAATAACATTTTCATTTTGAAATCTGCCTCTTTGATGTGAAAACGGTTAAGGCTGGCACACAATACTATCTTTTGAAGTAGACTAAAGACCAATAAGTTTGCTTCATTTGATTCATTATCTACTTCATCAGAATCACTATCTTGTGAATATAAAAAATCGCCAGCCATCCCATTGTTCTGGTATACATCTATTATCACTGCCCCATTCAATATTGCTTCTATTTCTTCAGATATAATATAAATTGATATGGACATTTCTTCACTTTTCTATTTGAAGTTATATATAAACAGGTTAATGAACAAATGTACTCATCACAACAACAATGTATATAGAGACGGGCAAATCAGACGGCCGTTTCGAAATCCGCCACAATTCCTCATCAGTGATCTTAGTGATAGTTCTTAATCTTTCAATATCCTATATAAGCTACTAAAATTTGAAATCATAACCCAGAATCATAACTGAATAGAGATATTGAAAGAAACTACCACTACCGTTCTATATACTTATGTTGTTGCTCGTTTCCCATTGTAGCTAGTCTGCATAACAGTTCGTTATTTGAAAGTTTAATTTTCATTAAGCTCTAATTTGATAATTATTAAATTCTAATTTATTTCACAAAGTGTGCTCGCTTACAAAACAAAACACAAATAAAAATGTTAACAATCGTTTTCCTGCAAAAATTCCAATAAAGCATTCTAAGATTCCATAAGTTCTTATAAAAAAAAAAAACTTATGTTATAAAATAAATTACTCTTTTTGGCTTAAAATTATAGAAGTAATAAAGTAAAGAAGTTTCGTTCATTTTACATTTATGGTTTTAGAAAAAATTTATGTTTTAAGCCATGAATGTGTAGTTTTTTTTACACAAATGAATGAAGGAGTGAAGGTTAAAAATGTTCAAATATTATAGTATAAAGTTTATAGTACCTATAACTTATAAAGAGTTTCGTGCTCTTGCGGTACGGAAAATTAAAAAACTGAGAATCAGAAGATTTGCGATTCAAAACCAGTTTCTCTTTACAATGGCATAAAAAGTAATGACAAATTTATTGTGTTATTATTTCTCAACTGAAATTTCAATGTCACTTGAAAATTGTAGTAGAAGTAAAATAATATTACATAAATTAAATACACAAATAGAAAGATATATGTAGAGAAATGTTTTCTATTTTTATTGCTGAAGGTTGCTCAGTTTGTCACAAAGTCTATATTTGCAATAAAGAAGAACCTGAATTATTTTACATTACTAATACACACACACACCCACACATGTACATAAGAAAGGCAATCAAGGCTTTTGTTATTCAATATTATATCTGCAAGTATTAAATTTTTTCTATTTCTACTAGTGATGACTTTAGCCTTTTCTTTTCCATTTTTTTTTTTTATTATTATTAAACTAAAAATAAGGTTCTTAATATAATATATTTGTTCATACACAGTATGTACATTCATAGTTAGTTTTAGGTTGACTTAATATTGCCAACATATTTATAAAATAGAAATATACAAACTGTGCATAAACACTTCGCAGAGTAGCTTATATATGAATGCCATATATATTTGCCTACAGTAACGGCAGATCCAGCGGGAGACGAGAAGGGGCAAAGTGATTCGATGCAAGGCAATGGCTGAGCAAATGTCAAAAAAAATTTTATGAAAATGCAAATTTTAAATTCTCTGTTATGAAATCAGTAGAACTAATAGTTTAGTCACAGATTTGTTTTTTCATCATTATTGGCAAAGTACAACTGCTAAAGTCATGAACTGATTACCAAATACCAAATATATTACCCAATTATATTATCAGACCAAAATTCAAATTGAATTCAGACCAAAATCCAGGTCTAAGTTTAAACCGAATTTTATACTAAAAATAAGACAAAAACTCTATCGAAAAGTAGGCCAAAATTCTAAACAAATCTTGATCAAATTCAGATTTAATTACAGACATTAACTCACGCCAAAATTAATACCAAAATGCAAACCAAAACTCTTGATAAAAGTAGACCAAAGTACAAACCAAATATCAATCCAAAAATTTAAACCAAAAATGATACCTGAATTCTGTGCTATATTCAGATCAAATTTAAGCCACACTTAAGCTTAGATGAAAATTTATACTACAAAGCAGACCAAAACTCTTACCAAATTATGATCCAGTTACGACCAAAATCCAGATTTAAACTCAAACCAAAATTACCGACATAAACTCTTATTAAAATTAATACCAAAATGCTGACAAAGACTTTCTTAAAGCAGACCAAAATTTATACCAAATATCAGGCCAAAATCCTAATTAAGACAACAAACCAAACAGACCGAATTCAAACAAAATTCAAATCGAAAACCAGACTTATACTCAAACAAAAATTTATACCAAAAAGTAGACAAAAACTCTTACCAAAAGTAGAATAAAATACTTAAATATTTTTCAGTATCATAGGTGGCCTAGTGGTGGAGTTCTAGTCTGGAGCCCCAGCTGCTTTGGGCTCAAATCCTGGCCCATCTCTGGCCAGGAGAAGACTAAGGAGATAGGAGGTGATGAGAGTTAGTTTGGAAATAAAACCTCATGGAGTTGATCGTTGCTTATGAATCAAAAAAAAGAAAACCAAAAGGGTCAGAGAAGCAACCAACCCCACCCCCGATCCTCCCCCCGCAAACATTGTGCTAATACTAGTACTTACATATTTAACTTCTAGCTCTCAACAAATTCATTCACTACTTCCTCATAAATACAAATGTTCCTATATAGTTTGTTAGTTAGTTAATTACTACTACCTAGCAACGTACGAAAGCACTGCATTGTTGTTTGAAGCTGTTACTTTTACTACTGCTGGTATGATGCTATCATTTGTATTTTGGTGTGAAAGCCAACCAACTGTATATACATACAACTCACTGGCTGACAAACTGAGACACATACAAAAGTGACATTGTGATAAATTATCTTCTGAATGTCCTTTCTACTGCCTGGCATTTATGTTGATATCTATAGCTATGTATCTGCATGAGTGTATGCAAGTGTATCATATGCTACTAGCAGCTCAAGCTTTGTATGATTGTCCTTTTTGGCTTAGCACCTACCTATGGTACATAACTGCTGAGTACCTACTTGATTACCTACGACTGCAGCGTTTAAATTACAAATCTCAGTTCAGGGTTTTGTCTCGCCAGCTGATATGTTGGCTCCTTGATTGCCGGTGGGTATACATAGCATATGTAATGCTATGTTTTCTGATAACACCAACATATAGAGATATAAGCTTAATACTTATTTTTCTGTTTTCTAAGCTTTTTCTCATGTGTATGTCTGTATGTTTGGTATTGGCTTCCTCGGGAAAGTCATATTTCATTTTTTTTTTTAAACACAAAAATCATCATTTGTCAGCATAAGTTTGTGTTAGTGCATGTACCTAGTACTCTTATACACATACGTATATATATGGCTTTGTGCTTGCATGTTTGTATAAATAAATATCCATGTCATACACACACACACACACACACATGCATACATATTTATAAGAATATTCTTTTTCTTACTAGCAAAACAACAGGTGAAAAAGTTCATGTTGATTTTCACCATGATATGTAGATAATAACAATATTTACACTCACACACTCTCACACACATAAAGTCATGCATATACTCGTTTCTTTATCCCCTTTACGTATATATGACACATGCAAGAATTTATTCTAATTCAATTGAATTTTATTCGAGCGGAAATTATTTGAAATTGTTTTTGACAATATTCTTCATTCATTCATTTATTTTATATTGTTTTTTTTTCTTTTCTTTTTTGTTTACATTCTACATTCTCTACCTACTATAACATGAAATATGTGATATTTGTAGTATTTTTTTTTATTGGAATTCTTTCATTGTTTTTATACTTGCTGCATTACTGAGAAGAGTTTTATTACATACCAATTTTAAGTATTCACATTTGCTTTATAAAAAAAGTACAGATTTAAATTAAATTTGAATAGTAAATACAACTATAATAGAATTTTAAGAATTATATTGAGATTATGGCTTGAAATATGAATTTTCTTTCAAATAAAGAAACTCCAGGTGGAGACTTAGGTATTAACTTACCAAGAAAACCAACTCAATATTAATCCCGGCAGGAAAACCAGGAATTTTAAATTAAAAAATAACACAAAAACAATCTCTTCTCTGCTGCAAGTTCTTGGCAGCTATTGTCAGATTCGCATAAATATTTCATAATAGCTACAGGCCAAACAAAATCTCATAAAATTAATTTTATGAGAAAAATCAAAAAACTTAAATGCAGATTGGTCATATCCTCAAAAAAGACTACATAACTTCAAAAGAGAACTAGAAAAGTTAGTAACAAGCTTAAAGTCGTTGACGAAACCAAGTTGGTTAAGCTGACAAAAAAGAAAATGAGGAATAAAAAGAAACCAAAAAAGCAGAACAATAAGAGTGTAGTTTTAAAGAAGAGGTGAACAAAAAGAGAGTGAAAATTCAGGTAAATTTGAGATATTGAGAGAAGTGAATTGAATAGGCAGAAAGGGGTCAAGAGAAAGAAGGAAGGGTATAAGGAGAAACGAGGCACGAGAGTGGAGAGATACAATAACAAGTGGAACAAAAAAGGAATAGAAGGGTGAGTGGGTAGAGAGAGGAGAGATAAGAAATAGAAGTGAGAAAAAGAGGAGAGATAAGCGATAAATCGAAGAGAGATATTGAGGAGAGAAATATGAAGAGAAAGAGAGAGATAAGATAAGAGAAAGAGGCAGACTGGATGGTGTGGGAGGTGATAGAAAAGGCGGTGATAAAGAGAGGGTAGACCGACAAATATATTGTGGAGAAACAAGTGATAGAAAGCCAGAGTTAGAGAGAAGGAGAGAAAACCAGAAGAAGGGATGAAAGAAACAAAGATATAGAGGAGGCGGAAGAAGATGGATAGAAAAAAGAGAAAAATATATTGTGGCAATATTGAGAGAAAAGATAAGGAGAAAGAAAGTCATGATAGAGAAGGTAGTGTGAGAGAAGGTAGCTATATTAAGGGAAAGAGAGGAGGAAAGAGAAAGATAAAGGCAAGAATAAAGAAAAAGAAAACAAAGGAGGAAAATAAGGTAAAATAGTGTAGAAAGTAAAAAAGAAAATTGAGGAAGGATAGAAGAGGAGAAAAAAGGAAAGGAGAGAAGGAGACGAGACAGAAAGAAGAGAAGAGATGAAAGGGAGAAGAAGAGAAAGAGTGGAAAAGAAGAGGAGAAAGGAATAAGGACTGAAAATGAAAAGTGGAGAAGGAAGGGAGAGAAGGAGGGAAGTGGACGAGAACGTGAGGAGAGGGGAAATTGAAAAGAGGAAAAGAGGAAAAGGAGCTGAGAGAAGAAGAAGAGGAAAAAGAAGGAGAGAAGGGCGAAAATTGGGAAGAGGGGGATAGAGCAGAAGATAAGAGGAAAAGGAATAGATAGCAATAGAGGAGAAGATGAGAAGAGGAGAAGAAAAAGTGAAGAACGGCAGAAAAGAAAAGAAGGAGAAATGAAGAAGGGGAGAAGAGAAAAAGGGGGGAATAAGTGGTAAAGTGAAATGAAGAAGAAGAAAAGTAGAGAAGAGAAGAAGAAAAGGGAAGAAGAAAGGGGGAATGGAAGAAGAAAGAAGAGAATAGGGATGGAAGGGAAAAGTGAAAAGAGGTGAAGAAGAGAACGGGAGAAGGGGAAACGAGGAAAAAGAGGGAAGAGAACAAGCGAAAAAAGGGAGGTAAGAGTGGGAGAAGGAAAATCAAATAGAGCGTTGGAAGAGAGTGAGAGTAGAGAGGACGAAAATATTGTTCGTATCGATAAAATTGGGTAAGATAACTTCAATGCGATACATTAATACAATTGGGCACTAAGCCCTAGAGCAGAGGTGCGCACGGCCTATGCACTTGATATACATTTTTTTTTTTTTTTGTAAAAACACTTAGGCATACGCAGAGCATTTCTTAACTCTCTTCTTTGCTTATACCGAAGTGCAAAACAACAACACTTCCGTATGCTCTGTTAGTCTTCAACGTAGATTTTATTGTTGTCTAACGTATGGGTTTATAATAATAAAGTTTATATGTATAGGTGTTTGCACTTCCATAAGACATTTTGGGCACCTCTACCCTAGAGCAAATGTACAAATTGTTTAAGTTAACAGCATCGTCTAAATACAACTTCGTCTATCGTTTAAACATATAAAATAGAAAAAGTTCAAAAAGTATTCACTAAGTATGCTTTATACAAGATGCATTGGCCTGATGGTATTCCTTCCTATTTTGGTAGACGCAAACTTCTCGGTCTGCAGTCTTTAAAAGATAGAAGAATCTATTTGTCTTTACTGTTCGCATTCAAACTAATCAATGGCAAAATCAATTCCGAGGAATTAAGTAATTTATTTCGCTTTCATGTACCACTTCGCGAATTACGTCAAAATCATTTGTTTGTCGATTCCTCACACCGCACTAATTATGCATTCTACGAACCAATATCAAGATGCATTAGATGCATTTTCTAAGAGACAATTTCAAAGAGAATATTGATTCAACTTTGGAAGACTTAGTTAGGTTGACAAGTATTATAAAAAGTTAATGCAAAAATAATATCCGGGACATTGGACATGAAAATATCCATGTTTTTCTTCAGCAAATTACGAAATGTGATTTTTTAAGCAAAAAGTGTTTTTCGGTCTGTGAAAAAAATGCAATGTCTGTTCAACTCTAAAAGGCATATTAAGAAAATGTGTTTAAAAGTGATTAAATAAAAATAGATTTCGTTTTTCTAACCAATTTTGTTTTTGTTTTTTTTTAAGGCAATTGGAAAAAAAATATTTTGCAAATGACCGTATATCTCGTGTAATCTAAAGCGGAGATTTAGAAGATCTAAAAGAGTCAAACTAAGCAATGCCATCTCGCTTAAGTGCGAAAAATAATTCTTAGCAATTAATTTATTTTCTCAAAGAGTTAATTTTTTTTTCTTGATTGTTTGTCGACAAGCGCTGAAGGCTAAAGATTTAGATCTTTTTTTTATATACAATAAATACTTTGTAAAACTGGAACTTTTTTAGAAAGAAATTGAAAGATAGAAATGAAATTAAAATATGCTTATGTACATATGCAGCATTACTTTAGTAATACCCCCTTCGACTTTAAACTTGTTACAGTGTCCATTTTTAACTTTAACTTTTGAATAATATTTACTTACTTTTGTCAACTTTCACATAAACTTTTCTCGTGCGAACTTTTAATACTGTTATTCAAAGCCCACACTAAAATATATAAAACACGTAGTAAAATATTTGACGTAAGTACACACATTTCAAAAGTTTCAATAAAATTGTATGTAGGTTTATTTAACCCTTTGATGACCGAATTTTAATAGGGCTTCATAGAAAAAATTTGTTTTGAAATTACAGTTGCTTAGGTCTTCCACAATCATGACACAAAATTTCTTGCTTCTACATTGATTTGTTTGTCCTTTATTAAAGGTTAAAAAACATAGCTATAAAGCTGTAGACAACCACTGGATAACTCTTTTTCACCAATTTTTTGATTTTCATATTCTCTTATCTTTTATAAAAATATCTGATAAAGAAACTTTTCGCTTAGTGATAATTAAAAAAATTTCTTTCCAAAAAATAGTGCAAACGATTATACTACAAAGTTTTGCACTTAGGTTTTTTGCAAAGACTAAACATTCAAACATTCAAACACACAAAACATTCAAAGACTAAACATTAAAAAAGTATTACATAAGCAAGAAATTTCAAATATTCGGCAATCAGTAAACATGAAGAATACCTAACAGAACCGAATACAAATAATATGAATAGTAAAACTTGTTAACTATCTTATTTATGCCACATTAAAGAGAATGTTGCATATACGCAACATTGAGTATGAAAGAGTTAATATATTCTCAAACCAACATTGAATGCTTTCGTGAAAAAGTTTCTTATTTTGGTATAACTAGGGGTAGTTTTAAAATTCAAAAATGCTTTTATTAAACTGAAGTTTCATGCAGTTATTTTGTATGCATTCAATTGTATGAGATCCTTTAAAATGGATTGAATTTCATTTCAATTAAGGCACAGCATGTGTAACTATAAGAGCAGCTATACTTGATTGAGTCATTTATTTAAAATTGAGGGAATTGTTAGGGAATTGCGTCTGCTGCATTTCTCAACAGCTATTCATTTAAAAAGGAATATATCAAAAGAAAGCCAGAGGTGCAACTGTAGTACACTTCAATTAAGAAAAAAAAGAAAGAAGCTGATTCAATTTTCTGCAATATAGTAATCACCTGCAGTTAATTTAATTTTTGGTGAAAGAGAAAAGTTAAAATTGTGACAACTACAAGCACATACATGAATATATACTAAAAATAAATATACATGTAACTGACACCATAATTTATAAAAGAGAAATTAAATAATAATTTCATTTAAAGCCTTTTAAAATTTTATTTTTTTTTAATTTATGTGCAAATAAAATTTTATATGAAAAGTTACGTATACGCCAGGGTGTATGTTTTTTGATACCCTTTAAGCCATACAAGTATAAGTTAAACATGTGTGCTAACATTTTTAACCACAGGCAGGCAGTGTTTGTTGTTGTTTTTTGTATAAAATGTAGCAGTAGAAGAACAATAGCAATAGCAAAAAAGAAGCAAAAACAGCAGCAACCGAAACAATAACAACAGAGTATAAGAGAAAACCACAACAATCACATTGTCAACTTGAAAACATTTGGTAAAAACATTAATTTTTACAAGTAGACAAGCTAAAAGCATTTAAAAAAAAGAAAATCATCACCAACAACAACAAAATATGAACACATTGGTTACGTTCAGAAGATGCAACTGTTGCCCAACAGAGGAGAGCGCGTCTTCTAAACGCGTAGTTGTGTGTTTTTGCTCAGCGCAACTGTTGGCATTTGGACGCCATTTTTGCGACCATGCCCCTTTTTCATGCCAATATTTTGTTTCCCAAAAATTTGACAGACGATGCATCATGCCGTTCAGAAGACACAACAGTTTAAAAACAACTGTTGGCAATTCACAAACAACAGTTTAAAACTTTGTGTATCTTCTGAACGCAACCAATGTCAGTAGCGTCAGAGCAAATACATGAGAAATATATAGCAACAGTGAAACACACACATATACACACAAAATAGAAACCAGCAAACATATCATGACATTAAAATGTTTCAAAAAAATGTATCCTTATAAAGACTATAGGCATCTAAGTATGTGTATGTGTTAAAGTAACAAAAATTGTATAAAAAAAATGTAACAAGTGAAATACAAGTATGTGGGGAAAAAGGACATATGTGTGTGTGTGTGTATATTAGGCCGGAGCGATTTGTATGGACTAAAATTTTTCGATACTGCCAGGTCGAAATTAAAAAATTCTACCACGACATAGGTCTAGAATGAATTTCGAGGCTCCGCAATTTGATTTTTAATGGAAAATGTTCGGTTAATTCAAAGTACTTGTCATTACACAGTACAACAGTAACTTTCAAATGTCGAATGGATAAAGGGGAACTTGGGATCGCTGAATCCGACCCTATACTCAGATTTTCGCTATCACGTCTGAGATCCACGTTATGCGGGCCGAAACCCATAATTTTGGTATACGTGGGACCAACATACAATTTTTTTTTATTTTATTTTGTACATGTCTCATAGCTAAAAGAAATTTGTTTATTTTGGAAGGGAGGAAAAAATTACTTAGACAGAAACACTCCACCATTCCTCTTTACCTGTCCTTTGGGGTGTTATATGAAGCCTCTATTCGATATATGACTATACCGGGTAAACGATTGCGAAACCAATCATTATATCTTGGTAAAAAATGTTCCATATTAAAAAGTAATTGGGGTCACCAAGGATCAAAATTACCTAGGTCCAACATTTTTTAAAAAATTAACCCTTCAAAAAAACAAAAAATTTTTTTTTATAATTTTTTATAATTTCCTTAGCCTGTAGCCAATATTGTTGAAAGCTGCACTTAAAAAACCCCCAAAATTTGCGGTATAGAGCTTAGATAGAAGATTCTTGTATTCACAAAAAATGTGCTTCTTTTTCTACTACTCTATAGACACCAACAACGATAAAACATAAATTAAGTCTTATTAAAGCCATTTTCATAATTTCATGTACCGTTTTCTCGAAAACCTGACGTGATGGAGCAAAATGGGTTCAGATTCGTGATCAGTGACAAATTGCTCAAAACTATATGTCAAATCGCCAGTCCGATTTTGGCTATTACACAGTGTAATAAATGAATGAAGTAAGAAAATAAAGAAAAATTTGTGTTTTTGGATAAAATTAGCACTCAAAACCATAAAATAAATTTAAAAAAAACTGTTCGATAGCGCCTGAGTTACAATAAATATCACAAATAAAGTTTTCGTACGAAGAAACCCCGGAGTGCCAATTTTCACAGAAAAAATAATTATAAAAATTCCAAGTGCCTTAAAAATTCTATATAAAACGACAAACATTTTCTATAAAAAAACAAATTTCGGAGCCTCGAAATTAATTTTAAGCCTATGTCGAAGAAGGATTTTTTGTTCGTAAGGACTAGAGGAATCATAATTTCGACGACGCGATATCGGTTGCCAAATCGCCCCGGCCTAGTGTATATACATATACAAATAGAAGTTTGCTACCCTTAGTTTATTGTTAAGGGAGATTATTATTGCTGGTGTTGTTTTTTGTATTGCTTGTTCTTTTTTTTTTTATTTTAATTTTTTTATAAAAAATTAAGTTGTTGTTAAACAGAAACGTTTTTAGCTTGTAGCTTTGTTTTAAAAATGTGTATGTGTTAGTACCCACCCTTATTCTCACTCACACTTTTTCGCTTACTTTTTTGTCTTTTTTTTTTGTTGTATTCTACAAAAATGTCAATAAAGTTTTTGTTGCTATAAAAGTGAAATGTGAATAAAGTAAATGAGTGAAGTGAGTGACTCGAATAAATTGACTTGAAATTTATTACTATTATTTACTTTTATACTAATTGCATATTTGTGTGTACATATTTTTATACATGCATATATGTGTATAGTGTATATATATATAAACAAAAACAACAATTAAGATTAAATTTATTGCATTTGCAAACTTTAAACCCAACGGGAAAAAGTGAACAGTAAAATTCAACTACAAAATTCACTCAAGTTGAAAAGAATTCGGTGATAAATTCTGAAAATAGTTTAAAATTAAGTTGAAGTAGGCATAACTGAGATTGAGATTTGTGAGACAGGGAATTGATTGTAATACTTTGAAGCCAAGATATTTTAAAACCAATTTTAACTTTGCTTTCGCAGATTCGATCTCCCACGGCCAAAATCCAATATCAATGAAAGTATTGCTAGTCCCTGTTATTTGATTCTAAATTCAAAAAAAGTTTTCAAGTTTATTCATTTTTGTCTTGAGTTGTGGAAAGAAAACCGAAGCTTACTTAGATCTCCCTTATTAACACTGAAATATTGTGCTAAATCCATTACAAATATTTCTGTTCAGATCTCATTAGGCAGAATCAAAACTGATTGATGTCTTTTACTAAAGTTAGAATTTACATAATTCAGGCTTTTTTCACTTGAAGCTGAATTTAGATCTTTAATAAAGACTAAAATAAAACCTCAAACCCAAACCTCTAGATTTGTAGCATTGAAGTCTGAAATCAATGGTATTTTTTCGGTTCTTTGTTATTTATAACTGCATTCAGTGAACATCAGTTTTAGTATCTTCTATAGAGCCGAAGACTTTAGAAACTTACTTAGATATCTCTTATTTAGCATGAAATTCTAACAAGGTCTTACTTGCCTGAATTAGAAACTATTGAAGTATTTTCATTTAGATCTGAAGTCTTTTTGAACTCAATTTGAACCTTAATCTTACCTAAACCTGAATTATAATCCTTAAAAAATGCAAACCTGAATTAAAAAATAAAAATTCAAAGCCTTTCCTATTTTAATTTGAACTCGTCATGATTCAAAGCATCCATCATTCCCAGTTCTTTATCTCCCACTAGAGCAGAGAGTCTGAGAAACTTACACAGATCTCTGCTATTTAGCCTGAAATTCTGTGCTTTTCTTTTCGTACGTTAGCAAGTGAAAATTTTGTAGAACTCCAGTTTTACGACTAAAATCACTTACTTCTCTTCTACTCTCCCCGCTGGACTACCTCTAGGTATTTCTTCGCGAGGGAGGATAAGCGTTAAGCTGCGTCTTTCATTATAGTAGTGCACACATCTCCGGTTATTAAATTTTTAAGTTATATGTAACAGGCTTAATGAACTTTTCTAGCCAAAACAACAACAGTGTATATAGAGACAGACAAATCAGATGACCGTTTTGGAATCCGCCACGATTCCTCATCCATGATCTTAGTGACAGTTCTCATAGGTATTTTTTTTTTATTTCTCTTCGAATTTTGAGATCAGGCAGTAAGTTAAATTTCGCCTGAAAGCCAGAAATAAAGTTAAGTTTCTCTATTTTATTTTACTTTGAATCCGAAGTCAAGAAGTAAGTCTGACTCCACCAATTCAGTAAAATCAAATTAAGTTGTTTATTTTCTCAAAGCTCCGAGATCAGAGAGTGAGTCAGATTTCGCCAATTTTTAGTGAAATTAAGAATCCAAAATAGAATTAAATTGCTGTTTTTTATTTTATTATTTTGGTTGCTATTAAAAGCAACTGAAATTCAAAAAAAGTAAGGCAAAATTCAGAATTTAGATCTGATTTCCAGATTTAACTGAAATCTACTGATGTCAGAAGTTAATTTAGTTTTCCTTTACTTAAGACTTAAAATCAGGACTAAAATTAAAAAATTAATTTGGTATTCCTGGGTCAGACTGAATTCAGAAAGAGTGTTAGAGAGACTGCCTAATAACACCGTGTCCTATGAGATATATTGAACCTTATGCTTTTCCGTCTTGCTTCATACCTAGAGTACTTCATACAGCTATGTCTCCTTCATGAAGTTCTGATCAAAGCTGAGTCTATATATCCTCGGTGCTTTCCATGCCACTTCCAGTTTTCCTAAATCAGTGATTCATGACAATCTAAAATTTCTTCTAATGATTTCTTTTTCTCTTTGAAGGAGAGGCCTATTAAAAGATGGAAAATTAATATATGAATGATTTCAAAATAAGTCAGTACTCAATTAATGCAATCCCTGCTTTTCTTCAGGGCTAGTGAATAATTCATGAAGTATGTATATATTTACTTTATCTATAATCCTTGAGATTGATATTCTATATAACTATATATATAATTATATATCTTAGAGTCTTCTAGATAATAATGTTTTGGAGCCTTTTGCAGACTTATCTACCTTCTTCTTAGAAAATATTTATTCGTAAAAAAAAAAAAACTTTTCTAAAACTACGGAAAATAAGTTTCCTCAAAATACAGACGGAAAATAGCAGCAAGAAACAGATTTAGTAGGAAAATAGCTTCTTCACTTCCCAGATTTTTCTACTCTAAATAGCTTTTTCACTTCAGAGACTTTTGAATTCAGACAGAGAGAGAGAAACATTTGGATCTTCAAAAAACTTCTAACTTCTTTTGGTGCTTATTTTTTTCTTTTTTTTTAAGGATCAATCAATGTGAAAGAAAAAATAAAATGAGTTCCTTATACTTATGGACATAACTACTGACACATGCAACAATGTGTACAGTTTTCTCAATACTTCAGAAATATTACAAAATTATTTTTGATATATTCCACAACTCTTGACATATAAATTATGTGTTGCGTACTTTTGAGCTTAAATTATGTTGGAAAACGAAAGTGTGGCTTCTGTGAAATTTGTAAAATATCTCCAGTAAGGATGCTATCACATTAAAAATGAAGAAAGATAGATAAGAAAGCATACCCTTGCCGGGACGCGAGCCCAAAGACAAAAGTGACTAGACCACCAAAGCAGCAACAATACAAGTTTGGTATAAATTTTCGAATCAACTGCGACCCCGATCTAGCACACATTCACTAAGCCAACGATGTGAAGGAGAAAATCGAAACGTTGATTGCCTAATAACCAACAAAATCTTTTCCATTGGGTACATGCAAATATAAATTACATACCACACACACACACACACACACACACACACACACACATCTGTGCACATAATATATAATCACACAAATACACGCACAAATACATACATAAAAATTCATTGTATGCTTGGTATTAGTATCAATTACGTTGTCAAGTTGACAATTAACGAATTGTTAAATAAAAAAAATGAAACTTTTTCCAAAACACTTTATATATACATATATAGATACACATAGACATATAGTGTATACATATGTATATATGTACAAAGTTGAATGTTTTCTACTTATTTACTTTTTGTAAGCGTACATATGTAGCTGTGGGCAACATTTATTTTGTTTTTCTTTCTTTTTTTTTTTTGTTAAAGTTTTTTTTTTTTTTGTTAGAGTTTATAAAATTTGTTGTTCGTTTTGTTGTTGTTGTTGTTGGGGTAGTGTTTTAATAAAATTAAACTATTAGTCACGCTGCATGTGACAGGCGTAAGTGTTGTTGTTGTTGGTGTTTTTGTTGTTGCCGGCTGGGTGTTGATTGCTGCTAAAAGCTTTTTAAATACCAACATTTAAATGTTATGTTTTAAAGTATATATGAATGTATGCACTAACGGGACATAGGGGTTCGGCGGTCCTGGGTTATTCCCTCCCCCCTCCCTCCGCCCCTAAGAAAGAGGAGTTTTTGGCTCATATATTTTAATAACTGTCGATGGATCAAAAATTAAAGGGAACTAAACTTTAAAACCTCCACCCCCGTTAGGAAACCCCTGGATTCACAACTATATATAGGCATGTATGTATGTTTGAATATATTTGTGTTTGTTTGTGTTAAAATGTGTTTGTTGAATTTATGTGTGTAGGCATTTAATTTGCTTTGTTTGCTTGCTATTGTTTTGTTTTTTATTTGTGTTGGTAATTGCACTAAAAAGTAACAACTTTTTAATTGGACTAATAAAAAATAAAAAAAATTTATTCATTCAACACATTAGTTTTACACATTCAACCTGATAAAAATAAAGCCGAAACAGATATTGTAGAAAAACTTGTGTTATGTAGATTTATTAATAAAAAAAAATTAAAGTTTAAAAAGTTGAAACGATGTAACTATTTAGAATTGTCTGGACGTAGCTACCTTCAAAAGCTGTGAAATTTGAAATTTGGTTACCTAACGAGGTCTGCGTTCCAAGCTACCTCGAGTCTGTCTTTAGCAACGCACCTTTGACTTCCATTTGCAAGAGCTTCAAACTACAAACTAGTCCTTGCCAAAAAAGCATATCTTTTTAAGTCGCTTCCAAAAAGTTTCCATTTGCAATTACTTGAAAACTGTTTTTATCAAAAACCTGATCTTTTGACTTTATCTTATGCATGACTTCCTCTTAAGCATGACTTCAAACCAGTCTTCTCCAAAGAATTTCTTCTTTTTTGTTTTTTTGCAAATGTAATTTTTCCAAGAATTTGAGCTACCTGAAACCAGTTCTCGAATTAAAGTGCAGCCATTGACATTACTAAAAAAAAATGTAAAAGTTTTGACTTGCTCGCTGTGCGAATCGTCACTTGGTGATCCCTTAACTCAAGGGTGTGCACCTGGTCCTAATTAGGCCCATTTTCAGTTTAAACATTTATATCTTTTTTGTTTCTTGTTGAATCGATCTGAAACTCCATGACTTCTTGCGCCAATGTTTTCTGAGCACAAAGAAATAAAAATTTGTTTCGATCGGTATAAGTTGGTAGAACAAAAATTTTTTTATTGCCTCAACATTGAAAGTTACCCCTTGGGCCTAAATAGGTCCTAAATTTATAGCAAATTATTTTGAATTTGAGGTTTATTTAGACGCAAACGGTAATTTTGGAGTTTAAGAAAAATATATATAAAAAAAAAATGTATGTATGTATGCGTAAATACATACACACACATACATGTAAATTATTGCCAAATCTATGTGTTTTCTTGTGCAAATTTGCTGCACTTGCACTTGTATGAATGTCAAGTTGTATTGCTATAAAATGTGACCGTATCTCAAAGTGAGCATGGCGTGGCAAAAATCCAATATCTTCAAATATCATATCAAGCTAAAGTAATAAAATTTAGATCCGCTAGTGCATGAACTGGTGAACAATGAAATATATAAAAAATCATTTCTTCGAATCATTCTAAGCAATTTCTGAATTAAAGTGTTTAAGTATATTGCCATAATCAAAAATTAAAATCACTTAACACGAGTTGGTTCTTAAAAATATATTTCATATTGAATTTAACTAAAAACTACTTGTTAGTTCCAAAATTGGTATATTTATATTCATATTTATTTCAAATGGTGTAGCCAAGCGCTTTTTAGGTACAGAAACTCTATCTTACAAATATAAGTTAAAGATATAGAAGAATACCTTGGAATGAAGAAATTTTTTTTTTGTTTGAGCACTAATGAGAAATTGTCATTTATTTTCTAAATATGAGTGAAAGTTGAAAACAAAAAGAGAAAACAGATCATCCTTCTTAAGCCAAGGCATTCACTGATTCCACACACATTGTTCAACAATACTAACAAATCCAGCCACACCCGACAAACCACTTTTATCTACCTACATTTGAATATGTATGTAAACGCCAAAAGAACAGTACAGGCAATTAAGAAAATACTCATTGGTACGTAAATAAGAAAGCACATTATGTGTATACACATGTGCCGAATAGGATAATTGTCGAAAGTAAATATAAAGAAAAAACAAATTTTTTTATAAACAACAAATGCAGGTATGTGCAGCTGCACATGATAAACATGAAATACATGCAACTTACTGTTGCTGCTGGAGGTGCTGCCATGCAATAGCAACAAAATTGCAAATCTGCTAGAAAATAAAAAAAAAGAAGCAATTTAAATATGAGAAAGAAAAAATTAACTACAAAAAAAATAAAAGAAAATAATCCCCCTTAATTCTACAAAAACATTAGAAAAATTACAAAAACTATAAAAAACACACTGGAAGGTAAAGAAGGGAGAAAGGAAGAGAAACCAGGCACCGCTAGAGAAATGAAAACAAAAATTATAAGCGCCGAAAAAAGAAAATAATCTAAAAAAATACCAACTTCAGCGAAGGAAAAGTACAACGAAAAGACTAAACAAAAAACGTTTGTTGTGTTTTGGCGGTGCTTCACTTGAATATAAAATAGATGAAAAAATACCGAAGAGTGAAAGGGAGTGTGGGAATGGGCTGGGGGAGAAGAAGAACACGCTTTGGGTGTAGTGACACACGGCTACTTATATCTCATATGTTTTAGTTTTTTATATTTTTGTTCTTTTTTGTTTTTAGAGAAAGCTTCATGAATAATTTACAAAATTGCGAAACATTTATAAAAAAAAATACAAAAACACACATACATATGCATATAAATATCTATACATAAAATTGTTGAAAGAAAAATTATATATGTTTGCACATTTGCAAAAAAAAAAAAACAAAACTGCTAGAAATATTTTCACGCTGTTCAGATTTTAAGGTGAGTGTCACAAATCCGGTTCAGATTCAGGTTTATGCTTTGAATCAGCTTTGAATTTATATTTTGTTTCAAGTTTTGGTGCGAATTCTCGTTCAGATACTGGTTTTGGTTCTGGTTGAGGTTCTGGTTCGGGTTCTGGTTCAGGTTCAAATTGTGGTTCAGATTCTGATTCAGGTTCTAGTTCACACTTAAGTTCTGATTCAAGTTCTGGTTCAGGTTTCGATTCTGGTTCAAATTCAAACTCAGGTTCTGGTTAAGTTTCTGGTTCAGACTCAGGTTTTGGTCCAGCTTTCAGTTCTGTTTCAGGTTTTGGTTCAGATTCTGGGCTAGGTTCTGGTTCAGGCTCCGATTATAGTTCAGGTTCTGTCCCAGTTTCTGGTTTTAGGTTCTGGTTCAGGTTCTAGTTCAAGTTTTAGTTATAGTTCAGGTTCTGTTTTTAGATTCTAGTTCAGGTTTCATTTCACGCTTTGGTTCACGTTCAAGTTTTTGTTCAGGTTCTGTTTGAGGTTTTGATACTGGCTCAGGTTCAGGTTCAGGTTCTGGTTCAGGTTTAGGTTCAGGTTCTGGTTCAGGTTCCGGTTCATGTTCAGGTTCTGGTTCCGGTTCAGGTTCTGGTTCAGGTTCTGTTTCAGGTTCAGATTTGGTTAAGATTTAAGTTCAGTTCTGGTTCAGGTTCTAGTTCAGACTCAGATTCAAGTTCTCGTTCAGGTTCTGTTTCAGGTTTTGATTCTGGTTCTGGTTCAGGTTCAAGCTCAGGTTCAGGTTATAGTTATGGTTCAGGTTCTGGTTAAGGTTCTGGTTCACTCAGGTTTTGGTTTAGGTTCCAGTTCTGTTTCAGGTTTTGGTTTGGGTTCTTGGCTAGGTCCTGGTTCAGGGTCTAGTTCAAGTTTTAGTTATAGTTCAGGTTCAGGTACTCGTTCAGGTTCTGTTTCAAGTTCCGGTTCAAGTTAAGGTTCTGGTTTTGGGTTTGGTTCTGGTTCTGGTTCTGGTTCAGGTTCAGGTTCAGGTTCCGGTTCCGGTTCAGGTTCTGGTTCAGGATCAGGTTGTGGCTTTGGTTCCAGTTCTATTTTAGGTTTTGGTTGAGGTTTTTGGTTTAGGTTCTGGGCTAGGTTCTGATTCAGGTTCTAGTTTTAGTTATAGTTCTGGTTTAGGTTCCGGTTCTGGTTCAGGATCTAGTTCAAGATCTGGTTCAGATTCTGGTTCTAGTTCAGGTTCAAGTTTTGGTTTAGGTTCAAGTTTAGGATCAGGTTTTGGTTCAGTATCTGGTTCAGGTTCTAGTTCAGGTTCTGGTTCAAGTTTGATTTATATTTCAAGTCTACGTTCAGGTTCTAGTTCTGGTTCACGTTATGTTAATGGTACAGATCTGATTCTGACCACCATCATTTACTCTATGTTGTTTTTTAAAGTGGTGCTGACAACGCACAGTTGGGCCTTAAAAATGAGAAACGCGAAACAAAAACCATCAACCATTCTATGTATAGTTGTTGTGATTGTTGTTGTGCTTGCTGTTTTATTTTCATTTTTTGTTTAAGATATGCGAAACGGAAATAGCAAAACTATTCAACTATAGTTATGTTGCTTATATGCTGTTGTCGGTTGTTGTTGTTGTTATTGTTATATGTTGACATATGAGAGTCGTTGCCCTTGCCCTTAACTTATGTTATACTACTCGTATTTGTAAATCTCCTACTTTGTATGTATTACAGCATTTTATTATTACCTACTATTTTGTGAAAAGATGAAACTGCTGTTGGTGCTGCCACTGCGAGTGTTGCTACTGCTGCTGTTTTTTTTTCAACTTGTTTTTGTTTATTTAAAAAAAAAAACAAAAACGCCTAATGTATACGTGAAGCTCTGTTTGTATATGAATGTATACATGTATGAGGGCGTAGTTGAAGCTGTATAAGTTTGTAAGTTATAAAAAAAAAACTACATGCCAAAATTGGGGCAATTTTTCATTTCACTCTTAGGAAATTCGTCTAAAAAAGAAGTAACAAACAAGCTGAGCTATATAAATTCTTTGTTATGCAGACGAGCAGTAATAGTTTTTCGTTCTTGTTTTATTATTGTTGGAAGGAAAATGAGAGATAATTTTTTTTTTTTTTAATTTTAGTTAAAAAAAGAAGAAGTTTTTCAAATTAAATAATTTCTATGTATGTATGTGTGTATGGAATGTGTCTCTTTTTGTTGTTTGGATCACGTAAAACTAACTATCATGTTTACTTTTAAGATATTTTTGAGATATATTACATTCAAAATTTGAAAGTAAATATGATTAGGAAGATCCTGTTATAATACATTATTACAACTAGTTGTTTAGTTTCCCCTTGAAAATCTCACTAGAAATCGACCAATGTAACTACATGGCAAATTTATTTTACCTGGTTGCTGGACCTAAGATTTTTGGTTTCTCACACTTCAATTTATTTCTTGAATTTCCTTTAAAACATTTTCACAATTAAGCCTGAAAATGCTGGTAGCTGTAATTACTTATTATAAAGATTTTAATACTTTTAATATGCTATAACACGTTTCAATTATTTAATTACTTTTGGTTTTTTTTTTTTTTTATTTATAAAAAGAAGTCAGATTTTAATTTGTTAAATGAAATTTATTACCACCGCATTGATACGCTCTCATACACACATACATATATATTTGAAAATTTATATACAGAAACCTGAAATGCATACAAATGGTCACTTAATTTATACAATACAAAAATACATATAAATAATGATAATAACCTGAGTTTTCTTTTCAACTTTTCTGACATTTTCACTCAACTTATAATGAAATTACAAATGCACACACATTAACAAATAGTAACCATGGTAACATATACCGACATACAATCACATCATGCATACATAACATTTACATACACCTACAGGGCACACATACATATATATATATATAGAAAACATTTGTTAAATGAAAGCGGTTCAAAAATATTACAAGCACCACATTGACCCCAACAGCATTTATTCACCCACATTCTCTTTCTTCCCTCTCTAGAGACAATTCATCAGCTCAACTTTCCCTCTACCATAAAAATTTACTGAAACACCAATTACGGCAAGCAATTAATGTAAGCACATATTTTAATTAGCGAAATAAATAAATGCAGAGAAAACAGGAGAGGACACACACATACTTACCCAGTGTAACAACAGTGTACTCTGCAAGTATACAACCAGAATAATGTAACACTCATATAACAAACATATATATCAAATTAAAATAAAAAAGGGATGAAAAGGCGCAAGCGAGTTAAAACTTTTGTTTGTGTGTCGTTTAAATTATTTCATTTTCATTTACGATTTTTGTTTTGTTTTTTTTATGTGTTTTTGTTGTTTATCAATTTAACAATGAAATATTTTCCTATTATTTTATACTAACAGCAAAAATAGTAGCAAGGACGAAAAATTTAATGTCTTTTAAACAAATTAGAAACAATTAATGCTGACAACAACCAAATAAAAACAACAACAATAGCAACAAATATTCTATATAAATACAAATAAATGTTTGTTCGTTTGTTTGGTAAATTTATGTGTCATATCAGGTCCACAATCTGTGTTTAAAAAATGTTGTCGAAATTTGTTTGGGTCAGTGAGATTGCCCTTCCCTTATCAACAACTTCCTGCTAATTTAATATCGCTTAATTCTTTCGCCAAGGATAGAAGACAAATGTTCTCTTAAGGCACAACAAATTTGCACTACGGCTTGCTCAGTGGAGTCACAACTGGGCATTGTGTTATTGCACCCAACGGGGCGTATTTCAATATACGTTCTGTGCAGAAGTTGTATCGACGAAGAAGACGTAGAGTTGATTCTTCACTTTCTATGTCAATGTACAAGGCCACAGATGAATAGATTTCAATGCTTGAGTTCAGGCTTCTTCAAAACTCTAACACAGATAACAAAAGTGAAACTATCGAAACTCTTTCCTTCAATTGTGACACTATCTGGACTGAAAAATAGAAACCGCATTTAGAGATGTGCCTTCTCCTGGCAATTACATGTAAGCAATAACAATGAGCAATTAAATCTCCGAGTGAAAGTGCGGATATATATACGGAGTGACTAACAAAAAAGTTCGCAAGTAAAGAGTCAAATTTTCAATATGATTGCCATTAATTTCTATAGATTTTTAAAACCAGTAGATCCACTTCGGAAAATAGTCTTTAAAATCATTTTTTTTTTTTTAATTTGCAACTTCGACATTAATTGCATTAATTATCTCTTCTATTATTGCCGAAAACCTTTCCTCTCAAAATATATTCTTTTATTTTTGGAAACAACCAGGAATCACACGGCGCTAGGTTCGGGGAAAATGAAGCTGGACGAATTTCTTCAATCCCTGAAATTGCTCGTTTTTTCTGAAGCATTATCGTGATGCAGTTTGTCTTTTTTCTGGTTTCTCGAAAATTTTTCGTAAACTTGTGTTAAACAGATTTCAGTATATCATTTAGCAGTTACTGTCTGATGAGGAATTGTGGCGGATTCTGGAGCGGTCGTCTGATTTGCCCGTCTCTGTATACATTGTTGTTGTGATGACTACATTTGTTCATTAAGTCTGTTTACATCTAACTTCAATTAACGAATTTAACATGAACTTATGTCATGACTTTGAAAATTAACGTCTAGATTTAATTTTCATAGTCTCCTTAAAAACTATCATAAACTGTTTGTCCAGTTTTCAGACGAATAACAGCTATAATTTTTTTTCTGGTGAAATTATCGTTGCTTTTGTCGCTGGCTTTAATGGGTGGATTAGCATCTTCTGGGCTCTATACTATCGACTGTTGCTTGGTTTATTGATCGTATTTGTAGAACCAAGCTTTTTCTTCTATTGCAACTCTTTTAAAGCTGTTGTAAATTTTTAAACAAAACAAACACGCACCTCTTTTTGAAGATCAGATAAACTTCAAACAACCCAACGTCCTCATTAAATATTTTCACAGTCTTGAAGTTACGCCGAAATACATGAAGAATGGTAAACCGAATCTCTTGATGACGGTGAAATTTCTGCCCACTCTTTCTTGCCTCCATGTTGATTGTCTGGAGTGAAACTTAAAATGAAATATCGCAAAACTATGCCAAATTATTTGACAAATATTAAAATTTTGTATTTAGATTAAGTTTTTATTTTACTTACTCATACTTTGAAAATATTTAAGAAGTAGACGTGGCATATAGGTCGCAGAAAATCACAATATTTTTCAAATCCTTATATCGTTGTATAAAAATTTCACTTCCACTTTTTGTTATGAGTTCAGGACACTATGGAAAATCATTAGTTTAAAACAAAGTGCAACAGTTATACGAACTTATAGAAGGTAAAACTAATGCTAAAACTTTACTGTATTTTCAGTTTGACTTCATTGGTTTTTAACCTTTTACTTTGCATTGTTGTTAACTTTTATTTGATGCAAAATAGATGACCAACTCTGGGTTCTAAAAATCGCTTACTTAAATTCTAGGAAAATCAATGAGAGTGTTCTAAAAAGTGCCCTCTAGTGTTAGTTTTGTTATGGCTCAAGATCCAAGCAACATATTCTTACGTACGTTTTTATGCGAAGAATTCGAAATTTTTCCTGCCCATCCACCCAAAATCAAATCGCAACAATTTACCCGAGAAAACATGGCAAAACAATCATTCGTTTTTAAACTAACTTCATGATTTCACACTTTTATAAAACTCCCGGCCAATAACGTGCAAACTTCAACTAGTCTAGTATTATGCATGCAAACAACAACAACAACAGAACTTGTGCCAGTAAAGTACAATGTGCGAGCCTCAGTCTCAGTGTAGCAAACTTTAATTACTATCTACAAAAATTTTGTAAAAGAAAAAAAAAACAACAACAACAATGAAAATTGGTAGTGCAATATCAACATAGCGTATGAAATTCGAAGCTACAGTGAAAATTTAAAAGAAAAACACAATGAATCGGGGAGAAAAAGCAAACAGGGTTTGGTGCAATTTTGATTATAAATAACAAGCGTGTAAGAGCTTTTTAAACATTAAAAACTGGTTTCGGGGTTTTCTTGTTTACAGTGGTCATGTAATCTACAACAACAGCAACAATAACAGCAGCCATACCAGCCACTAGCAACAAATTTTTAAATCACTCACAATTAACAATATGCTGGCATTGTGTTTCTACTGCTGCTCTTGTGTTCAGTTGGTAGTTTGTTTGTTGTTAACACGCTTGTTTTATTGCTAGTATATTTATGCGCTTTTATAAATATTTATGTATGTGTGTGTGTGTGTGTCTCCTTTTGTTTGCCGCTTTTGATAAATTGCCAATATTTTATGTGCTTAGCTTAATTTTGAGCAGTAAACTTGAACTATATAGCAATATTTTTAATGTCTGAGCGTATTTGCTGACTTTCATAATTTTATACATACGCACATATATAAATATCCTATATATATATAAATGGGAATGCTGTAAACTAAAAGGTCTAACTAAAAGTTCCTGCAGTTTAAAAATTGGAGATCACTTTGTTTAAGCAAAGTTTTGTTAAAAGTATAATTTCCTATTCTTAGATCCTTTAACTTCCTCAGGAACATAAGAAAAGAATTCTCTTATTTGTTCTAATCCATATTCCGAAGGATTAAGAAAAAGGAAAAATTTGAATTTCGCTTTAAGCATATGGACCGATCGATTTTGTTGAAATTTTATGCCCTAAGGTTTTTTGTGTATCTTTCTCGGTCTCTATTTTTAATTAAAAAATATTCCAAAGGGGTCTATAAAGCAAAAATTACTAAAATTTAGGAGAGCGCAGGTTTGAAAAAAGAAAGAAATTCTGTCAAACATCGAAAATTTTTACCACTTCTTGTCAAAAAGCTCTGTCATGATGGAGATATAATAACGATCCACTTTACTATAAGTACATATATGAATTTCCGTTTAAAAAAAGAAGAGAGTATATCTCTTACTTACTTTCCTCAAGAGAATAGCTACTAATTGGACAAGTGCAATGTCTAAAGCTCACTGCCTCGTTTATAGCTATTTTTGTCGTCTTATATGTTCTTATGACCTGGAACCTGGAAAAAACAATATTAATCCTATGATTTAGAATGGTTAGTAACTCCCTACATAGGTTATCTTATTAAGAGGACTTGAAATTTGTTCAGTGATCGGCAAGCTTCTCTAATTACGAGAGCTGCAAAAACTTTGACCTGCTAAACACTGGCATCATCAGAAACGCGAAGTGATTCTATAATATTTAGATGCTCTCAATTGACCCCATCATCGATTCCGCAGGTCATTTTGAACCTGCTGGAGTAAGCTCAGCCTTTTCATTGCCTCCTTTTTTTCTCTCGCTTACTTCTTTCCTCCCCTTTTCACTCTTTTCTTTACCTCCCCCTCTCTTCTTCTTACCCTTCTTTCCGTGTTTTCCCTCCCTTTTCTCTCGAAGATAGTTCCCGACAGGTACGCACCCATCACAGATTTTTCCTATGTCCGTAGTTTCAGATAGTTCAATGCCTATTTTCAAGAGTCTAAATATATTTAAGGCTCCGATTGTAGCCGTCATTGATGTTGAAAGCTGCTATAGTAACATATGCAGATTCGTGGGCTAAATTTCAACGGAGTTGATATGGATGCCAGCGATATTGGTGTGAGAATTTAAGTGGAAAATTTACTTTTTTACCGATAGCAATACAATGTTATTTTCGTTAGACCAAAATTTTTCCAGAAGGTCTCTAAAGGAAATAGCTCATTTTTATTTGAAAAAAAAACAGCTCTTTTTCGACACCAATCCTTTGAAAATACTTCAAAAATAATGATAAAAAATTCGTACTCTTAAGTCGTGGAATAACTTTCAGACTGACCTCATAAATGGTTGTTTTTTTTTCATCTTATTATATGAAACTGTCTGCTATTGCACGTGCTTTATAAAATAAAATAATTACATTTATTTGTCTGTCTGTTTGTTAGTTGTTTTTATTTGTTTGTTTTCTGTTTTCTACGTAGTAGTAGTTATGACCCTTTTATATTATTTAACACTCAAAACCATTATCATTTGCAATATAAAACAATTAATACGCGTAAATACAATTAAATTAAATACATTTAACGTGATTATTCTCTGTGTAGTATTTATGAGTGTTTGTTTGTATGTATACAAAACAAATTTTAGCGTAAAATTAAATTAAATTAAATTACAGTTATTTCTCTAAGGATAGATAAGCATGAATTCACATTAACAAGAAAAACAAACGTATATCTACAACAATTAATTGAATTAAAATACGAAAAGTTATTTATTTATTTATTTTATTGTACCTCAGAGCGTATGAGTAACATTGTTGATTTAACAATTAATTTAATTTTATCTAATTTTCTTTTTTGTTTAACATATTTTGGCGAATATTTAAAGTTAATTTTCTCTATTTATTTAATAGAAATAAGAGAGAACCAAATACTCGTTGGTGTTGCTTTGCTATTTGTGTATGCAGATAATTCGTTAGATAATTCTGAGAAATGTCGTTACTCATATCTTCTCTCTCTCTCATTTGTTATTTACTCCCGTTTAAGCAATGATTTTTACAACGATGAATGCAATGCTTTGTTCAATGAGTGAATTTTAAAGAACTTCCGACGCTAATATTTTGAAATTGGCTAAACCGATTTTAAATCTTTGGCTAACCTACTCGTTGAGCTCTTTAAATTGATATATAATATGATATTATCCAGCACTTCTGGATCTTCTGGAATAAAATTGTAGTTACACTAATAAATGTATAGACATTTCAACAAAGAAGGGCAAAAACTGAAGTTTATTTGAATGAAGAAGAATTAAGTTTCTTGATGTTTAAAATGACAATAACAATTCAAGCTTAAAGGACGTACATTGAGTTTGAAAAAAAAAATTAAAATTTAAATTTAGGTTTAAAAATGAGGCATCAAAATTGACATTTTTAAAAGCATTTAATTTGCAGAAGAATATCAAAGACTGTTCTAGAAGTTATATCTAATCCTAAAAATTATTTTAAAATATAGACCCATTTCCTATTTATTATAAATATAGAATTTATTTTAGAATTTGTTACAGCGCCACCTATCGGATTATGATATGGCTTGGCAGGTTCTTAAGATATTTCATAAATTTGTAGAAATAATTGTAAAAAAAGAAATGGACAAAGTAATAGAAAATAGTAATGAAAAACACAGTAAAAAATTAGTAGAAAATAGCAGTAGAAATAGTAGTGGAAAGCGCATTAGTAAAAGGAATAGAAAATAGTATTATAAATTGTTTTAAAGACGTAGTAAAAGGGTAGCAGAAAAACTAATAGAAAAATAGTTAAATGAAGTAGAAATAAGTGTAAAAAATAGTAGTAGAAAAACTATAAAAAAGTAATAGAAATAGTAGTAAAAAATAGTGGAAAGTAGTAGTAAAAGGTAAACAGAAATTGTGGAAGAAATGCATTAGAAAAGTAGTAGAAAAAAAGTAGTAAAATAGTAGTAGAAAATATTGGTTGAGAAAGTAATAGAAAATAAGGAAAAATTGTAGAAAAAAAGAAGTTTAAAAGTAGTAGAAAATAGTAGTAGAAATAGCAAGAGAAATAGTAGTAGAAAATAAAAGTGGAGCATAGTGCCACACGCACTTATCCAACAAACTGAAAGAATTTAAATTTTTGTACCGTACCATAAATGTCTCCTAAGATATTTCATAATGAAAATTCAGGTTATATGGAAGGTGCCACACCCCCTTTGTCAATCCAACCCATATTCTTGTTGTAGCATGGCATTGTCAATTCTCGTTATTATACTAAATTTCTGTACTGTGCTATAAATGGTTGTTGAGATATACCCAAAAAAGGATTAGAATTGTATGGGAGGTGCCATGCCTACTTTCCTAAAAGCCATAATCAATAGCTATGTTTCATCCTCTTGTTCAAGAAAATATATTCTGGAAATATGACTTCAATCAGTCAAGTCGTTCAGAAGCTACATGATTACAAACATACACATAAAACTCTACGATTATATATAAAGATTTTAATGAAACAAATTTAATAAATTGAATTTCAAATTTAAATTACCTAGAAACCAATAAAATCATGCTAAATATTTAATTTCTAAACATTCAGCCATACAAATACACACTTAAGTCACTTTCTAAATTGAAAAAGGTTCAAGTTACTTAGAAACAACAACAAAAAAAGGGGGAAAAAGGAATAACAAAAATCACTTTGTAATTAATTTTCAATACAATTTAATAACAAAAACCGATACCTAAATTTGCTTGTATTTGCTTTCAAAAAGGCAACAATACAATATAATGAAACCTAATACCTATACAAAAAATAAAAAACAAAAAAAAAAAAGGTAAGACTAAATGCCTATAAAATAGAAAAATAAAATACATTTTTTTTAGTGAAATCAAAATGAAAATTTAATACTTTTTATTGTTGCTTGTCGGCTTGCACTTGATACGTCATGACAGAGTACTTTAATTTAATCGAAAGATATAGGTACTTATAAACAAAAAACATAAATATCTGTAAAGTCAATGCATATACATTAAACAAATAACAAAACTAGAACTCATCATTCGATTTATTTCACTTTGAAATTAAAGATAACTGCCAAGGTTTACTTTCAAAAAGGTTTTCTCTTGCAGAGGGCTATTTCATATTTTAACTCTTTGTCAGAGAAAATATCCACAAATGTTTTTTTTTACTTAATCAAGGACATAACCATTTGCTGACCATTTTGCTAAAAAAACAGCAACTTCTGCTACAATTTTAGCATATAATGAGTTTCCAATCAGTTACTCTAAACTACCAATACGCCTAAAAACGGTGAGAGTATGATTCAGGGAGTATCCCAGCATTTTTCCAGCACGTAATCTACTCAAATCAACTCAAACTCCAAACTCGTTTATTAATAGGCGAAAATAAAGCAAAGACTTCAATCAAACCAATTAAAATATTCAGAATTTTACGAGTGACACTAATATAAATATCTTTTCTGTGTTTCTGTGATTAAATTTTGAAACTTGCATTTCCAAATGTCGGGCATAGTTTTTATCATGAGACTTAGAGTTAGGAAACAACCTTCAACATATTCTCAGAGATCAATCTATATTCCAAAAACATTAATGTCTCAATTCTTACTTGATATATATGCTTACGGTTTTCAGAGACTAAAGTATTTGCCTTCCTCTGGTTGAGGACTCTTTGTTCTTTCAAAAGGTGTTTTAAATTCGAAGCAAAGATCAGAAAGGCTGATATGTCAAATGTTGGAGATATACTTAATTTTCACCTTCAAGAGGCCTATTTTGGTCGGTCAAACTACAAAATCAAATATTGCACATACTCACAAGGATCAACTTTGAAGCTTGGAGGCATCACACTGTGACATTGATACCACAGTTTTTCTATAGATACAATATTATTTAGGATTACAGCTCTTATAGTAGAATAAACCCTGAACCTTTAATAATCTTTGGTATTTCTTTAGGATTCAATAAAACAAATCGAGCAAAATTTGCAAATTTTTAAAATTATTGAAAAACGAATTCAAAATATGTACAAATATGTACTATAAATTTCCCATCTTTTAATCCAAAAATAATAAAATCTCTTTCGATTTAGTGCAAAAAGTGCAAAAGAAAAAAGAAGCTTCTGACTTCCTCACATTCTTTGTAATAACTAAATTTCGCTACTTATTAAAGCTGAAGAAAAACAGCAACAAAAGAAAATACAATGCCAAAAAAACAAAGGCAGGAAATCTTAAATAGTACTTAAGCATATAGGTTCATGGCAGGCATAAATAAACAAAAAATATCACGTACACGACACAAAGACCTTTAAAGTTAAAAAAAACATAAGTAGCTTATTCAAAACTATGCGGCGAAAAAACTTGCGTTATATACACCAAGAGAAAAATAGTGTAAAACTAACCGAATTTTCAACATAACTTAAATTTTATGATATTTTCAATGGTTCAAAATCCTCTTAAATCTTCTTGTTCTTCATCAAACAACATTTTGCAGCATTTTAAGTTGCGACTAATACCATTGTGACTCATACTATTAACAATAAGCCAAAAACTGCTACATCTTCTGAAATTCAGCAATAAATTTCGTTTATTTTTTTAAATACTATAAGTAGTTCACTACTCGTTTGCTAGAGCTTACGTCATTTAAAATTGGTCACAAATTACATTAGTCACATCATAATATTTATTTATTTATTTAATTTATTTTATTTATCTTCCGCATGCATAAAGTAGTCAATTTGACATAGAAGCTGGTATTGGAATATGGAAATAAAGTGATTCGCTTAATTCACAAAATCGTTTGCTTTGACCGCTTGTCTCTGCATGAACTATTTTCATGGGTTCCAGTAGAATGTCTGTAAAAAGATCGATTATTAAACCCATGTATCTGGCTCTTACTAAGGTTTACCATTCGTTGTTTCTTTTTAATAAGATCTCGAAAAAGTGTTTTGACTGCTTGGGTATCTATATCAAATTTTTCTTTAGTAATGCAATACTTTGGTCTTCGGCCAGTTACAGAGGTCAGTTCTAACAGTTCCTAGAAGTATGTTATAGAAGTATTTGGGTAACAGAAATTCTGATTTGGGTTCATTTCACGACAGATCATCCACAGTTTCAATTTTATTTGGCAGCCAAAAAATCGAAACTCAATTTAAGGATGGCAGTAGCAGTAGAAAATGCTATGTCAACCTTTAATTCTGTCGAACTGATAAAAGAATATACATATTTTTATTTTGAAAAATCTTATAATATTTTTCCCCAGACGTCGATCGTTTGTGTGCAATACTGACATATGCATAAATAATTTCAATTTCTCCAACGCCTTCCATGGTCTTAGAGTCATTTTCTAGATGGAATTTTTAGATGGAAGAAAAAGATCGCCTAATTGATTTCAGATCCCTGCGGTCAACTAGAGTCTCTTGTGATATAGCTAAAAACCAAATTCCCATTTTTTGGTAATGTGAATTTGATTTTGACAAAGATTGTATTTGTGCAGAAAATAGTTCATAGATCTATCATCTCCTTTAAGCGCATGTTCAGTAGTTGAACTATTGGTTATTGTAAATAAAAGTAGTACTTCTTTTTTTTACGTGTAATTATGCATGTGTGTATGTGTATGTGTGTATGTGTGCTCATAAAAAAGGACGTTACAGCGTCAATTTGGTGCTTTGTTTATCAAAAATACACGTACCTACTTATAAAAAATACATGCTTAGAAGAATTTGTACATGTAAAACGCTCAAACACGCACATACAAACAAATACAAAAATACACAAAAACGCATACACACTAACGGCTCTCAGGTGGGGTTCGGGGTTAAGACTCCCCTTTACCGATGAAAATCTTATGAATTTTTGTTATGAATAGAGCAAAAAATTTAAAAAAGACCAACAAATTCAAAACTCCACACCTACTAGGAAATTTCTGGGTCAGCATTTGGACACATATATAAACATTTTTGCTTAAGCTTTAGGAAAAATAACAGCAATTTGAATTTTTATGTACAAATTTTTTTTTTCTTTTTGTATACAACAACAAAACACGTAAATTCGCTTACAGATGCACACACATAAATTCATATTTGCATATATACATGAATACACATATTTACATGTAAATGTGTTATATATATTTGTATATATTTATGCATGTGTGTATGTATAAATGAGAGTCTTTTTATTTATCAAATTAGGCAAATGAATTTTTGCTTGACGCTCAAAAGAAAAATATGTTTCTATTGTAAAAAAATATCTACACATACCTAGAAAAAATAAGCTCCTTAAATGAAACTAAAGGCCAGTGACATATGTCATAATATAAGTGTTTACGTGTCTGTGTGTATTTATAAATTTCTATGTTTGTGCTTCTATAGAAATATGAATGCATAAAGTAATTTGTTTACCAAAATATAAAAAAAAACAACTGTAGCAAATACATACATACGTAAACCTACGAGATTTATGCGTACTGCAATCACCCTCAATTTTTGTTTTTTTCAATCTTCCGTTACTTTTTCTTAAGTCTTCCTAAAGTTTTCTTTCAATTTTTGCCCCCAACTTTCCCTCAATTTTTACCTAAATTTTCTCCTCAATTTTTCATTTTTCTCTTATTTTGTCACATTTATTTCGTTTCTTCATATATTTCGTTATTGTCAATAACATTTACATATTTTTATACCTATGTATTTGGAAAATTTACATTTCTTTGTAATGTAATCGCTTAATAATGTGTGGAGCTGAAAAAAATTTCACAAATGTATGAAAATAAAATATGAAAAATATGAGTAGTTAGGTAAACAAATTCTTTAAAATTTCTTATTAATTTTTTTGTATTAGTTTTTACCTTTATTCATTTTAGTAGTATACTTACTATTTACTTAGCAAAAAACAAATATATGCAAAAATATTTCTTATCATTTTCGAGTGTTGTTATTGCTTTTAGAGAGTTTTTCACGTGCTACTTCAGAACTTGCTGAAGTTCTTATCTATTTCAGAGGCTTTTGAACTCGTACGTTATCTATCTTTGAATGATAAGTAAAAACACTTAAAATTTTTGTAAACCAAATTAATTTACTGAACACAAAAATGGAGTATATTAAAATTTCATGAACTAAGTAAGTATTTGGGTTTAGGAATGATAAATTTGGTAAAAAAAAAAGAAATGTGCTATGGTAAATATCAAATATAAGTAATCTAAAAAATAATAGAAAAGTTAAGCAAGAAGATTATTTGGCTTTTTCCTGCTGTAGCCTCAAATAGTATTTACTGGGAAAATTTCAGACTAAATTAAGACCAAATTAAAGAAAAAGTTTAGCTAAATTCAGACAAAGCTTAGACCAAATTCAAACAAAGTATCGACCAAAATTTAAGCCAAACTTTAAATCAAAATTCAAACCAAAATTAAGACGTTTACTCAGACCGCAAATTAGCCAAAATTCAGAACACAATTCAAACTAAGTTTAGACATTATTCAGATAAAAAACTAGATTATAGTTCTGACTGAATTCGGGGCAAACCAAACCAAAATTCAAAACAAAATTCACACCAAAATCCAAACAAAATTCGAATCAAAACTCAAACTAAGCTTGCAGCAAAATTTAGATCGAAATTGAGACCAAAAATCAGACTCAAATTCAATCCAAATACAAACCAAATTTATATCAAAAAATTAAGCAAAAACTTAGAGCAAATTCAGATCAAATTTAGGCAAAAAATTAGAACATATTTCGAATCAAATTTTGAAAAAAAAAAAATCATACAAAAACTCCGTCGGACATACAAACTTGAATTCAGGCTTATATCGAAATAAATCTCAGACCTAGAATTAAACCAATATTCAAAATGAATTTATACCAAATACAGACAGAAATTCAGACCAAAATTTAGATCAATCTTCAAAATTCCAATAAAACGTTCAGCAAATTTTTGAACCAAAATTCAGACCAAAACTAAGTACAGAACTCAGATAAAAATTCAGGCCAAAAATTAGACTTACAAATCAAGCTCTTCAAAAGTAGGACAACTAGAAACTGACCCTGAACTTTCAAATTTAATGATCGTAAGCACAGCTGCAATGTATAATGATTTTTAAAGTTTATATGTACTTACAGTTTTGGAAGATATTGCTGACTCCATTAGACTTTTCCGTCTTTCGCTCTGAATTTGCCACTGAGTTAAATTTATACTCTTAACTGACAAATGTAATGTGGGTCAATAATGTTGAACGTGGCGTATGAGTGACATTTAATTAACCGTGGCATGATCATGAAACCGAACAACCGAACGATTCTCCTTCCACTACCAACTGAAATTAATACGAATATACTCTATTAATTAAAACCAAATAAAATGAAGAACTTTAACGCTCGCACTACACGACGTATGAGTGATATTCATTTTTAAAATAATTACCAAATTAAGTATTTTAAAACAATAGAATTTCATTGTAAATTGAATTATAAAAATCGCAGTAAAATAATATATAAAAAAAAGACACACTCATGCAAAACAACAAAGTTTTGCATAAAATGCTAATGAATTAAAATTGGTTATAATTGGATTACATTTATTTATGCACATAAATACGTATATATTATATTCTCACATACATTGCAGAGTAGTACGTATAAATCATATAAAATATACCGACATAAATAAAGTTCTAGGAATTTTTTTTGTTTTTTTTTTTACTCAATTGCAAATTGTTTTAAATTTTATTGTATGAAAAAGTTCAGTATTTTTTTATTATTTTTTGAATTGTTCTGAGCATATTCGTATGTGTATGTAATTTCGTAATGTGTGAAAAGTTTGTAATATAATGATTACCATTAAACTAATTAAAAATTGATTATAATGGATATTGAAATGTTTCAGTAATGAAGTTAATGAAAGCGAATGTATGCATTTATGTAAAATTAACAATATAAATCATACGTCATGCGGCATGCAGCTGCAAGATATACATATGTATTATTGCATTTGTACGTATGTGTGTAATTCAATATTATGCATTTTTCTATAGTAAAACTATTAATGACATTTATATTTCTCGTATGTCTGTAAATCGATCTTTGTTATATATGGTTTAAAATTTGACGCAATTTACAATTTCAACAATGAAAAATTTAAACGAAACAAAAATTATGCAGTTTCGAGAATTTTATAAAAAAAAAAAGATTGGTATTTAATTATTCTTCATTAAAAATTGTATTATTTTAATGTTTGCCGTTCAGTAAAATAATTTAAACATTGCATGACAATGATATTTTGAGAAAATAAAGTGTAAGTTATTTCAATGTTATGTTTTGTTACTTTCTCATAGCTTTTCATTTGTGTCACCTTCTGGTGACAGAAAAATTTTAACATTCATTGCAAAAAATTCTGCTTTTCATTATTTTTTATATGATATCAAATTAATGAAATTCTGGAAATTTCCCATATTTGGAAATTTCTGAACTTTGTTTCAAATAGCTCTTTTATCAGGATGAAGTTGAGCAAGCTTATTAACAATGCTCACCTCCGTTGCATCGGTTTTACCCTTTTTACTGTTTTTGCACCGCTCCAAACACGCCAGCTGAGAAAGGAAAAACACAAAATAAAAATGTAAACAATTTTTTACTCTATTATCTTTCAACTAAGTTAGAAATTATAAAAATTCAATACTATTTTCAATTTTTTATTAATTTTTAAACTTTAGTCCCAAAAGAAACATTTCAAATCAAAAAAAAAAATCTTTTCTTTAGCAACCTAGAAAACCTATGAATGCCCAATTTCTCAGTAGTACTTCTTTTTCAGAATCCAGGGTCGAACCCTTGCCGAATTTTGTCGAATAATGTAATAAATAAAGTAATTAAATTTTTTCCAATCAAAACAATCAAAAAGACATTACTCATACGTCATGTATAACATAAGCTGAATTTTAGCTTAATTGTAAGTATTGCAGTTTGAATTAAAACTTTCCAGTACTTTTCCCCCCAAAAAAATTTTGCTACTCAAAAGTCAATAATTAATATTTTCGCTTTCTACTACATGCACAAACAATTCGATTTCATTTCAAATCCATGACAAATACCACCTTATGAACTCTTCGCAAATTTTCTCCCGCATTAAGATAATCCATGTTAATAGCAGCTGTAGCAGCAGCAACTAGTTCATTTCTTGATATGTGTGTGTGCATGAGATTGCACAAGATGATTTTAATGGGAGGAAAACTGGGAATAAACACCATTTTCTTTTTCAGTACATACATAGTTAGCTTAACCGTTATTGCCACTGCTGCTGAATTGAAAGATTTTTTGAATGAACAAAAAGTCCTAACACAACCGTACTTCTCTCTCTTTCTTCTCTTTCTCCTCTTGTAACTCCTGCATCCACAGATATATTTAAATAAATTGAAGTTGGGAAAACCAAATGAAACCAATTACTATTTTAATGAGATAAAACAAGTAAAAAAAATAAATAAAAAGCTTATGCAAACATAGAGTCTCTTCCGTGAATTTAATTTTTTTTTTTACAAAAAATAGGGCATTAATAATATTAAAACTTTTAATGGTAATTATTTTTTTATTGAAATTATCAGTGATACTTTGATTCAAAAGACTGTTCCATATTGAATCCATGTCACTTTTAAACTAATTTTCTCTCATTAGTACATGCATACATACATGAATCTGCTGTATAACTAAAAACCAAAAATTAGGGTTTGCTTTTTTGCTTTTATTCGATTTTAATTCCATATCAACTCAACAGTTAAGGTATTCACAAGCTGTCCTACAATTTCATATAATTCAAATATTGTATAACTTTGTATGAAATGTGAGTGAATCTAAGATATAAAAGAGTATGACACTTAATACGACACATTGAAGCCACTAAGCATTACTCAGCCACCTTAAATTACATCTAATCTTTGGTTTCCTTTATCTTTCATTCACCTACTGTTTTGCTTTTTATTTTTTACTGATATTTGTTTTTTTTTTTAAATCAAACCATCATCATCTTCATGGTAATATTTACTAATTTGTGCTCATATGCTTTTACTCAGATTAAAGCAAGCAATCACCAACATCATCATGAAATCATTTTCTATTCAATTATAAATCTTTTTGCATTTGCATTTTCTCTCTCTCTCCCATTCTCTCTTTCAATCTCTCACTTTCTATCGCTTTTATTCCCCGTATCGCATATCCTTCAGCTCTCACAACCATACACAGTCCTTGATCTTAGTAGTTACTTATTGTAGTTTTTTGCCATCTAATTCTCATTTTCTTTTATTTCAATTTGCGATAATGTGATGCTCGCTATACTCTCGCTTACTACACACAAGTTGTTGTTGTTGGTATTATTACTACTACTGTTTCTACTTTAATGTTCTAATGGCTTATAATTTGCAATGAGTGAAGAGTATAAACTAAGCTTTTGTTACCAATATTTCGTGTATTTTGTTTTTGTTTTTGTTTTCTTTGTTAATGTCAGCAGTTACTCTCTCTCTCCCTTTCTCTATTTAGAGAATGTATAGAGTTTGTGTGTATTAGCATTTTGCAATTTTCGCATTGTAATCGCTACTGATTATGTGTAAAAATTCTGAGATTTGTGTTAAATGATATTGAATGCAGCAAATACATGATAATTTAAGGAGATTATTTATGCATGAATGTGATTTGATTTGAATTTACTATATGCCACACATGAAAATTAGAATAAATTTATATGCAAATAAATACTTGGTTTTCTTGGAAAAAGTACTAACATATATTCTTTCTTTGCACAGAAAAGTTGAATGCCAAAGAGAAATTTGACTCTTGCTTGCTTAAAAACAATTCTAACTTTATAACTTTATGAATACTATTTGCAATGAAAAGATGTGATTCACTCTATAGTAATGGCTTCTGAAAAGATTATCATTTTCAAAATAGAATCCTGGGATATCTCAAAAAATTTCAAAAAATTAATATATTTTAAAATAATAAGTCTTATCTGCTTAAAAGTTTATAAAACAAAAGCGCTTCTTCTTGTATAGGCAAAAATGAAGATCTGGTGGCAGATGTTAAGACTGATATGCAATTACAGGAGGAGCAGGTGTTCATAACTATTTCAGGATGAAACACTTCTGTCACTGTACCAGTCGAGCTGAAATAAGGTCTCAACAGTTGCAGGCTGCAAAAAAATATATAGAAAAAAAAATATTACTAAATCCAACTGTATCAAAACAGAAAAAACTACGAAACTCATAAAAGAGTTACTGTGCAGAGTGTGATCTAAAAAAAGCATACCTTGCTGAAACTACAAACGAACAATGATCTCATTAATTGCTCCAACTACCTAGGCAGTATTTTTAATATCTCTTCTGAGATTCTATCGAAAAGTAAACTCCATTTCCCATTTCCTAAGCCATAAAAATATTACTTCAAAACTGACAAATTCCGACCATATTCTGAAAAATATTGGAAAAATCGAAGCTACGCCCACAATTTCTACTAAGAAGATGTATATTCAGAAATAATTTTGAAATCGTAATGTCTGAATATGGAATCACCGCAAATTCGACTAGCCAGCACAACCTGAGCGAAAAGTGAGCTTTCCCAACAAATTCTGACTTATCTAATTATACCTACTTAATAATCTTTTGCCATCTGACCCTATCTGCTTTTGATTACCTTCAACTGCCTGATCTTATTAACTATTCCAGACTATCACGGATTGCTTGTGACTTCCTTACAAGTACTTGTGATTACCCACGGTTTACTCTGGTTGCCTCTGATTATCTCATACTTCTTTCGACTAATCATGGTTGCTTATTTCTGCTTCTGGTTTTCCAGATTGTTTCTAACTATGTTGGAGTGATTCTGACTGCATCTTATTGTTTTCCCGTTTTTGAATGCTTTGTTTCCTGTGATTACCACTGGCTGGCTTTGGTTGCCCTTGATTATCTCTGACTGTCTCTGGTTGACCGTGGTTAACAATGGTTGACTATTTATCTACCACTGACTTCCTCTAGTTGCTTCTAATAATTTTTGGCTGCCCCTGATTATCTCAGATTATCCATAACTGGTTCTGACAGCCTTACCATACTTCTGCATACTTTTAGCTGGCATTGACTTCCATTCATTGTCTTTGACTGCCTCTAATAGTTTCTGATTACCTCAGTTTGTCTCTAACAGATCATAATTTCTTCATACTGCACACGATTATCTCTGATTGTATCTAATACCTCTAACTTTTTTTGACTACTATATATTTTATCTGCCCTATATTGATTTCCATCGATTCTTCCTGGATTTCACTGATTACTTCTGATTGTCCTTGACTCCCTTCTATGTTTTCTTATTGACTACTGGAATGCCTCAGAGTTTAGTTGATTTTTTTTTTACTGCCCTTGGATTCCTCTGATTCTCAATGGCTATTTCTAGCATCTAACTGCCGCCTTTCATTTCCGGCAAACCGTTTTTGATTGCCACTGGCGGCTTTGAGACTGTCATTAATTGCAGGCTGTCTCTAAATGCCACTAAATATTTTTAAGTGCCACTTATTGTTTTTGATTACCTGTAATTCGGCTTTATTTGCTGTCTACATTGAAATTTTTTTTTCCATTCAAATTATACTTCCCAGATAAGTAAATCTGTTGACTTTTTCGATGTTATTGTTGCCAGATTTAAATTTAATGTCCTGCCTGAATGAATTCAGCTTCTTGCTTTTATTTTATTTTGGAATCATTAATTTTTAAGTCAATCATTTGTGATTTCAAGACAAGCTTGGATGATGAAAGTCAAATATCGTCAGCGTAATCCAGTTCCTCTAAATGATTGGTAAAATTCCATTAAATTCCCCTATAAACTTTACCCAAGGCTTCACCTAAGATGTCGTTAAAAGTGATAAGAAAGAGAATATGCTATAATAAGGTCCCTTGCCTGACGCTTGATTTAAGAAAAAAGGTCTACAAATATGAATTCTCTTTGATTGCTTCAAACTTTATTCCATTATTTCTGGCTAAAAGCCTGCCCTCGATTGCCTTTGAGTGCCATCGACTGTATCTGACAGACTATTTGCTTCGCAATGTGGATCGTCTTTAATTACTTCTAACCACCTCAGATTACTTTTTATTAATATATCTAAATCAATTAACAATAAAAAAACCAGAGATGCAATTCAAAAATAATTACAATAAAACAAGATTTACATGAACGAATCAAGCTAATTCGAATCGTAGCTATACAGTCAAATATAAAACTGGGAAATGCAAAATACAAAAGTCTAGAGAATTCAAAGTGTGCAAGTCAGGAAATTCGGTATTACTTATTATAGGCGCTATTTATTGGTCTGAAGTAGACTGAAGTTAGAGGGGATGGGGCAAGGTAAGGTAAAATATCAACCACTGGAACAAAGTCAGCTGTTCTTCAAGATTTCATGCGGAGAAATCAAAATTCATTTAGAAACCTTGCAAAGTTGCCAAAGAGAATTTCGGTAGAGAATTTAATTTTGAAGAAAGTAAAAGTGCAACTTATTAAGCCAGTCTAAAATTATTGTTACTTGTAGCATTAAAAAGTTGTACAACTTCTTAAATTAAAACTAAATTTGGTTTTTGCATGAAATGTATGCAAACGATTTAAGAATATAAGAGTACATTAAAGTGGTACAGAAAAACCCTTTCAATTCCTAAACAATGATTGAAAATTAAAGAAAGAGTTGTCTTGGTTCTTCTAACACATGCAACTCGTTTTCCAGGAGGCTCGATATAACTTGGTTTCGGTTTAATTTTACCATTTTTTTTTTTTTTTGGTTTTTTTGACACTTACTTTATAATATCACCCTACTTCTGTTGGGAGCTTAGGGCTTCTGCAATGAATTTTCATCAGACTCTATTTTGAGTAGCTGACTCTACTTTTTCCCATGCCACATTTCTTGCAAATGGTTCTTGAAATATGAAACTTATCTACATGTTTTGTATGGTATTTACACTTTCCATGTCTTCACTTTTTGTATAAATTTATGAGTCTCCATCATTGTTTAATGCACTTATTATCTGAAAAAAGGTCAAAAAGAAAAAAAAACTGCAGCTTTGATTTCACATAAAAAGCGTAAACATAAAACTACAAAAACAGATAAATATTTCAAATAGTACAAAAAAAAAAGAACAACATGGCGTATGAGTAACAATTAAATATTGATGAGTACATGTTTTCTGTTTTTTTATTATTTTTTTTATATCAAATTACGTGAAAAATATACTTTTGACTTTCATATAAAATACTTATTCAACATCCAGAAAGCCAACTAACACACAAAAGAATAAAAAAAATCAAATATATACCAATAAAATACAAAACACATTTACGATTATAATCTATCGAACATTTACGCAGGACATGCAGGACATTATAACATTTAATTGTGCCTGCACGAAAAATTCACAATATACATACAGTAAATTCAATAAAATATATTTATACAATGCCAACTGCTGCATACACAGAACACAAATAATGAATTTGAACACTGGCATATACACAAACTCAATTATACATATATATACTATGATAGCGTTGGTTGTCTATACAATACCGAAATGACGCCATTATGGCACAAAACATTTATAGAGGCTTATGAAATTTATGAAATTGGTTAACGTATCAATACTCAGAAATGTAACCAGCGAGCCAGCAGTATATATAACGTAACCACCAACATTCTGCTGCATGCTCACAAGCAGGCAATATATGACAAACAATAGCACACACACAAAAACACATACACACACTAACCGATGCATATCATTCCGCCATCACCATTACCAAAATATGTTGTGTTTCAACAACATATGTGCAACGAAGAAAAACCCAAAAAAAAACTCAAAAATACACACAACCAAAAAAAAAACAAAACAAAACCCAAATTATGCAATACTGTTGACAAGAACAACATACTCACACACGCACACTCACACGAAAAAAAAAACAGACACAAAAATTTTGGTAACACATGTGTGCAAACGCCTAGAAAAGTAGGCGTTGATGAACTGCTGACAATTTTTGTGCCTGTATATGTGTGTGTCAACTATCACATACTACAATATAGCTACCAATGCTACCACAAATTCAACCAAAGTATTACTGCATGTAATTATAGTAGGTATGAATTTATGTATGTGTTAGTGTTGCGCCTCTATGCCATAAGCAAAAACCAATTTAACACAATTCGTAGAAATATAAATGTGCTTTTGAATGTGTGAGTGCGTTACATTTATTTGTTTCATGTTTCATTTGACTGTAGGATATTTATTTATTTATTTTCTTGTTGGTTAGTTTGGTATTTTCCTTTTCCTTTTAATTTTTTTCTGGGAAATTATTATATGAAATTGATGAACAGACGGAAAAATATATGTGACATACAAGCACGCACGCATACATACGCCTACTAAACGCCCTTATGACAATTTGTGTGTTGTTTGCCGTGTGCTTGTGTATGTTTGCTTGCATGAAAGCACACAAATTATTAAGTTGTAATGCGTATGTGTGTGTCTATATTTCACAGAAATTTCATAATATTTGGAAAGCAGAAAACGTGATCTATGAAATTTCGTTATCAAAGAAATATCCAAAAGGAGAAGAAGCGATACAGAAGGTCTTCCTGAATGCTTCAATGTCATCATAAAGAGCTTTCGCTTAATTAAAATATGTTTTAATTATTAAAATTATTAGGCTTTGTTGAATGTCTTTGCCAGACTGCATTTTATTTATGAAATACATTAAAACCTATCAAATTTTTCATCAAATAAACACATAGAAGGGGAAAAAGTTGTTTCATAAGCCCTTAATGTAAAGCCCTTCCTACATTACATTACATTACAATACATTGCAATACATTACATTACATTACATTACATTACATTACATTACAATACATTACATTACATTACATTACATTACATTACATTACATTACATTACATTACATTACATTACATTACATTACATTACATTACATTACATTACATTACATTACATTACATTACATTACATTACATTACATTACATTACATTACATTACATTACATTACATTACATTACATTACATTACATTACATTACATTACATTACATTACATTACATTACATTACATTACATTACATTACATTACATTACATTACATTACATTACATTACATTACATTACATTACATTACATTACATTACATTACATTACATTACATTACATTACATTACATTACATTACATTACATTACATTACATTACATTACATTACAATACATTACATTAAATTACATTATATTACATTACATTACATTACATTACAATACATTACAATACATTACAATACATTACATTACATTACATTACATTACATTACATTACATTACATTACATTACATTACATTACATTACATTACATTACATTACATTACATTACATTACATTACATTACATTGCATTACATTACATTACATTACATTACATTACATTACATTACATTACATTACATTACATTACATTACATTACATTACATTACATTACATTACATTACATTACATTACATTACATTACATTACATTACATTACATTACATTACATTACATTACATTCCATTACATTACATTACATTACATTAAATTACATTATATTACATTCCATCACATTACATTACATTAAGATTGTAAATCTTATTAGTTACTTGAACTTGAGAGTACAAACCTGTCCTGTCATGTACTGGAACTGAAGTGGAAATCTTATGAGAAGTAAAGTTACCCGATGGGTCGTGGTGATTCCAATAGCAAACAGTACCGCAGAATGTATTGTAGAAGTTTTTCTGCATGGTTGAGTATCAATATTTAAATTTCAAGCACAGAGTAGTTCTGATCCAGGGCGCCGATTTGAGAAATCGGCCTTTCGTTAATTCGCTAAGTTGAAGCGAATTAAAGTTACTCATACGACCCCATACTACTTGAAGTGTATCGGGCAAATAAAACGGTGGCAGTGTATTTACATTAGGGCGTACCAATTTTTTTTTTTCGAAAAGTACTCTGACAGAAAAATTCTATATTCGATACATACATATATTAAAAATCGCGTTGGATTAAAATTCTACACTTAATCTTATACCTAAAAACTACTATCAATAACTAATGAGGATATTATTGGAACATCATCTGCCGAAATGTTATATGAAATTAAATTAACTCTTTCAAGAGCATTTTTTCTCATGATTGGCATCTCAACAATACGGTAGTGATTGCGTAAAATAATTCATTTTTTTTCAAGAGAAGTAAGTCACTACCTGATAACATTTGCTTTTATCCGATTGGATGGTGTTACTTAGAACTTCAAATTTTTTTTTACACAATTTTGCACTTCTTTAGAGTTTTTTTTTTGGAAAGCACGTGAATTTTTTCCCATTGGGTAAAAATATGTAATACTCATATATTAATTTTGTAGGTAAGTACCAAGTAGAAAATATTTCCAAGTTATCATTTGGAATTTTAAATGAAAATTAGGAAAAATTTTTTTGGATCTTCAGCGACTAATTCTTCTTTTTAATGAATGAAAAACCTCAATTGAAGGCTCACAAAGTCCTATGTGTAGTCTGAGTTAGATTTAGAATAAGTTTTCTAAAATATACGCAGTTATAGAAGAATGTGTATTCCCATTGTCAAAAGACGACACATCAAAAGCAATTTCCTGCAAGGACGCTGTTTAACAGCTTCATATTAACACAGTCGATAGAATTGTTTGCTTAAATATTTCTGAGACTTTGAAATCATGCGTTTTGTTTAATAATAGATTCAGTATTATTTTTAATATAAATATATTTATAATAAATATATTTTATATATAAAGTGAATCACGTACACTTAACTATATTAAGAACATATTGCACTGGTTGATAATATAAAATTCAATAAAATTAAAAAAGGATATTTCTCGCTTAGTGCAATCAACTGGGAAATCTCAGTAAATTTTGATTTGAAATCGTAAAGGTGGTTCAATTAAATGGAAATGGAAATTCTTTTAATGAAATATCACTGTAGAAACTTCTAAAATATAAACTAAGCTGGGAAAATCAAAAAATTGCTTTTCTCAACATAGAAACTTAACTGCAATTTTGTTTTTTACTTCTGAGTTTAAATGAGAATAAAATTCTTAGCTACAACATACATAAACTACAAAACAGCTCAACTTCTTGACTTCTCGTTAAATCTAAACTTCCCACGAATAGCAAAACTTTTTTCTTGAAAAATTTCTACTTTTAAGCTTTAAGTCATTGAAAGAGTAAGTTGTAGCTAAAGAGCCACTGTAATGGCAACTTGCAGCAACATGCTGCAATTACACCTTGCGCGTATGAAAAAAACAGATAATAATATAAAGTTGCAGGTAAAGTGCAGTGCAAGTTACTATTTCTTTTCTCTCTTTTTTTGTGTGTGCTGAAACCTTTTCTTAATTAAAAGAACGCGCAAAAAAAAAGAAGTGAAAAGTTTAAAAAGAAACAAAATAAATAAAAAGTTTATGTGCGCGTTGGTGGTAGCTGCAGGTGTTTTGCTACTATTCACTGTGTTGGTTACGTATTCTGTATAAATTTTTATTTTTTTTTAACTGTTTTTTTTTTTTTATATAAAAGTATGTATGTTTGTATATTTTAAGCTTGCTGTCAGTAAATGAGTTGAGCTGTCAACCTAAATATTTAAATACTTTAAATTCATTTTGTTTCTACTTCTTCTTTTTTCTTTTACTATGCTTATGTTGCAGGTGGCACTTTCTCTACAAATGACTTTTATATACATACATAGTATATTGCAGTGTTCATTTTTTCTGCATTATTTTCATAATGAATGACATTCGCTAATAATTACACAAAAACGAAAAATGAAACTAAGTAAAGAAAAATCTAACAAATGCGGTGAAAAAAATGCAAAAAAAAAAAAAATATACTCAAAAAAAATTTAAAAATTAAGTATGTCAACATAAAAATATTAGATGAAAGATAAAAATATTACAGACAAAATGAATGACTGTAAAGTATAAGTTTCAAAAATGTCATACGGTTTTATGTTCAAGCAAAAAAAAAAAAAAAAATTATATATGCAACTATAGTACGTTTTTTGTGACTATTTTTAATGCTAATTTCTTCTTTTTTTAAATTGCATTAGTTAACATTACAAATTCCAGCTAATTTTATACTTTTAATCAAATGCATTTGTTATTCACAGTAAAATTGTGAACGGTTTTCCAAGAGACTACTGTAAAAAAATACCATTAATTAGTAGAATAGCTAAATTTGTCATTTAATTGTAAACTTAGGAATCAAAGTCAATAGTCAAAAAAAAATTTTACATTTAATTTTTAAACGTTTGCTTTGAATTTTTTCTCTCCCTCTCTTTCTCCCTTTACCTTGAACACAGCTTAGTTCTCTGCTAAGAAGTAAGAAGAAGTAATTGAAGGACTTATTCGTAATTAGTAGATGAAGTTTTCATCAAAACAAAATCTTAAAATTTTCCACTCTTAAATCTGAAAAATCCACACACAAATCTTTACAATAAGAAACTATTCCAAGTCTCTTGAAAACGATAAAAAAAATTTATCAAAAATTTACCCAAAAACTTTCCCTAAAAATAGTAAAAATCCCCAAAAATTTCTAAGTTATTTTGGCAGAAAATTGTTAATGGCATATTAATTTAAAAATCTAGCATTGCACATTTTCTGAAACGTATCTTAGTAAGGATCACAATCGTGTTAAAAATTTTATATGAGCTTTTCATGAACCACTAAATTTTTAGCATGAATCTTGCATAGATATTGAGTATAAAGGGCTGAACACTCAATTCCACCATCGGAGCTGTAGTAGTTAACTCTTTCGTTGTCCTTTTTTTAATTCCAGATGAATTTTAAGTACAACTTATGGCTGCTGAGTTTCTACCGCAAAGCTAAAAAACGCTTCTCCTACGGGCCTCTGAATTTTGGGTACATCTCATAAATGCTAAGTATTAAATTCCAATCCTTTTAATTCATCTATTGCAGATCAAGATAACTTTGTCTTTGTCAAACTGGAAGCATTGAAAGTTGTCGTTATTGTCATTGGAAGTTTAATGAATTGAAATAATCGGGCTTAAAAATGTTTGGCTGCCAAAGTCAACTGTTATGAACTTGTTCTGGTCATAAGTAGGTTGGGGGAAGGTAAGAGGAAGGTGGGAGGAAAGTTAGACCAAGTTTGAAAGAAAGTAGAAAGAAGGTAGATAGAAGGTGAAAGGAATATCAGAGGAAAGTAGGTGGAAAGTAGGAAGAAGATAAGAGGAAGGTTGAACGAAAAGAGGAGGAAGGTAAATGGAAGGTAGATGGAAAGTACGAAGAAGGTAAAAGGATGTTAAGAGAAAAGTACGACGAAGGGTTGGTAAAGAAGTAGGTAAGAGGAAGGTAGAAGGAAGGTAGAAGGAAGGTAGAAGGAAGGTTGAAAGAAAGTAGGAAGGTAAAAATAAGATTAAAAAAAGGTAGGAGGAAGGTAAGAGGATGGTAGGAGAAAGGTTGGAGGAAGGTAAGAAGAAAGTAGGAGGAAGGACGAAGAGGGTAATGAGAAGGTCGGTGGAAGGTAGGAGGAAGATAGGAAAAAGGTATCCAGAAGGTCGGAATAAAGAAGGAGAAAGGTAGGAAGAAGCTAGGAAAAAGGTGGGGGAAATATAGGAGGAAGCTAGGAGGAAAATAGAAGAAGGTGCTGAGATGATCGGAGAAAGGTAGAAGACAGATAAAAGAGCTAGGAAGTCGGAAGAAGGTAAGAGGAAGCTAAGAGGAGGCTAGGAGGAAGGTAAGAAGAAGGTATTGAGAAGATCGATAGAAAGTAGGACGAAGAAAGAAAAACGGTATCCAGAAGGTCGAGAGAAAGAAGAAGAAAGGTAGAAAAAAGCTAGGGAAAAGGTAGCAAGAAGGCATTGAGACGGTCAGACAAAGGTAGGAGAAAGGTAGGAGAAAGGTAGGAAGAAAGTATTCAGAAAGTTGGAGGAGAAAGTAGGAAAGTAGGAAGAAACTAGAAGGAAGATAGCAAGAAGGTATCGAGATATTGATGGAAGCTAGGAAGAAGCTAGGAGATAGGTAGGAAGAAGGTATCGAAAAGGTCCGAAGAAGGTATACAGAAAGGCGGAGGAAGATAGGAGAGAGGTACAAAGAAGCTAGGAGGAAGCTAAGAGGAACAAGGTATCGAGAAGGTCGGAAGACGGTGAGAAGGGGTGGGAAAAAAATAAGACGAAGATGGGGGAAAGGCCGGAGGAAGGTAGATGGAAGAAAGGAGAAAGGTAAGAGGAAAATAAGAGCAAAGTAGAAGGATGCAAAAGGGATGATAAAGGGAAAGTAGGAGAAAGGTAAGAGAAAGGTGTGGGGAAAGTAAGAGGAAGGTTGGAGGAAGGTAAAAGGAAGAAAGGAGGAAGGTGGGAGGAAAATAGAGAGGATTAAAGTTGGCCTAAAAAAGCTCTATAAACTGCAAACCTAGTATATGTTATTTCTCCTAAGATTCTCTTTATACACTGCTAGTGATTCAAAATCCTTGATATTAGTTTGATGGTCATGCCCTATTTCACATTCTTATTGAGAGTAATGCAATCAAAAATTCATAAAAAGTAAATTTTTTTTGAGATTTTGAAATGATTTGTATGAAAATTTACACTTATTTCGGATCCATCAATACAAACTTCAATCTTTTTTTACATATCTATCTGGGAGTTAAATAAACTATCTAGAAACTGATGGTGTTTAAAATTAGCACCTGAAACCAGATTTTGATATATTTTGGTAATTTACTTAGTTCTGTATTTACTGATAAGTATTTGCTTCATTTCACTCAGAATCATACTTTAGGCTCATAAGCACACCCCATTGGTTACGGTATTCTAATCTTCTTCCATATTTCGAAAAATTTTAAAATAAATATTTTACCTACGTATGTATATTTGGCAGCAGACCCGTCGCTATCAATACTTCACCATTCTCATACGCTTTAATATTAATCTCTGCTTCATTGCAATCAATAAACATATCATAGATTAGGAATGTGCAGCTGAACTCCTACAAACTGAATGAGTAGACCTATTCCCATTGGTTATTTATTGCAGTAAAACTAGGTTGAACTGAATCACTATAGCCTCAATTTTGTTTCTAAACATTACGTTTATTGAGATCCCTTGCTTTTAAATTTTAAAATTTTTGCTAGTAAACTAAATCACGAATGTGTTACCTAAACTATTACATTTTTAAATAAATTATTATTTGTATATAAAATATATTTATCAACTTCCTGCGACACAAGAATTTACTCTGCCATACAAATGCACAAATATTTGTTTATAATTTTAAAAATTTTTATTTATTTTTTAATTTTGTTTTGGTTTGGTTTTAGCTAAAGTAACTAAAACTATTCAAACAAAAACTTCCGCGTTGGAATATAAAACGACCATGAATTTAAATATAATACACAAAATTTCGCTTACACCAACAAAAATGCATAGAAATGTAAATGTATGTAAGTGTATGCATGTGTGTGTGTGTGTTAGTATGATATAATATTTGTGCAACGATTGCTTAAATATTTACATAGCATTTTGGGCAAAATTAAAATATATACAAATATATAAATTATATTTGTTGGAATATAGTTGAAAATTTTGCTACTGTTGCTAGAGTAAAATTTCAATGTACACTAAAAGGAAATTTTGTATTTTAAACGCTATGAAATTCTCAGCGGTAAAACATCAAAAAACAATAAAGTTCTCAACGAAATTGTTGCAGTAAACACACACGCACACACACATATATATATATATATATATATGCATATAAACAAATAAAAACAATGAATATATTTAATTGCACTTGGAGAAAAATTACAATTATTTTGAAAGGATTTCCAACACAATCCCTTGGATTTTCCTATTAAAATTTATCAAGTGGAAAACACTATAATAATGTACATAAAAATCCTAATAAACTCAATTGAAAACTATTAAGTTATTAATATTTTACACGAGTATAAAACAAATTTCTCTGAGTGTGTGTGCATGTTTAAGTATTTGGCGGTATATGCATGTGTGTCCAGCATATCAGTGCATATTTGTGCATACGATTTTGAGCGTATTTTTAAATAAAATTCCAAATTCCAACCGCTACATAAAAGCAATAGATTTTTTTTAAGTTTATGCGTTTATTTATTATTTTTTTTATTCTTCTTTTTTAGGGCTTTGATTGTTTATTTTAGTATGCAGTGATTGTTGGGAAACAGCTAGACAGCCACTTCAAAAGAGAGATAGATATATATATATATGTGCACACATGTAAATGAAATAGCATAAATGCTAGTGGAAATAACATCGCAATTTTTAATAGCATAAATATTTGTTTATACATACATACTATATGTAGGTACATAGTTAGTTGTTTGTTTGTTTGTTTTTTTTATTTGCTCTTTTTTGTTAGATATGTTTTTTGCAGTGTTGTGTTTGTTTTTGATTTAATTATGCATGTTATTTGATTACTGTCTTATTAAATATACATATGTATATATTTTTAAATAAATATTCTTTGGTGCTACTGGTCAACATGGCGTATACGTAACATTGAACTTGAACACTATCTAAGTATGGGCAACATTTATGACTTTATGCGATATTAAATTTTCTATCATAACTTTTAAAAGCACACTTAAAAAAAGGTCTTAAAGCCCTCCTGTAAATCCACATTCCCCTTTGCTCCCATAAACCAATAGAACTACTTAAAAGTTATTAAAAACTTCTATTGTTTACTAAACCATATTCATATCGCTGCTCACCTCTCCTTTGATTTAATCAGGATAAGTCTATGCCTATTTTTATATACCTACTAAAAAAAATTCTACCAAATTTCATTCCATTACCACTTTTCGCTAACAAACTTTTCGTTAACACAGTCAAGTTCATACATAAAAAATGAATGGTGTTGCTGGCTAATTCAAATTATTGTAAGTTGAAGTGCTTTTCTTTTAAGGAGGACTTAATTTGATAAATATTGCTTTATATTAGGTTCGTTAACTTACTATATAGGCTATTTTCATTATTATTTTATTATTAAAGTAATGTGGAAAGCTCAAAGAGTCTGGCACTGCGACCTACTAAAAGATTTTTTGTCCCAGTTCAATGGTTAAGACAAAAGACGCTCTATTGGCCTATCGAAGGCCAGAACATACTTGTGTTTAAAAGGTTTTACTTCATTAACTGGAAGAAATGACTTTCCGAAAATTCCCTTTCTGAGCTGAGCCAGAGCTCGGCAATTACATAGAATGTGAGTTATCGTCTCATCATCTTTCAAACATAGGCAATACACCATTTTACTGGACAGTTCTATACTATTTAGATTATATTTGAACATATAATGTCCAAACATTCAATTCATTAACAATTCAAGATTCGATTTGGTGAAAGAAAAAAACAAGCGATTTCTCATGTATGAGACTTGGAATTAGACTCCAATATTCCAGCCATTTTCTCTCAGCTCTAGAAAATTGCAAAGAAAATACAGAGTTTTCTTTCTCAACCATAATAAACACTTGAAAGAAAAATTCTGCGTGCAGCGATTTATTCTATTACAAAGCGAATTTAAAATGCAATCAACATGAATTTAAGTTGAACAATTAAAAAATGCCCATAGATGTCATGAACGAGCTTCCACAGCTCCTACAGTAGGCTCATATGTTACGACATTGATAGAGTCCAGACATCGAACTACTAAATAGCAGGACATCAGCAATTTAAAAAAGATTTTACCATAAACGCTTACTCCACTTTAAAACCAGATTTTTGTTAAAGGCTCAGTTTCATAGACAGGTTCAGTTTCCATCATGTCATGATGAATCGGAAGATTATCAACTAATTAAAGGTCTACAACATTGACAAAAATGGTTTTCTTTTATTAAGCGTAATAGAAATTAAAACTCCTTGCTGTTGCCTGTTGGCTTTATATGCTTCCCAAGAGGTTGAAGAGAATAAAAACGAAGAAAGCATACATCAGCCATATTCTACAGTCTTTTAAGCAGACGAAACCAAAACGGAGTGTTAAAAAACTGTACAAAGAACATTTTGATCCTGCTTTAAAGTTAAAGAATTTTAAGCATTTATGTAAGAGATTCAACCAACATTAATTTCTTTTGATTTCTTAAAAATGCATTTAGTTTTTCATACCTCTTAACTCCCCTTAAATGGGAGTCCTCAAAAAATTTTAGCATTAATGGAAGTCAAAAAATTGGTCTATAAATGATACCTTGAACAATTTAATACTATTTTATTATTCTTGAGAATTATAAAAATGTGTACAACTATATACCTCGATTGATAATGGCAAAACCACCGAGGTGATAAAAAATTGCCACACAGTCATTCGCAATCGACGTTAAACTGTAGGTCCAATCATCGCCACTGTGATTTAGTGGCAAAGTGCCAGTCTCTTGTCTCTAGAGACCCGAGATCGGTTCTCGACTTGTGTCTTGTTCCTTTCTTTCTTTTATAACTTGGGGCTTTGGTAGAATAGATCTTATAGGTCGCAGTGCCTGACTATCGAGTCGTCCTCCTTTCAAATAATAATACTCCATCATTAACCACCCAGAAGAACTTTATTAGGTAGGTATCACAGAAGAATGGTACGACGCTACCAGTTACGTAAAGGAGAACCACGAAGATTTCATTATGAATCTACCAAAAGTTCTTAATAATAATGGATGTTAGCTCGGCCAGACTAATTAAGCAAGGTGTGCCTAGGAGTTTTTGTCTCCTTTTAACCAAATTTGGGTATTGTCACATGAAATATAGGACTGTTTGTTCCTCTTCCTCAAAGCCATATTACCGACAGAAGTCATTGAATGACAACCTTAAAGGACATGAAAATGACTCGACATTCGTAGAATGCTGCAATCCGCTTTGTCTTCTAGTTTAGAGCCATCTGTGTAAAAATCAATTCAAATTTTTAGAGACCATCTAGTCTTCGATTCAGACTTTTCTTTTCGATTCAGAAAAACTTGTGATTTAAATTAAAGACAAAGCAGATATGGTCATGTTTCTGGATACAGACGAATTTTGGATAAGAACACTAGCATGGCCCCTGGTTGAAACTAATCCACCAACATATGGCATTAAGTCTGGCAGCAGAGGGATTAGCTTGTTGCTTAAGTGCGGTTGGCACGCAATGAAGGGTCGCAAAGTATTCGCTATTTCCTTTTGCCAGTTCTTCTTTTAAAAAATTGAGTCAATGAATTGAAAAATTAAGGACTAGTGGGAGAAATAGTGGATGTCCTCAATTTACACTTTGTTTTCGTGATTTCTGCCTTAGTTAGGTACTGCAATTCCAATCTTCTAGAATATTATACCAATGATAAAAGAAAACCTATTAGTGCTCTAGTTTGAATAGGTGTGTGTTTCTTGTCAAGAATATGTTGCCTCTGTGTTCTTTTCACATCAAGAATAATCCATAATCTTTTGATTTTTTCCTTTGCATTCTGGTTTAAGTTTGATTTCAATGTTTTTACCTTACAGGTATATTCAAGATCGAAGGTTGTTTTTATTCTTGTTAGCTTTTCTGTGTTGAGGATATGAACCTCCTCGTACTCAACTGAGCATAATGGATATTAATTTCATCGAGTTTGACCAAACCATAAACATTTTGTAATTATTTAACTTCAGAATTTTTGAATTTTTGCATATATATGAGAATTGTTTTTGAGAATTCATTTTGTTTTTTATTCATTCTCAACATTGGTTGGCTAGTGGTAACTTTAGTTTATCAGTTTTTACATTTTTGTACTTTTAAATTTATATTTACATTTTCACATTTATTAGCAAAATTGGTTTCATAGAGTTAACTTCCCCTTTGAAAGATTTGTAATTTGTATAGACCTTAAAATACATACGGAATTTATAAGTAGATCATTTTCATTTCTCATCAAAGAAACTCGCCGTTTGGCATTTCTCTTGACTCATTTGTTATCTTAAACCAAAAGAAGTCACCGTTTGGCACTTCATCTTAGTAAAATTTAAGCTCATTAAGCTGAACTCGAATTGTCACAAAAATATGTGTATACTTTCGATTTTTTATTGAAATATTATGTTTTTTTTAATTTCCATCAAAAGAAAATAATGGTCACCTCCGACGCTCTAGGAATAAGTTTATTGCGCTTGCCTTTGAATACAGACTCAAGAGAAAATCAAGTCCGGTCCCGTCATTCCTGCGAGTCATCCTCTGCAAACTATAATCTATTTCGATTTTTCTTGGTATAATAATATCTTATCCATATATCATATCCAACTCTAACTACTTACTAGTCAACTCTAATTCCAAACTCTACTCCACATAGACTTCCCTTTTTTATCTCATCTCAATATTCATGCTCTATTATTTTATGTGACAGATGAAAAAACAAAATCATTCGACCGAGCACACAAAACAGTTAAACTTGATAGTTGTTGCTTATTTCATTTTTAAAGTGTTGAAGCAACTAAACACTGTTTTTTAGATTTATTTATAAACAAATTGTCTAACTGTTTGAATGCTGCTTGGCTGACTACAAAAGTTAATTGTGGTTATACCCTACGCCTCTTTATCAATTAAGGATATCGTCTTAAAATATATTAAAAGTTTGTAAGACTTCTTGGTATTTTGTATATCATAAAAGTCCCCAAAACTCTTCCTTCTTGAAACAGTCAGTGTAGCATTGCGAATCGTTGCAGGTAAAAACTGTTATTCTTCTTCATTATTATCTGCTGGCTAAGAAGGATGAGAAATTTATTTCTACTATCACTCAACAATGTTATAATCTTATATTTTTCAGGTTTCAAATGTTAATGAATGGCAAAATTATATTATTCTTCCAAACATTTTCATCTTAAGTTAATAGCAAAGTTGATTTTGTTAGTCAATTCTAAATTAACTATTAAAAAGCAATATACAATTCTCCTTACAATTCTTCTATCTATGTAGTTAAAATCACACTAGTTTGTTCCCACAAACTTTCGACTTACAACTACATATTCATACTAAACAATTGTTGGTCACGTATACGCCCCCGAAAACATCGGTTGCCATACCACAATCAAGTAATTTCATAAATTGTGCTAAAATACTAAGAATTCAAAACAAATTTTAGTCTTTTCAGTCTTAATATGACAATAACTGTAACTACGTGATTGTTGACACACACACACACACACACACTCAAACCCACACACATACATAAACATGCATCTATACAAATATAAGTAATAGTGAAAACAATTTTAGCTAAAGTAACAGCAAATACATATAACTCTGGCAGTATATCTTTAAAAATTTTATTGCTTTGTTTAAGACCGCAAACCATACACACACATACATTCAAAGTTATATGCATGCATGAACACAAACACACATTGATAAAGTGAAAGAGAGAGAGAGAGAGAGAAAGATAGCGTAAAAGTTTGTGCTAGTGAGTGACATTTTTCGTAGACAATTTAACAAACAATTGGCAACAGTGGCAATAAAAGCGTGACAATTACACTATGTATGTGCATGTGCGGTTGTGTGTGTTTTTGTGTATATGAAAAACGGAAACGTATGCGGATATATGCTGTGTGTTGCGTTGTTGCAATTGTAGTTACTGTTGATGCACTTTCAACAATATCACAACAAAATGACAAGAGGCAACAAAACTGTTGCAGTTATAAAAGCAGAAGGGCAGTAGCAACCAAACTAGCAACTGTAAATTCATTTTGTACGTATGTATGTTTATGTACAGCACAACTCTACATACATTATTCATACAAAGTAACAGCAAAGCACAAAATTTTCTTCTTTTTTTTTTTTTATTTGTTATTTCTCCTGAATGAAAAACACACACACACACACTCAGCCACATTTACACCACGGTCCATAATAGACGTCGACGTGTCATTTCATACGAATTTTATGCATTTGGTTTTGCATTCGCATATATACACAAAAGAAGAGAAGAGAATACTGCAAAATTTAAATTGCTCAGAATTTAGTATTTGAAATGCAAAAACGTTTACGTTGAACATTTATTATTTTCTTTTTTTTTTATGCCAGATTTTTTTTTTTTTTTTTATTAAGAGATTGGCATGCATTTTTTCTTTTGGGTTAAGAAAATATTTTCATTGTTTGAAAATTATTCTATAAAAATTTTAAAATTGTATGCAAAGATTTGGTTACACATTTAATACATAATTCAAAAGAGTATTTTGAAAATATTTTTAGATATAAGATAGCAAAATTTTTTGAAATAGAATCTCATTTTTTTTTTCTAACTAATTTATGGCTGCAAGTAGAAGTTCAAGGTAAAAGAATGAGTAGTTCAGTACAGCGAGAAAACTACTAGCAACAGATTTTTCAATAATAGTGATTTATAGTTCATAGAAATTGACACATTGAGCTACTTGCAGGCTAACTCTTTCATGCATTTATTGATTGTTGGTAACATTGACTGTACTACTGCCTTTTAGAGGGTCAATTAGCACAGAGTTTTGTCTTTTCATAAAATGGAATCTCTTGTATATTGTTCACATATTGTGAAATGTTTGCTTCTAAACCATTTGGTGTGACTTCAGAGTAAAAAAAAAATTCTATCTTTTGTGATTTTCAATCACTAATTTATTCCTTGCATTTTGTTTTATAACTTGGTATAAAAGTCACTGAAAAAGCTACATTCATTTGCCAAAAGGTAATAAAGTGCAAAACTTTTTTGCAAATATTACTTGAAATTTTATCAGCCCCAGATAGAACGTTAGGTTAGGTGACATAGCGTGGGCAATCACTTAGAAGACGACACAGAATATGACACGTTTTCTAGTTGATTTTAAAGCATTTTAGGTGTTTCTTGTGAAAACCATAACTGGTGAGAAGCTGAGTCATTTCGAAGGAGACGCCAAAGTTTTCGATGTACACTTGCCTCGTCTGGAGACAGGAGAAATGCTTTTCTTGCTAGTAGCCTGATACTCCCGTTACCATGCTACTGCTACTGATTGGAAATTTTTCATAAGCCAGATTTGTTGCCTGAGTTGGTGCTTCTTTGGGATACTAGTTTGCTAGCTCGTTGCTTTCAAATCTTAAGTGTACTTTAATCCAAATGAACTCTATTTAATGTTCTTGATTAAATTGAAAAATCCGTTCGTGAATAGATGCATATAGTCAGGAGCATTTTGTTACTTGGATGCTTTCGATTCGATTTGATTGCTTTTAATTCACTTATTTTTATAGCTTCTTTTACTTTGAGGTATAACGGTGACCGAAATTACATGAAAAGCCTTTATAGCGCGAATGACAAAACATCATTGAAATGTACGTATTAGTCGGAGAATAAAGTAGAATTTCATTGCTCTACCCCAAATGCTAGCAACGTTAATAATTAATTGTAGGCTCGATCACTTACTTGTATATGATGGCGACATTTTCAGCATTGACGCCCAATTTTGGTCGTACTAACCACACACAGATGGGTGAAAAAACGTTGGACTTATGAACTTTAATCGATCGTCGATTACGACACCAAGCAGCTTTATTTTGTAGACAAACTTTAAAGCGATGCCTTTCATTTCTAATTTTGCCAACTTGGCTCTCGACGTGAAGATCATGGCATGTTTTTTTGGCATCACCAAACACAAGCTTCATGTTAACACCCCATTTGTGTATTAGACGAAGTGCATTATTGGTGCTTCAGCAGAGTTTTTCGGTTGTTTAAGCACTAACAATTAGCACATAATAAGCAAAAACTTGTGTGATGCTGCCACTGAATCAAGGGAATGAGTATAAATCATTTAGGATTACGGTCAAGAAAGCAGGAACCTTGTACACAACCTTTGGTCGTTGTGGCGTCTGTTATTTTTCATTTTTCACAGAAAAAGTTCATTAAAAATTCCCATTGAGGATCACTGGGTCACTGCTGATCCATGATCAGATCTTCAGAGGCTCAAAATGTCCGTTTTGAACAAATATTTTTATAGAAAATCAGGGTCAGATCATACGAATCCTTTTTAGGTTTTGCTCTATCTCTTCTGGTTTCCTTACGGTCCAGAAAGAGTTAAACCTCTGTGGTGAATGAGTTTCCAAAACATTTCCCTTCGATTGCTAGTTCGTATATACACCAGGCCTGCAAAAATGTTTATGGAAGGAGCAGTTAATTTCATCGAACCGTCTATTCACTACCTAGATCGAGAAGTAACTTTCCTGGAGTCTAGGCATTCCACCGTTCGTGCCATCTTGGCATCTTGCATAAATACCTGTGTGTTGAGTTGTTGTTATTTTCAGCTCTTATAGCCTCTTATGCTATTGAGCTAGTAAGGTGGCAGGTCCACAGGTACCGTTCTACTGAACACCACACAAGGATAGCAGCTTCCAGCACTTTGCGGTTCGCTGAAATTACCTGAATTGTTGCAGTCCACTGTATCGACAGCAGAACCTTCCTTCGATGTTCCGCTTTCAACACAATATCCCACAATCCTTATTTACACAGGAAGGCTAGGCTACTTTATTTTCTTGAGCTCTAGGCATCTGATTTAAGACATTAAACTCCCAAGCGAAGTTGTAGCTTTGATGGCTTTGATCGCCGCCTGTTTCATCTGTGCTCAATATTTCAATTTTGAATCAAAGACCCTCATCCCTAGATATCATCGAAGCATAGTCGCATTTCAATTTCTACTATGACTTACTTCTATTTAAGAAGTAGTAACTGCGTATTTTCTAATTAAAGTAGACAAGTTACAAGGCACGTTCATGCCCTCAACATAATCTGGTTCAGCTTCCGCTGCGGTTTCGTTTCGTTTCCTTAGTAATCAAATATTCAACAATTTAATAAACGGAATTAATATATTCATAGTTTCAATTATTCATACTCGTACAACTTAAATGAGAATAATTCAATATTATTATATTTTTAATTGAATTGAAATCAATTTAGATAATTAAATTGATTAAATGCAAATCAAGTACATTATTTCCAAACAAAAAAAAAAAATGTAAGTCATTGGAAATGCTTCATTACCTTCTTATATGTGGCACATCCAGAAAACTTTAAGAACACTGCAGCAATTTATATGAGAGCAACAAGATATTAGTGTATCTTAAAAAATTTAAGCTTGACCGAATTTCAATGCTTGAAACTAAGAATTTTTTTTTTTTGTTATTTCGTAATGGCAAAATGATTAAACATACATAAATGAAATTTCACTCGCTTGCTTTCTCGTTTTCTCTCTAACTTCCTCTGTCTTTCTCTCTTTTGCATTTACTGTGTTTCCCTAATGGCGTTTGTGTTATTTCCGCTTCGTTGGTATAAAAAAATAAAAATTTCAAAGAAATAACATTAACAAAAAACAACAACAACAACAAAAATACGAGATATATACATTACAGTGCAATGCTGGAAAAAGTGTTAAATTGAATTAAGAGCCAAGAAAAAATAACAAACAAGAAATAAACAAGAGGAAAAAAATAAAAAAAAAATGCAATATGAAAATATGCAGAAAAATCAAATTTATGCATGAGAGAACTTTTTATCAATTTTTTTTTTTTTCATTTTAATTTGCAACTGGAAATCTTTTCTGTTTTTTTATTACTATTTAATATTTTACTTGTTATTTTTTTGTATACATAACAAAAATGATGATGAGTTAAAAATGTTTTGTTTTATTTTTTCTTTCTCTTTTCCTTTTTTAGAGTTTTAATTTAAAAATCAAGCGCCTTCGATTTTTCTGACATGGATGCTAAAGTTTAAATGAAAATATTTCAACTGAATTGTGAGTTATATTTCAAAAGAAAATTCTTTAGTTTCTAGTCCCCTTTGGAACAACATCTTCTTTGAGCAATCTAGGCAAACAGGCAAATGGATAGCATCTCCAAAGCACACGTAGAGCGGGGAGCAACTGGACTGGAAAAGTTGGTTTACAGTTACAGGGAAACTATCGTGAGAAAGGAGAAGATTTAAAGAGTATCATCTCTTTGCAACTCCCAAGTTTCTCTATTGTTCAAAAACAGTTTCATCATTCAGTATTATCTCTTCAAAGTGATCAGCCACTGTGGCATCATCTGACAGCATATTAGCCTAAATTCGGGCTCCAATTGAAACATCCAATAGCATACAGAAAGAAAGTTGGGATCACCCTATGTTACATAACGAGAGAGATAGCCATGACATATAAACAGAAAAGCTCGCTCTACTGTCGACGCAATACAAGCGGTGATGGCTATTGCACGTGAAGCCCCCAGCGGCAAGCAACAGGATACTGACGACGGCGTAAAGCAGTATCGTGTCAAGAGAGGCGTTCGGCATGGTTCCATTATCGGGCCATCGCTATGGAACGCAATATATGAAGGCATTCTCAAATTGGATAAATGGATATGCAGACGACATCGCGATAGCAGCAGTAGCCAAACCCCTGGACTCGCTACAGTCTATATGTATAGGCGTCATCTCAAGAGCGAGAAGATGGCCGTACAACTCGAAGCTGGAATTGGCGGAACAGAAGACGAAAGTCGCGCTATTGAGCATCAGAAAAGCACGTGAAGAGCTGGTCATCAAGATTGGGGATCACCACATCACCTCGTGACCACATATCAAGTGCTTATAAACTACAGAATGACGTTCAAGGATCACCTGAAAGCTGCTAGTGAACAAGCAGCACGAATGAACAGCGCATTAACACGCATTATGCCGAATAGAGGAGGCCCGAGTAACGGCAAGCGCTGGCTGCTTTCAACGGTTACTATATCAGTAATCTTGTATGCAGCACCTATCTGGGCAGACAGCAAGAAGACGCACCAGAATAATATCCGAGCGATTTATAAGCTCAGTATCCTGAGGGTATCTAGCGCGTATCGCACAATGTCGGACGATGCTATTTATGTCATAACAAGTAAGGAGCCAAATGATCTACAGGCACAAGAGATGATGCGGTTATGTGGTCGTGACACAAGGCCAACCAAAGGCATAAGAGAAAAAGAAAGGCAGTGTACCATCATGAATGCCAGCGAAGATGGAAGTCATTCGAGAAGGGTCAATGGATCTACAATCTCATTAAGGACATTAAATAGTGGATATCACGCCACATTATTACCACATGACGCAAATTCAATTTATCTGATTGCTTTTTCTGCAAATTGTGAATGAAATTGTGGAATAACGTATAAAAATACTCAAAGTAACGAAAAGGTGAGGGAAATTTTATTCGAAGTGAGATGAATTTTAGAAGGTTTTGACGAATGCCAAGCTGAGCTGAGATCAGTTTCAATCTCTACCTAAAGAAAGCAATAAACTAAATTATGATTTAATTATAAAATTAAAATTTTACTAACTTTTGCTCCGGAGACCACTTTAAAATATTCTTCAGATTACACCAGAGACTAAAAATTGGTTTGACCCAATAGAGTCTGGTGCACAAAATTTCAACAACAACAACCTTGAGTTCATAGCTGGCGCTCCAGTATATGAAAAAATTGAATTTTCCTTCCTTTTTCCTTTTTCTAAATTTTTCTCTGGAGCCCTCTTTAAAATATTTTCTAGATTAAAATAGAAAGGGAATAAAAATTAGTTTCTCAGACCAAAAGATCGTGGTACAAAAATTAGTGCTAGACTGGACTTCCAGGTACCTCAGGTTCGATTCCAAAATGAGGAGTAAATGCTTTAAAACGATCGATTCTTAGATGCCGCTCTAGGAAAAATTCTGGAGTACCCTTTCAAATAATTTTTTATCTAAATAGCGGAAAAAAAAGAATTTTTTGGTCTTCTACATATCGATACACAAAATTTCAACAAATTCAGTTAGTCCATAGATGGCGCTTCAGTTCCTACTAAGAAAGATTCATCTTTCACCTAATTTTTCTACTTTTTGCTCTGCAGACCCGTTTTGGAATATTTTTTAGATCAACATAAAAAATAAAAATGGGTTTCTTAGACCAAAAAATCTCAGTACAAAAAATTTCAAAATTTCCCATAGATGGCGCTGCAGTACTAAGAAAAATTCATCTTTCACCTGGCTTTTTTACCTTTTCCACCGAAGCTCTCTGTACAACTTTTTCTAGATCAAAATAGGAGTCTAAAATGAGTTTATCGGGCTTCAAAATCCTGGTACACAAATATTCAACAAAATCGGTCGGTCCATAAATTGCGCTCTAATATAAGGAAAAATCCTTCATTCCTTATGTTTCTACCTTTTGCTCTGGAATCTTATACGGTATACTTTTTAGATCGAAATGGGGGATACAATTGAGTTTCTTGGACCGATAAATTCTGGTACGCAAAATTTCAGCAAAATCACTTAGTCAATAGATGGCGCTGCAGTATTAAAACAAAATTCAATTTTCGACTGATTTTTTAACCATTGGTTCTAGAGCGATCTTTGCAATATTTTTTGGATTAAAATGGGGCACAAAAATTAATTTTTTAGTCCAAAAAATCTCGGTACACAAAATGACACTCTAATTCAAGAAAAAATTCTGCTTCCCTGATTTTTCTTCTTTTTACCACGTATATAACAACTCACTTTCAATGGTGTCTGTCTGTTCGGGTGGAATTTTGCAATCGATTTTAAACTAACTTCCCGATGAGCTAGAGATTTGAAACTTTAAACATAGTTTGGAACTGAATGACAATGCAATATGGAATATCTAAAATATAAGTAAATATAATGTAATACTCGTATCATATATTAGCGTTTATTTATTTACAGACGCAATAATTATAGTACAGCATACTTTCAGGCTGGTCTATAAATATTTTTATTATTATGCAATAATTATAGTACAGCATACTTTCAGGTTGCTGTATAAAAAAGGAGTACGGTGTTAGCTAACAGCTTTGTATGGTTTGTGTTTTGGAAAATATATATTCGTATTTTTCAATAAAAATCATTTGTCGTTGCAGAAATCATTTTTCGATACTTTAGTAGTTTTTTTCAGTACACTTTAAGGTTCGGAAATACGTCAATATGTAAGCAAGATTTTTAATACACTTTCCTACAACTTATTCTTTTTATGTGATATTATTTCAAAGAAAAATATAACTGTGCTGCTTTTCTTATTTGGTTGATATCGATTACACAGTGCAACAAGTAAAATTTGCAAGGGCTTAGCCTTATATAGTTGTTGGATTGTCAGTAAAAAATTTCACACAAACAAGAAGAAAATAATAAATTTTAATATACCTTGTTTTTAAAACGGATTGAAAAGTATAAAATAATTTCTTCTAACCCCATTACAGATTGTCCTGAAAATTTGTAGTTGTGAATCTAAGTAGGTATGAAAATACTTTTTTCGACATTTTGTTCTGTAGACTACGTAAATGTCACAGTATAAAGGCCAATCAAAATAATTGAATTTGAACTGAATGAGAAAAATTACAAATTCAGATTTAGTTTAAATAAATGTAATAGTAAAAATCCAAATCTTATTCAATGCTATATACAAAATTCGTATAATTTAAAAACTGCATTGCAGGCAGCTTCTATTTTATACTTTTCAAGAGCGAATGCATTATTTATTGCTTATCACAAGTATTGAGCTTTTAAGCTGCCAACATATAAACAGACAGACAGATAAACAGACAAACAATCAGACAGTTAAAAATGTAAACAGATATACCGACAAACAGACAAGCAGTTAAACAGACAGATAGTTTTATAGAAGGATAAAGTTAGAAAGCTTAGAAAAATCTACACTATCTACCCTGAGGTAGGTACATATATTTAAAATTTGTCTATGAAAATAGAAAATTTTTACAAAAGTTTATATTATTAATGAGGAAAAGTTATACAGCAACAACAATAGTAACAAAAACAATAACAAAAGAGCGAAAAAACATAACAAGAACTAAGCACCAAAAAACAAAAAACAACATAAGAAAAACAGAAAGTTTTGTTATTGCTAACACTAGAGCAACTAATAGCAAATGCTACAACTGCTACTACCACTACTACTGCAACTTGTATTACATATATATGTTTGTGTGCCGGTATGCGTTTGTTTTTCTATACGATTGTAGTAAAACTGATAACGTCACAACTGCATTATAAAATTATTTTATTCTACACCCACAGAGCACCACATGAGACTTACATCAGACTCCCTAAACAACATCAACCCGTTGAGATAGATGCAATATAAATAAAGTTTCACCTATACATACAAACAATACAGAGTAGTAGTAGAGTAGCTACTACACAGTGAATACTACACAGTGGATACTTGATGAACATAAATAAATAATAAATAAGTGTGCAAAAAAAAAAGTAAATAAATAAATAAACGCACAAACGAAAGACCAAAAGATCCGGAAAAGTATAACGAATAAAACAAGCATGAAAAGTATAAAAAAAAGAAGAGGAATACATAAAATGAGTGAATGAAGCATGAAACAAATGCTGCCACAATTATTCAATGCCATAATAGAAACACACACACGAACACTAACACATTTAGACGTGCTTATGAACGTATATATGTATGTTTGTAAGCCCAGTGGAATAACTAGTCAGATCTTGCGGTAGAGTTACTAAATTAGAAATACTGCAAATAGTCGGAGGGAAGGAAGTGGAAGGCTTCTTCTTTACTATAGATACCTTTGGGTAAAGTAATATTTTAGAGTACTCAGTGAACACCTCAGACAGATGAATGGACAATTTTTTGAAAGAAGACAATGGTCTGATTGATTGTTTCACAAAAATTTAAAAACTACGACTTTCTGTCCACACAAACATTTTTGCTATCTTCCTTGGTATGGTTCTCCATAAATGTTCAAACAACCTTTACGACTTTCCCTTTTCCTCTTTATTTTAAGTGCACTAAGTACAGCCATGAGATTATATAGGCATAATCTGTCATAATTTTTAGTGAAAAATCTATTTAATTTTGACCAATGAATGAATAAATGGAATCAAGTGCAAACGTATAAAATTTTAACATTACATTGTCGATGAGACCCAAGAAAACACGTTTTTATCAACAAATGGAAAAACGACCAATTCTGCTAACTTGAGTAACTTGAATTTACTTGGAATCGGAAGCCAATTAAAATCACTTGGAGTCAATTAAAATTTGAAGTCAATTGGAGTCACTTGAAGTCAAATGAAATTCGAAGCCAGTTGGAGTCACTTGAATTCACTTGGAGTCACTTGAAGTCAATTGGAATCACTTGAAGTCAAATGGAATTTGAAGCCACTTAGAGTCACTTGAATTCAATTGGAGTCACTTGAAGTCAAATGGAATTTGAAGCCAATTGAAATCACTTAGAGTGAATTTGGATTTGAAGTCAATTAGAGTCACTTGTAGTCAATTGAAGTCACTTGAAGTCACTTGGAGTTAATTGGAATTAGAAGCCAACCTGAATCACTTGAAGTCAATTGAAGTCTCATGAAGTCACTTGGATTCAATTGGAATCACTTGAAGCCACTTGGAGTCAATTGAGATTTGATGTCAATTGAAGTCACTTGAAGTCAATTGGAGTCACTTGAAAGGAAATGGAATTGGAAGCCAATTGGAGTTACTTGAAGTCACTTGGAGGCAATTTGGATTTGAAGTCGCTTGAAGTGACTTGTAATCAATTGAAAATTGAAGTCTAATGAAGTCACTTGGAGTCAATTGGAGTTTGAAGTTAATTGGAATCCTTGAAGTCACTTAGAATCAATTGGAGTCACTTGAAGTCACTTAGAATCAATTGGGATTTGAAGTCTATTGGAGCCAATTGGAGCCACTTAAAGTCAATTCGGATTTGAAGTCAGTTGGGACTTGAAAGCTACTTGAAGTCAATTGAAATCACTTGGAGTCAATTGGAAATTGAAATCAATTGAAGTCACTTAGAGTCAAATGAAATGTGAAGTCAATTCTAATAAACGTATTCGTTAATATTTCCACATTTTAAAAATTTTTGGGTGTTTTTCTTGCTTATTAGTTCAAATGATGCAAAGTGTCTTTCTTTTGAATACATCCAAAAGCTTTCATCACCTATTAGATTTTCATTGTCTTTAATCCATCGACATAAACCTACATATAGAGCCGGGAAAAATTAAAAAGATATTTTCTTTGTAGTCTATCAAAAGTAGTACACGTGCCTCAACGGATATTAAATATTTCTTTGGCTGAGAAAGTTTTGTAATTCGTTCGAGTGGTCAGAGTTTGGTCTGATTTTTAACCGTTTTCGAAACTTTCAGCCAATTTGAATTGTTTCTCTGCGGTTGTTCTACAAATTTTATCAGATTCCTTAACCACTGGGTAATTTTTGTGAATACTGTATACATACATGAATACGAGTACATACATGCATAAACAATCTTATATAAATAAATAATTTATATGTATTTGCATTGTACTTCCACTACTACTACAAATGAAACTACTTCCTTTGCTACTACTATTACTACTACTTACTTTTAAAGTATGCTGCTGCTACTACTACTACTACTACCAAACATCACTACTTTTTTCTACTAACAACTACTACATCTTCCACTACTACAATATATTTTTATTGTTGCTTGCTATTGAGTATCCTTAAAGGCGCAGCGCAGCGCATTTGCAATGATCGATGCTATTCAATTACTCATTCGCATCATCAGGACAAATGGCATCAATCAAACAGTCACTCAAAATGTCAAGCAATGCGATAAATTCGTTGGCACCATGAGTGTACATACATATATATCTTACAAACGCAGTGAACACACATAGGTGAATATAAATACGCATACTACTTGAACTACTACTACTACTATATACTTTTATTATATATTCAACACTTTAGCTGCATATAAAGTAGATAAGAAAACTTTCCTACTCCCATTTCTATTTTGGTTTTTTTTTTCCATTTTTTTTTTTGCTTCCGTTCTTAGTCTTTTTGCATTTTTTTCTGACTACATCACTGCAATGAAATATTAATTTTAATGAAGGACGCAGTTCATCAACCCTTTTCACCAACGTACGTATACATATTTATGTATTATTTTATTTTTTCACAGCGCACAGTTTTTTGCAGTCAGTTTTAGATAAAGTTGTAGATGTAGAAGAAGTAGCAGTAGTTATCTATTGCATACTTTCAGGCGTTTGTTGAATATATGCTACGCTTATCATTGACGTAAGTCACTCATTCAGTCTGTGCGCAAAAAGTATCCGCGAAAAACTAATAATTTTCAAATGTAAGACAGAGAAAGATAGATAGAGAGCTAGGGGACAGTATATCATACTATATAGCGCTACTCTACTAGAAAATGAAGGAGTCTGGTTTGTCTAGATAATATTGCTTCAGCAGTGTAAAATTGTATGCTGCAATCAAGTTTGTTGTCAGAAATATAAATAAAATGAATTGTTCTCTTTAATGTATGTATGTATATTCATATATCGTACAGTATAAATACAATTAAAGAAAATTGAATATGATTTACGTGACTGCCAAGATATGCGTCGCGTGAAATTGAATTGTCTCGCAATCGCGCAAAGATGATGAAATATAAAATTTAATTAAATCATACTTGGATATGTATACACAATTGTTAAAATCTCAATTAAATTTTAATAACAAGGTTACATATATAGTATATATACACACATTTATGCATATATATACATACATATATACATTCAGTTATGCATAAATGTATGTGTGTATAATCAATTTGCGTATCAAGAAATCGTCATCATGCAGAAATCATATCCCTGCAGCACGCGCTATTTTTAATTGAATTGTTTGGAATTTTTTCTTATTTTTATCTTATCAAGCTTTGTCATAATGAAATGAAAAATTCTTCAAAAATTATTTAAAATTAATTTTTAAAAGTAATTAATATGAGAAAGTCAATTAAGTAAATAGTTCATTAAGATTTTCAAAAAAAGATCCTGCAAATTACAAGTTTCACTTGCATTATCTATCAAAGTTGAAATTTTTCTGACATCTTCGAGACTTAAACTTTTACTTTTGTTTACTCTACAAAGTCATCGGTCTCACGCTTTACTAAATCAAGTGACATGATATAGTAAATTTATGATTTGAGCTCTATGTTGAATAGCCTTCTTTAAAAACGATTATCAGACTAAAGTAGAAGATTGAAAAATTTTAGTATTTTTAGTTTAGTTTAGATTAATTCCATTGACTAACTTAGATTGGTATTGACTTTCTGGGTAAAATTAACAAATTTACCCTACCAGAGATAATAAATAAACTAGTTATCTTAAGTGTTTTATGAATCGAATGACCTTTCGCCTAGTAGACTCGTTGCTAGAGTGCAAGGCAATGACAGATCTAGGTTTTACTCATTTACCTTCTTCTTCTTGCTGAAAACTGTTACAAAAACTTTTGGGGATCAAATAATATCATTCTGGTTCAAGTGTCATTTCAATATGCAAAAACTTAATTAGAAAAATTAGTAAATTTATTACCTAAAAGTATGCAATCATTGAAAATGCAAATAACTTCAAATGCATACCACGCAATGTAAAAAAGGGCCATGCATAAAAAATCCATTCTGACACCTGGCTGGGCCAATTTTGTTGACTTTATAAGTCATATTTCTCCTACCAGTACTCACGGGTTAACCATTCAGACCGATCATTTGAGTAATCTAAGATTCTTGTTGCTACTGGTGGCATTCCTGAAGTGCTGAACAATTCACAGACCCAGTATATTTTTCATCGAAACAGAAGCTACTGAGGAAAAACTGATATCATTCAGGTTTCAGTAGGACTTGAATTTAAGTTAAATGAATAAATTTTAAAACTTAATTTTTACAAGGTTAGATAAGGTTGAGACTATTCAAAAATGTTTATAATGGCAAACCCATTCAAAAATTTTTTTGAATCTATTATGTTGGTTTTGAGGACGAATTTGAGTTTATTCACACTACGACGACCTTGATGGTCTAGTTGATGGTACACTGGGTTTTAACCCAGGAGGTTGCAGGTTAGATTCCGATCTTAGTCTCGTGGTTAGCTCTTAAGACCTTCTTATAACCTTCTTATACTCACTATCCAATGAGAGTTATAAGAAAGTGTACAAGTACGCATCTTAGTAAGCAGTGGTAAAACCTCCAAGTTATAACAAATTGCCACACTGCCGTTTGGAATCGACATTAATCGTCCAGCCATCACCTCTCTGGTCTAGGGGCAGCGTGCCAAACTCTTGTTTCTGGAGACCCGGTTTCGGTTACCGGCTAGGGTATGGCTTCTTGCCTATCTCTTTTTATTTTTTCTTTTCTTTCTTTCTTAATTTGGGGCTTTGGCTGACTTTCGGATCGTTTCATCCATCAAATAATAAAAATTCACACTAATTGCGTGATAAATTTGACTAGATTTGTGAGTGGTTATAAAGTAAATATAATTCAGATAATCCTTGCCCTTGGCATTCTTGAAGTATTGGAAAGTAGCCCAGCAAATTTTCCAGATTATGAGTTCACTTTACATCATTTCAACCACCGCCGAAACCATTGTGGCCCATCTGGGTGGCGGCTCTTATTAACTGAACTGATGAAGTAAAATTCTATCGAATTCCGGAAGATTTGAAGTTTTCTGTTTGCGGTTCAGGGTAAGTCAAAGTTTTCCTGTTATTATAACTTTGCCTGGAAGTTAACTCATCAACTTTTGCAAATGTTTTAATACGTAGAATTAATGAAAATTTATGTTGTGCCCAGAAGCAAAGTGATACTTGTGATTGAAAATTGTTCGAGCCTTGGCTTGAGAGTTTATTGGTCCCTTTATTTTCTATCTCTTCACATGGGTATACTTAATATTGTCCGACAGCGGAGAATACTTGCCTGCAAGGAATGTCAGTAGTATTCTACAAAGAAATCCAAGTGCTAATTAACACGACATATTCGAAACGTAAGCTTGGCATAAATATTAGTTGTGTTCGAGTCTAGGTGGTTCATGTGACTTGCATTTGACTTTGCGGCTTCGCATTTCAGTAGAGACGTAATTAGCTTTTAACTTTACTGTCTGTCTGACTGTTTTTAGTTACCTTATCTTTCACCTGAGTACATCTTTACCTGAAACACACATTTATAATGAGAAAGCCCGTATTTTTCATTAAATACGAGTTCTATCGAGTAGACCTCCAAATAATTTTATTGTCTATTTCTAATCCATCACTGAAGAATCTGAAATATTTAATTTTAGCCAACTTTAGAGTGTTCCTAGGTATTCATTACTTTCGGAAGAGAAAATGTATGATGAAGTTTGCATTGAAGTTAGTTAGTCATGTCATATATAGAACTCAACTCATAATAAGTCAGCTGGAAATGCAAAATAAAACCCCTGCACTAGTAGTAACAAATAATCCCACCATAACTCCATACATATTTATTTGCAAACGTTATTTTTTCCCTAGGTAATTTCAATTAAAACTTGTTTAACGACTTTGCACTGGCTTCTTCTTTTTTTTTTTTGAGAAAAAAAAATTTGCTTGGGGTTCACACAAATAAATTCTGATTAAGAAAATAAATTGCAATAAAAATTCATGCACAAATAAGCTTAATTTTTTTACAACAACAATGTAAAATTTTAAAAATTTTTTAAGCGAATCAAGTGTAAATTTCTTGGTTTTTTTTGTTTTTTGTATTTTGTTTTTAAAATACCAACCGAAATTAATATAAATAGACACCGCCTGCCGGAACTGCAAACCAACTCATACAACTCTCACTCTCCCTCTCTCTCTCGTGCGCTGTTTACTTGAGGAGTAACTACTCGTATATGTGTGCGTGCTTAAAGTAAAATAAAATGAATTTACTTACTTTTGTTTATATACATACATGTGAGAATGAATGTTTAAACACTGAAGCACCGAATTCCAACCCATTCCATTTGTAAATGGCAAAAACTTATAAATTGTAGTATCAAAGTGAAAGTAGCACCACTACACTGCTGCACTACACTGTCTGATACACATAAAAGCTTGAACGCCAAGCGTGTGTTGCAAGCCACGAGGCGAAAAAAAAGTTATAAATAAAATGAAACGAAAAAGAAGAAAAAAAAAAAAACACAAACAAAATAAAACAATTGCGTCCTGAAGATACTGACTATTGTCCTTTCACATCCAACTACTTTGCAGCCAACTACTGGAGGTAACTACAAATTATTACCTCAATATAAACACACATGCAGCTATCATCCATACATTGAGGTATGAATACGTTTGTCTTTCTTTCCAGCTATCTGTCTGTCTGTCTGTTGGGCACTTTGGGTATATGTGTGTCAGTTGGAGTTCTATCTATATGTCTGTCCTTATGCCGCTTTTCTGTCAGTCTTTCTGTTTTTTTTTTTTTATATGTGTCCACTGCAGTTTTCTCTCTATCAAACTAAAGCAAAATTTATGCATATGGCGCCATCTTTGAAAACGGTCGTATAGTGTTTACAATTGCATTGCACAGTGGTGTTGCATGTGTAAAAAAGTGAACAAAATGTAAATTTGTATATAGGTAAATTCAATCTAAATGTTGGTTGAACAACTATTCAAAAAATTAAAGAATAAAAATGTAATCTTTTTAACCCATTAAGGACGAGCGGGAACCAAAGTAGATAGATGAAGAAAGTATATGAGAAAAACATTTTTTTTTTAACCTGGCTCAGCCACAAGATACCATATGGCCCCTCTACGCATTACTGGGTTAAATGAGAATTTTTATAATTTAAAGTAAGATTTTAAATATGATTGTTTTTTATTTTTGCTGTCTCTCAGAGAAGTTTTGGAGGCGAAGCACACAAGGTAAAGTCTGTGACCGGCTCAGGAGAGCCCACTTTCGATCCTTGCGCTCATCCATCTCAAGTCGACACACAGCCTCCTAACGGCGCCCCCTGGATAGCGATCTGACACCCGTCAATGAGCTAACTAATGTGTGGGGCGAATTTCTCCGTGACATTGAATGAACGGTTGTGAGTCGGGCTTGGAACCCACCACGTCAAAAACAATGCCCAATGAATTTCACAAAGAAGCCTCGGATAACGGACTGCCCCAATGTTAAGGACCCCTGCAAACCCCAAAAGACTAAGACTTACGAATATGCACCTGGAATGTCCGAACGCTTTACAGGAAAGGTTCCTCTATCCAGCTGGTAGATGTCCTCGGAAGATATCGAGCTGATATCACCGCTATACAGGAAATGCGATGGACGGGACAGGGTTGCTCCAAAAGAGCATTCTGCTCCATCTTGACGCGAGGTTCGCATCCGGTAACGAGCGCCTAGCCACTATCCGCATCAAAGCAAAACTCTTCAACATCAGGCTTATTTGAGTCCATGCCCCGACAGATGAGCAGGATCAAGCGACCAAAGATGAGCTCCTCGGCAAAACTTATGAGCACTGCCCCCCCCCCCCACGTTATTAAAATCGCTACTTTAATACCAAAGTGGGCAGGGAGAGTCTATTTGATCCGGCGTTGGGAAAATTTAGCCTCCATGACGAAACCACCGATAACGGTATGAGACTGGTGACTTCGCCACAGCTAGGAATATGATAGTTAATTGCACCAGATTCCAGCATCGAGATAACCATAAGGCCACCTGGCTGTTCCTGATCAAATTACACGTAGTCCAATTACATTGAGATCGACGGAAAGCACGCTTCCAGTATACTGGACGTATGCAAAATACGTGGCACTAACATCAACTCGGACCACTTCTTGGTTGCAGCCAATGTCCGCACACGCCTCTGTGCAGCAAAACGCACTTCGTACCAGTAAACAGAGAAAGCTGAGTGTCGAAAAGCTGCAATTACAATGGACAGCCGACGCCTTCGCTAATCGACTCTCGCTCCTCCTTTCCCAAAACACTCCTCAATTTGATGATATATGCGCGCAGTGGACCCACATTTCCCGCTCTATGCGTACAGCTGCCGAAGAGGTGCTAGGCTACCACCGTCGACGAAAAAATATGTAGTACGACCAAGAGTCTATAGGTATGCTACTTAAGCGAAAAATGCAGTATACCGAGGCACCCTGGAGTCAGTTTTCCAGCTGCTAAGGAGCGATACAAAGAGTTGAGGAGGGAAGAGAAACGTATTTTCAGGCGCAAGAAACGAGAGGCAGAAAGACGTAAGTGTGACGATATCGAGACCGGAATGAGGTTCGAAAATTTTTCAAAAAAATAATAAAGTTTGAAGACCGGCACCTCTTCTTGCAAGGACTAAGACGAAATTTGATGACAGATGACCAGGAGGGAACACTTTTCGCAGCTACTTAATGGTAATGACGGCAACAATCCCGCCATTGGCGAATCTGTTCCGGAAACCCCAATCACTGACAGCGTTGAAGTACCGTCGCCCGACTATGACGTGATCTTGACAGCCATCGCTCGGCTGAAAAACAATAAGGCTGCGGGTGCAGATGGCCTGCCTGCTAAGTTATTTTAGACCGGAGGAGAACAACTCACAAAACACACGCACGAGCTTTTATGCAGAAAATTTTCGGATGAAAGCATGCCCAGTGATTGGAAGCTTAGCGTACTCTGCCCAATCTATAAGAAAGGTGATTCCACGATTAGCGCCAACTACCGTGGAATAAGCCTTCTGAACATCGCCTATAAGGTTCTATCGGGCATACTGTGTGAAAGACTGAAGCCCATCGTCAAAAAAACTAACTGAATTTTATCAGTGTGGGATCAGGCTAGCTTAATCCATCATCGACCAGACATACACACTACGCCAAATCCTGGAAAAGACCCGAGAAAAATAAATCGACACACATCATCTATTCGTCGATTATAAAGCCGCCTTCGACAGCACGATTAGAGATCACCTGTACACCGCAATGTCTGGTATTGGTATCCCTGCAAAACTCATTCGTCTTTGCAAAATGACACTGATAGACACCACCAGCGCAGTCAAAATTTAAGCTGACCTCTCCACGCCATTTGATACCAAAAGAGGTGTCAGACAAGGTGATTATCGTGCGACTTGTTCTGCATCTAGTTCTGGAGAAAATAATTCGAGTTACGAACATCGACATCTCTTCACTATCTTTTACAAAATCATTGGCACCAACGCGCGAGAAGTCAGTGCAGCATTCTCCAACTAAGAAAGAGAGTCTCGTCGTGTGGGTCTAGTGGTGAACGAGGACAAAACGAAATGCCTTGTGTCAGCAAACAAAGAGTCACGGCGTCTGGGGCAAAATGTCACTGTTGACAATTATAAGTTCGAAGTAGTCAAGGATTTCATTTATCTTGGATTCTGCATCAACCTCAGCAATAATGACAGCCTCGAGATCAAGCGAAGAATAACTCTTGCTAAGAGGTGTTATTACGGGCTCAGTAGGCAAGTGAGAAGCAGAGCCCTCTTTCGACGTACGAATGTATCCTTGCCGCCCTAATGTATGGCGCTGAGACGTGGACATTGGCCACCAACGATGAGAGGCTGTTGGGAGCGTTCGAGAGGAAGATACTCCTCTTTTTGAAGGTCTTGCGGAGGACGATGTCTATCGTATAAGATGGAACCATGCGCTGTATGAGCTGTACGCCAACATTGACGTAGTCAAGCGCATAAAAATCCAGAAGCTTCGCTGGCTGGGTCATGTTGAGCGAATGGATGAAAGTGCTCCGGCTAGAAGGGTGTTTTATTCGAGCCACGAAGGTGGAACGCACAGAAGAGGAAGACCTAATCTCCGTTGGAAAGACCAGATACAGGGGGACCTGATTCCTTTTGGTCTTACTAACTGGCGCCGACGCGCGCATTGCAGAAGCAATTGGAAGCGGACAAGACTGATCATTGGTTGTAGAGCCAACTAAGGTAAGTAAGTCTCTCGAAGCCTTCACAATTTGATACTCTTTACATCGCTCTTTGCCACACTGTCCACCTGCCTGCATTTTTACATTGAAGTAGAGTGAAGTGCATTGAAAACACGTAAGCATTTTTCTCCCACTTACTTTAATGTTTTTGTTTTTTTAAATTTTTCTTCATTTTTTTTTTTACTATTTTGTAACCAAAGTGTAGTGAATTATGTTTATTTTTTCCGAGAGAGTAGATAGAGAATACTGGCGTGTATGTGTGTGTGTGCAAAATATCCAGCGAATGTTGCACCCAACAGTAAGCAACAAAATCGAAATTTATTTATTTATTTACAAAATTTAAAGTGTTGGAGCAGCAGCGGAAGCAGCTTAAATTTTGTTGGTCAATAATCGTCAGCATGTTTGTTTGTGTGTGCGTGTGTATGCACAGTCATATCAAGAAAATTTGTTTTTGGCGTTTCTTTCTAGACGATTAAAACTAACAAATTTTCAAGGAGTGTGATAGATGTGCCTGGTAAAAATACTAGTAGAGGTGCTAGTAGTACCGATAGTGGTGGTTAAGGTGCTGGTGGTGTAGGCGCTGCTCTGGTGTTAGTAGCTGCTCAGTAAACAACACTCAAGTAAAAACCAATTAATTTTGGATTTGGTCGATAGTATTTTGCAATAAAAACAAAAAGAAAACCAATTCCTTTTCGGTTTTTTGTTTTGTTTTTGTTTTCCAAGAGGTGCAAATTGAAATTTTTAAAGTCAAGTATATGCATGTAAGTAAGTATATATAAGAGGATGTCTGCTTTACTACATTTTCATGTGCATGTTTGCATGTGTGAATGTGTGTGTGTGTGTGTGTGATTTACAAGCAAATTATTCTACTTAATGCCTTCGATAGTGTTCGATATACGTATATAAAATTGTGTGTGAATAATGTTGCTTACTTTGAAGCATTTTAATTGAAATTCATTTTGTGTGTGTGTGTGTATGTGTGTGTATTCTGTTTTTCCTTTCCCCATTTTGTTAATATTCTTTGGCTTTTTCGAGCTCTTCTGATTGCCCTATGTCCTTTCTCTTCTTCTCCCCTTTCCCAGACCGCCCTACCTCACTGCCTGCCAACTCTAGAGCTATTCTATCTTTCAGCTACACACTCAGCCTTCACTCGATCAGTATACAGCAATTTTTGCAAACGTTTCATTTTGAGTCACGTAAGTGTCGTTTACAGTATATATTCTACTCTATAGTAAACGCATACATATACAATACACATGTGTATATGTGTATTTGTGTGTTCTTGTATGTGTTTAACATATGATAATACAATATAAGAACTGATGGCAAATGAACGTGACGACGCTGTACCGAAAAACGAACAGAAAACTGCAAAACCGTTGGAAAAAAAAGGAATTGAAATAAAGTGATTATTGTCACCTAGCAAGTTGATTTTTGTATGTACTCGTAGCTCATTGTATCGAAATTAGGCACATCCTGTTTAAGCGTCTACACGCCCCAAGGGTACAACTACACTAAACACGAAATACATACACAAGTACCATATATAATTGTGTGAAAATGTGTGTGTATGTGCAGTGGTGAAGGTGTGCAAATTGCCTAGCTTATATTCTAGCAGCTTTATGGTTTCTTGTACGTGTTTATAGTCTCGTTATTGTTGTTTTTTATGTTGAAATTGTTGAATCTAGTATTGAATGTGTTGAGCAAGCACTTGATGAGATTTCAAATACCTGACCTTTTTAGGTGATTTCAAATTAACCTTAAGCTGTTGTAAGTTTTAGATTTTTTGAAAACGTTTCTACACAAATACTTCCAAATTGATTTGACAGTCAGCACAAATTTTAAAACTTATAAAAATTGCCATAAGAAATATAATAAAAAACTATCTTGTTGCGCCGATTTGGTCATAAGGACCAATAAAAGAGATTTCTTCTCAAAACTGAGAGAAAACGACAACAATGATAGCTGATTCACTTTTGCAAAAACAACAATACTAACCATAACAGTAAAAGAGTGTTCTCGATATAAACTCTCTTCAAAAAGCCGTTAAGAAGGTTTTGGTCTTGGATGGTGAAACTTGGATAACAAGAAAGAGTAAGAGTCCTTTACGTAAGCTCTCTTTAAAACACAGTTTGAAAAGCTTTGGTTTGATACTAATGAGATGGTGAAACTTGTGGGGCAAAGCTTTCAAAACCAAGCATTCAGAGAGAGAGAGAGAGAGAGAAAATGAGCGCCCTATGTATATCAAGTCTCTTTAGCTAACGGTGTTCTACATACACAATTTTCTGATAGAAGGAGAGAAAGAAAAAGAGAGAGATTAAATACTGTCACGAATATGAAACGAAATTTGCTTTTGAAACGAATTTAAAAAAAGTCTCCTTGAGATTTAATTTTTTTTTTCAGTTTTGAAATTAATAACACAGCTCCACAAAAAAAAAAAAAAAACCATGTTTATTTGACGATTTGGGAGTCGAATTCGAGGTCATTTTAACCCCATTACGCCAGGGTTGCTCATAACCTCAAAAATAAGCCCAAAAATCCAATAATCCCTTAAATCCCTTGTTTCTTCAACACAAAAGATCTCATAGCCATTTAATCCATAACCGCATAACCCCTTAACCCATTAAGGACGAGCATGAACCAAAGTTGATAGATCCAGAAAGTAACTTGAGAAAAAAATTGTTTTTGAACCTTGCTCAGGCTAGGCATTACTGAGTTAACCCGCTTCACCTCATTATGCTATAAGAAAGAGACTTGCACGGCTTTGATCCCAGGAATTCGAATTAAGTAATTTTTGTGTGTGAGAAAGAGTTCACAGAAAGTGCATAGCCTCTCGTATCTGAACTTCTTTCGTTATTTGGGTATGAACCTGTCATGTCTATGCAATCTATGGCACCCCTATGTGGTTAACGGCGGCCAACGAATTCTTTCAGTGATCCAGCAGAGAACCTGAATAACGCTGTTGAAGCCGCCATGGGAAGCACACGGAAAAAATTTACAATGCAGAGAATACCCAGTATCGGCGGCTGGTCAGTGTGTAAGCAGGCCCTCAAGCGTTGCCGCCATGTGACCGCATAATCGTAGAAGTGGGTTGCTTGGCTTTTAAGGAGTATAAAGTATCAATATATGTGTATGATTACAATAAGAAGCCGGATATTAATTGTTATGTCTGCGGTTTATTTTCCCCTCCTAAATCCCGAAAAAAATCAACGATAAAGTTCAGGAAGCATACGAATATTATTTATTTTTTTATTCGGTATTGAACATATTTTTTGAATAAATTCACAAGTAGTATAGTTTCTTTATAAAATAGTGTGTAGAAACATCGCCAAAGTTGAGAAAAGGCGAAAAAAGTAAAAAAAAAATTGTGTTTGCTGGACAAGTACACACAAGTTTCTCAAGTTTTCTTAAATAAAATATATATCACTCGAAAGGTCTAAGTTTATTTTTCAAAAACCAGTAAGAAACTGAAAAACCGCTTTTTTAACTGTAACTCAAGATTTTTGGGTTGTTTGGAAAATTTCACATACAGACTCTTGTTTTACTAGACAAGACCTACAAGAAAAATAGTATCACTTCCCAGGTATTTTTTACCATCGCACTGTGTAACCTTAACATGGTTAAACGGACCTAAGATTCGGTTTCAGCGACTCCAAAAACATCAACTAATTAGACCCATGATCTGATCAAAAGAAGTATTTTTTTCGATTTTTTCTGTGGAGATGTGTAATAAATACAATTTAAATTCAAAATAATGATAAAAGTTACTGTTTAAGATTAATCCTTTATTTATTTCCTCCTATGGCTTAATATAAGAAAATTTTTGGGATTTTTTTCGCCTCGACTTTATTAACTCACACTCAGAGATTATTTTGTGTGAAGAAATTTAACAATTTTCTTAATCCTCAGTTAAAATGAATATTTTTTTTCAATGATTTCAAGGTATATGGGTCAGCACTATCACCCCTTTTCACTCACTCCTTACCCCACCAACTAACGTATAATTCTTGTTTCCCAACTCCAACTGAAACTTTTTTCGCATGACTATTATTCTGGAAGTTTTAATTTTATAGGGCAATGTAAGTAATTTACTCACCTCAATTTAAAACTATTAAATTAAAAACATATAAAACTTGTTCATAAATATTTTATAATTAAATGAATTATAATTCGCAAACAAGCACAAGTTATATGTCTGTTGATATATGTATATGTGTTCATTTAATCTTTTAACAACCAGAACATATTTAACACCGTCAACACTAGCAATCTCGGGCAACATATACGCAACATAACGCAATGTAACGTAATGTAACGAAACGCATACGACGCAACACTTAAGCCTATGAAAATTATATGCTTCAGTGCTTATTTTCAAAACTGTTTGTGCTTTTTGTGTTTTTTTAATTTAAATTAATTCGTCCCTAAAACCACTTTAAACTTTTCCAACACACACAATCCACAAAACTGCAATTAAATCGCATTAAAATGTAAACGACCAACAAATAAAAAATTACACACTTTAAAAAAAATCAGGGTGAAGTGATGTAAAAGTGGGAGAAGGAGAAGAAGAAGAAGAGAGAAGAGAATAGTTGAAGGAGTGAGTGAGGAGAAGTGGGACAAAAAAAGGAAACTCGCTACACTTAAAGCAGGCAAAAACAAACACACACGCACCCGCATACACTTGTATACAAATTAAAAAATTAACAAATTCCCCAGCAGAGAACACGAAAGAACCGGCAAATGAGCGAAACTGCAGGGTGCGTTATTATTGCCGTTGTTGTTGTTGTTTCAACTGCATTTTGTAATGGTTGTTGTTGCTGAAAATCACATGCCTTAACTGGCAAAATAATAAGTGCAAGTGCACAAACTCATTTCATGCTGCATTATTTTTTAGTTCGAGTTAAAGTAAAAGAGTGTATGAGAGAGAGAGAGAGAGAAAGAGAGAGAGAGAATGAAATATAACGCAAAAGCAAGCAGCTGATGCACCGTAGCGTAGTAGTAAGAAATGGGATAAAATAATAAAAACAACAGTAACGGTAACATTAAAAATGTCTGCGAGAAACAAAAAAAAAAAAAAAAAAGCAAGAACAAGAAAGGACAAAAAATTCTTATGTAATATAATTTTTATGTTGTTCCGCTAGTTTGGTGGCAATGTAATTAAACATGTGGTAGTGGTGTTTTTGCTATTGTACTAGTTTTTGCAGTTACTCTTGGTAGTGTTGGTGAATGTTGGCAACACTGCATGTGGTAATATACAAATAGCGTAATAATAATTGTGAGTATGTAAGTAAGTGCTCAATGGCACTGGCACTGGCACTGCTACTGAGTAAAGTAAAGCATTAAGCTTAACTGGCTTGCCTGACACAATGACCGTTTTATTGCATACACATACATGAGCATATATGTTCATACATACAAGAATATGTATGTGTGCGAAATGATTTGAACTATCCACCAGCTACAGTTAGTAATCCTTTCTTCCGGTTTCCTGTTTTCTTTGTGGAATTGCTTGCTACAGTATATGAATATGTACGATAAATATATATATATACATAAATGAATATATATTAACCCAGCGGAAAAGACTAATGTATTGTAAACGAAAATAGATAGAAAGTTTAGTTTGGCAACGCCCGATTTTTAAATACTCTACACGGGGAATTTGCAGTTGCACTCATATCAGCTGGATGAGAAATATTGCTGTAGTGCTGGTAAAGAACTGAGAGAATGAGTAAGTGCAAGTTTTGTTGTGTTCTCAAGAGAGCACCAGTAGATACCAGTGCTAAAAAGAGTGTCGGTATCAAGTTGGCTGGAGACTGCTAAAGCTCTGTGTAAGTTATTGCTGTCATCCTGCCCCGCAAGCTTCTCCGCTACCTCAGTTAACTATTTTAGCAAAGTTTCCTGGGGCTCAGCAAAGTGGAAGTCCACAGATAACACAGCCACACAAAAAAAAAAATGTTTTTTCGAGTCCGGAGGTCAGACCATGTTTATTACATGTTTTTTAAGTCACTGAATCCGAATCCGAGGCCTAGAAAACTCGAGCACGACAGGGTTCAGACATAACCTTAAGAAACCTCATAAAAAAATGTTTTTTTCGGATCAGAAGATCAGACTATGTTTACTATATGTTTTTAGGGTCGAGGACATAACCTCAAAAAACCTTATGCAATTTTCTTCGAGCCCAGGGGCCAAACCATGTTTACTATATGTTTTTGAATCACTGAATCCGAATGCCAGGTTTTCGTCTTAGCTTAGATAACGAGGTAATTCAGACCATGTTTACTAATGTTTTTGGGGTCGAGGTCCAAGAAACCCCAGCACGTCAGTGTTCGGACATAACCTCAAAAAACCTTATACAATTTTTTTCGAGTCCAGGGGACAGACCATGTTTACTACATGTTTCTGAATCGCTGAATCCGGATCCGAGGTCCACAAAATCCCACCATGTCAGGTTTTCGCCTTAGCTTAGATAACGAGGTATTTTGCAGGTTTTATCGATAACCTGACATGATGAGGTTTTTTAGACCTTGAATTCGGATTCAGCAACCCCAAAAACATGTAATAAACATGGTTAGGCCCCAGGGCTCGAAAAAAAAAATGTAGAAGATTCATCAATCTCAAAAACATATAGTTATCATGGTATGTAATTGAAGAAGGGATTTTATTTGATAGTTTCTTAAAGGGCCTTCCCATGTTTAACATGTAGACGCTGATTGTATTTATTGGGATCAGAAGTCTCCTTTCGGAGATGTGAAAAAGAAAGGTTCTGTAGAAATTTTCAAGACATTGTCTATATTAACATGCTCAAACGAATTTACCTTAAAGTCATCCATTCTTTTAAGTCAAAAGCTAATATCGTTGCTCATAATCCAATCTTTAAGAAGAAGAACTCATTGATTGACATCATCTTAAAAATATGTGACATACTTTTCCGCTGGGTATACATATGTCTCAGTCTGTATTCATGTACTTTTCCCATGGCTTGTGTGTGTGTTATTGAGCATAGAGGCATAACATCGCATAGAAAAGTTTTATAACTTCATTAAAAATGGTCATTAGAAAATAAAAACTAGAATTTTCCTTTGTTTCTTCGACACATATATATATATTTATATAGTACATATATGTATTTATATATATATTTATTGGTATGTGTATGTTGGTATATAATAAAGTTGTTGGCTCATACGGTTAGGTTCATGTTATGAAAAGAAATGTGTGCGTGTTCTAGTCTGAGTATGGGATATAAGTGTTGCAATTAGCGCAGTATTATTGTATAATACTAGCAACATACTTTAAAGTCTAGAGTAGAATATACAGGGTGATATGGGTTGAGTGGGCGATCCTTTAAAGACTACCAAATTTAAGTTTAAACTTATGCAAAACTGCGTTTCATTTTATAATTCATTCATTTCACGAAGGTTTTTGAGCTTCTGGCAGACTCAAACGAAAAACTTCATGGAAATTTTGGAAAACGTGAACTCAGAGTAAGCAAACTTACAATCCAGAGCATGATATACAAGGTCGAAGGTCAGTAACGGAAATGCAGGGATTTGCTCTCGAATTAAAAAGCTGCAATCCAAAAATTAAACTTCTGCAGTTCACAATAGACAACCAAAATCAAAGTTGACGAGATGTTTTCAAAACAATCATCTTCTGAAATAAGTGATAAAAATCAGGTAGGAAAACTCAAAACGATTTGGAAAGAATCGATCGGGTCATCAGTTTTGAGCGAAAAATGTATTTACCCGAAAATATCTGATCGCTAGCAAAGACAACGAAGTCTAATCTTTTTGTTCTACCTTTACACTGAACGGTAATAGAGATTCGGATTAGGTAAGGTACTCAGTAAAAGTACTTAACCGAGAAAAATTCTTTAGCACCCCTTTGGCATACTATCAAATATTCAAAGAAACCTCCGAATGAAACGAAAAATCTTTTTTCAAAGCTCAAAAAAATTTTAACCTCACAGCTATTTTAAACAAGGCTTATGGTGGGAGGTAGAGAGAGGAGAGGCTAGACAAAGAGAAGGACGAAATAACGTAAGGACCTATAAGAAAAAACGACCATACTCTTCGTGGGCCCAGGTATATCATTTAAACCCAATCACCCTGTATAATAACAGTAATAAGTAGGTACAAATAAAAAGGAAAACTGGAAATAAAAAACCGATCTAGTATCTCAGCAAAAAAGTGACAACAACAAAAAACTTGTAATAAACTCAGTTTGTACACATGTGTTTCTTATTCTGATTGCAAATGTATGTATGCTTTTCCCAGTGGGAAATATTTTGGAGTCTTACGTAATAAAGTACGAAAGACGGTGATGGAAAGATTTCTCTAATCCAATAGCTTAGGGGAGACAAATTTAGTAGTGAGCTCAACATATATTAAAATTTTTAAAATGAAAGCTTTAGATCTTCAGAAAAATCTAGAAACTGCAAAACTCAACTAATGTTTTTAGAAGAATGACATTACATTTTTTTTAAGCTGCAGGTCGTAATGGAAAGCGCTCCGAGGCGTAAAAGTCAAGCGTTTTCATGTTTTTTCACCAAAGCGCCACCCAGTGGCCATTTGTGGTTAGACAAAATTTCAAATTCAGATTTATTGTACCCAAACACATCCAGAAAGACCTATTCATAGTAAAAATATTTGTACTAAAATTTAATTTTTTAAAATACTTCTGCGTGACCATAGACTAAACCAGCAACTTTAAAATAAAAATAAAAAAACGCTTAAAATCGCCGACCTGGGAAAACTGAGAAATTACTTTTCCATTTACAATCTAAACTTTCAGAAAAACTTGGTTTCATCAATTCCCCAGAAAAAAAAACTCGAAATCCTCTACAGTATAATAAATTTCCAGCTGGGATTAATAACTGCATTGATAAAAGTTAATCAAAAACTTGACAACGATTTTGTCGAAGAAATTAATTAAAAAATATTAGTGTTACAAAGAATAGCAAAATTTTATGTGGTATACGCATGAAAGGGCAATTTGAAATTAAAGTTAACAAACCTAACAAAATTTTAACTTAACTTTTACCCCTTAATAAATTTGAATGTTGACTTTAGAAAAACAACCTTGACCTAGTTTTGTAAGTAAAAAACAACAACAATAAAGATATCAACAAAAAAATAAAATAAAACGAGCAGCAAAGTCCTTAAGGATACATTTGCTGCTGCTGCTGCTGCTGTTGTTGTTGCAGTTGCTTCAGTTGCTATTGTTGTAACCGCAAAAGCGACCACAATTAAGATTTCCTTTTAAGCTAAATTAGAATTTCCTTATGCTCGACATGACTTCTTCATTTTCGTTCCCTTCTTTTCCTCTTCTTCTTCTTCTTCTTGCACTTCCTATTACTTGTTTTTTGTGTATATGTTTTGCTTTTACTTAAATTAAATTTTGTTGCACAAAAGCCAACAAAAAGATGAAGCAGAAGTAATGGAAGATGAAGGAGAAGAAGAAGAAATTGTTTTGTTAAAAAGTTGTGAAATTGCTTTCTAAGCGCCAAACACCACGAAAACTCGCTAAAATGCACATTTCATTTAATTTCAAATATAACGCATTTCCATGTACACAAAAAAAAAAAAAAAATGAACACAAACACACACATATATACATATATTTGTTAAGCTCTCCGCTACAGTGAACTGAACTCCACTAAGTGAAACTAAAACTAGAAAATTTAGCTTATGAAAAAGTATTTCGCTTTGCTGGTCCTGCTGCTGCTGTTGCTCACAATACTTTGTTGCATACTTCTGGGCTGTTGACTTGTATGTACAGCTGGAGCAGCATAACAATATAGCATTGCATCATTATACAAAATTAAATTCGTGTCTTTGTTGCTGTTAAAAGACGATACTACAAAAATTTTGCGGGCTCACTTGCATTTCCCTAAACGCCACCCATACACATTGACATAATAAAGGGTATATGCTTTTGAGACGTAGAAAGAGAGGTAGGATAGAATTTTTATAAATACAAAAGACATTTAGATATTTCTAAAGTGACTGTAGCGTTATTCAAGTAGGCATTGTAACTGTTGAAGTTTGTAGACCATAGCGAGTTCAGCGATTACTCATTTTATAGGCAGTTAAATCAACCAAAAAGCAATTAAATCAAACCCAAATTAATCTCCTCTGGAATATCAATGGCTAACTAAAATAGTTAATAACTATTTAATCTTTTTAAATTGCTAATTTATTCTTACACCCAGAAACTCACTCCTTCTCCATGTTGGCCAAACCCAAAAAAAAAAGCCAAATGATATTCAGAATGACGACCCTGACATGTTCGGGATGAAGATCAGATCAACATATCGATGTAGATTACAAAGGAAAAAGGAATGAAGATCAATATTAGGTTGAAGATTAAGATCCTTATGATGGCAATCAAAACGAAGATCAAGATGAGAAGCACGAATAAAGAATCAAGATGAGGACAATTGTAAGGAACGGTGATTCGAAAAAATTAAGATCAGAATGAAAACTCATATGAGCACCATGATGAGAATCAGATTCAAAATTTAACATAACTATAAGTAATAGCTTCCAAACGAGGATCAAGATTTTGATGAACATGAGGATCGGTTTAAGGATCAAGATAAGAATAAATAGATGGTCAAAATAAAAGTTATTTAGTGTGAGGATCGGTATGAGAATTAGGTTAAGAATCAAAATCGTGAGAACCAAGAACAGGTGTATGATCAGTATTAAGAACACGATGAGAACCAGGATTAGAAGCAGGACGAGGATCAAGATGAGTACCACCATGAAGATCGGAATGAAAAACTGAATGATGACTAGCTCATACTAAATGCAAAACAGTGAAAGAATCATGATGAGGATCAGTCAGGATAAGAACTAGAATGAAGATCAAAACCAATATCCAAATAAAGATCATAATGAGAGGATATATGAAGATTAAGGTTAAGAATTGGATCACGATAAGAATGGGAAAATCAGAATGAAAACCATGATCTGAATATGGAAGAAGATTATTATGAAGATCGGTTTTAAGGCTAAAGTTGTGAATCAACAGGAGAATCAAGTGGGGATAGGGATAAAGATCGATAGAAAAATCAGAATAAGAAGTAGAAAAACGATCAGAATATGGACCAAAATGGAGGTCAAGGAGCTGGACCAAAAAAAAATCGGAATGAGGATCGATATGAGAATAATATAAAAATGCAGGATCATGTGGATGATCGCGATGAAGATAGATTAAAATTAGGTTGGTGAAAATCGGAATATGTGTTTGAATTACGGTCAGATTATGTGTCTGAATTACGCTCACATTGAATATCAAAATTAGGTCGGTGAAGCTCAGAATATTTATCTGAATACCGGTCGAATTAAAAATCAAAATTAGGTCAGTTAAGAATGGAATATGTATCTGAATTACGGTCAGATTGAGGATCTAAATTAGGTCAGTGAAGATCGGAATATGTGTCCGAATTACGATCAGATTGGGACGGTGAAGATCAGAATACTTGTTTGAATTATGGTTGAAGATCAAAATTAGGTCGGTGAACCTCAGAATATGTGTCTGAATTACAGTCAGATTGAAGATCTAGGTGCAGATCTAGGAATGATCTTAATTAGGGCCTGAATGAGGAATAGGATGACGACCAAAAACAGAATTTGGATGAGGATCAGTTGTAAGGTCAAAATGATAATCAATATAAAAATCAGAAAAATATTAGAATTAGAGCCAAGATCAAGATAAGGACCAGTATCAGAATGAGTATCAAGACGAGAATCCAAGATGAAGACCACTATGGGAATCAATATTAAATTAATTAAAAAAGCTGAGAGGCAAGATGTAAATTGATTGATTCACAAATCATTATGAAGGTCATCACAAAGAAAAAGACCACGACAACGATCAGTATAAGTAGTAATATGACGCGATGAGGATTAGGATGAAGAAGAGGAGAATGAAGACGCGAAGTTCGGAATGATAATCAGGTCTAAGATTGGGTTAAGGACCAGGATCAAAATCAGGATGAAGATCAGGATAATAATCAAAATGAAGATGAAGATGAAAATGGGAATGCTGATTAGGACAATTACCGGATTCAACGAGGGGAGATTTAATTCTGTCTCCCCCCTCCTCCTTGTTGGAAATCCCCCCCTTTAACGATTAAAATTTCATACGTTTTGATCACTAGCCATAACTCAAAAAAAAAAAAAACAAAATTTTAAGGGACAAAAAATTAAAACCCCCTCCCCCACTTAAGAAATCTCTGGATTGGAATGAGAACTAGGATCAAAATCAAGATGAGGATTCTGTTACAAATCAGGATGAGTATGAAGACCTGATTCAGGGCAACTATCACGGTGAGGATTAGTACCAGGATCGGGATTAGAATCAAGATGAAAATTAAGATAAGGGCAACAAAAAGAAGAGTATTAGAATTGCCAACCTGAAGATATATCTGGATAGATATCAAACAAAATTTAAAAGCTAAGAAGCTTTGAAACCCAAATAGTTCGAATATTCAAATTTATAAAAATAAATTCGATTTTTTTTAAACGGTCAAAATTAAGTTGAGGAATTGAGAGACCCAAACCAAGTTTCTTTGATTCCCTTATTTTATACTACCGTTGTTTGCTTACTGAAGGGTGTCTCTACTCCGGATAGAAACTGAAAGAAAAGAAAATGATATACGATTATAATTTGTAGACTTTTCAATAGCTTACGAGTCCGTAATGATTTCCTCCAGCTCAGAGACACTGCGTCTTATGAAACCTAGAACTACTACTGTGTTAATTGTACCTTTCCCATACAGGTTTTAATCTTGACTCTCCTTCTAATTCTCATCCTGATCCTTATATAAATTTTCATCTTGAAATTTATCTGGAAACTTATCTTCTTGATACAAAAAAGAAATATTAACATACTGGTTCGCTCGTCGAGATTAAACCAGAAATCAGCAGCACAAGATTGAGTCTTAATTTTTGTACTGTATCGAGATTAATCAACAATATAAGTTTAAAGTGATGTCATCATTTCGGTTTTGTATCAAAAAAGTTTGAGGCTGGTTGTTAAAAGAGCTTAAAACTTATACTGCTCCAGTTTATGCATTTATACTTTCCTTCTTTCGATTTTCTTTGACATGCAAAGTGTAAAATATGAAATTGAACTCTTCTTTAACTTTGTCTTAAACCTTCTTTTTACCTTGCGGCAACTATCTTTACCCTATTTCCAAAATAGTTTTTCTTTTTCTTTTTTTTCTATGTGAAAATATTTCACATTTTTTATCTTTCGTACACTTCATTGACAAAATTTGACTACTGCATCGTTCAGTTTATCCATTCAAGTCTTTCAGTCTTCGTTTCAGCCATCGCCTGAAAGTTGCGGAATTGCATTGTACATAGAGTCGCCGTCATCGACGAATGTCTTTTGTATGAAAATAATTGTAAAAAGTATTTTCTTTTTTAAGTTTTACATTTTCCAACACGGAAATTGTAAGAAGATGCAATACACAAAGCATACAAAAACTGAATACACAAAGAAAAATAATACAAAAAAGAAAGTAATCCAACTTTCTTAAGGTTCACCAATTTCACCCAATTTCCAGAAGAATTTGACTAACTGCTTCTTTGCATGAAATCATTTCTTTCTGTGTTTGTGTGTGTGTGTTCGATGAACTTTTTTTTCTTTTTCTTTCAATAAAAATAAAACTACAAAAAAAAAGAAATACAAAGTGAAGTTGAACTGCTGGAAATTGAAAACAAAAACAACATGGGGGAAGAAAAATTTGAGTAAAAAATATTTGCAGAATTGTTTTTTTTTTTTTGTTTTTGGTTGTAACAGTGTGAGAGAGTACTGCTACTGTGAAATACAAAATGGCGTGTAAATTGTTCGTTTATTTGTTTTGTATTTATAGCAATGAAGAGAAAGGAACGAACAAGAGTGTAGTCGAGGTGGAGGTGAGGGTAGAGCAGAGGTCACTGGCGTGCCTGTGCGCGCGTTTTGCAGATCATTATAAAGTTATTAATTTATTTCATTTTACTGTTGGTTTTTTTTTTTTTTTTTTGCTCAATATGTTGTGCAGTCGCGTATATATTGTATTTAATTTTAAATTGTAGAATACAAAGAGAGAGAGAGACTCAGGAAGAGAGAGACTGAGGAGAAGAGAGATTGAGTAGCAAAGCAGACTGAGGAACAGAGGGAGACTGAGAAAGAGTGCATTAAGCTGAATTGAATAGTATTGAATTGGGTATAGCAATGAGTGTTGCCTCGATAGTCCCAGCAAAAAAGTTACAAAAAATTGTAAAAAAGTAGCAACATTTCAGTTTTGTAGTAGTAGCACAAAGTAACAAACAACAAATTTTATAAGAAATTTTTATTTAAAAATGACAAAATAATTTAAAATTTTTAAGCACATAGATATACACATAAAAATTCTTATATCAAACAAAAATCCTGCAGATGCCACCAAACCACGATTTTGTTTTTTTTTTTAACGAGAAGTAAAAATATTGAAAGCCGAAGCCAGTGCGAGACTTCCACCCGTCTAGAGCATTACTGCTCACTTGTCTACTTTTTTTCGGTCTGGTTCATTACCGTTTGCGGTGAGGTAGGGTCATTAATACCCTGGTTTCTGCATTCCACGCGTAAAAACTACTGCTTTCTAGTCGCCAACTTCGATTAACCGCGGCAGCCATAATTGGTCAGGCAGTGGAGTGAGGAGGCGGATGGAACAAGAGCGGGAACAAGTTTTTATAGACGGGAGTGGTCTCGTCTCAGTCTGAACCACCGTTTCGTATAGGCGTGGAAGACGTCTGGGTCTTCTTGGCGTTTATTTTTTCTTTTGGGCTGTGCCTTATTGCTTCAGCTGATCTGGTGAGACGTCACGGCTTCATTGCAGACTAAAGCGGCGCCATTAATCAGGATGAGATACGGTTTTGTGACATTTTGGGCACGCTCTCCACCTCTGTGGAGTATTTTAGTCGCCTTTTAAGACAGGCATACCTTACTGCTGGAATATTCTAGCCTTTGACCTGAAGGGGCAGGAATCTTATCCAAGACTTTTTGCATTTTAATGCACACCGTTTGTAAGGACCATCCTGAGATTAATACGCTCACTTCGTCAGGATGCATTTGGATGTGAACTCCAATATTCTGCAAATTATTAAGAAGGGAGTCCACCACGAAGCACCATAGAAGAGGAGTGAACACGTCCCTTCTCGACCAGACTTTCAAACATAAACGATGTCAACTTTTCGGTCCCTTCCCGGTTTAGGAGTAAATTTAACGAAGCGCCGAAGATGTCAAATATATCCGTGAGCGAGACAAGCCATTAAGATATTTTTCTGAACCTTCATAAGATTTGTTCCTCCTCCCTGCTTTAGCATGATTGGTTAAATGCCGTTGGGTCCAGGGGACTTGAAGTCATCGAATGGCGAAAAGTCAACCCTTAATGACTCTTCAGTGACTATCCTAGAGGCTATATACCAATCGAGCATTTTGGTACTAGAGCCTATCAGACCAGGAGTGTTGGCAATACTCTGAGGAGCAGCTACTTTAGAATCCGGGAAGTGCGTTGCAAGGAGTACGTCATTAACTTCTGACCTGGAGTTAGTGTAGGAGCCATCGGGCTTTAGAAGTGGGCCCAGCCTAACCGTCCGGTCCCTTTGAACAACTTTGCATAGCTTCGCCGAACCCTTCTGATCTATCATTTCACTGCAAAAATTCCTATAAGAGTCCAGTTTGGAATTTTTCACCTTCTTCTTATATTCCTTTTGCAGCCACCAAGGGACCGCTTTATTTTGCCCAGTCCTATGTTTCGAGCACACCAACTCATACCAAGATTGGCCCTAATATATTAGCGGCGTCCTCGATTGATGATAGAATTACGCTTGGGATTGGGATGATAGAATTACTTAGGGCTACCCCAGATAGTGTTCTGAGCTGTTTGATTCGTGGTATGGTATGACTTCGAACAATTAAATTAGGAGGAGGCATAATCGTAAGGAAGGTAAGCTGAAACAACAATAGTCTTAATCACTCCCCCCTCCCCCCCCCCCCCCCCCCCCAACAACAATACTTTATTTTAACAGCAACGAGGCAGAATTGCCTTAACGTGCAAGAACGCGGACCAACTACTTCTTCACAATCCACATACACGTCTGTTAAACATCCATGGTTCTTGGATTAGAATTATGTAACAACAGTTGAGTACTTTCCTCCATTTTAACATTCAAATAGTATAGAATCGTTGGGAATCAAACAAGCGGGAAGAGAAGAATGTTGTGAATGTAAATGTGCGCTCTCAGCAAAGCGTTTGAAAATGTTTTCCCAAACTCATTTTTATCCCTAAAAAGACTCAATAATTTCGCGTTTTTGAGAAGTGAGAAGTATAGCGATCCATGGTTTGTGTTCGCGTTTTCTGCTTATTGCATGATTTTCACTAATGTCACTTTCAATGGCAGGGAGAGAGAAAGCTAGTTTAATTCACAACTGTCAAAGACGCGATGACATAAAACGCCATTCGCAAAGATGAGAACTTGATGATTTTTGTGCCACTTTGTAATTGACCAATCACAATCGCCTGCTTTCATTTAGAGAGAGCAATTTCTACTCTCCTTATGCGTAGTAGAAATATCTACTCTGTTGATTACAAGTAAGTGTCAAGATTACTCAAAGACTCTTTATCATGCCTTAGCCCTAAGTGTTAATCAAATTTTTACAATGTCATACTGAATACTTTCACTTATACATTTCACACATATTCCTTGTGCAGCTGTTATTCTCTCTATGCATGCTGCTACTTGCAACATTTTCATATTTTCTAAAAGAACATTTATTCTAAGTAATTATCCTTTTCCTTTTTCCTCTCATCAGAGAACCAACACAAATACCACACAAATTTTAAAGCTGCACTTGCACTTGTTAGATTGTTAGTTAGTTTGTTAGTTAAAGTGTTGCATGTAGATAAATTCAATTTATTCAAGATGTTGCAGCAAGGACGTGAGGACAAACAGTAACGCATAACGCTAAGTGACGAGCGATGAACACTGAGCGCGCAGAAAGCATTTCATTTATAATATGTATGTATAAAAATAAACCAAGCAGCCAACCAAACGACAGACGACCACCACCGACCAACAACAAAAACAACCACCACACAAAAACAAAAAGAAATGGTATGTGTTGCAAACAAGCAAACACTTTTGATAAAGTTTATTTCTTTCAACCACATCATCATCAACATTTAGTTTCATTTAAGTTTTTTATTTCTCTAATTTTACACTTACTTTTATATTTAGGTAGAACGAAAAAGGAGAAGAGTGTTGAAAGGAAGGGAGAGTGGGTTTTGTTAGTGTGATTCTGGTTATAAATTTCTAGAGAATTTTTAATTTGTTTTCTTTTACTAAGTAAACTACAAGTGTAAACGAGCAGTTAGCTGGTTGCATAAGATTTTGCTGTTCAAGTTTCTACTACGCTTGTATGCTATTACCAACTCAAGTCTCAAGCTCAATGCAAACGTTCTGGCGTTTGTGCTCATTTATAAAACTTATAAAAGAAGGAGAAAAATATTATAAGGTGACATGGTAAAGTCCATGAAAATGAAGTGCATAATACTTAGTTAGTAGGGTACACAAAAGTGTATAGTATAATTATGAGTCCATCATGAGTTGCTATAGCATATGATGGTGTGAGCTGATGCTATGATACTTGGTGTTGTTAATGTTACTTGCTTTGTTGTTGTTAATACTACTGGTAGTTTATATTGCTTCTGCTGGCTGCTGTTTCTTTTGGTTAATACTATGACATGCTACTTTCCAACATAGTTTCATCTAGATATACAGCAACAGTCAAAATTATAGTAGTAAAATAAAGAAAGATTTTTATATATTTGAATCACATTGATAGGACAAGCCGGTATTATAAATAAGGTTCGTTCACCAATGTTTAGAATTGAGTTTAGGTCTGTTGATTGAGTATTTTAGGATATCGACTTTATCGCAAGTAAATAAGTTTGTTAAAATTTGATTGTGTATCGGTTTCCTGGTGCAATATCTATTTGGGGAACCGTAACTTAATCGAGTCAAAATTTCTGACTAGAAGTCGGACCAAAGCTAAAACCACAATTCAGAACAAAATTTAGGCCAAAATTCAGACCAAAGTTCAGACTAAAATTAAGACCAAATTCCAAACCAAAAATTAGACCAAAATTCAGGCCAAAATTCAAACCAAAATTCAGACTGAGTTCAGGCGAAAACTCAGACCAAAATTCATAACAAAATTTAGAACAGAATTTAAACCGAAAAACTCAAACAAAAATTCAAGCCAAAAATCAGAACAAAACTCAAACCAAAAATCAAAACAAAATTCGGACCAAAATTCAACCCAAAATTCAGAATGAATTTAGACCAAAATTTAAACTGAATTTAGACCGAAATTCAGACCAAAATTCGGACCAAAATTCAGACCAAACTCAGACTAAAATTCAGACCAGTATTCAAATAAAAAATCAGAACCAAATTCAGATCGGAATTCAAACCAAAATTTAGACCAAAAATTCAGAATGAATTGAGACCAAGCTAAGACCAAAATTCTGAATAAGTTTTAGACCAAAGCTCAGACTAAAATTTAGACCAAAACTCAAACCAAAAACCAGAACAAAATTCAGACAAAAATTCAAACCAAAATCAAAACCAAAATTAAGATCAAAACTTAGGCCAAAATTCAGACCCAAAATCGGGCCAAAATTCAGACCAAAAATTCAAACCAAAATATAGACCAAAATTTAGATTAAATTTAGACCAAAATTCAGATCAAAATTTAATCCAAAATTCAAACCAAAAATTGGACCAAAATTCAGGCCAAAATTCAAACAAAATTCAAGCTGAATTCAGACAAATACAGACTAAAATACAAAACCAAATTTAGTCCAAAACTCAGACCAAAATTCAAACCAAAACTCAGACCAAAATTTGGACAACTTGGAAAAAAAAAGATCAATATTCAGATCGAAATCCAAACCAAAACTGGGGTCAAAATTTCAACTTAAACTCAGCTGAAACGTAGACTAATACCAGAAACCATACTTAGGTTAAGTGGCTATACAGAGACACACTTGGGCCAGAACGGCCCATTGTGATACCGCATGGTTGGACCTACAGTCTAAAACCGGTTCCGAATGGCAGTGTGGCGTCTGTGATCGCTAATGTCTACATGCCAGTACCAACTTCGCTCATATTACAATTTGTACCCATGAAACTTCTTTCATATGCCACTACTATTATTTTGACCATAGCTGTATACATAGAAAATGTAGAAAGAGTATGTATGTATAAATATGTAGAGAAGAGTGTGTATTATTAAGTGTATGAAAAATGAAGAGAAAATATTATTATTATTATTATGTGTTGACACATTTTAATTAATTTAAAATATGAAGAAAAAAAAAATATCAGCATTTATTTTCCTTATACTTATTTCGGTTTTCTCACTATTTACTATATAATGAAAATTAGCATATGAAAAGAATGCAGCAAAAAAAATATATGGAAAAAGAATCTACTTCAATTGCATGCAATTTTGTGGCATGAGTTTGTTAAAAAAATTTACAATGAAAAAATAATAATACAAGTTTACTATGCCAAATAGAGTAGTGTATATCCCATAGCAATAAACACAATGTCAGCATTAGGTTTGCTTCTTTTTTTTTGAGCACATGAAAGTGCAGTTTTCATAGAAACTCCTACACCCTTCCCCTTTACATTCCCTATACTCCAGCGTCCTTTGTATGATTCCATATTTTTCTCTTTTGCACAACACATACATGTGTATATATATGTGAGTTGTTATGCTCTGTTACACACTTTTGTTGCTGTGATTGCTCTGCTTCTCTCATAGTGACATATTTTTCCACTGAGAGAAATTTTGCTTTGGTTTTCTAAGCGGTCATACCAACAACCACAGTTACATCATCTCCAAGCATATCTAAGCCCCAGCAAAATATCCACTCAATATTTTCGAAATACTCTCTCATACATATATTAACCCTAGCACGCATGCCTTTGGGATTTGAGACATACGGTAAAGCCAGTGCCAGTTGGAATGAGGCTTCGATGGTATTCGATATTATCAAAAGCGACCTCAATGTCAATAAAACCTTTTTCTTACTTAGATCATCCAAAATTTTATTTCGCCGAGTAGCTAACCGATATTCTCACAGCTTCATTGGCTAAACTTGACCCCACTTACAACTTAAATGAAAGACATAAATATTTTCTAGATTTTAGCAAAAGAAATTTTAAATTTATTAAATCATACAGATATAGATAAAAAAATATTCGTCAAATAATTCGTGCAATATAATAATCACACATATTCAAAAAAAAAAAACTAACCTAACCTAACCTAAAAAATGTGAAATAAAAATCGCCACTTAAGTCCAAGCTACACGTTTGCGTGCGAATTTCGGACGCTCTACATTCTCCGGTGTGACAACTTGCACTGAACGTGCATTAGATAAACGCGGTGAATCGATGCCACCATGTGCTGAGGGAGGCAAATCTTGCCAAACATCCAAATTGAGATTAGTAAATGAATTTGTAATTTTTGGGATAGAACGACGTGCAGGCGCACCGGTAATTGAAGATACTGAAGCGGTTTTAAGTGGTGATCCTCCCAATGAAGATTCGTTGAAGAAAGAGTCCTTGAAAGAAGGTTCCCGGTGGGAGGCAGACTCTTTTAATGCGATATCTTTATACGAAAGCGCTGGCAAAGGCTCTTTGAATAATGGATCTCTCATTGTAGTTTCTCTTACTGCAGATTCCCTTATGGAAGGTTCTTTCATTGAAGATTCTTTAGCTGAAAATCCTCTTAGTGAAGGTTCTCTAACTGCAGACTCTCTAGGTGAAGGTTCTTTAAAAGAAACTGCTCGTAATGAAGATTCTTTGAGTGATGGCTCTCTAACTGAAGGTTCTCTAAATGACGGCTCCTTAAGTGGAGATTCTCTCATCAAAGAATCTCCAATTGGTGAGTCCTTAATTGACGATTGTCCCATTAGAGACTCTCCAGAAGGAAAAAATCTAGTTAAAGAATCTCTAACTGAAGGCTCTTTCATTGAAGATTCATTACTCAGAAATCCTCCTACTGAAGACGGCGACGATAACGATGACGACTCCTTCTGACCTGCTGTCGACATAAAGTTAGCACCAGGAGAACTAGGCTTTTCCATGCCAGCGCGTAAACGTGGCGAATCATCTTGCTCTTTGATAAGTTGTTTGAGCTTCTCATTTGAATTCTCAATAGATGACAAATGTGTTGAGCGAATGTCGATGAGCTCAGTTTGACGTTGTAGATTCTCGTTGAGCAATTCTGAAAATGTGCACTGTTCATCCTTCAGCAATTGCTTTAGCTCGTGATAACGCTCTAAATGTTGTGCCTGCCATGCTGATTCACAACGTTGCAAATTATATTTCGCTTCCGATTCATACATCGATTCGATCTGTGAGAGTATGTAAGCTTCAGCTTCATGTTGCTCCTTGTATTTGTTGAGTAACTTCTTCAAGCTCTCAACTCGAGTGCAATATGCCTGCAAACGTTCAACGATGCTAATAATAAGTTTTATTTGATTGCGATAGACCTCCGAACGTTTGCGTATTGAAATTTTTATACGCTTGAAATTATAGGCAGTCGACAGTTCAGCTGGCTCGAGCACTACTGCCGAACTCTCCTCGAGCAAATCGAGTTCTTTCTCTAGTTCTTGCAAACATTTACGCACTTTACGCTCTTCGTCTTTCAATGAATCACCTTCAGCTTGTCGCTGCTTCAGCTCGCTCATGTGTCTCTCTTGTAATGCTCGAATTTCTTTGATTTCCTGTTCGCGTATCTGTTGACGTTCTTTTTGTGCTTGCTCAGTTTTGCTGATCTCTTCCTGCATCCGTAGATTGCGTTCTTGTGCTATAGCTTCTTCTTTCTCTTTTTCCAATTGATTTTCAATTTTCTTATCCAGCCAATTCAGTTTGGCCAACACTTCATTATCCGATTTTGAATCAAAGATTAGCTTATCATCGTCTACACCGTGGCGCCATCTACCGTATAATTTTGCTTCTAAATCTAGTTTCCGTTTGATATTCTGTCTTTCTTTCTGAGCTAGATCGATTTTCTCGAGCTGCTCATTCGTTGCGGGTATCCTGCGTGCTCGGGGTTTTCTCAGCGCGCAAATCTCCTCTTCGTATGCCAATTTTTCTTCGGCAAACAATTGTATTAGTCGCTCACGTCTTTCGGCTTGCTGTTTAACTTTAAGTTTTTGGTCTTTAATCTTTCGCAATTGCTCGTCGGCCTTGGTGTAATACTCAGGGGCTGTCCAGTTTTCGAAACGTGTCGTCACTTTGCCCCAGTGATCGTAATAACGATTGACGGCTGCTGACCGTTCGTTGCGTATGTGTTCAAGTTCACGGCGGCGCGCAAATTCTGCCTGAATTTGATGGGATTTTATGAACATTGTTTTTGTTGGGTCGATCGAATTAAACTGCAAAGAGGAAAAAAATGTGAAAGTTTAAAAAAAGAGAAAAATTTTATATACAGTGAGGGAAGATTAGGGAGAAAAGTTGGACGGAAATGAGGAACAAGGTGGTAGAGATAGAAGAAGGCAAGACGAAGACAGGGAAGTGAGGTGAGACGAGAAGACGATTCGAAACGGAAAAGCAAAGAGAGGTGGAAAGGCGAAACAAAATAGGAAGATTATGTGAGACAGAAAGACGACATGGGCAGGTGAGGTGAAACGGAAAGACGATACTAGAAGAGATAGGGTAAGACGGAAAGGCGAAGTAAGAGAGGATTAAAAGACGGGTCGAAATGGAAACACGAGGCGAGACGGAAAGATGAAGCAAGACGAGAAAGTGAGGTGAGACGAGGAGTAACGAAAAGGGGAAGAAAATGCGGGATGAGACGGCAAAGCAAGATAGACGAGATGGCGAGGAAAGACGAGCGAGACTAAAACTCCAAATGAGATAATGAGGCAAACGAGACTGAAAAGTGGGGTCAGCCGAAGAAACGAGGCGAGACGGAAATACGATGCAAGATGGAAAGACGATGTAAAACGGAAAGACAAGGCAAGATTAGAAAGAAGGTATAGATCTAAAAGTAAGACTGGGAAGACAAATAAAAATGCTAAGGTGACAAAGACGAAATGAAAACGTTCAGAAAAGAGTTAGTTATAATAATAAAGAAATAGGATAAAGAGGCGGTGAAGGAATGCCAATTACGATAAACACAATTTACGTCATTTTTTCGTGTAAAGCAGCCCGGACCACAATTGTGCCGATTACCCATTTATTACGTTGTATTTAGATCATCAAGTTCAGACAGATTGGGTAAAAAAAATTTCTTTAAATTATAAGAATATTTCACACAAAATACAATAATTAACTCATACTTGCAACTATTCTTATTTTGGTTATTGCACTGTTTTCACTTTCCATTACATTTCCTTTCATTAATATACACATTTTTATTTTATTTTTTTTTTTGCTTAGGAGTCTAAGCAAACGTACATTGAATGAATTTAGTTAATTCGCTGCTATTTATGGTACCTTAATTCACTAACAGCAGCAACTACTAACTACTCAAATAAACTAACGCTTCGCCACATTTACATTTTTCTTCGCGAATTACCAGCTTAGCAAAAAAAAAAAGAAAGAAAAACCGCAAAAAAGAAAACAAAAACTCATAATGTTTTTTTATTTTTTTTTCCGCAATATTTTTTCCATATCACTTCAATCTTTTAAGACAGGAAAGAAAGAATGAGATTTTGTCGTAAACTTCAATGTGCGTACCAATTAATGTCAACGCAAATATTAACTTGGCTATGGCTCAACAACAACCGGAACATAACCGTTAGCTACATTGATTTCATTAGCATTTATATTAACGTTAAAAATGCTAGAAACAACGTAGCTGCTACTACTGGTGCTGTTGTTGTTATTATTATTGTGGCTGCGGCGTTCATTCACTCTCGCTTTCACTCGCTACGGCAATGACGCGATAATGCTAATCCTGTTAAGTGATTTTCACGTGCCCAACCGCAAACAGCAACTAGCAAGCAAGCAACCTCAATGGCAGCAATCAACAACACCAACAACAATAGCAACATTTCCTTGTCATCTCTTTACAACTCATGCCGCTTTCCACTTGAGGCATAATGTTTTGTAGTTAGGTGTTTTTTCTCTAATTATTTTCATTGCTTTGATGGGTTTTCTCCTTCCGCCTTCTACCCAAAGCATTTCCTTTCTCTCATTGAGTTTATGGGCATCAGAGTTTCCGTTGGTGATGTTGCTGTTGTTGATGTTGCTGCTGCTGCTGGCGTCGCATTTTGATTTCAAATGTACTGTTAACGATTTTGTATTACAGATTATTTATTTATTTATTTACATTTGACATGCGTTTTCTTCTCGGATGATTTTATTTTATTTCGTTTTTTTCTTCCTTTCCTAATTATCACATTTTTTACGTCCTTTCTTTTCTTTCCTTTACTTAATAGGATTTTATATGAATTTTTTGTGTAGGAAATTGATAATTAAATAAATAGAATTTAATTGAAAATTGGCTAAATTCAAAGAATATAAGTGGACGGTGGTTGGAGAGAGAATGAACGTGGAAAGAGAAGTAGGTCATAAATAAGCTACATTAAATCTAAAATCTTTTAATTGCTATAAGAAAAAACATAAAAAATAATCAATATGTGGTTTTAATCACCGATTTGTTTCATGTCTTTCTAGAATTTCTTATTTCCACATTTCACGTAAGCATAAAGCTTAAAATGTATTATGATTACGCAGCTGTTGCTGGCAAATTCATGTACTTAGCACCCAGTAAGGCAATTCTGGTAGCAATTAGCTCAGTACTCACATGGGCAAGGGTTGGCTGGCGATGCAGTTCCAATACTAAACCTAAATAAATTGTAAGCTATGCCAGTATTACTTAGACCAGTTTGCAAACTACTTAATAGTTGGCCATCTCAATCATGACGATGGCAGACCAATACTCTTTCTAAGTCGAGGTTGGCTACCAGTCCCGGTTTACAAAGTGTTCTATGTTCTCAATTCCACTTTAATTCATCTTTATACAGACTCTATCATGTTTCAGTTCTACTTTGTTCCACCTCCATGTAGGTCCATTTTTAATTACTATCCAATTCCACTACAACTTATCTTTATACAGACTCTTTCATGTTCCAAATTCCACGTTGTTTCACCTCAATCTAATCTATTTCTGTACAGACTCTTTCTTGTTCCAATCCCACTTTGGTCCACTTTTTCATAAACCAATTCAGATTCCGCTCTCCCCATAGTGGTAAATTCATCTTTATAAAGTCCCTTTCATGTTCCAATTCCACTTTGTTTCACTTTCATACAGGTTCGCTTTTATTTACAATCCAGTTCCACTCTAATTCATCTCTATACAAGTCCTTTCATGTTCCAATTCCACTTTGTTCCACCTCGATATAGGTCCACTTTTTCATGAACCAATTTTTTTTTCTGTTTAACCTCAATACAAGTTCATTTTGTAATGTTTCAATTCAATTCTATTCCACTTCTATCCTAAGAAATATATTTTTAGTTGTTGAGGCTTGATCGTTGTTGGTAGCGACTAATTCGTTAGGTAAAGCCAATCCATATCAGGTAGTGTTGCAGATTTTAAAAATACTGTTGAAACAAAGTACAATATTTGAATTAACCCTTTCAGATCCTTTGCCCAGATTGGGTAAACAAATTTGCCGTCCTCTTTCCCTTCTCTTGCATTATTTGCGATTCATCGGATTAGGACTAACGAATAAGTTTGAGGCCAAGCTAAATACACCTGATTAGATTTCGGTAACATTTTATTTTTAGGAGTTATGTTTACCAATGACTTTATTCAGCCCTATTCTAAATATTCTCATAATGAAACTCCCGGGAAAATTTGTTCCCTTTCTTTCTTTTTCTATAGGAATATGGGGGAAAGAAACAAATTCTCCCGAGAGTTTCATTATGGAAATATATAGAATAGGGGTGATTGATTATATTATTGCTTAAGCAGACCGTACAATTTTCTGCATTCCGACTTCAAATTAAATTTCGAATCCGATTTCACCAATGCCTCTTCACCAGGCGTCGCACAATGTTCAATGTTTTGCTTTTCAATGTTGTTTGAACTGATATTTCAGCTATCTCTAGGTAAAGTCCAAAGGCATCGTCTTCTATAAGACTATTCTTGTTCAAAGGCTCCTTAAAGTTGCAGGTTCCAGATACAATATATTAAATTGTTTATCAGGAATTTGAACTTATATAAAATGAATCTGCCTCTTTAGACTTAAGTGGCTGTCTGTGCTTTCTATTTCAAATATTAATGTGAATTCTACATGAATTTTATACCTTTTTTTCTCGCTATTGAATAACTTAATTTAATGATTAAGGTTTTGATTGGATTTTATGAAAGACAACCTATGACTAAATGGTCAAATCAATATACAAATTGAATAGAACTCTAAAAACCAAAGTAAACAAAAATAATAGCAATAAATAACAATAAACCACTTTCTTCTGTACTTCCCTGCTTGTTTTTCCCCCTTCCAATCCCTTCAAGATTCGAGATACAAATATCTCAAACTAAAATTTTACAATCCCAGCAAAAATAAGTTAATTGAAGAAGTCAATATTTGAACAACCTACTTTAGTAAATAAGTAAGTACTACATACTTTCATTTTGTTTTGTCAAGTGCGCGCCTTCATTATGTTAATGAAATTCATAGAATTTTGTTGTTGTTATTATTATTGAAAAAATTAGCAAAGAGAAAAAAGCAAAGAAACAAACAAACAAACAAAATTCTCAATCTTTTGAAACAGCGAAGAAAAACAATGAACTTCTTCAAGAATAAAAGTAAAAAAGAAAAAAAGTATCCAGGATATACTTGTGTAGTTGTGTGTATTACCAAATGAACTAAAGACAATTATCTAAAAGAGGAAAAAGAAATAAAAGAAGTAATAGAAATAGAAGTAGAAATCGTAGCAAAACGGAGAAATAAAAACAAAACGTAAAAAACAAAAACAAAATAAAACTAACCGCTAGTAAAACAAAAATTGCCACAATTTGCCAAAAAAAAAAAAAAAAAACGAAAAGCGGAAGCGGAAACAAATACTACAAAAGTATTTTCGAACAATTTCAGTTTTTGTTTCGCTGTATTTGATTAAAGAAAAAAGAAAAGGAGGGAAAAGGAAACGCTGAGTGGCACACAAGGAAAAAGAAATATGGTGATTGCGGATGATACCATTTACAAAAACTAATAAGACAAAATGTGTCAAAATCTTTTAAAAGCAAACAGACAAACAGACAGACAGACAGCAGTCGTAGAAATTTTAAAAGCAGAAGCACGAAAATTGGGCACACGCTGACGTTAAATGGACGCAGTGGAAATAAAGACAAAACAAAAACGAAACAGATATGAAAAGCTTTAGGACCGAAGTATACGCGTAAATTGATGTGAAAATTGCGTCTGAAGACAATTTAAATAGATTTGAAATGTGGACAGAAAAAAAAATGTTAAACATAAAATATTCAATGCGAAATAAAAGTAAAAAAGATTTACGTTTATTTGGAATATGGATTTGGAATGGTGAATCATTATTTTCAATCATAAATTAAGAAAGAACATAGCATAGATGGTATAAGAAAGTAGTTGCATAATCTCTTCTCTCTTCCCCCTCAGCTAGCTTTTCCACCCCAACTCGCCTTTTTGGCACACCTCACCTCGAATCTACGTCATACTTTGTCACTTAATATTGTCTCCTTTACCCCTGCTATATTCTACACCCTATTATATTCTCTTTTTTTTATATTCATTTAGCTTTCCCACTGCTTTTCCATCAGTTATTTTTCCATTACCACTGTTCTCCTTTCACCCGCTTTTCTTTTTTCCCTACTCTTTGCTTTTTCTCTGGTCTTTTCTTTCCTCTATTATCTACTTCACCCCCCCCCCCCTCCCCCTCCCCTCTGCATTTTATTTCCCGTGTTTTCTTTTCACTGCCTTTTTCGCCATTCCATTTTTTCTTCGATCTTTTCCTTCTCCTGCTGTTTCCTTGCCTCCGCTCATCCCGCTGTTTTTCTCTTTCTCTTGTCATTATTGTCCTTCTTTCCTCCTTCCCCTCGTGCCTTCTTTTCACTTTGTGTTTTTCCATTCTCTTCGCTTTCTGCGGTTTCTCATCTCCGTTTCCTCTGCCCTTCTGCCTGCTTTTTTCTTAATCTCTACTTTTCTCTCCTCTCCTCTGACTTTTTCTTTTCACGTCCGTTCTTTCTCTACTTCCTTCAGTTCTTCCTTCGTCTGCGCCTTCACCTATTTCTTTCCTATTCCATTCCTTTCCTACTCCTATTCCATTCCATTCCATTTCCTTTCCTATTCCTTTCCTATTCCTTTCCTATTCCTTTCCTATTCCTTTCCTATTCCTTTCCTATTCCTTTCCTATTCCTTTCCTATTCCTTTCCTATTCCTTTCCTATTCCTTTCCTATTCCTTTCCTATTCCTTTCCTATTCCTTTCCTATTCCTTTCCTATTCCTTTCCTATTCCTTTCCTATTCCTTTCCTATTCCTTTGCTATTCCTTTGCTATTCCTTTGCTATTCCTTTGCTATTCCTTTGCTATTCCTTTCCTATTCCTTTCTTATTCTTTTCCTATTCCTTTCCTATTCCTTTCCTATTCCTTTCCTATTCCTTTCCTATTCCTTTTCTATTACTTTCCTATTCCTTTCCTATTCCTTTCCTATTCCTTTCCTATTCCTTTCCTATTCCTTTCCTATTCCTTTCCTATTCCTTTCCTATTCCTTTCCTATTCCTTTCCTATTCCTTTCCTATTCCTTTCCTATTCCTTTCCTATTCCTTTCCTATTCCTTTCCTATTCCTTTCCTATTTCTTTCCTATTCCTTTCCCATTCGTTTCTCTTCCTTTCTTTATCTTTCCTTTCCTTTCTTTTCAATAGAAATAGCTTCACTTCTTCTACCTGTTTTACCCGACGAATGTAGCGCAACTCATATTCTGTAACATGTTTTTTTTTGCGCAGCATACTACTTTGCTTATTTCATAAAAAAAAAAAGAAAACGTCAGAGACAATTAAAGTGTGACTCAACAATACCAGCCGACAGACGCTTGAAATTGAGCTGAAACTTATTTAGAAAAAATAATAACACACACACAATTTTCGCTAGAGTCATCAATGCGACAAATATAAGGAAATGAGTGTGTGTGCGTATATGAATAAGCTGCTGAATCAGGAGTTGGGGAACTATCTCAATAATGGCTACGCTGATTACAGTGTGATTATGCATTTGGTGTGCGACTTTTTTCTAGTTGTTGTTTTGTTGTTTCACAGGAAATTTAAGTAAATTACTTTTTTACAAATTCAACGGTGAATTTTATTTTTATATAAACAAAGACCGAGAGATAGAAAAAAAGAGAGAGAGAGACCATATTCTAAATGATAAGATAAAGCGTACAAGCGTGCAGCTGTTTTGTTCCGTTATTATTGTTTTTTGTTTTTTTTTTGGGGGGGGGGGAAGCTGCGCTGATAAGAAAATGTAAAATATCAACACTAGAAATTGATGTGATTTTTTTTTATTTTTATTTTTGTACGTTTCTTTTCTGGTTTGTTGTAGAAGCTTAAAAAAACAGTAGCAGCGTTTTTTTCGGGGATTCTCATTTTTTCATTTTCTCCGCTTTGGAATGCGCGGTAATCTGTAATCTGCTCTTGTCCGTCTATCTACATAATGATAGCAGATTAGTATAAAATGTGCATGAATTTCAACTAATGGAGGTCAGTAATAATACAAATTGCGGTCTGTGCACAAAGTATTTAATAAAATACTCAGCAAAAAGAAATAATAAGTAAATAAACAAAAAAAAAATAAATAAATAAAAATCAACGAATTTAATTAAAAACGAAATTTTTACTAAGGAATTTAAAATGTATACAAATATTAAAGTGAATATATTTCGGAGCGTGTTATTTGTATTGAGTATTGAATTAATGTTGACCAGGGGAATTTCAGCAGGTAAGAAGAAGAAAAAAAGGAATTTATTTAAAATTAATAAGCTGCGTTGTAAAAGGTTCTACAATAAAAAATTTAAGTCTTCTCTTATCATTTCAAATCATATATTGTGTTTGAGGGTAAGACCTCCTCTTCTGAGTGTTACACCACAGTGATTCGAATAAAACACCTTTCTAGTCGGAGCGTTTTCTTACATTCGCTTAACAGGGCATAGCCAACGCAGTCACTGGAAATATCTTCCTCTGGAATGCACCTAACAGCCTCTCATCATTTGTGATCAATGTTCATGTCTCAGCGCCATACAATAGGACAGTAAGAACGAGAGACTTCTAGAACGTTATTTTTGTCTTGTCTCTGCCTCTCAATTACCTACTGAGCTCGTAGTAACATCTGTTGGTAAAATTTAATATTCGCTTGATCTGAAGGGTGACATTGTTGTTGTTATTGATGCTGGATCTTTAGTAGACGAAATCCTTGACAACTTCAACAATATAATTGCCAACAGTGACATTTTGTCCACGACGCCGTGACTAAATGTTTGCTCACACAACATATTTCTTCTTGTCCATGATATGGCGTATTTTGAATAAATGATCGATGGTAGAATTACCAGGTCGGAAGCCATACTGATAAGGTCCAATCAATTTGCTGATCTCGTCATAGTCGGGCGGTTGTACTTCAACGCTGTCAGTGAGTGGGGTTTCTAGAACAGATTCCACAATGGTGAAATTGCTGCCATCATCACCATTAAGCAGATGTGAGAAGTGTTCGCTCCATAACCATATAATACCCTAGACATCTGTCACCAGATTTCCGCACTCGTCCTTGCAGGAAGAGGCATCGATCTACAAACCATTTGTTAGGCGTCTTTTTTCTTTGACGAATTTTCGAACCTTTTTCCTGTCCTCAAACATCGCGGTATCATCGAACTCATGTTTTCCTGACTCTCGTTGCTTTCGGTTCCTCTTCCTCCTCCCCCCTCCCTCCTCAGCTATATGTATCTCTTCTTAGCAGCTCGCGTTGCAACTGACTTGCCCACCTTGACATACATCGCGTTTTTCGCTTCAGCAGCTTCGCGACACTCTTGATCGTACCACATATTTCTCCGTCGACGGTGGTAGCCTAGCACCTCTTCGGCAGCCATACATATAAAGCGTGAAATGTGTTCCCACTGTGCGCATGTATCATCAAGTTGAGGGGTGTTTTGCGTTAGGAGGAATGGAAGTCGACTGACGAAGGCTTCTCTGTGTACTTATCCGTCCGCGATTTGTTGCACAGAGGCGTGTGCGAACATTGGCTGCAAGTGGTCAGCGTCGATGATTGCACCACGTATCGTGCTTACGTCTGGTACACTGGAAGCGTCGATCCGTCGATCATAACGTCAAGTAGCCTTATGAATATCGAGATATGGAATCTTATACTAATAACTGTCATATTCCGTGCCACGCCGAAGTCGATCGGTCTCCTACTGTTGTCGGTGGTTTCGTCGTGAAGACTAAATTTTCCGATCGTCGGACCAAAGAGACTCTTCTTGCCTACCTTGACATTATAATCGTGGCGGGTGAAATGCTCATAGATTTTGTCGAGAGGCTCGCACAAATCAGCTTTAGTCGCTTCGTCCGTCGGGGCATGGACACAAATTAGGCTGATGTTGAAGAATTTTGCTTTGATGGGGATAGTGGCTAGGAGATCATTCACTGGCGTGAGCCTTGGTTCAAGATAACGCAGTCTCTTGCCAACCACAAATCCAACACCAAATTCTTGTCTTAGATCACGCCAGCTGTAGAAGATGTCATAGGATGCTTTTTTTAAGCAAATTTGTCCCGTCCATCTCATTTCCTGGATCGCGATGATGTCAGCTCGGTATCTTTCGTGGGCATCTACCAGCTGGATAGAGTCATCTTCCCAGTAGAGGGCTTGTAGATTCCAGGTGCATATCCGTAAATTGTTGTCTTTCGGTCGTTTGCGGGGTTTCCATATCAGAGATTTCGTTTGTGGTTTCAGTGAAATTGTTTTTTGACGTTTCGAATTTTGAAAGTGGTTAACCTTAAGAAGGCTGGACATTTTTGTTGTTTTGGCACTGCTTTTATTTTCTGATAAAATATATTTTCACCACAAATTCAGTATTATTATTTAGGGGGATTTGCACTGCGCTCTAAAAAAAATCAGTAATTCTCTGAAAAAGCGAAGCGACTTTAAGTGAACAAGACATGATGAATTGAACTAAACTAATATTAATTTATTTCGAAAGTGTCCACATTTGTACTTCTAGAAATGAAATATTTTCAGTTCTCCCTAACTGATTTACATTTATTTTTTTTTTTTTTTCACCCGCATTCAAAAAAATTTCAATTTCAAAAATATTTTTGCAAAACTTTCTCTATATCGGGGGCACTTAAATTTGATGTAAGAAAAAGCCATTTATTACATTCATATACACGCTGACACACACACATGCCAATATACTATACTACATACACTCACACAGAACGAGAACTGTCACAAACATATTACCATACTTATCAATTCAATCTAACCACAAGCGACACAAGAGAGCAAGAGCAGCGCACCTACATAAAACGGCCTAGAAGTTTATGTGTAACGTATGTGGTGTACTATGTGGCTATGTATGCATGTAGATGTGTGTGTGTGTGTGTAATCTGTTCAGGCATATACTGGCTCGCTTGCACACTTGCTACTAGCTAACTTTGGTTTAGCTTTGGCATACATCAATTTCGCGCACAATTTCATCAAATGTCAACAAAGCAAATTCATCAATCTTCTGAATATTTCTAAAAAAAAGTGGATTGCAAAAAAAAAAAAACAGAAGCCAAGCCAAACCAAGTATGGAAAAAATAAAGTTGAATTGAAAAACAACGAATAAACCTAATGGGAAATGTTTTCAGTAATGTTCAGCTTGGAGATGAAGTGAGAGCTTTATGAAGAGCAATTGCTTTGGAGTGTCTTTAGTGATTTGAATAGCTTAGTAAAAAGAATTTCAGACTAAGGTTGAGTTGTCTACAAAAAGTTTTTATGGAATGATTTTAGTTTGGTCCTGGCAAGAGCGGGGCAATAACAGAGGAAATGAGATAACATTTCTCTTTCCCCGAGGTGAGATGCAGAGTCCGGCCACATGGTCATCTATTACCAGTCAAACTGATGTCAGTCTATCTATGTTAGATTGGGTGTGACCAAATAGGTACCTGGTTCCACTGCGGTCAAATTTTGGTCATATTTTCTTGGTTACGCTCATCTACTATCTGCTAAGGTAAACAAATAAGAGAGAATATCAACCTCGATTTTATTCAGGAGAATTGCTACAGATTGCGCCTGAGTTATATCAAAAGCTGAACCTCGCCCCGCTTATACATCGGGCTTTCATTTCCTTCAAGTTTCTGTGACCAGAAACCCAGATAAGACCAATGCCCAGTCATTGGCTGGACATTCGGTACCTGTGATAGAATTCTGCTTTGTCCGTAGTTTTTGGCAGTCCAAGTCTCTATTTCTCTGAGTCTTAGTGTGTCGGGCATGATCGAATAGCTGTTATAATGCCTATACAAGCTAACCTTTGAACTCCTTCTAATTTTTCTTTTGGTTAACTAACCAAGAGGATATTAAATCTAAGCCTAGAGCTTTAATAGCAGCTTGACTTTCTGAGAAGACAGCCACTTTAAACCATCTTTGAATTAAGGTCAGTCCTTTGTAGGCTTCTTTGATCGCCAGAAGTTCGGCGTGGAAAACACTGGCTTCGTGCGGGAGTATAAGAGACTCAAAATATAGAAGTGTTCCGAGTAGACGCCTGTACTGATCCCCCAGTCCATGTTGAACCCGTCAGTATAGAGTTCTACCTCAAAACTAGCTCCCTCATGATTCCTTGTTGGGAAAAACAAAATTTCGAAGCCCTTCTTAAAGTTCAGTTTAGGTATTAGATAGTCAATGCTGTGTTGTTGGTTTGATATATTCGGGGTCTGTGATAGAATTCTGCTATTTCCGTAGTTTTCGGCAGTTCAAGACCATATTTCTCTAAATTTGAATGCACTTGAAGCTGCGGTAGCTTTGATATATAGTTCCATAAGAAGCAGATGCATTAGCACGTTTAGAGCTTCCGTCGGGCATGATCGGATAGTTTATACAAAGCCTATACAAGCTGATCTTTGATGTTTTCTTAATTTTCCCTTTGGTTATATCCCTTTCCCTTAGCATGCCACCATTCCAATGATGCATACGTCAGGATTGGCCGTATAATGGATGTGTATGACCAAAGTGCCATTTGTAGACGTAGACCCCCCTTTATTTTTGAGCATTTTTTTTTGCAAGTATATAAGGCTATGCAGGCTTTCTTAATCTGAAATGAGCTTAGTATCAAGGATGACCCTTAAATAAACCCCTTGATAAAATTAGCGGAGATTATTGGGATATTGGGGACACCTAAGTATTGAAAGCCCCAGTGAATAGGCCTGCGACCATAACACTAGTTTACAAATAATTATTTTTTTTCTGGCAATGATCACCACTATCCAATTCCTATGTAAAATCGATCGCTGAACGCGAAAATCAACTCCATTTTAAATTCTATGGTATGGTTTTGGAGATATCGCCAGTTGAATCAGTTTTTTATCGGAACAAAAAAGGTTTGTCCACATGATTACAAAACTTGTTGTCCACATGTGCCAAAACTCTTTATCCAATCGAATCAAAATGTATAAACGTAAGATGAGAAATTTTAATATCTTTAATTTTGTATAATGTTTGTTCAAATCAAGTTCCTAGTTTCCAAGATATTTGTAAATATGTGAACAAACCTTTTTCCCTCCGATAAAAAAAATTCAACCGGCAATATCTGTAAAACCACCCGATAGAATTAAAAATAGAGTTGATTTTCGGGCTTAGGGACAAATTTTACATAGGAATTGGATAGTGGTGATCATTGGTAATTTTGGCTGTAAACTAGTGTAATCACTACATCATCTTCATACGCTATTACTTTAATCCCCCTTCTGTTGAATTCAGTCAGTATCCCATCTATGACGATCAGTCATAGTAATGGTGAGAGAATGCAACCGCCCTCTTCTCCCTCTTGGAGTGTCTCACTACTGGATGACATTTTTATCTTGCTGATACTTATCTCTGCCCGAATCACTCCGGTCTTCAACATGGAGATGATCCAGTCCTTTCTATTTAATTCCTTTCTATACCTAACTTGGTCAGAGCAGATTGAATAGCTTGTGTCGCTACATTATTTAAAGCACCCTCTATATCTAGAAAGGCAACTAATGAGAAAAATTCGATAACTGTGACAGAATTTTATTGGAAACTTTGAGCAGTCCGGTGTGTTATTTCCCTTAGCTCGACTTGAGATTGCAGTGATTTTCGTACATTGGTTCCTGGATAGCAGATGAAGCATCACAGTAATAGCATCAAAAATACATAACGCCTGACCTGTGAGCGTTCCCCCTTTCCCACCTATGGGTGCAATACTCTACTTAGAATGATATGTGGTGAAGAAAAATAAACAGCAGAGCATCATTTTTGCTTTGCGAAGGTCTTATGAGGACTTCATAAAACTGCACAACATCAAGAATAGGTCTCCTAAAGATATAATCAGACTGCCCACAGGGATTGGTCCCGCTATAAACTTTATTTTTTTAATCAGGAGGCCTCAAAAAATATATCACCCACCTCCTGCAATCATCTTATATAATTTATCTAGTGTAACATGGTAGGTTAGGTTAGGTTGGAGTGGCAGCCTTCTGCTTGAAAGCACACTTAAGCACAAATTAGGCTCATTGTGATACCACAGTACGGCGCGACTCCCCCATTTACGGAGTGGAGAACCATGAGGATTCCATAATGAATCTGGCTATGTCCTTAATATTTACGGATGATAGCTCGGACAGACTAGTGAAGAAAGGTGAACCCAGGAGTTTTAGTCTCCTCCTGGCCAGGGATGGGCATTCGCACATGAAATGAAGGACTGTTTCTTCCTCCTCCTCAGAGCCGCAGCCCCGACAGAAGTCATTGAATGGCAGTCCAAGTCTTGCAGCATGTCTCGCCATTATGCAGTGTCCCGTGAGCACCGAAGTCGTTATGCTGATGGAGCTTCTGCTTAGGTTGAGTAGCTGTCTAGTACGTTTATTGTCCATAGTGGTCCATGTTAGCCTGGTAATACCACAGGTATGCTCCGCTACCCAGGATCTTTTTGCTTCCTCAAGGTAGTTTTGCTTAATGGCTAATTTAATAAACGTAAGAGGGACACCAATGGTGCAGGTAGGTGATATATCTGTAAGTTGCGAGCCCTGTTTTGCTAACTCGTCGGCATTGCAGTTACCTGAAATATCCATATGTCCAGGGACCCAATATAGGTGGACCTGAGAGTGACTCGACAACAAGTTGAGTGAAGATCGGCAGTCGAGAACAAGCTTTGATGTCGTGAAAACACCGGCAAGGGACTTGATTGCTGCTTGGCTGTCCGTGTAGATGCAGATATTCTTATCGAATGAATCGTTGCGAATAAGCCACTTGGACGCTTGATAGATAGCCATTACTTCCGCCTGAAAGACGCTGCAATGGTCAGGAAGTCGGAAAGAGAGTCTGAGATCTAGCTTACTAGAGAAGATGCCACAGCCGACTCTTTCCTCCGATTTGGATCCATCTGTATAGATGTCAATTAAATTGTCAGTGACCACCTCGTCAGTAACCCATTCCTCTCTACTGGGGATATGGGTGAAGAACGTGTGGTTTAAATTAGGGGTAGAGCAAATGTAATCTACGTTAGTTGGTACGGACGTATCGTGGGTGTAACATGGTAATTCCTTCATGTTAATAATTTCCTATTGGGTATAAATGAATATCCACACATACTCATACAAAACTAAACCACACATACATATACAATGAGAATTTTGAATATAACTTAAGCAAACATACCATATACACAAACACAAGCACATACAAAATATACACTCACTCACGCAATTTTTGGTTTTTCATTTTTTGACAGCACCAACAATAACAACAACAAAAACAACCACCCGCACCACCACCACTACCAACGTTAGCACAATCAAAATAACACAATTCACTAGAAATAGCACAAGTAACAGCAGCATAGCTGCCACCGCCAACAACAACAACAACGAGAGCAACAGCATCACCACCTCCAACAACACCACAAAATTCAATTTGAAATGGACACCACGTTTTATATGGCAAGCTGCTCCAGCACGTCATATAACCTCAATTAATGGTGGTATGGCAGTGTCGCATGTGATCATTCATCACACTGCCACACCAGCAGCAGCATGTCAGAATACCAGCAGTACCAACAGCAACAACCAGAGCAACAACAACAACAACAATCTCGGTATCATCACATGTCGTGCCGCAGTGCGTGCCATACAACGTTCACATCAGAAAGATCACGGTTGGGATGATATCGGTTACAATTTTCTAATCGGTGGCAATGTTGAGCATGCAGAGATTTATGAAGGGCGTGGCTTTAATGTCACCGGTGCACATGCTCCTGGCTATAATGGACGTAGTGTGGGTGTTGCTCTAATTGGTGATTGGTCAGGTGAGAAGAAGAAAAAAAAGAACAGAAGGAGTGGGTGAATTTTTGTTTGTTTATTTTTCATATATCTATGCTTGTGCAAGGGAAATGGGAATGGAAGGAAGAACAAAAAACAAAAAAAAAAAAAACTATTTAATTTGTGATTGTGTGGTATTTTATCGTAGTAGTAGTAGCAGTAGTACTAGTAGTGAATTGAAAGGATTTTGCGGTTTTGTACCAAGAAGATTAATTGAAGATGCGGTAGTGTGTGTATTTGTTGCGGCACACATTTACATATGAATGTATTTATGTATGACTATGTGTTCGTACATGTATGCTTATGTATATGAATGTAATTGTAAAATTGAAAATGCAACGCTTTGTTGATTTAATTACATCCTTTTTTTACATAGATTAGAATAGTTTTGTATAAGTTTTAATTAAGTTTGTATTCGTGTATGTGTACATGCTACTTGTAGTGTATTCTAAAAAGTATATACGCTTTTAAATCTACTACTAATTAATGAGCGTAAAGTAGTTTTTTCTTTACTTCTGTGTTAAAGAAAGTTGTAGGCAACAATAATTCGAAATTGTTAAAGAATTATGTAGACACATTGCTCAAGTCTATCAATTAATGTCAATTAGAATTTGGAAATAGGCCTACAGGTGCTTAGGTTCAGACAAACGCATATTTTTTTGGTGGAAATTTTAAGATAAAAGGCAATTTCTCTTTAGTTTTAAAAATCATCTTCATCATTAGTTCCTGTATCTCCAACTGGAGCATAGGGCCTTATAAAGCATTTTCACCCGGTCCGGTTTTTTACTAAGACCTGTAGTTCGTTCTACGATTTTCCGGACTTCTCGATTTCTTTTTACGAAGAATATTCCACGTATTTTTAGGGCGACCTCTCTTGGAGATTCTAATCAAGAGCTTGTCGACAAACTTTCGTTGCATCTTTTCGCAATGTGTGACCTAGCCACCGCTATTTTCGCAATTTTATGTGGTTGGCCATTGGTTCCAGATTACATTTTTTGTACAGGTCGGTGTGCTGATGACATTTGGCCACGACACCTTAAGGATTTGTCGGAGACATCTGTTGACAAAACTTTAAGATTTCCCGCTAAGCAAGTCGGTGACAAGCCACGTCTCACATCAGTAGACTGAGACTGAGATGACGTTAGACTTAAATGGTCTCATTTTTGTGTGGAAGGATATCTGTGTTAAGTTTCATATTTAACAAAGCTGCGCGAATGCAGCGCTGTATCGCTTTGTGTGCTTTTTCTCTCTCTCTCTCTCTTTATATTTACTTACTCTCCACATCTACACATTTGTATCAGGGATGATAACTGGATTTTTCGATTTTGTACCAAATATAAAAAATGTACCAAACCAGTCAAAAATATACCAACAATTTTATATAATCTATCACCGCCCTATCTATCACAGTATTTGTGTGTTCTACTATAGGACAATTATTCAAATCTAACCTAACTTATCACCGCGAATGGTAAGATTTGCCCAGCTACAAAACAGCTGATTCTTACCTCAAGGCTTTTCGCTGTTTGGGGTGCTGAGTCCACCGACCACTTAAAACAATAAATTTAGTTTGGCCTTATCTATGAGATTTTCGGAGGTTGTATGACGCTGAGTATGCGATGCATCAGATATGCTGCACTTTTCTCCTTGAGATGAATTCTCTTACTGTAGCCACGAAAATTTCTGTGGTCGAAAACAATTAATTTTTTACTTTTTCTTAAATAGATATATCAAAAATACAAAGGCAAGAAGAGGAAGAAAAAATTATCTTAGTTTACCAGAGAAAGGTTCAGGCAAAAAAAATTTACTTTATGTTAGCATATCTCGTAAACTGCATGAAATACAAGCTTTGCTTTTCATGAGTAATTTAACCTGATTTATTGTAAGTTAGACAGCGTAAATTTTTTTTTGTTTTTAATTTTTCTATGGATTTGAAAAAAATTCTTAAACGTGATCAGAACTTCCCAATATATTTATACACCGTACTGCATTTTGAAGGCAAATGTACCAAAACTGCTGTTGTGGTACCAATGTACTTTTTGATTTCAAATTGTAACAAAAAAGTACAATTGCACTAAAAAAAGGACAATAGTACCTAAAAAGTACAATTGTACCCAAAAAGTACAATTGTACGAAAAAAGTACAATTGCACAAAAAAAGTACAATTGTACTAAAAAAGTACAATTATACCAAAAAAGCACATTTGTACTCTCTTACTCGTTTACGTTTGATAATGTGTAAATTCGCACGAAAATAACAGCACTGTTCGTTTTTAATTTGCATCCCTTACCCAGAACTTCCCAGCAAAACTTCCATGCAACTCGTATTAATAAAAAAAATTTTAATAAGTTTAAGACCTCGAAATCCTGATCGAGACCAATAAGCAAATGACAATAAACTTCAATCAGATTAAGACCCGGAGGAGAGGTTTCAGCATCCAAACCTTACTTTCCTGACCTCTTGACTGAATTGTGAGCATTCAGAGTAACTTCCAAAGTTTTTCATTCCTTACTGCATACCAAAACTGATCGATACTAATAAATAAATGATGATAGATTTTAATTTTTTATTTTAATACAAATGTGTACATTTAAGGGAGGGTTTTCGGTATTCAGGATTTATTTCTCCTACCTCCTTAAGAAGTTTAAAGCGAGCAGCGTAATTTTAAATGTTTTATTTGTTTCTTAGTTTGAAACACGTGTGTGTATATTAGAAGTTTCAGAATTCAAACCGTCCTTCCCCTACCCCCTGACTGAGCACTAGACGTACAGCATAAACCTTAACTATTGCAGCCAGAAAACATTTTTAGGGTGATCAAATCCTGTTTAGAGGCAGGGCATCGTTTTCATTAAGATTACTTTTCAAGATCCTTACTACTAGTTTCTTCTCATCGAAGTTGCTAAATATTCAATATTATGACAGAGTTCCATTTTAACCACTTTTCAGTAAATTCTACTTCATTAACAGGGTATAAGAGATAAATTTTTAGATACTCAAACCGAGTACACAAGAATATTTAAATTTTATTTAAATTAAGTTCATATTAAAAACAAACCCACTTGCTATTTATTAACTCAGCACAAAAAATGTAAACCGTTTTCACGCTACTAGAATAACGAAAATAAACGAGAGAAAATTTTCACACACTCCATCACTACAAAAATTATATTAATAATTTCCCTCTCATAAATTCTTATGCAAACAATTTTTAATTTTCACTTGCAGTTGCTTACAGTTTTCAATTTCATCACTGTTAAGTTTCATTTCATTTTTTGTTACATTTTATATTATTTCATATTTTCTTCTTTTTTTTACTAATGAGTTTTTATCTTCATATTTTTTCGCAAAAAACACAGATGCATTGCCACCACGCAGTATGCTCGATAAACTGAAGCAGCTCATAAGTTTCGGGATACAGCAAGGCTACATACAAAGTAACTACACGCTGCTGGGACATCGACAAGTGAAAGCAACGGCATGTCCGGGCATGAAGCTATTTAATGAAATCAAACAGTGGCCACATTTTGGAGAGAAGTAATAAGAAGACGATGAAAAGAGCGGGAAAAAGAGAGAAAAGGAAAAGAGAGAACCAGAGATCCAGAGAGAGAGGGGAATAGAAGCTGAAAGTAATTACATTTTCGGGCAGATTTTTTTTTAATTTTGATTAATTTATTTATTTATTTATTTATATGAAAACTCATTATTAAGCATAAGTATTAAATAATTTTGATGAGCATAATGTTAAATAAATTAAAACTTAAGGAAGAAAAACTCTACCTGAGCACATGTTTTTTGAAATTTTAGATAAGATCTTGAGAATTTGTTATGTAAACGACAAGCTTGAAAAGAAACGAATTTTAAGCGATTTTAGTATTTTTTAGCATTTGGTGGCTCCCTTTAGCGGTAGATTACTGTACTTCAGTTCAACCTTTTGTTTTTGTCAGCAATAAAATTATTCTCAGTTATGAAAAAATTCAAAACAAAAAAAAAAAAAACTTAGAAACTCGCCAGATAAATGCGAAACTTGAATAAAATCGAGTTTATAGCAAATTTTAATATTTTTTGTATATGGTAGTGCCTCCTAGCGTTATGTTTCGGAACTCTTTTTCAACACATTTTTTTTGTTGAAATTTTAGAAAATTTGTTTGGCTAATACGTCGGAAATTTGTTAGGAAAACTACAAGCTTGAAGAGAATCGAATTTAAAGCGATTTTTGTACTTTTTGGCAGTTTAGGGCGCCCTCTAGTGGTAAGTTACTGTACTTTAGTTGAACATGTTTTTCCTTTAAGAAATAAAATTATTCTCTGTTATGGAAAAATTCCTAAAAAAAATAAAAAAAACATGGAAACTCGCCAGATAAATGCGAAACTTTTTTGTGTATGGTGGTGCCTCCTAGCGGAATATTTTGGTACTTTTTTAACAAACTTTTTTTGAAATTTTAAATAAAGCTTTAATAGAATCGAATTTAAAGCGATTTTAGTATTTTTTGGCATGTGATGGCGCCCTCTAGCGCTAGGTTTAGGTACTTTAGTTTAACATTTGTTTCTGACGGCAATGAAATTATTCAAAATTACGGAAAAATTTAGAAGAAAGAACTTAGAAATCCGCCAGGTAAATGCGAAGCTTGAATAGAATCGAGTTTGTAATGATTTTAGTATTTTTTTGGGATACTAGTCATCCAAAGCAGTTTAGCGGTAAATTTTGGCACTCTTTTTTAACACTAGTTTCTGGCAGCAATGAAATTATTTCTATTTTCTTTTTTAATATTTTTTTTTTCATTCGTAGCCACAAATTTAGTTCCAATTATAGGAAATCAATTGTAAACCAAATGAAAATCGTTTGAATGGAGTCTAGTTTAAGTTTCAGTCATTTTATCATTTCATTTGTATGAGAGCTGCGCTAGCGATAGATTTTGCTGTTTGCAAATAGCTTAAAGTTAAATGAGAAGAAATAAGATATAGAATAGTGAAAGGATATGAATAAAAAAACTGAAATGAATATTTATGTATGACAAAGAAACAAATTGTTCATCGTCACATAGTCATATTTTTATCATAGTAAATCTCAGTAAACCTTTAACCATATATTATCTTCTTAACTGCAAACATACGACGAGTACAAAGCCAGTGGCATTATTTATTTCATTGAAATCAATTTACCACACATATACAATATTTTAATACTAAAATATTTGTATACTAATAAATTTGCAAGTTGTCACAGGAGAACGAAAGAGAGAGAGAGAGATATGGCGCTAGTATTCAATTTCCCTTAAAATGTGTACGGGTGCAAGTGTTTGAAAGTCAAGCACGTAAATCTAAATTGTGCGTCATAAATTCCAAGCAACACACACACAAGAGAGTGAAAAAGAGAAAGAGAGACACGCTCTTATATTAGTACACACACGCTCTAACTCATACATATCTAATTTGTATGCTATTTTTATCTCATGTGCAACACACGGTCATTTTATGTATGTAGTAAAAGCTAAGCTAAAACTATGAAGCATCAATCCACCGGAGGCAGCTGCGAGTACATGCCCAACCAACACACACGCACACACACGCAATTTGTTATGTACATATATCTTTCATCAAAATTTATTGACATATCGACGTCACACATTCTATATCAATCAGTCATATACCTACATACATATACATATATATTTAAAACTGCAATATACATATTTACATTATTTTTTATGTACTCGAATTTTTAGTGAAAATATTTTAGACGCCTCTTGTTTGCTGCTGCTACTGCTTCATAAAAGAAATATTTTATCTAAAAATTTTTTTTTTTTTTTTCTATATAAAATTTTATTTATGAATTTAGTAACTCGTTTGTGTATGTGGGAGTGTGTTTCTCCCTCCTAAACTAATATTAAATTTTCATAAACGTTCGTCGTTTTGCTATATAAATATAGAAAAAAATATAGCACGAAAATTTCTACAAATTTAGCACATGAAATTTTTGTCACATGCGATTTTATCACGATTTATTTTTAACGCGATTTTAAATGCTTTAAAATTTTTTTTATGTGAAATAGTGTTGCATACTTTTTGGCTTATGTAGGAAATGTTGATGCAAAATGGATAGCAATGTTATTTAAATATAAAAATAAATTAAGGCAATAAATAGATAGTTATTTTTTAGTATTAAAAAATCATCAAAATTTATTTCATTGATTTTTTTACTTTTCAGGAAATTACAACCGTTGCAAGTTGATTTTAAGTTGAAATAAAATAATCCGCGAAATGTTTTCACGATTTCCGAATAACTTTTTTTTTTTTTCAAAATTAACATTTTTTTATACTATAATCCAGAAAACTCATTGTCTCATTGCTTCAGGCAGGCTTAAATCTATCTCTGGCTTCCTTCTATCGACTCAGACTGTCTGATATCATATTTTATGAGCTCTGTTTACTTCGGTCTAGACTTCGCTTACATATTATGGGTTAAATCTGGCTCTGTCTGTGTTCCATGATTAGTAGTTTGACATTTATGAGTGAAGTTTTCATCCTTTCAAGTCTCTTTGATGTAGAAGCTGAGGTGTTGAATTTCTGCAGTCTCTGTTGGAGCATCGTTTGAATTTTGGTTTTGTTAGAACAAATATGATTTTTTTCTAATCTAAATTTTGTCTCTTTTGATCTGAATTTCTATCTGATTGTTGGTCTGAGTTTGGTCTTTTTTTGGTTTCATTATGGACTCAGCTTTGGCCTGATTTTAGATTTGAATTTGGTTTTGGCTTTAGGTCAGAGATTTCTTTGATTTTTGGTCTAAATCTGGCCTAAAATTTGATCTGAAATGCAACCTGTTTCTTTGGTCGGAGCTATAGTCTGATTTTGGTCTAAGCTGGGTTTGATTTTGGTCTGAATTTCGGTTTGAATTTTGGTCTGAATTTTGGCCTAAGTTTGGTCTGAGTTTTTTGAATTTTGATCTGAATTTAGTCTGAATTTTGGTCTGAGCTTTCTTCTGAATTTTGGTTTGATTTTTGGTCAGAGTTTTGGTCTGATTTTTGTCTAAACTTTGGTGTTAATTTTTGTCTGGGTTTTGGTTTGAGGATTGCTTTGAATTTGATCTCTTTCAAATCTGAGTTTGGTCTCCTTTTAATCTGATTTTCTGTCTGATTGTTGGTTTAAGTTTGGTCTATTTTTGAACTTTTTGATTTTGGCTTTTCTTATGGACTGGGCGTTGTTCCGACTTGAGATCGGAATTCGGTTAGATTTTTTATCTGAAGTTTATCGGTCAATTACTTTCTGATAGAGAATTTATACTTTGAAGATTATTTTTTGCTTTTTCTAAACGTTTTCTCAGTAAGTTTCTTTAAAAATATTGAGCCTACATAGTCGGATTTGAATTTCAGAGGCGCCAAATGGTTTTCGATGCGAAATATTTTTATCGAAGACCTTACGATATATTTCGCGGCCGTCTACCCAACATAGTAATCATATACTTAATATCCTCAGAAGAGGGAAGAAGAGAGGTAGAGTGTTGCTTTCCGAACAACAACTGAAACTATTTAATTCTCTCCTGCAAGTTATAAATTAAATAATTTTTTTTTAATAATTTAATAAAATAATTTTTATTTGCTAAAATATGCGTTAATTTTAATACACAAAAAAATGTGCATGCAATTCAGTTTTATTGCTTTATTTTTCTTCCCCCGCTCTTCAAAATACGAAGGTATCTATCTACTACAAGTATGTGTAATGCAACAATATATCAACTTATGAGGTGTAATCAAATAAAACTGTCACACGAGACAAAGAATGCTGAATAAAAATTATGCACGCATACAATACAATAAAAAAAAAACAAAATATGCATGCTTATAACTTGTATAGTATGTGAGAGCTACGCACGTGAATACGCGAATTTTAAGAGGTAAAAGATGCAAGCAATTTGAGTGAGAAAGAAAAAGAATCGCATAACTGAAAGAAGAGTAACTCAGTGATAGAGTGCAACATGTAAAAATATAAAAAAATATATATAAAAATAATTCACTGTATCAAGCAACAACATTGCTGCAATATTACAATAGAAAGGAAGTAGTTGCTGCAAGTAGTTGTTGTTGTATAATAGTGACAATATGTATGACAAATGTACGAGATGAGTTGACATGCAGAAAATATAATGCTATTGTTGATTTTTGCTACTTTTTTTTTAGTTTTAACATCATATTTTATATTTCTATACCCAAGTTGAACTATATCATTTTGCCATCAACATCGGTGTTGTTTTATTGTTGATGATGATGCTACATAAATGCAATAATAAATATGACACAATGGGTTAAGGAAACTGAAAATAAAATTGAAATTTTATATTTTTATATATCGTACCAAGAATTTCTTGCAAAAATATGAAAATCTAAAATAATATCATGATACTATAGCAACAACTATATATATATAAGTAAGTATAGTAGATATGAAACTAAAGTGCAATAAAGTATCATATGTTAACGTAAAAATAAGAACAACAATAACAACAACTGAAGCTATAGTAGTCACAGTAGCTGCAATAAAAATAACAACACCAACACAGTCAAGCCAATGCAATTTACATACATAATATGGTATTCAAGTACAATGCAACAATAGCACAACGTTTATTTTTATTGAAAATTCTAGCGGGAAATAAAAAGGAAAAAAAAGTTAAGAACATAACACTGTGCAACAAGACTTTACAAGTTTTATGTACTTATTCGAAATGTTTATATTAGTTTGTTGTATCACTGAGAAATGATTATAGAGCGACAGAACGAGATAGAAAGATAAAACAAGAGAGATAAAGCGAAAGAGGAGGAAAGAGTAAGGAGGGAAGAGGGATCATCCAGCAATTCTCTCACCCTCTTGGATCTGCCAATGGATCTTGATCATATGAATATCTTTATATAAAATAAAAAATCTTAACTTCTGTTAAACATCCAAATTCAAAATGCGCATAGCTCGAAAACTATACCACATCTGGCAGAAAAACTTTGATTTTTTTAATTTTGAAGTTTTAGCTATACTTTGTTGGATTTAGTTATATATTTTTGTTTGAACTAATATTTTTAAAGAATTTATTAAGAAAACACTTCTTTTTTTTGGAAATGTGTAAAATTAAATAAATTAACATTTTGTGGAAGTGATAACTCAAAAACTGAACACATTCATATAAAAAAAGTCTCGATTTTCATAAAATATAATCCTTCGGCTATTTTTTGGTATTTATAGTTTCAACTTTTAAAGTAAGCTAGTATTTTACAAAAATTTATTAATAGGTTCATAGAAATCAAAGAAAACTACTTCAAGTAATCATGATAACTCGAAAACTATACAACATCTATCAGATAAAGTTTGCATTTTTATAAAATATGAAGTTTTTACTATACTCTAATAGATTTAGTTATATATTTTGAATTGAGTTAATATTTTTAAAGAATTCATTAAGAAATCACTTTTTTAGAAATGTATGTAGTTTAAAAATGCATGAAAAAGTAACATTTTATGAAAGTGATAACTCAAAAACTAAACACATTCATAAAAAAATATAATCCTTCAGCTATTTTTTGGTATTTATAGCTTCAACTTTTAAAGTAAGCTAGTATTTTACAAAAATGTATTAATAGGCCCATAGAAATCAAATAAAACTACTTCAAGTAACCATGATAACTCTAAAACTGCACAATATCTGCGGAAAAAATCCACATATACCTAACTATATAACTAAACATCAATTTTGACGGAGGTAAGGTTTTTATTAACTAATTTATTTTAGAAAAAGCATGAAAATGAAACAAAAATACATTATATGATGATGATAACTCGAAAACTATATAACATCTGTTACAGAAACTTAACGTTTTAAGAAAAATAAACAGTTATCTATAGTTTATAATTATTTTTGGAAAGAAATATTAAAAAAAAATTTATTAAAAAGTACCAAAAAATGCATCAGAGTAACATTAACATTAATATATTTGATAACTCCAAATATATATAACATTCACAGAAAAATGTCTACATATTTATAAAATATGAACTTTTAACTGTACTTTAATGTATCGATTTCAAACTTTTTGATTGAGTTAACATTTTTTAATTATTAAAAATACATAAAAATGACGAAAAGTAGTTTCAATGGGCATGATAACTCGAAAACTGTTTTTATTTATATTTTTTAAAATTAATTATAAAGTTAAAAACAATTTGGTTAAAAGTTTAATGGAAATCTAGTAAAGTAACTTCAACGGGTATGATAACTCGAAAACTATACGGCAATTGTTTTAGAGATTTTGCATTTTCAAAAAGTATAAATTTTCAATTATACTTTAGTATATTTATTACAAATTTTTGGAATGAGTTACTATTTGTTTGGAATCAGAACTCAAATACTTACATTAAATTATATGATTTTCATTTTGTTGCACAGTGTAAACCCACCTACACAGCAAAACTTTGTTTGGCTGTGCGTGCGTGTGTGTGTATAGTAGTAGTATTAGTAGAAGTAGAAATCTGCAACAGCAATAGCAACAAATCTTTCTATATTATTTATACCTGTCGCAGACATTTAAATGGAATCATTTTGAATAGCAATTTCTCATAGTTTTACATTTGGCGCTGTGCTAGATTTAGCAAAAAGGATTTTCTTTAAGTGGGACTTAAGGAAAAATACAAAAACCCTGTTTTGATCTCATACAACTGTAGTAGCGATGTAAATATGAAAGTCATACGACGAATAAAAAATGGATAACAAAAAAATATACTTAAAAAAAAATTTATAAACAAGAAGTGAATATTAAATTCTTCGATTTCATTTCATTCATATTTATTGAAAGATAAGATATGGAAGAAAAAAAGGGCATTTAGATGGAGTTTGATTATATGGTATGACCTGGTAATAGTTTTTCATGTAGTTCCAGGTTCAGGTCTTTTCCTGCCTTAATTAGTTGCTTGTTCTTTCGTTGGATTCTAAACTTTCCACCATAGATTTGGTCACCTTATGCCGGGTAAGAAACCTTAAAAAAAATAGTTGGAGAGGAAAAGAATTGTGAAAGCCTGAAGAAAAATTTAAATTAATTTCCAAAACCTGAATGCGATAGCTCGTAGGGATGACAACGCATTATGTTCCGACGGGTTTAAGGACACGGAAATTTTTAAGAAACCAGGGAACTCCTGTTGTTATTAAGCCGCACTATGAACATCTGAGCTATACAGATATATAATTTTGGTATCAGAAATGAACACTTCCTCAGGATCTTTCAGAGAAAATACGAGATACAGGAATAATTACAGATAAATAAAAGTCGCCTGTCATTACATTTAGGGAAGAGTTTAAAAGAACACTAGAGTGAGAGTGATATTGGGAAAATTTGAAAAGGACAGAAAATAGTTTTTAAGAATCGAATATAATGGAACGCTGATGTCGTCAATGCATTGTGTTTCAACGGACTTAAGGACTCAAGAGAAGAAGAAGAACCCAGGAAGCTAGTATTTTTCGTAAGTGGGAGCAGAAGTAGAGACAAAGAGCATTGTAAAAATATGACGAAAAATGGAATGGAGTTTCAATAAGTTGAATAAGATGGTGTAGCTAGTAATAGACTTACAGGGGCAGGACACCCTACATCGCGATTTCTTATCAGGTTAAGAGTCAGTTTATTAGATCTCATATGTTTGCAAACCTTAATAATAGTTTTAATCGGTTTCAGGATCTGTTTTCAGGTCTGTTTGTATGGTCTGGTTTTTAGTCCCATTTTAGGTTTGGTTTTGGTCTGAACGTTGATCTGAATTTAGGTATGAGTTTTAGTGTGAATTTTGGTCTGCGTTTTGGTTAGAATTTCGGTCTAAATTTTGGTCTGAGTTTTAGTCTGAATTTTGGTCGTAATTTTGTCTGAATTTCGCTCTAAGTTTTGGTCTGAATTTTGGTCCGAATTTCAATCTGAATTTTGGTCAGAGTTTCAGACTGAATTTTTCTGAAATTTGGTCTAAGTGGTGGTCTGAATTTAGGTTTGAGTTTTAATGTGAATTTCGGTCTGAGTTTTGGTTAGAATTTCTGTCTGAGTTTTGGTCTGAATTTTGGTAAGAATTTTGGTCTGAGTTTTGGTCTAAATTTTGTCTGAGTTTTAGTCCGAATTTCGGTCTGAGTTTTGATTTGAATTTCGTTCTGAATTTTGGACCGAATTTTGTCTGAGTTTTAGTCCGAATTTCGGTCTGAATTTTGGTCTGAGTTTTGATCTGAATTTTGGTCTGAATTTCGGACCGAATTTTGTCTGAGTTTTGGTCCAAATTTCGGTCTGAGTTTTGATCTGAATTTTAGCTTAGATTTTGGTCTGAATTTTGGACCGAATTTAAGTCTAAAATTTTGTGTGAATTTCGGTCTGAGTTTTGGTCTAAATTTTGGTCCGAATTTTGGTCTGAGTTTTGATCTGAGTTTTGGTTTAGATTTTAACTTAAATTTTAGGAGAAAATGGAAATTGAAGTTTTTCTTTAATAGTTCCAAAAAATCAACGACCAAAAAGCCCGAATAGATAAAAGATACTTACATTTTTCTCTGAATTTTCTTTTTTGATCTGAATTTTGATCTGAGTTTCAGCCTGAGTTGATCCGAATTTCGGTCTGAGTTTTGGTTTGAGTTTTAATCTAAATTTTTGAGTTTTGAACAGAATTACAGTCTTTTTTTTTTTTTTTGGTCAAAACTTTAGTTTGACTTTGGTCTGAGCTGGTTTTGGGTCTGCATTTGGTTTACTTCTAGTCTAAATTCTGGTTTGCTTTTTAGTCTGAATTCGGTCTTCTATTGATGTTAATTTTAAATTTTGGGTTAAGTTTTGGTTTTAAATTCAACGCGATCAGATTTTTTAACTGGTTTTAGGTCTGAGTTTGTTCTGCTTTTAGTTTAAGTTTTGGTCTAAACATTGGTCTGATGCTTTGTTTGATTTTCGATCTGAATATTTGTCTGAATGTCGGACTGACTTTTGGTCGACATTTTGGTATGGTTTAGATCTGATTTTCAGTCTGGTTTTTAGATAAGATTTTGGTAAAGATATTGGTTTTAAAATTTAACAAAAATTAGGCTTGATTTTCTAACGACTGACTGTCAATATCGTTTACATAAAAATACATATAAACTAGTCAGATTTGAAAATGAATTATGATTTTTCGTATAAAAAAAACTTCAAACTCAATTTTGCTGTTGCAATGGGATTGAGATAACAAAATTTGCATAAACACTGAGCGTAACAGCTTGGGAATGCTACTGCTACTGTTCAGGATATACTCAACAACGCAGTATTGTGATAGTATCAAAAAAATTTACCTTAAGCTGTATAGTGTTTAGCATAAGTTTAAAAACAATTTTGGTTTATTAAATCGTTTACTTAAATTTAAATTAAAACAGCAACAAAAAAAAAAACAGATCAAGAAAGTTTAAACCTATTTAAAACTAAGCAAAATTTAATAAAACTTTTCTAAGAAATTTAAGCTTTCATACAAAGTAGTAGGTATATATTCAACACAATATAAATATCTATGGGCTTGTATTTAAAATTCTACTTATGTATTCTATAAATTTTTTCTGTGACATTAAAAATTTTATTCAAAGTTTTTGAATAATCCATCATATTTCATCAAATACTTCAAAGATAATGACGACAACGCTTCAAAAAAAAAAAGAAGAAACTTCATACATTCTTTCGCAGGCAAAATCGGAAAAGGAAGTAAATAAATAAGTAGTTGAAGAGGAAAAAAAGAACGACTTAGCTGTTGGCACACACAAAACGAGGAAGCGAAAACTTTTTAACTTTTAGCGTAAAATTTACTTGCTTAATTGAAATTTTAATTTGAATACTTTGGCAAAAGTTTTTTTAACACCCCACAAAACAAACATAGCAAATCTCATACACACACGCGCACACATTACTATATACATGTGTACATCAATAATAGTAGGTACTATTTTAAATATGTATGTCTTTTCTTTTTCCGGTAGCAACTAACAATTTCCTTATATGTATTTATTTACCCCTCGCCAAAATAAGAAAAAAAAGCCAATTCATAGAATAACACCAAAAGAAGAAGTCAAAAAAAAGAAGACGACGAAACTTTTTGTCACTTTAAGCGTAATAAAGAAAACTTTTACCATAAACGAATCTAAAGCACTAAAGTCAAGGAAACAAAATAAATACTCGTACATATTGTATACCGGCTCCAAAAAAAAGAATAAGAAAAGAAAATAAAAGTTGTACATTCTCCACCAAAAATAACTAGAGGAAGTAGGAAACTTCCAATTTGAGCTGTACATAAAAAAAAGTTTTTTTTCTTATCCAAAAAAAAAAAAGCCAACATCAATGTCAATTGCTTGACACATTTTTGTGGCAAAATATAGGAACATATTCTATCCAGCTATCTATTTATATTCATACCACTAAACTTACCTTAACCTACCCTAACCTAAGCTACCTTTAAAATAACCTAAGCTAACAAAAACTCCTGCAGCGCTAAAGTTTTCCTTCTGTGGCAGTAAATAACTGTTACATTTTTAATGTACATGTATTGTATACCTTTTGCTGTTAATACGCCAGTAAATATGCTATGAAAAATATTATATCATGTGAGCAAAAAGGAAGGAAGAAGTTCTATAGCAAAAGTCTTACACAGTTTCTTAAAACACTAAGAAAAAAAGCTTGCGTGAATTGAAGAAACAATTTCTATATGAAATGGCGTGGAAAGGAGAGGAAAAAAAAAACAGGCAGTGAAATAACAACAACAGTAACAACAAAAACAGTAGTAGCAATAATAATAGCAGCAGCTAAAAAAAAAAAACAACCAAAGACAACATAACCAAGAAGTATTAATTACGTGTCTATAACTTGTTTAAGAAAAGTTGTACAACAACAACATAAAACACGCCAAAAATGAAACTGAAGACAGCCAGTGCCAGCATAAAAAGAAAAACCCCAAAAAAAAAAGTTCAACAATAATGATTTTAGTCAGAAGCTAAAGCAGCAGCAGTAGGAAAGATAAACCAACTGTAAATGAATGAGTGAGTGAGGAAGTATGAAAACAATTGAAGGACATGAAAAGGACGTAGAAGGAAGAAGAAAATTTCTGCCAAAACTTTATTTATTGTTAGTTGTCTATTCTCACGTCATTGAATACTTATAAGCAGAACACACAGGGCGCAGAAAGAGCAGAGTGTATAAAACAGATATGGATCTGAAAGTTGACATTTATGTAATTAAAAGGAAATTGTATTAAATAATAATACGATAAAAAAAGAAAACGAAAGGCAAAATACACAAAGATAAAATAAAAGAAAATGTGAGTGGGAATATTGAATTTGTATAAAGACTAAAGAGACTACCAAAAAAAAAAATTAAAGTTTCTTTGATTTTCGATTAATAAAAATTTATCAATACCCAGAGAAAATGCAACTTTAAATTGAATGCGAACGTATTTGAATTGAGAAAAAATTAAACAAAACTTGCACTAAATAATTTCAGTGCATATTTTAAGTCATCTTTTTTAATTCAACATTAGCACAAAATAAAGTATTGCATACTTTTAGGAGTGTTTATATTTTATGTACCTATTTATTGAATTTAGATGCATTAAAAATTAGTAATATTAAAATAAAGTAATGATTACTAGCTTCTAGGGCCATATTTTTAATTTAAGAGAAAATAAATTATTGCATACTTGTAGAGTTTTACAATTTCTAATTTTCGTATATAAACAAGCAACTAAAAAAAAAATGCAATGTAAATTTCAAAAGAACGTTTTTGATTTCAGAAAATCAGATATTTAACCATCTAGTTCCTATGCCTGCCTCTAGGAAACCTTCATTAAAAGGAGAGAAATTGTCACTTCCCGTCATACTTGCCATACAAAAAAACTAGTAAGTTGCTGCGAATTTTACTTAAAATAAATTGATAAAAAGCTCATTCAGCAACAAATAATTTTAAGAATTCAACCTTTCCCACTTCTTAAAATCGCGCCCATTATTTTGTTTTTTTTCCAATCGAAAACTTGGGAACTACATGGTTTAATCAATTATAAGTGATATGTATTGAATGAACTGCGGGACTTTTAAGTTTCACATTGGAACTATTTTCAGAGTATTTGGATCACTTTTTAGAGTATATACCGATACCTTTTTGGTAGAGTATCGGAACCTATAATTTGGCCAAATTTTCATTGCAGTTTTGTAGTCCTATTATGTTCGATCAAGCCCAAAAATGCAATAAAAAAATTGTGAAAAAAAAGTATCGTGTTTTTTTGAAAAGATATCGATATCTTTAGATTGTTTTTATATATAAATTATAATTTAACATATATTGAAATGGATAACGCTGTACCCAATAAGTTTTGGGATATAAAACTAAACTAAGTATTGCATATCTTTAGGAAGGCTGTTTCATTAAGTACAAAATAAAATATTGCATACTTTTCGGTTCAATTTTAATTCACAGTTACACACTTTTTTATAAATCAGTATAAATTTAGAGGTTTTCTAAAAAAGGAAGCGGTTGATTTTCACCCTTTAAAATTTTTTTCTGATCCATGACCAGTGATCAATTAAAATGTTTGAGATTTTTGTCGGCAAGTGGGGGGCAAGGGGATTTTTTCTTATAGGCGCAATATAATAGTAATTTTTAACTTTCTCAAATTACCCGCCTGTTGATGGTGCATAGTCTATATTTATTTATCTTCTAAATGATTTAATTATCTTCCAAATAATTGATGGAAATCGCATAACATTTTCACATTTAAAATTTTTTTTGAACATCAACGTCAAAAAAGTTGCTTAATTTGGTTAACCCAACAAAATCGCTCTGGGGTATTAATCTATTCAATATGGTTAGGCCCATGCCCGAAGAGGGCGATCGCACTGTGTAATTCCAGATTATTTTATTTATTTTTAGCAATTTGATCGTATTTCGAATGCAATCTGCTGATAATATTTATTTGTAGAGGCTTCAATTTTTTATAACATTCATTACAAGATTATGAAGATTCAAATAAATACATATATTACTCAATAAATAGTCTGCCAGTGAATTATGCTGACCTATTTTTTGGGAGGGAAAAGTGGGAAGTTCACGATCACCAGTTATTTGGTTTGCTTAGTAGAAATTCGGATGTAAAATAATATTTTTGTGTTCAGTAAAAATTTAGGAAAAATCGTCGTTCATTTCGCCAATCGAATCAATCGTTGATGTATCATTTGAATACAATGTAATGCCATAAATAAAATTGAGCCGAAATATTTTTGAATATTGTTTTTTTCTGAATATATTCTTTGAATTATAAACTTTTAAACAATTTTATTAAATTTTTTGTTATATTATTTAGTTATTCGTGTAAACTATCAAACATGCGAAACAATTTATACTTGAAAAGTGTATCAATTTGATACCAACGACGGATTCGTGCTAAAACATTTTAAACCATTTCATCCTTCTTTCTTTAAAATAGTATAAAAAGTCGTCCAAAAAGTGAACAAAAGGGTTTAATAAATTTCAGAAAAATATTTTCTATAAAATTTTTATTATAATTTGGTCACTGAATTTATAAGATTGTGTAAAATTGTTTGCAACTGAAAATAGTTTTATGTCGGTTAGTTAAAAAATTCACAGGAATTATCTTTTTGGAGCATATTTACCCTTTAAGGATTTTTTTTTGGGGTGAAGGAAATGGGAGGAATAGCCTAAAAAGGCCCATCAAATATAAACTTAGAGAATTATTATGTTTTACAACTTTTACCCTTTTTTTTTGCATTCCATCACCTTACTCGGTGTTTTTGTTTTTTTAAGTTTTCAATAAAAAAAAGGCTACGCAAAAAGACCCTTTATGGGTTAATGTATTTGCCGTTCTATATTTTCGTATTTTTCATATCAAATATGATATTTGTAAATATGTTCAACATTTTTTTTTTTTCACTGTAATAAAAGCGAAATGTCGCGAAAAATCCCCACAGATTTGTTTTTATTTTCCACACTATAAATTACAATTCTTAGAATCTTATAAAAAGCAATTTTGCAGATTTATGCAATAATAACAAATCTCTGAAAATCCCCTTCTGTTTTTTAATGGAATTCTTTGTTTCCGTCGTAGTTTTTTTACTTGACTTTTTTGTTTTATTTTTTTTATGTAGTTTTTAAAAAGCTGCACGTTTTAATTGATGCCATATTTACTTTTACGAATTTGCGAATTCCTTCGATATGGAAATGGATGAAATGTAACAGATTTACTAAATTTCTGATATTAATTAACATTTGCTTGGATTTATTTGAAGGTAAGTATATAGATAATTTTTTGCTCTTTTTTTTTTCATCATAAACACTTGCAGAAATAATAAACTTTAATTTAATTATTTGGACTTCGATTTCACTATGAAAATATTTAAACTAATAAGAAAAATAGTTACCCGATTAAATAAGGTGAGTAAAAGTATGCTATAAAATTTTTAATATAATTTAAATATTTCTTTAGCGATTCAATTATGACGCTGTAACGAATTTTGGAAAGTAATAAAAACAACAACAAAAAAATAAAACAAAAAATTATAACCCAAAAAAAAATTAAGTAATTTATGTCAAGTATGTAAGTTACAAAAAAAAAAAAGAAAATAAAATTTCATTTGGCATGAACTCAATACCAAATAAAAATCCCCTTTAATATTTTTTGTTTGTTTTTAAAAATTATCACAAAAATAAATCGTTAAAAAAAATAACTTTAAATTACAACAATTAATATATATGGGTGTGTATGGGTGTGTTTAACGCACAGTGGCCTCAATAATTTCAAATAATTCTAATAACTTAAACTACCAAAACTGAGCTAATTTTTTAAATTGATACTATATGTAGATATGCAAACAAATTTATACTTTATTTATTCGTGGGGTCAATTTGATTAGGATAACAGCAAAAATAGCAAGCAAATTATATATATAGAATAGAAATGCTTACCACCAGCAACAGCTGTGCTCTATTTCCAATTTTTTTTCATAAGTTAAATTTTTGTTATCAAAAATTGAATATCTAATGATTTTTCATACCTTTCATTTTCATACCTTATCATTTTTGCAATGAATTCGTTTGATTTTTAATGGTGGTCGGTAAGAATTTTGAATTTTTCATAAATACAATATGTACTAAATCATTTATGATAAGATAATAAAAAAATAAATAAATAAATAAAAGAAAAAGCAACAAATATGTGATGTGGGAATTAATCCAAAATTGACAGTGTTACTTTTATTTGAATATGAATTTAAGTTGTAGAAATAGAAAAAAAAAATTAATAAAAATAAAATTGCGTAGTAAATGAGTGTGTATATACAGGGTGGTAAAGGAAAATTATATTTTTCCAGCTATTGAATTTTTAAGAAGCTATGCCTCAACCAAACTAGGCCTCTATGTTTTTCTACCTGTCAGATTTCTAGAGAATTCACATACGAAAAAACAAAAATAATTTAATAAAGGTGAATACTAAAATAAACCAAAGAAACTGCTACTTTTTAGTCACCGCTACTTTTTAATCAGTGCTACAAACTATGACTGAATCACATTCAAAAATCAATTCAACTAAAATTACATTGATTTGTGCATATGACTTTTTTATTCACAACTGCTTAGTGCGATTGCTGTTTTTGTTTATGGTTAGAAATCACAACAATTTAGCTTCTAAGCTATAATTGCACTACTTTTCACTGCTCCAGCTATTTTTTCTCACTTAATAAATCAATGTTCAAATCAAAATCTTAAGCTACATCACAAGTCCTACTACTTTTTCTCACTTAGTAAATCCTATAAAATTTAAAAGCAATTAAAATCACAGTGATTTCTTGTCCACAGCAAATTTTCGTTTTGATAACCACTTCACAATCACAGTGATTCGTGTAAGAATAGTCTGCTACTTCAATACATGTGCTGCTCTTTTTCCTTTCAATATTTGTGTTTTTTTTTTTTTTTTTATCATCAATTTGTGTTTAGTGACCAGACAAATTTCTCACTGATAAAATTAAATTCGATTAAAATCACAGTGATTTATTATTTAATACAAAACAGTGATTCGTGTTGTTTTTTCTGCTTTTTTACTCCTTCAATCACTGTGGCTCAGCTACTTTTTCTCTCTTAATGAATCCATGTGAAATTTAAATGTGATTCAGTGAATCACAGTGATTCCAAGTTCATAGCAGTTGCTTTTGTTGCTAAGCATTTCAAAATCGCAGTGATTCGTATAAGAAGGGTCTGCTACTATAGTTTATTTCCATTCCTATAGCATATCATTGAAATCACATGTGAATTTAGAGTTCCGAGAGTTGACGAGGAGAGTTTTAAGTACTTTAGGATTTTTCTTTATCATCATAGTGGCTGAAATTTATAAAGGGCAGAGGGGAATGTGGGATTTATACCGCCATTTTACGAGATATATACCAGAACAACTACTATCATTTTGTCACAAAGACTCATTGAGGGCTTCAGCTGAACTTTTCACATCCATTCGTGTCTGTGTGTATCATATTTATTCACGAATGGTAGGAACCTATAGTTTTTTTTTACCAAATCCGTCTGGTAGATTGAAAAACAATTCTTAGTAGATTTGTGAGGTATTGAGAAAAATACATTTTTTTTTTAGTTCGAAGTTCAGTGGTTCCATTTCAGGGTTAACAGGTAAAAATTTAAAAAAAAATTATTTTCTTTTTTTTAATAAATTTTACTTAAAATAAAAAAATTTTTTTTTTGCTTCTCAAAATTCCGACTTTTTAAGTCTTAACCCTTAAATGACATGCCTAGGAATATTATGTTGTTTGAGCCGGCCTTCAAATTTTATGTGTATACCATTTTTCCTTAGGAACTTTTGTTATTTTTCTCAACCAACGGTTCGCAGGGTTTTGGTAACAAATATTAATATTAAAAAAATATCAAAAGTATGGGAAATGAGTCGGTGATTATAGGGGTAAATCGTTCAAAATTTTAGAATAGAATCAGCGGAATAAAATTAGTCAAAATACTGTTCCCCAATCCCCGTTTGAGCAAGAAAAGTTTATTTTTTTATATAATTTATGAAATGCATGAGTAAAAACAATACTCAAATGAAAATTTTGACTTCTCGAGTCCTTAACTCAAAAAGGATGGACCTGGAACAAAGAGGTTGTTTTATCACCTCTTCTAAAATTGGTATACATGTATGAAACATTTTTTCAGAACAATGTTTCTCACTTTTTCATTTTTTTTTGTACGGTCGTACTAAAGACATGCTTTTTGAAAAAACACTAAAATGAGGGGAACCTAGGGGAGCCTAGGTGGTCGGTGTGCTTATGGGGTAAAAACCAGTGTACGGAGAACCATTCGTTTTGATTCGTTCGTTTGCGATTCGTTCTCATACGAATTTTATTAGAGAGGGCATCTCCCATATTAAAAAAAATTAAGGTTTCTCCCTAGCTTTGTAACCACTACAGATATTCCTAGGAAGTTCAGTACAAGGATTAGTCTAAGCAGGCTTCCCAGCATAAGCTATATTTTACTTTCGATTTTTGCCGCTAGAGGGCACTTCGTATATAACCTAAATCTTAATTGTGGAATATCTCGGGAACCAGTTATGGTACGGCTCTAAGATTTAGTATGGTAACATTTTTTGTCAATGGCATTCTATGGAAAGAATATAGTTGGTCATGGATTAGCGGGCGTGGCACTTCCCATACCACTCGAATGCATTTTTCGATATATTTCACTAACCATTTACAGCAGATTACTGCGATTTGGTACAAGGATGTTGACTGACAATGTCATGCTACAAAAAAGACGTGGGTTGAGTTGAAAAAGAGGACGGAGCATTTCTATAAAATCTGGATATTCAGTATTAGATATCTCAGAAAATATTTATAGTGCGGTACTTAGATTTGGAATGAAAATACGATTTGTCAATAGAATTCGTTGTGTAAAATATCGGTAGGGTTGAGTTAGTGAATTGAGAAGAGATTTAGCACTATGGAAGTGGCATAACCCATGTAAACGATATAAATTAAACCAACAATTAGATTTAGATCGGAAACTGGCACGCTCATAACATTATTTCCTTTGCACAGGTTTTTCTTTATTGTGATTTTTGTATTACTCAAACTTCGCCCAGCTAATAGCATGAAATAAATAAAAATTGTATTAATATCATAATATTTTTCTCTTAGTGTAGACAAGAATGCAAAATCACTAATAAAAAAGGTGGAAAAGCTGCAAGCAATCGAATCGGAATAACTTCACACCAGCAACATCGGGTATTCACAAGCTAGTTCAAAATATTTACATAAACATTCGCATACCTTTCTTTATCCACTTGCAATCAATTATCGCACAAATTTATTTTACAAATAAAATCACAACATCTTGAATAACTTTTCACATCAATACTTATGTATGTATGTTGTTGATTGTTTTCAGAACAAAAATCCCCCAATTTTATTTAGAGATAAACGGGCGATGTCTCTATGCAAAACAAAGCAACATAAATTATCACTTCATGTAGGAAAATGTACATACTTTGGCTGCAGCAATAGCAACAGCACATACAAGAAAGAATCACCAGCAATTTACCAGCAACTAAATACACTGTACTATGAAATGTGATTTTAAAATAGCTTAATTTTTCTGGAGTATTTTTGGCCGTTGATCACGAATCTGTAAAAAAAATTTCGGGTCAGATCAGGTTTCGTGTATATTGGTAAATCTACGTTTTTTTGAACTTTGATAAAGTAGGAGATTCATGGATGAAAATTTATTTATTTTTTCCCCCCTTTCGTGTAGAACTTAAAAAAATTTAAATTTTATGAAAATTAGTGTTTTCACCCAAATCTCTTTAAATTGCATAATTAGTGTAGAAAAACAGAAAAACCAAAAAAAAAAAAAAATTTCATCCATGGGGGCCTCATTATTAAATTTTTAAAAACGAATATCTTCTACCAATATAAACGAAAAAATTAAAATTTATGAAAAATTTTTTTTTCATCCAAAAAATTTAAAGCCGCATAATTCGTGTAAAAAAACAGAAAACACCAAAAAATAAATATTTTATCCATGAGGCCCCCCTTATTACATTTTCAAAAACGAAGATCTACCAATATAAACGAAAAAATAAATTTTTACGAAAAAAATTTTTTTCATCCAAAAATCCTAAAACTGCATAATTCGTATAGAAAAGCAAGAAACAATCAGAAAAAAATTTTCTTCCATGGACCCCCCTTATCAAACTTTCAAAAACAAAGATCTACCAACAAACGAAAAATGAAATTTTTACGAAAAAAAAAATTTTTCGTCCAAAAATCCTAAAATTGCATAATTCATGTACAAAAATAGAAAAAACCCCCCCAAAAAAAAAAAAGTGTCATCCATGAACCCCTAACCTAAACTAACTCGCAAAAATGTTCTGCAGATTCGTTATCCGGCCAAAAATACTCTAGAAGTACCCGGGCTACTATTTTGTTGTTGTACAGTGATATTAAAGAAGCATAGTTAGCTGCGATTAATAAATAAGAAAAATAGTTTCAAATGTCTAAATGTGGGGGAACTACATACAAACTTAAATTAAATTAGAAACAGAAGAGACATTTTTTATTCATAGTGTACAAAAAAAAAAACGATTAGAGAAATAAACAAACTTTTAACACCCAGTTTTAAGTTATTTTTGCATTATTATTATTTTACTTCCACATAAACTCAAATAAATTAACACTTAAAAAAGAGCGAACGCAAATGGTGCAAAATATCAATACCAATAAAAATAATCAAAAACAAAAAAAATTGTCAGAAATTGCCGACTACTGTGAACTAAATCTACAAACACACACATACAAAAAAGAGAGCTTTAAAATACAAAAAAAAAAAAAAACATTTAAGATTATAATTTCACAATGATACCACACGCAGCGTTTTGCTATTTAGTTGTTGATTAAAAGTGAACATGATCACTAAAGGTAGCGGTGGCTTTGGCGTTGGTGTTGGCAGTGATGGAATGCAGAATGAAAATGTACAAAAAAATAATAATGAATGGGGGAATCACGACCCTTGTGAGACAATAACAACAACAACAACAAAAAACATAAGCGGAAGCATTGGAATGACAACAACAGAAACAAGAAAAACATGGCCAGTAACAACAACAACACCAAGTAAAACATTTTTGCCAGTACAAACAAATAAGTTAATAATGTTGATGCTTTGGCTACACATGATACTTTACGGTAAGTTAATTGTGAACGAAAAATAAGAGAAGAACAAGAAGAAGAAGAAAGAGAATAAAAAGAAAAGGAGAAGTAACAGTGATTGAGTATTACTTCTAGCTAATTTCTATTGTAAACAAATAAACAAGTAAACAACAATTTAAGCTACCTTTATTTACTTTTTTTTCCACTAACAAAATAATAGCTGGAATGTTTACTGCTGATGCAACTCCTATTAATGCTGCTGCTGCTATCGCTGCTACTTCCACTAATACTCAACAAATCGCAAATGAAACAACAGTGCCGCAAAATACTCCCCGCATATGGCGTCTAATTAAACGCAACGAATGGCTAGCTCGCTCGCCTACAAGCGAAACAAATTTCACTGGTCCCGCCCCGTTTGTTATCATACATCATTCTTATAATCCGGGCGTTTGCCTAACGGTGGATGCCTGTAAGGCATCAATGCGTTCAATGCAAAATTTCCATATGGATGGGCATGGCTGGCCCGATATCGGTTATACGTTTGCTATCGGCGCTGATGGGAATGTTTATGAGGGACGCGGTTATAATGTGGTCGGTGCACATGCACCGAATTATAATAGCCGAAGTATTGGTTTGCTGTTGATTGGCAATTTTGTGGGTAAGTTGTGATAAGAAATAGAAAAGGGTGAGGAAAGGGGTAGGGGGGGGGGGGGGGGTGAAGTGAAAGAAAAAGGTGTAAAGTAGAAACAACGATATTATATTACTTTATTATTACCTATGCTAATCAAATTGTGATTAGGAATCACAATTAGTTTACTTTATAGCTTTAAAAATATCGAACGAGTTTTAAAACTTTTAACTAAATTCCACAAAATATATAAGAAGAAAAATAAGAAAATGAAGGGTGAAATTAAAAGGGAGAGAAAAAATTGTTTCATTTGCATTTTACCTCAACACAATTATTAAACATTTGCTATTTTTTCTATTAAAAATAAATATATTTTTTAAAGCTTCAGAAATTTTTAAAACCTTTTTTTTCCAAACTCTACAAAAAATATAAATTCATATGAAATGCAAAATATTTTAAAACAATTACTCAGAAAAATGTTTAAGCTTTATGTGCAAAAACTTTTTTAGTTACAAAAATGTTTTTGGAACTATGTACCTAAGTATATTGATGACTATCAGTTTGGTGAGTCATTTGAGATAAGCGGGATTGGTGTAAAAATAAGAAAATTAAAAAGAACAGAAACTGGTTTGTCGAGCATTTTTTCTAAATTATGAACTTACAGTTTATTTTACAGTTCAGGTTTCATATTGATGTAATTTTTTTTTATATCTTATATAGTTTTTGAGTTATAACAATTTTCCTTGCATAAATTTGCATTTTTTTGTGTTTTCCGAGAAGAGCTTTGCATACATTTAGGATGATTTTTTTGCTGGTGTTATAAATTTTGAAAAAATAAAGCTAAAACTCAAAACGTAGATGAGCCAGGAGCGGATTCAGAGGAAAAGAGAAAAGGAAGAATAAAAGTGTCAGCACCCTTATTGTTTGTTGGTTTAAACAGAAAATTTCATATTTATTTCAAATTATAGCAAATAAATTAGAAGTAAATGAAATTTTATTACTAATAACTCAAAAACTGAGAAAGAGAAGAACAAATTATGCGTGCAAATTGCTCATATAGGAATTGTTTTATCTTGTTTCGGTAGATAATTTGAAATTGAAAATAAAAAGAAATTGTTTTGAATATTTTGTTCGAATAATTTTATTCCAATTAATCAGAATCTTGATTAATCGAATAATTTCAATTTGGATTAATCAAAATCCTGATTAATCGAATAGTTTGCATTTTGATTAAACAAAATCTTAATTAATCGAATAATAAAGCATTTGGATTAATCAGATTTCTTGATTAAACGATTAATCGCACAGCCCTAATTCGATTATAAGATTCCAACTGGCAGTTTCTACATTCCCATAAGAAATCTTGATTGTTTTTTTTTTTTTTTTTTTTTTTTGATCAGGACTTTCTATTGATTTTTCAAGGCATAATTTTAATATTTTTTCCGAATTTTTAATTTACTTATTAATTTTCAAGTAATCATTTTTATTTACCTATGAAAAAATTCAACTTTATTTTGTCCGACGAATAATTTCTGCTTCCTGATAGGGAAAATCGATTTGGTTTTTCGACCGATAATTTAAAATTTCCGATTTGAGAGTTTAATTTTTTTCCAAATAACATATAGTTTCCGATGAAATCAGTAAAATAATGTAATAATATTATCAATAAGTATTTGTTCTTTAATATTAATTATGACATTCTCAAATTTTCATAGAAAATCCACCACCACCACCGATGCTACAAGTTGCGCAAGATTTCATCGAGTACTCCATTGAAATCGGGCATTTAACTAAGGATTACATATTGTACGGACATCGTCAAGTACGCAGCACTGATTGTCCTGGCGATGCTCTTTATGCCGAAATAAAAACATGGCAAAAATGGAGTGAAGTTTAATCTGATCATTGTTTCACAAATAAAATAAAATAATAAATATAGAAACACAAATGCCACTTTTTTATTTAAATTTTTTCAAACTTCTTGTTCGACTTCTTTTCTTTTTTTTTGGTTTTTTTTTTCACTATTTCATCGTCATCGATATCAAAAGCAAAAACATGTTATAGCTTACATTCTTGTATGTAGATTTCATCGTTATAATGTTTTGCTGACGCAAAATGCTAATCGCTAACAATGTGAGATTTATACTTGTTCATTTTTGTATACATAATAATAAAATTATTATGAATTAAATTAAATACATACATATACACACGTACGTATGAATATTGTCAAGTGTTCGCTATCAATGTGCAAAATCTTTAAGTTTTTTTCAAAGACACTCAAAGAAATGTGTTCGTATGAGAAGAAATACTTGCAACTAAAGAAAAATTATAACAGAAAATGTGTATCTGTCAGTGATGTTTTTAGAATATTTTTTGAAGAGTTCATCCTGTCAGATTCTGCTAACCCAAAGAAGAAAAAGTTTAACTAAAAATAACTACAATTAGTAGACAATGAATAAGGTTTAATGAGACGATAGTGACTCAGGTATAAATATCCATATTCTATTTATATTTTATATATTAGTTAGGCTCAGGATGTTAGTTTGGAACATTGACTTCTTGCAGTTTAGTCTTTTGCGTTTTCTTGGGAAAAATTTCGGGCACCTGAATAGTTCGAGAACTTTCCGTGATTTATTAAGAAAAATAGAAGTTTCGATCAGTTATAAGCGAGATGTCAAATGTCAAAGGTATTGGTACAGAAATATGGTGAAAAAGAATAAATTTGTTGAAATTTCAACTTGCAATTTAACTAAGGGTCATGAATCAATAGTAACTACGCTAAGTTACAAGTGATTGGAACGCTAGTTTTTAATTCTTATTATTTGTAATGAATAATGTTAAAAAAAAAAATAATAATAATATGTTCATTTCTATGTAAAAATATGAATCAGTCACATTAATTTATTCATTGATTCATTAACCCCTAGTCAAAACCACTAAATTTAGAAACATTTTTTATTTTGTCCGTCTTTGTGAAGAAGACATTTGTAGAAATTCTGCTCTAAACGATAATAAATGGATATGATTCATTCACCGACTCATTCGTTCACTGACTCAATAAAGCCCTGACTAAACATCTGAATCTAAAAACAGAAGCACAAAGGTTTAGAATCTTTTCAGACCTCTACAAGTCCGTTTTTTGGAAATAGCACTTTTAAGTAATTTATAGTTCATTTACCGACTAACTGATTCATTTAGTGGCAGTAAGTCAGACTTAGAATCTGGATTCAGAAACTCAAATACACAATCCTTTAATGGCATAAGCCTCTACTAGAAAAATATGAGAATGACAATAGTCAACTTACCGACTCATTCATTTATTTAATGATTCATTAAGCTCCAGCCAAAACCGCAAAATATACAAACAAAAGCACATGAGCTATACATTGCCCTTATGTGCCCAGTCTTCTAAAAAGCACTTTGGAGAGGTTCCATTTTTAAGCATAGCAAATGAGCGCGATTCATTTACCCACTCATTGATTCATTCAGTGACTCATCAACGCCTAAGCTAAACTACAGTTTGTAAAAATATGAAATTTATAGAGTACATTTTTTACATAATGTAGGTCTTAAAGAAGAAGAAACTATTAGGAGATTATATCGCAAAGGGCTAAAAATGGGCGAGGCAATATATCAAATGGTATCCCATAAAACTGATCCATATATATCTCGTAGTTCGCTGCAAAGATGTAATTTACTAATAGCCTTCACTGAGCAAAAAATGTATGCTTTTAGGCAAATAGGCGTGGCACCCCTGTCATAAAGAAAACACTTAAAACAGCAGTTCTTGAAAATGATGGTAGATTCAATAACGAATTTGGGTTTAATGATAATTTTATAATATATATATAAGACCTACCATGCAATAAAAATACTTTAAACTTCATAATTTCGAAACTATTGCACTTAAATTAGAGAGAACAGGGGTGAATGGCTAAAGATCCATTATACCGTTTTCAAGGATTTCTCTGAATATACATTATTGTGAAGAAAAGACAATGAGTTGAATTTTGGTTTGAAAAATCTCCACAAGAGGGTGTCATATAAATAAAATACCACGGTCAGTATAACTAAAACTTAGCTTAATCAATTTTGAAGACTTTTTTATATTATTGAAAAAACTTTTTGGGAAGAAAACTAAACTGATCACTAATTTTGAAACTGATTTCAAAAACTATCATTAAGAGGAGCTCTAACTAAACGAGATATTAAGCGTTCGAGAACTAATGTTCCATTTGTCGGATATCAAGATTTGTTGACTTTTTTTTCATCTTAGATTTTCACATCACAGAAACAATATAATTTGTTTCAAATAGAATTTGTTTTAAATTCTTCACTAGGCGAAACAACACCATAACTAAATATTTGAAATAACTTTGGAATGCTTGAAATTTCTCAAGCACAATTTTACATATTAATTACTGATATAATCCAAGGTTAAATTACGAACACGAAAATGCTGTGCTTGAGGCTTTTAAAGACTTGTTGTCGGAAAATGTAGGAAAATATATGTAGGTAAACTGTATGCAGAACATATGTATAAAACAGTCAACGGTTTCGAAAGCAGATCGCTCTTCTAACTGCTGATTGTAGCGTAATGAAAAAAGAAACCTTATAGCAACAAGTAAAAAACAATTCGAAAATAATAATCAGTTATTAGTATACTTTATCATACAATTATTTTATATTGGTAACAAAAAGGCTGTCAGCACCTTTAGGAAACCCCCGTTAAACAAAAACAAATAAAAAGTGCACATAAGCAAAAAAATTTGGTTATAAAAAATAAACAAAATATCAATAAATGAAATTGATATATGTATGAACATTAAATAAAATAATAGTGTAAATTTGTGTGTTTGATAAAATATCACGCATAAATTAGCGTGAACATGACGACGCTATCTCGATAGAACAATGCAAAATGAACTTGCCATCAATCTCAACACAAAAAATAAAAAAAAATATATATTTTTAAAACATTTGCAGCATTTGTTTGTATAAATCATAAAAAAAAGAAAAAAAATTGTAACTCATGAAACAGAAAATAATTTTGACCACTCCTTAACCACTGATAGGCATGATATAGATTAAGATTAAATTTAGAGGTGGACAGTTAACCCATAACACCATTAATAGCACTCCAGATGGGCAGATGGAGAAGAAAAAAATCTTAAAGGCAGTAAAGAAAGAAAACAAGAGTAAGAGATTATCACGCTAAAATAAGAACAAGAGGAATCATTTATTTATTTACAGGCTATGAAATACGTATGAGACCGGTTTAAAGCAAATATTTGTTAATTCGAGAGCAGTTGAATTGAATCAAGTTTTTATTCCATTATTTTTATATGAATGCTATTTGTTCATGAGAAATGTAGTTTTCGCTACTTTCTTTGTGCTTATCTGGTTTATTTTCCTTCCATATTTTATTATATTTTTTCTCTGGTAGTTTCCCTATGAATTCATTTATTTTCTATTCACAAGTTTTTTTTTTTTTTTTTTCATTGAGACTTATTCTTCTCCCATTCATAAGTTTACTTTCTATTCACTCGCTTTTCACCTACCTATTCACAAATTCTTTTACTTTCATTCATTCCTTTTCATTTATGTATTCCATTTCATTCATTTATTTTTTCCTCTTTCGTTTTTCAATTCATTCGTTTCTTTTTTACTTGATCTTTTATTCTTCATTCACCTTTTTTTCTATTCAATCATTTTTATTCTATTCGTTCATTCTCCACAAACTGTTTAAACTATTTCTTTTTTATATTCACCCACCGGCTTCCAATCACTCAGTTCCTTTCTATTCACTCGTTACTTTTTCATGCATTCATTCCATTTTCACTCATTTGCTTCTTTTTAATTCATTCATTATTTTTCATTCGTTTTTTTATTCACTCAATTCTTTTCTGTTCATGTAATTGTTTTTTTTTTTCACTCCCTCGCTGCTTTTCAATTCATTCGTTTCTTTTTTATTCCCTCATTAAATTTTTATTTATTGGCTTCTCTTCCATTCACACGTTACTCTTCCTTTTACACACATTTTTCCACTTCCCTGCTTCTATTCAATTCAAATTTATATTTTTCCATTAACTCATTTATTTTCCCTTCACTAGTTATGTTTTCTTTCACTCGTTTCTTTTTCACTTACTTGTTTCTATTCACAAGTTTCTTTACTATTAACTCAATGTTTATTCATCCAGCCTTATCTTTTCCATTCACCCTTTTTTCTCACTTTTTCCCTTCCCTTTCCATTTTCCTTTTATATTCATTCTTTCTTCCTCTATTCACTAATTTCTTTTCCATTCACTCATTCCGTTTCCATTCATTCATTGACTTTTCATTCATTAGTTGGTTTTTGACTTCGACGTTATATTTTAATTAACTTATTCCTTTTGCATGCAATTATTTTTTTTTTATTCACTCACTCCTTTTCCATTCGCTCTTTTTTCCCAGTCCTGCATTCCCATTCCATTTACTTCTTCCGTTTTCATTCACTCATTTATTTTCTATTCACTTATGCATTTTTCATTCACTCATTTTTCAATCGTTTACTTTTTGATTCTGCATTCACTCATTCTTTCTCCATTCACTCGTTTCTTTTCCATTCACTAGTTGATTTTTCATTCACTTATTTCTTTTTTATTTCCCTCCTTTCAAAGAGAAAAGTGAATGATAAAGCACAAACGTATGCAAATGGAGCGATTGAGTGAATGATGAAAAAACGAGTGAATAAAGAAATGAGCGAACGAGGTCGCAACTAGAAATATAGAATGAATTAATGGAAAAGCAGCTAGGAAGGGAAAATAAACGCTTGAATGGGAAAGAAACGAATAAATAGAAAAGGAATTTTTGAATGAAAACTCAAGCATGAATGCGAAAAAAAATGATTAACTGAAAACGTCAGTAATGAATAGAAAATAGAAAACAATCAACTCTATTTTAAATATTCCCGAAAAAATTAGTTTCTTTTTCCTTCTTTTCCTATAGAAATACGGGGAAAATCAAATTTTCCCGGGGATTTAATTACGAGAATATTTAGAATAGAGCTAAATGAATGATTGCAAAAAGAATGAGAAATAAAAAATAAAGTGAATGCTAAACAAATGAGCGAACGAAATCGTCGCAATGAATAGAAAAAGAATGAGTGAATGGAAAAAATAACAAGGGAAAATGAGTAAATCAAAAAGAAACGAATGAATAGAAAAGGAATATTTTTTAATGAAAACTCATGCATGAATGAGAAACGAGTGAGTAAATAAAAACGTCACGAGCAAATAGAAAATAGAAAACAGTCTGCCCAATTCTAAAAATTCCCGAATAATATCCCCGAGAAAAACTAGTTTATTTTTTCTTCTTTGCCTATAGGAATACGGGGGAAAAAATTTAGAATAGGGCTGAGCGAATGGAACCGTCACCATGAATAGAAAAGGAATTCGTGAATGAAAAGGAAACAAGGGAAAGTGAGTGAGTGAATGAAAAAGAAGCGAATGAATAAAAAATAAATATTTTAATGAAAACTCATGCATGAATGTGAAAAGAATTAGTAAGAGAAAATACACTGAGTGAATAGAAAATAGATAATATCGAGTGATTGAAAAAACCAATGAGTGAATGGGAAACAAAAGAATGCCACAGTTTTTTACTTCTCTAAACTTTTAGATTGCTTTTGACCGCGTTTCATTGTATTTATTTTTCCACACATTATTTTTTTTTTTTTGTCACTGACTTCATTTCCTCTATTTGTCTTTGGTGGTTTTTGATTGTGGCTGACTTGCTTCAATTGCCTCTAACTAACTAACTCTAATAAGTTGTTTTTTATTGTCCTTAACTTTCTTTTTTATCAGTTCGGGTGTTACTATGAATTTCAGGCAGCTTTTGATTGCTTAAAACTTGTATTGACTGCCTCTGATTCAGACTTTTTGTAAATGCTTTCGTTTGATTCAATTTTTCTCTAACTGCTTTTAATTATTTTTGACTTGCTTCAAGTGTCTTTATTTGCATTTCCGCATGACCGCCCACCATTGCTTCTAACTTCCTTTGTTCGCTTCTACCTAAGGTTATCTTTTATTCTCTTTGTCTTTTAATCTAGCTGGTTTATTAACCAACTACTATATCATATCATTGAAAACCCCCCGAGCAATACTGCGTATTTTAATAGCCAAAAATAAAACTATATCAAAATAACAATAAAATTTGTTATTGCTCGTTTTATTTTTCTATATTATTCTATTTTTTTCTGCATTGATATCAAACGATTTACAACTTTGCGAATATGTGATGACAGTGAATTGCTCATATACAGAAATATGCGTGAATTAATTCTGGAGTGTATGTTTCTACGCAGAAAAAAAACAACAACAACACAAAACAATACTCAAGCAAATTATTGATAAGATTTGATTAGGCAGATATGAGTTGTTTTTTAAATAAATTAAATTTATTGATAAAACTAAAACAAAAGAAACTCAAAGTCAGTCAGGCTGGCTGGCATTTTAATCTAATGCATGAATGTAGAAATGACTGAATGAGTAAATGAAATGTATGGGAAAAATACACGTATGTATTGTATAATGTCAATTTGTATTAGAGCGAAACATTTACAATATGGAAAATAAATTTTTTAGGTGCCCAGAAGCAAAAAGCGTTCGAAGTGAAGTAAAGCTATAAAAATTTAAAGTGTTTTTCTTAAAAAAAAAAATTTGAAACTAATTAGTTAATTTTTTAAGGATACCAATATATAAAAAACAATGACAATGCTCAAAGAAAATGAAGTGCCCAATTGTAGTAAGTACGAAAAAAACAACACAATTTTAAATTGACTTTAATTAAATTAAAAAAAAATAAAATCAAGATCAAAATCACTCTAGAAAAAGAAATCCCCTTTGTTTGCACTTAAATGAAAAACAAAAGAAAACATTAGACATAAAAAAAAATAAAACAAAGAAATAAATAAATAAATTGCTAAACATAAAATTTTAATATAAACACATTAACCTCAAAATTTAAGCATCATAATTGAAAAAAAAAAAAGAACACTACAAAATTTAGACAAATTGTTATAATTTCAATCAACATTTTCACTTCACCTCAATACATAAAAAAAAAAACGCCAATAATCTCAACAGTTTTCCGCGCTCAAGCGTATATATGTTTGCATTGTAGGGTGATTCCCCCAAAAATGTGCTATTATTATTCCAAAAAATTTTCCTATACACACAATAACAAACATTTAATGTGATTTATTACAAAAATACTAAACAATTTTTATTTGTTTGTTCTTTTTGTTTAAACTAATTACAATTAATTTGTTATAATTATGTGAAATTGAACAAGTGTTGTATCTCTCTATGTAGGTATGTACACATATATTTGCACGCTACTGTAAATAAGTAAAACAGCGAGCAAGAAAAAAAAAGATGCGCTTTTGTATTTCCCCTTAAAAATTCTTCTTTTTTTCATTTATTTAAACACAAAAATTTTGGGTGAATTTTTGAAAAATAAACCTAAAAACATGTTTGTGTAGTTCTCAATCATTTTGGGACTTGTACCCTACACTGGACATAAGTGATGGTTTTAGTGTCTGTTTCACTACAAAGACTAACGCCCGGAGAAACCCAATAGAGAGAAGGTGTTGGGATTTAAATCATAGTTATAAGAAAAACTAACACAAGAGTTTTTGACAAGGAAACACTATTCATCAAATTACCTTTGAGTATAAAACCATTCCAAAGTATGTCAAGGGAAGTTGGTGTTTTTACCACATTTAAACGAGAATTGCATACAGTGATGTTGTTCATATGAAAAATATCTTTCTTAACACTTTTGATATTTAGAGCTGAACATAGAATGATAGCTTTAGCCACAACTTCAGCTCCCTCCTCCCTCTCATCTTCGTGTTGTTAAACAGCACTGATTCACAAACTCTTTTAAGCCATATGAAGGACAATTTCAAGTTAGTATTGTATACAGGATGTAACCTAAGGAAGCTGAAGGAAAGTGAGGTAATGAATTGAAAATCAAATTAAAATCAAGGCAATAGATTCTTAAGGGAGTGTCAGATGAGAGGTAGGGTTCGCGGTATGGGAAAACCATATTTTGAGCCGCATTGTACGTAGTTGCGCTGTTTTCAGCAGAGCAACAGCTTAAGAAATAAAATGAGAAAAAAAAGAGAAAAATGAGGGAAGCAAAGAAGTGTGAGGAAGGAAGAGGAGAAGTGAGGGGAGGGCAAAGGAAGGAAGGAAAGAGAGGGGTGCGAAAAGTGAGGGATGAATGTGAAAAGAGGGGTGAAGAATAAAGAAAGAGCAGGAATGTGACAATGGAAGGAAAACAAGTGAGAGGAGAGGAAAATGAAGGCAGAGGAGGAGAAAGAAAAAAAAGAGATGCTAGTAGAGGGAAGGATAGGGAGAGGAGCAGAGAGAGGAGAAGAGAGAGGTAAGTGGAGGAGAGTGAGAAAGGGAGGAAAATGAAGAAGAGAGGAGAGTGAGACAGAGAGGAAAGTGAAGAAGGGAGGAAAGTGAAGAAGTTGAGGGAGGGGGGAGTGTGAGGAAGGGAGGGGAGAGGGAAAGAGAGTAAGGGGGATTAAACTAAAGGGGAAGAAGAGTGAATGGGAAGAAGTGTGAAAGGGAAGGAGAGTGAAAGGGGTGGAGAGGAGAGGAGGGGTATTAGAATTATTAGTTAGGTATTAATAGAGGTATTAGTTTAAAGGGGAAGGAAAGTGATGGGGAAGGAGAGTGACTGGGGAGGAGAGTGAGGGGAAAGAGAGTGAGGGGAAGAAAGAAAGGGAAGGAGATTGGGGAGTATAGAGTAGTAAAGTAAAGAAGCGAGTGGAAGAGAGTGAGGGATTAAAAGTGAGAAGAGGTTATTAAAAGAGGAGGTGACTGAAAGAAAGTAGGAGACCTGAGGAAGAAGAGTGAGGGGAGGAGACCAAGATGGGCGAGTGAATATCCGTTTTTAATATGGCTGTAAGATGATTCAAATCGCGGGTACATAAGCATAGAAGTAATTCAAAAGGAGTGAAAAGTGCAGAAGTTTTGATATAAACCCTCGCCAACGCCTTAAATATTCCTTGATTAACACTGATACTAACCCAAGATGGCTAAACGAAATATAAAAAAAGCCTATCTACAAAACTATTTCTAAGGGAGCGTAAGATAAGAGGTAAGATTCAACAAAAAAAATTCAGTTGGATTCAAATACTGATTCATGTATAAAATTAATAATATTGATTTCCATCAGGATTGTTAAATTTTTCCCACATTATTGTCAATTGAAATTTTCAGACTGATATCTCAACTATATAAATATAACTTACGATTAAAAGTAAATGTGGTAATAGAAAAGAATTTTCTCTACTTTATATGACGATGTATATTTAAAAATGTGTTAAACTAAACACAAAGTTCAATTCCTTTTCTGTAGGTATATTAAATTTTAGGCTGTTATTTCTAAAAAACTTAGTATAAAAAATGGGTATGAAAATATACTGATTACAGTTCCATTTTAAATGCCGATACATTTCAAAAACTGCTCAACATTTCATAGCCATTAATCAATTTTCTCTAGAGTTTCCAATTAATTAGGCAACGGTATATGCTGACAGCTAACATTGCAAAATTGAAAATCATTAATAAATATCCCAAAAAAAAAAAAAAAAATAACTTAGGATTGTTCTTCCCCACAGCTTTAGCTTTTAACTTTATCAAATATATTATTTCATAAAAAATATACAAGGAAATGGTGGTAACACAAATTGAATGTTGACCCTAAAATATAATTATGTAATTCTTCTTTTTGTCTTTTTATAAATTAGACAAAAGATAGGAAAAAAAATCCCTTTTGGATGGAAATTGTAAAAGTACCGCCGAGTTTTTTGTAGCATTATTGAAAGTAAGTGTATGCAGAAATTTTTATTTGGCATTGGTAACACAATGTGTCAAAATGTCAAAGTTTTTCTTCACTCGCGGGAGAGACTCTATCTAACCAAAAGGCAAAGAAGTTGTAATATTTTTTCAAACCAACTGATTTCACATATAGAATTGCCCAAATAACTCGATCGATTGCAATGATTTTACGGATTTACTCATTTACTAAAAAAAACACAGAAAACCCCAGTAGGAATTTTTAAAAATGAATGTGATAAAGTTTCTTTTAAACAACAAAAGAAAAAAATTCTACGTAATATGGAAAAATTCTTCTTTTTTTTAAAATTTGAAGAAAATATCGCCAATTATTGAGAAATTCTTCTTTCTCATTTGGAATATAAAATGTTAAACATTCAGGTATATACATTAAGAAATTTTTCTTTACAAAGAACTTAAAAACGAAGAAATTACGAAACATCGATAAAGTTTCAACATTTTGAAAAAAATAAATAAATTTGAAAAAATTGCGAAACATGTAGTTACTCTTTCTCAAATCTTGAAGAAAATATTTCAGATATTCACGTAAAAATATTGAAAAATTATTTTTCTATTTTTCAATGAAAAAATCTAAAAAATTCGCGAAAAATGAAAAAATCTCTTCACCAGAGGTTTAAGGAAAATTCCTTAAAAAATCGCGAATCATTGAAAAATGTTTCCTCCAAACCTTGAATATTCCGAAAAACTTATGAGACATTGAGAAATTTCCCTTGGGAAAAAGAAGAAGAAAATTGAGAAGAATGAAAACAAGTTTATTTCATATTTTAAGCAAAAGAAAAATCGAAAAAAATATCACGAAACGGAGAGAAATTTCTTTTTCAGGTATAGAATATGTGGAATAGAAAATTTCAAGAAGATTTTAGAGCGTTTTGATTTTGTTTTTTAATTCAAAAATTCATAAAAATTTAATTTTTCTGTGACTGTTGGAAATGAATCCCTGAATTATATTGCACAAAAATAAATACTTTGCATTTTACACTAAAAACAAAAAAAAAAAAAACAACAACACGGCACCATTGTGCGACAAATTCCTAGAGGGTCATTCGAAAACAGTATTACTGAAAGTAAGAGAATAATCAAATGAACAACAAAAGAGCAAAAGCGTGTGCTCGTACAAAAACAAGTGAGCTGACTGAAAGATTATTGTGCAAAATTGATAATAGTTTAAACATTAAAAAAAAAAAACAAAAAATAAAAAAGAGCAAACAGCGGAACTAAAAACAAAAACAAAAAAAAAAGTCGTAATTTCGTACAATTTATTTAATTTGTTTAAATAATTCTGGAGTGTGAGCGTTGTGTGTGTGTTGTTGTTTTTTTTTAATAATCATTTGCTTTTTAATTTATTATTTATTTACTTAATATTTTGTTTTCATTTCATTTCAAATTTGTTTGTTTCTATTTTATTGTTTTTGTTGTTGTTGTTTTTGTTGCCGAGCAAAATTAACTCGGCGCCGATCCAAACGATCGTCAATTGAAAATTTTTGTCTATAAACGTGCGAGCTGCCGATGCTCGGCAAACATTTAACAACGAAACTCGAAGCGTGAAAGGTGGTAGTGTCTTTTTACGTGTTCATACTCGGTTCCTTTTTCATTTTCGTTTGGGTGTAATATACACACAAAGCGAAAGGTGCACAGTATTTCACAGTATTTAGAAGTTGTAGTAACGCCGTGATATATACTTCAGTTTTGGTGTTCGAAGCAAGAAGAAAGAAAACAGTATCAAAAACTATGAAAAAATATTTAATTCGAAAAAAAAGAAATCAAGCTTGCCAAAATTTAAGTGATATTTAAAAATAAATACAAAAAAAAAAAAAAAATAAATAAAAAAAAATTATAATTTAGAAAAACAACAAGAGCATAAAATAAAGTTCCTAAATTTTAAAATAGCACAAAGTTGTAGCAAAATAAGAAAAAAAATTTAATTCAGTAATATAAAAAAAAAAATTTAAATATACCTACTACAAAAATGACAGCATTTGGTTTATTTCTCTTATCAGTATTGGGTAAGTTTTTTTCAATGTCTTTTTTTAATTGTTGTTTCTTTTACTTGTTGTTTTTGTTGTTGTTGCTTTTGTTTCTTTTTTGTCTTCATTATTTGATAACACTAAAGCGTGCGTTTTATTAGCTTCAAATCGTTATCAATACTCAACAAAAAAAAAAAAAAAGGCAACAAAAACTACAACAACAATAGCCACAACGACATTAATACCATTTGGTTATCAAAAAGATCAAATTTCTGAAAGCAATTTACATATTATATACAGGGTGGTGTGTTTCACCTACAGCCACAGTACTCGTTTCGATGAGGGACGAACCAGCAAACAAAAATGTATCCAAAATTACGTAAAATTTCAAATTTTTCTCTTTATTTTGTTAACTATAGATTTTTGTTTTTAATTAATCCCTCATATTTTGAGATTTTCTTTGCATAATTTAAAAACAAAATTTACTTTTGAATTTTTGAAAATTTGGCTTACAACATTTTTAAACAAAAGTTTCGATATTTTCTAGACGAAAAATTACTCGAGGTTTAAGATTTTTCTTCAAAACATGAAAGAAAAAATTCCATCTATGTTCCGTGATTTTTGAGGATTACTTCTATCAAATGTGAAAAAAAATTTCTCCTTCTTTCGATAGTTTTTGAAATTTTATTTTTACAACATGGAAGAAAATTTGGTGCATATTTCGAGAATTTTTGAAATATATTTTCAAAATCTAGAGAGCTATAAGCATTTTTTTTTTAAGAAAAAAAACTTTCAATATTCGTAAGTTTTTACGATTTATTTCTGAAATGCGATAGAAAAATGTATTTCTGTTTCGTGAATTTTTTTCTTCAAAATCAGAGAGAAAACTTTTTTCGTGTTTTGTAATTTCTTATTCTAAATGACATGGTTTGTTTATTCATGCTTCGTGATTTTTTTGAGTTTTGTTCCTTAAAATATGTTTTTAAAATTTTTCTGTATTTCGTAACTTGCTTCAATGTCCAAAAAAAAAAACAATGTTTACATAATTTGTGAATTTGAAAATGAAATATTTCCATGTTGTGCGATTTTTGGTGATATTAAATTCCTTGTTTCATGATTTTTAAAGATTTTTTTTTTTAAATGTGAAAGAAAAAGTTCTTTATATTTCGTGAGTTTTTAAAATTTATTTTCAAAACTTTAAAGAAAGCTTTATACACACGTGTCGTGATTTTTGAAGGTTTCTTTTTGTTTTTCAATCAATGTTTCGTGAATTTATAACATTTTCCCATCAAACTTTAAAAGAAAAAGTTATGCATGTCTCGTGAGCTTTAAGGATTAACTGAAAAGAAAAAGCTCTCGATGTTCGGCGAAGTTTTAGGAATTTCCCTTCAAACTTTGGTGAAAAAATGTCTTTGTGTTCCGTGAAATTATGGAGAATTTTCCACCAAAGTGTGAAAGAAAATTTTGATTTTGTTACGTGATTTTTAAAGAATCAGACATAAAACTTTTGCCTATGTTTTGTGATTTTTTGGTATTTTTTCTTCACAATTTTGAATATATAATTCTCAATGAATTCTTCGTAAATTTTTGATATATTTTTCCACATTTTCAAAGCATAATCATGAAAGCAATGGTGGTTTTTTCAGGATAACTAACTAGAAGAAAAATTTTTCCTTTCAGAGAATTTTTGTAATATTTTTTTTTTTTTTTAAATATTCAAAAAAAACTTAGTCTATGTTTCGCAATATTTATATATTTTTTTTTTCTAAAAATTTCTTAATATTTCCTGAGTTTTTGAAAATGTGTTTTTTAATGAAAATTAAAACTTTATTCATATTTCGTGATTTTTAGATATTTTTTCTTCCAAATCTATTTAAAAAAAAAATTCTTCATACCTCGTGAGTTTATTAAATTTCGAAGAAAATCATGTATAAGTAGTACATATTTCGTGAATTTTACAAATTTTACAATGCTTCGTGATTAAGCTTCTGAAAAAATAGTTATTAATCTATCGTGAAAATCCGTGATTTACCCCATATTTTTTCGTGAGATTTTTGAATGAGTTTGTCTTAAATATAAAAAATTATTTCTCAAAAGCCATTATAAACAAGTTTTTATGTAGTTACATTTTTAAGAAAATTTCATAAATATTGAACATTTTTTCTTCCGCGTTTTGAAGAAAGAAATTTCAGAAACTCACGAAACATGAATATATTTTTACTAGAAAAAATTAAAAGAAAATTTTTTTCTTCAGTTTTTAAGAAAATATTCAAAAAGTTCACGAATATGAAGAATTTTACTATTACAATTTGAAAAAACAAAGTCTCAAAGATTAACGAAGCATGGAGAAACTTTTCGTAGTTTTTTTTTTTTTTTTTCAAAAATTAAAAAGATATTGTACTCTATATTTCGTGAGTTTTTTGTGAATTTTTAAATAGAGGAAATATTTGTGAAACTAAGATTTCTTCTATTTCTTCTAACTAATCAATAGGAAACATTTTAAAGGCATTTAAGGTTTACATTCAAATTTAACTTCCAATTATTGCAATTAAGTTACAATTTTTTACTGGGTTAATGCATGTGTGTGCTTAATACTACATATAATACCAACAACTATTTATTTTTTTGTACACAAAATTTTCCCTCGTTTACTATTTCATTCGTGTATCAGTGTATATTAAATAATAGCAAAATAATTAATTTTAATTGTAAATGTGATATGTAATTGTTTTTCTGTGTGTTATTGTTCTTTTTTTTTCATTAAAATATTTTATCAAAATTATAAAAATTTTCCATTAGTTCGTTTAATTCTTTTAAATTGTTCATTTATGTACACCCTGCATTAAAGGGTTAAGGGTTGATAAATTTTTGCAACACACGCAAAGTTTTGTAAAAGTTAAATAACTTAACTCAAAACTTTCAATACTACTAGAATTTTAACTAAAAGATATTTGTATAGAGATTTTCCAACTACAGTGAAATATGGTTATAACGGCTTTCAAGAACTAGAATAATTATAAAAGATCTTACCGTAGTTAACTTGGATCAAAACTTTTAATACAACTAGAACTTAAACTACTTAAAACACATTTTTTTATAAAGTTTTCTAATACAGTGAAATGCAGTTATAACGACATTCAAAGAACCAGCAATCAAAATCTTAATTATAACTTCGTCATTATAAACTAATGATCAATTATGAGCAAGCCTGTTATAAACGTTTATTACTGTATTAAGTGTGATAGCTTTAGCTTTTCACTCGTTATTGCTTTATAAGAAATTTAGCTAAAAGATTAATACATTTTTTTATGACACTGCAGCGTTAAGTCTAAGTCGTTGAAGATTTACTATTTTTTCTTCTTCTTTTTTTCAATCATATATTTTTATATAGATAATTATGATAAGAGCATGATATTCATTCATTTTAATAAACTTAAATTTTTTTGTTATTAAACTTTTCTATGGTATGTTATGTGAGTGTTATTACATAAAAAATTCAACATTAATATTTACCAATATTTTTCATAATAATTAATTAATTCATTCCGAAAAATGGGAAGCAATTACTGCAATATATTTTTTACATAATTTTGTTAAAATTTAATAATTTTAATAAAGTAAACAAATAATAAAAAAAGGAAACCAAAAAAATTGCATAATTATTATTATTGTTAAAATTGTAAATTAAATGATTTTTGAAGCTCGATGAAAAATAAATGATATAAAAAACTTTTGATATAATTATAAAATGATTTGTTTTTTTATATAAATGACATTTTAAATGATTTTTCTACTTATTAAATTAAATTGTATGAAAATATAAACGGTTTTTTTTTTATATAAAAGTATTCACAAATAATTAATTATAATTAGTTTGAAATCGAGGAAAATTAAATTCAACAAATAAAGAATTTAACCTATAATAGATACATCAGCATCATCCTTCGATATATTTTTGATTTCCGTCGGAAATACAAGTGCAAATTGAAAAATCAATTCAATTAACACTACAACAACCGCAGCGCGCTGTTTATCATTATTATTATTATCATCATCGTCATCATATATAGGCATTAACAATTGTAATTAATTAAATATCAATTAAGTAGTTATTTATTGTTTAAATACATTGATTGAAATGAGTATTTATTAGTAGAAGCAGTAGCAGTAGTAATAACAATATTAACAGCACCTGAAGCTCAATTATTTAGCTAATAATTCAATACAAAACTAATTACCTCAATACAAGTTTCAATGTATTACTTGATTTTTTTTAGTTATCTACTTGTACTCATAGTTGATTTATAAAAAAAAAATACAGTTACTCGTACAGGTATAAATTAATAAAATATATCAGAAAATAAAATCCCCCACACAAAGAACGAGAAAAAGAATTATATAAATTTTTTAATGTGAAAAGAATTTTAGTTAATTACAGGCGCACGTGAAAATACGAAGAGAATATACTTTTTTTTTTTTTTTTATTAAAAATTCCAAAAGAAAATTTCATTAGCATTACTAGGCAAGCGGGAAATTATAGATTTCACAGATGTAGTTTATATTTATTAAAAGTGTAATAGTTAAATGCTTATCCGCCGATAGATGTGCATATTGCATATACTTCAGAAATGCGCATCCGTATTCTAAATTATTCAGTCTACCATAGTTAATATTTATTTAAAATGAAGCATTTATTTGAATTGAAACTAATATTTAAACTGGAATATATATGCAACGTTCTCATAACTTCAGAAATACGCATCCGCAACGGCATCCGTATTTTGTAAGTGTCTTTTTATTTTTTTATACGCATTCTCATTCACACAAAAGATCCAAAATAAGTAAGTTAATTTATTGTAGTACATGCTTTGGTAGCTATAACTTATCCTAATAATTTCAAAAATCCGCATTAATCCTTCATTATTCTCTTCTAAATTCGCATAGCAGAAAATTGCAGATTCTTTTTGTATGGCACAATAGCCAAGATCAAAATTACAAATTAAATTATCTGCATGATTTTAAAGATCAAGTTTCTGATCAAAATACGCAGCTTTACAACTTCGACTGTTTGCTTTTTCATTTACATTTTATTCGGAAAGAAAAGCGGCGAATAGTACTAGATCAAAATTAACTGTATTGCATGGGTGACGAAACCATCGGGTACTGTTCTCTCTTCATTTCGTTTCATACCTCAGAATCTATAATCATGATTGAATTAGCATTTTTCATTTAAGTGCGTAGTTCTACTATCTATGAATAATTTCTAATCTCCCACTAAATTTTAAGTTTCTTCTATCTATAATTTTACAACTCTATTTCTGATAATAGGGCAATAAGTATTTTATACATATAAAGTACTTAAGTTTTAGTTTAAAATTTAATTAAATTCAATTAAACACTTTAGTGAAAATGTAGCAAAATTATTAAAATATAACAAAAATATAAATGTTACGTACTTCACTTACACATTTATATCCATGAGTGTGTGTTTTTGCTAGGATTCAATTAAAAATAAAAAACTATTAAATAATATATGTATGCAAAACAAAATTTTTAATTAAGTTTCAACGTTTACTTATAAAAATAATTGCATACCATACATATTTAACACTTACACAAATAAACACAAATAAATATGTATGTTTGAACACGTACTCGTATACTATATGCAATCCTATTTGGAAATATTATGAAGTTATAAGAGAGAAATACATTTTGTATAAGCATTAAGGAGAATCTAGGATTTTCAAATTAAAAGCTCAAATCAAATTCAATCAGACCAAAAACCGAACCAAAATTCAAACTAAAATTTAGACTAAAATTTAGATCAAAATTCAGACTAAAATTCAGACCAAACTTCAGATCAAAACTCAAACCAAAATTCAGACTAAAATACAGACCAAAACTCAAACTAAAATCCAGACGAAAATTCAGACCAAAATTGAAACCAAAATTCAGACCAAATTTTTGACCAAAACTTAAACCAAACTTCAGACCAAAATTTAAACTAAAATTTAGACCAAAATTCAAACCAAAATTTAGCCCAAAATTTTGACTAAAATTTAGGCCAAACTTCAGACAAAAATTAGAACCAAAATTCAGACCAAAATTCGAACCGAAATTAAGACCAAAATTTAGACCAAAAATTAGACCAAAATTCAGACTAAAATTTAGACCAAAATTAAGACCAAAATTCAGCCCAAAATTTAGACTAAAATTTAGACCAAACTTTAGACAAAAATTCAATCCGAAATTCCGACCAAAATAGAGACCAAAATTTAGTCTAAAATTCAGGCCAATATTAAACTAAAAAATTTAGATCAAACTTCAGACCAAAATTCAGTCCGAAATTCCGACCAAAATTTAGACCAATATTCTGACCAAAATTAGAACCAAAATTCAGACCAAAATTCGAACCGAAATTAAGGCCAAAATTTAGACCAAAAAATAGACCAAAATTCCGGCCAAAATTTAGACCAAAATTCAAACAAAAGTTCATACTAAATTCAGACCATTCAGACTTAAATTTAGACCAAAAATTCAAACTAAAATACAGACCGAAATTTCGACCAAAATTTAGACCAAAATTTAAACCGAAATTCAGACCAAAATTCCGTCCAAAAGTCCGACCAAAATTGAGAACCAAATTTAGACAAAAATTCAGACCAAAATTCTAACCAAAACTTAGACCAAAATTCAAACAAAAATTCAAATCCAAATTCAGACCAAAATTATAATCAAAGCTCAAATCAAAATCCAGAAACCAGAAATCAAACCGAAAACTATTTAGGAGTAAATAACTAAATTATACAAAATTTTTATTAGCGAATAAAAACAACTTAAAAAAAAAAACGAAAAGTTTTGAGTTAATTTTAAATTTTTTATTCAAAACCTAATAATTTTAATAAAATTTTGATATGATTATTTCTTTTCAACTGATCAAGAAATTAAATCCTGTATAAGAATCCCCAAACTATAGGGGAGTAAGTATTTATTCGAATAAATTAATCAAAATTTTTTATCACGATTAAAATCGTATTTTTACTGATTCTAGTCAAATAGAACGTGAAAACTACTTTCAAAGCCATTTAGACAATTTTTTTTCATTTTTCAATCCGATTGAAGAATGTAATCTTGCAAAGAAATTCAACATGGTAAATTTTTATTATAATAATTAAATTAATCAAAATTTTTTCAACTTTAAAAGAGCAATATATTAATACCAAGGAAGATTTTTTATTTTTTGGCTTATGAAAATTATTTACATTAACAATTCTTTTTATCAGATTAGAATACAGAATCTATGTACAAATTTTTGTTCAAATAAATTATTTTTCTTCTTTTATGGCACAACAGCGCATGGAGGACCTAAATCGAACTTTTTGAATCCATTCATGCTGTGTGAGTTATATTCATGTATATTAAAATAAATTAATTACACAAGAATTTAATGCACAATTAACAGCAACTTTTCACTGAATCTAAACGAACAGAACTTTAGCATATTGAGGCTCAAACTGCACCAATTATAACTTATTTTTCAACTTAATCTAAAAATTTTATCTTGCAAAAAACTATTTACATAGCAAAATTTTTATTCAAATAAATAAATTAATCAATTAACTTTAATTCACGAATAAAAGCAATTCCCTGCCTAATCTGAAAAGAATTTGAGGGTCGCCAGGCTAATACATATTTTTTTTTTTGGGGGGGGGGGGGATTTTCAGACTCGATTGCTTAACTACTCAAGTAGTAGAAGAAATTAAAAATTTCAAGTTTTCAAATTTAAATCAAAATAAAAATTAATACTTATTTTTTACGAATAATCTCAATTATTTATGGAAAAACATTAGTCAATAAAAAAAAAACCTAATTCAACTCTGGAACATCAAAGATATATATTCCTACTGAGGTTTGTGGTATAGCATCTTAACGGGAAAGTGTAAGAAATCATTAATTTGGCAGTTTCAAATCAAGTAAATGAATTTTTATACTGCTAAAAAAAGCATTCCTCTTTTTTGAGTTAATAATTGGTGGAAAGAAGAGCGCCAATTTTTTCGTTTAAAATGTAATGCAAAAAGGAATGAAACAAAGATATAAAAGACTCATTGCTTGCTTAACTGGAGGATCGAGTTTTGATTCCAATCCTTTATTAATAGAAATGGAATTCAATATTAATATAAACTTTGATACTCAATCTTAAAATATTCCATTTTAAATGAATGACATTAACTTTTCGCTCCAAAGGGCAATTGTCATTTCAATTAAAGAAAAGTGTTTTTTTTTCTTGCTTTAAAATAATCAAAATAATTATTAAAAAAATTTATAAACAACAACAACCAAAAACATTAATACAAATTTACAAAAGGAAATAAATTTTAAATTTAATTATAATGGTTAAAAAAATTTCATTGCATATTTATGTGGGTGGAAAAGCATGCTAGCAAGTAGGCACGTACACGCACGCCTACACACATATAAACCAGCGCAATTACACACCTGCAAGCACACGCACACATATATTTATACTAAAAAAGTAAATAATTAATTTTTGTTAATTAGTATTTAAATAGTAGTGGAAATTAATGTAATATTACAACAAGAATAACAGTAAAAACAACAACAACAACCCTTAAGGCACAATGTAAGAACAAAAAATTGTCTAAAAGGAAGTGAAAATGTTTTATATTTTATTACTCTTTTTGGTTCCTGTATCATTCTACTTATGTGGGTTGTATATTTGAATGTATATATGTGTGTATTTAGTTTCCGTAGAATAGCAGTGAAAGTAATGTATAAAGTATATAGGGGCATGGTAGATGATTTTATGATAGGTAGGTGCTTGCTGTTGTTTATATTTGTTGTGCTATGTTTCTAATTATTATTTGCGTGTAATTAATATTTCACGATAAAATTTGCCTAGCAGCAATTTCATATATTTATATGAAACACAAGAGCATGCACAATGTATTAATGTGTTAGTAAGTAGCAGCAGCTTTGCAGTGATAACGTTCTGTTTATAATTATCAGTAAGTATTAAGGGTGGTGGTGGTGGTGTTGATTGGTAGCTTTAAGGCATTTATAAATTAGCAGTGATATTTTCCTATTACAGCTAATGCTGCTACTGTTTAAGTACGTATGCGTATTTATATATTGAATGTATGTATGTGCGTGTAATGTTCGTTTAGAATATGATTAACATTTGAAGTGGTGAATTTAATTTAGGTTATGTAAACACACACACAAACACGCACATTTTCTCAAACACTTAATTTCTTTTCTATTTTTCTGTATTGTTGTTGTTTTTGATTACAACTTCTATGTAGTAATAGTTTACTTTGTTAATTAACATCATAAAATCAGCCTTAAATTTTGTGTTGTATTTTTAGCTTAATTGTTTTTTATTAGTTTTCATATCTACACACACACACACACATATATATACAATACATGTTAAGTATACGCTCGAGGCCAGTTTCGGTTTAATTGAAGTTTCATTAAAAGAAATTCAAACTTTATTTTGAGATGACTTTGACATTGAAGAGTTTTACAGAGGTGTGTGATAATAAAATAAAGTGTTGCGAGGAAAGGGGAAAAGAGGTAAACTGAAAATATCTGAAAATATAGAGAACATATAACAAAATAATTTTTCACAAAATGGACCAAAATCTTTTAAAATGGACAATGTACTTCAAAAAAAAAAAAACCCAAAATCTTTCCAAAATGGGCAAACTGCTTTTAAAATGCAAAAACAAAATTCATTAAAAAAATAAATCTTCTAAAATGATCAAAATTCCTCCAAAATGAGCACGATTCTAATAAAATCGCCAAAATTCTTCCAAAATGGACAAAATTGTTCCATAATGTAAAAAATTTTTCTTAGATGGAAAAAATTATTTAAAAAAATTCAAAATTTTTTCAAAAAAGTTTTTGTAAAATAAATAAAATTATCCCAAACTGGAGAAAATTCGTTTAAAATGGAAAAAAATTCACAAAAGACACAAAATTTTTGAGAAGTGATGAAATTCTTTCAAAATAGACAAATTTCTTCAAAAATTTACAAAATTTCACTAAATTTAATAAAACGCAGAAAATTGTCCAAAAAGGACACAATTGCTCTAAAATTATTCATGGACAAAAATTATTTTAAAAAACGGTCAAAATCTTTCCAAAATGAACAATATTCTATAAAAGTGGAAAAATTATGCCAAATTATAAAAAAAAACTCTTAAATTAGGCGAAATTCTTCCAAAATTATAGCGATGCAAAGTTAAAAATCTGTTCACCTTTAGATGTGCGTAAAAACCCCGAGTCTTAATACATTTTCTAGAGAAAATATTTTTTAAAAAAGGTATGGTCAAATTTCTTCAGAAAAAAATTTACGTGGGTACAAATTTTTAAAAGTAAAAATTTTATTTTATTTAGGGTGAAAATTGTAAAAAATAAATATTTTCTTGAGTAAAAAACTTCTAGAGTAAAAATTTACCTAGGATACAAATTTTTTAAAAGTAAAATCTTCTAAAGTAATATTTTCCTAAGATAAATGTTCTAAAATAAAGATTTTCAGGAGGGAGAAGAGTCATCTGGAGTTAAACATTTACTGAGTACCGACTTTCTGAAGTAAATATTTTCTAAATGAAAAATCTTATGGGGTACAAATTTTTCAGAGGAAAACTTTTTAAGGTAAAATATTTACAAAATTCGCTTTAAAAATTATAGAATAAAAATCTTCTGGGATAAAGTCAAAATGTTTTCTGAATAAATTATTCTAGATTTAAGGTCTCTAGGCCGAAAATTTGCTTGAGTGAAAATATTCTACGGTAAATATTTTCTAGAGGAAAAATCTGGGTAAAAATTTTATGAAGACCTAATCATCAAGTGCATATGGTTTTTAAAGTTTTTTAGTCTAAAGCCCCTTCTCGAATAATAATCCTTGTTTTTTTTTGTTTTCTTAGAATATCACACAAATATCCCCCACAGAGAGGTGATATTATGCACTTGCAGAAACCATGACGTAGAGTAATAGTTTTGAAGGTGAAAATATTTTAAATATCCAGAAAAAAAGTGTTCTAAGGTAAAAATATTGTGCAGTAAAAAATCTTCTGAATTAACAATCAGCTAGATTAAAAACAATTTTAAGTAAATTTTAGAACAGAAAACATCTAGAGTAAAAGAATACTTTTAAAGAGTAAAAATATCCAAAGTAAAAACTTCCAGAGAAAGATTCTCTTAGGATAGAAACATTCTAAGCTTAAATTCACCCAATTTAGATACATTACTTTACACGATTTAGTTTTCACCAGTGTAAAATAATCAAAGAACGGAACTTGCTTCTCATCACAATGCATCGACTACATGATACCACGCCTACAGAGGAAGTAAAAATCAACTGTCTCTGTTTCTTCTGGATTGCTAACTTTCAATTTTCTGTTCGGAAAATAATTTTCAATAAGGCAGTTTAATATTTTCAAGTTCAAATTATAAAAAAAAAAAACGATTACTTAATATGTAATTTCCTGCTACTTTAACTGGAAACCTTCACTTGTCAACAGCACAAACTCAAATTCGATGCATTAATTTGAATATTATCACACATAAACACATATAAACATGCCTTAAATGAAGAAAGAACCCACATGACGACGACGACGAAAATGCCGCCACCACGGCACATGTGACGAAGCCGTCGTCGCCTGATGTATACAGTAAAAAGTTGTAGTTCATTGTCAGACAAATTGTTGTCACTGTGACGACAACGACGACAACAACAACAACGGCGACGACGCCAACGAAAAGCAATGACGAAAAGCAATGACTGCGTCGCTTCGCAACCAAGTATGATAGTTGCAAAGTGTGAGCATTTTACAAACATTTAATGATGATGTTTACGCAATTTTTATACATAATTTACGCACATACGAGCACATACTCAATCGAAATAATAAGAGCATAAAAATGTTATACTTAATAATTGGGAAGTTACAAAAATCAATTACTTAAATATTTTTCTGGTTGTCACATAAATCATATGAATAAACTAAACTATTTTTAATTACATAGAAACTGAACTGGTAAAGTCAATGAATGAATAAATGAATTCATAAAAAAAATATATGTATATTTGCATATAGTTTTCCAGTAATTTTATACAAACTCACACATAAATCACCTACAGAAACAATAGCAACAATTGAAAAAATTGTAAAGTGCAAAAACTTAAAAATATTTGTATCAATAATTTAAAAATAAACCAAAAAGAAACAACAAAAAAACAAGGTTAAAATTTTTTTTATTTGTTTATATATTTACTTGCTCTTATTATTATTATTATTGCTGTTGAGGAAAAAACTATGTATGAAATATTGAAAAAAATAATAATAATAAGGGTATTCATATAAATTCATATTGCTGCAATGAATGAAGCACAATGAACTACAGGAGAAGTAGAATGGACAAAAATTTTTGAAGAACATATTTTCTTGCAAGCTTGCTTGCTTATAGTTTTTCTAATGGTTAATTCTGTATAAACGCATTGTTGCAAAAAATAAAAATGTATCTTTTAAGGGTTAATTTCTTGGAAAAGATTGAACTTAGGTGTTTTAACCATCAGTGACTTCAACTACTTTTTGATGGAGAATAATTTTCTTGAAGGTTTTATGAAAGATATTGGTGACACATACATCAAAATTATGGTTTTTGTGCCTCCTAGCGTGGCTTCCAGACGTGACACAGAAAATCTGAGTATAGGGTTAGAGCAGCAATCAGCAATCTCAAATTTCTTTTAAAAACTTAATTTATTCGTCATTTGAATTTCTAAGTTGTCAAATTGTTTCACAGTTACACGGTAAAAAAAAATGTCTCGAATAGAATTCTACTAGAGTAAAAATCTGCGAGGACTAAACTTTAGCTAAGGTAAAAATTTACTGCATTAAAAAATTTGTACATACAGTAAAAATTTAGTATAGTAAAAATTTAGTACAGAACAAATTTTGTAGAGTAGAAATTTAGTACAGTAAACATTTAGTAGAGTAAAAATTTAGTACCTAAAATAAAAATGTTAGTAGAGCAAAAATTTTAGTACAGTAAAAAATTAGTACCTACAGTAAAAGTTGAACACAGTAAAAATTTAGTGCAGTAAAAATTTGCTACAGCAAAAATTTACCACAGTAAAAATTTATTACAGCAAAAATTTAGTACAGTAAAAAATTGGTATCCACAGTAAAAATTTAGTACAAAAAAAAAAATTTAGTGCAGTAAAAATTTTATAAAGTAAAAATTTAATACCGTAAAAAACAAGTGTAATAAAAATTAAGTATCCTAAAAATGTTGTGCAGTAAAAATTTACTACAGTAAAAATTTTGTACATTAAAAATTTACTACAGTAAATATTTCGTACAGTAAAAATTTAATAAAATAAAAATTTAGTACAGTAAAAAATTAGTAAAGTCAAAATTTACTACAGTAAAAATCTACTACAGTAAAAATTTCGTAACGTAAAAATTTAGTACAGAAAAATGTTTAACAGTACAAATTTAGTACAGTAAAAATTTAGTACAGTAAAAATTTAATACAATAAAAAATTAGTAAAGTAAAATTTGCTTATTGGCAACAAGCGATCAAACGCATATATGCATATAAACGAAATATGCACACAAATACACAGAAGGGAACAAAAGGAGAATTTATTAGCTCTCCTTTCCCTTCCCAGATATATAGCATATATTATTGTTCTTTTTTCCATGATTCCCTGTAGGTTTAGCACCAGATCCGACTCTTTCGAAGAATATTTCAATGATAAGATTTATCTTTTCTCAGAAAGCAAGAAGAAACAATATTTGTGCCATATTTTATTGAAGTTTTGAAGGTTAAGGGCTACTGTTTCGCTTAATTTCTATTTACAACATTCAATAGCTTACTAATGTAGCTACTACTATTTTTAATAAACTTGCGAAAGTAAAGTTGTGTGCCTTATTTTGAAGGACATATGCGACCGTCTGAGGTCGAAATTAATCGAAGTCCAAGGTGAACACTCTTTCTCTCTTCCCAACCCACCCCCTCCCCCCTCCACCCCCTTTCTTCTTTCTTTTCTCCTAAGTAAAGATACAAAACCAGAGCAAATTAAAAACTTCAACATTCCTCAATCTCGGGCTCTTGACTGTAGCTTCCTTCTTATTAAACAAAATATGAATACCCCTAATATAAAAAATAAAAGTATTAAAACCAAACCAACAAAAATAAACGAAAAGGAAGAAAAATATGAAAAATCTACATAAATTCGTTGCTATTCAATTTAGTATTTTTATTTATTTAAAAAATTTGTGTATTTGTGAAATTTATACAATGATAAAAAAAAAAAAACATAAAACAATAGCAAAGTAACTAAATGCAAAAACTACAGATTTATTATGTCAGCATTTTTTTCTTTCTTAGATAATAATTTTTTCTTATTATTTTTTTTTTATAGCTACCGCTAGTAATAAATTAGAAATTGCTATGGAATTTTTTCTTAAATTAACGTTTTTCTAAAAATAGCAATAAACAAAACAGAAAGGAAACATAAAAATAAAACACATTCAAAAACTCATCAAAATTCATTCAAAACCAGTTCGGTTTGAAGCGACAACAGCAACAAAAAAATACCCCAGCACTACCACTTCGGTTGGAAACGAAACAAATGTAAAAATGATTCAGCACATTTTTGAAATTTTGTTTTTTTTTTCAGTTATTTGTTTATTTAATTATTTAATCTTAAATCTAATTTGAAATATCTATTGCTAATTTTAAGCTTAACTTAATTAAGAAGTAAAGTACTTTCGCTCACTCAAAGTTACTAGAGCTCCTTAAAATTGATTGATACAGTCTGGACCAACATAAGTATAACAAACAGTTAAAAATCTCACTTAAAAACCAAAAAGATAAAAAAACACAAGAATATATTAGCACAATTAATCATTTTGGTAAATATCTGTTGTGTGTGTCATAGCTTAGCTAAGAGAAGAAAGAGGTTTGCGTAAGCATAATATGAAAACAACAGACGAGCGCAGACGCGGTATTTTTTAGATTTTTGTTTTGTCTATTTTTTTTTATGCCAGTGGGTAGACAAGATTTTTTGTTGTTGTTTTGCTGTTTTTATTTTTTTGTCTACCAATAATAAGTTATTAATTTGTTACAATTTAGTATTATTTTTCTATGCTTTGTTGCTAACAAGAAGCTAATTTAAGCTTTAAATTAATTGATAGCCGAGCTGAGGAGGAGACTCATGATTATTCAGTTTAGTTCAGTTTATTTATGCGAAAATTAATAGAATTAATTAATTTTATGTATTTGGCAAAAGAGAAATAATAAATTTTTTTTTATAGAAATGATGAGTTAATGTTGTAAATTGAAGGTTTGTGAAAGAAGCAGAAAAAAGTAAACAACATTTTGATTTTATGACACATTTTCTAGGAACTTTTTGTGAGTAAATACAAGAAATAATAAGTTCAAGGTTCAAGAAGAATGATTTGGTTTGAAGAGAGCTTTTTTTTTGAGTATACAATAACACTGAGCAGAAGTTAAGAAGTCAGTTAAGACTTCAAGAAGATAATTAGCTCTCAGATATTAAAAAGTAATCTCCCTTTAATCATGTCAATGAAATTGTACAATATCTGATTCAATTAACCGGAAGAATGCAATTAACCGAGAAATTTGAGTACACTTTGAACTAAGAACTTGAAATTTCAGGCGCAATTAAAAAGGAAACGACAGTCAATGACCCCTGTCAGAACTAGTTTAACCATTAAAAATTATGGAATATACAATAGAAAACGCGAAGAACTGCAAAAAAAAAAAAATAATCATCTGATGATTCATAATCAGCACCTGGGCGAGAAATGTTGATTTTTGTTGTACAGTGTTGGTAGTTTGCAATCTTTTGATTTCATTATTGATTTGAACTCTTAAAAAAAAAAAAATATTATATTTATTATATTATGATATTTTTTGAAGCCACTATTTTGACTTTTCTGATTTCAACTCAGCATATTCGGGTTCAGCGATTCTAAAAACCTTAGAATACCTATTGATACTCATATTATATCGGGTTGTTATTTTTTTTTTAGATGCTGCTTGATTCAGTACACTATAATGGACCTATTACAAAAAACTTTCTTGAGTATTTCTGTAAAACTTTTTCAAATAATAGGTTTGACTAAAGTATAGTTGATTCAAGACTCCGGAGTTCTTTTTTAATTTCAGCTTTTTGAAGAGCTCATGAAAAAAAAACTCTCTAGAGTTTGGCTTGGTTCATCTATGATTCTTGAATTCACATCGAATTTCAATTTCTGGAGAACCTACTTGAAGAGGCTATAGTTGGTTTCAACCTCTTTGGTTCGTTTCCGATTTGTGCACCTTAAAGAGCCTACTCAAATCTGTTCCTTCATTGATTCAATGCTTTTCTAACTTTAGCGCCAGGCAATTCTATTTAAATGATTGATCGAAAAGGGAAAATGAACCTGAACGTGGCTTAAGTTTTTAATCAGGTTCCAGATCACAATGTTCAGGTTACCGTTTGCATTCTGATTCACGTTCGAGTTCCGGTTTACGTTCAGGTTTGCACTCAGTTTCACGTTTAAGTTCATTTTAATTTTTAAATTTACGCTATGTTTTTGATCAAGTTCAGGATGAGGTTCATGTTGACTTTAAGGCACTCGTTCAGGTACACATTAAATTCAGGTTTCGGTTCAAGCTCAGGGTTACGTTAATATTCACAATTAGCTTAATTTTCATGATAACATTCACGTTTATTCAGGATTAGATTCACGATGAGGTTCAACTGCAGGTTAATGTTAAAGTCCACGATCAGGTTCAGGTTCCCGTTCAGATTGACATTCAAGTTGATTAGCTTGACATCAGGTTCATGTTCAAGTTAGTTTTCGCGTTCAAGTTCAAGTTTACATTCAAGTTCACCTCTAAGTTTAGGTTCACATTTACGTTCAGGTTTAAGTTTAGATTCACGTTCAGGTTCTATGTTCGGGTTCTATTTTAGATTCACTTTCAGGTTCGGGTTCACGTTCACATTCAAATTCATGTTCAGTTCATGTTCGGGATCAGGTTCACGTCGAGTTTCTGGTTAAGCCGCTTCTGGGGTTAAAACGGTTGTTTTTTAGTGCCCAAAATAAGGCGTTGCTCGTAAGCAATCAGCATGCAAATGCAAGTCAATTTTAACTAACTCTTAGCGTCATAACATCAATAAAAGCTTAGCTATAGAAATCAACCACAAAATAGAAATATCGCATAAACTGGAGAGATGTATTTTCTATATTTATCGCCTACACCCAGTGCTAATCACTAAAAAATCTCTAGAGAACACTACAAACACAACCTTAAATTAGAAATGTCATATAAAATATAAACAAATTGGTACGTTTTAATATATTCAATAATGCTTAAAATCCCCTAACTGCCTATAGTTTTAACCTCAATCTAATGAGGCTACTAACCCAAACATTTTTTTCAAATTTCTAAAAAGAAACAAAACATTGTTTAGCTATTCAATACTTACCTACCCACATTTCTAAAAATAAAAGTTGGTACAACAACTAAGTTTAGTAGCAAACACACACTCACGTATACATACATACACTCACGCTTCAAACTCTTTAAAAAAAAAGTACCTAAGTAACAACCTATGTGTATTTGTTTTATAAACATACATTCTTTATGTTGATCTGACCTTTGTAAACATAAATTACGGAAACAATTTTTTTGATGAGTATAAAACACGTTAACTTGGGATTCCCCCTAATACTTAAAAGAAGAAAAAAAATTAAAAGAAATTAACTTTAATATAATAACTTAAATAAAAATAAACAAACACATCAGATAACAAAAAAAAAAAAAAAGAACACAATAAAAATCACACCGCAACGAAGTACAAAAAATCAACTTTAAATTAATCAATTGTACCGCCCAGTCAGTACTAAGTTCAATAAGTAGTACAGGTGTTAATTAATTGTAATTAACACTCGAAAACAAAGTACAAAAATCAAATTGCCATAGCAACATGGAAAAAAATATAGTAACCAAAAACCACAGACAAAAATTTTATCACAAATATATTTATAATAATTAATATACGTTGATATATATATTTATAAATCTGTGTATGTTGTATTGATAACGCACACACACACACATAGACACGCTCAATGAAAAATGTTAACAGTGATTAAGGCAAGGAAATGTTTCGAATTAGTTCATTATAGCTAACGTAGCTTAAGCTATCTACAAACAAAAACCTTTATTATTCTTGTTTAAATACAAAGACGTCAGCCTAGTCAAACTAATACTGAACCTTTTACTTTAGATCTACCAGTTTATTGTCAACCCCGGAGGGGTTTATTAAAACAAGTTTGACTGGTTAGATCGCAGTCGACCCTAGACTATTGAGTTTGTTTCAGATTTTACTGAAAATATTCACTAAAACAAAAGTTCCAATCCTCCTTCTTCCCTCCCAGTCGTTAAAATTAATAGAAGACTTTTTGTTGCAAATGTTGAAGTGCCTGAAAATAGGCGTGACCCAGTCGTAGTGATATAGAGGCAGCGACGATTTCAGCCAACTCTAACCGCCTTGAACTATCAAGAATTCAGTCACTGCAAACAACCACAAAATTTAAATTTCTTATAGTAGGCGATATATTGTTTCTTTATTTATCGAAAAACAGCCACACCCACTTCGAATCAATAGTAAATCCAGGAGCCGGGGAAATGGACTTTCGTGTTACTTATTCACTTACTTCCATTGCATAGAAATTTTCAAAAATAGAATAACCAAGAAAATGCTCAAGCAAATTCAATTCAGAAGCAACTAAAATATTTCACATAAGAAAAGTAGGTCAAATAAAAATGCTCACGCCCACTTCCTGTACTAGAGAAAATTTTAAAATGCTATATCAAAGAAAATGTAGAAAAGATTTCAACTAAATCTGATTGATTCAATTTAAGTGACAATCTAAGCATTTACAATAAGAATTATCAAGTCGGATAGAAACCACGCCCACTTACCTTATATACTAGACAAATCCTAAAAGTGTGGTATTACATAAAACTTCGAAGATAACTCAAATAAATTTAGCTGACAGAGTTAAGGTGATAATCAAAACGTTTGTTAAAAGAATAAAAAAAAATCGGCTTATAACCACGCCCTCTTCCCATACTAATCTTGAAATTGTGATGTCAAAGAAAATGTTAAAGAGATTTCAATTATATTTGACTCCCATAATCGAAGTGGCAAACCAATCGTTTATTATAAGAATTATCAGAATCGGTTATTAACCACGCCCACTTCTCATAGTAAAGAAATTTTCGAAAAAATAAAATCCAAGCATGTTCATGAAAATTTAATTAAATTAGGTACAAATGATTGAAACAACAACTAAAATGTTTACTATCAAAATTGTAGAGATTAATAGTCAACCACGCCTACTTATCATATTAGAAAAATCTTTGAAGTAATCCAGAAGATACAAAAGAATTTTTTTTTTAATTCTTTACATTTAATCGAGATAGTTTTTTAGATATTTTTTGTAAAACGAAATTATGCAACTTGATTATTAACCACGCCCACTCAAAAAGCTGAACTAAGAATGTCAATTAAACTGAAAATAATTGAATTGAATTCATATTAAGTAAAAATAAATTCAGAAACCAATTTGAATTAAAACTGAATTCGGAATAGATAAATTGATTTAAGAAATAATTAATCTGAATTCTAAATAAACCAGTTGAATTTTTCGGAATAGGAAATTGAGCTGTAAATAGTTGAATTGAATTTCAAAAGAGTCACAATTAATTCAGAAAGTGTCAGATTGAATTCATGTTAATGAATTTGACATATACAAAATTTCAATGAAACTTCACTTTCTTGCCTTTTTTAAAGAAAAATACCGCAAAGGTCCAAGTTTTCAATTAAGTAATGTTTTATTGATTTTTATTATTATTATTATATTTTTTTTTTTTTTTTGAGTAATCGGGAAAATATTTTATGTATGTGCAAACACAATTTCATATTAAAAATTTTTATCTACCTATGACCACAAATAAATATTCTTGTATAATTAATTAACAAAATTCATGAAATTGATACAAATATAGTGTAAAAAACAAATATTTAAACCCTAAAAGTTATGCGCATAAAGTCAATTCTATTTTTCAGAAAGGTGATTTTTTTTAAATAAATGTATAAAAAATAAATATAAATAAAAAAAAATAAAATAAATAAAAAAATAAAAATAAATAAAAACAAAATAATTCATTGACCAAGTTATTATTGTAATATTGTATATTGTGCAACAAACAGCAACAATTATAAAAAAACAACAAAAATTCCAATAACAGTACATTCGCAACAACCACCGCCACTTTAATAATTCCACTTCAACCACAATGCGATGATGATGAAATTATCAATAAAGGTTTTTATATATATATATATATATATATATTTAAATAGAATGAAAATTCAAGCGTTCAAGTAGAAATTATTGTATATTCACTGCAAACATAACAATAACAACAACAACAATAAAAGTGTCATACATACGTCATAATGACAATTTGCAAATGTAAATGCGAAAAAGTGATAACAAAAACAAAACACATGTACAGATTAAATTGACACATTTGTAAATGCAAACAAAAAAATAATAATTTTATGTAATACATAACAATATTGTTATTAAGGTTTAATCATCTTAAACGTGTTAAACGTGTATGTATAAATTTGTAAATTTGTTTATAGTAATCCTTGGTTAAATGCTTTGAAACGAAATCTATATATTTGTTGGTGCTATTAAGCAAGAGGAATTACTTTCTGCATTCAATTTATCTACTTTGAATTCAAATTAATGGTTTTTGAGTTTAAATGATTTCTTTTTTTCATTAAATTTTGCATTCCAAAGCTTTCTGAATTCAACTTGTGTATTATGAATTTAATTTGATATTTCGTAAAATCAATCTAATTATTTTGAATTCAAATCGATACTTTTTGAATTCAATTTCATTTTTATGAATTCAATCAGATACTTTCTGAATTAACTGTGACTATTTTGAAATCAATTCCACTGTTTACTGCTCAATTCCCCTATTCTGAAAAATTCAACTAAAGTTAAGAATTAAGATTGATACTTTCTGAAATAAATTTCTATATTATGAATTCAACTTCACTATCATGAATTCAACCTGATACTTTCTGAATTAACTGTGACTATTTTGAATTCAAGTTAGCTATTTACCGCTCACTTTCCTTATTCTAAAAATTCAACTAAAAATATTTGAATACAGATTGATACTCTCTGAAATATATTTCTGTATTCTGAATTCAATTTCACTATCATGAATTCAACCTGATACTTTCTGAATTAACTGTGACTATTTTGAATTCAATTCAGCTATTTACCGTTCACTTTCCTTATTCTAAAAAATTCAACTAAGAGTATTTTGAATACAGATTGATACTTTCTGAAATCAATTTCTGTAATCTGAATTTAATTTGGCAGTTTCTGAATTCATTTTCACTTACTGTAAATTCAATTCAAAAATTTTCAATTTATTTATTTATTGTATTCATATTTGCATATGAATTCAGTTCAATTATTTTCAATTTAATTGGCCTATTTGAAAATCAACTTAAGTATTTTGAAATCAGATTAATAATTTCTGGGATCAATTTATGTATTCTTAATTCAAACTGATGGTTGTGAATTCAAATTGATGCTTTTAGAATACAATTTCCCTATTAAGAGACTACATTGATATTTTCTTTATTAACTTTTTCACTCACTTTTTCCATTATGAATTCAACCAGAATACTTTGAAATCGAATTGATGCCATTTGAATTCAATTTCACTATTATGAATTAAAATTAGTACTTTCTAAATAAAGAGTGACTTTTTTTAATTCAATCCAATTATTTTCAATTGAATTTCTCTATTTTGAGTTCAGCTGAAGTAATTTTAATTGAGACCAAAAATTTTAATTTGAATTCTGTATTTTGAATTCAATTTGGGTACATTGAAGTCGAATTGGCACTTTGTGAATTCAATTTCTCTATTATGAATTAAAATTAATACTTCCTTTTCTAAATTTTCTAAATTAACTGTGACTTTTCTGAATTCAATTCAACTGTTTCAATACAATTTTACTATTTTGAATTCAATTTGAATATTTTGAATTCAGTTTTGAGACTTTTTGAAAACAATTTGTGTATTTTGAATTAAATTTTTGTATTCAACATTTAATTTTTGTATTCTGAATTTAATTTTAGTATTCTGAAATCAATCTGATTTTCTGATTTCAAATTGATTCTTTCTGAATTAATTTCGATTTCTTTCAATTCAGTTTCTCTCACTCTCGAAGAATTCAACTTAAGCATTTTGAATACAAATTTATACTACATAAATTCATTGTGATTTTTTCTAATTTGAATTTCTATGTCATGAATTTATCTCAAAATTTTTTGAATTCAATTCAGCATGTTCTTTATTCAACCTGCTAATCCTCAACTAAAGTTGAGTAACCTGAATACCAATTCACTTTTGTTTGTTCAACCCAAAGTATGTTTTTTTGAATTCAGTTTGACGGTTCGCGTATTCAAATCAGTAATTGATTAAACACAACTTATTACTAATATTAAAATTAAATAATTTTATTTCAGAAAATTTGTATATACTCACTGAAAAGTATTCGTCAAATGTTTCGTAAATTTCACAGTATTTTCTTCTTTTTTTTTAATAAACCAAATATGGGTGTGTGTGTTATGCTGTTTTTTGATCGTCCTTATGTCAATATATTTAATTCTGAAATAAAATAGTAAAGAGAAAATAATTTTTATTTTTTTTAAAATAAAATTTAAGAATAATAATTTCACAAATTTTTAATTATTAAAAATCATTAGAACTATGTATTGATTTAATTTGCACTGCCACCCCTCTACATATTGTTTACCAACGAAAACTTTGGAGGTACCCCAAAAATTAACTAAAAATGGTTAAATACAGTTGTCAACTCTTATGTAAACAAATTCAATTTGATGTAATTTTCAGAAATCTGTGGTTTTTGTGAGAATTTATTACTGCCGTGGGAATTTCTACCGCTTACGAAACAATGAGTAGTGTTTTTTTTCTGTGGAAATTTGCGGAAGATCTGTTGTAAAAACAAAAGCATCTAAGGTGGGAATTTTGATAAGTTAAGTGCTATTATGATAGATCGTATTAGTAAGACATGTTCTTTTGCATGTCTCACCACAGAGAGAAAGAGAGAGAGAGAGAATACGAGTGGTAGTATAGGTGGGTGACTTAAGGAGCTACCAGCGGTGCCATAAAAAAATTACAAACATTGTAAATATTTTGAGGCGTCAATAGAAATATACAAACAATTTGATAACACCATTTTGAGAGCCTTTAAAATTGTTGTATTGATTACTGGTGAACTGTGAATGTGATTTCGTGTTCCTTATTAGTTTCATAGATACATGTTTTTTTTTTTTTTTTTTTTTTTTTTTTTATATATTTTTAAATGAATTTGTTTTATTTGTTTAGGGGAGTGTACCCGGGTATGAAACAGCACCAGGAATGAGACAGTCGATTTTTTACATCATGTAATATCAGTATTGACGATATGACTACTGTCAAACTTTTGTTTTGACATGACCCAGTTTTCGTGGTAACACCGGAGTGAATAGATGTATTGCTTATATCAGCTGCAAACACGTATGAGAAAATTTATCACAAAAACTTTTTTTGATTTTTTTCAAATTGATTTATTTTCTAGTGAATGAATTGAAAAACGTGATTGTAATGCATTAACATTTAGTGTTTTTCGTATATTTTCCGATCCAATTTTAGATTATGCCAATATATGGTTGGAAACATTTTTTTTTTTTTATTCCCAAAATGGCATTATTTTCCGAATATGAGACACAGCATATCACCGGGTATGAGACACCAGTTAACTAGCGTTTTCATCTAATTTTTTTGTATTTTTAGCCATGTCAACCCCAAAAAATTAATAAATTAAATAACTTAATTTTAAAATATCAGGTTTATTTATTTAATATAATACAAAATTTATACGCTGGTTTGTATTTTGTTTCCGAATCATGCCTAAATTACTGAACCGTTTTGTTTTTTAAATTTTGCACCACGATTGTACTGGGTTTGACAGAAGTGATCGAATCTTAGAAGCCATGGCATCCTCCACGCATGCGAAATAACCAGCCCTCTTCATATCGTTACCCTCATATTTTTATATATATCACAAACAAAAAAATTCAGCTTTTTAAATACAAAGTTTACTGACATCTTTCATTTGTTTATATGCAGATATCTACACAAAATACATATATTCTTTATTCTATTAATGAATTTAATATATAATACAAATACAAACAAAATCGCATGCAGTTTGTTATAATTTTTTTTTTTTTGTTTGTTTTTGCAAAAAAAAAAAAAAAAAACCGGAATTATCACTCAATATTATCACTCACTCTCTTGTATACTCTTTCTCACTCTCACGCGCTCATGCAATCCCTTTTCTTCATGACTTTGCTCTTTTAATATGCAAGTGTCACTCGAATTCGAATTTTAAGCTCAACTTTGAAAAAGCGGCGACATTTGTCACTATTTTTGTTATTGTTTTAGCAAAGTTAAGTTACTTTAAGTTAAGCAGAATGCGGGGAATTTTTTGTTATTTTTCAAATCAGTAAGTAGTAAACAAATATAAAAGCAGCGTTCTTTACTATAAGTAGATATAGTAGTATTAATGAATGCAAACAATATAAAATACAAAAATAAAGTCGCGCTTAGCAGTCAATGGCACACAACAACAACACACACACAGTTCATTCATACAAAAAAAATTCTTTTTTTATCGCGTGTGTGAGAAGAATATAAGCTAAACAAAAAACAGAACCGATTAAAAAATAAAACAGAGCAAGGAACCGAAGCAGAGCAAAAAAAAAAACAGAAGAGCCGAGAATTACTCGTAGTTATAATTAAAGTGAGCATAGCATAAATGTTAAATGTAAACACGCGAGTTTATTGTGATCAACATAAAACAACAACTACTAAAAAGAGATTTACTGAGAGTTACACATCTTCTTGTGTGAGATTTTCAGTGTTGCACATAAACCCCAGTGAAAAAATTCTTTAGTATTAAATGTGCAATCATCATTTACGCTTGCCAATGTTTGTGATAATGACGTTATACAGTCAACAAGGTGTGTACATATTTTAAGAGACTTCAATATTGATCGATAAGTGTAAAAAATTGTTATAATAAATTGAATATTATTATATTTAAGTAGCATTACAAGTGCAGAAAATGTAATTACAAATGTAATAAGTATGTGAATTCGCTACACAAATTGTAAGCATGCAGAACTTGTTTTTGAACTGATTGAAATGATAACTATACACAAAAAAAAATATTAGGAAAACTTAACAAACAAAAAAAAATTCAAGATTAATTCATGAAGGCTACGTTATGGTGGCGGTGAATGCCTTACAAAAGCCACTCAACAACATAGTGTTTCACAAAAGCTTCATTAAAAAATCATATAAATTTTATTTATATGCTAAGTTGATCATAAAAAAAAATATTTCCTAGAAATCAATCAAGCAGAGAAATAGCGCTTTTTGAGATCACTGGTCTCGTTTGTGATATTAAAAAGATAGAAAGTTACGTCCGGTGTCGTTTGAACTTTGAATACCCATAAACATCTTTAAAAAAAAAAAGACTGCAATAGCATGTGAGTGATTTATGAGATCAAGGTATTGATCGTGGCTTGACGGATACAACAAAAGAAAGATAAAGGAGTAAGATTTCAAATCCGTTTATAGTCTTAAATCTACACAAAGCTTTTGCAAATTGTCTTGTCCTGGAAAAATCAAAGCTTACTTTATCAAAAAGTGTCGCACTAATCTCCCGATCTCATTCGGGAGATATGTATTTGTTTGTGATAATCTATGATCTACTTGTCTATTTTCAAGATTGAAGAAACCAATGAATAAGCATGTTTCACCACGTTTTAGGACTGAAAGTTTTGTAATTCGTTAGATTGAACAGTGACTCATAAAACTGCTCACACATTGGGATATTTTTGGGACACGAAAAATAGCAAAAAATTGTGTCCAATTAAAAAGTAACAGCATAGCTAAGTTTCTACTTATCCAAAAGAATAGAAGTGGAAATAAATATTTCGGATCCGATAATATCTTTAGGTTCCAAAAGGGTCGTGAAAGTCCCGAAATTTAGACCATAAATAAAGATTTTTTAAATTTTTTTAATTTCCACAGCTCTATTATTACCATTTACAAATACAAATATAACGCAAAAATGATTTTCTAAATCGGATAACGTTTATTGGTTCAGCAGAATGTTCAGCAAGCTTAGAAGTTTCGACCACAATTTATACTTTTGATACTATTTTTGCTGAATTTATTTCTAAAAACTTACAAGCTTTGATTATCTTTCTGCACCAATAAACATTATCCGATTTCTTGCATTATGTATGTATTTGAAAATGCTAATAACAAAGCTGTAGAATTTTAAAAAGTTTTTGGCCCAAAAATTGAAAAAAAAAAACTGAAATTAATGTCTGAACTTTGGAGACTTTTCAAATTGTTTTGGAACCTGATATATATCTATTCTTCTGGATGGATGAATAGGAACTTTTTAATTGCCATAATTTTTGGTTATTTTTCGTATCCCAAAAATATCGCTTTGTGTGATCAGTTTTGTGAGTCACTGTACTGGTGTCAATAAATATTTTACAGAGGTCAGAATAAATATATTGTGATACAAACAAAATTCCTTTTAAGATAATATATCATATACATTATTTTTAATGCTGTGCGCTCCAACGGAATTATGAGACCTCAAATTATTTCCTAGAAATATTTTTTCTTATTACTACTTATAATTTCAGTATAAAACATAAAAATATTTTATTTTTGGCATAATGTATACAATTAAAATTATAGAATTTTGCGCATGCAAAAAAAACGTTTTTATGCATTTTTTTTTTTGGTTTTTTTTTTACATTTTCGTGTTTATTGAAATCGAATTTATTTTGTTAGGATTTCAGTTTAAAAAAAATGTGTATGCACCATAAAAACAATATCAATATCTACTGTGAACGATATTGTAGAAAAAAAAACTAACGGACAGATTTTGATGTAAAAATAAAAACAAAAAGCAAATGGAAGTGAAATGAAGATGAATGGATTCACAATTTTATTGAATTTCATAAATAACTACTGGGTAAAACTTTAGGAATATTTCAGCGCATATAAAAAATTTAAGCTTTTCGCTTTCTTAAATTGAGAGCGAACAAATTCATTACAAAAAAAAAAACCAAAAGAGACTGCAGCACTCGTTTTTTAATGTACGTATCAAAATTGTGTAAAAAAGAAAGAGAAAAAAATATAGTTAATATTTGCAATTTAAACTCTCAACTCTTTTCGCTTTCTGAGACTATGAAATTTGTACTCACAAGGAGCTCAACACTCACAACCAACACGAACGGAACGAAATGGGAAAAGGACAGTTCATAATAGTTTCATTAGAGAGAAAAGTTGAATCGTACTTGGGTAATTTAGGATTTTTCCTGTAGGCTAAAAATGAAATATTTGAAGTTATATATAAACAGGTTAATGAACAAATGTAGTCATCACAACAACAAAGTATATAGAGACGGGCAAATCAGACGGCCGTTTCGGAATCCGCCACAATTCCTCATCAGTGATCTTAGTGATAGTTCTTAATCTTTCAATATCCTATATAAGCTACTAATATTTGAAATCATAACCCAGAATTATGAAATAGTTTTTAGGAGACTATGAAAATTAAATCTAGAGGTTAATTTTCAAAGTCATGACTTAAGTTCATGTCAATTTCGTTATTTGAAGTTATATATAAACAGGTTAATGGAAGTAAAATAACTTGTTTTTAAGGGGACTAACTAATTAAAAAAAAGTAATTAAGTGGCTCTATCAATCACTTAACTTTTTTGATATAAAACTGCAATTTCAATAGAAAGCATTTCTCCCCTCAACTTTCTAGTTGATCGTTCTAAATATAGCTTTTGGAAACAATATAAAAAAATCGCAATGTTAGAGATTGAAAAAATAAATCTTCTTTTTATGACCACAAGACAAAATTGATATTATTTTGATTTAATTTTTTTTTTTTTTTGCATTGTAAAAATATTTACTTCCAAATAAAACTGGTTTATTCAGTCTAAAAACAAAAGAAGAAAAATCAACAAAATCAATTTTGAACTAAAATAATGCAAAGAATTGTCATTTTATATTATGTATATTATTTTATACAATTCAATAATTAAATTAAACAGAACAAACCAAAAACAATCAAAGCGAGATAAACAAATTTCAATAAATTTATAATAAGCCATAAAATTTTAAACAAAATTTAATAGATATGCACAATATCTGTATTGTATATATTTCTGTGTGTAATTGTGTGCGTGCGTGCAAAAACTAATTTGATTATTTAATTTAGTTTAATTAATAATGACAAATTAGACACAAGTGTCATACATATGTGAGTGAAATAACAACCACACAAACTAAAAAAAAAAAAATTTAAACCAAAACAGCGGAATCAAATATGCGTAGCAATGAGATTAAAATACGCTGTTAAAATGTCAAATATATAAAATTAGTTTGAGGATTGGTTAACCTAATATAACCAACCACATTTTAGAACACAATCATTCGAAAAATTTCAATATAAATATACAATCACATAAAATATTTAACAGCTATAAAAAGTAACAAAAATATGAGTGGAATAAATAGGCACAAATTTTTAGGAAATATGCACAATATTTTTCGGAAAGTTACCAGGTTTTAGAGTGGGTTTAACAAGTAAGCGATAACAACTAGACTTAAAAATTATTTGGTGTTCCTGTTCTATTTCCGGGAAAATGAGATTCAGTTTTTTTACTTTCCCTGTCTAATATCTTAATTTTTTTCCTGTCATTCTGGCAACGCTAATCATCATCAAAGAGCATAAATTTTTAAACTTTAAACATATTTGTATGCAATGCACATAACGCGTCATATCTGCACAATATGTCATTTTATGAAAATACGCAAAATGATGAATTCATATGATTACAATAAATATACCATTGGGGAAATGTTCAAACAGCATTTTCATTTCAAAAATAATACACAAAAAAAAAGAGAAAAAAAACCAAGGACCAATGAATAAGCACCAATAATTGTCCATCCAACTACTAAACACACGAACGTCATTGGTATACAATCTAATAATTTTTGACAGATGTCAAATGAAGTGAAATGAATGGAATGCAATTATATTATGTGCATAAATATTTTAGGCAATATTGATTTTTTTTTTGAGTGTGTGTGTGTATTCATAGTGTATTCATAAATTTAAACTTTTCTAGTTTCAATTTTCTAATATCAAATTTCTATTTTTTTTTGTTTTAGGCTTTGGACAACAAATGCCCGCCACACAAACGCAAATGATATCACGCAGCGATTGGGGTGCGCGTCCTTCAAAACTCATTGAACATTTCAATGGGCCAGCACCATTTGTTATCATACATCATTCATATTTACCGAGTGCATGTTTTTCGCCAGCAGATTGTAAGCAAGCAATGCGTAGCATGCAAGATTTTCATCAGTTGGAACGTGGTTGGAATGATATTGGTTATAGTTTTGGTATTGGCGGTGACGGTATGATCTATACGGGACGTGGATTTAATGTGATTGGTGCACATGCACCAAAGTATAATGATAAAAGCGTTGGAATTTGCATGATTGGCGATTGGAGAAGTAAGTAAAACAAAAAAAAAAACAAAGTACCCTCAGTTCCAGCTTTATCTTTGTAGGCCTTTAAGACGTTTCGAGGAATTATGTATAGTCTTTTGGTCTTTACTATGTTCTATGAGATAGACTATTAGGTTAGAAATATCTTTTTCACATATTTTTCTACTAAAAAGATTTTTTTTTTTAATCTACATAAGTACCCTCAATTTCTTTTTATTCTCTACTACTCTCGCATAAGTCAAAAAAGTCATACATAGTCTCGGTCCTTGGCGTGTTTTGTTAGGTATAAAATTTGATTTTTTTCTTTTTCCTGAAGGGGAAGAATGTCCATTGCAGTTTTTCTAGTTTCAGATCAAAGCTGCTTATGTATGAAACAATTATCTCTTGAGTGGCAGTAAGTGGTGGCATTATTCTTGAACTCTTATCTTGTTTATCACTCAAAGTACTCTAAAAGGGTGAACTCTGCTCTGTCATACCCAAGAACAGAGCTCTTCAATTCGTTACACAAAGCAAAGAATAACTCTTTATTTTCACAGAATTTTTCCAAGACTCAGATTCAGTACTTTCCCGTGTCCCGTAAAGCTATATTTCAACCCGAAAAAAATTATTTCTACAGCTCTTGCAGAGGTCATTAAAAATTATGTATAGCGCCTTGACATCCCCTTTATTATGTTGGAGTGTTTCGTTTTACTGAACAGAAAGTATGTCTGTTGCACTTTTGTTATCGCTATCTCTCTAATGGACATAGCATTAAAGTCAAAAAAGAATTCTTTGGTTTTTTTTGTACGGTATTTTTAAGAGCCAGTCAAAGTCAGGATTTTTCCTTGTGTTCCATAAATTTTAGAGTCCTTATTAACCATTACATCCCAAGAAATTTGGATTTTCAACAAAAAATTATGCTTGTATATTAGAGAGTCTAGAATTGTTCATCTTAAATTTTTTCTTTTTATTTCATTTTAGATTCGAACCCGAACTAGTTTTTTTCTTTTATTCCCATTTAGTCTGGAACTTGCTTTTTTTAAATTTTTTCTTTTTATTTCAATTTAGTCTGGAACAAGCTTTAGTAGATTTTTTTTTCTTTTCATTTCATTTTTACTCATTTTCATTTCCTTAATTATTTTCTTTCTATTAACATTTTACTCTTGTTTTCTTTTGCAGCTGAACTACCACCACCACAAATGCTAAGAGCAGTCAAAGAATTGATAGCATTTGGTCTTGCTAAGGGTTATATACATCCAGAATTCAAGCTACTCGGTCATAGACAAGTACGTGATACAGAATGTCCTGGCGGGCGTTTATTCAATGAGATTTCAACTTGGCCACATTTTGTAACTAGTCCAAATGCTACAAGTGCCACAAATATAACAGAAAATGAAATACCTTAAAGAAAAAACAAAACAAAATGAGTGAAAAAAAGCAAAAGCAAAACACAATTTTGTATATCTATTTTTCTACAACTAAAGTTCACTATTATTTTTAGAAAATGCTAGCATTATTCTGATAAGTTTGTTTAATAGATTTTTCTTTAATTTTATATGAATAATATACATGGAAAAACCTATTAACAATTAATATTAAGTAATTTATATTTACATAAAGATATGTGCATGTATGTATCAAACGCGTAATTTTAGTTAATAAATGTATGAGTATATATGCGTAAAAGCCTAAATGTATACTTTTTTTATTTCAAATTAGGTACTCATAAAATTTTTAGTGTGTCATCAAACTAAAATATGGCGGCATTTGTTAAATACAAGCAGCAAAATAACATAAAACTTAAAACTTGAAAATCAAAACCACAAAAAAAAAAAAAAAACATTTAAAACTCATTTAAACCAAAATCACATGCTTACGAAATTTTGTCTTGATTTTTCTTCTTTTTTGAAAGAAAAATAAAATATTCTTTTAGTGACTTTTGACTTCCGTACGAAATATACGTATAGCGAAACTTACTTAAACATTTCGCAAATAAACTTTAGCCGACACACTTACACAATCACAGTTATAAGAAACTTAAAAATGTGCATGTGTGTGGGAGAATAAATGTGTGAAAGAGTGTGTGTGCGTGCGTCATGTCGCCAAACCGCAAATAAACGCGAAATTCAAGACACAAAACCGGAGCAAACTTTGAAAATTTCATAAGTAGTTCCTTGTTTTTGTTTTTTTTTTTTTTTGTAGAGAAATATACAGAAGAGACAGCAAGCGTAGTAGGGAAAGAGAAAGAAAAGTAATACTTTCCTTTTTACATTTTTACTAAGAATATATGAGAACCATGTTGTTGTTTACAAAGAAATAGAAAAATATTTCTTAAAAATATTTTGCAATAAACTTCAAAATATTATGGAAAAAGTATGTATAAAAAACATTTTTAATGCAACTGAGATATGTATGAGTATTTGAAATTCAAGGACAACAACAGTGTGGTTAGTAAGTATGAAATGAAAAAAAAAAAAAATATGGCATAATTTTCGAAACAATGTAGACTGGCAAGTTTATGCGCTACATTAATAATATGATGAGGGTCAAGTAAGTTTTTTTAGAACGTTAAGGGAAATATTTCCAATATGAGATCGAAAAATTTGAAATGTTATGGATTTTTAACAAAACTGTGCAGTTTTTGGGAGGTCACTTTTTTCCAGCTTTGACTGAGATTCGCAAACTATTTGGGATCTGAAGACTGCCTCTTTAATTTTCGGTTAAAAATTACATTGTCAGCTTCAGACAAAGCAGATGAAGATTCAATCGATTTGTGAATCCAACTAAAAAATATTCAATACCTACATAAGTAACATAAGTAATGAACAACTCTAAAGCGTTGCTAGATCAAATATGCTTAGAAACAACAAATGCTTCTTCACATTTTCTTTTTTTTTTTTTGTTTTGTCAAAAACTTCTCTACAAAAATGTCAATGCTCTTAAATTTTCTTTGTAGTGCTTACAAATGGATATTTAAACTAAAAAAGCACATACCGAAAAATGCGACATTGAGATGTGTAGACAAGAAAATTTCATTGCATACTTTTTGGATGTTCAAATATTTATAGGAGAAGCATGAGATGCCACGTTATGGTAATTTCTAGATTTGCGTTTTTTTTTTCTTTTTTGTTTTTGATTCTTTATTCGTTTTTTTTTTATTATTATTATTCTTTTTGAAGTGATTTACTTTAAGGTGTGCTACTTTAAGGAATTTGAAAAAAGCTTACATTGCAATTTATGTCAAAAGAGTATATAAAAGATTTGTAGAAATTTAAAAAACTTGATATAGAAAATATGAAAACTTTTAATGTTTCAGAAAAGTAAATTGATAACGGACCAAAGAGGGAAAGAAATTAAGTTTTTGGGAACAAAACTTTAATTTTGGCCGGTCACAATCTCAAAGTCTGATTTGTAAATCAGTACACTGCGCAATTCATTGACATTTGAGACACGAAGAAGAAAGTGAGAGTGAATCGGTTACTATTTTTGTCATAGAATCAAAGGAGAGTGAGAGCATCGAATTTCAGCTAGAGTGAAGTCAAGGGAGTGGCACAAAATAAATCCGAATGGATGGACTATTTTTTGTGGCTTTTTATTCCTTTCTAGAACAGGACCGTGTCACCCATTTCGTAGTTTCTCAGAAAAGCAAGGCTCATGATCACGTAGTGGCGGGTCAGATGAAGGCATATGGAGTCTGGAGACGCCACCACACTTCACAACCTCCAAAAATGTAAAAGCATATACTTTTTAAAATTCGTCACAGGGCGTTTCTTTCATGTCTAAGCTTAGACCATTTAATTTCTGAAATTTCTAGGTCACTAGATTTTCTACCTTTGAATATTCTGGTTTTTGATCTATGTATATTTATGGTTTGGTTTTAGGTATAGTTTTCAGTTTTAGTCTAGATTTCGATTTGAACTTTGGTTTTAGTTTAGGTCGGAATTTTGGTTTGACTTTTTGTTTGAATATCGATCAGTATTTTAGCCTGAGTTTTTGTGGTCTCTGTTTTGGTCTGATTCTTGTCAGAATTTTGATTCCCTTTGACCAGAAACTGACCTCAGTTTCGATCTGAATTTTGAGCAGAGGTCAAACTTATTTAAACTGTAAAATTGCATTAAATACCAGAACAAACAAAAAATATTACATAATTATAAATTATAAAAAAACAATAAATTTAATTCTAACCACATGAAAACTAAATTAAAAAAAAATAGCCACGCTACTTTTATAACAACAAGAGTACAACAACAACGATAACACCAGCTTAAATTAATCACTAAACTATTTTGTAGTACTTACAACCTTAAGGCTTTTATAATTTTACAATATTCATGAAAGAACAAAACGCAAGCTGAAGAGGGGACAAACAGAAAGAGAGAGAGAGGAAAGGAGATAAACTAAAAACAACAACAATAAAGTATACAACACCCTCAACGAGAACAAAAAAAAAACCCGCAACGAAAACAGTAACTAAAAATTTATACAATGTTTGTGAAAATACATAAAACTTTTTCGTGGCAAAACAAAGAAAAAAATAAAAAATAAATAAATAAAATAAAATTAAAAAAAAACCAACTAGGGTCAGTCACAAAAAAAAAGAAGCCAAACACTGCACTGTAGTATAGTGTAGAATATACAGTTTACGTGCCGAATGAAATGAACAAAAGAGCGAGCAAACTAACGCGGCAAGCATTGCAAAGAACTCGGACGACACGAATTGAGTTCATGGATGCATTTATGATGGCCGCTTATGTTGATGATGCTTAATAGCAGCACTTTAAGCGAAGCAGCAACAACTTTTCATAAACAACAAAATCACTCGTTCACTCATTCACTCACGTACCTCCGCTTTTTTTCCTTACAGCACCAAAATCCGCAAGTGCAACAAAAAAAATCTCAAAAATGTTGACGCTTAATAGTAAAACTTTGCACATTTTGTGCATAACTAAACAAAAACCAAAAAAAAAAAAAAATTTAAAAAAACTATGTGAAAAAAGAGAAACAAATTTTGTTTTTTAATAATTTGAAAAAAAATCACTTAAAAAGAATATGAAGAAAAAAAAATTAAAGACTAAAGTTTCTTCGTTTTTATTTAGTCGTGACGAATTTGCGGATTCAATTGCATGCAAACACAGAGTGACCAGAGAGAGAGTGCAAATAGGAAGAAGCACGAGCATGAGAGCTGTTTGAGTTTAATGTTATTTTTCTGTATACCTATAGCTGTTGAGGAATATCCCCTCAAATATTTTGAGGAACTTAAAAAATTGAGAAGATTACCGAAGCACTCTGACTTAGGATGCCGAAAAGCATTTTTTACCAGTCATCAAATCGGAAGCCATTTTTTTTTGGCTTAATAGGGCTGAAAAGTCTATTTTATGCCTAGTCAAATCAGAAGCCATCATCCAAATCTCATTTAAAATAGCTCAGACTTATATATTCGATATCTAGATAAAGTGAAAAGTTATCGTAATAATATAGAAAATTTGTTGAAAGAAAAAAAGCAGAAGGGTTTAAATTTGAATAATCTATTTCAAATCCGACTTATTACCATTTTATGAAATACTTACATGCAAAAATAAAAATATTACGGAAGCACTCTAACTTTAGAGAACTGAAAATACTCTGTTGGGGGTCAATAAATTGGGACCCGTCGACTAAATATCTTTTCAAATATATCGATGATATCGTGATAATTTTAAAAATTCAAATGAAAAAATTATAAAACCAAAAATATCCGAGAAGTTTGGATTAGAAAAGGCTATGCCAAATTCGATCGCTAACCTTGATAATATAAATTTGATAAATTACCTAAATCTCACTTAAAATATCTCAGAATTCTTCAGTTTATTAAAAGAACGTAAACTTGCTCCGGTAATATAAAAAATTTGAATAAAAAATTATATTAAACAAAAAAGTAAAGAGGTCTGAAGTTGAAGCTTGTTCGTAAAAATACCGAAAATTTTAGTGATAAAAAAAAAATAAATAAATATCGGGATAGAGGAATTGCTTGGTGTAAGCTTGACCTCTTATTTTTCTTTTAGTTTTTGCCCGAATCTAGTTATTGGAACGATATGCTGCAAGGATCCAACAGGTTTGTTTTACGAATTTTACGGATCAAAAACCGAAAGGGGAAGAATTTGGAAGCTATTTCCCTATTTTTTATATATATAAATCAACGTTCCTAAGGGTCGTTCACATATTACGAGGGAGGGCCGTCAATTTGATACGAAATGTTGCATGGGGGAAAGGGGCTCATCGATGTGTTATGTAAATTCGGTTTTATGCTATCAAATACAAATAACTTCAAAATTACACTATTTTTTTAAAACGAATTTTCTCCCGCTGAATTCGAAAATCATGATCTCGAGCTGTCAACGGAAAATCGGAGGGATCAACATTATAGAAGAAAAAACTGGCCAGAAAGGGAGAACGTCACAGTTGGCAAAGACAAGGTTTTGTTACGATGTGTTACCACCAGGGGGGAAGGTTCAAAATTAGCCAAAAATGCCTTACGTAACATGTGAACGGCCCCTCAGGAATATATATTTTTTGGAATATATTTTTAAAGTATTCTCTTTTAAATAGTCTTTTAAAATTCGAAATGTTTGCTTGGTTTTTTTTCATAAAATATAACTGTATGTTTATTATAACTATAGTTTGTATTCTTTTTTAAACAGGGTGATTCCATCTCGATGGTCAGTAGGAAATTAAGAGATAGGGAAGGTCGAAACAAAAAAATATTTGCCAGCTATAGAGCGGTAAAAATTTTTGGGCCTTGCTCCAATATATATATATATATTCTCTTTAGAAGCTAATATAATTACTTTTTTAACGATGGATATTAAAATTATTTTGAGCTTTTATTGACTGTGCCATAGGTTAACAAACTTCAGACTTCAAACGCAAAAATTTTGTATCCTTTATAGCTCACAAGTACGTGTAAATAGGCCTTCCTTTCATACGATATTTTTTAGTTATATTGACCTCGCCTATCAGCTCGTTTTGTGTGTTGATCATCGGAATATAATTACGCTGTACAGGGTTGGCTATAGTAGGTGGACCCATCAGACCACTCTATAACTTTGACAAGCAACGTTAGATCGACTAATAATAGTACGTGTTTGAAGCATCAGTCTTAGAAGATTTTTGCACCAATCAAACGCGCTGAAATTGTTCAGTTGTACATTTTTTGAAGGCGATTGTTCATGAAAATGGTATAAAGCACTTCTGGTTTCAACAAGACGGCGCACTAGCTCACACAGCTAGCACCACAATGAATTTTTTGAAGCAATTGTTCCCCGGTCGGTTGATATAAAAAAAAGGTGATTTTTATTTGCCCCCGCGTTCGCCGGATTTTACACCGCTGGAATTTTGCCTCTGGATTTACTTGAAGTCAAGAATTTATATCAGGGGTGCTCAAAGGTTTCTTATGGAAGTACAAACGCCAACACATATCAAAAAGCCAAGGAGTCTAGATGAACTTAAGGCCAACATCCGCCAGCAAATAGAAGCCATATAGACCGAAATTTGCACGATATCATCTTCAAAAAGTGATATAATCAAATTTCCTTAAATGAAATTAAATGATTTTTCACTTGTACAGCAAAATAGGTGTTTTGTCAAGTTTTTTTTTAAAATAAATGGGTCCACCCAGTATGGCCTACCCTGTATATGTATGATAAAAATAATAATAATTTCCGTATTTCGAGCAGTTTTACTTTAATACAAAGTTTTCTATTTAAATTCAACGGAAATATTAAAAAATAACAAAAAAAAAAGTATAATAGTTTAAAAAGTGTCAAGCACCAAAAAATTATTACTTAAAAAAAAAAAAGCAAGCAATGAAAGAAAGTCGCAAGCTGGTATTGCATATTAAAAATTGCATTTTACTCTCAATTGTCGTTGCGGGTGGGAAGTTTGAGTTGGTATTTGGTAACTTAAAACTATTCAAAATCCACTATCAACTAATTCTCTAAAATTAAAATTCTAAAAAAAGGAACAAAAGCGTGTTAGCTTTTTTCTTTTTCATTGAAAATTTTTGATAAATTAATTACATCATTTTAACTAAATTTTCACATTGTTACTATGTAAAAAGTAAACATTTTTCTTGCTGATTGCATACATTTTTTCCAACAATTTCTTGTGGTTGTGTATTTTTCATGTAAATAAAAGTCATGTTGAGTAGAGTTAAGTAGAGATTTATGTATGGTTAACAAAAAGAACAACAACAACAATAGCAATTGTAACTAAAATTAAAGTGTATAAAATTAAATGCAATTAAAATTTTATAAAGTTTGTGCAATTATTCAAAAATAAAAATCAACAAAAACTTTGTAAAATTTAATATTTTTTCAACAAATTTTTCAATGTGCTTTGCTGTTAAATTTTAAAAATTTAGAAGTAGGGACTTATATTGAGCATACAGAAAGAAAGAATGGCAGGTCTGCATTAAACTAGAGTAAGATATGACGTCAGCGATAGATCCCTGAGTTTCATGAGTAGATTGCCTACCTTGTCTTGTTGGAGGGTTGCTGTTGCTGAGTAAGATTAATGACTTTCGTATTCATTTTCCAGAAGAAATTAGAAATCAAATTATGATCACTGATGACACTACCCCTGTCGATATGATCCATTAGGTAAGGGGTTTAGCAAAACGAATACTCTCTCTCTCTCTCTCTCTGCTATTAAATGTGGCAGGGAATTAACGTTCTAACACAATTGGGACGATGCACTATGGGATATTTGGCAACAAAAACAGGCCAAAATTATTTTTTACACAAAATCGAATTGTTAGCGTTCCGGTATGTTTCCTTTGTAAAATGGGTGAAATCGGCTCAAAACCACGCCTACCTACCATACATGTGAAATTTTCAAAGCGTAATAAATTAAATGAAACTAAACACACTTATTTATATTGTCATTTAAAACATTTAGTATAAAAATAAACCAAATCGCTCGGCAACCGTTCGGCCCACCCACAATATAAGTGAAATTTCCAAAACGTGATATCAGGCAAAATACTAAAGTACATAAATTGCAATGAAACTCGACTCACTGATTTAGATTGGCGTAAAGAACATTCGGTAAAAAAAACTACTGAATCCAGCAGCAACCATGCTCACCTTATATAACTATAAGTAAAATTAAAAAAAAAAAAAAATTAAAAAAAAAATGATTTCGGGGCCATCCTGTTATCGCCATCCTATTGAAACCAATAGTTCTCCATACCATGGATAGGGACATTAGGTAGAAACCAAGCTTCCAACATTTCACATAGCGCGTCCCATTGGCCGTAAAGTTGGCACCGTTCTCATCTTTGAAGAACTACGGTCCGACAATCCCTTCGGCGTCTAAGCCGGATGCAATGGAGTGTCGAAGATCTCCTACGGATTTTTAATATGTACATGCCCGTTAAGCCAAAAATTATCACTTATCACGGAAGATCACTGACGAGGGTCGGCTTCGAGATCATTTTGAGTCCAATTTACAAACGCACGTCGTCTCTGATGGTCACCCGGCTCCAGTTTATGAACCAATTGAATCTCATATGGCCGTATATCAAGGTGTTTCCGCAAAATTTTCCACTTAGTGAACGAGCAAAAATTCATTTCTTGCGCGCGGCGCCAAATCGACAGATTCTGGCATTCAGTCACATTGACGTCCATTGCAGCCCCAGTCAGTTTCGGGTGTATGCACAGAGTGAGCTTCTACCAGATGAATATTATCCAAAAGAAGACATGAATCGATCCATAGTTCTGCGTATAAGCTGCTCAGATAGACAATAATGCGAACTGTATATTGAGCGCAGTGGTCTGTGAGTTTCGCGGCCAGATCACGATTTTCAGAAATAACGTTGCACTATTCTTTGCATGGTAACTCGCAGACGCAGGGTAACATCAGCAGTCGTCGCCCTAATTGTGTTACAACATAAAAACAGAACCGATTAACGACTTTTCAATGCAAACATTTGGTTCATATGGTTCAGCACTAGAAAAATCAAAAAATTGTTCCTGCAACAAGTGGGTTAAAACCAAAGCTACTATACAAAAAAAAAAAAAAAAAAAAAAAACAAGAAGAACAAAATTTAACCATTTCCAAAATGTCAACACTCAATCAATGTTATAACAGACAAATGCTCTTGCATGATAATCATTTCATTTTATTTTTCGATTTACTGATAAAAAGGAAGCTGAGAGTGAAAGACCAGCAGCAGCAACAATTAATTGCAATTTTACTCTTTCCTTGCCCTCCCCTCCTCCCCCTCTAAAAAAAAAGCAACTTTCAAACATATATTTTTTGATGATAATCGAAAAAAAGTAATAATAATAAAGTAGAATACTTTTTTGTAGCTGTTGTTGTTGTCGTTTTAGTTTTTTGTTGTTCCAGTTTAAACAATTGTAAAGCGGCGTCGAAAAATGGCGATGCATTGTTGTTGTTAATGTTGAAAAATTGTCAATTGTATTGCAATCCATTTTACTGCTGCGATTGCTACTTTTACAACATACATACATACATACATACATACATACACACATACATATATACATGCTAACATTGCTAGTTGTTGCTAATGTTGTTAGTGTTGCTGTTACTGCTGCCATTGTGACAAATTGAAATTGTCAACAATTTTCAAAATGTTTGCGCTTTTTCTATTTATCGTTAGTATTTTTTTTTCTATTGAATTGAATTGTTTTGTTCATTTCTTCTTCACTACTCTGGATGCAATTTGAATTGAACAATGTCTGCTTTGACAGCAGCGCAGCAACTTGAAAAAGGAAATCGGTAGTGCATAGTTGTAGTTGTTTTTATTGTATGTTATTGTTGCAGTTCATTGTATGTTGTTACTATTGTTATCCTTTAAATATTGTTGTAGTTGGGATGTCAAATGGAAATTGTCATCAATTTATTTTGTCCGTTAAACAAACAAAAAATTCCATACATCTATCTTCCTTCTTTTTTTTTATGGTAATATACTTTAAATCCTTCTTTTTTTTAGTTTAAGCTGTAATATATTAAAGGGGTAAACAAAGGATTAAATGCATACGATTGACATTTAAAATTAGAAAGCAACATTTTGAAAACAGAGAGAAGCATTTTGAAACAAGAGAGAAACATTTTAAAAATATAAAATGTCATTTTGAAATCAGAAATGGTCAATTTTATATCAGAAATTGTTATTTTGAAATCAGAAAATGTTATTTTGATATAAGAAAATGTTATTTTTATATTATAAAGTGTTATTTTGATATCAGAAAATGTGATTCTGATATTAGAAAATGTAATTTTGACATTAGAAAATTTGATTTAAAGTGTTATTTTGATATCAGAAAATGCCATTTTGAATTATAAAATGTTAATTTGATATCTGAAATTGTAATTTTGAAATCAGAAATGGTTAATTTGATATTAGAAAATGTTATTTAGATTAAAAAAATGTCATTTTAAAATCAGAAAATGCTATTTTGATGTTAGAAAATTACATTTTGAAATCAGAAAATGTGATTTTGAAATCAGAAAATATCATTTTGACATCGGAAAATGATATTTTGAAACTAAAAAATATTATTCTGAAGTCAGAAAATGTCATTTTGTTATGAGATAATGCCATTTTGAAATCAAAAAATGTCATTTTAATATAAGAAACTGTCATTTTGATATCAGAAAATGTCATGTTAAAATCAGAAAATATCATTTTGATATCAGAAAATGTTATTTTGATATCAGAAAATGTCATTTTAAAATCAAAAAATGTCATTTGGATATCAGAAAATACCATTTTGATATCAGAAAATGCTATTTTGATATCAGAAAATGTCAATTTGAAATTAGAAAATGTAATTTTGATATCAAAAAATGTCATTTTCATACCAGAAAACGTCAACTTAAAATCAGACCATGATATTATAAAACCATTTTAATATTAAAAACCATCATTTTGAAGTTAGAAAATATTATTTTGAAGTCAAAGAGTGTCATTTTAAAATAAATCAACATTGAAAATTGGAAATCAAAATTAATGACAAAATAGCTTAACACTCGTTCAAATCATCTAAAAATTATACCAATTTGGAAATTTTCCAGGGCACTGAGTTGTAACAAAGCTCAGTCAATTACGACTCGACTGAAAATTAGAAAGCGGGAAGTGTATTCTTCAAAATTGATATCAAAATTTATAAATATTAGAGATTTTTCGAGAACGCTAACTTCGAAGCTAAAAATCAAATTTAAAAATTTGAACTTACTTGAACAACAATACTCGCGGTCTCTCAGAGGTGGAAAAAATACGGGGTTACTGATCACAGAAATTTACAAAATCCAATTTAAAGAGATTATTGCAAACAACAACGTTTTTGTCTCTCAACAGCTACTTATTTTCTTTTTGCCTGTCTTAAGAAACCTATAGCGTTCCTAACAAAAAGTTGAAAAGGCCGAGTTATACACCTGGACGAATTCTCGGATTTCCTGGGGAAGGAAACATTTCGCCGGAATATGTGTTCTAGCTCTCAAACGATTGGAGATTTTGTTCAACGTCACGACCTCTAGTTTAATTTTGCTACCCAGCCAAACTTTATCAGTTAGAGCAATTACTTGCTCGAAAATTTGCGCCGATCTTTGGTCAGCACTTGACCATGATATCAGCAGGCGTTGCCATGAGAGGACTACTTGATAAATTTTAATGAATGACATTTCGACTAATTTTCAATTATTTAGCAAAATAGTTCAATCAATTATACTTCAATTAATGAAAGCTTTAATGAGATTCTTTTTTTAGGATATCACTGAACAAGCGGGCTGAGCCAACTGAGAGGGGCCAGATTTGGCTTTCGCGAGTATTTTTGGTTTTGGAAGACAGAACAACTCTTATTTCTTTTCCCTTTCGATGAAGTGTGTAACTTTTTCGTTATTCTATGTAATTGAACAATGCCAAAAAGTACTTTTTCCAATTGATTGAGATTTAGAGTATGTGAGCAACACTCGAACGACGATATAAAACCAAAGAAAAAAAACAACAAAACAGCTGCTGCGTAGACGCAAAAACCCCAACAACAACGACAACAAAAGCTACAACAATAAAATATGCTACTAAATGTCGAAAGCAATGCAAGTGCATTGAAAGTTTTTCAACATTTAGTATAAAAACTTGAACGTAGATGATAAATCAATCAAGTGATAGAGAAAAACTTATAGAAAAAATTACTGAATACAGATTTTTTCTGAATAAAAACAATCAATAACATTACAATTTCTATTAATATTTATTATTAAATAAATAAAGGTAAATTAATAATAAAAAATAAATTAAACAAAAAATAAAAATAAAACGATTTTTAAACAACATGGGTATGGATTTTCTGGACGAATGGTTTTTATCACAAGGTAAAGGAAATAATAAATTTTCGCTAAGGTAACCCAAAAATAAAAACTAGCTGCAAAATTAGAATTAAAAAAATCCCGAAACTAAAAAGTTTAACCTACACTGCTAACTAATTGCAAGTGAAAAAAATTAAAAGTTAAAAAAAAACTCCTCGGCAACCTTTATTTTTTTCAAGATTTTTCCTTTGAGTTGGCAGCAGCATAACAAAAGATAATTATAGTTTGTAGTTGATAGTTGTAGAAAGATAAAGCCAAGAGTTCTTGCTTTGTATGTATGGTTAGCAAGTAACGCTAATTAAGTTGACTTTAAGCTTGCTTGACCTCTTCTACTTTGTGTTAATTCACGCCTCCCTTCTCTCGTTTTCCAAAATAAAAAAAAATCATCTACTTATTTTTATAATTGCAAATTAAGAAGAAAAAAAGAAACGAAAAAAAATTGCACTTGCGTAATTTTAAATTACTTTTTGACATTGTTTTTGCTGCTATTTTCTTTTTGCTATGACTTCTTTCTTCTCTTAACTTTTGCTCTAGCTAAAAATTTGCTGTTGGTTTTCATTTGTTTATTCTTTTGTTTTTAGCATATGCTACAGGCAGTGACAATTCTATGATATTGGGAAAAGAGGGGTAGGAGGGTTTTAAAAGTTGTGTATAATTTAAAATAATAAAAAAAGTCAGCAATTCTTTTTTTTTTTTGTTGAGATTTGTAAATCTTTTTTGAATATTGTTCAAAGTTAACTCATTGATTCGACTAGCTTTCATGGAGGAACCTAACTAGGCATGTTTTCAAACGTTTTCGAACTGAATAACTTCTATATATGGAAGAAGAAAATGAAAGAAATTACCGGGAATAATTTCATCAAAAATGAGAATTCAGAACGGTAAACTGGACTGAAGAGTTGTTCCGAAACCCGTCCAAAAATAAGATAAAAAACCTGACACTAAATCTAACCGAAGAGGGGGAAAAATAGACCAAAAGACCAGGGCAATATTCAGACCCAAAACTTGACCAAAATCGAAGCAATAAATCACACTGACCAAACACCAGATCAAAAACTCAAAATGAGTTTAAAACGAACCCAACTAAAAATCAAACTTAATAACGAAATAACAATTTGACAAAAACTAAACTAAAAATCAGACCAACAATATAAGTCAAACCCCTAATCGAAAATCAAACCAAAACTAGATAAAAACTGAGGCTATAACACAAATCAGACCAACAAGCTAACGAAAAACCAGAACCACAAACCGATTAAGCCAAACCGATTAAGCAAAAAAAAAAAAACCCCGACCAAAAAACTGATGAAAAAAAAAAAATTAAAAACCAGACTAAAATCAGACCAAACCCAATCGAAATCAAAATAGACACCGGACCAAAAACAAGATCATAAATCAAACCAATAGTTACAGATCATTGATTTTAATTAAACCAAACGACAGACCAAAAATCCGACGGAAAACTAAACCAAAAACCCGAGCAAAAATTAAACCAAAGACCAAACTAAAACTCAACGAAAATCAGACTGAAACAACTATCAAAAGTCAGATAAAATATCAGACTAAAAACTGAACCAAAAGCAGATTCAAAATAGGACTAGAACTCAAACAAAAAATGTAACTAAAAATCAGACAAAACCAAATCCAAACTCTGACACAAAATTAGATAAAAAATCTAATTAAAAACCAGATCAAAAATTAGTCTAAAAAACAAGCCAGAAAAACTAGATTAAGTCACGTAAAATATCCGACTAAAGAACCGTTCAAAAATGAGGCTTGAACTCAAACCAAAAATCAGACCACAGGAACAGCCCAAAGATCAAACCAAAAAACAGATCAAAAATCAGACCAAGCATCCAACTAAAAATCAGACTAATAATAAGACTAAAAATTAAAGCAGAAACCTAATCAAAATTTGACCAAAAACTCAGTCCAAAAATTGCACTAGAACTCAGATAAAAAATCAAACCAAAGCAAGATCAAAAAGTAGATCAAACATCCAACTAAAAATTAAACCAAAATCAAACTAAAAATTAAAGCAAAACCCAAACCAAAATTAGACTAAAAAACAAGACCAAAAATCAGACTAGAAACCAAATCAAAAATCAGATCAAGCATCCAACTAAAAATTAGACCAAAATCAAAATAAAACCAAAAACTAAAGCAAGAACCAAACCAAAATTAGACCAAAAACTCAGGTCTAAAATCACACTAGAACTAAAATTAAAAATCAAACCGAAGCCAGATCAAAAATCAAACCAAACGGCCACCTAAAAATTAGACCAAAATCAGATTAAAAATTAAAGCAAAAACCAAACCAAAATTAGACTAAAAAACAAGACCAAAAATCAGATTAGAAACCAAATCAAAAATCAGACCAAGCATCCAACTAAAACTTAGACCAAAATCACAGTAATAATAAAACCAAAAATCAAAGGAAAGACAAAACAAACCATGCCAAAATATGGTAAAACTCAAATCAAACGAAAACCAGATAAAAATCGGACCAAGTAACCAACTAAAAATTAGACCAAAATCAGACTAATATTAAAACCAGAAACTAAAGTAAGAACCAAACCGAAATTACACCAAAAACCGCGACAAAAATCAGACTAGAACTCAAATCGAAAATTAAACCAAAAACTAGATAAACAATAGACCAAAAGTTAGACCAAAATCAGAGTAACAATAAAACCAAAAATTGAAGCAAAAAACAAACTAAAAGTAGGCCAAAAAGACAGGCAAAAAATCAGAAAAATATCAGATCAAACAGCCAACCAATAGTAAAACCTGAAAATATACCACAAATCAGACTAACAATCAAACCAAAAACCAGACTAAAACAAAACCGAAATCAGATTAAAATCCAGATAAAAAAAAAAACCAGACTTATAAATAAGTTAATTTAAAAAAATTTTCGAAATTTGTGATGTAAAAAAATTTTTAAGAATTATTTTATCAACTTTACACTAGTAATCGTATTACCTGCAGGCCGTCCACTCCCCTCTTCTTGTATACGCTACTGAGTCTACAAAAGTGAATTTGGAAAAGATTTAATTCGACATTTTTACTAATTACATACTACAAACAAACAAGCAACAATACCAACAACAAGTTTGACATTTGCGCCAAATTTCTTTACTTTACGAATTTTTATTTTGCTGATTGTGTTGTTGAGTTGAGAACAAACTCTACTACTACGATACTTAACAAGCGTATAATTGTAAAAAGAAAAAATAGAAACTCTTAACGTTATTTTCAATTTGAAGGAAGTAAGAAAAAAAAACGGAAGAAAATTGTTAATTTGTAAAATGGATGCATTTTATGGGATAATTAGAAAAAAGGTGCATTTCAAAATTGAATCTATACAGTGTCGTTAAAACATTAAGATATAGTGTAAGTGTGGGGCAGACAAACAGGCAAAGAAATAGACGGAAAGGCTGTATACGAGTACGTTTTCATACTTGTTAAGTAATTATTTGTATATCAAATAGAAAACTGAATAGAAAATTGGCATAAAGTTACTAAATAATAAAAAGAAAAGAAGACCTTTAATATTAAAATTAAGAGATAAACTTAAGTTTAAAGAGTTTAGTTCTAGTTTAACCTAAACAAAAATCTAAAATTATAGATTTTTAAGAATTTTTAGGCATAAATCTTACCAGGCAAATATAAAAATCTTCAGTTTCAGTATATGAAAGCACAGACAGAATTACTAAAATTTCAAATATTTCAAATATTCGAATTTGTTTCCTTCAACAGCTCGCTCACTTTTACAGACTTTACTGTATCTCAAGTGCATGAGAAGAAAATATCAATGCAATCTAAAGCAACCACCACCCAACAGTTTTTTTTTTCTCTCTTCTTTTTTTTTTAGAAAATAAACAAATTTACACGTAATTTTTGATTTTTGTGTTTTTCACAAAATCAAAAAACAAAACCAAATAAAAAAAAAACACCTTTATTTTCGAATGTTTACAAACAGAAAGAGAATGTATAGCTGTGTATGAAATTAGCACATAGAATGAAGAAAACTTGTGAGCACACTTTAAATAGCTAAAGAGAGCTGTTGAAAATGTAAAGCAGAAAATTATTATACAAAGAAAATGGAAATGAAAATGAGAGCGAAATATTTCATTTGTGGAAATTTTAATGAAATTTAATGAAAATAAAATTGCAAAATTTAATTTAGCAAAATTTTTTCATTGTCATAGCTTTGAAGAATTTATTAAATTTTACATTTATTTATTTGGAGACGGGGTAGGGGAGGGGAGACTGTAGAAATATGCTGCAAATTAAATCATTTGTTCTAAATTATTTTAATATTTTTCTTCTTCTTTTTGATTTGTGCTCAGTAAAAGAGAAAATTTCATCTGATCTTCAGCGCTAAATATAAACATAGGGTAGAGGGAGCATATTCCGATTAGGTGTCTAATAAAGTTGCTTAAATATTTTAGTCTACATTAGTAGAGGAGTGTCGTCAAAGTTGGAGCATATTTTGACTTTTGCTCATAGCTTCCGTAGAATTTGTATTAATGTTGCATATCGTTGGAAAAATCTCAAAAATTCCAAACGAAAATTGTAGTCAGGGTCGGAAAACTGTAGAAAATCAATAAGAAATGGAGGAATATGATTGAAAATAACATGAAAATTAAAGAAAACGGAAGAATTACACTTGAAAACAGGGAAAAGAGACGTGAAATCAAAATAAAAACCTCTCTGTGTGAATTTTAAAGAAAATTTGATTTTTTTTATACACGACATGATGGTGAAAAAAAATTATTTCCGAAGACAAAACGCATCATTACTACAAAGTTATAGGTGCTGATTACAAGCACTGATCCGACCCTGACAACACACGTTGTCTAGCGTCGCATCATTTACAGCATATTCGCGTGATGCAAACACCATAAAATGCTACATATTTCCACTTCTTAAACCTTATCGAACAATTTAAGCTAACTAACTTTAATGTTTTCATGTTATTTTTAAATTAGTGCACTTTTTCTGGCACTGTAAATTTTTTTTTTACTCATTTTCAACACGCGGTCAAGTAACACTTATATATATACACTTCACGCTCTGAACTGGAAGTGACATGAAAAGTTTGCTTTCGTTATGACAAACAATACTGTATATTAACTTAAAGGACGCCAGTGAGATATAACGGAAAAAACGTTACTGACCCGACCCTCACAGCAGCCCGGCCCAGATAGTACCCCGACCCTGACCGCACACCGGCCCTGACAGCAGCCCGGCCCTAACCGCACCCCGGCCCTGACCGCACCGACCATGACGACGCTAAATACACTACCGTTTTCTAATACCTTTTTATTTTGTTGTATTTTCTCTCTCACATTTTTTCTTCCCCCGGTTTTCCTTCTTTTTTTTTTTTGTTCTATACTCGCTTTTTTCTGCGTTTTTCAATGGTTTCTCGGCAGTTTTTGAAATTTTGTTTCCTCCGATTTAAAATTTTTCTTCCATTTCCAATTTTTTCTCTCACATTCTTAAATTTGTCTCCGTTTTTTATTTACTTTTTTAGATCGTTCTGTCTTCTTTGTTTTTCAGCTGTTTCTATGCCGTGTTTGAAATTTTCTTACACCTCGTTTCTTTTTTTTTTTTTTGTTTTTCCTCACCCGATTTAAGTTATTAGTTTTTCTTTCAATTCCAAATTTTTCTCCCACATTTACAAAATTTCCCGCGGATTTTTTAGTTTCTCTTCTTCGTTTTTCAGTTATTTCAATTAAGTCTTTGAAATTTTTTGCCCCTGATTTGAAATTTTTTCTCCATTTTTAATTGTTCTCACACTTCGTAATTTTTCTCCGTTTTTGATTTTTTGTTTTGTTTTCTTCAATTTATATTATTTATATTATTTTCTTTCTCTTAATTTAAAATTTTTTTAAATTATTAAATAAATTCTTTTCCCAAGTATAGGAAGTTGGAAGTATATCTAGTTAAAGTATCATAATCGTATTCTGAAAGCTAATCACATATTCATCCTGAATTCATCGATTACTAAAATCAGAATAATAATAAGTATAGAAGGTCAAAAGTGACGGAAATTGAGTTCCCTCGGTCAAAGCCATTAACTGTAGCAGCTTAAAAAGTAATACTAAATATGTTCAAACATAAAGCGGAACCATATTTTCGGTAGGTACCTTATAAATTCACGTACATAGTTTTTGCCAAAAACACACAAAAAAAAAAACAAACACTTAAAGATTTGTGTACACAAAAAAAAATTTATTTGAGGCAATTCAAAAATTTCGAAAATTATAAAAATTCAGTTTTTTGGTAGACTTTGTCCGTTCTGGTGTGTGTGCGTGGTGAAGGAAAAGTGCGATCAAAATTTAGAGTTAAAGAGTAAAAATGAAAATTAAAAAAAAAAAAAGAAATAAATGAACTAAAAATTTAAAAAATTAAAAAAAAAATAATTGAACAAAAGAAAAAAAACAAATAAACGTGAATTAAAAAAAAAGAAAGAAGTGATTTCAGGAATTTTATTTTGTAGAATTATTAATTTTTCTATCGAAAAACTGTGAAATCTAAAGAAAAGTGTTTTTTATACTTTTAAAAATATATAAGACTGGATTTTTTTATTAGTTTCATCGTTTGAAGAACAACACCTGTTAATGACATTTATTGATTATCAAAAATAATATGAAATTTTGAAAATTTAAGACGAATTTGTTTAGTCTAGGGTAGATTTTTTTTATGAAAATTCTCCATCACTATCTCGATTTTTCACTGTTTCATAAATTGAACTGATTTCAATGCGCCATCTGGTGGTGGAATAATTACAAATAATATTGTTAAGAAATTGTACTCTACTACCCTTCAAAAAAAAAATTCATTAATTCATTAAAAAAATTCTTTTTTTATAAATTTGTCTACTTTTTTTTCGGAATTTTTGAAGCTGGACCAAGACAAAAATTTCAAATCAACAAAAAAATCTCTTATTTTACTAACCTAGAGAAAATATGTGCAAGCTCTTTTTTCAGCATGCTGAGTCAAAATTTTTTTCAAAAAACTGTGCTAACAAAAACAATACGAAATTTTTGAAAATCATAACAAAAAAAAAATTTTAAGATATTTTTCAAAACTTATTTTTCTGCGCAAAATATTTTACTAATTTATTTTCAATTGAATTTCCCCGATATAAATGGGGATTACAGTCCTGTTTAATTTCTTTCAGATTACCTCATGTTTAACTCATCATTAATTCCCAAATCCCCCATTGAACCACATGGTAGAGCCTCAGAAAATGCACGGCACGATTTTTTACTGAATATCTCAGAACCCTAGCATTAGATAGAAAAACTATAAACAGAGTTGTTAATTTTATGACAACACATTTCAGTTGATTTTCATTAAACTTTTTTCCAGAACTTATTAATAAGAGACTCTAATCTGATTTTTTTTTTTTTGTTGGATTTCGATCCATAGTTTCCGATTTCTATTTAAGACAGCCTTTCTCCAGCACGCCTTTGGATGATATTTTTTACGGTTTCATTGAGGGTTCCAGTATTTCAGGCTTTGTTTAATGGAATTTCTCGATTTTGCATTTTCATATATGCATGTATATGTTAGTAATTGTTACTGAAGATGTTGAGCAATTTTCTAAATCATATGATCTAATAAAATCCATTGGTATTTCACTTAGTTTCATAATTTTTTTAATTTTACTACTAGCTTGGTTTGTTTTTGAGTGAACTGAACGGTACTGGGTGTGTTTTTTTCGATGCTATTCAATATTTATCTAATACATTTTAGAGAAAATATTTATTTCATATCACATTTTTCCTAAATATTTTTTTGAGTTTCAAAGTAACACAATTCCATATTTATGATCTAATACTTTTTCAAGAAATATATTAAAGTTGTTCGAGATATTTTTCTTCATTTAAGAAGACTACAATTCAATATCTTATGATATAATATAATTTCAAGAAAATATTTATTTCCTATCATATTTTCTCAATATACATATATAAATTTTTTCTATATTATACCGATCATTCAGTTTCTTTCCAAAAACTAAAAACAGTCAAAGCTATTAATTCTTCAACAGTTCATTTTAATGGCATTTTTTTTCTATTATATAGTATTATTTTAATATTGAAATTAGCCTTCAACACTCGTTCAAACATAAAAATCTAAAAAAAAACAAAAAACAAAACGAAAGAACCAAAAAATCATTGAAATAAAATGTTAAAATATATGATAATAATAAAATTTACAACCAAACAGTTGTTAAATTTCTTTCTAAACAAATTCTCATGAAAGAAACTTTTCTCAAAAAATATTTTGCGCTAAATTCCCAAAAACAAAATCAAAAAAAAAAAAAAAGGAATGAAATGGAAAAATAAAGCACACACGCTTTCTAACTGAAAATATATTTAATTTTAGTTATTCTTCTACACTTTATTGCGTATTTTTCCACACACTGATTTTTTACACATATACACTCATATAGATATTATAGTGTATATATACGAGTACTCGTATTTATAATAAATTTTCGCGTATTTGAGTTTTTATATTTCTATTTCTCTTTTGGTTTTTCTTTTTTCGTTTTGTGAATTTCTGAATTTCTTTTCATAAAAAAAAATAACAGAAAAATATATAAAATGTATTCTTTTTTTGAATATATTTTTGCTTTCGTATTTTCTTTTTTTTTTTTTTTTTTTGTGTGAATTTTATACCGAAAATAAAATAATATGGAGGCGTTGATTAAACATAAAACAAAATATAAAGAGTACATGAACGTAGGCTAGGCCAGACCAGGCCAGGCGACTGACTGCTGATTTTTGCTGACGTTAGGAAAATTTTGGGTGTCTTTTTATTTTTCGTTATAGATTTCGTTTTTAGAGTTTTTTCTGTTTGTATTGTTTAAAAATGTTGAAGTTTCTGTATTGTTGTTTAGTTTTTATATAGTTTCAATATTAAATAAAAATTATAGAAAATGTTAAATTGATAATTTTTTGAAAATTAAAAAAAAAAATAAATTCGAAAAGCATTTCAGTGTCATTGCACAAATTTTTATTTCGCTTGTATTTTCACTCTCTGAGAGTGTCATATTATATGTTCAGTTTCCAATTTAGTTGATTGATCTGAACAAAAAAATGGCAGGAAGATTCCCTGCTACCTGTGCTGCACCAGTATGGTGGAGTAAGGCAAAACAAAATACAACGCAAGCCAAGCTCAATAAACTTCAAAGACTAGCTAGCTAGACTGTATTACAGGAGCAATGCGAGCAGCGCCTCCGAGGTACTGCAGACATTGGCTGCATTCACGACACTCATCAATTCCTAAACAGTTGTAAAATTCTATTGTGAATGGCACCATTTTTTGTAAGCAAGCGCCATTTTTGGTAGCGAAATATTTCATCGGTTGATTTTTGTACAGCGGCTTATGTTTATTTATTTTTTCTACTGTATATATATTCATTTGTTTATTATGGTTGTCAAATTTCACAAAACATATTCATATTAACGCCTTCGTCAAAGATCCTTTGCAAAAACATTAAATTATTTATATATATTATTTAAATTTTTGGTATTGTTAAAGAGAAAAAATAGCAAAAAACTATTCACAATAGAATAGTTAACGCTAAAAGTAGCAGCATGTTCACGACACGAAAATTGATGAACTGCAACTGTTTAGCAAATCGTGAATGCGCCCATTGCTAAACCTTCCACTGCTGCACTTATTCGTCAAGAAAGAAGCTCTACAGTTTACGTGTAAGCTCATGTCTGAATCAGAAGGAGCGATGTGTAAAACTCCTCATCCGGAGCTAATTCAAGAAATTAACAAGATTTGAAAATTTTAGTATCTTTACTACCGACAAATATCTTCCGTGTTACAACTTCTGCCATAACTTCAAGGTCGCATTCCCAAATAAAAAATAACTGGGAACAGACGAGGCTAAAGTTTTCATGTATAGTATACAGATGGTTCCAAAACAAGCGGTGAAGTTGGAACAGAAGAGTATGGGCTTAAACTTATGCAGGTATAGGCACAGGTAACTCCGTTTTTCAAGCCGGTGTGCATGCCATTGATCTCTGCCTAAGGGAGTATGAAAACAGATCTGTGATTAACAAGAACATTTACATACACTATAACAGCAGAGCGGCTCTTCTTGCACTTTCTGCCAACGAAAACACATCCAAATTAGTTTGGTACTGCCTATAGCGCTTAAACAACCTAGCATCTCACAACAGAGTACAACTTGCTAGGGTGCTAAGGCATAAAGGACATGTTGGCAACAAAATGGCAGCTGAACTTGCTAGAAAAGACTCATCTAGTGTATTTATTGGACCACAACCATTCTGCGGCTCGCCATAGAGTTCAGTTAAATTCAGTTTAAAAAATTGGCCCCCGGTAACATCTAAAGCTAAATCATTCATGCCAAAGGTCAGTTTTAATAGAACTAAGAAATTGCATAATCTAGGTAGAAAACAAATCCGAATTACCACAGGGTTCTACACAGAGCGTTGTAGGGTCAACAAAAATCTTATTAACCTTGGGTTTAGTACAGGGCGATATGTATCGGATATGTGACGAAGAGGAAGAAGCAGCAGAACCTTATCTTATGCCACTGTGAAGGTCTAATGATAACCGCAAGATATAGCGGATAGTTCCCCTAAAGAGATCATAAGTTTCCTCAAGGGAAATGAACTTATAGGAGAATTATAAAATATATTAGCTCCCTGGGGGATATCACAATAGGCCCAAGTTGGCCGTAGTGATCTGGGATCATCTTGCCCACCTTCTCAACAATCTAATCGAATCTAACGTTTGGCCGCGTTCATCAGAAGTTTTCCATATTATTTTTAAAACGTTTTTGTAGAGGTTGTAGACTATTTGGAATACATTTTCTATAGATTTTCATACTCATCCTCATGTTTTTTTCCATTTTTCCATTCAATTTAATATAAAATCTTGTATTAAACTAAACCTTTCTTCCTTCTAATCTCAAAATGTCTGCAGATATTATTGTTTACTGTAAAACAATATTTAAAGAAAATGCATAATTGCTGCGAAATTTCATTTATTGTTAGTCACAATTTAAATTTATTAAAATTCGTATACACGATGATGATGATGACGTGAGTGTGTGTATTTGTCTCTTTCTCTCTCTATGTGTGTGCGTGTATGCATGCTGGGCAATGCAGCACTTAACCTGGCGGCGATATAGCAAAGCAGCAACAATGAAAAGCTACAACAACAATGCAGTCAATACCAGTGCTGCCGGCCGCAGCTGCAGCTGCCACAGTCATAGTCACAGCCGCCAATACCACTGCCTTAGTCAAGTTAGCCTATTTTTGTGAGCAGAATTCTCTACATATATATGTATATTTATAAAAACAACAAAAACAAACAACAAAAATGTATTCCTAGCCTATATATTTTTGCGCTTAATGAGCGAATATGTATATTTTTAAAATAAAACACAGGCATCCGAACACACACACACACGTACACATAAGCATAGAGGGTATACATATTTTTCTGAATTAAAAAATCTCTTAAACAGCTGTTGTTGTTCTACGACGGAATAATTTTTTTTGTTTTTTTTTTGTTTTGGTTTTTTGCTGAAAAACTAAAGAAAATCTCTGAAAGAAATTTATTTTAATTATAGAGTGTATAACTAAAAAAAAAAACAGAGAGAGAGAGAGAGAGAGAGAGAAAGACCCCATCAACGAAAGCAATGCATTTGTTGTTATAAGTAAAGAAAAAAAGAAATAGAGTAAAAACGAACATACATAAGAAAGAGAGCGCGTGGAGTGAGAGTGAGCGAACACAAGCGAGAAAGCGCGCTCCGTCGAAGAAAATTCCGTGGCAGCACTAAAAATAACAATTTATGAAATATTTTTTTTTTCGTTAATTTGAAAATGAAATTATAACGAAGAAGAACAGCGCCAGCCAACACCAAAACGTCTAAAGAGTGAATACAAACACAAGCAAAAAGTTTAAAAATATTTTAAAAATTAAAAAATAATTGCTACAAAAAAAAAAATTAAAAATTCTAACAACGAAATCTCTCAAAAAAAAACATGTTTTAAATTATTTCTAAATACCAGACAAGTGTTAAAAACAAACAAGTAACGAAACCAAGTTAAATTAGCAAAAAGTATTAACCAAAAAAAAAGTGTAAAAAAAGTTTCGAACAACAACAAACAATCTATTCAAAATGCCATTTGTTGCGCCAAAGAGCACTAGCTCAACGAACAGTACAGCAGGCGCCGCTGGTCGTACAACATTTCGCCCGCCATGGGTTAAAGAAGATGGGGGTGCAAGTGCACTAAAACCAACAACAGTGCCATGGGCAAAAAAGACGACAACAGCGGCGGCGGCGGCGGCGGCTGAAAAGGAGAATGGTGAAAAACCAAAAACCGCAACTGGGGTACTTAAGAAAACAACACCAGCAGCCGCATCGGCAGCAACAACGAAAAAAGCAACAGAGACCAGCAATGCAAAAAAGAATGCTGAGCCCTTGAAAAAATCAGTGGAACCTGTTAAAAAATCAACAGAACCTGCTAAGAAAATTATAGCACCCGTTAAGAAAGTTCCAGAACCTGTAAAGAAACCAGGAACAACTACCGCATCAGCAGCAGCAGCGAAAAAACCAACAGCTGCTGCAGCTGCAGCTGCAGCTAAAAAGAAAGTTCCCACACCACCACCATCTTCATCTGAAGAAGAAGAAACCGAAGAAGAAGAATCTGAAGAAGAGGAATCCGAAGAAGAATCTGGAGAAGAAGAAACTGAAGAAGAATCCGAAGAAGATGACTCCATTGAAGAAGCCATCAAAGCAGCACAACTTGAATTAAAACAAAAAGCTGAAGCCAAAAAGAAACAAGATGAAGAAAGTGAGTTAAAACGGCGTTTCTCAATTGAGAAACCAAAATTACGTCCGGTTACCATGGTTAAACGTGATAAATCAGTGAAAAAATTAAATGATAACGACGATGATGATGGTGGGGTCGTTGACGGTGAAACCGAAGAAGAACGCGAACGTAGGTTACGTTTCAAGATAGAAAAGCCAAAATTGCGTCATGTTAAACGTGAAGAGAAACCATTACCCAGTAAAAGTACTGAGGAAATATTAAAAATACGTCCGGTTTTGAAAAAAGTCTCAAAAATTGATGAGATTATGAAGGAACCCAAAGAGGAAACGAAACCTGAATTTAAAACGAAAACCCTAAGGAAAACTCCCTCGATTAAACGTGAGCCAAGCATGAATGGTGAGTTTTCAAAGTTCGAAATTCTCGCAAATGATGCGCATGTGATTTGGCGAAAATTTTTTAATATATCTATATATATATTCTTTCTATACTAAGTATAGATATTTATATACAAATTTGTATATAGCTAGATATTTATAGTGAATGAAGCTATTACTTTACTGCCTAACCAAGCAAACTACAGAGAATTTGGGTATGCTTCAAGAAGGAATGAGGATCTAGTTCTTAAGTTCTCTGTTCTATAGGGCGCGCCTCCTTTAACTGCTGTAAATATAAAAATGCTTCATTAATCCTAAAAAAAAAAACAAATAATTAACTAGTTATTTTATGGGGTAACTACTGGAACGACGAAACACCAACCCGACAAATGGGGTACAATAAACTGTAAGTAGAGTAATATATGATAATCAGAGCTGGGTAAATTCAATTCCATTACCATTACATTTCTAATGTCAAGAAAATGTAAATGTTAATTCCTAATTATAATTCCTTGTAATGGAATCAAGTTTCCATTTCTTGGGCATTAACAATTCAATTTTTCAGTAATGAAGATAAAAAAAATGTTCAATTCCATTACTGGATTGTAATTTGTTATTTAAAATATGCAATTCGTCAATGGAGTTAAAATAAGTACTTGAAAACTGAAGAATTTCTCTTGCTTTGTGTAATCAATTACATTTTTGGAATGGAATTCCAAAATTGCAATTAATTTCTTTTGATTTTAATTCCAACTAGTGAAAATCTTTTGTTAATTATATCTACGATGGTTTACGAGGACTGATGACAAGCAGACAGTCGAAAAAATCTCCATATAAACCATGTCTTATTACACTGCAACATTGTGGGTTCTGAGTCTAGGGAAAATATTCGGTTATAAACTTATTCAAAATTATGATTAAAAAACGATTCAATGAACAATAAAATAGGCATAAAAATAAACATTTCTGATTTCTCATATAGCTGTTCACGAATCTACAAACATTTTTTTGGGTCAGGTTAAACTTTCGATGATTTTATGATTTTTTAGATTTTTAATCGTAAGGAGGGGACGTGGGCAAATTTTTTGTGTTTTATGCACGTTTTATTAATTTTTACCTTGTTGCCAACAAAAAACAAATTTTCAAAAAGAACAAATTTTTTTACAATTTTTTACAAAATTCATATGGGGGGAGGGGGGCGCATGCAAAAAAATGTTTTTTTTTGTATTTTCTACACGTTTTACGAGTTTTTAAAGCGGTCAAGAAACAAAAAACATTTTTTGTGTTTTCTGCACGTTTTATAAGTTTTTACAATGTTTTCAACAAAACAAAATTTTTCGAAAAAAAAAATTTTTTCGACCTAAATTTTTAAAAAAATTTGTTTTCTATTTTCTACGTTTTCTACACGTTTTATGAATTTTTACAACGTTTTCAGCAAAAACCAAATTTCAAAAAAAATTATTTTTTTAGGAATAACACAATATCATGTCTAGCTCTTTTATAAATCTAAGCTAATTTTAAATCTTTCTCTAATGGCATTTTTAAAATCTGAAAAGCCATAAATAAACCCAAAATCAGCGAGCCTTGAAACATTTCATGAGGAGTGAATCTACATTTTCAACAGGTTTTCTCCCTAAAAATGTTTACATGTGACTAGGTTTTTAACCCAGATATGCTCAATGACCTATATGCAGTACACTTCAAATAGAATCAAACATTTCTCAAATGTACTACATATAAAACTTTGCGCATATCTGGGTTAAGAAGAATATTTTACTCATCATTAGAGAGTTATTTGAAAGCCTTTAGAAAGTTTTATAGTTATTTTGTTATTGGAAATAAAATTCCTTTCTGAGAGTTATAACATTTCATCTTCGCCTACTTCAACAGCGTTGCATTTTGTGACCAAGGCTGCCATAGGAGTTCAAACAGCTTTAAAAGTTTAAAAATAATTCTAAAACAATAAATATAACATTCTAACAATAAATTCAATCTCTATTTAAATACTTATTTATTATTAGCTATTAAAATAATAGCAAATATTTCTTATGCTAGACATATAATTTAAAAAATATTTTCGCTTTCTCTCTTTTTTTGTTTTGTTTTTTTTTTTGTTTTTAAGTATTTTACTTATTTTTTAAACATAGCTAATGCTTATAAATCATTTGGCATTTTTCATACTACATAGTATGATTTTTCTTTAATTTCCCACACCCACTTGAGCTTTTATGAAGAAGGTTGTGATTTTACACTTGTGCGATATGCGATTATTGCTTTTTCATAATCTAAAAATATAATTAAAAAATAAAAGAAAAACCAAAATATATGCATAAATAGTTTATAAATAAATTAGTTAAAAAATATATAGCTATTTGTATATAGATATTTTTCTACTTGATTTTACTTACTAAGTACATGCAATTAGCAATTTATATCTTTAATTTGCATTTAGGCAAAAAGCAAATAATTTATGTATCCAAAAAAAAAAAAAAAAAAAAAAAAGATATTAATAAATTTGACGCAATTTCCTTTTGAAATTTCTCAGCACAAATTCAAATGACGTCTCCAAATTTCAGATTTTTCTTAGCTTTTGTATAAAAGAAAAAATTTATTAGTTTTATAATTTCATGAAAAGAAGATGAGTTTAATTTAATTGTATGGTAAGACTATTTCGTGAATTTAAGAGAGAGTCAACCAGAAGACATCACAACAATGTATACGCCACGGTCACAGTTATAAGTCTGTGTGACAGCATCGAACGTGTTACTAATCTCTTATGGCCTATGCTAGCCAGACATATGTTGACCACAAGTTTTGTGCCCTACAGATCACAAATTCTTTTACAAAATCTTCTTTTTGATTTTTTTACAAAGCTCTTCGTATCATTACTTAGTCGGCGCGCCGAGCAACTTCGGTTTTTTAAATAATAATTTTTTCCAGAGACTATTTTCATTGTGTGCGAAAAAACATCTGCCTCGCTAAACCAATAACTTACAAAATTTGCATTTAAACGCTGGGTAATTGGATAGGTCATGGATCCGAGATGTTTTGGAGAAGTAGGCGTGCCACCTCTCTGAGGAACTAACCCAAGGAGTACAGTTAATTTCTACTTTTCAGACGGGAGGATGCTCATCGTAGTCTTTAAAGTAGTTTGATTGACTTTTGGCAAAGGGGCATGGCACCCTATTATGCAAACAAAATTTAAAAAACAACGAACCAAAGCATGAAAAACCACCAAAGATACATATCGCTTAGGATCTTCAAAAAGTCGGCAGAGCCTTCAAGTACATTCTTTAGTTTAGCCTGACTGTTACTGCTGTCTCTTATTTACAAATTTATTTTTTCCAACAACTCTTTTTAATTAAAATGAGAACCTATTCAGAGTGATCTTCGAAAAGTTTTGCAGAGGTTTTTAAAACATCACTGCCCAATAGCGTTAATCTGGTTGTCGCGAACACCTGACAGCTAGAGAGATAAGGCTTCAGCAGTATCGACGTTCTCAAGTCAAGATCGGCAGATCGGAACGGTGATGACACACATGTGTTTTGCTCGGTTATGGCAACTGCCAGTAATCTCAAGTCCTTCCTATATGTAGTTCTGAATGTATTAAATGTATTCTCATTTAATCAAAATCAAACATTTCTGATGTGTACTACATATAAGACATTGGACAGATCTGGGTTAATACCAAGCCTAATTATCACTATTAACTTCTATGTGCAATATAATTTTCCCGTCATTTATTATCGGTTCAATTAAGTTTGCTATGCTTAAAATGGAAAATATCTTCGTTTTGAAAATTTCTACGATTTTTTCTAGAGCAATACTAGCCAGAACAAGCTTTAGTTAGTGTTTTAGAGATGTTTTTTTAAATTGATTTTAGCAAAAGTAGTAATGGCAAGAATTTCTTTTCAGAATGAATGAAGCCTTGATATTTTTCTATATTGCTCAGTATTTTATTGATTATTTAGAAAATAATTAAAAAAGAAATTGGTATTAAAATTAAACAATTTAAAACGCTGCATACGTAAAAATTTCATACAACATTGAAATGTTTAAAAAAAAATAAATAAATAAATATAGACATCAGAACTTTGGAATGCATTGAGAAATAAACAAATAAATTAAAACTGAAACGAATTGAACGGACGAAGAACAAACAAATTGTAGGTGGAAAGAAAGAAAATTGCAAAAAAAAAGCACAAAAATCAAATAGGAAATAATTGCAATAAAATTTTAAAATACAAAAACAGTTTCTACAAAAAATACATATTAAAAATATAAACAAATATGAAATAAATTTTTCATTAACAAGAGAAAAGGCCACTAGCTGAAAAAAAAAACTGTAGCAAATTTTGCATGGCATCATCATCATCAACACAGATAGCCCCAGGAACGGCACGTCGTATACAACCAAGCAACAAAACAAAAAAAAAAAAAAGGAAAAATAAAAATGAGCTCCTATTACTATGGGAATGTTTTTTACACACATGCAAAATAACAAAGTGTAAACAAGTAATTTCGGTACCAGCAAGAACCAAAAAATACCAGTTACATACAAAGAAAGAAGATATTATTAAAAAACATTGTATTAATATATTTATACACATCCATACAAACATGCATATACATGCATGCATTAAAAATATGTTATTTATTAAAATTTTACAGCGATATACAACCAAAAAAAATTTACGCCTTCCTTGCAAACAACAAAAGATCAAAAGTTTCCAACGTAAAAAAAAAGCGAATATATGTAAGGGCGGTCGTAAAAAAGTGTAACGCAGTGTAATGAAGAATTGTTACTGTGATGCTCACTGTGATTATGATGTGTTGTTGTTGCTGTTTCTGTTGCCATTGTTGCTGTGATGCTCATGATGATGCTGATGATGATTTGTTGTTGTTCTTGTTAGTGTTTTTACTGTTGTGATGAATGACGAATGACATGAGTGTGACTGGTGTGTGTCTGCCATTGTATCGAATCATATATGTGTGTGTGACTTTTCCATCATTTTTTTTATTTTTTTGTATAGGAATGTGTCAAATTTAAGCCAATTTGCATACTATCAAAAAAAATATATAAATTTTTTAAATGTGTATATGTAGAAGCAAAGGAGAGTAGTGGCACCAATAAAATGACAAGCGAAATTGAGCTATGTATGTGTGCGTTGCATTTTACTCACCGTACAATATAAACTGCGAATAAATATATAAAAATATCATCTCATGCATGAAATTATATTTGTGGCCAAAATATTTTATACCCTTTTTGTTGTTGTAGCGGACCGTTGCTGGCCAAAAATGCTTGTTTTTTGATTTTATAAATGCAATATAATAGATTATATTTAAATGAGTTTGTGTTACCTGCGGCGGACTATATAAGTAGTATATATTTTTAGAAAGAGATTTTCTAAAATAAATTCAGTATTATTGGTAAATTCCTTTAGTAAAGTGTAAACAACTCAGAAAGTAGAAATTCAACTTTAGAAATTTATTTATATTTATTTATTGTAAGTATTTAATTGCAGAAAGTTTACATTGAATTTCTGTTTAACTTTCAATTACTTTGTATTACCTTATAAATATTTTTTCAAGTAATTTTAATTTAAATATTTAATAGACAACTGAAATTTTTGTTAACCCTTCCATATCAAATGGGTCAAAAAATATATGCTATTAAATTGTGATTTATCTCCCATAATTTGATTTTATTGATATATTTCAGTTCTTAGTGTAAAATATTGGCTACAAGTGAATTTTCGTTAACAATTTTTATTACGGATTGATGATTTTTTGATATTAGTTTCTCTGGTTCTAAAAAGGAGCAAAATGCCATAACAAATTTCTGTCATTCAGTTCAGTTTTTTACTACTAAATTTTTCAAATTAGTTGCTGTTCAAGTTTGTTGATTATATATCGGCGTCTATGAGTTTTCTCCACGTGCTCGATGGTTTCTTAATTTAGTTTTAATACACTCGGTCACTTTTTCGGTTTGAAAGGGTTAAATACATATATGTCTATTAGCTGTGTCACTCTTGTTTTTGTCTTAATTTACGTAGTATTCTTCTAATTAATTCACTTTAAATTTTCTACCATTTTGTTTATTTGTTAAAGTGTACAAAGTACAAAGTGTGTAATGTGTAGAAAGAAAGATTGACATAATTCATCCATCACAGTAGGGTTAAATAATATGATTCAGAAAATTTTATTTTCTGGCTGATGTTTCTTCCGCATCAAAATCAAATCCAGACATTCAAACAGAAGATGTGTCATTAGGAATCAGAATAGAAGACAATTTTTACTTGCTGGCACAGATTTTACAGTGGTTTCTTTATGAGAGACCCAGTTTTTTTTTTTGCACATTTTCCTATGAGGCAATTTCCTATATTCACCCAAGTCGAAATTAACTACTTGAAAATCATTAAAGATATGTGGAGGGAACCAGAGGACTTAACCCTTTCAGCCATTTGTCCAATATATTGGACAAGAGCATGTGACGAAAATCGTAATCGATCTGAATACGATTCGGTACTGGATATGAAACTATACTGTATACGGCACAATATCGCTTAAGGCTCCGTACTAGATTTGACTCTGTACTGGATAGAGTCCTGTTCTCGATCCGACTATGCACTGAATACAAGCTAGTCTTAGAAGCGACTCTGTAATGAATATGACTCTGTACTGGGTACAGCTCTGTACTGGATATAATCCTGTTTGATATAACTCTAGACTGGATACGACTATATACCGGACGAACCTCTATACTGGATACAATTGTGTACTGTATACAAATCAGTGCTGGATACGACTCAGCATTGGATACAACTCTGTACTGAATGCAACTCAGTATATACGACTTGATATGTATCTGTACTGGATAAAACTGCACTCGATAAATCTCTGTACTGAATATAATTCCACTCATAATATAACTTTATACTGGTTAAAAACCAGTTCTGTATGCGACTCTATATTGCAGACAACCCTATTTTACACACAACTCTAAGTACAACCTTATTTATGATACGATTTTTCACTAAATACAATTCTATCTTGAGACGACTATGTACTAATTTAAGATCCGGTTTGGTATGCAACCCTCTAGCTGCATAGAATTTTGTTTTCGGTATGAAATTTTTCTGGATGCAACCAGGTTCTGGATATAACAATTTTGTTATGGCTGCAAAACTATTTTGGATACAACCCTAGACAGATAGGTGCAGCCCTATTTTGAACACATCCGTTTTTCTAACAGCTAAGTACTGGTTAAAACCCAGTTTAGTATACAACTCTGTACTAGATACGACTCTGTTTTAGGTACAAAACTGTACTGAATACAACTCTATTATAGCTGGCGACTATTCTGGAAGCAATCTTATAGTGAATACGACACTGTGTAAGACGTTTTGCGGGATGTGGCACTTTTCAAGATACAATCTTACATTATATATGACTCTATACTGACTATGACTCAATACTGACTCTGAATCGTTACAAACAATGACCTTATAGAAACTACGACTTTACATTGGCCTTGACTATATACTTAATACTAACCTAAACTGGATGCAACCCTGAATTAAATACACTACGCATATTGTAGAAATGACATTATGCTGGATATGGCACTGTTTTATATAGATACGACCTTACTCTGGCACAACCCTGCTTTAGCTACAAAATTGTACTAGACAGAACTTTGTATTAAATATTACTTTATACTGGACACTTTTCTCGATTCAATCTTTTACAGAGCTCTACTCTTATTAAACCCTGTTCTGTACACAACCCTGTTCTGCACACAATTCTGTTCTGCACACAACTCTATTCTGTACACAACTCTGTTCTGTACACAAACCTGTTCCGTACACAATCCTGTTCTGTACGCAACTCTCAACTGTATAGTACTGTGTACTAGATACGATTCTTTTTTAAATACTAACCTGTTTAGAAACTAGCTCTTTCTAGAAACTGCCATGTATTTAATGCGACTCCGTTCTGGAATACTTTCCCACACTGAAAATGGCACACTTTCGCTTAAATACCTTACTTTTGCATTCTTAAGTGTGACATAATGAAAGTTTGAAGTCAACAATAACTGATATATGATCGATATTATTGCTATTTTTGTAAAACCGGTAAGATCCTTTAACTTTTCCAATACCCTAATTCCACCGTTTAACATTTTTGTATGTAATAGTTCTGATAAAATTGCCTAAAAAAAAATACCACCATCTATTAAAAATCAATAAAACCGGCAGATTTTGCAATTTTATATTAAATTTTCTCCGATATGTTTTGGAAAAATTCTACTAGATTATCAAATTAAAGTATTTAGTTTCTTGGGTTGGAAAAACTAGGTTGGTTGCCGAATGGAGGTAAATGGAGGCAATTGTTCTCATTTGAAAATAAATGGCATAGCTCATAATCTGTTCGAAATTTTCCAAATCGTGTAAAGTTTTTTAAGCAATTGAATACAAAATCCAATGAAGAATTATTGACAGCAAATATCTTGGCGAATTTATATACCACAAAAAACGACATTTGATTGACATTGATTGAAAACCAAAAATAAAAATCTACAGAATTAAGCAATATTTATTTCACTATAAATTAATTGTAATTCATAGCCAGCCAATCAACCATTAATATATTATTCCCTCATCATATCTGCTACAATGAATATTCCTGCACAAATGTCATAACAACAATTTAATATATATTAAAAACAAAAATATTTCTTTTTATTAAAAATATTTATTATTAAATTTTCATAATTTCATTTGCGTAATTTATTATTGCCACATTTTTTACAAAATACCAACAAATAAAAAAAATTATATAAAAATATAAGAAATATTTTCCCATAGGTCAAAATGATAACGATGTGGTAGTGCAAGTGGCAGTGGTAGTGGTCATGGCAATGATGCACACATACACACTCACACAGAGGGAGAAAGCTGCCACTTACAAAACAATTTGTTGCCACAATTCAAACATTACAACTACAGCAACGTAACAATAATAAAAATAAAATAAAAAAATTATACACATAAATTGCGTAATATTTATGACATTTTTATTTTTGCATGTGATAAAAAAAAAAAAGCGACACTCACTTTTTTCATAAATAAAAAATAAAAATAATAAATTGGAGGCTCTCACAAAAAGTAAAGCAAATGAAAATTGTTAACAAAAATAAATATTGCTATGAATATTTAAATATTGTTGTTGTTTTTGGTTGATGCTGTTTGGCATTAGTAGCAGCATTTATTTTCATGGTCTTTTTTAGCGGGCGAAAATAAAAAAAACTTTGACCATCACCCTCAAAATAAAATAAAATAAAATAACAAAACAAAAAAAAATAAAAATTTGATAAAACTAAATATGTTTTCAATAGGAAAAAAAAAATTTATTATTAAAAATTATCAAGAAATATCGCCTCCGCAGTTGTATATAGTACATACATACAGGGGCGGCTCTAGGATTTGAGTTTAGAAGGCTGTTTTTTTTTTTTTTTTTTTTGTAAAATTATAAAATAATCAGATAAAATATAAGCCAAAATCCAGACAAAATACTAAACTGAAAAACACTAAGCACTAAAGGCAAAATTCAAACAAAAATTTAGACCAAATTTCAAATAAAAAATTAAGCAAAAAATTTCAACTGAAATCTAGGCCAAATACATACCAAAAATTAAAACTAATTTTTAGACCAAACACCAGACAAACATTCAAAAAATCTCTGACCAAATTCAAACCAAAAATGCGACCAAAATCCAAAAAAGCTCGGCCCGAAAACAAGACTAAATCTAATTAAAATCAGATCAAAATTCAGACAAAAAATTAAACCAAAATTCAAACAAAAGTTTAGGCCAAAATTAGACCAAAACTCAAAATAAATTCCAGACCAAATCTCAAACCAAAATTCGATCAGATATTTAAGCCAAATACATGCCAGAATTAAGACTAGTTCTCAAGCCAAAAATCAGACAAAGATTTAGAAAATTTTATACCAAAACTCAGACCCGATTTAAACCAAAAATCGGCCCAAAATTTTGATTCATACCAAATTTAAAACCAATTCTCTGATAAGAAATTGGACAAAATTCAGAAAAGCTTAGACCAAAAATAAAACAAAATTTAGACCTAAAATCAGACCGAAATGTAGACCAAAAATCAGGCCGAAAACAAACTAAAACTTCGATCAATTTCAGACTAAAAACCAGATCCAAATCCTTACCAAAAATCAAACTAAATTCAGATCAATATTCGAATGAAATTTACCAGATTCAGGCGAAAAATCAGAAAAAAAATTAAAACAAACATTTACGTTAAAATCTGACCTAATTTCAGAATAAATCTCAGAACAAATCTCAAACCAAAATCCAGATCAAAATTCTATTGAAAATTTGAGCCAAATAAATACCAAAATTAAGACAAAGATTTTGAAAATTTTAGAACAAAAATAAGACCATAACAAATTTTAACTAAAAATCAGGTCGAAACTTGGAACAAATTTAACCGAAATACAGGACGAAAAATCAGACCTAAAAAAACCAAAACTCCGACCAATTGCAGACCTAAATTTAGGCCAAATCCATCCCAAAACTCAAACTAAATTCAGAGCGATATTTGGACGAAGTTTAAACCGAAAATCAAATTCAGAGTATTAATCACACAAAAACTCAGAGCAAAAGCGGGCCAAAACTTAGACCGAAATTGAGACTTAAAATATGACTAAAATCAAGCTTAGAAACAGATCGAAAGCCAGAACAGTCAGGAAAGTAGGGCAGCTATAAAATGATTCTAAAATTACAAATTTAACGTAGTTCAAGTGTATCTAATAGTGTATTTAATAAACAATTACTCTGCAGAAACAATTTAAACGGTTGTAAGTAGCTACATTTTCCATATTACAGCTTCCATATCCCTGCACTGGAGGCCGTCACTGTACAGATATGCTATGCTAGATTTGCAAATGCAAAAATTTTCTAATTTTATAAATAATTTTTATTTTGCATGTTTTTGGGCGTTATTTTTTCTCTCACGCTATTTAACAAGAAATAGCGGGCGGGCGTTTAAAATATTTTGTTTCATTTTTAATTTCAATAAATTTTGTCTTTTCGCCAAAAAAAAAAAAACAAGAAAAAAGCAAAGAAAAAATGCAAAGAGCGTCACAAATAATATTCGTCTTTATTCTGTTTTTGCTTTTGTTTATTTATATTTAAGTAAATATTTTTTTGTTTGTTTATAATATACTCATACTTGTAGGTATCTTAAACATAAAACATCTAATAAAATATATAAATTATTTTGCGCCTTCAAAATGCAAAAATTAAATTGGAATTTATGACAATATTATGACAAGCTTCAAGTAAATGACCTGAAAAAAATATAGAAACATTTGCCGCACAAAAACAAGGTTAATTAATATTTTCTTTAGAAGATTTATTAATTTTCTAAAAGAAAAAATAAACAATAGTAGTAGAAGCAGCAGCTACATTCTTTTTCGTGTATACTATTATATTTATTAGCCGCTATCTCGCTCCCTTTGTCACTTTCTCTCTCTTTCTTTCTTTTTATGAAAAGAGAAAATTACCTGTCATTATTTTTTAAGAAATAACTACTTAACTTTTAGCACTTTTTAGCGAATATATTATTTCTAATCAGCGCCCACACTACAATCACCACCAAATCACAAAATCGTGCTCTCATTTGAATGCACGTAACTAGTACATACCCGTAAGAAATACAAAAGCTATATGTACAGTAAAGGGTTAATAGCGCAATTCGACATAATGTCACCCCATCAACGTTTTGTTTTTTTTTTCTCTCATTCATTCTTTTCTTCCACCAACATTGTGATATACTTTAATGCGTTTCATTAAGGTCATTCCAATTCATTTGCTTGAGAAATAAATGTATTTTGAAAACAGTTGGGTACTCTACATTGGGTATAAAAGAAACAAACGAGACTAGATAGAACTTATAAATGCACGTGTTTATGTATAACATGTGGTCAGGTGCATTGGAGAGTGTTTGCCTTAAACCACGAATTCGAACTATATTAGTATTTTTAACTCTGACTACACGTGTAGTTTGTGTACACGAAACTTAACCTGAAGTAAACTAAATAGAAATTCGAACATTCTTGTGCACGTGGAGTTCAAAACATGTTCAGAGTTTGAACTGAATCGATTTAATCATTTGGTTTTGAATAAAAAAAAAAAAACGTGAAAAATTTTGAAGGGGCGATTTCTGGATTCTCTAGATTTTCTCTATTATATCAGCTGTCTGTTTATCCAAGATTTTTGTATTACTTACTCAAGCTATAGTCTAAATACGTTGAGTGTTTCAATATATTTGTTTCAAAATTTATTATAGCAATTATACATAAAATCCGATAAAATCTCCGAATTTTCTAAATTTTAATTTCTTTTCACATTTGAAGGCCCTTGAACCGTTTGGTGCTTTTGAACCACTGAGGACGTGAAATGGAAAGGCAAAACTATTGACTTCGTCGTATTGACTCCAAGAGACTTCAAGTGTCTCCAAGTGATTTCAATTGACTCCAAGTGACTTCAAGTGATTCTAATTGACTCCAAGTGACTTCAAAATCCCAATTGACTCCAAAAGACTGCAAGTGACTCCAATTGACTTCAAATTCCAATTGACTCCAAAATCCCACTAGACTCCATTTTAACTTCAACTTTCAATTGATTCCAAGTGACTGCATGTGACTTCAAGTGACTCCAAGTGTATTCAAGTGACTCCAAAGCAGTCATGATTTTACAATTATAAGATTTGCATTCCCATGAGTTCAAAAAAGAGATTGCATTCCCCTGACTCTAAAAAATACTTTTCTAAATGAATAACCAATCGGCAACTCCAAAAAAAAGACTTCTAACTGCATTTTTACTCAGGAGTCAAGTATGTTATTCAATAACTGCAATCAAAAATTATTATTTATTTGTGATTTATACCCTCAATTGATTACATTCTTTTACAGCTCTGTTGTGCATTGAATAGATCAGGTTCAATCCTGTGCTCAGACCTCACCTCAAATCTTACTGAGTTTTTCAACTAATCGCTGGCATCATTCATGGTAATTTCATTCTCTGTGTTAGTAATATAGCTGGATAAAGCTATCGTTTTCATCTAAATTTCTACCGAGGATCAGTATGAGCTGGTCCTTGATGCCAATGCCAAGACGACATTTCCGGCTGAGTAAGCAAAGGGTTACATCTACTCATTTAAGAAATTTTATGAATTAAAGACGATATTTACTCTTGAAGGTATTGCAATTACCAACTGTGATGCCCAAAAAATATTAGCTTTTTCCGTTTCTGTTTTTTTTTTTTTTGTCTTGGTTTTTCGGTTTTTTTTTTTGCCAGGGCATTTTGCCTAATAGTCCACAGATATACCATTTAAGGCACAGTTAACGTGTAGCTGTTTGGAAAGCTATGTAGGTCTGATATTTTAATTCTTGGGCACAGAAGCCCCTAAAATGCTGCTGTAAAATTACCGAGAACCCACTACATAGTTTTCTGGAAAGTTTTTTGGTAGGTTTTTCTAAAAATCATTTTTTTTTCTGCAACTAAATTTACTGAGAAATTAAATCTCTTTTTCCTTTTTTGACCTAAAAAACTCAAGCGATTTTGGAACTAAGCTTAATATAATCATAAGTGCTATATCAAACCAAACCTACACTAGTCCCAGTAGGGTTTGTATAAAATGGTATAAAATATAAAAAGAAAAGTACATACCTAATGTTTATACGTCCAGTCAAAAGTCGCATACATATTATTATTATTTTTATTTCTTCAATTTTTTTTTTTTTTTTGTTTTTGTTGTTATTTTCTTCTTTTTTTTAACAATTTTTGAATAGCTACACCAAAATAAAGACATTTATTAAATGACAATGACAATACTGCGTAAGAGGTTGGCTTGAGGTTGTCAAAATTCATTGTTATATTCTATTTTCCGCTTCATCTTCCTTTTCCCATTTCCGTTTCCTTTTGCTCTCTTTCATTCTATTTGTATGAGTGTGTGTGTATGCAGAAAACTACAATAAAATTTAAGTTGTTGTCGGAGTGTTTGTTGCGCGGGACGGGAGACCAAACGATAGGGAAATGAAAATGTTATTTTTATTGTTATATTTTTTAATAGAACCAACCACACTTACATACCAACCAAACCAACGCCAACAATAGAGTAGAAAAAAAAACGCATAAAAAGAGCGTGAACAAAAAAAAAAAAAAAAAAACGCATATTTCAACTTGGAATGTACTTAATAATATCATTTATATTCAAATAGCTGTAATTTTAAAATATTTAAACAGCACTTTAAGGTACAACGAAGAGGAATGTACATTTTTTCTAGTTTGTTACATTAAATTCATAAATAACTAGCTCGTACTACTAAAAATTTTTGTGTGTGATTATAAATAATGGATGTGGGTGTCTATGAGTGCATTGCATGTGTGCGTGTGTTGTTTTTCTGGTATGTGTGAAATTTTGTAAATTTTTCAAATGCTTAATGATAGCGATGCTAAGAGAAATATTATAGTTTAACCTTTTTTTTTTTTTTGTTCGCCTGTTATACTATGGCAAAAAATACAGGGCTGGAAATAACAATGAGTTGAAATTTTGAAAATAATTTGAAAGTTTATTTAAAATTTAAAATGCATTGCTAGAATAGATTTAACCTTAAAAATGTGTAGCGCTTTTAATAAACTTTGGTGAAATATGGCAAAAATCGCAAAATTTAAGAGACAGCTTTCTAGGGTTAATGTTTTTTTCATTGAATTTTCTTCACAATGAACTCTATGTGATATCTTTTACACAGATTCGCTGTTGGTTTTTATCCCATTTCATGCGTTGTTTTAACCCTTTCGGAACCGTAAAGAAACTAGAGGAGATAGCGCAAAACCGAATACGGATTCGTATTGTCTGACCTCCATTTCTTGTTACAATTTTTCATCAAAACAGACTTTTTGTAGGATTTTTCTTAAGGCTTGAACTTTCATGGGTCACCGATGACCCAGTGGCTCTCAATGAGAATTTTTTACAAAGTTTTTTGGTACATTTTTATTAGATATTTTTTTAAAGATAGACAAAGTAATTTATTATTAACTTTTCACTTAACCCTTTATTGACCGTAAGGAAACTAGAAGAGATAGAGCAAAACCGCATTTTTCGAGTTCTTAAAAAGTTTCCATTGAAGATCTTAGAGTTACCGGTAACCCATAGCAAAGTTTGTATTTCCAAAGAAGTAAACAAAAATTTAAAAATTTGGAAAATGATGTTTGAGTAAATTTTTTTTCTCACAACATATTAAAAATATTAAATATTTAGACAAATTTTGTAAAAATTGTGAGCAATTGAAAATTAAAAAAAAACATAATTTTTTCACTTTCAACCACTACAGTACCGTTATCAAAAAAATATTTGTAAATGTTTTTAATGAAATCAAAGAACCATCAATTCTCTTCTCAAAACCCCTTAGTTTATTGATTGGATAGTTTTTAAAAACTCGCAAAAATAAATCATGTGACACCGGTATCACCATAGTACCGAAAGGGTTAAGACAGAGTAGATTGAAAAGTAGAACGCAGGCATAATAGCATAAGAAATTTCACACATACAGTACTCATTTCCATAGGATTTATAGGTGACCATCTCAGTTTCAAACCTTTCAGTAGTGTCATTCTTAATTTGCCGTTAGCTAACTTGTTTTCACGAATTACAACAACAAAATTACAAAAAAATATCAAATAATAAAATGTCATACAAGGCAAGTGAGATTAAATGGAATGAGAGACGAGAGCTTGAGATATATTTATGCATAAGATCCTCTTTTGCAAATGAGTTGGGTACAACAACAAATATTGTGGTTTTTTTCTGATCTGGTCAGAGAGCATAAAAACCCATAATTCATTTCAACTGTGGGCTTTAGAGTGGATCAGGGCTTAGAAAATTTGTATGTCCTCTTTTTTTTGTAGTCTCATCAGAATTTTACAAGTTTTTGTACTAGACCGCGAACTAGATTTTGCTTTCAAAAAAAGGTTTTCAAACTAGAAAAAAAACAGGGTAGGCAAATTTTGAATGAATGAAAAGTGAAAGAAATATGAGAACAAAACTCCTGGAAGTATTTAGGTAAATCGTTAGGCAAATGTTTGGATTACTTTAGTTCTAAAAGTGAGGGAAAAATTAGGACATTTCGGGAATATTTAATCATATTATCATATATGCTTTTTTTTATATCAACAGTGAGAAAACAAAAATCATGTTACTATGTTCAAAAAAATGACAAACCCATTTGAGATTTCGATTTGGGAAATAACGCTGACACCAAATCCCTAAGAGGGTTTTTTACTCCAAAAAGTGAAAGAGAAATGAGGAGAGTATCTCTGAAAGGGTTAAGAAATTTTATGTTATTATGTTTGAATTTTTTTTTAGAAAAAAACCAATGAAAGAGTTAAGAAAAATTATACTTGGATTAATTCAGAAAATCGTGCTTGTTCCTAAAATCAAAAAATAAATGAGGGCTTCTTATTTCCGGATTATTTTACCTTAAAAAGTGAGAGAGAAACGAAGAGAATATTCTTAAAAAAGTTCAAAAAACTCAGGTCATCATGCTGGAATTTATTTTTTAAATTTTTTATTTTTTGGCATCAAAAAATAAAGAGAAATGAGAGCAAGCCCTCTGTTAAGAAATCTGGATGATATTAAGCAAAAACTGAGAAAAAATGATGACGAAATTCCTGAAATATTTTAGAAACAATGATTGGTGTTTTTACAACAAAATTGAGAAAGAAAACAGGAAAAAATTTTTCAATGGTTTGAAAAAAATCATGTTATCTTGCTGAGAAAAGTGAATTATATCTAATTGAGACAAAATTCATAAAATCCAAATTCCAAAGGTTTGAAAAAAGTCGTGGATTATTAATCAAAAAAGTGAGAAAATGGAGACAAAAGTGTTAAACAATCATGCTTACTTTAGAAATGTAAGAATTGAAGACAAATTTCCTAAAAGGCGCACGAAATTATGTTATTATGCTTCGATCGTTTTACACCAAATAAGTAAAACGCTTGGATTTTTTTTAAAACCAAAATATTAGAGAAAAATTAGAGCAGAATCATTGAAAGTGTTAAGAAGAATAATGCTTGATTGAGATTATTGTTTTCAATATTTCTTTATTGATTCAATCAGCTTTCAAACTACCCACTTATTACAATAGTCGGGGACAAGAAAAAATTTCGCTGCTGCTTCTTTAATATTAGCCACTACTGTAATACTTTATTTAGTAAAATTATCGCGTATTTCCACTTCAATATAAAATTTCGTCATAAGTAATAATACCAAAAACATAAAAATAAAAAATTATAATAATAGTTTTATGCATTTTGAAAACGTTTCAAAGACAAGAATAAAAGACAAATATAATGAAATGATAATTTCCTTTCTCGTTTATGCCATAAGAAGAAACAGAAAATAGAAATGTGATGTAGAAAAAGTGAAAAAGGAAAACTTCAAGTTTAATTATGTATAAAATGACGATAGTGCAATAATAATAATAATGCACATTTTCCTCTATTTAATACTATTTGAAAAAAAAAAAAAAAAAAGACAAAATAGAAACGGAACGACAGACAACGAACGAATGATTTTCTTTCATTTTACTCATTTCATTTTTAATATTTTTTTTAGTTTTTCAAGTAATAATGACGACGTTGTGAATATCTTCTTATAGACAAATAAACAAGTTTATAGATATATTTATTTTATGTGTCTGAATGTGTGTGTGTGTGTGTAGGTAGTAAGTATGAGCAAAAAAATAATAATAATAATATTTCGACAAATTCTTAAAAGCGTGCAAAAATAAAATAAAAAACAATAAAATTTTCTATACATTTTGAACGCGTTACTGCTATATAAATTTCTTTAGCCTCAAGGATTATACGTTGCTTTCATGGCAAATGCGCTCTTGGTAGAACATCCTCGCTCTCTCTCTCTCACTCTCTCTTTCCATCTTGCTTACTATACTGTTATTATTGTAGTCTACTTTTTGGGGCAAATAATCAATGGTTATTGCTTTTCATTATTATTAATGTTAGTAGTAGTAGTTATTGGTGCTTTTCAGTTATGTTTCGAAAGAACCAACGAACAGCAAGTGAATCATAAATTTTATTTTTGTATTTAACTAGTATGTTGTTGTTGGCATGAATTTTCTACTCCCTCTATCTCTTTTTGTTAAAATTATTATTAATTTTCCTTTGTTTTTTTAACGCTTAAATTAGTTTTCTCATTATTTTCTGGTTTTTGTCAATGCACGTGTCAATTTGCTTAAAATTGCATAAATTTTCAATGAAAATTTCAATTTATAGAAATTATGATTTACTTTTTAATTAATTTAAAAACGTTTTTTTTTTTTGTATTTTTTGTTATTGACAATCGCCAACAGCAACCATCTCCAATTTATCGTACACACACGCATTCAATATGATTTTAATTTTATTAAAAAGTTTTTTATTCGACTTTTTTTTATTTTCATTGTTGAGATTTTTCTATTTTATAATTTTTCCTGTTACTCTAAAGGACATTCCTCTGTGTTCTATACTTTTTTTTTTGTATTTTTTTTTTTAGCTACATACATACAAATTCATTTCGCATGCAAAACAATTTCCATAGTAATACTTGAAAATCTATTATTAGCTTATGGAACAAAGAATTTTGATGTCTCTTTAAAATCGTTTAAGTACTAAGAAGAAAAGAAGGAAGGATAGGAAACCAATTTTGATTATTAGTAATAAGTATTTGATATACTTTTTTTTTGTGCAAAATTTTTGTGTGGAAAATATGTAAGTGAACTTTATGCTATAATTACTTAGGGAGTACAGTACAGCTTCGGAAAATGCAACCGCTGTACTTAATCAGCTTTTGTTATATAGTGCTCTGTTAGATTGGTTGAATTAATTGCCTTGAATGTGTATGAATCCGAGATGTATGCAAAACAAAGAAAAAAAAGGGGGAAAAATTATATATTCTAAAACATTTTTTATGATGCAGATATGAAAATCTTTTAATTCGGAGTAGAAATGAAATTTTTCTGGCATCAAATCGATGCTCACTGGTATTTAGCTAAACTATTTTGCGCTTAAATTGAAGCTTTCCGACTCAAATTGACTATAAAATAGCCAAATAAAATTCGGAGTAGTCAAATTAAATTTGGAGTAGTCAAATTCAATTCAGAGCAGCCACATTGAATTCGGAGTAATTAAATTGAGTTCGGAGTAGTCAAATAGAATATGGAATAGTAAAATTAAATTTGGAATAGCCAAATTAAATTCGGAATGTTTTAATTTGAAATAGAATTAATTTCGGAGTAAAGTAATTGAATTGGAGAAGCATCAATTTATATTGGAAATAAAGCATTAAGGTAGGAAATAGTCGAATTGCTTTCAGAAAGCGTAAATTCTAATATCAGAAAATCCAAGTTACTGTACCAACAACTACAGCATCTTCCTTTTAATGTGACAAAACATATTTTGAAATGAAATTGAAGCTTTCTGAATTTTATTTTACTATTTATAATGTAAATTAGGTCTTTTCTAAGTCAATTTTGCTATTCCGAATTTTAATTGACACATTCCGAATTTTAATTCACACTTCCCGAGCTCCACTCGATTACTTTAAATTTAAATTTACACTTTTAAATTAAATTTAAAATATTTTGAATTCAAAGTTGCATTTTTGCATTCAAATTGAAACATTCTAAATGCAATTTTATTGTTCTGAAATTCAATTCGACACTTTTCTAATTAAATGTGACTATTCCGAATTAAATTTGGCTCAATTTTTATAAGCAGTATTCTTTCGAGCTAAAATTCTACTCCGAATTTAATGTCACTACTCCGAACTTAATTTTCCTACTCCGAATTTAAATTTTCACTTCCTAAAACTCAATTCCCTACAAATGCAAGCCTTCTTAACTCAATTTGACGCTTTCTAAACGCAGTATAGCAATATGATTAGGGTATAGCGAACTGTATCATCATGCCGCTAAGACCATATCGCTGAAGAGTACGAAAGCTGCTGGTGGAAAGGTGGAACCAACACAGAGTAAAGACCTTCTGATCATGAATATACATAGGTCAGCACGAATAATGTGAAATAGGAAACAGCTAGAATCCTAATTATTTTTAAAATCCAAATTCGTGTACTAACGACAGCAAAATCTTGCATTTAATATACCAAAGCAGAACTAAAAGTTTTCAAAGTAAATCAAGACTCACGAATGAACTAAAACCTAAATAATTTTGTTTAAGATACAATAAATCTGCAAAAGCTGCAGTGACTTAAACACTCATCCCATCAAAGTATGTGTGTGATATCTTAAACTTTTTATACTTATATTTTATGAATTTATATGTTGATTTAAGCTATATACGCCTTACTTTGAAAAACTTTTTTTTACCAAAAACAAAAAACAACAAAAAAAAAAAGAATTTGCAATTCTTTTTCATTGTTATTTTTATCATTGCTTATTTAAATGTAAATTAAAACAGCAAGTAATTGAATACACATAATAGCGTCATGTCACCGCACATATCCGCCAATACACACACACACATACTTGCTCACACTTTCACAGAAGTCAAAAGTCAATTCCACAAAAATGCGCCTAAAAGGCTGCTAATTAGCTACCCTATTTGAATTTACTGCCTGCCTGCCAGGCTGCCGCTGGTTGTGGCTGTTGAATTGAATTGAAAAGCGGATTTGCTGCTGCTTGTTTTCATTTTATTTTATTTCAAAGTATTTTATATTCTGCTTGGATTAGCTTCATTTAAAGACGATTGTCTTTTGTTACACACACACACACACAAAGAAAGAGAGGGAGGCATTAACCGTAAGAGAGTAAGAAAGAGTAAAGAGTGCAGAGAAACGCGTGTGTTTACATGCTTACTCTACCTACGCCGCAATTTTACATTGAATATGAATACTTGGAAAAAAGTAGTAGGTTTACCTACTCTTTTGTATATTTTTCATTATATGAATTTTTGTTCTTATTTTGCTTTCTTTTTTTTTAAGTCATTTCGTTTTGGTTTTTTTGTTTCTGGTTGTTGTGAGCTTTTGTTAGAAAAAGTGTTGAAAAAGTTTTACTTTTTTCAAAAGTTCTCTGTTTTTTTCGTCATACTTAGCAGCAGCATCAAAAATACAAATCACAAGTACCCTCTACCTACCCTCACTATAGTGGTTTGTTCAAAAAGTAAAGTAAGATGACAAGCAGGCACGAGTCACGAGTAGCAATACTTCAGTTTATATAACAAAAATTTAATGAATTATTTTGGAAATTAAGCAGAAATTTGAGGACGTTTATTTATTTTATTATTTTCTTTGAGAATTTGAATTTATTTGCATAATGTTTTGTTTTTTGTTTATTTTTCTCTGGCTCTTTGGGAAATTAATTTCGCAGTTTTCTCCAGTTTTACATACACACAGTACATAAAAGTGTCAATATAATAATATGAAATGTAAAAGGTTTAATTTACTACTTGCATATCAACTGCACTTAATATTTACACAATTGAAAGTATAAACTTCATTTATTCAAAGTTCACAAAAGGAGAGGAAGGAAATAGTGGGAAGCTTGAAAGCTCTGCCTGACTGCTTGCCTGATTTTATTTTTTTTTCAATTGTGAAAGAAATTCTTTTTCCAAGTTTTTGTTTTTTTCTTATATGGCAGCTATAGCTGCCGCTATAGCTGCTGTTGCATACTTGTAAGTTTTTTGTAAATTAATCAGACACTCTACTGTATGCATAAAGATATGGTTTAATAAAAAAAAAAACAAAAACCAAAAGCCTATTAACTTTGAAAATTGTGTGAATTTTAATTAAAAGCAGAATATGCGAAAGGCAGAAAAGGAAACAACAACAACCAAATTCAGTATGTAAGCACGTAAGTTTGTAATAAACACGAGCAAATGCGTATGTTATTTTTAATTTATTGATTAAAGACTTAATGGAATTTTTGTTGTTGTAAGAATATATATGTATATATAGAGGAAAATGTGAATACACGAATATATTCATTACTTAGTTATTATTAAAGTTAAATTTTAATAAAGCTTAAATGCATTCAAGAAAGTCAGGCTTCTTTTATTTTCTTGTTCAATTCAAAACTTTGGTAAGAATCTTATTTAAAATTCGCAGCACATCAAAAGCCATACCTCCATAATGGAGGTTTGGCTAGTACTAAGGAATCCACTAAATGAGCTGCAAATCTGAATTCGTTGAATCCTGTCAACGTACTTTGAAGGTCTGAGCATTTGCTTGTTGCTCTTCAAATATCTTTACTTGTAAATTAAAAAATTTCTTAAGAAGTTAATGTAATCAAGGCTTAAACTTAAGCTTTATAAGCAAAATAGAAAGTACATAAAAAATAAGCATCAATCTGTGTTGAATTGTATTGATGAGAGGTACTAAATATTTCTGAATCACAGTTGATTGTTAATTCATCAAAACATTATAATGCCAAAAAATTTTGAATAAATAGTGAGAGAAAGCAATAGGATTCCCAACAAATGAGTAAATACGAGATTAGATATTTCGAAATATTTCGAAATATTTCCAATTATTAAATTTACAACTTGCGTATCTTTTACTTAAATGACTTAAACTTTGTTTCTAAAATTGTCTATATGATTTGACTAAAGATTTCTGAGTCTCTTCAAAAACAAAACATGAGAGGCAAAGAAAAAAGTTAAAAAAAGTACCAAGAAAAAACTTAAAGAAAAGGATGACAGATTGACGCTGCTACCATTGACTGCCAATGGTAAACCTCCGAAGGTAAAAATTACCTAAGAAAAGATTTTCACTTCACCATAAAGGTTGAGTATAAAACTATAGGCTTCTCCCATTTGAATACAATTAATAGATGCGAAAAGTCCTCAGGGAAATATTGTGACATAATAATAGAAGGAGTTTCTCTATTTTTGCATTTTCTTCTTTCTTTTTATTTCTCACTCTCTCCTAGTCTTCCTCTAACCGCTTTTTCTTCCCTTTCTCATATTTCTTTTTCTATCTGCCTTCTATTCACACTCATCCTTTTCTCTTTCCTCTACCCTCCCTTTGCTTTTCCCTCGCTCAACTTCCTCCTCCCCTCTTTTCTTCTCTTTCTACATCTCTATGCCTCCTTTTTTTCTATGTGTCTTCTATTTTTCTTCCTTCTCCTCTTTTCACACTCTTCCTCCTCCCTTTCTCTGCGTCCTCTTTTTCTTTTCCTTCTTTTTTTCTCCTCCTCTTTTCATCTTCTCTTCTTCCTCCTTTTCTCTTCCTGCCCTTCTCTCTTCCTTATCTTCTTCTCTTCCCCCTCGTCTTCTTCCTATTTTTTCTTTTTCTTTCATTTATTTTTTTCCCTATTCTTGTCTTCTTCCACCTCTTTCTTCCCCCCTACACCCTCTGCTTTTTTTCTGTCTTTATTTTCCACCTTTGCTCTTCCGTCTCTTCTTCCTCTTTTCTCTTTAATCCCTTTTTCTCCCTTCGCCATTACTCTATTTTTTTGCTCTTCTCTCCTTCTTCCTCCAACCATCCACACCAACTCTACTTTTCCTCCTTCCTTTTCTTTTATTCCCTCTCTTTTTGTTCTCTCTCCCCTTCCTTCAAAATCCCTTTGATTTCTTTTTCCATTCTTTCCAAATTTTTCTCGGATGATTGATTCTCTTTTTTTCTCCCTCTCAATACTTCTTAGTTTCCCTTTTTATTCTTTCTCCTTCCTTTCTTTTACTTTTCTAATTTCCCCTTTTTACCTTGAGCTCTTCAGCTCTTTTTCATCACTTTCTTTTTACCTTCTTCACCTTTTTATTCTAATGATTTTTGTATCCTCAGCCTTTTCTTCTTTACTCATTCTCCATTTCATTTTCTTTCTTCTCTTCCGCTGTTTTTCTCCTTTTTTCTTCCCTTTCCTCCCTTCTTCTTTCTCATTATTTTTCGCCCTTACACTTTTTTGCCTCCCTACTTCTATTGTTTTTACTCTTTAATACTCTCCCTCTCTATTTTCTTTTCTCCTTTTTATAGTCTGTCTTCACCTCTCCCTCCACCTATCTCACTTGTCTTTCTCTCTGCCATAAAAAAAAGCAATTGTATTTCTTTAATATTCAATAAAACACTATAATTTTCCCGACGATATTTTCGTCCTAGTAACTTGTCCTGTAAAATATCACTAAAAGCGAGTCAATTGCCGTAGTACCAAACGGTCACAAACGGGTTAAGTGTATTACAAAAATATTTCATATACCATATAGATGAAGAATGCAAATATTTGAAAAATATATTTAAACTTCTAGCCTATTCTTAGAAGAAAATTTGATAAAATTCTTTAAAACACGAAAAGTAAGACTGAAAATTTGCACCTTTTCTCAAGTTTCATAGAAAGACAAAAGAAAATTAAACAATACTTAAGGTTAAATTTTTGTGTATACAAAGGAAAATGACAGGTCCAAATTCTTTCACAACACTCGTTTGAAACAAGGTTAAGTTCAAGGACAACATGAAAAATAAAACAAGCAATTAGAATTTTTATTAGAAATGTCTAGAGAGAAGAAATGGGTGGGGGAGCAAAAAAGGTTAAATGAGCATTAAACAAAGTAGATAAGAAAACATAGACAGAGTAGGGGTTTAGCTGAATGTAAGGGTAGCAATTGTTAAATGAATAGAGTGCGATAAACAAAGTAAAAGTGCAAAACTTCTCCCATGGTAGAGAAAATATGAAAATAAATTACTTCATTAAAAAATAATACAAAGGAAATATTTAAGAATAACAAAAACAAGACATTACACAAAACTCTTCCGAGAAAAAAGAAAAACAGGCATATAAACATACATACATGCAAATAGAACTAACTTTGCTGCCTTCTAACAACACCAACAAATTAGAAGAAAATGAAAACGAGAAAGACGAGCAGAGAGAAAGCAAAAGCAAGCAGCATGTAAAGGAAACGAAAGAAAGAAATCGCATAACAGTTGCTAATTCCACATCTCAAATTCCGGTACAGAAGCAGAACGGAACTTAATTAGAAATATTTCTTCTTTTTTTTTTTTTTGGTTCTTTCTTGCACTCTCACCCTTTTTCTCTTTTTCACTTTTTTGTATGAAAGAATATCCTTATACTTGAGCCTTGAGGAATAACTTAGAAATACACGAAAATGTAAAATTGAATTCACAAAAAAAGAAAGAAAGAAAAAAGATTTCCGAAAGAAAAAACAAAATTAAAAATAAACCAAATAAGGCAGGAAGGGAATTAGCTTAAAATCCAACAGTCACACTGACTGAAAGAGAGAGAGAGAGAGAAAGAGAAAAAGTGAAAAGGAACTGAGCGGAAGAGCGCACAACAAATAAGAACGGAACGAATTTTTAATGAGCGAAAATGTTAGATGCAAATGTTGAAAAGTAAGTAACAACAACTACTGCGAAACAATTCACATTTTCGGCCACAAAGGATTGTTGTTGCTGTTCGCTGTTGTTATTGTGCTGTAGCTCTTACTTTTCTTCTCTATGTATGTAGAAATATATTTGCTGAAAGCTACTGCCAATATGTACGTAATATAAGAATGAATGAGTTTGGGGAGTCATAGGGTTAAAGTGCAAAAGTTACAAAACATGAAAAAAAAAAATAATAACTTCAGTTTAATGTGCTGCACACTGCTTGAATTGCGCTCTTGCTAAAAAAAAATAAATAATTTTCCATTAAATAATCATGTAGAAAAGTTGCAAAGCGTGCGCAAAGAAATTAAAAAAGTTGTACAAAGAAAAAAGAGAAACAAAATTAAAATGAATAAAAGCATTAGCTTTAAATTAAATAAAACAAAAAAAAAGAAAATGCGTTAAGTTTTCTGATGCAATTGTCGTTACACTGTCATGAAACTAAATAGAAGAGTTTTTTTTTTTAATTGTTATCTCAAGTGGAAGTAAAATGCAGTATAAAGACTAAAACATGTACATGGGCCTCAAGAGAGCTAATAGAAAATTATAGAGAGAGCGATCGTTGCATTTGAATTGAAAGACTTTTTAAAGAAAGGAGAGGGCTTAATTGTTTTTTGATGGAGAATATTTTCTCCGAATTATATTACTTTTTTTTAACAATTAAGTCAGTATAAAGTGATCATAAAAAAAATAAAAAAAAATTTTTTCAAGGGTTAATTTGGACATTCGGTGACCCAAACTACTTTTTGATTGGACTTGATAGTTTTGTTCTTCAATGACTTAAACTATTTTTTGATGAAGAATAATTTTTTTAAAGACTATTTATTAATTTTTCAACAATTAATCCAGTACAAAGGGATTTTTCAAGGGTTAATTTTTTTAAAAAAAAGTTGGACCTAGGAAATTTTAACCTTCGGTGAGCCCAACTATTTGTTGATTTCAATAGGTTTCGCGATCGTTTATCCGGTATAGTCATATATGGAATAGTGGCTTCATATAACACCCAAAAGGGTGGGTGAGGGGGGCTCGTGGAGTGCTGCTAAGTAATTTTTTTCCTTCTTTCTATAATAAACCACTTTCTCATAGCTATGAAACATGTATAAGGTAAAATAAAAAAAATTATGGGTTTGGGATCCCAGACGTGATAGAAAAAATCTGAGTACAGGGTCGAAATCAACGACCCCGAATTGCCCTTAAAAAGTTATCCCTCCGATATTTTCTTTTGTAAAGCGTCAAATTGTTGCAGTGTAATTTGAGTCATACTTAAACTATACTCAATTTTGGAGTTTGGGCGAATTTTCTCCTATTACTACAAGCTCCAATTCTCGCGATTTTTAGTATTATTCCGTCAAACTCAAAAAAAAACTCCTAGTTTGAATATAATTTCAGTAATATACAACCAAAATAATCATGTAAAATAATTTGAATCATGGTTAAACTGAGCTCAAATTTTAGATTTTTTAGAGATTGAAGAAATAATATTAAAAAATTCGCTCGAATTTTTTCATATAGTTTATCATAATGATTTATGTTTCTGAAATTAAAAAACGACCTAAATTATGAAATATCACCCCAATTCATGTCAAAATTTAGTTTTATTGCTTTTGGGGCCTTTTTTTCATTCTTGTTTCGGGCTATTTTTCATTGGAGCTAAATTCCACGGAGCCGGTTATTACTTTGGAAATCGGAAAATATGTAACTCTAGAAAATAGAAATTTTTTATTGTACTAGTTTTTTACATTATAATATAGACTATATCTAGCAGTTTCTGAATGCGGCATATAGTCCGCTACTTCTGACTACCTCCAATTGCTTAGTTCTCTGCAACTCTCTGATTTTCTCTGAAGGCCACCGACTGTCTCTGATTCAGACCTATGATGCCTCACTGTGATATACTACTAAAACACTGGCAATCATACTATATTGTGCATTAGCGTGAGAACTAATCGTTCATGAGTGTTTTCCACTTGAATAAGGCTACATCAATCCGTTTCTTCATGAGCGTAGGTGATGAAAGAAGTTTTTCAACCTGGCAGAATTTTCTGACTGCCTTTAATTTCCTGCTGCAAACAAAACACAATCTATCATTTTAAACTGGGAAATACCAACAAATTTCGTGACGGAAATATTCGTTCGTGTAATAAAATTTAATACTACTAAGGAATTTTAGTGAGGGTTTTGGCTCTAAATCAATAATGCCCAAACTGTCTGGCCAGTTGGGTCCCAACATATCATTTTTTCTTACAAATGATGCCTCGGAGTGAAGGATGAAGCGTTTTCTAAGAAACGTAGCAAATATTATAAAACTGAAACAAATATATCTTTTTTGGTATCAAGGAAACTAAAATTGTTCGAAGAATTGCACAAGAAGGCTTCGTATTTCCTCTCAAACAAATGGAAATGGGACTATTCAATATTTTATAATTCACGTTAAAAAACTATTTACTAGCATGGGCATGCAAATAATTTGAACGCCAGCAACTGCGCCGATGATCTAAGCATCTAAGTAAATGATATCTATGTAAACTATATGGCATTCCCACATTATATATATCTCTTTCTTTAAACATAAATGCTCTCAATTAATTGCACTTTAATCCGCGAGTATTAACAAATTGAAGCCATGTTCTAAAATAATATATTCCCCCCCCCCCCCCTTCCCTTTCCACGCGCCATATTTAATTGCAATAACGTTAAAATTTTATTACTAATTAACCTCGTTAACCAAAACTTTGTAAAAACATAAAAATAGCAGTAAAATGCAATTAAATTCTCTTAATGTAACGTACCAAAAAGAAAACCGTTAACTTTCATACTACAATACACACTGTCACAAACTTCTCTGACGGTCTATCTGTCTGTATGTGGGTGTCTGTTTTTTCACAGACAAATCTACTGAACATTTTACTCTTTTCTAACTATTGGTTGCGTTGGTGAGCTGAATATGCTCTACTAAGTTAAGTCGTCGTATAAGTAACGCTATTTTACAAAACTTTATGCAAACTATTTTACAATTTTACTACGACGCAAATCGTAACCTCATTAAATAACTATTTCTTTTCTACTTCTCATTTTATTATTCTTTTAATTTTCTTTAAATAAATTAAATCTCTTCTTAACGATTTATTTTTGTTATTTTTTTCTTTTTAATTCTTTTTACGCGGTGTCGCCTGTCGCGCCTTCTTATTTCTCGTAATATATACAATGATATTGTATGTAAAGTTCCTGCACCACCACCGCTACCATCATTGGTGCCAAAAGCACCTCCACCACCACCACCACCAGGAGGCGGCGGTGATAAACGTAATCTTTCACAGACGCAAAAAGCGGTATTGGATAAACTTAAGTAAGTTCAAGTTTCTTATCCACTATGTACTTTGTCATTGTGCGGTGGCGTCGTCGTCATTGTTGCATATTAATTTGCATAAATTATGATTTAATTGTTGAAAAAAATATCACATTGCTTAAAATTTATTATTATTAGAACACGACCGAGAAGACGTCCAGATTGGTCCGAGATGATGAAAGAGGTGGAGAGCGGCAGGAAGCTGAAGCATGTGGTATGCAATGATAGGTGAGTTAAATATTTTTTGTAATAAGTTTGTATTGTGTGGTGGTATATTTGTGATTAAACAGCAACAAAAACCTCAAAAAAAAAAAAAAAAGAAAGAAGAGATTAAAAAAATCCATTAGATTTGACAATTTAAAGCTATAAGTCAAAAATATGTACATTAATTAAAATTTTCACACACAGATCTCAACCAATTCTCACATGCAAATCGATGACTAAAGTGGACGATAAATTTATTTATGAAACAGAAAAGGGCAATTCACATAATAAATTATTGAAGGCAATTCAATTTGGCGTTAAATTGAAACCCACACGCACGAACGACAGAAGTAAACCAGTTTTGGAAGGATTACGTAAATTCCGTAAACAAATGACTATTGAAGAGCAGCTACAAAAATCACAATCGAAAATTAATCTATTTGGAGAAGTGAGTAATTATTTGAAAAAGTTATTAGTTTTGAGATACTAAATGATCTTATGATACTGATACGTGGAGGATATATCCTTATAATAATACTTTACATTACCGCATAAACTCGAGTTTAAAGTTTAGTGTTTATGAACAGCTGATTTGCTTTCTCAGTTTTCAGAGTGCTTAAGAAATTCGGGCTTCCAGCCTAAAAATATTTTTAATTATTATGAAATTATATTTTACGATAGTTCGGAAATACGTGGAAGCTGAAAAAACTTACGAAAAAACATTTCAGATTATTTTTTCTTATTTAGCAAGGAAATAAAGACAGCGGCGATGAATTTGGCGCATACACAATGTTGCATGCTCATGAACACCAAATAAAATAAAGTCGAGATTATGGGGCGGTGTACACACATTATTCATATAAGAGGATTAGACAGAAGTAAGATGTTTACCCCATTCTACGTTGCTCCCACCTCTCGTATACAACCGAAAAAAAAATGTTCTCCTAAATTTGGAAATCGAAAATCGTAGGATCAAATGTGACTGATAAATATCAAGTGAAGTCATGAGTTCAGAAGCTTAAGCCTCTTTATCTCACACCCCACCCGCCTCTGCTAGTAGGTTCTGTCTACTGGTCATAGTAAGGAACTTAGTGGCAGAACGATCTCTCTGTCTACTCAAAAGTGGCTAAAATAGAATTTTAATTAGGACTTTTCAGGAAAAAGGCAAGTCAATTGCAAAATATAATTTACAAAAGAAGAAAAGGAAATGTCAAGAGAGGCATATAAAATCATGAGGTCTAAGGTATGAGCTACTTTTGTTTCCTCCAAACTCTCAAAGATAATAAATCTTTCTATAGGATCTGTCTTTAAATTTCAAAACTTTTCAGATTGTAAATAATTTTTTGTCTAAGCGATTTCATGAACTATTCAAAGGTGACTAAAAGAAAGTATTAACCAGAAATAATAAAAGGAACCTCTAATAATAAAGAGAGGTAGCTGCAATCATGACAACCAAAGCACCAGCTTCTATTACTCTCCCTAAACCTTTTCATTCCTATTTTTTTGATAAGCTCTGCTTACAGCTAGCTAATATACCTATGGAAATCAGGATTTTTTTGACTTTTGTTGAAAAAGAACTATAAAAAATCGATTAAATTGTCAACTCAACCTAGACAAGAGAGTTCCTTAACAGCTTCTGAAAAATTAATGAATAAAACTATACCATTAATAACTTTTGTAATTTCCAATCTAGGCCCCCAGTGCTGCTGGCTCTAGCACCGTAACCGATAGTAGTAGTACCTCAGTTACACCGCTAGTTGCTGCACTCTCTATGGATGAACCAAGCGAAGATGAACTCGATGACATTGATAAAATACGCGATGATCTACAGAGCACAAAACAAATGCTAGCTCTTGAATTGCGTAATCGTGAAGCGCAAGAGCGCGAAAATAAAAAATTACTTGGAATTATAGCAACACTAGAAGCTGAATTGGAACGTGAAAAATCACGTGAAAAAAATTTAGAATATGGTTCAAGAATTATTGTAGCTACTATGGATCCAACACCAGCCTCGGAAGAGGCATACTTAAATATGTTGAAACAAGAGACAGATGATGCACGTAAGTCTGCAAAGGATTTAGAAAAGAAATATAATGATACGGGCGAATTGCTGGATCAAGCGAAGAGTGAAATTGAAGAGCAGAAGAGTCAAATAAAAATGCTGGAAAGGAAATTGGCGCAAGCATTACAGGTAAAAAGATTTACAAATTGTGTTTATTAATTAATAAAATTGCTATTTTAATGCTTTATACGCTTAATCTAATGCTTTTTAAAAACAAATTCTTAACAAACCAACAAAAAAACAAAAAAGGGTAACATGACACCAAGCACTAAACACTCATCATTTAATTTTTGCTACCCCTATGAAGATGATTACGATTTTTATGAAAGGAATTTTAATTGGCAAAATGGTCAAGAGGTAAAACGCTTATGCAAGTACGCCGCATTAATATTAACAACAAATGACATAAAAAGGCAATTAGAAATTAATTAACTAATCTTCCATTACGTTATGTTTAGGGTGGTGGTTCGCTGAATGGCTCTAGACGCACAAGCGATGCACACGGCGGACGCGATAGTTCACCGGAATATGATCTGGCGCTAAGTGAAAGTGATCCTGATGAACCCGAGGAAAAGAAGACAGAACGACGTGAACGTAGACTCGTTAAAGAAGTTAAGGTATTGCGCAGCAAATTAACCAAACTGAAGGTGAAAGAAGAGGCAGCAAAGAAAGAAAAAGTCGCACTAAAACAAGCAATGAAGAAGAATCATGTTATACTTAAGTAAGTTGGTTTTAGATGCAGAAAAATATATTAATTTTTAATTACAAATTTTTAGAGAAGAAAACAAAAAATTCAAGAAACTCGAAAAAGAAGTGCACAAAATGGCTGCATCCATGAAGGAAGAAGAAGAGAACGAGGATGAAGAAAAAGATGATGAAGACGAAGAAGAACCCGCTGAAGAGGAAGCATCTGAGGAGGAGTCGGAAGAAGAATCTGAAGAATCCGAATCGGAAGAAAGTGAAGCAGAAACAGAAAGTGAATCAGAAGCAGAGGTACGTTAGTTCAACATCAATGCAAATGAATAAATTAGTAGCAATGAACTTTGTTGTATTTCATTTAGGATGCTTCTAATTCCGATAAGAAGGGTAACTTGGATCCACGCGTTAAGAAGCACGAGAGTCGCCTACTGGCAATGAAGAAATGCAATGTGCTGCTGCAGGCTAATGTTGATAATTTGCAAGATGAAATTTCGCAAGTGCGCTCCAAGGCGGCAAATCTACAATCTGAATTGGACTCAGTGTTGGCAGATTTGGGCTTCTAATGGATGCTAGTTGCTGCGTAGCGTTCATCGAAGTCTAATGGTGGAAGTTTAGGAAGTGTTATTAACATCAGCTTTTATAAATTGTATGCTATATTTATTTATTATTATAATTTTTTTCCTTTCTTTTATTTACTAGGATTTTTCTAATTGTATTGTATTTATTTATTTAAATAAAATTTAATGAAACACAAATGACATATTTAACTCACCTGTGTTATGTAGCCGCAAAAAATAGCTCTGCAAATGGATAAAGTTCATTATTCTACACTTGCCCCATTTATGCATCAAATTTACTTACCAATTATGTTATGTCCTTATTTGTCCTTATTATATTCCTTTTTCCAACACTATTTTATCATTTCTTTGAAATAAAAAAATTTTGTTTTCTCGCACACACTTTTCCAAATTGACAAATTTTTCAGAAAAAATTTCAATTCACTTCATTTACCGGGACAGGTGTTTTGTTTTGTTTACATGCATATGCACTGTTTTGGCAATTAGTTGCTATTTAATTAGGCTTTTTTGTTATCCTTTTGACCTAGCCGAATGATTCTTTTGAATTTTACATTTAAATTGTGACTTTTGCAGTGACTTTCAAAATCACGAACGCTTAAAATGCACAGTGCCTCTAAAACAGTGTCTGTCAAATAGTTAACATTCAGTGCAGTCACCCATGTTGATTAAAAATGTAAATCGGCGTAATATAATAAGAATTATTCAAATTTCTAGCAATTGAAATGGTCTAGGTCAAGTAACAGAATTTATGTAAAAAAATTAATTTGAAAAGTTGGTTAGAAAATGTATTTGAATTTGACTTGTGAATCTATAACACAATGCATACAATATTAAGTTCAACTTTCGGGCATGGGGTTTATAATATGGTGGAAAGGGTATGTGTCTTGAATCGATACGCTAGCTTTATGCGGTTTAAGAGATTTTTTCTAATTGTATTGTATTTAAATAAAATTTAATGAAACACAAATTATAAATATGACATACTAGGACTTATATTGTGTAATTGTGTAAACATCAATACTTGGATACGAAAAACTCGGTCTAGGCTCTCCAGGAGCTGTTGTACCATAATAGTAGTAGTAAGAAACATATATATTTTGAGCATTCTAATTTTGTATTTTTTCATGTGCAAACAAATACCCAATAGTTGGCAAAGATATGCTTCTGAATCAATATCATTGAATTATTTATTTGCCGTATCGACCACTATAATAACTTATACTTGTTGCACAACTGCGATCGAAATGATAATACCGGGAGAAGTTCCTTTAAGGTTTTAATTAACTTCGAAAAACCACTTTTTATATTTTTTTTAAAGAAAAAAATGTTTTTGAAGTTTGAAAAAACTGTAATTTACTCTTAAATTTTTTTTAAGATGATATAACTGGAGTTGTACAAAAACTGTGTCTAAAATTACACAACGTTATCTCTGGAATGTATATAACAACTGAGCCGCAAATCTATATTATCGACGGCTTCATTAAAAAATGTTGATGCCTTGGATAATAATTACTGTCATTGCCGTGCCGTGACGGTGTTTTTTATCTCAGCGACTGAAAAGGATGCGGAAACTTGATATATTAAGTGTTTTATATTTAGAAATGAATATCTATCCATAAAAAACTTAAAATGTTAATTAAATTAAGAGCAGCGAAAACGTAGTGGTGCTGTGTATAGACATAGAAAAAATAAATTAGAACCGCAGACGTTGCTTGTGTGAAAAGAAATTGTTAACAGACGGTAAAAGTGCAATCGATTTTTCCCCTTGTGCTTGTTGTTGGTGAAAGACGGCAGTGGAGGTGGTGGCAACCCGTACAAGAGCTAAAGTGAGGTAGCAATTAGTTGTTTTTTTATTTTATAAATAATGGACACTTATTTACGAAATTTCATTTCATTCTAGATTTAATTTAGTTTTCTATTAATTGCTGGAATAGAGTATGCTGATTTTTAAAGCAACGAATTAATTTTGAGAACTTCGCGAAATTCCAAAATTTTGATTAACTATGCCTGAAAATTTGGAGTTACATCAATTTGCTAATGCTTTCGATCATGGTGAAACAACAAATCGTTTGCTTACACGCATTAAAGCTCAGCTTAATTGCCCGTATTTGGGAATTATACTGGCGACACTGTCATCCCTTTTCTTCTCGCTATGTTCAGTGATAGTCAAGGGATTGGTTGATGTTAATCCTATGGAATTGGCATCATTTAGGTAAGTGTTTTCAAAGTGGTGATAAATGAAAGGCACAACAAATGATGATCCTGATGTATATATTTTCCATTTAGATTCATTGGTGTTCTTCTGCCTGCCATACCCATCGTTATATATACACAAAAACCCTTTTTCCCCGAAGGAAAACGCGTCATTTTGTTGCTGCGCTGCTTCATGGGTACTACAGGCCTCATGCTCAGTTTTTATGCCTTCCGTCATATGCCATTGGCTGATGCTAGTGTAATCATCTTTTCAACACCCGTCTTCGTTGCCATTTTTGCACGCGTTTTTCTCAAGGAACAGTGTAGCCTCTTCAATGTTGTTACCATCATACTAACGCTTGTTGGCGTGGTGCTCATCACACGTCCACCACTTGTATTTGGTGATGAAGCACCATCTATGGAAGCTGAACGTTTCTCTGGTAAACATTATGATATTTGGGGTCCAGTTGCTGCCATTGCGTCTACACTATTCGGTGCCAATGTTTATATATTGTTAAGAGCCTTAAAGGGTTTACATTTCTCCGTCATAATGACGAATTTCGGTGCTTTTGCATTGGTTTATACGCTGATTGTATGCACCTCAATAGGCGCTATCTGTTGGCCAGCATGTGGTCGTGATCGTTGGCTAGTCGTTGTATTAGGTATATTTAGTTTTCTAGGTCAAATATTACTAACACTTTCACTGCAATTAGAGCAGGCGGGACCGGTGGCGATTGCACGTTGTGCCGATATTGTATTTGCATTTATTTGGCAGATGATGTTCTTTGGTGAAGCACCAACACGATATTCATTGCTGGGTGCCATCCTCGTGGTGAGTTCAGTTTCTTTAACCGCACTCAAAAAATGGGCATTATCACAGCCGCGTGAATCGTCAGCACGTAAACGTTTACGATATTTAATATTGGATTAAAGTTTGCTAGTCTATTCTATATGATATAAGAATATATATGTGGAAGTGGCAGCGTATTGTGGTTTCTCTCATAGTATGTTAATGAATACATAATAAAATAGAAAACTTATTAAGCATTAATAATTACATTAAAGTAACACTAGTCATATGAGTCTGGATTTTTAATTCGTCTGTTTCACTTGCGATGTTTATACAGTTGCCTAGCATATAAGCTAATTTGTATTTTATCCGTATTGAAAAATAACTCTCCCATAGTTGAACTATTGTACTTTAAAATTCAAATAAATATCTTAATAAAACGATAAAGCTATAACAACTGATATAAAATGAATGCTCAAGCTTTTAAGCGGGATTGCGATAATATACCGTAAAAATGTACATTAACTTCAATGATCTTTTTTCAACAGAAAAAAATCACAAATCATACTATTTTTAAAAAATAATAAATTACAAGAAAATTTTAATATACATATAAAATGAATTGAATTTCCAAATCGTTTAGCTTAATTAGTTGATTAGATACAATAAGAAACTTGAGCCACATAGAAAATTATGTATATTCTTATTTACATATATAATATTTTAAGCTTGTACATTGATATTGAAATATTTTGGTAAACTCCGCATCGATAATTTATATGTAAGTTTACAATATACATACATAATAATAATACATAATTGTAAATTTTGAAATAAGCAAAAATAAAAGCATTTCCAATTTAACTAATGATCAAATTAAGCATTTTCAATGAAAACAGAGGAAGCAAGTGATAATTAAAGATGACTTCAACAAAAAAGATCCTCCAGCGCATTTTTTTTTTATTTTTGGACAAAATTTATTGTGGAAATACAGTTTTATCTACCGATTCTAGTAACTAAAAATCTTTAGACTTAGAATTTCAAGCTTTTCATTTTTAATATTTTTTGGACTTCATTCTGTTGTTTTTTAAAATTATATTTCGGTGTGGACTTTAAATTAAACATGAGTTAAAACTAGTAAAATGCAGCATATTCATATTTCGATAGGAAATTACTGATTTATAAATATTTAAACGAAGCGTTTAGTGTCGCATCATGACCAAATGTGAGAGTAAAGGAATTAAAAACAAAAAGGTAAACTTCCAAAACATTTTACGAAAATAACGTTCAAAAGGACATTTCGAAAAGATTAGTGGGTGCTTCGCTGACGGTCAGAGCCCAGATTATTTTTGGTTCTGAATAATTTTTATACATTTTTATTAATAATTTTTTAGATATTCAATACTAAATTTTATAAAAAATTAATTTAAAATATTTATAAGTGAATAACTCAAAAACATTTCAAGTCAATTCAGATTCTTATGAAGAATTACTTTTTAATAAACTTTATGCGAATTGATATATTCACTTCAAAACGGATCATTGGGTCCTTGGATGATCCTAGGCTAACCTTTCTTTGATAAAATAAGATTTGACCTACTTTGATCTAACCCAGAATAGTAAATAGATTAAACGAAAACTTCTTCCTTTTGAATTTTAGTCTATGAAGTAGTAGTTTTATTTCCTTTGTATTATTGAACTTCATCCTCAATACAAAGCCAAAACTAAAGAATGACAGCACTATTCACTTATCACCTGTAACATATTTACAGTGACGCTCAAACTAAATAGCAGCTGTACGAAGCAAAAACAAATATATGTGCACACACGGCCTTTGACAGTTTTATTTCATTCATTCGTAAAAGTAATTGGGGAATCAAAAAAAGAAGAATAAAAACATTTTACATTTTAATTTTTTGATGAGTGACGACAGACGTATAATTGGAAAGACTGCGCTTTTTGCAGCCGGTGTTGGAATTATTTGTGTATTTGTACGGCATCGCACACAAATTTTACGACAACTACGCATGGCATGCGATTTTCAAAATCCATTGCGACATAAGCAGATAGAAATTATAGAAACAACAGATGAATGCCAGCGTGTAGTGAATAAATTAAAAAAGTAAGTTGAACTTAGACATATTCCTAAACATACGTATCTAATATTCCATTCATTTCAAATGTAGGCACTGCTTGGATTATAATGTGCTCGGCTTCGATTGTGAATGGGTGACCGTGGGCGGTACACGTCGACCTGTCGCTCTCCTGCAACTCTCTTCACACGAAGGTTTATGCGCGCTATTTCGCCTGTGCCAATTAAAACAAATCCCTAAAGATTTACGTGAATTGCTTGAAGATGATAAGGTGATAAAAGTTGGTGTAGCACCACAAGAAGATGCACAGAAATTGGCGTATGATTTTGGTGTAGGTGTTGCAAGTACATTAGACTTGCGATTTATGGCTATACTAGTTGAACGCAGGCCTGAAGGTTTAGCTAGAGCTGCCAAATCTCTATTGAATGTTCAGCTTGATAAGAGTTGGCGTTTATCATGCTCCGATTGGGAGGCAAAGGTGCTGAGTGACAAGCAATTGCATTATGCTGCCAATGATGCACTTGTTGCCGTGGAGATTTTTAAGAAATACATCAAGGAATTAAAACCCAGGTTTTTAATTTTTGCTTACGAATTAAATTACTCTTTATAAATTATAATAATCTATCTTATTCCTAGACATTTCTGGAATTTCAACAAATTCGATTTTTCTTCAATATACACGCGTTTGGAACCTTTATTCGATGTACGTTTCAAAGATGGTTTTTACAATAATCAACAGAGAGCTCAAAAGGATGGAGCATCTACCTCTGCCACTACCTCAGCAGCTGCTTCTGCTTTTGGAAGCAAAAAAGTCTCCGCTGCAGGCAAATTTAAAAATTTACAATCGACACGTAACATTAGCACACGCACAAAAACTTTATATGATAATTGTTTGCTGGAAGCGCCAGACGGTGAATTGCTATGTACCATAGATCGTAGTAAAGCAAAATGGTATATGGATCAGCAATTAGGAGTTGAAGTTAAAGCTGAACCGTTAACGGTGCGTTTAAATTTTGAACCTGCTGGACGTGCTGTCGGTGAAGTGGGTCGTTATTATCAAACCCCAAAGGAGAATCAATGTGTTGTGTGTGGACGTCGTGATGCATACATAAGAAAAAATGTAGTACCACGTGAATATAGAAAACATTTTCCAGGTTAGCTATGAGTGTATTAAGCATTTTAGTTTTGAAATTTAACTTGAATCTTTTTCATTTCATATGTAGTGATTATGAAAACACATACCTCGCATGATGTCCTGCTACTTTGTCCCAACTGCCACCAACTTAGCAATATTTTCGATTTAAAAGTACGCACAAAACTGGCTGAAATGTGTAATGCTCCTTTGGCTTATGGTAGCGCTACAAAATTTATTGAGGTGCCAGAATTAAGGTGAGAAATTTTTTTTTTAACATTAGCCGTAATGATATTTTCATTTCACAAGCTAATTACGATATCGGTGGATCGATTTAATTTAATTTAATTAATATAATTATTTCTCTTTCGTTAAACTAAAAGGCAATTGAAATCAGCTGCTCGTGCACTGCTACTGTGTCAAGATAAAATTCCTGCAGAAAGATGTAAAGAATTAAAAGGAATTGTACTGAAGCATTATGCGAATGAGCAGGAATTGACACCAGAATTATTGGAAGAGGCAGCAAACGTCGATACAACGTAAGTGTAATTTATATTTGCATAATTTTTATACATATCACTTCTAAGTGGCTAAGAAATTAAGTTCTCATTTCAGTGGCGCTGAAAAGTTTAATTAATAATTAGTAGAAATTATAAAGTTATTCCCTATGATAATGAAATTGAATTGAATGAAAGAAAATTCAATTTAAAACATTACTTAAATAATTCATAATTCTCAATACTGATCTCAAAGTGATAAGACTTAAATTTAAAATTTTGTAGCATGTTTGTTTACTTATTAGCAGCCAAGCTAAAGATAACATTATACTTTATTCCATATATTAATACTTAAGGTCAATGCTCTGTTGTTTTTTTTTTTTGTCTATTTATCTATTCTGTGTAATTTAAATTTTTTTTTCAGACTTGATAATGAAAGTTATTGCGATCATGGTGGAAAGGTAGTACAAATATTTCAAACTGAATTAGGTGGACTCATCGAATTAGAAAAAATATGGCGTGAACATTTTTTAAAAACAATGCAACCAAAATTTCTACCAGAACTATGGAATGTTAATCACAATGCAAATAGGTGAGTTCTTGTATAAAAAAATATATATTAAACTAAAAGGATTTTATGCAGAACAAATTTAAATTGATTGCCCAAAGAGACATAATGAAAATAACGTAGCTAATGAGAGATATGCAGTACTTTTAAAACTATAATCTACGAAAAGCACTGGGAGTAAACGTTACTGATAGAGAAAGATAGAGAGAGAGAGAGAGTTACTCTGTGAGAAAAATATACTTGATCAAAATGTTTGGGTTATAAAGTTACGACCCGCTTAAATGCGCTGCGCTTTACGTTTTCTATGTATATCTTTCGTCATACTTTTTGTGGTTAAAAAGGAAAAACACTAATATTGCATTTTTCTTTCATTTTCTCAATAAAAGATTGGAAATACGCGCTCAAGAAGGACGTATCGATAAAGAAGATTTAATTGCTGCTGGCTTAGATGCAATAGTCGATGTCAAAGAAATCACCACAAAACATATTCTAAGTTCGAACTAAAGAAAAATTCATTAATTTCCATAAACAGATTAGGGCCCAGTTGAAAATGATGACACGCAAAAATGCAATCTATACTAAAATATTTTATAAATTTTAAATAAACTAAGATCTACATATATTAGAGTTCTGCTATGAGTATTTAATAGCACGAATATACGCGTATCATTCTGGACCTTCATTGTGCATTTATTTATTGATGCTCATAGTACATACTACTCACTATTAGATATATAAATTGTATATATTTTACATTCTTTTGAATTATATTTCTGCATATTCTATGGTATTCATTATCATTGAGACCCTATGCTCCAATGAGAGATACAAGAACTGTTGATGATGGACGGCGAAAGCGGGCAAGTCAAAAAATAAATAGAAGACATTTTTTAAAGGTTCAAATCTAGCAAATTTTTAGAAATTCAGCAAAAGTTTTATGGAAAGAATAAATTATGTTCGAGACTTCTAAGCATTAACCGATTTAAAAAATTCTTTTTGCATTTTCAAAACTATGGAATTTGGGAAAGTTGTATGCCAAAAAATTTTGAAAAATCGTAATTGGTCATAATGTCGACAATGTCAAGACCCTTTTGGAACCTGAAGATATCATCTGATTTCAAAAATTTGTTCTCACTTCTGTTCATCTGGATGACTTGATTCTTAATTACGCTGTTACTTTTTGATTTGACGCCATTCTTGTCTATTTATCGTGTCCCCAAAAAATTGCTTGGCGTGATCAATCTTGTGAGTCATTACGTACGCAGAAGTATCCGCGCACTCGCCATTAATGCTTAGTGAATGAATCATGTATGAGTCATTATGTGTACCAAGGTACTGCGTGAGTACTAATAGCAATTTTTATGAGCATATTCTATATCACGATAAACCTGCACACTGTAGATATCTGATATTTGTAGTTTATAGCATAGTGAAATTAATAAAGTGAAATAAATAGAAGTGACGCCCTCTTTTTTATTCACTGACGTCTGCCAAATTTGAGAATTATTCTCTTACTTCTCCCAAAACATTTGAATTTCAGAAGTAAATATAAAAAAATATTAACTCATTGGTACCAGCACAATATCTAAATAAAATAGAAAAATTTGAAAAGCCAGAAAAATTTTTAAACATTGATAAACGAGATTTTCGAAGGCGTTTGTAACAACCATGTGCATAATGTGCACCAAGGATTTAACCCATAACTTAAAGTTTTTTTTGTTATGTATACCATTCAAGTAAGAAAGAAGACATTTTTGAAGAAAATCATTTTAAAAGTGTTGTATTTTGTTCATTTAAATACTTTATAGAATCACACTCCACAAAATATTTTGAGAGCTTTTATTTCAGAAAAAGAAATATTTATTTCATTTATTTATTTGTGTACAGTTGACGAAAATGGGTTAAAAGGGTTTTCTCTCATAAACAAAATTATTTGTCAAAGTTTATTGGGCGAATACTTGTCATAATTGTCAAATCTCAGAAGACCTGAGAATATTTCAGATTACTTTCTGCAATCTGGCATACTGTATACTGTGGTTTATAGTATATATCCGCTTACTCATTTTAAATGTCGATTAATAGCTTTTTAATGCTGGTAATTCGATATCGATGATTCGAATTTCTCTTTCACATCTGGTTATCTCAGTACATTGTCGGAATGTTACTCATTTGCCATTCGATTCAGTAAGGGGTCAAAATATTGTACTGTAATTCTTTAATAAATATTTTAGTATATAAATCATTTTTGCACGTGATGAAGAAATGCTCTGGGCCTGAAATTCTATCACTGTCGTTTAGTAATTAAAAGAAAAATATTTAACTCTTGTTTTTCCTTTTCAGATTTTTTTTAATTGTAATACATTTCGTTTCATTTATTCTTTTAACCATAATTTTTTTGTAATATAATACACAAGTCTGTCTTAAAAACTAACGATTAAAATAATAAAGATTTACTATAAACTAAAAAGAAACAAAAAGAAAAAAACAGGAATATAATTAGTTACTTACTTAGCTATAGTATATACAAAAAAAAAGAAGAGAGAAAGGTAATAATTTCAATTAAATAAAAATTTACTATAATAGATATACATTTAAAAGCATAATCACAATTGCTAAAAAAAAAAGAACAAAGAAACTTTAATGTAATCAGATTAAAAATTAGGTGTGTATTCTTAATTCTATATGTAATTGAGAGGATATTTGCTTTGTGACAACATAATATTTTAATAATAAACTAAAATATAATCTATAGAGTATACGCATGTATGCTTCAAGTCGTTTATGCGAGCATATGCTTTCGCAAGTGTTTTTTTTTTTTTTTATAAATTAGAGCGCATAAACGACTTTAAGCGCTCATGAGTTTGCCGATTTACACCCGATTTATAATATAGAATAATCTGCTTAAAAATATAATTAAAAACAAATAACACAGCACTGCATTTGCTTCAAGAACTTTGAAATCGAAGAACTAGAGTGATGAAGAAAGTGAATGCAGAATATACCTCATGGTTTCGAGCTTTCTTATTTCAAAGCCTGTACAGAGTATAAAAGCGCGCAGGCCTATATAATTGATAATTACTAACAATTTTTGAAAATCAAATAAGTGTACGTGTATAAATACATAATAATAATAAATGAAGAATGTGGACATGTTGCTTAAGAATAATGATACCGCTCTACGATATTTACACAGCTGTTACAAAATCAGCACCACGGAAGCTTAAAAAATATTTTAAAATTATTATGCTATACTTTTGGAGTGAAAGAGAAATATATATATAAATTTTTTTTTTTTTGGAGGCAAGTGGTGTTTGGTACGACATAACACGCACATCAACAACTCAAAAAAACATATAAACGTAATATTTGGTTAATGAATATGTGTCTGTCATTATTATATAAATTCGATGCCTTCATATTTAAGGTCCGTTTCGATTTTTTGCTCTTGCAGCAGCGTCTTACCACCAATATCAAATGCTGTTATAAATGTTGAGGTCTTCCCTTCTAATTCTTCTGATTTTATAGCCAATATAATGCGATCTTCAGTGCCAGGCATAAATTTAAAACTAGAAAAACCATGTGTTGGTTTTGTATTAGCCACGTCTAAAGGAACTGTATAGATTTTGGCGAATTGTTCATCAGCAGAGATGAGAACATTGCATCCCATATGCTCGTCACGTGTTTCATTGTATCTAGAAGCAAACGAAGGAACAAATAAAATTAAAAAAAAAATATCCACATCACAAAATTGTGGTACACGTACTTATCCCTCGAACAACGTCTTGGCAGGAAATACCATTTCTTATTCAACTCTGACCACACGCCACTCTCATGTATCATATATCCGGGCCAAGTGATTTTTTGAGATTCTTGCCGTAAACGCTTGAAGTTGAACGCCCAATCGAGTGAGCGCACTTCACCTGTCGCAGTTATCGCCTTAACATACATAGGATTTTCATTTTCAAAATCACCCATGCTCGTTGTCCACTCTTTGCCCATTGAACCTACATACAGCACTTGATCCTTCACCGTCGCCCATTCAGCTTTGAAACCCTTTGCATTATGGCCATTACCATCGAGAAGAATTATCCATGGTATGGGCTTTTCTTTGACTAGCTCATAAACTAGACCTGTCCGGTCATCGAATGCGAGTAATTTTCCATTGAATGTCACTAATTCGGAAAGTTCCATGCCACGTCCTTTCAATGCAAAACTCGACTCAAGCGTTGGCGGATCACCCGCATCCCATTTCACTTTGATTTCATGGCTCGCACTGTTATATGTAAGATGGCCTTTTTTCAAATAACTACGCCACACCGTGCTGCCATCATCCTTGACCACTTTCGAACTTGTGTCCAAATCAGCCACCATACCTATACGATATGTTAATTCACCTCGTCCCACCAGTGGCGGAGTAAGCGGATATTTTCCATTGTATATTGTAGCATCACCATTTCGTTGTGTACTACTTGAGGTGTGACTACGCGCACTTGTTGAGCTGCCACCAACAGTATGGCTACTCTTCAGCCATGCCGAATCCGATGATGAACTGCTTCCCGTACGTATATAGAAAAACAAAAAGAAAAGCGTAAACACGCAGATGATAAGTAGCGCAAAGTGATAATTGAAGCGAAGCGTGCGATTCCCTATCCGGTATGTGGGTGGTGTGCGTAACGCTGAACGCCAATCGCGTGTGTACATGACGGAACGAGAGGACCGTGGTGTGTTACTCTCCAAATCGCGATAGGAGAAATAAGAGCTGGAGGTGCTGGGAGTGGTGGAGGCGTTGTTAGTGTTACTGCGACTACTAAAGAAATTCATTGAGTAATGACAGCGTAGGTGACGACGACGACAGCAGCAACAACGTAGCAAATTTGACTCTGCGCTATTTTCATATTATCAAATGCCCGCGCGTGTGTATTTTCCTCTATGTTATTGCTGCTGCTTCTGTTTTTTCTGTTATGATAAATTCGTGTAAATTTTGCTCGTATTTGACATTGAAATTGAAATCACAAGTGCAAAACAGGAAATTGAGCGTGCGCCAAGAATTTGCGTTACAGTCTCTCAGACATGTAAAAATACGTTTTTCGTTTACTGGTTATATTAGAATTTCGAGTAAATAAATGCACTAACACTTTGTTAATTTACAATTTTTAATTTTGCTTTATTTTATTAACTTTTTCCCACTTTTAAAATAGTGCAAATTAAAAACTGTAAACGTCAAAAACCTCAAGTCACACGTAAACCCACAGCTGTTTTTGGGGTGAGACCAAACCAATCACTTTCAAACTGTACGAAGAACTGACACTTTTGTTATTCGAACACGAAAAACACCTTAATCCTTTCTAGTTCCAAAAATAAGAATTATATGTAAGCAAATGGCCTACAGCTCAAACTTAAATCCACTTAAATTGATGATGGAGTAAAAATTTAAAACTTAATTTAAAAATGCATAACAGTTGCCACTGGGTGGTTTATTTATCGAATTATAAATATATTCCACTTTCTTCTTTTTCATAAAAAGTAAAATGTTTAATTTTTCAATTTATTCCCTCTCAATTGGCACCACTCAAATTACTGATGAAATGGCACCACTTAAAAATAGTGTCCATATTCTAAATGTCAAATTATCTTCGAAAATTTGCCATATTTTCTTTACATCCCTTTTCAGATTTCTTTCTTAATTGTCAGTCGCTAGCAAAACAACACACGTGCGTGAAATTTGTTGGATTTTATAAAATTTTATAACAATTCGGCAATAAAATGCGTATTGAAACGTGTTATTTTTGCTCCAGCAAGGTCTATCCAGGACATGGAGTAGAATTTGTGAGAAACGATTGCAAGGTAGGCAAAAAAAAAAAGAAAATGTGTTTTGAGTATGCTTCAACTGTGACGTCACAGAGCAAGCACCGAAGTCATAAAAACTGCGTAATATATTTTAAAAATTTTTCTAATTCCCTTTATATTTTACTATTTCAGATATTCAAATTCTGCCGCGGTAAATGTCACAAAGCCTTTAAGCGCAAGAAGAATCCACGTAAGGTACGTTGGACCAAGGCATTCCGTAAAGCAGCAGGCAAAGAACTTGCCATTGATCCTAGTTTTGAATTTGAGAAGCGACGCAATGTACCCGTCAAATATAATCGCGAAGTGTGGCAAAAAACACTTGAAGCCATTAAAAAGGTCACCGAAATCAAAGAGAAGCGACAGGATCACTTTGTGCTGCAACGTTTGCGCAAGGGACGTGAAGTTGAAATACAAATGGACGTTAAAGATGTACAACGTAACATTTCACTTATACGCTCACCGGCTGCTGGTCTGAGAGAGAGACGCGCCAAAGAAAAGGCTGAAGAGTCGGCACTCATGGACGAGGATGATTTGCCTGAAGAGGAAATTTCGTATGTGGATGCACGCGAATTGGAAAAGAAATTAGAACAAGGATTCATGGATAAGGAAATGGAAATGATGAAGGAGTAAAGTAGTAGCAGTGGGTTAGTTATAAGTTTATTTTTACAAATTTAAAATACATAAATAATGTTTCCAAAATAATCTAAATGAGACTTTGTAATGTTGCAGATATCATTGATAGTTTGGTTTATATACTTTTCCCTCTACACAATTACTTTCATTAAAACAAATTTGAGCGCAAATATATTATTTAAATGCCGTCATATCTTCGCATACACATCGGGTGCAACAATTCACGTGCAAAGTTTGCGTATAAACAACGAGGAAAATAAACAAAATTTTGCTTGAATGTGCAATACAAATGAATAAACAAGTGACTTGACTTTCTTCAATAATTGGATTATGGCCATGTCATTGTTTCGTTTCTTACTTTGATGTACAATTGCTATATCCATTTTCTTCACTCTCTGATTTTCCATGCCCAATGGTTTTTCCATTTTTGTTTTGTTGTTAAGTTCATTTATTTGTGCTTTTCTGCTGACCTTTTTAGTTTTGTTTTAGATTTGGTTTTAAATAGTTACTTTTCACTGCGGCGCAATCAGAAATAAAATGATGCAATTTCAAAGTGAGCATTCAATTCCCAAAATCAGCTAATGTTTTCTGAATTTAATGTGAATTTCTCCTTTGCTTTTTTTTTGTTTTTTTTTGTTGTTAGAAATTTTAATAGTTGCTTCAATTATAATTGGTTTTATTGCAATTTTATGGTTTATTGTATGCGCATTACTTGAGGAACGTATACCAAATATGCTGATACCACGAGAGGATTATATTTTTGATTATGTCGTTGGTATGTATGTACATATGTGTATTGTTGTTGTTTATATGTATATGTTGGAGAACAGTATGACGAAATGCGGAAAGAAATTGTAATGAAGTGAACAATTACTGAATTAGAATATAGAGAAGAAGAATTTTAATTCCACTGTTGGGTGGGATAAAGAATTTATTGCGTAAAATCCTAAATTTTTATGTATGTGTGTATATATAAGAAAATCATTTAGGTTGCATTATTAACAATATCTTGTACAATTTTCGGGAAGTAGTCTTCAAAAACTTAAATGTAGTGCATTTTTACTTAGAAGAAAACATTCATAGATCAATATAAAATCCAAGCCGAAAGTACTTAACCGAATCACTCCATATTTGGCATTGCAGATAGTTCTCAGAACTATTTAATTTCCAAAACTCACCGCTATTTGACCCTGCCCATTTTCGTTATAGCTCTGTAACCGTTAAAGATATTACAATGCAATTTTTTACCGGGGCTGTTATGCAAACAATGAACCATAATTTTAGAATTTGAAACAAGAGGTAAAAACAAATTCTGTCTCACTAGAAGGCACCACAAATTAGCTATACTATTAATACTTTGGTAATTTTAAAAGGTTTGATGTATGTTTGCGGTAATCTCTGAAGCTACCAGCTAACCATTGCAAATAAGATAATGACAGTTGGTGTGTGAAGGCGGTATGTTCGTAGCAGGTTTGAACAGAATATGGTAGTTTGCGATTTCCATACGATTTCTCTCTGCGATTTGTTGTTTGTAGGCGAGGGAGTAGGGGAAACGAAAGGAGACGAATCCCAATCGCACGTACTAGCGATTTTATGGCGTTTATCTTTTGAATCTCTGTTACATTCATGTAAAACGAATGCCAAAGAAACAAACAGAAAGAAACAATGTCTTGGTCAAAACCGCTGTTTCTAAAAGCTACCGACTATAGAACGGTATTACAAAAGAGATTCGCAGAGAAACATTGCATGAAAATAACTGATTCTAAAAGGGGACGTAGTTGAATGATTTATTTAGCTTAGATTTGGAGGCGTGAGAGATTGCTTTCCACACTATTATACTTTACCCAAAGAGCGAATAACGAAAATTTGTTGAGAGCAGAGAGAAAGTACAAAGAAGGCAAATGATTTAATAGATGGAATAGTTTGACGACTTAAATAGCTCAGAATTTGTTGAATTTTAAAACACTTATTGCTATTTTTCGCCACTGCATTTACATACACATACTAAACTGTGATTTAAATTGCTAATCTTTTGACGATTAATTTCAAATTTAGTTGGTGCTGGCACCGCTGGTTCCGTTGTGGCTTCTTTACTATCCAAACATAGTAATACATCGACGGTGCTGCTAATTGACGCCGGTGATAAATTTGGTTTCATCAGCAAAATTCCATTGTTAACAACATTTCAGCAGAAAGGTTTAAATGACTGGGCATTCATGTCAGTGCCACAGAAACACTCATCAAAAGGGCTGGAGCAGCAGGTAAATTTTGTATACACACAAATATAAATATCAATTTAAAAAATTTGTTTTTCTTTCTTTGCGAATAGCGCCAATGTTTACCACGCGGCAAAGGACTCGGCGGTTCAGCACAACTTAATTATATGCTACATTTTGATGGGCATGAACATGATTTTGAGGTGTGGTCTTCGAGCGCTCATAATCTTAGTGATTGGCATTGGGAAGCAGTGCAACCATTCCTAAAAGCGGGCAGCGCAAAACAACATGAGCTATTTGAAATTTCACCACATTATTCCAAAATAACCGAAGCACATTATCACGCGGAATCAGAGTTTGCGCACAAGCCGTGGTTATTTCGACGTGCACGTTATAATATTAAAAACGGTCTACGTTATAGTGTGTACCAGCGTTTCTTACAGCCAGCATTGAGAAATCGTAACCTACGCATTATGACGAATGCTTTAGCGCGAAAAGTGAAATTAACCAAAAATGATAATGGTGAATTGGTGGTCGAATCACTGCAAATTGGCATCAAAGATACTGAAACCCGTAAGGAGCAAGTTTTTAATGTCGAAATACGTAAGCAGTTGATTCTATGCGCAGGCGCATATCAAACTCCACAATTGCTTTTAGTTTCTGGCATTGGTGATGCACATGAGCTACAGCAACAGTTGAAAGTTCCACCGAAACTCCATATGCCACAAGTGGGCAAAAATTTACATGATCATCTCAATTTACCCATATTCGTTTCGATTGATGTACTTGGCCCTACGCTAAATCAACGTGCACTTTTAGACCCAATCAGTATTTTCAATTATCTAACATCTGGTACTGGTCATTTGGGAAACTTTGGTGTTTTAGCACATATTGACAGTATTTTTCAAGATCATTTCGGTTTGACCATTTTCGCTGCTGGTGCTATTGATGAAACCGCTCTCATGTCTATATCGAATTTTAAGCGTGCACATTTTCGTGCGCTCTTTCCACGCTATCACAATGCCACACAGGAGGGGTTCGTTATAATTTCTACCTGCTTTCAACCGAAATCACGTGGTACGGTTACTATTGCTCCCGGTGGAAATATACGAAAAAATCCGCTTATTGATCCGAATTATTTGAGTGAGCTGACTGATGTCCATTGTACTATACGCGCTATACGTGCTGCTGTGGAAATAATCACTTCCGATGCATTTTCATCGTTGCACCCGCGTATACATTGGCCTAAGATAAAAGAGTGTGCAGAGTTAGGTCCATTTGAACGTGATTTTCAGTTGAACACTCCTGCGGATAAATATTTGGAATGTATTATCCGTTATGTTGGTTTGGGCTCACATCATCCGGGTGGTACGTGCTCAATGGGAACAACGGCGGAGAACAGCGTAGTGGATGCACAATTTAGGTAATTAGTGTCTTTTTTTGTTTAATTTTATAATTCGTTAAAGAAAGTAAAAATTTTGTAAGTCTGAGTAATAGTAAAATAGTATACATAAGGGTTTGGAAAATTGTTCGGGGAAAGGGAAAAACTGAATGTTTTTTAAATGTTTCTCGTACTGAATTAAAAAAAAATCTCTTCTATTTTTCAATTTCAATGTCTTGTAAATACTATACCAAGAGAGTCTTACTCCGGACGAGTCCATGGAGCCTATTTTCTGTAGGATCTAAGTGAGTTGATTATGTAGACCGACTGTCGCAATAACCTAACATAACTTAAGAAATAAAATTTCTATGGCACTACAACTAAATGTCTCCAGACTATCACAGACTAATCCAAAATTAACTAAATGGTACCACAACTAATAGCGAGTTATCTCAGGATTATATTGTAAATATGTAGTAGTTTTCCGGACAAAAGAATTCTAGCTTCCTATGAAACTAACTAAGCCTTCAAGCCTGGAGCATCACAATTTGCAGTGATCAGAATTCTTGTGTATTCGAATTCTGGGGACAATTCTTCGCATAAAGCTATCGTTTTCCACAAAATTTCCTACATGCTGTGGGCATTCAAATTATAGAATTACAAATATGTGTGGAAGTTTTTCTGATCTGACTCTCCCAGCATTCGGCAGACCATATTACCAGACCATAGAAGTCCCTCTACGGCTCCTTAGATTCGAGCAGAGTAAAATTCTTGAAAATTTGTATTCCTGAGAGGATTTCTAGCATATTATTAACCATTTTTTGTATGCTGTTTCACTTCGTTCCTTTATGATGAATCGTCAATGGTTTGAGCCTGTCTTACATGGTTTGGGCACTCAGATAAAAAAAATTATTTTTGGATTAAAAATAAGTAGTAATTTTGTTAAACCTGGCATTTCTACTATCCTGTCAAGCATATTAAGTAATTCAGATATGACATGAAGGTTCTAGAAGATACTACGGGTTCGAGAGAATTCAAATTCTGGCAATTTTCTATTCTTGAGGCAATTTCCAACAGATAAGCCACCAAGTGGTTTCTTGGGGATTAAATTTTCCATGGGAAGCGGGTTATGACAGTTTTTTTACCCTATACGAATTTAAATTAACTAATATCTTAATTTTCTTTTTTATTGTTTTTCAGATTGCACGGTGTAAACAATTTTCGTATTATTGATGCTAGCATATTGCCGACACCTATTTCTGGAAATCCGAATTCAATTATAGTGGGCATGGCTGTAAGAGGTGCTACTATGATATTAAAAGAAGAATTACAAAACGAAATGAGTGACAAATAATTTTTATTTAAATAAGAATCGAATGTAATTTTTACACAAATCATCAATGAATTAATGTTTGCTTAATATATAATGAATACTTATCTCTTAGTTTTAAATGAAAAAATATTGTTTTGAAGGTTTTGTAGTTAAAACATTTAGTTTTAAAATTTAAGTACATAATTGTTTAGAATACCATAGTTAAATAAATTAAATTTGTAACTTAATAGAAAAAGAACAATGGAAATCTTAATAAATAAATAAAGTACCTATATAAAATAAGCAATTAATAATCAGCCGGTGTTTTTTAGGATTATACACCATTAAAAATAGACGCAATCTGTGCTGGTCATTAACACATATAAACATAAATGCTTTGTCGCTTATTTTGAAGGACACAATATTTCAAAAATACTTCCAGATATAGCATAAATAATAATAAAATGTAATAATGCATAATCATCATAAAATGAGAAATTTCTGGAAATATTAAACTATAAACAATAGCTGCAAAGTACGAGTGCTGGTAGGTACTGATACTGGTACTTAAAATTTTATAGCTCTGCTAAAAACTAAAAGATAGAAAACGAACCTGATTATCAAATATTGTAAATTATTTCTTACGAAAAATTGTTGCATTCGTCTGCGAAATTCCGCTAAATTCATATCACATGTCGCCGAGGATATTGCAATTGGTTTTTTCTCAAGGTCTGCTGGTTTTTCCTCAAATTGCAACAAAACAAAACTAAAACTAAAAAAAAATAATTTTTATACCTGAGCAAAAAACATTAAACTCAAACAATAATTTGTATTCTTAAGAAACAGTAAATATAAATCGTTAAAATGATTTAAATTGTCGTTTTCGGTCGTGCGTTTCCTTCGGCAAGAACACATTCTTTCAGGGTTATTCAACATAGCTATCTCTTTCTTTCTTTCCTTTTATATATGAATGAGTGTGCTGCGTATGTGTAATATATTTTTTCGTGTGAGTGATAGAGAGGAAAATTCTGTCATTGTATTTAACATTAGGTGAGCTAAAGGAACTGTATATAGTGACCCATCACATGAGCCCAAGCATGAATGCCTATCTAAAAGAGAAAGGTAGAAAAAATAGGTGGTTGGAAAAGACAGGCGAGTTTCTATCTCTGTCTAACTACGTTTTTTTTCTACCTCTCTCTTTCAGACAGGCATTTATGCTTGTGCTCTTGTGAACAGCCACATAAGGACTAGTAATAGTGAGCTAATACTTTTAATAGAGTCTCGCATTTGCTTCGGTAAAGACATATTTATCCTTTCGCTGATATTGAAGGTTCATTTAAACATCAAAAAAATGTCAAAAGATGTAGAGGATATTATGGAAAATGGAAAGCGGTTTATAGAACTCTGTATCGGTAAGATCTTAATATCAATAATTAACAGTGAATTTGAAACTAACACATCTTCGATCTGGTTTGTACCATTGTGATATAATTTTTTCTGGAGTTAATAATTGAAATACCAAATGAAAGTTGACTTATATAGTAATAAAAAACAGCAAAGAGTTTAGTCCGATCAGTTTTAAATTTTTATTGTATGAGAACTTAAAGTTTCTATTTAAAATTCATTAAAAAACTGCAAAAAAGTTGGTTCATTTTCGGAAATTTCGTTTCGTAAACCAAATGCAAATGGCATATGTTCACAAAAATTATAGAGCAAGTCATTAAATTAAAAAAAAACTTCAAGTGCTCAGAGACAAAAAAAATTTTAAATTTACTCTTTTCGGTTTTTGATAACTCTATAGGTCTACTTTCATTTAGCGCTTAAATTATTTACGCCTAAAACGATGATCTGAAATTTATCGCATAGTAGAAAATCAGAATCAAAAATACAAAAAAAAAAATGGTATTAAATTTTACTATGAATTTTAGGAGTTGTGACTTTTTGAAAAAAAAAAAATTATTACGATCGGAAATGTGTCAGTTAAAAATTGAAATTATTAGTACCTATTAAATTTTAATTTTATAAGTTTGACCAAAATTATTTGTTTTTAATTATTCTATTCCAAATAAACAGAAAACTATAAAAACAAAATACCAAAGAAATGCTGTTACAGCAATGATGAAAAAGATGCCGCAGCCTCTTTATGTGTGTTAAATTATGTTGATCTTAGCTATATGGCCATGAAGGTAACCGAAAAGGAAGAGGAAAAAACCAAGAAAGAAGAAGAAGAACTGGAAGGAAAAAGTTCACCGGCATTGCCGAAAAAAAAATATTTCTTCAGATGAGCTGACATACTACATAAGGGCCATGCTGAGTTTAAAATGTTGAGCTTTTGAAAATACTAATGGTATTTTTAGTTTTTTTTTTTTTTTTTTTACCTACAATAATTCTAAAAATTTTTATTAATTCATAAAATTTGTTGTGAGATATGTTCTTTGTTCATAATCTGAAGACAAAATTGTATTCTTTAAGTATGTGACAAAATAAAAATTTAAATTTTAAAAATTCCCAAGTGAACGTCTTCCTTTAAGTACCTAAATCAATTATTAATAAATAAAAAAAATTAATTTTTAAAATGAAATTTTTTAAATTTTTATTTCGCTTAATTCTTTAAATTTTGGATTAATTTCTTTCTTATCTCCCGCTGATTTGCTGTTAATTTCCACTCAATTATTTACAAACATATGATTTACACTGAAATGTAAAAATCTAAAATTTTTTAGTTTTTTCACACCTCTGATGATTTTTATGACATATCGCTTATATACTAAAAGACTGTCATAACTCAAAAAACGCGATTTTGCAGAAAACGCGTTTAAAGTTTTCAATTGACTCCCACTTTGCAGAAATAAGAGGAAATCTTATAGTTCTCACGCGCAGAGTATACAAAATATTAATATGAAATTTTTTTTACACAAAATGCAGCGTGACATAATGAATAATTCTGCATTATTAACTCATAAATCGTGTTTTTTGACTTATGACAGTCTTTTAGTAAATGAGCAATATGCCCATATTGCTCATTTGCGACTACTAGTATACCGTCATAACTCAAAATTGAGAACTTTTCGGAAGAAGCTTTTTTAATATATTTTGTATAATTTGTTTAAACGCCAAAAAAAAAGAGATGAAATTTCTCCTCTCCTATGGCTAATGGATTATCCAAATTGTTCCAGTTAAAAAACCACCATCTAATGGTTGATTCTGCATCAATAGCTAAAAAATTTCAAATTTGAGTTATGACGGTATAGTCGTAAATGAGTGACATGGTACACGGTATTCATAGACACTTCTCCCTCTTTCCTCCTCCCATTAACCTATCTTCATTTCCCAATCAACACAATATTCTGCATTTATAGGGGTTTTTATTCCTGTGTGTTGTCTGTAACATTTAAAAAAAAATATGCAACTATTATTACATTTTGATGATGCTATAATAACTTCCACCTCTGTATTTTATAGGTATGTGTGCGAATTTTTTTTATAAGCATTTACATGTTGCAATAATTGAATTAAAGTTCTTGGTCATAGTGAATATGGATAAAAGTAAATATAAAAGGGGCGCCGTTTTTTCATGCACATAAAATATGTATATGTATTAAATTGTTTTTTATATTTTACTAATTTGAATATGATAATTTTACATGACTAATACTAAGCAGGGTTGCATTTTAACATTGGTCCATCATATAAATTCTATCTCGATTGCGTGAAAAATGAGCAGGGTTTAGAAAGCGGCTATACTTCATAGCAGCTAGGTCTGGTTCAACGAGAGAACCTTATGGCCAACTGTAAGCTAAAAGGAAATGGGTTGGGTACAAAACATTGAAAACGTTTTGCGTGGCATTCACTACCTGTTTTTTTCTTTTTTTTTGGAGAAAATGACATGAGGTTAGCTTTCCACATATGGATCTAGAATAGGTGAAAATAATTCGTACAATAACGGATTTATTGAATCACTCAGGGATAGCAGTATTTTGTTTTATGGCTCCTGTAGTACCACAGAGCGTTTGTGAATGGTTCTCTATCAATTCTGTTGAATTTAATTTTATAACTTTCCTGTTCCTTTAACATTTATTTCTTCTATACTCCTCTATAAGTTTTCAGTTCTTCGGCGCCTTACGTTCCAGAGAGTATATCAAAATCAGTCCCATTAGCTTGCTGTTTGCTATTGTATTTTAAGGATTTACAAATTGGTATTAGTTGAGATGATGATTTTCAAAAGAAAGTCATATAGTCGGTTTCATTCATTACACATATTTATGAATGAATTGAATGCATATTGATGAAAGTATAAGTTAATCAGAAAGAGTGGGGCACAGATATGTTTGAAACCTCTCTCAAACCACATGCACGTACATTAAAGTGATACGCAGATGGTTAGAGTACAGAAAACGAAACAGATGCAGCAGTATATACATAAAGGCCAAAAACCAGAAGCTCTGAACCTATGGGGAAGATTCCATGCATTTTCTAAGTAAAAACTCTTGCCATAAGGGTGTACGTTTAGTTCAACCTCGAACGTAGGTGTAGGAGACAACACATAATAATATACTCAGAAAGTTAAACCGCAATCAGAGCACTCCTTTGAGATATTCTCGAAATGTATGTTTAGAATTAGAGAACTACTGAATGAATCAGGCAAAACAAATAAGGTGACAATATTCAGGCTTCCCGGACAAACAGAAATACATTGAATCGAGATAGCCAACTACTTAGCAAAGAAAGCAAAGGCTAAGAATTACATTGATCCTGAATTTAAGTTTAGGAACTCACACCATAAAAGATTAAGAGAAGAAGGGAGAAACGATAGATTATCTTCCTGGACTCCAATTCCTAAGCTTAGACAGTCAAAGCTATTAATTGGGAGATTTCATCCCAAAAGAGTAGCCTACCGAAAACTTACCATCTTCTCTTTTAGTTTAAATAACAAATTCTCGAAGTAGTACTCCAAAAAACAAAATTTAGCAAATTAAGGCAGCGATATGTATGTATGGCCAAAGTGAACAAGACGCTGAACTATATGCTCTTGCACTGTGATGTACTCACTCCTAGGAGGGGAGAAAGATATCTGAGCCACAACTGGCCAGATAGTTTGAACATCATTACTTTAGAGCCTAAACCCCTGCTAAGATTCCTTAGTAAAATTGGCTTATCTGAATTCTCATGATTAAGCTAATATTGGAGGCACAATAGAAGTATTTTTTGTAATACAATATGTTCATAATGTTTACCTCAATAAAATGAGAAATGTCTTTGTGAATGATATTCATCATATTGATGAAGTAATTTATTTGTGCCGATTTAACCGATTTTGGTCGATAAATCATTTATAAATTTTTTCCAAAAGTAATCACTTTTTAACATTTCTATATAAATTAACTTTAAAATTGCATTTGGACAATTAAAAAATATTGTATTTCACCTGACTTAAAGACCAGGTTAAAATACATACTTTTTTGGAATGTGATTTTAAAAATCAACAAAAAATAATAAAATTAATTATTTTGCATTTGAAATAAAAAATTTCACAAGTCCTTATATATTTTTAAGTGGGTACTGCTGACCAAACTGTTGTAAAAAAAAAACATTTAAGCAAAGTTAACAAAAAAGTATATTTTCTATATTCCGCTGTCTTTAACTTATAATAACTTGTAAAATACTCAGGAAATAATTATTAGTCATGATGTTGGGTAGAAATATTTTTGATTTTTTTTTTTAAACTGGTCAACTTATTTTCTCAGGTTAAGCCAAAACAACTACACACTACTGTACAATTCAGAAACAAACTTCTTTAAATTTTTTAAGTACAAAAAATTTCTTATTGATGACAGGGAAAATGTGTTCAGAATATTTTCAAAATTGGATCATGGCATCTAGTACGGAGCCAAAATGAATTAAATAGAGTTCAATACCCACCATTCAATTGAAAATATTTTTAAAGGTTCATGTCTTCACTTATTCATAGCCTTTAAGGAAAATACTTATACAAGGATAGTTATTAGGCTTCGTCCAACTTCGCTGTCCAGTCTGCTGACGAAGTTTGGGTAATGTGTAACCTTATCACAAAAAACGAAAACACACATCGAGTCAATAGGTAGTAAAAAAGTTGTAAAAAAGTATTAAAAAAGTCATTGTGCAAAATTTCAGTACTGGTCTGTATATATATGTTTTCTGGTTCAGGTTGCATGGAAGGTGTCACGTCTACTTTAACCTCAGTATTGATAAATAATACTTGCATACCAAATCTTAGCACCGTACTACAAATACTTCCTGATATATCTCATAATGAATATTGAGGTCATACGGGAGGTGCCACACCTCCTTTTCCAATCCCACTCAAATCTTTTCTGTAGTATAGCATTGTCAAAGAACGTCGTTGTACGAAATTTCAAAACTATATTTTATATGGTTCCTGAGATATACTGAAGTAAACATATGATTTGTATGTAAGGTAAAAGCGTGGACTTTACCAAGCCAATCCTAATTTTTCCCACAGAGTGCCGTGAACAAATATTACTTTGGTACCAAATCTTGGTACCGTACTGCAAATAGTTCCTGAGATTAAGAATTTTATGGTAGGTACCACGCCCACTTCGCCAATCCTCGTTATGAATATTGACGTACACTTCAGGCTTCATAATATATGTATTAATCAGATGGTTAGGTTTTGAGTTTATAGCTCTCAAACGAACAGTTCATTTTTATATATAAGTATTTATGGGTTTTGAGCCTTTACATCGAGAAGCTCAGTAATAGATGGGTAATGCTGGGTCAGCGATCCCAAATTACCCCCTGGCACCTTTATTCATTTGACTTGATAAGGTTCCATATTGTCGCACTGTATAATAATAAATTAAAATTATGCACCGAATCTTCAGCTGAACCGCTACTTCTTTTCAAATGCCTATGCAAATCTGGGCCTTAAAATTAATTTTTTTTCTCATATTTTCTATATAGAATTTTTTGAACTTTGTAAAAACAAACTAAGAACCCATAAGTATGTAAGAGTGGATAAGAATTAAAATAAAGTAAGTCACTTTTAAAAAATTTAGTTAGTTGCGCTTTAGAAACCTTTATCTAATGATTTATGTAGAGAAATTTTGAATTGCTTTATTTTCATTTTTGCCCTGAAATTGCAATTCCGTGGCCTCTTCTCAATTGAGTCGTTGGATGTTTACAGTTTCTGGTAAAATTAACCAGGGAATGCAATGAGCCGAGGAATTTGAGAGCATTTTTAACTAACCACGTTTATAAATTTCTTCCAAATTCGGCTGTTCATATTTAAAATTAAAAATACCAAATATTTATAAAGAAAATACCGCACACTCAAAGAACTAGCAGATCAGACGATCGTTTCGGAACCCGCTACGGTTCCTCATCAGTGATTTTTATGATAGATCCCTCATTTCAACAATCTAACTATAAAAATTAGTGCAGCAAAATCATTTCAGGAACACCTTTTGAAAAACATTGATCTTCATAAAATTTAATTTTCTTTTGTGAACTTACTTCATTCTAATGCTAACCCCCACACAAGTACTCATATACCTACTTAAATAAATTGAATGCATTATTAACGTTTATTATGAGAGACAGGGTGATATTTAATGTGTGTGTAGGTATGTGATAAATTATATAGCACAGGCGCCACTTTATAGGGGAGAAGAATGTGAATGTGAAAGCATCATCATTACCATTTTATCTATATACAAAAGAACAAAGAATTGTCAGAGCGCACTCGCCACAAAAAAAAAAAAACCACGCTGTTTTAGAAAATCTCTTAAGAGTGCGCCCATGTTTAACGAAATACTTAGTACAAGTAAGTAAGTAAGTATTAGGTAAATGTGTTAGTGTGTGAATGAATTTAGGAGGAGGTAATAATGCAATTGTCACATATAAAACATCACTGACATCACATACTATGTAAATAACTAATACAATAATACTTACAAATATATATAGCAACAGCAGCAGCAGCAGTAGCAAGTAAAACAGATTTGATCAAATATATAATTTTATAACAAGAAAATAAACCAACTTAGTTTATGTGAAAATTGTGATAAGCGCAGTTCGGTACTGCAAATCAATGGTGGAAAACGACAGTGATATTAATGAAAAATTATCAAATGCAGTGATGAAATATATTTGGAAAATATAACGAAAAAAAGAAGCAAATTTGTATTTATCTTTTTGATTTATTTTTATAAATTTGTATTAAAATTAAATTTAATTATACACGAGTTTTCCATTTTCTTCGACGTTTTAAAAATTAAATCACTGAAACGGAAATCGTTAGTATTTTAAAATTACCATACTGTCGTCACCGTGATCATCAGTGACGGATAAAATCGAACATCATCACAATTATAACGACAACGACGCTTATAGTACGTCATCATCAAGATGTCGGATATAGATAATATATTAGCCGATCTGCAACGTTTCTCATGGCCCGATTATGTTGTCTTCATTGCAATGTTTGTACTTTGCATACTTATTGGCATATATTTTGGTTTCATGAACAAGTCACTCTCGGAATCGGATTATCTAATGGGTGGCCGTAATATGTTAGTAATACCGATTGCGTTATCTCTTGTGGCAAGTTTTATATCGGGTATTACGCTGCTGGGACTGCCAACTGAAGTTTATTCCTATGGCATACAGTATTTGTATGTGATGGGAGGCGTAGTGACTATGGGCGTGATAATGGGAGTTTTCTATTTGCCAGTGTTTCATGATTTGAATATAACATCGACATATGAGGTGAGTATCTATTTAAGAGTGTGTGAGCGAGTGAGGAAGTAAGAGAGTAAGAGAATAAGTGAGTGAGTAAGAAAGTGAAGCCCATAACACGCATTTACGTGCTGTGCACTTTCTCTCAATTATCATAGCTCCCAAAACGAGTAGAAAAGTTGAAAATTCTTGACTTAGAATGCGCAGAAATTCCAAAGCGTGTAAAACGCGTGATGTGGAGTTTCTTAAATAAATGAATAGATGAGTAAATGAGTAGGTGAGTTAATGACTGAGGTTGTAAGTAGGAATTTGAGTAAGAGAGTAAATAAAAAAGTTTATAAATAAGTACCCAGTCAAACTTAGGATGACCGTAGGATCGTAATTATCGAGCTCTCCAAAGCGAGCAATGGCTTACTTACAGAGTTTTTGCATTTTGTACTCCTTTTTAACATTGTATGTTCTAAGACATGGCGTACTCACTTTAGCCTCCAAAAGGATTAATAAAGGAAGACACGATTACAAGCATGAATCTCACAGAAAAAAAAATTCCAAAATAGTTGCTGCTAAAATTCATGACGCCATGGACTAGTTGTCTAAAACGCCAGTAAGCACGCAGCCTGTGTGCCAAAGTCCCACGATACTCTTTTTTTATTTTTTTTGTTTAAATTTGTGGCCTGAGTTCAAGTCCTACAAATTTAAAACTTTTTTAAAATTATAATAATGTTATATTCATTCGTTTGCCACCTCGGTGGTCTAGTGGTAACATGCTAGACTATCATACCGTACGCTTTTCTTAACCCTTTGACGCCCGAATTTTAGTGGGGCTTGAGAGAAAAGTTTTGTTGTTAAATTATGGTCTTCCACAATCATGACACCAAATTTCTTGCTTCTACATTGGTTTGCTTGTCCTTAATTAAAGGTTAAAAAAACAAAGCTACGAAGCTGTAGACAACCACTGGATAACTCCTTTTCTCCAACCTTTTGATTTTCATATTCTCTTATGTTTTATAAACATATCTGATAAAAAAATTTCCAGTAAGTAATAATTTAATGCATTATTTTTAAAAAAATAGTGCAAACGATTTTACTAAAAATTTTTGCACTTTGGTTTTTTGCTGGACTTCAAAGACAAAGCATTAAAAAAAAATTACTTAAGCAAGAAATTTCAAATATTCGGCAATTAGCAAACATGAAGAATACCTAACAGAACCGAATACTAATAGCGTTAATAGTAATATCTGTTAAACATTTTATTTATGCCACATAAAAGTGAATGTTGCATATATGCAACAATGGGTATGAAAGAGTTAAAAACTCCAAAAAGCTATCTAATATAATGACTATCGCCAGTCGACTGTGTAAAGGAACACAAATGTAGTAGCCACCTCCATAATGGAGAATACATACAGAAAAGTTCCATCTTGATGGTAATGGCATGAAACAGTCAAATCCCCCACGTTCACCACACACCTGTAAACCCATCCAAATGTCAGCCTTGACACAAACCGGATGCAGTATGGTGAAAAACGCTGAACCTGAGCAACGTTAAAAAGATGGCAGCCCAAATGATAATAAAAAAAAAATTAATAAAATTAATACTAGGCACAATACGCACGAAGGTCACAAGAGGAGTAAAAGGAAAAAATTCATTTGTTTATTGATTTTTATTATTATTTTTTTTTTCACTATTATCGTTTTATTATTTTATTTTTTCTTGATCTTTTATTGAGTTGTCTTTTTGGCAAAGTTTTCTAGGCTCGAACCTGTGGCCGAAAATTCGTATCGTGAATGTTAAACAACGCGCTTACCAACTGAGCCAATTAAGCAAATTTACTTTCAGTGAATTTTGTCACTTTTGCTCTTGCAATATTTCCAGCACTAGATACTGGTTTTTAACTCTTTGAGGCACACGATTTTGAAGAAAATAAAACCCCCAGTTACGCAGAACTTTTTGGTTTATAGCATTACCAACTGAATGAGAAACTACGATTACTATAAGAAATTTCAACTTTTCGAGGTGTGTTAAAATTTATCCCACCATGCACAAAATACTAAGCAAAAGTTTGTACAGTTTTTACCTAAAGAGTTAACTAGGCAATAAAGAGTGAGATATACAAATTTGAATGGCTCAATCAGGCTGTCATTGTTTATTGTTATTTTTAAAAATAGCCTAAATAAAATTATGAAATTGTGTCAATGGAAGCTAAAAATTTTGTTACTGTACTGGAGTTTCTCTTTGATTGCTCCTTTTGGAGTAATGAAATCATTGCTCTTTTGAAGAGTGCTCACTATTTGTACAATTGGATGAATAAGTAAATGGGAAATAAGAGTAACTGAGAAAATACGTAAGAGAGTAATGTATGTAAGTGTGTATGTGAGTAGATGAGAAAATGAGTAAGTCTGCTTTTAGATACGCTGATTTTTGGCCGATTTGTCTCTCTTCATATTTTTGTTTCTAAGCAAGGGAGGGGAGACGAAGGGGAACTAGTCAAAAGCATTTGTCACCGATGTTTCTAACGTTTGCCTTTTTAAAGTCTTACATCTCTCTTCCACTTATGTAAAACAAATAACAAAGATAACAAATAGAAATAAAAAATCAAACGAAATCGTTGTGTATAAAAGCTGTCGATGGAAGCAGAAAACAAAAAGGAAAATCGGCTAACAATTGGCGTATCTAAAGGTTGACTAATGCACCATACACATTGACGACAGCAGCTAAACGACTACATCTGTCAAATTATAAAAACCACATGTTCTTATGGAGATGATTATTTTGGCGACGACACGACTACCTGACCACCGACTACAATTGTGGCTGTAGCCAATTTTAAATCTATTTCAAATTTGACAAGCGACAGAGAGAGAAGAGAGTTTGCTTTTGTTGCTTTGGCTGCGTTTGCTGCAGCTGGTGCCGCTTCCATTGTGTTTAGTAGCTGACTACAAGGCGACAGTTGTAGCCGACAGAATTTCGTAGTCTTGTGTTTATGTAGCTGCTGTTGTCAATGTGTATGGACCATAAGGAAGTAGATGAGTGAGTGTGTGTGAATGAGTGAATGAGCAATTGAGTAATAAATGAGTAAGTGAATGAGTAAGTAAATGAGAAGGAGAGGAATATGAAGCTATACCCTTGTTTACTTTTATGTCTGTTGTAATTAAAGAATTTTTTTTTTGGCAATGATTTTTTAATTGTTGTTTTTTTATTGCATGTAATGATTGCGTCAAAGTACTTTTTTTTTTTTTGGTTTTTACAAAACAATTTAAGCGCACGTTGCCAACGCATGTGCTGCAAATTTCCCTTTTATTCAACTTTTCTCTTTTTTTTCTGTATATAATTATAAATAGCTACAATTTAAGTGAAATATACTAAGTATGTTTTGAAATTAAATTAAAATCAACAGATTGACTATTTGCCAATTTAATTTATGAATGAAAATTTCATCATAATATAATTTGGCTGCTGTTTTGCTGTACTTTGAACATTTGAACGTCATGTCAGTTTATCACTCGAACAATGTGTAGGTGAATGACAGCTACATATTTTGTTATCTATTGAAATTCTTTTGTAAATTGAAAGCATGACATGCGATTATATATAAAAGAAGAGCACTACAAAATATATAGTTTTTCTAGTATATACATATATAGGTCAACACGTTTTAATAGCATCCATAAGCTACAAAGAGAGGGACAGGTTTTTATACCCTTCACGAAGTGCCAAAAAAGCATACGAATTTATACAGCTTATTCACAAATCTTGCTCAGAAAATCTTCGAGAATGTTGGCTTCAATTATGTATGAGCATTTCAAGCTAACCAAGTTTCAGTAAAGATTGCAAATGGATATTGAAGGTGATAAGGGTATCCCATACGTTCCATCTGAAAATTAGAAAACTCTAGGATATAAAATGTTTGAATTACCAACATAGTTCTAATTGCTTTGCAATTTTATATAGAACTTTGAAAACCTTTTGGTTTATGGTGTTCAGTTCAAAGATATGTGTATGTATGTATTTGATCTATGATTTTTGGCTTAAGTTTTATTTGTTGGGTTCTGTTTTTTCCGGTTTATGTTTTTGATCATTAATTATTGGGGTATCTCTTTAATCTGTGATCTTTGCTCTTTCAGTTTTAGTTTTTGAACTTTGGTTTTGGGTCTTTGGATTTTGCGTTTATGGAGTCTCTCATTTTTGGTATTTTACTTTTGTCTTCTACCTTTTGTATTCTATCTCCTGTGTTCTGTATTCTGTGCTCTGCCTTTTATCTTCTGTATTTTGTCCATTATTTTCTATGTTCTGTTATCAATGTTTTGTCTTCTCCATGTAGTCTTCCTTGTTTTCCTTCAATGTCCTGTAGTCTCTGTTCTGTATTCTGTGTTTTGTCTTCTGAGATTTATTTTCTGTATTCAGTCTCCTCCGATTTATATCCTCCATTTTGACTTCAGTGTTTTTATCTTCTTTGTTGTCTGTGCTTTAGTATTCTATGTTTTGTCTTCTGTGTTCTGTTCTTTGTTTTTTCTCTTCTGTTGTCTTTTTTTTGTTGTCTTCTGTCATTGGCCTATGTTCTTTGATACCCGGTCTATATTCCTTGGTTAGTGATTTTAGATGAGTGAGTGACTATGGTTTTGATCTTGGTTATTTCATATTTTGTTTTATTATTTCTGTTTTGGGTTTTGGTTTATGAACATTGGTTTTGACTATTTATGATTAGGTTTTCAGTTTTCTGCTTATGCTGTCTTTGTCTTTTAGTTTCTCGTTTTGTGTTCAAAGACCTTTGGCCTTTGCTTTTTTACTGATTTTTTAAAAGATATTTGTCAAAGACTAGATTTTTGACCTACGATCTAAGTTTTTTCCTTAAGTCGTCGGTTTATGATATTATGTTTTTTAGCCTTTGAAGTTTAGGGCTCTGTTTTTGGTTTTAGGCAATTTAGCCTTTGTTCAGGTTGCTTTCAAATATAAAACTTCATTAAACGGGAATAATTTTTTGTTGAAAATCACATAACATTACCTAGGAACTATACATATATTCATTGGAAATTAAATCCCAAAACCTCAGTACTGTATCAGAACATTGCTTGGAAGAAAAGTAATTATCTGTGAGAGATACAGAGGTGGGTAGAACTTATAAGACCAAAGCAAATATCAGACCTACTTATTCTAAAAAGCTTTTGTTGTATATTACTTGGTCAGCGGAGAAGTGAAGGGTGGTGAGGGCTGGCTTTCATCCAGGTTGCTATTTTTCCGGATCGTTGGCTTTTTTGAATTCATCCTTTCGGGACCGTAGTTCAAAACTGAATCCGGATTCGTATGACCTCCATTTCTTGTTGCAATTTTTGATCAAAACAGATATTTTGCATCTCTGAAGGTCTGAATTTTTATGGGTTACTGGTAGCCCTGTGGCTCTCAATGGGATTTTCTTATAAAATTTAAACTTCTTTAGCGAGGGTAAATCGAAAATTTTGCAACGGAAGTCGCGTTGTTGTTAAGCTCATATAAAATTAATAAGAAAACGAAGTTATGCTTTTGCTAGTGTTTAGCAAACGAAGTCATATGGGGATCGGCAGCATACAATACAGAGAGACGACTTCTTGCAGTTTTATCTCATCTGCTTTAGCGAGAGAGCTTGATTTCATATAGCAAAATTTTCCTTTCATTGTTTTTGTGCCGATAAGTCGTCGCCTGAAAATTGATTTGGCGAATGTGTGCACAAATTCATATACCTATACGCCAAATCAATTCTCAGGCGACGAAGTGTAGAGAGTATCAACAGAGGAAAACCAACAACAAAAAAGAGAGAAGAAGACTGCAAAAACATCAACAGATTATTTTATAAATGTTTTCAAACATTTTTCTAATAAACAACATAGTTCTTCTACTTCTTCTACTATGAGTGCTTGCAGACACTTAACTCTTTGACCGATAGAGCAAAACCAAATCCAGATTTGCATTCTTTGACCCCATTTTCATTGTAAGAAAATTTTAAAAAAGTTTTGATTTGAGATCTTAGGGTCATCGGCGACCCATAGCAAAAAACATGTATTTCCCAAAAAAGTAAAGTTAAAAATATTAAAATATGGGAAATCATATTTGAGTAAATAGCTTTTCCCATAACATGTTAAAATAATGAAGTAATTGAATAAAATTTTGTAAAAATTGTGAACAATTTAAAATAGGTACAAAAAATTAGATAACAATTCCAAACTCTTCACAGAATATAAATTTATTAAAATCGTTCGAATAGTTTTTAAATGAACTGAAAAAAACTTTTTCTGGGTCATCGGTGACCAGTGGTCCCGACAGGGTTAAAGATTTAGGGAGTAAAATTCCTTAGCAAAAATTTTATTAATATTTATGATTCATTTTATTTCAGTACCTTGAGAGTCGCTTTGATCGTCGTTTGCGGATGTTTGGCTCGGTGATGTTTACAATTATGAATGTAAGCATTAAAAAAATTAATTAAAATTAAAATAGGCTTAACTAATTCTCCTGCTATTTGCACTTTTTTTTTTATTTACATTATGCAGATTGCTTATTTACCAATTGTAATCTATGTGCCTGCATTAGCTTTCAATCAAGTTACCGGTGTTGCTGTACATACAATAACGCCAATTGTATGCATTATATGCGTTTTCTATACAAGCTTGGTGAGCAGCTTTAATTTTCCTTTGTTGCAGCTTTTTTTTACATTTTTTAGTTAATAAACTCCCGAATTTTTTTTTGTTTTTTTGTTTGAAAATTTTAAGGGTGGCTTGAAGGCGGTAGTCTGGACTGATGTTGTACAAACGATCTCTATGGTGGGCGCATTAATTTTGGTTGCCGTTAAAGGCAGTTTAGATATTGGTGGCGCTGGTGTGGTCTTTCAAAACGCATGGGATACTGGACGTATTGAGGGACCTGAGTAAGTTATTAGAATAAAATGAATGTATTAAAATTTTGTATTCTTTTCATTTTCATAGCTTAAACATAGATCCCACTGTACGTCATACACTTTGGTCTCAATTGATCGGTGGCGTATTCTATTGGACACAAACCAATGCCGTCTCACAGAATATGATACAACGTTATTTATCGTTGCCTACGTTATCATCAGCGCGTCATGCTTTGTATATATTTTGTCTTGGAGTTTTGATTATGATGGCATTATGCGGTTATAATGGTTTACTTATCTATGCTACGTATAAACATTGTGATCCATTAACAACAAAGGTAAAGAATTATGATGAAGCTTTAAGGCATGAAGAATAAAAAAATTTTCTATAGTTAGTTTGAAAAAAATAGTTTCTCGAATTTCTATAGCTGATCTATGGAAATTGGGCTGCTGTCCTTTTAATATAAATTTTCCGAATTGGAAAAACGAATAGATAGTTTTGGAAAAGGTTGATGCTAACTTTCGAGTTATAGGATTTTAAAGTTACAAAATTGTTTGAATAAGAAATAACTTATTTATTGATCTTGATCGAGTGAACTACTCAAAAATGACCTACGTTTTTATCTGTCTTACTATTATTTATAAGCAGAATTTTCTTTGAGATACCTCTCGAAAGCAAAAATCTAGCAATACCCATGACTGAGCTATTGGCAAGATATTCAATTAGTAAAATCCAGTCTAAGTCTGTGAAACATTACGTGAGCAGGTTGTTTACCTTTCTCCAAAAAGAGCCGATCTGAATTTACTCAAAGAACTCGTGAAGATATAAGTAGAAAAAATTTAATAGTAATATTGTGTTTTCTTAGGTGTCAGTAGGTCTATTCTTTCAGTGTCCTTGATTTTAGTTCTCTGTACCTAGTTGAGCACTGATCTAAATCAAAAATCTGAGGATATCAATTTTTTTTATTAACAATTCGTATTCGATGTACGTATGCAAGAACTGGTGCCCCAGTCAAGCTTTTAACCCTTTTGGGACCATTGGCCACCAGTGACCCAAATATGTTTTTTTCAGATTATAAATTTATATCCGGTGATAAGATAATTAGTTATTATTAAAAAAAAGTTTGGAATTGTTACCTAATTGAAGGCCCCAGAGTAAACTAAAGTAATAAAAAATGTTTCTACCTATTTTCAATCGCTCATAATTTTTACAAAATTTGTTCAAATACGCCAAATTTTGAATGACTTACAAACTATTTACTCAAATATTGTTTCTCATATTATTAAATTTTTGCTTACTTTTTTGGAAAAGTGTTGAAAAGTGTTACTATAGATCACCGGTGACTTTAAAATCTTCAATGAAAACTTTTTAAAAAGCTTTTTACAATGAAATGAAGGCAAAAAATATCGTTTTGTTCTATTGGTTCAAGTTTCCTTTCTCAGTCATTCACAAAATAGTTAATAAATTTAAATTTTTTGTTATTGCTTATAATAATTACGGATCTCATAAATTATAAAAGTTATCAACAATTTTTTTTTTGTAACCATTACTTTTTCAATTACTTAATCTTTTTTATTTTTTTATCATAGATTGAATAATTCCCCGTCTATTTCCAGTTAGCTAAAGCGCGCGATCAACTTTTACCGCTGTTTGTTATGGACACGCTAGGCGAACTGCCGGGTCTTACAGGCCTCTTCATAGCAGGCGTTTTTAGTGCTGCACTCAGCTCACTATCAACCTGTTTGAATTCAATGTCTGCAGTGGTTTTAGAAGACTTTGTAAAACCATTTGTTAAGCGTCCACTGTCAAAGCGTGCAATCAATTGGATAATGCGTTTGGTGGTTGTAGGCGTGGGAGCATTATGCGTTGGTTTGGTATATGTAGTCGAACACATGGGCACTGTGCTACAGCTGACAATGAGCCTAGAAGCTATAACAAATGGACCACTTTTTGGAATTTTTACTATGGGAATTTTTATGCCATGGATTAATGGAAATGTGTGTAGAGAATTTATTAAAAAATTATACCATAATTTCTGGAATTAAAATTTCTATAAAATTTTTTTAGAGTGCTCTCACTGCTGGCATAGTTGGTGTAATTGCTATGTCTTGGATTAGTTTAAAAGCACAGTGGGCCATTGCTTCGGGTGTTATTAAATTTGAAACGAAAAATCTAACCATAGATCAATGTGATTATAATTTTGATCATGCTGCAATGATGAGTCATGCAAATTTCACTGAATTAAATGCGGCAGCGGAGTAAGTTTTAAAATAATCACTCAAACTCTGAATGGGATATTCCATAAATTTCATAAAATGTGTTTAAAGAATTGTTTTAATATTTATTCTTTTTTTCTCTCTTTCTGTTTTTTTGTAGAGAAATCTTTCCTCTTTATCGTATCTCATATATGTGGTATACTTGCTTGGGTGCGGTTATCACCATGATTATTGCCATTTTATACACCAGCATATTTGGTGGTAATGATGCCAATAAAATTGATCCAATATTATTGACTCCATGCTTACGCAGATATTTTCATTATGATGAACATGATTATAAAACAAATGTAAGCTTTAGTAATTATTTTTTTTCCCACCCATTATTTGCTTACCTTATGAGTGTATTAATTTTTTTGTTACAGAGTGTATATAAACAAGACATTCCACTAAAACAAAAAATTCGTTCCGATGAAGCAGCACTTTAATGCAATTATTTGTAAACCATTTATTTAATGCAGAGAGAAGTATTAATTCATTAGAGGAAAACCGTCAATTAAAGTTTGAATCAATGTAATTTTAATAATATTGATTACATTTTTTAATTGTATTTACACATAAGACAGAAAATACGTAAACAATTCCTTATTTGGTTTTTCTGTTACAAACATTTTTTCGGGCCAGATCGAACTTTTGTGATAACGATGATTTTTTAAAAATGGTGAAACAGGGTTACGTGGAAAAAATGTTTTTTTTTAAGAATTTTTTGATTTTTTCTTAAAAGCGTTGTAAAAACCTATAAAACGTGTAGAAAACACAAAAAATTTAAAAAAAAAAATGTTTTCCACATATCCCTTCCTTATAAATTTTTAAAAAAATTTAGATCGAAAAAAAATTATTTTGTTGAAAAATTTCTTTTTTTTTAAAAACGTTGTAAAAACTCATAACACGTGTAAAGAGCACAAAAATTTAAAAAATACTATTTTTTTCCATGTGTACCCCCCTCTTGAGAATTTGAAAAATTTACGTTGAAAAACTAATTTTTTTAAAATTTTTTTTTTTTTTGAAAACGTTGTAAGAACTCATAAAACGCGTAGAAAACACAAAATATCGAAAAACAAATGTTTGTTTCCCACTTACCTTCTACCTACGACATCACAACCACCACAGGCGTTCGCCAAGGATGTTTACTCTCTCCGATCCTCTTTCTTTTTGTTATCGACGACATTCTGCATAACTCCATAGACGGAAAACGAACTTCACCGAACACCTTGAAGATCTAGGACATGCGGACGAAATTTTCTTAGTCGACATTCCGACATGCAAATAAAACTTGATGATATATTGTGTCGAATCGAGAAAGGTCGGTCTAAAGATCAACATCGACAAAGCAAAATCCATTCAAATAAACGCCAAAAACAACAACAACTTCACGCTGTACGGCAAAGCAATTGAACTTAGGCAGCGTAGTACCCGAAGAAATCAGCGCATGAAAAGGCAAAGTCACGGGTGCTTATTCGTAACTACTCCAAATCTGGAACTCGACGCAGATATCCTTCAGCATCAAAATGAAAATATTTAAGTCGAGCATTTTTTCCATACGGATGCGAGCCCTGACTTACAACTGACTTTCTCAATGCAAAAATCCAAAGCTTTGTAAACAGATGTCTCCGTCGTATTCCTAAGGTTTGGTGGCCAAATGGGCATTAGCAATAACGATCTATACAATAAATGCAATATCGAACCAATTACATCAAATTACGAAAGTGGCGATGGCTAGACGCAACGGAAATTTGCCGACAAGCCCTTGATTGGAGTCCTCAAGGTAGTCGCGCGAGGGGTCGTCTTAAGACTACGTGGAGAAGAACGCCGAAACTGAAGATGTTGGCAAAAAATAGAACCGAATGAAAATGCTTTATTGAGGCCCTATGCTCCAGTGGGAGATACAGGAAATGATGAGGATGATGACCATTTTTAAAAGATCTTAATATAAGCAATATCACAAGAATTCGACCTGGCCCGAAAAAAAGTTTCTAGATTCATGATCAGAATCAGTGTAATGAATTTGATTTCTCCTATTGAAGAAAGTACATAGATTTTATGTAAATATTTATAATATTTATAATTTATGTGTAAGAGTAAAAATTTTAGTGTTTTTCTCTCTCAAAAGTAAATAATAATGAAGAAATCCAGTAGAAAAATTAATGACAATTCAGGTTTGAATTCGGAATACACAGACATTATTCAGAAATCTTAATTTAAATTTTTTTATTCAACTACTTATTTTAAAAAATCAAAGTAAAATCAAATTTATGACACAATGTCAACCGTGAAACTCTAGACTAGGCGAATCAGAAATATTTTGTGCCATAGTGTTGTCTAAAAAAGATAGTTCTGAATAATTATATAATTTCAGGCCTAAAGTCAAGACCCAGATCTCACTCAAAACTGTGAAAACTGAAATCTATATAAAAATGAGACATCATTTAAATTTTTTTCCATCTCTAAAAACAAACCTGATTTACAGTGAGAGACTTCCTTAATTTTTCTACTGGGTATTTTGCAGAAATAAAATATATATTATGAAAATTATAAATAAAACAAAAGAAAATATTAATAAATATGTGGTAATCAAGAGAGTATTTTAAAAAGTATTAAAAATAATTATGGCTTCTCCAAATTTTATTCTCCAATTTAAAACGTATCGTGTAAATTAGTCCGCTGAATATGCCACTAGCTATAGCATATGCATAAAAATATATTAAATGATTGTAGTTGTGTATTGTATATTGCTTTGTATTTTTATTAAAATCATTAAAAATGCTTTTAATTTAAATTATAAATAAAATAATAATAGCAATTGAATTGCAGAATTTTTGATTAAGAAATTTTATTGTCTTGTCTTTTAATATTTCAATTTATCTACTATAAATGATGTGTCATTCACTTTAACCAAAGTATGAGTAGTTACCTACTTTGCAATACACTAGTGCAAGCGTAGGAGTTTGACAATCTTCAGTTTGTAGATTGGTTGTTTTTTGTTTTTTTTTTTTTTGTAATTGCAAAATCTACAGTTTAAAATCTTCTTAAGCTATGTATAAGTACTAAAACACTAACAGCAGCCAGCCGCCAAATCGAGTACGTAACTAATGGTAAATTTATCTGCAATACATTTATATTTTTATGTAATTGTTTAAATTAAATTAATATGTTGACATACATACATAAAGTTTAAAATAACTACCATATGTATGAAGATGTTAATGTGTGATGCAAATCATTTGTAAATTTTTAAGAGTTTCATATTAAAATTTAAGTCCTAATTGAAAATATTTAGATTGCATCGGTAGAGCTAGAGCTGAAAATGAATGAATCAATCAGAAATTATAAATCATAAATAATGAGCGACTTATGATTGCAGTTATTGAATGAATTACTTATTTGACTTAACACCATAAGTCATTTTTTCAAGTCATTGATTGAATATTGATTTCGTGTTGAATAACGCGAAAGGTCAACTGGAATGCAATTTTTAGATTGTGACCATAATTAAGGGGAAGTAACTGTCGCACAGTGTCGCGAGTTCATACATTTTTGGGACGAAAATATAAGGAGGCTACGTAAAGTACTGGACACACACAGCCTTTTCTCAAAATTGGCTACACCCACCACTCACCGTCCATACAACCCGAAACGAATTTTGCATAAAAATGTGTTTCTATTTGATAAAAAAAAATTTTGCCCATAAAAAAAAAACAGAGCCGAAAACTCTTGACTTTCAAAACGCCCAGAAGCCACAAAAACTTTTTTTCCCCAAAATTCTTATAAAGCTGTTTTAATTAGAGTATTTACAACAGATCTACATCAAAAAAATATTAATTTTTCAAATATCATTTTTTGTATAATTGCATTTTCGCGACACTTTGCATCGTCCTTCTCTCCTTCCAAAAGAAAAAAATAGATTCAAGAAAAATACAGATTTAGACTTACTAAAAATCTGATATAATCTTTGAAGTCTGCGTACCATTGGTCATTTAGAAACCGAAATTCATGCAATTCTGACAACCCCTCCTATTTTCGTCCAACTTGTTTGATCTTTCCAACTGCACCGTTGGAAAGAGCATTGCTCCGCGATGCTTAATAACATCATCTCCTCTGACGACACACCAACTCCGTCAAATTGTAGAATTAGAATCAACCCTCACAGCTTGTGTGAAAAATCTACAATTATAAAACAAATGCCTCTTGGTAAGGCTGCTGGCGTAGACGGTATACCTGTAGAGCAGATATATCACTCAACACCGAGATTCTACTTTTCCTGGTGAGTGGAAAGATGGAATTATCGTCAAACTCTCAAAAAAAAGCGACTTGGAAGATTGCAATAACTGGAGAGGAATCTGCGTGCTATCGTTTATAGGTAAGATCATCGCCCCAATTATGCTCAGCCACCTGAAAGATCATCTCGAATCTACCATCGGAGAGCATCAAGCAGGCAATTGCAGCGGTTTCTGTTGTGCAGATTACATCAATACGCTGCGAATAGTTATCGAGCAGAGTGTGGAGAACAAATCCAAACTTCATATGTAGTTCGTTGATTTTGAAAAGTAAGTTGACAGTGCCAATCGCAAGCTTATTTGGGCGGCGCTCCGCAGAGGAGATGTTCCGAAAAAATTAGTTTCGCTGAACAAGGAAAGCTATAACAATGCAAACTGCTTTGAGGCTACATATTGTTATCAATACTGTTCCTTATTGTCATTGGCGATATTATAAATGACTTTTTCACCACCGATCGCCGATGTAAGGGCATCCAGTGGAAAATTAGCAATCGCTCCCATAGTCACCTGGTGTACGCTAACGACATCTGTCTACTGTCATACAACATCAACGACCCCATGTTGATGGCTCAGTGGCTAAGCGATTGCTCTAGGCCCGCAGGACTTAAAATTAACGCGGCTTAAACTCATGTGTTGAGTCACCTGGAAGAGATCCACTGAAGCTGAGATGCAATCATTAGATTTAAGTTGGAACGAGTTGAGAAATTTGGCACAAAATCGCTGGAAAACGGCAATTGAAGAGGCAATAGGAGTTAAAGGAAATCATATATATATGTCTATATATTGCACTGTGCGTCGCACAGTGGATGAATTTCATACAAAATGAGGGCAAAAACAGAAGGAGTCGTCATGGAGGTACAGATTTTGGTACAGAAGTTGATTATATAATAATCAACATAACATAACAACATATCTGTAAAAAAAATTAGTATTTTCCTTTTTATCACTTAGTAATACTATTTATATTAATGTACTGTGAAAGTCCTTTCCCTTCCACCCATATTTACTCCCCCATTCAACCCTCCCCCTCATTCCTCCTCCTCCACCGAAAAAAAAATTAAATGATTTATTTTGGAAAGCGTATTCACTTCATAGTTTTAATGTGCCACTAATGCTTTCTTGTGTGTAGGGTATACGATTACACTTGAGTGAGAGGGCCAGATAGGTGAAAGTTCAAGCATTAATTAAAAATATAACATAAAGCACCGATCGACGCCGATCATTAGATTTGATCTACCAAAATTGATGATTGATTTTTTAAGACTTTTAAATAATAGCCAATAAAAAAAGAAAAGAAGAACCAATTTTGTTTTTCTAAACCTCATCTATGATAATGCTTTCAAATAAAAATATCGCTCATTTACGAGAAGACTGTCATAAGTCAAAAAACTCGATTTTTGAGTTAATGATGCAGAATTATTCATTATGTCACGCTTCATATTGGGTAATAATTTCATATTAATATCTTGTATACTCTGCGTGTGAGAATTATAGGATTTCTCTTTTTTCTGCAAAGTGGAAGTCAATTGAAAACTTTAAACGCGTTTTCTGCAAAATCGCGATTTTTGAGTTATGACAGACTTTTAGTAAATGAGCGATATGCATAGATTTGGCATGCCATTAGTAATTTTGGAGTGATTAGCTCTTAAATATAGCTTAGATTGCTCTTTCCCATCAAATAGAGCATGGTGCGCTCCACAGCTTTGCCAGTTCAACTGAAACAAAAACAGGTTAAGCATTATTAAACTAAACAAATATGGTAAATGACATTAAATTACTTGAAAACACTTCAGCTGAGTGATTTCAAATTAAACCAAGACTTCAAACAAAAGACTTCAGAAAACGAATTTCACAAAAGGAATTTCTTTAGTGTCTCCTTGATCTTAATTCCATATTCTAGAAAAATGGAATGATTGAATTATTTTTTTTGTTTTAAATTCTGTTGATTCAAAATTTTAAATGACTGGTTGCTTTTTTTAGATTTGCTTTAAAACATTGAGTGTCAAGCCAATTTTGGGAAAAAATTGGCAGGTGAAAAAAAAAATGTTCTTGTTTGTTTTTCGTCTATTTAATTTTTTCAAATTAGCTGGGTCTGCTACGTCATCTCAGTGTCATGCATTTTTGAATGCTATGGCCTAATAGTGGCATGTAGTGCTCATACAAGATCCCAATGGAAATGGGTGTCATTCATATTTGAATGACGTGGCAGGCAATGTGTTAAAGCAGCGGTGGCCACCTATACATGCACAATGATCGACTGAGCACTCTTTCTATGGGAAAGTGCCCTGTTCGTGTGAAATTTCTTGTGGTCATTTCTTAGCGCGCTACTCTTTGGCATACGTTGCTTTAAAATAATATTGACTTGATTTTTGTCTTTTTTTTTAATTTTTGTAAAATGAGTTTGTTTAAATTAAGTTTTTTGTTTCCGAATGTTTGAGAGAGAGAGAGGAAATTAAGTTCTATGTAATTTCTATGGAAATGATGTATGTACGTGGGAAATTTCTTGTGCTCATTTGCCCGTGTGCTACTCTTACAGTTGACGCCGCTTTAACACGTTCGCGGACGTGAATGCTATAACATCAATTTTCAATATCAACAGTGAATGCTATAGCATTCAAATCTATAATACAAATTTCGGCATTCAATTCTATATAGCATCCACATAATCCACAACTGAACTGATCTATATATCGAAGTAAATGCTTTAGTATTCAGTGTATATAACTAATAAAATGTGATATTGTTAGAACTTGGAAAAAATGTATGTATATAATCAAAATTTAAATATTACGATTACTTTAAGAGAGCCACCATGTGTCTCTTTTTGCACCTCTATACAACTTTGAGTGTCCGCGAACGTGTTAAAATAATATTATTTTTGTCTCTTTTTTCCATTTAAATAATATGAGCTTGTTTCTTAAGTTTTTCGTTTCTAAGTGTTTGAGAGTGAGGGAGGAAATTAAATGGAACATAATAGAATTTTATTTCGTCTAACTCTCTTTCTCTTCGTCTATTAAAAAAATGTTGAAACAAAAGACTTAAGCAACAAACTCATATTAAAAAAATGAAAACACAAAAGAATATAAAGTTTTAATAAATGTACTAATTCTCAACCCACGTTGAAAACCCAGTTCCAAATAAAATGACAGAACTTTATAGTGCAAAATAAAATATATTAAAAATTGAGCTTCATTTGTAAATACTTTTTATTAAATATATAATTAATATATGCCCTGCATCCATGGGAATAACATAAACAAAATATTTCTTTCTCATGTTTTACAATGTCAAAATAAAAAACTTTTATATTTTTTTCATAACACACTCAAAGAAAAAAAAAAAAAATAATAATAAAAAGAATGTTTAGCAATAGCCAAAAAATTCTTGAATTTCAAATTAAAAAAAAAAAAAAAAATATTAAATAATGTAGGTCAAAAGTTTTAATTTTCAAAAATCCAAAAACACAGAAAAAGAAGAAGAAGTGATGCTAAAAACAAAAGCATCAACACCACACAATAAAAATTTGTTTGCAAAACACTTGAGAAAATATTGAAGTAACAGCAACAACAATTAATAATAAAAAATAAAAAAATATTAAGAAAAAAAAATTTTTGTTTTGTTACCATTTTTTCTTATATTTTAATTTTTTTTTTTTATTTGTTCACATGAAAAACACAATAAAGTCACCGACTATTGTGATCTTCAATTGCTGACTAGTGCTAACTGCTGCTGCAACTGCTTCATTTGTTGCTGTTGGCTGTTGCTGATCTTTTGAATAAATACTTTTCAGTTGTTGGCAAATTGTTTGAGAGTACAACAAGTAGATATTTCTGATATTTACAGTTAGATTGTTATGTGCTGCTGCTGTTGCTCCTGAGCTTCACACTGAAGCACTCTTGCAAGTTTATTTTTTATTTAATTTTTTTATTTTTATTTTTTTTTTTTAAGTTTCTTAAAAGAAAAATATAAACAATAATAAAATTTCAACTGACTGACAATCGAGCAAGGTCAACAATGAAGAAATGCGTGCGCGCACAAAGCACTAACTGAGACTGTGACTGCATTTGCCGGTGTGACACAATCTTAACTATTAACCACCTCAAGGCATTGTACAACATTGACCTTAAGATACTTGTAGATATATATGTAGATGAGTTGTACTTTACCACCAGTAGAATGCGTTCATCTCTTTTTCGATACAATACAAAAACAAATAACATTTTGTATATTGAATTAACTTACAATTTCAATACAAATTTTTTAACAAGTACCTACCTTTCTATAACATAAAAAGTTTCAATTGGCACTCACTAGTTATTGAATGTTGTGTTAAGCTGTTGGTGCTATTTGTTTTTATTTCATTTCAATTTTTTTTTTTTTTTTTTTTAGTTTTTTATACTTTTGTTTTCTGTATTTATTTGTCAATGATGCATATCATCGACGCCACATCTGTGATTTTATTTATTTTTTGTTTTAATTTTATTTTGTTTCTTTTTGTTTTTGTATATAGCATACTCAACAACGCTCACGCTAAAGGTCAGTGTAATAAATTTTTCAATGCAAGCGAGAAATAATATATAAAACACATAATTGTCAATATAACTCTTCTTTATTTTATTTTTTTTTTCTTAGACTTTTGAAAATGGTTTAATGATTGTGGTGGGTGAATAATAATTGCACTGGTTCAATTAAAACAGTGCAAATAAATGTTAATTATATGTATTTAGTTTTACAGCAAAACATCCAACTATATTCACTTCAAACTAAAATATCCGCATTGTATAAATAATTAAGTAACTTAATTCATTTTTTGTATCTATTTATTTAGTTTAATATGCAATTTAAAGTTTTTATGGAATATTTGATTCAACTATATATCGTTTTGATTAGTTAACTGTGTGTACAAGGGAGTGAAGGGGAGACGAAACAAATGTTTCATGGTAACTTTTTTTTTAAATCACACATTCCAGCATAAAAAAATAAAAAATACATATTCTTTTGAAAAAGCAAAAAAACAAAAAAAAAAACCTATTAGGGAGGGAGGTAAAGGGTTAATATGTTGCTAAAAAAAATTCTGAAGGGAATTTTACTATAAGTCATTGAGCACTTGAATCATCTCGGAAGGAAACTTATCAAGATACCTCAAGTTTTAATGCTCCAAAATAACTAGAAATAGAAAAACTTAAATTTTTAAAACACCGGAAGACGTAAAATTTTTTTATTTATTATTTCTACCAGAACCCATTGTCAGAGCTTGGTTTATTTTTTGAAAAGTTGAGTTTTGTCAGAGTGTATCAATTGTGTTTTTAACGGGGAGTTAAAGCATGCAAGTCCTAAGTCGTTACATTTTAACCTCTGCCTCTATCTTTTCTTTTGTGGTCCTTGACTTCAGTTAGACATTCGTTGGCGTAGAACCTTACTATCGTTAGGATTTTCGAAGATTTTCTCCACTTCACCAGGTTGCCTCTATGTCACTTGTTTGCGCTTTTTCCGACTTATGTGAGATTTTTGCCTTCCTTGACTTTCTTTAGTATCTCACTGAAAGTCTTGTCACTTGTCTTCTCGATAACCAAAGATTTCAGCATCTAGGGCCTTGGCCACTTCTTGTTTTTGGGTCTACGCATACCTTTGGCAATCAGGCATTTGCTGGTGTAGACCAGTAGTTTTTAATATTTTTCGTTCATGGAGTCGCTTTGGCTGGTATTCAATTTCGCGGAGCCCTTAGAATAAAATCGTAAATGAAACAAAAAGAAAACAAAAACAAAAAAAACTTAACTGATTCGAATTCGATAACTATAGACTTTGCCCGCTGGGTATTATGCATTTCATGATTCTTACGAATCCTCTTTAGAAACTAGTTTGCGGATCTCCTGGTTTACTAGGTCGGATGACAAGAACTTCGACTTTGGCCGGTTTGCTTGCCTGCTTTACTCGAAATGTGGTGATTTTCTATAGAAGGGCTTAATTCGTCCCACTTTCTCTTCATTCTCGTTCATAATACTGTTTTTTGTTATTCTCGTTGTGGGTTTTAAAATTGACTTAGTAAAGTTGTAAAAGTCTCTCGTCGACAAGGGTCCAAGGCATTTCGCGAGCACCCCAGCCCACTTGCCTCATCCGGCTAAAACAGGTGGAGTTGGAGCTTTTTCCCCCGCAGGAGGAAATATGTTACATCGACTTGAGACAGTGCACAGAGTTGGTACCCCATGTGATGGAGGATTAGGTGCTGGCAACTCTAACTCCTTTCTGGCACCCACCCTTTGCCTGCCATCGGAAGCAACGTTAGTGGGGTACGCGGACGATATTGCACTGGTTGTAGTTGCAAAACGAATACAAGATTTGTAGTTAAAATGGAACAGCGCAATCTCCAGTATCAGAAGGTAGTTGATAAATGCCTATCTCGAGCTCGCAACTGGAAAAACTGAAGAACTACCTAGCGCATGGAAAAAGCTAGAGCAGACAGTGCTTAACGTTGGAGGGTATAACTTCATGTCCCGACCAGCCATCAGATACCTTGGAGTCCTTATTGACCAGCGGATGAATTTTCGAGAACACTTAGGTCAGCAAAAAAGCAGCTGCGATTAAAAGAGCTCTCAACCGAATACTCCCAAATATTGGCGATGCACAGGGCACAAAGCGATTGCTTCTGTCGATGGTGATAGACTTCGTCTTGCTCTATGCGGCGGCAATCTGGGCGAATGCAAAAACGGTGCACCTGGAAGCAGCGCGATGCGCGCATCATCACAGCGCACTTCATGTGTCTTGCGCATGTAGTACACTGTCAGATGAAGCGGCATGTGTACTGGCGGGAAAAATGCCAATCCACCTATTGGTCAAGAAGTTGCAGTGCTTGCACACAGCACAGGGAGTAAAACAAACGGCTGAGCGCAAAGCGGAAAAAAGAGCCAAATCTGTGCAAGAATGGCAGAAGAGATGGAAACAGTCAACGAAAGGACGTTGGACATTCGCTCTCATCACCATGAGAGACGGATGGTTGAACCGTAAGCACGGTGACTTAAATTTCTATCTCACATAGCTAGTCAGCGGTCACGGATGCTTCCGCTACTACCTCCATCGATTTAAACTGCTAGACACCCCCTTCTACCCGGAGTGCCCTAATGAGGAAGAATTGGCAAAACAAGTTTAAAGGTCATGAGGCTCTTGGTAGAGCACCAACAACAACCAGCCTGCTGTCATACATGAGTAAATCGAAAGAGAAATGGCAAGCCGGATGCCAGTTTGCATCGCAGGTAATGAGAAAGCAGACTGAATCAACATCAACGTCAGCCACTAGCGAACACGCAATACAATACGGCTACCTCGTCGCACAATCCCAAGCGAGCCTGATGTAATCCCCGTATAGGGTCAGAAACAGGAAGGCATATTGACAGAATGACAATTGACTGATGCGTTAATGCTCACAATGGCCTCCTGACGTAGTACCAGTAAGTGTCCCAGGAGGGTTATACCGTTCGGACATCGAGTTGGTTTAGTGTGTTCAAGGCTCACACCACCAGTGGTTTTCGATACTTCCTATTCGTATAAAAAAGAAAAACCGAACTCAAGTCATTGTCAACTGAATGACAATGGGCGTTGAATATTTCTGTCTGCCAAATTTTTATAGGAACGTAAACAGTTTTGACATTAACCAGAGAGTTATTTCACTCTATCTGCAAGCAAATGCTTCAATGCCATCAAATCCAAAAACAACCAGGGCTTATATAGGACAGGATCCTACTAGGCTCTGGCTTTGACGTACATATATGGAGAATTTTGGTTTTCCACCTTTTTTTGGTACCTGCAGTAATGTGTATTACGATGAGACTAGACATCTGCATCCGTCAGTCTTCTAACCTAATAGTTAAAGTCAGATGGCTAATCAACTCCAGGATAAAATTGTAACCCATGGCGACATGTCGGGCTGGGGGCATTGATACAAAAAACGGGGCCTTCGCTTTGTGTTTTCAGTGAGCACGAGGGAGAAAGAAAAAAATGAGAGTGAGCATGAGAAAGGGAGAGAACCCAGATTTGTTTTAGGAAGCTTGTTTGGATCGCAATCATTTCGATTTTCTTATTCATTTGCAACAAATATCAAAAGACTAAAGCAACAAACTTGTTGAGTGAAACTCAAATTGACACTGTTTTATCAATTTTTTATGACGCACATATTATTAAATATTTTTTGGATTTCGCAATCAGTATGAAAATCTTTTTATAAAAAAAAAAAGTTTTTTTTTCACTAGGAAAAAGTACAAAAAAAACAAGCAGTATATGAATCACATAATTATTACAGTGGCGACCTTGCAATAATTTCATGTAATAGTTTTGATTTGGATTTGAAAAATATCATTTCACTCCTTGGTGACGAACTAAAATATTTTAAAAATAAAAGTTTCGAGCAATTTTACAAAACTTCACATGAGAGATAAAATGCTTTTCCATCAAATATAACATTGTATTAATTTTTCTAAAGAATTTTTTAATTTTACTTAAAACAATGTCAATAAAGTACATAATTTACATGCTCAGTACAAATATCAATTTTTAAACGTATCTTTTTAATACATACATATATATTTATCACATTTTGGATATATTTCATACCACGTAAATATTTTAAAAACTCCAAATCAAAAACAAATTAAGAAATTCAGCATACAATTAAATTCCAATTATAAATACAATGTCATAAATAAACTAAAATCAGTAGCAATCCAATTAAACCATTTCATTATTACAACCTTAAAATATTAAGTAATCATTTCATATATATATGCGGGTATATGTGATTACATTATTTTATGCCGTTGGTACACGCTCATCTCAACATATGCGTAATTTGTATTAAGAAAGAAAAAGAGAAATATTGAAAGTACATTCGTACATGCATGCATGAATATATTGAAAATGTTGCTGCCACCAAAGAGATTGTCATCAATTTCGCATCATAAATAATATTGTATTTTTGTTTCTCCTACACTTTTAAGTGTATGTATGTATGTATGTATGTAGGTGCTGTAGGCATTTAAAATCGTGTGAGACCTTCAATTTAAGGAGGATCAGCATGAAATTATAATACCCATTCATGTTCAAAATCATAAAACTATGACAAAATTTATGAATCTGTATTGCAAAAGTAAATTAAGAAGTATAGGATATGAAGATTGAGATAAAAATATTATTACAAAATATTGCAAAAATAAATGATATTAAAAAATACAGTTATTAGTTTGGTTGATTTCAATTGAGTTTATATTTTAGCCACGCATTTTGAGAGAATTTCACTCTCATTAAATGTTAATAAATTACTGTGATTGGTTAAAGGAAAGCATTGTGAGCATGAGTGAAAAAGAGAGAGAGGAAGAAAAAAAAATAGTTAATTCTCTTTAAAGATACACAGCAGTACAAAATTCATTACTCTATCAGAAGATGCTTTCATTTTCGCAAATTTCATTTTTGGCCAAGAAAAAGCTTTTCATTTCGCCATTCGGAATCGCCAAAATCAATCAATCACTTAAGTACACATCCACACTTATGTTTATTGAAATTTTCCCAGTCATTCTATTGGTAATTATAAATAGAGCTCTTAGGCTTTTGGTAAAAAAACAGAAACAAATGTTTCGTATCTTTATGTTTTAATAGAATAAAATACCTTGAGATTTTTAATTAAGACATATTCAAATATTTTTTTCAAAATCCAGTCTTCCCCAATTACTAGTTTGATTAATTAAACACAAAATAAATAGTAACAAAAAAAAAAATAGTTCAAGAGTTTATTAACCAAATCGTATAATTTGTTTAATAAGGTTATTTAAGCAGACAGGTACATACATCAAATTTTAAGTTATAACTTAATTACATATTTTTAGCAATTAAGAGCAAAGTTGAGTGTAAAAAACATGAGTATAAACTGATATGCTTATAATTATGTATTTACATTTTTATACAAACTAATGAATAATAAATGGATTTGTAAACTATATTTCTTGTGCAACATTATGAATATAAAATTTCTTTTAATAATTCAACCTACCTCAACAATTTATATACATTCGATTGCCCATCTCTGCAAAGTTCGATTTTGTTCTGCTCCTAGTGGATTTTCTGAAAGATTATATGAGAAAAATAAGATCTAGAAAAAAATATAGAGGTCTTTAGTGGAAAATACCCAGTCGGCTTTGAATCAAAAGCTTAAAAATAGGCTTTAAAAAGGTAAATAGCTTTAATCGTTGATAACTTCTAAAATATTGAATTTTGAGTAATTGTTTTTAAACAAAAATTTTTTAAGGATAACAAGGGCAAAATTTTGTTCCTAGAAAGTTTTGATCTACGAATGAAATTTAACCATGTTTTGATCGATGTCAATTTTGTAAAAAATTTCCATGCGAAAAATTCTTTAAATGATTTTTTTTTTTAATTTTTTAGGGGTGGTATTTTCTGTTTAAAACTTTTATATTATAGAGCATTAAATGTAGATTGCTTAAAAGTTTTTTAAAAATATAAAAAAAATCGATTTTTTGGATTTTTTTTTTTTAATTTTGAGTTTACTTATAGGTCGACGAATGTTTATACAATAGAATCGCGATAATTCGTACCCTTCGAAAATCTCAATAATTTGCAAAAAACTGCTGGAAAAAATCGTTTTAATTCGCAAAAATTCCATACATGTTGGTCTCTATATCATCGCTATATCGTACTTTTTGCAGTTTTTTATAGTAATTTAGGGTCACTGATCACGACTGCGTACTCAGTTTTTCTCCATCACATCTAGTTCTCCCACAATATAGACCTGAAGTCGGTAAAATGGGGTCTTCAGAAAGAAAATTAAGAAATTTCTTTATTTCAACAGATACGAATTTAATGTCTGAATCAAAGTTGTTAAGCATAAAGTGATAAACAATTTTTGAGTACACACTTTTCCTCCCTCTTCTACCCTTCCTTTTGAAAATGGGGTTTTAAACCACATTTTTCGATAAATGGCCGATAAAACAAAAACCGTTGAGAAAACTATTGTATTGTCTTTGGAGAAAATGTTCCTTGTTAAAAATTATAGGGGATCTCAGAACATCGGAATAATCGACGAGATACATTTTTTTCCAGAATAATGCAAAAAGCGAATTTTTGACCTGCGTTTCAATCCCATGTGGAGCCAACAGAAAATTTTTTTTTTAAATCAATTAATTTTTTTTTTAATTTTATTGGCTCTCTATTGTGTAAAATGTTATATTGGTACGAGTAATTACCCAATGCTTTTTTCAAGTACTTTGTAAATTGAATACTTGAAACCGAGTAAATCACGTGTGTATTTTTTTACGGCTAATTCCGACCATGTTTATTGCAAAATGAGAATTTTTTGATATGAAAAATATTTTGGATTCTTGCAATATATGCAAAACGATTTATACCCTGAACCTTATAGGGATACTGAAGTTAATGGAAAGAAATACATAGATATGCTTGGCGATATTTCAGCATGGTGTGAATAAAAAAACAATGGATGTGTGCAAGGCACGCAAGATATTTGATGTGTAAACAGTTAAGCCAACTGAATGCCATATACATAAGCTCACATATGTATAGCCATATATAGGGATTTGATATATAATCTATATGCTAGGTAAATAATTTAAATTAAAACAATTCTTTTATAAACTTAAAAATTTATTAGATATTATTATCTTTTATATATAATAGCCCAATTCACTATAAAATGCAAATGATCTTGCATCATTGCAGGTTTTTATTCCATATCGCATATATTTGTTGTTGTGATAGCAGAAATATTATTTTACTCAATGCATCGGGCACAATATGTTCGGATATACACAGCTGTAATTACATCTTTTTTCCGCGCTTTAAGTTTTTCTTCCTATCGATTTGAAATTTTATTAGATGTGAAAATTTTACATAATGTCGCCTGAGAATTGATTTGGCGTATAGGTATATGAATTTTTACACACATACGCAAAATCAATTCTCAGGCAACGATAAATGCTTTCCTTATTTAACCTTAGAAAAGCAACAGGGGTGACCAGTCACTCCACTACTTTTTAAAAGCACCGCAAAGAGATTTGCCTTAACTGCATTTAATAAAAATAATAATCAATGTATTTACTTTGAAGTAAATAAGTGATTTTATAATAAATAAGTTTGATTTTTTCTGTTTAACATACTTGCTATTTACATAGATAAAAAAGTGTTGCCTTCGTAAGGTTAATGCACAAAGCAAAATTTTTATACTGCTTGGTTTGCTATCATTATCACTGCATTTTGTTTATACATTTATTGAAACCTTGATTCCTTATTTCTTATTATTTATATTGTTTTTTATATTTTAAAAAATATTTAATTTTAATCCAATCTAACTAACCGAACGCAAAACCTATCAAACGTCTGTGTTTGCTACGGCGACTTCTCTGCTTGTATGGTATAGACGATCTCCACACGTTTAACTCTAACAAATAATTCTGCCACGAATAAATGTACACACACATTTTGTTTTCGTATGTTTCGTTTGTATGTGTGAGTAAATTTATCGAAACACAAACAAACAAACTCCGCTCGTATTTTAATTTCTCCCTCTCTTCTCTTTGTTGTTTAGAGTAACACAGTCACGCCGCGCAGTAGTGCAAGCGAGAGGGGAACTGGACGTTACAGTTATCTTACATCTTACGTTACAGTTATTCCTTACATTTTACACATTTGAAATTTTGCCCATACACATCAAAAATCATAAATAGATTTCAAATTGTCACCAAAAAACCCGTGATTCATAATTTTTTTAATTTTTTCCGCGTAAAATGTGAGTTTGTATAAAATTAATCTCTTCATTATTTATATTTAGGATATGGATGGATGCAAGTTGCAATCTGTATAGGTTGGTGCATATACTCAATATCTGATGTGCACACATATCTTGTTATACAACATGTGCGAAAGTATATATCGAGACTCGCTTTCTTTGTTCACACAAATTGTTCATACATATTGTATCGTCCTCGACTGGTTTTATCATTTCAATAGTGCCACTCCCCGTCATTTCATGTATTAAATTTTTTGAGTGTTACATCAATTCTAGCACTCGTAAAAAAGTTTATTTTTAAAATTGAATTTATCTCTCATGAAAATTGGGAATAAACATATGTATAACTCTAAAATGGATAGTAGTTGTACCGGTAAAGGGATGCTTTACAGACAGGTCCTGGCATTATACGACTTTGTAAACAACCCCAAATCTTCTGAATTGACATTATAATTGTGGCGGGCAAGGGCAGACCAAAACCAACCAACCAACTGTTGTTAATCAGCTTGACCTTATAGTACAGAGGAAGTGGCGGAGTTCGTTTAATAAGTTCGGATAGTTCGGATGGCACTAGTGTAAATGCTGTTTTTGCATACCTCATTCTCAGTATACCTACAAAAATATCGAAAGTTTCTTTTTATTTGCAGTCAAAAACTAATTGTGATTAAATTTTTTCACTGTACGCAATTAAGCAATTAAAACCAAAACCTGCCATTTTATTTTATTTTATTTTTTAAATAACAATAATAACACTAGTTTACACCATAGAATTAAAAATCGAGTTGATTTTCGGGCTCAGCGACTAATTTTACATAGTGATTGGATAGTGTTGTTCATTGCCTAGAAAAAAAAAATTTTTTTTCTAAACTAGTGTAATCGATTTTAAATTTGAGCATAATATCGTCTGTATATACAAGTTAATGAAATGTCAAGCGTAAAGGCATTTCGGAAATCGCGAAATAGATACATTCAAATAAAATGCGCTGCCTAAATTTTCATTTAATCATAATTATTTTGCTGAATTTTTACTTATTATATTCTAATATATTATGTGTCGATGCATCGCTAAGATTCTCAAATATTGTATGTAAAACATTTGATAAACCATTTGCCGATTTTAAATTTTGTGAGTTAAAAGTTCTCCGACGTGGTGTCATCGGATTGAATATACATGTGAGACTTTTTCAATCCGCTGGTAAAAATATTAGTGTAAGTCTTATACGAGTACTCTAAATGTGTATATGCTTATAATAACGTGAGAACATTCTTATATATACTTATTTTATTTAATTATCTTCAGGTAAATTTAAGCCTTTGGAAGAAGGCAAATGGATTTCATCCATTTTTGTATAATATTACTGTAAATTTTTGTCGGTTCATGGCAAATCGCAAGCGCACACCATTTCTGAAGATTTTCTCCGATATACTTTTGAAGGACTCGAATATAAATCACACATGCCCTTATAATGTGAGTGCAATATTTTGAATCTATGTATACAATATTATATCACTTTTTTTTTTAGCATGACATTATTGTCAACAATTTGGTTTTAAACGATGAAATGTTTGCCCTGATGCCTTTGCCCTCTGGAGATTATATGTTCAAATTAATAGTTGGTGCCTATAATGATTGGAAAGCTGATGTTAGAGCTTACGTTTCGCGTTATGAAAAATAATTGTTCACATTAAAACAAAAGTAAAAAAAAAGAAAAATACTATTTCTATTATTACAGTGCAATATATACAGTCTTTTCAACAAGAGCGTGTACGGCCTAAGTCCTTCAAAATATGCTCCAATCAATCTTTAGAGAAAATGTTCCTTGTTAAAAATTATAGGGGGTCTCAGAACATCGGAATAATCGATAAGGTACATTTTTTTCCAGAATAATGCAAAAAGCGAATTTTTTGCATTAGAGTCGAGCCACTAACGCTATGTAAATTAAAAATGGAAGCGCTTGTTGTTGTAATTATATTACGCTTCCATGTTGAGCCAACAAAATTAAAAATAAAAAAATTTTATTGATTTAAAAAAACAATTTTTTAACCGCTGTTCAATCCCATGAGGAGTCTACAAAAAATTTCAACTAAAACTTTTTTTTTAGTTTTATTTGCTCCCTATATTTTTTAACAAGGAACATTTTCCCCAAAGACAATGTAATAGTTTTGTCAACGGTTTTTGTTTTATTGGCCATTTATCAAAAAAAAAAGTGGTTTAAAACTCCATTTTCAAGACGAAGGGTAGAAAATGAACGAAAACTGTACACACAAACATTTTTTACCTCTTTATGCCAAACAGCTTTACTGTAGACATTAAATTCATATCTGTGGAAATAAAGAAATTTCTTTATAGCCCTTGAAAAGAAAAGTCCATTTTATCGACTTTAGCTCTATATTGTGGGAGAACTGGATGTGATGGAGAAAAACTGAGTCGTATTGATGATCAGTGACCCTAAATTACTACAAAACCTCGCGCATAAAATTTTTGTTGCACTGTGTAATCAATTACGATTTATAAGAAGTCAAACAGACCATGTACTGAAAAAAAATACTATATAGCGACGAGCAAAGATAGAGGGATCAAAATGTATGGAATTTTTGCTAATTAAAGCGATTTTTTTCAACAGTTTGTTGCAAATTATTGAGATTTTGAGATTTTCGAATTAACGAGGTACGAATTATCGCCATTCTATTGTATAAACATTCGTCGACCTAGATTTTTTTCAACCATTTCCTTAAAACTAAACATTTTTAAAAAATCCAAGCAATCTACATTTAACGCTCTATGTTATAAAAGTTTTAAACAGAAAATACAACCCCTAAAAAATTTAAAAAAAAATCCGTTTAAAGAATTTTTCTCATGGAAATTTTGTACAAAATTAACAACTTTTCAATCAAAATATGGTTAAATTTCAATTGTAGATCAAAACTTTCTAGGAACAAAATATTGCCCTAGTTATCTTTGAAAAAAAATTGAGTAGGGAACAATTACTCAAAATTCCATATATAGAAGTTATCAACGATTAAAGCTATTTACTTTTTTAAAGCCTATTTTTAAGCCTTTGATTCAAAACCGACTGGTTATTTTCCATTAGAGACCACTATATTTTTTCTAGATCTTATTTTTCTCATATAATGTTTCAGAAAATCCATTAGGAGCAGAAAAAAATCGAACTTTGCACATTTTATATATCTCGTAGGCAAGCTAATATACATAGTATGCACATTTTTAAAACTTTATTTTTTTACTTTAAGCACTTAAATTAATTGTAAAAGACAAACATGAACCCATTTTAAATTATTCTTCTATGGTATAAAACAGATAGCTCATTGTGCGCCAATGTACCTCACTTATACTTGAAGAGCATAAATAGTTAATTGTACTCATTTTGTATTTAAACGTCATTAAATTTCGTTAAACAAAAATCTGTATGTGGGTGTAATTATGTAAGTAAACATCTAAGTAATAAATGCAAAAAAAATAATTATTAAATTTCTATGTATATAGCATCGAAATTGATGGAATATAAAACAGCAGTTATAAATAGACAGTAGCAGAATAAAAGATAAAAAAAAGTTGTAAAAACATTTGTTCGCACGTAAGTGTTCAGCATCAATCAAATATTTTTCCTTAATTGTAATATAAGCAAACTGCATTTTGAATAAATACATAAATAATATAAAAAATTAACAAGCATTTAATATCAATTTGGTAATTCACACGGTATTCTGAGTCTATGGTATAATCGTAACGGCACGCATAAATTATTCTTCGTTTATGGCATTATAGCTAATTAAGGGCCCAAATTAAGATTTCTGAATTCATTTATGTTGTTTGAATTATATTTGTATGCGAATGGAAGGGACCAATGATTCTGGCAAGCCTAGAGCAATTGTAAGATAGACCGAAGTTTATGGCATTATAGCTAATTAAGGGCTCAAATTAAGATTTCTGAATTCATTCATGTTGTTTGAATTATATTTGTATGCGAATGGAAGGGACCAATGATTCTGGCAAGCCTAGAGTAATTGTAAGATAGACCGAAGTTTATGGCCTTACCTTGATATAAAAAAAAATGATTCAGAACCTCTTCTGTTTAGAGAGATTCCGCATTGTAAGTTTTATCAAGAGCACTAAGTGGTTTCAGGAAGGATAGATATTTTGGAGAAAATCTGTTTCTTAGTGTGGAGGATTTCACGACATATATAGGGACATCATAATGGATCAAATTTTTGACCCCCGTGGATGCTCATTCTCACTGAGCACTTCCTTAAACCTAACCTAACCAATGGTCTGAATTTAGTCTAAATTTTGGTCTGAAATTAGGTTCGAATTATGATTAGATTTTTGTTTTTGGTCGAATTTTTGGTAAAAATTTGTAATTGAAACTTGATCTGAATTTAATCTGAACTTTGATCTGATTTTTGGTGTCAATTTTAGTTTGAATTTGGTTTGAATTTTGATCGGAACTGTAATCTGGTTTTTGGTTCGATTTTCGTTCTGAATTTCAGGCATTCAGCCTGAAATGAGTTTGGGTCGGAATTTTGGTTTCAATTTTGGTTTGAATGTGCGTCTAAATTTTCATTTGTTTTTGGTCTGAATTTGAATTAGATGTCGAAATTTTGGTCTAAGTTTTTTTTCTTCTGATTTTTGGTGCAAATTTTGGTCTGATTCTTATTCTAAATTTGATTTGATCTTTGATATGAGTATTGGTCTAAATTTTTATCTGTTTATTTATTTAATTTTTCATCTCAGTTTTAGTCTAAATTTCGACCTGCATGGTTTGAATTTTTGTCTAAGATTTGGCCTGAATTATTCCATGAATTTATACTAAGTTTTTGGTTTCATTTTTAAGATGCTTTTGGTCTGAATTTTAGCCTGATATTTAGTCAGAATTTTCCATGAGTTTTGGTCTAATTTTTGATTTGGGTTTGGTTTGGATTTTTTGTCCGAATTTTGGTTTCAATTTGGTCTGAGTTTTTATAAAAGTTCTGGTCTGGCATTTGATCAGAATTTTGGTTTGAGTTTTAATCTCAGATTTTTCTACTCTGAATTTTAGTCAAAATTTTGTCCTGAATTTGGGTTTGAATTTCGATTTACTTTTGATCTGAATATTAATTAGATGTCAAAATTTAGGTCTGATTTTGATCTGAGTTTTTTTTCTGATTTTTGTTAAGAATTTTAATCTGATTTTTGGTCTAAATTTGTTTTGAACTTCGGTCTGAGTATTGGTCTAAATTTTCAACTGATCTTTAGTTTGATTTTTCATCAAAGTTTTATTCTGAAAATTGGTTGACTTTTAAGCTTTAAACAAAATTTTGGTCTGAATTTTTACCTTAGTTTAGATCTGAATTGAGCCCTGAACTTGGACTAAGTTTTGGTTTAATTTTTTAATTTTTGGGATGCTGTTGGTCTGAATTTAGCCTGAACTTTGGGCTGATTTTTGGTTTCCGACCAAAAATGCTTGCTTGATTTTTGATATGATTTTTAAGCAAAACTCTGGTCAGAGTTTTAGGTCTGATATTTAAACTCTTGATGAATACAAAGCTCAGGAATGATTCGTAATGGATAGAGTTTGTTACAATGACGGCAATTGATACCTCGTTGATTACGTGACTTAATCCCGCTCTTTAGTGAATCCTAGTTCTATGAGTTTCACTTTGATTGAGGCTTAGTTTGTTTTAGCTTTCGTTTCGTTTTGGTCTGAACTTTTATCTGAGTTTTAATATGAGTTTTTATTATTTATTCGAACTGGTCTTTGTTTTGATTTCTGGTCTTTTTTTGATCTAGTTTGATTGATGGCTTGGTTAATGGGTTGGTTATGAGATTATAACTATAACCAAAGTGTCTTAGCTCCTTTGAGTTTCTGAGAAAACGGCTTACTATGCTCTATATGCCAATCATTTAAGTATTGCAGGCATAAATTTATAAAACATTTCAATGATGAAAGTCTTGTTGACCTCAACAAGTACTTGAATGTATTACAAAGTGGTATAAAATTACCTAGCAAGTCAATTTTGAAGTCAATAAGCCTCTTAGGCCTCTGCTTCTGCTTTTTCATCTTCTTCTTCTTCTAACAAAAACAATTCGAATTAAACTCTCATTAAAAAAACATATGCCCAAAAAAAAAAAAAAAAAACTCAACGTCCTTCATTTCAAATATAATTTTAATTTAAAAAAATTATTACAGAAAATTTAAATTAGACATTATCATATCATGTTGCACGTTTTGTTGTTGTTCTTTGCTTGTTGGTTGATAGTGTGATGTTGTTGTTTATTTGTTGTACAAATAGAAAATATAATCACCTACATATGAGGACGAATACAAGTGCGAGCACCTTCTTTTTTATTATGATTTCATTTCATTCCAGCTATTTAATGCAGCAAATGCAAAGCTCATCAATAGAGAATGACTTGCTGAAAATTTAACTACAGGCCAAAAAGCAATAAGACACAAACACACGCACACGCACACGCACTGATAGGTAAACACTTATACACACACACATACATATGTTCATTTACACTTACGCGTGTGAGTATTTTAAATCAATGAAACAAATAATTAAATGAATTGCTTAAGAAGTAACAGAATGAGTATTTTAAATACTACATAAATGTATGTGTCTGTATGTGTATTTATGTGTGTATGTATGTATGATTCGGTTCCTGTGTACATATGTCTTATATAATTTAGCACCTTTTGTTTTATTGTCGGTGGTGTTAGTATTATTATTATTATAATTATGTCGCATTCGAAAAAAAAACTAACAATCAACTGCTCAAGTTACCAAATAAGCTGCCTCTGTTGCAAGTATGAGTACTCGTACCCAACTCTTCAAGTACAAATTATACATATGTATGTTGATACCTACCTAAATGAAAATGAAGTCAAGTCAAACTCATGCATAAGGTGAGCTTAAAGTAATTTTAAATAGACTTGTATACCCAGCGGGTAAAGCAAGTGTATAAGAAACGCTTGCTAGTACACACATTGTGCATTCTTCGTTGTGAGCGCTTCTGCCCATCGATTTCCACATCATTTGTACTCTTTGAAGAGAATATTTTCTCTTTCTGTATATCTCATAAATTTCTATAAACCGCAAAGAATTTCTATAATTCTATAAATCGCAACAATTTCTTTATGTTTCAAAAATTCCTTCAATCTCAAAAATTTATATGAACGGCAAAAGATTTCTTCATATCTCAAAAACTTCTTGGATCTCAAAAATTTCTATAAACTGCAAAGAATTTCTATAATTCCATAGAATTTCTTTATAAAACTTCATACATCTCAAAAATCTAAGATGCATTTCTTGGGGTCAAGGGGGTAGTACCGTCTAAAATTCCCGAAAAATCCAATTTTTTATGACTATTTTTTGTAAGACTTATAAAAAATGTAGATACAATTTTTTTTTCTTTTTATTATGCAACTAATTAGCTAATCAGAAATATTTTTAATTTGAGTCATATAAAAAGTATTTTCGGTTTTTTTTGTCAATGTTTGAACAAAAATTTTCTTTAAAAAAAATCAATTTTAATAAAGTACATATCGTCGCCTGAGAATTAATTTGGCGCATGTGTGCACAAATTCATATACCTATACGCCAAATCAATTCTCAGACGACGATATAGCCCTTTTTCAGGTAGCTTCATAATTCCATCGGTGTAAAACTTCTATGGCCAAGTGGTTTTCGGCGGCTCTTCTGTCGTCCAATTTTTTTTCCATCAAGAGAGAAACAAACAACAAGCAAACCGAAGCAAGTGGTAGTCAGGTGGAGCAATGTCCGGACTATACGATGGGCCCAGTAAATTTTTGGCGGGTCATCAAAGATGTGTGTGGCATAGCATTATCATGGTGGAACACAACACCTTTTCTGTTGACCAATTCTGGTAGCTCTTTCTTGATTGCTTCGTTCAAACGGTCGAGTTGTGAGCCGCAGAGATCGGAATTGACTGTTTGGCCAGGTTGTAGTAGCTCATAATAGACAATTTTCCTTCCAATCCTACCAAACACTCAACATATCCTTGTTTGCCGTCAATGCAGGCTTTGAAGTCGTTTTTGGAGGGTCACCGGCCTTTGACCATGATTTTTTTCATTTAACATTCTCGTATTTAATCCATTTTTCATCACCCGTAATGATTTGTTTCAAAAATGGTTCAGCATCATTTCACTGATGCTAATTCGGTTGATCAAATTTCTTTGTATTAATTCATGTGACACCCAAACATCGAGCTTTTTTGAGTAGCCAGCCTTTTTTAAATGATTCCATACTGTCATGTGGTTGATATTTAGTGCCACCGCTATCTCCTGACAGCTTACGTGTCGGTCTTGCTCCACCTGTTGCAAAAATTTCATTTAGCCGGCCAGAGCGAGGTGCATCTTCCACATTGAAATTTCCAGAATGGAATCGAGCAAACCAAAGTTGGACGGCACATTCTCACCGTAAGCCGCACGAATTTTTCGGATTGTTTTTGCAATGTTTTTACATTTTTTATAGTAATTTTTCGGATTGTTTTTGCAATGTTTTTACATTTTTTATAGTAAAAAAGCATCATGTAGCGTATTTTTAAAAAAATTTCACTCATTTTCAAATCAATGTAACTTTTTACACGAATCACTAACTACAAAACTATCTTCTGAGTAGCCTGAAATGTCACCTTTCAAACGCGCACTTTTTTAACAGAATCGGATCTGTGGTACCGAAAATACTTTTTTCTGGGATTCGTGGTGTTAAATTTGGGGCCTTCATGAAAAAGTCCTTCAACCGCTTTCACGATTGCTAATTATAGAATGATCTGAAATAAAAAACTCAAAAAGATTCTTAATCTGTATTAAAGTCGCTGTACAATGAAACTTAAACCATTTTTTTTTTTCAAAAATTGGATCAATGAAATCCGAATTTTACTGAATTTAATAAGAGTTTGGGTTTCTAAATAGCAAAATTTTTAAAATAAAAAAAATGAGCGATATCTGCATTGCATAGCGTATTTTGTTTTGCATATCTGGGTGAAATTTCAGATCGATCATCTAATATAGTTTATTTTTTTTTTTTCATAAATTGTTTTTATAAATAATTTTTTTTTTTTTTTGCAAATCGAGAAAAAGCCATTTGAATTTTGAAGTACCATCGAAAACTACTGTGCAATCTAAACTATTACGGATTTTTCGGTAATAATTGTATAAAAGCACGTTTCAGAAATGTGAATTATTCGGAATTACAAAAAAAAAATTAAAAATGAATTTTTGAAATTTCTAGACGGTACTACCCGCTTTACTTTTTTAATTTATCGTGTAATTTTTGTTTATTTGTAGTTAGACGCACATCATTTTTCAAGCGTTTCTCTTTTTACCACTGGGTTATTCATACATGCATATGCAAATCTATTCAATCAATCTTGACATTCAATGCAAGTGTAATGTACTCGTATTTTTATCTTCTTTTTTTTAAATACATTTAAGTGTGGTGCTCAACGAAGGATAGGCTTACTCATACCCATCCATTTACATACGTATTTACATATATGTATATGTGCATATGTGTCATTAGTTTCTTTTAAAATCTAATAATTGAAGGAGACAAAAACTATTATTAATGTCACATTTGATTTTTACACCTTATAGTAGCGCCCTTATACAAAAAAAAGTGTACATATTTGGGTTTCAGAAAGAAAGAAGCGAATATTGGTTCCTATTTCAATAAGTGTCGTAAGGTATTGGAAGATCAGAAAAAAATTTAAGGTCATTATTATCATCGACCATTGGTACGGTACGAAGATTTAGTATGGAAATATTATTTGTCAATACCGGAATTGAAAAATTCTTTCAGTTCATTGAATTAGGGGGCGTGGCATCATGCTCTACTTCTTTTTTCTATTACTATTTCTACTGCTATTTCTAATACTTTTTAATTTCATTTTTTCTACAATTTCTTCTTATTTTCTACTACTTCATCTACTAATATTTTCTGGTTTTTTCTACTAAATTTTTCTACAATTTTTTCTTATTTTCTACTACTTTTTTACTTGATATCTAAGGAGCCCATTTATGGTACGGTATCACGATTCGGAATGGAAGTATTATTTGTCAATACCGGATTTAAAAAGTTCTTTCAGTTTGTTGAATTAATGGGTGTGGCACCATGCTCTACTTCTTTTTTACACTACTATTTTGTACTACTTTTTTAGGGATATCTTAGGAGCTCACTTATGGTACGGTACTAAGATTTGGAATGTAAGTATCATTTGTCAATACCGGATTTATAAAAATTCTTTCAGTTTCTTGGGTTATTGGGTGTGGCATTGTGCTCTACTTCTTTTTTCTAATGCTATTTCTACAACTTTGTAACGACTTTTTTCCCGCAATTTCTTCTTATTTTCTACTACTTTTTTCTACCAATATTTTCTACTACTTTTTCTACCAATATTTTCTACTAACATTTCACTAGATCTTTTTTACTACATTTTTTCTACAATTTCTTCGTAATTCCCACTACTTTTTTTACTACTATTTTTTTACTACTATTTTGTACTACCTGTTATAATACAATTTCCTACTATTTTCTATGACTTTTTTACAATTTTTTTTTTTTGTACTATGTTTTACTATTTTTCTACTACTTTTTTACCACCATTTCTAACACTGTTTTACAACAATTTCTAATACTATTTTCTATTCCTTTTACTACTACCTTTTCCATTACTATTTCTACTACTATTTTCCACTACTCTTTTACTACTATTTTCATTACTATTCTATTATTTTTTCTAATACTTTAATCTTTAATTGTCATTATCAATGCTGATTTTTAAACATCAAGTACTTCATTCTTATTCAATCGAATAAACTTCAATTTTCGCGTCTCTTCGCAGAAAGGGCAGAACAACGTCTGTCGGACCAGCTAGTAAGTAGTTATGAAAGAAAAAATATATTGTTTTTTTGCTAATGTATTGTATTTTATATGGTTTTGGCATACCATTTATGCAACCAATTGGCTTTGATCATGAAACAAAATACCTGCTACCTAGATACATTGATTGGTACCTCTACCTGTCTGTTTATATCCAATGATATGCAATAAGTAAGTACTACTTAGATATTTGTACTTAATGTGGTGCTGCTGTTGGATTCAAATTCAAAACCGCTAAACTGAAAGATATACTAAAACTTAACTAGCTACACAAGAAATATTTAAATATTGGTTTGTAACTTTGGGCTAAATAGAAACCACAATCACCATATGTGTAAAATGAAAATCATCATTAAAGTCATGTTAATTTTGTCAATTGGTATTATAATTTTATTATTGGGTGGTAAGTAAAGATATATGTATGTACTAGTACTTATATAATTCGCGCTTCTGCATTATAATAACAACAACACCAACAATAATAGCAGTAATTGTTCAAAGATGCAACTGCTGTGGTTACGCTGCCATCACCAATAAAATTTTAGGTGCGTCCCAATGAAGCGTACATTTTTTATAAATGAAGGTCGTCATTATTGAGAATGTTATCTATACTGCTGGTGGTTTCAATATTGGATATTTTTAAGAGCTGTTGGCGGTGGAGTAATGGTTCACAGTTGCTGCTGCTGATGGTTTATACCTGGTGATGCTACTTGCTGCTACTGTTGTTACTTCTATATTATTGCTTATGTTTTATTGAAACCTCACTCATTACACGCTGTGCTGTTGCTTTTGTTCTTATTTTTATTCATCTTGTTGTGGTTTTGTTATAGCTATTTTTTATTAACGTTGCAATTTGATGACTTAAATAGTTCATTTTCATAACACAAAGCTTAAATTGTAGCATCATGAAGAAGGTCGTTGTTTAGATTCTTAACAAGATTATTCCACACAGTTTAGCTACAAATTAGAATTTTCAGTTTTTTTTTATGTTTAGTTTAATAGAAGTTAATTACAAAAAAATATAAAATAAAACTGAAACATTTAAAAATAGATAAAGATGATATCTAAATAAATATCTATGAATATGGGTAGGAATAGGTTAAAATAATATCATTTAAATAAGGAATTGTCAATTTTCGGGATCGTCATTTATGTTCTTGTTATGTAGTTTTGAAAACACTTTCCTATATCTGTGTAAATGTAAACTCGATTGCATTCATTTGAATTGGGTGCGCAAACTACATACCATATATACATTTTCTACAGATGTTCTTCTTTTTAATTAATTTTTGTTTTTTTTGCAATTCAATTTTAAGGTCATCTCCCTCCAAAAATTTAACATGAAAGGTATTAATTATTTTTTACTTTGTTTATTTATCCCAAGCCTTTTATGTTACGTTAAGTTTCATTCAACTTTTATTAATATTTTTCAGATTTTTGTTTAGTGTGTTTTAAAAAATAATTGATATTGTTAATTTCACAAGGTTAATAATAATTTTATTTGTTTTGTTTTTTCTGGGTGGAGGGAGTTGTCTTGGTAATGAATATTGTCTTTAAGTTTGCTAAATTACTTAAAAAAAAAAACACAATTATTTAAAAAACTTATGAGCATAAAAGGTTCTTAAAAATTTAGTAGTGAATATTTTATTTTTAGTTTGATTTTCGGTCTGAATTTTTGTCTGGGTTTTGACTTGAATTTCGTCTATTTTTTTTTTTGTATGGTTTTTGATCTTAATTTAGTCTGAATTTTTATCTGGAATTTGATTTGAACCTGATTTTTTATTTAATTTAAGAATTTTTAATTTTTTTTTTTTTTAAATTTTTTTAAAAAATTACCACTTTTTTTTTTTTTTTTTTTTTTTTTTTTAGACGACCTCGATAGCCTAGTGGATAGTGCAATAGACTTTCATCTGGGAGGTTCGGGTTCGATTCCCGTCTTCGTCTGGTGGTTAATTTTCATTACTTTCTTATATTCACTATCAATATGAAATGTATGAGAATTATAAGATAGTGTACAAGTACACACATTGGTTGGTAATGGCAAAACCACCAAGCCGATAAAAAATTGCCACACCGCCGTTCGGAATCGGCGTTAAACTGTAGGTCCAACTGTGGTATCATAATGGGCCGTTCAGGCCTAAGTGTGTCTCTCGACAGCCACTCCAACCTAACCTAACCTAATTATTTTTTTAATGCATAAAATTAACGCTCTTCGGTTCCCGCGCTCGAGCGTTAAGTTTGAGTTTTGGGGAAAGATACTGATTTTTTCCCACTCCAAGAACTCGGATATACTGAATTTCGGTGGGGAGCATCTGGCAGCACTGCTCTAGGCAAATTTGACTAGATACCGGTCGTGGCACAACGACAAGAACCGCTCTAACAATACTACTGAGCATACTAGGTGGTTGCATTGTTCTAAGCTGCGTTAAAATGTGCGCTTAACCTAAATTCTTCACTAATAATTAATTTATATTTACACGATTTTTCGTAGCGTATTTGAGGATTAACAAAAAGTTTTAAAATTAATGATGCAACTACATAAAGATAGCATTTCTTTATATTGATTTAAAAAAAACAAAAAAAAAAAAACGAACAATACCTTAACCAATGGAACTGTCAACTGAATGCATGTCTTGTAGGTTTATAAACGCAACAACGCAATGGAAACTTTAACACTTACGCGCTCATAGCATAAATCTTGATATGATGGAACGAAGACACCAACGCATCGATACAAAGCAAACAAGAAATTTTGCAATTATTTTACTTCTCTGAAAGCGTTTTACTGATAATAAATTAAAGATAAAGAGTTTTCTATTCACAGGAAATTGCAAACAAAAATAAACTACCAACTAGTAACAATAATTTGTTGTCGATATATAAAATCATCTTTGCTTTCATGTTAGTAAATTAAACTTTCATTTTTCCATTTTTTCGTTTTTTCTTAATTTAATTGATTGATTTTCTTTAGATTATTTTAATATTTTTAAGTAGGTATTAATAACTTTATTTATATAGGTATATTTTATTTTTAATTTTCAAGAAAACAAAAAACACAAAATCGCTTTAACACTAATATTTAATAACCACAGTTCAGAGCAATTAATTTTATTAAAAAAAAAAAAAAAATCATTAAATAAACAACATGTGTCCATTGTGTTGCTGTCATTATGCTGTTGTACTGACGATGTTGTTGCTGCTGTCACCTCTTTAGCTTCTGGAATTATTATTAATATTAACAGATAATTGAATTTGATTTAATCTTTTCTGTATTATTTTTATTTTATTTTTTAAGTAAATTATATGAAATATTTAAATATATTTGTGCGTGTTTTCGTTATCATTTCGTTATATTGTTTTAGTTTTTTTTAATTATCTGTTGGCAGCATTAACTTTTTCTTTGCTTTAACTGCCGCAGCCCGCATTTTTCTTTACGAGAAATGAGCTTATGATTAGGTATATCAATGGTCAAAAGGAGTAACAGATTAATCCTCTAGTAGGCCAATTTTTTTCAGCATTATAGCACAGAATCGTTGTCGAAAATCGAATCGTTTATTAAAAATTAAAATTATCGCAAATAATTTAAATATCACCAAAAATCATTTTTTTCACAAAGTACTTGAAATCTGACCTTCAACTGGCGAGAAAATGAAAACGAAACATCGCATAGAGCATAGAGAGATCTATCAAATGATCACCATGAATACACATAAAAAAAAATTTTAAACGTGTTTTTTAAATTGTATCAAGCTGTTGCCCGTCTGGAGACAGTCCTGCCTACTAATGGGTTAAGTTTCGTGTTAGCCGAGTTTGATAGCTTTGAACAGAAATATTACACTGATTACGAATTTACAAATATTTTTTCGAGCTTTTGTGATATCGATGGTTTTCTAATTTTTTAAAAAATGGTAAGGTAGGAGCGGTACGTGGAAAAAAATTTTTTTGATTGGTTTTTCTTCTACCCGTTTTACAAGTTTTTACAACGTTTTCAACAAACAAAAAAAATTTAAAAAATTCGTAATTCAAAACATAAAAAATTAAAAGAAAAAACTTCTTTCTTTGAAAAATTTAGGTCGAAAATAAATATATATTTATCTTCCTATGAAAATAATGGTTAAGCTAATTCTTTTCTGACAATAAAATTAAGATTTTAATAAAGCAAATTTTAATTTAAAATAATTTTTCTTTTCATTTATTTGTTAATAATTAATTTTTTTTTATTGCACTTCATTATGTCATTCTATAAAAATTCCATTCCCATCATATCTAATTCTAAAAAATAAAAATTTGTTAATTCGCGCTTTAAGTCACGCCATTGTCTTTGCCAAAACATTCTTATCTAAAGTATACGATTTAATTGAGAGTCACAGCCAATACTAGGTACATACAAAAGCTTAAAGTTGCTATAGAACAACAAAATTGAAAATTATCTTATGACGTTAAAGCTAGAACACACCCACAAAATGAAAACCGAAGGCATGAAGCTTATAATTTCGTGAATTGAATAAAGAGGGAATTCACAAAAAGTATTGGGAAAGAAATCAAAATTATTTTGCATATTATTCCCATTAAACAAGTTGAATAAAATCCGATTAAGAAATTATATTTTATTTAAAAAATATCACAAAAGTAGTACGAAACCTAAAAAATGACGTTGTTTTGCATAATGATCAAAATTAAAATCAAACCAAATTTTCGATACAAAAATCAGACTAAAATTCAGACCATATATCAAACCAAAATTCAGACTAAAAATCAGAACGAAATTCAAACTCAAATTCACACTAACATTCAGATCCATAAAGAAGCGATGAGACGACCTACAGACTCCTGTTAAACGGGCTCTGGCATGTCGAAGCGGATATAGGGCTGCAGTCAGCTATACCACCAGTTTTTAGTGCAGTGTCCACTATTCTTGATGCCCGTGGGCAATCATGTGCCTCGTATCTGCGTCGGAAGAAGATATGATGTCAAATTCCCGGAACGTGATCAATGGTTAAGTCCAAAGTCGTACTCTGAGGTCTCCGTCATGTCTTCTGTACCGACAGATCCAAAACAGTCTTTCTAACGGAGGTTTTCGCTATCCTGGACGTGGCAGGCTGGATGATAAAGAGGAGATGGCATGGAAAGTGCATAGGCATCTGCAGTGACAGCCAAGCTGCACTGAAGGCCCTTGCTAACTTTATTAGCTCTTCAAAAGTGGTCAGCAAGTGTAAGGCAAAGCCAAATAATGTTACAAAACACAACAAGTTATGCCTTATATGGGTTCCAGGACACTGTGGCATTACAGGGATTGAACTAGCTGATAAACTAGCTAATAAAGGTTCTGCAATTAAACCATGGGGTCCGAAACCTTTTCTTGGCGTAAATTCTGGGGAGATCATGCGTTGGATCATCGTTATCGTGGGTTCTATCTATAGGGAAAGATGGTCTGAGCTTAACTCTTGCACAAACGTAAAGTGCTTCGCGACACAACTTAACAGGAAATCAGCGGGATTTCTTCTTGTGAAACTGAGAGGAAAGGACTTGAGATTACTGGTTGGTGCCATCACCGGGCATAGCATATGTGGTCCGCAGATGACCGACATGGGCGTCATCGCCAATCCAACCTGCCAATCGTGTCTTGGGGACGACGATACTACGGAGCTTTATCTTTGTAGCTGTCTGGCGTTCGCGAGAACGAGATTAAGGCTGCTGGGTAGTGATGTCTTGAGTATGAATAATATCCATACTCTCCCTCTTCCTGAGCTTCTAAGGTTGATCAGTGAAACAAAGAAGCTCGATGTTTAGAGACCTTAGACCTTTCTTCTTCTCATTTATCCCCTCACTTCTCTTTCCTGTCTTTCTGCTTTCTTCTACAGGCTCTATCTCGGGTATAGTACAATGGTCTTTGAGACTGAGTGCTTTGGTTTAGTCCAGCCCACCTTAAATTTTAATTACCATGCTCTACAAAAATAGGACATTTATGAACTAATTTTAAAAGGTTGTCAGCATACATGGTAGGGAGCTGCAACCCTCATAGCACCATCCCATTCCAGTTCAACCACTAGGCTAGATTGCGATTGTTAATCCTTAGCTTTTTTCTTTGTAGTCAATTAAAATAAATAATTTGATATTTTGCTCCCCTCTCAAAATTTTATAAAAAAGAAAAAATCTAAATCAAATTATACTTGGAAATTGTTGTCAAAGTTTATTTTTGAGAAATTCATAACGTTAAAATTTTGTCAAAATAATAATTTTTTTGTTATATATTTTGACTGTTTCTTTTTTTTTAATCATAAATATACAAAAAATTTACATATTTTATTTTGGTTTCCCCCAATAACAAGACGTATATATTTTACTAATTTACAAAAAAAAAAGAACAACATTTTATCACCTACTCGTCCCTCTACAATCAAGAAGAAAAAAGGAAAAAAAACAACATCAATTAAGAAATGGACCTCAGCCGGAATACATATCGTCATTCGAATCATTCGAATAAGAAACAAAAACGTCGCTCTCACAGTATCGATGACGATGACATCGATAATGTCAGCAATAATTCCCGTAGCTCATATAATATACACGCAGCATCTGAATCCGAATCGAATATGCCCGTCTCTGTGCGAGAAATGATTAAACTTTATAATACAGCAGCGAAAGAAAGTCCTAAGTTACCAGTAATTGCGCCAATGGCGACAACAACACGTCGTCCAACATCGCAACATGCATTACCTTTGGCAAAATCGGCATATTTTGGTGTAAATAAATTTGGTTCGCAGACAAACGTACGGCAATTTGTAACGCAATTGCCGGAAGCAGGTGAAGAAAATGGTAATGGCAACAAATCGACAACAATTCACCAATCATTGAAATTGAAAAAGCACCGAGACAATAACGGGGGTAGTACCAGTGGGCATGGCCATCGACAGCGTCACAATTCAGCGAAATCATCTACTGAAGCACAGAGTGAAAGTGATAGCAATAAATTGTTTTACATTGCCGATCATACGCAACGCTCATCAAGGTTGTAGTTAATTGTACTATAAACCACTAGCAGATTCAGAGATTCAGAAGGGAGCAGGAGGTTTTTAGGTTAAATCCTGGATCTCATATATTTTGATCGTTGTTAATGTTAAAAAAAAAAATGTTGAAGAGAACGAAATCCTTCCCTCTCCCACCCTTAGGAAATTTCTGCATCCGCTAGTGCTTTAAACTATAACTTAATTTAATTTTTTTTCTATAAAATCTATAGATCACCCAAAAGAGAATCACAAGATTTCGGACACTTTAAAGATACCAATGATTTTAAGAATAGTTCGTCGAACTTAAGAACGGTTGCTTCACAAGATCGCAATAGCTTACAACCGAACGAATCTATAGACGATTCTCATTATCATCCAATAGAGTCTTCGTATCAGAGTAAAACTACAATCGCCAAAACTGCAAGCGGTAAGTAATGGAATACAGGACTATCTAGAACTGAGATGTGAGTGGGTAGAAGTTATAAATTATTGGGTCTCCAAACTTGAAAACGGCGATTCCAAAATTTTTTAGTGTCACAGACTAGAAAGCGTCCATATTCCGACTGTTCTGAACTCAAGAGCCCTGAGGGGAAAATATGCCGACTAAAATTTTTAGATCTTATAAGGTTAGACGAAAACTGATTCTTCAAAAAAAAAAAAAAATAATAAAGTCTTTCCTTTTCAAAACGCCGGTTTTCTATTTGACTTTACGCTTGGTGGAATATTCTTTCTTGTTTGTTTTTTGTGTGGTCCTGAGTTGCGACGCTCTATAGATTTTCACTATAAGGCGGAATTAGTGAAGGACGTTTTGTTTCCCGTGAAAACTCGCGTTTCTTCTGCTTCCCGGTACCACCTTGCCAAGGTTCTAGCTACTAAATTAGAACTTCTAATGACTGACTGCGCCAGTTCTTACTCTGGTTTTACGGTTATAATAACTTTCCCGACTTTATAAATAATATAGATTTGCATGGTTGCTATGGTTATACCGTTCTTTCCTTCCAAAATTCCACTTCTTTATTTGATTTGCTTGATCAAATCTTCTTGAATCTACAAATAGGAATTCGCTTGGTTTTTTTTGTGGCCAAAAATTAGGCTTTCTTTAATTATTGTGGGAAATGTAAGTATAACTCGTAGGTAATTCTTATGTTCAAGAAAAAAGAGGAATATTTTCTTCGAAAACATTATGATCATTTTCAGAACGGCATTTTTCCTATCGCTTATTTTTGGAAAATTAGGGTATAAAAGCCCTTTTTGAGGGGGAGGGGGGAGAGAGTTCATGGATAGAGGAATGATGTAGGTACAGAAATTTGTTTTCTCATTGGAATGAACAACTTTGCTTAAGGTGTAAAATTCGTTTCTAATAAGATAAATATTTTTTTCTGCAGACCTTGAAAACCCCATGCGAAAAATTCAGTTTCTTGAATCCTAGTGGGAAATATGTGCCTCGGAGGTTATTATGATGTTCAAGAATTATTAGCAAGGAACATTTTCTTTAAAGACAGTATGATCATTTTTAGAAAATAGCAGTATATAACCCCGTTTTTGGGGAGGGTTTAAGGGTAAAAGAATTTGTTATTTCATTTTTTTTTCCGTCCTTGAAGACTCCAATTTTCCAACTTCAGGGCCAGATTGTGTGGATACTAAACGTTATGGAGAAAAACTAATTTCAGATTCGACGTCATTTTATGATTTTCGATTGACCTACTGGCCGCCCTGATATACTTCACTTCTTTGACTTATTTATGCATTCTGAATTCATATTTGCGAGTTCAACTCTTTTTACTCAATCCCTTTCTTTCTAAATTTTCAATTCACTAATTGACTTTCGGATTAGAGAAACCTTTTTTTATTTAAAAATAATAAGAAATTCTTTGGTTTTTGTTGGTCTTAGGATTTTTTTCAATGCTCTATAGATTTTCACTTTAAATTCTAATCTGTGCGAGCAATTTCTTTATCACGCTATTATTATTAATTCGGAGATTAGCCAAATCAGACCCAAGTGGATCCCTTTTCGTCCCCTTTATCACGCTAGGTTTTTCTTTCAAAGCTTAAATTTTCTGTTTAGTTTTATTTTCTCAGGTACCGTAAGGTTCTGAAACAGAACACGGATGTTTTCGATTGATCGATCGACTGCAGCCTGTGGTTTTAAACTGTTTCCCCTTAATTTTTTTTACATTATATCTGAATCCGCGTTAGTTATTCAAAAATTGGTTTAGATTTTCTAGAAATCGCTGAAAATTTTTTTTTTTTATTTTTTTTTTGAAATCTGGGGATTTCTTAAAATTGCTAAGCATATCTAACACTTAACAAAAAATGTTAAAGCTAATTGAAAGTTTCTACAAATAGTTAAACGTTTCTCAAAAGACTAACAAATTTTGGAAACTCTCTAGAAAAGTCTAAAATTTTTTTCAAATATTAGAAATTTTTAACAATTCCTAAAAAAGTCTAAAAATTACTAAAAATCTCGAAAAAAAAATCACTGATAATCATGTCAGCTTTCCAGATTCTCTTCTGAAGCCCCCTTGGGCTTATTTGTTTTGTTTTTCTACTTTCAGAAATCAGAACTTTCGACAGACTTTTGATCCGGAAACAGAATTTGATCATTAAACTAACCAAATAATTAATATTTTTTTCGGCAGGTGTCCGCATCATAATCGATATTTTCTTTGATCAAGAGCAACAAAATGTCTCAGCTACCGATGTCGTGGGTAGTCGTGTTGAAACGGATATACCAGAGAGTCGCATTCTAACGGAATTTCAACAGCAGGCAACAGCAGCTGCAGTGGCAGCACATTCAGCGCCACAATCATAATTTATGGATCCATACCACATATCAAACATGCTCTCTTATATATTAGAACAAAGGAAAATTTGTGCATTGTCTTCATATTCATACTAATATTTTACAAACTATATGCTTATTTTTGACAAATTTAAATTTTTTTTTTTTTAAACTGCACTTAAGCAATTTTCATAAATTTTTTTCTTTGAAAAACAGAAAAAAAATAGCAAAAATTATATAAAAAAAATGTATATTTGCTTTAAACTTTTGTTTGGCTATGATTTGAGTAAAGCTAAAACGATTATGCGGATTTGAATACGCATCGCATCCGTATTCGGATCCGTATTCGGATCCGTATCGCATCCGTATTCAGATAGGCATTGCATCCGCCTTCGGATCCACATCTTCCTCGGATCTTTCGTTTTGTTAGCCACATATTTTTGACTGTTTTATTTTTTTGCGACTTAATAAATTTTTCGTTTTGCTTTTCACTTGCGATCGTTGATACCTTATAAGAAAAAAATGCAGCTTTTAGCTTGAAATCAGTTGCATTATTTTGAATTGAATGATTTTCTTTTTCTTTTTTGGATTGAAAGAGCGTAACTGTTATTCTGACTCATTTGTAATGGAAAACCCCAACAATTGAGACTACACTCTCATTAATTACTTATTAACTCTTTTAAAGCAAAGTACAATCAGAAATTTGTTAGCTTAGAAATCATTACGTGATAGCAATTAACAACTTGATAGCATTTTCTACTGTCATTTTGCAAAAAAAAATTATTTTTCAACTCGCTACTTATAAAATTTTCAACTTTAAACTATATACTTTTTTTCTCTTTTTACAATTTTTTGTTTGTTTTTTTTTTCTTATAGCAGGAAGGGTCAATATCATTAGCCAAAGTTTAGTTAACTTCATAATAATAATGGGTACTGCTCGTTAGTAATAAAGTATCTATAAACAGTTGAAAAGGTTGTGACAGTGGCATTTCCGTCAAATTATAAAATTATAGAAACAGAGAGAGAGAGAGAGAGAAAGATTTTATTTAGCTTGTTGTTAGTTTTTTGGGTTTTTGTAAATAGTTAATCGTGCACAAAATTACGATTATGATGTTAAAGTTAAGTAGTGCACATTTTGATAGTTTTCAATAAAAGAAAAGATTTTTTTATTTGTTTTTGTTTTTGTCAAACAGCTATAAATTTATCAAACTTTTCATTTACGAGAGTTTAAAAATACAAATTTATTTTTCTCGAAATCATTCATTCTGCAATTGAATTGATAACTTAGCAAGAGCGAACTAGTTTTGGCGATTGAATGGCGATTTCAGACCAAATGCAACGAGTTAAGAAATGCAATACTAACGAATGGAGAAAATTCGCTGCTTTTAATAGTTTCACAAAAAAACGAAAAAGGGCTCGAAAAAACAAATTCGCGAGTAGTAATATAGTTGTATATATGTAGTTTAAGTCAGCCAGCAAAACGTAGGAATGCTACTTATTCGGATCGAAACTATAGAATAAAAAACTATTCGTGTAAAGAATGATTCACATCTAGGTTAGGTTGGAGTGCCTGTCTAGAGACACACTTAGGCCTGAACGGCCCATTGTGATACCAAATAGTTGGACCTACTGTTACCTGGCATTTTTTTTATCACCTTGGTAGTTTTGCCATTATCTACCAAAATGTGTGCTTATAAACTTTCTTATATTCAATTCTCAAGACAGGAATCGAGCGCGAAGTGTCTAGTGCACTACCCTATAAAACTAAAGAATCTAAAGAAAAAATGAAATTTGCAGTTTTATAAACAATGACTGAAAATCTGGTAGTGTATACAGACTTTTGTCCTTCAATGTATTTTTTTTACATTGATTACGGTGACATGGTTTCTTTGACTTTGAATATCTTCTTCCAGTATTACACCACGTTTACTCTGTTGAATAAATACTGTTGGGCTGTGTAATTGGCAAAAACTCGGTATTAAGATTTTCTAAATTAATACGATTTATAATCTAATAATAAATAGGTTTAACTATAAATACGTAAGTATACATACATACATACATATACAAAACTATTTATAGTAATATTTATTAAGGCAGCATAAATAGGGGAAGTGCGTGTAAATTGGATAAATATTGCATGACCTCAAAAAAATTAATTTTTTCCACCATTCTTATCAATTCTTGTAAATCTTGTCAAAATCAGCAATTTTTCCGAAAATATCTGATACCTTTGACTTCTTTTTAATGGCTTTAATGGATTTAAAAAAAACGCTCTCTCCAAATGCGTGTAATTAAGTCCACACGTGTGTAAGTTGGGCCATCATTTGAAGCCACGAATCTTTCGTGTTTTTTTGCTTAGCTATAGTAAAGTCATAATAAGCTAAATTGGATTTGAATAAAAAGAAAGAAGAGGGGAAAAACAAAAAATGCCAAACAAATAAACATTTTAACTTGTTGTTTCTTAACACAAACGGTTTATTCAATCAAACGTTGTAAAGAAGTAAAAAAAAACTTAACAAAAAAGGAACGAATCAAAATTTCAATGATTGAAAGCGATTGAAATGTATGAAATTGGAGTGATCGGTTATAGTACCATTCTAAACACTGTTAAAGGTCAGTGTAATTGTCCAAAAACTTTTCATTATCGGCCATATTCTAAATATTCACGAATAAAATTCCTTGGAAAATTTGTTTATTTTTCCTTCTTTTCCTATAGGAATATGGGAGAAACGAAACAAATTTTCCCGGAGATTCCATTTCAGGAATATTTAAATATTGTATCTCGTTTATACGAAAAATTTATACCGCGCTTACGTTGTCAAGCGAAAACTCAAGTAATAATTGTCAGTGTGAATTACGACCATGTCCTATTAAAAAAGAATCTGAGAATTATAACAGGTAAGCTGACAGAGTTCTGCAGGCTCATTTATCACCAGCCAAACCTGAGGATATTCAATAATGAGTTATGTAGATTTTGTGAGGAGGATATCGAAACACTCCAAAACACATATTAGGACAATGTCTTATGCTTATGCAAAACCGGAAAATGTACTTGGGAGATTACCAAATACCAGTCGGCATGTTAAAAAACTTAGAAATAGGCTTTATACTAAAATTCATAACGGGTATAAGATTTATAGAAAAACTATAACCCTTTAAGGATTATAGGGCTCATTGGAATACTATACTATAATCCTCTTTAGGACGTGGTGCACATCCCCAATATAATAATAATAACACGTCCATGTCTACCAACTTCTCATACGACAAAATGGTTAAGCCAACATGCGCACCATCTCTAAGAAACGCGGGGTTGCGGCTTTACCCACAGTACCAACTTAGGACCACTCTCCCCTATATATTTTATTTTAAATAAGTTTTTAAAAATACATGTTTTTAGTCTTTTTTTTAGTTTCTGTTTTTTCACCAAAAAACAGGTTTCTTTTTCTAAAACTTACAGGTTTTTCAAAAAAAATCATATGGCAACGGTGATCATAGAGTACATGAACAAACATTGAGAGAGCCGACATCGTGATCGGATTTTTTTCATATGAATAAATTTGTTGTAAGGGAATCGGATCCGTGCAATACAAACAGAGTCGTCGGCTCTCTCAATCTTATCTTAAATTAGCGAGTGATTGATTTTAAAGGAATTTACTGTTTTTGTCAGAGTCGTGTTGTTTTTGCAACAAGAGAGAGGGGGCTGTTCGCGTTGCTCTTGTTTTTGACATTTAAGGAAAATTTTTTGTTTGGTTTTCTAGGCGAATTATGCTTTTTCAAAAGTTTTAGATGGAAACAAATTGTTTCATAAAATTTATGTTTTTCCATCATTTTTGGTACATTTGTGGTACATTTTCATTGATGAATTTTTGTTGTTGTTTTTTTTTCTTGCTTTTCTACACGAATTAATTCATTTTAAAAATTACGACTCTTGGCGTTCATAAGTCGGTGGCTTAACTTACACGCACTTCCCCTACACAAATCTTACTAACTAAATAATAAAAAAAAAAAATTGTAAAGTTTCGTGATCTCTTAAAATAACAAGAAACTTTCTTCAATTGATTATTTTTTATGTATAGTACGTAGGTAGGTATTCGTACTCGTATTTTTCTTTTGCCTTTTAAAATCAAAAAACATCTGCTCACAATTTCGTGCATGTTTCTACTTAACAATATTTTGATTTTTGTTTTATTTTTTTCCTTTATGTACCTATTTTTTATTTAGGTTTTATAACTTATGTAATTTTTTTCCTTTATTGCATCACGAGATTAACGAAGAAATACTATTACCAAATCAACAATTCACTTCATCACTACATAAACTATAAACATACATGCAAACATAAATACACACAAACATACATACATAATATGCATAGATATGTAGTACTTAAACTAAACATTCATGGGAGTTTACGCTAACTCTGAACTAAAACATTCTAGTTACTTTATTATTATTTTTTGTTTGTTTTTCCAATGCTGCCATTTGCTTATAATAATAAAGATGCCTCTGTTATTTTTTTTCTAGCTTGCCTCATATAGTTGACCTAATTTCGTTTTTTTTTCGTCGGTTTTAGATTTCTTTGTTTGTTTGCCTCTCTATTGTTTTTTTTTTTTTTTGTTTTTGTTATAAGGCTCATAAATCCTTTTTTAATACATAACTACCTACTATAACTAATAATTTTCGGTTTGAAAATGAGTTGAGGCGAAGGTTTAAGAGTATGAATGGAGCATGCAGAGTAAATTGCGCATATGATTATCGTAGGTACTTAGATAATATGTTTGTACTTCTATATCTCTATACAATTCTCTTGCTCACTGCAAATTGATTTCAATTGTGTAGGTTTACTTTTTTTTTTATAGTAAGTTGTTAATTTATAGCTATGTTTACTAATGATTTAGTAGATTTTTGATTTTTTCATATCAATCAAATATTTTTCTTTATTGCAAATGTCTAAATAATTGAATTTAGGTAGAGGTAAAAGTGAAATTAAAATGATTTATATTATGTATGTGTGTGTTTGTGTGTGTGTGTATGTGTAGGATTTTTGATAGTAAAATCAACTAGTTATAAGTTTCCAGTTATAAATTTGGTAATCAATAGTTTTAATGCATGAAATATATCGATGCCTTAATTTGCTAAACTCTTAACACTCATTTTTCAAATTTTACAGGAGAAGCAAAAAATATTTTGGTATTTAAAGTACTATTTCGAGAAATTGTGATACAAACTAAAAGAAAAGATCGCAAGCTTTCGGTGTAGGTTTCTCAAACTTTCAGTACAGATGAAAGTGGACAGGTTAGGGCATTAGCAAATTAAGGTAGCGATATGTAAGTATCCTCATAGACATAACTAAACTGCTATTTGTACATACAGCTGTTTTCACAATAAACACAGCTGTTTAGTAACTAATGATTACATTAGTAATTAAATTCTTCTTCAATTGCAATTCCTTAGAATCCAGCACTGATTTTTCTGGAGTATTTTTTGCCGCTGATCACAAATCTGTAAAAATATTTTTTCAGGTCAGGTCAGGTTTTGTGTATATTGGTAGATCATAATTTTTGAAAATTTGATAAGGTAGGGGTTCATTGCGGAAAATTTTGTTTCTGTTTTTTATGCTTTCGCGTAGAATTATGCAATTTTTAGAGTTTTAGATGAAAAAAATGTTTTTCATAAAATTTTAATTTTTTAAACTTTTGGTACTTTTCGTACATTTTTGGTATATGTTTGGTACATTTTCATTGCTAATTTTCAATCGATTGTTTTTTTTTTTTTTTTGCTTTTCTACACGAATTATGCAATTTTAGGAGTTTTGAATGGAAAATATTTTTTTCATAAAACTAATAATTTCTGTATATTTTTGGTACATTCTTGTTTTGAAAATTTGATATTTTTCTTTTTTTTGCTTTTCTACACAAATCATGTAATTTTAGGAGGTTTGGATTAGTCATTTTTTTCATAAAACTTAAATTTTTCGGGTATATTAGTAGATCTTCGTTTTTGAAAATTTGATAAGATAGGTTCATTGAGGAATTTTTTTTTCTTTCCTACTCGAATTAATCAGTTTTAAGAGTTTTGGATGGAAAAATTTTTTTTCATAAAATTTTAATTTTTCGAACATTTTTGGTACATTCCGTACTTTTTTGGTACATTTCGTACATTTTTGGTACATTTCGTACATTTTTGGTACATTTTTATTGATAATTTTTTTTTTGCTTTTCTACACGAATCATACAATTTAAAGAGTTTTTAGTGGAAAACATTGTTTTCACAAAATTTAAATTTTCCGTGTATATTGGTAGAACTTCGTTTTTGGAAATTTTATAAGAGCTCACAGATGAAAATTTTGGTTTTTTCTGTTTTTCTACACGAATTGTGCAGTTTTAGAGGTGTTTTAAATGAAAAAAAAATTTTTCATAAAATTAAAATTTTTTGTACATTTTTGGTACATTCTTGTCTTTGAAAATTTCATAAATTTCATGGATTACAATTTTTTTTCCGTTTTTTTTTTTTGCTTTTCTACACGAATTATGCAATTTTAAGAGTTTTGAATGAAAAAAAAATTTTCATGAAATTTAAATTTTTCGTGTATATCTACCAGATGTTCGTTTTTGATAATTTGCTAAGGGAGGCTCATGGTTGAAAATTTTTTTCCCCTTTTTTTTTTGGCTTTTTTACACGAATTATGCAATTTCAAGAGGTTTCGATGAAAAACATTTTTTTTGTAGGATTTTAACTTTTCGTTTATGCTTATATATTGGTAGATCGTGAACCCCTACCTGTCCTATTTTTCGAAGATATTAATTCTTTGTTTTTTAGAATTGAGGCAAGAAGGAATCATTCCAACTATGTTGGAATTTAATTCCATGAAAGTAATCGATTACTTCTAACAAAAAAATCACATTTTCCTTATTTATAGTAATTTATATATTTTTAAATAAGTGCAAAATACAATACAAATACAATAATGTAACTCCATTGTACAAGGAAATTCTTGTGTTTTCTCCAAACGACAAGTTCCTAGAGGCACTCTAACTTAGTCTGGTGAAAGTGCAATGACGGGTCCAAGGATAGAAGAGAATGATTTTTAGATACCCAAATTTCTGACAAATGAATTATTGTCATAAAGAATTTAAGTATCAGCCATATTCGATTTTTCTGACTATTAGAATCGCTAGTGAGTTTGTGTTAATAGCATATTTCAGGTTTTTTTTTTTTATATATATTCTTTAAGTTTGGGTTAGTATACCAAATTCCATTAACATTTTTTAATTTCAGGACATTTTATATTTTAGTTATATTTTCTATTCGAAGATAAGAGTGAAAATTATGGACTTATTAATTACACTTATAGCTTCAAAACCAAATGAACTGCAAAATTCCATTAAAATATTTAAAAAACAAAAACATTAAAATTTAATGTTGTATTAAAAAAAAAATATTAAAAAAAGAAAAATAAACGTTTATCAATAAATTTTTTAAATTTATCTTCAAATCACATCACAAAATTAAGCGCCATAAATGCATTAAGATGGGCTTTGCATAATTCCAAAATTTAATAAATGCGGCGTGCTGCTGACATGAAAGAAAACAATAACAACAATAGCAATAACAATACGCAACAACAAATAAAAATGAATATTTTGACATACAATTAAAAACTCTACTAAAAAAAAATAAAAAAAAATAAAATAAAAAAATAAAATAAAAAAATAAATAAAAATATGAAATATGAACCAAGTGAGAACTATAACGAATTGAACTGCACATAGCTGCCGCAGGAATTGATATGAAGCTTCAATTTCAAATCATAATAACAACAACAATAAGAAAAACCCATGACAACAACAGAAATTAAATGCACCTACTTTTATTTACTCAAAAAATACAGACCCTTAGCAAAAACGTAAAGTTAAAAGAAAAAAAATAATAATAATAAATGAATACACGAAACTAATTTAATGTGCCACTGATGCTGCACCACAGTGGAATGAACAAAAAATGAAAGAAAATTTCGCTATTTTGGTAGAATTGTACCAAAGTGGCAACCATGCCACCAGGTGAAGGGTGAAGGGGGTCGCACCCCAAAAGTATGCTGTCTTGTTATTAGAATAAACTGATTAAGATAGGTGAATTTTTGAATTTAAAAAATAGGGCCCTAAAGGTATACCATACTTTTATTGTTGTGTATGTAAATATAGTGGTGGTTATGTTAAACTTTCATACGGTCAGGTGAAGGGTGGTGAATTATACCCCGTAAGTATGCTGTCTTATTATTAGCATAACGATGGTTATAAGTTGACCCCTCGTATGTAGTTTTTCACCACTTTTGGAAGAGACGACAAAAAAGCTAAAAATGTACATAAAGAATATGTAAAATTGGTTTTTAAATCATTTTAAATAAGAAAAAAATATTTTTGAAATTATTTGTTTTTATTTTGATTTTATTTTTATACATTGTTCATAGAAATTTATTGCATTATTGTCTTGTCTTTCAAAAGTGGTCAAAAAGTACTTACGAGGGGTCAACGTATGACCATCGATAAAAAAATTAAGAGAGGTGAATTTTTTATATTGAAAATAGGACACAACAAGCCCAAAAGTATGCAACACATAGTTTATATATCAAAAAAGGTTGTGGAATACTTATACTTATATATCAATACAATTAGTGGAATTTATGAAAAATTGTTTTTATTTTAGCTTAACGTTTATTCTTTCCTACTTAGGATTGCAAAATAATATCAACATTAGGCGATCTAGACGTGTAAAAAACGAAGATAGTGCGTTGAATATAGAATATGAAAAATTAAAAAAAAAACCACTTGGACTTAGCCCTTTTTGGAATACAAAAACTAAAACTTTTATAATGAAGTAAAGTACAATATATAAAGTATGTTATCATATCATGTGATGAGTGCAGAAGGGACTTATTTTAGTTTTTTTTGTTTTTTAACAATTTGACCACAATTTTAGCAAGTTCTCTAATTTTGATTCGGTGAACGCGTAAACTTTCTCAATATTTTCATCAGTGGTTGCAGTTTTTGACTGCCTCGAATGATCTTCATGCACCAATTCAGGTTTCATTTTTGTTAGAACATTTTTTTTTTAATCCTATCACTGCGCAATAACTCTCTTTGTTCATTTTGGCAAAATCGCTGATGTTGGTTGATATGAAAAATTATGAAAAAGGAATGTAGCAGCAAAAACTGCTGATACCCTCAGGAATGCATTGTAAGTCATGGTTGTAATAATTGATAGAATATTTTCCTTTATCTTCATATTGAGACTCAAAACTTCTTAGTTCACCCTCGAAAACGAGTATAAGTTTCACTGAAATGGTTGATTGACCAATATTTGACCTGATTTAAATTTTGATGAATTTTGATCTGCTTTGGGTGTGATTTTTAGTCTGAATTTTAATTTGATTTTTGGACTAGCTTTTGTATAGATTTTGAGTTTGCGTTTTGATCAGATTCGTGGACTAGTTTCCAGTTTTACCTCTAGTCTAGTTAACGTGAACCATCATAAAAATCTTTAATGTGTTCGACTGTACTTTTTTCACAGTAGCAATAGAGAGTGTGCCGAGAAAGATTCTCCACAGCACCTTCTATTAGATCTGCGTGTGTCTTCTATAGTATTAACATTGGTTCCACTGTGCGTACTAAGTATATGCAGCAGTTGTAATTTTTATTGCTGTTGTGGTTGATATTGTTCTCTGATGAAGCTGCTAGCTGCTGGTTGATGTTTTGTTGCTGGTGTTATTTGTAGTTGTTGTTTTTATTGTAGCTGCTGATGTCTGCATTGAAGAGTGCAACTTGCTTGCTGACTTTCGCAATTATGATACGCTGCTGCTGTTACTAGAGTTGCTAGTGTAATGATTGCTTAAAATCGTGCTGCTGTTGTTATTTTCGTTTTTATAGGTACTTGCTGGTAGTAGTTGAAAAAAATATATATGTATAGTTGTAGGTACCACATAGGGTTTAAGTATAGCCAAAAAAAAAATTATTTGTAATATTTGTTTTATAATTTTTTTTTTTGTAATTAATTGAAATACTGAAATGAAAGATTAAAACTGAAAGGTTTAAACTTAAAATCGATACTACTAACTTATTAGGTAGGTATTATATGAGGTTCTACACTAGATACTATGAACTTTTTTCAACATGCGTAATAGCTGGATACAATATTAAGGCAATTTTTGTTATTGTTTACTTAAAAATTTAATGGATTTTGTAATCAAATTTGAAATGGTTTGCATTTTCATCTTTAGATAATAATCACAGTGGCAGATTTGTTGTTGTTGTTTTTGTATTTATTGAACGCCACGCTGTTGTTGTTGTTGATTTTTAATTTTTTGTTTATCTTATTTGTTTGGCGGAAATTATTATTGCTTCATTGAAATTGATAGAAGTTGATAATAACCAAATGATGATTATGAAGAAATATCTATTGAAAGTTTTCCTGGTAACGTAAATGAGATGATTTTTAAATATTATTAAATATTTCAACAACAAAAATTGTTAGAAATAAGAATCTCTTGCTCTATAAACAATGTTGCGCAACAAAATGTTTATAAACATTCGAACAGAAAGCTTTTTGACTTACGAAACTCTCCGATAGCATCTTAAATAAAAAGAAGCTCTCTCTCTCTCTCTCTCTCTCTGTCTCGAAAGAAAAACAAAAACAGCCGAAGTATAAGAAGATCTCTCTACACTGCCATACACACATATGTGCCCACATATCTACATACATATGTGTACATAGTTTTTCTCAATTATTTTTGCCATTTCATTATCGCGTAAGTTTAGTTTAACGTAATTTTAATACATGCGCTACCACTTCACCTTCATAAATGAACTCATCTCATCAACATCAACAGCATCGTCGTTAAAATATGTGCCTACAATAACAACAAAAAGTAAATAAATACAACACTTTCAATTTCATTTATGATTTTGATTTCATTTGATTGGATTTCATTGTAATTTCAAAATAAATTGAAGAAATTGAAGATTACACAATTTTTCTACATAGCTTGCAATTTATTATGTTATTATAATGGATTAAAAAAAATTAAAAAAAAAAAATAATAATTGTAACAGTAGCATTAATGGAATTCGCACGTTTTTTTAGATACTATAGAGTGTACTGCACTTGCTCTAAATGTCGGTATAAATCTTGGATGTACATATGTATGTACTGCTGCTAGTTATGATTGTTTTTTTTTGGTGGAAATGATTTGATAGATTTTGTGTTGTTTGCGTTCCACTTTAAATTAACAAGGCAAATACATACAAAGATTACAACAATCGAGACAGATGAGTTTATATAAAAAAAATGCTCGTAAACATTTGTGTAAAATCATGTTTTCCAAGTCATTTGGAGACTTACATGCATGTAAAAAAGTAGGCACTCAAAACCCAGCCAAAATTTAATGAAAATCAGTATTTTTAAAGAAATTTATTTCAGCATTCATTTAAAAGTAATAAACTTCTAATAAATTAATTGATTTATAAATTTGCGCAATAGAGAAAAAATCTTCAACATTTTATTTTCAATTCCAATCAGAAACTTTAATTTCAATTGAGCGTGGAAATATCACACCGCTGATGCGAGAGAAAGGTTTAAAATAATTCCAACCATGTGCAATGGAGAGAAAATCATGCTACACTTTATTTTCAATTGACCAATCACAAACGTTGGTTTCAATTGAGGGAACTTCACACTCTCAATGCTTAAAAATTTCCGTTTCTGCGGTTGAAATTAACTTTAAGCGGTTTTTTTTTTACTGGGTTTTCTTACAATGCTGTTGGCTTCTTTTTTGATTTTTTTTTGTTTGTTTGTTTTGTTTTGTTTTGTTTTGTTGAACTTCAGTTTGATTAGTTTTGTATTTGCTAGTTAGAGTTTGATGTTGTATTCAAGTACGATTACAATATGCTTCTGTGTATATGTTGTGTCTTTTATGTTTTCTGTTTAAATGTTGAGTCTTTTTTGTTTTCTGTTTAATTTTTGGCAATGTTTTCAGTTGATATGACATTTTCATTTGAATCGTTGTAATACTCAGTGTGAATGATTAATTGTTAATTGTTTCATTGTTCATGTTTTGCATAATTTTCATGCAATTTTTGATCCGTGGAAATATCCAATTTAATATATGTAGTTATTTGTAGTTATGTATATGGAAATTATAAAAGAAATTGGAAATTTTAGCGTATATAAATGCTGATTTAAATTTATTTTCATTAATGCTAATTTTTGATGAACAAAAATTTACTAATATCCGAGAAAAGTTAAATTTGTGAATAAAAATTTTTTGCTTTTGAAATGAATATTTCTTATGCGAAAAATATGCGTTAGATGGGCTCCCCTATTTCGTACAAAAACACAATCTCGGGAGAACAACATCAAAGAAAACAAACTTGCTCTTTGACTTTCTTGCTCTCTTGATCTCTTCTGTTTTCAACTAATACTCTCTAATTTTAGAACAATTGCACTTTTTTTGTAATAAATTGTGTGCTTTCGGCTACGCGGCTTCGTTAACGAGTACCAGCGATGCCAACTTGCGGGGAATTCCCCGATATGTGGGGAATTTTACTTGGTGCGGGGAATCGGGGAATTTGAAGTCGTTTAGTTTTGAGTAATTACAGTCTGTAGAATATTTTTGTTAAATTTTATGTAATGTAAAACGTATGAAATATTTCATATTTTGGGTCTTAAAATCTTCACCTTTTCTTAAGCAGGCCCTGCAATTTATTGGTTTGGAGAAATCACGTTTTTAAAAGTATGCCATTTGAAAGTATTATATTTCGAAAGTATTTTATAAAAATTTCAGAGAACGGAGAATGCTTTTGTAAATATAGGCGATTATAGCGGCGAGTGTCAGTCAGACCAAAACAGTCGCGCTGCTCCTCGACTTCCCTTTCGGTCGTTCGGAAAGTCTTAGCTATGACTTCGTCCAGCGCCTCCTGATTAACTCTTAATCATTGCTGCCTAATCTGTAAACTTACAAATTACGATCAGCCATCATAAAGAAGATGAAGTATATTTTATATGTTAAAAACAAAGTTTTTGCCATTTCAGGCATAAGAAAAATATTTGCAATTGGGGCCACACCCAAAATTACAAAAAAAAAAAAATATAAGTCGCAAAAATTGTATTAACTGTTTTTTTTTTTTTGAATATTTGATAATTCTGCATTTTTTTTTTTATTTTACAAATTTATGTATGCTGAGAGTCGCACAACTATATATATAATTTATCAACGCAGGTCTAACCCCAAAACACTACGTTTCCAACCAAGGCCGTATTTAGGGGGAGGTTTTGGGGGTTCTGCCCCCCCCCCCCCCCCCGAAATGTGTACCTTTCTTCTATTTTTTGATATTAATTGCCAGTGGATGAAAAAAAAGTCTAAATAAAATCTATTGAACAGTTTTTAAATATTTTTTACTTCCATCGGTTTCTTTCTAAAAAATCAAATATACATAAAAAAATAAACTTGAAATCTTAGTTACACTATGCGACCAGTTCCGATTTGTTTTCTTTGACATGAGGTTTGACTTTGGATACAAAAAGAGAAGGTGATGCTGAGCAATTTTGCATTTATAGTTTTTCTAGGTCAGTAACTGTTTTTGATTTACAGTTTCGGGCTTAGGGCTCATTTGGAAGGGCATGATTCAGCCTATAATTTCTGGATTTCGAAGTTTGTCGCACGCCAGTGTTCAGCTCTCAAGTTTAAAAAAATGGCCAAAGATTTATAACAAAAATAAAAAAAATAAAAAAAAAACCCTAAACATAGAAGCAACAAAAAACGTCACTTTCGACTACAAAAACAACAACAACAATTCATCAATGCTTATCATGTGACAGTAAAATGTCAATCAAATGTCAACTTCTTATTTTTCATTTTGCCATCTTTGTGTTTGAGACTTTTTACCTTGCCACCAAAAAAAAAAAAAAAAAAAATATATATACTTGATTATTTAAGATCACGCCGCAAGCGCCGATGATGCTAACTAAAGTGCGTCAATGCCCCAAAAAAATAAAAATTTCGCCGCCATTTATTGCTGTAAGTGTCTGCATTTAATGTTAAATGTTTCGATTTTTTTTCGGTTTCGGTTTTTGTTTTTTTCGCTTTTTTTGTTTGTTTTTTTTTTTGTCAAATAGCACGTTTTACCATTTTCAAATTTTCAACTAATATTCGTTGCATATGAGTGCATCTTCAACAAGTGCAACAAATAGCAATTACAACAACAACAATTACTCAAAACTAACAAGAAGATGTAACATTTTAGTCATGCCTCATGCATTTGCTGGCAAATAATCGTATATGCAGCAGTGGCATCTGGTGGTAGCGGCTAAAAATCAAACCAAAAAAAAAAAAAAATCATAAAAAAATAATCACAAATCTTATAACAAAAAATATCTAGGTTGCCTAAAAACTAGTAGCGAAATATTTTAAAAAGTTTAATAAACTACGTAAAAATGTCAGGCACACACACACACACACTTGCATACTCATATAGTATACATGTGTATATTCTACATATCTCAATATATAATACGCTTCCACTTTGCTGTGAATCTAATGCGCTTCTGCTTCTGAAAACAGATTGTAAGCAGTTTGAATTCTGCATGTGCGCGAAAAAGCAGCACAAAAATAAACTGAATAAAGTTTTTTAGAGTGAAATTTTTGAATTTAAAATCTTCACCTCTAGAAGGATCTTAATTTTTCGACCGTGGTATATTCCCTTTAGATTAAATTGAATTGAAATCAGAAAAATAAAATCCGCTTGAGCGCTTGCACACAGATGCGCCATTCTGGTGCTCATCTTACTACCATTCGTTACATATATGTGTGTGTATGTGTATTTGTGTATTTATTTACGATGTGTAACCAAATTTGCTAGAACAACTTTTGCTTTCAGTTGCATGTTTTTTATTGCTTTTATTATTTGAATTTTGTTTGAATCTAATTTTTTTTTTTTTTTTTTTTGTTAGAATTTTTTAATTACCATTGCAAGAACGTGGGAAATACTTTCATGTTTCTTTTAAATTGAAAACTTGAAACTTGTTTTAAGCAAATGTGCTATAATTATACCAACATATGTGAGTTCTAAGAGACAATCCCACGCAATCGTATTACATACGATTATTAGAGACATATGTAATTATTGCGATACGACATTATTTTAATGTTGATATTATTAGTAATTTGTTAAAAAAAAAATTTCAAAATTTATTTAAGTTTTCTCTAGCGCTAATTTATTGTAGCTAATATAATTTTAATTTTATTTGTCTATGTAAATCGAGGAACTGAAGTAATGAATACGAAGTTTATACAAATGCAAGCTTACAAACAGCAAGTGATATGACGGTCGAGAAGAGAAGAGGTCTTTGGGGAAGACATCCAGTAACTTTTAAGCGCAGAGTTATGAGACCAAACTCTATACAGAAGTCAAATGCTAACGTTGTGTTTTTTCACAAAGAGTACAAGGTGCCATCAGATCACTTGACTATTTTTAGATATTCTTGAAAATTGTAAGGGCATGTTTGGAACTTCTAAATATACTACTAGGTGCAACCGAAAATGGTCACATAATGAATTTAATTTCAAGTATATTGAAAAGAGGATAGCCTTAGTTTTGGCCTTAAACAGCTTTAATTTAATTTTTTCCTATTTTAAAATTTTGTTTTTGATTTATGACCAACGATTAAAATGCATAGAAAATTTATCGGTGAAAAGGAGAGAGAAAGGGGAAGAGGGGGAGGGGGGGGGGGGGGGTTGAAGATAGAGAAGCTAGAGGAATAACCACCCGCATATTGCGAGGCAATCACTTGCATGATAAGAAAGAGAAGGGCAAGGGAAGAGGGCGAAATTCTACTGTATGCACAAACAAATAATGCTTCAATATCAAAAGACTTAAACAACAAACTCTTTCCTTAGTGATTTTACGCTCTCTTTCTTTCTCTATTTTTCAACATAAAAGACTCAAACAACAAACTTATTTTCTTTCATATCAAAATGAATAGATACAATTTTCAATAATAAATATGTAAACAATTGTATATGCTTTCTTAACCATAATGTGTAAGAATCGAGATAACACACACCTACACTCACACGCATACACAAACTTGAACAATAACAAATCATCTTCAATAACATTTATCGCTAAGCTTTTGGAGATCCACAAGAACATTTGTTGCTAGACTTCGCTCAACATTTGTCTCGAGCAACATATGTTGCTAAGCTCTTTAGGTGTTTCGCTCTACAGAAATCTTTCTCTCACAGCTTAAAGAGATCATCGCACACACACACACACACACACACATTTTAGCAACATTTATTGCCAGTCTTTAGCAACATTTTATAATATCTAACAAATTCAAGCAACAACTTCTTATGTTTTTTTCTTTTTTCACTTTGAAACTTTACTTTTGTTTTCATTGTTTGTGTGTGTTGTCGGTAGTACATCTTCATGATTAGAGGAACTTAAGTTTTATTGTTGTTGTGGTTATTGTGCTTTACTTGCATTTTTTTTTACAAACTATTTGTATTTTTCTTTGGTATCACAAGAAACATTACTTGCCAATATTGCAAGCTATTAACTTTTTGTTGATGTTGCTCTGCTACATCAGCTATGCCTGCCTGCTGTTGGAGATTTCTGCTGCTGCTGAAGCTTGCTTGCTGCTGAAACTTGCTGCTGCTGAAGCTTACTACTGACAAGCTCGCTGCTTTTTTTTTTTTTGCTGTCGCTGCGCTTGTTTCTGTTTAGTTTTTCTGTGTATCTTGAGGAGGAGGTTTTTGTTTAGTGTGAATTTTAAGCCAACGTAAATGAATGAAATTTCAGTTCTTTGCTAAGCTCCGATACGAACGGTTGTGATTTCGAAAAAAGGTCGTGAAAATAATCGAGACGTTAATACAAAACAATGAATCGAAAATAAATAAATTAAGAAAACGAAGATACTAAACTTAATTTGCGGCTTTCCTGTATGACATAAGTTAACTTTGTAATTTTTTTCTTGTTGTGTTCTTTTTTTCTTCTTCAAAAATTTGCATATTTATTAATTGTAGTAGAAACATTTAAATACAAATTAAATTTCTATGCAAAATATTTGAAATTCTTTTCAAACTCATTGCGTACTGCACCCATTAGAATGGGTAAAGGCAAGCAATAGTTGTTGCTACTGCTGCATAATGCTGCCAGCATGTCTGACTACCTTGCTTGCACTCGCACCGCTTCAGCCATTAAACTAGAAGAAGCTTAGAAGTAGCTGTAGAAAAAAAAAAAAAATAATGAAAAATTGCATTTTTGTTCAAATGTTAACAAGTTTTCCTTGGTAGCGACAGTGGCAGCAACTTTAGCATTAGCTTCTGCAATTTTTTTTTTTTTAACAATTTTAAGTCTAGCCTCATCTCATCATAGTAAAAATATAGTCACGTCTCGTCTTAACGTCTCGTATACGCTTTTGTTGCATCCACTATCAGTCGCTATTGCTATCAACTTTTTTCCTTGAGTGTACACACATGCGCTCTTTGCATTTCACTGCGATCTTTTGCACTTTAACCATTTCACGTGACTCAACCACAACAGCAAACCATCAAAATTATATTCAAACCACAAATTTAAAAAAATAGACACTTACTTTTTTTGATGAATTATTTAAAAAAAAAAAAAAAAATTTGAGCGGCAGCAATTTGTTGTCACTTTTTTTAAAGAGTTTTTTTTTTTTTTTTGTTAAAGGTGCAAAGTAGTAAATGGTTGCATAAATTCAAATCCGTCGTTATCAACAGCATCTTCTTCAGTGTCGTCGCGCCGCGTTGTCGCGTGTACTTTTTGTGTGTTTGTGTGTGTCACTGTAAAAAAAAAACTTTTCAAATTGTCACTACGTCGCTAAAAATGTTAAAAAAAAACTTAGAAACGTGCACTTGTCTTGGAATCGGCATCGCTGTAGTTTTCGCAGTTGCCTCGTCATTTTCTTCAGCTTATTATTTGTGTTTAATATTTTTTTCTCTTTTTACACTGTGCAGCATATATGAAAAGATTATTTTATACATTGTTGTTCCAGAGTTTTATAGAGAAAGTGCAAAGCCCACTGCAAATTATATACTTTTCTGACATGTAAATAGATCCTAAAAAATATAAAATTCAGGGTTTTCAAATTCGTAAGATCTGAGGTACCAGCTTCTCACATATTTCCTTTCTTTTGTTTAGTTTTCATTTTATGCGCTGAATTTAAATTTTTTAATTGAAACTTACACTGTACAACACGAAAAAAAATTCTGAGTTCTCATATGGTTTTTCTGGAGTTGCTTTCGATGCTGATCACGAATCTGAAATAAATTTTTTTCGGGTTAGGTCGAACTGTTGTGGTATCGATGATTTTATGTTTTTTAAAATAAATAAGGGATACATGGAAAAATAATTTGTTTTTCGATTTTTTTTATTTTCTACACGTTTTATGAGTTTTAACAACCTTTTTAACAAAAAAAAAGTTTTCAAAAAATATTTTTATTTTTCAACCTCAATTTTTCATAAAATGTATGAGGAGGGTACATGAAAAAAAAACTTTTTTCAATTTATTGTATTTTTTACACGTTTTTTGAGTTTTTCCAACGTTTTCAACAAAAAAAAAAATTTGCAAAAAAAAATTTTCGACCTACATTTTTCAAAACATTCATAAGCGGTGGATTTAGAAAAAATTAATCCGCAATGACACAGCACCGAACAACAACTAAGTCTAAACCGTTTAAGTGCATAGCAGTTATTAAACTAAATGTTTCCCAGTTTGAAAAAGTGAGAAACATTTCATTTAAGCTCTCAATATTAAAATTGTTAACTTCCATTTCAATTCTATTACCTATAGTTTTCGAGATATCACTCCCCATAATTTATAAATATTCAAGCTACCAAAAACGTAAAAAATTTTAAAAGTTTGTGAGCATATAGTTACAAATTTAATAGAAATCAGAAAATTTGCCATTACAACATCAATTTTAGAAATGATAGTTGATATTTCAATCCTACAAGTTTTCGAGATATGCACGCATCAATATTTCTTAAATTTTTAAACCAGCAAATAAATAAAATTCATTAAATTATTCTCAAACTCAATGTTTCAAATTTAATTTAAGCTCTCAACATTAAAGGTGATAGCTTCCATTTCAAGCCCAAAAACTGTCCAACTTCTCAAGATATACTGGCTAGTCTCAAGTTTTGATTTTTTTTTTAATTTTGAAAATTACGAGATAAGGAAAACAGTTCAAAAAATTTTATGAAATTCAAATTAATTCACTTGAGCTCTCAATATTGAAAGCGATAGCTTCTATTTCCATGATTTTCTAGATTTTTTTAGAAGATAAATTTTTAGATTTACTCTAGGCATATATTCTAAAATTAAAATTTTTAAAGTTCAATCTCAAAATTTTGGGAATATTGTAATTAAAGTTATGCCACTGCGAAGAACTTAAGGAGACTCTATTTCCCTACTTAGGATCAGTGTTGAATAAAATTTTATTTGACTAGTGATTGAAAAAAATCCTGGGTATTAACTGTTATAAGAAATATACAAAAAAGTTGCAGATACCCATTACTTTTTAACGGCTAGAAATATTTCTTAAAAATAACAACTAACGTAACGGAAATGGTTTTTCTGGTTACCAATAAGAATTGGCGAAATCAGAATTTTTTTGATTACCCATAACCAATATTGCAAGAAACATTTTATTTCTGTTACCCATAACCAATATAGCAATCAAAATTTTTTTTTTTTGGTTACCCATAGCCAATACAGCCAGCAATATATGTTTTTTGGTTACGCTATAACCAATATGGCAACCACACATTTTTTTTGGTTACTCACTCATAACAAATATCGCAGCCAAACTTTTTTTTGTTACCCATAACCAATATCGCAACAAAGAACTTGTTTTGGTTACCCATAACCAACATCGCAATCAACATATTTTTTTTGGTTACCCATAACCAATATTGCAATCAAAATTTCATTTTGGTTACCCTTAACTAATATCGCTATTAAAAACTTGTTTTGGTTACCTATACCCAATATTGCAGTACAAATATTTTTTTAGTTACCCATAACCAATATCGCAGTCAACATATTTTTTTAGTTACCCATAACCAACATCGAAATCAATATTTTTTTGGTTACCCATAACCAATATCGCAACCACAATTTCAGTTTGGTTACCCATAACCAATATCACTGTCAAAATATATTTTTAATTGCCATAACCAATATCGCAGACAAATATTGGTTTTCGCCCCCCTCCCCCCCCCCCCCGCCCCCCCTGAGGCTGAGTTGACAAAAAGTTTTCTTAAAAATTAAATTTTCCGGTTTTTTTTTTTTTTGTAGATTTTCGTTTTTTGAAATATACCCTAAAAATTTAAATTATATGAAAAACCTTTTTTTTATCTAGGTTAGGTTAGGTTGGAGTGGCAGCCTTCTGCTTGAAAGCACACTTAAGCACAAATTAGGCTCATTGTGATACCACAGTACGGCGCGACTCCCCCATTTACGGAGTGGAGAACCATGAGGATTCCATAATGAATCTGGCTATGTCCTTAATATTTACGGATGATAGCTCGGACAGACTAGTGAAGAAAGGTGAACCCAGGAGTTTTAGTCTCCTCCTGGCCAGGGATGGGCATTCGCACATGAAATGAAGGACTGTTTCTTCCTCCTCCTCAGAGCCGCAGCCCCGACAGAAGTCATTGAATGGCAGTCCAAGTCTTGCAGCATGTCTCCCCATTATGCAGTGTCCCGTGAGCACCGAAGTCGTTATGCTGATGGAGCTTCTGCTTAGGTTGAGTAGCTGTCTAGTACGTTTATTGTCCATAGTGGTCCATGTTAGCCTGGTAATACCACAGGTATGCTCCGCTACCCAGGATCTTTTTGCTTCCTCAAGGTAGTTTTGCTTAATGGCTAATTTAATAGACGTAAGAGGGACACCAATGGTGCAGGTAGGTGATATATCTGTAAGTTGCGAGCCCTGTTTTGCTAACTCGTCGGCATTGCAGTTACCTGAAATATCCATATGTCCAGGCACCCAATATAGGTGGACCTGAGAGTGACTCGACAAAATGTTGAGTGAAGATCGGCAGTCAAGAACAAGCTTTGATGTAGTGAAAACACCGGCAAGGGACTTGATTGCTGCTTGGCTGTCCGTGTAGATGCGGATACTCGTATCGAATGAATCGTTGCGAATAAGCCACTTGGACGCTTGATAGATAGCCATTACTTCCGCCTGAAAGACGCTGCAATGGTCAGGAAGTCGGAAAGAGAGTCTGAGATCTAGCTTACTAGAGAAGATGCCACAGCCGACTCTTTCCTCCGATTTGGATCCATCTGTATAGATGTCAATTAAATTGTCAGTGACCACCTCGTCATTAACCCATTCCTCTCTACTGGGGATATGGGTGAAGAACGTGTGGTTTAAATTAGGGGTAGAGCAAATGTAGTCTACGTTAGTTGGTACGGACGTATCGTGGATTAAAATCTTGGCATGGCCCAGGTTTGACCGGGTCCAGCGAGTTAGGGCACTGAGTCTGACAGCAGAGCACTTAGCTTGTTGCTTGACCAGAAGTGAGGTTGGCAACCAATGAAGGATTGCGAAGAGAGCTTTCGTGGAGGTAGTACGGAGGGCCCCAGTAATCAATATGGCTGCCGTTCTTCTAACCTTATCCAGTGGTTTAAGGTTGACCGCCTTTGAAGTAGCTGGCCACCAGAAGACGGATCCATAAAGAAGATTAGGCTCGACCACTGCTGAATAGAGCCAGGAAGTGACTCGAGGTTGAAGACCCCATCTTGTTCCTAAAGCCCTCTTACAGCAGTAGAGAGCGCAAGAGGCTTTCCGTACTCTCTCTGCTATGTTAGCTTTCCATTGAAGTTTAGGATCAAGAACAAGTCCTAAATATTTGACGCGCTTACTAAGACAAAGCGAGATACCATTAATTTTGGGTAGGGCAAAAGTTGGTATTTTATACTTTCTAGTGAAAAGCATAACCTCTGTTTTGGCAGGATTAACATTAAGACCGAATTCACGGCACCAGTGAGACAGAATGCTAAGTGAGTGATTTAGCCGTTCTGAAAGAGTAGCAACGTATTTGCCGGATACTGCAATAGCAATGTCATCTGCATAAGCTATTATTTTGCAGCCGGTTTGATCTAATCTGTTTAGCAGTGTGTTCACCGCCAGATTCCAAATAAGAGGCGATAATACACCTCCTTGTGGTGTGCCCCTATTGACAACCTTTTTGACTTTATCATTTCCGATAGAGGAGCTGATGATACGTGTTTTAAGTAGTTGTCCTATAAATTTAACCAGATTAACATCAAGATTAAGATTTATTAAGGCATTAACGACAGCGTCGGGGCAGACATTGTTGAATGCCCCCTCGATATCGAGAAACACTGCAAGTGTGTACTCCTTGTTGGAAAGTGATTTCTCAACTTCCTCAATGAGTACATGTAGCGCTGTTTCCACAGACTTCCCTTTAGTATAGGCATGCTGTGATTTGGATAAAAGAGTGGGATTGATAGAGTTCCTGATATGAAAATCAAGAACCCTTTCTAATATTTTTAAGAGAAAGGAGGACAGACTGATCGGTCTGAAGTCCTTTGGGTTGATATGGGACGCCTTCCCTGCTTTGGGTATGAAGACTACACGAGCCTCTCTCCAGCTTTTGGGAATGTACGAAAATTTTAGGCAAGCATTATAAATTTGCAATAGCCATGATGTTACGTGTTCAGCCCCTTGCTGAATATCCGCGGGAATGATGCCATCTGGCCCTGGAGATTTGTAGGGGCTGAAGGATTTGATGGCCCACTTTAGAAGAGTGTCGGTCAATTGAAAAGGGGAGGTGTTACTTAAAAGATGATCGGTCACAGGAGGACTATGATCAACGAAGGTTTTACTCCCTGGAAAATGAGTATACAGGAGGACCTCTAAGGTCTCGATCCCAGAATCAGTCCAGTGACCATCGGATTTCTGGATACAGTCGAGAGCCCTAGGGGTCGTATTCAAGAGTTTTCGAAGTCGGCTAGTCTCGGAGAAGCTTTCTATGCTACCACAGAAGTTCCTCCAAGACGCCCTTTTAGCTTTCCTTATAGCGTACTTAAGTTCCCTTTGTTTAGATTTAAAGAGAAACCAGTCATTGAAAGCCTTGGCTCTATTAAAGAGTCTTCTGCATACTTTTCGTAGCTCTGCAATCTCCGGGGTCCACCATAAAGGTTTAGTCTTACCTCTAGGTTTGGAGGAATTGCATGCCGATTTAGCAGCAGTGTTAAAAAGAGCTGTAATGGAGTTTACCTCTCGATCAATATCGCAATGGTTATTTATAGTGGCTGGAGCAGGCTGTATGCCAGACTCGATAATGGCATGGAACTTTGTCCAGTCAGTATGCTTCCTATTGATGAGGCTAGTAGCGCCTGCAGAGTCTGTAGGATCTAGTTTATCAATGGTGAAGTTAATGTAATTATGATCAGAAAAGGAGCACTCTTGCGAGACACTCCAGTCTTTCAGTAGATGTGACGAGTTTTCACTTACTAGAGTGATATCGAGAACCTCCCTTCTATTTGAAGTAATGAAGGTTGGCTCGTTCCCCCTATTAGCAATAACTAAGTCATGAGTAAGGATAAAATCAAAGAGGGACTCACCTCGTTCATTTGTGTCCGTGCTGCCCCACATCTCGTGATGGGCATTAGCGTCGGCACCGATGATAACCGGGGTCCGTTTACGGTTAGCCTCTGCAACCAGAAGCTTCAATGTATCGTGCGGCGGTGATGTACCGTGGTCATGTGCCATGTAGCTGGAGACGATCCAGGTGGCCATGGCGTTGATCACAATAACCATGGCCACGTTGTCTTTATCGCTGAACCTGGAGAGTAAAAGAGCGTTAATGCTATTTTTGATAAGGATACAGGATCTGGGTTTACCTTGACCCTCCACATACACTGTGCGGTATCCATTAATATTGAGTCCGCAAACCCGGTCATTGACGACCCATGGTTCTTGGACTAGTATGAGCTCCTCTCCTTTTTGAGTCAGGCGGAGGAGCAGGGCTGCCGAGGCAGTAATGGAGTGGTGAAGATTAATTTGAATAACCTTCACCATTTTTTGGGATGGCAATCATGGTGACGTCGGGGTCCTCCTCATCAGACAAAGGAGGGGCCTCGACGTTCTCAGCGGCAAGCTCCATTTTACCGAAAAAGTCGCCAACTAGTTCGGAGGAGGACAGGGTACTCCCTTCATCAGAGAGATCAGTGTCTGTCTGGGACTGGGACAAGGTCGCCAGGAAGTCCACGGCTTCTGCCGAAGGCTCTGTGACGGTTTCTTGCCCAGTACCCAACTTGTCACATCTGTAAACCCTGAGGGAGATCGAGTCGAACCCGTAGTTGATCTCCCCCTTAGTGGTGTTAAGCGGTGAGAGCGACTCCTCATTAAGGATGATGAGTGCCTCACGGAAGTTGCCCTTGGGTTCGCTGACCTTGGCTACTCTCCAATCATGGGTGGGTAGCTCAAGGTTGCTTAACTTTATGAGCTCGAGGATTTCATCCGGCGAGGAGGGCTCAGCCGGAATCCATGCCTTGGAACGTGGTCGGTTGGGGATCTGGTCTTTAGATACAGCAGAAAGCTTTGCACCTGGCCATACCTCTCCCAACTTAGCAATGGCCAGCTTGTAAAGGTCCGCAGAGCGTTGATCTGCACAAGCTACCAACTTTATGTGGCCTTGATACCAACCGGCATCTCGGCATTTGGGCGACGGGCCTGGATTCGCCGTAACAACATCTTTGTAGACATTGCGAAGCGCCGCCTGTACCAACCTCCAGTTGTCTGGGGATATGGTACCGTCGCTGTTACTGGAGTCAACAATGGCCCAGATAAGACCATCTTTCGCAACCTCATTAAAAGGCCGATTAAGTTTCGGCTTTGGGGTTGCCAGTCTTGGCCTTTTGGTGTCCTGACGGACAGGTTGGACAGCCTTATCAGTCGACCTTTGTCGTTTCTGACTAGCTGTATGAGGAGGTATTAGTGGAGGAGGAGGAGGGCGAGCACCAGCATTCTGCTGGGCCCATTGAAGAGCTGCCTTATCCCTTTCGGAGAGCGAAGAGGGATCAAGGGGCTCCAGCCTATTCAGGATCCTGAAGGCTGACCTTCTGGTCCTGTACGCCCGTGTTGACGCAGTAATGTGCGCGCGAGCACCAGAGGTGGAAGCGGTGCTGGGGCCTGTACTGGTGGAGGCTAAGGCCGGCTTAGTTGCCGAATCCCTGGCTACACCAGACCGGCGAACGGGCGGTGGAACAACCCTAGCACCTGGCACAGTTGCCGAAGTGGTAGGGTTGTTCGAAGATAGCGACCGAACGCTAGATGTGCTGGCGCTTTTGCTGGTGAAGGAAGAGGCCAGCTTAGTTGCTGAGGCCTTACCGGTACCAGACAAGCGAGCCTGAAGAGGAGCACCACCCGCACCCGGCACAGTTGCCTGGGTACCGAGCGTGCTCGAAGAAGGTGTGGGTCCAGATGACGACGAGGGTGGTATGCTGGCCAAAACTCTCGTCGACACTGTAGGTCTGGTGCAAGAAGCACCAGAAGATGAGCCACCAGAAGTTGAGGGTGGTGAACGTTTGGCAGGCGATTGCCTAACCAATCTATTGGGCTCCCCATGCGGGTTGGCCTTGGGTTTTTGGGGTTTTTTATTGGACGTATTCATGATTGTTGGGTCCCCACTCATGGCCGCTATCTCCGTCCGGATGTGTAGTCACCTTAGTGGTCCCGTGGTTATCTATGCCGATGCAGGGAGGCCACGCGAGGGTTGGTACAAGTCCTTATGAGAGCAAGTACTCAGAGCCAGACCAGTGCTAAATGGGAGTCATCTCAACCAAACCTACACCGCCAACCGAATGGCGACGGACTTCGAACGTACCATGAGGCCTGCCAGGGTTTTAACGGGACGGAGACAGTTGTGACCTTAAACTGGAGCCGTTCACAGAAGGTTTCACCCCGCTGCTACAAGGTCCAGAAGCCACAACCACCAGCCCAAAGCAATCAAAAACAAATTAGGAAATAAAAGGGAGGTCCGTGGACAAATGAGGGGTCGTGCCATTTTGGTACCTGACGCCCAATCCCACTAGGGGTGAACGCCAGAGTACCCAAGGGTGTTTTGATTGACCAGATATGCAGTGACCCACATGTAGTGCACGCCAGAAAGTCTAATTCTGATTGATATCAAAAATCAAACATGTCTGAGGTGCATTACAAACAGAACCCTAACATATCTGGGTCGAGAGGGTTTGCTCCCTCCGCCTGATCTATCTTAGCCAGTTGCATATCAGACATCTGATGTGCCCTGTTATAAGATAATAGTTTACACCAGCTGGCTGACATGCAACCGTTACCAGCTGTCACCACGAGGAGGTGATAGACCACACTACCATCAGACCACTCAATTACGGCACACATCGAGATGTATGTTAGCCCCCTTAAGTGACTGATGGCTCGACAACTCTTTTTTTTATCTAAAACTGCTAAAATTAATTCTAAATAATTCGAGTAGAAAAAAAATTTCATCCATGAACCTCAACCTTAACAAATTTACGAATATATGTATACGAAACCTGACAGGACCCGAAGATACTCCAAAAAAACCGGGCCACAACTCAGATACTGTTTTAAAGTTCTATTTTGTTGAACATTGTTACTATTTTCCTAAAGACTTTTTTGTCTTAAAAAAATTGTAATTATTTTGAGTCCCTGAAAAAATCAATCGTCAATCAAAAACTAATGCCTAATTTTTATTAGTCATTTAGTCATATCTTGCTAACTAATAGCTAATAATTTTAGTTGTAATTATAACTGAAATGATGATTATAATTTCAATTGTTCTCAATACAAAGTCCCAAGAAAATTGTGGATTTTGACACCTGGGTGAGAAATGCGAAACTCAATTTTTATTTTTTCAATTGCAAATATCTCCTATAGCGAAATAGTTAACCCTCGATGACACACATGGTTCGATGATTGTCACATTCGCCACTCATGAGTCTGGCCAGACCCACATACATTTCAGTGCTTCGGTATAGAACAAATTGTAATTTTTGGCATGCATTTGAAGACATTTTTATGCATTGCTGGTGTAATTTGTTTATTTATTTTCAGTGTTTTTCATATACAATGCCGGTCAATAAAATAGCAGTGATGGATGAAAAATGTTTTATATCACGCAAACAATATTTTTTTAGAAACATATTTATATAATGTATAAATATGAATAATGGCTTGAAGTTTTTATACTTGTAACAAATATAATATGTACCTTAAAGGTTTAAAAAAATAAAATAAAATAAAAAATAATAGAATCTCGCAACACATAATTTTAAAGGTAAAAAAAAATAGCAGTGGTTACTTAGTAAGTATAAAAATAATAATATTTCGAAAGCAACTATTAAGTAACCTTAAAATTTATAAAAATAGCTCCTTTTGTCTATACTACCGAAACGTCCGCAGAACATAGAGTCAACTAAACCTCAGCACCTCCTTACAGCAGTTGCATGCCATTCTGTTATCACTGGAGCCCGCATATCTTCCAAAAGTATTGGTATTATCTTAAAAACCACTTTTTCAACTTCAATATTGATATGTTTTGAATAAGGTTTGTGCAAATGCATTGAAATATTTGTGGGTCTGGCCAGACCCATATGTGACGAAAGTGATTTATAGACCAAAACTTCATCATTGTTAGTTTTGTATTAGCTAGTCTGTCGACAAAAAATAACATCTAGAATTTTCCATTTACCACTATGTCCCCAATCCTTCTTCTACATATACATAACTTAAGCCAGTAATGCCTAGCGGTGCCATATGGCCAGGCTCAAAAACAATTTGTTCTCAAGTAACTTTACTGATCTATCTGCTATGGTTCCCTCTCGTCCTTAATGGGTTAAACTAGGCAGCATTAGCATGAATTCAAACTAAGAACCGCCTGCTTTGTTGCACAGTGTTAAAGTAGAATAACTACTTGATGGCGTTTAATATTTTTTTTTATTTACCAGTAAAAACAGAAACAAACAATAAATATCAGTTCGTGATCTTGGCTTCATTTGCTGCTTCTTTGTTTTTCTCTATATCTGTGCATTTTTTTTTTTTTTTTAATTTTTATTAAAGAATTTTTCAAAACTATTATGCTAAATTTAAATACCCTAAAACTCAAGTCTCTAATATTTTATTCAATTTATGTTTATTCTGCTTTAGTAGAAATTTTATGTGTTATGTTCATCTTTGATCTTCACTGTTGATCTTTAAAGGTTACAGACAGAAATTGACAATATTCGAAGCAGCGATAATAAATCTTTGGGAAAGAAACCAAAGTAAAAAAATAGAAAAATTAATGAAAATAAATAAAAAAAAAATACTTTAAACTACACAAAATATTATCTATCGAATAAATTCAACAATTTAACTTTAAAACATTAACTGTTTTTAAGTGTTTCTGCGGTTGCATATTCATTTTGTTTTTGTTTTTTTTTTTCCAATTATATTTTTAATAAATCAACTTTATGCACATCGATATTTTAAATTGAAAAACTCTACGCACATAAATATTTGCTGTTGAAGAAATTGAATTTGGTATTTCTTTTACTTAAAGGTAAGTTACAAAAATGCAATTTATTTTTATTAACTATGATATTTATGAAATAATTTTATAGCAGCAATTAAAAAGTAAATGCTACAACTAATTTTTTTTTTATATGAAATTGAATATTTATTTGTGCAATATTACAACAAAATAAATTATATATTATTATATAAAATAACCCCCTTCATAATGGTTTTCTCACACCAATGATTCAAGCAACAAAACCTCCGAGCTAATCGCATTTGGATTTTTGGACATTTAAAACAATCAAATTAAAAAAAAAAAAAATTGATGAACCGATGAACAATTGTGTAAATACATTTGATTTATTTATTCATTAGTTGATTTTATTTTAATTTTAATTGAAAATTTTTGTTTGAAAACTTAATTAGTGCTGCTCTACTGAAATTAACCCCCCGAGTGACAAAGTTCATATATAGCAAAAGAAATAGCTAAATTTTCAACTCTATTAAGTGATTGCATTATCTTCAATGAATTGCTTGGGCTATCTTAATATTCTACTCTTATTTTCATACTAGATGTGATACGAAGAAGTGAGCCCAAAACTCCAATGCATCATGATTTACAGGCACGGATTGGGTTAGCGTAGATTAGAAGGCTGATCTGCTGTGAACAGAAATAATACGCAGAGGCCTGTTGGGTCTATTGTTATTTTCGCTATTGAAACCTAAATAGGTCGATAAAATTGCATAACTATCGTGTTGCTTACTTAAACCCGGAGGCAAGAGTTACTGAAGTGCACGACAATCACCTAATAGATATGACTAAGGCATCCAAATGATCCATTTTTCTTATGAAACAGTTTCCAATAATAAAATCTGCAACTAAAAGTACAGTGGTGTTCTAATAAAGATATATTCGATTTTTAGTAAATTATCAATTCTTCTTCCTATAACTATTAAGCCTCTACAAAATGTTATTCATCAGATAATCCATTGCTTTGATCTCCTGACCGCCTCTCTCTCTTGTTTGTGGTTAGATTTTTTTTCTGAATTTTTCATTGAATTAGTCTGATTTTCCTCTAAATTTGGTCTGATTGTTTTTGAGTTTTAGTCTAAATCAGTGGTGGCCACTAATACATACACAATACATACTCTTTCTATGGAAATGAGCTCTGTACAAGTGAAATTTTTTACGCTCATTTGCCTGCGTGCAAGTCTTTGGCCTACGCTGGATTATAGTCTGAGTTTTTCTCTAATTTCGATCTGACTTTTGTTCAAATTCGGTCTATTTTTCAATTGAGCTTTGATTGGAATTTTTGTGTGGCACTTAATCTGAATTTTAGTTTAGATTTTTGGCCCGAATTTTGTTCTTATTTTCGGTCTAAATTTGATATGAATTTGGTTTGATCTTTGATTTGGATTTCTGATCTAAATTCGGTCTGATTTTTCTCTGAGTTTTAGTATAAATTTTAGTCTGGGTTTTTCTCAAATTTTTGTCTGACTTTGGGCAATTTCAGTCTACTTTTTATCTAAATATGGGTTCTAATTTTTGTCTAGTTCTCAATCTGAATTTAGGTTTGATTTTTGACCCGAATTTCGTTCTCATTTTTGGTCTAAATTTTATATGAATTCGGTTTGATTTTTGATTTCAATTTTCGGTCTGAATTTTTGTCTGAATTTGGTCTAGAGTCAGAGAAAGAGTTTAAGCCTAACTTTTAGTCTGAGATTTTCTCTAATTTTGATCTATCTTTGGTCCAGTCCTGGTCTACTGCTGGTCTAAATTTTTGTTTGATTTTTTCCCAAATTTTGTTCCTATTTTTGGTCCTAATTTTGTGTGAATTTAGTTCGATTTTAAGTTAAATTTTTGATCTGAATTTTTGTTTGAATTTGATCTAATTTTTATCTGAGTTTTAGTCTAAGATTTTGTCTAATTTTAGTCCAATCTCCGTCTACTTTTGGTCTGAATTTTTGTTTATCTTCGGGGCTGAATATTACTTTATGGTTTGCCCTGAATTTTGTTTATAATTTTGGTCTAAATTTTATTTGAATTTGGTTTGATTTTTGATTTAAATTTTTGATCGGAATTTTTGTTTGAATTTAGTCTTATTTTTCTCTGAGCTTTAGTCAAAATTTTAGTCTGAGATTTTCTCTAATTTTTTTCTAACTTTGGTCCAATCTCGGTCTACATTTGGTCTGAATTTTTGTCTACATTTTTTTATCTAAATTTTATGTGAATTTAGTTTGATTTCTGATTTGACCTGAATTTTTGCCTAAATTTTAGTCTAGGCATTTTTCTAATTTTTGTCTGAACTTGGTCCAATTTCGGTCTACTTGTAGTTAGAAATTTCGTCTGGCTTTTAGTCTGAATTTTTGTTTGATTTTTCGGCCAGAATTTTGTTTCTATTTTTGGTCTAATTTTGTGTAGGAACCAAATCCTTTGGTTTGAATACTGGTTTGAATTTTGTTCTGAACTCTAGCCCGAGTTTATTTTAAACTTTAGTCTGCTTTTGATCTGAATTTTGGTGTTAATTTTGATATGTTTTTTTAACTAAATTTTGTCCGAATTTGAGTCTAAATTTTATTATAAATTCCGTTGTAAAATTAATCTGAATTTTTGTCTGAATTTGATCTAAAATTTCGATCTTAATTTGATTTGATTTTTGGTCTAAATTTTAGTTTGAATTTTATTGAAATTCCTCGATTACTTTTCATCTCAATATTGGTTAAATTTTTGTCTGAAGTTGAGGCCGAATTTAATTTAAATTTTAGACTGCTTTTTATCTGAATTTAGGTTAAAATTTGATTTGTTTTTTAATCTAAATTTGGTCCAAACTTCACTCAAAATTTTATCCTGAATTCCATTCTAAAATTAATCTAAATTTTGGTCTGAATTTGGTCTAAACTTCTGGTCTAAATATGATATAAATTTTAGTTTGAATTTTATTGAAATTCTGATCTACTTTTTCGTCTGAATATTGGTTTGAACTTTCGTCTGAAGTTTAGTTTACATTTTGGTCTGCTTTTGATCTGAGTTTTGGTCTAAATTTTAAACTAATTTTTAGTCTAAATTTGGTCCGAATTTTGGCTTAAATTTTACTCTGAACTCTGCTCTAAAATTAGCCTGAATTTGATTTAAAATTTTGGTCTAAATTTGATCTGAATTTTGTTTAAATTGTAATCTACTTTTGGTCTCAATATTTGTTCAATTTTTGTCTGAAGTTTGTTTAAATATCGGTCTCTTTTTGATCTGTATTTTGGTCTAAATTTTAAACTGATTTTGAGTCTAAATTTGTTCCGAATTTTGGTCTAAATTTTACTGTGAATTCCGTTCTAAAATTAGTCTAAATTTTGGTCTGAGTTTGGTTTGAATTCCAATCCGAATTTTTGTCTGATTCTTAGTCTAAATTTTGGCTTAAATTAGACTGAATTTGATGGAATTTTTGGTCACAGTTTTGGTCTAAATTTTGCTCTAAGTTTTGATCTGAATTTTGTTTGAATTTTGGTCTTTCCCTCAGTCTTCATTTTAATCTGATGGTTTGTCTAAAATTTGATCCGAAATTTAGACAAAATTTTTCCCTGAATTTCATTCTGATTGTTGACCTGAATTTGATTGAATATTTTGATGGATTGACATCGGGCTCAGTTCAGTATACAATTACTCAGACTTTTTGATCAAATAAAATTGAAGTTTTACAAAACATTTCAAGAATTTTACAAAATCTACTTTATTTTGTTATTGCATAAATTAATCAGAGATTCAATAAAACTAATTGTTTTTACCACTACCTTTTCTATTTCAATGGCAAAACAGCAATTAACTGCCATATTCAATTGACCGATATAAGCACACACCCGTATACTTACAAAATGTATATGAAACTGTGTGCAAAATTGAATGAAATAATAAAATTCTTTTATTGATTAATTTGAAAATTAATTAAAAATTCAATTTAATTTGCCAGAAATCTAAAAATTAACTAAATCTTTCATCATTCATTTGTGTATCAAAATCAGCAGGTAACACCTAATCACTTAAATGAATAATGCATTAAAATTAACTGCTCACTTCCATCCATGCCCTACGAAACACTACACACCCACTTTCATTTTCTAACTTGTAGATATTCAACTTTATTTGAATAACCTACTTTAAAAGAAAAATTCCAAAAAAAAAAAATTTAATTATGTCTTAGTAAAAAAAAATATTACAAAATTCTCATATCTATAAATAACTTGTTGCTTATTTTTATCTTGAATGAAATTAGGTTAGACGCGCTAATTGAGTGGGGATAACTACATACATACATACATTCTAAAAAAAAGGTATACAAAATAAATATACAAAATAGAAAAAAGTAAAAAATACTTGGTTATGCCAGACAGCTAAGAAATAAATAACAAAAAAAAAAAGTTTGGCATTTTTTTCTTATATCATTTTGAATGACTTTCGTTTTCATCGTTAACAAAAAAAAAAGAAATACTTAAACAAATTTACTGTTTCCTCTTCATCTCTAGACGAAATTTAAAGTTTATTTTTATGTCGTTCGTTTGTTGACCTTTTCCCAAAGGCACCAAACCAGCAAAATAACAGCGGCAACACGACGACAACAACAACATTAAGAGCTTAAAAATGTGATTTTTTTTTGGCAATTTATTAGCTTCAGCTTTGCAACTATAGCGTGTAGTTATATATATAAAGTCATGGTTTGAGGTATTTTTGTGCTTTTCTTACGCTATACCATGAAGTCAGCTGACAAAGAATCACGAGATGGTTGGGCATGGACACTAATGGTACGAGAAGAGGGGATTTTGAGGAATAAAACTGTTTCGTCCCTTCAAAATGAATTTACCTTGCCGTCGTGATAGTTGTTGGAGAATTATAAGATTTTTTTTGGAAAGAATAAAAATAAGAAGAGAAACAGGTAAACCTAAAGGGGCGGGGAGGGAGAGGTATTTAAGGATACTTCTTCTCTTGTTGGAAATAAAAAATCTACTGTATAAAAAAATTTTAAAAACTCTCTACCCCTCCCCCTCTTTTCCAAACTCTATCTCCGTTTATGTCTATACAAAATTTTGTGTCTTTTTTGAAAAACCTTTTCTTTTTTTTTTGCTTACTTAATATAGCTATAACATTTTAATGTATTTTATATTTAACTGCGGGCATTTTTCATTGTTTTACAATTATTTCAATTAATTGACATTAAATCTAAAAAAATAAAAATGCTTAAGTTATACTCTTTTAGTTTGCCAAAGTTATTTTTATCACTGTTTTTCATTGTTGTTGCTGTTGCTTTATATTTGTATGTCAGCCTGATGATCAGGAAGTTATTATATTTCAATTATGCGTGTGTATTTACTATACTTAGAATTTGACATTGTAATTGTGGCACTTTCAAATTAAAATTAAGTTAACAATTTATATTTCATTATAAGTGGTTTTTGTTTTGGGAAAATATTTATTTAGTATGTGAGAAAATGTTTTTGGTGAGAGAAAAATTTCATATGTATTATATAAATTTAATATGCCGGCAAGGTCGGCATTCTTCAATGGGGGAAACGAATAAAAGAAAACAACAATTTTGTGCAAAAACACAATCGGGAAAACAAAGCCAAAGAAAAAAGCTTGCTCTTTGATTGTCCAAAGGGTTCTCTTGATCTCTTCCTTTTCAACTAATACTCTCTCATTTAACGAACAATTGCTTATGTGTTCTTGCCTACTCGTCTGCGTTAACGAGTACGCAACGGCGATCTCTCTCCTCTCATTTTTTTTTTCTTTTGGCTCAACGGTATTTTGAAGGGGAGAACAAAGAACAAATAAGGTGTATTGCGTATTGTATTTTAGTATTCAAATATCTATATAACAATTAAAAAAAGTAAACAAAACATGAAAACGATACTTGTTGTATAACTATTGTAATTCATTTTCATTGTTTTATCCACACATCATTCATATTCCATTAAATAAATAAAATTGAGTACATTGAAATTACAGCAAATGGCTTCTTTACATCTAATTTGTTAAATTAGGTTAAATTATTGCAGCACATATACAATGAGTTACGAAATTGACAATCTAGGGCACGACAAATCGGAAACTAAGAAAGAAGAAAACTTTTTAGTCATCTAGATGAAAAAAGGGGAAAAAGAATAAACGCCCCACATTTGTCATGAAAGTTCTGGAATTTTGATTATAATTTTAGATTTTTCAAAAATTTTCAGGCAAGATTTGTTGCAAAGCTCACAGTTCTGTTATTACTGTTTATAAAAGGAAACATACATAATGGAAAAAAATTTTTGAAATCGGATGTTTATTAGTAGGTTTAAAGTCATAAGAAGTTTACATTTCATAAAATTTTTCCTAACCCTCCTTTGGCACTAATAATAAACTTTATTCGATTTGAAAAATTACTTTTGCAATATTTTTACCTTTATTAACAGCAATATCGGAGTTGTGAGCTTTGAATTTAAGTAATAGAGTACAGGCAAGTTAAATTTTTTTTTTTTTTTTTAATTAAGTGTTAAAATTATTTTGGCCAATGACAAATTGTACTTAAAATGTGCCAATTGTACCTAATGTACCTTTTAGTTGGAAAAAGTCGGAAAAAGATACAATTGTACCTTCTTTTCCATCACTGGTTTTCACTGATGCGAGTTCTCTTGTTTGTAGATTATATTGTACAGAGACAAGAACAAGAACAAGAAAACTATAACTTTTGATGTTTGAGTGTGAATAACGGAACATTTTTTGTTTCTCTGAGTATTTCTCTTTGCATACGGCGAAAATTTCCAAGAACAAATGTGAATTTTTTTTTTGTTACTGTAAATTTGCTCAGTTCTTCTCGACACTACAACAACATTAATGTGGTCTCTCAGTTTTTCGCTTTGTAATGCCGTTAGTGGGGAATAAATATTTTCTTTTAACTAGCTTGGTTTCTCATTTGAGTCAAAAAAGGAGCTAGTAGACTAATGGATCAGCTATATACATACGTCTCGTTTTCACCACGGCATAATTATGGCAGGTGATACCAACGTCAACTCTCTCTCATTCCTTTTCCTTAAATTTTTTTTTTTATGAAGTGACTCAAAATTGTCAGAATATTTCCTTACGTTTTGTTGTTTTTTTGTGGGATTTTCTTTTCAGATTTTTTTTTTCGTCTGTTTTCCGTCTGCATGATATTGAAAATATTAAATGATTTAGGTACATCTTGTTTTAGCTTTTTATGAATAAAAGCAGCGATATATCTATGACAAATTGTTAAGCCGGGCCTATTAATAAGATATTATAGAATAAAGTCAAATTTATCTGTGAAAGCAGATGGAACAACATTGAAAAACTTTTGAATTTGTATTAACTTTTTGTTCTTGTTTGTATTTTTACTTTGAAATAATTCAAAATTTGATGGATTTTATGAAGAGATTTTTTGGTTTTTTATTTTGTTAAGTTGACATCTCTGATGATACTTCATCTCTCAGTAAATAGAAATGATCATTTGAGTGAGAGCCGGGCGTTGGAGGTTGGAATAAAATGATAAATATTTCACATTTGATTGTCATCGTTGCTCCTGAATCAAAAGATTTTTTGTTATCTAAAAGTGCCAAGCCGAATTATACTAGTGACTTTCTAATTATGAGAGTCCTGGAATTCTAGGTTGTACAGGTAGTAACTGAAGAAAGGTCATGTCATCTACTTCATTCTTTTAAAGAATTGTATCTAAATTTAAAGATATATATTTTAGTTTTTAGTTTCTTCAAAAAGTTTTGATTTTCATGAATATTTAGCAGGTTTTATATACCTCCTTTCCTGAATCTGCTGTTTGAAAAAATTTAGGTTGAATTTCAATGATTAAAATAAACATTAATTTATAGAAATTACTTAACTTGTGCATGTTTTTGAATGCCACTAATTTGCAAAACAAATCAATTAAATCTGATGAATGCCATCAAATCGTAGAGGATTACAGCAGCGCCATCATTAATTTATATTAAACAAAATGTGCCAAATAATGTTGAATAAAAATAACAGCAAAACTAATATAAAAATAATAATTTCCTAAGCAAATTAATCAATCATCAACTGTTTATTTTTTTTCTCTATTTATGCAAACAAATGTTTTAATCCCAGAAAAAAAAAATAAACGGAAGTTTATTGCTTAAACCTTTTGTTTGTAAAAAATATTATGTAGGTGCCTTTTTTGTGTTTACATTTGTGTTTTTGTAATATTGCAAAGTTGAATAACTTATTTTCACACAAATTTATGTGGATTAATGCAATGGTTTAAAAAATTATTAAGATTATAGATTATGTGCAGATAAAGAGATGTGAGTGATTTGCTTTTGCACTGCTTTACGAAGCTGAGGCATTTGACTGCTATTGTTGACACGCCAAAAATAGGCAGAGCAAGTAAACTTTGCCTTTTTGGAAATAGTTTGAACAATTGAAAATTTTCCAAAGAAGCGAGAATTTGCTGGTAGTGTATGAAATGTTGAAAATATTTATGCAATAGAGAATAGAAAATTAAGTTTGGAATGTTTTTAATTTCACAGTTAGTTACCATTCTTAAAAAATCACCAGTTCGATTTTTTATTTTTATTATTTTTGTTAGATCAGATCTACTAAGTAAATGAAATAATTTAACTGTAATCTATTATTGAATCATTTAGTTGATGTGGGTGGCTCTTATTATTTGAACGGAATACTAAGAAACTCAAACATGAACAGGCTTGGCACTCAAGTATTCTAATGCTTCTGGTTGGGTAGATTTGAAAATATCTAAAAAGAAAATATTCACCCTTATAAAAATCTCTCCCTTTATTTAAAACAAACCAATCAAGAGGGAGTAGGCAACATTGTACCTACACCAACAAAATCCCTTACGAATCCCTTATACATAAAAAAACAATAAAAATGAAATAACTCCAACAACAACTTATAGTGTTGTTATTTTTATTTGTTTTGTTAGTATTATTGCATTACATATCATCAAGAGCGTGAGTAACTGCGAGAGGGAGAAAGTGATAGAGAGAGAGAGAAAAGAAAAGAAGTGTGAAGAAGTAAAGAAAATGTCAGTTGCAATGAAAAAATAGAACAACAATTCAAAGTAAAAACTGCAAAACAAAAATGGTTTTTGTTTACGAAAAATGCATAGAAAAGAGGATGAAATGTGCTAAATAGCAACAAAAACAACAAGAAAAACTAGCAGTAGCCAAGAAGAAGTAGACCTCAAGAAATACCTACATAAGTAAGTACTTTGTTGTTTTCACAAGATTTTGCAGCAGACATTTTAAAATAAACTAATTGAAGTATTGCAAGTCTAAAGGGTCTAAGTATCAAGAAATCGGTTTTTTTGAAGTGAAATTTCTTTAGCAGGGCTGTGAATTGAAAATTTTACAAGGGAAACGAGCTTTCATTACACTCAAACAAAACTAATAAGAAACGAAGTTATGCTGTTGTTAGTGTTTAGCAAACGAGGTCATATAGGGATCAGCTACATACAATCAAGCAAAAAGTCGAATTCTCGCAGTTTTCTCTCATGTGCCTTATTGAGAGAGCCGACCTAGATGCCTGTACTACGTGTACCACTTCATGTTTGTACCGATAAGTATAGAGAAAACCAACTGAAGAAAAGCAACAACAAAATAGATAGAAGAAGACTGCGAAAACTTCAGAAGAATATGTTATGTTTTCTAATAATTTTCAAATAAACGGCAAAGTTTCACTTCTGCCGTGAGTGCCTGAGTGCCGTGAGGTTTGGTTTCAAAAATATTTCAAACTTATTAATTAATTATTTCTTTCCTTCACTCACCCTCTTTCTCTTTATCTGAATGACACACATACACACACATTTTGTTCTCCGTTTCAACATTGCATCTCGTTACGAGTATAGAGTAATCGTTTTGATCTCCGAGTGGAAAAATAAAGGAGAACACGATTGCCCTCCCGTTATGAGACAGCAAGCTACTTTCTTTGATGACTCTCTTTCTACTAAATATAGCCGTTTTTCTTGAAACTAATTTATGTTTTGCTTCTGTAGTTGTAGTTATTAATTGACGAACTGGTTCTCTCTCAACTTGACGAGTTACTGGTTTCCAGAGAAATTTACTGTTATTATTAGTTGTGTTGTTTTTACAAAAGTTTGCACATTTAATTTTGTTGTTATTTGTAGTACGATTCTCAGATCATAAAAGAGAACGAATTCGTTTAGTGCTCTTTTTGGAGTATTGAACCACAGCTCTTTTGAGGAATATTTACTTTTTATTTATATGGGTATATGGTTTGCTATACCAAAGAAAATAAAACAAATACATTTAGGGTATTCACAAGCTCTATATAGACAAATTTATTAAACAATGTTTGTATACCAGCATATATGTATTAAAAACTGTATATATACATATTATGCACATACATGCTTATTATCGAATACACGTTACAAACAATTTCAATCAAATGAAGCTTAAAACTTTAAAAAATTACTATTAATTTGCATTAAAAATTAACACAGTTTGTGAGATAATAAACACGCTTAAATATTTGCATTTAAAAAAAATTACAAATAGTCAAGACTTAGAAAATTACTAAAAATATTAAAATAATATTTAAAATTTTTGTGCTTTCTTCTTTTTCATATTTAATATTTTTATTTCAGTTATCAAAGAAAGAAATGTAGTGGAATTTAGATAAAATGAAATTACGTAACTTTAAACAAAAATAGAAATTCTTTACTTCTTTGTATTAAAGCATAACAAAAGATTTAAGCAAGAAACTTGTTTCATACAGTAGTTCGCAGTTAATTGCGTCAACTGAAATGTTCAATTTTCAGCTTATTTAATCAGATAACACAATTAAATAAGAAATATTCGTACTTTCAAAGCCGTGCTAAGTATAAATATATATCGGGGATTACTGTAATTGGCAAATTTTTAGCATAACTAAATTTTCAGCAAAACAAACAGAATTCTGTGCGAAAAAAGGCGTTTCGAGTTTGTAATGATATGAGCTTTGATGTTGTTATTATTTTCAACACCGATGACGTTTTCTGAAAACAAAAGATTGAATCAACAAACTCTTTTATTATCCAAAACTTTAATACTATATATTTAATTCAATATTTAAATATCATTAATTTATACAAAACAGCCAGTTTTTTAGATTTTCTGTTGAATATTAAGAAATTAAATTAAATGAGTAATTTAAGTGTTCATTTAAATTAAAATATTTGAATTAGTAAAAACTGGATTATGTTTTGTGAAAAATATATGTAATAGGGTATAGAGATCATTGACTTGAATAGCCATTTCCACAGTTACTGCAGCTAGATTCAAGGAAACAGGGTCTTGGGCTTCCAAAACTTTTGTGCGTAGCTAAAGCCAATAACGACTTACTTAGCCGTCAGACAAAATTTCGTATTTTTTAATGAATATTCCTTACGCGGCTCAATTTGCGTTAAACGTTAAATGACGTCACCCTCTCTTCGTGTAAAAATACAATTGAGAGCACATCATTAAAGAAAGCCAAAATGCTCTTTGGCCTTCTTACCTTTCTATTTTATTGATCTCTTATGTTATTTTATAAATACCCATCCGTATCTCATAACATCGAAGTTCATTCATATATTTTCTACTTTCTTTGTACAAACAAAATTTAAGCGAACGTAAAAGCAAAAGCAACAAAAAAATGTGTGCAATTGCACTTTTCTTGTAAAAAATATAATCTGTGCTTTGATATTTCAGATGTTTTTATGAGTACGCACGACCATTTTACTCAGATTTCTCTCACTTATTTTTTTGTTTTTGTATGTGACTTTACTTTCGCCTCCCCCGTTTGCGTAAAAACACAATTGGGTGAATAGCATAGCGGGGAAAAAAATTGCTCTCTGGTGTTTTTAAGTTTTCCACTCTCTTAAATTGAGAGCGAAGAAACTTCATACAAAAAAAACGAGAAGAGAACGCGGTCTTTGAATTCGCCTTAACTTTTCAAAAAATGTTCTCTCTTTTCGGATTTATTATATATATTATCACTCTCCTTCCCCTTCAACCTCTCACAAAATAAAATTTCTCTCTCTTTCACTCTTCTACGTTATTCAATGTAAAAAGTTTTAATTTTCTCCGTGTGCACCACACACAGCATTTTTTATTCAAACTAGAGCGTATTGAAAATATGGCAATCAGCATGGAAAGTCAGTGCAGTTTTCAATCCTGAGCATCATAAATTATCAAACCCTCGCCGCCTATTTAACTCACGTTACTAAATTTCAGGCTGAAGTTCTAGCAATAAGGGCAGCATATCTGATTACCCATAATTTTCTTCAGACCAGTGTTACTAAAATTACAATAAAAAATGAAGTCCGAGTAATAGGAATATTGATAGGACAATTAATAAGCAAATTAATTAATTAGACAAAGATTAAACGCAGACATTCCTCAGGTGCAATCAGTTTCAGTTCCACTGATAGCTTGGCTAGGGTATATTTATTCTCTCACTGTTTCGTATTCGCTTAACTGGGGTAGTTAGTAAACTGAGCAAAGCCCTTTCCAAAATCTGGCAGTTATTAGTCGACCAAAAGTTGATTGCTAAGCTCATATGTTTCACAGTCAGTGGGAGATACAAGTGAAATGGTCATCTGCTTTTGTGACCAATAGTTTCTTCTCAGAAGAATACTTGCATTTTGAATAAAAATTTGTTCTATTTTGCTATATGAATGAGCCAGCACATTACCGGCTACGGTAGACGTAACAACTTACTATTTTTCTCTCCTGTCATGTACCTGTGACGTAGAATTTTAGAAAATCATGTAACCAACGCTCAATTTTTCTTAGTTCTCGTTAATTTCGTAAATGAAAAAATATAATTTCTACTTTAATTAACCGCGAACTGCAACTAATTTGCTTAAACAAGTTTATACCCATCTGGTAATTCACTGTGGATTACCGTAGCTGAGTAATCGTCGGCGTTTATGTCTCGAGCGCCCCACATTTTTTTTTTTTGTCGTTGCTCGATACTAATGCTTAGTTTTCACTATGACATATTCCCTGTCAAAAAAAGAGAAATAGTGAATTTCCTATATGAAATTTGCCAACATGCTGGTAAATTTCATTGAATTTGACATTTGCCTGGTTTTCATTTGAATTCGCAACCAAATTATCTTTGGAGTCGAACACAGGTGAATCCGCCGGCCGAGTGCCGTACTCTCTTTTCGTTTTTTTTTTAAATTGAGAGCCCAAAAACTTCATATAAAAAAACAACGAAAAGGGAGTGCAAGCACTCGGTAGGTGAATTCGCCTTTAATGCAAGCGAATATCTCTCTCTCTCTCTGTCTCTACGAATCAAAATGAAAAGAAGTGTGTGTAAAAACTATTTCTGTTCACAACAACAAAAAAACATACTATTTCCATATATGATATTCTACAAAAAAAAAGTTTGTGATCTTTGATAGCCAGGAAAAAGAAAAACCACCTCAAAACTTTACAGAAACCTTCAAGGAAGTGCAACAAAATCGACTGAATAATGTGACATGATGAACATTCACAACTATTTCTCCCCTCAGCACATTATCTATTAAAAAAAATTATTAGACAGTATATTTTTACATATATTTTGATACTATAGTTTCATAACCGATTGCGCATATAAGTAAAAAGTCAACTAATTGCAGCTAACGCCAACGTGCATTAACTACGCATTTACGCTTAAGAGTCTGCAACGTTTCAAGCCAACCACACACACTTTGACTTGATTTAAGCTTATAGAAAAAATTCCAATAAACACTAAAATTAACGCTTAATAAAACAAGTGAAAAAAAAACATAGCCATAAGTATATGTATAAAATTGTTAAACAGCTAGTAAAAGAAGAAAAAAAATCTCGAAAAATAAAAACAAAAATCAAAAGTTCAATCGTTCACGCGGCCACACAGTCAGTCACACTGACACTTACACTTTGGGGCATCACATTATGGTGGACGTGGATTACATTTGTGTTGGAGCATGTTAATGCTGATGCTGGTGATGGTGATAGTTTGCTATAATAAAAAAAAAAAACCTGCACTGCCTGGGTATCATTTGGTTGAGCACAGATACAGAGAATTTTATTATGGTAAACTAAAACCATTTGCTTTAATTTATTACATTGTCTGAATGAATTGACTTGACTTAGCTTTGGCTTGGTTTGCTTTGACTCTGAGGAGGCTGCTGCAACATGCTGGCTCCAATAACAACATCTGTTTGGATGTTACTCATTATTGTTGTAGTTGTCTGTTGTTGCTGTTGTTTTTATTGTCTATTGCCGTCTGTGCTTACACACATATATTTGAACTAAAATGCTATTGCAGCTTGTTTCCTTATTTGATGATGATCTTCGTGATTTTTATAAATAGACGAGGAGAGAGTTCAGTAAAAAAGTCACAATAAAATTGTTGCATTACTCTAAGAATTTTATTTGTTTGCAATACATCTCAGCTTCGTCTTAACATCCCCATGAACTTTAAGTCTCATCTTACCTTTTTTAATATGCCACATATTAATGCATGTAAGTGCATAAGTGTATTTCGTTAATTTTACTTATACTCGTATATATTTTTACTTGAGTGTCTCCCATGGAGATATTTTTATCTTTAATTTAAATTGAAATATTTTTTTTTATCGCAAATGAAGCATTAATTGAAAAATGAAGATTACAAATTCCTTTTAGTATTTATGTGGATGATATTTTAATGTTAAAATGTTGAATTAAAAAAAGATTTTTTTTTATTTAAAAGCCACTTAAAATATAAAATCTTTAAAAACCATTGACTATTTATTTGTTTAATTATTTTATAGCATCTTTCGAATTTATATTTTAATTATAAAATTCGATCAAAGAAGTTTATTTATAGGCCATAACCATTTATATTCAAGTATGCCTTAATATCGGTGACCGTCATTGAAAAAAATAAAAGTGTATTGGTGTTTCTTGAAAGCTTTTGCTTTGTATTAGTGCAAAATAATGCGAATAAACGCGAAGTTAGTGCTCTCAGTATGCAATGGCTCTCAGAGAGAGAGTGAGAAAGAAAGAAAACAGAAAGAGAGTCTTTTATTGATTTGTTTTTTTTTTTGCTGTTCTAGGCTGCGCTCAAAATGCAAATGGCTTGTCAAATGGTTTATAAACTCATTCTATTCCTCTCTTTCTCTCTCTCTTTTAATTGAAATGTGTGTAAAAAAAAGATACAGCTATAGGTGAACAGATTTTCACAAATACATCATACGTTTTAGGTAGCTTAAAGCTCTGCAACTTTGGCATGCACTATTTTCTATTCATACGAAATGTTTAACCCAAATCAATTGTAACTATTGTACAAAAAAATACTTGAATGTAATATATTTTCAAGACCTTGATGTTAGAGTTTCAACAAATTAAAACCATATGGCATCAGTTTATGGCATGAAAGGTACGTCATATTATATTTTATTTTCGCCAATCGAAATTGTGATTCTTAATATTTATATTAATAATAATGTGTACAAAACAAATATTTTTAGAATGTTTTTTTTTTTTTTGCTTTGATTCATTTATAAAAATTAAATCTTTTTGGAAATTATTTATATCTTCTAATTTGTCCAAGTGATAAATTTTTATATAGCCTTTTAAATATTTAGTATCAGTTAAAAAAACACAAAAATATAAAAGAAACCGCATTTAGTATTTCAAATTATCTTAGACTGTATCAATTCTAATTCGATCCTTTATAAACCAAATAGTTGAATGGTCTAAACCAGTGTGTGGCAATTTTGTTTTCCCTATTCATATGTGGATAGGTTCACATTCACACGTACACTATAAACAACTTCGTGTAGCTTACGAACTATTCCAGTGAAGCACAAATTTAATTTGAAATTAAAGATTTTCTTTATTTTTTTGTTTTCTTTTATTTATTATTTTGTTTTATGTTTTACTGATAATTTAGTTTTTTATCAGATAAAGTGGTTAAAGTGCTGTAGTGAAAAAAATTACATAAATACTGAGGTTGATCTGTAGAACCACGCACATTTTGTTGTTTAACAAAATGATATATAATTTTTTTTTCAACTATATATGTATGTTATTAAAAGATATAATATTTTTTAATAGTATAAACAAATTTTATTAAATTTATTAGATCGCTCAAAGACAAATAATTCGCTTTAAATATTTGGATGTGGTCCCACAGACCAACAACTGTAATTAGGGGTTAATTGCATTAAGGCGAAATAACGCTAAGTAACTGCACTCTATGCTCTCAGAGAGAGAGAGAGAGAAAGAGAAGGGAAAACAGAGGGAGAGCCTTTCCTGCTGCAGAGGTGTACAATGCACTCTCCTAGGCTGCGCTCAATGCGCTGATAGCCTATGGCTAGTCAAATGGTTGCCTAACTAATTTTTCCCCCTCTCTATCTCTCTCCCTCTCTTAATTGAATATTTTAACTAGTATAACCTTTTTTTTCCTTCTGTTTTTAATTTTCTTTACATTACCAATTTACTCTAAAAAGAACTTTCCGAAAAAATTGCAGAACTTTTGTTGCTCCAACTATCACTTAGTTTTTGTATATTGTTATTGTGATATGTGCTAAAGATAAATTTATTTTTGTATTTGTTTAGTCTATTTCTTATGCATTTGTTTTTGGAATTTTTTCATTTCTGGGTCTTCAGAGCAACAAAGTTGTGTGCTGTTATTTTCTTGTTGTACTTATTGTAATGCTGCTACCACCTGGTGTAATTCTGCCATGAATTAGAGAGTACGCAAGAGAATAACCAAAAATTAGCTCCTCTCTCTTTGCACCAAGAGTGCGTACAGTTTGAAAGTCACTGTTTTATGTGAATTGTAATTGAACTTCATTTCTTTGAGAACGATGTAAGCGGTTAACCCAAAAATGCCCAATGTCCTATAAGTAGTTTACTTCAGAAATATTTGATTTCGATTAAATGAGAATATATTCAATTAAAATAAAAACTTTTTGAAGTATACTAGATATGGGCTATTGGGCATATTTAAGCGCCCAATTATTTTGATTATTTGAATAAAGAACCTTTACCCTAGAATGCATGTTTTAATAAAGTACTGGCGCCAAGTGCATGATATCTGACATTCTAGTTTTAAGCTTCTGCAGCAGTAGGTTTTTTTTATTCAGTTCAATTGAAAAATGTATGCGGCTAATAAAATATATGAAACATTTTCGTGCTAATTAGCACAGCGTAGGTGGCATAGCAAATCAATTAACTATGAGTTGTTAAAGCTCCAAATATGGGCATGCGATTTAAAAGCCGGCTTGAGTCATTTTCTTCTTCTTCTTAAATCTACTTCGAGCGTATGCTATGCATGTGTGTGATAATCTGATGATTCTATTTATTGTTGACAAAAAACTAATACATTTCGCAGATACCAAAGTTGTGTGTTTGTAATCTTGAATTGTTCAAATTAATCTTAAGTTTTATAGTTTTGCTTTTGTTTTTATTTATTTGTTTGCAAAAAAATATTGTTCATTGAAATAAACAAGTTACGCATACCATTTCACACATTTAAGGTGCCAATAAGATAAAAATATCATATGAAACACCTACATCCCCTCAAAAAAAAAAAACAAATTGACTCACTTAAGTTTGTATGAATATTCGTATAGTAAAATATGAAAAAGAAATGTGTTAAGGTCGTACTTACTGACTAACTGACTAGCCGCCAGCTTAACAACGTGACTTTGCTTGGACGCTTAACTGGTTCGTTCTTTTGAAGAAATTTATGCAACTCGGAAACGGAAATAATTGTTTATTTCACGCAAACAAAAACAACAGTGGGTGCGAATGAATTTGTTTAATTTTTTTTTTTTCATTAATTTTTGTGTCACCCATTTAAAGGTGTGTTTAAAATACTATTAAATTTAATTATTTATTTAAGCGACATTAGTTTGTTTATGTATATGACAAAATGCATTTAAATTCTTAGTTGTTTAATTTGTTAAGTATACAATTTTTAGTCAAATTCATAACTTGTTCATATACTATATGCATAGTAAACAAATAAATTCTTTGTTTTTGCATATTAATTAAAAAAAATAATAATAATAATAATATTAAAATATGAAAATTAAATTAAGAAAAAAAATAAAGAAGAAACTGAACTTGTTTTCTAGCTATATCGTAAAATAAATATAAAAAATTTCTCATATCACATTCGGCCTTGGTAAATTTAAATATTTATTGCAGTTGACATTTAAGTTCCTGTACTTACAGTGATGACGCTGCTAAATGCAATTTATAAAAGAAATATAGTTCAAATCAAAGATAATTTCGTGTCTAGTTTAAATGCTGAATGTAATCAGAAAAAAAATCAATTTCTATTGGGTTAAATCTATATTATATAAGTCTATTTAAGGTGTAACTGTCAGTTGTCTATACACAGACTATGACAATCGACTATCGTTTGCTCTCTCGCTCTCTCTCTCTCTTTTATTCGTACTTTTCTAGCTGTTATTTCCAAAACTTATACAGTGGCACATTTCAATTCGTTAGTAGTGCATGCGTGAGTTTGTGAGAGCGCTACACTGAGAGGATAGATATAAATCAGTAATTTTATTGATAATGTATGCGTGAGTTTTTGAGAGTGCTACACTGAGAGCATAAATATAAATCAGTCATTTTACTGATAATGTATGCGTGAGTTTGTGAGAGCGCTACACTGAGAGCATAAATATAAATCAATCATTTCATTGATAATGTATGCGTGACTTTGTGAGAGCGCTCATTGAGAGCATTGATATAAATGTATTACATAAAATAACTAACATTTTTTGTTTGAAATAAGTACACCCAAAATTAATTTATTCCGCATGTACCATGTACTATTTCAGTTGGCGCTGAGACTTCATACGAAGTATATTTACGCTTCTTCGCTTAATATATTTGGTTTTTCCTTGCACCATCTGATACAGATCTCACTTTGCTTAAATTTTCAACGAGATCTCTCAATTTACACATATTGAGTGAGCTTACCCTCAGCATTTGCCCGCGGGCAATGTTTTTGGAAATGGCTGTTTTACAGGCATAAATTATACAAAAAAATTACCGACTTATTTTTAAATTTAGTTTTCTTTTTGTACAATATTATTTAGTTCCGACTAAATTTGGTTTCTTTATAAACTAACAGATTTGAGTTCTGTTTTAAATTGTCTCCTGGCTAAGTTCGAGTTGTAGTTAAGGTCAAGTGCCGAAAATACTGACTAAGTTCAAGTCTCGATTAAATCAAGTTTCGAATAATTTAAAGTTATGACTAAGCTAAAATTCTCGGAACACGAATTGTGTAATTAAGTAGGAATCGAATATACTTAGTAGGGAGCAGAACTTAGTCATAACTCGCACACAATCCCGACTTGATTTAATCAGAATTTTAATTTGAGCTTTGCTTGAACTAAGTCAGCATTCAGAAGTTGCTATTTATCAGAAATCATTAGTCAGAACACGAATTTTGCAGCTAAGAAATGGAATTTAGTTTTACCAAGTTAAACTTTATCACGATTCAGATTTAATCTGAACTAAAACGATTCCCAATTAGTTACAATTTGAATTTAGTCATAACTTAAACTTAATTAAGAATGTAAGTAACCAATATTTGCATTTTGAAAAGATTTGAATTTAGTTCAGACTTTAGCTTGGTCAAAATAAGAAATTATAAGTTAGAACTCAGGGTTATTCAAGAAAAAAGTATATTGGTCAGGACTCAGGATTAGGCAGAATTGGAAGTTTTTCAGGGCTCAAACTGATGTGGAACTCACAATTTATGTTTAATTTGTTTTTTTCTTTTTTCCCGCCCAAAGCATTGTGGTGATTCAGCTACGCTCCTCTCTTACCGGAAATAGAACTTATTACCCGATTGTCGAAGGTTTTCTCTTTTCCACCTTTTCCGAGTAGTAAAAGTAGCTAGAATATCTTAACTCTCATTAGTAGGTGACAGCCCGTCCTAGGAACCGATCTGCAATAGTTTTTCAGCCAGAAAAAGAAAACCAGATTAACCCATCATATCCAAAACAATTCGAGGTTTTATTGGACGGCACCAACGAGAGCTCCAGAAAACCATTTAATTTCCGGCTATGATTATGACTATTTAGTATTTAAGAAAAAGTGAGAGCATTAAATTGATTCAAGGTCTTAACTCTCGAGCTCATACTTCAAATTTATTTATTTGGAATTCATACTAATCACTGATCTAAAAAGCAGCTAACCTGAAATCGTTGTAATATTTTTAATGATAACTCAAAGTTCAAGATTCAAACATTCTTTAGTTGAACTAAATTAAGTAATGCACGTTTAGAGTAAAATTTTGAAAAAAAAAACGCAACTACATACGAGCTTACTTAAAATCTCATCATGTGTGCGCATGCACATTCATTATATGGAGGTATCATCTTACATTTACGGTCAGTTGAAGGTTAAGAAACTAAGTTTGCAATGCACTGTACACATCTTCCATTGGTGAAGGTCAATTGAATGAATGCTCGAGTTCACACTCACACACACACGCTCACTCACAATTTTTTATTACGGCTGGCGTTGCATTGCATTGTATATTTATTGCAAAAATTGGTTAATTTTAAGTTGTAGTTGTTGGTGTTGTTTGACAAGATAAATTATGATTAGTTAGTTATAAAAATGTGTGAATATATAAACGCACACAACAAAAACAACAAATAAACATGCAAATTCATATTTTTCCCACAGATTTATTTGGGTTCATAAATTACTATAGTCATATTTAACTTTAAACACCAAACGTTTGTCTGTCCACATGTCTGTCTGCCCATTTTTACTTGCATATATTGCATATTATGTGCGTTGTGATTAAAATTAAAAGAAATAGCGGATAAATGTGATTTTTTTTTGGGCTTAATTGACTTTGGTTTCAGTTTCATTTTTCTTTTCTCTTCAGTTTCTTTCATATTAATTTGTTTTATTTTGGATTAGGTTTCAGTTTTTGTTGTTGTTATTTTCAAATGCTGTTGCTCTCGTTTTTTTTTCATACTTAATAAATTATGAGAAATTTTTGTGCTGTTGATAGCCCTTGAATATTACGTCACAAAGCACAAAATATAAGTAGGTAATTAATAAGTAAATAGCTAAAGATGAAGTGCATTTGAGCTTCCCCAAAAAAAAGTTGGTAAATTTAAAAACTACCCACGAGTTACTTAATCTCTTTTGCTGCTACTAATGAAGACATTAATCTGGAAATATCATAAACACCCAATTCACATGCGAATTGTTAATTTATAATGAAATTTGTAATTTTCAATATAAAATTTCAAATTTTTAAATGAAAAAAATCCATTAAATAAAATATTGTATACTCAGTTTGCTCCAAGAAAGAGTACTGCATGTAATAGTATATGAAGCGATTTGAGCACTATTTGATTAAGAGAGAGGATACACAAATAACATAATTCCCCCAGCAGCGCCATCTTGAGATAACCAACTCCTCAATTAATCTCACTCTCTCTCTCTTCTCGAAAAAAAAACCTTTGCTACTTTTCTCAACCGTTTTTTCTGTAGAGTCATACTCACATATGTTTATTGAAAATTCTCAAAATGAGGAGTAAAACATGTTCAGAACTTCATAACGAATAAATATCTCTCAGTTATCAAATATGTAATGTTTGAAATAAGTAAGTATGTGTGTTAGATTTTAAACGACTCTGCTTTTATCTCCTCTCCTTCGTACAAAAACACAATCTCAGGAGAACAACATCAAAGAAAACAAACTTGCTCTTTGACTTTCTTGTTCTCTTGGCCTCTCACTTTTCAACTAATACTCTCTCATTTAAGTACAATGTATTTTTTTTAACACATAAATAAATTATGTGCTTTTGGCTATTCGGCTACGTTCACGAGTATGCAATAGCGATTTCTCTCACTTGTTTTTTTTTTTTTGGTTAAACGGTATTGCGGAAGGGGAAAAAAGAACAGATGAGGTGTATTGCGTATTGTATTTTCGCATTTACATATCGTTGTGTAATATTAGTAATATATCAGCCGATGGCCTCGTTGCTAATGTTGTGTTTTTATGTTGTATTTTCATTTATGATTATATTACTTTTGTATAAATAAATAGTAATATATAAAAGTGTATAAAAATAGTACTTGATCCGTGATAAATTAATTGAAAATTTATATATCTGAAAACAAAATATGGCAGACGTTTGTGGCACGAGTGATAAATATACGAATTAAAATTTAAACAACGCTATGTCTTCAGTTAAATTTTACAAAAACGAAATTCTTTCATTCTCTTTCACTCTTCTACGTCATTCAACTAATTAAGTAAAAAAAAATATTTTGTTTGCGGAGTTTAACGAAACTTGTAAAACTTGAAGGGATCCGAAAAAAAGCATCAAATTCGTAATGAGTGACCTAAAATTATTTCAAAACACTTCTTTAATTCACATTTGAACGATTAAAGCGGATTTTTTTCGGACAGTATAATAAACAAGACGATGAATGGTATGAATAGGTTGGTGTAAAATAATTCTAAAAATATCTCAAATAATCTGAATGCTTCATTGAAGAGAAGGGCACCGACACTGTCTTCATAAAACTTTTAGGTCGAGGATGACTCACTACTGAGAACTGATTGAATTGATTCTACAAAACTTCAACTTAACACTCAAATTTGCAAATCGTAGTGACAAGTGTAGTGGAATATACAGGTTAAATTAATTTATTTGCCATCTTAGTTTAAATGTAATATCCCATGACGGAAGCGATTCAGCATTTGGTAACAGGCGTGCACTGCAATGAAGGTTTCTAGACTTGAAAAAGTTTTTCGACTTTCTCATCTCACAAATATTAGAAAATAAGATTATCTAATAACTATGTGTGGAAATTTTAGGAATATGCCCAAAGTGTAACCAAAACTTTCGGCTTTTTGCTCTAAATTCAGATATAAACGATTTATAAATAGATTGCGGTTCCTAGGACTGGAAATGAGTTTTACGGATTGCCCTCTTTCGCCACCCAAGAAAAATCTCATAAATTTAACAGCGACTGATGAAATATTCTCAGTTATAAAACAACTCATCCTTACCTAAAGCTTTTTTGCTGTTTGGGCTGTCAAGTTCACCGACGACTTAAAGGTTAAAGTTTTTAGAGGTTGTAATACGCTGAATTAGATACTGGTTTCCACCAAACGATGAATTACATACAATTCACTGGTTTCCTTGAGGTGAATTCTATAGCTAATATAAAGTCAAAAATATTTCACTCTTTTAGACATTTTTTTCTAAAATATAACAAAAATATAAAGGCAAAATGAAGAAAGAAAATTAACCCAATTTCTCCATAGAAAAGTTCAAACTATATAGACACAAATAAACTATATTGATACAAATTTTTTTTGCAATTTTTAGTCACACGAAGATAAATTTCTTTTTTTTAAATGGATAAATTTCTTTTGGAAAAATAGTAAAGCTTTAAGCTCATATAATTTTGTGATTTTTTGTACCGATGGTCAAAGATTGATCTAAGATTTTTTTTTCTATTCTATTGTCACAATATGATGATAAATATGATGTATAAATACTATTCATACTTACCTTAATAGTTTTATAAATAAAATAATATCCACTTTTAACGCTAAAAATATTCGCTGTCTTTTCTGCAAATGAAAACAATGCCATACAGGTTTGAATGTTTTCGTACTATTTTAAATACAATTTAATTTTTCTGGTTGCTTTTCTTTAAAATAACTCATTGAAACCCTGAATACTCGGTGTTTATTTCACGAGCATATCTTCTTCGTTGTGAGAGTGAGTAAAAGCTCTCTCTTCGTGTTCGGTGCAACAACAATTTCATGTCGTTTGTCGAACAATATCTGAATATAAGCACAGCCTAAGAAAAATATATGCAGTGCTGTACTTTGAATGCAAATGTACCAAAATGTACTGATTGATTTCAAATTGTATCAAAACAGAACAATTGTACCAAAAATAAAATCTATGATCACTATATCATAGTCCATGTCAAAGAGAGAGAAAAAGAGAAAATTTCCTATATGAAATTACAAGCATTGCACTGCTAGATATTTACAATAGAAAAGTAATACGATTATATTATTCACCAATAGCAGATCATAAAGGGATGTTTTGGGGTTAAGCCCCTACCCTTTATTGTTTAGGAATTATTTTTAATTTTTGGCTACGTTTCTATAAATAGTAACACTAAATATTAAAAAATTTATAGCATAAGTACAAAATATTTTGATGTAGATTAAAAATGGGAAAAGTGGGGCAAACAAACTGGTTGGGGTTGATTCACGACGCACAGGTAACTCAGTTATTATGTATTTATAATTAAAATTATTATTTAATTTTATCGTTAGTAACTGTATTTTGTGATTTTGAATATTTTATAAAGATAATAAACTCATTGAGATAAAATTAAGTCCGCTGAAAAAAAAAACAATAAATTCTTAAATTGAAAGCGAAAGCAGGTAAAAGGAAGCAAATTAACCTGATCGAAAATGAAAATATTTATACAAACTTTTTATAAAAAAAATAGCAGTAAAATAAAATTAAGTAAAATACGAACTTGTTAAACTAGAATCTGATTAAAATGTTTATTATTTATAATCATTAACACTATGAAACAAAATTGATAATCTGTAATTTCGATTTATCGAGAGCTTGACTTGGAGGAGGAGCTATACAAGCAGCTTCAATGTTTTCATTATTTGAAATTCAGATTCGAAATTAGAACTTGAATATTTCCAGAAAATTACAGCTAGGGTATTGATTCTGAGCATGTACCGTTTTTGTTCTCTGTGAATAACTTTATACCCGAGAGAAAAATTGTTTTATTTTTATTTATTTAATTGTTCAACTTTATCAAATGAATAAAAAAATAAAAAAAAAATCAAATACTTAATTTTAATTACTCACGTTGTATGAGAAAATTATATGTTTGAAAAAGTAATAATTAATAACATTTAATTGAAAATTAATGAAATTATTAATTACGATTAAGGTGTGGAATTTATAATTATTTATTTTTGTTTACTTTGAATATTTTGTATTGACTCATGAAAATAGAAAAAAAAAAAATCGAACGAAATTGAATTTATGGAAAATTTCATGTTAAAATTATAAGACTGAATTAGTTAAGGTGAAAAATTGAATTGACTCATAAATTATGAACTCAGAAATCATGAATTGAGAATTATATTCTACATTTATTGTCGAAATTACAATATAAAGCAAATTTTTTGTGATATTTTTCTTTGAGAAACTAAAGAGAGAGAATATTCCACGCACTGCTTTCAACTGACCAATCGCTGTCGTTGGCTTCTTTTGCGTGAGAGTAAAAAACGCTCGTGAGCGGTAGAAATATTAGCTCTCTTAAAACATACACAAAAAATTTCATACCTTTGGTTATACTTCACTGAATTACATCACTCTTATTTCTGTCCTCAATTTACATGATTTTATAATCAAATATTGACAATTGAGAACATGAAGCATTGCATTTTTAGAACATCAATACTCAATCAACATCACAATTAAAAAAATTTGTAAAAATCCTACATATCTGCATATTAATTTTACATATTTATTTAATAAAAAATAAGTATTTATTATAAAGAAAAAACCAAACAAATCTAATAAGCTTTAAGTTAACAAACTAATGCCATTAAAATAGAAACACGCGCCAATAATCATGGTTAATGCGGTGAATGAGCATTAGACAACAAGTAAAAACAAAGACTATAAAATAATAGAAACCAACAAGTACCAAACATGACAGCAACCATCACACATTATCAACCATCAAAGCATCAACCAACAAAACATTCATTCAACCATCAACCACTCAACTATTGCTATCTGAGATTTTGTTGTTACGAATTCTTATGTCTGCTGTGTTTTGAATGATGGAAATAAGTTTTTGTGTTTATGGTAAATAAATTATAAAGAAAAAACTAAAAAAATTATTGATTAAATTTATTAGTCATAAGTAAGCGAAATATGTGAAATTAAATTAGTAGCGGTTATTGCAACAACAACACCAACAAAAATCAAAAGAACACGTTTCACATTAATGGCCACGAATGCTGCCGAACGATGCCACCATCTTCATCATATAATAAGATATCGAAAAAGATTAGAAGTAATCGATGGCGCACTGCACTTTACCAAGCAACTGACGATAATAACCTCTAATATATTGATGCTGGTGGTAGAAATTAGGCTATATCAATAAAATAAATACACACATAAGTATAATGATTTGTTTTGTAATATTTTATGTAATGGAAATATGCAGGTAAATTTAATTTTAATAAGTTAATAATATGAAAAAAATCAATTTGACTATTTTGAATTCAAATTGACACTTCCTGATATCAAATTAAATATTCTGAATTTAAATTGAAATCACTTTGATTATTCTGAATTCGAAATGAAATTATTTTGACAATTCCGAATTCAAATTGAAATCAATTGACTGTTCTAAATTCGAATTCAAATCAATTTTACTATTTTCAGTTCAAATTGAATGAAATTTGACTATTCTGAATTCAAATTAAAATCAATTTGACTATTCGCAGTTCAAATTTAAAGAAATTTGACTATTCGCAGTTCAAATTTAAAGAAACTTGACTATTCTGAATTCAAATTGAAATCAATTTGACAATTTTGTATTCAAATCGAAATCAGTTTGACTATTCTGAATTCAAATTGAAATCACTGTGACTATTTTGTATTCAAATCGAAATCAATTTGACTATTCTGAGTTCAAATTGAAAGAAATTTTACTATTCTGAATTAAAATTGAAATCAGTTTGACTATTCTTAGTTCAAATTGAAATCAATTGTCTACTCTGAATCCGAAATGAAATCAGTTTGACTATTCTGAATTCAAATGGAAATCAATTTGACTATTCTGAATTTAAATTAAAATCAATTGTCTATTCTGAAACCGAAATGAAATCAGTTTGACTATTTCAAATTCAAATCGAAATCAATCGACTATTCTGAACTCAAATTGAAATCAATTTGACTATTCTGAATTCAAATCAAAATCAATTTGACTAATCCGCATTCAAATTGAAATCAGTTTGACTATTTTGAATTCAAATTGAAATAAGTTTGACCATTTTGAATTCAAATTGAATATTCTGAATTCAAATTGAAATCAATTTGATTACCCTGAATTCGAATTGAAATCAATTCGACTATTTAAATCCAAACTAAAGTCAATTTGTTTATTCTGAACTGAAATTGAAATCAATTTGTCCATTCTGGATTGAAATTGAAATCAGTTATCAGTTATTTTTTGTTCGTCATAAGCGCTTACTTGCTACTGAGCATACGCTACGGTACTCGTAAAATTAATAATTTTGTTGACTAACCACATTTTTTTTCCATTAATAAATTAATAAAATAAAACATAATTAAAATGGGTATAACTAATTATGTTATTATGGTCTCTTCATAAACAGTGGAACAGAATTGCAAAAACACAAGGGACCAAAAAAAAAAATATTAATTAATTTATTTTTTTAATTGCATTCGTTTTCCACAAGCATAATTGCAAAACAGACAAAAACCAAATTGAGTAGTAAAACTAAAGTGTTAATAGTTGTGACCATCAATTGTATGCGCTACTTTTATTGCTTAAAAACTGTTTAAAATTAGTATGACAAAATATGTACACAAATTATACAAACATAAAAATTCAAACTAACAACAATTCAATGGTGAACAAAAATTACTAAACTTCACAAAAGATTTTTACACCCCACGCCTCCAAAAACAACTACTGTCTCAAATCGAGTCTCTAGACTCTGAGAAACATGGTTTATGCTTTGGTTGGAACTAAAAATTTAAATTAAAAAAAATTCTATGTGCCTTTACACATGGCGGAAATTAATTATTTTTCATTGAATTAGTTGAATGGCGATGAAGAGCGAAAAAGAGAGAGACTCCATGTTGCGAGAGATAGAAAGGAAGTGAGAGTGACAATATTTAGTATATCCGAAAAGAGAGAGAGAGTACCTAAGAGACACAAAGAGAAAGTTTGTTTTTTGGTTATTGTTGTTATTTACCCGATTGTGAGAGGAATCGTCGTAAAATTGTCGTGTGTATCAGTGATGGAAAAATTGGTACAATTGTACCTTTTTGCGACTTTTTAAATCACAAGGTACATTAGATACGATTTTGAAATTCACCATTATTATTATTATTGTAATTTTGTGTCAATAATAATATTTTCCAAAATGTATGATTCAGAAGCTTTTATTATCGACTATTAAAATTATTTATACTTTACTTGAATACCAAAAAAAAAAATTGTTTAAAAATTCACAGAGAATTCGAATTTAATTGCAAGCAATTATCAAAAAAAAAAAAAACAACAATACGAACAAAAAAATAAAAATAAACCAATGAACAATAAAAATAGTAGAAAGTAAATCAAAATTACAATAGAAATAAAGAAAAAACTATTTTTTGCTTACTTACTTTTATAAAGAAAGTTTTGATAATAGATAAAGTTTTTTTAATTATTGCACAATTTCTGTTGCTTGTAATGATACAATATTAGAAAAAAACCAAGTATTTAAAAGTAAATTATATTTCAACTTTTATTTTTGTTTGTTTAATGTAAAAGTTATTTCATTTATTATGAGTATTGTCTAATGATAAACGAATTTGCCAAATAAAAAAAAAATCACAAAAAAAAAATAAAATAAAACTATGATGCTATAATTTACACTTTAATTTGATTGACAGCATCAATTTACTGATATTTTAAAATGCTGCAGCTCAATGTAATAAATTTAACAATGAATAATAATGCGTGAAATTATGTGCCAAAAATTTGATGGCGAAATGATATGAAAAACATAAAATGTTTTTTTTTTTACATTGAAGTGAAAATAATTAGCAAATCATTATTAGCTAATTTAGGTTTTTGTTTTGTATTGTTTTGCAACTATACATAAATAGTTAGCATCTTTTTTTAAACCTTGCCCTACCGTTTAAAGTTTTTGGACTTTAATTGATTGTTTGTTGACTGTTGTAACATTTAAAATTGAAAACGGTATGGATATGGAATTAATGGGAACTCCATTTAAATTGGAAGCTATGAAGGATTTGTATTTGTTGTGAACCTAATGCATAATATTAATCCCTTTAGGGCAACTCTCTTAAATCGGAAGTTTTGACCAAAGTGTATATATTTCATAAGATTTTTGCTATATTCCTAACAAATTCTTACGAATTTTCTCCTCTTTCGGTACCAATGATTAGGTATTATTATAACAGAGCTATGAGTTTTGAATCAAATTTTCACTGAGAAATTTTGAAAAATCGACAATTCGATCATATACATCATATAAATGAGTAAAAACTTTTCTTCAATTTTACTTTTTGATTTGTCGTGCCCAGTATCTTTTTTTGTGATCAATTCCGTACGTAAAAGTTAAATTGAAGTAGGTACTTATTACAAAATATTAAAATTTTTTTGATACAATTTGTACCAAAAATGTGCCAATTGTACCTAATGTACCTAGTAGTTGAAAAAATGTACAATTGTACCTACTTTTCTATCACTGGTATGACGACGAAACCCATCAATAACATATGTATGTGATTTCTTCTTTCCTAGAGTTAATTTACTCAGTTCTCCATACTACAAAAACAATTCTTTGCTCTCTCAGTTTTTCGTTTTATAATGCCGTTAGTATGGCACGTATCACACCAATAGAACACATTACTCTCAAAAAGATTTTCTGAGAGCAACTTGCGGCATTTTTTTTTTTTTTTTTTTTTTTTGTTCTTGCAGATATAAACTCTAACCAATGGCGGATGTACGTTTAAAGTGTAGGGGAGGCGTTTGCCCCCAAATCTCCCTACCCCTTTGAATTAACTAGTGTAAACAACTAGTCCTCATGTATAACTGAAAAAGGGATTTTCTTACATGTAATAAAGATTTTCAACAAAAAAAATGTGTTGCTTATGAATTTTAATCCATATTTTCTTTTATTTATTTTCAATCACTTATAATTTTTTTTTTTAATCTACTATTTTTTAAAATTATATTTATAATTTTATATGTCATTAACTTTTCGAATTCACTCAATCACGTGCCAGCTCATTTGTCATCCGCCCATCTGCACGCTTATAACGTTTACACCGATTTCCATCAAACTTGACACAAATTGCTTTGTGTCTTTGTGCTTATATTTTAGTTTACAAATTTTTATTGAAATTTATCAATGGTTATAATTATGTACTATTTATTTATATACAATTAAAAGCTATAAATAAGGCGGAGGCAAGTAATTTATTTGCAGACGCACAATAATTATTCCAATACCACAATTTGCGGTTTCTTTTTTCATTGTAACTAGTTGGTGGTAATTTTATTACTATGCGTTGCTATTAATCAATACCAAAGTAATGGCATCAGCGCGCATTTCTTTAATGACTCAATATCATAAGGAAAAATTGGATGAAAAAATTAGAAGATGCTAATATAACAACTTAAAACAGAAATAGAAAAATTATATAAAATTAATTATAAAATCATACAAGTGTTTCAGTTTTGAAAACTTTTGTAGTCAAATATTTTGAAATTAATTTTACACTACAACTGATAAGACTAAAGCTAATTAGTTTGATATAATTAATGTTTCTTGAAAATTCACTTCATTTCCTCGCTTTTCTTAATTTTACATATTTAATTGCAAAAAAAATTACTTAATTAATCTAAGTTGAATGTCAATTTCTAACAAAGCTAAAATTTGCTCCCACAATCATTTTAGCATTTTTTACTTGCAATTAAAAGAAGTCTATTTTATTATATTTTGTTTGTAGTTAAACACAAATGTTTTAATCTACATTTTTATGTATCAAATTAAAATTGCTTTTAATTTAAACACAAATTAAATAATAATCCACAATTTTCTTTACAATGGGAACAAGGAAGTAGAGTAAACTGAATCTAATTCTAATTAGCAAAATGTTCTCGCTTGAAAAAAAACCCATCCGCGTAAGTTCTAATGGATTATGTGCCGAAAAAATAAATCAAAAAGAGTTTCATTCCGACGAAAAAGAAAAAAAAAAAAATCATTTAACATATTTGTTATTGCTGAGTGGACTTTTCCATTCTAGAGAACGATTAAAAGTTCTTGAAGAGAAAAAACTTCCGAATAGAAATTTGCCCTCAGAATGCAATTTTTGTTTGTTACGACCGGAACGTTCCTTTTCAAACTATTACTGTTTTGTTTTTTCTTCGTTCCATACCTCTGCTAAAAACTAAAGTCTGCGTTCTCTCATTTAATGATTCATAAAGAGAGATAAAGAAAGAGATGGACTCTTGTTCTTCAAATTAGGAAATTATTGTTTTTGTTATTTTTCTGTATATTTACAGTTTTTGCTCTTCACTCGTGAGATTTGAGTGCATGCAAAATGGTGAAATTAAAAACTTTCAAATGTAGATGATTTATTTATTAAAAACTTTAAAAAAAATCGAAAACAATGAAAAGAATGACTAAAAATTATAGTATCTTTTTTTTATTATAGATTTTGCAGTATTTCGTGCAATTAAATTTGAAAATAATTATTGGCATTCGTTTGTATATTGTGGCGGAGAGAAGAAAAGATAGAAGAGAGAGACTGAGAAGTCTTTTTTTATTCCTCTGAATAGAGAAACAATAAATTTCTTTTGGGGTGAAAATTATTGTTGTTTGAATAATTATTAAATTTCATTATTATTATTTTAGTTATTAATATTTTAATTTTTTATAATCTTAAAAAATATACATACATATAAATATATAGGAGCCACTGAAGCACTACCTGATTTTTCAAAAATAGCGTATAAAAATTATAGTTAATGTATTAACAATTGCCACGCCTCATATTTTAAGTGACTTATCTACACTCCTAGTATTTTAGATGACTTATCAAAACCCCTACGTTTTTTTTTCTCTTCTAAACAACATCTAAATTCAGTTGCTTACACAATATAAATACAACAGCAACAAAAAATATTTCGTTAGAATATTTCATATGAATATTTCATCAACTCATTCATATTCTTGCTCCCTACTAAGTATTTACGATAAGAATTTAATTTTTGTTGTTGTTGTTTTTCTTATTTCTCATGCTGTCACTGTTCTCTTAATAAGTGGTTGTTGTTGTTGCTTTTATTACCAGTTGAAATACAAATATATTATACACACCGTAGTTGTGGTTATTTTTTTTTGTTTCCTTTTCTTTACTTTGTATGTACGTAAGCAGAGGTAGGTAGAGATAAGCAAACAGACAAAAACAAAATACACGAGAGAACTATTCTTAGCATTGCGTCGCGCATTTATAGCATTTTTGTTTGCCTCCACACATGTGCCCGGGTAGCTCAGTCGGTAGAGCATTGGACTTTTAATCCAAGGGTCCAGGGTTCAAGTCCCTGCTCGGGCGAATTATTTTTTTTATAAATTTTTTTTTATTATTTTTTTTAATTAATACTTAATTTTAAAATTTTATTTTTTAATAATTTATTTAGTTTTTATGAAATTATTTGATTTTGCTATACGTCTTTATTCAAATAGTATGAACGTGCGTATGAAAGTATAACTTCGATGTTTTGTCTTGACGCTTATGCAAGCGTTTTACAATATTTTTGTTAGAGTTTTATTGCTTGCTATTAAATATACTATGAATACATTTCTTTATTGAAAATATTAATATGAGCTATAAGTGAGCACCTTGATTTGTGGGCACCTAATAAACAAGAAAAATAATAAACGAATATTAAGATTTCTTCAGTTTCCGAAATAATTTTTTATTTAATCTAATTTGAATTGAAAAGGAAGCCTCCAAACTTACTTCTTCTATATAGCACATACCAAAATCGCACTTATTCCGCTCTCTTAAATCGAGAGCGTACAAACTTCATATAAAAATGCGAATTCGCATTTACTTTTTAGGTACTCTTCTATCTCTCAAAAGATCCAATACCCATGCATATTTTCCATATTCTTTATACAAACAAAAAAAGAAAAGCAACAACAATATATATGTAGAGTTATACTTCGCTTGTAACAAATATAATCTGTGCTTTAATACTTCGGGTCCATTTACGAGCTTTCTCTCACTTCTTGTTTTTGTATGCCTCTTCCACTTTTGTCTCTCCTCAGCTTTCTCTCTCCTCGTTTGCATGAAACCACAATAGAGTTAATGTTCTCTTAATTTGCAATTAAAACTCTCTCTCTCTCTTCGAATTTATTATTATATTGTCATTCTTCTTTCTCCTTTATTTGCTCACAAGATTGAAATTCTCTCTCTATCACGCTTCTACATCACTGTAAAAAATAGTCAAGGCGAATTTAACATGGTGGTGGCAGCACTACAACAAAACAATAACAACACCCTACTTAGTTGTTGCAAAAAATCTTAATTTTTTAAAAACACAAGAACAAATGCATGGAAAAAAAACAAAGATTTTGACAGTTATGCCTGGTTTTCACTATATCAAATTTGCCAACATGTTGGCAATTTTCTATGGGATGTTCTCTCTTTCTCTCTCTTTGACAGGGAATATGACATAGTGAAAACCAAGCATTAAGATTATCTTCATATAAAAAAAAAATGAGAGAAGAAGAAGACAGAGTTGACGCTGCTATCACCTGTTATAATTTCGCCATAGAAAAAGTGTTCACTTCTGTCGTGAATTCTGTGAACAAAAGCAGTAACCGCTTAAGTCTGAAAATCTCATTTCGATTAAACACGGTTTGAAGTTAATGTGATTGGTTGCCACTCTATGTAAGCGAATACCTTTCTTTTTTTTATAACTTTTGTTTTAAAAAACATACAATTTCGGGTATTTCACGTGCATGTGCATTGGAATAAGAAGAACACGATAGTATTTATAACTCAATTCTGTCTTAAGTCGACTTAAGCGTTTATTGCTTTAGACCACAGAATTATTTTTACTGCAAAGGATATGAATATTAACGGAGCTTCAAAAACTTACGGCTAGAGGGGCCACTTACTCAAAATAATAACTAAAGCTGACTTAAATTAAGTATTTTTTAACAACTATCTCAAATTTTTGACTATTTGAATAATTTTCAGATACAAAAATCAATTTGTACGATATAAGAGTTAAAAAATCTAACGCTAGAGGGCATTATTGATACACAGAGTACAAAAACTAACTATTATAAATCACATATCATATAAGCCATCTTTATTTGGTAAGAACTACTCAAACAATTTCTAAGATTTTTCAATTTTTCAAAATATTTCTATATATTGAATTTTATTTACTTGTATTTTTTTCTACTAAACTTGTTAAATTAATATTAAATTAATAACTTAATATTACAATAAGCAAATGCTTAACATTTTATAAGCATTTAAGCTTTTTTTCCTCAATTTGTTTTTAATATTATTAATTGTCTTCTTTAATCTATTTTAGACAAACACCGAAAACAACAGCATCACATTCTTCAACGGTACCTGAACACTGCACAATTAGTGAAATATTTCCTCGTCTCTTAATTGAGCGTGAAATTGAGGCGTTTTCGTTTTATTTTTGTTCTTTTTTTTTAAATATAAACTTGAAAAATCGATTTGTTCAGTTTGTTTTGCATTTTAACAAACAAAATGTTCAATCATAATTGGCTTATGTTACCACTGCCGGCATTAATTTATATATGGCTTTATGTATTTTGCTATACTTCAGGCATTAACGGACAGGTGAGTCTTCTTGAATTTAATTTTGTATTTTGTTAAATTTTTTAGTTTACTTTAAGCAAGTTTTATTTATTGCATTTTAACTAATTAGATACCAATTAATTATTTATTATGTTATTTGTGTTTTGAAAAATTGAGGGGGATTTTTTTTCCTATAATTTTGAGTGAAGTTAAATGCTTAAAACTACAAGAAATTGCTAAACTTCCACTTAAATATAATTTTAAAAAAAATGCAATAAACTTTAAAGCATTTTTACATAAAATAACTACATGTTATTATTTATTATTCAATAATAACATAGATTTATGAAAATAATTATTTTCACACTTTAGTTTTGCATTAAAATTTAAGGGTTTCTTAACTATTCAATGGAAAAATTACTTCAAAATGAAAAAAAAAAAAAAAAATTGATTGAAATCACAGTTTGTGATTTCACATTAGTTCTAGGAGAAAAATTTTCTTATGAATATAATTCAAAGTTTATGTTAAAATATGAAAGATCGAATCATTTTCCAGCGTTGATGATTTTTACATCCCAAAAAATTACACCAAACGACAAAATCTATATATTAATACGTTCAGAAAAAAATGTAGCTCACTTTTTAACTATGTTAATGTCAACACATTCCCATGAAAAATATATCGTTAAAAAAGTAAAGTTTCCTGTGAATCTGTTGATGTAAAAGCAGGAAAAAAATAAGTAAAAACTCACATGTTAAAATACAACAACAATAACAGTAGAGTAATTTTTCGTTCTAACATTCAAACAGTACAGAATCGTTTAACAGTTGAGTAGTTTTTTCATTTAACATTCAGAATAGTTTGACAGTACACAAACATTTAAGAGTAGAGTCGTTTACTCATTTAACATTCAAAATCGTTTAACAGTATAGAATTGTTTAACAGTAGAGTAGTATAACATTTAAACAGCTCAGAATTGTTTTACAGTACAGAAACATTTAACAGTAGAGTAGTTTTTTCATTTAACATTCTGAATGGTTTAACAGTACAAAATTATTTAACAGTAGAGCGGTCATTTAACATTTAAACAGTACAGAAACGTTTAACAGTACAGTAATTTTTTTATTTAACATACTGAATCGTTCAAAAGTACGGAATTGTTTAACAGTACGCATTGTTTAACAGTACATTGGTTTTTTCATTTCACAGTACAGGATCGCTTAACAGTTAAGAAGTTTTTTCATTTAACATTCAGAATGTTAGCTTCTAAAAACTGAAAGAACAGCCCGCCTGACTTTTTCTAAAAGAAATTAAGAAAATAAATATTCTTTTTTTTCTGCATAATCTAATGTTATTGAATGTAAAATATGCTTTAAAAAATTTTCTAGATTTTCTTTTCCTCAATGTAGGAATTATATTTTCTTATATTTCCGTCATTAAGTTGATATATAAAATTTAATATATTATTAAAAAGAAAAGAAAAACTATTTAAAAAGTAATAAAATTGTGTATTAAAACGTGACACTGTTTCACGTTTCTCATCTGCATACAATAAGTTCACATACATATTTAAATATAATATACATAACTACCCATAAATATATAAATTTAATTGTTTTTCATCATAAACTTAATATATTTATTTATGAAATTGTCAGTAACACAAATCATTGTAACAAACATTTTAATTGCTAATTAAATTATGGTGTAATGTTTTTTTTTCTTCTATTTGTAAATGACTAAACTACTGATAGATAAATTAAAGCAGCATCATACCAGAATACTTGGATTAGCTATTCTCAAAAAAATACAAAATTTAAGTTAAATTTGGTTATTCAAGCAAAATAACATTCAAACAGTACAGACTCGTTTAACAGTAGAATAGTTTCTTCATTTAACATTCAGAATCGTTTAACAGTACAGAATCGTTTAACAGTATGGAATCGTTTAACAGTACAGACAGTCGAGTAATTTTTTAATTTAACATTCAAACAATACAGTGAACAGTTGGTAATCGAACACCCGGGAAAAGAATAATGCTGTAAATGTGCGCTCTCACTCAAGCGGCCATATGAACCAAGTGTTTCGTTTTTCTTTTTATTTCAACACAACACTCTCAATAGAATATTTTTGTTGTTGTAATTGTAAATGTGTGAGCTCAAAATATGTACTTCCAATCTAATTTTTAGCCCTACATTGAGTCTATTAATCATCAACTTAAATAGAGTACATATGTAACTACTATTAAGATTATAACTTTCAATTATAATTACCTAGCATAGCAAAGCCATAAGGAGCAAGCAATAAAATTCAAAAAATAAAGAGATAAATATCGAAACTGCTTAAATGTTATTTTCTATAAATCACTCATATTCAATTAAGTACTTGTAAGAGGGGAAATAAATTCAGAGATTTCAAGAAATCCATTTTTTTAACATTAATTGTTTCTACAACCACTTAGTTGTTTCAAAATCTTAGGAAGAAATTCTAAAAACTAAGCAAGTTACAGACATAAATAGCCCACCCGATGGCGGAGATTCTATTTCGGAGGAAGCGGATCAGGTATATGAATTCGTCGAAAACGAGGTTCTTCACTTTTAATGTTGTCTATTCGGTTTAGCAAAACTTTTAAAATCATGGTCTCGTTTTTTCTACCCGAAAAAAATTCAGAAAAATCTGCTAAAAATCTTTTAACTAACGCTTCACAAATGAGATTAATTTCTTTAATTTCTATGAACTTTAACACAAATCGCATTCCACTATAGCAAACTAACTACTATTAGTTAGTGAAACAAATTAATGGGCGAGGTTAGAATGATTTTAGTAACTATAATATTGACTAAGTAAGCAAAAGATAGAAAAAAACAGCTAAGTGAAATATTAATCAAAACAATTTGCATTTCATGTAATCGAATCACGTTATACACGTATAAAATATTTAAAGTAAATAATAATCAGTTTTTCAAAAGTCAGTAATCTGCAAAAAAAAAAAACAAAACCAACTACTAGATAAAAAAAAAAATACATTTCCTATACAAACGTCAAACATCAGTAGCAACAATATCGTGAACAATACTATCGCTTACAAATTTCAACGCCCTCAACAACAACAATCAACTACAACCAACTACTCGTAGTTACATTACCTAGCTACTGCAATGAGTACCTAACTTTTATTAAAGGCACTAACGATTAGAAACACCCAGTGGTAACAGAGAAGTATTCTAGCAACTCGAAAGCTAAAATTGCACATTAAAATTAAGAATATAAAAAATATGGAAAATTTCATTGGTTAGTTTTTAGTGCAAATATATGAAGACATCCAAGAAAATTTCCAAAAAAATTGGCATATAAGTTCTATATTGCTCAATTAAGAATTTTTTTAAAATTTAGCGAAATCAATTAGGTGTAGCATCTCCTATACCAGAGCATTCGAATGCCTGTATAAAGATAGTGTATTCCGAAAGATTTATTAATATGATGAGCTTTGAAGGTTATTGTTGGAATTCCATGGATTAACTTATTAATTAAATGATTTTGAAATTTCCAATTATTTTTACTGGGCCTGACCAGAGTCATTAGATACAGATGTGGTCGGTACATCACAATATTTTTATAATAATCCTTTTTTTCGCACTGATTCACAGATCAATAGCTAATAAAATTTTAGGAACCTACTCGAAATTTCAAATACATTTAAATTACAATTAAAATCGAAAAAGGTCTGGTCAGACTCATTTATTTAAGTTCCAATTTACAACTAAAAATAATTGTAGCCTCGGTTGCCATATGATCGATATTTTTCAATAGTTTTGTTTTTGATTGAAATAAAAATTCTTGAAATCTGGTTCATTTTCATTTATTTCAGGCACTGATTACACAAGTCTACGAAAAATAGGGTCATGATTTTTGTTGGCCAACAGCTGGGGGTTTATTTCCAAAGTATTTTTTTTTTTTGCTTAAAATTTGAATCCGAGGTCAGAATTGGTCTATCACGTCAAGATTTTGAGATATTTCAGCGTATATATTCGAAAAATATTTTTTTTTGGGGTAGTTTTGAGGTTATGTACAGGACGGTTTCTTTGATCTAAAATTTTTAAGGTTAGGCTAATTTTAATCTAATTTTGTGCATTAGTACTAATGGTGGTTGATCTGAAGTTGAAATCAGATTTTTTTCCTATGATTCTAATTTTTGACATTTAGTCACAAATATCCCAGGCATCAGCTCCCTTTTCGGTATCAGAATAATTCATACTCGTACTATTAAAACTTTGGAATATTTCATTGGTTGGTTTAAAATTCTTTGGACCAGGCTCATTTCAGACTATTCTGGGGCTGGTTTACACCTAAAAATAGGCCAAGTAATAATTGTTTCTCGTTTTCAATACAATTCATAATATTGATATCATATATTTCAATATTTTATTGGTTGATTTAAAATTAGTTCAATCCGGTTTGATTTTCAACAATTTTCTGGGTGTTGTCTTAAATTGGTTGTCTTCTCGGTTTTAGTACGATTTATAATACAGAAATTTTCTCATATTTTACTTGATGATCTAAAACTCTTTCGATCAGGTTGATTTCCGATGATTCTGGATGCCAGAGTCTCCTCATTGCACAAATTTCCATTATCCCTTGGCCAATAAATTTATTACTCAAACGAGTTTCAGTTTCAAATAGAACTTCGATGGGTTTAAGATTAATCTAAGTACTTTTCTTTTGATATTGTTCTACGACTCCCTAATAATTCTGTGAAATTTTTCTAAGTAACTAAAATGAATAATTCTAATTTAACAATTACATGCGCAAAATCAATGCATTTTAATAAATTCTTTTGAAGTCGCTTCACATCTAACCCACTGGGTTCAATTGTAGAAGTAAAAAACAAATTGCACAACAAGTGCTTCCATACTTATGTATGACACTGTTTTTCTCTAGTTATATAGGAAAAAAATTGCAAATGGAAATTAAATGAAGATGTTTATTTGCAAAAAATTATTCAACGCTAAACATAAACGTGATTATTAGAACTTTTCGATGTTGTAGTTGCTGTTTTTATTGTTGTTGTTATTGTTATTGTTGCTAGTGTTGAATGTTAGAATAATTTTTGCAGATATCAATTAACCTTGATCAGTTTTTTTCACACAGAAACATGAAAAAAAAAACAAAATAAATAAAAATAATTCTACAAATATTAGAGACAATAACATGAACAGAAATTTAGTATTCTAAAGAAGTAATTAATTGTTTTGAAGTTTAAGTTGAGTTGAGATTGATTTTTAAGACAATAAACATACTTACTTACATATACTTCTATATAGTTTCGTAGTTTTACTAAATAGAAGTTTACTAAAAGACATGATTTTTTTTTTAGAAGTTAGATGAACTTAAAAAACTTAACAATATGCGGAAGATATACACTTTAAATTGTTTGTGAACATGAAACGTCATAAAGTAGAGACAACAGCAGAAAATCTAAAAGAAAGATTAATCAGAAACAAAGATGAATCATTCTAGCATGAGAATTAACTATTTACTTTAAGTAATCACCACTAACAATTCATTTAATTATTATAATTAATTGTATTATAATTAGGTGTTTAGATTGAACAATTAGAATAAAATTAAATATATGAATTCTTAGGTAGTTTGTATTTAAAGAATGTGCCCTGGTTTGCCCCGTATTATATTTAGTACGTACATGAGAAATTTGTTTATTTTGAAATATTCTGAGTGATGTCATATCTCTCATTTAGATTAAGAGTTTTGTTGGTTTATTAATTGTGTCAACCTTGAATGGATATCAGCCTGAAGATTAAATAAAAGACTGTGTTGTTTGTACTTCCTTTTGCTGGTCTTTTCTTAATATTTTATGCTGTAATTAGCAATCAAATCAGTGTTGTAAAATTAAAATTATAGTCAGATTACGCTTCTTTGTAGTCATCAGTGTGCAATCAGATCAATTACCAAAATGTATGTATATCAAATTTTACAATTTGATTAAATTAAATTTCAGGTTTGAAGATAAGTTTAAACTGGAAAAATGTTTGTAGGTCATAGAAAATGTCAGCTATTACTTTTGTAAGCATTTAAAGCATTTCGGGCAAAATCGAAAGGATTTGAAGGGAGTCGGTTACCCTCTGGGATATTTTTTTTTTCATATAAGTTTTTATCGAAGATGCAAAGAACACTGAGAGAACCGAGATCAAGTTTTTTTTATATGAATACATTTTTTGTATGAGAATCGGAGTCATGCAATACAAGCAGAGACATCGGCTCTCTCACTCTCATCTCAAATTAGCGAGCGATGAATTCAGAGGAATTTACTGTTATTTTTAGGAGTATTATTTTTGCAAGGATTCTTTTATTGCAAATACGTACTTACATAAGTATGAATGAGCGAGAGAGAGAAAGAGTGCTTTTCGTGTTATTCAAGCAGGAGTTTATTTTGTTTGCTTACTCGCTCTTTTCTTTATTGCTTATATATGTATATAACACATTCAAAAGTCAAATTCGGCTGTTTCACTCTCCACCATTCCGTGCATTAGATCAATTGAGCGAAAATGTGTAAGAATAATTTGTTGTTGTTGCAAAATGTTACGAAGCATGTCAGATAATGTCATATTTTGCTGTGGATTCTGCGAACTGCCAAAAATTCTTTCATTGCATGTATGTGCAATTATGCATGTATGAGTGAACGAAGTACCGAATTGCACAAATAGTGAGTAATTCTTAAAAGAGCAATGATTTCGAAACACCAAAAAGAGCAATAAACCAGACTTCGATAAATTCGTACTCTTTTCGAACCTGAGAAACAACAATAACAAATATAATCATCTAACAACAACCAAAGTGAAAACTTTTACAAAAACACAACTAATAATAACAGTAAATTTCTCTTGATACCGACAACTCGATAATTTGTTTTTTTTTCGATTTGTTAACTTAGTTTTTGACTTCGCGTACTGGAATGTACAAACAAAATAGAAGGAAATCAATGTTTATAAAATAAAAATATAATAAATTTCATTAAATTGAATAATTGTGAAATCAAAAAAATCAAATGAATAAAAAGATTTATTCAAAACGTGACAATATTAAAGAAAATAGTGAAACGGCGGAAAATATAGAAAATATTTGTAGCGGAAATACAAATAAAAATATGCTAGAAGAAAAAGTTCACCATCATCAAAACAAATTTTTTTAAATGAATATTTAGAAATTTATACCGTCTTTGATATTGCAATACAACGTAAGTTAAATTCATTTGAGTATAGAGATGTCCTACTGATATAGAATTAACCGAGGTATAATGCAAATCAATAATAAAATGGGGATTTGACTTAAGCTGCATTGCAGCATCAACGACAATTTTTATGCTATAAGATTTACTTATAAGGGAAAGTGTTTACTTTCTCCATATTATAAACGTCATATTCAACAATATATCTTCGATATTCTCACATTTTCTAAATACATACATCAAAAAGAAGACTTTATAAAAATATGTGTTTAAACACAACACTTTCCCAATTGTGTTGTCAGCTATTACTGTATTACCATGTGATAGTATCCAAAATTACTGCTTTTAAAGTAAAAAAAAATATATATATAAATGCTGCTTCCTTATAGAAATAAAGAAGAAGAAAAAAAAATATTTTGCATTCATTAAATTTATAGTTTGGAAAATTTGTTTTTTTTTTCTTTCTTTCGTATGTTTTTCGTATTTGTTGTTGCAATTTTCTTTGTGGCGATTAAACGCTTTTGACCATAGAATAAATTATAAATTAAACAAAGCGTAAAAATTGTGTGTAAATGAATTGCAACATTGTGAATATTTTTTTGTGGCCGCTTTCAACAAACAATTGAGATTGCAGCATATTGCAAAATATCGTAGCAACTTATAATGGGAGGAGGAGGAAAAAAATTTAAATAAATTTATGAAAAAAAAAGTTTATACCAGATTTTAGAAAGTGCTTACCTCTTTAAAAAAATATATATAGCTACACAAAAAATGCAAAATCATTAAAAATTTTTTTGCTTTCATCAAAAAAAAAAAAAAAAATTAAAACCAAAATATATATTTTTTTTTTTTTTTTAATTTAAGAATAATTTTTTTACCCTCTTTGTTTACACTTAACGTGATTAGGTTCTATTGTATTTTTGTTTTCGTTGTTGTTATTGTTGTAGTAGATATATATATATATTTTTTAATTTCTAACAAACATTTTGCCCTTAACCTTAATTTCAGCATAATGCTTTAGGCGACGGGGCTTTTTACTACATTTTTACACGAATGTTTGAATGAATGCGTTCTCAAATTCACAAAAATACACATAGAATTACACTCGAGTGAGCACACTACAAACAACAACAACAAAAACAATGGCTGTGTATATACTATTTTTCTAAACATATTTACATAGAAGTAGGTACCTACATAGGTTTGGTATATACATATCTAAACTATAATAAATTAGCCTCTTCCATCGCTCAAGGCATCAAAATGTGTTTGATATTTTTAGTTTGGTTTTTTGTTTTTTTTTTTGACTTTTATTTTTTGCATCAAAGTAAAACACATGTAGAAAATGTTAAAACTTTTTTTTTTTTTTTTTTTTCTAGCAAACATTTCGTCGCCTGAGAATTGACTTGGCGTATGTGTATAAGTATTTGTATACCTATACGCTAAATCAATTCTCAGGCGACGATTTTTAATTTTTTTCTATATCTATCTACTGTTTTATATGCAAATATTGTATTCACTTTATATATATATTTTTTATTTTTCTATACACCTATAAAATTTTGTAATAATTCATAAATCAAAAACTGTTATTTTTGTTACTTGTTTTTTTGATTAACTTTGGCTTTATTGGCAAACATGACATAAATATATATGTATATAGTTAGTTACCTACTAAAATTTAAATCTACTGTTTTAGAGCAAATACTAAATATTTATGCTAACTAGAAATGACAAGGTTAACACATGTGCAAATTTAGTATTTGCAAAAATGTTTTGTCAACTGGATATTGAGTTTCAAATATGTATAACTAGCAAAGACGTTTCCAGAACAAAATTTATGAGGTTATTGATAAGCTTAATTTGGAGCGAGTGTGACATAATTTCGATGTGAGAATGCGTGAGTATAAGTTACTTTTGACCATGACCTCGTTATAATTCACAATTTCTTAATTACTTAATTTTGGTGGTTAAAAAATCAACCCTGTATTTTTCTTCACTTAAGAATCCTGCAAATTCGAAATCTGGCATCATTATTTAATATATGACAGGCCGAGAGAAAAAGCGGGCTAAAATTTATATAAGAGCAAAAGTGAAATAATTTAGTATTTCAGTGCAAGAACGGTACAAGTAATACGGTTTAGAGGGGGAAATGAAACGATTTAAAAGTAAGAGCAAAAACGGTATAACTATTCTTTCAAAGCAAAAACAGCATAGTGATTTATTCCGTTTTTGCTCTGAACGTCTTTCGTTTCATTTTTGCTCTAAACATATTTCTTTTCGCTTTTACTCTTAAGTAAAATTATTCCGTTTTTTCTTAACTTAGAAGTTATACCACTTTTCCGCTCAGTCTCTCAAATTTGTTTTTTCTTCTACTCCTCTTGGGAGCTTAGGGCTTCAACTAGGCATTTCCATCTGACTTGTTGTGTTTTTATTTGCTAATTCTAGATGTATTGAACGTCTCCAAGTGTTGGTCGCTCACGACGTCTACTTCCTTGTGGATTCCATTCAAGCGCCATTTCTGTGATGCTGTCGGCTGGTTTTCTTAAAATGTCTCCAATCTACCTCCATTTTCTTCCCTTTATCTGTGTTGTTATTGGTTCTTCGTTTGCAAGGTTCCAAAGTTCTTCATTTTTTATTAGGTTTGGCTAGAATATTCGGCATATGATATTGATGAATACCTGTAGTTTCTAGGTGACGTTGTTTGAAATTAACCAAGTTTCACTTCCATATGTGAGTGTTGACTTTAACACTTGCGTTGGATATTCGGATTTTTGTTCCTCTGGAAATTCGTGAACTTCTCCATATTGATTGTAGTCGTCCAAACGTCGCTCTAGCCTTGTTGAGTCTGTCGATGACATCTTCAACTGCTCCACCATCTGTGGTCATCATGCTAACTAAGTAGCAGAATTTGTCCACATATTCGGCAGGCTGACCTTCGATTATGATGTGGTCATTGCTGATGTTGTTAATCCGCACGGCTTGGGTCTTCTTGATGTTGATCTCGAGGCCCACGTTGCGTGCTGCTATGATCAGATGATCAGTTTTCGCTTATATGTCGCTGAGCTTGTGCGAGAACCGACATATATCGCCTGCAAAGTCAAAATCCTCGAGTTGATGTGCCGGACTCCATGTAATGCCCCTCCTTTGAGAGCATACGTTTGTCATAACTTCGTCAAGTAATATTGCAAAGAGAAGGGATCCTTGTTTGACTCCCGCGTTAGTGGTGAATGGCTCGTGAAGCCTCTCATATAGTATACGCATATTATTTATATCAGCACTTTATTTTTTATTTATAACAATAAAAAGACTGCGTGCGTGAACATGCGTGAATTTTTTAGAAAAATTCCAACGTGAACATTCGTGATTTTTTTTTTTTTTTTTAATGCCAGCGTGCGTGAACACGCGTGAAGAGCATGCGTGAGCGTGAGTCAACAGTCGCTACAGTCAAGGCAACTGAATGCCATATACTTATGTATAGTGTTACGTCGATACGAGAATCACGAGTAAATATCGATACTTTTTTCGAGTACTTTTCATACTCGATACTTTCAAATAAGTATTTACTTGGGATCGAGTAAATCTCATGAGTATTTACCTGCAACTCACAATTTATTGTAAAGTTGCTTTGAGGAAATCTTTATTTTATTTATGACCATGTTTATAGGCCAATGAGCTTCATTCGCACTGAAAATTAGCTGGCTACCTTTTTTTTAAGTACTATTTCTAGTGACACGAGGTTTCTACTTCTTCTTTTTTTAAACCAAGCATTCATCTTTTGGTGTATTGTAATTTAAGTCAAGAAAAACGCTGCTATACTATAATAAATTTCGCCATTATAACTTGAAAAATTTTATTTAAATTGTCAAGTACTTGAAAAAAACATTATCTTTTCAAAACCATTAAAGCTCATCTTGATTTAAAATTATTTACCGACAATTCATATCTATGTAAATCAGAAAAAAAAATTAGTAAATCAGTAAGTAAATTTAATTTGAAACCATTTTTGATAATTTGAATTTCGTTTGAAAAAAAACGAAATGACTATGATACGAGTAAATATCGATATTCTTGTTCAAATATTTGAGAAGCATCGATACTCGTACTCGATACTTTTAATGAGTACAGGTATCGAGTAAATCATGGAATCGACGTAACACTAGCCATTCAAACAAATTTAGAGAAGATACTGCGAGAGAGCTTTCGGCGACTTATCTGTTTTTATGGTATAGTCGATCTCCACACGTTTAACACCAAAAAATAATTCTGTCACTAATAATTATACACACATGATTTATTTTCGGTTTATGTATATGTATGAGTAAATTGAGCGAAACATACTGAGTGAATCTGAAGTACTCTTTTATACACATACAAACTCCGCTCTTATTTTAATTTATACCGCTCTCTGCTCTTCGTTGTTGAGAGTAGCACTGAGCGCAGCAGTCTGAGTGAGAGGGGAATATAGGACAATACAGTTATTTACATTTTATACATTTTGAAAATTTGCCCATACCATGAGCTTAAAACTTTGCACACAAAAAAAAAAGAAAAACACAATTTCACTCCATGAAAAAAAATTTTTATTTTTCCACCCTCAAACCACTGTGCGGCATATACTGTCGGAAGCTTTGATGACTTTTTTTTAAAATTACTTGCTAGCTAAAATAGCATAACTTTTCATTAGAACCGCTTTCCACTTTTCAAGTCTATAAGTAGTTGCTAAATCATTTCATAAATACTTAAAGTGTTAACAATTAGTCAATTTTATACCTAGCATAAATCATTGTCTAAATTATGTAGAAAAAAGCCTTTATTTTTCAAAACTACATAAATTTAAGAATGCGTTTTTAAAAATATATTCAAAGATCATAAATTAATTACAGCTGCTTAGTTATGTCTCTTTTTGAAACTATAATAAATAACAAATATTTATTTTTAAAAATAACTTAAAAATACTTAATAAGCAACATCATTTACCTATTTATATTTTCTAAAAAAAAAAGTAATTAAGAAATTTGTATTACCTACATTCCTCATTGTACATACAACATAAATCTTTATTTGTAGAAAATTTTGATTAATTTCATATACGCTGACATCTTTGAAATCATTGCATCTCTATTTTTAATGTTTAAATATTTACTTATACATATGTAAATTATATTCACTTAAGAACTTCGTCAAAACAATTAAAACCACACATAATAATCATAATTTATCATTATTATTGTTGAATAAGTAATAAATAACAATAAAAATAAAACAAACAAAAATAATAAGCAAAGAAAAGGTTAACAAAACTAACTGACTGACTGACAATAATTTAAATACAATAGGCGAGTAAAACACAAAATCTTTTAATTGGCAAATATAAATTTGACGTTGTCAAAAACAATTTTCGATATTAACATTTAAAAATGTTTGTTTATTATTTTTGCAAAAAAACAAAAAAAAGAAAAACAGAAATCATTTAAAATTAAAAGACATCAACATAATTAATTTTAAATCAAGTTAATGAATTTTTTTTGCAAAGTACAATGAAGAATAATGATAGGAACTATCAATAGTAATTGAATTATTTTGACTATAGAACGACATAATAAGCGGTAAATGTTAAACAACTTCGCTTTCGTCTCCTCTCTTTCGCGCAAAAACACAATCGGAAGAACAACATCAAAGATAACAAACTTGCTCTTTGACTTTCTTGCTCTCTTCTCTTTTAACTAATACTCTCTCATTTAAGTACAATTGCACTTTGTTTGTAATAAGTAAAATATGTGCTTTCTTTCGGCTACTTGGCTGCGTTAACGAGTACGCAATGGCGATGTCTCTCTTCTTCTTTTTTTTTTTTTTGTTAAACGGTATCGTGAAGCAGTGATGATATTTTTGGTACAATTGTGCTTTTTTGGTACAATTTGAAATTGGAACCATAACTGCAATTTTGGTACATTTCTCTTTGTTTTTCTAGCTACAAATTTATATCTTCGAATATACTATACACTGAATTGTTTGAGAAGACCATACACAGTTTTACAAATATCGGTAAAGCTTTTGACCCGATAAGACAACAGATGTTTTTGTGGTAATTTCAGGTGTCAATTATGAATCTGCTGTCCGTTTTTCGCCATAAGGCCAGATTTTCCATTCGAAAATTTTAGAAAGTTCTAATCACATTTAAAATATTTTTTTTTTTTTTTAGGTCTAGGATGCTTAATGGAGTCATTTTCACTCCTCGAGTGTCTTTAGTCGTGATTTATTTTTTCTTCCTGCAATTCCTTTTCCGAAAAATTGTGACAGGATTTCGAGAAACTTTCATTGCTTTTAAACCACATTATTACAATTTTACCTTAGGAGTCATTTCAAGAATACTCTCCTTAAATATTAGTGAAAAACTGGAAGTAAAATGAAAGTTATACATATAATTGTACCTTGGCGTACTAAAAAAGAGACCTAATGTCCAAAAAGAAGTTTTCTAGAAAACAGCTTCAAAATCGTTATTCAGGGGTTCTCAGGGTTATTGATTACTAATCAGATGTAAGATTTTTAAAATTTAACATGGCGAACCCAATCAGATTATTGTCCTACCATTTTAAAAAACATCATTTGGGAAAAAAAAAAATTTTGTAATTTTTTTTATAAACTTTTACTTAAAAATTGAAAAAAATTATTTTTTTTATGTAAATTACTTTAAGTCAGCCATCCCTGGTGCATACTGAAGGCCTTCAAGTTCTGTCAACTTCTTTAGAAGCTCTGAGTAGGCCTTTTTTCTTGCTGTCTTTAGAATGTTCTCCGCTCCTTCTGTTGGCTTGAGCTATGTAAGTTCCGACGATTTTCAATGCCGGTTTTTCAAATTCAAAATGTCGGATCCAATATGGCGAAAGATTTTTTAAAAATTTAACTGAAAAAATTGATCGTATTCGCTTGAAACTCGTTACTAGGGGATTTCCGGGGTCACTGATTACGAGTTTATTGTCAGATTTGTAATCAGATTCGCTGAAAACCCCCGAGTAACGAGTTTCAAGTGAAACCGATGAACTTGAAAAATAGTCGGTAATATTGGATCCGCCATTTTGAGTTTTTTTGAGAAAAAAGACACTAAAAAAAGGGGAAGGGGAAAGTTTCACTTTTTGTGGTTCCACTTGTAGAGAAATGTCCTACCACCAAAAATAGAATTTTTTGGAGATGCTCCTCTACCGCCGCCATCTTGGATTAAAAGAAGTCCAAAAAAAATTTTTTTTTTGTTCTTCAATAAGATAAGAGATATTATATCTCTAAGCCATTTCGGATTAAAATATCATAGTTTAAAAAAAAACTCCCCAATTTCTCTCATTTTTTTTGTAATTTAAAACTGGAATGCTCCCTTTAGTCGTCGATGAACTAGATAACCCAAACAGCAAAAAGTAAGACTCAGCTGCTTTGTAGCTGAGTATTTCTTACCATTCGTGGTGATAGGTTAGGTTAGAGTGGCTGTCCTATAGTATTTAGCACATACTAAAATCTTCGCGGTGAGAGAATGTTTAAAATTTTTGGTGCATTTTTGGTTGGTTCGGTGCATTTGTTCTTTTATATATTTGGTACAAAATCAAAAAATCCATTTGTCATCCCTGTTGGGGAAAAACAGGGATCGTTTTTATTCGATAGTTCCCATCACTAGTGAAAAAGTTTAGTAGTATATAAAAATTATAAAATTATTTGATAAATAAAAACTTAAAATTGTCATGAAACCTAATTGTATTTGCGAATATGAATTGAAAGTGTAGATGGCAATGACTGCAAAATTAATCCCCAATTTCAAATGATTTGCATATATCACTATTTTTATAAAGAAAGTAGGTATATTTTACTTAAGTAAATAAGTGTGGGTTTTAAGTTACTTTCGATGAATTATCAAATGAAATAAATACTTCATATATGAAATCTCTCTAACAATGAAATATGATAATAAATCTCAAGTTAATTCATATTTAAGCCAAACAACGAAATTGACCTACATATTAATAAACCAAAACTAACAAAAAAGAAAAAAAATTGAAAAAAAATTCATTCTTGAAGGTAACTTCAAAAGTTTAGCCTAGCATAAAATAAAATTTATACTACAACTCTAATATTAAATGCATTCATATTAAACCAAGTTCAAATATGAATTCTAATTAATAATAAAATACTAAAAATAAGGCAGTGAACCAACGATTTCAAAGACAATATGAAACATGACCCCACATTTTGATCTATTAACCTCTTCCTCTCTTCTATTTAAATATTACATGAAGCAGAAAATTTGTATACCACGAACACGTTAACATATTTGCAACAGAGCTTCAGCAATAAGGTTAAATTTGTATGGCGATAAACACATTTCTCACCAATCGCCAACACTAAAATCAAAAGAAAAAAAAAAACAAAAAAGAAAAGAATAGGTTGAAAACCTAACATTATAAAACTTATGTAAATTTGTGAATTATCTACATACTAATTGCAATAACATATTGTAGTAAATATGATACATATAATTCAAAGGAAACCCATAGATGAATGGAAATTTGAAGCGCATCATAAAAACGTTTACAACTTAATTACAAGCTTTAAACTTTTTTATTGTGCGGTTTTTTAAATGATGTAGCAAAAAAAAAAAAAACAGAGAAAAATAAAGCAATGAAAAAATTTATATATAGGAAACTCAGACAAGTTGTAAAGAGGTTTGTTTTTATTGTTGTTATTATTGCAGTCAGTGTTATAACATCTGAAAATTTTGTGCATATTTTCGTATACAGTTGTATGTAGACAACAATTAAAATTAATGTAGGCTGTTATAGTTTTGCAAGTAATATCAATTTCTAACTCATTTTAAATATTGTCTACATATAGTAAATTAAAGCAATTTAAAGTTTATTACGCATTTCAATCCATTATCTACGTTCTTTAATCCATTCTCTAAGTATTGTAATCTGTTGTCTACAAATTGTAAATTATTGTCTACATATTGTATTCTATTGTCTGCATATTGTAATCCATTATCTACATACTGTAATCTAATGTCTACATATTTTAATCTGCTGTCTGCATCTTGTAATCTTTTCTCTACATATTTTTATCTATTATCTACATATTTTAATCTATTATCTACATATTTTAATCTATAGTCTACAAATTGTAATATAATGCCAAAATTTACAATCTATTTTTTTTACATATTTTTTTATCGTAGACAATGTTGTCTACATACTATAATCTATTGTCTACACATTGTAATCCATTATCTACATATTGTAATCTATTATCTACATATTGTAATCCATTATCTACATATTGTAATCTATTGTCTACATATTGTAATCTTTTCTCTACATATTTTAATCTATTCTCTACACAGTGTAATGTAATACCCAAATTTACAAGATTACTATCTATTTTTTATATATGTTTTTATCCATTGTCTACGTATTGTAATCTATTATCTACATATTTGAATCGATTGTCTACATATTTTAATGTAATGCCCAAATATACAAGATCACAAAATATTTTTTTACATATTTTATTCATTTTAGTCTATTAATTACATATTTAACCTTCATCTATTACATTGTAATTCATTTTCTGAAAATTCTAATAATTTAAATCTATTTTCCTTATATTGTAATCAATTAGCTTTATATTTTAATCTAATGTATGCATATTATAAACTGTTGTCTACATATTGTAAATTATTGTCTACATATTGTAACCCATTATCTACATACTGTAATCTATTGTCTACTTAATGCAATTTAATGTCCAAATCTATTTCCAATACATTTTAGTCTGTTATTTGTATATTGGAATCAATTGAATCTATTGTTTAAATATTGTAATCTATTAATTTACACATTTCATTCTATCAACTTTATATTTTAATCTATTGTCTACATATTTTAATCGGTTGTCTACATATTGTAATCTTTTTTCATATTTCATTTACATATTTTAATCTTTTTAGTCTTATATCTTCATATTGTAATTGATTGCCTAAATATTGTTTTTTTCATATTTTATTCCTTTTAATCTATTAACTACATATTTTAATCTATTGTCTACTCATTGAAATCTATTGTCTACATTTTGTAATCTATTATCTACATATTTTAATCATTTGTCAACATATTTTAATTTATTATTTACACATTGTAATTTATTGTCTACGTATTATAAACTATTTTTACAAATTTTAATTATTTTATTCCATTGCCTACATAGTGTAATATATTTTTTACATATTTTAATCTATTCTCTACATATTATAATACATTATCAGCATATTTTAACCTATTTTCTAAAACTTTTTAAGCTCGAAAGCAATTTAAAATTCATAAGTAGTTCAGCTTCGTAGAGATTCCAGAATTAGATTTAAAATATTGTATATTGCGCACAGTGGTTCACTTTGAAACTTTTACATCATTTTTAATTTTAGATTGTTCGAAAAGAATTTCAGCTCTGAGAGCTTTAGTTTTCTGTGGTTTTGACAGTTGCATGAGTCAAGTTTCAGCATAAAATGTGAAAATAGCAAACATTTTGTATTTTGTTGGGTAAGGGGGAGTGGGGTGAAGGTAGATAAGTAATTGAGCTGGTCAGTATGCGAAAAATTTACAGCTACCTTACATTAGAGGGAAGTTTATTGCACTGCAACCTAAAGTTTGAATCAATTGAAAGTCATTACTTTTAAATTAACTCTAAAATTATTCAATACTACAATAGTTAATACCATTAAGTTCTCGCTTTCATTTGAATACATTATAAATAAGGTAATATATACACATGTGTTTATATTCTTCATTGCATGAACGTAGATATTCTAAAAATACACACGACCTTTTTACTAAATAATTATGTGATTCTTTTCAACAGTAGAAATCTACTAAAAAAAATATCATGTGAGTATAGAAAGTGAAATTATATCGCATGCGCGTTGCGTACAAAAGTATACAGAAAAATATAACATGCGACTTTGCCAACATTTATTCTTATGCCGCATTAGCGCTGCATGCTAAAACGAGAAACTAAGAAATTAAAGTTGTAATGAGTTCGAATCCAGCAAAATTATTTTGCAAACTTTTTTTTTCTTATAAAAAAAAAACATTGTGTTTTTGTTATCTATTAATTAAATACATTTTCATAATTTTTAAATAAACAATTAATTAAAATTTATTTAATTAATTATTATTGTTTTCTGTGCGTTCAACGCATTACTTTGACATTCTATAAACATGATTGCGTTAATAGCTTTTATGCTTCTCTTAGGCTGTATTCAAATTATGTACATATATGTGTACATAAGCTTTTCAATGCCTTCAATTTTCACTGTGCTGATGAATACATGAGTACAATTGCAAATATCTAACTATCGTATCAACTATGTATACCTAGGTATACATTGTATATAGAATTTTGTCTCACTTAAATTGAGCTATTATATGCCTAGCCTATAAATTCTTTATAGTATGTACGAATGTTTTGAAATAATTTTAAAATATTTTACCTTGAACTTACTTGCCTGTTGGCAAATTTTTCTTTTTGCTAGCTTGCTATTTGTTATCCAAAAACCAAAGTGTGTGGGTTCTAGAGTGAAATCATACATACATATCGTCGCCTGAGGATTGATTTGGCGTATGTGTTTACGTATTCGTATACCTATACGCAAAATCAATTCTCAGGCGACGATATATGTATACAAACACGCACTCATCACCTTTACTTATCTTGCACCTATACATAGAAATCAATATCATTATTTTTGCATATTTAGTTATCTGCAAGTATTTTGTAATGTAATTTGACAAGTTAATGATTTAATGAATTGTTTTTGTTTTGTTCCTATATCTTTTCAATTTATCAATTCATGGATATTGAGCTAGAATAAATGTTAGAATAGGTACGTAATTTGCTTATAGCAAAATCAGTTCCTACTAGCAAAAGGTGGTGCCCATATGCAAAGTAAGTGGAGTTTATAGTGTATAATTGCTGATTATCGCTCCTATATACATACCTGTGTGTATAGATATTACGCTAAACGAATTTTTATGAATATAAACCTTCTTATTTAACCACTTGACGAGTAGGTTTGCCCAAAATTATCAAATTTAAAATCGGTTAAGCGAATTCTAAAATATTAGCGTTTGAAATTTTTTAAAATTCTCTTATTGAACAAAGCATTGCATTCATCGTTGTAAAAATCATTACTAAGTCGCTCTTAGACAGTCAGACTAGTCTCAAGCAACACTGAAATATGTAGGGAAGAGGGGAGAAACGACAGGGGGATAGACAAAATCTCTCGTGAAGTAAGTTGAAGAAATTTCGTAACGTTTATTTTCTTCCTTATTTCTCCATATCGAAGAAAAATATAATTGCGAAAGTTTCATGCAACTAGTCCCACTGTGTAAAAGCTATATGAAACTTTAAAAGGGAATGTGAAAAAGTCTCATGAGACTACTCTCACCGTCTAAGAGTAGACTTATGCGGGCGTAAATAATAAATGAGAGAGAGAAGACATAAGTAACGGCATCTCTCAGCATGAATGAATTATCTACACACACACACACACACACAAATAACAAAGCAAAAACTAACGAGTAGTTTCGTTCTCTTTTGTTGTTTGTTTTTTTCATAAAGGGAAGATCATATACTATATGTACTTATCCCTTCAGTATTGTAGTGAAAACAAGAGGGTAAAAAGGTTCAGCAAAAGCACTCAGTCGATGTCGAATGCACTGAGAGAAGGTTTAACTTTTATTTATATAACAGAATACCAGTTCCTTTTATCGCAATTTTCACAGTGTACGACATGCAGAGAATTCTTTTGGCGCTCACACAGGCATAAAATTTGATTGTGTGTGTTTTGGCCAGTTCGCTGTTCTAAAGGCTATAAAATGCTCTTTTCCGGGTTTTGTTGAAATATAATAAACATCAATCAATGACTGTGCGAAATTCCTTAATTACACTTTATACACTACAAGTTATGTACCACATTGATCTACTGTAAAGCCTAAGTTATTTTATTTTTGACAAATCATCATTGGGGCGCCACCTATCTGTCCATCAACATGGTCATTTATGATAGTCTATGAATTTTTGCTATTAACTGACTATTCATAATAATGAGTATTCATGATGTGATAATTAATCGGCTTTATATATTTAAAAGTCTTGTACAAAATTAAAATTTTTTTTATACAATAACCACGCCTACTGTTTACTTAAATAAGAAAAAAAAGTACTAATGATATGTAAATGTGTAGTACTTTATGAATTTTATTAATAACTAAACAATTAATATTAATTGTTTATAAGGTTTTAGTTTTCATTCTTATATATTTTTTTTGTTTTTGTTGTTGATAGGTACATAATTGTTATTATTGCAACAATGTATTGAATTTTGTGTCAACAATAAAAAAAAAGTAAAAAATTCAGGGACGGCGCACAGGCGTCACTACTTAACACTTGAATTGCCAATTGTATGTAATTTGTGATGGTAGAAGATTTTTTTTTTTCAGTTGATTTTTCTTATTGGTATTTGACATTTTAGCACTCACTGTTTTGTAAGAGTAGGTGGTAACCATAGACATCATGGGCAATGTAATTATTACTGGGTTGTCTGTCTGTCTGTCTGGTTGCCGTGTATGTCAAAAGTTTATAATCACAATTGACGTTTTTCTTCTTTTTTTTAAAGTTGTTGTTGCTACTCTTAAGTGTCTCTTTAATTTGATGTTTCACACTTTGGTACAATACTTAATTTTAAAAAAAAGTGTTTACATTTCGTAACCTCAAGGTATTTTCGTTTAGAAAAGCGTATGAAAAAATGTGTCCATGTAAAAAAACATAAAAAGGGATTGTAATTTTTTTTTTTTTTTTTGTAAATGTTTAATTTACTAATGAAGTAATCACTTTAAATTTTAAACAAAAATAAAATGAAGAAAAAACTCATTAAATTTTTTATTATTTCTGAAGTGGTCAGTATGTGATTGCAGAATTTATGAAGTTTCTTTAAATGTGCATAAAAATTAATGAGAGGGTGCGGCAGATCCACTTGTTGGAAGGTCTTTGTTTCTGGATATGGATATGTTCAAAAATTAAAAAAAAATTGTATGAGAAATATTGTTCAAATGAATTCTGAAATGCCTTCATAATTATTTTGGTCCTTTATTGATTTTAGTCTAAGTCTCAATTTACTCTCAACAATTTTTATTGCTCTATTCTTATCGATTTATGTTTACACATGTCAATTTTATCGGAAAGTTTTTATGTAATTCGTAGTTTTCACTATGTCAAATTTGATCAAATTTGCAAATATGGCATCACTTTTTTTTCTCCTATAAAGTAAAGAGCTCATGGCAGAATAAAAGAGATAGCCGCATCCGGGAGGGAAACTATGCTTAACTGTCAAACTATGAAGTGAGAGCGCTGAGCGTAATGGAATTTTATATGAATTGAGATCACGACACACGCACACACACACATTTTACGAAACACACACACACGTTAGACACACAAAATGAGATTTGGTTTGAGAGTAGAGTCCAGAATAAAAAGAAGAGCGGCATTTTATATGCCGCTAACTTTATTTTTTTGTTCTGCCATTTTTTTTAGCACTCATATATTTATCTAAGTTTTATCTCTCTGAGAGCATGCGAGTCTTATAATAATATTCCGTTATTATGTAAATTTCTGCATATTCTTTCTAGAATTTTTTCAACATTTCAGCGCATAACGAATGCAAGATTAAACCGTTTTCATATAAAAGGAAAACACCTAAAAATCCCTTAAACCTTCATTTCATAATTGCAATTCCGAAATTGTTACAGAGAAATTATTGAAAATTCAATAAGAGAACTTATGTTTATGTTATGTTTTTTCAACCTCAATTATAATGCGATAGTAAATTTAGTTGTGTAATAGTTATTAAATTTGGATGTTGAAATTCATTATAAAAATTATCAAAAAAATAATAAAATTTTAATAGAGTTTTATACGAGTAATGTTGATTTCACATTATAAAATATTCATTTAAACTAGTGCATCATTAATTTTGTAAAGTTTCATTATTACAAAAAAGTGAAAAACTTGTGAAAAATTTTACCATAAAATTTGATGAGTAATTAAATGTTTTAAAAATCGTTTCAAAAAAATAATGAGATTATATCAGTGCTAACAACTTGAATGATATTCATATGAAAAGTTCAACTAAAAGATCAAAGGATCAAAAGTTGCCTGCTTCTCATTGATTTCCCATTGAATACTCACTCACAATTTTTTATTATGGGTAAAAGCACATGGACATGAAGTAAATATAAACATTTGTAAATGATTAACAAAATGATCAACAAGAGAGAGGAAAAGAAAATCTCAACTTGTCAATCTAAATGTCTACACTAAAAACCGACGAGCAACACAACTACCAACAAACAACATCAAATTCACATAGTAAATTCAATAAATGCAACCAGAGAAAATGCAACAGAATATTATTACATAAGTTCCTCATGAAACATGCAACAGATGTATGTATACAGCACAAAAAGGGCGCTCCATTTAGCAATTTTTGAATGAGTGACTGACTAACTGATTGCCTGACTGACAGAATGACTGACTAACAGAACGTATGCATGAATGGCTGACAAGCTAACGCTCACGACATACAATCAAACAAATGGAGCAGACAGACAGAGCGCTAAGCAACATCTCAACATCGCAAAAAAAAAAAACAAACAAAAAAAACAAGCAAGCAACAACAAGTGACATACGAACATATAAATAGACCAGCAACAGCAACAAAATCAGATTGATATATTGGTGAGATATGCAATATAATTATTCAACAGCGTATCAAATGCAAAAGATATGTCAAAGGAGATTTTCGCAACAAAATATAAGAAAACCTAAAAGCAACAGCAACAGCAGCAATAACAACAACAACAATTAAAAATTATGATGCTATTTGCAATTTGAAGATGAGGTTATTGTTGTTGTCGTACACATCACTTTGATAGTTATTGTTGCTGGTTGTTGGCGGTGGTTGGAGGTGGTTAGTGGTGGCTGGTGGTAGTTGGTGTATGATGAGGAGATGTCACTTGATATGACAACTAGTCATAAAGATTTTTGTTGTTGGTTTGTTTTTTTGGTTTTGCATCCATCTATTGCTACTTACTTCATTTGCACATGTTGTTGTTGTTTCCCATTTTTGGTTTCACTCTTTGCATTAATGGACTTCTCTGGGGAAAAACAAATTTTTGCATACTTTTGTTGATTAAGCAGAAAATATAAAAACCAAAAAAAAAGTATAATCTTATGAAATCTTAAAAATTTCTAAGATGAAGCAGAAGAAAAATTGCGATGAGATGCAAAACAAAAAAATAACTTACTGGTATGAAAAGTATTTGCAATGTTAGGGTGTATCAAAATTTCAAGTCGATAATATAGAAAATTTAAATTTTCTTAAGAAAATTATAAACTTTGGTCTCCTTCCGGAAGACCAAAATGTTTTCCAATTGAATCAAATTTATGGTGACAACTTTCGATCGATCGATTTGAAATGTGTCAAACAAAAAAAAAGTAATTTTCTTTTATGCTTTATATTTTTTTTAAAAGATTTTCTTCCTTTTTTTCATCTATACATTTATTAGTGTTAACTACATCCTTATTCCAGAAGATCCAGAAGTGCTATCCAATCCTATATCAATTTAAAGAGCTTGACGAGTAGGTTAGCCACAAATCAAATCAAATTTGAAGCCCGTTCTAAAATATTAGCGTCGGAAGTTTTTTAAAATTCGTTCATTGAACAAAACATTGCATTCGTCGTTGTAAAGTCATTACTTAAGCGAGAGTAAATAATAAATGAGAGAGAGAGAGAGAAGACATGAGTAACGGCATCTCTCAGTATTATCTAATGAATTATCTGCATACACAAATAACAAAACAAACACCAACGAGTAGTTTGGTTCTCTTTTGATATTTGTTTTTTTCATAGAGATTTTTTTTCCGTAAAAAAATAGCTCTGGTTACCGGGGCCTTACCGACTAGTATTTATTTAATTTTAATACACAATTTCCTATAAATTGAGTGAAAAACATCTTTAGCTGGACTATGAATTGAAAATTTTGCAATGGTAATCGCGTTTTCGTTGCACTCATATGAAAGTAATAAGAAACAAAGTTATACATATAGTTGTTAGTGTTTAGCAAACGAGGGGATACGAGGATCGGCTGCATACAATCAAACAGAAAGTCGTAGTCTTATCTCATGTACTTTAGTGAGAGAGCCGATGTCTCTGCTCCATTGCTGAAATTTCCTCTCATAAATTATATACGTATACTAACGCGGTGTTTTTTTTGTACTGTTAAATGTACATAGTAAGAGAGAATAAGATAACAGAAAAAAGACAACACAAAATTGAAAGAGGAAGGACTGCAAAAACTTTAACAGAATTTGTTCTAAATATTTTCAAAAATAGGTAAAAATGAAGCTAGTGAATTTGCCATGGGAATCAGCTAATGGAACGCTTGCTTCGAAGATTTTTTCGGCAAGTAGATCCAATATCAGATCTCAAAAACTTGAATCTTGGAATTGCAGAACTAAGTCAAAGTGTGCAATTTTTATATAAAAGTAAATTGAATAAATTGGTTTTATTTTCTGTAGAAGAAGAAACAATTAAATTAAGAAAGTTATAATTTTGGTGACTTTTTTTCTCTTTCTTTTTTTTCAAAAAATATTCTCCTTTCAGTTAAAAAACACTTGAGGATCCAAGGAAACGGGGGGAGGGGAGGAGGGGGGGGGCAAAGAAAGTGGTGGTTTGAGCATGACCTTTCTTTCTTGAAACGTATTTCATAGAGCAATTAATATTATACAGAAATATCTCATAAGTGCTATAAACCCGAAAAGAAACTCCTTTATAACTCCTTCAGTCCTTCAGGAATCCAATCAATCCCAAAGAATTCTTTAATATAAATTTTTCTAGAGTTCTAACAATCCCAAATGGAACTCCAATGGGAATTTTCTCGGTGTCTTAACAAACCTTATTGCGACTCAAAAAAATTCCGGAGAAAATTTTGAAAAGTCAATTCCAATAAGAATAGCCAGATTTGTAATCTAAAAAATCAGCACATTGGACTTGAATTGAATAGAAAAATCACTACAAATTAGTACATTTTCAAGATATAAGTTTATAGATTTTTATTTTGATTATAAGCTTGCTTGAAAAACTCATTGGGGCAAGTCTGTTTCTTCTCTTTCTCTAATAAGTGAATAGTGAACTGAATGTTCTTTCAGTGGAATCGAAAAAAATTTACATTTTTTCTACAGTTGAGAATGTTCCATTACCCTAAATAACTATTCAACTTTACGAAACCTATATTTAACCTATAGAATTTAAAGTAGATAAAAATTCAATAAAAAGACCAAAAATGTTATTAAGATTAAAAAACTCAGTACTACAATAAAATAATGCAAAATCCAAAAATACGAAGATTTGCGTACAGGCTTCAGGATCTTAATATCGCAATTTCATAAAAAAAAATCTAAGAAAATCAGTACATGTACTGACTAAATCAGTAAGTCTGGCTACCCTAGTCCCGAAAGAAATTTTCTTAGAATATTGGAGTGCTCAAAATTCAAAATGATATAACCAACCGCTTGTCAATGTGTCAATAGAGGAAGTGCTTGTCAAAAATGGGAAAATTATTATAAAGAGTATTTTTTGCCTTTTTTTTTCTTAAATGAGAGCCAAAAGGATTGGGTTCGTTTAGTACAAATGTCTGAATTTGTATAACCCTGATGGAGAAACTCTTGAATTCAATTAAAACCATTGGAAATGGATTCGTTTATGAAAAAAATTCGCTTATAAAAAATAACTCGAAGACAATTGAAGAAAAGGGAAAAGTTAATAAAATCGAATATGACAAGCAATTTTCCACTCTTTGGCAAGTATTTTCTCATTTTTTGGCAAGTTTCTCTCATTTCTGAAGCATTTTTTTAAGCAAAATCAATTTTTTCAAATGAATCTCCATTTTCATACTATACTGGAATGCATGAACCAAAGGGAATGAGAAGTTTAAGTGCCAGTGCCAAATCATATGAACAATTTCGTGATATAAAACAAGAATTTATAGCTTATTAATAAATATTAATTGACTAATTGATTTTATTTCTAAATACTATGAAGGTTACTTTTTGGAACATATATTTCTTTTGCTTTTGAGTAAATTTTTGGTGAAAGGGAATATATTTCCTATTAGGTATATATTTTGAAAGTTTCTTTAATTCATTTATATTTATGTATTTCCTCAATTAAAAAAAATCCAATTGGTGAATTTGAATTTGAATGAATATCCACATAATTGCATACTTAAGCTAAATTCCATTTAAAAGAAACTTAAATTGTTTTATAGTTTTTTACTTATACCTTGTATGCACATTTTTGATGTTAAACTTAAAGAATTCTATATTTAATAATGTAAAAAAAAGAGGCACCAATTTGAATGGTATTTAAATGCCATTACTTTGAAGTTATGGTACTAGTGCATAGCAAATATTCTGCAGCACTCGTAAGTACCCTTCACTTAATACATATACATATATGAACATTCTAAATACAACTCTATTACAAGTATGTATGTAATTATTTGTGTGTCATTTGCTTGCAATTAAACTTAAATTTGAATTATTCACAGCTGTCGGTACTACGATACTTAAAATTGTATTGAAGAATGTTTACGCATTTATGTCAAATTTAGAAAATACCAAAAAAAAAAATCGTTGAAAATTTATTTCTAAATGCATCACTGTAAATGTTTTTTTTTTTTTTTTTTTTTTTTGTTGCAGGAGGGGGAATCTTACATAAGATACTGTTACCAGTGATCCAGAGTATGGATCACTGGTAACAGCATGCACGATTCATACTGTTCGCTAAAGATACACCTCATTCGGGATCACGCACAGGCAGTAGTATCATACTATGCTGAACTTGCGAAACAGTACGCCTACGTACTAAACCCTTAACTCCCTCGCCTAAAAGCTTATGGAATGCCCCGCGGAACCGCCGTTAAGCATTACTTCGCGGGACAAAGCTTGCCAATAATGGCTCATCTTTCGCGCCTTTCTGGCTTACTCCTCACCTCTCTGTCCGTTCCTTGCAGCGCTGCCGCTCTTTTCTTCGTAGCTCCTGGAGAGCGATTGCGGACCACTGTTTGACTCGTTGCCATACTTGCTTCGATTGTAGCATGTGCTGCACGATGTTGTCTGGAGTCACTGGGCTTTTTATGAGCAGCTCGATCTCTGCTCTTTCTTCTATATATTTCGTGCAGACGAAGAAGACGTGCTGTGCATTTTCGCTGCCGTTGCCGCAAAAGGAACAGTCTGTTCCATCATCATGCCCGTACTTAAAAAGATATTCCCTAAAACAGCCATGCCCCGTCAGAAATTGCGTTAGGTAGTAGTCCGTCTCGCCGTTCTTCCTCTCTACCCATGCTTGCACGTTCGGGATTAAGCGGTGCGTCCACCTCCCTTTTGTGGTCGCGTCCCATCGCTTCTGCCACTCGTTTACACTCGTCTGCCTCTCTTCCTTTCGCTCTTCGTTTGTTAAACGCCTGTTCGTATTTTTTGATCTCTCGTATACTCGTTTGTGCTCCATGGCCATTAGATCTGGGGGCATAATGCCCGCTATGACTGCGCTCGCCTCGTGCGACACGGTTCGGAAGGCGCTGGCCACCCTGATCGCGCTTATTCGTAACACTGACCTTGCCGCCTTTGCATAGGTCTTGCGCTGCATCATAGGTCCCCAAATAGGCGCTGCATACATCAGTACGGACTGACTTACTTTTGCCAGGAGAGCACGCCTGCTCTGGCTTGGACCGCCTATATTGGCCATCATCCTGGATAGGGCTGTCGTTACTCGCGCTGCTTTTTCACATGCCTTGTCGATATGTGTTTTGTACGTCAGTCTCGCGTCGATCATAACACCGAGGTACTTCAATGACTGCTGGGTGGTGATGCTATAGCCGTCGATGTTCAGCGTGACGTTCTCCATTTTTTTTCTGCTTGTGATCAGTACAGCTTCTGTTTTCTGCCCCGCAAGTTCAAGTTTTGCCGCAGCGAGCCAGTTTTTTATCTTCCGGGCTGTGTCGTTGCATAGGTTCTCGATCTGCCAAAGTTCCTTCGCTACCACCGTTACCGCAATATCGTCAGCATATCCGATTATCTGCACTTCCTTAGGTAGCGGGAGATGCAGCACTCCGTCGTAGAGCACGTTCCACAGCAGCGGTCCAAGGACTGAGCCCTGTGGGACTCCGCCCGTCACTATATAACTTTTGGGGCCTTCATCCGTGTCGTAGAGCAGCAATCTGTTAGACAGATAATTGGCGACTATTCTCAGCAGGTAGGCCGGCGCTCTCTTTGTTTCCAGTGCGCTTACTATATGAGGCCAGTAAGCAGAGTTAAATGCATTCTTAACGTCAAACGTCACCACCGCGCAGTACTCTTTAGTGCCGTACAGCCATCTTTCCCCTTCTATTGCTTCGCCCGCAATACTGGTCAGTTTTTTGATGGCATCAATGGTTGACCTGTACTTTCGGAAACCATACTGATTATCAGCGAGACCCGGTGACTCTTCTTCTAGGTGTTGCTCCAGACGTGTACATATTAAGCGCTCCAGGATTTTGCCCAGCGTATCCAGCATGCAGAGGGGACGATATGAGTTCGGCTCCCCGGCCGGCTTGTTTGGTTTCTGCAGAAGAACCAACCTCTGCTTCTTCCAAATTTTGGGGAAAATACCGTCTCGCAGGCATCTAGTGAACACTCTTGTGAAGGTATTCGCGTCATGTTTTATAGCCACTTTGAGAGCTTTATTGGGGATACCGTCTAGCCCTGGTGCTTTGGCGTTCCCGAACCTTTCCGCAGCTTCAATGACTTCCTCTGCTGTGACTTCTGGAGCATCTATTTCTGCAGGCTTGACTGGTCGCGGCTCTCTCTCTGTGCTTTGCGTAGGGAAGAGAGTTTCCACTACGTGTTTCAGCAAGGTAGGACAAGTTGGTGCTTGCCCTTTTCCGCCTTTAATCTTCTTCATGACTACTTTATACGCATCACCCCATGGATTTTCGTCGGCGTTCTCGCAAAGTTCCCGGAAGCAGTTGGTTTTGCTCCTCTTTATGGCTTTCTTTAACTCGGCTCTTTTCCTCTTGAAACACTCGCGAAAGCTTGCGTACTCCGGCGTTCTTCTTTTCCTCTGACATCGTCGCCTCGCTTCGTGGCACTCTCCTCTCAGGCTGTCTATTTCGGCGTTCCACCAGTATGCCGGTTTTATTTGGGCGCCATGCCTTTTCCTGCACATGGCTGCATCACACGCTCTGCTGATATGCCCCACTAAGATCTTCGCCTGCAGTTCTGCACCTTCGGCTCTCGTCAGCTTTTCACCCAGCATGAGTTTAAAGAGGTCCTCGTCCATTGTTTCGGTTTTCCACCCTCTGGTCTGCACCTTCTTAGTGGACGCACTCGTTCGATTCTGCTCATTTCCTCCGACTTCCATCATGATGGCAAGGTGGTCACTGTGCGTGTAGAGGTCGCACACTTGCCAGGTTGTTGAACGCACCATGGAGCTACTGACGAACGTGATGTCGATCACGGAGCCACGTCCGTTCTTCTCAAAGGTATTCTTCTTTCCGGTGTTGAGTAATACCGCGTCCAGTATTGAGAACGCTTTGAGTAAAGCCTCGCCACGCCTGTTGGTACAAACGCTACCCCACTCCATTGCCCAGGCGTTAAAGTCACCAGCCACCACGTTTTTCGTGGTAGACCGGGCTTCTTGTACCAGCTCATCCAGCATGTTTTCGAAGTCGCTTTGTGACACGCTCGGCGGTATGTAGCAGCTATAGAAGTTTATTCCGCAGATCTTCCCTCGAATGAAATGAGCTTTACCAAGTAGCGGCTTGTCTTGAAACGCATTCCCTCTACAGGACCATATGGCAGCTTTGTTTGTTTTATCAGAGATCCATGTTGCGGCGTCCATGTTTTTGTATTGCTCGCTGATAATCACGACGTCGACTCTCTCCTCGTACACCGTTTGTGCTAGTAGTTCTTGTGCTGCCTCGCAGTGATTCAGATTTAGTTGCATCACTTTCATTGTTTGGCCTTTTTACACGCCTCTTGATATAGGGGGCACATCCTGCTTCCTATCTGGTGGTCTGATCTCTCCCGTCCCTTTCTCTTGCACGCGCTGCAAGACGGTGTTTTGCTGCAAGCCTTCGCAAAATGCCCTTTCTCGCCGCATTTGAGGCAGCTCTGGCTTCTGTCATCTGTGTTGCTGCATGCTCTTGCCATGTGTCCGTACTCAAGGCATCTGAAGCATTTTTTCAGGTTTGGTTTCTCCCTTATTCTGCATATCACCCAGCCGATCTTTATCCTTTGCACATCTAACAGCTGCCTCGCCTCCAGCGCGGGAAGGCTGACCGTCGCTATCTGTGTGCCCGCGTATGCTGCCCTAAGATTCCTGATCGATTTTTCACTGAAGTGGCTGAGCGCGCCAACCTGGCTGCGAATGGCCTCTGCGATGTCATCTTTTGTGGTGATCTCATCAAGGTCCCGGATCTCCACCATCACCTCGTGCGTTAGTGCTCTTACTTGCGCCTGGTCGCCTAACACCTTGCCTAATCCGCTTTTGAGCTCGTCCATGTTCTTTACCTGTGACTCCTTTAGCTTCAGCAGTATTTCACCTTTGGCCGTCTTTCTTATTCGCGATACTGTCTCACCCAGTTTTTGCAGCGCTTCATCTTTCTTTACCGCTCTCAATATGTCGCTGTAAGACATGTTGCCGGTTCGTTCGATGACTATAGCATCGGTTCGCGGTGGGGGCTTATATGCTGGCTTCTTGGCGGCTTGGCGTTTCCGCTTGACCTGAGTCCATCCGTTTTCTTTCTCTGCCTCCATGCCATTAGAGAGGCTGTCTTCTTTTGCTCTCCTGGTCGCGTTTTCTGCTGGTTTCGGCACCTCTTCATGTTCGGTTTTGTTTCTCTTCGGCGGCGTTCTCCTCTTTGGTTGCTCTTCTTCACGGGGCCTCTTTGGTGTTGTTTCTGCTGTCGCTGACCTAATGAGAGCATTTCTCCGGGCTTCTTTGACTCTGTTGAAGTCTTCTAGGGCACTAGCATGCAGCTTTTGGATGGAGCTAAGGATCTCCCTCATGTTGTTGTTTATCGAGCGTTGCGGTAGGCACATCGCTCCAATCAGCCTCTTGATGGCGTCTCCCAGCTGCTGCATTTTATCTCCTTGCGGCGGCGCCACTATCGCCTGGGGCGTGTTATCCTGCAGCATTGGTGGCGAGGATCTCGCTCGCACCGGCTTCTCCACGGATAGTGCTTTCGCGGGGGATCTAGCCAGCCGTGATGTCCTTTTGAATGGGTCAGACACCACCATCGGCGTCGTACAAGCCGGGTGTGAATCAGGCACCTTGTCGTCACTGTTGACCGAATTACTGTTGCCGCTATTAATAGCGTCGTATATGTTGCTGCTGTTGTTGCTGTTGTTTCTTCTGTAAATGTGTAAAAGTATGTGTGTGTGTGTGTGTGTAAGAGAGAGGAGGTGGTGGTACTGAGCTCAACTCACTAAACCTAATTCAATTTGCATTTGACAAATTATCACAATTCAAAACAAAAAAAAATTTAAAAATTTTCAACTGAATCTAACTTAAATGTCAAAAGTTATGAGATGCAAACGAATTCAAAAAATTAACAAAAAATTTGCATTTAATTATTAATAACTAGCAAATGAAAAAGTTAACATTTATTAATTAGAGTCCAAATGAACTTAAAATCGTTTTTAATAATAAACAAGTTTAGTTTTTTGATTAAAGAATTTTAATGTTTATTTGGATAAAAACTGAAAATTTTGATTTGTTTTAATTAAGTATTTTTTAAGCACCCATCTCAAACTAAAAGGGATTTTAAATTTAATAGTTGACTTTTGACACATTTTTAAATGGAATAAAAGTCAAAAAGTAAACTATTAAATATGAAATCGCTTTTAATTTGAATTAGTAAAAGGCAGCCATTTTCACATAATGACACTAGTTGTTGTGGTTGTTGTTTCAATATAAAATGGAAAATTGAGGGAGAGAGAGAGAGAGCGAGAAAGAGAGCGTGAAAATTACCAACTCATTCGTTTCGTCCAGAGCTTATACAGAGAATGAATACTTCGTCTTTCTCACCAATACACATACAAAAAATACTGCATTATTATGCGGAGGCCTGAAAATTACAAGAACAATTTGCTATGAAATGTAAATTGCTAATGAAATCTCTACCGAATTTCTTTTTAGTAGTAAGACCAAAAATTACAAAAACAAATTACACATGTATGTAAATTCACTGCTTTACAAATACAACCAGGTCTGAATTAATTTTTTGTAGTACCACACAATTACAAAAACAAATTGCACACACAATCACACGTATTGTATGTGTGAACATAAAAAAAAGGAAAATTTGTTGATATTTGTATGACATTTTAAATTGAGAGTTCATTCACTGTGTATTAGATCAAGTCTGTGTTGCATTGAGAAATTATTTACAATATGTAATTGTTTTTTTCGAAGCAAAATACTACAATTTTAGTGAAAAATTTATGAAAACAGAAATTGAACTCCTTAATAGCAGCATCCCGTATTGTTCGGCATAGAAACAAATAAAATTATATCGAGGGTGATGTGTGACCCTTCGTAAGTATTTTTGAAAGAAACAACTAAATCGCAATAAATATTGGTATACATAAATAAAAGAGTACGGAAAAGTACTAAAAAGTTACTAGTGATCGAGAATCAAATAACTGCCTGGCAAAACATGCTTTGGTCAAAGATTTGAAAAAGCTTGAAAAAGCAAAACGAGAGTGTAAAAATTGCATCACCCTTACGAAAATTTAAAACCTGGAGCATTTCGCAGATTATAGTTTCTTTGAATTTCATTGATTATAATCTAAAGCGGAGGCAGATCCTTTTTCTTTCACTATTCTTAGGAATTTCTTCATCAATATAGTCCTTCAGTTTACCTCGATTCATTGGATTGATGTACACTTTCATTAATATGTTGTTTATATTTACTAAAATTATGATCACATTCATTACAAATGCATTCATCTATTGAAGATATACATATACTATCGAAGTATTTCTTGTTTTTTTATATTAAAAAAACAAAAACATTTATATTAAATTTAATTTTTTTCTAACTATTTCCTTTTTTTCTATTTGTTTACAGAGTGAAAATGCCATTGGTGCACATCGTGTCTTTCAAAAAACATCATTCTCATGTACTGGACGTCCTTCTGGCTATTATGCTGATATTGAGACTGGATGTCAGGTAAATACTTAAATACTTACATTCAAATATAAGTCTGAAAACATTTTAAAATGTCAACATATCAACATAATTTTACTATAGGTCTATCACATGTGCGATGGTTTAGGACGCCAATTTAGCTATTCATGCCCAAATACAACGCTCTTTCAACAGCGTATGCTTATCTGTGATCATTGGTATATGGTTAATTGTTCGAGAGCTGAAAGTGATTATGCAGCAAATCTGTTAATAGGTAAGTGATTACTTTACTACTAAATAAAAGCAAAGAGAAAATTACAAAGCAAAGAGAAAATTCCAAAACAAAGAGCATAGAGAGCAAAGAGTGAGTTACGAAGATCAAGAGGTGAGCTAAGTGCATAGTGGTGTGTTTATTAATACAACGTAGTGGTGAATAAAATATAAAAACTGCATAAAAGTATGCAGCCACTAGAATGAGGTAAATGAATATGAAAAAATGTAGCATAATTTTAAGCGCAATTAAAATATTTTTACATGCACACACAGTATGATAGATGAAATAGAGAGCATGTATGTGTGAATTCTGCTTTATTTTGCCTCTAAATTGAAAATTAACAGATTTACGTTTGTGACGTCACATGGAGCTTAGAAATACTTGCTTACTTGTATTTCGTTTAGAATTTTTAGGAATATTTAGAAAAAAATAAGATAAACGATATAATAAAAAAGAAACTAGTATTTATGACATTAAGCAGAATGCTCTTTACTATAAAAAATCTTAGCAAAATTATATCCAAAAAAATTATTTTTATTCATTTTTACTTGGTACAGGACAACGCGACAAACCTTTTGTCAACGATGAGGAAAATCACTTACGTACACCACGTCCCGATCTGTTAGATCGTCCATATGCACCAGACTACTCAGGCGAATCGTATAGAAATCAATATAAAGTAAGAAATCAAAATTTTAAAAATTTTGTGCAATATATTAAGAATTAAATTAAAAATTGTTTTTCACAGCAACTGCCTGCTTTACAAAATCAAATCAAAGACACTGATGCGCAGAAAAATGTTGAGAAAACAGCAGCTACAGCTGCCCCTAGCCAACTGGCACCAGGACAGCATCGCTGGAAGATACCGCCACCAAGTCGTACTATTCTGCCACCAGCTTATGAGCCACAAATCGAAGTGACGGCAGACGAGAGCAGTAACAGTGATGTACGAAAAAAGCAAAGTAGTAGCAATACAAGATTTGTACCAACCACACGACAAGCAGCAACAACAACCAGATACTCAACAACAACAACAACAACGAGGAGACCAACTACAACAACAACAACAACAACGCGTAGACCAACAACGACTACAACAACAAGGCGTGTGCAACAGCAAAATAGCTTTAGATTTAATAGTGCAGCCTTGCATCAACGCCAGCAACACGAACATGATGACTTAGGCACAAGCCACAGTACACGCTATAATACCTCAGCTGATTTTCAAAATTCTGCAGAAGCTGCGCCCACACGAAAATCATCATTCAATAGCCGCAAATCGTCGTCACCACTCACAGTTGTCACCCCAATTGTACCGATAAAGGTGCCATCGAAAATCTATGAACCACCACATCTCTATCCCATCTACAATGAAAATGAGACTACAATTTATTCGACCGAAAAACCATTGCGTGTCTCATCGGCCACACCATTTACCGCTTCGTCGATAACGCGTTATACCGCCGCTACGACCACAACAACCATTCGTCCACCAAGTCGTCCTACAACGCTAGCAGGTAAACCATTTACTGTGGCGTCGACAGCAGCAGCGCCACCACCTTCAAGTGTGGGACGTAATCAAAATAATTTAGTTGCAAATCGATTTGACATACACAAGGGAAGTAGTAGCAGTACTAGCAGCAGCAGCAACAACAACAACAGAAAAGAACCACCACGTACACCCACACCAGCACAAGGTTTCAAAGCACCAACACCATTGCCACCGGTGTTCAAACCATCGACGCGTGTGCAAAAAATAGAATCCTCCGCATTGGATTACAACGTACCCATTTCGGAAGGACGTCTCGATTTGCCATCACCAATCAGTGGTGGCGCATCATCAACTGCTGGCACTAGCGCTTTGCCTGCCACAGATTTACTACCCCCATTCCAAGAATTTGTACTACACGATGATGCCACTACACAGGGGCCACCAATTTACTATGAATGGAAAATACCATCAAATGGTCTGGAACCACCAAAACTAGATCCGCCAATTGGTGTTGATGGGCGTGAGTATCCGGAAAGTGTAGCAGATTATAATAGTGCAAGTGATAGCGGCGGCACAAATGGTCAAACTTCTTCTTCTTCTTCTTCCACCTTCTCTTCTTTCTCCTCTCCGAATCGCAGCTCTTTTTCCATCAGCAGCAATAATCCATTTTTACCAGCAATAAAACCCGTGCAATCTGCAGCAGATTCTGCGGGAACCACACGCACTCCTACTTCACGTTCGATTAAAGACTCAGCACAGCCGAATAGTATCACTGCTGGCAAGAGTACATCAACGCGTATTAATAAATCGGCTACTGGTGGTGCTGTTGCTATTGTACCCACTGCCCCCTCAGATATTATTTCAATACGCAAAGAATTATCGGTGCCTGAATATGCTTTCCCCTTGGAGCAGATTGGACGCACCGGTTACTTGTCAGCCGACACTTATAATTCATTTCAATTGAAGTATCCTGAACGTCATGGAGCGCATGATGAAGATGAGCATGCGCATTGGTTTGGCGAAAATCCCAAATGCCCCGAATGTCACCCGTCGTATGTTGTACCGGGTACATGTGAACCTTGCCTGAGAAGATAAAACTACGTGGAAGCAAGTAACTAACGAAAAGTTCTCGCTCTCTTTCTCTCTTGCGCTGTCATTGTTGGAATAGCCTCGCGAGGCGCTTTCGCTTTAAATAGTAGAAGAAAACAACAAGAATTAAATGAATTACGTGTAGTATTTAATACAGATTTTAACAGATTTCTGTGTGCATGCATCTCTGTTGCATCATGCTTTTATATATAAGATTTTTCCTTTCAGATTTTTTAAAAATATTATTTGTGTAATACCAAAGAATATAAATGGAAATACTAATATGAATGGCCACTCTCTTTCTCTCTCTGCTTTGTGATACTCAAGCTCATACTCCCCCAGTGTAGTATTTATAAGCTAACAGCAAAAATCTGAGAAGTGCAATACAATAACAATATGGTGGAAGTAAACACGGCTTGAGCTCTCCTCTCAGTGCAGTTGTCAATTTCTGTGAGAGCGAATGTTGCCGCCATATTAAATTTGTGCCACGAAATTACAACGCAAATAAAACGAAATTCAGTCTGTCCTCGACTTCCAACCGGCACTTTAGAACTCTTATTCAAAACTGACTGCAACATAAGTTGGTTCCAAAAACGAGAAAATTTAATCAAATTTGTTAAATCTAGCACTGATTCTCAATTTTGTTTGGTAAGTCACTTTTTTCACAACTACTTTTCTTCAAACACATTAAATTATCTGCTTCAAATTTTTAAATGGAAGAAAAAACAATATGGCGGTGCATAACTTGCGCTCTCAGTGCATACGTCAACATTTGTGAGAGTGACTCATTTCTTAGTGTGCGTGTGTGTGTGAGTATTAATATTTGTTCGCTTGCAGTGCAACTGTAAATTTGTGTCAGCGTAACAGTTATTTTTTTTTAGAAAGAGAGTGAGAAAAGAGAGTACCGCCCAAAAACCTTTTTTTTATTCATTTATATTCTATGGTAACTCTTTGTTTTTTTTTTTACATTTGCAATACAAACTTTCATTTGTATTGTTTAAACGAAATTTATAGTATTTTTATTTTATTTTGTAGTAAGTTTTATTTTAAGTGATGGCTGCTCATTGTTTAACTTTTCCTAAGTACTGCAAAAATATATAAAAATATTAGAAATAATAAAATTTAAAAAGTCCGTACCATATTCATAATTTCCATTGTAAATTTACTACTGTTTATAAACTAACAGTTTTCATACATATTTTCCTTGTATTGTATTTGTTTATTATGACCGACGATCTATGTATAACTTTATTGTAATTGTAAATATTTAATATTTTATACCTACTTACTTTTACTAAAACTATAGTTTCATAAGTATTTTTCATATAAGTTTTAAAAAAAAAAAAAAAAATCACATGTAAAAGCATTAATTTTACATAGGCCACATTCAAAAACATATCATACAAATGACCGATTTCATGCATATTTTTTTGTACAATAGAAAATATATATCTGAATATATTCATATACATACATACACACATCGCATACATCGCTCGCCAATACTTTACATTTACCTTTTGTCGTATTTAAGAATGTTAATATAATTTCCTTTAATTTTTTTTTTTAAGTCTATTTTTGCATTAATTGAGATAAAATGTTTTATTTACAATAATTTTCTACTTTAATAAAAATATATTAATAAATGAGAATAAAAAAATATTAATATGTAGTATTGCCGTCTCTATTTGTGTACTTACTTTCTCTTTTATTACATTTTGATTGGCTCTTAAGCAGCGATGGCCACCTATACATGCACAATGATCGACTGAGGAATTTTTCTATGGAAATAAACCCGGTATATGTGAAATTTCTTGTGCTCTTTTGCCCGTGTGCCATTCTTTGGCCTACGCTGCTCTTCAGATTGGCAAAGAGAGTGTTAAAAAAGTAGGGGAAGAGAAGATCCCTGAATATATAAATCTCACCATAACGACAATATACTAAAAATGTATATCAAATTTTGTGCTCTTATAATTTTTACTCTCCTAAGATGGCGGCGATTATAAATGAGAATATCAGGAACAGACCATAGTGAGATGTAAAGCGGTTAAATGCCAGCGCTCTTTTAACCCTCTAACCCGTAAGGCCGCCCTGAGGCAGCCTTCATATTTTTTTAATTGATGGACAAGTGCACATTTTTTTTTTTTTAATTAATTGGCAGACCTGATGAAAGAATAAACACACAATTTGTGGTCAGTTTGCACTTTCTGCAATCACACGATTGTTGTTTATAGTTGTTTTTTATGTGTACAAGTGCTGATTTTGTGACGAAAAATTATCTAAAAAAAAATATTTCTAAGTCTTCTCATATACTGTCGTTTAATCATAAATTCGTATAATTTTGTATAAAAAAATGAGAATTTATGATAAATGGGAAGATACAACACCAAATAAGACACCTTGTGAACTGCTCACACATATCTTTATTTTCTGGCTTAAACCCGCAAGGCCGCATCAGGGCAGCCCTTCGTTTATCTCACCTAACTGTTAAACTCAAAAACTAATCACAAAAATGGACTTCACTTTCATTTTTCTTTCATCAATGTTAACTGGAAACAAAAATTCTGGTGTTTGTTGTTTATTATTTCAACCTTGCGGGTTAGAGGGTTAAGACTCTTAGTCTCTACGAAGTTTTCAAGCAGGGTTGCATTTTTCCTTACAACGAATGCAATATGGTATGTTATACGAAGATGTGCCAGCTTGTTTGCTCCCTACAACGTACTCTGTTCGCCTGCTACTTAAGGAGTATGGTGAGGACTGAGAAGAGCCAAGAAAAGATATAATATCTAGAGAACAAATTATATACGCCCACAATTTTTATGCACTCTCTGTGTAGAACATCATGACATCATGCAACTCACCGTCAGGAAAACCCAGTTGAAAAATATCTCATACAGCAGAACAGTAATACAAAATTTATATAAACTAAAAAATAAAACACATTTTCGATTTAAAATTTTATTTTCAAGAAAACTTTATGAATTTATTAAAAATAGTAAATCTTTTTTTTTTTTTGCATGTTTTTAAATATTATTTTTTTTTACAAAAAACAAAATGAGTTTTATGAATTATTTTATTTATTTTTATTTAAATAATGCATATAAAAAAATGTATGTAATTGAGATAATGCTGAATAAACAATATTCGAGTTATAGTGTTTCGTAATGTGCATATCTCAAAATACACAATAAAAAACAGAGAAGTAGACAAATTTAAACTATGAAAAAGAATATAGGCGCAAAATGCAGAAATATTTAATGCATTTTTTTTTTTTTTTTTTTGTATTGTTATGATTTCTAATTAGAAATAATGAAATGCCGTTCCTAAAAAAAACTCTTTCTCGCATGCGTTTCTACAATTTCGAACAATTTTTTGTTTGATTTTTTTCTAAAAGTTAAATAAAAATTAAAATTATTTACAAAAAAATAGCACAACGAAAATTAACACAGAATAGAAAATAATTATAGAAAATGAAAATTAACAAAAAAAAAAAAAAATTAATAAAATAAAGTTAATGTTTAATTTGTGATGGTTTTTTGTGTTCTTATAATTTTTGGGAAGCTCATAAATCAATGCTATGCTTTATGTATATGTTTGTTAAAAAGAGTTGATATTTGCGAATGTGTGGAGAGAAAAAGAGAGAGAAAAATTATTTATCTAACATGTGGAGTATGAAAATATGCTTATCTTTTATGTATGTGATTTTATATCTCAGAGTTGCTGAACGCGAAAGAGAGAATAAGAGGGAACGGGATTTTAGTTTTCTCAAATGAGCACAAGAAGAGAGTAAATTATTTTACTGTTTGCAAAAAAATTCTTTGAGAGCAGACATACGTTTTCATATTTATGCAATGGTCTAAGTAATATTTTTTCGCATATAAATTCGATATTCATTTCTGAGAAACGAATTGCTCTCTCTATCTCTCTCTCTTTTCCCCATTCTCTTTTCTTATGCACTGTAGAAATATCAACTCTTTTTAAATGAATTATACTCCTATACTTATGTTTGTATATGTTTTTTATATATGCATATGTGATTGCTTATATAAATTACAAAAACAAAAAGCAAATATATTAATTAAATTTAAAATATGAAAACGAAAATTAAATATTGCTTAAAAAAAAATTAAAAATAAAAAAATGTAATGTACTAAATTAATGAAAATAAAAAATTTATGCATTAAAATAAAATTTTAATTTTTAAATCTACACATTAAAAATTGGATAAATGGTAAAAATTCTTTAAAGAAAATTTGTAAGGCACTTTGATTTTTTGTTTTTGTTTTTTTGTTTTTTTTTTTTAATTATTACAATTTATTCAATAACACATACACATACATTTCATATATATTTGTGTTTGTAAGCATTATGTAATAATTTTTTGCACGAGTGTGTCTGGTATTCTTAAGTTTAATTAAATTTTTAATTACACAAGAAAAAATATATAGATACATGGCAAATGCACATTGTCGTGTTCGTTGATCACCACCCAGGGGATTGAATGTTGTTATTTTTATTTATCATCAGCATCATCATAATAATACTAAACACACTCTAGCAAAAATTTTTACGGTAATGTAGCAACAACAAAGACAGCACATAATTGCATGTCTCTTTCTTTCATGGAAACTAAGTACTAGCACTCATATCTCCACCAACATCCCATCCATACAACGAGCGAGAGAGTTAACTAGCTCGTTATGCTGTTGTTGTCATCGACAAGTTTCTCAAGTTTCGACAAAAATCATTCATTCATTATTTGGAGAAACACGAATTCAAGAGAAAGTGAATATTTGTTCTTTCTCTTTTTGAGAGTTCTGTTTTGTTTTTTTTTTTTTTGTAATAAATTAAGGCAAAAATTTGTGTCTCATCAGAGAGTAATAAAATAAACCGCGCTCTCATCACGAATGAGAGTACACATATATGAGAGAGAGAGAACGTGGTGGGATATATGTAGAGTAATTTGATTTGCCTGCCAATATATTTCTATTATATCTTTAGCTTAACACACACACACTCAAAAAAAAATGGTTTGTTCCTCTTTTGTAAAAGTTTACGATTTTTACTTCTTCTTCTTTAAAAAAAAATGTTTGACTAGGATTTTGATTGATTGTTGTTGGATTGTTTGTTTGCTGGCTATTGTTTTTGTTAAAACCCAAAAACGTTGCTCCAGTTTTTTAAAATTTCACTTCAGTTTAGCAGAGACCTTCTTAATTTTGATGTTTTTAATATTTTTTTTTCTATATATTTGCTATAATTTTTTTTCGCACCGTTTGTTATTCGCGTGTGTTGATGATAATATCAACAAATATCCTCATTTCTACTTAAAAAAATGCAGTCACATACTTTATACATGCTTATGTATAAATTATTTGGATCCTTCTTTTCATCATCATCGTCATCATTATCATGATCATCATGCACTACGTCTCATTATTGGGGTCGCTTCTTGTTTATGGTATGGATCGTACATATATATACTGGCTATCCATACCGAAGAACGTTGACCAGGATTACATTCTTTGCTATCCCCCTTTTCTATGTCAGATTTTCGTAGCAGTGTTTTACATTTATCGCCGCCTGGTTTATCTGCGCATAACTCAGCATACACGTCATCGAGTTTGGGCTGTGCGATTAGCACAATTTTATGCTCTGTCATTACATCGACATCACATACAACGGCTGCGGTGTGATTGCAGTGGAAGTAGCGATTCGTTAAAAAGTTATCCACATAAATCTGAAGAAAAAAAAGAAAGAGAGAGAGAGAGTGAGATTATTAATAATATTAAATAATGAGAGAGAGAGAGAGTAATTTTGAGATCAAATTTAATACAACTAAAAGTCAGCTTCGCAGAAAAATAGAGAGAGAATGAGCAAAAAATTTATAAAAAACAAATAAGAGAGAAAACCACTTTGTGTCTGCACAACGACTCAAAGAGAGTTGGAAACCAAAACAGAAGATAAGATAAATAAACGCAGTAGCCAGCTTCACTAAAAATGAGAGAGAGAGAACAAGAATCACATAAATGTAACTGTTCCCCACTCATTCGAAAGAGTGCAACTACTCGTTATACTATACTCGTTATAATGCAGATGCAGACGAAAATTATCAAAAGAAAAAAATAATGAGAAAAAAGAAAAAAAATTTAAGATAAATGAAAACGAATTTGTCTCTCAAACACAATTTTCTTGCAGTTGTAAATTCCCCTTAATTTCAGTGAAGATGCGTGAGAATAATTTGTTGTTGTTGTAAAATGTTACAAAGAGCGAAAATGTTAGAGATGTTTTGTAATATTTTCTGTATAGATTCTTCGAATTGTCAAAAAATATCCTACGCACACATTCCAATTTTTCATCGTATGTATGTGAAGTTAAGCGTGTATGAGTGAACGAAGTAGTTGTACTCGTCGAAACTTGTAATGTGTCAACGAGTTCGCTGAGCACACTCTCGTCAAAAAAACTCATTTTCATATTACTCGCTGAAGTGTGCAGTGCTCCATTTCGTTCTCTTTTCACATTTTCACTGAAGCCTAAGGATTCCCAGTGCGAGTAATTTTGTACTCTCTCTCTGTCTCTCTCTCTCTCCCCAACGATGCTAAGAATTGAGTAAAACCAATCGTCTACTGAGCACTAATTTGACAAGAGAAAAAGAGTGAGAGAGGGAAAGCTTGACGAAAACTGTCAGATAATTCGAGAAATAATAGGGGTATTCACAGTTGATTGCAGATCAAAAAATTTTTATGAAAAATTAGAGAGTTTCAGAGAATGTACAATAAATGAGAGAATACGATACTAGATTTGACCATAGTAAAATAAAGAGTATGCTAAGCCGAACTTTCCCCTCTTTAAATGAATGAAATTTTTGAGATTCACTTGAATTTAATATCAAAAAAATGATTATCAGAAAACTTATAGCACTCTGGATATGGAATACATTTTTCTCCAACTTTTTGACATATTTTTTGACAATCCGGAGTACTTTAATACTACTCTACCTATTTGGCCTACTTGTTTATTTTACTATGGATTTGACGAAATTTATATAGTGTAAACTTACCTCGTAACCGGCAATGCCGTAACAGTCGTGAATGCACCATTTAACATATAATGATGATGTGCCAAGATCTGTTACTTCGGTTATAGTGACTGGGAAGCTTTGACGTGGACAAATCGATGGTCTCGGTGGGGGACAAATATTCTAAGGAAACAAAAATTTTATTTAATTACCAAAAGTAAAGATTATATTTCATGAAGTCTACTTATAAAACAAAGACCGACTTTCTTTTCATAGAGTCACAAGTGTTTTTACACGATAAATTTTTAAAGTCTATCAAAGCCTCTTGAAAATCAATATAAAGTTTAAAGAGCTAAACTCTCTTAACCCGTACATACCTGTTGGGCTTTTTTGGCACGCCGTACATTTTCCATAGCATCCAAATCCATAAGAATTGAATCGATGAAGAATTTCTAAAAGAGGCAAAAGCCAATTACACACACATACATACCTCAAATTGAAACTTTATAAACTTACGAATTCATTGGAACTGCTGCCCCCCTCCATGGCTTGTTCCTGTGTTGCAATTGTCCGACATGGATTAGCACGCATTGCACGGCAATGACAGCAATCACAGCAACTGCCAATGTTTTTGATGCCCCCACCATCTTCATCATCGCATTCTTCGATTCCCGGTTCAGCACACGATGGATCACATTGCGAATCAGCGCCCATCGCCTCTTCTTCCGGGCACACACACGAATCGTTCAAGGGTACAGTTTTGACGGGCCCGTGTACCGGACAAACGCACATAGTATCACAAATGCATCTACCAAAGGAATTTGGAAATGCTTCACTTGTTGGCACTGTAGGTTCTTCGTCTTCAGTTTTGGGCATTTGTATTTCTACTCCAACAGTTGGAGTTTCTTCTTTAGGTGCGGCTGCTTCTTCAACAGTTGGAGTTTCTTCTTTAGGTGCAACAGCTTCTTCAATAATATCTGGATCGTTTATTACAGGCGCTGAATCTTCTTGTGTTTCGTCGTCGGCGGGTTCTGGTTTGACGGTGACGGGAGTTACATCTCCCATATTCTCATCATTGAAATTTTGTATTTCCATAGCATTTGGTGCAGGCTTTTCTTCACCAGCAGCACCTTGTCTACCACCGGCCGCACCGCCACGCACACCCATTACACAAATATGCTGTGGGACTAACGCAGCAAAAGCTGCGTCCGAGTTATCAGTGCATGGGCGTGAGCATGTAGTGCTGGTGTCTTTCCCACTGGCGGTGAATGTAATTTTGAAGCCACCTGAAGCGAATGCGCCATCCTCGGGTCGGCCATGCTCATAGGCGCCAATATTACATATTTTGGTTTCACAAATTTCCGAAGAAATGTTGTCGTCGGTGAGAAGATGCACGACTTCGCTCAGTAAACTCAGCACGATTTCATTTCGCTTTTGTAGTTTTTGGGGGCAGTAATCAGCATCGCAGGTGGCAATCTCTTTTACCGTCATCTGATCATATTCGGACGAACTGAGTGAAAAGAATTCATCGTCGCAAATCGGCTCTGGTGGACATATAATTCTTCTGGGCGGTTTTTGGGGTGATCCGCAAACTGCACACACCGATGATTGAAGCGACGGCGGCGGCGTTTGATTTCCGCTTGCGCAAGGACAGCCAGATTGTATTTGTACTAGTACGGCTGGTGGTGCCCGAGAGCTAGATGCAGCTGGTTTTGAAAGCATGCGGCACACCACGGCGGAGCTTTTGGCCTCCTCAGGACATGAAGTTTCTGCTAGCGATGGTGGATCATTGACTCTGCAAATGCATAGTTTGGATTGTGCTAAATCCGGGCTTGATGTTTCTGCCGAGGATAAATCTTCTCTACTGCTACCACCGCTGCATTTGCATTTTTTCCTTGATATATCTGGTGGTGGTGGTGAAGGTATTGCTCTATCTTTGCCGCTACATTCTGCGCATGTGCATTTTCTTGATGGTCCAGCGGAGCCTCCTCCTCCTCCGTCGTCCATATTACATCGATAGCTGGTCGGATAGTTTATAGGTTCGGGTTCTCTATATAGGTCTTCTGCTGATAGTATTGCTGGTTGGCAAGGTCTGGGTAGGTGATCACTGTATGTGGCATGCGGTGCTAAACAGTAGGCGCATGCGGCATTACTTAGATTTGCGTAATCTCGGTTAGTATCAATTTGGGAGGACTTGACTGCGGTGCCTTAATATTGATGAGAGAAAAAACAGAGTAAAATCAAAACGAAATACAAATACACAGATTAGAAAATAAATTATAAATAATTTGAAAATAAAATTTTGTGTTGTTTTGTGTTTGACAAAAATGTAAGAAAGAAAACTAAAGCCAAGTAGTCGAATAAAATCATGATGAAGACGTCAACGAGTGTGTATGAGAAAAGGAAGTTTGAGTGGTAAGCATTCTGAACTTTCTGTCTGTACTTTCTGGTCTGGGCGCATGAAGCAGGTGCTTTCACAACATTCCGAACAAAATGAGAAGACTTCTGGATTCAGTTTTTATTTTGGGTCCTTTATTGAATCATTTTATTTTATACAGTCATTTGATTTTTTTTTTTTTTTTGTTTGTTTGCATTTTTTCTAATGTATCTGTATTTTTTGTTGCCTGGACGAAGTTTCTGATCTGAACTGTGTGCAAGATTTGCGCGCGCACGCATTGCATTGCATTAAGAAAACTGAACAACCACTGCATGGACGACGATCATCATCAACTCTCAGTAACTTCATCCAAATTCTCATGATCGATGGATTTCGAACCCTCCTTCTTCTCAGGCACAATTTCGACAACATCTTCCAATAATACCTCGGCTCCTTTAAACTGATCCAAAAGCTTCTCATCGGGACTCCACATTTCGTGATCATACAGTTCTAGGTACTTCGCCTCGGCTTTCTCGCGGCAAGGGCAAACATCAAAGTATGACGTAACGCTGCATTTGGGATAGCTCATATTGAAATCAGTGAAAATGGTTCCCTTCTCGCGACACTTGCACACCTTAATCTTTGTGTGTCTGAGTCTGTCTTCGGTGCTTATTGAGGCGCGTGGTTTCCACGGACATAAGCAGCAGCCACAGTTGCCCGGGCAAAAGACGGTACCCTCTTCGTCAATGAGCGGGCTGGGTTCGAAACGACATGGCGAGCAGATCATGGTGCGTATATCTTTGTGTTGTGGCAGAGCCAAGCGATATGTTTTCGGCTTTGGCGGCAACGGTTGTGCTTCTTCTTTTCTTCGACATACGCAAATTTTCGGTCGTGGTTTTTCGGGCTCCGGTTCGGGTACGAGCACGGGCGGCGGTGCCTGTTTTTTACATGAGCAAGTTTTAGAGATGGGCGCCTTCAGTATCGGTTGCCCGGCTTTGCAGGCACAAGTCGACTTAGGCTTAAGGGAGATGTCAGGGATTGGTGGTACTGGAATTGAAATTGCCGCTACCGGCTTTGGCAATTCCGCTGCCGGCTTTGGCAATTCCGCTGCCGCAGCCCCGCAACCACATTTTATCTTTAGCGTAAGTGGTGGTGGGATGATGGCGGGGGTGAATTCTGGTTGTGGCGGCAGTGTCGGTTTCACATCTTCCTCACTATAGATTGGTGCTGATGGTACTGCCTGAGGTGGCTGCTTCGGTAGCGCACAACTACAAGTTGTTTGTTTAGATGGTTTTGGTGGTAGTTGTGGTGGTCGTGATGGTGACGGTAGTGATGGTGTTTGTGGTGGTGTTGGTGGTGGTGGTGGCTGTGGCTGTGGTAGCTCTCTGACATGGATGGACTGACAAAGCGTGGGCGTGGATTGTGTTGCTGTTGTTGGTTGTATAGGTTCACCTGTGAAAGCATCTCCTTCGCATGGCAGTGGCTCCACTTGGCAACACGGTGGCAATCTTGCGGCTGTTATGATCGCTGTGCGTATTGGTTCCATTTGGCAATTACTGGGGCATAATGAAGTTACACGTACACGTGATGCTAATGATGAGCTTTGAACGTGCAATTTCAGCGGTATGGTAAAATGTACGGGATCAATGCGTACCATATAGGGGCTAAGGTTAATTGAAGTGGCGCTAGCGCCGGCAAGTTTTGCCGTAATTTCCAAATTAACCGTACGAGACTGCAGTGGCAGTGCGTTGCGAGAAGGTACCGCCGATGAGCTAGCTTGTTTGCACGAATGCGCTTTTCGCTGGTCATGGTGGCGACAGTGCTCTCTCGATTCGGCCATGTGCTTGTGTGACGTTGTCGCCACTTGCTTCACGCTCCCGGGCACGTTAGCTCCTCTGTCGCCCACCGCAGCACTCGTTGTCATTTTACACCGTAAATCCAAACCCTCTCTAGGCATATCACAATCGCTAAAGCAATCATAGAACACATCATACTCACTAGGAGTTTCCGTGAAATTTGGCTCTACATATAAAACTTGTGTCGAATTTTTATCAGGCGCCGGTTGACGTCCGCAAATTTTCGAGCATACTGCTCCATTTGATGGTTTTACGGGACGCGAGTATGACGATTGCGATGTGCGACGAGGGGAAGATGATTGTTCAGCGGGCCGTTGGTGTTGTTGTGGTTGTACTGGTTGTTCCTCTGGTTGTTCGTTTGCTCGCTCTTTGCGAACTTTATGCGGACAATTCGATCGGCGGCAACATCTTCTGCCTCCGTCCATTATATTTTTAAGCCAAAACTCAAAAATTCAATTAAATAATACAAGAAATTTTGACGCACAAAATAAATTTTTAAAAAATTTACAGCGAACGGAAGTGAAACAAAATATAAATTTTTATATTGATTTCAACATGGATTCCAATTTATATTTGAAAAAAAAAAAAAAAAAAAAATTGGATTAATCATTTGATTGAATTTTCAAAGGAGTTAATGTGAGAGCATAGAAAAAAGTTATAGCTACAGTTACAGCTATGATGAATGGAATAGAGGCTGACTGTTTGAGGTGCTGGGAAAGCTAGGATTGTTTGTTATTTTGTATGTGGTGAATTCTACAAATCCAAGAAAACAGTTTAGCTGAAAATGACAAGAGAGAGAAAATGAATGAAATTGACAAGAGAGAGAGCGAGCCTACGGCGACCTCTCTGCTCGTACGTTATGGTCGATCTCTTCACACGTTTAATACCAACAAAATAATTCTGCCACGAATAAATGCACTTACGTATTTTGTTTTCGGTTTATGTGCATGGCGTATATGTGTGAGTAAATTGAGTGAAGCATACCGAGTGAATCCGAAGTGCTCTCTCATATACATATGTGCATGCATGCAAACTCCGCTTGTATTTTAATTTACATTCCTCTCTTCTCTTAGTTGTTTAGAGTAGCACTTTCATGTCACACAGCAGTTAGAGCGAGAGGGGAAATTTTATATTATTTTCGTGAGCTAAGCTGTTTACATATCAAAAGGTTTAAAATGACTCTATCCTTCCATATCAATGGAAATGGGCAAACGAACCGATGCAGACAGCAAAAGCAAAAGACAAGCGAAAAAAATTTGACCGACGCTTGATGGCCAGTACCGCGATCAATGTAAATTGGCGTTATTTTAAATCAACAGATCAGATGTAAACAACAAATACTGGACTAGTTCTATACAATCGTAAGCTGGTAATGGATCCCCGTGGGCTCCTAAATTCTAAAAAAAAACTGATTTAAATAAAAGTTTGAAGCTAGTATCGTAAACAGCGTAAATTGACATTATAATTCAGACCAACACAGGCAGCTAATTTTCAATTAGTTTTTGGTCTGATTATTGACTGTTATTTTTTTTGGGATGAACTAACTCGAGCTTTTGTCTCTTTCTTCGCTCTTCTCTCAATGGATGAACTAACTCAATCCATTCATCGCTCCTCTCTCAATGTGAAGCCAACATAGATTTCCCGTTGCAATTGTTCTCACTCAACCTCAATCTTCTCTTCTCAATATTATTCACATAAAGAGCGACTCTGTTTGTTGCCTCATTTTTGAATAAAAAAAAAATAATGTGCTCTCTTTCGTTAAATGTTTTCAGTGAATTAAATTAATTTTATTCTCTTTAATACTTGATGCTCACAGAATGCGTTGCTTAATACTCTGAGATAAAAAGCACTCATAGTTTTTCTTTCAATTCATATTTCTCACTAAAAACTTTTTGCAATGATAAACTCATTTCAACAACGGCACTATATATTTTTTACTAGCGACGCGACTTCAATAGTCACTTTTTTTTCTTTGTATCACTCACTAATTTCGTCTCTATTCCTTTTCTAATAAATTTTTATGGGATTTGATTGGTAAATGCTAATATTATTTGATTCAAGTTTAGAAGAACTTTTATTAGTATATTTTTGTATGCAATATTATTAATATTTTATAAAATTTAATGAACCATTTTTAAAAATACTACTTTCACTTGATTTTTATTTTTTTCTTAAATAAATTAAATAAATTTATTTAATGAAATATATATATTTTTTTCATCATCACTGCATATCGTGCGAAATGACCAAAATGAGCGACTCTCTAAATGGAAAGAAACTCAAAGAGTTTATCATTAAAAAAAAGTCAGAGAGATGAATTTAAAATCAAAACAACAATTCAATGAGCGAGTGCTCGTTTGAAAGACTCAACATACGAACAAATGAGCGAGTCAAACATTTGATGAGTTTGTAATAGAAAAAAAAAATGTTGGTTTATTTGCACTCGTTAGTTTTTGAAATGATATGCTCACATGAAAGAGCATTCAAAGAGTAAAAGAGAATTTTGAGCGCTTTTTCATTTTAAAACAAAGATGGCCACCAATACGACAGAGCTCTCTTTCTATGGAAATGAGCTCTATATTTGTAAAATTTATTATGCTCTTGTACACGCGCTCTACTCTTTGGCCTATGCTGGATTAAAGGCTCTCGGTTCACTCTCATCTCGTTTTTTTTTTCATATGAAGTTTTTACTCTCTTAATTTAAGAGAGCGAAAAACTTCATATAAAAAAAAACGAAAAGAGAATGCGGCACTCCGGTTACCATAAATCAATGTCATTAGAGGTTCATCCACTGATTTTTTGTTGTTGTTCTTCTTCAGCTATACAAGAGACCAGACATCTTGTATTTAAGCATTTGAATTTGACATTTATTGATTAATTTCAAATTAATCTTATGGTTTATACAAAATTTGAAATCACTTCAAAACTGTCTTAACAACATTGCTATACATATATATGTACATTTATGAAAAAAACACGAATATATTAAAATCGAAACACGAATACACAATTAATATTAAACACATATATCGAAAGATTTTAAATAGCTATCAATTATAAAAAGTTAATTATTTCGAAGAATTTTTCAATCATCATCACATAATGAAATCTTTAATATCTAAAGGGACTTGACGCTTCACAGGATAATACACGGTACAATAGAATTCGGATTCCATGCGACGGCTATGGAAATTCATTAATTGTTCATTTATAACATCTTCAATTTGTTGCATTATCTAGGCAGAGTTGAATTAAGAATAGAAATTAGTAAAAATAAAAATTTTTGTAAATGAAAACCTCTCAACTACGCCCCCCCTCCCCCCCCCCCCCACTCCTTTCCTAAAAAAAAATAGCAATACGCACCGGTACTTTAATCGGTTTGAAAATCTCTTCGAGCACATGCAGACATGACATCGCATTCACAAAGTGTTCATAATTTTCAAGCGACACCGTTGTCGTATCTTCCGGTTCGAGCGTTGAAAAGGTTTGCAATATCTCAAGACCATCTCGAAATTCTTTATCTGCTTCCCAACGTTTAGTAAAATGTAAATTAAATATATGCGAATCTAAATTCGTATGGGATACCGAAGATTTGAGCATACTTAAAAATATACGCGTTTCCGAGGGTATCGAAGCAAGCAACCGCTCTGGATTCATTTCATCATTGACCTGACAACTACTTTCCGCTTTTGGTGATTTCAAAGTTTCAGTGCCTTTGTCCATTTTTTCGAGAAGTATTTCCGTTTCTGTATAAGCATCCATTTTGATACTTGAACTTGCATTATCGATATCTTCCTTAAGCGAATGAAAACTTTCATAGGAAATATTACGCTGTAATATTTCCGATTGACAAATATCAATGTCAGAGACATCGTGAAAGCTACGAATACGTCGCGCATTCATGCACGAAACAATACGACGTACCCGCGCTTGCATAGTATTCCCATAACGATGGCATGTAAACCTTGCATGCTTCGGCTTTGATTTGCCACGTTTCTTTTTGACTGGCGACGATGTCAGCGGTTTCATTTCTAACGCTTGTTGCTCGTGCTTGGGTGTCGCCACTGGCGGTGCTGGTGTGCTCATCAATTTTCGTAACTCTGATGGTACTTCACAGATTTGTTTCTTGCCTAAACTCAAGCAGCTGGGTAGAAAACTATCAGGAATTGAGAATGATGGCAATATAGCCATAGCTACGGTCACTGAAACCCTTTCTTCATCAGCCGGTGGTGGTGGTAGATTTTCTTGGGATTGCTCTTTGGGTGTGGACGATGCCAAAGGAGCGGAATTTTCAATGGGTAGATTTATAGTTGGGCTTACCTCTTCTTCGGAAATCGGTTCACCGCCAAGTAATGTATCGGCGAGCCTCTTGACATCACGGGCGACACTCTGAAAGTGCTGATGTGAGGGGAGCTTTATATCGCATTCCTATAGGGGAGAAGAGAGAAGAAAGAAAGAGCATAGAAAGATTTTAATTTAGGAAATTGAGTTTTTGGAAAAGTTAAAACTTAGTTGGGAAAAAAACGATTAAGTTCATAGCCACATAAGCCAGTGTCGTGATATATAAATGTCGCTAAAAAATCCGGTATTCCGGTCGGTTGAAGTTCGTTAATCCAGTACTAAAGGGTTTTGTAAATGTCCATAGTAATATCATAATCACCATTTTGCCATGGAGTGTTACCCGATTCAACAACGCGTCGAAATTGTTAAAATTTCTTTTACAAATTCGTGTTCTGTTCGCCACAACTTTTCGCGAACTACGCCCGAAATGATCGTCCAACCGAGTGATAAATTAAACGAATTTTGTGTAAAGCGGAAATTTGTGTAAAGCGGTTCGGTTGCCTTACGACGCCGAAGTGTATGGCTGAAGACCCAAACCTCTCAATTCTTCGTCGTGCACAAGGAGGCGGCTTTTCTATGACCTCAGCTTGGCGAATTTTGCGGAAAGACTTGGGCATACATGCGTATAAGATTCAAATGACACAGAAATTGAAGCCCCAAGACTACCAAGCTCGGGGTATGTTCGTTGATTGGGTTCTGGAGCAGTGGGAAATGAATCCAAATTTTGGCAAAAAAAATCATCTTCAGTGATGAAGCACATTTTCGGTCGAACGGCTTCGTGAATAAGCAAAATTGCCGGATTTGGTGTGGATTTTGTGTCAGTCGGCATCAGCGGACCATACATTTTCCGAAACGAGAATAACCAGATGGTGACTGTCAATGGCAAACGGTATCGCGCTATGATATCTGACTTTTTGTGACCTCAAACATGTGCACATGCGATGTGGAATGGCTGCTAAGGTCATGCGATTTATCACTCTTAGAGTTTTTTCTCTAGGGCCATGTTAAGTCGCTGGTTTATGCCAACGAACCCACAAAAATTGACCAACATCTTTCAAACCATTGGTGAGATCCAGCTCAACTTATTCAACAGATTCAAACAAAATTGGACCTTTCGGATGGAATTCCGTAAACGAAGTCGCGGAGGCCATTTAAATGAAATCAGTTTTAAAACATAACGACATTGACTGTACTTTAATCTGCAATAAAGGTTTCTGATATATCTCACACAAAACTTTTTTTTACTCAATTTTAAAGTTTAGACACGTTTAATGAAAACCCCTCTAGAACGGCTTTGGGAGCCATCGGAAGTCCGTTTGTGTACTGAGTCAAATGTAAGGGTTGGGACTACCAGTCCCGAGTCAATGATACCCTAAAAGCAGAATTAGGCCATAGTTCGTGTACGATGAGAAGCCGTCGGTTGGACTGGTACTCATCAGAACTGAGTCAATTGGAATAGTTGATAACTGGATACTACTGATAGTCATTCAAAATCTTGTAGCAGTATGGGGTCGGAATTCGTAAAGGTTTTTGATGTTTGTTAGTCTTGTACAGTAGATGTCGCTGGCCCGTCAATACTGAGTCAATTGGCACCATTCCATTGCCGGACATAATCGAATTTCCTCATCTATTTCAACACTTTTTCTTACCTTAATATTCCTCAGTGCATTTCCCAAACCAGCACTCGCCGACTTCAAGTCCTTGACATGTTCACGCTTAAAACGTTTCGATGGACTGCCATCAAGCTCCTGCGCCAGACTATTACCCTCTGAGCGTTCTAAACGCTTCTCCAGCTTTTGGCACATTTCCTCCTTGGTGCGAACCTCATCGCTGAGACAACGAATCTTATCAACAGATTCCTTGTCTTTGTTCTCTAGCGCTTGAAGTTGACACTCCAATGTGGTAACCTCTTCCTTTAGCTCGCTGTTCGTGACTTCGATGTGCAAGAATTCCTTCTTCAGATCGAATAACTGCGTTCGCAAAGTTTCCATTTCTGCCGCACTACGTGATTCTGTTTCTTGTTGCAGCTTACGCATAAAGTTCAATTCATCGTTCAGCGTCTTGCTGCGTTTCTTCTCCTGATCGATGCAATCATGTAACGGTTTCAGTTGCTCTTTCATCCGTTCGAATTGTTCCTTATAACATTCGCACTCCTTGAGAACATTCTGATGTTCCTGCAAGAGGTCACGATGTTCCTTCGTGATTCGTAGCAAACAAGTTTTCAATTCTTTTTCGCATTCTTCCAGCTGTTGGATTTTCTCATTGGCTGCACGTGCATCGTCACGCAGGCAATCTTGCAAGCGTCCGATTTTCAGTTTCAGGCAATGTTCTTTCGCGCGGTATGTTTCTTCGCGATCTTTGTACTCACGCTCAATGTCAACCCAATGTGAGTCTGCAGATTCTAGCGCTTCGTAGTGACGTGTATTGAGGTCCTTAATTTGATTGCGCAGCACGCTGACTTCTTGTTTCAAATATTGGCACGTGCATGCGTTGTTCGAATTGTTGTAATCTGGCGATTCGTCGAGTTCGAATTGACTCAGAGCTGGTGTACGCTCAGCGAATTGATTGCCCGAAAATAGCGGCATCATATTATTAATTCGCTCAGCGGCGGGGCATATATAATTACCCATTGTGATGGTGTTATCGTCGTTGTGGTTCGTTTGCTTTTCCGGTGGCGCTAGCGCCAATAATTCAGCTGATTGATGTTGTAGCTTATCAGCGGCTAACACGCTATTATAAATTAGTAGCAACGGCAATACGTTATGTAGAAATTCTAGATTCTCTTTGGCTATTTGCTTATCCTCTTCGAGGTGGCGTATCTGCGTTTCGCTCGCCGACAGATCGTCACGCAATATCAGGCACTCCGAACGGCAATCTTTGTACTTGGCACTGAGGGCCTCTCTAGACATTTCCAGCTCAACGTTACGTTGGCTGAGTATGTCCAATTCGACTTCGAGCCGCTGCAAACGTAGACGAGTATCGTTTTCCGCCTCTTCGAATTCACACTTTTCCTCTTCGAGCGTTGAGTTTTCACTTTCAAGAAACTCAACGCGATCCCGCAGCTCTTTCAATTCTTTCTCGAGTTGTATTTCACGTTGCAAACGATCGGCTAAATGCTTTGCTTGCTGATCGCCTGAACTCTCGTAGATGAGCACTTTACGCTCGAGCACTTCGAGTCGCTCTTTATAGTATTGCAGACGTTTCTCTTGGCTGCTAGAATTCGAAGCTGGCGAGAAACGTGGCGAAAGTGATGCGGATGATGTTGGATATGTGTTAGGTACTTTAGAACGCTGGAGCTTCTGGAATTCACTGCAGCAGTATTCCTTGGCGTCGTCAAAGTCTGTTTGTGTGCAGACGTTATTCTCGCTGATATCGCTGAGAAAATCAGATTCCACAAAAACGCCGCTCTCGCTCAAACTACTAGTCTGCCAGGAGTGGCGGGTTTTCCGCGGAGAATCTGTTGGAGTATTTGTGGGTACGTGTTGCTGTTGGTGATGATGATGGTGGTGTTGATGGTGCGGTGAATTTGAACTATTGCTGTTGCTGCTGTGCTGCGGCGAACTATTATAAGGTTGTACTGTTGCAACAATACGTGCTGATGATGACGATGAGTTTGTATTTGGCGCGGTGGATTTTGAAGAACTTCTCGAATTGTTATTTGTATTATGAACGTTTTCGTATGTGGAGCGTGCTGTGCTTGACGGCGATGATGCTGATGACGATGATGATGATGCTGCTGAACTATAGTCGGATATACGCGATTTAACCTTCAATTTTTTATTTTTTTATTCAATGGTAAAAAACAAAAGATATTAATTAATAAAATATAATTTAATTCATACACAAAAAAATTAAATTAAAATACGTTATTAAAAAATTTCGTTTAATTTTGATACATATAAATTTTTTGTTTGAGTTATAGAAAAAAAAATTTGACATCATTTTATAAGAAATTTTTTAAATGACGATTTTTCTCATGTGAGTTTTTGTTTTTTTTTTTTCTATAAACTTACAAAATCTAAGCTGCTTGCATCATCACTGGAACAGGATGTTGTATTCAAAGAATCCGGTCCGCTGCTACGTTGTGAGAGTAGATCAAGCTGTTGCACTAGTGTCAGCACTTGTTGCAGACACTGTTTATCCTCATCGTCGAGCATTGGTTTCTTTAGCATATTGTTGATGCGGCGACGTAATTCCTCATTAGAAGCGTCCATTAGCTAGGAAAAATAAATAAATTTTTGATTATTTAAAAGTCCAAGGATGCTCAAAAAGGCATTGAGTGTCTAAAACTTTCGTTGTCACCAAATCAAATTAGCGCTCTCTCAAACTCATGCACACATTTGAATTTGAATGAAATGACTATATGCTCTCAGTGCAGCGCTCTCACAAACTCACACATCACATACACTATCAATGAATTGAAATGCGTCTGTGTAAAATTTTCGAAATGTACCGAAGCTCTCAATTCAAGAGAGGTATGAAATGAATACAATTTTCTGTAGATGCCCGTATTTGGTTATTTCTTCTCTCAGATTTATTCTCTTTTTCTTATTTTAGTTCCATTTACATATGAGAGAAACAGAGTATCATAGAGTACATGAACAAACACTGAGAGAGCCGACTTCGTGAACGGATTTTTTTCATATGAATAAATATTTTGTATTATAAGCAGAGACGTCGGCTCTCTTAATCTCATCTCAAATTAACGAGTGATTGACTTTAGAGAAATTCACTGTTATTGTTAATGGTGTTGTTTTTGCAAGATAATTTTTAAGTGGATATACATACATAATTATAAGAGAGAGAGAGAGTGCTGTTCGTATTGTTATTGCAAGAGGTGAATTTGTTTGTTTACTGGCTCTTTTGTTTATAGCATAATCTGCTCTTAGACGCACAATGTAGGGAGAGGGAAGAAATGATAGAGTGATAGACAAAATCTCTAGGCCACCATTTTGATAAGACTTTTTGACGTTTCTTTTTTACATTTTAGTAGTTCCTTAATTTTCCATTTCCCTTCCCATTCTCAAATCGCAAAGTAGATACTTACATTTAAATCATCATCAATATGATGTTGACTGTGTGGTGATGTTATTCCCGAATCCATATTCATATTTATGCTATTACCAAAAAGCATTTGCATGGGATCATCTTTATTCGATTTGCAGCTACCGTTGCTGCCGATTCCGCCGGCGCCACCACCACATGCCCAAACATCTTTCGTTGTGGGTACACTGGCTGTTTGTGATGTTGTTGTTGATGAAGTGGTAGATGAGGGGGTTACATGGCTTTGGAGGGACCACTGTAAAAGAAAATAAAATATGAAAAATAAGTAAAGTATTAAATTATTGATACAATAAATTTAAAGAAAATGTAAATAAAATAAAGTCGATTATTCTTAAATTTTTATATAGAGGACACTAAGCAATTTGCATCTTTTGTTTTCTGTTGTATTTCTAATTCGAATTTCTGACTAATCAACAAATTTAAACATACATATATTTTTTATATTAAATATTATAGGTGTATTCACCCCACAGAAGTTACAAGTTTTCATAAACAAGCACCTAAATTTTCATGTGTCTCAACTAAAAAATTATTTTTTTTTTTTTGACTCTTAACCTCTTAACAAATGAAGATCGCTGAACTCAAATGATGTAAATTTCTATTTTGAAAATAACTCAAAGCTGTTAAATTTATCAGGTGTTACTAACTGTTGCGAAATACTTTCAATCTAATTCCATATATTTAAAATAAAATATTTCAAATTGCATGTAGTTTCATTTAAATAATAAATAATTCAAAATCTTAACTGCATTGCAGCTATGTACGTAGATTCATGCTTTAAGATGAGCTGCCATCGCAACACGCGATTTAGCGGTTTCCAGTTAAATGCTGTTAAAAACATAAATTTAACATATTTTTTTGAACACATTAAATAGTGAAAAAGAAATATAAAATAATAGTTAAAAAGATAAACTAATTTATTCAATTAATTAAAAAACAACAGCAACCAGAAGATTTGCAGCAACAATGTGCATTTTAATTCACATTAGCGTAACTATAACGCAATTGAAATTAAATACAACCAATCTGAAAAATGTTAGAAGTAGAGGTAGAGGTAAAGTTAAAGTTGTACCTACTACTCTCATATATTAAGTAAGTAAAATGTATATTTATGAACCGAGCAATTGATTTAAAACATGAATTGAAAAATGTAACAACAAAATCCACATATTTGTTTTGGTTTTTAGTTAGTAATTACGTTAATTACGCTTGGTATAACTATATCAGCGTTATAGCAAAAGCAGCAGCAATAAAATCTTAGTACTCAAGTATGATAAATATAATTTTAATTGATATGCCAAAAGTTAAATAAGAAAATTTATGCATTTGTTTGTTTGTGTGCTAATCACTTCTAAGAAACTGAACATATTTGTGGGTTTTATAGCTCAGTGAATTCAGTTCTTAAGACTCAAAATTCTATCATTTAAATTATAGCCTTAAGCCGGATTCTCTTATCGTTTTTTTTTCATATGAAATTTTTACGCTCTCAACTTAAGAGAGCAAAAAACTTCATATAAAACAAAAAGAGAGTGACAGCACTCGTTCGATGTATCTGCCTTTATTTACTCTTAAAAGTACAGTGCTGGATGATAACGGGATAAAAATATTAATATATTTTACTTTAGAGAGTGAAGGCATCTAAAACTGAACTGCGAACCAAAACTCTGGGGTAAATATCAATCAATTGTTGTTTTTTCCCCTCCAATCAATGTTGCCAATTTAATGCGTTAGCAACAAAACTCTAATTTTTTATATTTTGTTATCGTATAAATCAAGAAGTAGGCAGCACTGATTCTCTCTTTTATCCATTGTCAGGGCAACGGTATAACATATATATGAGACAAGAGTCAAACCAGAATAAAAGAGTAAAGCGAGAGTAAAAACAAATGTAGTAAGTATATTTTGTTATTGTTGAGTATTGTATTACTCTTTTAACCTGTTGCCTTGCACTTCATTCTAAAGAGCAAATAGCGCTTATATCTTATGACTGGGGGAAATTTACCTAAGGCAGGATCCAAGTTCTGATTTCGAACATTTATAGTCGAGCAAACCTTTCTACTTTATATCCTCCTATCTTGTCAAAAATAAAATATTATAATCATTTCCCTGTCGGCTGCTGAAAACATTTTTCAAATCCGTCAGTTGACCTAAAAATTACCGAGTTTTGCCCATATTGCGCTTATTGTACTGTGTTCTTCGACCCAATTAATTTGTTTAATATATTCTGGTCATATATCTAATCTTAATTCTAGGTCTAAGAAAAAAGGTAAAAAATCTAGTTTTTAAAAAATTTAACTGATGGACATATATTTTTTCCTAAATGATAGAGAATTGTTTAGAAAAAAATTAGAAGAAATATAAATATTTATTTTTAATTTTCAGAATCAATTTGTTTTTAAGAAAATTTTGATTTTAAAAATATTTAGCTTAACTAATCGATAGAATTTTTCACCAAATGATAGAGAAATAAGAGAAATGTTTAAGAAAATTGACAAAAATCATTGGTTTCTAGGTGTCCAAAGGTTCAAATAACATAAATCCTTATAATTTCTCAAATAAGTAAATTCCAGTTCTGATTTAAAAAAAAAGTATAATTCCATACCCGCATATCTTGCCAACTAGAAAAGCTATCGGAATTAGGCTGGCATCCCAAATTTTAGAATTTTTTCTTTAAAATGAACCAAAAATGGAGCTGCTAACCAATATAAATCAGAAAGAGAAGAAGGAGAAAGTATTGCAAGAAAAATCATGGTTTTTTGGTTAAAAAAAGGTCTTAGATGGGCCCGTAATTCATTGAGAAGAATAGTAAATCCTGATGCCCACTCGAAAAAACATGGAGTGAGTTGAAGGCGGTTTTGTCAGAGACCCGATGTCGCACTTAAAATTAAAAGAAACGAGAACGAACATTGAATGCGTCTCCTGGCATCTCTTTTAATTTCTTGCATGCTAAACTTCTTTTACATTTCCCTCATCAACTGATTTCTTTGAAGTGTTTTGAAGTCGGCTAGTTCTCATATTCATGCTTTGAGGCAGTGCTATCCAGCCCATAGGCAAATTTGCACATTTTTTCTCTCTTGTTTTTACATTTACACGACAATAGCTGTCGTGCTTTCACATCGATGCTAGCGATTGATCATAGCAAAAGTACTCAGTCGATGTTGAAGACACTGAGAGAATGTTTAATATAAATTAAGAAGAAGAATTTTTATTTATATAACTGAGAAAACTAATTGCTTTCATCTTCTCTATCCTAACGTGCTCTCTTAGCACTCACACAGTCGCAAAATTTGAGAGCACTGCTCTAAGGTATCCACTCTTTATGCATATGTATGTGTGTATTGCTTATTTGAGTTTACTTGCACGATTTGATCTCGTGACTCTCGAACTGCCGAACTAAATACCTCTCACGGAAGTCATTGTTTTGTTAGTGTATCTCTGCTCTCTTAACTTAAAAACAACCCGAGCAATATTGGACAACACACACAACCTTATTTTAACAACGACAAACAAGTATGTAAACAGCATGAAATATGTGATAATAGTTAACAAAAATATTTCGCGGATAAATTTTAACATTTTTCGTTGCTTTTACATTTTTGTTTTTTTTTTTTTTTTAATGCTTTGTTTGCACAATTTAAGGTTAAATGTCAAGTGTTAATATTAATAATTATGAAAATTGCCATTTTTGTTGAAAGAAAATATGCAAAAACCAAAAGCGTCGCAAATTTATATACAAAAAAACTAAAAGGCGCACAGTTTGTACCCATTTATTGCATACCTACTTATAAATGAATTAGTTACTAATGCTTTCTTTTGGACTACGATTTTTGCCAAACCAAAAATGCTTTTCACTAAACATTTTTGCAATTAAGTAATTTTATTTTTTATCTCTTTGATTTGCGGAGCGTGAGTGTTAATGCTTGGTTTGGTTTTTGTGGAAATTTTTTTTTTTTCTATTTTTTCTTTTTTAATTTATAATTAAATTCATTTAGTTTTAGTTTTTTATTCCATTAAACTGTGTGTGTGCATATGAAATTATTATTTATTGAACTTATTTTAATTATGTGTACACCTCTTACTCCATGCTCTTCTTTTACAGCCTTAAAGGTAGCGGGCGCTTTTTAATACACTTTATACTTGAGTGATTTTTAAGGTCTGAATAATTTCTTAATCGAAAAATTAATGCTGAAAAATAATTGAAAAAAACAAAAACGGAGCAGTAGTATGGAAATTTTAAAGAAAAATAAAATCGTATCTAACTATGTTAATTGTGATAGAGTAAAGTGAAAAATAATAATAATTTAAATTGCAGCAAATTCGATTTTTGTATGTTATGAACAATTTCTCCAACTAGTGAATTCATGTGGCACTAAAGTGCCAGATTAAAAAGCAAAACTCTAAAGATTTATGGAAATTCAGTTTTTAATTGTGTAAAAAGAAAGTTGAGATGAGTATGAATTTTGGGCCATTTCAAAAGGTTTACGAAGAAACGTATCCTCCTTCAGCCTCTACTTGCTTGTCAATAGAATTTCTAAAATTTAAAATTTTTATAGTGGCTCTCATTGCAATGAATTTTAAAACTGAAAAAAAACTGACAAAGCTTGGCTAAAAAATCTAAGTTTTGGTTTGGGGCTAAAGATGGTTAAAATTTTAATCACACTTCCGCGTGCGCATACTTTTGGGAACTATATATTTTCTAAGTACTTCACACAATTTTCGAATAGTTAAAAAATTTTAATCCAAAAACAAAAGCATTCGACTACCAATTTTTGAAATGAATTGGCCGATTCACAAGCTGTCATATACTGTCGTATAATCATAATGTCGTATAATTTTATATGAAAAATGAGAGAATTGATGACAAATGAGAGGATCTGCTACCGAATAAGACAACTTGTGAATCGGTCAAATATTTCTTATGCGGCAAAATATGCATTCTGCGTTCGTCTCGTCTCCCCTTCTTCGTACAAAAACACAATCGGAAGAAGAAATCAAATCAAAAACAAACTGGCTCTTTCGCTTTCCTGTTCTCTTGATCTCTTTCTTTTCAACTAACTCTCTCTCAATTCCATTTTCATTTTCTTGTTTGCACATACCGTTATTTTGATTAGAACTCGTTGATTTGTCACTCGCAACACTGTCGTCAGACATATTTAATTTTCAGATATAAATTTTCATAAATTAAACTTTAATCAATTAAAATTTTTAAACACTTTTCAATTTTACTAATATTATACCTACATCGATATGTCACCACCAAAATACAATACGCAATACATCTCATCTGTTTTTTGTTCCCGTTCCAGAATACTGTTAAACCAAAAAAAAAAAGAGAGAAATCGTCGTTGCGTACTCAATAGAGCAGCCGAGAGCACATGGTTTATTTATTGCAAGCAAACTGTAATTGTATTTATCTGAGAGAGTATTAGTAAAAGAGAAGATATCAACAGAGCAATAAAGTCAAAGAGAACGTTTATTTTCTTCGATGTTCTTCTATCGATTGAGTTTTTGCATGAAGGAGGGGAGACGAAAGCGGGGTCGTTTAACATATTTTTAACATATTTTATCGCATAATGCATGGTTTTCATTATGTTATATTCCCTGTCAAAAAGAGAGAAAAAGAGAATTTCCTATATAAAATTTTCCAACATGTTGGCAAATTTGACTGAATTTAACATTGTGAAAACCAGGCATAAGAAATATTCATATTCAAAAAGCTATCAACGGCAATTCTTCAACCCTTAATTTTTTAAACATTTCTCAATGGATTTGCAAGAAAAAATTTTTAAATCAGTATAGCGACTCAAAATCACTTGAGTTTTGTTCATTCATAAAATTTCGTCCACTTATAAAATTTTGCCACATTTAGTACGAAATCTTTTTTTTTATTAGTCTGTAATAGCAACTTAAAGTAAGAAACAAAATAAAATTTCCTGTAATAAAAAATAGCTAAGACAGTTAATAACAAATAATGATTTTTATACTCGTATATAAATTTATAGATCTTAAATGATTAAATTCCTAAATTGAAATATTTCATAAGTAAAAAACTGGTATATCGTTTAATGTGCGAATATAAATATTTATTATTATTATAATTATTTTTCTCTAATTATTGCTATTTTGTATTTATAAAAACGAATAACCTGCAGTGATGTCATTTAACGTAAAAAAAAATCAAATTGATAATAATAATTAAAAATAACAATAAATGTAGACAAGTTTTCGCAAAATGAAATCAATTTATCAAAATCATTAGATTATGTGATAAATATTTGGGTACATATTTAACAAATATGCATCTATAAAAAATTAATCTATAATTGAATATTTCATATAAACAAGCTATACATATGATCGTTATCTTTATGCATATATTTATTAATAATATGCTTTCAACTTCTACAAATGAACAAGCGTGTGAAATTGTAAATTTTCATCTTCATTAGCATAACCTACTTTATAAAATACTTGTAACTTTTCGCCTTTTTCATCACTCAAAATCTATTTTTCTTCTTCGTTGAATCATATCTATTCATATGTAAATTAATTACTACTTTATTTTATAGCTTAAGCTCAATTAGAAGCACACTTCAATATCAAATATTTAAATGAGCTCTTTATCGCACTTATGAATATAAATTTAAGTGTAAACGTGGTATAATTTCGGGTTTCATGGTATAGGTATCGATTTTGAGGCACCTTTATTTGTAGGCCGCCTCTTCAGTTTTTCGAATAAATATGTTAAAACGATTTTGAGATTAGTTTTTCTTATTCGTACTTCTCCCTCATTCATTTTCATTCACAGTTTATCTAATATATTTTAAATTTTTATACCCCATTTTTATTAGAAATATTAAGATCAATAATATAGGTCTGTGAAAAGCTCAGTCTAGGCCCTCTATGGGGTATTTTTTCATAAAAGAAGAGGAAAAACATAGATTTGTAAGAGATAATTGGGAAAAAGGAAAAGTTTCTCTGATCAAATTTTAAAACAACCCGACTAACAGTAAATTCCTCTGAAATGAATCCTTCGCTAATTTGAGATAACTTTGAGAGAGCTGACGTATCTGCTTGTATTAGGTGTGCATATCATCGCCTGAGAATTGATTTGCCGTATGTGTATACATATTCGTATACCTATACGCTAAATCAATTCTCAGGCGACGATATGTAAATAAATAAAAGAGCGATTAAACAAACAAAATCAACTCTTGCAGGAACTATACGAACAGCGCCCCTTCTCTCTTTCTCTCTCTCTCTCATAATCAAGTATGTATTTGCACTAAAAGAATTTCTTGCAAAAACAACATGGCTAACAATAACAGTAAACTCTTCTGCGGTCAATCTAATTTGAGATAACACTGAGAGAGCCTCGGTTTCTGCTTGTATTGCATAAGCGCAATTGGGTATGTATGTATGTAAATAAACAAGAGCACGTAATGAAACAAAGCCAACTCTTGCAATAACAACACGAACACCACTCTCTCTCTCTCTCACACATTTATGTATGTATTTGTAATAAAAGAATTTCGTGGAAAAACAACAAGACTAGCAATAACAGTGCATTCCTCTCATGTCAATAATCACTTGTTTATTTGAGATCGAGAGAGATGACTTCTCTGTATTACATGACACCGGTTTCCATACAAAAAATTTATTAATATTCTCAGTATTTGCTCATCTACTCTATGATAGTCTGTTTCACTCATATTTAAAAGGATTTAAAAGAATTTCTTAATGACTCTTACCAGAGAGAATAAATGTATGCGGTATTCAGCTCACATCATTTCAACGAAAATGTGTGAGAATAATTTTTTTTTTTTGTTGTAAAATGTTACGAAGCATTTCGCCGTAGCTACACATTTGAGCGAAAATGTCAGAGATGTTTTGTGATAGATTCTGCAAATTGTCAGAAGAAAATCCCACACACACACATTATAATTCTTCATTGTATGTACAATTAAGCATGTATGAGTGAGCGAAGTAGTTAAACTCGTCGAGACTTGTAAGGTGTCAACGAGTTCGCTGAGCAAGTTCTCGTTGAAAAAACTCATTTACACATTACTCGCTGAAGTATGCAGTGATCTATATGAAAACGTTATTTACAACTCAGAGATGATAAACTCGTTTGCTCTCCTCTCATTTTTGGTGAAATTTGTAACGGGATTTACAGTGTGTTCTGTGTGTATGTGTTTTAAGAATTTCACCCTTGAAGACTAAAAATTAAGTAATTTTTTAAATAATCTCCTAATACAATATTTTGTCGTATGGATGTAAGACAGAATTACAAATAACCTTCAAAGAAAAGCTGAAATTACATAAGCTCAATTTCTTTATTTTTTTTAAATTAATTTTTAAAAGATAACAGTTTGGTTCTATTACAAATTTCAGTTATAGCGTGTACTACAATTCTCGAAGTTCCACTATAATTATAAATATGTAAATAAATTTTATTACTTTTTACGCACTTTAGAATAAACTTTTATTATCAATATTATTGTTGTCGTATTTTGAAGTTTGAAGATTTTTCAAAAGAAAAGACATTTCATACCTATATCAATAATTAGAATATTTTATTATTTGCATAATTGATTTTTAAACACCGTAATGCTTAAAGGCAATCAGCAGACAGAAGCAGAAGTAGCAGCACATCTTCAAGCATACTTAATGTAATGTGAATGAACTTCGATGTTGACTTAATATGTATGAGCAAGTACAGGTAGATGTCGTTATAAGTGTTGAAATGTATGATACCTAGCTATCTACAAATAGATAAGTATATGCCACCAAATACGTGAGAAAAAAGTGCGAATTTGACTAATGTGAAATACAACAAATGAATAAATAGTTAGAAAGTAAACTACACATATGATAGTGAGTAATCATCTAGTAGTATATATGTGTATGTAACTAGATTTTACTGTATTGTATGTAAGTTTATTTGAATTGAATAATTAACCATTATGTATGCAAACGATATACATAGTATTGGATACTTTTTTTTCTTAACGGTTTTTTTTATAACTAAAATTTAAATTACGTTTCTTTGCCATAAAAAAAAATCTGGGTAATAATGAATTCTTTATTGTTGAGTAGTCATCCGAAAAAAAAATTTAATTAAATAAATAAAGAAATCTTCTGACTCAATCAAATATTTGCAGTTTTGATTTTGGTTTGCATGCGAATTTTTTTTCGCATTTCGTAGATTTTTGTTTGTATAAAATTCACTACGCAAATAAGTAAATGATTTTAATTAAATATGTGAGTATTTTTTTTTTTTTTTTTTTAAGTGATATAATATTATTTAAATTGAGTCTGAGTAAATCGCAGATCACAAACCATATAATTAGGTAACTGTGTTAAGTTATCCGTCAAACTTTTCTTAATGCTTCAAATGAAAACTAAAATAGATTTTGCTTATATGCAACAATAACTGGAATTTGATTAAATGAATCTCGATTTTTGAATATAATTGTGTATCAGAAATCAATAGACAATACCAGATTAGGGTAAATTTACCAAAAAGGGGTAATTTTTTACCTATTTTTATAGAAATCCTAAAATAAAAAGTGGTAAAATTTGCATAAAAAATCATTCCGACTGCAAATTATTATTGTACAGTCTAAAGCAAAAACAAAATTTATCAACTTATTGGAATTATTGTACATTTTTATTGAATAGCGGTTTATATATTTCATAAATTCTGTCGAAAATTTATAATTGTTTAATAAAAAGATTCAAAAATATTTTGTTCAATAGAGGAACGATTAGAAATTTAAAGAAATTTTTCTTAAAATTTTTTTTCTATTAAAGAATCAGTTCGTATTTTTAGAAAAATGGCTGAAAGTCAGCTACTACAAATCACATATAAGAAAAGTGGCCAATGACCGATGAGAACCAAAGCATTTTGTAAGACTTATAAAATTCGTTTTGATTGTGGTGAAAACAGCGAAGTTTTTCAATACCACCATGGTAAAAAAATCAGTAGCGAACTATGATATTTTCTAGTTTTGTTGTAAAAACGTTATAATAAAAATATAATAAATTTTCTCAAAAAGTAATTCTTTTTTAATAAGAGGGAAATTTCAGAAAATTTGTCTGGCAACACTGGCTTGCAGTAAAACATTGCGAGAGAATAATATTACGAACCTCAAATGTTTGACTTTGTATTTGCCTTTTAAAGAGAGCAGAGAGGAGGTTAAATAAGAGAGAATGCTGTTATGCAAGGAGAGAGAGAGAGAGAGAAGAAATTAGAGAGTACAGCTTTTACCGCAGAGAGTACAGCTTTTCAAGAAATGCACAGCTCTCATTTTACTTTTTGCTCTTGTGTCGACTGCGTAGGACAGGGGTGCCCAAAAGTTTCTTATAGAACCAATACATATAAACTTTATTATAATAAAGAAACAAAAAAATCATACGTTAAACAACAACAAAATCTACGTTGGATATAATTGTCGTCAATGTGTACTTACCAATAAAGCATAGGAAAATGCTGTTTCTTTGCTGTTTGGTATAGGCAAAGAAGAGAGACGAGAAATCAAAAAAAACTAAATTGAAGTGCTGTGTGTGTGTGTATTAGAATGCACAGCATTTACCAAATGCTTTTACAAAAACAAATGTGCACTGCGTACATAGGACGTGGGCATCCCTGGTGTAGGACATGCAATATAAAAAATACAGTGGCGTGTCATAGAGAAGCAAAAGACTTCCTCTTTGTAAAAAAAAATTTTACAATAACTAGTCAGGCAGTTGTAGAATTTTGTAAAATAATTCGTAAATATTGTTGACAAACCCTTGGGAAAATGCAAGAAAATATTTTATGATTCTTTAACAAAACTGATTTATATTGATTTTTAAAAGTAAATATTTTTTAATATAACTATGTACTGATTTTTTTCCAAGAGAAAAAGGTGTTAACACTTGTTCAAGGTTTGAAACACTTATTAAAATTAATTTAAATCAATTATTTATAGTATTTAATATACGAGTAGTACCTTAATTTATACTTTGAAATGTATGAAAAATCTATTTATTTTAATATTAACTATTTGCATAAAAATATATACCGATGTTTTTTCAATCAGCCATTAATTTATTACAGCAAAGAAACTTATTAAAAATAATTGCTCGTAAATATTTAAATTTGCACGCTTAAAACCAAGCCCAAAAATATTGCTGAAAGCGCCATACCCATTTACTTTATATACGAGCATAAATAATCAGAAAACAATTTGCATATTCATAACAAATCATGCATAATTTAAGAAAAACAAAAAAAAAAAAAGAAACAAAAAAGTAATAATAATAATTTAATACCAACTTGATGATTTATAAATTATAGCAGTGATTTACGAGTCGCGGTGTATTGAATTATTGAAAGCTAAATACTAAATAATCAGGAAACTTAACTAGACAAATCAATATTTAAAGAAAACTAGTTAGAGACTCATTTCTGTAACACAAACATTTAAAAAAATGAAACAATTCAATTTCACATTTGAGTTATTATTTTTATATAAGTCAAGTTTAATGAGCACATTAGAAGTGCTCAGTCTACATTGTAGTGCTATAATTGGTCAGGTTTGCAATCTAACCCTACTTAGGTATCGAACTTGTAATTATTAAATCTGGCTATTTTCAGACAGTTGCCAATGTAAATATTTGTGGGAATTTCCAGCCACGTAGTTTAAGTACAGAAATGTAAATATTTTATATATGCATATGAAAATATAATAATATACCAATTATGGTTTTTGCATTTTGTCAGTGACAATGACAGTGACAGCGCCACTTACGCGTAGGTGCATTATTATTATTTCTTTTATTGCTGCTGGTCAGTTAGTTTTTCTGGTTGAGTATTCAAAGTCATTGTGCTTATGATTATCGCAGTGTCAGTGTCATGTTTTAAAACATAAAAATATCATATTATGACAAGCTGTCAGTTGCTAACGCAAAAATTTTAAATGCATAGAATTTAGTATAATAAAAAAAATGAATACAAAAGCTATGGATTACAAATGGCAATGTTAACATTTTTTTCTTCTCTAAATTGGAATTTGTTTTATTTCTCATAAGACATTAAAGAATTGGGTCAACATTTATTGTTCTTGATTAGAAATTTTTTATTATTTTTTTTTTTTTTTTTGGGTGGAAAAAATTAACGAGTTAACTTTCATACCCACATACCAGATTTAGAGATTTTCTTATAGAAAAAAAAACAATCTTTTTTTCGAAAGAAATACAAACAAAGATATAAGTTCTGGGTAGTAAAATACCTGAATGAAACGTTTTTTTTTTTATTGAGATCAAAAGTTTTAGGCTTTTCAAATCAGTACCAATGGTTTTTTTTCTAAAACGCATTTTTAAGCATGTTATTTTTACGCTGTCTTTTTGATTTTTGAGCTCCCTGACCAAAGTATGTTATATGTTAGCGGTCGTTTAATCCCCGATCATTAGTACGCTTTTTGCCTACTTCCTGTACTTTTTCTGTCCTTTTTTTATATCTTTATTTATAAGCGAGAAAAAAAAGCGCACGCGAAATAGTGTTAGTGTTAAAGAAGTTTTCTTTCCATTATCTTGCCTATTTCACCAAAACTGTACTATTTTACTCCCAAAAAGTGCATTACGAGTTACGAATAATTTTACAATGCAACAATGGTTTGATATTATTATTCGGAGTCGAAAGCCAAATCATTTGGTGACCGTTATGGCCATATTTTACCCTCTCGCTCTCTCTCTCTCTCAATGTTTCGTTTTATGTTGAAACAATAACAACTCGTGCCCATGACCATCTGACATGCAGTTAAGGCGAATTCACCGACCGAGAGCTGCTCTCCCTATTTGTTTTTGTTTTTATATGAAGGTTTTCGCTCTCTTTAACCGAGAACGTAACAGCTTCATATAAAAAAAACAAAAGAGAGTACGGTACTCGGTCAATGAATTCGCTTTACTTTGCAGAAAATTCATGTAATTTTATGAGAGAGAATATAATTTTAATGAAAAAGTCAAGTAGTAAAAACTTATGAGAAGAAACTAATAGGAAAAAATTCGGAAAAATGAAGAAAAAAGTTACACCTCGTTATTTTTATATCATTACATTCTGCATGCAATCTTTTTTTTTTGTTTTTTGTTTTTTTTGTTTGTTTTTGAACTTACAATTCGAGTTGAGGGTGGGCTGGACTAAAACAAAGCACTCAGTCATAAAGACCATTGTACTATACTTGAGATAGAGCTAGAAGAATAAAGTAGAAAGACAGGAAAGATATGTGAGGCGATGAAAGGGAAAAAGAAAGGTCTAAGGTCTCTCAACTTCAAACTTCTTTGTTTCACTGATGAGCCTTAGAAGCTCAGGATATCACTACCCAACAGACTTATTCAAAGATAATGCTTCGTAGTATCGTCGTCCTCAAGACACGATTGAGAGGTTGAAGTCATATGCTGACCGCATATGTTGCGCCCTGTGATGACACCCACCAGTAATCTCAAGTCCTTTCTTCTCATTTTTTTGAACTAGTTGAAGGGGGCCTTGAAATAATATTTATCTCAAGCATTTCTTAAGGGATAAACCCCCCTTCTTCCCTCGTCACCCTTGCCGATGAAAACCTCATACATAAATGGCTCGAAATAATGATATACTATTTTCTGCACCCTCTCGAAAGTAGAAAACGATTTATTGTTGATCATGAATCAAATAAAATTGTAAATGGGCGAAAATATCGAAATCATTCTAATTTTTAAAATTTTTGATTTCTGTATTACTTCTCTGATTATACTCTGAACGAAAACTAGTTTCATCTTTCCATTTCTTAATTTGTCTCTCATAAATTAAGAGCACACACACACACACACACTCTCTCTCTCTCTCTCTCTCTCTCTGGTTAAACAGAACAAAAAATTAGAAGTTGTTGATTTCCGCGATTCATCAATTCATGAGGATTTTTTTTGAAGAGAGCGCTGCCCAGATCATTTCCTCCCCTCCAAAGACTTGAAGATTCTCCGGAGTTGTTACGTTCTCAATTGAAGAGAGCGAAAAACTTCATGTAAAAAAAAATATAAAGAGAGTACTAATGTCTGGTTTTCAATATGTCATATTCAATGACGGAAAGAAAGAGAGAAAGAAAGAAAAAGAGAATTTCCGAAATGAAATTGCCAACATGGTGAGAATCAGCCATTACTCAAACTTTTTTTTAATGGCCGGTTCAAGATTAACCCAGATATGCCTATTGGCCTATATGTAGGTCACTTTTTGAAGTGTACTAGATATAGGCCAGTGTTCATATGTGGGTTAAGTTGGACATCTGATGGATATCGGTGGGTAATTTTCTTGTATTATAAAAATGTTTATAATAAAAAATTAAATGAGGCACCCAAAAAACCCTTCTTCTAAAAATAAAAAACGATAATTCATGTTCTCTGTTTTCGTTTGGAATTAATGAATTCCACTGTCATAAGTTACCGGTTCCGATCAGGAGGAAATTAAATCTAGTAATAATTCCGAATAATTTAGCAAAACTCTAATGAAGACCTTTGCATATTGGAAACTTATTTAAATCAAACTAAAGTAATATCAAACAAAAGAATTTAAACAGAAATTTTAGTTTGAGTAATTAGATAAATCAAAGTAAGAAACGAAATAAAATAATAAAAGAAACTAATGATATATTGATTGTATATGAAAATGACGGGCAACACATGCTAAAAATGTAAAAATGTATACAAAAAACTTACTAAACAAATAAAATCATCATCACAAAGCATTTTGACTGGCGTTTTTTATATATATGTATATTTATGTAGGCGTTGGCGTTAAAAGAATATTAAGAAAATTAATGAAAAAAACTTTAATAATGATGTTGAAGCTGGAAGATGATGATCAGGTAGTAGAAGATGATGACTTCAAAAATAATATATGAGTTTAGTTTGAGTTTTTCACTTTTGTTTTATATATTTATTTTTTAAATTTTTTGCTATGGTGTTGTTTGTTATTTTTGAAGCGTATCCAGTAATTGCGCTGGTGTCATTTGAAACCGTAGTTTTAAAACTTTTTTTTTTTTATTTCGTTTTGCTTACGTAATTTTTTTTTGGTATCAAACAAAAAAAATTAGAAGCTTAAGGGTTTGATGATGTGAGGAAGTATTCCTTGATTCCTTGGCGTTACAGATTTTCTCATTTAGTGAAAAATATTGCACGAAGGTTTTGGGGACTTTTTTTAAGTTTAAAATTTAAATTAATACTATATAGTTAAATTTCTTTTTGTTTTATGTAATTTTTTGGTGTTACAAAAATTTAATAAATTATAGGTTTCTGTGTGGCTTGCCGCTTGGAAGATTTGGTATTTAAATATATTTTGTTTGGATTTATTTCACTTTAGCTGTTAACTATTTTACATGCTCATTAAACATAATCACGATTATTATATTGTTTTTGTATTTTGCTTGAGTAATAAATTTATGTTGTGTATCTTCGGCTGAGGGCATGCAGATTTTTACATGGCATTTATTTCAAAATACACACACAAAAATTACCACTTTTTTATGTTTTTTTTTTTTTTATATTTGCTTTGATTTTTCAAATATTTATTTTCCCTTGCAGTAACTTTTTACACTTATAAATACATTATGATTTGCTGCAGTTATTTATTTTTTCCAGCAGATACTTTTAATTTCTTGCAAATATTTTCAAACCGATTTCCTGCCGATAATTATTTTCTACGTGTATTTATAAGAATATAACAAGCACGTACTCGTGCCCTGGAATTGTTTGTCCCACAAAAACAAAAAATCAGGCACAAAAAAATTGTTATTGTTTTGACACTCATGCATATACTCACACACTTAGAGTAAATGTAAGTACACATACAAAAACAAAAATTCATTTATCTATCAAAACTTTTATATTGAACTTCTCTATAAGCCAGTGGCAGTAATAAACTTTTGATATTATTATAATAATTTTTATTTCGTACACTTTTTATATTTCGTTTCTTTTTGCGTAAATAAAATTCAAACCAATTCACTAAGTTCGCCATTGATTCAAGCACAGTAAATGTTGCAAGTAACTTAAGCAATATTCCAGGGAGTGTTTGAAATACACACGCGTATTCTTGAAAACAAAAATCTAACGTGTGTTTTTTTTTTGTTTATTTTTGCCTGATGCTGCACATGCGCATTTAAACACGTTCATTTGTGAACTAAACAAAAGTTTACAATTTTTACTTTTTCCAATTTAAGTTTTTTTTTTATTGCTCGCTAACGTAAGTTAAATTCATTCATTGAGACAATGCAAAGGTATAGCAAAAAATTCAAACATTTCACTCAAAATTGGCTTGAGTTTGTTTTGAGTACTTTGAGTACGTATATATATTTTTTGTTTCTGCTGTAGTAAGATATTCTGAACGGAAACTGGTTTCATAGCTCTACTAAGCGAGTTCGCCGCGCGTTTATTACTTTTAACATTCGTGTATTTGTATCTAGATATGAAAAAATTTCGCACGTTTTTTTGTTGTTATTATTTTGCTTATTTTTTGAGGGTATGTACTTTTTAGTGGGATGCTTGTACACTCGAAGAAATTCATTTGAAAATGTGTAAAAATGCAAACTAAAAAAATATGTATGTGCCCGCACTCACGGTAGAAGCAAAACTACCGTGGCTGAGCACACATATTGCTGTTTTATTCTCTCTTTTTCTTTCTGTTGTATGTTGCAGTTTTTTTCTATTGATACTCTCTGCACTTATCGACACAAACACGACGTAACACACACACATGTATAATATATGAGAGAGAAGTTCAGTTATATGCAATCAAGCCGCCGAGAAGTCTATCGGCTCTCACACTAAAGCAAATGAGATAATGAAAACGCGATTTCAGTCGCAAAATTATCAATTCAACCCGAAACTATTTCGCTTTCGTCTCCCCTCAAAGAGGACAAACTTACTCTTTGCCTTTCTTGTTCTCTTCCTTTTCAACTAATACTATCTTACTTAAGTACAATTGCACCCTTTTTTTGCAATAAATAAATCATGTGCTTTTGGCTACTCGGCTGCGTTAACGAGTACACAATGACGATTTCTCTCACATCTCTTTTTTTTTGTTTTTTGTTTTTGGAGAGAGAGCATAAAAATGATGAGATGTATTGCGTATTGTATTTTGGGGTTTACATATCTATGTATAATGAACACGAGAATAAAAATTTTTTTATTGTCACTTCGCCTTCCATCTCTTACAAGATCAAAGTTCTCTCTGTTTCTCTTTTACGTCGTTCAACCAATTTAGTAAAAAAAATATTTGAATGTAATTGTTAAATGAAGGGCCTCAAATGGGTTTTTGGTTCTCTAATCTCCGCTTTCAGATTTTAAAAATTATGATTAATTTTTAAAATAACTATTCGAAAATCGCATATCGGTAAGTGCGAAATATGGAAATGCGAACGCTTTTTTGCTGTCCTGTAAAATTTTAAAATTGTTGGATATTACGTTTTGATCCCAGGCCCTTCAAATAAAATTGAGTTAATTGAACATTTAATATAAAAAATATTATTTTTCTATAGAAATGAGCATTGCACGTGTAAAGTTTCTTATGGTCTTGTGCACCATAAGAAACTCATAACGCTTTCAATTTTTTATTTGTATGTAAAAAATTTTAATTCGTTCCATGCCAAAATTTTGTAGCTTAGTGATTAAAATGAAGTTATTTTAAGATGGATGTACCGTTCGTTTTCTTTATATAAGGTTTTTTGCTCTCTTATATTGAGAGCCTCAAATAAAATACGGTGCTTTTCTCTTACGCTCTCAATTGGAAAGAGCCTTAAAACTTCATATAAAAAAACTAAAAGAGACATTCTGTCGGTGTCTCCTCATTTAGACGGCATTTCTTCGGAGAATCGTTACATTTACGCTGGAGTGCTATAGGATCAATATTCTCCCCAACCTTTTTCCTTGTCTTTATCAATGAAACTGAATACAAACTACCACTGAAAAGCCTTAACTGAAAAGGCTTTTGTACCATTATTAAGGTTTTTTCGTTTTTTTGAGTGTATTAGTTTAAGTTTCATAAGCAAAGCAGTCATCATAATTCACAGTACTATTTTTGTATGTCATTTTACAAATACTTTAGTTTTCTTATTTTTCTAATATGTATTTCTGTTCTTTTCTTGTATGTTTGGGTTTAATTTATATAGATACATTTTTTTTTTTTAGTTTTTGTTTTTCTATTTTAACTCAAACTTTATCTTTCTCTATTGTTGAAATGCATTGTTTTTCCTTCAATTTTTTATTCCATGTTGGTAATTGGTGGTAGCGAATAAGTTTGAATACCAAGTTTCATTGCTTTCAAGAAGGAGACTAGGCCCAACTTTTTTAGGGTTCTCAATTTATATTTATTAGAAGCTTTATTTATCTATTAGAAAATTTAAAAATGTACCCTAACATAATTTACTTTTTATTATCCCTAAAAGAATTGGGGAACTAATTTCTATAGAGAATATAGAGCTATTAATTTGAAATTCGAAAACCTATAAATCAATATTCAATTCCTTCCTTCAATTATTGAAACTAATTTGAGTTTAGGATTGATTCAAAATGAATCTCTAAGGTATGCTCTTGAATCGAACTATTTCAATTAGATTAGTGCTGCACTCTCTTTTTGTTTTTATTTTTTTATATGAAGTTTTTCGCTCTCTTAAATATAGCATAGAAACTTCATACAAAAAATGAAAAGAGAGTGGTCGGTGAATTCGCCTTAAAGTTTGTCATTGTGTTTTCCAAAATGTTATTCGTTTTATATGTCATTTTTTCAAATTGTTTTGTTAACTTTTGTTGTGGTATATTTTTTGTATGCTTTTATTTTAGATGGCTGAACAAATATTGTTGGGAATTTTTTTTTTTTTTACTTTGTCGGTAAAAATAAATATAAATATAAAAAATTCTTTCTTTCTCTCTCCCTGTCATTGAAAATGAAGTAGAGAAAACCATCATCGTTGTAAAAAGCATTGCTTAAGTCAGAGTATATAATAAATGAGAGAGATAGTGAGAGAAGAAATAAGTAACGGTACCTCTCAGATAACAAAACAAAAACCAACGAGTATTTTGTTTGGTTCTCTTTTGTTCGCGAAGGCGAAGTTCCATCATAAGGCGGAGATTACAGATGGAAGAAAATTGCTCCAAGTTGCTCTCACAGATTTTTTTTGAGAGCAAGAAAACTGATGAAAACAAAAACGAGAAACCTGACGTTTCTCATTTAAAGCATTTTATGTTACTCTCACAAAAACTTTCAGAGAGAGACTGTGGCAATTTGGTTGTAGATGTAAACTCCGCCTAACATAATTTGTTTTAACTTTCCCAGTCGGAAAGTAGGTAATATACACAAATCAGTTAAAGAATTCGTTGATGAAAAATTTATTATTGAGAAGTTGAATCTTATAGTATATGAAAATTTAAATGAAATGCCGCTAGTATTTTAATTATATTTCTATATACTGGCAATTACGATTACGAAAATTAAAAATTATATTTAAAAAAAAAAATATCTAGGAAATGTGTAAAAATACTTATTTTACTTATAAGCACTGTTCAATAATAATTCACAAAAGTCTAAAGCATGAAAATAGAAAAACAAAACAAACAAAAAAAAACTTAAACATTAACATTGAACACTTTTGTTTGTTGTTGTTTTCCAAACTGAATTACGCTTAACTTCCAATGACTTCATTTATGGTCAGTTGCAAAAGCGCGCGCTCAAACTCGAACACAAATTTATAAAAACTAAAGAAAATGTTAAATGTTGTTACCATAAAAAAAAACTAAAAAAAAAAAAATTATGTGCGCTTTTTTGTTGCACATTTGTCTTTAAAAGCTATTAACTTTTTTGTTTGTTTGTGTCGGCTTGAAACAAATAAACACATTTGTACACCAACGAAAAGCAAAAAAAAAAATTGACTCATAGCTGCAGGGGGAGAGATGACAAATCTTTAAAAAAAATTCCTTCAAATATTTATGTCGACTTAAGCATAAACCTTTTTCGGCTCTCTCCGCTTATTATTTTTAGCTTAAGCTATTAAAAAATTTTAAATGAGTACAAATTTTTAAATGTCTTAATAAATCTTTGATTCTAATAAATATACTATTGCTTTAAATTGATTTTATTTAATTAATTTTAAATATTTGCATATGTGTTTTTCTATTATTTTTGCAATAATGGTGACCTCAAGGCCTTTAATTCGCATAGCAATACACGAATGTGGGATTTGATTTATCTGTGTCGTCTTAAAGTCTGGTATGCTAACAAAAAAAACTATGTGCAGATGCCTAGAAGCGTATAGGTAAATGCTACCACGTTACAATATAAAATCTTCTGAATGTGTCATCAATGACATTCTAAATGTTGCAGTAGCAATATTTTTTGCTTTTGGATATACGGGCATTGTGGGCTTGCAAAATGGTAATTGAAAAAAAAAAAAATCAAATTGCACAATAAGATTATAATACACAAAGTATTTATAGTTTCATACTATATACAAAAAAAAAATAAGCATAATGAATAGCTATTAAGTTTGTTGCTTAAGTCTTTTGATTTGGTTATACAAATATATATATATATATATATATATATATATGTGTTTGTATGTAAGTGGAAAAATTGTTTCTTTAGTTTTGTATTGAATTGTAAAAATAAAGGCATAAATAAATTGCTAACTGAATTTTCTGGTCAATATTGTTGGGAAATATTAGTGTATGAAGTTTAGTTTGTTGCTTGAATCTTTTGTTTTCTTGATATATGAAGTAAGAGTTACATTTATAAATGAATGAAGATATTCCAAGTGGGTTATGAATACATTGAAGCCTAATCATACGTTAAACCTCCTCCTCTTACTAAGAAGAGTGAGAGAGAGAAAATAGTATCTCTAAAATTTTAGCAGTATTCATATTCATACTCTGATTTCACTTTTCCAGTAGTTATGATGATCCCGGTCCCTGTCAATGTATTGCATAATTCACCATATGAATATGTGCAAGTATACGTATGAGATGAGTATGTGTGCAAGTACCACAAAAGATAGAAAATGAGAGTGTGAAACAAAGAGAGCAGTGATGCCAGATTTGGTCGATTTTGAAAAATAAAACGTTTTAGTGTCTAGTGTATTTTTTTAAATTTCAAAGATACTGATAAGAAGCAATATGCTATTTGTTTGAAAGTTCAATGGAGCTACATTATAATATCCTTACTGCACTAACAATAAACTCTAACAATAACAATAAAAAAAAGAAAACCCTGTAATTTACAAATAAATCTTTCAATATGGTAACACTGAACACAAGTCACACAAAAAATGCTATCTGTCTTACTCTCCATACAGCAATGAGAAAAGAGAGTAAACTCCAAAAAAAAGCATGACATTTTGCAAAAAAAATTCACCAGGAACTCAAGTCGTTCAATGATTCGGGTATGAAGGCGACCGAGTGCCGTAGTCTCTTTTCGTTTTTCTTTTTATATAAAGTTTTTCATTCTCATAAATTAAGAAGCCTTGAGTATTAGTGTGGATGGGATAAGAGAAAACTATTAGTACTCTTACATAAGGCGAGTAATGCTCTTACTGTATACTCATATTCACAACGGTTTATACGAAGTGTTATTCTCTTTTGTGGAAGAATAGTTCTAGTAGTAGTGTTGGTTTCATGAGTGACTACTGGTCGTAAAAAAGTGACTGGTTGCAGATCTTTGTCTCAAGCTGAAGATTCTGGAACATAAGCTTGTTAAAGCCAGTGGCTGGTGGCTCTATATTAATTCCCTCTACCCCCCACATGCCCTGAAACTTAATAAGGCGCTGAATCATTGAATTTTTGTCACCTAGAATATTAAATTTCTACCAGTTTATTACTAAAATCTTTTGGTTTTGAGAACAGTTCAGAAAAATTGTTTTTCTTCTTACTTTTAACTTAGTTGGTTTGCTAAATTGTTTCTTTTCTATTGAATTCTACACATCAAATCAATCGAAAGACAAATGCATTGCAAAATCAAGAAAACATAAAAAATGTATTTAATTTACTTTGAACAGGTCACGTTTTTAACAACAACAACAATAAAACGCCAACTTTTTTTTTGCACTACACTCATTGCAATCTCAATTTGATAGAAGAAATGCTTGATTTTGGCATTTGATAAATAAATAAAATTGTTTTGTTTTTTCTTTTTATTATTTTTAAAATAGAATACAATGGAAATCGTTAGTTAATGCCAGCCAGTAACAGGTTTCCTTTTTTTTTTTTGTTGCCTTTTCTTTCAATTGATATTGTGTGATTGATATATAAATACAAAAATGTCAAATGTAGACAAAGTGATTTCAATTGTAGCTGAGTAGTGATAATTTGATTTAATTAAGTAATAAGTTCACATTTAAGTTATACATAAGTATACAAAAAATGTGAAATGGAAATGTGAAAAGTTTCAAAACAAAAGATTAAAGTTCAATTTGATTTCAAAAGTATTTTACATTTGATTTTTGAAGTGAAACTTCTTTAGCGGGTCTGTGAATTGAAAATTTTGCAACAAAAAAAGAATGTAATGGAAACGAGCTTTCATTACACTCAATTGAAACTAATAAGAAACCAAGTTGTGCTGGTGTTAGTGTTTAGCAAACGAGGCTACATACAAATGAAAGAGAGTCGTATTCCCGCAGTTTTATCTCATGAGCTTTAGTGAGAGAGCTTGATTTCATATAACTGAACTTTCCTTTCTACGAAATACACATAATACATAGATATGTAAGCCTCAAAAATACAATACGTTATACAACTCATCAGTTTTTTGCTCTCTCTCTCTCTCTCTCTCCACAATACCGTTTAACCAAAAAAAAAGAGGAGAGGAGAGAGAAATCGTCGTTGCGTACTCGCAAACGCAGCTGAGCATCTCAAAAGCATATAATTTATTTATTACAAAAAAAAATACAATTGCACTTAAATGAGAGAATGTTAGTGGAAGAAAAAGAGATCAAGAGTACAAGAAAGTCAAAGAGCATGCTGGTTTTCTTTGATGTGTTTTTGCACGAAATAGGGGAGACGAGGGCATATGTTGTTGCATAAAAAATATTTATTTCAAAGAAAAACCAAACGTCACTAATATTTTTCAAAAATTCTATTAATGACATCAACTTAATATTTTTTTTTAAAACTACTTATAAAAATCTTCTGCTGCCTCCCTAATTCATTCAATATAGTAGAAGTGTTTGTATATCAATAATTATATATTTATTAACATTAAAATATTTATGCAAATGCATGAAATTATTATTGTAGGTTTCAGATCACATCTTCAGTTTTTGGTTAGTATTATATCACATTATGACAAATAAATTTAACCATTTTTGATTAAACTCTAAGCTGCTTGAAATTTTTAAATTTTCAGCTTAAACACACTTGAGCATTAATGAAGTTGCTTTAAAATAACTTAACAAAAATAGAAATACATTTTTATTTTTCTGTATCACTTGAACTAATTTGAACTTACATACTTTCGAAAAATATTACACCCACATCTAATTTATGATTGTAGAAATGTTTGTCAAGTTCATTAAAAGTTTTTAAATATTTCTAAAAAAATATCACACTAGTAATTTTCGAATAAAAAAAATAAATTAATGAAAATAAAAACCCAGCAAGAAAATGATTGAATGAACCTAGGTAGCTTTTGATGTCAGCTTTAGATTTAGGTTTAATTGTATAAAAAAGTTTCAATATTATATGAAAGCAAATACGTGAAAATATATGTGGGGTCCGGCCAGACTCATGAGAGGAATGTTAAAATCAGTTCTAAATTTAATTTGCTATTAATTTATATTCTTTAGATTCAGGTTTCATTTGGCAAGACTTGCTTGAGTTCTCTATTGAAAATTTGTTAAAAATATCCAACATTTGTGTTGACAATAATTTGGCAACAATTTCAATGTAATTTGAAAAACTGTCAACAATATTTTTTTTTTTTTTTAAATGAACTTTAGTTAGAGAAACATGCACGTGTTTCAATGACTAATACCTGAAGATAAAAATATTTAAATTTTTATTATTATTACTATTGAAAACAAACAACAAAAAAATCGTAAAACAAATTGCAACAAACAATAACAAATGTCGGTACCTAATCAAAAAAAAAAAAAAATAGGCAGCTGCAAAAATTAGCCTAGATAAAAAAAAGCAAAACTAAAATAGCTAGACAAAAAATTCATTCATTCACAATTATGTATTTGAATAGAGCAAACTATGGTGTTGAATGAATGAGTGAATGAAGTGAAAAGGAAACATGAGCTTAATGTCGTTTTCATTATCTATTTACGTATGCAAACTGTAGGTAAATATATGAATGTGTTATATGAACATATATGTATGTAACTATGTTGAAATATTAACAATTTTGTTAAACAAAACAAAACTTCAAAAGGCTACAAATTTATTTTTGAAATTAACCATATAAATATTTTATAAAAATATCCAATCTTTATCTATTTATTCCTTACTCATATAATTAGTTATATAAAAAGTTTTTGAGTCATACTCAACTGATCTATGTAGCATTCAACTGTTCAACTTGTTTTCTGACAGCTTTCAATTTGTCTTCGAGATATCACACACTAACGCCGTAGTGTCGTTGTTGCCAACCACAGTCACTATTTCTACTGCCACACCACTGGCCAATGCACTGCAGTGGCAGTGGCGCATAATAAATGTATAATAATTAATAGTATCTCTTGACATTTGAATTAATTCTTTGTTCCTTTTATTTTTCTTCGACACTTGTGTGATATGTATTTGTCAATTTGATTGCAATTTGTTGCTTACATTCTGTTTTTTTTTTTTTGTTTTTTTGTTTTTTTTTTACACTAAAAACTTCAAAAGGTTTACGTATTTTATGCTTTTTTTCAAAAAAAAAAGTGTCAATTTCACACCCAATTTTATGTCACAATTTTTAATATTGCATAGTTTTCAATGAATTCAAAGAGTATTACGCATAATTTATTGCTTTTCTGATGAAAGATTAATCCTATTTGATCCTATTTGAAAATGAGTATTAGCTATAAAAAAAAAATACATATAATATAAAGATGAGAGAGCTACACTCTTTCTTCGTTTTTAAAATGAATATTGCTTAACGATAAAATATCCGTTTGATGTTAAATGACCCCGCTTTCATTTCCCCTCCTTTGTGCAAGAACACAATCAGGAGAAGAAAACATCAAAGAAAACCAACTTGCTCTTTGACTTTCTTGTTCTCTTGATCTCTTCTTTTTCAACTAATCCTCTCTCTCTTAAGTGCTTTTGGCTATTCGGCTGCATTTACGAGTACGCAACGAAGATTTCTCTCTGCTCTTTTTTTTTGTTATTAAACGGTATTTTGGAGAGAGAACAAAGAACAGATGAGGTGTATAGCGTATTGTATTTTATCGTTTACATCAGGGGTGCCCAATACATATAAACTAAATATTATTATAAAGCAGGGGTGCCTAAATGTTTCTTATGGAAATACAAACACCAATACATATAAACTTTGTTATTATAAAGAAACAAAAAATCATACGTTAGACAACAACAAGATCTACATTGAATATAACTGTCGCCAATGTGTACCAAAACAAAGCATACGAAAGTGTTGTTGCTTTGCTCTTTGGTATAGGCAAAGAAGAGAAATGAAAAACGAAAAATGCAAACATGGCTGTGTATTTCGAATTGCTTAACTCATTAAGTCCTAATGATGCGTATACGCACAACAAAGGAGCATATTTTAATGCAGATAAAAAAAGTTACTGGAACACGTAATCGCTATCACAGTTATTCTAAACTTAAAAAAAAAAATAAAAAAATTCGATTGAATTTGTGACGACAAAGACGTGTGATTGAAGATTTTATGGTTTTTAATCGGTTTGCTCTCGGACTTAACGGGTTAATGCTCGGATTTCGCTGAGCGCTCTGATACTTTATTATTTTGTAGGCTCAGGTTGAGCCTTTAAAATACCCAAGACAAGCCTCACAGATTTGCATCCGCAAAATTTGGGCAGTTTGATCTTCAAGAAATTTATTTTACTTACATAGTTAAGTTGATGTTGGACTTTTCAGAAAGTTAAATAATTTTTATTGAAATCTTTTTTATGTTGGAATAAAAGTGATATTAAGGACCGTCTTCTCAATATCCAGTTAAGCAATAATCCGAATTTTAACCAACGGTTAGTAGTAGTAGTAAGTTCTAATTATTAGTTAATGCGCTGTGACTGCTAATATATTATATAGATGTTTATAAGTTCAAACTGCAGACCAAGTAATAAAAGGGTAAAAAAATATAACGCTAAACAATATATTAACCACTCTGAAATTTAGCAACCCATAAGTGAAAACTCATGCCGAAAAAGAATGGAAAAATATTTTTAAAAAATTCAACAAAAGTATATTACATTGCAATTAGCTCCTAACCTTTCCCCTACCCTTCCCGTTTTCAATCTTTTCTTTTGAATGATTCAAAACTACTTAATAACTAACATATTCTATGCCTTAACATAATGTTACTTAACATTTGTATGTAACAATCTATTAACAGTCCACTGTTAAATTGTTAATCTGTTTACTACATACTTTTAGCTGCAGAGAGTAAGAAAAAAACAGTAGCATACTTTTAGGCTGTACATTAAAATAACAAATTTACCTTTTCTGACTTGAAATTATTTATTATTAATTTTAATTAATTTGTTTTTTTTTAACTTACCTTATCATTATTTTCCTCTAACTCTAATATACGAAATTCCAACAGTTCATTTTGTTCGCGTAATTCATTGGCCTCTGCTTCCAATTGATGCTCTTGCTCTTCTAAATATTTAATACGTTCCATTAGTTGTTTTAATTTTGTATTATTATTGGACTGAAAAATGAAGATAGAAAAAACTTTTATTAAAAATTTCGTTTTTAAAAGCAAATTTTTTCGTTCAACTTACCGCCATTGCAATTTTTTCCGAATCAACAATTTGCTCTTTAGCTAAACTCAATTCTGTGTGTAGCTGATCATTTTCTTTATGTAAACTTTCAATATCTTTTTGCATTTTTTCAATATCGGTGGTGTAAGTGCGTATCTGTAAAGATGAAGAAGAAGTATTAAATCAAATAACAAAAGTCATTTCTAATTGATTTGCTTTAATTTTTTTAGCAAAATTCTTTGGGAATTTTTTTTTTTTTTTTTTTGCAACGTACATAAAACATGAAAAGAAACGAAGCAACTGCAACGAATCGACTTTTAAAGCATTTACTCCTTTTTTTTTGTTTGGTTTAATTTGTTTTCTGGCAAACATTCATTAACGAGAACAACCATAAAAATTGCCATTATTATGCTTGACTTAGGTTTGACTTGGAATTTGACTTGGTTTTGAAGTTTTGCCTACCTAACTGCAATCTAGTGACTGTCTGCTTTCTTGCTTTTTTGTATTCTCGACTTCGTGCCTTCTCGCCTGCTTACCTTTTTCTACCTTCTACCCTCTTTCCCATATATATTGCAAACATAAAAAATCTCAGCAGCATCTGATTTTGTTTTTTCTACTTCTACTTTATTTTCAATGCTTTTGTCGGCTGTAGTATAATAAAATTTGTTTGAAAACAAAAAGGATTTTTTTCAAAGGAAAAATTATGTGCATATATCTGATAAAGAAATCAACCAGGCAAAACTGTAGAGCATTCTCTACTCTACTCCACTACTACATAAATTATATTGAATACTCTTTGAATTTTTATTTCTTTCTTAGGAATTCGAAACAAAAAGAAAGAAAACTATATGCAAAAACAATTTAGCATACAAAAGCTACTAGATCTAGGTTTTTTCCACCTCAATATAATTTTGTATACTAACTATAAAAGCAGCTGCAAGCAGCTCGTCATCCTTTACTAACGAAATTTTATATTTCCATGCATATTTTCTTACAACTGTCAACACACAGGAGCGCATTGTATGTGTCCCTGAATTCTTCATTTATTCAGCATTAAAATAGCAAACATAAAATAAAAGAAAAAGCGCTAAGATGCGCAGCAGAGACACTACCAGACATATAAAGAATATGTATGTACATAAATATTGCATGCAATATTAACATCAAGCCATTGTCTTTTTACTTATTTATTTATTTATTTGATTAACTGAAGCTGAAAAAATATCAACCAAACAATTGTTCACAAATTTTTATTTCATTTTTTTTTTTTTTTTTGTTAAATTAAGCTTGTGGTTGTGTTTACTGGCTATAGTGGCGCTTTGTCTTATATATGTGTGTCATTGAGTCAAATGCATGTGCATTGTCATGTTGCAAAGTTAAAAGCTGACATACAATACCAGCAGCAAATAAAATAAAAATTAAAAATGAAACTCTTTTTTTTCTTTTTGCAAGAAATAACAATTAAACTTTGATTATTTCACCCAACACATGACATCAATAATTTTTTTTTTTTTTTTTTTTGTTTCTAATTTTTGTACTAATAATCAAGTTTTTTTTACTTGAGTCTTTTGTTTTTTTTTTTTGTATTTTTATTTATAACTTTTTTTTAATCATTTTAATGAACTTACCATTTGCCATATATCAGCTGTTTCTAAACCTGCTGGCGGTGGTTGTGGGCTAATCGATGGCGGTGCTGATGATAATGCCGAATCAGAATCAGAATTATTGTTATCCTATAAAACAAAGAAATTTTTAATTAGTAATAATATTAATAATTAGAATTTGTTTGGTATAAAATTTTCTAATCATAATTAATTTTAAATTGTTCTTTAACATATTTTTGAACATAATGATTTCCACACCCATGAATAAGTGTGCTTATAGTATTGTCGCCGTAAAATTTATAAATGATATAATCACTGAACTAAAATGAAAAAAAAAAAAGATCCGCTTCCTTTCCCGTTGGGTTGTTTCTATATTTACATTATCCACAAAAAGTTTCTTTGAAATTGTTGTTGTTTCTTCTCTTTAGTCTTTGATTCAATGAGCATAATCCGTTAGTTCCTATTAATGTTTTTGTTTTTGTAATTATATATACATACAAAAACTGAATACTGCTTTTAGGCGGAGTCTACATCTACAACCAAAAAAGCTTTCTGAAAAAAAATGCTAGAATTTTCTTGTAGTTGTAAACTCCGACTTAATACCACGAGAAATAATTTTTTGCATGAAATCAAAAATTTGTTGTTATTTCGCGTATAAAATATAAAAATGTTTGTTATTTTTTCATTTTATAAGGGAAACAGTGCTGAGTACAAGTACACTTTGGAGAGAAAGCAACAACAAATCTCATATAAATAAGAAACTCCATTACAACAACAACAATATACAAAAGAGATCAGCAAATCAGACCGAAGTTGACTTCACTCTGTTTTTTAAGTATATATATGTATATGACTCGCTCTCATTTGCTCACTTCCATTACACACAGAATTTGTTGTTGTTGTTTTAATGCAGGCAACCGCATAGGGGCCCAATTCTACTAGTTCCCTTAGATTTACAATACTTTACAACAGCCAAAATCGGACTAGTGATTTAATATGCAGTCTTAGGGTAATTTTGAATCGCTGAGCTCGAATCTGAAGACCATTTTCCTCCACCACGTCAGGTTTTTGAGATAACGTTACATGAAATCATAAAAATGGCTTCATTATGACTGTACCAGGACATTCTTAATTTGTATTTTATCGTTTTTGGTGCCTATAGAAAAGTTGTTTAGAAGAAAAAGAAGCACATTTTTTGTGAACTCAAGAACCCTTCATCTAAGCTCCATACCCCAAATTTAGGAAGTTTTTAAGTACAGCTTACAATAATATCGCTAAAAAGTTAAAAAAATGATAAAAGTATTATAGTGTTCTTGGGAAAAAGTTTGCTTATCAAAAAGTATGGGGGGGGTCCTAGAACATCAAAACACCCTGCACCCACTTATTCTTGGAAAAATAACCTCACAAAGTCAAATTCCCTCCCCCCCTTCCCTCCTTACCGATGTAAATTTCATACATTGTGATCGTTGGCCAAGAATCAAAAAAAAGTTTTAGGGATCAAAAAAATAAAATAAATAAAATCCTCCCCTTTGGCAATATCTGAATCCCCAAGTGCGTGCAAAAATACATTCTGGAGAAAAAACAACAACAAGCTCTATATAAACTCAGTGTATGACATGCAAACGAGAGTGAAATTGACTTCTCTCTTAATTTATGTAAATGTGTTTATAGATTTTTGTTGTTGCAATTTCCATGCAAACATTGCATCGGGATACGTTTCCACTAGTTATCTTACTTTTACATTGGAATAATGTCGAACGCTCTCTCTCTCTCTTCTTCTCTCTTTAAAAATCATCGAAACTACTCCCTCATACATACCTTTGTTCTATATTCATGATGCCTATCGTTTTGTTGTTGCATATGTGTTTTTGTTTCAATTATTGTTCCAGTTTCCACACCTGCTGTTATTGGTGCTGCTGCTAATAAGCGTTCCGTCAATTCATGTGGCAATGAATGATATTCTTTTTGTTGCTGTTGTTGTTGTTGGGCACATATGATTGTTGTTGGTGTTGTTGTTTTCAATAAATTATTACTAAAATTTTCATCGTTAATTAAATTTTTATGATTATTTTCATTTTCTAACATTTTTAATTTAAGTGCTTGTTGTGTATTTGTTGTTGTGTTTGTTGTTGATGTTGTGAGTATTTTCGTCATCTTGAGATTATTATTGTTGTTGTTGTTAACATTAATATTATTATTATTATTTTGTAGATTTTTTGTATTGTTTATTAGCTCAATATCCTTGAGTTTTTTCATCTGCAAGAAAGAGAGAAAAAGATTTTAATTCGTTATAAGTATAAAATTTTACTTAGTTTTGATAAAGAAAAATGCTTAAAAAATATTTACGCTTTACCTTTGCTAAATACTAATAAAATTTACATATTTTTGAATAAAAATTCAGCGTAACAAATGGTGCTTAATTATATTGTTCAATCCTTTTATTTCTCATACATTGTTGATTTTCGAAGAATTGGAGTTGAATGTCTTCATTCTCAAGTTTCTGAACTAATAAATAAACGCAAAAAACAAAAGACTTAAGCAGCAAACTTCATATTTCAACTTGATATTTGTGTTTTATTACTTTAAATAAATTCTATAGCAAAAGTTTAAACAATATATATATTTATGTGAAGCTTTTTGTAAAGATGTGACGGTCAAGGTCTAAAAAAAAAATCCACGAAGTTGAAAAAACTTAAAATTCTATATCCACACAAACTTTTCTCCACAAAATAATTCCCAAGCTTTTCGACTTGCCTCAACTATTTATTTAAAATATTAACTAACTTTTACAGCATTATCTCAAGTTCTAATTTATTGATTTATTTTGCGATATTCTTAGACATAAATGCAATTGACATCAAAACCAAAAATACATTGCAACTCAAAAATATTCGTTGCGTACTTTATCAAACAATTAATCAATAAATGACATAAAGTGTTGTAAGAAATAAAACTATTGTTTTATCAAACTCATTGCAAATTATTCACAGAAAAATAAAATTCAAGTTGTCTTCAAAAACAAAAAAATAAATGTCATAGTTCCATGCTTGAGATTGATGATTTGCACAATTGGATTGTGATTGAAAATGGATTTATAGACAGCATAAAAAATACCCAGTAGAGAATTTAATTTTGCTAATGATAAAAATTGCACTGAAAACGAAAAATATTTGAGTTGCAGTTATTTGAAACAGGCAGATATTAAAAGTGACTTCATTTCCTAATGAATTTTTTTTTTTTTTTTTTTTTTTGATAATTTAGGCTGAAAACGTCAACAGAGTAAATTAGATACTTCGAAGATGCGCTTCCGAACTGCTTTCTTTCCCGTTGGGTTTTTTCTACCTCTGCACTCTCTATAAATAGCTTCTTTGAAATTGTTGTTGTTTTTCTGAGAGCAGCTTGCGACAATTTTCTTGCAAATGTAAACTCCGCCTTAAAGTGCTGAATGCAAGTACATTTTGGAGAGAGACCAACAACAAATGTCATATAAATAATAAACTGCATTTCAACAACAACAATATACAAATGAGATGAGCACATCAGTGTGAGATTGACCTCCCTTCGTTATTTATGGATTTTTACAGACTCGCCCTCAGTTATTCAATTTCTTTACATGTAGAGAACCACACAAACAACACACTCTCTCTCATACTTATGCATGTCAGCTTTTATTATGTATGTCAGTTTTCTCTCATCGATTTTGTGTGAAAGTGAACGTGTCAAAATCGACTGTACCAACGATTTTCCAACGATTTTGCATCTCTGTTTTACTCATGTTAAACAAATAACAAAGAAGAAATAAAATACAAAATCGGTCGGTCGAAGTCGTTGTGTTTGTATAAGCTGTCGCCGATTGAACAAGATAACAAAAGAGAATATGTAAAAACCGATGAAAAATCGAGCACAAATCGGTGTAAGTAAAAGCAAACTATTTATTTGCTCTAATAGAATTTCTGCCAAAAACAACACGACCAATTATAACAGTAAATTACCCTGAAGTTAATTACTCGCTAGTTTGAGATGAGATTGAGAGAGCCAACGTCTCCGCTTGTATGGCATAGTCCCAATTCTATTAGTACGACATCCTCTCTCTTGCAAAAACCACAATACTAACTATTGTCAGTAAATTTTTCTGGAGTCAATTACTCTCAAATTTGAGATGAGATCAAAAGAGAGCCGACGTCTCTGCTTGCATTGCATAGTGCAAATTTCCATACAAAAAATGTATTCATATGAAAAAATTTTGTTTCTCTTAATTTTTAAAAGGAACGAAAAGAGTTCAACATGAGAGAAGCAACAACAAAATGCGGAGCAACAATAGACACGGTATTTAACAGATATCTACAAAATATTGAATCAAAGTTTTTATTTCGTATTTTAGATATCACAAATTAAGCGAATACAGGTTTATATCTCTGTATAAAAAATCTGTAGCCTCGTTAGCTTTGCGCACACATCATCAATGACTGCTAGCTGACATTTATTATTGGATTTGCGAAATAAAAATAAATTGAAAATTCTTTTCTTTTCCCAATATACAACAAACGAAAAATTGCAATTAAAAATTGTGAAAAAAAGATAATATTGCATAAGATTTTTCAAAGAAGGAAACTCACAAAAAAAAGAAAAAAAAAAACTATTTATAACTTCATTTCCACTTTTTACAACTACTAAGTACGAATTCGTACGAGTTCGAGTAACTTCAAAAAAAAAAAAAAGCCACACATAAATCAAATAGCTCAATCACAACATGAATTGCTCAATTGTGCATTAAACATCAAACTACAACAACAAACAACAACTATCATATTCGAATTTCAAAACTCAGCAACATACAATACAACAATATACTCTCCTACATGCAGGCAGCAGCAACTATATATATCTTTACATCTGATGAAATGATTGAATTGTTGAATTGGTAATGCAATATGAGGATTTGATTTGCCAAGAGACTGAATATATGAAAAAAAAGAAAACTACATACCTATGCCTTTATATTCATACATAATTTCCTGAATGTAAATATTGTTATGAATTTTTCCACATACAACAACACATGCATAAGCGTAGCAGCAATATATTGCTGACTGGTGGTGTTGCTATTGCTGCTGTAGTAACTTTGCAACTAGCCCACGCAATTTTTACTATATACGCTCGTGGTTCATACATTGTAATCAAAAAGAAGTAAATCAAAATCTTTTGTTTGCTTGTTTGTTGGAATTACTGACTGACTGACAACAAACAAAATAATAACAACAAAAACAACAACATGTTGCAAAAACAACAGCACCAGCAAAATGCTGGTAAAACGAAATCAAATACAAAACATCAAAAGTCAAAATTGAAACAATAAATTTTGTTTTTAACATAATCATTTGAAAATATACACGGTTATTTTTTTTTTTGTGGGGAGAGGGGGGGAGGGATGAGGGAAAGGGAACTTCCACCCTACACCCAAAAATTTAGAGTTTATTTAATTTATTTTTAGATACAGAGATTTTAGCTAAAAGAAATCAATTATATCCCATTAGCTCCAGACCCTCTACTTCTTGCAAACATTCTGAGTAGATTGCCTTTTCTTTTTCTAGTAAAAAGAGCGAACTTTGTTTGGCTCATTTATGTATGATTCGAAACAAATGAGCACTCTTTCGTTAAATGATTTAAGCTCATACCTCTCTCTCTCTCTCTTTAATAGTTGTAGCTCTTAAAAACATAATGTAAGAGCTCTTCAGAGCTTTTCACTCACTAGGAAGTTTTTGCAATGAAATACTCATTTCGATAACGATGCTACATTTTTTTTTTTTTGTTCTCGCGAGCCAACTATAAAATAGCTCTTTTTCTTGCTCACTCAAATTTTTTTCTATTATCATTAACAGAGCTCAGAGAGATGAAAATTAAACGGAACGCCATTTTGAAAAGGCTCTCAGTACCAAATAATAAATGAGGTTGATATTTGATGAGTTTGTAATAGAGAGAAATGTTGAGCTACTTTCGTTCAGTAGTTTTTTTTAATGATATGATACTCACATGAAATAGTGTTTTTTCAATATGAGTGAGAGTGCGAGAGCTTTCGTTCAATAGTTTCTTTAATGATAGGATACTCACATGAAATAGTTTTCTTTCCAAGAGAGAGCGAGAGTGAGAGTGCTTTCGTTCAGAAGTTTCTTTTAATGATATGATACATGAATTATTATTCTCTCAAAGAGAGTGCTTTAGTTCAGAAGTTTCTCTTAATAATATGATACTCACATGAAATCGTATTCTTTCAAAAATAGTGTGAGAGAGATTCCTTTCGTTCAGTAGTTTCTTTTAATGATATGATAGTCAAATGAAATAGTGTTCTCCCAAAGTAAATGAGAGTGAGAGAGTTTCTTTTAACCCTCTCCAAAACAAAAATATTTTATACTCATACATTATTTTTTCTTCTGTGATAACAATTATGAAATGCAGATGTCTTTTTTCTATGACAGAAATAGAAAAATTCAAGTTTAAACTACAAACTTTGTAATCATGCAATGTCGAATATATTCGACGAAAACCCGGAAAGGAGTAATAAGGGTATCATATCTCATATGAACTATTGTTCTTTTAAAGAGAGTGAGAAAATTTTGAGGATGCAAGAGACCAAGCCAGATGAAGTCAACACTGGAAAAAAAAACAAAGTCAAATGGTTGGTTTCCACTATGTCATATTCCCTGTCAAACAGAGAGAAAGAGAGAATTTCCTATATGAAATTTGCCTAGATGTTGTAGAGTAAAAAAAAATCGCTGTAGATTCAAAGTTAAATACAATATACGAAATATACCAAAAATTAAAGTGTGTAAATTGCATACTCTATGTTCGCTATAAGATTTTTTTAAATTTTTTTTTTTTCTCTGCTAAATTTGTATTGTAATGTATGTTAAGTGTTAAGGTTGGTTGCATTGCTGATTGATTGCAGTCATTGCTTGTGTTGCAGAGGCATGCACAAAAATAAACTCGTGCATTAATACATACATACACACATGCATCCACAGACAGACAATCACAATTCACTAGACTCAATTTTTGATATTATAAACAATACCTGGTGTAAATATATTTCAATTGTGGCAATATTAATATTTTCTTTTTTTTTATAATGAAAAAATAAAAGAAAAGGAAATGCTTTAAATTTTAAGATTTGCAGCGCATGCGTGGCGCGCTTTAGCAATGCATGCGTTCACAATAATTTCCTTACACCTTTTCTCTCTTTCGATTTCTCAAAGTGTTGGTTTGAATGTTGATTATTGACGGCGCCGCACCGAGTGTGGCGTTAAATTGTTGTGGGAAAAATTTATATGTAAGTATGTATATTTTGAACCGTATAATTATGCGCATAAAATGTGGTAATATAACAATTACACGGAGTGTATATTTATTCCGGCATTTGCAAATTAACGCGGTGGTACAATTTGATTTGCAAATTTATGTTTTCTTGGTGATTTTTTTCTTATTTTTTTTTAGGTAAATTATTATAATTTTCTAAGGAAGTTAGATATAAAAAATTTATGTTAAATGAAAAAGAAGTGAGATGAAATTAAAATATAAAAAATTTTAAAATTTCAATATTTTAAAATTTATTTTTAAAAGCAAAACATGAGAGACCATCAAAATCTCATTTTAAATCTGTAGCTTCTTTTTTAATTTATAACTTTGAAATCTTTCCTGTGGGACTTACCAAGTTAACCCTAACCTAAGCTGTAAGTTTCTCAATGATTTTAGCGTCTCCGCCTTACTTTCTCTCTCTCTCTCTTTCTAAATTTTCTATTTATACTAAGTTATATTAAAATTACAACAACAACAACAACGAAAAACAGACGAGTAAATAAAAATGATGTGGATCACTCTCTTACTACATAGTAGTCAACACGTCCCTCTTTCTCTCTCTATGAAGCCACAATGCTGTTAAAGACTTACAGGAAAGAGCATTACTGGTCAGAATACAGTTCCATATCGAATTCAAAAAACAACGTATGTAGAAACAAAATTACAACAACTAATGAAAATTAAAGTGAAGTGGATCTCTTCTCTTCTGATCTCCTCAAATTCCAATTTCATATTATTCAACATGTTCGCGGCTGAATATATACAACTGATGTTGGCGTCTTTGTCTTACTCTCCCTCTCTCTTTAAGTTTTCTATCTACAATAAGCTATATTAAAATTATAACAACAACAACGAAGGAGATGAGTAAATGAACCCAAAATGGAACTCTCTTCTAGGAATTAGCCAACACGTTCGCTTGCTCTCTCGTTAGTTCTCTCTCTTTAAAGAGTTGGCATATCAGATTCCAAAAACAATTAACGCATGTATAAGCAAAATTACAATAACAACAACAACAGAGAAAAATAAATGAGACAATGTGAAGTGAGTCGCTTCTCTTCTGTTCTCCTCTAATTTTAATTTTATATTACTCAACGTGCTCGCGGCTGAAAACATATAAAATTTGACAGGGTCTATTAGTAAATAAATATTACTACTAAAATTTAAAATAAATATCAACAACAATTTCGTTGTTCCATATTTTTTAGATAATCAAATATTGTATTTTTATTTCGAGGAGTATTGTAAATTAAACATCAATAAAACGACAACATCAACTAATTAAGTTGACAGCTTCATCTTTTTTCATCTTCACATACCAACTCTATTGACATATGAATAGCTGTGCAGATGAGTAGTTGCTTCTGGGGCTACTCTACTGCGTTATGGGGCTTTTGTTAATTTAGCAATAATGTTACTTGACCTTAATACATTTGATATAACAACAATAGCAACAGCTACCACAATAATAAATAAATATAACAGCAGCAACAACAATAACCACAATAAAACCATCAACAAAAATAAAGTATAATAGTAACTACATAATTTCAAGAAATGTTTAACACATTTGTAAAATATTTACGCTTATTTTTTTTTTTTAATTCTCTTTTTTTTTTTTTTTGATGCCAATATTTGCGCTATGGGAGAAATTATATTACAAATACGCAAGCAGACATCAATACACATATGTATATACCTTTGTGCTGTAGCGCGCTCAAAAGGGGGCCCCTATGAAACGCTAGCTCTCAATAGAATCGTTTAAATTCTTAGTAAAATTTGTAGCAATTTTTTTTTCTTATAAAGAAAATATTTCATTTAATTTATTATGGTCAGCCGAAACCTTCTTCTCTTTCCCAACTTTAAAATCCATTGAATCCGCTTCTGCATTTGCTTAAATGTGTGTCTCTATGTTTTTAGTAATATGGGCTTGGTTAGTGTGGCTGCCTTTGAATTGCATTAAAGTGTTATTTTGCTGTTAATTTCAGTTAATATAATTGTTGGTGTTGGCCTATTGGGGTATACATGAACAATAGCAAAACAACAAAAAAAACACAAACTATAATAGAAAATAAAAGAAGAAAAATTAATTTTTTTCTTTTTAGTTAGTAAAGAAATTTTTATCTAGAAAACTTTGCACGCAATTTTGAAGAAACCTTTCAAATAATAGAAGATAGTTATATTGGAATTTTGTTTCTCTCAAAAAAAAGGAGTTGTGCCCAATAAGCATTAATAACTTCATTTTATACAATAGGCCTGACTTTTAGCAAATAAATTATTGTTAGCAACTTTATGTGATACAATAGATCTGGTTTTTGGCAAAGAAATTAATGTTAATAAAAATTAGTTGTGATAGGAGAAACTTTTTTTATACGTTTTTTTTATAGACAAGTTTTTTGTACATAAAAATGCATGTACCAATGAACTAAATAAATTTTATTAAATTAAATTAAATTTATTATATTCACATAAAATAATTTGTATTTTAAGTCAAATATTTTATGCAGATCCGAAGGATATCAGAAAATCAGTAGAGAATGGTTTAAAAGACTGAAGTATGACGTCAGCAATAGATGACATTACTTAAAAATTGTTTCGAGAAATATATATGTACTATACAACAAGAACACGAATGAGTGTGTATTTACGCACATTCTCTCTTTTTTCGCTCTTTTCATATACAACAATGGTAATATTTGCACTCACAATGCATTAATTCTGACAGTATAGTTCAATAAAAACAGAAATACATTACATTACATCAATTAAAACAAAAAAAAAACAAAAATAGAGACGGAGAGAGAGACATCAATTGTGGCTGTAAAGCTCATTAAAAAAAAAAACAAAAACCAATAGAAACGGCAAGAGAATATTACAATTAATATTTGTGTATATGAATTGTGACAGTAAAGCTCATTTTAAAAAAAAAATAGAGGCGGAGTAAAGTAAAGCTCATTAAAAAAAAACAAAAACAAATAGAGACGAAGAGAGAGAATATTTCATTTACATTCAATTGTAGAGTAAAAACGGATGAAATAGAGAGACAGATTTATAAAGAGGATATGAAAGTTTCTTTTTTCCTCTCTCCGAACTTTCATTTTCCTGGTAAATGCAAAAATACGAGGTACTTTATTTTATGTATCAACAGTGATCCGTCGTTGGTATCAAATTGATACACTTTTCAAATATAAATTATTTCTCTTATTTGTTAGTTCACATGACATCTCTCTCTCTCTCTCTTCGCATACAACCACATTTTTAAAGTGAGAGAGGTGAGATGTGCATATCTTCTATACGTGAACAATTTATGTTGAAATTAATGATATTTATTAGTTTGAATGAGGATATTTATAAATACAATAATAAGATGAAATTTATTTATTTATTTATTGGTATTCATTGTGAGTTAAAATATTAAGCTAAACCAAATATCATAGATAAAACAAAGCTCCCTCTCTCTCTCAATTTTGTGAGAGCCGAGTAACGGAGATGAGCATGGCGTAATCTTGTGATCTGTCATTCTTGAAGAGAAATGAAATTATATTCATCAATCATGCTCCAAATATCATAGACACATCGGCTCTCTTTCAATTTTGTGAGAGCCGAATAAAGGAAATGAGCGTGGTGTAATTTATCATTCTGGAACAGAGCCTACATATAAACAAAATAAGGTTCTTTATGCGCTGCTCTCTGTTTTGATTCCCATCTCTCTCTCTCTTTTTTTCTATCTAACTCTCTCCGCCTATATTCAATCAATATTCATTAAAATTTATGCAGAAGTCGCAGTTGTAAAAACGTTTTATTTCAATTCACCACTCAATGTTCATAATTGCTTAAACAAATAGAAATTTTTATGCATATTAATTTACAATTTTTCATTAGGTACAATTTTTGTTGTTGCTATTGCTATTACTGTAAAACTTCATTTATTTGTTTGCCATAATTGTTAGCACGTGAGTGCCCTCAAGTATCTTTATATGTATTTAGTTGTAGTTATGAGCAAAGCAACATTTTCTATCAACATTGCTCCTTACTCCGGCTACTTTTGTCTACTCATTCAACTCAACTCAGTTCAATCTCTGACCAAATTTAGCTTATTGGAATTTGGTTAATGCACTAAAAAACATAATTCAAAAAAATAATAAAAAAAAATTATTTGCTGCTGACACTTTTATTGTAGATATGTATGTATATATGCACAATAAACAAATAAAAAAATCAAGAAAATATTTAACCATATAAATTGTAGGCAGCCAAAAGTGGAATGAAAAAAAAAATGTCATAAAAAAAAATTCGTATGTAGAAAAGTGTTAAAAATATGTGAATAACACCAGATACCAGATGTCTGCAATGCAATTATTGAACTACCTAAAACGTTGTATCATTTTGGTGGTGCCGAAAACGACGACGACAACAACAATGCCAGCAACAACAAATAACCAACAGTTATGCCCACAATTTGTGGTTAACAACCGAACGTTTTTTAATTGTTCACGTGTTAAAATGTTTGGTTTTTTTTGTTGCTGCTGTTTGATTTGTTACGTTGTTGTTAATACAAAACGATCGGAAATGTTGGAAAATTTATTTTGTTTTTTCTATTAATTTTTATTTATATGCGTGTGATGTGTGAACGATTGTTTGAATGTTTCAATGAATGAAATGTGTGTGGCGTACTCATTGGAAATGAATGTTGTTTGTTTGATTTATTATTATGTAATTTCGTTTGTAGTTTTGTTAATTTAATCAACAGTCAGTAAGCAAAAAAAAATTTTTTATTTCTTATAACATCTTAACATTTTTTTATTTATTTTCTATAACTCACAATTTCATTAATTTTGATTTAAATACAACTAATTTTCATTAGTGAATTAGAGTTGTTATATAAAGAGTGTCGTTTTCATGATTTATTTACTTTTTTTAATTGTTAACTTTTTAATGAAAATTTTAATTTCTTACAAAAACGATGAACTAATGAAGTATACCATTTTAGGTACATTTTTTCTCATTTTGGTACAATTTTTTTTTATCAATTAGGTACAATTTGAAATTTGGAAATTTCATCCCTGATTTATGTATGTATTTGCATTAAAATAATTCTTTGCAAAACCAACACGACTAACAACAGTAAATTTCTCTAAGTCAATCACTCGCTAATTTGAAATGAGATTGAGAGAGCCGACCGTCGGTAGTCGAGAGAATTTAATTGATTACCGACTGCAACTGCAAAGCGGCATTGGTTGAATTTCAAAACAAAATAAATTTTCTTCTTCTTCCGTTTTGTATTTCTGCTCTCACTTCTCTCTTTCGATGTTTTGCTGCTCTCAAATTCGATATAAATTTTAATATGGCTGCAACTGCAAATGGAGTCATGTAGTCGTGTAGTTGGCAAATTTTGTAGTTTCGTATTTTTCCCCCCTTTGAAAGAGAGAGAAACTTTCACATATTTTTCTTCACTTACTCTAAAATTCACAAAGACATTTTAAGTCAAGTATCAATTTATATTTAATAATAAGCGTTAATCAGTTAAGTCGCGTCTATTTTGACCTTTCCCACTGACACAGTGAAAATTTTCGCAGTTAATATTTAACTGCGAAAAAAAAATTCCACAAAAAAAAGATGTGCAAAGTGTGCCACAACTGGCCTAACTAAAAAAAGAGGCACATCTTAAAAAAAAATAAATATATTTAACTATATATGCATAATATTAGCAGAAGTATTTAACTACAACAACTTGCACAATTACAGCGTGTTTACATACTAAAGAGAAATGAAAAAGTCAATAAACTTAATCAAACTTACGAAAAAAAAAGAAACATTTTAAAAACGAACAATTGGAAATATTGGCAAAAAGTCAAGTCAATAAGGAAAACACAATGACGACAAATGCGACATAAAGTCAACAACGACAACATTGACTCCAACTACGCTGACTAAGTCTGCAAAAGTGTCTGCTGCTGCAGTGTGTGTTGTCGTCGGAAAGTGGTTGTTGTTATCGCAAATATTGGCATTTAGTTTAATTAAACAATTTCACTTAGTGGGCGAGTTGAGCAGAAAGCTGAACTGAGCTGAACTGAACTAAGCGTTCGCTCGTTCGTTCGTTGAAAGGAACATGAGTTCGTTTAAATTCAGTGTGTTTTGTGTGGACATATTTGAATATATTTGTTCATTGTTGTTGTGGCAGATTTTTTGTTAGTCTTGCTAGTAGCTCAAGCTCAAAAGCAAGTAACACTCCTACCAATTTTACTTTGTATCCAATACTTCATATGAATTTACTACGTGCATACATAGTCACATTGTTCAAGTTTGTTGACCATTTTTAAATGCAAAAAAAAAAAAAAAAAAAAAATTGTACACAAGAAACGTGACTAAATATAAAGTGAGCAAAAAAGAAGAATGTAGAAAAAAACGTTTTGGCTTAAGAAAATAATAGTACAACTTTTTTTTATTATAGCAGGTATATGTATTTAAATAAATAGTAGTTGATGGCAATATGAACCTTGAAAATGAGTAGAGAATGTTTTTTTTCTGAATTATTTACAATGAAAAATGTTATTGCTAGTAAAAAGAAAATGAGGAAAACTTTGCGAAAATTTTAATTATATTAATAAGAACTATAAGTACCTTGTATTTTGTAAAATTATTTAGCCAGATATTGTTAAATTTCAGTCAATGAAAAATGGTGACTATGACCTCAAAGAGTAGTTTACATCTCTCAGTTCTCAGAGCAAGATGTCTTCCACATCCAACAATACTACATAGTCAACTTTTACATATACCGATTTCACTCACCGATTTTCTTTTTGTTTTCTGTTTGTGAACGAGTCGCAATCGGCTGTACCAACAATTTTTAAACGATTTTTGACGTTTGCCTTTTACAAGTTTTGCATCTCTATTCAGCTCATGTATATACATAGATATACAAAATCGATCGATCGAAATCGTTGTGTATAAAAGCTCTTGACGATTGAACGAGATAACAAAAGAGAATATGTAACAATCGGTGAGAAAAATCGGGCACAAATCTGTGTGTGTAAAAGCTCCTCCCATTGAGACATCTCTTTATCCAGATTCACAAAACTTTAAACTACTTCCATTTTAAGCTCTCTCAATTTCTAAAGCATTGTCTGCTTTTAGACCGCTCTCTTAAATTGAGACTATAAAAGCTTCAGTTAGCAAAAACCAAAAAAAGAAAACCAAAAGAGAGCGAAGCACTCGGTTGGAGAGTCCGCCTTTTGAGAGTTTCGAACTCTCTTTCTTATTATGAAATTTTCACACCCTTTTCTGTTCTCTCTCAAATTCTAAATTTTTTTCCCCTCTCAGACTTTTAGCATTTGAATTGAAATTATTTTCACCGCTGAGAAATATTCTTACTTTCTTCTTTACTTTTCAAAATCTCAAAATATTTAATCAATTCACACGTTGATTGAGAGTCGTATCCTCTAAATCAGGGGTGCCCAAAAGTTTCTTATGGAAGTGTAAACACAAACACATATAAACTTTATTAAAACGAAATCATACATTAGACAACAACAAAATCTACGTTGAAGATAACTGTCGCTAATGTGTAGTTATCAACAAAGCATACGAAAGTGTTGCTTCTTTGCTCTTTGGTATAGGCAAAGAATAGAAATAAGAAACGAAAAGCACAAAATTGTTTGTGTATTTCGTATTGCTTAGTGAGGAGTGCTGTATGTGTGTGTGTATTAGAATGCACAGCCTATATCTAAGTGCTTTTACAAAAACAAATGTGCACCTCTACTCTAAATCCTCTCATTTTCAATAGAAAAGTTTACTGCATCATAATAGACATAGATCATGTATAATTTGACTACCTGTCTTAGGTTTCATGAGATTTTTCTGATTATTTAGAGTTTTAAAATTTTTTCATTGACGAAAAATGTCTCCAGTTTTTTTTTTCTTTTTTTTGCTTCTTCAAGTTCCAAAACATTTACTTTGCTTTCATTCGTTTTTTCTAGATTTTTAAAGTTTAAGCGTTTTTCAGTCCTCAAAAAGAGAATGTATTCCTGTTTAATCGTTCCAATTTTTTTCCGACATGAATTTTTCAGACTTTTTAAATTTTAAACTTTTTTTTTTTGGATAGGAAACTTTCAAATTTTACTCTCTCAAATTACAAAAGAATGTCTTTGGTTTTTTCAGATTTTTGTAGGATTTTCCGTTTGCAATTTCAGGTTGTTTTTACTGTTTACTCTTTTAAATTCCAACATTAATTATCCTAGATTTTTATAAATTTTCTTGACTTTAATCAAAATCTCATTTCGTTGAACAGAAATTTTCACACTTTTTAGTATAGTCTCTGAAATTCCAAAATATTAATATTAGTGTTGGTTTTTTCAAATTTTTCCAGCCCTTTTCAGTTGTGAACACTTTTTCATTAATACAAATTATTCTCACATATTTATTTAATCATTCAAATTCTAAATAAATCTCTCAACATAGAAAGAATATTATTTGACTCATCAGAGATGGTATTTCTACAGCGCATATTGAGAGCGTATGTACTCTCACTCAATGTAAGCCAGCAAATGATGTGATTGGTCAACTGAAAGCAGAGCGTATCAACTCACTCTGTGCAAGATAACTGCACTGATAAAAATGTTTTATCTGAGTTGTGGGTTTACCTCAATCAATTCCCTTTATTTGAGCTGAGCATTCGTTAGCGCATATCTCGAAGAACTTTACAATTACTACGCTACAAAGTTCAATGGAGATTCAACTACTAATCCAGAGTATTTCGGAGATCTATTCTCTCATTGTCTGTTTACAATTATTCTATAACAATTACAAAGCATGCGTAAAATTTTACTTGTAGCAAGGTCTCATATTATTCTTAGTTATGCATGTCAATTATGATTATATACATTTCTTTTTTTAAACAACTTTATAAATTATGTCAATATTTTATAATTTCTCTGTTATTTTCTAACTTTAAGTGTATAACATTAAACAATTTTGTCATCATATGCGAATTCATATGTAACTAAAGTTCACACGTCAACTTTTTTTTTCTTTTTTGTTGCATGCAATCACATTTAAAGTAATAACTTTTTTGCGCACAGCTACTTGCTAAGTTTTTTGTTAAATTTACTTAATTACAACAAAAAAAAAAAAATACAGTGAACTTGCAATAACGTGAACACTATTTTTCTAACATTGACTGTTTTAGAACGTGAGCAAAGTCAAAAGTCTTGTGAAAAAATGTTCAACTTTCATGATTTGAAAAATTTGAAAAACTTTAATACTTTGTATATAGTATATTCGTCTCTCTTTCTCTTAGGGCAACAGCAATTACAAACGTAAACAGTTTCTTAAACGTCAACACTCTTGGTTTTTATGAGATCACGTTATCGCGAGTTCACTGTTTACTTAGATATTTATATGTATGTACTTTGTCATTATTATTATAGTATACTAAGACATTTTCTAGCGGTATGACATACTTTTTTCTTTGCATAAAAATAGCAGGTATTATTAAAGTTCATAATATTATACAATAAAAGAATTTGGACTCGTATGACATAAAGCAAAAGTTCATTACGCTAAAAATAGTAAGTAATAGAGGCTATTTAGTTATTATTTATTGTAAGTATATAATAGATAATTTATTTTTAATAATTTACTTTAAGAAAATAAAGAAAATTCTGATTTGTTAACATGTGCTGAACTAAAGAAATTGTTACAAATTCTCAAATCTCAAAGCAATTTTGTAATAATTTATCATAGTTTCTTTGAAAAAAAAATCTCCAAAGAGTAATTTTTTTCCAATTTTAAACTAGAATGCCCCCTTAAATAAATCGAAGAGGCGCCCTTTGGTCTCTATCGAGTTAGAACTATATTATTTGAACAAAGACAAGGAATCGCTTATAAAACCTATAAACCTTTAAGCTCCAAATTTGATCGTAGATAATCTGAATTTGTAAATCTAGACATCGAAAATTACCCCAAATATTGATCTAGAAGAATTATAATTCTATAATTGCAGCCGAAACTGATTAAAAAGTAAACACCATAAGACTCTATTGAAGACTTAATAGCAGTACTATATTATTGATAATCGAACTATTTTATACCAGTTTATAGAACACTTTTTCTCTGAGTGTATTATTTCAGATAGTGAGGCCGCTGCACTCAATTCAAAACTTCAAAACAGAGTCCGCAAGAACTCAGTATTGAGAAGATATATTAAACTCCTCCTACTCAATATTATTCATTCAAATAAAGAGCGAGTCTCTTTGTTTCCTCATTTTCGAATAAAAAAAAGTTAATGAGCGCTCTTTCGTTAAATGTTTTGAGCGAATTTAACTCATACTCCCTCTTTAATACTAAAGCTCTCATAGTTTTTCTCTCTATTAATTTTTCTCCCTAGAAAGCTTTTCCAATGATAAATGCATTTCGATAACGGTGCGCGACTTCAATTGTCGCTCTTTGCTCTTTGCAGCACTCATTCATTTCTTCTCTCTTCTTTTTCTATTTAAATTTCATGGGATCTTTTTTGTTTACGTATTATGGAAGGAAGACCTTCGCTCTCATATTATATTTTATTATTTTTATTATTATAAATTTATAAATTCTTGAAACTCCTAATATTATTTGATTTAGTTTAGAAAGAAGTTTGTAAATTTTATAAGTATATTTTTGTAAGCAATTTTCTTTTTTTCTTTTTAGAAAATTATATGAAACAATATTTAAAAGTATTTAATTTTTTTTTTATTAAATAAAATTTTGGTTTTATTAAAAAAAATTTATGAAGTTCTTGTGTATTTATATTTATGTATTTATATTTATATATTTTATTTGTTTTTTTTTTTTTTTGTTTTGTGATTTTAACGTTGCTCCGTAAGCTGTCTTCTTCAAAGGAAGGTGTAGAGACTGACATTTATTTTAATTCTAAAAAAATGTATTGTAATGCTAGTTCAAATGCATATTATCATCACTTCATTTCATTCGAAATGAGCAAATTCGCTCAATTATACATTTTCGCTTCAAATAAAAAGTAACTCGAAAAAAGTTTATCATCAAGAAAAACTCAGAGAGATGAATATGAAAGGAAAACATCAATCCAATGAGCGAGCGCTCTTTTAAAAGACTCAATCAACAGACAAGGGAGCCAGACATTTGACGAGTTTATAATAGAAAAGAAATGTTGATTTATTTACAATCACTAGTTTTTGAAATGATAAGCTCACATGAAAAAGCACTCAAAAAAATAAGAGAAAATTTTGGTTGCTCTACGCACTCTGTCTTAAACTGAATCAGTACTTTGAAATCCCCTGTAGACTTGATAGTATGATATCTTTTTTTATTTTAAAGTAAATTATAAAGACGAACTCACCAACCAGGTGCCGGGCTCTGCTTTTGCTTTTTTATATGAAGAAGAACGAAAAGCTCTCTCAAATTGAGAGCGCAATAACTTCATATAAAAAACGAAAAGAGAGAGCAGGAAATTTCAGATAAAACTTTGAAGTGCGAGCATAAAAACTTCAAATAAAAAACACGAAAAGAGAGTGAAACACTCGGTAGTCTAATTCGCCTGCAAATGAGAGCGTAAAAACTTCATATTAAAAAAACGAAAAGAGAGTGTATAAAAGTTTGAAGTGAGAGCGTAAAACCTTCATATTAAAAAAAAAAACAAAAGAGACACTCGGTAGTTTAATTCGCTTGCAATTGAGAGCATAAAAACTTCATATTAAAAAAACGAAAAGAGAGTGTAGCAAACTTCATATAGAAGTTTAAAGTGAGAGCGTAAAAACTTCATATAAAAGAAACGAAAAGAAAGTGAGACACTCGGTCGGTCAATTCGCCTTAAATTGAGAACGTAAAAACTTCATATAAAAAAAAACGAAAAGAGAATACAACAAACTTATATACAAGTTTGAAGTGAGAGAGTAAAAACATCATATTAAGAAAGCGAAAAGAGAGTGCAGCAACCTTCATATAAAAAAACGAAAAGAGAATGCAACACTCGGTGAATTCGCCTTAAATATTTAATAACATTTATTTAAAAAAAATACAAAAGTAGTTCAACCATATTTGAAATGTAAAGCAATTAAAAATCACTCACCCACATATTTATGTAAAATTAAAAATAAAAACCTTAAACTAGTTTTAATTTACATTAATCAAAATTGTATTTAGCGTAAAATTTGAACTAAATACAATTTTAATATATACATATAAACTAAATCTAAATCTCTATTCACTATTGCACTTTTAACCTCAAATCATAATTTTTGTTCTTTTTTTTGCTTGTATTCTAAGAAAATATGTAATCTTAGATTTACGAGTAACTAGTCATTCACACATAAAATTACTCTAGATAAAATTATTAAATTAAATAAGTTAAAGAGTCAGCCAAATCAAATCTATGATTACACAGATATTGCCAGCAGAGACACGCACATATGTCTGTATGAATGAAAGAATGAATGCCATTGTTAATGTCATGCTGACACGAGATGCGAAGGCAACTCTCGGCATATAATATTTATTTATTTTATTATTATTAATAATAAATTAAAAGCAAAAAAAAAAAATCTTAAGTTTTCTACTTGTACAACAGCGCGTTAGCAGCAAAGCCGTCATCACCTCAAATCAGCAACGCCGTTCCCAACAACGCCGTCAACATCTTTATGAGCTGCCACCACCACGCTGTTGCTGCCGCCAGAGTCATCGTCGTTGTCGTCGCCTTCGCCTTCGCATTTTAGAATTTAAATGTTAGCCAGCAGCAAGTGCAACTTTCGCAAAAATTTGCTGCAGCAGCAGCAGCATAAAATATGGCAATCATGAATTTCAAGTTCATTTGAAGTTTATTTGAATATGTATGCTGGTGTTATTTGTTGTTGCTGTTTAACCCGGAGCTGTCTGTCTCTCTCAACTTCTACCTTGACATTTTTTTTAATGCATTTACATACATATATTTTTAAATTTTAGTAGACAAGATTTTGACAGCAGTTAATTAAATTGTTCATGCTTACATGCGTGTAATAGAAATAATTTGCAGACTAGCATCTGATTAGAAGTCAAGCGCCCAATTCGGGCGTACTATAAATAAATTGTTTCAACTCCCATTTAAGGATTAAATTAATTTATGGCCAAGATTTTGTAGAACAAAATGGGTAAAAGCTCACTCTAGATCTGGGCTCTAGAACTAAAATGGCGATTCAATGTTTTTTGCACCTATAATGTCTATGCAATTTCAATCTAACGCATCAATAGCTGGATATAAAAAGGCTTCTTCAATAACGAATCGACAGGTCGGAGGGGCGGGGTGGGGGGGCGTTGCGAGGGGAACACTTATCTTAAAAGCTTTTTTCACATATGGATCACGACCACTAGAACAAACATGCATTCATAAATTGTTTTAATAACAATCAATTTTGAATGTATGCAGTCACTAGCTTCTCGAAGGAGAAAGAGAAGTTATCTCCAAACCCCGTTCAGATCCGCTAGTAGGCTTCCTCATGTAACTACTGGTTTGTAAAAAAATCCAAAAACATTTTGGCATTTCTGAGACGACAACATTTATCTACAACATATCTCTAAACTCTGCTTGGAATTCTCACATTAGTCTAAAAGTATGCAATGTTATATGGACCTTCATTTTTCTTTTATAGAGCCTAGACCGAGCTTTATACCGAAAAAACCGATCACATATTTTGACGCGACATTTGCATTTACAAAAAAAAAATATTTTTTTTAAAAGAAAAGAAAAATGTAATACTTTGTTCGTATGTGTGATCGCTTGAGTGAGAGCGCACATTTACATTCACAAAAATCTTTTCTTCTTGCTTGTTCGATTACCAACAATTCTATACTGTTGTTTGAATGTTGATTGAAAAAATCGCTTTACTGTTAAACGAGTCTGTACTGTTAAACGAGTCTGTACTGTTAAACGATTCAGAATGTTAAATGAAGAAATTACTCTAATATCAAACGATTCTGTACTGTTAAACGATTCTATACTGTCAAACGATTCAGAATGTTAATTGAAAAAACGTCTCTACTATTAAACGATTCTGTACTGTTAAACGATTCAGATTGTTAATTGAAAAAGTTTCTCTACTGTCAAACTTCTCTACTGTTAAACGATTCGTACTGTTAAAAGATTCAGAATGTTAAATGAAAAAGCTTCTCTACTGTTACACGATTCAGAATGTTAAATGAAAAAACTACTCTACTGTTAAACGATTATGTACTGTTAAATGATTCAGAATGTTAAATGAGAAAACAACTCTACTGTTATTGTTGTTGTGTTGTACACACGCAACTTCATATTTATCTTATCCTGCGTTAACGTCAACATACTTATTCGCATGAAACTAATATTTTAATATGCTCCACCACTTTACCTTTCTAAGGATATAAGTTTCATGCTACGTTAATGTAGGTAAAAATGGACCTAAAGTTTTTTCTTAGCCTATCAATATAAAGATTTACTATGCATTCAACTCATTTAACTACAAGCCACGTTTCCAATACCTACAATGTCTACTCAATTCAATTCCATTTGAAACTATTGAAGGTAGGCAATAAAAACGCTCCTTCTTGCAAATATATATGAGTTTGAGTGCACGTGTGTTTTAAGAGCTAAATAGAAAAAAAAATAAAATAAATTTTAATTGTTGTTATAGCAAATCAAAAAAGCTTTATCAGTAGAGGAAAGTTAATTAACTTTTTGTATAATAACAAACATAAAAAAATAAAAAATTATATAAACTTATTTATTCAGAAAAAAAAGGAATAAAAAAAGGGAGGCTGAAATATATCGAAATTGAAGTGTGAAACAAATCGGTAAATTTATGTGAATGTAAAAAATAAAGGTGAAGGCGAAAATGACAATAAAAAATGGTTACTCTTATAGAAAAATAAAGCAAAATGAAGAGTTAAAATAATGGAAAAATAAAATAATGAAACAAAAATTAATAATTTATGATTTAAGTGAGCGGATTTTTTAGTACCATCGCGTATATGAAGAGCTGTTTGACACATTAATGGCAAAATGAAATGAAATTTAAGTGTTAATCACCCTGATCTATCAATGTGATTTTCGGTATCTAAACATGAGCAATGATTGCTTGTATTAATCAATAAAATTTATAGTCATTGCTGTTATATAATTACATAATTTTATGAATAAGTAATTGTTGCTGTCACTTTTTTGGAAATATTATAAAGAAAATTGGAAAATTTTTCTAATTTGCAGTCATCATCAACTAAAAAGTTGTAAGTGTTAATATTACAACTAAACTTATTAGACAACAAGCAAACAAAACGCTTGACCAAATATACTCATATAGTTAGTTTACTTAATAGATATGTGTGTATAAGGTGGTGGTGAGTATAAGGCAACATGATAAATGACTACGCAATTTTTTTTTTCAATTTGTATTGCAGTCGGTTGTATTTAGTTTTCCTGAAACTCCCATTTAAGGAGTTCACATTTGCAATATTGCAATAGCAAAATTGCAAATGCCATTTAGTCATTGTTGACTCTTTTTTTTATGTGCACGCATTTTTATTGCAGTGACATTTCTATTTTTTTACATTTTTATTTTATTCATTTTTTTTTTTTTAATTTCTTGCTGAATTTAGTTGCATTGGACACACTCAAATGAGTGACATTTGTGCAGTTTTTGGTAGCTACTATTGCAAAACTTTTTGTACTTTCACTTTTCTTTTAAATTTTTTATTAATTTTTTTTTTTTTTTTTTTTGTTTTCTAGCATTTTATATAATAGAAGATGATGCGCTTTTGATGCTCAAGTTGTCGCAGATGAAAGGTGTGAAATTTGAATCCGTTTTGTTCGACATTTTCTGATTTTAGGAAGACAAACGGATAATAAACCACAATTATTATAGTTTAGTTTTTTTTTTTTGCTTCTTCTATGTTGAATATAGTAATATTCATATCGTCGCCTTAGAATTGATTTGGCGTATGTGTGTACAAATTCGTATTCCTATACGCCAAATCAATGAAACAAAAACATAGGTACAAAATAGAAAAATTTAATTCAAAGCACACAAATACAAAAATTTCTTTTTGTCTCACTCTCTCCTTCTCAATATTATTCACTTAAAGAGCGACTCACTTTGTTTCCTAATCTCTGAATTAAAAAAAAAAAATTAATGAGCGCGTTCTTTCGTTAAATGTTTTGAGTGAATTGAACTCATTCTTTCTCTTTCATAATTATCACTCACAGAAAGCTTTCCTTAAAACTGAGAGTATGAGAGAGCGCTCATAGTTTTTCTCTTCATTAATATTGCTCCCTATAAATTTTTTGCAATGATAAACTCATTTCGATAGCGGCACTTCGTAGTTTTTACTCGCTACGCAACTTTTGAAAGCTTTTTGTATCACTCATTCATTTCTTCTCTATTCTGCTACTTTTTCATTTTCATGAGCTTTTATTTGTAACTGCTGATACAACTCATTGCTTAAGTGGGAGTAAGTAATAAATGAGAGAGAGAAAATACATAAGTAACGGCACATCTCAGATATATTTAACGAATTATCTGCATACACAACAAAATAAACACCAACGAGTAGTTTGGTTCTCTTTTGATGTTTGGTTTTTCATAAAGAGAATGTTATACAGGCTTAATGGCAAATTTACAACTACAATGATTCTGCTTCTTTTTTTTGTTTGTTTGTTTCTTTTTTTCATAAAGAGATTTCTTCCGCAAAAAAAAAATAGCCCCGATTATCGGGGCCTTACCGAATAGTTTTTTTTTTAATGAAATAATATTTTTTTTATTAAAAAAAATTATGAAGCTTATGTGTACATAAAAAAAATAAAAAAAAAACGTTTGTTGTTGTTAGTTTAGTGCAAAAAAATGTGTTGGAAAGCTAATCCAAATGCGTACTTTCCAAATATTTCAAATATCAACACTGACTCAATATACCAACAAAATAGCGAGTTAAACATTTGAGTATTTGTTTACACTCACTAGTTTTTGAAAAAAAAACTCACAAAAGAACTCGAAAGAGTAAATGCAAATTTTGATTGCTCTTACCAACATTTTCTCTCTCGTATATTCACATGTATACGACAATCGCTCTCGGGTTTTCACACCGACACTAGCGATTGTTCATTGTAAAAGCTCTCACGACGATGTTGAATGCATTGATAGATGGTTTAATGTAAATTTGGGAAGAAGAGCCTTTATTTATATCACAGAGAGAGCTTTTTCTTTTCATCTCAATTTTCATAGTGTATGGCATGCAGAGAATTCTCCATCGTAACGTGCTCTCTTTAGCACTCACATAGGCGCAAAATTTGATTGTGTGTGTTTTCGGATAGCATTACGCATTTTTTTTTTATTTGGCTCTAGAGCAGCGGTGGCCACCTATACATACACAATGATCGATTGAGAACTCTTTTTATGGAAATGAGCTCTATACGTATGAGATTTCTTACGCTGCTCTAGAGGCACACTTGGGAACTTGAGGGTTAACAAGCTGAACATTGACCTTTCTGCTAGTTCCTTAAAATTAAAAAAAAAAACAAAGAAGTTAAGTACTAGTTAATAATTTAATTTGCTGTTCAGACATTTCTTGTTATACACCCATTTTTTAAGAGGAGAGCGCGCTACTTAGATATTTAAATTATACAAAAAAAAAATCATTGCTGCTGTAAATAAGACTAAATTGTTGTTATTGCTGCAACAACTACATACTACTTAACAACTTAGAAAAAAACAAAACCATGAAGAAGAAGAACTAGTAGCAATGGCAGATAATGAAGAAATTGCTTAAGTAGTTGAAAAAAGAAGCAGAAGAAAACCTCGGTAGCATGCAAAAAGAAAAACGCTAAGCAAAAATATTTAGAAAAAAAAGCCGTGAGAAAAGTCAATTCGGCGCCAACAAAGTTCAAAATTAAACTACAATACTATAAAGGTGGGAAAAAGAGCAAAGGAGAGAGAGAGAGAATGGTGTATAATTGCAGTTAGTTTTGTAGTTACCACAGATATACACAAACATACACACACACACATAGTACACTCACTCACTCATTTGAGAATTATTGTAATTGTAGTTGTTTCTACTCGTTGCAGTGGTTGTTGGTTGCCTGCAGTTTAACTGAAGTAGTTGTAATAATAATAGCTGTTGTTGTAGTAGATTTTTCTACTATAAATATTGGTTAAGCGAATTAAACGAATTAAATAAACATTAAAATTTGTTTGGGTTTTTTGTTCTCTTTGTTTTTTTTTTGTGGTTGTAAACACATTATTAAGTGTTAAGAGTTAACACGATCATAGAGTTTGAGATACCCGTAGTTTTTATTACACTTAGTTGGGTACACACACACAGACACAAGTAGATATATGTGTATATGTAAAATAATAGCGGTATAAAATTAACAGAAGCAGCCAGTGATTATTTCAGGTTGTCTGTCTTTTTTTATCTGTTTATCTACTATTTAAATAGCTATTGTTGTTGTTGTTTTTTTTTTTTTTTTTTTTTTGTCAGTTGATTGTTTAGTGAAATTGGCGAAAGAATTTTTTATTTTTATCACTGACTTTTTCGTTGTCGTTGTTGTTGTTTTACTATTAGTTTTTTTTTCCTTACTGCCATCGTAAGGTAGCAAAAGTTTACGAACTTTTGTTTTTTTTTTTACTTTTAAACGCTATTGTTGTAGGGAAATGTTTGATTGTTTTATTTCTTCTGTTACTGGTGTAAAATTGAAAGTATGATTTAGAAAGGGAAACTTAAATTATACTTAAAAGCAACAAAAGATATAAACTACAACGGATAAACGGGCGAAAGAGTGTTAGCTTTATTGTTGTATTAGAAAAATGTTAAATTGATTTGCTGCTTTTTAATGATATACTTACACTTAAAAGAAGAAAAGTACTTCATACTCTAACTTTAGATTCTAATCTCCTAAATACAGCAGGTACTCTCTGCTTTGATGAAAATATATAATTTCTGGTTCTATTAACCGGAGAATGCAATTAACCGAGGTATACTACTACTACTATTATGGCACAAGAGCCCAGTGGATTTAGAAGAGTGCTATGAGTAGGTATTACGCCTTCAAAGAGCACTTTTTATTTTAACATATACATAACAGTACAGAATCGTCGTTTAACGTTGAGTAATTTTTAGCATTCAACCTGTACAGAATAGTTTAACAGTAGAGTAGCTTTCGCCATTTTAACATTGAAATAGCATAGAATCTCTGGCAATCGAACATGCGAGAAGAGAATTATGTTGTAAATATATGTGTGTATTTTTTTTTCATTTAACATACACATAACAGTACAGAATTGTCGTTTAACAGTTGAGTAATTTTTAGCATGCAAACTTTACAGAATAGTTTAACAGTAGAGTAGCTTACGCCATTTTAACTTAGAAACAGTACAGAACACGTGGGAAATTTGGAATGTTGTGAATGTAAATGTGCGCTCTCACACAATCAAGTACACATACGAATAAACATTTTTTTTTTTGCTCCCAATCTCATTTTTATCCCAAGAGTGTGATCAAAATTAGGTCAATGGACTTCTGATTAGTTTACACAAATCTGAAATTATTGGATTCATATTAACCCATTAAGGACGAGTGGGATCCAAAGTAGATTGATCAACTTGAGAAAAAATTGTTTTTGAACCTGGCTCAGGAGCAGCTCCCATCATCCCATATAGCACCGCTAGGCATTACTGGGTTAAATCGGGTTTTATGTTCTTGTTTTTCCCCTTGTTTTAGGTTTAGTTTTTGGTCTGATTTTTTTTTTTATCCGAATTTGGCTCAAATTTTTAGTCAGTGTTTAGGCCTAAAGATTGCTTTGAAATTTGATCAGTTTTTTTTGTTTTTTTTTTATTTAAATTTTGATCTGAATTTTTCTCTGAAGTTTGGTTTGAGTTTTTGTCTAATTTTCGGTCCGAAGTTCTATCTTTTATCTAAAGTTGGTCTGAATTTTGGTCAGATTTTTAGTTTTCCACCAAAATGGAACTATTAACTATATAAAAATGTAAATTTTTAGCATTGTTGTAGATTTGAATTTCGATCTGATTTTTTATCGGAATTCGATCGGTACTTTGTTCTGATTTTTTTCATCTAATTTGATCTGACTTTCGGCCTGGTTTTTGGTTTGATTTCGGAACTGAGTTTTTGATATCGGTCTGAGTTATGACCAAATTGGATCAAAATATCGGATTGACTTGGCTTGACTTTTGGGCTGAATTTTATAGTATTTTTGGACTCATTTTTTATAGGAATATCGGTCTGAGTTTTACTCAGAGTTCGGGTATACATTTTTGTCCAAATTTACTCTGAATTTCGGGCTAATGTTTGGTCAACATTTGGTCTCAATTCTGATCTGATTTTTTGGTTTGATTTTTAGTTAAAATTTAGTTTATATTTCGTCTGAGGTTTGAACCAATTTTTTGTTAATATTTTCGTCCAACTTTTGGTCTAATTTTCAGTTTGATTTTCGGTTTGAATATCAGCTTGAGTTTTTGTCAGAATTTACTCCGATTTTTAGTTTTGTTTTCAGTCGAAATTTGTGACCGAGTTTTGATTGGAACTTGGTCTTGAACAAGGCCTTGTTTTTAGTATTGTTTTTGGTCTGAATATCGACCAGAAATCTGGTCAGAGTTTTGCCAAATTATGGGTTCGGTTTTCGATTTGATTTTTTATTTAAATGTAAATCTATGTTGTGGTCAGAATTAGTTATAATTTTTGGTCTGAATTAAGTCTTGTTTTCGGTCTCAATAATTGTTCTGACTTTTGATCAAAATTTGGTCCATTTTTTGGTGAAACTTTTGGCTGAACTTGGATTTATTTTCAGTATAATTTTTGGTCCGTGGTTTCTTTTTCAGAGTTTGGTTCAAGTTCCGGTTTAGATTTTGGTCTGGAAATTTGACTGGAACTTTGGTTCAGTTATTGGTCTGAAATTAGGTTGGTTTATAACCTATTTTCTAATTTCTAGTCTGATTAAGTCACCTCTTTCCTAGGCTTTTAAATTAGAATTACAAGATATCAGTGAAGCAGCAGGTTTCCCCCAACCTCTTCCATTCCCCCTTTATACACCAGTGTTGGTTTCAGTATTTTTTAATAATTTTAAAGTGTCTTAATATTTTCATAAAAAGTAATTTATTATTGTTTATTTTTGAGTCTTTCAAAGCTACTGCATTTTGCAACTGGGAAATTTCATAATAAAATATTTAACTATTCTTTTTTTCAAACTATGTACTTCTTCACACACTATTTTACGCAGTCGTCAGCACTATTAATTTTATTTTTTGTATAATTATTTCTAAATCCAAATTTCCAAAGAAATCTACATAAATCAACAGAAATACAAATGATTGTGTGATTTGCAAATTTTAACTATTTATTTATTTATTATTTTTTTTCTTGGTTTTCTTTCAAGTACTTGTAATTCGATTTGTTGTTTGCAACATTGTAGTGAAGAAGAATCAGCAGCCAACACCAACAGTGTTGCTAATATAAATAACAAAAAAGTAAATAAACAATGAATAGGAACTGCTGATGGATGGATGGATGGTCTGTGGTTGTGTGGAAGATGCTGTTGATAATGATGAGTATGATGAATAAACACTTTATATTATTTTGTTTAAAAATATAAATATGTATGTACGTATTTTTATAACGATGAAAACTGATGAATAATGGAATAAAGTCCAGAATTCGGTTGTATTCAGAAATATTGGCTTGCTTCGAACTTTGTACCTGTCTCTAGGCAGTGACTCACAATTTTTATTTTTTTTTGTAGAAATTTGTTTGATGTATTACATTGACTGTATTTTTATATATGTATGCACTTACTAAGCTAGTTATACCGATTCGTCTACTGGGAAGTGAAAAGCTTTGAGCTTTAAAGCTTTTATAGTTACTAATGAGCTTTGAATGCTCTCTCTCATGCGAAAAGCTCTAACAGTAAAGTTTAAAGGCGGAGTCATCAGCCGAGTGCCGCTCTCTCTTTTGTTTTTTTTTTTTATATGAAGTTTTTCGCTCTCTTTAATTGAGCATCACACATATCACACACATCTCTACCCTCTTTTCCCCTCTGTTTCAACCCATTTCATAAACCTTGGAACAAAATTTTTTAATTTGCTTGCGAATTCCTGTGCCCGAGCGCAAAAAGCTTTAAGCTTTAAACCTGTAAATGGCATTATGAACTGAGATTTCAATGCTCATTTGTAAAGCTTTAAACAATAAATTATAAACTGTATGTTTTACTTTTATTACTACTCCAAATACAAACACTTTTTCTCATTTTTTCCTATGCTCACATAAAAAAAGCTGTGAGCTTTAAAGCTTGAGTCATTGTATCACAGTTTTATGTCTATACATTTCTGCATCCTCTTTTTTCTCTCTCTTTGAAGTCATTTTTTGAACCTTGAAGCACAATTATTTAATTTATACATTTTTTTCCTACAAATAAAATATACTTGGAAAAGGGAAAAGAAAGATATAACAAAACTGTAGTTTTCCCTCCAAAAAAATTGCAGTTATAAAATTTATTTACTTTCACTTGTTGTTGGTTGCACGGCAGTTGTAGTCCATACTGTTACTTCACGTTGCTGCACATTGCACTCTCAATTGCAATTGTATTGCTAGCACCAGCAGCACATGGCCGCCATAGATCATGCTGCCAATTTGGAGGATTGTATATTTTTATTTTTTCCCCGCACTCTTGATTTAAGATAGACATACATAAATTCATATATCTCTGTTTTTGTAGTTTGGAAAAAGAAAAACAGAAGAAATTGAAACTGAATAATTTTAAATTGTAGTTGCCTTCACAGTTGTAGTAACAGTAGCAACAGCAATTGCAGCTAAAATTCATAGAAATTATTATTTTTTTCTTTTTCGTTGTTGGGGGTTTGAAGAATATTTCCATATGTTGTAGCTATCTAATAAAATTTCTAGTTGAATAAAATTTATTTATTTATAAATAAGAGCTAAAGATTTCTTTTTGCTGTTACTCTTGATTTTGACTTTAACTTTAACAAAATAAAAAAAGAAACAGCTAGATCAACATGCCTAACTAATTACAAATCAATTTATTTTCATAATTTACAGCATGTTTCACTTGAATGCATTTTGAACTGATGATGATGATGATGATGACTACTTCCACCACTAAATATCACTGGGAAATGATGATGATTGTGGAAATGTGTGTCTATAAAATGATTATTAATCTTATTGAAAGAAAGTAAAATTTAATGAATTGATCTGTTTTGCACATGAACTTGACTACTTCACTGGAGTTTGAAGTTAAGTTCATAGTTTTTACAACACAAATGTCATTGTTCTTTTAATTACAATATAAAAAAAAATATATTATACTGTAGAAAATTAATAGCAATTTTACATGCGTTTTTATTTTAAAAATGTAAAATGTGTACGTCATACAAAGAATAACTATATGTAATAATTTGAAATATATGACATCACTAAGCGGATAATAGAGTTTTATGAGAGTTTTTAACATTTACGATAATTTTTTATGGGTAAATATCTTAGCTCTTTCAAAAATGTTTAAAATGTAAATAACTGTAATCTCCTGTTCCCCTCTCGCTCAGACTACTGCGCGGCATAAACAACCAAGAGAGCGAAGTTTATATGATACGAGAGAGTACTTCAGATGCACTCGGTATGTTTCGCTCAATTTACTCACACATATACATACATCATATACATAAACCGAAAACAAAATACATTTGTACGTTGACTTGTTGGTGTTAAACGTGTGGAGATCGACTAAACCATACAAGCAGAGAAGTCGCCATAAGCTCTCTCGCAGTGCCATCTCATGTATTAAATGTCAAAATCAGCTGACGTAAACGCAGGCGTTTGGCAGCCGACGTTTGATAGATAGGTTTTGCATTCGGTTTCTAAGTAGATTGGATTAAAACTAAAAATTAAAAAAAAATATATAAAAACAAATACAAAATGCTAAGTAATAAAGAATCTACGTTTAAATAAATGTATAAACAAAATGTAGTGATAATGCTGGCAAACCATGGGATTATACAAATTTTTTGCTAGAATTTGGGTCAGAATTGGGTCCGATTTTAGGCCTGAAATTATTCTCGTTGGTCGTCAGTATAATTTAAGATATGAAAATTGCTCTAAGCTTTGGTCAGACTTTAATCTGAGGTCCGGTTTGAATTTTCGTCTAACTTGTGGTCCAAAGTTTGATCGAAATTTTTTCCCGGTTATTGATCTGATATTTGTTTGGTTGAACATCTATATTCTGATTGATTCTCTAGTCTGGTTTAGTTTATTTTTTCACTTTATATTCAGAAAAAAGTATTTTCTGAGTTTCGGTCTAAGTTTTTATCAGATTTGCTCTAAACTTTAGTCTAAAATTTAGTTAAATTTTTATCTAAGATTTGAAGTGAGTTTCGGTCTGATTTTAATATAATTTAGGTCTACTTGTCTCCTTCTTTACTCTTTCCCCACTGTATCCCTTCTCTGTTTCACACACAACTTTTTCTCTCCTTTCTCCTCTCCTTTCCTATCTCCTCCCTTCTTCTTCTCTTCCCTTCTTCTTTCCATCCTCTTCCCTTCTTCTTCCCTTCGTCTTCCCTTCCCCTTCCCTTCCTCTTCCCTTCCTCTTCCTTCCTCTTCCGTCCTCTTCCGTCCTCTTCCCTTCCTCTTCCCTTCCCCTTCCCTTCCTCTTCCCTTCCTCTTCCTTTCCTCTTCCCTTCCTCTTCCCTTCCTCTTCTCTTCCTCTTCCCTTCTTCTTCCCTTCCTCTTCCCTTCCTCTTCCCTTCCTCTTCCCTTCCTCTTCCCTTCCTCTTCCCTTCCTCTTCCCTTCCTCTTCCCTTCCTCTTCCCTTCCTCTTCCCTTCCTCTTCCCTTCCTCTTCCCTTCCTCTTCCCTTCCTCTTCCCTTCCTCTTCCCTTCCTCTTCCCTTCCTCTTCCCTTCCTCTTCCCTTCCTCTTCCCTTCCTCTTCCCTTGCTCTTCCTTTCCTCTTCCCTTCCTCTTCCCTTCCTCATTCCTTCCTCTCTCTTTAATTCTCTGAACTTTTCTCTCGCTCACTCTCTCTTTCTTCTTGGACATGTTCGGAAACTTTAACGAATAATATCTTCAAGACATTCGGGGTTCTCAAAGCTCCAAAACTTTAATTTTATCACTGAATTATTTAACTTTGTACGACGAATAAGTCGGAAACCAAGTAACCAAGCTTCACTTCCAGAGCTATGAATTCCCGATATATTTAATCTTTTAAATTTCATTAAAGAAACTACAAAGCAAATATCTTCATAAATAACATAATTGAACTGACTCAAAAACGTTAATTGAACTGCACAATTTTTTTTAAGCACATTTATCTTGCCGCCGAACCGCCACCGCCGCCAACAAATTTACTAACGCATAAATCAAGCTCACACACACGAGCGTCAGTTACTGAACCAAAGATTATCAAATCGAATTTTTTTTGTAAAAATTTGACAGTGCTCACAATTTGCATACATCCAAATGATCACACATGCACGATTAAAGAAACACTTTTACTTTTTTTAACTCCCCGCTAAAAAAAATTAGAAAAAAAGAAAGAAAAAATTCAAGTTGATATCAATTTTTACAATTTTCATATCATTTCACATTGTAATTTTAGTGTTCAGTTTTATTTTTATTTTTCGACTTTACTACACTAAACATTTCAATATGTGGTCGTTTCCATTTCATTGGCAGCAGCGTAAACTGTAAAATGAGGGTATGCTCACAGTTCATGGCTTAGTAGACGCAGACTCTTACTTGCTACTTCTTTGTCCATTTACTAGTGTGTAGTTATACTAAAAATTTATACCGGAAAATGTAATGTAATCATATCTTATAGCTGCAATTGCTGCATGCTGTGTTTGTTCATTCAGTTCGTTTCAGCTAATAAATGTCGGCTTAAAAAGCAAAACTATATGGTAGCTACAAATGCAGCTACTCTAGACGTCATGTGCTTATGTTTGTATGGACTCGTGCTATCTAATGACCAGCGCGCTCGTTGTCGTCTTGCCAGCTTGAAGCGTTAAGAAAAATAATATATTTGATCATGACAACGAAAAAGTTTAAATTTTCAACAATTTTTTTTTTTTGGTGTAGATACACTCTAAAAACGTTTCACTTCTTTAGTTTAATTAGCTTTTTTTCATTTAATTAAATCCCGCATAAAACATTTTCAACAGACTCTATTAAGATTCGGGCATGAGAGGGTTAACTTGTGCTCTCGCAGAAGTCTCTAATACTTCAAAAATGAAACGGTAATTGAAGTGAAAGAGAAATGCAAAAGAGTAAGAGTCTAGAAAAATGACGTCATTAAAGCTTAAAGCTTTTCATTTGAGAGTATTAGAAATAAGCTTTAATGCTCTCTGAAGCAAATATCTCATTCAAGTGCGTTTTCTCTTTCCTATCAATGTTGCCAATCAAATGCGCCAGCAACAAAATCTTAATTTTAATTTTTTTGTTGTCGTATAAAGTAACAGTGTAGTAGCATATATTTTAGTCAAGGGTCAAGTCAAAGTAAACTTAAACTTTATTATTGTAAATAAATTTTGTATTACACTTTTAACCAGTTACTCCGTCAAGCCAGTACTTTACTCTAAAGAGTGAATAGGGCTAATATAAGTAAAAATACAATAATTTCAGAAAATGTTTAGGGAGAGCATTCTTCAAATCTCTAGCCGATATCTTATACGATTTTTGAGACATTGCAATATTATTACTTAAGGTTTTGAGTAACAAAGACTTTTGACAAAAAAAAAAGACTAATGGCAAAATCTTCAAGATTGAAAATAGACTAAAAATAGTTTTTTACTTCTCATTGGATTCGATATAATATAGTAGTTTCCTTTCTTCATCTACTTATAATTGATGCGACCATAAATAATTTTCAGATTTAAAAAAAAAAAAAAAATTGATCCTAAGCCACTGAGCTCAGCTGCAAAGAAGCAGCCCAGCCCTGTGACTGGAACTCAGAACCCAAAGTTATTTTCAATGGCAGATTCCACTCGGTTCAGTAGTTGGGACATTTCTGAATTTTGTGCTTTTATATTGTCCATTTGTGGAATGTTATCAATCAATATGACTTAGGTCTGCTTTCTATGATTACTTAATATTTTTAGAGTGTATTTAAGCTGCTGTCGTCTGTATACGAATATTTATTTGTCGATATGTTGATGATGTTGAACTTTGCTGTTTTTGGAAAAAAAATTTTTACCACAAATATAGATTAAAATGTCGTCTACATAAAAGTAAAGAGATCTAAATAAAATTTCGAGTTTTTTTTCAACCAATTTATTTAGTAGTTTGATAATTGTGTAATATTTTTCAAATGTAAATATTTTACAAGTAATTGGTTCGCTCTTTTGGATGAAAAGTTAAAACGATAGTGAATATGATTAGTACATATAAAAAAAAAATTTTATATAAAAACTAGCAGATTGGAGTTGAGAAATCACTTCATCTGGCTCCCTCCCTTTCCCCTCTCTTTCACTTTAGTCTCTCAGGAATAATTCCTGAATTAAAAAAATAATTGAAATAATGAGAGGTAAAAATCTCTAGTCCCTTTCTTTGACAACTTCTAAATATAAAAAGTTTAAACCATTCATTAATTTTTCTATTTCTTATAGCATTCTGATTTTTAAAAAATTTGAGAAAAAAAAAATTTTACTGACAAAAAGAAAAAAGTACAAAAGTATCAAAATGTATCACCCTAAAAAAAGAAAAAGTATCAACGAATTGAACAATTTTGTAAACAAGTTATTATCGGCTGTTCACACGGGCGTAAGCATGAAAGAGGTAGAAAAAATAGGTAGTTAGAAAAAGACAGGTGAGTTTCTACCTATTTCTTACTACTTTTTGAAAACAAAAGTGTCAAAATAAGGTCAAAAGCAAAAAAAAAGTATCAATGAAAAAAGAGACAAAAATGTATCACTTTTGATACAATTGGATCAAAGTGGTAACACTGCTTGTCACTCCTGCTTCCATCTCTTGCAATATCGAATTTCTCTCTTTCGCTTTCGAAGATGTGTGTGAGTAATTTTTTGTTGTTGCAAAATGCTGTACGTTTGAACGAAAATGTTAGAGATTGTCGAAAAAATTCCACACACACACACACAGTAATTTTTCATTCTATGTAGAGTATATGTAATTAAGCATGTATGAGTGAACGAAAGAGTTGGGCTCGTCGGGACTTGCACGGTTTCAACGAGTTCGCTCTCCTTTACATATTTCTCGCTGAAGTAAGCAATGCTCCATATGGAATACATTGTTAGCAACTCAGAGATGAAAACCTCGTTTGCTCTCTTTTCACATTTTCGCTGAAATGTATGGCGAGTCCTAATCTCGGGACTGCACTTTGTTCATTTTTTGAATTTCATCCATTTATAGAGTCAGAGAAAAATAGCCTTGAACTGAAACGAAATTTTTCTCTGAGCTCAAAAATTTATTTTAAAAATCTTTAATCCTAGGATTTTTGTTTTTTTTTTTTTTTTAAATTAAGAAAATTTTATTTTTTTTTTTGCTTTTTCTAAACGTTCTAGTTTTTTATTGTTTTTTTTTCTGGTTTAACCTCAATCAAACTTCCTTAATCTGAAAATCGCAGTTAATACAAATTTCAATGTTAAGAAATTAGAGCATTTCATTGTCAGTGCTGCCAGCAACAACAGCAACACCTGAGGAGAGTTTTAATGCACTTAAATTGAATACATACCAACTATGCATGTGATTTATGTAGTAATAATACCAATAGAGCAACACAATTGGCACATGTGCTGCCATGCCATGCCAGCCACCGGCACTCAATCTCCTAAAACTTATAATTATGCCCCAAAAAATAATAAAAAAAAAAACAAAAGCAAAACAACAACATAATGCTATTGTAGCATGAAAACAAGACCAGAAAAAAAACTTAAACTAAAACATACAAAAAAAAACAAAAATAAAAATATAAACAATTTCAACCTCTTTTATTTTGTTCAAAAATTGTCAGAGTAAGTAGCGCACGCTTATTAGCTCAAGCGTTACAAATAAAATTGGCTTACCGAAAATACAAAAAAGCAAAAAAGAGTAAAAAATACTAAAAACAACAGCAGCAAAGGCAGAAAAAATATATTTTATTTTCTATTATTTTCTTTCAAACACTAGCAAACACTTGCATCAAAAAGTTGCTCCCATGTTTCCCATTCAACTTCTACAAAAAAAAAAATTATATCCAAAAGCTTGTATTGCTCAGTTTAATTTTAACAATTTTTTTTCCTAGAAAAACACTTAAAAGACAAGTTCAAGTTAAATTGTAATAATAAAAGCAAGTCAAAAAAAAGTAAAAAATATTTAAAATACATAACAAAGAAACATTTCTTTCATTCTTCTTTTCCAACAACCAACAATTTAAATTTTACAGTAAATCACTACATGTAAACTGCATTTGTTATTTGCTCTTGCTCTTTTTGTTTTCGAGTTATGAACCAACAAGCGCGCCTAAATGTAAATTCATGTTGTTGTTTTTTTTGTTATTTTTTTTTTGGCCCAGCTGTAAAATTATTTTTGTATTTCTGTTGCTGTTGTTGGCTATTGTCAACATTTGCAGCAGAAACAACCGCAGCAGCGGCTATGAATTGCACTTGATCTCATTGTTGTTAATGAACTTTTACAGCGCAAGAAAAAAAAATTAAATAAAAATTCATTTTCCAAGTTTTTTTTTTTTTAATGTTTTTTAATGTCGTTTTTTGTTGCAACACCACTATACTTTTAAGTGTAGGGTATATTAGGTCCGATGAATTTCGATCACTCTTGGGTTAAAAATGAGATTTGGAGCACATTTTGAGAGCGCACATTTACACTCACAACAAAAGAATATTCTATTGCTTGTTGTTGTTGAAATGAAAAAAAAAAACTTTAAGTTTAATGAATTCTCGAGTTGAAGAAGAGCAAGTTTGGGATAATGTTTTACCAAAATTCCAAAAATGGAAATCAATTAAAGGTTCGGACTCTGTTAGTTACAAAATTGACGACCTCGATAGTCTAGTGGGTAGTGCACTAGACTTTCATCTGGGAGGTTCGGGTTCGATTCCCGTCTTCGTCTGGTGGTTAATTTTCATAACTTTCTTATATTCACTATCAATATGAAGTGTATGAGAATTATAAGATAGTGTACAAGTACACACATTGGTTGGTAATGGCAAAACCACCAAGCCGATAAAAAATTGCCACACCGCCGTTCGGAATCGGCGTTAAACTGTAGGTCCAACTATGTGGTATCACAATGGGTCGTTCAGGCCTAAGTGTGTCTCTCGACAGCCACTCCAACCTAACCTAACCTAGTTACAAAATTGAGTTCTCAATTTTATATTAGAAAAATGGGAGATCGAATAAAAATACAAAAATTCTAAGTTTAAATCGAAAGTTTAGTTTACACCAGGTTAGTCCAGCCTTGAGTTCGCCAACGTAAACATATAAGCTTCATACATTTTTGAAATGAAATCTTTTTAGCGGGGCTGCGAATTGATAATTTTGAAGCGGAAAATGCAATGGAAATGAACCTTCAATGTACTCATTTTCGCAGTTTTTGTCCCATGTGCTTTAGTGAGAGACCTTAATTCTATATACGTGTACTACTTAATGTGTGTGCCGTTAAGTGCAAAGAGTATCAACAGAAAAAAAAGCTTCAGAAAATATAAAGAGGAAGAGCACCAAACTTCAACAACAACACTCATACGAAACCAGTAAGAAACGACGGAATGCAGTTGTTATTCGGTTACATACAATCAAAGAGAAAGTCGAATTATGCATTAGTGAGAGAGCCGACCGAGATGCCGTTAAGTGTAGAGAGTATTAAATAGGAGAAAAGCTTCAGAAAATAGAGAAACTGCAAAGACTGCAAAAACTTCAACAGAAAGTGTTTTAAATTTTTTTTTTTTTTTTTATAATTTTCAAATAAACAACAAAGTTTTAATAAAAAATTTTCATTAAAAAAAGTAATTAAAAGATCTTCTTTTACTTACTTCAGAAAATCAAAATCATACGAAAGTAATATTTTTTAAAAGTGGTTTCCTTTATTCTTATGAGATATTAACAAATTTTAATGCAAAAAAAAAGTAATAAAAGTTACAAACTTTTTCCAAAACTTGAATCAAATAATATTAGCAATTACAAGTCAAAGCTCATGAAAATGAAATAGAAACAGAATAGAGAAGAAATGGATGAGTCATATAAAGAGCTTTCAATACTAGAAAATGAAATAGAAAGAAAAGAGAAGAATTGAATGAGTGATACAGAGAGCAGAGAGCGGCTATATAGTGCCATTATCGAAATAAGCTTTTTATTGCAAAATGTTTCTAGTGAAAAATATAAATTGAACGAAAAAGCTGTGAGCGCTCTCTCGTGCTCTGAAGGAAATCATAGTGTGAACGATAAGTATGAAAGAGGAAGGCTGAGTTCAATTCACTCAAAACATTTAACGAAAGAGCGCTCATTAATTTTTTTTTTTCAAAAATGAGAAAACAAAGTGAGAAGAGTGATAGTAATATTCCTTCGCAATAACGAGCTTTTGGGAACACTGGAAGAAACTGTAATGCTTGGTTTTCACTATGTCATATTCCTTGTCAAAAAGAGAGAATTTTCTATATGAAATTTGCCAACATCAGGCATTAGTTTCTTCTTCTTTTTTTTCGTTTGTTTGCAACAGTAATTTACTCTCAATAAGACTTTGTGAGAGCAACTTGTAGCAATTTTCTTGGAGATGTAAAGTATTTTTAAGTCGACCAGACCGGAGTAAGCTGGCATTCACTTGCGCCGCGCACTTTCAAAGAAAATCAACAGTAAAGCACCACAAGCAACAACAAGTAAGTTACGCTTTTAGTAAAGGTTTTTTTTGTTTTTTTTAATTTTATCTTTTTTTTTGAAAAACCCTTTGGGGTCAGAAGTGTAATAATTGCATTATTATTAACTTAAACGTAGTATGTTTTTCTTTTTTTGGTTCATTTTGTTTCGGTTTTTTATGTGAAGATTGGACTAAACTCTTCTACTCGTTTGGTAAAGTAAAGTGAGTGCATTTTTAAAAATTGGTTGCGGTTTCTTTTTCAGTTTTTTTTTTTTTGGCTGAAGTTTTTGTAAAGGAGTGTGTGTGTGTTGTTTGTGAAGATGCCCGCAAGGAAGTGCATAAGTAAAATTAAAAAGAAAAATATTCAAGACTATGTATAAATGATTTAAAATGGTGCATAGTGTAATTTATAATTCACAGAATTTTTTATATATTTTCTTTTTTATTTTTTTACTTTACATCCACTAAGTTTTTCTTAGTTTTAAAATTACTAGATACTCATAAAGTATGATTTTATTACATTTCCGCTTTAGGGTAAACAACAAAAAAATGGAAAAATAGAGATACCTTTTATTTGACAATTTTTTGTTGTTGTTGTTGTTGTTGTAAAACCTTTTAAAGTCAAAAATCTCTGTTTTCAGCTTGTCAGACTTTTTCTTTATAGAGTATTCTAGTATTTAGATGCAACGGAAGTGGTAATGTGTAGATCTAAGTTTATTTTCATTGTAACTAACGCCAACGTTAAACCTTTTTTATAAAAGAAACATTGGTTTTTCTTTTTAATAAATGGTAAATGTTCAACATAAGTAAACCACAAACAAAAAGCCGCAATATGATGCCTGCGCTTGCTTGCTTACAATTTTTGTTATGTTGTGGCATCGTATTTCTATCTGTCTCTATGGTTTTAGAACAAAAAAGGTTTAATTTCTGGTAAATGATCTAGTGTATTTTTCAAAAGAAACATTATCAGAACCGGTACTGTCCTGTGGCAAGATAAAAAAAAATTTATTTATGTAAATTTTCTTTTAATATTTCTGGAACATAGTAAAAAGTTAAACTTGACAGTAATTTATTTATAAAAGAAATAAATACGTTAAACAAAATCTTTACTAGAATTTTTACGGTTACAACTTCATTCTCATACATTTTCTGCTACTTATTTTAATATTTTTTATTTGTTTATATTTTATTATTTTTTTTTGTTTATATTTTTTTTCTATAACCCAATCTACTGTTACGAGTTCACTGACTTTAGTTTTAGTTTCTATTAAACATTCTTCTATTTTCGTTATTATAATAATCTATACACGATTTTAATATTACTTAATGCAATTGTTTAAAATATTTATTTAGTATTCTCACAGTTACTCAGTTGTATTCAATAAGCAAACTGTTAGTTATTTATTAGTTTATGTATGGTTTTTTTTTTTGCATGATTTTTTATTTTATATTTTTAAATAAACTTTTTTCTATACCACTAACAATCGTGCATTTGAATTCAATCAAGCTTTCAGAACTAGTTTAGCACATAAACAAAATTGAATTGAATTAATACTTTGAGTTTTTACCTTCTTCTTTTTTTTTTTGCAAAACAAAGAACGCAAACATCTAGAAAATAGCTCCAAAAAAAAAATCAGCATCTCATTATATATTTATATTTCTTCTTTTAATATGTGCGAAATTGATTCTGTACTATTCAGTTTCTATTTATCGTAAACATTTAAAGAGTTCCGTAACCTTAAAAGATTTTGTACTGTTACTTTCAATTCGTATGAAACCTTTAAGTTTTCTTCTATAGAAACAAAACCTTCTAAATCTCGACCTGAACTGGATAAATTGTGAAAAAATCAAACTAAAATTCATAACCGAAATACCAAAAATTAAAAATTTCACAGTAGAAGTGAAACCTTTTTGTTTATTTGCAAATTATTAAAAAATATTTACAACACTTTTATATATAACATTTATATACGTTCTTTAAGCCTGTTATACATTACCTAAAATTTATAACAAATTATGTTGAAGTTTTTGCAGTCTTTTTCTCTCTATTTTGTTGTTGCTTTTCTTCTTTTGATACTCTTTACACTTATCGACACAAACACGACATAGTATACGTATATAAATAACACAAAAGAGGAAAGTTCCGCTATATGCAATCAAGCAAAGGCATTTAGGTCGGCTCTCTTACTAAAGCACAGCGTTCATACGATACCAATACTAATACAATACTAATAAGAAAACGAAGTTACGTTGTTGTTAGTGTTTAGCGAACGAGAATATATAGGGATCGGTTACGTACAATCAAGCAGAGAGTCAACTTCTCGCAGTTTTATCTCATGTGCTTTAGTGAGAGAGACGTCTCCCTCTCTATGACTGCATATAACTGAGCTTTCCTCTGATGTCTTATATACATCAAAGAGTCTTTGTACTCTTTGAGACTTTTTGTATACATGTATTACGTCGTGTTTGAGCCGATAAGTGCAGAGAGTATCAACAGAAAAAAGGCAACAGCAAAATAGAAAGAAAAAGACTGCAGAAACTTCAACAGAATAGATGTATTTACGATTTGGTGCAAATGGCCTTGCATCGTTGCAAATACGAATTTTTATTGCAATATCGTATATATTTGTTGTTGTGATAGCAGAAATATTTTGCATTTGCAATAATACAAGACCAACTGTCTCAAAATCGGAAAACAAGTAAAATTTTCTTATTCTTTCTCAGCTCATTTTCTGTAACCTTCAAAGAAACCGTGAAAAATGCCATTCGAAAGAAAGTGAAAACTGCCGAAAGTCATGAAACGAGATTAGACTTAACAAATGAAGGGTTTAAATAACTCCCAACCAAAAGAGTTGCCTAATTTCTAACAAGGCGCTAGCTAGGCAGGTTCAGCAGGAGGTAATTTGAAAAACTCATGTGGGCTTCGTAAATTTTTGCCTTATGTTATTTTGTAATTAGATTATAAAATTGTACTATCAGTAGCTGATCATGCCGTAAATCGCTGTTTCATTTTCGATTTCATTCTAGGAAACATAAATTCGGTACCATGACATTGTCTCTGCTACTAGCGTAAGAAGAGTTTGAAACATAAAATAAAGTGAAAGTTTCTTGTTCTCATTCACAGAAACTTAATCTGCTACTCAGGGCAAGGATATCGTTTAACCCTTATTGATACACATGAGTCTGGCCAGACCTTCTTCGATTGTAGCGAATAAAAATGTCTTCGCGCATCTGTTTGTATGAAAAAGCCAAAACAAATATAACTATAAGGATGTTTAGGTCTATACATCAAATTCGTCACACATGAGTCTGACCAGACCCATATACATTTCAGTGCTTTTATTTAGAAATATTTTTTGAAATTTTTATAAAACGTATAAACTATTTTTGTTACAAGACTTCAAGCAAACTGTTATTCATATCTAAACATTATTTAAGTATTTCACTAAAAAATATTGCTTGCGTGATATGAAACATTTTTCATCCGTCACTGGTATTTTATTGACCGGCATTGTATGTAAAAACCACTGAGAAAAAGAAAATTAAGCAATTTGCACCTGCAAGGCATAAAAATGTGTCCGAATGCATGTCAAAAATCACAATATTTCCTTAGAAATGCACTGAAATGTATGTGGGTCTGGCCAGACTCATGTATGGTGAATGTGACAACCAGAGTATATGTGCCACCGAGGGTTAAAATAATCTATAATGCAACTTTTTTTTCTCAAATTTCTAATATCAACATAATTTTTGGGGGAAAAAAAAAAAAAATTTCTATGATTTTATTACTTTGCTACAAGTCACCGTTACTTTATACATAGGTATATATGAGCAGCCTGTGACTGTTATTTTGTTAGAAATCAATGAAAAGTCTTTCTGCTGTTTTCTTTAAAATTTATTATTTTATATTGTCTTGGATTGTTTAAATATATCTAAAGTAATACAAGTTTCCGTTATTATTATTAGCATTAAAATTAAAGTTTTACATACATTTTCCATTTTTGCTACATTTAAAATTTTTGGAAAACTGCGGGTACTCATACGCTTAAATGTGCACAAACTCAAACTTTAATATTTTTTCATCAGTATCAGCATAGCAAATGTTTCTGCTATTAATAGTGGGTGTCCATTATTATTTTTTATGTTTTTGCTTTGATTTTACTTTATTTTTTTTTTATTATTGCTATATGTAAATTTAAACAAGTACATAACTATAAATTCGAAGAGATATATGCAAATTCATTTTGATTGTTTGTGTGAATTTGAATTTTTTTTGGCATCTCAGATTTCAGCGCCACTTCAACGTTAAAATGTCAGAAGAAAAATAAGATAATGCATCATTATTGCTTACTTTATAACATTTAATTGATGAAGATGATGATGAGGTTGCATAATGTTGCATAATATATACATCAGAAGATTGAATGAAGTATGTTTGAAAAGGTGTTAAATTTTAATCATCGCGCAATTTTCAATTTACAACTGTGCAATCCAGTTCTTGAGTTTTTTTTTTTTTGATATCGTTTTGTTACATTTTGTTCAGCTGTAAGTGTAAATACAATTGAAGTGTTGCATTTTTTATGAGTCGCACATGTGTGACTTTGACATTTTAGTGCCAAGCAAAATAATACTATAAATATATTGGTATTTTTTTTTAAATGTCATGATAATTAAAAATACCAAAAAAGAAGTTCCAAATTTTCTTCAAAAAAAATAAGGTTAGATATATTCACAGTTGCATGATTAATTGTATTCATTTCGAGTTTTTGAGTCACTCTAAATTTGCGTCTCTATTTGCAAATCTCTTTAACTTTTATCGTTTATTCGCATATAAATTATAATTTTGACAGTTGAAACTTAATTAACATATAAATTATATATAAAAATATTATAATTATTATTATTAGTTTTTTAATATCATTTAATTTATTGCACATTGAATTTTTCTTAATTATTTCCGTTGTATTATTTTTGTGAAAAATTATATTTTAATCATTTAATTTTGAGTAAATATGAATGAATGTGAAACACATAATTCAAAAATATTCAAGGTAGACAATAAAATAATACTATAGTTTAGTTAAAACTACAACTAGCTTTGGAACTCAAATTAATCAAATTTTCAAATTTATTATATAATGATTCAAGTATCATGTCTGAAATTCATGAATTTTAATAGAAAACTAGGCGGAAAGCCCACTGATCGAAATTCAATTGGGAGCACACATTTACATTCACAACAAAAAAAAAATATTCTATTACGAATGTGTGTTGAAACGAAAGGAAAAATGAAACACTTTGTTTGTATGATTGCTTGAGTGAAACGAAAGAGAGAAAAAAAATTTGCGTTCTTATTTATATACCAAAAAAAAAAAAAAAAATCACTGCGAGTGTTGTGTTGAAACGAAATGAAAATTAAGACAAAATTTTACTCCGAGTGTTGTATTGAAACGAAATGAAAATTAAAACATCCACTTGAACTTAGTATGATTGTAGTAGTAATCATCGATCGCTCTAAAACGAGCAATGGATTTATCTCTATTGCTTCAGAGCTTTTCCATTTTGCATCCCTTTTTAACATTGCATGCCCAAAGGTATGGAACAGTACTATCCAAAACACACACAATCAAATTTTGCGCCTATGTCAAAGCTAAGAGAACTCGTTACGAAAGAGAACTCTCTGCATGCCGCACACTATGAAAATTGAGATGAAAAAAATAAGCTTTCTTTGTGATATACATAACGAAAAGCTCTTCTTCCCAAATTTATATTAAACCATCTCTCAGTGTATTTAGACTCCAAAAAGAGTAATAAAAGAGAAATGATTACGAACAAGAGCAGCACTCTCTCCCTATCGCTTTCTCTCTCTCTCGATTTTTTAAATTAACAATTGACTGGTATTCTTTGGTTCTTACACTTCTCTCACCTCTTTACTTCGTTATTATTGAATAGAGCGGATTTCAGTGTGGCCAACTCAGCGCTTCTCGTGGAAAAAAAGTGAGTTAGCGCTCAGCGTTAATTTTTCAATTTAAAATATCTTAGAAAAATTTTCATTGACTAGGAGTATCAGATGTGTGCCTGTATTAGTGAAAAGTTTAAATGTATTGAGTTTTCTCGCACTTTTATAAGGAAAAAATCTAACGCTTTTTTAAGAAAATACTCGTTTTATTCTTCATTTTAGCGGATTTTGAAAAGCAAAAGTTGGCCACACTGGTGGATTTATTGTTTTGAGTAAAAAGAAAAAAAAGGCGTTGATACTACAATGCTGCTTAAGTCAAATTCTATTTTATTATTGATTTGCATTATACCTCAGTTAATTCTATATCAGTACGACATATTCACACTCAAATCAAATTTTGCTTACGTTGTATTGCATATCAACGATTAAATAATCATCAATTTTATAATTATAAAAATATAATTAAATATAGATATAAAAATATTCAAAATGTACTTATTTGTTTTGGTGTATTTTCAATATTTTCCGCCATTTTACTATTTCCTTTGACATTGTAAAGTTTTGAAAAAATATTTTCATTAATTTTGAAAGCATTTTTGATTTCAAAATTTTTTAATTTAATCAAATTTATAACTTCCTTATTTTATAAACACTGATTTGCCCACACTCCAGTATGCAAAGTAAAAAACTAAGATAACAAATCAAAAAATCTCAACTAAATGAGTTGTCGAGAGAAATTTACTGTTATTATAAGTAGCTTTGTTTTTGTAAAAGTTTTCTGTTTTGTTGTTGTTACTTAAGTTCGAAAAGAGAACGAATTTATCGAAGTCTCATTTATTTGTGCTTTTTGAGTATTGAAATCATTGCTCTTTTGAGAAGTACTCACTATTCGTGTAAATGAGATTGTTCGTGTAGCCCCATGAGTGGGAGCGTACATTTACATTCACAACATTCTTCTCTTCCCGTGTATTCGATTGCTAAAATATTACGCCCTAACTTTAACCCTTAGATGCTTCTTGTCTTTAGTGATTACTAATGAAATTTTTTGGAGAATATTTTTTTCGATTGTTTTAACTTTCGGATACTCTTCTAAAGAAAACTTTTCTGGAATTTCTCGAAAAAATGAACCAAAAAAAAAAAACCCCAAATAATTAAGGGATTAACTCTATTAATGTTCCAAGAAAATATTTCTCAAACAATTTTACTACAAGGTTCATCCTAAATGAAGATTTACACATGGCATTTCATATTATTTCATTAAATTTTGACTAAAAATTGGATTTTGCGTTCCTTTAAAAAAAATCGCTTAATTCAGCAAAAACGATTAAAAAATAACTCCTCCTTGATTGCTTAATAAATCGAAAACTGATAGTTCAAATGAACCGCCACAAAAATTACTCTTGAAAGTTCCCAAGTTATCAAAGAAACAAGTGAAAAGCTTTTCAAGTTTTCTAACAACCTAGTGAATATAAATTTCCGAAATTTGTTTTAATTTTTTCATATTTTTGATATGCCATGATAAGAAGAAAACTTACGATGAAAAATTCTCAAGCATTTAACTTGCAACTTGCTTTCGAAGTTGGCGACAACTAGTGAGTAAAGACTAAACTATTTCTTAACAAATACAAAACGTGACTATTAAAATAAATTGTAAACTAGAAACTTACTCAGAATAGAATTATTTAATAATTATATTATAATATTTTTATTATAATTACAACAAGCTCACCTGCAATAAAAGAAAAAGAAAGAAAATAATTAAGTAAAATATTTTTCAAATCATTCATTACCAACATATATTAAAAATTGTATATCCAAATATATAAAAAAAAGTAATTAAAACCACTCCAAAAATCTTCTCGCACCTTTAACCCTTTTTTCGCTAACAAAAAAAAAAAAGAACGCGGAAAAAAAAACTTACGCTTTTTATTTCGCATTTAGTTCATTAAAATAGAAATCTTCCAAATACGCTGTTGAAATTGTGTGCTCTCAAATCTGCTAACTGCCTGTTGCAGGAACCTGTTTGACATTGCAAGCATTTCACTCTTAATTGCAACGACAACATATTGTTGCATGCTGCGACTGCTGCTACTAGCATTGGCAACAAAATTGCACCGCCAAGTGCCAAATGTTTATGGTGCAGGTTGTGGAGGTCAAAAAACTTTTTCATTTCTTGTATGTACTTATTGCAAGTGAAAGAAGAAAGGCACGCCTACCATTTTTTTTTTTAATATTTTTTATTTTTTTTTTGTATTTTGTTAAATTGATTTTTTTTCTCTACTTATTTTTGTACTTCAAGTTTAGTTTGAAAAATTCATTTTCTTTTGCTCGCACGGAACAACAAAAATTTCCAGTTTTTTTTAAGTAGGACAAAAACTTTTGTAGCAAGCAAACAAAAAAAAAAAAACCAAAAATGATGTAGTAGATTTGTGAGGAATTTTCGTTTTTCAGCAAAAAAAAAAAGTACCTGCTTTTTTTTGGAATCAAGTCATGAAGTTAAGCTTTAAATTTACGTTAATATTTAGATGAATTAAATATTTAATATTGCGAACAAATTGAATTGAAAAAATAGAGAAAACGATTCCAATGTTATACGACTGAGAAGCTTTTAAGCTTACCTATGGGGCTTCTATGTTGGAAAAAAAAGCTTTAAATATGTTGAAAAGCTTTAATGTTTATTAATCGGCTTAACATATATTCGGGCATACAAATGGAAAGACAATAGCCGGTGAATTTCCCAAAAAATTTTAAGAAGACATTTTCACATTTAGAAAAATTTGGGGCATCAGATTTTAGAAGCCTATTGGAAAAAAGAGGAAAAACACTTTTAAGCTTCCACAAACTTCAATTTAGGAGATCCAATCCTTCTCTAATTCCGAATATAAATAGTGGCATTGTTAACACGTTCGCGGACACTCAAAATTGAATCGAGGTGCAAACAGAGACACTTGGCGGCTCTCTTAAAGTAATTGTTATATTTAAATTTTGATTATACACGTTTTTTCCAAGCTCTAACAATATTGTATTTTACTAGTTATATTCACTGAATACTAAAGCATTCACTTCGATACATAGACCAGTTCAGTTGTGGATTATGTGGATGCTACATAAAATTGAATGCCGAAATTTGTATTATGGATTTGAATGCTATAGCATTCATGTCATATTGTGACACCATGAAAATGAATGTTATAGCATTCACGTCAGCGAACGTGTTAAGAACTTCTGTTTGTATTCACTTTTTATTCTCTCTACCTAAGCTCTTGTTGATTTCTCATTTTTTATTTTCTGCCTAAGCTTTCGTTAAGTTCTCATTTTTCATTCTCAGCCTAAGCTTTCGTTGAGTTCTCATTTTTTCATTCTCACTGCTAAAGCTTCCTTTGAGCTTAAAGCATACTAAGGTAGAACTTCGAATTTGGACTACGTGACTAAACGATCATAATTGATTATGTTTGTGATAACGGGTAAAAAAAGTTAAAGTTTTTTTAAATAAATTATCTTAATAAAAATTTAATAGATGTGTTCCTGTGTGTATGTGACTTTGTTTTCGATGAAGGGAATAAAAAAAAAATCGGAATGATACAATTGCCTTATGTTAGCTAAGATACGAAATAAATACTTTGATTACATTTTCTATAGACGTCTGATAAATACCGCATCCGTTGTTGTTGTTCTGCATTTGGTTGTTGCTTCTCTCAGGTTGACTCTTACGAAACTCTTTAATTTTCTTTTTATGAGAGAAAGAGAGTATAGTGCATGAAGTGAGGGAGCCAACACCGTCATCAGCCTTTTTTCGTATGAATAACTTTTTTGCATGTGAATCGGGCAGAGACGTCAGCTCTCTCAATTTCATCTCAAAATAGCGAGTAATTGGTTTCAGAAGAATTTACTGTTATTAGCCGTGTTGTTTTTGCAAGAAATTAATTTAATGCAAATACATACATAAATATGAGAGAGAGTGTGAGTACCGTTCGTGTTGTTCTCTCAAGAGTTGACTTTGTTTGCTCACTCGCTCTTTTGTTTATTTACATACACAATGATCGACTGAGCACTCTTTCTATGGAAATGAGCTCTCTACGTGTGAAGTTTCTTACGCTCATTTGCCTGCGTGCAAGCCTTTAGCCTGGGCTGGCATATACACATCCAAACCTAAAATTCGATTGTTTCCGTCGTTTCACTCCCCACCACTCTATATGTTATTCTGTGCTTTTACACATGGCTAACGCGTCTATAAAAGTTTCATAAAAAAAAAAACAAAAATGCGGACATACAACAACGTTGCTTGAGAAGATAAAGAGAGTGAGAGAAATGAGTTGTAATTTTTGAATGTGTTTATAGAGAGCCAAACAAAATAATATAATTCGTCACACAAAAGGTTGCACCAATCCAGATTTCAGTACCTTCCTATACAAAGTTTCACTTCAAAAAAAGCAAAATGTATAAATTTCTGCTAAAAATATACTGAATTGTACTGATTTTTCAATACACTTCAAGTTAAATGTACTGATTTTTTTTTAAGATCAAAGAAATCTACAAGCACTGAAGACTATCAAAATATTCCCTTACTAGTTTCAAGGAGAGCATAACGAGAGTCTTTAGTCAGACCCGCCTCGGCTATCAGAGCGTGATACGCATAGTATGATATTTGAACATTAGATGGCGCTTCCAGCGAATTCCTATACAGAAAAAGATTAGTTATTCTCTTATTTTCTAATGAAAAAAAATGCAAAGTAAAAGTAAAATGTAACTCTTATTTTATTTATAAAAAACAATATAACACTTTCGCTTTAAAAACAATAGAGTTTTTCAATTCGGTTTTTGTTTTTATCATTCTCATAATTTTATTTGTTCCATATGAATTCGCTTCCTGTTTGTAGAGTAAATACGTTTGGCTTCTTTACTTACTAACCTAAATTTTTTTGCACATGAATACATAAATTTCATACTACTTGTAAACAATTTGTTTTAGTTTTATTTTTGCTAAACCCCAAAGCAAAAAAAAAAACAAACAAAAAAATTTACAAAAAACAAACACCGGATCTTTTACGCTATAGACTCGTTTACGAGTAAAAATTTTCTATACCTACAAACATACAAACTTATACCATATATATATATGTATATGGTTGGCTAGAATATGAAAACGATTTCCTTTTTTCCATTTTTACCATTTAAGGTAAACAATTTTTTCCAATTTCCATTTTAATAAAAAGCCAACCAAGCAAGACCAAGAAATTTAGAACACAAATAGATAAATAATACAGACAGACGCTAATGTATGGACATATATACATATGTATGTATGATTGGCGGGCTGTGGAAAGGGAAAGGAAGATGGTGCAAAAGACAAGAAGAACGAATGCAGCTGCAATATGCCCAAAACTGGGTTTGGTTGTTGAAATAGTAATAGCTTGCAGTCAATGTGGTTAGCGTTTTACACTATTTCAATTGCACACTCGTCGATATACGATAGTCTGTCGGTCTATGCGTCTGTCTGCTTGTTGTAATAGTAAAAATGAAAATATCTAAATATGGAAATGAAGAAGAATTGAAGTTTTCTTCATCTGTGCCTGCTGTTGTCCTCAAGTTCTGCGTCTTTTCTTCATTGATAAAATAAAATATTTTTGCAGTCAAAACGAATTTCCTATGGGAAAATCTTAACGCAAAGCAGAAATGGTAATAAAAAAAAAAATAGAAAAATAGAAAAAAAAATTGGAAAGAAAATGTAATACACACAGGTGCAGGTGCAATGAAAACTCAGTGAGCAAAGCATTGAACATGTTGCAGAAGATTGCACAGGCAGCACCAATTGCTGGCGTTTGGCGCTGCTAAGGAAGAAGATGATGGAGTTGTTCAATCGTGATAGTTGGTTGTAGTCATATTGATAGTTTCTCAATTTCCATTAGATACAAGAGTGAAACTGTATGTGATTTTCATCAGTATCACACATCACTGAACTGATCATGATCATGAAAAACGATCGATCTCTTTAACTTTTTTTTTTTTTTTTGTATTTTTTCGATTTTCATATTAGTTCACAAAAGAGAGTGACACACTCTTCTTCATGCAAGTGTCTCCGTTGAGTTGGAGACACCAATTTCTATTTCAGGCAAAACAAGAATTTTAACAAAAAAATATAAAAAATATTCGCTTACACAAAAAAAAAAAATATAAAGATACTAGATACTTTTGCTTGAATTTTGCTTTAAGGAAATTGTGTGTTTTTCAATTATAGTTTGTTTGGAAAACAGAAAAAAAAATGAAAAATAAATTGCGTACACGCATTTGTTGCATACAAATTGTCATTGATATTTTGCTTGTGGTTATATTTTGTTTTTTTTTTTCACGGCTATTTCCCTGTGCTGGTTGTTGTTGTTGCTGCCATTTCGTTGTTACTCACCAATAACAGTGACAGTTTTCGACAGTGAAATTTTTTTTGTCATTTTAACGACTGCTCTAGTTATAAGCTATACATTTATTTTATTAATGATTTTGTTTTGACTAAATCTAACAAGAAAGTGAATGAAAAGCGGAAGATTTTTGCCTGTGTCTGCCTTTAAGTGAAATTTAGAAATTTTTTCAATGAAATTCTTTATATGGTAAATGAGGTAGTTGTTGGTGCAATAGTGCAGCTTTCACATACAAAAATTCCACTTTCCGGAAAATGCTTAAAAGCTTCACATAAATATCTCAATTATGTCACTATCACCATTTTTTTATTTTTTTATTATGCTGACTCAAAAGTTTAACCTTCAACCAATTTTTTGCAATGGTAAGAAATTGAAAGCTTCCGAGATTTAAATCATTGATATTAATTAAAGCTTTAAAGTTCAAAGCTTTCAGCTTTCAAGCATTTAAGTTAGGTATGCCTTACGTCAATGTATGCAATTTGTACGATTGTGTTGGGTACGCGTATGATCTGTTGTGTACGTGTAAAAGCACATAAGCTCTATATGTGTACAAGTAAAAGCACAAAAGCTGTTTTCGCTCGGGCTGGGAATAGCTAATTTAAATGTACTTAGTAAACTTAAAAGCTTGTCACTCGCGAATGTAAAAATCGACAGTACTGCTTTAAAGTATGCTTTGAAACTTCCTGCCAAATATGTGGAAAAGTTTATTTTGAATAAAAACTTCACAGAAATTGCAAATCAGAAGTTTAATTTTTAAGCAACTGAAGCATATTGTAAAAAAAAAAAAGCTTACAAGCTTTCAAGCAGTCTTGATGTCGATAAAACAGCTTTAAAGTTCAAAGCTTTTTACTTCCGAGCATTCAAATCTAACTATCACAAAGATCACTGATGAGGAACCGTAGCTCGTTCCGAAACGATCGTCTGATCTGCTAGTTCTATTAACTTTTTTGATATTCTCTGGCATCATTGTTCATTCAAAGCCTAATAATTTTAATAATCAATTTCTTATCGTTTCCTGAAAAATTTTCAATTTCAAGTTGTGCCACTTTTGTAGTTAAATAGTCTACGATATCGTCAAATACATCGATTATTCTGGAATAGGAGTGGTGGGTGATATGTGTGGCGTGGCCACACGCATACTTTACGGTGGCATAAAGGTTTAGCCACACTTTTGAGGAGAATTGAATGGGACATGGACTAAGAAAAAGCAGACTAATTTGCCAAAACGAAGAATAGTGTCAGCCGTAAGAAAGATACGATTTTGCTAAAGGGCAGGGGGTGTTCTTTCTCCCTTCTAAAACTTTCGTTTCGCGAGACTTTCGTTCAGTTAGAAGCATTTAGTACTCTTATGCCAAGCTAGAGGTGCTTGCATTGTTATTAACCATTAAGCTTTTATTTTCGATGCTTTTTTCTTGAAGAGAATTCTTTATATTTCATTTCAAACTCACGCTCCATAGCGTTAAAAGTACTAACCCAATAAAACAGTACTGACCAAAAGTATATATATAAAAACGGTATCAAATTGATAAGTTCGTTACACTTCACACCACACGCTTACATCATAAAAAAAATAATTGCCCCCTAAAAAAAAACCAAAAGAATATAAATTTTAAATGCCAAACATGTAAGCCACAAAAAAAAAAAAAAAGGCAAAGAAATAAAAATCGTTAAAAACTTCACAATAAATTTCAAAAACTTGCGTAACAAATTCTTAATGTCCAAAAATGCCCAGGAATATCGTAACTAACTGTTAATAAATAAATAACTCTAGCATAACAAAATAAATTTTATCTCGTGCGTAAATCTAGAAGAGAAGGGGTTTGGAAAGGAGAGGAGGGGAGGCCTGGCAGCAACCATTTCTTTATAATAATTACACTAGTGGCAGCAGCAAGAATTCGCTTTAATTGTCATGCGTGATTAAAGTTTGAATGGCGAGCCGAGAGTTAAAGTCATAGGTGCTCGCTCATGGAATACGTAAGATAGAGTGAGGAGGGAGAGGGGCGAGAGGTACCTAACATAACTACTTGTACGAGATCAATTTAAAGTGATAATTTGAAGTTGTTGTTATTGCTTTTGTTGTTGTCGGTTATAGAGAATGATTGTCTGTATGTATTTATTGCTGCCTTTTTGTGCGTGTAATTGGCTTCTTTGCACAGTGTGAATAAATACGTTAAAAGGGATTAAAATTTCAGAAGTTTTTAAAATTTTTTTTTTAAGTTACATAGAAAAATATTCTAAAAATTTAAGCATACAAATTTTATGCTCGTTGCTTTAATAGTTAATGAGATAAAGAAGTGAAAATCTTTCTTAAATTATCAAAATTCTGAAAATGGACAAAATTTCCAAGTTTTAAATCATTTAAAGTTCAGAGCAATGTTATGTAAATCAAAGTACTTCAAAGTACTTAGAAACGTTTTATTTAGTAAATTCTTTTGGTCTTAAACTGAAATCAGAAATTTTGTCTCTTAAAAATTTTAAATAAAATTCACCAAAAGTTTGAAAATTCCTTATGCCTGATTTACACGATGTCAAATTCAATAAAATTTGCCAGCATGTTGGCAAATTTCATATGGAATATTCTCTAATTCTCTTTCTTTGAAAGGGAATATGACATGTAAAGCTTAATTGCTAATTAAGCTTTACATAACTTTTCTTGAAGTACATAGACAAATCTCCAAATCAATAAACGAGAGAAAATTTATACAGTTAATGTTAATAACTACGGCGTTTCCTTGATATAAATTATAGATTTTTGAAGTGAAACTTCTTTAGCGGGTATGTGAATTGAAAATTTTGAGATGGAAAAATGCAACGGGAACGAGCTTTCATTACACTCAAACGAAACAAATAAGATACGAAGTTACGCAGTTGTTAGTGTTAAGCGAACGATGTCATATGGAGATCGGCTACATACAATCAAGCAGACAGTCCATTTCTCACAGTTTTATCTCACGTGCTTTAGTGAGAGAGTTTGATTCCATATAACTGAACTTTCCTCTTATGTATTATATACGTGTACTTCGTCGTATTTTTGCTGAATAGTGTAAAGAGTATGAACAGTAAAAAGCTTCAGAAAATAGAAAGAGCAAGAGTGCAAAAACTCCAACAACAACGGTCATGTGAAAAATCGCATTTTTGTTGCACTCATACATACGAATCCAGTAAGAAACGAAGTTATGCAGCTATTATTCAGCTGCATACAATCAAGCAGAGAGTCACAGTTTGGTCATATGTGCTTTAATGAGAGAGAGCTTAATTCCATATACGTGTACTACGTCGTGTTTGTGCCAGTAAGTGTAGAGAGTATTAACAGAAAAAAAGCAGCAACAAAATAGATAGAAGAAAGCGGCAAGAACTTAAACAGAGCAGTGGCATAAATTTTGTGTGCGCCAAAAAATAAAAGACTGTCATATCTCAAAAAACGCGATTTTGCAGAAAACGCGTTTAAAGTTTTCAATTGACTCCCACTATGCAGAAAAAAGAAGAGGAAACAAGATATTAATATGAAATTTTTACACAATATGAAGCGTGATACAATGAATAATTCTGCATCACTAACTCAAAATTCGTGTTTTTTGACTTCTGACAGTCTTTTAGTAAATGAGCGATATGTACATATATATAAAAAATGTATATGGGAGATAACTTCAACTTGAGAAAATAATGGAAATAAACATTGTAAATATTTTCTAATTACCAAAATTAGCTGATTCGATTTATTGGTCCTTACTACTCATACATCATACATCACAATTTACATTATGCGCAAACTTCAGTCAATGCCGAACACAAGTGCTGCTCAGTGCCGAGAGTATTGGCAGAAAAAAACTCAGTGTACACACGGCGGAAATGAATATGAAATACATAAAGACGTCGCACTTCTTTAGTGTGTAGCGGCTGCACGAATTATGTTTTTTCTGTATTTTTTGTTTTTTTCGAATTATGCAATTTTCGGAGTGTTGAATGACAGGCAACAAATTTTTTCATAAAATTTAAATTTTTAGAGGCTCACAGGAGTAGATTTTCGTATTTTATGCAAATTTATTTCATTCAGTCCCACTGTGCTTTATGACTGCTTGTTGTTTAAGTCTTTTGTTTTCTTGTTTGCATGATTTGAGCTTATTTAAAAATTCTAAGCATACTTCGAATTAAACAAATAACCATTTAGCAAATTTTCAACTACATAGCCAAACACAAACAATTTTCAAAATGCGTGTGTATAAGTGTGCAGAAGTTGCGAAATTTAGCATTGTATATGCGAGTACAAAGCGTACGTGAAAATATTTAATTGAAGCGCGGAATTGAAGAGGTCTCGCGTTGTTGTGGAAGTTGAGAGGTGCTTGAACGTTGTTGTTTCAATTGTTTTTTTTTTTTTTTTTGGTTGCTTGCTATATAAAGATTTGCTTTTTGGTAATCGATGGTCAATGCACTCCATTTATGGGTGTGTCGAATTTCTGAAAATTATGATTTCATTTATGAACATTTTGCATTTCAATGCATCACAATTCATTGCTATTTATCATATTTAGGGTAGCAATGTAAAAATACAAAAAAAAAAATTTCTTTATGCCATAATCAACCAGCAATTCAAATTAAAATGCATTCAAGTATTGATGTTGCACAAGTTGTTGTTGTTGTTTTGTATTTTCTGGTCAATTAATCACGTTACGAGTATGTAAAGACACGGAAATATTAGATAGTTAATTAATTGGTAATAAATATAATATGATTGTAATTGTAATTGAACAGACAAACATATGTACCATATATAGATAAAACAGATACACTGCACTGAAGTCTGGAGTCCGGAGTCAGTCAACCACAGTGTCTCAGTAACTATCTACCAAATAATCGACTAAAATAAGGGAAATTTTTGTTTTTTGATTTGGTTATTTATGAGCGTTGGAAATGACTGTGAATAATTTTTCTATGTATTTCCTCTTCCAAACATTAGAATATATATATATGTCGGTACAATGCATTTTGTATCGTTATATTTACTTAATCTTCAATAAAGATGTATGTATGTATGTATGTATTTCAATTGAGATCACGGTTGCCACATCAAAATTTTTTTTGGGGCCAAAAACAAAAGCAAAAAGGACCAAAATGGAAAAAAATGGACCAAATTTTTTTTAAATTATTTTGTTTATTTAACAAGTAAATATAGCACATTGTAAAATGTGTATAACAATTTTATAATATTTTTTTAGCGATTGCTAAAAAAATATCATATCAAACTAAAACAAAAAAACAAAAAAAAAGTGCTCAGAAATTCATATAGCACATATGTAATGAAAGGTATATAAAAATTACTTATAATATTTTAAGTGATTATTATATAGTACAAACATAAGTATATCACATTATATATTAGCAGAAAAAACAAAAAAAGAAGTGCTTACAAGTTCATATAGCATATATGTATTAAAAAGTGTGTAAAATGTAAAAACTACTTATAATATTTTAAGAGATTTTTATATAGTAAAAACATATATCACATTAAACAATATCAAAAACAACAACAAAAAAATGGTTAGCAATTCAGATACAAAGAACATTTTTGGGACTGGAAATAAATCAAGTATATCGACAAATCAAAAAATAACAAGGCAGAAAGTATATTCTTTTATAGATGAATACAAATGTAAAGTCATTTTTGAAATCAGATATCAAAGAAAAAATTTAGAAAAAAAACGGTATTCAAAACCAAAAAACAAACCAAAAAACCTCAACAGAATGGCGTTGCTAAATCTTTACTACTTAGTAGTATCGAAACCAAAGTAGATTTCGTCAGCAACTTAGATGCTCTTACATCGACCGGGTCTGTGTTTGCATCTTTATCAGAAGCATGCAAAGACTTGGGTTCTTGTCGCTAAAATTTTTTCAAAAAATAGTACAAATAACTAAAAAAAAAGATATGATTAAAAATGAATACATCATGCATAAATTGCACTTGTGTCGCCCAAATTAAAAGGTCAAGGTATTTGTATTCAAATCATACTTAAAAAAAGTAAAAAATTCGCGCGAAAAAGAACCAAAATAGCCACCGAATTTAGTGCGTCATGTATCCATTTAGTTTCTTTTATTTGTTATTTTACTATTTATTAAATACATTTTAATGCCAAAGATCCGTTTTTCGGGAAGGGCCTGCTCTCCCTAATTCAAATAAACAAAATTTGGGTCAAAAAAGTGATTTTTAAAAAAATTCTCATCAAGTGTGTTCTGAAAAATTCCAAATAATTTTACTGCATTGAATAAAGATACTAGTTTGCTTAATATAACTTTTCATTACTACAAATTTCTTACACTGATTTTTTTAACATTACATTTTTTAGTCACAGAGTGACTCATACATTACATATGAAAGTTAATTACTTAATATTTTTGAAAAAGGACCAATTCAGAAAAAAAAGGACCAGCGGACCAAACGAAAATAAAAGGACCACTTTTGGTCCAAAAGGACCAAAGTGGCAACCGTGATTGAGATCAAAGTTGTCTCTCTTATGTATTGACAAAATGTTCGCTGCTACTGAGAGCGAGTGAAGCCGAAGCATCGAGCTTTGCCGAGTATGGCCTTGAGTGTCGTTTTTAAAACGGTATGTAGTGAGTAAGCACTAATAGAGAGGAATTACGATGGGCAGTTACCTATAAGAAGAATAGAAGACTAGACCTAGCGATTTTGCGCTCGCTCATTTTCGGTAGTTTTATGCAAATAAACTAATGAAGAGCTAGATGATGAATAAAAACCACAGCTGCAAGAGAGCTGCCCGACACATAAACATATATATTTAGTAGGATAAAAAAAAGCCAAACCACATACATACCTACCTTTTTTTTTTTTCTTTTTTTCATTTTCCATGTTTCTTAACTAAAACAAAACAAACAAAAAATCAATCAAGTCAAAGTTTAATTGGTTTCTTCTCTGTGTATTTAAAAAATGTTTCCTCTTAAAACAAAAATTTTGAGTTTTTCGCATGAATTTGTGTTATTTTTTTTTTTTTTTTTTTATAAATTATAAAAATTGTTACATCTTTTACAATTTTGTTGTTTTTTTTTTTGTAACCACCAACTTTCACACATTCACTCACACGATTTCGTGCGATTTTATTTTGTTTTTATTTTTTTGTGTTAACTTTTAACTTTTTTCTCTCTTTTTGGCTCTTTTTGTTATATGTTCAATGCAGTCACAGTGCTTTTTTTTTTTATTTCGCATCCTCATGTCAAAATTATGAATTGGTTTTAGTTGTCAATTTATGAGTTATGGGTATATGAATGTGTAATGTGTGTTTATGGTTGTCTGTCTCCTTTTGTTGTTATGTTTCAAAAAATATTGCAAAAATTGCAATAAAATAACAAAAGAAAAGTTGTTAACAAAATTTTAAATTACAACCGCGAACAAAAAAGTGTGGGAAAATTATACAAATTTTTGCAAAAAGTTCAATAAAAAAATTCAATAATTTTGTTTGTAAATTAAAAAAAAAAAACACAAATTTCACGTAATAATTTTTCGTTTCTTTTATGGGGGGAGAAGTTATAATAAAATGTATTCAGATTGATCTTTTGAAATGTCGCATAGATCTCCAATTTAATCGAAGTCCTCGATATCAACCAACTGGGTTTTTATAACTTAAACAAAGTCAGTCTGCTCTAAACAATTCGATTCCAGTTACATGACAGCGAAGAATGCAGTATAAAATTCGCAATTTCCTTGACATCTGTTATTCTAATTTTAATGAACAAAAGTTTACCAAGCTTAGGTTCATCCGATTTCAATTAATCTGACTTCAGTTCATCTGGCTTTAGTTTAAGGTGACTTAATTTCACCTAACTTCAGTTTGTCTGAACTTCAACGACTAACTTCACAACATCTTCACTTCAACTGCTTCAGTGTATATGGCTTCCGTTTGTCTGCATTCAGTTCATCTGACTTCATTTTAAAGAGCTTTATTTCAGATTTCAGATTATTTTACTTTGAATCAACTGATTTCAAACTTATCTGACTTTAACTCATTAATTTCACTTCATTTCATCTGATTTCATCTGAACAATGGCTCATCTGTCGTCACTTTCCTTTTGGGACTTCAATTAATCCGATATCAGTTAATTTGGCTTCGCTTCATCACAGTACATTTCATCTGACTTCAACTCATTTGACTTCAGTTCATCTCACTTTAGTTCTTCTGACTTCAGTTCATCTCAATTTAATTCACCTGACTTCAGTTCATTTGACTTCAACTCATTTGACTTCAGTTTACCTGACTTCAGTTCATCTGACTTCGGTTCATCTGACTTCGGATCATCTGACTTCGGATCATCTGACTTCAATTCATCAGACCTCAGTTGCTTTGACTCGCTGACTAGCCATTATTAATGATGTGCCCAACCTCAAAAAAATGACCAAAAATCCTAAAAATAGTCAGTTGCTCAATGGAGGGGCATAATTTTGATAATGGCATTTGCACCATTATCATATGTTACCGAAATTCGTGCAGTCAAAGCATTGAAAGAGACCTTCCGAGTCGGGGTGCTCTGAGCAATAATAGATTAAAGAATTAATTACATTTTAAGAGTGCCTCCTAAAACTTTAGAGATCTGCATAGGTTTTACGAATAATATGGTTCCTAGTGTTTGCGAATGAATTTTTCATGCTGAACACGAATCTGGGGTCAAAATCTTTCCATCACGTCACGTTTTAAGAAAAAATGGGTTGAAACCCATAAAAATATAAATTTTGGCCATTTTTTAAAAATTATAAAGCTGAACCCTAACGTGCTAAAAACTTCGGAATTAAGAAATCAGAAATTTAATCATGAATCATGTCATTTTAAATGAGCCCTAAGCCAAATGGCAAATCGAAAGAGCCTTCTGATGGTAGAAAAACTTCAGTTCATCATTACAAACTCAATTTCAGGACGACACTTTTAATCAAAAACAGTTACAGTTGTTAGTGTTTAGCAAACGAAGTGATGTATGGATCGGCTACATACAATCAAGCAGAGAATCCAATTCTCGTAGTTTTATCTCAGGTACTTTAGTGAGACAGCTTGATTCCATATAGCTGCTTTCCTTTCATGTGTTATATTCGTGTACTAAGTCATGTTTGTGCCGATAAGTGTAGAGATTATGAGTTCATGCAATCAAGCCGCGACTTCTATATCGACTCTCTCACCAAAGCTCATGCGATAAAATTGCAAGAAGTCGTCTCTCTGCTTGATTGTATGTAGCCGAATAACAACTGCATAACTTCGTTTATTACACGATTTTTCACTTGACCGTTGTTGTTGAAGCTTTTGCACTCTTCCTCTTTCTATTTTCTAAAGCTTTTCTTCTGTCATACTCATACGAAACGAGTAAGAAACGAGGTTCTGCAGTTGTTATTCGGCTGCATACAATCAAGCAGAGAGCCGACCTCTCGCAGTCTTATCTCTGGTGCTTTGTGAGAGAGCCGACGTCGCTGCTTGGTTTTTTCGGACATATTTCTTTTAGGAGAATTTTCTGTTTCTTCTTGAGAATAAATATCGCCTGTCTTGAGGTTCATGCTTCTATTAAAATTATCTCAGCAATTTAAAACCTCTAAATACTTTTGATATTATAATGCCTTCCATAATAGGCATAAATTAAATAGAAAAAAAAAAAACAAAAAATAGTGATGATGAATAGGAAATAAAATGAAAGGTAATGAAATTGAAACCAAAAATCAAAAAATCATAAATATTTTTTTTTTTTTTGTTTTTTTTTTGTAATTTTTAGTTAAAGTTCCGCAAAGGTGTTGTCTCATTTTCCGTCTGTCTGTCTGCATGTCACGCTCGCATGAGAATACAGAAAGAAAAGGTGTCGAATAAATGCGGGTATATATAGATATTGCTTGTTAGATATTCATATACATATATATATTTTTTATGAATGGATATGGCATGGTTTGCTGGTTTGCCGGGCATACCTCAATGTAACCGGAAGTTAATCGAACTGAAGTTGGTTGGTGGTAACAGCACGCATAATTTTCATTTTGAGACTTGCCTGACTTTTTTTTTGGTTTTTTTTTTAAATTTTTTTTTATTTAATTTTTTTTTTTTGATTGTGTGCCATTTGCCATTTTTTTCACCAATTTTGGTCAATGTTTTTTTGTTTTTTTTTTTGTATTAATTTAACACTGTTGCTTTATTTTCTAGGTGGTTTTTAATTTTTATTTTAACTATTTGTCGCTTCTTCTTTCTCATCTATAATATTATTATTATTATTATTTTTTTATTTTAGGTAGCTAATTTTAAAGGTGAAAGTGTTTTTGGAGTTAGTTGCTAATGTTAAGTTTTATCTCTATCAATAGCTTACAAAAAAAAAAAAAAACTACTAGTTATTGTAGTTAAATTAGTGTTAGTTTTATCTTTTTCTTTTTTTCAAATAATAAAATGTAATAATAATAAAAATTAAAGTACTGAAATTTATGTTAAGTTTTATACAATTTATTGATGTTGATGTAGAGCGATTGTCGACTGCAAATTTGTTTGAGTTTTAAATTAAACTATAGTTTGTTACTATTTTAGTTTAATAGATGTATTTATAAAAAAAGGTGTTGAAAAAAAAATAAATGTAATTTTTTTGTATTAGATTTTGACATATTTTCTTTTTTATATAAACATTTTAACTTAAATTTTTTTTCTCTAATTTACAGTGAACTTTTTTTCTTTGGAAGAAAATGCAAAAAGTTAATAAAATCAACAGGTTCAAAGTTTTGATTTTTAGAAAGTAAATTAGTTTAGTTAGCTATAATTAATCTGTAATTACATTAATATGTCTAACGATAATGTCACTTGTCAAATGAAAATATAATATCTTTACTTTATGTTTGAGTTTCTCCAAAGTTGAGATAAAGTCAACTTGGCAACCTTGAAACTTCCCCCTAATGAAAACAAATACAAAATATTTTTTGAAGTGAAACTTATTTAGCGGGGATGTGAATGGAAAATTGTTAAAGGGTAAAATGCAAAGTTAACGAGCTTTCATTACACCCAAACGAAACTAATAAGGAACGAAGTTATGTTGTTGTTAGTGTTTGGCGAACGAGGTCATATAGGGATCGGCTACATACAATCAAGCAGAGAGACGACTTCTCGCAGTTTTATCTCATGTGCTTTACCCTGCGACCACTCGTGCAAGTAGAGAATACGTATTATGTTCGAAAAGTTCGAAAATTACTTGCAGAAGCGAATGTGTGAGTGTAATAAGGAAAAAGTGTGAATGTATTGAGTTTTTTTTTTACACTTGCACTTGCATATTTAGCGCCGGTGCTAGTGAGAGAGCCGACAAGATCCCTCTGCTTAATTGCATATAGCTGAAGTTTTCTCTCTTGTGTTGTTTATATAAGTGTACTACGTCGTGTTTGTGCCGATAAGTGTAAAGAGTATCAATAGAAAAAAAAAAAAGCAACAAAAAAGTAGAGAGAAGAAGACTGCAAAAACTTCAACAGAATTTGTTATAAATGTTTTCTAATCAAAAAAAAGTTTCACTTCTACTGTGCGTGCCTGCAGACACATAATTTTTTATTTGCATTATGTCAAATGGCCATTTTGGAATCCGCAACCATTCCTCAATAGTGATCTCAGTGATGGCTCTTATAGGTATTTCAATTTCCGACATAAGCTGCTAAAATTTGATTAAAAATTACCTTAACTCTAACTAACTTTTCAAACAATATTATTAACTAATTATTGTTCAAAAGAAAAAAAAAAAGGCAATAAAAAAAAACGAAACCAATTGCATAATCTGCAATCACAATTTGTAATTTCACCTGCTGATTAGTTGCATTCATAACATAAATATTTTCATATTAAATACGAAATCACAAAGCCGCAACATGCAGCAAATAAATAAAATACGGAAGAAAGGAAGGAAGTTGTAAACTTAAGCCAATTGTACAATTGACTCAAATAACACAAAAAACAAAAAAAAAAACAATCACCAATAATAAAATAATAAGTAATAATGCAAATAATACCCATAATACCTAATATCAATGGTTGGTAAGATAATAATATAAAATAATAATGAATAATGACGTTAGTGATGCTGATCAATCGATCAATAGGATCATGGTCAACTGTTTTGATTGCTGTTGCTTTGTTTGACAATTACTTGCATTATTTATGTCAAATATATGCAAAAAAAAAAACAAACAATCTCAAATGATGAAATTGAGATGATGATTGGTGGAAAAAAAAATAGTAAAATAATACCAACTAGCCATGTATATGAATTTCTATCATAAATAACTGACATAAGACCATAACGCTGATGATGATGATGATGCGGTTAAATTTGAATGTAGTTTTTAAACAATAATATCCGGTAAATGAAAGATGATAGTTCAATGTATGGTAGCAGTCGGTGTCCGTACATATGTATTTCTTAAAAGTAAATGTAATTGCATTTAAATTATCAATAATACAAAAAAAAAACTACAACAACAACACACAAATTTATAGCTCGTGCGGCTGTTTTTTTCTACATTTTTATCTTTAATTACCAAAACTGCAGATGCTGCTAGTGCTACAGAAAAAAAATATAAAAACACTCCCTGGTTTTGTTTTTCTTTCAGTATAATTGCGCGTGCCAATTTCCGCTTTTTTATTACAATTATTTTTTTTTTATTATTTTTTTTTTTATTAAAAAAAGAGGGATAATACTCGTATTTTCTTCTTTTTTTGGGTTTTTTTTTCAAACTTTATTAAATTTTAAAATAATTATTCATACTATGTTGCATTTAATGTCTACCTATAGTTTGTATTAAAAAAATTCCCCCTTTTTCTTGCTATATGTAATTATAAAAAGAATTCTACATACACTCCTTTAATTTTTGTATTTTTTTATTTTTTGCTCATTTGTTTCTATTGAATGCACAATTAACTTTCAAGCTTCTTGTTTTGTCATGAAATTTTAATGCATTTTTTTCAGTATTTTCATTTTTAATTTAGTGTTAATAATATGGTATAGAATTTTGTTTTTGATCTTAGCTCACGGTAGGGGCAAATTTCAAAATGCGTAAAATGTAAATAACTGTAATCTCCTGTTCCCCTCTCGCTCAGACTACTGCGCTGCATAAACAACCAAGTGAGCGAAGTTTATATGATACGAGAGAGCACTTCAGATGCACTCGGTATGTTTCGCTCAATTTACTCACACATTAACATACATCATATACAAAATTATATGTTGGTGTTAAACGTGTAAAGATCGACAATGACATACAAGCAGAGAAGTCATCGTAGCAGTGTTGCCAAATCTTCAAATCCCTATGCATGCCTCCACATGTGTGAGTTTGTGTGCATGGCAAAAACCCAGAAGGAATATGAGCAATGCATGACTTTTATCATAAAAGAATTCGGTAATGAAAAAATTATAAAAAAAGATGAATTGAACTGTAAGGGAACAAGGAATGCACAGATTTCTTCTTTCATAGCTTTGCTTCAGTTATTATAAAAACGAATATAGTAAAGAGAAAACATATCTTACCAAGTAATGCAGCTTGAAATGTATGAAAGACAGCAGTGATAACAGAATTGATCACCGAAAAATTTGATTTTTTCCAACAGTTTTTTTACTTTTGGCGATATGTCGTCGCGCGTCTGTGTACTTTTTTGTTTTTTCAAACTAATTTTCAAGGAATTTAGTCGTTTTGTGAAAGTTGAACAAGCAACGTGTCTTCAACGTTAAATTATTATCGGAAAATGAAAAAAAAGTGAATTGAGGTTTTGAATTCACTGAAAAGTAAGTAATTTCTGTTATATGAAATTTATTTTTCTTAAATACTTAGAAATACTTTTGTTTCACAGGGAATGATGATGAATGTAAAATTCTTTTAAAAAAGGTCCTTAAAACTTAGACTAAAATCAATAAATCGGTGGAAAAAATTATTTTCCAGAAGAAAAAACAGTACAAATTTCCTATTAAATTTAATTTTGTACTACTCCTTCATTGATGACAATCCAAGATTTAGCAGCGAAAAAATAATGTATGATTTTGATATCGATTTTCCCATTTACGATAGTTATTGCATAAAGTTGTAATGCAAACTTTTTTTTTGCTTCCCAGGTAATGCAAAGTGGGAAGCATTACTTTTCGTAGGACATCGCCGTGTTAAAAATCATGTGTTCTGAAAGTTATAGCCTATGGGAGCTATGTGCAACGTGCATTCCTATGCATTCCATTTTCCTTCTGGGAAGTTAGCTTGACTGTTTACATATCAAATCACTTGGGTACTTTGCACGCACTCATTGTTTTTTTTTTAAATGATTGAGTGCATACAAGTGTAAATTTTTAATTAAAATTTTCTGATGATTATATTTATTTATATACCTGAGGTACATGCATTCAAATGCTATGCATTTAATTTAAAATTTAGTCAAAAATGTATATAGTTTTTTAGAATTAGTAGATTCTTCAAACAAAATTCAATGTAAGTTTAAACAACCAATCAATGAAACGAGAATGTACAGTTTTAATTTTACCTGAGTTGACGTTTAGCTTTCTCAATGAATAACAACGATTATGATTGGTCAATTGAAGGAAATGTGCTAATTGAGAGAATTTTTATCGTGCACCAAAAAATGCCACATAGCGTGGCATTTTTTCACCTAGGATATTTCTTGCGTGATTACAAATATGAATTTTTTTGAAACAAACTAGAAAATGATAAATCCTGATTGACTTCAAGTGACTTCAATTGGTTTCAAATTCCATTTGACTCCAAGTGACTTTAACTGGTTTCAAATTCCCTTTGAGTCCTGATGAATTCAAGTGACACCAATTGATTTCAAGTGACTCCAATTGACTCAAATCTCAATTGACTCCAAGTGACTCTAATTTGCTTCAAAATACATTCGGCTCTATTTGAATTCAAGCAGCATCAATCAACTTCAAATCAAAATTGGCTCAAAGTGAATTCAAATGGCTTCATATTTCAATTGACTTCAAATGACTCCAACTGGTTTTAAATTCCATTTGACTACAAATGAATTCAAGTGACTCCAACTGATTTCAAGTGACTCCAATTGACTTCAAGTGACTCCAATTGACTTCAAATTTTATTTGACTCCAAGCGACTTTAAGTGATTCCAATTAACTTAAAATCCCAATTGACTCTAAATGACTTTAAGTGACTCCAACCCTCTTCAAATGACTCCGATTCGCCTTAAATTCCAATTTACTCCAAGTAGCTTCAAGTGAGTTCAAAGCAGTCATGAGTTTGAAGTCATAAAATTGGCTTTTCTATGACTTCAAAAAAAGATTGCATTCACCTGACTCCAAAAAAGACTTTTTTAAATGAATAACCAATCGGTGACCACAAAAAAGACTTCAAACTGCATTTTTTATTCTGAAGTCAAATCGAAAAATGGAAAAAATCCACGAACCTAGCATAAATTATTTGATTTGATGAGGATCGTAGTGCATTTAGCTTTTTCCAACATTTTCATACCTCCTTTAATATGACAATACTTGGAATTGAATTGATTTCATTGCTTGACTCTTCACAAAGATTGTGATATTTGACGGAGGGAGATTGCAGTTCAGTACAGGTTTGGCAGCACTTTCAATTGCTATGATTTCTGCTTGGAAGATACTGCATGCATCAATCGGGCAATGTAAATGTATCTTGCCTGTTCTTTGTTTCCACCTAACTACATTCTAGTTCCTGTTCCCATCTCCTTTTTGAATCATGGGTGGTCGACTATAATATTCAACTTCTTGGAAAAAAGTGAGTTAGGGTAATATACTCTAGGCATAAAACCAGATGAAATGGGCGGAAAACAAACATGAGTTGTATGTTGATCCAGAAAACTGCAACTACCAAGCAAAATTAAAATAATAAAACGAAAATCGTTTATACATACATAATTATATGCCCAATGTACTAGGAATTATCAAACTTACTCAGAAAGGTAAAAACTTATTATGGTTTAATGGACTCACCTGCAAAGAAAGAAGAAAAAATAAAATGATTAGTTTCATAAAAAAAACAAAAAAATATTAAATAATGAAATAGATTGTTCATTTAAATCCTATCAATTAAATTTAATTTTTATTAATTAGTTAGAAATGTAAACTTCCAAATTTGTGAAGAAATTTGAAAAAATTGTTTCCAAATTAAAAAATATTAAAATTAGAATTTCGTCAAATAAAAAATAAATATCTATGTATAAATTTATTCTATAGTACCACGTACATATATAACTGAAAAAAAAAACGAACAACTTCATTACGTTCTCAGCAATTGAATATAGAGAGACATAGAATGCATAAACAAACAGTGAAAGAGCCGACCGAGATCAGACTTTTTTCATATGAATAAATTTTTTGCATGCGATTTGGGCAGAGACGTCGGCTCTCTCAATCTCAGCTCAAATTAGCGAGTGATTGACTTCAAAGGAATTTACTGTTATTGTTAGTGGTGTTGTTTTTGCAAGAAATTCTTATATTGCAAATACGTATATAAATATGAGGGAGAGAGAGAGAGTACTGTTAGTGTTGTTCTTGCAAGAGTTGACTTTATTTGCATACACGCTCTCTTGATTATTTACATATGCACATCGTTTCATTCCCCACTACTCATGCTTATCTGTGCTTTTACACATGCCTAATGTTGGCAAATTTCATATAGGAAATTCTCTCTATTTCTCTCTTTGACAGGGAGTATGAAAAAATGAAAACCAATCACGCAACAACGTTGCTTGAGAAGATAAAGAGAGTGAGAGAAATGAGTAAATTTTTGATGTGTGAATAGAGAGCCGTACAAAATAAAATAATTCATCATATAAAAGGTTGCCAATCCAAATTTCAGTACCCTCCCATGAGAAAAATGAGAAGATAGGTCTTCGGCAATAATTAAGAGATGCGCTCAATAATAAAAAGTCGAAGTTGCAAAACTGAAAAAAAAACAAAAACGATTTTGCGGACTATGATTATGAACTAATTGAGATAATTTTTTCACCATTAGATAAAGAAATATTAAAAAATATAAATCTTTAAGAATTTATGCAAAAAACCTTGATAGTTTATGAGTTATAATAGTGTGAAATTGAAAAATTTATACTTTAAAATTTTCGAAAATTATTAAAATTAGTTACACAGTATTTCTCAAACTAAAATCTGAAATAACTAACCAAATCGCTTCAGTAGCTTAGCCACATTTTGACCATTGTTAACTCTGGCTGCTGTTTGTCTAAAGCAAGTACATTGGCCAATTACTTGTGCACATAAATAAAGTAGCTACAAAAATTTTTGAGACAAAACTGTCTGAAGCTGTAATGACTTATTTCTTTCTTTATGTAGTTAGTTGCTGTTAACACTTAAAGAAATTTTTAACAATTTAAATTAACAATTTTCGTTTGTTTGTTTGTTTGAGTTTCTTCGGCTAACTTTAGTTAACTTCTTTAAAAGCGAAAGTAACTAATTTCTGTATCTTGTTTAGGTTTTTTCAAAAGAAAGATTTGTAATTTTTTTTCTTTTTTTTTGTACCTTATTTAAACATAAATTGTTAAATCATTATTATTTTTTATTTTTCTCTTAAGTTGTTTTTTTTTTTTTTTTGTCTTTGCTCAACATTAAAGGAAGCAGAACTTTCTCTTGAGCACGCAATATTCATCAGTATCTTCTTCTCTGTGGGATGTTATCTCTGCAGCGTGTAATGATGCACTCAACTATTCCAACGTTGGCGGTGGCGCTACACTTGTGATAAGCTGTTGTTGTTGTTAAAATGTTGTTGCTGTTGCTGCTGATGATGATGGTTTTTGTCCGCTTCTTCTTTTTCTTTATTTTCTTCTTAGTTTGTTGCTTTTGCTGTCGATTAATGATGATTTTTATAAATTTTTATCTAAATCGAGTAATTAAATAAAGTAAAAACTTAAGGAAAAAAAAACAAACTTTTCTTTTTATTTTTTTCTTCATTACACAAAAGTTCTTTGACTTTCAGAAAAGTTGTTGTAGTTATTTTTGTTATTGTATTTATTGTTGCCGTTGATGAAGGTGCAATCAACTTTAACAAATTAGTAAGAGATTAATGTTATTATGCTTTTTTTTTTGGGTGGGTCTTTTCAGTTTTCGTTTTTTTTTTAAGCTTTTTGTTTAGTATTTTTTTTTTTTTTTTTGAAATATTCCTAAACATCAAACATAAGATATTATGCTGAGAAATTTATTTTGTAACAAAAAATTAGAAGAACATTAACCCTCAACCTCATCAGTTAGCCTGGCAGTCTCAGAAAAAAAAAGTTTGTCCTCCATAGAAGACTTCATGACTAAAAGGGTTATGAATCGAAAAAGGGGAAAGGGCGGAGAATTTTAATCCAAAAATAAACAGCGACTACCATAGAGCACATGAGAACACACTGAGAGAGAGAGAGAGCCTACTGCAATCTCTGTTTGTATGATATAGTCGATCCAGTCTCCACACGTTTAACACTAACAAATAATTCTGCTACGAATAAATGCACATACGTATTTTGTTTTTGGTTTATGTATTTTATAAAACATATGTATATGTGTGAGTAAGTTTAGTGAAAAATACCGAGCGAATTTGAAGTGCTCTCACAAATACATATAAACTCCACTCGTATTAGAATTTACGCTCCTCTCTTCTCTTAGTTGTTGAGAGTAGAACTTTCATACCGCGCAGCAGTCTGAGTGAGAGGAAAACATAGAGTAATACAGTTATTTACATTTTACACAAGCTAAAATGTTTACACTACGAAAAATCGTCAGAAATTCTACCAGCAACATGAAAACTTAAATTTCTGAAATGCAATTTTTATATGCTGCTCTGATTTGTGTCTCAAATTTGTATATATGTATGGTAAAAGCAACAAAAAACTTCAACCACATCTAATGGTGATTGTTTTAGTAAATATGTAATAAGTTGAACATACATGGATTATAACATTTCATTTATTAATATACATTTTTACAGCTAGATACTACATATATATGGCTAAATAGAGTATGTGAGACCATCACTCACGTACACACGACGACAGCCAATAATTTTTTTTTTTTTTTTTTTTTGTGTTGTTTTTGGAAATCACTGCATGCAGTATGAGGAAGAAAGATCAAAGTAAAAGATATAATGATATTAACGAAAAGCAAAGTACAAAAATAAAAAAAAATTAATTACAAAATAAACTTTATATGTTCACACTTGAGACACATCTCAAACATGTATGTATGATAGTTATAGTTTTTGAAATTTATTTAAAAGAAAAAAAAAAATTAAATCAAAAGTTTTAATAGCATATCAAGTTACACACTGAGAGCACAGAGGCAGTGCACACACATTTATGGTAACTCTATTATGTGGTAAATAAATCATCATCAATCGATACCACCATCGGCGATGGTGGCATCGGCGGCGTCAGCAAGTGATCATATTACAGATATAAATAATAAAAAAAGTAGCAACCATTTTAAAGCGTATCAATAGTAGTAAGCAATAACAACAAAGCCTTCAAGCAGCTACTTTTGCAAGTAACGCGTTTTAAATTATATTAAAAATTGAGCGGCAGGCAGCAGAAACTGGCAGTAGTTGGAGTAAAAAATATGCAATATGTTTGCTAAAACTACGCCATAAGCAGCAAATATTTCTACTTAACACGCGTTTGCTTAAAAATAATAGTAAGCGATCTGGTGAGCGTGATTGCGATTGCTCGTTTGATCAATGAACATTATGAGCTTCTTGGGTTTTTTAGTGTTGGTTGCTTTTGCTGCTACTTACTACTTGAATTTACATTTTTCTTTCTTTTTTTTTTTTTTGCTTCTTTGCGATTAAATTGAAAAACCCTGCGGTCGGTGTTTTGAAAATTACGTCCCATATGTAAAAAATTTTGTAAAATAATCGTTATAAAGCTCAGTTTACAGGCACGTTCTCGTAATGTTTTGGTGTTCATATGCACATGAGCATATCTTAAATTTAATAATATTTTTTTTTTATTTTATTTATTTTTTGTTGCTTTTCATAAAGTTTCAATTTCATGCGGGCTTAAAATTGCCACTTGAGGTTTTACTGCAAGTGTATGGAAAATATAGCAAAAAAAAAATATTAACGATTTATCTGTAAGGGTTTTATGGTTATCGGTGAAGGTATCAGTTGCTGATACGTGGTTTTTACAGTAAATGCAAAAAAACTATAATCAAACAAAATTTTAAAACTTATTACCTTACTTTAGTGTAACAAAATGGATTTTTAAAATGAATATTTCTTATGCGACAAAATATACGTTCGATGTTAAACGACTCCGCTTTCCCCTCCTTCGTGCAAAAATACAATCGGGAAAATAACATAAAAAAAAAAAAAGTCTTGCTCTTTGATTTTCTTGTTCTCTCGAGATCTTCCTTTTCAACTAATACACTCTCATTTAAGTACAATCTCAGTTGCACTCATTCATAGTGAGTACTCTGCAAAAGAGCAATGATTTCAATACTCCAAAAGCGACGGGACTTCGATAAATTCGTTCTCTTTTCAAACCTGAGAAACAACAACAACAAATATATTCGTCTAGCGTATAACAATAAAACAAAAAGTGTGAACTTTTACAAAAACAATGCAACTAATAATACCAGTAAATTTATCTTTAACTCGGTAAGTTGAGATTCTTTCGATTTCTTACTGGCGTCAATGAAAATGTACAATATCTGGATTAATTACTCAAAGTATGCAATTAACTAACTAATTTGAGTATATTTTGAACTAAAAACGGGGAACACAATTACGCGAAAATGAATTAGCTCTATATCTATTTGGGAAATATATTTGTGTAGCATCTACATAATAATTATGAAATATACATATTTGTATATTACTAATATTGCATTTTTTCTTCTAAACATCTTTTAAATAAAATTCCATCATCAATCATTAAAGTAAATAGAAAAAAAAGAAGAAATATTTGTTTTTTGGTTTTTATCTCACCAAGTAAAACTTTCTTGCAAATTATTAGTGAAAGTTTTTCATAATTTTATTTAGAAAACTACTTAAGTATTAAGTTTTTATTGTGTTGGATATTAACTTCTTCTCATTAAAATTAATTCTAAATACTTTTGCAGATTTTAATACTAAATTCACGTTAGAAATACAAATATAATTTTAAATTACCGAATACCCAAACCAAACAATTAATAGAATTTTTTCGTTTTTTCTTTATATGAAGTTCTTCGCTCTCTCAAATTGAGAACGTAAGAAAAATGAACCGCACTCTGTTTTACTGAAATCGTTCAATTTTTGAATTTTTCTGTAATGCAATTTTGGCAAGGAGTTGCCATACTAAATTTTTTTTGTATAACTACATCGTTGTATAGTAAATTAAATGCATTATAAGACAATTTTTAAGTTAATAAAATGGAAAAAGGAAAACCAAATACAAAAAAAAAAAAACTATCTGAACGAAGTCGCTGTATTATTAGTATATTATATACTGCGGCATATTTTCTTTTGCGAGAGAAAGAGAAATAAGAAAACTTCTTGACAGTTGCTGTATAGAGAACTGTTGCCAGATTAAGGTAAATTTACCAAAAAGATGTAATTTTTGACCCATTTTTTGCAAGTGGTAAAAAATATAATTCGAAGGGAAAAGTGGTAAAATTTGAACAAAGAACAATTTAAAGCAAACCAAAATTTATCGACTTATTATATTATTGTTTTATAATAACGCTTTATGCTCCAATCAATTTGACTATAGCAGCTTTACATCTATCAAATTATAAAAACATACATTCTTGTAGAGATTATGGAATATTTTGGCGACGGCACGACCACATGACTACCGATCACAATTGTGGCTGTCGCCAATTTAAAATTATTTCTAATTTGACAAGTGACAGAGGAAAGAAGAAGACTTTTCTTTTGTTAGTTTAGCTGTATTTGCTGCTGGTGGCTAGTAGCTGACTAAATAGGGACAGTTGTAGCTTACAAAATTTTGTAGTCGTGAGCTGCTGTCATCAATGTATATGGATCATTATGCATTTCATAAATTCTGTCCCAAATTTGTGTAAACGATTGTCTGAAAAGTGTTGTTTTTTTATTAAAGAAAATTATTGTAAGTTCGCCAAAAAAAAAAAATTTCGGAGAAATGGATAAAACTCAGCTGCTATAAATAATGGATAGGAAAAGTTGCCGATGACAGGACAAAGGCATTTTAAGAGGTTTGTAAAGTTTGTTTCAATTGTGCAAGTAGCGAGGCTCTTAATTTTTCTAAATGCATTTATTAATTCACCTCAACTAGAATTATTATATTATATATTATATTATATATATTATATACAACAAGAAATAAAACGACCAATATCACATTACAAAATAATACAAAAGGAGCAGAGATTCTGTTTTGATAGTTTTTAGACGAAAATATTGAAGCGATATATTTTTCAACTTAATACCAATTTGAAAACAATTTTCTGTGACTCAAAAATGATATCGAACGTTTTCTCATTTTGTTGTAAATCATTATAATAAAAACTTTATATGCAGTGGTGGTAAATTATCATAAATTTTCACAAAAAGCGATAATTTTTTATACGAAGAGGGAAATTTCAGAAAATTTGCCTGGCAACACTGGTGTAAAGGCGAATTCACCCATGGCTGAATAATAGAGGTAGCCGCATCCAAAATGGCGCTCTCTTTTTCATTCAGCTCTCTGCTCTCAAATCAAAAATCATGTTTGTGTGTGTGTGTGTTCCGTGAAACGTGTGTGTGTGTGTGTTACATGATTTCAATACATATAAAAGCAACTATGCTCAGCGCTCTCACTTCATAGTTAAACTTAGTTTTCCTCCCGGATGCCACTATCTCTATTCTTCACCGACTGAGTGCTTCACTCTCTTTTCTTTCTTTTTTTTTATAAAGTTTTTCGCTCCCATAAATCGAGAGCCTTAACTGTTAGTTTGAAGTAACAAAAATAAAATGGCTTCTACCAAAATATCAGATAATTTCTGAGTACAGCAGAAGCAGATTATAGAGGGGGAGGAAAGGGAGGTTGTTAGGTTTTTTGGTAGGTTTCTCAGCAATTGCAATGACCTTTGGATCTACTGGTGTATGACATGTATGTATAAGATTGAAATCAATGAATTCATCGATGTTGAGTTAGAAAAAAAGAAATTTCTTTTTGATATTTGTAAACGTTTCAAAGTAGTTCTAAAAGTAGAAAGTGCATTGCTCAGTACCATATCAAATACTTGTAAAATTTATGAAAAACCAAAAAACAAGCAGCTGCTGATGTTGCTGCTTCACCCATTAAAATACTTTCATGTGCATAAGAGTGACTGAGTGGCTGCAACCCTGAACACCAGCAACAACCAAAAACCTACATACATACATTAAAACTAAGTAAAAACAGGCTGCAAAATATTAACAATAACAACAACTGCAACATATGCAACAACCAGCTAAATATTATCGATAGTTGAATGCAAAAAAAACATTTGACAAAATGCATCAACACATTTTGGATTTTGAATAGACAGCAAAAATTGCCACTAGACGTGTATGGTTGGTCTTTGAAATATATAAAAAATATGCGTAAATATGAATATATACATAAAAAAAATTGATTACATAAAAAGCACACGCACACACAAGCAATTTATGCACTTTTTTTTTCTTTTAACCAACAACTTTATAGGAATTTCTGCAAAAAAAAAAAACAAAATTACGCCATTAAGTCAAAAAGGCGTTCATAATTTTTTTAGTATCTCCTCTATACTAACTACGAGACAGACTGACTCTAGTCAGCGTTAATTGCCGAGCGAGTGTGTGTGTGTTTGTGTGTGAATGAGTTGGCGACAACTGACTCGAAGGCATGTGCGTAAGTGAATGAGTGACTGTGAATGCGTTTGTTTCCAGTATAAATATTAACAAGAAAAATGTTAAGACGCTAAGTGTTTTAGCCTGATCTACTAACGTCATTTAAAAAAAAAAAAAAATTAAAAAGTAAAAAGGTGGTACAAATATTGACCAGCAACAAGAGCAAGCAGCAACTAGAAAAAAAAAAGTGTTACAATTTTTTCTGCTGCTGCTGCTGCTGCTGTTAGCAGCAACTATTTGATGTTAAACTAAATTTTTTTATATGGCAGTGTTGCAACCAACCAGCCACCAGCAATATTATAGCCAATCTTGAGTGCAACATTTAATGCTGCTGCTGCACATTATTGCAATTGTTTTATATTTCTTAAATGATTATTAGCTGATGTGAATGAGTGTGTGTGTTAACAAAAACAACACATGTTCTTCCTGTTTCTGGTATTTACTAACTTCTTTATTTAATTTTTTTCTTTCTTTTCTTTCCTTTTTGAGAAATATAATTGCAACATGTTGCAGTCAGCCAGCAACAGCAGCTGCAATTATTTCTCATTTTTTTTTTATTTTTTATTATTAAATGTATGTGTATTTTCCTATCCATCCATATGCAATTTCCAATTACGCATTTTCATATGTGTATTTAGCAAATACATAAATTACTACCCGTTTTTTTATACTGCATATCTCCGATTGCTGCAACTTACAGTCACAGGTTTTTCTACTATTTGCGATAAGGAAAGAAATACACAGCAATGAGAAAATAGCAGCAGTAAATACATAAATGTTTTATTATTGTTATTATGAAATGAAAACACTTTAAAATCAAAGTTTACTTACAATTCATTAATGATGTTTTAATTGTGAAATAACCTCATTTTGTGAATTTTTTTTTTACTTCATTTCAGATAGTTACACTTGTTTTGATTTACTTTATATCTAGATCTAGATTTAAGTCCAAATTGGAGTAGAGTTTAGATTGCTTGCATACTGCTTGCTACTGCAAAACAGCTGATAATTATCTTTTTTTTAAAAGCTGCTTATTATTCACTCACTTGAAAATATAAAAACATCTGATTACTATAACTAAAGTATGTCGAAAACACACCTCAATTAAGCTAATTTTTGATGCTTTCATAATTAAAAAAAATTGTCATTTAGAAATTATACGCGATAAAATCATAAAGCCAAGTAAAAACAAATTAGCATTTGATTCTAAGTTTACTTTCACTTTACTTGTATGACATATTTAAATAAATAAATTTTCTCGTTTTATTTTTAAAAATCCACCAAATCTGGTGGAAAAACAACTGATTTGGCAACACTGTATATATGTAATAAACAAAAGAGCGAGTAAACAAAGTCAACTCTTCCAAAAACAACACCAACAGAACTCTCTCTCTTCCTCTCTCTCGCTCATGTTTATGTATGTATTTGCACTTAAAGAATTTCACCACGATTAACAATAACAGAAAATTCCTCTGAAGTTAATCACCCTCTCATTTGAGATGAGATGGAGAGAGCCGACGTCTCTATCTTGTATCAGTGTTGATATTTTAGGTACAATTGCAACTTTTTCCCGAATTTTATGACCTTCAAGGTACTTTAGATACTACCGAAGTATTTTAGGTACGATTTGAAGTAAGTCAATTTTTTTTTTTTTTTTTTTTTTGAGGAAAAAAATTGTAAAAATCATTAATTTATGAATTTTAGCACTAAGAAAGCCAAATCCAAAATATTTTACATTAAATAGATTGCGTAAAAAATGCTGAGCTTTTCTTATTCTAAATAATGTATGACAAATTTTAATTCATTTATTTTTTTTACGAAAAAATTCCATATTTGGAAAAACGATTTGAAAAAAACATTGCATTGCAGGTGTTTGAAAATAACCAAAACCAATATTTTGCACTTAAGAAAACTCAAAACGCTGATTCAGCATAAAAAATTTCAAAGTACTTCAGTTTGTGGGTCTGAAACAACCCAATATTTCGTAGAATCGCTTTGTTTGAAATAAAAAATTAGTAAAATTTATAAACGTGGCATTTTTTCCAAAGAATTTTAGGTCCCTTGGGTAAGTCTAGATGAATAATGGTTGTAAAAATTTTTTTAAAGAAAACAAATCCCCAACAATATAATTAAAAATTCCGATATTTTGACCTTTTTTTTGCTGCTTTTTTTTAGCTATAGAAGCAAAATATACCGATCATACCTCTGTCAGGTACAATTGGATTCAAAAAGGTACAATTTTCCCATAATTTTGGTATTTTAAAAAAATTTCAAATATCAACAGTGGCTTGTATTCCATGGCCCCGATTCCTACACGAAAAATTTATTCATATGAAAAAAGTACGATCACGATGTCGGCTGCTTCAGTGTCTGTTAATGTACTCTACGATAACTACTCTTTTTTTTAATTTTTTAAAACCTACTTTTATTTAAATTACAAAAAAAAAATTAAAGTGCAGCAAACAAAGACATATTTCTAACTTTTAATTTAAAAAATATTCAAGATTTGAGCTCATGTAACTTTTTTGTTTTTTTATCACAAGCTTTTGACTTTCTGAGTTATATCGTTTGTAAATTTATTTTTCTCAAAAAATGCCAAAATCGCTGAATGTACCACGTTTTTGGGTTTATTTTATGATTTTTTTTTATTCATCATGCACCAAAATGATTAAGCAGTTTTCATTAATTTTCATATTTAATCCACTTTATGTATTTAAACAAGTTTTAATCAAAAAAAAAAAAAATTTAAAAAATATACTGCATTTTGAATGCAAATGTATCAAAACTGTTTTTGTGGTAATAATGTACTTTCTGATTTCAAATTATACCAAAAAATCAAAATTGTACCAAAAATATCATCACTGGCGTAAAGCAATCAAAATTCGCTCTTATTCTTTTGAGTGCGCTCTATCATGTGAGCTTATTTTAAAAGGTAGTGAGCGTAACCAAATAGTCAAATGATTGACTCGCTCTTTTGTTGGTATATTGAGTTTTTTTGATTTTCATCTGTCTGAGTTTTGGTTTTTTAATGATAATCTCTTTTCTTTTGTTTTTGCTACATGCACAATTGCTCTCATGTGGTCAGGCTCAATGGGTGATACAAAGAGAGACTAATGAAATCGCGTGCGAAGTGCCGTTATCGAAATGAGTTTCTTAAGTATTGCAAGAACTTTCTAGTGAGAAATATTAATGAAGAGAAAAACTATGAGCGCTCTTTAACTCAGAGTTTTGAGGAACGCTTTCTGAGAGCGATAAGTATTAAAGAGAAAGAATGAGTATTGAGAAATCTCTCAAAACATTTAACGAAAGAGAGCGCATTACCTTTTTTTTCAAAAATGAGGAAGCAAAGTGAGTCGCTCTTTAAGTGAATAGTATTAAGGAGGGGGAGTGTAATATTTTTTCTCAATAGCGGGGTACCAGTCACGTGATATATATTCCACTGATATATCCAACTTCTCAATTGCATTTTATTTTATTTTATTGCTATATATCGATACAAAGATTTTGAGTATGTAATTCTTGAAATAGCATTTATGTATTTCCATAACTAATGCAGTTTTCAAATATATATCTAATGTATTTCTATTTCTTTTGAAATTGAAATGATTTTCCAAAGAAAAATTCAGCAATGTCTTGACTTTCCTTACAAAATAATCATTATAAGCAAGTGTGCGGTATTTTTTTCTTCTTAAGATTTATTTTTATATATAGAAGACGCAAAGAAAAAAAAATAAAATATTTATATCTTCAGCATAAATCTGTACTTTAGCAAGGCAAACATACAATCACATAAATGCATACCATATCTATCTATCTACTCGTATCTATCCATCTCTTTACATGTATGCATATATATGCCGTTTTTGTTGCTGTTGTAGTTGTCTTCTGCATGAGTTTTTCTTCTTCTTCTTCTTCTTGGAATTGCAGCTGCGGCGTACCAACTTGAATTCGTCTGACGATATAGCAAAAAAAAATTGTTTGCTGCTTGATTTTTGTATATGTACTTTGTAATATGGCATTGTTATGCTGTAATATAGTACTGGATGTAACAAGAAAAAAAAAATCTTTTGCAATCAACACCTTCGCAAAAAAGTATTTTTTTTTGGCTGTTGTTGTTTGTTTTGTTATTACAGTAAAACCGTGATTGCGCCATCATCCTTTTCCTTCTGAAAATAAATAATTTTATATGCTTTTTAACAGCCAACATAGTTATATAAGGAGGGATGCATGAACCGGGGACTACTGTATAACTGTTTTGTTTTTTTTTTGTCTTCTCACTTCTTTTGAATTCGGCAAAGTTTCATATTCACTCTCTATTCAATTACATGCATCACAAAAAGAAATCAACAAAGTTCTTGGACTTTAAATGTTGCAAAAGTTTTCATGATTTGTTGGAAAAAAATCTTTTTAATAATTGAATGGGATATGTTGCAATTTCAGTAAAGCAATAAAAAAAAAAAACATTTTGGTATATTTACAGAGAAGTTTTCCAATTTTCAGAAACCTATTGTAAATGTTATTGAAAATTAAAATTTCTGGCTATACGAGTGTGGGAATTTTTAGAAGCTTTTATCAAAATTAAGAAGTTTAATATGTCGACGTCAAAATGTCGGCTTTAAAATGGCTACCAAAAAAATTCAAAAGTTAACGAATTTGGTTCGAAAATATTTAATCGGTGGTTTTTGGGGTAGCTGAATGCAAATCTTTTGTCAAAATTAAAAAAATTCAAAATGTCGGAATCAAAATGGCGGCAAACAAAAATTTTAAATTTAACAAATCTAGCTGAAAATGTTTAGTCGGGGATGTTAATCTTCTCTAAAAATTAAAAAAAATTTAAAATGGCGGTTTCAAAATGGCGACCAAAAAAATTGTAAAAATCAAAAAATTGATTGAAAATGTTTAGTCGGGGTTTTTTGGAACTGCTGAATAAAAAAAAACACCTTTTATCAAAATTAAAAATTCAATATGGCAGTTTCAAAATGGCGGCCAACGAAAATTGTTAGCTCGGGGATTTTTGAGGTCACTGAATCCAAATCTTTTATCAAAATTTAAAAATTCGAAATGACGGCTTCAAAATGGCGACCAACGAAATAATAAACTCAATTTATCTGGCAGCCAACAACCATTTTCAATTTAACGGATCTGGATGAAAATGCTTACTCGGAAATTTTTGAGATCACTGAATACAAATTTTTGGTCAAAATTAAAAAATTCAAAATGTCGGATTCAAAATGGCGACTAAAGAAATTTCAAAAACAACTAATCTGGCTGAAAATGTTTACTCGAGGGGTTTTAGGGTCGCAGAATCCAAAACTTTTATCAAAATTAGAAAATACAAAATGGCGGCTTCAAAAAGGCAACCAAAAAAATTTAAAAGATTAACAAATCTGGTTAAAAATGCTTAGTTGGAAATCTTTTGTCAAATTAAAAAATTGAAAGTGGCGAATTCAAAATGGCGACCGAAAAATTTAAGAGTCAACGCATCTGGTTAAAAATGTTTACTTGGGGGTTTTTGGGAGTCGCTAAAATCTGAATCTTTTATGAAAATTAAAAAAATAAAAATGGCAACCGAAAAGATTCAAAAGTTAACGCGTCTTATTAAAAATGAACTAAAAACATTTTTTTTGTCGCATTTTGAGTTTTGCGATTTCGATTTTGAGATTCGAATTCAGCGACCTTAGAAACCTTAAAATACCCATTGAAGCTCGTATAATATAGGGTAAAATACTTTTTTTAGATGCTATTTTTTTGCCTCTATAGAAGTCAGTCACAGTGAATGGGTTAATAGAAAATTATCGCTGATATACTTGTAGTAGGGATAGGCACGCACTGACACAAGCTGGTTAATGAGGGAGAGGAGGAGGGGAGAGCTTTACCCTCATCTTCTCTTCGATCCTCTGTATTCCTAATAAAAATCTCAGACTTTTTGAATTAAATTTTTTTTATAAGATGTGATTTATCTCCCAGCGGTAAATTGAAGCACTGCAATAGCTTAAAACAAGTGCTTAACTTGCCTCTAAGTACCTTGCAAGCTTCTGCGTGCGTCTGACTGTCTCTGATGTCCTCAAACTAACTGACTTTGAATGTCTGTGACTTCCTCTTATTATTTTTTTATTTTTTTTTATTCTCCTTGATTATTTTTAACTGCTTCTAGCTGCCTTTGACTATCCTCTGAATACTTCGAACTCCACCCAACAACTGTCTTTGATTACTTCCAGCTATTTCTGGCTGCCTTCATCTGCTCATAAATGCTTTTAACTACTTCTGGTTACATTCTGATACGGAAATTTTGCAAGTTTGATTTAAGCACTAGCACCAGACTGATCATTCTGAACAGCAAGTATCTGTTTTCAAGCGCAATATAATCAAATCTTTACCTCACATTGATAAAAATCAATTTCCAATCAATCTATCAATCTCACTAGGGAATTCCATATAGTTAAAAATGAAATAAATTCCATTATAAAATGAGAAAGCCAAAAATGTGGTCAATAAAATATTTTTTCCATTTTAATTTATTGAATTGAAAATATATGTGTGTATGTACAAACACGAATCTACTAGGTATAGAAATTAAGTTATCATCACAAAAAAAAAAATTAATAATAAATCAACCAACTACAAACTAATAGATACATAAGCATAAGTAGTAAATAGTATCAAAAAAAATATTTTATTAAAAATAAAACAAAACAAAAACTATGAAAAATAATTATGTACAATTTGAAATCGATTGCGTACGCTATGAAAAGGTAATAGCATTTCATTATACACTGTGACTATGTATGTATAATCGCATGTAACTTCTTTTGTTTTTTTGTTTATGCTCAATGTATGAATGTAACTAAAACCTATTGAATTGGAAAGCCAATTGAGCAAATAAAGACAGTAAAGTGGGTGTGGTTAAGCAGACAAAAAAAAAACAACCGCAAAATTATTGCAATTCAATTACAACAACAACAATACAATAATGATGTGAATATGAGAGTAGACTTTACACACATACATACAAACATTTATATGCACATGCACATACATATATGTAAGTATATAAAAAAGCAACAACTGAAGCTCAACCCAAATATACTAAAAAAAAAAATAGAAATAAAAAAATTAGATACAATTATCGCATGCTACTATAATTTTGCATTTTACGTGATAAGCTCATGTTAATTTCACTTTACATTATAATTTTTTTACTTGTACTTTTTTTTGGTTGCAATACTTTTTTTTCTTTTGATGCAATAGTTTTTTTTTTTTTAAACACAAAAGAAATATAACAACATATTATTAGCAATTACTTGCCGCAACAATTTCTGCGTGTATGGTTCAGTGTAGAGTGTATGTGAAAGAAAGAAACAAAATTGCGTAATTCTTAGCTATATTTAAATTAATTTTCCCATATTTTTTTTAAGACAGCCACTAAAAATTGATTTATTATTTTAAATTAAAATAATTTTTTCTCCCCCCCCCCCCCAGACTAAATGTCATAAACTCACGTAGGTATGTAGGTACAAAAATAAATGAGTACGCATGCGCAGTCATAACTTCGTACAGCTTATCAGCGTTTCATTTTTTTTTTTTTTTTGTGCGGTTTTTAAGTCGTCTTTGTGGGGTTTTGATGCATTTTTTTCTCCCCTTTTCCCCCTCAGCTGAAATTATATTGTGAAATTTTACGCAATTAAAAGAGGAAGCTCATAGCTGCAAGTTGCAGGCGCAACACACACGGGAGCGCCTTAAGTGTTTTAAAAAACAAAATGAAAAATAAAACTATATTGAGCTCTCTCGCATGTGATATCTTTTTTATATCATCAACTATTTTTTTGTTGTTGTCTGTTGCTACTAAATTTTGTGTGTGCTTTTTTTTTTGCTTTTGTGTGCATGTGTATGTAATTTTTGCGTGCTGCTTGCGCATTAAGATTTTCCCGTTTTTGATAATGAAGATGTGTGCTCTTTTTACCTTCCTCTATCCTTACCCTTCTCTACTTTGAGTTGATACCTTTCATTTGATTAATTTCTCATATTTTTAATACATATTATTACAATCAGTTTTTGTTGTTGTTTTGTTTTTTTTTTGGGTTTATTATGAAGTGAAAGTTAAATGGAATTTTTCGTATTTTTCTTTTATTTATATAAAAGTGATGTAATATCGTATTCGTGATGTGCTGAAATGTTGAGAAAATTCTAGAAGGAATGTGCAAATATTTGCAGAATAACGGAATATTATTGTGAAATTCGCATGCTCTCAGAGAGGTAAAACTGAGGTACTAAAAAAAAACAAATAAAGTGCTGCTAATTTGTTGTTGTCTTCTCTTCTTGGGTTTTGTATTGCTTGTTGGCTTCTATGAATTGAAGAATAACGGAAGATTTTCGTACTCTCAGAGAGGTGAAATTAGATTGAACGTTTGAGCGCTGAATACCAAAAAAAAATAAATAAATTGAAGCCATATTTCAAATTTGTTGTTATTGTTTCTGCAAAACATAAATTCATTCAATTCATTCATACATGTTGATGAACAAAAATTTATCTAACAATTCAAAAGAACTTTAAAAATAAATTTTTTGTGTTCTTTCCTTGTATTGCTTATTGAACTTCTATGCATTGCAAAATAACGGAATTCTCTCGTGCTCTCAGAGAGGTGAAATTGAACTAAATGTTTGCGCGCTGAATACCAAAAACTAAAATAAATTGAAGCCATATTTCAAATTTGTTGTTATTGTTTCTGCAAAACATAAAACCATACATTTACTTTTTTTTTCTTAGAATAATACCATAGATTTTTCAGTTCACATGAAATGTTTGATGAACAAATATAACAAATATGTAATGTATCTATTCAAGAGAGCTTAAAAATTTAAGTGAACTAGATTGATATTATTAGGTACTTATGAAAGCACACAAATACTTATACTTACTAGAGGAATCTGTAGTTGTAGAAAAAGAAGGAGTTATTTTCATTCCTTCAAAAGCTTTTTCAAATGTTTGAGGTGTTTATCGGGAAGCGGGGATTAACTAGTTTTTCTGTTTACTTTTAGCTAAATTTAAATAAATATTTTGGTGGGGAAATTACTTTTGTTCACGAAGACACATCGTCTCTCTCTCTCTCATTTGTAATATATTAGTATCGTTCAACACTATAAAATACATAAAATTTCACATAAAAATTTGTGTTTTGCATGTAAAATTTCAGTGTAAAACATTCTATATTTTAATTCAAGACTGAGATATTTATCAAAGTGGTGACCGAATATTTATTGGTGCTTACATTTCACAAAATTTAAAAAATCTTACGGCTTACAAATTACCTTTTTGATGAAGAAGCTCTCTTTCTTTCAAAATTTGAGCAGTCCAATATTTTAGTATCCTGCAATATTTTAATGTCTGTTTATCATCTATCTATCTACTATAAAATATATATAAAAATGAGTACAAAATCCTTGCTCTTATATCTTTGTCATGATATTGAAGAAAAATATTAGAAAAGAACAAAATATCCAGGAAAATATAAATAGATAGTGCAAAATCTTCCATCTCCTTTTCACTAACTAGTTGAAACTATGCGCTCTCATACATAATGGCAGCCTTTTTGTTTTTTATATTGTACTCTATCTACTCTCTTTGAGAGTAGAGAATACAATAACAAAACACTGAGTTTGCTGAATATCATTGAAAACATACACATGCATATGAAAGATATATGAGAGAGGGCTAGAACCAAAGATAAGTAAATTTTAAAATTCAATTTTAATTAAATCTATATTTTTCATTAGTGTTCATACTGTGATACTGAAAATAATTTCACAATTTCTTAAGGAAATTTAAAAGCTAACAACCAAAGGTATGAAACATGTATAACTTTTTAACTCTGATTCTTATCTCTTCAAATACTCTCAGCTCATAAATCTGATTTACTCTCTCTTAGTTTACATGTAGATATGTGCCCTTAGAGAAAATCCACTCATTTTTACAGTTATTGGTGTAAGTAAAATGTCAAAAAAAACCAAAACAATGCGTTCACAAAAATAAATGTAAAAAAAAAAACAAAACAACAACTTAGAAAACTTAAAACTTTGTTAACAATTTATTTAAAAAAAAACATTTGAACTGTTCAACAACATCAGTCACAGATGCAACGATCAGCAACAACAACAATAACAGCGACAACTGTAAAACCGTCAACTACAACAAAGATGACAATAGCAACAACACCAACAACAATAACGAAAACCGATTATTTACGCTTGAAAAATGCGCCGCCATAATTTGATGCTGCTGGTGTGTTTGTTGTTGTTGCTGTTGTTGTAACAATCAAAAAGTGTTGTTTGCAACTTTTACTTTTCTTTCACAGCGTCGAAAAAAAAATTACAGCAGCAACAACAACAACAAAAACCTCCAATATGTCTACAAAAACAATACAGTCCGCGTGTATGTGTGTGTGTGTGTCTAATTTATAGATAAAGAAACAAAAAAAAAATCATAAAAACTATGATGAAGAAGAAGAAGAAAACAACAATGTATTAAAAGAAAAAAAAAATGATTAAAAGCGAAATGTGCGCGTTGAAGATTTTAATGTTGATACCGTTGATCTTATTGCACGCTACATGTTGCTGTTACTTGTTGCTGTTGCACAGAGTTTAAGGTGCAAGTTTGTGACTGTTTGCATCTGCCTGCCTACCTGCGTCTAAATCTGCATCTTCAAAGCTGCTATGCTGCATCATGATCATTGACGATGACGATAATGATGATCATGACAGTTTAGAGAGCATACTCTACATGCATTCAAGTACATACAATATTCCATAGCAAATTTATGTACAACATGGCGGATTAATGTCTGTGCTGTTGCGCTGCTGTTGTAATGCATCATGCAACCAACATTCATAACAACAACCAGCCAGCGAGTACACATGTACCTGAGTGATTGTAGTGTGCAAATTAGCAGAGGAGCAGAAGAGGCGAAGGAGCTGTTCAAGCAGATGATATTGAGTAGGTAAAGTTGTAGTTTTTGGGAACGGGAATTATTGTATGTTGTTGTTATTGTTGTTTTACTAAGAAGGCATATATTTGCAGCTGATTATGATGTTGATGATGAGCTCGAGTGATCGTGTGATCGCGGTTAGTCATTGATGATGACTTTGAGGATAACACTGTTCAACAAAATGGGCCTAAAAAAAATTCCTGAGTTTTCATATGATTTTTCTGGAGTTGTTTTCGATGCTAATCACGAATCTAAAAAAAATTTTGTTTTTTGATTTTTTGTGTTTTCTACACGTTTTATGAGTTTATACAACGACTTCAACTAAAAAAAAAAAAATTTTCGACCTAAGTTTTCTAAACATTTTATGAGTTTTTACAACGCTTTTAACAAAAAAAAAAATTCAAAAATTTTTTTTAAAAATCACAAAAAATCGAATCCCAAGTTCGACTGGACACAAAAAAAATATTTGTAGATTCGTGATCAGCATCGAAAACAACTTCAGAAATTTTTTTTTTTTTTTGTGTTGTATAGTGTAAGTAATAACTGATGCTCGGATCACAAATTGTGATATTTTTTAGGGAGGGAAATATGAAATTGGTTGTTGTCATCAAAATAAGCCTTGATTATTTTGACTTATTGCAGTTGAAAGATTTGTTAATAAAACTATTTTTTTTTTGTTAATTTATAATTTTATTTTAAATTAGAAATAAAGTTATAACACTAAAGTACAAAAAAAATGTATGCAAATTTAGTAAGCAATTATTTATTTATTTTGTTTATGTTACACAAATATTTAATTTTGTTTTTTTTTTACAGAAATAATTTCTGTATTCACACACATAATTTAAATGTCACGTGTTCGCGCATTATAAAAAAATAAAAAAAAAATAATACAAATTATTTTTTTTAATACCAAAATTGCGGCATAATTGTGAGAATAAAATATTTTTCATATGTTTTGTTTATTTTCCTCATTTTTTTTTTTTTTTTTGAAAGTCTTTGTATCAAATTAACTTAATTTGTAAATTACTATACAAAATTATATGCAATAAGTCAAGGTTTTTTCATATTTTTTGTTAGTTTTTTTTTTTGTTTTTGACATGCACACATATATTGTTATCGTTTATTTGCGACTATAATGTCATAACTCAAAATTTGAAATTTTTAAATTATTGATACAGAATGAACTTTTCACATTTAATCTTTCACCTGACACATTTTAGCTGGTCTACTCTTATGGGCTATAACTAGAAGCAGATGTAGCGTTGTTGCTTTCATACAAAATATATGAAATCCAAAACTTAAAAGCTTCTCTTGAAAAATTTAAAATTTTTTAGTTGTGACGATATAGTCGTCAATTTCTATTTTTATAAAGTTTAGCTCACATAAAAGTTGTCATTAAAATTTTACAAAATAATAAAATTAAATTATAACGCTCTAAAAACTATTAATTATAATATCTGCATCATAAGTAAAATGATTCATAATTTGGCACATATTAAATTTTAAATATTTTTTGTAAATACATACTTAGGAAATGTTGCTTTCTCACAGGTTATACTTAAAGTTAGTGTGTCAAATGTCAAACATGTACCGAATATTGTCCACCAAAATGCACAAGATCGGAATCAGTGACTCCGAATTACTCTTAAAATGTTAAGCTTTGTTTTTTCTGAATATTTTCTCTACTTTTAAAATTAATCAAAACTAAAAATTTCAACCAATTTGAAAAAAAAACAGAAAAAATGCTTAACAGTTTTCTAAATATTTTATTTAGTTTTGCAACTTGGGAATTGCAGAGTTTTGCCCTCGAGATATTGCATATAGTTCAATATTGTTAGTTAAATTTTAAAATTATAAAAATTTTTTGATTTGTAAGCAAATTTCAGGAATGTGTAAAATGTAAGTAACTGTATTGTCTTATGTTTCTCTCTCACTCAGACTACTTAGACGTCTAAACGACGTCTAAACAACTAAGAGAGTGAAGTTTGTTTGTATGTATATGAGAGAGCACTTCAGATTCACTCGGTATGTTTCGCTCAATTTACTCACACATATACATAAATCGATAACGAAATATTTATGTGCATTTATTCATGGCAGAATTATTTGTTAGTGTTAAACGTGTGTAGACTGTATCGACTATATCATACAAGCAGAGAAGCCGCCTTAGGCTCTCTCTCTCTTAGTTTCATCTCATGTGGTCTATGGTGATGTGTTAAATGACAAAATCAGCTGACGTAAACACAGGCATTTAGCAGTCGCCGTTGACGTCAGCTGATTTTTAAATCTCTACGTATGCTTATGCATATGTGAGTTTGTATATATGGCATATGGTATATAAGGCTTGACTATTTACACATTAAATCTCTTGAGTACCTTGCACTCATCCATTTTTTTCTACGATATGGAATAAAGAAGAATAATAAGAGGTTTGAGGTGTAGATAGAGAGAAAAAAGGGTAAACTGAGATCCGTTTTTTTTTTTTTTTTTTTCTTTTTGTCATATGTTTCAAGTAATTTATATTTGCTCTCAATCATCTGAACCTCCGACAGGCTTGTGAATTTTTCCCCCTTTTTCGAACTTCAGATCGCTGATATTTACTAACCACACTCTATTTATTTCCCAAAAAATTTCAAATTCATCTACTCATATAGTTATACACGCTCGCATTATCTTCGCCGCTGCAATTTGTGGCATCATTAATTTTATTTAATTTTTGTTTTTTTTTTTGTGCTCAAGCTAAAATTAACTGAAAATCAACAAAAATTAGGTGTGCCTTTAATTTTCCATATAATTTTCTAAAACTTACAATTTTATTTTATATCTACTTAAATCCATATAATTTTTAAGCACATGCTGCTGCACACAAAGACCACACATATTGAACGCTTAAAATCATTATTTCAATTAAGACTCAATTTAAAATTTGAGTTTCTAACATTCAGGGTTTTCCGTTTCCCTTTTCCTCGATTTCCCGCGTACATAAGGTAATTTTTGTTTTTTTTTTTTAATATCTTGGGAGTTTTATTGTATAAAGAAAAAAAACTGTATCGAAAATTTATTGTCTATCTAAGCACACATTTTTCTTTTTACTTTTTCGGCTTAATTTAATACGCATGATCAAACAATAAAAAGGTGTAGTGCAATTGAATACTTTTTTTTCTTTTCCATGTTTATATATTTTTAATTTTCTAATTTGAGTTTCATTTATTTGTAATTTTTTTATTTTTTTTTCTTAATGACGGTTTGATTTTTAAGGAAATAAATGAATGCATTTAAAAAAAAAATACAAATAAAAATTGTTGATAAAAAAAATTTTCTTGGTTAAATAATTTTTAAATTATTGAGGAAGTAAGCGATTTATGTATTTTTTTTTTTTTTGTACAATTATGTAATTTATTTAAGCGCATTTAAAATTGAAATGCTTTAATTTTGATACGAATTAAATTGATTAAAATTGTAAAATTGTGATGTAATGAATATGATATTTGGATAAGTTTCATTTGAGTTTTTAGTTTTGGTATGCTTAAAATCAAGGCATCTTAAAGACTTATGAAAAATAATCTATATATTATCCATTCAGCACTTCAGAAATATTTGATTTTAATTAAATGAGCATATATTCAACCAAAATTAAAACATTCTGCAGCATACAACATATAGGTCACAGTACAGAATCGTTTAACAGTATGCAGGTTAGTTTTTCCCATTTAACATTCAGAATCTGTAGTGTACAGAATCGTTTAACAGTAGAGTAGCCAATTAACACTCAAACAGTACAGAATTGTTTAACAGTATGTAGAATAGTTTTTCATTTAACATTTGGAATCGTTTAACAGTACGAAATCGTTTAACAGTAGAGAAGCCATTTAACACTCAAACAGTACAGAATTGTTTAACAGTATGTAGAGTAGTTTTGTAGTAGTAGTGTAGAATCGTTTAACAGTAGAGTAATTTTTGCAATTTAACATTCAGAATCGTTTAACAGATAAGTATTTTTTCCATTTTAACATTCAAACAGTGCAGAAAAGTTGACAATCGAATACGCGGTAAGAGAAGAATGTTATGAACATAAATGTGTGCTCTCAGTCATGCGGTTCGTTTCACCAATACACTTGCAATATGGAAAATTTTGTTGTTGTGAAAGCAAAGGTGCGCTCTCAAACTGTACTCTCAATCTCATTTTTATTCCTAGAGAAGTAATATCCAAAGTATACACAATCAAATTCTGCGCCTGTGTGAGTGCTAAGAGAGCACGTTGCAATAGAGAATACTCTGCATATGGTCCACTGTAAAAATTCCGATGTAAGGAATTAGTTTTCTCTGTCATATAAATAAAAACTCTTCTACCCAATTTATATTAAACATTCTCTCAATGTACTGAGTACTTTTGTTATGAACGATCGCAAGCGTCGGTATGAAAACGCGACAGCTATTGTCATATACATGTAAAAACATGAGAGAAAAAATGTGCAAATGTGCCTATGTATGTAAACATAAATCTGCTGATTACATTCTGGGTAGATTTTTACTAGTAGGTCGCAGGCTGTTCTGCACGACTGTAATATGCGGTTTGTGTCAAGGCTAGGATTTGGATTAAAATTATTAAAGAAGGTTAGAATCTTCACTGTTTTATGACAATAAAATTAATTTTTATATTGAGTATGAATGAATAATTTATTCAAATTTTATAATCGCGAATAAGAAATGAAAGCAATAATTTTGTTATTCATGAAACTATTTTTTTATTGCTTACAAATAGTAAATTATTTTTTAGGATTATTCGGTTTTAGTTATTTGAATGGGAGAAATAATTTGCTTCCATTGTATTTCATTTGATGTGTTTGATTTCTCTGAAACATTCAAAATTTTGTGCTTCCTTGATAAATCTACTACTATATCAATTGATAATAACACAAGAATAATTTATTTTAGATGATCTATAAGTTTATAATTTTATTATTATTTTTTTTTTTTTAATTTATGATTTATATAGAATACTTAGAATTTGCTACCAGATACTTAAATAAATACTACTACAGTACATGATTTGCATATATAATTCAATTACAATTTATTTTATTGAATGCATAAAAAAAAATACAGAAGAATCTACTTTAAAATGTCAGCCTGCGCTGCTTAATGACGAAGATGGCGCTGACAGGTTCTTTAAACTTCTGCGTGAAACTTAAACAAGTCTTTCAAATGCTTTAACATTCAAACTATCTAAATATGAAATATACATATACAAGTATCTATCTGTGCTGCTCATTGTTTGTTTGTCCAGCTGTCTGTCTAAATAAATATAAAATTAAAATGAAACTTATTTAAATGCAACCGGCTTATCAAGTTCGTTTAACATAACTGAAACAGAATTATTGCGAAATTCAGTCAGAAGCGTAATAAAATCAGTAGATAGAAGCTTAGTAAAATCAATAAGAAGCATTGCAAAATCAGACAGTAGGAGCATTTGCAAGTGGAAGTGTTGCAAAATTGTTCAATACTTAAGCTGAAGAGGAGTTACGCATGCGCAAATCACGTAACAATCTCTACTTGTTGCATGAAGCCTTCTATTTTTTTTTTTTTTTTTTTTGCGGTTGTTTTTATAATCCATACACGTCAAATTTTTGTGCTTACATATGATCGATCAAGTTGATTTTTTTTTCCTTTTTTTTTAATGATTTTATTTCATGTACTCGTAATATTTTTATATATGTTAGTCACTTGAGAATTGAAAAAGAGGGGAAAAAACCTTTTTGGTTTCAGTCTTTTGGCAAAATTAAGGTGCGGTTTTGCACCTTTTTCTGCCAAACTCTTCTTTTTTTCTGTTGTCTTTGCAGACATTATGCAAGACAATATTTTATAAAAATTACTTTACCTTTGCCGAAAACTTTCTTTGACTTTTTTTTCGTCAAAAAAAAGATAAGTGTTCACATAAAAATATTTTACTACTATAACCTGAGGCAATAAATCGAAATTATTTTTTTTTTATTATTATAATTTAAAAGTCAACATTAAATAAACAAAATACATAGCTATCGAAATAATTTGTTGTAAATTGCAGGTGTGTGTTTATTTGAGGCTTGAAATTTGATTTTATGTAGTTTTTTTTGTATAGATTTTTCTGAAGATTTTTTTTTAATTTATAAGTATTTAAGTTGTATGTAATTTTAATTTTATGGAAAAATTTGTTGATTTTTTCTTTACCTAATTGCTTCAGTTGATTGTCAATTTTGCAGAAAAGTTTTGCAAATCTTTTTGAGTCAACTTTTATATTTTTTATTTGACATGAATTAGAGTAGCATTCAAATTATTTACATGTGTGTGTGCGTTAATGCCAATAGCAATTTTCAAGTTTTTTTTTACTTTTTATTTTTTTTTTTTGCGCATATTTGTTTGTAATTAGTTTGCGAATTAATTAACTTACAAAAGTGGAACGCACTTAAAAGTGATTTTCATTATTTTTATTATTATTATCTATTTAAAGATTGCTTCAAAATTGGAATTTTAATTTCGTGATTATCTCATAGTTAATAGTCAAATATAAAAAAGAGAAAAAAACAATTAACCAAGAGTAACTCATGACAGAGTTGATGTAATTTGTAGGTTAGATTGAATTAGATAAAGTTATGTAGCAATAATACGGATTAAAGTAATTAAGTTCGGTTAGAAAGTTGAAACCATTCATAAGCTCATGTATATTGTTAAAATACTGAGATATTTAGTAAAATATTACAATTTTTTTTTTAACTTTTTTGAAGCTTTTTTAGTTAATAAACTTCAGGGTCAAGGATTATTTTTTTATAGAATTTTTTGTACTGTTTTGCAGGTTACATTAAATATACCACGACTTAAACCAGCATCTTACTCAAGAATTTGAATATGAAAACCGAATTCTACTGAATATTTTGAAAAATGCTCCAGTGTATCGGTTACATACAATACAACCAAAGATATCGCCTTCAGCTCTCTCGGCTTGTGTTGTTTTCTTGGTTTTTTGTTTTGTTGTTTTGCGTTAGAAGTTGCCATACAAAAATATATAGAAAAAATTCCTTAAAGAAATCAAAAAAAAAAAACTTATATTAAATCTGGCAGCACTGCGTGAGAAATGTTAAAAAATGAGTTGAATATATGCGCATATATGTTATTTGCATTATAAGCAAAAAATTTTTCATATAATTTTGTTGTTGCAACTAATGATGATGTAAACTTTACAAAATACTAACACTCTGTAGAGAACTCACTAGCTCTCAACTAACACCAGAGAAGACTAAACCCAAACGAGCTCACCCGACATTTCTTATATAGCTGGACTTTCTCCGTATTTTCTCTCTACACCTGCTTTGTCTCACCTTCACATACTAACCACCTCTCGATATACACATACATATATGCACATTTAATAGAACGAGAGGGAGAGAGAGAGGCCCAATCTAATTCTATTGTGTTGAGAGTACATAGGTATATAGGAGTTTGTTCTCTTTTGTTTTTAAGTATTTCACCATCTAGCACTTTTGCCCCCTACCACACTTAACTCTTTCCGGGTTGATGGTATAAAATTCTTATCACAAATCTAGCGATTTTTCCTACCTTTAGTATGCAATGGAAATATTTTTTTTACTACATATTTGAATAAATTTGAGTATAAATTAAAAAAGAAAAAAATTATACCGCGTTTAAAAAAGGCAAAATAATGTGATTTTGTGACTTTTCTTAAAAAATATAGAACCGACTTTTGACTTGTCTTTTTTTTCTATTTGTTTTAATTAACATCATGAATAAAATGTGCACATTATCTGCACTGTTATGAATTTTAAATCATTTGTATAGATTTTATACTATGTCCTTGTGCAAAAACATCAAGGAAAAAATGTTTTTCCCCAAAATTCTATTATTAAATAAGTAAATGGATAAAAATAGAAAAGATTTTCGTTTATTTTTTTGCCATTTTCTAGTAGTGCGCTAAAAAGAGTTACAGAATACCATATCAAATTAAAATCTTTTTGAAAAATATCAACAGATTTCAAACACAAATTAGATCAAACTACCACAACCTGAATTGAGAAACTCTAGAATGATATCAAATTAAAATCTTTTTGAAAAATATCAACAGATTTCAAACACAAATTAGATCAAACTACCACAACCTGAATTGAGAAACTCTAGAATGATAGCCTGAGGGTAGCAGAAGGCAAGAAAAATCAAAAACAACTTGGAGACTCAAAACTTAACAAAAAAAGTCAATGAAATAGAATTGTCGTTGATAGAAATCAAATTCATAGAGAGAAATGGTAGTCAATGGATACAATGGAGACTCTAAGTTTACCAAAGAGCTAAACGATGTAATAAGCACAAGCACAAGGTGGGTGCAGATGTCAACACTCCATCGAAATGAGAGCATCTCTTAATTTTTGCAAATGGCGTCATAACGACTGTGACATTTCCGAAGTAAACAGAAACAGAATAATCACCGACCAAGTACCGTACTCTATTTGAGTTTTTTATATAGGGTTTTTATGCTCTCAATTTAAGAGAGCGAATTCAACGACTGCAGTACTCCATTTTAGTTTTTTTTTTACATAAAGTTTTTACGCTCTCAATTTAAGAGAGCGAGAAATTTCATATAAAAAAAGAAAAGAAACTAATCAAGAACGCGGAGTAGTTGTACTTGAAACGGCAAAGTCTCACGTTTTTCCGATCTCATCAAACTAAATTATTTTTCTATGAGGTTATTTGAAGTTATTGGTCTATGTGAATAAGCCACAAAAATTCTCACAGTTCTGAAAACAAATATAAGACAAAAAAATAGAGAATATTGATGGAAGATGTCATAAAATGGGCGCAAATTTGTATAAACACTAGAGCCCAATATTTAGTGCAAGCTCCTACTACATTTCTTTTTATCGTTATAAACCCGTTATTTATTTTCTACAGAGTTGCATTTGCATTTAACCAAAACATTTTAAATACTTTGACTTTTCCACACACACATACACACACACATAGATAACAGTGACAATAAACAAACGGCAACAGCAACTGCGCGACAGTTTAAACTATTAATTATTTTTTTTCTTTTGTTGTTGTTGTTGTAAACTAGCCTTACATCATTTTATGTTGCCAAGTTGTTGTAGTTAAATGTTTGTCAATGCAAATTTATGGTGACATGTTTGAGCGCGCGTATTTAAGCAATAGCATTGCAAGCGTTGCAACTATGAATAACTAACAAACAATAATAACTGGGGACAACAACAACAACAACTAAGATATTTATATACAAAAAATAGCTGCATACGTAGAAGCGTGTGAAAATATTTTCCAAAGCGGTTTTTATTTTTTTGGTTATTGGAAAAATACTGAAACCGTTTGATTTTTTTTTTTTTTTTTGACACATTTCGTAACATTTTCTTTTTTTCTTTCTTATTTAAGCATTTAAATAAAATGTAAAAATATTTGAAATGTAAATGTGTGTGTAACAAACAATAATGTTACAATTATTCAAATGAATTTAGGCTTTTGTTATTTAACTATAGCAGTTTGGTTTGGTTTGAAACACAAAAAAAAATAAAAAAATATTTAAAAATTTTGGTAACTTTGTGACGTATTTAAAGTTTAGGATGTTGATAAAAATTCCGTGGGTGTTTCACGTTAGTTGTGATTGCTTATGGATTATATAAATCGTAAACGTGTCTTAAAAGAAAAAACGCGTGTGGCCCACGAATAAAAACTCAGCACATGGTGCTCTATAGACTTATTTTATGATGGTTATTATGTCACTTTGATTTTGTTAATATGCAAATGAAGTTTTAAATTTTTTTTTGTTTTGTTATATTTTAATGCGATTAAGTTGGAAATTTTTCGGGCTTTCGTGAACATGCACTTAAATGCATTTTTATTGTTATTTCTTTTTTTTTTAAATGCATTTTGCAATAATGTATACATGTAATTTGCTTTTGAAAATGCATTTTATTAACTTTATTATGTACTTACATATAAACATTACTTCTAAGTGTCATTTACCCTGCAGTTAACAATTCAAACTCACACATACGCATTTGCATTATGCATTATGCGTAATTATTTTTACTCACACACACACACACACGCACAGTTCGATATTAAAGTGTAATTTTCTGCTCAATCCCAATCGGACAAAATGAAAGTACTTTGCAGAGGAGTGAAATAAAAGACCTTTTTTTTCACTCCATTATACCTTATTCTGAAGCAGTTTTTTATAAAGTCGATCAAAAGTTGTTTCTGCACAGTCTCCGCTCTTCTATTTTGTTTACGACTGAATAAAAGCAGTATACTCGTCAATTGCTGCTTCACTGCAACAATGCAAGAGAACGATTATACGAACATCAAACGTTTAACTTCGTATCTTGTGTTCATATTATCGGTGTTTTGCATTGTCTGTCTGCAATCAATATTTTTATGTCAAATGGTTAACCCTATTTCTGCATTAACATTTTATTGCGCTATGTTTCATGTTGCCCAGTACATTATATATTTGCAGATTTTTGAAATTCCAAATTGACATCAATGCAGAAATCAGGTTAATGGCATTTCTTCTGTTACTCTTTATTTTAATTTCTTTGTGATATATTGTGCGCAAGTGGCTTAAAAAAATTTCAGTTTAACATTTTGCAATAATCAGGTTTGTGAAAAACTATTTAATTATTAAATTTATAAAAATATGTACATAACAATATAAATTAATAGGTAAAATGAATAAAAAGATTGCGGGTATTAGCAGCAGGCACTTGAGGAGATTAGTTGCAAAAGAAAAAACGAAAAATGCAAGTGAAATTTGTGAAAATGAAATTGTGCAAAAAGCCTGTGAAAATCAAATGGAAGTAGCTTGTGAAAATGAAATAGAAATAGCTAGTGAAAATAATGCTGAGGAATACGAGGAAGAAAATATTGTTTCAAAAAAAGTAAATAAAGAAAATATTGATGATTTAATTAGGAAGTGGTATGTAAAGCATAAAATTAGGAGAGAAGCTTGCGACGATGTTTTAAAGATATTCCAAGCAGCTGGAGCAAACGTCCCTTCGTCTAGTAAAACTTTGTTGGGCTTTAGGCATAGAAAGATTACACGAATTCCGGTAGCACCAGGAAACTATTTTCATTTTGGTTTAGCAAATGCTTTAGAAATGCTAGATCTACATTTACCGGCCAATTTGAACTGCTTGTTGGTGGATATTGGGATAGATGGATTGCCATTGTTTAAGAGTTCAGGAATGCAGCTTTGGCCAATTTTAGGGTCTATTGCGAACCATAAATATATTAAGCCATTTTTAATAGGCGCTTATGAAGGTCCTCGAAAGCCTGAAAGAGCAAATGAATTTTTGCAAGAATTTGTAAAGGAAGTAAAATATTTAAAAAAGGAAGGGCTCGTATTAAAAGGAAATAAGATAACAATAGAAATAAATGCTTTTGTATGTGACACACCGGCCAGAGCCTTCATTACTGGAACTGTAGGGCATACAAGTAGTAAAGGGTGCTCAAAGTGCACACAGACTGCATCAAAAAAAAATAACAGGCTGACATATGCTACTACTGTCGCCCATTTAAGAACCAATGACGACTATAAAACAAGAAAAGACAAACAGTACCACCAATTGCCGTTCTTAGGACAAAAACACATTTTAGAAGAAATTGACATTAAAATGGTATCACAATTTCCTTTAGATGTGATGCACTTACTAGACCTGGGTGTTGTTAAAAAAATTTTAATTGACGTGTGGAAAGACAAGCATTTTAAGAAAAAACTAAGTGCACAAGACAAAAATTTATTAAGTTGCAAGCTTTACTCTTTCCGTAGGTGCATTCCAAAAGAGTTTTGCAGAAAACCTCGCACTATGGATGACCTTTGCAGATGGAAGGCTGTAGAGTTTCGGCAATTCATTCTATATACTGGAATCGTTTTGCTTAAAAATATTATTGATGAGGACTTATATATTCACTTTTTATTGTTGCATTCAATATACCGATTAATATCATGTCCGAAAAGGTGTAGGAGCAACTTAGAATGCGTACAAGAAATGCTAAATACATTTGTAGAAAATTACGGGTCTCTTTATGGCGAGAATAAAATTTCGTATAATGTTCACAACCTATTGCATTTGCCAGACTGTGTGAAGCAGTACGGAAATGTCGATAATTTTACTGCGTATAGATTTGAAAATTTTCTACAAATGTTAAAAAAAGATGTTCGCAAGCCCAACAAAATATTAGAGCAACTTAACAATAGGGTCATGGAAAGAGGTTTAGTAAATCGCAATGGCAACATGAAATTAGGGGCGGACGGTTTAACAAATATGCAAATAGATTGCTGTAAATTATATAGAAATTATTATTTTGATTTATTTTTTTTGAGTTCCCGTAGGCCTGACAACTTCTGCTATATTCAACCAATGATTCCAATAAAAATACTAGGGTTTACTAAAGAAGCAGAGGTTGACTTTATTATTGGACACAGATTTTTAGAGGTTGATGATTTCTTCGTAGAGCCAGTACAATCATCTAAAGCATTAGGCATAACGAGAGCTCAGAAACTAAGTAGCCAGACAGAAAAATTCGCGATTGAAAATGTTTCATGCAAACTTGTCGCCCTTCCATTTGAAAATTCATTTGTGCTAATTCCACTTCTTCACCACTGCATTTCGTAAGCAACTAATTTCTTTCCAACTCGGATATATATACAAAATAAAACAAATAAATAGACAAAATGGCAGAACAAAACAACAAAAATTACGAAATTAATCGGTTGAAGGAAAAATGCAGTAATCTTGGTAAGAAAACCTGTTTTCCATGTAAAATAAAATCTATTACGATAGAAATTCATTAGATGTAATCTTAAAAAGTCGAACTTGTTACTTTGAATGCTAATATCATTGTTTCTGTTGTATTACGTAGAATCATGTTTTTAAAAAATATATGGATATAAAATATTAATTTTCTAGTTTCTTTTCTTTATAAGATGCGTATAACTTTAATTGTTTATAACAAGTTAGAAAATAAATGTTTTACAAGTACATACGTTTTTTAAGAACATCATTTTGGGTTACTAATACTAAAGAAAGAACGATATTAATATTTAAAGTTACGGCTTCGAATTTTAATGATGAACAATCTGACGAATTTTTACTCATTACATAAATTTCAATTTTTTCAGAAAAAGAAAACCTCTCGTTAAAAGAGCAATTCAACAATATTGAAAATACACTTGCAAAACACACAGTATATCTACAAAAAATATTGGACAAAATCTATCCACAAACTATAAATTTAAAATTTTTCCCAATACTAAGTTTGGCACAATTAAATTCAATTGAAGATGAATTAGAACGACATGCAGAGTGCGATATCGTAAGACTTTTATAAGATATTAAAAAAAATAGCTTTTACGCATAACTTACCATTATTATTATCCATATTTTCATAGGTTAATTACATAAAAAGTGTATTTGGAAATGATGGCGTTGATAAATGCTTAAAACAATGCTTTTCGGACGAGTTAATTCTCGAAGTAAATTGGGAAGGCAAACACAATAAGTTTGGCCTAAGAAATACGAAGCTTTTTAATAAATTTGTTTATGGTAAGATATATCAGAGATTTCATTATATCTAGTTCTAATATTTACTTTTGTTTATTTTATAGAAGCAGTAAAATGTACAAACGCACAGTATGGATTCGTGCAGTATGAAAACGAAATGAAAAATGGATTTCGTCTCAACAAAAATCGTATATATCGACAAAAATTTGCACACAAGAAAACAAATATTTCGAAAGAAATATAATTATTTACATTTAATTTTTTTTTTCCATGTTTTTTATTGAATTAATAAGACTATTTAAATTTATATATCTAGTAAAGATAAAAGTGTGAAATAAAATCATTAATTTGTTTATATTCTTCATTTTTACAAAACATATTTCTTCCTCCATTTAAACTCCACAATAAAGCTATAACAAAGCAGTATACTTGTCAATTGCTGCTTGCAGCGAGACAATGCAAGAGAATGATAAAACGAACATCGTATTTGTTGTCGTATTATCGGTATTTTGCTTTACCTCGCTACTTTCAGTATTTGGAAAATGTATTGCTTTGCTATGCCTTACTGCGGAGGTTAAATGGAGTAAAAGAGAGCACAGGTCTGCAAGAAAAGAGTGCAGCAGTCTGCAAGAAAAGAGTGCAGTAGGCTGCAAGAAAAGAGTGCAGTATTCTGCAAGAAAAGAGAGTACAGCTTTTGCTGCTTTACGGCTCTCATTCTACTATGCGCTCTTGTGCTGATCGCCTAGGACATGCAATGTAAAAAGCGTAATGGTAAGTAATGGTGAAGCAAAGACCTTTTTGCTTTGCACAAAGCACTTTAAAAGGCCTTTTGGAGTGCTTTGTTTCCGACTGGGATTTTCTACTAATTTTCTACTGATTTTCTATTGCATATCTACATGCCTACATACATTTTATTTTCCTAATTGTTTATAATATTTATGCAAATTTTTGTTGTTTTTTTTTCTTTTCTATGTTAAATTTATGCAAAAAATTAATAAACATTAGTTTCTGGTTTGACTTTACTCGTTGTTTGTACTGTGAAAAGTGAATGTTTCCTTTCATTTTTTTTCTACTAACTGCTATTTTTTTCAAAGCAAATCTTTTTTTTTTTTATTATTATTTCGTCTTTAAGTTTCACTTTTGTTTGGCAGCGTAAACTTGAATTTTTCAGTGAATCTGTGAATCTTTAATGTTCATATTTTCTTTGAAGAATAGCGTAAGCTTTAAGATTGAAATTGTAGAAGACAGGCAAGCGTCTTGCTAGGACACTGTAGACAAATGGTCAGGGGAAACGTTCAAAGTTTGAAAAATCCTATGATAAATACAAAAAAAAAACTGTCACGACAGCTCTTAGAAATTATGAAATTACAAAATTTTAATTATTTAAAAAAATTCGAGAAATTTAAAAAAAAAAGGAATTCGTGTAAGGTACGCAGGAGATTTGATTTGAAAACGGTCAAGCCAACTGAATTCTCCATATGCACAAACACACACATGCATAGGCATACTTAGAGATTTCAAAATCAGCTGACGTCAACGGCGACTGCCAAACGCCTGTGTTTACATCAGCTGATTTTAGAATTTAATACATTACCATAGAGCACATGAGATGAGACTGAGAGAGAGAGATCCTACGGCGACTTCTCTGCTTGTATGGTATAGTCGATCTCCACACGTTTAACAGCAACAAATAATTCGGCCACGAATAAATACATATAAATATTTTGTTTTCGGTTTATGTATATGATGTATGTATGGTTTATGTGTGAGTAAAATGAGCGAAGCATACCGAGTGAATCTGAAGTGTTCTCTCATACACATAAAAACTTCGTTCGTATTTGAATTTACACCTATTTCTTCTCTTAGTTGTTTAGAGTGGCACTGACGTGCCTCGCGCAGCAGTCTGAGCGAGAGGGAAGCATGGGTCAATACAGTTATTTACATTTTAAATATTTTTGAAATTTACACATACGGTGAGCTAAGACGGCTCTTCTTTACTCTTTGATGTAATAGAAAAACCCAAAAGGATTCTTGAAAAATTACACTGTACAACAAAGCGGGAGTAAAAAAAAAATTTCTGAGTTTTTATATGGAGTTGTTTTCGATGCTGATCACGAATCTACAAAAATTTTTTAAGGGTCAGGTCGAACCTTTGTGATATAGAAAAAATTTGTGATATAGAAAAATAGAAGTAAGTAGTAAGTAATAGTACGTGAAAAATTTTTTTTTTTTAAATTTTTGTGTTTTTTTATGTTTTATGACTTTTTACAACGTTTTAAAGAAAAAAACAATTTTTCAGAAAATAATTTCAAACAAATTTTAAAAAAATTATTTTTTTTCGACCTAAATTTTTCAAAAAATTCAGCAAACAGTTTTTCATTATTTTTCAATGAAGATTTTCAAAGGTTAAAAGCTTCAATAGCTAGCGACCTTCTTTAACTAAAAACTCGAGATCATAAACCTAAAATCTATGATTCCATCAGATTGATAATTTAACAGCCTGTGCAATTAATCTTCCCCGGTAGTAAGCGAAGTAAATTCTCTGAGACTTCATTTGAAGAAGTTTCCTGTGATGCCAACAAAGTAATAGGATACTTTGCGTCAGCCTAATCGTGCTTCGATACCGAAATCACCACTCACATCAATAAAAGCAACTAATTTGCACATCCCGATTTTCTCTCTATCTCATTAAAAAAAAAAAAAAAAAACACCAAATTTCCTTTAAGGAAATAATTCTCTGCCAACTGTGATTTACCACAAAATTTCGCAAAAGCAATAAAAAAAAATCGTATTTTCATGACTTTTTCACAATTAACTTCAAGATATAGATTTTTATTTTCAAAGCAGCTAAAAATTCCTTAGTTTTTTCTCACTTCGCACATTGACGGTCTATACTGAGCCTTTTGCATCCATTCATATTGTATGAGTTATATTTGTACTCGTTTGTCAAACAAAAAATTTCTTCCCTCAGTTTCTCTGAAATTATTTCTGAGAACGAGAAAGTCTCTAAAAATATAAAAAATGAGTACCAGAAACACGTAAAGGTATTTGCAGAAAACTAAAACACGAGGAATTGGAAATTTTTATGACCACGTTAAAAAAATTTCCTCTCTCTTTTCTCTGAAAAAATTCAGAAAACCAAATAAAAAAAAAGTGATATTACACGCTGCATGGCCATGCAGCATTTCGATGCGTGTATGCTGGGTTTGATGGTGAGAAGGGGTGAAAAACTTGCGTGCTAGACAAACATGCACGGTCAGTAATTTTGTTTTTCACTCCTCTCACCATCAAAACTCGACATGCAAGCAACTAAATGCTGCATGGCCATGCAAAGTGAATCTTTTTGGGTGAAATATTTCTGCCAAAGTAACTACTAAGTATTTTGAGCTCCTGAAAAACATAGCAATCAAATCAGGGTCCAAAGGGGCTTTTATTTTTCTAGCAAGTGGATCGGTTTTTTGATTTGCAAAGAGTTACTGGCAATAAGCTATATTTATTTTTTAAAAACATTTAGAACTTATTCTCGATTTCAAGTATCAACTTCATATATTTCCTACTGCTCTGCCAAATCAATATATTTATTTTCATTGATTTTACTATGTAACTGTAAGACCTACCTACCTACTTTCCCTTATAACTTTTCGCTTTCAGTGTCTAATTTTTTTTCTATTTAATTTTGAATTAAATTGCATTTTAACTGTCAATTTTGACATTCACATGTTATAGCTTTGACTTTTGAAGCCTAACCTTTTTCAATGCACAAGTCAACAAATACACACACATTCAGCATTTATAACTCCATTTCAATCAAATTTTTATATGAATGTTAACTGTTTACTTAGAAGAAGCATAATATAAATATCTTGTCAAGTCAACAAGAAATGTCTTTATTATGACAGCTTCAAAAAAAAAAGAAAAAAATCTGAATAAAAAAATCATTGACAAATCTTCCTCAAGACTTTCTCCTTTTATTTATTTATTTTTTCTTCTTGTTGAAATATTGAAATGTTGAAATATTGAAATCTTTTCTGACTGGTTTTTATTTTGGTCTAAAAGGTGCTAAGTGTTTACTTCTTTGTTGTTTATAACAAACATGTGAAATTGTACTGCTAACTTGAAAGTATAACTTAACCAAGCTATAAAGGTTTTGGTGTTAAAAAAGCAAGTGGACAGACAGAAGGTTTAAGGTTTACAGACATGTGTGTCACTATTATTTCGTCACTTTTTCTAGAAGTTACTTTTAAAGGTCAAGTACAATATTCACAGATTTACGTATATGAGTAGAATTTAGTATAATAAATTTTAATGAAACATTTGAAGTTATAGTTATTATACCTAACTACTAAAAGCTTGTTTTATTAAGCTAGTGGTATAAATAAATTGTTTTTCTTTTTTTATGTTCACTTACTGACTTACGAGTATCTGGTTATTTTTAGAAAAATAGCGTCATGAAGTTTACTACATAATTTTCCAAGCTTACCTGTAAAGAAATAAAAAAGAAGAGAAAAATTAAGTTATAATATTCAAAATAAATTCAAAAATATATAAAAATATATATAATATCGTAAGAAATTTAACCCTTTGAGAACCGCAAAGAAGCCCGAAAAAAAAAATTATTTCATTTAGGTTATAGTGGTAGAAAATGGGACCTCCAACCAAAATTAACGTAAATCGGCCTTTTAATTTAAATAACTTAATTTGTACGATGATTACGCCTTTTTCATGTACTATACAATGAAATTAAAATACATTAGAGAAAATCATTAATGAAATTTAAGTAAAATTAGAATTCAAAACCTTTGCAGATCATTAAACTCTCTTCTAGTCGAGGAAGCAAACGATTAATGAAACAAAAAGAAAGATGAGACCTGGGAAAGAAATAGAATTGCCCACTCAATGTAAAGTTTATGTTTGCAAAATATTCAAGAAGAAAACAACCTTCTTTATAACACTGTACAACGAAATGAGTCTTTAAAACAGAATTTGAGTTGTGACAAAATTTTTCTGCAATTTTTTTAAAATTCAAATTTTCAAAAACAAGAATGTACCAAAAAAGTACGAAAATTATTAATTTTATGAAAAAAATTTGTTTCATTAAAAACTCATAAAATTGCATAATCCATGTAGAAAAGCAAAAATAAAAAACAACAACAAAAATTTATCAATGAAAATGTACCAAAAATGTACGAAATGTACCAAAAATGTTCGAAAATTTTGAATTTTATAAAAAAAGTTTGTTCCATCCAAAACCCTTGAAATTGCATAATTCATGTAGAAAAGCAAAAATAATTTCAAAAACAAATTTTCAAAAACAAGAATGTACCAAAAATGTCTTGGCTTTATGAAAAAAAACTTTTTCGATTCAAAACTCTTGTAATTGCATTAATCGCTTAGAAAATCAAAAACAAACAGAAAAAAAAAATTTCAGTCTTTAACCCCTGCCTTACCATTTTTTCAAAAACGAATATGTACCAAAAAAGTATGAAAAATATTAATTTTATGAAAAATTTTTTTCGTCCAAAACTCCTGAGATTGCATAATTCATGTAGAAAAAGCTAAAATAAACAGAAAAAAATTTTTATTCATGACAAGAATGTACCAAAAAAGTACAAAAATTATTAATTTTATGAAAAAATTTGTTCCGTTCAAAACTCTAAAAATTGCATAATTCGAGTAGAGAGCAAAACGCAAAAACAACGACAAAAATTGTTCAATAAAAATATACCAAAAATGTACGAAATGTACCAAAAATGTTCGAAAAATTGTAATTTTATAAAAAAAATTTGTTCCATCCAAAACCCTTGAAATTACATAACTCATGTAGAAAAGCAAAAATAATCTCAAAAAATAAATTTTCATCCATCCTTAACAAATTTTCAAAAACAAGAATGTACCAAAAATGTACGAAAATTATTAACTTTATGAAAAAAATTTTTTCCATTCAAAATTCTTAAAATTCGCAGAATTCGTGTAAAAAAGCAAAAAAAAAAAAAAACAACAAAAATTTATCAATGAAAATGTACCAAAAACGTACAAAATGTACCAAAAATTTTAATTTTTTAAAATTATTTTTTTTTCATCCAAAACAGTTAAAATTGCGTAATTTGTGTAGAAAATAAAAACCAAACAGAAAAAAAATTGTACCCACGAATATACACGAAACCTGAACTAATCTGAAACAAATTTTTACAGATTCGTGATTAGCAGCCAAAAATACTCCAGAAAAACTGAGCCAGAATTCAGATACAATTTTGCTGTCGTACAGTGTTTTTAAGCAGAAAAAGTTTCTTAAAATTACTATGTAACTGAATTCGATGAGAATAGTTTTAATTTATTTTATGTTTACACCTTTTTCTTGTAAAGAGTTTTATGGGAAGAAAAAATTAATTTAAAAAAAGCCGATAATGTTATTGTTGTAATAAAAATATTATTTACACTCCTCAAGAAAATAAATTACATTATTATTTACAACATATTCATGTAATAACAAAAGCCTAGAGGCAATAAAACTCAAGAGAGTATTAGAAAAAAAATTTAATAAACGCAAAAAAAAAAAAAAAATCTTAAGTTAATCGTGATTAGTTATTTTTACATTCAATAACATTTTAATTACTTGCAATCAAATTTGAAGAACTTGAGAAGGTTTAACCCTTGCCTCTTTCTCTATATGTAAGTTTCTTTGAAGATTTTGGGCTAAAAATTTTTTGTAATATTTCCCAAAGCTTTTGAATAGTTATGGTAAGCAAAATGTTGATACAACAATATAATTTCACTTATGTATTTGAACAACAAAATAAATACGATCTTCCATAATTATTAAAAAATCTCTCTCTATATATATATATATATATATATCTATATATATATATATATATATATATATATATATATATATATATATGTCTTAATAAAAATAAAAAATAAAACTTAATTATAATATTAATGTTACTTAATATTTTTTTAATAATATAATCACCAAAACAAATTTGCTTTCATTTGTTATAAGACAAATGTAAAAACAAAATAATAATAGCTAATAAAAAATATCAAAAAAAAAAAAACTAAGTCATGAATTTAATAGTTAAAAAAGAAAAACAAAATCAAACATGTTTAAGACAATTTCCCACTGTTTTTAATATATTTACTTCACTTTTTTATATTTATTATTACCAATTTAATCAAAAACACAAGAAATTCCATGAAAAATAAAAAAAAAAATCGTGCCATATTAATTCGCTTTAAAAAACAGAAAATTTTATAATAAAACTCGTTGCAGATTTGCAGATTAGCCAAAAAAATATTTAAAAAAAATTAAGCATAAAAATTTTGTTTTACATTTTTTAACATCTAAAAAAAATCAATAAATCTTTTTTTCTTGTCTACCAACAATAAATAACAACAAAATGAAAACCATGACCGATAAAAAATTTAACAAAGGGGGAAAAAAAACTGAATAAAACAAAAAAAAACTTGAAGAAAAATTTAATTTTTATTGTTTTTTTTTTCTTTAAAGCAAGTGCACATTTTTATTTGATTTTTTTATGTATATATATATTATTTTATTATTATTAAAATGTATTTTCTGCTTGGATTGCATGCGTGTGTACTTGAAATATTTTTCCATTCACATGTTTTTTTTTTTTCTTTTTTGTTTGGCCTAAAAGGCCGACATTTTTACCAGTTCTTCTTTGAATTACAAGAAATTTTTCGTGCGCATTCACATACATTCACATACACATATGCATATACATATATATGTATATTTTTTTAATTTAATTTGCACTAATGTTTTTGTGTCTAAAGCTCAGAAGGTGTGAATTGTTTGAGCCTAGCCTTTGTAATAGTTGAATATGGTTTAAAATACAATGTAATACCTTCATTAAAAATAAATTAGAAATTAGCAATCCATTTGTTTCTAGTTTTTCGCTGAAAGTAATTGAAAAGTAATTAAGAATAAGGTAAAGCTGTAATTAAACTAATCCTCGAGATAGGATGCTTAAAATTAGATTAGAGCTTTAGATTGAATTCAATGGAAGAAACACCTCAGCCTAAACTAACTTTAATAACTGTATTGTCCTATGTTCCCCTCTCGCTCATTCTGCTACGCGGTATGAAAATGCTACTCTCAACAACTAAGAGAAGAGAGATGTGTAAATTAAAAAAACTAGAGTCAATTCGGATTCATTCGGTATATTTCGCTCAATAAGCCGAAAACAAAATACGTATGTGTATTTATTCGTGGCAGAATAATTTGTTAGTGTTAAACGCGTGGAGACCACATAAGCAGAGAAGTCCTCGTAGGCTCTCTCACAGCGTCGTCTCATGTGGTTTATGGCAATGTGTTAAATGACAAAATCAGCTGACGTAAACACAGACGTTAGGAAGCCGCCGTTTTCGTCAGCTGATGTGTGAGTGTGTAAATGGAGCATTCAATTGGATTAACTTTTTACAAATCGAATTTCCTGCGTATCTTGCAAGCATCTATTGTTTTGTGGTTCATTTTTCATAATAAGGGAGTCTTGGTGGAGATTTTGGTTTCGAGAAATTCAGTTCACCTTAACCTAAACCTCAACTAGGGGCACCTCTAAACTTTTTTTTTTTTTGTGCGTGTTAATTTCGGTTTTTTTGCATCAGAGTTAGGTACAAAGAGAGTACACCCTGATACCCTATTCTAGGATTGAGAAAACTATTTTCGATATTTATTTTCCCCTATGACCTCCGCTAGGCCGTGCCATTGCAAATATTTTTTTTTTTGTATTTTTCAACTTCATCGCATTAAAATGAGATATGGAGGGAGTATCGGGGGGTTTTTGCGATCAAAATTTTCATGTTTGATATTTATAGCTTTCTACGCCTTTCACTAGAAAACGCAACTGAAGTTTTTTTTTTAAATTTTCGCATCAAAATGAGGTGCAGTGAGGGTATCAGAGAGAGGGGGGATAATTTTTGGAGTCGAAAAATTCATTTTTTATATTTATTTTTTCCTACGACCTCCTATAAAGGGCGCCGCTAAACCATTTTTTTTATGTTTTTAGAGTTTCGCAGCGAAATGAGGAATCGGGGGATTCTGGGATGATTAATTTTTGAAATTTATTTTAGCTTATCACATTCGATAGGAATTCATTTTCGACCCACGGACTTCTTCGTACGGAAAAATAATTACCAAAAACAAATTAATCGACTCCTGATACTCCCTTTGTACTTTATTTTGACGAAAAAAAGAGGAAGTGTAAGACCAACCTTCATTACTGGGAAAACTTAGCTACACTTTTATGATAATTTTATTTAGTTTATTAATCTTTTCACTATAAACGTTTAGTAAATCAATATTATAATGATTAATACCATTTTTCTGTAACTGTCTTCATTTGTCATAATTTATTTTTGCAAAATACAATATAATTTCAATTGCTTGGATAATTTATTCACGAATATTTTGTTATTCGATTCATTTCGATTTTATTCAATATTCAATTCACATTCTATTTGCTAAAACTTCATCACAGTTATGAATAATAAAATTTCGCAAATTATATCATAAAAGGTTTTCTCAATGTTTATTAACACCAAATCTGAAAATTGTAAATTAATTATTAATTATTCATAAAAAAAATCGGTGATAATATTTTGACAAGTAAAAAGTACATCGAAAAACAATTTTTAAAAATTCATTTTGTGGTGTTTTAAGTCTCAAATGAGAATTATTCGATATTTTTTTTCCAGATGTAGGAGAGAAGAAAATGCCAAGCATTTAAAAAAAAATTAAAAAACGGTACTTTTTTTATGAAAAGAAAGGATGCAAACATTTTTCTAGAAAAAACGCTTCCGTAATAACTTGGTAAAAGTCGCAATTTTATTTTATTTTTGATTGGCCAAAATGGAGCTGAGGTTATAACCGTCAAGCGGATATCAAAGACACTGAAAATCTCACCTGGTAAACTCAAAACTAGTGATGTTGATAAAGCAAGAATAATCGGATTTGAAACCTGTGTGTTTCGGGGCATATTAAGATTGAAGAAAATGAAGCTACGGGTAAACTAGCAAAGAAAAAAGCATCAAAACTAATTTTGTGGGTCCTCCAAAACAATTCTGCTGGAACTTTCACACTATTCATTTGGAAAAAAGAAGATCAGCAAAGAAAGTTATACTGAGAGCATCTACCAGAGTTAGCACACTAGCAATCTTTATTTTTTGAAAATTTGATAAGGGGGGGGTCCATGGATGAAAATATTTTTTTGGTTTATTTTTGCTTTTCTGCACGAATTATGCAATTTTAGGAGTTTTGAATGAAAAAAAATTTTTCCAAAAAATTTTCGTATAATTGGTAGATTTTCGTTTTTGAAAATTTGATAAGGGGGGTCCATGGATGAAAATTTTTTTTTTGGTTTATTTTTGCTTTTCTACACGAATTATGCAATTTTAGGAATTTTGGATGAAAAAAAATTTTCATGAAATTTAATTTTTTCGCTAAACTTTTAGGCTGCTTAAATTGAAATCACTAGCAAAGCAACATTATAAATTCTTCTTATCTTTACAAACACCGACATGTTCTGCTCTATCTTCAGTGCGAATTAAACGAAAGTGAATGTATGTGAATTAAATGTGAAATGCAACATTTAAATGCAACTCTGGCATTTTTTTATTTTTATTTTTTATTTTGTACTGTTAACTACAAAATACATACCAGTAAAATCGTAGTCATTGTTATTATTATTGTTGTAATCTCAAATGACTACAATTTGCTATTTGTTGTTATTCATTGAGTTTTGTCATTTTTTCTGCATTCAAAGCATTTACGCTGAGGCAAATTAAACTACAACTATTTAAACTTCACATGTGCAGTGTGCAGAGCTGGGATAAAAATAATAAACGCGGTTTAAGTGCGTGATAATGCGTTTTTTTTTTTCTTCTTTTTTTGTATTTGAGGAACGAACTATGTATTTATTTTTCTTTTGAAGACGCGTGCTTGTAGAAAAAAAAAAACAAATAAATAAAATTAAATAGAAAGAAAAAAGAAAAGAAAAAGTAATTGCAGTAAAAATGCATTTTTTATTATTATTATTATTACTATGCAGGTATTTGATTTTTGTAATTTTCATTTTTCTTATTATATTTTCTATTTTGAGATGATGCTCGAAAATCATTTCAGTTTTTTTATATATTTTTTTTTTGTGTTTGAATAAAAAATGAAAGTTTTTCGGGTGTGCGTCTTTGAGTGTTGATACTGCAGTTTTTTTAGTATTGTTTTTTTTTTTTTTTGGAAGAAAAGGTGGAAGAAAGTAATGCAGCTTCACACTTGCCTATGTATTGTTGAGGATTTTGATATTGTATTTATTTTTTTTTGACATGAGAAAATTTAAGATTACATATTGATACGTACCTACTTTTATATTCTTCATTGGTAACTGTGTGAAATTATTTTCGTATTAAAATTTTCTAAGAAATAGAAAATCATTGCCTATCATGTAATATTTCGATATCTCTACTTATTATTATTTCTTTTTTTACATACATAATTCTGTAATGATTTTCATTTTTTATTATTTATTATTTACAAAATTGTGCAATTGTTTTTTGTCTTTTTCGTTTGTATTACAAGGAAAAAAACAACCCAAGCCTTTTTGTTTAGATTATGGTTTTTGTAATTCTTGTAGCACGTACATAATGCACGTATCTATCACTCTAACCTTTTATTTCTTTATTTCTACGTATGTATAACTTCAACTTATGCTCATATATCATTCATAGACTTCAGTCTTCGTTTTGTCATGCATGCTGTCTTCTATGCTAATACAGAGCATAAAATACAACTTGCATTTTGTTGTTGTTATTGTTTTTCTTTTATTTTTGTCCTTATAATAAAATAATTTTGGTTCTTTTGTTTGAACTAAGCGCCAAGTTTTATGTATTACGATATATAAAAAATTAAATAAAAATAGTAATTATTTTTCTATACTAGCCAGGCGTTTTTTTTTTTTATTTAATGAACACAATCCCTGAACAAAATATTAAACTCAATTAATTACAACAAAAGAGTACATGAGACCATACTGAGAGAGCCGACGTCAACGCCTCTGCTTCTGCTCATTTGTATAAGCCCGATCCCCATTCGTTCATATGAAAAAAACTCGACCCCCGAAGTCGACTCTCAGTGTTGTCTCCTGTGCTCTATGAATACAACAAAAGAGTACATGACACCATACTGAGAGAGTGACGTCGACGCCTCTGCCTCTGCTCATTTATATAAGCCCGATTCCCATTCGTTCATATGAAAAAAACTCGACCCCCGAAGTCGACTCTCTCAGTGTCGTCTTCTTTGCTCTATCATTACAACAACAACATGGCTCCATACGATTGCTTTCCAGAAATCGCCTCGTATTTTTCGTTTTTTCATATACAAATAATAGCAATAACAATGCTTTGAGTTATTACAACAACCACAAGCACAAGAAGTAATAGAAACTGATTAATTTTAGTACTTTTTTATAAAACTTACAAGCCAAAATGAATTTAAATTTAGATATTTAATAAAAAAAATAAATAAACTGACTTAAATAAAACATAAAGTATCAATACAAATACACTTAAAGTCTATAAAAAGGTCTATAAAAATTCATCCTCCATTTTACATACATTACCGAATGACGTATTCTATGTAAAAACCATTCTAGTAACTAAAATTTATTTGTATAAAATCGCCATAAAAAAAAGTAGAAGATATGTATTTGAACTGTAGTCTACTCCCTGAAAAAACTAATTCAAGAATTAAATTTTGGAATTCAATTAGATATTCTCAAGGTGTTTTACTCGGCGTCGTATCCTCTCATTTTTAATTTCTCTAACATTTTATACAAAGTTATACGACATTATAATTCTCCAACAGTAAAAAACAACTAATGAATACTCTATAAAGTTTTATTCGTTTCATGTCAAATCCCTTCCCTGAAATAGTAACGGTGATACGCCACTCAATGTGACGAAGACAAAAACTTTAAAAGGTCATACTTTCACTTCAAGAAATACATAACAATTTTTTTTAAATGTTTAGTTCAATATCACAAGTTGCAGTTCATAATTTTTCTCATCACAAAATTGATTTTTTAATTATTAAAATTTAAAATAATGATATTTTTTATTGATTTATTTTATTTAATATACAAAAAATTTTATGGATATTATAATTTGAAGTTTTTTGTGGGACTAGTAATAATTTTTTCAGGTGTTTTTATTTTTAAATATATTATGTATACATATTTTCTGTCTCTTTTTTATTTTAAAAGCAATCCAGGATAAATTTAGATTAGAAGAGAGTCCGCTTTGAATTATTGCAAATTAAAAATTGCAATTAAAAATTGGAAATATCAGTGTTCAGAATTCGTATACCGAATTTCGAGTACTGATACAATTGGCTTTTCTATAGGTATCTGATAAATATCGCATCTATGATTGTTCTGCATGTTGTTGTTGCTTCTCTCGGATTGATGAGAGAAAGAAAGTTACATAGAGTGTAGAGTGCATAAACAGACAGTGAGTCTTTTTTCAAATGAATAAAATTTTTTGCATGAGAATTGGGCAGAGATGTCGGCTCTTTCAATCTCATCTCAAATTCGCGAGTGATTGATTTTAGAAGAATTTACTGTTGTTAGTCGAGTTGTTTTTGCAAGAAATTCTTTTAGTGCCAATATATACATAATAAGAGAGAGAGAGAAAGAGAAAGAGAGTGCTGTTCGTGTTGTTCTTGTAAGAGTTGTCTGTGTTTGCTTCCTTGCTATTTTGTTTATTTACAAATACACATCCAAAAGTAAAATTTGTCTGTTTCCGTCGTTGTTTTGATTTATTCATTTACAAAGAAGGAAATTCGTTCATAAGTACCTAAAACAAGGGTGCCCAAAAGTATCTTATAGAAGTGCAAACACCAATACATATAAACTTTATTATTATAAACTCATACGTTAGACAACAACAAAATCTTGAAGACCAATAAAGCATACGAAAGTGTTGTTGCTGTGCTCTTAGTAATAGGCAAAGAGAGATGTGAAGCGAAAAACAAAAAATTGCTTGTGTATTTCGTATTGCTTGATGCGGAGTGCTGTGTATGTGTGTATTGCCATTACCAGAGTGGCCAACTCAGCGCTTTTCCCGCTGTTTTTAGTGCTTTTTGAAAATTAAAAAGCGGAAAAAAAAACTGATTTAAAATTTTTTCAATTTAAAATACTTTCGAAAAATCGAAGAAATTTTCATTGACTAGAAGTATCAGATGTGTGCCTGTATTAGTGAAAAAGTATAAATGTATTGAGTTTTCTCGCACTTATATAAAGAAAAAAATTTAACGTGTTTTTTAAGAAAATACGCGTTTTATTCTTCATTTTAGCGGATTTTGAAAAACATTTGGCCATTACCAACCAAGGTGTACACTTTCTTATAATTCTCATATACTTCATATTGATAGTGAATATCAGAAAGTTATGAAAATTAACCACCGGACGAAGACAAGAATCGAACCCGAACCTCCCGGATAAAAGTCTAATGCACTACCCACTAGACTATCGAGGTCGTCCAGCCTATGTCTAAGTGCTTTTACAAAAACAAATGTGCACCAAGTGCATAGGCCGTGGGCACCTCTGATGTAAGACTACATTTCTCTTTAAATTTACTCTCACAAGAGTTTCTGTAATGTTCTTCGAAATTTAATATGAAAAAAAAAGAAAAAATAATTATATTTTCCAAACGAAAACTTCTTTCTCACAATATTAATATTAAAAATATCAGCCAAAGGTAATAATTTAAATATTTTTTTTTTGGCAATTAAACTGCTGTTTCGAGGTTTCTGTTTTAATTTTGCCACAAGGAATCTCAGTCACACATGAATTACAGTTCATACGGCAGGTAGGCAGGCCCTTAAAAATTTTTCACACCTTTGCCAGCCAAAAAAGCTTGACGAGATTCAGATTAATAAATATAAATTTATGAACAGAAACACATATATGCCTCAACATACTTACATATATCAATCAATTTACTTTATTAAAATTAATTAAAAATATGAGCCTAAATTATCGATTTCTTGGCATATGGATAGAAAATACAAACGTTGTCTAAATTATTAAAAAAAACCTTTAGGCATCAATATGAAGAGAAATTCCAATGGAAGAAGAAAATAAATAAATTGCCATTCATTCTTCTGAAATAAAATTAACTGTTTCACACACACACATATGCCAATTAAAAAATTGAAAGAATTTGATTGTTAACACAATAATGACCATAAACTATAATTTTGACCACACGTTTCTGTTTCGTTTTCTTCTTTATCTTCTTCGAATGCTTCTTTTTCTATTATTATTATTATTTTTAACAATATTAACTTTAACTATTATTTTTGCGCGCTAGATAAGTAACGGTTTTCATATTTTTTTTTTTTTTGTAGATTCTTTATCGTAAGTTACTTAACTTTTTGAGGTTAAGCTACATTTATGCTAGATTTACTTTATTATAATTTTTTTTGGAAAACTGTTAAATTTTCTGCATGCCCATATATTTTAAATAATTTTAATAACCGTTGATAAAAATTCTAGAATCCAGCAAAATAACACTGTACAACAAAATGAGCCAAACAAAAAATTTCATTAATTTTTCTAGAGTTGTTTGGTAGGGAGTACGTCGAAAAAAATTTTCTACTTTTCAAAAAAAAAAAAATGTTTTTCAATTTTTTAAAAAAGTTTTTTTTCCCACCTAAATTTTTTACAAAATTCATAATTGTTGAAAATGTTGTAAGAACTCATAAAACGTGTAGAAAACACAAAAAACCGAAAAAAAATTTTTTCCAGTTTGAAAAAATTTTTTTCCATGTATTCCCCACTTATGAAATTTTTGAAAAATTTAAGTCGAAACAAACAATTTTTAAAAAAACTTTTTTTTTTATTGAAAATGTTGCAAAAACCCATAAAACATATAGAAACACACAAAAAATTAAAAAAAAAAATTTTCTCTACGTACCCTACGCCTTACCATTTTTGAAAAAATCAAAGTTCGACTTGACCCAAAAGAAATATTTTTTAGATTCGTGATCAGCATCGAAAAAAAAAACTCCACAAAAACCACATGAGAACTAAGAATTTTTGTTTTGTGTTGTATAGTGTATCCAACTTTTAATAAATTTGAGTAAATTATAAGCATATAAAACTTAACCTTCAGTAGTTTAAGCATAGTTAAATTAAACTGCAATTCCAATTGACTTGTCATGTATTTGAAAAGAAAGTAGGCCAATCAACTTATTAACTTATTTGTTGAAAATATAAAACTCAAAAACTCTGCATTTAAAACTTTTAATAATATTTGACAGCAATTAATTTTAGTGCTACCAGACTTATTTAATCTTTAAACCTACATGACTTTGCCTAAAAATTATAGCTGGCGCTATCAAATTTACTAAAAAACCATAGAAAAGTTGTTTAAATATTTGTAAGTTGCACCTTTTTTTTCGTTTATGTGGATATGCCCTCCATGGCCAATGTTGCCACCTTATACTAACGGCATTATGTCAATTAGTATTTTGATAAATTACTCACTGGTTGGTGTGTATGACATTGATTTATTGTGAAAAATTTTTAATATTTTTTTGCAACATTTCTATTGACATTTTATTGGTGTATTTAGTTTTTTTTTTTTTTTCATTTTTTTTTGGGTAGACGTTGTCTGATTTGCATAAATTTCGCTTTCATTGTTGTCATTTTTATGGCTCTTGTTGTAATTTTATATTTATTGATTTATAAATACGTATGCATAAAATATTTAGTTTTTCTAGGTGTTTTCTGTTTTCTTTTCTTCTGATAAAATGTAAACATTTATTTATTTATTTTGCATTCATGTAAGTAACTCTTCTGCGTGACATTCAGTAATAATAGAAAAAGAAAGTCCATAATTTATTTATGTTAACCTTAAGCCCAAAAAAAAATAGTTTTGTATATAGCTTGACAATCATATGCAAATAATCATATATTTTTTTTTATATAAAAAAAAAAAACAAATAAATCATGCACCACAGGTGAGCGACTGCAAAAATATTTTTCGCTAATAACAAATAATTTTACACCTAAATTTGTTCATTATTTGAATACATTTTTTTCTTAATTCTGTTTTACAATAGACCTAAATATATTTAGGGCACTAACTCGCAGTGCAGTGGATCCCCTGTGGACAGTAGGTATTAGTCAGCAAACCTTAATTTAATCTAACCCAGATTTTGGTTACTTTTTCTGCATTATTGAATATAAATTAATAATAGTAAAAGTTATAATTAAATTATAGAAATTATTTTAGAAATTTTAGGATTATGAAAAATCTGTGGAGAAAGGGAATACGAAAAAAAAAAACCTTTTGGAAGTCTTTATGCTCTCTGGCAACGTACTGGACAACTACAAGTATAAAGTGAGGCACGACATCGCAAATGTAACTGGATCGAACGCATGCTAAGACGACCTAGTAATAATATCGCAAGACAACCGCTCCACAATGTTGCAGACGTCTAGGGGCACCAGCTATGACCTGGAGGCGAACCATCGATAAAGAGCTCCGTAATGCCAATTATTTTTAGAATAACATCCTGAATGTCGCCAATAAACTTATATTTAAGTTGATTGTTGAGGCTCTACGCTCCACTTAGGAGAAAAGAATTTAAATAGTAGTGTATTCTAATACACACACACACACACACACAGCATTCCGCACCAAGCAATAAGAAATACACAAACAAATTTGCCATTTTCATTTCTCATCTCTCTTTTTTGTTTATTACTAAAGAGAGCAAAGCAACAACACTTTCGTATGCTTTGTTTTGGTAGACATTGTCGACAGTTATATTCAACGTAGATTTTGTTGTTGTCTAACGTATAATTGCTTTTCTTTCTGTATAATAATATTTAGTTTATATGTATTGGAATTTGCACTTCCATAAGAAACTTTTGACCATCCCTGTCCTAAATTACAGGCTAACCAATCAAACTTAAAAGAAATTCAAAAAATGTACTAAAAATTAGAAAATATTTTCAAGCCATCAAGGATTAATTTTAGATTAGATTAGAATAAGTTAATCAATAGAGAATATTTTAAAATTTCTTTCTTTATTTTTTTACCTTTATCTCCTGATGGTCATCGGCTAAATCCATTTGTAAATACAACATTTTATCCACGTTTAATTCACAAACAAAAATTTGTTTAAAACTTTTTTTCATACTCTAAACATTTATGTAAAAAGTTCATAAACTAAAGCAGTTATTGCTAATATTGTTGTTGTTGTTGGTGGTGGTGGTGGTATTATTGTAGTCACTTTTGAAATTTTAACAAATATTTAAACATTTTCACTATTTTTTTTATTTTTTATTTTTTTTGATTAGCTGTTGATGCTGTTGTTACTTTATTTCTTTTTTATTTATTTGTGTGTGTATGAATGTGTAAAATTTAATGATCTTGTCAACATTTGCATATGTTGCATGCATTCAAAACTGATGCTGTTGCTGGTTGTTATTACAATTTTCTTTTAAATATTTTCTTCACCCATAATAATTATAATATTTTACATACTTTTGCTTGTAAGTATAAAAGAGAAAAAAACTATAGAAAACACACTAAACCAAAACCAAAACACTTTTGCTGCTTCTTGTTAACTGAAGCTGTTGCTGTTGTTGCAATTGCTGCTACTTCTTCTTTATTTTTGAATATAAGCATATTTTGTTTATTTAAACGTTTTGAGCAGTAAATGCGTCAAAACTGTTAAAACAACAATAATAAGCATATTTATTTATTTATTTATTTTTTTATGTATGTGTATGTATGTATATATTAAAATATCGTTAACAATTTAAACGCTTTTCACTGACCCCAATAGATGTGCATGCATTTCTAGCTTGCCACAAGCGCAAAAAAAAAAAAACAAACAAAAAAAACCAACAACAAAAAACACACAAATTTCTTTGCTAACTAAACAAATTGCAATGGGTGAAGAAGGAGCAAAAAAAGAAGAAGATTATTGCTGTTGTCACTTTAGTGTGGAAATGTTGGTACTGTTGACTATTGCATCTTTTTATTTTTTTTTTACACATATTTAGTTTTATTTTTAAAACCATATTTTACTGCATCTAAGTATATGGCAGAAATTTTTAGCGTCACTCCAACGCTAGCAACAAAAAAACTTGAGACTTTGCGTTTTCAATTTACATGCTTGCAAAAAGTTTTTTATTGCGATTTTCTTCTATTTCCAGCTCTCGGTTTATTTACTTCTTCAGCAGCCTTTTTGTATTAGGAACAAATGAAAGAAAAAGTTTTTTTTTCTTTTTACAACTGAGTTGTGCTCATTATTTTTTTTGTTTTCTACAATACATATAGAAAAATGTCACATAAGCACATCATACAAATACAAACAAAATACTAAAAAACTAAAAAAAAAAAACAAACAAACAAAAACTTTTCATTTTCATTTTTGTTTTATTTTATTTGTACTTTGTTTCCCCTTTTTTTTCAAATTCTATTTAATGTCATTAGTCAGTTTTCATAGGCTGTGTATTTGTATTTGTGCGTCTATGTGTGCATGCGCTCAATTGTTTATTTGTGTGCGCGTGTGTGTGTGTGTGTGTGTCTTAAAATTGGCATATTAGGGTGGCGCCTTTGCCTTAATCAGTGACGGTGTAAACAAAAAAGTGATGCAAGTTGCATTAGATGCAGTGAAGGTGGCCGCGTCGATTGCTGAAGTGGAAGAACTGATAGAAGCAGTACTGGACGCATTGGTAGAGACAGCGGTGGAGGCAGCGTTAGAGGCGGTAATGGAGGCTATTTTATCTGGCACAAAAATATTGTAACAAATTGTATTTACAAATAAATTGTATAAATCTCAAAATATTCAAAAAAATTTAGAGAATTTTGAAATCAACTTTGAAAAAGTAAAAAAAAACAAAGAAGTGAAACTTTGGGTACATAGTTCTGAAAAAAAAGCAAAAATTTGATTATTACTTTATATCCACATTTTTCAGAAAATTTTAAATTTTTTATTGTGTTCATTTTTTTTTATAAAGAATAATAAATTTTAACTCACAGCAATTAAAAAAAAAAACAATATTGCACACTCGTGGAAATCGAAAACATCAGTTGCTCTCCCATGAACCAACTCAAAATTTCTTAGAGCTGGGCTGCTCGAAATACCCTGAGATCCCTTTATATTTGGTATTTGGAACGCATTGACTATCTTCTCAAAATTTAGAACGAATCGGTACTTTTTGGTACAACTGTACTTTTTGGTACAAATGTACATTTCGGTACAAATTTACATTTTGCTACAACTGTACTTTTTGGTGCAATTGTAATTTTTGATACTACTGTACTTTTTTGGACAATTATAGTTTTTGGTACAATTCTACTTTTTAATTCAATTGTACTTTTTGGTACAACTCTACTTTTTGGTGCAATTGTACTTTTTGGTGCAACTCTACTTTTTGGTGCAATTGTACTTTTTGGTGCAATTGTACTTTTTGGTGCAGTTGTACTTTTTGGTGCAATTGTACTTTTTGGTGCAATTGTACTTTTTGGTGCAATTGTACTTTTTGGTGCAATTGTACTTTTTGGTGCAATTGTACTGAAATATTCAATACTGAACTACGAACAAAAAAATTTGTATAATACCATATATTTTTAAGTATCGTATTCCACAAAATTTCCTTACTTCTTTGATGCCAATTGATAAATTTTCATTTACCTTCCGTTATTATTATTACCTCTTATCTTTTTCGATCTAACCTTTCTTCCAAGAAATATAAGGACATACCATATATTTCTTAACTTCTATAGACATCAATTAGATATGGAGGTAGATAGCAAGATAATCCTCAATTTTCTTTGAAGGATAAAGTAACAAATTGCCAGTATTCTTTCAAGAACAATTAACATAGTCTCACTAGCCAATTATATTCAAGGTCAAGTTTAACTTCAATCGATCTCTTAAAAGATCCTTGATTTTCTTATTATGTGTGATTTTTTCCAGTTTCTATGAACTTCTTTTAATAGTGCGAATTCCAGTTTTTTGGCTTTTTGCAAATATGCGCCACAATAATTTCTTAAACTCAATGCCAATTTTATTACCATTTATTAGCAGCTAACAACAAACAAACTAAAAAATTCCAAATACCATATTCGTCATATAATATTCCGCTTAAATGATAATTATGAATACGTATTAACAAATTCTCAAAGAGTGAAGCGGGTGAGAAATGCAATAATTGTTGTTTTAGAGATTTTTTGCCACTAAGCAAAAAAAAATCTCAGTTCAGTGAAATATAAATACATATTAAATAGATACAACGGAATGACCCAGTAGAAACAAGGTTCGATCTTTTAGGAATGCAAGCTGGATGGATAATTAGAGAGCAAAATTAGAAATGGAAGAACATTTTGAAAATTCTATCTTCCTTACCAGTTTTTAAGATAAAGTCAACTTTTAAATTGAACTCGCCTTTTTTGGTTTCACTTTTTCTATTCAGCTGTTATGAAAAGCATAAAAACCGCATGAAGCATTATTAAAAATCAAAGAAAATTTTAAAAATTCGATATTCCTAACCAATATTGAAGATAAAGTCGACCTTTAAATTAAGTTTGTCTTTTCTGATTTCACCTTTATTTACACAGCTGCTGCTTTGAAAAACATAAAAACTTCATAAAGCAATATTAGAAATCAAAGAAAATTTAAAAAATTCGATTTTCCTTACCAATATTGAAGATAATGTCGACTTTTAAATCAAACTTGACTTGGTTTAATTTCATTTTTTTTTCTTAAGATGCTTTGAAAAGCATAAAAACTCCACGAAGTAATATTAGAATTAAAAAAAAAATTAAAAAATGTGATTTTTCTTAACAGTACTGAAGATAAAATCGACTTTTAAAAAAATTGGAATTTTTTGATTTCACTTTTATTTATTCAGCTGCTTTAAAAAGCGTAAAATTTTCATAAAGGAATATTATAAATCGAAGCAAATTTTAAAAGTTCGATCTTTTTACCAATATTGAAGATAAAGTCGACTTTTAAATCAAACTCAACTTATTTTGAGCTCATTTTTATTTGTTCACTTTTTGAAAAGCATAAAAACTTCATAAAGCAACATTAGGAATCAAAGGAAATTTTAAAAATTTGATCTTCTAGTACTAAAGATAAAGTCGACTTTAAAAAATTCAATTTTTTGATTTCAGTTTCATTTTTATTAGAAATCAAAGAAAATTTTAAAAATTCGATATTTTCACCAATATTGAAGATAAAGTCGACTTTTAAATTGAGGTCGAATTTTTTATATTTCACTTTAAAAAGCCAAAAACTTCATGAAGCAATATTAGAATTAAAGCAAAAATTTAAAAATGTGATCTTCCTTACAAGTACTGAAGATAAAGTTGACTTTAAAAAAAAAAAAATGGAATTTTTTTATTTCACTTTTATTTATTTAGCTGTTTTGAAAAGCGTATTAGCTTCATCAAGAAAACTTCATTGAAAATTCAAGAATATCTTTAATATTCAAATCAGCTTTATCAATAATGAAGATAAAATTGACTTTTAAATTAAACTCTTCAACTGTGTTTAGATATTTTTCATATACTTAGCAGCTTTTTTTAGTTAGATCATCTGCATAGAGATAAAAAAAATATGTGAAAAATCAAAGAAAAAAATTTCAAAATTTGCCACTGATGAAGATAATGTCGACTCTTAAATTAAACTCGACTTATTTTGATTTGATTTTTATTTATTCAGCTGCTTTGAGAAACACAAAAACTTCTTGAAAAAAAACTTCATTGAAAATTCAAGAATATTTTTAATATTCAATCAGCATTACCATTGATAAAGATAAAGTCGACTTTTAAACTAAAATCCTCGACTGTGTTCAGATTTCTTTCACATACTTAGCAGTTTTCTTAATTAGATCATTAACATAAAGATGAAAAATCAAAATAAACAAATTTCAAATTTACCTCGGATGTAGACAAAGTCGACTTTTAAAATTAGATCGATTCATTTGATTACTTAAAGAAGTACTTCTCTCTAGCTTTTTACATTGAAACCTGAAATTTTTGCTATCAGAGATATGTGAATTACAAGCCTGGTAAGAAAAACCTGTTAACTTTCTTTCCTCGACATGCCTTTATCTGTAGGTCCTGCAAAAATTTCCTACTGGGTTTGCATGAATAAGTGTGTGATTCACAAGAATACTCAGTTTATTTATATGAGTATGTGAATCTTGAATATATATAATTTTTGTTTTTTGCATTTAAGTTCATACATTCACTGTGTAAATTAAAAAAAATCATGAGGGTGTTTAACAACAACAAAGAGACAGTATAGTATAAATAAAATAAAGTAGCAAACTATTTCAAATAAATTTTCTAAAATGAAAATCTCAACATATGCGATTATTTTAATTTCTTGCGTATTTTTCATATGTGCATAAATAGTAAAAAAGTTGACATCATTTCTATATTGTTTATAGTTTCAAAAAAAAATTAAAATGTAAATGTTACTAACATTTGCATTTTTTTTTTTTTTTTGCTTTTATAAAAATGTTAATTAAAGCTTGTTTTAAATTTTTAATGTTTATAAACAATTGTCAATAAAATTTAAATAATGAAATTGTAAAGAAGAAAAAAGAGAAGAGTTTTAGAGGCATGAAAAGTAAGGGGGAACGGAAGAGTGTTGATATTTGAATAGTAAAAGTTAACATCGCGTAAAGTTTATAAAAATAAAAATATTAGCACATGGTGAATGAAGAGATGATGATGGTTGCAATGATGAAAGGTTGATGATGATGATGGTATGGTTTTAGTTGACAATGAAAACGTGCTGCTTAATTGAAAATCAAAAAAAAAAAAAAAAACCACAACAGAAAACAAACAAATATCTAAAATATCTTTGGATTATTTTAGTTTTTTTTTTTTTTTTGAATAATTATGTTTCATTTGTTTGTCTTCTGTTTGTTTAATATTTATTTGATTTATTTTTGTGTGTTTGTTTTTAATATATAAATTAATTTATCTACTTAAAAAAAATTCGTGTACCTTCTTACATGTTTTTATTGCTTAAGCTATCTATTAATAAATGCTTTTATTTATTTGTTTATGGTAAGTATATAAAAGCGGAAATATTCTTTCAAATTTATCTTCAATTACACTGTACAACAGTAAAAAAGTATCTGAGATCCGGCCCGGTTTTGCTGGAAATTTGATGAGGTTCTTGGAAAATTTTTTTTTTTTTGCTTTTTTCTGGATTTCAACACGAATTATGCAATTTTAAGAATTTTGGATGGAAATATTTTTTTTAAAATATTCAAAAACAAAAATTTTATATATTATGAAAATTTATTTTTCATCCAAAACTCTTAAAATTGCATGATTCGTGTAGAAAAGTAAAAAAACAGGAAAAAAAATTTTCATCCATGAGGCCTCCCCCCCTCATCAAATTTTCAAAAATATGTTTTTCTTGAAATAATTTTTTTTCATCCAAAACTCTTAAAATTGCATGATTCGTGGAAAAAAGCAAAAACAAACAGAGAAAAAATTTTTCATCCATGAGTCCCCCCTTATCAAATTTTCAAAAACCAAAAATTTAAATTTTTTGAAAAATTTTTTTTTCATCAAAACTCCTAAAATTGCATGATTCGTGGAAAAAAGCAAAAACAAACAGAGAAAAAATTTTTCATCCATGAGCCCCTCCTTATCAAATTTTCAAAAGTGAAAAATTTTAATTTAATGAAAAAATTTTTTTTCATCCAGAACTCTTAAAATTGCATAATTCGTGTAGAAAGCAAAAAAAACACAAAAAAAAATTTTTATTTATGAGGGCCCCCCCTTATCAAATTTTCAAAAAACCAATATTATACGAAACCTGACCTGAACCCGAAAAATTTTTAACAAATTTGTGATCAACGGCAAAAAATATCCGAGAAAAACCAAGCCACAACTCAGCTTCTGCTTTTAAGTCTAATTTTGTTGTACAGTGTTATTTATTAATTATTTTTTATAGGTGCAGTGGCATTTAATTTTTGTATGTATTCATACTTTTTTTTAAATTTTTTTTTTTTACAAATGATTTAAGTTTTTTCGGAATTAAAAGTAGATGATCATTGACTGATGATGTGTAGGAAGTGCAAATAAACTAGTATTACCTTAAACTAAGATAAAGAAATTAATCAAAGCACTTTATTTTTAGAATAATCTAAGCAATCAATAACTTTTTTTTAAATCAAAGTTCCAATCATTAATCTGAAATTTAGTGCGATTTTTAATAGATTTACCGGATTTTTATACAATTCAATTACAGGGAGAAAATTATAAATTTATTCAAATGCTTGTAAACCAAATCAGAATACGAGTCCATTTCATTAAAATACTAGGCGGGTCATAATTTATCAGTAATCTTTGGTTATCATTCATAATTTATCAACTGTCATCAAGGAAAACAAAATATTAACTTTCAAAGCTACTCAAAGATTTAAACAGATTCGAAAGGCCTTAAATAGAAAAAAAAAGAGAAAAATCAGAGAACTAGCAACTCAAATGAATCATATCATATTGGGGTATAATTTTCAGCTCATATTTTAAGGCACTTCAAATATATAGAATATGTTCTGAGAAAATTTAAACTCAATAACTTTGATCTCACAATAATTTCAGGTTCTTTAAAAATTGCTATTGCTAAATTTGAAAAAAAAAATGATCTTGAAAAATACCAATCTTTGTTCTCTTCATATCTGTCGCACGTATTCAAAGATCTTCGGATCGTTAAATACATTGCGATCTTTCACTGGTCTTCAGAGATCTTTAGATCATAAATCTGAAGTGAAAATCAAACTGATCCAATCGCATTTTATTTTTATGAGATCCGAATATGATCTTAAAAAATTGTTAAATTTTCTTACGTTTTGACTGTGGAAAATTCTGAATAGATTTATAAATAATATTTCAGATATTCACTTCAGATCAAAGATCGTCATTGTACTGCATTTTAAAGCGATCTTTTAGTGATCTGCAAATGATGTCGCAGCAACTAGATTTACCCACATACAGAAAATTAAATCTAAGGCTCAAAAATAATTCAGAAAAATAAATTTATGCGAAATTAAAATAGAATTAATTTCAGTGATCTTCAGAGACTTTTGGATCATACACAGATCAGTTAAAAAAAAACCTAAGTCTAAACCAGAACATACGGAATATTTCAGATATTTGCTTCGGATCAAAGATCGTCATTCAACTGCAATTTATAGCAATCTTTCAGTGATCTTCAAAGGACCTGATCAGACAGAGATCGCAATATTTTATCAATCAGATGTATTACACTGTACAAAACAATGGGCCTAAAAAATAATTTCAGAGTTCTCATGTTTTGTTTTTGTTGTTGAGTTGTTTTCGAATCTACAAACAATTTTTCGGATCAGGTCCAACTTTTGTGATATCGATGGTTTTATGATGTGGGGACGGGGGAGGGGCAGTTAGGGCAAACATGGAAAAAAAATTTGCTTGCGATTTTTTGTGCTTTCTGCACGTTTTATGAGTTTTTACAACTTTTTCACAAACAAATTTTTTTTCGACCCAAATTTTTGAAAAAATTCATACATGGAAAAAATTTTTTTTTCGATTTTTTATATTTTTCAAACTTTTTATGAGTTTTTACACCGTTTTCAAAAAATTTTTGTGAAATTTTTTTTGTCCTAAATTTTTAAGGGTTTTTACAACGTTTTCAACAAAAACCACATAAGGGAGAAAAATTTTTTTCCTGGTTTTTTATGTTACACGTTTTATGAGTTTTTAAAACGTTTGCAGCAAAAAAAATTCTCATTTCTTACAGATCAAAGACTGAGACTAAAACCAACTAAAAAATTCTTTAAAAAATTGTTAATAATTGGGTCTTCGTTTCATGACAGTCTAAATTTTAAGCTTCACTAACTCGAGCTGTTAAAATCTTGAGTTTTTAAAAAGTTTGAGGAATTTTTACCATTTTTTTTTTATTAATATTAATATTCCGAAAACGTATCCAGAAAGGGCACTCAATCGAGCATATTTAGCTACTCAAAATGTATACAGAATTTAAATGAATTTTTTTGATATCTATACATCCTTTAAATGCACACATTCAGTTTGAGTTTCGATTTCAATGCATTAATATGCACTGCTGAAATTGTCATCCACCACCACAATTGCCAGACATCAAGTAACCAGCACACAGGAAAACATAAATCCTGCTTGGAGAACAATACAAAAAAAAGCCAAAAAAAAAAACAAACCGCACGGAACCACAAATACAACAAATGCCCACAACAGTGTTGTCAGTTGGAGTATATAAAATACGCGTGTGAATAAAATGCAAGAGAGTAAACAAATTAACCCGTATACAGGTAGAGAATAGGTGTATTAACCTTTAATTTAATTTAGAATTAAACAGACACGAATAAAATAATTAGGAAACTTGGTTTTAGGTTGATTTTTATATTTTTGTATTTAAATGATTTTTAAAAATTTTTAATTTCTTTTTGAAATTATTTTTTTTTGTTTAAGAAATCATTTCTAAGATTGTTGTTGAATTTAAAAAACACTCACATTAAATAAATAAATAAACCATAATTAATTTAAAGCAGCAATCAGCAATGCACTGAAGAACAGTATTTTAAATAAACAAGGTTTCGAATATTTTTGTGTATTTTCTTTGCATGTATTTGGGGTTGGGGTTAAATATTTTTAGCAAAGTATTTATTTTGAATATTTCTTCTTCTTTTTCAGTATACATTTTTATTATTTGTTTTTGAATTTTATTTTGATTTCATTCTTAAAATTCGGTTTGTTTTCAGGTTTCAAATTTTTGTGTTTTTTTTACTTTTATTTATTTATTTTTTTATTTTATGCGGTTGTTCTGGGAAATATCAGGTTTCAATCAGATCAAATTCGCAACTTGTAAACAAAAACAATTTTTGGGTTTTATTTTGAATGAAATTAAAAATATTTTTTAATTTTATTATTTATAAAAATTTGTTTTTTTTTTTTTTTGTATACAGAACTTCCATTTTTTTTTTTTTTTGAATTAAATTTTATTAAATTATTTATCGATTAATCAATTACTTTAACAGTTTCCACCGTAATATTTAGCAGCAAAGAAAACGCTTCTTTCACTAACGAAACGAGCATGCGCACCTGAACGTCACTCGAACTCAACTAAAGCATACAGTGTTTTTCATCATCATAATTGAGTCTCAGTCAAAGTCGTCTCGGTGGCTCTTAGTCACACACACGCGCACTCACACAGTCAGCCAACCAACCAACCAGCCAAACAGTTAATATGAATGAAAATTACCAACACATGAACTTGGCGCAATGATGAAGAACTGAAGACAAACATTTTTTCTTGCTATTTTTTTAGATTACTCTTTGAAACCAACATTTTTGAAACCGGCTTTTTTTTTTTTGTTTGATGTATTTTCTGCACTGTACTCTTTAGTATGTAGCCAACATGTTCGAAGTAGAACATGTCTGACATACACTTAAAGTATTTAGCTAGTGTTAGGTCGCCACCAACAGGTGAAATTTTATGCCTGCAGTTGTTGTTGCAGAGTTTATTCAACTGAATGTTGAATAGTGAAAGAGAAAATTTTCAACATGATAAATCTTATGCTATGCAACATGTATATGTATGTATGTGTAAGAATCATACAAGCTTGTGCGGTTTAGTTTGTTACACAAACAAAATTTCAATTCATTCATTATTCTTGAAGTTAACAGTTTTTTCTCACTCTCTCTCTCTCACTCTCTTCACTCTCAATATCAATTACTCTCATTAAATCACTCTCACACTTCTTTCAAAGATTAGCATCTCTTACACTTATAATTTTTTGTTGTTTTTTTTTTTTTTTGTTACCTTTTTTTGTTGGTGTTATTTTCAGTTAGTGTAAATTTACTGATTGTGTCTTTCAAATACAAACAAACATACATAAGTTTGTTACATATCTATGTATACTTATTTACTATTTTGTTATTTGATTATTTAGGTATTATTATTTTCTTAATTTTTATAGAGTTTTTCTATGGTTTGTCATCGCGTTCATGCTATTAATTTTTAGTCTCTTTTCTTGTTTCTTTTTACTTTTTTTTTTTTGTTGTTTTTTTTTAAATAAGTAGGTATATATTTGCTCTGTCACCTTTTGTTAGGTCAGTGTTCGGGTTGATATTTATATCTTGGTTTCTTTTTGTTTTTGTTTTGGCGGGTGTAGACATACTCGTTGGTTTTAGTACTTTAGAAAAATTGTTGTTTGTATTGCTTTGACACACGTTGATTTTTTAATTGCTTGCAGCACAATTTTCAATGTGTGATATTTCAAGTTCATTTGACTTTGATGTATATCATTTGTAAAATTTCACATTAAATTTCTTTTGAATTGTAGTTGAATGATATGGAAAAAAATTGATAAATGATTTGAGAATCACAAGTGACAAGTGGAAGATATCTAGAGTAAGGTGGGCATGGTAACAAGCAATAATAGCTTAAGTGTATATTCTTGTTGGACGAGCTTAATAGTTTTGAATGGAAATATTATAGAAATTACAACCGGTTTTCAGTAAACTTCATATTCAAGTCAAAGACAATTCTTGGAATTATTAGTTTGTAATTTATAATCAACAATATATGACAAAATATTTTCAACTTTAACTCAATTCAACTTAAGCTGTTATTGTATTTTACCACAGATACGTTTTAAACCGGATAGGTATTCACAGTAAAATTAGCACTTTAAATCCCCCCTCCCTCGACTGCGGAGGTCAGTTTGCGATCTTACATAGTTATGCCAAATGCGGTTGACTGCTCGACTTTGAGACAATTTTGTTATCAAGCCCTCGTTGGGGTCAAAATACAAGTACAGGGTAGGGGAGGAGTGGTGGAAATTATCGTTGTGTCGGCTTATCTTCCTTATGACTCCATCACGGTTCCTTCGAGGGAGCTGATGGCAGTCGTACGATATGATAAATCCAACAGCTTAGGCCTTATAGTGGGTTGTGACGAAAATTCTCAGAAAACCGTTTGTGGTAGCAAAGTTTAAAATCCATCTGGAAGGCTTACGGTCGTATCTGGGTTAAATGTTTTCAGAAAAATAAACCATTTTTTTATGCGTTTCATTAATAATAATAAAATACTCTCTTTCTCTCTCGCGAACATGGAACAGTGCATAGCAGAATTATAATAGGTGTTAGCAGCCTCAACTCTCTCTTTCTCTTCTCAGAGACTCAAAACTGTTAAAATCTTTGTTTACATTTTGTTTATTCCACACGCATTTGTTTTTGTATTTTTAACATTTCTGGATATTTATTACAAAGGAGAGTGTTGTTTTTGTTTTGTAGTACTTGCTGTAATGTTGCTAACACTATGTTAAATACGCATTGGTCCAGCTGCAGCATATACTTAATGAGGGTATTCACAGTTTCATATTATCTGGTGTGGATTCTCTCACTCGTGGAAGGACAACTGTGAACACCACTCCAAAGATGATGTTCAAATAGAATATTTACAACAGTAATCCTAATTTCTCAAAGAGTTATTGTGCCACAATAGTATCACTGACTTATAGTATCAATATTTAAAAAGAATTTAAAATGACTTGAAAATTAGAATATTCCAAATCAATATTAATTCACGAAAATGTTGATACAAAACTTTTGCGCTTTAGCCATTTCCGTTCTCACACTATTTCACAATGAAAAAATAATGTAAACCGCAAATAATAAATGAATGACGATTAACATTTTAGTCACTCACAGAAAATGTCATTCATTCATACAATTTTATACATTTATTTACTTACATTATCATAAAAGAATTAAAAAGTGTGAATGTTGAACAATACGAAGAAGAAGAAAAGATCGAAGAAGAAACGTTGCTGTAGGTCTATATCAAATCAGAGACAACAAGGTTCAATATATTACAATATAAGTTTAAGTAAATACAATACAACAAATCAAACGATTAGGGTGGGCATCTTTTTTTTATAGAAAATGACAACAAAAATTTAATGGCATTACGGTAAGAAGAAAATGCGGGTATAATTAGGATTAAATTTTTCATTTCTTTTTGCTTCAAGAAATGAAAAACAACTTTGAAATTAAATTTATAAGTTTATTAATATTTTCATTTGGAAGAATTTTTTTTTTTAATTTCTTCAAAATTTATTTAAACTTTATTTTTTTCAGTGTTTATTAAATATTAAATTTTAACTTTATTGTTTTGTTTTTTTTTTTTTTTACAGTGTTAAGTATTAACATTTTATTATTTATAGAAGTGAGAAGTCAAAACACTTAAGAGTTTCGAATAAACTGCGGCTTTCTTTTAAATACTTGAAACAAAAAAAAAAAACACTTTACTTATTGAGTTTATGTATTTATAAGGGCACCGGGGCTAAAACTGACTCATCTGAGTCATACTAGCAAAAAAGCTATGTAAATTTTTAATCTTCAACTAAATTTATTCATCTTTAATTGATTTAAAAGCTAAAAATACTTTTAAAAAATTGTACGTATGTAGTAATAGAAATTGTGTATAATGCCCGTGGGCGCTGAACCTATACTCTTATGTATATGAACATAAAAGGCAACCGCCGCCACAATATGTACTCAATCTAATTTAGACTTGCTTGAACATTAATTTAATATATGAAAAACTTTTTGTGTTAAGCAAAATTGAAATATTCATAAATTATTAAATTGTATGTAATTATTTTGAAAGAAGATGGAAGCCAAGCTCAATTGGCAAAGTAATTATTATCCAGCCGAAAAAAAAACAATTATTTTGATTTTTCATTCTCATTATTTATTTTACATTTAGATTTTAATTGAAATACAAGAAGCTGTTTTTAACATAGATCTAAATTTGAGTTGGGTAGCTGATGGGTTATTAACACGTTCGCGGACGTGAATGCTATAACATCCATTTTCATGGTGTCACAATATGACATGAATGCTATAGCATTCAAATTTATTATACAAATTTCGGCATTCAATTCTATATAGCGTCCACTTAATCCACAACTGAACTGATCTATGTATTCAGTGTATATAACTAATAAAATGTGATATTGTTAAAACTTGAAAATCGTGTATAATCAAAATATAAATATTACAATTACTTTAAGACAGCCTCTATGTGCACCTCGATACAATTTTGAGTGTCCGCGAACGTGTTAAGCAATAGTAGACTTCAAATATTTTGACATAGAAGTAGATATATCTAAGAGGGAGAGAGAGAGAGAAAAACCACCGAAATGTTTGTATACATGAGTTGCTGTTGGATGTGTTAGTGTGACGCGCGCTTAGAAAAAAAAATTCAACCATAAACAAAAATAAAAATAATCGACTTTTATGCATGTGTTAGTGTTCTCTTTGCACCAGGTTTCTACCTAGCAGAAAAAAATATTGCACACTCGTTCCCCCTCCCCCACGCACTCCTAAGATATTCGGTTTTAAGACTCTCTGAGAGCAATTTGCAGAAATGTTCTTGTAGTAGTAAACTCCTCATAAGTATTGAAAATTCTTCACTGTTGTGCAGAACTCTGCTGCACAGAGAGAGGCAGAGAAAGAGAGAGAGAGAGCGTATGTAATTGCCTCTTTCTATGGAAATGAGCTCTATACATGTGGAATTTCTTACACTCATTTTCCTGCGCACAAGTCTTTGTCCTACTCTGATTTACATTGAGTGAGTATAAAAAACTCTCATTATATGAACTTTAAAAATATTCACACAAAATTGCAACTATCAACCAAACTAATTAACTAATCAATCAAACAATAAGTAAAATATAACAAGAAAAAAAACTAAAGAAAAAAATTAATAATATGGTAACACTTCCAAACAAACACTTAAAACAAAATGTGAGAAAATAAATGCATGTGAAATTATTAAATAGGGCAATAAAACCCTCAAGCAATACTAAATTAAAAACAAAAAAAACGTAACTAATTAATAAAAATTTTCACAACTTTTGCTATTAATAAAAAAAAAAATCGATTTAGGCTTTACTACTTACTCTTAAGTGTAATAAATAATTCACATATGAAAAAATTAACTAATAGGTGTTAAAATATGTGAAATATATTTTGCTAACCTTTTCCCTTAGCCAATCAATATGCAAAAAAAAAAACGCAAAAGCAAGAAAGAGAAAGTTAATGCTTAACATTAATTCTTTATGTTGTTAGGCATTTAGTAGATTTTTGGAAATTTTTATTTATGTTTACGCATTCTAAACCTTATGCCAATTTATTCTAATGATTTGCTATGATTTTATGACCTATTTACATTAACCTACTAATTCCACATGTAGGTAGTTAAAATACATAGTTAAAATATATGTAGATATGTAGAAAAAAAACAAAAAACAAAACGACATAATTATGTTCATCAGCGTCTTCTATTCGCTTCACAGTTTATATCACAGTTTGTTTTTGGGTATATTTATTATTTTTTTGCTTTGTTTTTGGCAATATTTGAAAGTGTTGAAATTTTTGTTTGTCCATAAAAAAAAGTGAATTTAATAACTCTATTCTCATGCTTCGTTTTTGGCTTCGTTTTTGGCTTCTTTATATGGTAACTTCTTCTTGACTGTTTTTCTCAAGCTGAGCTGCTGCTTCAAGTGTGCTACGTGAAAATCAACAAAGAGCCAAAGGAAAAGGTCAAAAATTATGTTAATTTTTGTTTTGCTTAGCTAATTTAGCTACTTTTTTTTTTTGTTTGAAGTTTGAAACTGTCAGTGGTTGAATTAGGTTACAATTTATTTTTCACTTAATTTGTTTTGATGTTATTGTTATTAAACGGTTGTCATATCATTTCAGTTAATTATATATTATATAATTGATACAATTAATTGTTTAGTTAATTATATAATTGAGAGAGGTTCATTACTAATATTATATAAACTACGCGCAAGGCCCAGCGATCGAAATTCGCTCTCTGGGGATAAAAATGAGTTTGGGAGTACATTTGCATTCACAACAACAAAATATTCTATTGCGAGTGTTGTGTTGAAACGAAAAGAAAAATGAAACACTTTGATCACATGGCCGCTTGAGTGAGAACGCACATTTACATTTTCAACATTCTTCCCTTCCCGCGTGTTCGATTACCATCTATTTCTGTACTGTTTGTTGAATGAAAAAATTACTCTACTGTTAAAAGATTCTGTACTGTTAAACAACTCGAAATGTTAAATAAAAAAACAACTCTACTGTTAAACGATTTTGTACTGTTAAATTATTCTGTACTGTTAAACGGTTCTGAATATTAAATGAAAAAACTACTCTACTGTTATTGTTGTACAAGGAAAAATTCTCTCTTCCTTGATTTTTGCTGTTATATTTTTCGACCTTATGAAATCCGCAGAGATTTCCTATGTCTCTGGTAAAAGAAGATATCAAAACGCTTTTCGAGTTAACTCTCGGCATTAAGTAATTTTAAAGTTGATCGACGTTTAAACGTTCTTGTAATATTATTAAATAAAAAAAATGGATCAAAAACTTACCTCATTTGGTTGTTGAACTTGGCTTGGCATTGGGGTTGCCGCCTTATTCTCTTGTTGTTTTTGTTGTTTTTGCTGCTCCTCCTTCTTTGTTGCAGTTTGTGAAGAAGCAGAAAATTCGTTATTTGCTTTATTAATATTTTTCTTGGGGATTGTATTAATTTTCTTTGGTTTATTAATCGTTTTATTTGTAGTCGTTGTGTTAAGATTAAAATTTGTAGTCGTTGCATTTCTGCTTTTAACATCATTTTGTGATGATGATGGTTTGTTTTGAAGTATTTGTATATCCTTCTTAAGTTGCCCAATATTACGTTCTTTGGTTTTTATTTCCTCTAGCTGTAAAAAAAATTCAGAGGATAATATTAAAATATTTTAAAAATCAAATTTCTTTAAGAAAAAAAAAAAGAATGGGGACTTTTAAATAGAGACGGCTGGCTAATTTTATATTGAGTTGATTGGAGCTTTGAGCTTTTAAGCTTTCTTTATCTAAAGCTTTAAATTAGTGATACCAACTACACTGTACAACAAAATGAGACTTTAAAATAGTAATTGAGTTGTGGCCCAAATTTTTTGCAGTATTTTTGGCCACTGATAGCCATTTTGTAAAAAATTTATCGAGTCACGTCAGGTACTCGAAAAATTTGAATTTTTTGAAAAAAAAAAAAATTTCATCCAAAACTCCTAAAATTGCATGTAATTTTATGAAAAAAAAATTTTCCATCCAAAAGTCTTAAAATTGCATAATTAGTGTAGAAAAGCAAAAAGAAAAAACAACAACAAATTTTTTTCCATCTGAACTCTTAAAATTGCATTATACCAGAAAAAAAATGTCAACCTCATCGACGAAAATGTACCAAAAAAGTACGAAAGTTAATAATTTTATGAAAAAAATTTGTTCCACTCATAAAATTGCATAAATCGTATAGAAAAGGAAAAAAACGACAACAAAAATTTATCAATGAAAATGTACCAAAAATGTACGAAATGTACCAAAAATGTTCGAAAAATTTTAATTTTATGAAAAAACGTTTTCCATCTAAAACTCTTGAAATAGCATAATTCGCGTAGAAAATCAAAAACAAACAGAAAAAAAAATTTCGCCCTGCCTTATCAAGTTGTCGAAAGCGAAAATGTACCAAAAAAGTACCTATAAAAAAATTTTATTTTATGAACAAATTTTTTTTCGTCCAGAACTCCTAAAATTACATAATTCAACCTCATCAACGTCTAAAATTTCAACCTCATCAACGAAAACGCACGAAATGCACCAAAAATTTACGAAAAATATGAATTTTATGAACATGTTTTTTTTTCATCCAAAACTCTTAAAATTGCATAATTCGTGTAGAAAAGCAATGAAAACTGAAAAAAATTTTACCCATACCTTATCAACAAAAATGTACCAAAAATCTACGAAATGTACCAAAAAATGTACGAAAAAATTGAAGTTTATGAAAAAAAAAATTTTCAACTAAAACTCTTAAAATTACATAATTCGTGTAGAAAAGCAGTAAAAACCGAAAATAAAATTTTCATCCCTGAACAAGGTTGGGGTTCAAATTTCAAAAAAAGAACAAATATATACGAAAATTGGCCTGACCCGAAAAATGTCTTTACAGATTCGGGATCAGTGGCCAAATATACTCCAGAAAAACCGAGCTAGAATTCAGTTACTACTTTGGTGCTGTACAGTGTTCAGGCTCAAAATTCTCAAAACTTGAGGCCTCTCAAATTTAATTGGGAAAAATAAGAACTTTTCACTTGTAAGTTCGACACAGTTTTACTCGCCACTGCTCTAATATCTATATGTCTTCTAAATGCAAAAATCTCTAGCTCAAAAAAATAATAATATTGCACTCCTTTTAAAATACCTAAAAATTCTCGCACACGCACTTAAGAACATAAAAAATAAAAATGAACTCATAAAACTCATGAATGAATTTCAGTTTAAAAATCGTGGGAAGATTTTTTCCAATATTATTGCGTTACATTCAACACACAACAACTGCAAAACACAAAAAAAAACCAAGTAAACGCATTTTGCTTGCAGCTGCAATAAAGAACCCAAAGAAACAACGCAGAACCTTAAACCAGTCACTAACAAAAAATTACTTTTAAACATATTTTTATACACCAAAAGTCTACAAGTCGTCGCCAGACAAACGCACCGAGTCAGTTACTACATATGTATATAATTTAGGCATTTATTTTAGCCTGAGGTTAACACTGGCTAAATCCAAGTATCAGTTAAATTTAAGTCAGTGGCTGGTAGCTAAGTTTTTTTTTTTTTTGATTGGCAGTTGTCGACAAGTTTGAGTATTTGAAAGGTTTTTTAAAGCCTAAATAAATGAAATGACAAGGTCTTTGAAATTAATTTGTGAATATCAGTTACTTTCAATTGAAGCATTTGCCAAGTTCTCACTGAGATTCTCAGGGATGCGCAGATACTCAAAGGAAAAGTGAATCAGAAAATACTTTGGAGCCACCTACTTCCTGTTAGTGATCAACTTGCAACATTATGATTGACCCCTGGAGGCATGTGTTAAATTAAATTAGCATCAAATTCACATATAGTAAGCACATGCATCTTTATTCATTTATATGATTTCAGTTTATGATTTTAACCAACTCTTTCTAAACTTAGAACAACCAACAAGTTTTAGTTTTTTCTGTTTTTTTTTTTTACTTGTTGCATTGAAATTGTTACCACAAATACACGACGGACGACGCGTTTCCAAACAATGACTCACGTCAGCATCAAACATAAAGGTTCACCATTAACCTAAGCTTAACTTATGTGTAGGTACAAAAACAACAAAAGAGTGTTCCTTTTTTTTTGTCAAATGTTCATGTTTCCTAAACCGATTAAACGTGAAAGAACGTGAGTTTTATAAATCGACTTTTCTTCCATTTTATACAAATGGAAAATATTTGTTGCTTTACGCATTTGTTTTCGTGCTGCTGCTGATAAGAAAAAAAAACAAAAGGAGGCGGTGTTGTTGGACGGCAACAACAAATCTGTGGCAGCAATTTGTTTTTCATGTTATTTGATATTTGTAATAAATAAATGAATTGATTAGTCTTTACCAAATTGAAGCTGGTAATTTATCAGTTCAAGTCGTGAAACGAGCCTATCAGTCAAGAATTTACATATTTATCTAATTTTAATTTTCTAAGCTGCAGTTACTCATCGGACATAAAATATTTACTTTAAAATGAATAGATCCAAGCTGCTAGTTTTTACCTACAATATAGAAAATAAAATATTCCAAAATTAAAATGCTTGAACATGAAAATTGGGAAAATTACACTGTCCGACAACAATCAATTTTTTCAAAAGTAACAAGTGGATAGAACTCGAGAAAAAAAATTACACGTGTCTCGGCGTTTTAAAAGTTTACGTCTAATTTTCTTTTTACGCGGGCCTAAAGTTTGCCCATTTCTAACAGGTTAAGTATAATAAATCATACGACAACTTCTTAGTTTTGCACCAAAACTTGTTTATATGTACGGCAACTTATCGTAGAATTTTTTATAGAATATTTTTCTGGCACATATTAACCCTTTAGTGCCCACCGTTATGGGTCTTTTTTGCCCTTTTCAAAAAAAAGTTGCATTTTTGACCCATTACAAGGGCCGATAGAGGGTTAATATGTTCAAGAAATATGTTGCCCATAAAATTCTACTATAGATCACTGAACAACAAAAATCTGTAGAAGTTTACAGTAAAGTAAAAATAAACCCAAATTCAAAAAATGTTTTAAATTTTTACCTTTCATACGCAGTGAACTGGTGTGTCTTTAAAAGTATTTTCTAAACAAAAAGCATATTTTATATTGCAAAGTAAACTTTAATTAAGTAATTCCACTCCGAATGGGGTAACTCTTCTTCAGGCGACGAAAAACTTTGACCTCGCAATTTGTTTTTGATGTGAGGGCATAAAAAGAAGTCATTGGGTTCCAAGTAAGGACTGTACGGCGGATGACCCATCAGCAATTCGATGTTTTGAGTGCTCGAAAAGACTCTCGTTTGAACCAATGTGTGAGAGCTCGCATTGTCGTGGTGGAGAATGATTCGCCTTTGGCGGCTGGTTTTCCTTATTTCTTCGAACACTTCAGGCAGACAAATGGTGGTATACCATTCAGAATTGCCTGTTCTACGTTGCTCTAATGGCACGGTGGCCACATGACCAGTTTTCCCGCAAAAACAGGCGACCATTTGCTTCGCAGTGCCTCGTCCGCGAACAACTTTTATTGGATTTGGCTCACTTTGGTAGACCCATACGGTCGATTGTTGTTTAGTTTCGGGCTCATATGCATATATCCATGATTCGTTACGATTGTATTTTTTCAACATTACTTTGCACCAGTCGGCGCGAGCCTTTTTTTGGGCAATTGTTAAATTATGCGATATCCAACGCAAACAAATCTTTTTGGCGGCCAAATGTTCATGCAATATTGAATGTATGCGAGTTGAACTAATGCCCAAGCATGCCTCAATCTCACGATAAGTCACACGCCGATCTTGTAATATCAGTTCACGCACACCATAGATGTTTTCTGGCACAACAACCGGTTTTGGACAACCTTCACGAAATCCATCCTGGAGCGAACTACGACCACGATTGAATTCCGAAAACCAGCGAAACTCGGTGGCTCGGGATGGTGCTTCATCATCAAAAGTAGAAGAGAGTTGATCGGTTGACTTTTGTTGAGTTAATCCACGTCGAAAATCATAAAAAATCACCGCACGAAAATGTTCACGATTTTAATCCATTTTTTGGCCGAGATGAATTTTTCAAGTCACTGTAAACAACACAAATAGCACGCACTCCTACGGCAAAACGTTCTGAGTCTGTTTAACATTAAAAACGTCAAAATTTACGATGCTGATGTCAGATTTGACATATTTACACTGGTGTTGCCATATCTCAAAACTTAAGTAGGTGGAAAATTCAATTTCATATTTTAATTATTTTCAGAGCAAATATTTGGATCAATTTACTTACTAGCTGGCTAACAAAAGTTCGCTTGTGATATTATGCCTTAAACACAATTGTGTCGGACGACGGAAAACTATCCGACGGATATCCATTGCCAGAATTAAAACGTACTGAATCCCATGGAATGGCACAAAATTAAAGCGGGGCAGGTTTTTTACCGCCGGATTTTCTTCGTCTTGGATTTATTTCATATTTTCTACGTCAGAGCGAAAACACAGGGTTGCATATCTTGCTTGCCTTATGCATACCTTATACATCCAATTCATTATAGTTAAAATTTTTATTATTCGCAGTAGTTTGACAATTCTGGTGTTCATTTCCTTTTAAGAATTTACACGCACGTACTCACAAACAAAAAGATTTCACTCTTCAAAAATAGTAAATCCAAAATGGCAGCTGATTAGCACCGTCTTCCGCCGCAATTGTGTTTACTCGAATGGATTTTCCGTTGGCAATGGATCAGCTGCTCACTGTCCGTCGGATAATTTTCCATCGTCCGACGCAATTGTGTTTAAGATATTACATTGGCAGCGTTCAGAAGGCACTGCCACTGCTACGCAAATTGATCATTCTATGATCAACACAAATTATATTGAGCAGTCGCCATTTAATTGAGCTTATTACTTTTACTGATACTTCAGTTCGACAAGTTGCTGAGCAGATGACCTTTGCTCAGCAACATTTCATCATGAATGCACCCATTTTAAGTTTCAGTGCAACAGACAAAAAAGAGACACGAAAACGCAAAACTACAGCAAGATATTCGGTTTGGCATTCTTTACGGATTTCGGCGAAAATATGGTATTTAATGAGTGCGAAATAGCATATGGAGAGGAGAGAATGCACCAAAGCTTGTCATTGTCTTAAAGTAGTTTCGGAGATTCCAGACCGGACATTTTTCTGTGGAGGACGAATGAGAGATTGACCCCGGGAAATGAATGCTGAGGAACTGAGCTTCCATAGCTGTATAGCTTAGGGATTATCTTGGCGGGTGTGCGTTTTGTCTCATATTTTCTTCACCTTCACAGCACCATTAATAAAATTGTAATAGATGATGAAACTTGGTTCTTCAAGTACGACACATAAACCAAGCAATAAGCAGTGAGATTGACTTTTTGCCTAATAATTTCTTTTGGGTGTAAAATTTAAAAATTTCTTTGATCTAGTTATCTTTGAAAAATATGTCAGTTGTTATTTTTAATGTCAAACATGTTGATTTATTGTGAATTTGATCAAAATGAGTGAAGAAAAAGAAGAACGTCTTAAAATTATTAAAAATTTTCAAAAAAATCCAAATTGGTCCTACAAAAAATTGGCCAAAGAATTGAAGGTCTGCCGTCAAACTGTTTCCAATGTTATTAAACAGTTTCAGGGGAATTTAACCATCGATAGGAAACCTGGTTCGGGAAGAAAACAAGGACCACATGATATTGGGAAAGCATATTGAAAAGATCTCCAAACACATCTGGTAGAAAAGCTGCCCGGTTAGCCCCGTGCTCTGACTATTTGGTGCGAAAAGTTAAAGCCAATGCAGGTTTGAAAACATACAAAAAGTCCAAAAAGTTCCAGACAGGAATGCTGCAAAAAAATTTAGACGCCAAAAGTAGGGCTCGGAAATTAAAATCGGATTTCATACAAAAATATTCATGTTGTATAATGGACGACGAAACGTATGTATGAATTGCGCCGCTACTTTTTGCATCAAGATAACGCCCCAGCAGTTCACACTGCTGAAAAAACGAAAAGCTTCATTGCAGTGCAGCATGTAGCTCGAAGTTTTTTATTGATATCGGTGTTGTGAGACCTAACACCTAAGCTCTTTTATACCGCAGGATCTACTTCGGTTTATTATTAACAAAAAGGAGCTCAGGAAATAGGACAATGTAATCTGGAGGGGGAAAACGCAAGAAACTTACCAATCGTGATATTTCAGTTTTGGCAGATTTTTGTAATTGAGTCAATCGGATTTCATATGAATCTCTTAATGTGCGCATATCTGCTGCTTTACGTCTATCAGCATCGCAATTAATCTGTAATAATGATTAGAAGGAAATCGATACCATTTTGGTAGATAACTATATAAAAATACATTTCAATAAAACACACATTAAAAACGCATTTAAAAAACGAAACGCAAATGGCGCAACACTCAATTAGACCGCGATGGCCCCAATTTGTTAAAAAAAAAAACAGCAGATAAACAAAGTGGGGAAAAATGGGGCGAGAACAAAGTGGCAAACATGGTAACATGGAATAAGGCGGCAACAACAACAACAGCAACACATGCTTGTTAGTATTAGTTAATAATATTAAAACAAATTGGTGCAAAAAAAAAAAGAAGAAGTTAATGCAAAAACACAACAAATGGCAGGCACAAAGTAAATAAATAATGTTAACAAGATTAAATCAATTTGTCATCATTATTTACATATTGTAAAAGCAATTTCACATTCACACGCCTGCCCACATTTTAATGCCAATGTGCATGCATTAAATGCATAGCGGCACAATACAACAGAACGTCGCCTGAAAATTTATTTGGCGTATGTGTATACAAATTCGTATACCTATACGCCAAATCAATTCTCAGGCCACGACAATACAATTTGCCACCAATGTGTGGCAAGGCAATTTTAATTAACATTAAGTAATTTTTGTTTCATGAAGTTATAAAATGGAAATTTGTTTTTATTTTTTTTTTCTTTCCTATAAAAAGTTCTGTCATCATTCTTAGGTTAGGATAACGGAAATAATAATATTTGCTAATACTCACTAATAAAATAATTGAATATAAAGTGTAAATGAAAATATTTGCTATCAATGCAAATGAAATTTATTAAAGAAATTAATGAATGGTGGATTATTTATCATCGATGAATTCTTTCTCTTTTTCACTCTCTCTGACATATCAAGTAAATTAGGGTTGCCAGGTTGTGATGTTTTCTTTTCAAACGAATTATTATTTGTTTTATAAAGTATGCCACGAGAAATAGTTTTTTTGTAGTACTGAAAACACTAAACCTAAAAATATGCCACGAGAAATAATTTCTTTGTGGTATGGAAGAAACTAAGCCTAAAAATATGCCACGAGAAATAATTATTTGTAGTATTGAAAAAACTAAGCCTAAAAATATGCCACGAGAAATAATTTTTTGTAGTATTTAAAAATTAAGCCAAAAAATATGTCACGTGAAATAATCTTTTTTGTAGTATTGAAAAAAACTTAGCCTAAAAATATGCCACGAGAAATTTGTTGTAGTATTGCAAAATTTAGCCTAAAAATATGCCACGAGAAATAATTTTTTGTACTATTGGAAAACTAAGCCCAAAAATATCCCACGAGAAATAATTTCTTTGTAGTATTGAAAAAACTAAGCCTAAAAATATGCCACATGAAATAATTTTTCTGTATTATTGAAAAAACTAAGCCTAAAAATATGCCACATGAAATAATTTTCCTGTGGTATTAAAAAAAAAACTAAGCCTAAAAATATGCCACGAGAAATAATTTTTTTGTAGTATTAAAAAAAACTGTATAGTGTATACAGTATTTTGTCAGTATAATACAAAATGTTAATTTTGTTTTCTTAGTTTTCTGAAAATGAATGAAAAATAATCATCCATTTGCATATTCATTGTATAAAATAACTAAATCTATGTCATTCACTATATTTTTTGTGAATAAATGTCATTTATTTAAGAAATATAAGAAGAATAAGATATTTTTCTTAGAAAACTGGCAACCCTACCTTCCCTTCAATTCCTTTATATATAAAACAATTAAATTGAAACATTAAACTACCAGTTGCACACCATAATCAGTTCGTTGTATATCGCAATAAAAAATGTTAACGGTTTTATGGTTTATAAAAATAGCAATAATAATTTGGAAAATTTCCATACCAGTTAATGCAAAAATTTTTATAAATTCAACAATGAAATTAGAAATAATTGAAAATACTAGTGAAATATTATGTGGTTTTCATGCAAAAACAATTTATGTTTATTTTGAGAATGGCACATCACAAGGTTATCCTGGAAAGATATTAAAGGATCTTAGTAATTGTGGTACTTCGTATATAACATTGAGGTGAGACGAGATGAATGGTGAAGGAAAAGAGGAGAGTATTTAAAGTGATAACTTAATGTTTAAGAAAACCTTAAATGATTCAGAATTCAAACAAAACTGCGATGAAAATTTAAAGTGCCTATCCGTGGAAAACCGACTGGATTCTCTTCTAAATGAATTCATTTTATATTCATTTTCTCTATTTTTTTTAAAATTACATCAAGACAATTCAGGTTTTAAATTTTATTTTGGCAATGAGCTATGGAAGTGACCTACAGCTTTATGCTAAATTCGAAGGGCGAAGTGAAGAGCTTTTCATAGGCGATTTTCCCTCTTGGAGTTTTGCCGTTGGCAGCCATGCTCCGCTAACTTCTGAATACGTTTTCTTCGACAAAAATTGGAATTAAACTTTTTTTTGATAACCCTAAAAATACCAAATGCAATCATGCTGTAAAATGAATAAAAGTGTAAAAATCCGAAAGTTGCATTTATTAATAACACTTTTACTCCAGCATTAAAGGAATCCAATAAAAATTGTTTAACTTTCTGAAAAGTCTAATATCAGCAAGGCTAAATAAAATAAATTTCTTGAAGATCAAATGTAACGTTAAGCTTAGTTTGTGGCGAAACCAAGATAGGCTAATTAAAACTGATTTAAGTTTAGTGACCCAAAATTTAATAGCATACGAAATTTCATCAAAATCAGAAGGTCACTTCTAAATTTGCCCCATAATTGTATGGAATCAAACCACTTTATGCCGTGTAGAAAAATTTGGAATTCCGATTTTTGAATGTGCCGAGTTTTGAGCCCGGACACCTCTACGTTACTAAAGTTTAAAAAAGCAACAAATAATAAACATCTAAAGAATAAACTTAATGAACTCCATAAGAGAAGTTTACCGAATCCTTTTTATCGCGATAATTATATTCGCATAAGAAAAGAATATGAGGTTCTTAAGAGATTTCTCTACAAATAGCATTTATTGAATTTTGAGTTCAATATTAAGTCCAATCCTAAAGTATCCTGGACCTTTTTGAATCAAAAAAGAACAACGTTTTGGATTTCCCAAAAGCAGAAGATCACCTCTGATTGTGAGATTGATATCTGTGGCATGTTTGACTCATATTCTCAATCTAATTTTATCATTGATACTGTAAGTACTAATCCGAGTGTTCTGACTAATAAAGGTTCACAGATTTGAGCTCCCTGAGAATGAAGTGAAAGCTGAAATTTTAGAATATTTCGTCTATCTTTCTCAAGATAGCAACGAAGTCAACGTTATATTTAATGATTTTGCCAAGGTGTCTTCGATAGAGTTCAGCACCCGGTATTGATAAAAAAAATTGAGTCTAATGGGTTTCCAGGCATCATTGGCAGAGAACGAACCTACTCCTATTAAATTGAATCCCAATTTGAGGTCCAAAAAACCCAAGTACATCATGGTTCTGACATAACCTCATAAAAAATTTTTTCGAGCCTATGTTTATTATATGTTTTTGGGGTCGCTGAATCCAAATCCAAGGTCTAAAAACCCTCAACATGTCAGGTTTTCGACATGACCTAAAAAATACCTCGTGGACATGGTCTGGCCCCGGACTCGAGAAAAATATTTTTTTTTTGTGTGGCTGTGTTATTCAACTGAAAATCAGGATTTTCTCGGGTCAGCTTAAAAAAAAAGATTTCGGGATCATATTTGACACGAAATTAAGTTTTGCGGACCATTACGATATGGGGTTCTGTAAAGCGAATGCCACGCTGGGTTTTCTCAAACGTAATACTAGAGATTTCTGAGATTCATTTACATTACACTTCAGTGGTTAGTTAGTTAGTCTGTTTTGGAGGAGTACGGTTGTGTGATCTGGGACCCTGTGTATTTTGTTCACATTAAAAAAAAATAGGAAATGTTCAAAGGGGCCGTTCACATATTAAGTAATCACATATTGTGATCAATTTAGATCAAGATAATAGACCACAAAAATAAATAAATAAATTTGAATTCCCTCAATTCCCACCTCGAAAACTAATGAACAAATCCCTTTCCTTTTTTTCTTTCAGAAATCGCGTCAAAAAAGCACCACTGGAAATAATCTCCGACGATGGCATACTCATGTATCTTCTAATAATACTACACGATGTCTCGCAGCATATAGAGTTATCAATTATAAGAAAGAAATCGGCCGCCAAACATCTCTCGCATGTCCTGCTACTCGTTGAGAATACAAATGCCAACGTTACCGAGGAATGGTTGCGTCAAAGCTTTAAGAAATTCTGGAGTAAATGGGTATTTAATATAGTGATAATATTCTGGCATAATGGCAAATTACAAATCTACCGTTATAATCCATTTATGCATAATTTCCTCATTGAAGTTATACCCGAAAATGGTAAACTACCCACTGAAGAAGAACTCTTTCCCTCAGCTATACCGAATATGCAGGGTAAACCAATACGTATTTGCATGTATGATGATGGCATACGAGCAATATTCAATAAAAATGGTAAAATTACAGGCAGTGATGGCCTGATGTCGAGTTATTTGGTGGAGCGTTTAAATGCCACTGGCGTTATACATCGCGTTAGCAGTTACGGCAACTTTAGCTTACGTGCTGATATTTGTTTGCGTGAAATACTGCATGAAGTTGATGACATATCGCTGAATATACGTTTTCTGGCATTGCCCACGTTTTACAGGCGTGTCGAATACACCATAGTCCATAGCCGTGATGATTTGTGTGTGATGGTGCCGAAGGCGAAGATCGCATCGACATTTTGGAATTTATTCCGGTCTTTTGAGGTTTCTGTATGGTTACTGATACTCTTCTCGATTCTTCTGGCATATGGATTTTGTACGGCAATAGATCACGTGCTTTCGGGAATGGAAATTGTTTTATTGCAATTATTTGCGAGTACGCTCTCAATGCCGTGGACACGGATTCCCGCGCGGCATTCACTGCGTCTTTTTGTATTCCATTGGATCTTCTATGGTATGCTGATATGTAATGCGTACAAAGGAAATCTAACTAGTAATATTTTGTTTCGTACATATCTCCCGGATATCAATACAATCAAAGATTTAGCTTTATCTCCTTATAACCTGCTGATGTTTGTGCGTCACATCAAACATTTGGACAATTTTCTAAATATGAGTAATCCATATGAGGCAATGATTAAGCAGAAAATGACTCCTATCCCCGATGATGAAGTACTCGGACATATTAAAGCCAATAATTTATCTTATGCTTATCTGCAGAAATTTCATGTTGCGAAATTTCAGGCCAACGCACGCCCACACATGTGGCATGGACGTCCATTGTATCACGTGATGTCTGATTGTTTGGTTCCGTTTCATGCTATTTTTATTGTACCCTATGGTTCGCCATATCTGGGATTTGTGAATTCGCTGGTTCGCAGTTCACATGAGTTTGGCTTTAGTTCCTATTGGGATCGGAAAATGAACTATGAGTTTATTAATTCGGGAAAGAAGGTGGTACGCCATAAGAACGATGATGATCCGGTTGTGCTGAAGCTACCGCATCTTCAAGCCGCTTTCTGTTTACTCAGTCTGGGACTTTTTGCGGCCTTTTTGGCGTTTTTGTGGGAAATTTTATGCAAACACGGCAGGATGAAAGTTTTTAAATGCTTTAAAAACAGGACCTTAATATAATCGTCTAAAAAAAAGAGCTTTTGAACTTTTCATATTCACTGTAGTAGTTGTTGTTGTTTAGTAGTAGTAGTAGAAAAGATCACTGTTTAAAAAAAGCTTTTTCAATACTTTGAAAATCTTCAATCATGGTTAAGTATAGAAAGCTTTTTATATTATAAGCTTAAAGCTTGCCGTCTCACCTAGAAAGACTCGAAAGCTCGCTCGTGAGAGTCTTATAACACTGTACAACAAAATGAGACTGTAAAATAGTATCTGAGTTGAGGGTCAATTTTTCTGCAGTATTTTTGGGCGCTGATCCCGAATTTGTAAAAACATTTTTTAGTGTGAATATTTAACAGATATTTTTATTGGTCTGAATTATGGTTTGCTTTCGTTCGGTATTTGGAGTCCTTTTGGCCTAAAGTTTTATCTAACTATTAGTCTGAGATTTGGTCTAAAATTTGTTCTGAATTTTGGTCAGAATTTTTAACTGATTTTGGTTTGGATTCAGTCTGAATTTTGTGTTTTCAATCTGAGTTTTGTTTGAACTTTGGTCCGAACCGTGGTCTGAATATTCTTCTTTTTTTTAATCAAGGTCTTGGTTTCAATATGGTCTCATTTTGATCTAGATTTTCGATCTGAATTTGGTTCTTTTCTTGATTTGGACTTCGATCTGAAAACTGTGTTTGAATTTTAGTTTGAAATTTGATCGAAATTTCCGCCTAAATTCCTATACGATTTTAGTTTGAATTTTGGTCTCAGTTTTGTTCCAGTTACCTTTTAATTTTTGGTCTGCATTTTTTGGTGTGAACATTGATACAATTTTAGGACTAGTTTTTGGTCTAGGGTAGGGTTTTGGTCGATATTTAGTCTGATATTTATACTTTAATTTAATAAAATCAGCCCTCCTCAAACCCAAATCCTAGAACCGCTAAGGTTTATAGGTAAACATTTTTGTTGCTGTTTTCTTTGCTTTTCTACACGAATTATGTAATTTTAGGAGTTTTAGATTTTTCCATAAAATGTAAGCTTCGTGTATTAGATCATCGGTTTTGAAAATTTGATAAGGAGTCCATGGATGAATTTTTTTTTTCATCCAAAACATTTACTTTATCAAATTTTCAAAGACGAAGGTCTACCAATAAACAAGAAATCTGACCCGCCGAAAAATCTAACAGATTCGTGATCAGTGGCCAAAAATACTCCAGAAAAACCGAGCCAGAATCCCGATACTGTTTTGCTGATGTATAATGTAATTTTCAAACAGATTTTCGCACAATCGTTTCAAATAGAACACCTCGAAACCTCGTGAGAGTTCGAGAGTTCGATAATCATCAAATAGGATAAAGTTTTAAAACTTCATTCAAACCAAGCGACGTTTATTTATATGAAAAACAAGACGCTTGAAACTTAGACACATTTCTTTTATCACAGTCCTCAATAGATCTTTTCAAAGACACGTAGGAGTCCTTCAAACAGCATGAGGTTTTTAGACTTGATTCAAGCCACGGAGCTTTTAAGCTTGACAGATTTTATTTATCATTTCAAAAAACACTCCGCAAAAGATAGCAAGAATTTGAAAAACTCAAAGAAGGTGAAGTTTTGAGGTATCATCCAAACCAGTGAAGTTCCGATAAATAAAATATTAGAAGCTTAAAGATTCCGAACATTTCTTTTTCTCACTCTTCCAAAGACCGAGCCTCAAAAGCTCATGAAAATTTGAAAATGTTCAAACAGAGTGAAGTTTTAAGACATGATTCAAAGCAATACGCTTTTTGTATATCAAATATTAGAAGCTTAAAGCTCGAACACGTTTTGTGTACCACTGTTTTAAAGAATAAGCCTTAAAAGCTCTGAAAATTTTAAAAATCGCCCAAAGAAGAGAAATTTTGAGCTATCATTCTAACTCGAGATCTTTTCATATGCAAAATATTAGCTTAAAGCTCGAGCACAGTATATTGTGACACTCTTTCTTATAGAAATTTTAAAAATTCTTAAATTGAGTGAAGTACTCAGAAATCATTCAAACCAATGAGCTTTTATGAAAATATTAAAAATTTAAAGCTCAAGAACTAGTCACTGTTTTCAATAGACCATTAAAAACTCTCAAGAAATTGAAAATTTTGAAGTAAGGTTAAGTTTAAAAGCGTTCCTCAGAGCAGTAGCGACCAAAATTGTGCCAGCGCTTTAAGCTTCACAGCCTTATTTATAAATCAAAAGCTTTATCAACTCAATATTTAGTAATCCCTAATTCAAAGGGTTTAATTCTTTAGTATCTAATATTTTTTTAAATTTTGTTTTGATGTTAGAAAAACTTTTTCTGAAAGCTTTTGTAACGTAAAAGCTTTAGTTATAGTGAAATTTACATCAGACTCCTTAATTCATTAGCCGTTACTTGTTAATTTTTGTACATGCATTTTGTTTTTGTAAAATATAATTCGAAAGCTTTCGAAAACTTTACAAAGCTTTTAACAGCAAATGGATTAACGAGTCTGATGTGAATTTCACTTATGTTTAGCATCAGTGATGCCGATTAAAACTTTGAAACTAAAAGCTTTTTACTTGCAAGTACTGAAATTTCATTAATAAGCTTTTGAACGCGAATGAGAGAAGTCAAGTCAGCAACACAATTAAACCAACATAAACACAAATTTTTTTGACGAACTCATAAACATGTGGAGAGCGGATCGTAAAACAAAAATACATGCATAACTATAACCATAGCTTTTAAGCTTTCACACTTACCATTTTCTTTTCATCTAAATGTTTATGCGTTTCTTTAAGCGCAATAATTTCATTTGTCAGTCTTTGTATTTCATAGCTAGCCAAGCAGCCGGCAGCGGTATTTATGGACAAGCTTTTGGCACTTAGCTCTAAAAGCTTTTTGGAAGCAGCGTTATTTGGAAGCAGCGCAGTAGAGTTGTTGTTACTGTTGTTCTTCTTTAAAAGCTCTATAGCGTTTTGAAGCTTTTTAACTTCATTTTTCCATTTACGAGTTTCAGATTCATTTTGTGCTCTAAAAATAAGAAATATTTATTTTAATTCCCAAAAGCTTTATACAAAACTTACCGCAAAACTCTAACAGCGCCACGTTCAGTGGTCAAGCTCGACTTGAGCTCATTAATCTCCAGACGCAACTGTTCAGTGAGCGCATTCAGCTTCTGTATAGTCTGTACATTCTCTTGTAGCTTGCGTTTTAATCGTGGCGGTGGCACTTTATTAACAGCAGCTGCCGCTGCAGTTCCCGCGACTTGTGTTGTCGTCAGCTTTGCTGCTTGCGGTAATGGTGGTTTTGTGGTAAGCTTTTCTGCTTTTGCTGCTGCACCGTTGCCATTTATAATTGTTATGGGGGTAAGTGGCCCCACCATCCCCTTCTCATGCAGTCCCTGCAATTTTCCACGACAATTCAACTGCATACCTTCGATGCGTGTACGTTTCTCTTGATTCACTGAATCGGTTACAGATGTGAGAGAAGCTGATAGCTTCTTCTTACGTTTAAGCTTATTTTTGACAGAGCATACTTCTTGCCATATACCATCGGTGGCGGTGGCTATGACATCTTCTCCATCACTATCTGCTTCTGGTATATTCTCTTTACTTAATTCATTGTAGTAGTATTTCTGTTGACGTTGCTTGACAATTTGATAGCTATCGCTTAAATTTTGCGTAAGCTTTGGTTTACACTCAGCTTCAGCAACGCCACCTTTGGGCATTGACGGCGGCGGCGTGCATTCATTCATCACTGGGGAAGAAGCTTTTTGATTGCTTATGTAGTTTTCATCTAACGATTTGCTAGAGGTCGTTTTGTTATGAATATCTGCCATTTTTTCATTCGTTTAATATTTTTTATTTGTTTTTGTAGGAATATTTAATATTTATTTGGTTTTTGTGGTAAGTCCGACCCGTTTGAAAGTTTTCCTTCTCGTTTTTTATTTGAATTTAAGCTTTTTGTTTTGTTCGTTACTTTTTAGAACTTTTAAGCTTTTCTCTTTAGAAATTTTAAGCTTTCCTCTTTAGAACTTTTAAGCTTTTCTCTTTAGAACTTAATTACAGTGCAGTGCGTAAATATTCATACAGTAGTAGTAGTAATAATTTTAAGTGCTCTTATAATTATTTTAGAAAATTGTTTAAGGTACTTCTTTATATTTTTCTATGTTTCTTCGTTGTAAGTTTGCTAAATTTTTATGTATTTAGGTATTTATTGTCTGCTATTTGTCTCTCCTCTTTAATGTAAAAAGAATTTATAGCAAATAAATCTTGTTTATCTTGTAAAATTATATATCTTTTGTATTTATATTAAAACGTTGCTTTTTGGTTTTTCTATTTATGGAATTTCCGTTTACTTTTTTTTTTGGTATGGCACTTCGTTGGATTTCTTAATGGCGTTTATCTGGAAAGAAACAAAGAAGAACAGTTTAAATTAACTAAAAGTTAAAATAACTATAAATTAAAATACAAAAAAAAAAAGGCGTAGTTAATAACAAAGTTTATAAAAATATTCCCCCTAAGGCTATTCAGTCCGCTCAACAGCTTAGAAAAGGTCCGAATTCCGATTGGTGATATATAAACCAATTTCTTAAAGCAACGAATTTAAACAAACTAAGAAAACTACCAGCAGTTGGTGTAAAATATTGCAGCTAATGCCGAAGGACTTTAAAGCACTTTCTAAACTATAGTTATACCAAATAAATACGAGGAGCACTACTTAAGTTTCGGCTGTAGCAATGAAAAAATAGAAATTAATCTTTGAAAATGGCTTTATAGTTTTTCAAAACATTCTCCCTTATAAATCCCTTCTTTGTTTAGACCTAAAGAGCCTGGAAAAGATCGAAGGGTAAGAATCTTAAACTCAGAGAAAAGGAATTTGATTCGCCATTTGTTATATCTTGTATTTCAGCGACTATCTCGGAAACCGGAAAGTGTCATTTTCTGCGAGATCAAAACATTTATTTGGTATAAACGAGTCTAAAGGAAAAAATAAAGGATTTTTCAATAGGGGTGATATAATTTCGCTGTGACATTTTGGACATATTTAATGTGTCAAGATCAGCCATTGTTCTCCACTGTGTTCAGTAAGGCTCTCAATTTCTACATGGAAATATATATGCCTCAATCTAGTTTATATTAAATTTCTTTATCAAAATAATCGTTCTCCGACTTAAAGCTGAAGAAAATTCACAAGCAAACTTTACATTCACCAAAACTGACTGTTTGATGCGGTTTTTGATGCGGTGAAGTCATCGGTCCATACTTCTTTGAAAATTAGACTGATGCCACCGTTATTGTCAATGGAGAGCGGTAAAGGTCGATGTTAACCAACTTTTTATAGCTTGAGTTGGAAGAAATTGACCTTAACAACATCTGGTTTCAATAAGACAGGGCTACGTGTCACACAGCCCTCTCTTATTGCATGCAAAGTTTGGTAACTTGACTATCTCAAGAAATTCTGTCATAAATGGCCACCAAGAAGCTGCCATTTAACACCATTGGATCTATTTCTTGTAGGGTTATTTGAAGTCATTGGTCTTCCCTTCATCTATTAAAAACCAATATTCAACGCGCTATTCATAGCATACGGCCCGATTTAGTAGAAAAAGTGATCGAAAATGATTTCATCGAATTCGTTCCCGCAAGAGGAGCCGTGGAGGCAATTTGAATGATGTTCTATTAAGAACTTAATTGGATGGATGGATGGATTGTTCTTCACATTACAAAAAAAATAAAATTTTAATTTCCTCAACATTAAATGTGTTTTTTTTAAGAAATCATATCATGAAAAATTATTATTAATGAATGAAAAATCCTGCATTGATCTAGAGTATCTTGGGTTTAAGCCCGGAGGAAACTGGATTGCTGGAAAGGATTAAAACTTTGTGTTATTAGATCTCTAGAAATGGGCTATCTTACAATAAAACTAAACAATTTTTATTGTGATATTTTATTTAGACGGGCTTTTTCGGTCGTTGATTCCCATAAAAAAAACAACGACCAAAAAAACCGGTCTAAATAAAATAACAAAACTAAACAATGTTTTCCATGGCATTTGAACTGGATGTTTTTATTCAATGACAGATCAACGATGGTAAGCTGACACATTGGCTTAATCCCTCTCCCCCTCCCTTTTTTAAGGTCTTTCATATGAAATATATGCAAACCTACAGCATAGTCAAGCAAACAAGAACCTGATATCATTCACACGTAGCAAGCACGACTTTTATTACAACCATAAAATATCAAACTATAAATTGAAAGCGGTTTGAAAATTCAAACCTGAGCACAAATTCTTAGCACTCACTGTATATATTGAAATAAAAAGCTCCCTATAACTATGCAATGCCATTCAACATAAATATTAAATTACAACTTAAGTCGTGCGCTCGCACAGTGGAGGTTAAAATAATAAGACGCAGCAAACATTTGAAAAATCAACGAAAAAATTCCCAATTTTTTGGATTTTTTTTTTTTAATTTTTTGTTTTCTGACTAAATTTTCGTAAAGTTGCTTCCCAGCACTGGAAAATTTCAACAATTTTACCAATTTAATTTTGGATTTTTACTTTAAAGATTAAAAAACATAATTTCTGGTGTTCCAAAGACAAAACATTTTTTACATTACTTCTTAAAAATAGGTCGAAAATTAAGTAATTTTCGCTGCTTTTTACAGCTTTTTTTGTTAGTACACTGTATTTCAGTGTTGTACCGTAAAAATCGGTACAGTTGAAAAAGCCTATAAAGGTGCAATCAATTAATCAATCATTTGTAATATAAAATAACTTGACTTCATGCAAAAAGTGTAGCTACAAGATTGCATTCAAAAGATTTCAAAAATCTGGGCGTAAAATCACACGTCCCCCCCTTCTTCCCCCTTCCCCCGTTTGTTAAACAAAATGAAGTGATGACTTCACTAAGTGACAAGTGACAACAAAGGCTCATGATTTAAATTTTGAAGTCTCAAGTCAAAAATTTATTCAAATAATTTTTAGCCCCTGCGCTTCTTCGTTCTCTTCTTTTTTTTTTTGTAATTATGAAATGACACTATCACCCAACCAGCTACTAATTTTAAATATTGAATTTACGCATTGTGTAATAATATACGCTTAAAAGCTGAAGAAAGGTGGCAAATAAAAAGCACTTGTTTGACTTCTGTATACCAACCCTTTAGTTTGTAGATATTGATGCATGTTTTCCATTTAGAAAAGGGAATGAAAGAGCGTGGTGGCGTATGTAATTTGTTTGGTAAACATTTGCACTACATTACACTATTATAATATAAATATAGTGGCTTTTCTACAACTAGCTACATCCGAATGTATACTAAACAAATGTGAATCAACAAGTTGCACTTGCTACATACAGTTGGTGTAAAGTGTAGAGCAGACGAATTAATTCTCTTTCATTTCGTAAACTAATATTCCTCTGCTGGTAAGTTATTGATTTTTCTTCTTTGTTTACTGAAAATGTTACTATTATTAGCATTTAATAAACGTAAATGAGCTGCTTTTATTTAAACACACACATACGTAGTTTATATTGTTTGCTTTTAGTTAGTTGTAATCATTTTTTTTAATAATAGAAATTTCCGCAACGAATTTTCTTTGTTAGATAAAAAATAATCGAAAAAACTTATGTGAAACTTTATATGGAATGTAAAAATGTTGGTAGGAAAAATTAATTGATGTAACAAACTCTATACACAAGACAGTATATAAATAAATAATTGCAATTATGGCTTAAAGGTTAGTGGATTGAAACCTGAAGGAATATAGTAGCTAAGTCTATTTTGACAAAGAGTGAATCAGCTTTTCTAAAGAATATTAAGAAATACAAAATGGTTTCAATCCTTGTCGAAAAAGTAAGTTAACCAATCATTGAAAATTTAAGAATATCTTTCATAGGCATTTCACAGTGGTATTTAGTTCTTGAAATTTAAACCTTCTTCTTAAGAACGCTTTAATCGCTTGAGAAGGTATAACAATGCTAGCTGCCAAGAGTAGATGATAAATACCAGCATGTTTTCTAGTTTAATCGATTTTAAAATGATATTGAAATTAAAAACCGATCTGAACTGAACCAAATCGGTTCACTTTGTTCTGCATAGAATGACCGATATCTATGCCATTAAAATTTTAACATCACTTTTGATCGGCCTAAATATAAAACATGCTTAATAGTTTTAAGATTAAAGAGCAATCAGTCGCTCCCCTTCCCCCTTTCTCTACCTTTTCGGAGAAACAATTTTCGTTGGTGTATGAGCTCCTCCTTGAAGATAAAGAATAAATAATTCGATTTCTGAATTTCAATTGACAATACTTCAAAAGCATTTATGTGTTCATATACATTTCTTGACATGTCCAAGTATCAATTCTAGATACTCCAACCGGTTTTTTAACATAGAATATGTCATTCGGTAAAATAGGTAAGTGAAATGGAGGACAAATTTTTATAGACTTTAAGTTTTTTTTTATTTATGGTATACTTTTATTTAAGGATTTAAAATACACCAGACAGTTTATTTATTTTATTTACTAACGAAATATTTAATTTTTAATTCATTTTATCTTGTTAGTTTTATTTACATTTGATCGTAAAAAAAAACAAGTCATAAAATTTATCAGTTTCTATTCCTTCTTGTGCTGTAGAAGTCATCTGGTTGTTGTAATAACTCAAAGCATTGTTATTGCTATTATTTGTATATGAAAAAAACGGAAAATACGAGGCGATTCGTCCATGTAGTTGTTGTAAGCATAGAGCACATGAAACGACTCTGAGAGAGGAGTTCATATGAACGTATGGGGATCGGGCTTAAGCAAATGAGCAGAGGCAGAGGCGTTGACGTCGGCTCTCTCAGTACCGTTTCATGTGCTCTATTGTTGTAATTATTTGAGTTTAATATTTGATTCATGGATTGTGTTCATTGAATTAAAAAAATGCCTGGTTAGTACAGAAAAGTAATTATTATTTTAATGCAGAGAACTCAAAAAATATTTAATTTGAAATATACAAAAAATCACAAAATGAATTTTCATGCCACTATGAGTTTAATTAGTGTTATTGTAATGTTGTCAAGATGTATAAATAAAATCAATTGAACGACTATTAAGAATTAAAAAAGACATTTATTTTCTCTCATCAGCGTAATTCTACGTTACGCCCTCCGTGAAACTGTGTGCTTTTTTTTTTGTCGTTAAATAAATAGATTCATATTCCGATGACTTTTTAATTTCATCTGGCTATTTCTGAATTAGATTCGACTATTTTTGATTAATATTTGAAAATCCTGAATTTCATTAAAATGATTTCTGAATTTTGAATTCCGACGACCGAAATTTAATTGATATTTAGTTTTGAAAGATTTTCCCTCACGAACTTCAATTTTACAACAATATTCCAAAAATCTATATAGAATTAGAAACTAACAAACTCTTTCAAGTTCTTCTGAACAAATTATAATTTGTAGTTACAGATTTTTCTGAAAATATATTATTTCAAAAATATTTAGAATAAATGCATTTTCCATTTCCTTAGAATCTATTGACAAATTCTATCACAAACTATTTGAAACACATTCATATTATAGTTCAATGAACTTTAAATACACTTAAGCATTTTCACACATTTTCAAGCACAATTTATATGTGTGTAAAATGTAAGTTTCGAATAGGAAAAGGAAAAGGGTGTGAATGACAATTTTCTAAAATAAACTTTTATTTAAATAAATAAATAAATAAGAGAAAAGAAAAACAAAATTAAAATGGTAAAAGACAAATTGTAAAACAAAAAAGAAAAATTTTTAAAAAAAGTGCACAAATAATTTCAGCTCACCTCGGATTTTCAACATTCTTTTGCTTGTTTTTCATTTTTCTCTATTTTTCCACACATTTTTTATCGATTTTTTTTTTCGCTTGTTGTTATTTTAGCTTGAAATAATAAAGTTCAACATTTCAGCGAAGAAAAAACACAGCGCAGTTGTGGTTTTCTTCTTTTTATTTATTATTATTAGAGTAGGAATAATATTGAAACTTTCTCAATGACGTCACAGAGTAGCACTGCGGTGAACGCATTTACAGCACTGAAAGCGTGTGTAAACAAGAAGGCGGGTAATTAATTATACTTTAGTACTCGTGTGTATATTTTTTTTTTATTGGAATTTCCAGAATGTTATATTCAAATTTCAAATTTCAGTACGAGATAATGTAAAGATTCTTCATTCACATTTAAATATTTTTTTTTTTTTATGTATATTTTGAATAGTTTTCTATTTTCAATCTTCACGGACATCATGCCACTTGAAATGTTGAAATAATTGAATAGCAAACATTTTTTAAAATACTTGATAATTTTTTTTTAATTAAAAAACTTCTTTAAATTAAATTTTTCTTTAAGAAAAATGTGTTTTGAAGTTCGCTAAAATATTTTGACCACAGTTCCTAAATATTTGGAACTAATGGAAAATGGAACCGCGTAGTTAAAAATCAACGCGTAGACTGCACATTTTTATGAATAAAGAAAGTGAAAATATTGTCTTTTTTTTCGTTGAGGTCATTTTTAAACAAAGACATGGAAATCTTTAATTATTGACAGGAGCGTTGCAAGCAGAAAATGACAGAGAATTAAATCATGAGAATTTCTTGCATTGATTTATGCTGTAATGATTTATCAGTAAAATTAAATATTTACCCATCGAATATCACGAACTGACGTAATATGTACTGATAAGGAACATGGGAATCTTTGCTGTTTGAGTTTCTTAAATTAAATGTAAGTAAATAAGAAACATGAAATCCAAATATAGAATAATTGATAATAAAGACCACCCTAAACTAAGTGAATCAAAGTGGCGCACAAGATCAAAAGTGAGTAGTCAGGGTTTAATTTTTAAAATAATAATAACATTATAAGGGATGATGTCATCGCTTTCTTGCTAAAATCTAAAACAAAGATTAAACCTCCGCAACATGCCAAGAAACTCGTGTAAAATAGGCCCAAAGAGTTATTAAACTATTCCCGGAGAAGAAAAGAAATAGAAAGGGAGTGCAAAGGAAATGGAAAGGAAATGGAAGGGAAATCGAAAGGAAATGGAAAGGAAATGAAAAGCAAATGAAAAGCAAATGAAAAGGAAATGGAAAGTAAATGGAAAGGAAATGGAAAGGAAATGGAAAGGAAATGGAAAGGAAATGGAAAGGAAATGGAAAGGAAATGGAAAGGAAATGGAAAGGAAATGGAAAGGAAATGGAAAGGAAATGGAAAGGAAATGGAAAGGAAATGGAAAGGAAATGGAAAGGAAATGGAAAGGAAATGGAAAGGAAATGGAAAGGAAATGGAAAGGAAATGGAAAGGAAATGGAAAGGAAATGGAAAGGAAATGGAAAGGAAATGGAAAGGAAATGGAAAGGAAATGGAAAGGAAATGGAAAGGAAATGGAAAGGAAATGGAAAGGAATTGGAAAGGAAATGGAAAGGAAATGGAAAGGAAATGGAAAGGAAATGGAAAGGAAATGGAAAGGAAATGGAAAGGAAATGGAAAGGAAATGGAAAGGAAATGGAAAGGAAATGGAAAGGAAATGGAAAGGAAATGGAAAGGAAATGGAAAGGAAATGGAAAGGAAATGGAAAGGAAATGGAAAGGAAATGGAAAGGAATTGGAAAGGAATTGGAAAGGAAATGGAAAGGAAATGGAAAGGAAATGGAAAGGAAATGGAAAGGAAATGGAAAGGAAATGGAAAGGAAATGGAAAGGAAATGGAAAGGAATTGGAAAGGAAATGGAAAGGAAATGGAAAAGAAATGGAAAGGAAATGGAAAGGAAATGGAAAGGAAATGGAAAGGAAATGGAAAGGAAATGGAAAGGAAATGGAAAGGAAATGGAAAGGAAATGGAAAGGAAATGGAAAGGAAATGGAAAGGAAATGGAAAGAAAATGGAAAGGAAATGGAAAGGAAATGGAAAGGAAATGGAAAGGAAATGGAAAGGAAATGGAAAGGAAATGGAAAGGAAATGGAAAGGAAATGGAAAGGAAATGGAAAGGAAATGGAAAGGAAATGGAAAGGAAATGGAAAGGAAATGGAAAGGAAATGGAAAGGAAATGGAAAGGAAATGGAAAGGAAATGGAAAGGAAATGGAAAGGAAATGGAAAGGAAATGGAAAGGAAATGGAAAGAAAATGGAAAGGAAGTGGAAAGGAAATGAAAAGGCAATGGTAAGGAAATAGAAATGGAAAGGAACTTTTTTTTCCGAATAAAGTTTTTCGACTTGGCTGATAAGATTTAGAAAAAAGTATTGAACCGATTGAGCTCAACTTTTCAGGGATAATTCTAAGCACGATCCTCTTTGACAACCAGCAAAAGGGATAATTTCAAGACTCTCCGAAATATATCATCAAAACTAAAAATAAAAAAAATTTTTTATTACTTTGAAACGTCAGCTTTTATGTATAAAAAAACGGAGTTATAAATATATATTTTAATGAGAAAAATAAATTCTTAAACCAACACTGACCTTTAAAAACTTAGTTTCTTTAAGAAATGAAAAGGAAAAGATAAGGGAGAGAGGAATGAAAAAAGAAATAGAGTTTGATTAAAGATTTCTTAGCATGAATGTCAAGAAATTATTAACTTTATAATATTTACTTCACGCTTCCTTGAAGAATAAAAATGCTAACTAAGCCCAACATTTAAAAAACATTAAAAAAATAAATATTTCAACAGTCTAAAAAGTCTCAAGATTTTTTAAAAATAATTTAAGCAACATTTTCATTTAAAATACTAATTTACATTTACTCCTTTAGTTCATCGCCATGGCCTCAATTGTTTATAAAACCGCTTCTGTGCACACCATGCGTTTATTTGCGCATTGCAAGTTCAACATCATCAACATCACTTACGCCAAGGCCATTTGAAATGATTTCATTATTTTTTGGGAGAAGAGAAATTAAAAAAATTAAACTGAATGAATATCTATCTACCCGCAATATGTTCAAACATCCATATATGAAAACTTTGAAAAATAAAGATGAATTTAGTTTTTTTTTGGCAGCTTATCTCAATTTTTGAGTGGGTATACGAAAGCTTTTTTCCCCGACTGTCTAAACAAAAATAATTCAAGTTCAATATTAAACAGTAGAAAACAAAGAGGGAAGAAAATCTCTGGATGATACTGTGAATTATATATTAAGAGGATTCACTTCCATATACTTATAAAAGTGAAGTTAAGGAATCTATATAGCATATGGTAGTGAGGTTAATGGATTTAAAAATAATTCCCATACATATAATTTTAATACAATGGGCTCTGAAGCATAACTAGGATTAACCCTAGATCTAACTATAATTTGTAGTTTTTTGTAATTTTTCCATTGATTTGTAGGACCAGCTGACTGGACCGAAACGGAACGTGGATTGATTAAGAGTTGGAATAATGCATGCCGTGAACAAACTCTTGGATGTTCAGGATTCTATTGCATTTTTAATAGAGGCTTTCAAAATAAGTTCTACTGAATAGTAGAAGATTACAAGACAAAAGGTTCCCTTTTCCAATATTCTGAAACATGACAGAATATCATTAGAATGTATAATTTTTTGTAAAAATAAAAACAAACTCATTTGCTATTAGCCTAATTAGAAAATTATACACCAAAAAATGTTGCAACAATTTATGTAACTCAGAAAAAAATAAGCAAATATAGAAAAAGTAAGAGTAAAGAGCAGAATGAATGGCATAATGTGAAACACACCTTAAAAGCTGACCTCACTAAGGATTTCCTCCCTTGTGTGATTTCACTCATGCACAACTACAAAAAAAAAACAAAACTACTTTTTGTTTTGTATTATGTGGGCATAATAACGTCCTTGACGTTTGCCACCTTTACGACCTAAGCCAAGTTAAAATATCACTACTTGGCATGTGTGCAAAAATTCTAAAAAATTCTCAGAAACATGAAATTGAAAAACACAACAGAAGAAAGTATGATGTAAATAAAATCTATAAATCTGAAAAGTATGTGGGAGTGATAATTTCATATTACATTTAGCATTTAAATGATGATCAATGTGATATAATTACACTGTACAACAAAATGGGCTGAAACAAAATTTCTCAGTTCTAAGTTCTCAGAAATTTATTTTTTTGAAAACGCTGTAAAAACTCATAAAACGTGTAGAAAACATAAAAAACCGAAGAACTAATTTTTTGAAAAATTTTGGTCGAAAAACAAAATTTCTTGTAAATGTTGTAAAAACTCATAAAACGTGTAGAAAACATACCAAATCAAAAAAAAAAATTTTTTCCCATATATCCCCCCTATGAATTTTTTTTTTTAAATTTTGGTCAAAATTTTTTTTTAAAAATTGTTTGTTGAAAATGTTGCAAAAACTCATAAAACGTGTAGAAAACATATAAAATCCATGTACCACCCCTCCCCCCTTATAAAATTTTTGAAAAATTTTGGTCGAAACAAAAAATTTTTTTTTAAAAATTGTATTTTGTTGAAAACATTGTAAAAACTCAAAAAACGTTTAGAAAACACAAAAAACTAAAAAAACAAAATTTTTCCACGTACCTTATTATTTATAAAAAAATCATATCATGTCACAAAAGTTCGACTAGACCCGAACAAAATTTATATAGATTCGTGTGTGTTTTTGGTGTTGTATAGTTCTATTTATGATAAGTCCGTAATTTTATTGGAAACTTAATATTCTGTACATACAAAGGTTGAAATTAAGCTCAATGATCCACAGTTTCCTATTTAAGTATTTAACATAATAATAATTGCCGATTTCAATTGCATAAAATGTAAATGGAATCAGCATATTGCAATTGTATGGAGAATCATCAACTCATCAGCATCATCATCGTCCGGAGCATTCAACAATCCACAAGTTTTATTGTTGATGACACTTGAAAGCATCATTCACATTTTCATTTTTATATTATATTATTATCAATTATTTTTTACTCAACAACTACAAAACTAATGGATAATAATGAACCCATAACATATGCATGCAATTTAATACTCAACTGCATTAGGGTGTAACGAAAATATTAAAGCGTAGGAAGCAAGTTTGAGTTTCTATAAATTTCTTTAAAACTCGAAATTTTCTCTGAGAATTTTTTCTATTTCTATTTTATTTTATTGAGGCATTTCACTATAGCATTTTTTCACCCACCCTATAAATACAATATATTATATTTTCAAAAGCTTTTCATTTCATTGCGCTACTGTATGTAGGTAGGTTAGTCCTATGAAAAGTGCACATGTTCGTGTATGTGGCATGTGTTTGTATCTCTTTCTTTCGTTCATTCTCTTTCTGTTATCTCTTGAATTTCGCGCTACCTTTTCCTTTTTGTTTCAATATAAATTGAATTGAAGCAATTTTTTATAATTTTATTAAAATGCGATTGCGTTGACCTCATGAATGACATCAGCTTGATGAAGAACAGAGATATGAAAGATGATGAGGAGCAATCAGACAACTTGTTGATTGGGCAATCATCAGGAAAATATAGATAGACAAATTGAGAAATAGTTTTTAAAACTCAATTGAAATTTTAAATATATTTTAAGACTATCATTTTCTACCTAAGGAACCAATAGGCTACTGCAACTCATGAACTTTGTTTTATTCCCATGATTTTCAGCAGATGATTTTTTGCCTACGAATATATGCTCATGTTTTTCACTATGATTTTCAGCTATGATGATTTACTCATGAGTTTATTTCCATTTTTCTACCTATGAGTTTATTCCTACGATTTTCTACCTATGAATTTTTTCCATAAATTTTTAACTTTGAGTTTTTTCCTATGATTTTGTTCCATGGTTTTCTACATTTTAGTTTCCTTCTATAATTTTCTACATATAAGTTTCTTCCTTTGATTTTCTACCTATGAGTTTCTTCTTATGATTTTTTACCTATGTATTTTTTCCCATGATTTTCTACCTATGAGTTTCTTCCAATGATTTTCTACCTATGAATTTTTTTCATGATTTTCTACCTTTGTGTTTCTTCCTATGATTTTATTCCATAGTTTTCTATATTTTAGTTTACATCTATAATTTTCTACATATAAGTTTCTTTTTATAATTTTCGACCTATGAGTATTTAGTCATGAGTTTCTTCCTATGATTTTCTTCCTATGAATTTTTCCCATGATTTTCTACCTTTGAGTTTCTTCCTATGATTTTCTACATTTTAGTTTCCTTCTATAATTTTCTACATATAAGTTTCTTTTTATGATTTTCTTCCTATGAGTATTTACACACGGGTTTATTTCTATAGATTTCTACATATTAGTTTTCTTTTATAATTTTCTACATATAAGTTTCCTATGAGTTTCGTCCAACGATTTTCTACTTATTAGGTTTTTCCCATAATTTTCTGCATATGATTTTCTACATTATTAGAAGATATTACGACACCATCATCCATAAATTAAACAGCTGCTTTCTTTCTACTTTACTTTATATGCAAATAATAGGCTAAATATTTTAATCTCAGTAAAATTTATGTTTCTTTCCAAATATTGCCAAACATCAAAGTGTCTGAAAAAATTAATAATTATAATTATAAAATGACAAGAAAAATAAAAATTATTGAGTGATTCAATGAAGACATATGTAGAAACTATTAACAAAAATAAATTCTATACCATATTGAAAATGTTAAAAAAAAGAAGACATTTTTATTAAAAAGAAGGCTAAAAGCTAAATAGGGAAGCGTGTGTGTCTATAAGAAATATTAAAAAAGAAAAAAAGTTTTCTGAGTCAGAATTTCACACATGAAACACAAAAATTTCAGCTTCCCTCTCTTATACATTAAAGACAGATTTTTTATTTTTTTATTACACTCTGCTATCTATACAAATTCGTCAGCTACTAAAACTCAAATTTGGGTCAATATTTCTTTTCAAAAACGCACACTCGAAATCATTTCAACTTATCTACTATAAAATTTATATTTATTTTTATTTTTTTTTTTTCAAAAAATGTTTTTATGTTAATTTTAAAATGAAATGCTTGAATTATGATTGTCAAAGTCAAGCGACAAGTTTGTTTGTTTTTTAGATTTCTGTGTCCGTGTGCGGAGGATTAAAAATGCAGACGAAAATGTCGAATGCACTCAGAGAAAAAATTTGTTTTCTAAATTAATGACGGAAATGCTAGTAAATTGAAAGAGTAGGAATAAAAAATGTACACCTCATAAAAATTTTATTTGAACTAATAAAAATGTGTTCTGCTTGTAAAATTATCTGAAATCTGTTTACGAGTATTTCTTTAGCTCATCATTTGAAATATTTTGCTCTTTGTTTCGTTGAGTGAAAATAAACATAAATATTTCAAATTAATTGACGCGCCCTATGCCCTTTCCACGTCATTCCCACTCAAGTCAATAATGATTTGGAAATTGGTAAATAGCTGAAAATTTCTTTCACAATTTTTTTCATTTTGTTTTTCTTGTTGTGTATTTTATTTCTACATACTAACGAGTAAATTTAAATTGTTTATTGTTTTTCTTTTCATGTTTTCTTTTATATTTTGCAACAATTTTCTGTTCATTTTAATTTTTTTTTGTTTTTGGTTTTGTTTATTTAGAAACTGAACATTTTCTGGCCTTGAATATGAGTTTTGAAAAACGGAATAGATTAGGCAGCTACATCATTTAAAACCTTATAAATAAGTATTTATAATTATTTAGTTGGTACTTCAGCTATTTTATGTCGGCTTTGAAGCTGTTTCTGATTTTTTTTTTAATATTAACGCCTATTTACCAGAATTTATAGTTTCAATTCAAGAGCGCAGTAAAAAAAAAACTATTTAATAAAAATGTAGAATAAATTATAGAATATTATATTATACATTCGAAGCCGTCAAGAGTTTTGTACTTATATCTAGGATACAGCATTAACAACAACAACAGCATTGTCAGCCTTGAGATCAAGCAAAAAATAACTGTTGCCAAAAGGTGCTGCTAGGAGCTCCTTAAGCAATTGATAAAACGTAGAACCCTCCTCTGGCACACAAAACGCAAAAGACGCACAATAAGTTCGCCGGATACCTCTCTTCCGATATCTCCGAAATCTCCATTCCTGATATCCACCTTTTCTCCCTTCTTCCTGGAATTCTTTCTTCTTGGCAGATCCTCTTTCTGATATTCTTCTTCTTGGCATTCCCTATTCTTGATATGCTTTTTCTTGGAGGATCCCCTTCCTGTGATTCCCCATCCCTCCTTCCTCCTGACATCCCCCTTTCCGATATCCACTTTGCCTAGCATTTGCCCTTCCTAACCTCCACGTTTCCTGACTTTCACTCTTTCTGCCACCCCCCTTCATCAAATCCTCTCACTGACATCCTCTAGTATTTCCCTTTCTAGTATTTTTTTCATAAAATCTCCCTCTCGTAATTTTTGTTCCTAACATTCCATCCCTGACAGAACTTCTTTCAGGTAATTCCTTTCCGACATCCCCATCTCCCCCCGTCCTTCGTCGAATTCCCTCACTAACATCCCTTTGTATTTCTCTTTCTGGTGTTTTCCTCATGAAATCTTCGTCTCGAAAGACGACCTCGATAGTCTAGTGGATAGTGCACTAGACTTTCATCCAGAAGGTTGCGGGTTCGATTCCCGTCTTGGTCTGGTGGTTAATTCTCATAAACTTCTTATATTCACTATCGATATGAAGTGGATGAGAATTATATACCACCGAGCTGATAAAAAATTGCCACATAGCCGTTCAGAATCGGCGTTAAACTACCATCGCCACTGTGGTCTAGTGGAAGAGTGCCAGACTCTTGTTTCTGGAGACCCGAGTTCGATTCTCGGCTTGGGTATGTTTCTTATCTATCTTTCTTCCTTTCTTCCTTTCTTCCTTTCTTCCTTTCTTCCTTTCTTCCTTTCTTCCTTTCTTCCTTTCTTCCTTTCTTCCTTTCTTCCTTTCTTCCTTTCTTCCTTTCTTCCTTTCTTCCTTTCTTCCTTTCTTCCTTTCTTCCTTTCTTCCTTTCTTCCTTTCTTCCTTTCTTCCTTTCTTCCTTTCTTCCTTTCTTCCTTTCTTCCTTTCTTCCTTTCTTCCTTTCTTCCTTTCTTCCTTTCTTCCTTTCTTCCTTTCTTCCTTTCTTCCTTTCTTCCTTTCTTCCTTTCTTCCTTTCTTCCTTTCTTCCTTTCTTCCTTTCTTCCTTTCTTCCTTTCTTCCTTTCTTCCTTTCTTCCTTTCTTCCTTTCTTCCTTTCTTCCTTTCTTCCTTTCTTCCTTTCTTCCTTTCTTCCTTTCTTCCTTTCTTCCTTTCTTCCTTTCTTCCTTTCTTCCTTTCTTCCTTTCTTCCTTTCTTCCTTTCTTCCTTTCTTCCTTTCTTCCTTTCTTCCTTTCTTCCTTTCTTCCTTTCTTCCTTTCTTCCTTTCTTCCTTTCTTCCTTTCTTCCTTTCTTCCTTTCTTCCTTTCTTCCTTTCTTCCTTTCTTCCTTTCTTCCTTTCTTCCTTTCTTCCTTTCTTCCTTTCTTCCTTTCTTCCTTTCTTTCTTTCTTTCTTTCTTTCTTTCTTTCTTTCTTTCTTTCTTTCTTTCTTTCTTTCTTTCTTTCTTGGGGCTTTGGTACAATAGATCTTATAGGTCGCAGTGCCTGATTTTCGAGTCGTCCTTCCTTCAAATAATAATAATAATTTGCCTCGAAATCGTTGTTCCTGACACCTGACATTCTCTTCCTAGCCTAACTTCCTCCTTCTGAAGAAACCACCTATCAATATTCCACCTTCCTGACATCCTCTCTATTTGACATACCCCTTTCTTGACATTCCCCCGTCCTGAGACATCTCTCTTTCTGAAATCTCTTTCTACTGGTATTTCCTCTTTCTGACATCTCCTCTTGCTGACATTTCCTCTTCCCAACTTCTCCTCTTTTAGACACTCTCCACCTTGGCATCCCCTTCTATTGATATCTTTCTTCTGTCATTTCCCCTTCCCTCTCCTCCTGATATGCAACTTCCTGATATCCACTTCTTTCTCTTTCCGACATCTTCTCTTCTTGACATTCTCCTTTCCGAACATTCAGCCATTCGCACATACTTCCTTTCTAACATTTCTCCTTCCTGATATCACCCTCTTTCTTGGCATCATCGTTTCTTAACATCCCACCTTCCTGATATTCCTCCTTTCTGACATATCCCCTTCTTGACACTCCCCCTGTGACATTCTCTTTGGGTAAAAATCAGTGAGACATTTAATACCTTCTACCTAATATAAGCTCAAAGGAATGGAAAAAGTAATAGAAAATAGTAATGGAAATAGCAGTAAAAAGTAGTAAAAAATAGTAGTAGAAAATAGTAGTAGAAAATAGTAGTAGAAAAGTAGTGGAAAAGATAGTACTATTACCTAGGTATAGAAAATAGTATTAGAAATGTGGTAGAAATGGTAGTAAAAAAAGTAGCAGAATAAGCAGTAGAAAAACAGTAAAACATAGTATTAAAGAAATAGTAAGTAAGGAATAGAAAATAGTAATTGAAATAGAAAAAATAGGAAAAAAGTAGTAAAAAATAATAAGAAAATAAATTGTAAATTGTAAAAAAATTTAGTAAATAAAAAGTAGTAGAAAAAAGTAGTAAAATAGTGCTAGAAAATATCAAAAAATAGAAAAAGTAGTAGAAACTAAAAAGAAATAACAGAAAAAAATAAGTTAAAAACAGTAGAAAATAGCTGTAGAAAATAGAAGTAGAGCATGGTGCCACACCCACTAATCCAACAACTGAAAGAATTTTTTTAAATCCGGTATTGACAAATAAATAGAAATGTCATACTAAATATTAGTACCGTACTATAAATGGTTCCTAAGACATACCGCAACGAAAATTCAGGTTACATGGAAGGTGCCACACCCCCTTTGTCAATCCCACCCATTTTTTTTTTTGTTGTAGCCGGGTATTGTGAATTCATGTTCTTGTATCAAATTTCGGTACTGTTGCTTGGTTCTTGAGATATACCCAAAAAAGTATTAGGATTGTATGACAGGTGTCACGCCCACTTTCCCAAAAGCCTCTAAGATTAGCTATGACTCGTCCTCTCGTCAAAGCAAATATATTCTGGGAATATGATTTCAATTACAAACAAACGCACACAACTCTACGATTATGTATGTATAAAGATATTAAAGGTAAGATGCGCTTCGTACTATTTGAAACGTCGATAGACCTTTCAGATCACAGTGCATACCATCAATGTGATGAAAGCATAATGTTGACCTAATCTAAAATTAGTTTACCCTAAGCGCAAACTAAACTTGCTTTCGGTGATGTTTTTTTCCTAATACTTCAAACATTCCTTACTTTATAAAATAGTCTCTACTTGAAGATTAAATCATTCATATTCATACTTATGTGGGAGTTTCTTCATCTTCTCTTTTTGAAATTATTCAAAAACCAGTTGCTCTTGCTGTTTTTTTTTTTTTTTTAATTTTCTTCAGCAGACATATGACACACAAATGTGACAATTGTATGTACATACATACCGAATAGTGATACTCGTATGCATGCCCAATTTTGGCAATTTTCAATATGTTTGTCTTAATTAAACCAAACACTTTAAGCAAATACCCGAACATTATTCATTTCAATCCACTGACGAAACATTATTGTCTAATGAATACATATGTACACAGAAGTACAAACATATACACAAATGTAGGTTCAAATTATTTTTAATAAAAATTTTGAGAAACATTTAAACTATGCGCTCTTTACAACTGATCGTTAAAGATTGACGAATTGGCGCCTTTGGAACCAACCATCAAAGACTTGTAGTGTTTATTGACTTTTCAAAGTATTTAATGTTGTTTTTTCGCCAACATCGAAATAAAGTTGAGATTATTATGAGTTTTTTTTATTGTTTTCGAATATTTACTTAATGCCTTCCTATTATGGTCAGCAAAATGAGGAAGTATGTAAGTGCTGTCATAATTAATATCTTCGCTGAAGACGGCAAGCAGATTGATTAGGTTTACTAAGTTCAAGTCACGGGCAAGGTAATACAAAAAAAATATGCACTTTTCGAAATGAAGCGTGTTAAAACGAAAACAAAAATGCGTTTTAATTACTGAGGCAGTTCTTTGGAGATAACCCTTTAATCTAAACCTTTTCTGAATTAAATTGATTTTCTCCCAGTTTGTTTTCTATTTAGTTTAAACTTTAAACCAAAATGTTTTAAAAATAACAACAGATAAACCAGAACCATATCAATTCCTTAGCTAAATTATTGAATTTTACAACATTTTTTTTAGCCGCATTAAGTTTTTTTGAGTCTGCAACTTTTAATCGGAGTTAAAGAAGCCAAATCGTCATTAAGAAAAACTGTATTGAGCAATTACTGAAAATAAATTAGTTCATTTAAACCCATAATTTTCTATATTATTCCTTACTAATATATCCACATATAAAATTTAATTAAATTCCCGGTTATTTGAGCATTTCACAAATTAGAATTAATTGACCTCATTTCAATTCTGAGCAGATGATAAAAACTAGAAAAAAAAATAGAAAAACTCTACATAGTCGGCGCGAAATGATATCATGAAGAAAATTTTAATTAAATAAGCAAAATTGGGAACTGTTTGCTGATTAATACTCATAATAATTACACAAACGTAGATAGCATAAAAAGTAAACATTTAAAGTAAATGGTAAAATTATGAGCATCCGGATAATGTTCTCACTTGAGTGTTTAAGAAACTCCGAAATCAATTTGACTTTTCTTCGTGTATAATTTAAGAAAAAAAATTTATTTATATTTTTGAAAATGCCTTCCAACATAAAAATCATTATAATTTATAGTGAAAGCTAAAAAAACGTTGGTACAAAAAAAAGAAACATTTTTAAAACAGTGAAATTAGTTTTTCTTATAATGCGACAAAACATGCTTATTTTGTGTAATTTCACATTCACTTTTATCTCGTTATTAGCTTAACCCAGTAGTGCCTTGAGGTGCCATATGGCACCTTGTCGTTTAGCCGTTCCTGAACCAGATTCAAAAACAATTTTTTTCTCAAGTTATTTTCTTGATCTATCTAATTTGTGCTCTAAATTCTAAAAATTTCTTTGTGTATACTTACAAATAAATTTATATATTGGTGTTTCCTTTTTGGCACGTTTACGAACTCATTTTTGAACACATTTTAGATAAATATTTAATATAAAATAAAAAACGTAAATACCTATGAATATAGTTTTTGACAAGAGAAAGATTTATTTTTCAACTTTAGATTTTATTCATATTCCGAAGACGTTCATATTCAATATTGCGTGTTTCTCGTATTTTATTCCAACAATAATCCAACATATTGCAAATCGACTTCGCTTTATAACGAGATTCTATAACTTTAACGTCCTGCACCAAACTGACTGCCCAAAATAGAAGGAAAGCAATCAACGTGCAAGAACATAAAATGCACGTTTAAGGATATATGTACATTCATGTCACGAAATGCACTAATTATTTCCGAAATAATTTCAAAGTAGTTTGGTGCTCTATAGTTTGCAAGAAAATTTTTGATGACGCTTTTTATGGCGATCCAAGCTCGTCTCTCTTTTACATTCAGTTCTGCTTCAAGCATTTCGTCCGTAATCATTTTTCTAATGTCAGGTCCATTTAACACACCTAGCTCAGGAACTGCTCAACGACAAGGTGCCATATGGCACCGCTAGGCACTACTGGGTTAAGCTAATAACGAGATAAAAGTGAACGATGATAACGAGGATGAAAAAAATAAATAAATTAAAAATTTTCGATTTTTTTTTAATTTTTAAAGTTAAAAAATAAAAAAAATCGAAAATTTTTTTTTGTAAAAATGGATGTTTTGATGAAAAAAATATGAACTGCATTTTTAATTTTTTTTTTTTTTCAATTTTAAAAATTTTGATGTCAATAAAAAAAATTGTGACGTAGCAGAGCAAAACGTACCACGGATTCGGACTCAGCGACCCCCCATTACTCTAAGTACACTTATCTCGCCTCTGCTCATTTTTGACTGTTGAACAGTGTAATCAGATACATACAAAGTATATGAAAGATATGTGACAGTTCTCTATTCATTCCAAAATTACGAAAAGCTTCTATAATGAGTGCTTTCGATGTTAAATGACTCCGCATTCTCCTCCCCTCCTTTCTGCAACACCACAATCGGGAGAACAACATTAAAGAAAACCAACTTACTCTTTGACTTTCTTGTTCTCTTGATCTCTCTTTTCAACAAATACTCTCTCATATAAGTACAATTGCTCTTTGTTTGCAATAAATAAATTATATTCTTTTGGCTACTCGGCTGCGCTTACGAGTACGCAACGATGATTTCTCTCACTTTTTTTTTTTTTTTTTGTTAAACGGTATTATGGAGTAAGGAGCAGATGAGGTGTATTTCGTATTGTATTTTGGCGCTTAGAAATAAAATATGGCTGACGATCGTTCCACGAGGTGCATCTGCGTTCCGAAGATTTCAATGTTAAATTTTTATTTCTTGAGGATTCTTTTGAGCAAACATTTTCTTTCAAAGTGATAAATAGTAGAAATGATCCTACGACTTAAGGTGGTACAATTATTAACGTCAAAAATTTAATTCTATTCGTCAATAATTTAATAATAATTTCATTTCATAAGTCAAAATTGTATTATGTGTTATGAATACGTGTGCATCAATTTTCTTTATTGCCACTCCCCCTTTCATCTCTTACTAGATCGAAGTTTTCATTCTTTCGTCACTCAACTAATTAAGTAAAAAAAATATTTATAAGCACGTTTAATATAAAATGTTTGTGTGGTAAAGTCGATCTTTAAGTAATGTGTTTAATATTCAAACACCAAAATTGTTCATAAACTCGAGTTTATGCTGCAGTGAAAAATTAAACCCAGTAAGAAAACCTTAGCGCTCCATAATTGTATGATTGCTCTTTGGAAAATCAATACTACTTTTTATTTTATTTTATTTTTAGATTTAAACGAAATATGGTATAACAAGTGTGAAGAAGTATAATTTCCCTTCCCCCTCCATTTTCTCTCATTATAATTAGCAGCTTCTTTGAAGACATCTGCTAATGTTGTTAATCCACTTACTTCCAAAACAAAATACAACGGCTTGTTTCATAAAAAAAAAAAAAAAAATAGAACAAGAAAATCTAAAGTACCTAAATTCTTTTCTACATTTATTTATTAATAGAATTGTATTCTTGCATTGGTAGTATCCAAAAATAAAATGCATTCATTGAAATCTACACAGTTTGCCACTTTGGAGCACATAATACTCCAAAAATGTGTTGAGATCTGTAGTTTTCTTATTTTTGTGCTTTTTTTTTTTTTTTTTAATTTTACACCCAAGTATGTGTAAATTTGTTAACATCAATTTCAGCAGCAAATCTACACACAATTCTCCTTTTTTGAATTGATGTAATGAGCTCATTTTGCAAAAATAGGAAAAATAAATAATAAAACAAATTATATTTAGTGTGAAAAATAGTTTTCAACAACCACTGACTGTGAATTTTTATTTAGTAATTTTTCAAAAAAAAAAAGTACACGAAATACTTTTTAAGTACAATTTTTAGAAACTTATCTACGCACAATGTATGAAAAGTTAACCCAGAGGTAAAAAATCGAATCGAACTTGATTTTTGCCTTTACATGAAGTTTCTATTCTTCAAAAAAATGTGTTTTTGGAAATATTTTATAAAGAGTAAACTCAGTCGCAAACAATCTTGATGCATTTCGAATTATTTAGTTCAATTGTGAATTGAATTTTTTCTTAACAGTTTTTCGGCAAAACTTGGAGTGTTTCTCCCACCTCTCACATATCACTCATAAACTTGCCGCTTGTGGCTTGGAAGCGATTTATTATAGGAAATCGAAGTTTAAACATTTTCAATTAATTTTTTCTCGGAAATCTTTTTTTTTTCAAATAACTTTAATGTATTCTGAATTCAATTTTCCCTGAAATAAGTTATTAAAAAGATTGAAGACTTCTAATTTTAAAACTTCTAGCATACATGCATTGATGGATATTCATTTTTTACATTACTGGGTAGGAATTTAAAGCTAATTCTCAGAATGAATTCAAATTTATGTATGTGATTTCAAATTTATGTATGAGCAAACCTTAAATTTGAGATTTATGAAATGAAATTCCTTGGTCTAAGTAACTTTATAGCTTTGCAACTACTTTAATCTATAAATATATGTTTTCACGTGCTTTTATCTCACTTAGAAACTTCTACGTATGCAATTTCATTATTCTCCGATGAATCTTTCTACTTATAAAAGTTCATGGTTCTACTATATTTTCAAATATTGCTGACTCACATTCACTGTCATATTCATAAACAAATTTTTAAAACAATTTATTTATTTATTGCAGTGACAGCTGTGTCTGAATCTTCTTACTTTTTGCATTTAGTCATCCTCACTAAAACATCATAAGAAAAAATTTTTTAGTGTTTCATTCAATTTTCCAAATTAATAGTAGAAATCATAATTTAGAAAAAATTTTGAAATTTCTTTTTGCGTCTCAGGAACAAAAAAAAAAAAAAAAAACATTTGAATGAATAACGATTTCTTTTTAATGTAGTGCTACACTAAGAGAAATCACGGAACTAAAATTTTACAATACAAACTTAATTTAAATCGGAACCAACTTTATTTTTAACTGAAAAAATTATTATTTTAGAGTTGAATTGTAGTTGCATTAAATTTTATTTGCCTCTATCTACCATTCAAAGCTTTTCATGAAATTTCTTTTTTTGTCGTATGTCCACTAAAAGTTGAAATTCAGAATTTCAACGAAATTCATTCTCGTGTGTCCGCACTATTATAAATCATCAACATAAATATTTAATTGAGTTATAGTGAAACTTGCCAATTATACTTCTGTTTTTTCTCTGAGTGTACGAGCATGTACTAAGCATAATTCTATTTTCTAACATATATGCTAAAAATTTTAATTATATTTGTTTATGTTTTTCGTTTTAAAAAAGCTTAATTTATTTAAAAACAATTTTTTAATGAATTTATTATTTATTTATAAAAAGAAATAAATTTTAAAGAGCACTCCAATTTGTCAGTCCACCAAATAGTTGACGTAAAACAATTCGGATATTATTTATATTTGCTTTAATACTCTATAAAGCTCTAATACTCATTCTAGACAATAGGCTTTACCAATTCGGAAAGGTTATCAACCTGAAAATTTTTGTTGAAAAGAAATCGGATAAAAAATATTTTTATATTTTTATTGAATCTTTGTCTTCAAACTGCTATAGATTCAATTAATTGAGCAAATAGTAATGATGGAAAAAGAATAAGTTTAAAATGGGTGTATTGAAAATTGTAGCTGGGAATAGAGTTAAATGGTGGATATTTCTTCATGAAGAACAATCCATGGTGAAATTATATATATATATAAAAGGTGATAGCAATTTCACCTTGGCAAAAACAACACATCTTTGTTGTTGCGTCGGATACCAGTAAATGTAAAAATCAGCAGTACAACAAAACAATAACAACCAAATCTTTGCTGTTGCGGCCATAATGGCGGCATGCAGTGAATGACAAAATGGCGGAAAAAAGTAAATAAACCAATCAAAAGAAAATAATGATTTTGACAGCTATTGTTATTGACCACAAAGAAAGAATAAGAAAGAGTTGTTGGTAACTTCACCTTGGAATAGTCAATGCTAAAACTAATTACTCTCATTTATGGTAAATCCTCTCAAATTCTCTAATTTGTCATACAAAACTGTGTTAAACTGTGACTACCCCATATATAAAACTATTATTACAGATCTCTGGTTCAAGTCTCAAACAATAATCACTCAAGTCGTTTCCTAAATATGACTAAATTCAGCTCATTTATTCGATTTCAAGCACTTTAAAGAGGATCTAGAATTATACAACTAACTAAAACTTCGAGCAAAAAGCCGGCTGTTAACGTGCATACAAGGAAAAAAAGGGAAGTATTCCTTCAAATGAGATCATCATCAATTGTATATTATATATTATATGAGACATGAATAATATTTGTATTCATTTGCTTGTTGACATTTACAAAATCTAGCGGAAAATTAAATGTATTTAAATTTTTACTCTAGACATGTAAACGAAAACATAAATTCATTGTGAAATAATGAAGCTAATTTTGTTGTACTTAACTTGGAAATCATCCAAATTTTTAGTGTTTTTGTTTTAGGAAATAAAGTCATATTCTAAAATTTACATTAGGTATGTTAACGTACATTCCCAGCAGAAACTTGCAAGGAGAGTAAGGACAAAAATATTCTTGCAAAGAGAAAAAATAAGAAAAACTAAAATGAGTCCCTTCTGCACTCGTCACTTGATGTGATAACATACTTTACGCCTTATTGTTTACTTCATTATAAAACTTTTCGTTTTTATGTTCCAAAAAGTGTAACCATGGGTTTTTTTTTCATTTTCTCTTTTCAATGCACTCACTTTCTTCGTTTTTTGCAAGTCTTTATTGCCTAAGGTTGATATTTTTTACAATTTCAATCAGGTAAGAATAAACTATAAACCAAATTAAACTATGCAAAAAAACAATACAATTAATAAAAACAATTTTTAGTAAATTCCATCATCGTTTTTGATATAGAAATTATGTGTTGCGTACTTTTAGGCTTTACTTTTTTTACAACGCCGGCATGACATTTGATTTTAATTTCTATCAATTTACTCTACTATAAATTTTTCTTCAACCCCTAGTAAAAATGTTATCACATCAAAAGTACGTGAACAGAAAACTTTGGTTACAATATTTCACTGTTTACCTCTCTTCGTTTATATCAACCAACAAGCTTTCAGTACTGATTATAAACTGAAATCTATCTCAGAATGTTCTGAGGTTGGCCGGGGCATTCCAAGAATGTAAATTACTATAGCTTCCTATCAAAAATAATTACTGACGCCTTTGAGGAATCAATCTACAATGACAAATTCGAGGAATGGGAGAGTGAAGATCGATTTCAAAATTATGCAATACATTTCATCATAGATGGCTATAAGCAGAATGGCATAGCTTGTTAGTTGTTATAAGTATTAGACTTTTTCGAATTTCTAAATAGTTTTTAGAATTATATATCGCTTCCGAAATGATATTTTGAAATAATGTTATAGTTTCTTTAATATTTGTTGCTATTAAACTCGTCCGTGCGCTTATTCTTGCGTTAACGTCAACGTATGCGAATAAAAGGTTGGAAAAGTACTGTGCTCTAGATATGCACAATATATTTTCTTTTCGTATATGTTGACGTTAACGTAGGTAAAAACAGGCAAGAAGATATACGCAAATATAACAACAAAATACATGGGAATTCGGATTCGGTGCATTGCTATGAAGATCATACATGCGCGAAGAGTAGAATAAAAGTAATAGCAAAACCGTTCTATACATACATGCCGATCAGTCATGTCAACTTTGGTTTTTCAAAAAAGGGAATAAAACGTGTATTTTCTTAAAAAAAAGGGTTAAATTTTTTTCCTTATAGAAGTGCGAGAAAACTCAATACATTTCAACTTTTCACTAATACAGGCACACATCTGATACTTCCAGTCAATGAAAATTTCTTTGATTTTTCGAAGATATTTTAAATTGAAAAAAACGTGCTGAGAGCTAAATCACTTTTTTTCCGCGTTTTAATTTTCAAAAAGCACTAAAATCAGCGGGAAAAGCGCTGAGTTGGCCACACTGATAACGATTGTATGTGAGCGTTCATGTATTCACTCTGTCATGTACTCTCTTTCTTTTTGCCTATTAATTGTTTTAGCATTTGACACGTCTATGTACTCTCTCTCTCTTTCTCTCTTCTCTACTAAGTTGTCGTTGTTCTTTTTTCGTAATTTTTATTATTCGAAAGCTAGAAAATAAAGTAGGAACATAAAAAATACGCACCAAAACTTTTTAAATCCTTAGGTTATCAGCTTTCCTCCAATAATAATAATCCATTCAAGGTAATAAATATAAGGCACTTCTTTGTTATTTTGATTTATAATCAGGACATGCACTTGGTTCGTTTTCTCTCTTAATTTTTAGAGATGATAATGAGGAATAATACAATATTTCCGGTTTAAGACAAACGTAAATGTCTATATAGTTACTAATGAAGACTAAATTTTCAGTGTATATAATTTTAATATTTTAAATTTTTAACAGTGTATCTAATTTCTCTATGCAGTCAATTATTTAGGGAAGTGTGACGTCACTTTAATAATATATGTGTTCAGTTATTTATTATTTCTGCAGCAGGTATTTTTAAATTATTTCAAACTGCTTTTATGACACACACTTTTTCTTTTTTTTGATATTTAACTGTGCAAAATAATTTTTTACAGTGTAGTTTTGAAGCAAAATTTTTAAAATTCTTTAAATTTCACTAGTTTTATAATATAATTTTGTAATTATATTTTTCTTAAATTTTTATATAGGAAATTTTTCGTCGTTATTTACTCTTTTAATTTAACGTTATCAATTAATGAATGTTCGTTACAAATACCAGTTACTTTAACTTCTTTTTAGTTAGCTGCCGGGCTTTATTTTTTATAAATACCGTTAAGTGTTTACGTTTGTTTTCGCATATATGTGATTATTCGTTATATGATTATAAAATTATTTCGTTATATTTTTTTTCTACTACTTTTTCAAATAAAACTATATTTAAATTTCGAGAATTTTTTTCGTTTATTAGTCGATTTATTCGTCGATTTTACTATATATTTTTAGTCGAAAAAATTCTCAAATAATTTTTTTTTTTATGCAATTTTGGTTGTTGTTCTATGAGATCTTTCGTTTCGGTCGGACACCGATTGACTAATTTGTCAATTGAAGCTTTTTTCGCATAAACGAATGTTTTGCTGGTAAAAAGTTTCTTCTATCTCAAAGTTTATTTAATTAATTAAAAGCAAAAGTTGATAGAATAGCAAAGCAAAAAAGAAAAAGCTTTTTTTCGGTAGCGAAAATTTGTTTCAAGTGTAGCATAGGGGTTGCGGGGTGTATCAAAGACAAGCAAGCAGACAGATACAACGTGCATTCACTAATGATGACTACTTCTGTGTAATAGAATTAGCAGAAAAATAAGCTTTCATTTACTCATACTATTTGAATAAAAAAATAAAAAAACGGACAAACTTTTGAAAATATTCTCAAAAGCATTTGTGCAAAATGAAACACGAGCATTTTGCTCGTTTTTCATCGTTTGTTTGTTCCTTTGTTGAATGAAAATTTTGCAATTTCCGCGCTTTGTTTAATTTGACGTTTCATAGAAACAGCCGGCAGACATGTTGTATTTTCTTTTTTCTTTATTATTATTTTGTATATTTCTCTTTTGGTTTACGCAATTTGTTGTTCTTTTTTCTGTGGTTTTTGTAATTGTTGTTGTTGAGATTTATTATGGATATTAAAAAATGCCGGTTTATTATTTCAATTATTTCTTGTGTTATTCTTTCCGTTCTTTTTTTTATTTTTTTATTTAATGTATTTCTTTTGTGTGTTCAACTCAGCAATTTTCTAAAATTTTCTACATTTGATTAAGCAATATCTTTATTAAATAACATCAGGCTACATGGTTTTACACAACGGGTGGTAATCCATGGCGCTAATTACAAATATTGAGTTTTTTCTTTAGCATTTATTAGAAGTTTTAGACTATATTAGGAAGAAAGAATGAGTGATTTATGGCCTTATGAACAAAAAATTTAGCTATATCTTTGGGGAACTATACTTGAGGTTTTGTGGTTGTATGCACTACTGGATAAGTAACTTGCGTTTGCGTGCGACAGCGGCAACTGCAGTATATGTGAACTATAAAAAGCAACTCCAACGCATGAGTTTTTCTATGCAATAAGCATCGATATACTGACTAAATCATATATCAGAGAATTGAAACTATGCTCTACCATACAAGTTTTGCAGAAAAAAAAAGAATTTATTTAGCTTAATCATTTTAAGTAGAAAGTTCCGGTGAAACGCCTATTTTGGTAAAGAGTTTAAATACCACCAGTGTCTTCTGCAGAAATGACAAGGAAGAAGAGCATGCACATCTCCTCCTCTAAAATTATTTGAATGCAGAAATTCTCATTTGGCGTCTAGCTGCATAGGGATTTGCCTTTAACTTTTAAAAAGTTATGAGGGAAACTTTCAAAACTGGAACAATATGAACGTGGAACATTCATCAATGCGACGATTTTGATTTTATTTTTGGATTTTCGGCACATCCTTTCCATCGCTTTCTTGCTACCTAATTTTCTACCCGTCTCTTTTACAAAGTCGTTCATGCTTGCGCTAGTGTGTTCATGATTATACTGACTTCATTCTACACAGTTTTCCACTCACCTTAAATGAAACAAGAACTAAACGACCAATTAATACGTGTCCAAGGGGAAGAAGCTGTTGCGTTGTTCGTCTTTGTTTTGTGAATATGATTTCGTTTGAAATATTCACTTTTGATACTCCCAAATACAAATTAATAGAGAGATTTTTTGCGGTCGTCCTTCTTGGCTTTTTTCATTGCTTATAATAAGAAACTTTTTTATAATACGTTCCAGGCCGCAGTGCTCACTTTTGTGGAGGAGTAGCTCACTTTAAATAGCGTATTGGAAGCGAATTAATATAGCAACCCTGATAAACGATTTGTTGGTAACCATCCACGTTGTGAAATACTATTTTTTCGTGAAACTTTAACTCGTTTTACCAATTAACAATTAATATTTTCATTCTATTAACTCTTGTTAAATTAATCCTATTTTAGTTTTTTTGTTTATTGTATATTTTAAAGTCAATTAAATATATTTATAAAACTTCAATCCGTTAAAATTTTGTTTAATTATCATGGCGGGTGTCTCGTTAATATTGAAGGAGCGCAAGAACCGAATATAGTTTCTATAGTATTGTATTTTTCCGATTTTCGCAACATATTAAACACATTCTAATGTGAAGTGTCGCTATTTTTTAACTTTTTTTTAACTAATAAAACAGCCAAGAAATCAACATTTTTTAAAAATCCATTTTTTAGTATACCCAATTAGTTAAAAAATTACAAAAATTCCACAGATAACATATCGCAAATCTTTCATTAAAATCCAAACAATTTCCAACATCAAAGATTTAATGCGTGTGCACTCAAATTTATGATTTTCATAATAAAAACCAGAACTAATTTATAGCCAAGTATATGAATATGAATACAAATTTCAATTTTATAAACGTTTAAAACAAAAAAAAAAAAAATTTAAAAATCTAGGGAATAAAAGTCAACGAAGCAAATCAAAATTTATGCTGATGAGTTTTTCAACATAAATTATGAAAATTAAAAATAGGTTAAAAATGTGTTTGGTGGCAGACACTTTGGGAAAAGTATTTTGTCTTTCCTAGACTTTTTTTTTGTTGAGATGTGTATTCAAAAACTTCATTACGTTTATTAAATAGCAGGTGACGCTGTACGACGATGGTGTGTGCTGAATGCGTGTGCGTTGCGCTGCCAATTTGCTATGTGTGACTTAAGTGTGTCGACATTTTGGCATTTTTTCGAATATAGATCAAAAGTTTAAATAACTATAAATATGCATACGTTAAATTGAATTTTTATTACTCACCTTGTTTTTCGTTATCGTTTTATAAATGTTTATTCAATTTTAACTATTTTTTCACTTTTTAACAGTCTTTTTTTCTTTCTCTCTTTAAAAAAGTTCAGAACACTAGCATTTGGCTATTTCAATAGTAGCAAAGACAGTAACCCAATTTCGTTGATGGGGTATATTCAAGCTTTACTATCTTTTATTCACCATAAGGTATGTTCACTGTGCTCCCTCTTGCTTTGAAAGGTTATTATTAGTTAACCGGATGTGCAATGCGAAGTTATGCAAACAACTGTTTACTTTGAAGTTCAACGATTATACAACACTGAAATAATTGATCATTGAAATCATTCAGAGTTTTCACTTTACAAATTTGCACAAATTATATCTATTTACTATAAAAATTCTTCTATTTAGCTTAAAAATTCTTCAATTTTTAGTATAAAATTACTTAATTTTCCTGCCAACTTTCCATCAAGCGGACTTTTATGGGACTAAATTCATTCAAACACTTTCAAAATTTACTTTAGCTTGCACACTAGTTTTCACAATACAATTTTCAATTAGCAGTTTTTGAAGATTTTCACATTTGGCATATAGCGCAAAAAAATAAAAAATCTTGAAAACTATTTTTGAAACTTTATTTTAAATTTTTATTTCTAAGTTTCCAATTCAACTTTACAGAATTAGATTTAGAATTTCATAGAATTTTCGTATTTCCACTTAATTTCTCTTCTTTATCTTTTCATATTTTCTTTATTTTTTCACTCTCAAATACCGCCCCGTTCGAGTTGTAAGGGCAAACTGAAGCCGCCACAAGAAGCTAAAGAAGCTGGTCCGGCATATAGCTACAAAAAGTGCAGCCAGCGAGACAAATTGAATAAGAAAAACAAAAGAAAAAAAAAAATAAATGAAAAATGCCACTTTCACAGACGTAGCTATAGCCGCAGCGTCAGCCACAGCCACTCATTTTGTGATGTGTTGGTAACTCTAAAAATAGCATTACGCATACGACATGTTGTACAACAAGTTCCAATTGCAAATTGCTGTTGTATAGAGGGTAAAGAACGATGAGTGGAAAGGGGAAAGCAAAGAATTGGGAAGAGGGAATATCATAATGCAAAGAGCAAAGAGGGGTGATTGCTAGAATGTAGAGGAAAGCTGAGACGGAAGGTGAGGGTATCTGTAGATGGAAAAAGAGGCAATCTAAGTATAAAGAAAGGGGGAATATAATGAGGGAAAATAGAAAAAATGAGGAGGATGAAGAAGAGGAGGAAGAAAAAATTAGCGGCAGGCCAAAGAAGTGGACAAGTTGTTATTGCCGGCATTTAAAATTTTGTCGTTGTTTATTGTTTTCTTTTTATTGCTTTTTCCTTTTTATTTTTAGTTCACGCATTTAAATTTCACTTTCTTGGTTTTTTGTATCTACATTCTGTTGTTGGGTATGTTAGATTTATTAGAAAGTTCTTATAACAAAGAAACATGACGGTTATGAGAAATTACTGATGATTGTATAATTTTTTACACGAATTGGAAGAAAGTTGGTTATGTACAATAGTGAGGAGCTTAGGATCTGAGAGAATTAAGTCATCAGAAGTTTCTTGAAGGTATACAGAATTGAACCTGGCCAAGTATAAACTCGATGGTGCCTAATTTACAATGAAATGAGTATGATTTTTCCTATATATATATATATATATATATTTATAAAATCTCTGTTTTAAAATTGTCAGAAACACGAGTACAATGTGCTAAAATTAAATTGGTTTGGCATGCGGAAAATTTACCACTTTATTTGGTTTGAGTGATATTTAGATGATATCAGTAGTTGCTCTTTTGTTCCCATAACTACTGCTGACGGTGTAAACTTAACGATAATGAGTAATCAGGAAGTTAAACTGCTAATGCAGAATCCGAAAGAGCAGCTCTCTTCCCCTTCTGTTAAAAGATTAATTATTATTTTGTTTTTACTTTCAGCAGAAGGTCATCAATCGCTTCATTATGTGCTGCATAATATAGAAGTCGCTGTCGACCAACTATAGCCCCTTTGACTAAATTTTGTATGCATACTTTTTAAGTGTCTTTAAAATATGTATGTAAAAATTTGCAACAATTAAAATAAGGAAACAAGTAGACTGCAAGATGCAAAAATAAAAAAATTTTGTGTGCGTACAAATATGTACAATTGAATGAGGTATTTGTGTAAATTGCCATTTCCGTTTAGTAGAGTGCTATTATTGAGTTTTGAAAATGATAATATTTATAGAAATTTTGCTTGTGGAAATGGGGACAGTTGAAAAATAATTGCAGAAAAAAATTATTACCACAATTGGTTTAATCCGTTATAAAAAAACGTCATACAATTCATTTTCTTAGCAAGAATATTTGCTCTTTGGTAGAAGTTTTTTGTGCTACTCGCTTGATTTACCAAGTGATTGCAATTACAAACTACATATGCCTTATGTCGCCAGTCATACTGAATTTAAATAATTGACTTTAAACGAGTAGAGTTCACAACAACTCGTATGCTGCTCAACTAGAGGAAAATGTACAACTAATATATATCTAAGTTCTTAGATACAACTCTACTTTATAAGGTTGGGCGATACCCAATTAAAATAAAACAAGCCCAAATTTAAATTCCAATATCAAATCAAATTGGATTTTGAATTGGAATAACCGTTTTTAAATTATTTGCTCGTTTCCGTTTTCTCTACATTCGGTAGTTCTTCCACGCGGGTATGTTCAGTGTGTGCCAAGTTATGAAATTGCATATCTGGTAATACTTTTCTTCATTCGGTGAAATGTCAAATAAGAATTACTCATCGAGAGAATACCGTGGAAGACAAAAAAAAAACATACTCTTTCTTTGTGTCGCGCCGCGCTACCTCGTGAATATCGAACCGCTGTTGCAAATTTAAACAAATTATAATAAATTATTTAAAGAATATACAATATATTAATTAAATATGGTAAGTAATTGTGTAAAATATAGGTTAAAAGTGTGCATTACAAAAAAAATTAAATAAAAATCAACAACTAAAAACAAGCAGTTGCATATAAACGCTTTAAAATACGTAATTTGTATTAAAATGGAATGAATTTCATACAAATTTTGATAATAATTTAGTAATACCAAAGGTTTTAAGTAAAATGCATGCCAAATATATAACTAAATTTATAATTTAAAGTAAGAATTAGAATATTATAGTTTTGCTAATTCAACTTAACCTATAAAGAAGCTTCTCGTATACTCCGCGAATTTGACAGCTGTTGTGACACTAGGCACATGAGCATGCTGCCTATAGACGGACGGACAGACTATGACAACATTTGTGCCTTTTTCTGATTGAGTCATGCAAAAAATTAATGATGTTTTCCTTTCCAGCAACCACAAATTGTATTGTTGAAAGAGGGCACCGATACCTCGCAAGGTAAACCTCAACTTATCTCCAATATCAATGCCTGCCAATCGATTGTTGATGCTGTACGCACAACACTGGGACCACGCGGCATGGATAAGTTGATTGTGGATGCGGGCGGTAAGGCTACAATTTCCAATGATGGTGCTACCATTATGAAACTTTTGGAAATCGTGCATCCAGCAGCAAAAACTTTGGTTGATATTGCTAAATCACAAGATGCTGAGGTAAGTAAATTAATGAGACTTTCATTTAATATCAAGTTAAATCAATTTACCTTTTCTTTTTTCTTCACAGGTTGGTGATGGTACTACCTCGGTGGTATTACTTGCCGGTGAAATCCTCAAACAAGTGAAACCTTATGTTGAGGAAGGCGTTCACCCACGCATTATCATTAAAGCTATTCGCAAAGCTTTACAATTATGCATGGAGAAGATCAACAGCATGGCTGTGCGTATTGAGAAACAATCAAAGCAACAACAACGTATTTTACTGGAAAAATGTGCTGCTACTGCTATGGCCTCGAAATTGATTCATCAGCAAAAAGAATTCTTTTCCAAAATGGTTGTAGAAGCTGTTCTCATGCTCGATGAAATGCTTCCATTGAATATGATTGGCATTAAGAAAGTCACTGGTGGTTCCCTAGAAGAATCACAACTTGTTTCTGGTGTTGCATTCAAAAAGACTTTCTCTTATGCCGGCTTTGAAATGGCACCAAAATCATACAAGAATTGCAAAATTGCCCTACTTAACATTGAGCTGGAGCTGAAGGCTGAACGTGATAATGCTGAGATACGCGTTGACAATGTTAAAGAGTATCAGAAAATAGTGGATGCTGAATGGCAAATTCTCTATAATAAATTAGCTAAAATTCATGAATCTGGTGCTAATGTTGTCTTATCCAAATTGCCAATTGGTGATGTTGCTACCCAGTATTTTGCTGATCGTAATATGTTCTGTGCTGGACGTGTCCCCGAGGATGATCTCAAGCGTACAATGAAATCATGTGGTGGTGCTGTCATGACTACAGCTAATGATATCAATGCCAATGTATTGGGTCATTGTGACATTTTTGACGAGCGTCAGATCGGTGGTGAACGTTTCAATTTGTTCCAAGGTGAGTGTTAATGAAGAAACGTTAAAAAATACCTGATTGATTTTAATTTTTTGTGTGGATCATTAGGCTGCCCCAATGCTACGACATGTACATTGATTTTACGCGGTGGTGCTGAACAATTTTTGGAAGAAACTGAACGTTCCTTACACGATGCCATCATGATTGTGCGTCGTACAATTAAACATGATTCTGTTGTTGCTGGTGAGTTGAAAATTTAAGAAATTTTATTATTTTTATTGATATAAGCTAAAGAATTTCTTTGGCTTTATATGAACAGAAGTGCTGCTAAAGTGACTTCAATTTTTCAGCAATATCTTTGTTGAAACTATAAAAAGAGCCTTAATTTAATTAAAGAGATATTTAAGTACAATAAGTAGGCGTAACTCTAAATAACACACCCAGGGGGACCACAAAAGTGTAGTTAGGAAAATAATACTTGGACCTATAAAAAAATCATTGCTGAGAAGAAAATTTATATTTCATTAACTGAAATTTTAGTTATCTAAAACAAAGCATATATTTTCCTGACGAGCACCACATTTGAGTTTTGATAAACCATTTTTTACCATCACTTACAATGTAATATTGTTCTTTGAAGTTTTTCCATTTGAACATAAGCGAGCAACTTAAACCAAACAGAGTGCAGTTAAAGGAATCAGTCTACAATCAATATACCATTAGCTGTAATTTACTTAATTGATGATTGTAATGTATAGGAAAACTAATAATAAATGAAAAAAGATGTTGAAAAATAGTACTTTGAAATCCATTTTCGTTTGAAATTGATATTTAAAAGCATGCTGCTTTGGATTTCAATTTTGAATGAACGTGAATTTCAAAATGACAGACTATGTGCTACAATTCGATTTCAATCGAAATTCAAATCGATTTCGTACAATTCCTTACGTTTCGTTTTCAATTCCGTTTGGAATCGAATTGCAAGCTTTGGTTTATAGTTTTTTTTTTTTTGTGTTTGAGTTGAAAGTTTAGTCGAAGTAAGTAAAGTAGGTAAAAAACTCTTATACTTAATTTTGTACATCAAATGAATGTCTTAAGTGCACATCTGGGAGTGCGATACGAATAAAAGAGTCAAGTATTTGGAAGCCTAGCAACCATAGTTAATTATCTATTCCAATGAAATATAATACAACAGAAAACAGTAATCCATTAGCACTAGCTCACACCTCGTGTTTAGTTAAATCCCTTGGGGAAATCTTCAATTCTATACTGACGGATGCAAGATGGAGGTAGGTACTGGATAACTAGCCTTTTACTGTTGTAATATTTTGAATAGAGAAATATTGCAAAATTTTTCAAGTGAAAATTCTATCAGCATTTTTATTTTATTTCCACCTAGGTTCCAAGTATTTCTTTCTCCTTCACTATATTTCCTTTCAAAATAATCATTGGCACTACTCAGAATCCATACATACAAGGCATGATTACTTTCTGGGTACCGTGCGCATCTGATTCGCATTTTGAAAAACAAATTCTTTAAAATCTTTACTTGCATTTATATAATTTGGCTAAATACCAGGATGACGTTAATACTGTAATGATTTTTACAGTAGAAATATAAAAAATTATTTTCTGCCGTGGGAATTATTTTTACGTCCGTGCCATCATCGGAACATTATAACCCCTAGAAACAGCTTTCTTACACAGAAATCTGTTTTGGTCTGCTTTTTTTTTTTTTTTGATTAGTCGAATCCGCTTTGATTCACTTTGCACAAAAATACGCTTTCCATCCATCATTGCTTTCGACATCGTGGATTGTGCTATTCCAACTTCCTGATCTTTTTCAACACCATGTTGATATTCACCATCGGAAATTGGAAAACACCCACAACGTCTTCTAAACCTGTAACTCTGCTTTCGACTTGGACCGAGTTCATCCTCCACTACATATAGTACGTGAATGCGTCTTTGTTGAGATTAAAATTCTTCTCAAACCTAAGAGAAATAATTAGTATTTATGCTTGTCAGCTCATGCTCGGTTCTTCATATTAATTATTCCATTTTTAATCATCAGCTTCGACACTCCGTCTCTTCCTTTACCACTGCCATGGAGTTCATTTTCTTATAATTTATATGCAATAAAAACCCTTATTGATTAATTTTTATATTTCCTTTTCACTGTTGACACAAAACAGCTGATCTTTTCATTCGAACTTTTTCTGATAGTTGGTAACGCTATCTTCGAATTCGTCGGAATTAGGAGTACTACTTCTTTTGTATTCGTGTGACAAATTTTTTTTCATATAAAGATTTCATTAATTTCTTTAAATAATAGCCAGTAAATTAGTTGAATTATATCACTAGATGCTGGATAATATTTGAGTTCACTAATCTAGTTGCCTGAGCAGGTCGGGAAATTAATTCTCGACTTTTGTAGTCTTTTACACTATTCATGGTCTCAGTGTCTGCAAAACATCGTATTACTACCATTAAAAATTATAATTAGATTTTTCCGATCACTATACAGTGAACTTTAATGGTGGAATTGAAGTTCTAAATCAGACAGCAAATCATTTGATTAGGACTCCAATTCCTATTAAAAAGATAAGGAACTTACCGAGTCTTATGGGTTATGATCTGAATTTCTATATTTAAAAAAAGCCCAACAAATCCTAATCATTCAAATAAATTGATGATTTTATTATGTGTTTAATTATTCAACATTTTTTAATAAATCAATAATAAATTGAGTAGAAACATCATCTCAGGGTTCTCGGGTTCGATTCCCGGCGAGGGCCGTACGATTTTCTTAATAAAAAAAATTATTTTTCATGTTTTTTTAAATTTTTCAAATACAACCAATAGCCCAAAAAGCAATCTTATATGAAAAAATTCCTTCTGAGTATCACCAGTTGACTGAATAAAAACACAACTCAGTAGAGACGTACATTATAGAGAATACAAGGCACGATTCTTAGTAGAAGCCCTAAGCTCCCAATAGGAGTGGAAAAAAAACTTGAAATGGATTAAGCCGAATTTCTCAATTAATTTGACTTAAATTGAATTCTGATTAATTAAAGAAACCGGATGTCGATTATTCACATTATTCTTGTTCATAGTGACTATTTTGTTTGCTATGAATTCAGTATTCTAGGGTCAAATCTTCTCTTCCGTAAATTAACTAGTCGTCACGTAATCCATACAAAATTCTCACTTTTACGTCATGAGCACTTAGTACGTACGTTCGAACCCTGACTAATCGAAAACTAAGAGTTCTGATTAATCAAAAAGCTATTTAATCTTTCACAGTTCTTTAGTTAATAGTGCTTATTTAAACCTGTACGAAATTTTGTTCTTATTTCAAGTGGAATCTTTGATTTCCCTTCGCCATCTTATCAAGTTTAATAGAAATTAATTTAGGTTCCTGCCTTTAACAAAAAAAAAAATACTATTTGCCATCTACTGTATAATACAATCTACTATATTTCTAATAGCTTAGCTTTCTAAGTACATAATTGCTAGCAAGATCTCAAGTACATATATGTACTTTATTTCGATTTCTCTACACAACAATTCATGACCTTTCTAAACTAACGATTGCACAAAATATTTTATTAAATTTGTGTTTAAGCAGAAGCATCAACAACTTCCATTTCAACTCCCCTTCTTTTACTTCTGCTTCTTGTTTTTCTATGCAGAGTAATGCAAATAATTTTTTGAAAATGATCGATGATCACGATAAACTCATACAAAAAAAAAAAAACAATCTTTTGAATTTATAATATGCAAATGTTCACAACAAAAAAATTAATTTGCATGCCATTAAACTCTAACTATACATACTTGTATACAAAATGAGTATGTAACTCTAAAGATTTATATGCTGTTGTTTTGCTATTTCTGTTAGTAATAACTGCTACCATTAAAATAAATAGTTATACATTTTCTGCTTAACAAATTTGTTATTATTAGATATATATTTTTTTTTGTTTGCTTGGCTTTGGTTACGCTAAAGCTGTAAGTTATGCTAATTTGTATAAAAAAAAACTCAAAACAATCTGCAACAGAGGAAGCTACTATACACTAGATAAACAAAGAGATGAAAGCAAAATTTTAAATGTATATTGCTGCTGCATCGACAACAATAATAAAAACAACAAATAGTAACAACCAACATTTACTACCAATTCGACACAATAGAAAAAAAAATATTTCTTTATGCATTTTACATTAAAAACAATTCGTCAGTTAAGAGTTTTTTTTTTTTTAATGTTTTGTATCTCTCCCTCGTTCAAATTATTATTAACTCTTTCACACCCGATGTTGCGTATATGCAACATGCACTTTAATGCATGTATATATGGTATGTATTCAATTTCGTGCTTGAGTTCTTTTTTTTTACCTTTTAAGTCCAGCCAAAAACGTCAGTGCGAAGATTATTAGTAAATTCTTTTGCATTATTTTTGAAAAAAAAATGCGTTAAATTTTCTTTAAACTGACAGTTTCTTTATCAAATATGTTCATAAAGATATGAGAATATGAAAATGAAAAAATTGGAGGAGCGGGTTATCTAATGATTGTCTACAGCTCCATTATTCTTTATTAAGGGGCAAACAAATCAATATAGAGGCATGAAATTTGGTTTCATAATTGTGGAAATCCTAACTAATCATTATTTCAGTACAAAAGTTTTCTATTAAGCCCCATTAAAATCGGGCATCCAAGTGTTAACTAACAGCATTGAGCGTTAAACAAAAAAAAAACAAAAAAAAAACAGATTATTTCTTTGTATATTTTCAATGCAATTTATGATTTTCCTACTTCAAAATTTATGTATAATAGGTATCTCGTTGGTTATGCTAAGCTATCAAGATTTCCGCTTGACGATGCAAATCCACCAACGCAATCCTAGCTAGCTACATACACATACATAACATGAAGCTGAAGTTGAAATGTGTACAAACGAGCACTAAAAGCTAAAACTAAAGTTGAAGTTGAAGCAATGCGGCTTTGTTGTTTAAATAAAAGACACAGTTAAGTGATTTATTTATTTTTTACTTCAGCTTTTTTTTTTTTTTCTTTTTACTTTACAGTTTAAACGCGTTTCCATTTTAAGATTTTTCGCTGCTTTTATTTATGCGATTAACTTGAAATGATGGGAGCGTTGTATAGTTATAAAACAAACAAAAAACGCTAAAAAGAAAATGTTATAAAAAAATTAGCTGCAGTTTTAGTTTTATAGACTTGTGTTGTTGTTAATATTAACAACAGTTTTGTTAAATTATTTTTCTTTTTGTTTTTTTTTTGCAAACTTTTTTATTATTAACAAAAACAAAAAATTGATGCTGTCACTTTTTCCACTGTCTCACTTTAGTGAAAATTTTAATTTGCATAAATGCTTGAGTCAAAAAATAAGAAACGAATTTGTTTGTTTGCTTTTGTTTTGTATTTTACTGTAATCAAGCGGTTTTCTCTTCATATTTATATATAGCATAAAGATTTTTGCAAAAAAAAAAAAAAAAAAAGTAGCAAATATAAGTTCTTCACCTTTTACTACTTTTTCTTTTAGCATAGAAAAAAAGCAGTTCTACTTTTTTTTCATATTTTTTTTGCGAACAAAAAAAGTAGTTCAAGTACTTTGTAACTGTATGAAACTTTTTTTTTAGAGTTTGCATTTCTATGGCACTCAGTTATTTTTTTTAAGTTCTAGTTATGTATGTGATCTAAATTTAAGTTTTATTTGAGCGCAAATTCATATGTCACAATGACTTTAGTTGACAGAATTTAATACCTAATTTTTGTGTAATATTCAGAATTTTTAATAGAGCTTTGTTATAAAGCATTCGATTTTCTCGAGCTCAATTGATTATTCCACATTTTCCTCTCTAAAAATTATAGTGAAGCGAAGATCAGAATAATTTTTTATTATTTACAAAAATCGAAATCGAAATCAAAAGTTTATATCCAGCCCTATAACGGAGTTCCCGTCGTAGCTGCGAATGAACAATTCATATTCTAAATTCTGTCGTGGCCACGAAATCCATCCGAAATTCGAGAGATTGGCATCACTAATTTGTTGTTTGTGGTAATTTTGTATGAATGCTAAAGTGTGTCGGGAGCAGAAGAAAAATTAAAATAAACAGGAAAACAACATTCTAAAAATATTGTGTATTCAAAAAATAGAAGCATATCAAAATGTGATACATAATTTACTATATAAGTAAATGTTTCAACTAGTCTCGGCAATTCACAAACCGCAAGCCTATATGAGAAGATGGTTAATATGTTGGCAGAACGGTCAGATATTCCATAGGGGTTCCCAAAAATAAAGAAGGAAAATATCCATAGCTTTTGGGAAGAGATGAGTGTGCAGCTAAACAGGCTTCAGCACATTTTAATGCCAGGAAATTCCATTCTTCCTTAGAAATTTATTTTAGTCTCCTTTTTTCTTCATTAGTCATATCCAATTTGACTCACTTTGCATAAAGCTTCGCTTCCAAAATAATCCATCTTCGTTTCATTGCTTTGGACATCGTTGATTGTGCCATTCCAAATGATCTTTTCCAACACCTTGGTAATATCCACCCTCAGACAGAAAACGCAAAACATCCAAAACGTGTTCCAAAGCTGCAACTCCTTGATTTCGACATGGCCCAAGATAATCCGCCACAACACTCAGTGTGTACTTGAATGCGTCTTTGTCGAGTCTGAAATTCCTCACAAACCTAAGAAAAAGAATTAACTGGTATTTATGCTTGTGCATATATAGCCGACTCACTCTCGCTTGTCCTTATTAAGAGGAAACATCACTTAACTGCTTGCATTTCATTTTGATTAATTTTTATATTTTGTTAAAATTGTTAATACTTTTCCTTTTCACTTTTGACACAAAACAGCTGATGTTTTCATTTGACCTTTTTTTTAATAGTTGGCAATACTATCTTCGGATTCTTCGGAATTAGTGATAGGGCTGTTTATTTTTCAGAGCACACAATAACCAATCAAATTCATGAGTTAACGATATATTTATGATTTTCAAATGATCATAACATATTTAGCGATCAAAAAATAAATCAATATCAATCAAATAATAAATATTTAGTGATAAAAAATAAATCGATATCTGATCATTGAAAAACTTTAACGATCTAAATGAAATGCAGATATAATTTTGACAAATTCATTAACACGAATCTGTCGTTAGTATTAAATTGATACATTTTTCAAATAAAAAATTGTTTTACATGTTTAATAGTTCACATGAATAACTAAATTGTTTTTATTGAATAAATTGGTGGATTGGTTTATAATTTAATCAACATATTCAGAAAAAATAATATTTAAAAATTTTCGGCTCTATTTTGCTTCTGGCATTACATTGTATCAAATTGATACATCAACGACAGATTCGATAGGCAAAATGAACAACAACAACAATAGAAATAAAATAAAAAATAATTTTTTCAAGTTATTATTACTTTAATTGATGTGTGTTGAACTGTGATCTTCTATGGAATATAACGTCATTCAAATCCCAGAAGTTTCTAAGCTGACTCTAAAATTATACAGCCAACTTTAGCGTATTCTTCTTCTGCATCTCTTGAGGGTCACTTTCTTTAATTCTTTCTTATTGTCTATTAAAAACAAATTTGGCTTAATGTTTTTTTTTTTTTTTTTTGCGAAATTAACATTACATTAATTTCACCGAATCATTAAAAAAAAAATATGTATTCTTTGTTTTAGCAAATTTGTCTAATTGTGTTTTTATTTTCCATGTTCGTGTTTTGGCCATAATTGTAAATCATTTTTTTTTTTTGCAACAAAGATTACTTTTTAATTGTTTTTTCATTTTCTTTATTTGTTTTGTTCGCATTTTCTTTAATTTCATTGCATTTCAATGATTTTTATTTTGTATGCTAAAACGAATTTTCTGCTTCTGCCGTTGTTTCTTTGTTATATTTAACTTAATTTGTTTTTACGCAAATTTCGTAGATTATTCACACACAAAGACGGCACAAAAAACATTTGCACTAATTTTTTTTCTTTTATAGTGAGGTTAAGCGCATAAAATATATTTCAATGATTTTTACGCTCTGATCATTTTTTTCTTTTTTTTTTCTTTGTTTCTTGCTTAACATTTTATTTTTATCTAAAAAAGAAAAAAAAATTATATACATATGTAATTGTAAAAAAGCGTTAAATTTCGATTTAGTTCAAACTAAATTTATAAATGTTGCAGTATGTAATTTTTCTAGTAGTGTATAAAAGTCAAGCTGATGGTAATTATTAGAAAATGAAAAAATGTTCATTTTCAAATGTTTTTCTTGTACCATAAAAAAAAAAAAATATTTTAAGTTATATAAATAATCTGATGGTCATGAGTGAGAAAATTATTATAGCTTCAAAATATCCTATTAAATCCTTCTGAACTCTTTTTAATTCTAAACATTTATGAACTTTAATACTCAAACTGGAATCGAGGTTTATTTTTCAAAAGTTCATAATGAATTTTTCATACTAAAAACCTTTGGCATCCGATGTTTCTAAACATTTTTGATCCTCAAATGTTGATTAATTGTCATTATGAGCTTATTTTCAAATTGTTCATACTTTTACTTTATTTTTATCTAATCTTTTGCGAAATTCAAAATTTTTAATCAATTCTCATCTTGAACTGATCTTCTGACTGATAAACATTTTATAGTTTTCTATTTTCTGTAATTATTTTTGATCAATTAATTCTTATGTTGAATTGATCGCTTTCTTTCTTTTTTGATTCGCAAATATTGATGAAGTCGAATTTTGAATTGATCTTAAAATTATTATAATTTTATACTTTTACAATCTTTGTAAAGTTATTTGATCCTCAAGAACTAATCAATTCTCATTTTGAAATCATCATAACTAGATACGTTTCTAATCTCATTCCATACGTTTTGATTGATTCATCTTGAACAGATCTTCAAATGATGCCCATACATTGTCTGCAAACTCTAATCTTGATCTTCAAATATTATTAAGTTCGTATTTTTCGAGCTGAACTTCAAATAAGCCAAACTTCAGGTTGTTTTTTTTTCTCTCGCCCTATCACTAATTCCGACTAATTCGAAGAAAGCATTGCCAACTATCAAAAAAAAGTTCGAATAAAAAATCAGCTGTTTTGTATCAACAGCAAAAAGGAAAAGTATTAAAAATTTTTAAGAAAATTAAAAAATTAATCAAAGTGAAGTGTTTTTTTGTGCAATAAGCTATAAAAAAATTGAATTCCACGGCAGTAGCGGTATTTTTAGTAGAGAAAGAGAAATGTTGCAACCCTCTTAATATGGACAACCGATCGTGGCCCGTATATATATGTACTAGCATAAATACCAATTAATTCTTTCTCTTAGGTTTGTGAAGAATTTCTGGCTCAACAAAATCGCATTCAAGTACGTACTGAAAGTTGTGGCGGATGAACTTGAGCCAAGTCGAAAACGGGCAGCTGTAGCTTTGGAACACGTTATGGGTGTTTTGCGATATTGTGGGATTGTGGATATCAGCATGGTGTTGTAAAAGATCAGGGAGTTGGAATGCCACAATTAACGATGTCGAAAGCTTGAATATTTTGGAGGCGAAGTGAATCAAGGCGGATATGACTAAGCAAGAAATAAAGGACGGTAAAAACGATTTCTATGGAAGAATGCTATTTCCTGTTATCATAATGTGCACGCACGTAAAAATAATTATCACGGCAAAAGATAAATTTATATATTTTGAGGCAATTTCATGGCCACGACGAAATTATAAATACGAATTATTCGTTCGTAGCTAAGACGGAAGCTACGTCGTAATTAGTGATAGGGCTGGCTGTATGTAAATAATTTGAATCTTTAAATTCTGAGAAATTTATTTCGAACTGATGTTAAAATAATTTGAGAGAAACTCATCCATAGTCTGAAATGAAAAAAGGGTGAGGCGGTTGATCTCTGCAACAAAATGTTCATATATCTCAACAGCTGTTTTCTCTGACTTGGGACATCAGAAATGGAATTGAATTATGCCTCTTAGTTTCCTCTATGGATTTGTACTTATACGAAAAATAACGAATTCAATTAATAAAAAAAAAATTGTCTAACTAATCATCTACAATCTAAAGTAACTATGCTAATTCTTCCCCTATTACCTTCTCCTACGCTTTGAATTTCCAAATCAATTCAATCAAATCGAACTCGTTCCGCATTATTAATTTTAATAGCAATAATTTCTCTATAGTTTTCCTCCTCTCCTCTTTTTTTTCTTTAGTAGGAAAAAGAAAACTCTTTCGATATACAGATATACACCTTCGCACTTTAAATTTATGTACCGCAATGAATTTTTTTTTTGTAAATTTGTTTGCCCTCATTTGATTTGCTGCACAATTTAAATATACAGTAGAACTAAGATAAATCTAACTAGCTAATAAAAATTGTTGGCACTTTTAGAGCAAAAAACAATAGCATTAAGGGAAGCTCTAACATTTTTGATTCAAGGTTAGATCAGATTAAAGTTAGGTTGCGATTACGATGAATCCGTGTATTGCAGAGAACCTGTGAGCTATTAGGTTTATATATTCTAAATTAAATTTTGATGAAATTGGCATGAGTTGTGCGAGGTCTTACTGTTTTGTTGTTATCTTATAATCTTAACGTTACATTTTTTTTTGCTGCATCTGCATAAATTGTTGCACCTTTTTTTTTCTTTAATATTTTTTTCTACTAGTTGGCTTGTTTATCTATTAACGTTGCAAATTTGCAACGTTTAAATATTTTATTTTCTACTTTCTAAATTTTTATTATTTATTTTTATTATTTCTTTTTAAATTTATGCATACAAGCATAAATTGACTGAAATGTGCACAATTGTGAATATATACTCATACAGTATTTTACAGTGGAACCTCCTTCTCATCATTTTCCTGTATCATCTCCTCCTTCTCTTAGTTTACCAACTCCTTACACGCTCGTACGCCTTTCAGTTTGTTTGCAACTTTTGATAATTTGTGCGCATGCGCAATTTTATTATACTAAGTGTTTTTTTTTTCCTTATTTTTATTTTTTCTTTACTGGCATTATTGCTATTGCTGCAGTTATTGCTGTCGCTGCTATATTGTTGCAGTTATTGGTGTGTTGCAGCATTTGGGTAAACTGCTTCAATTTTGATCATTTGATCTTTTCATTGCTGATTTTTTATCGATTTTGATTTCCTTTTTTTTTTTTTTTTGAGGCAATTTTATATAAAGTGTTGGTGAATTTTTTACTTGCTAACTTCTTTTTGTAACTGTATTAAAATAAAAACAGAATTTTTTTAATATTCATTAACATCGTGCAGAATTTTCTTACCTACCGTCTATCCGACGTTGAAATTTTAGCTATTTCGTCTTTGAAGTCGTCCTCCCTCTCATTACATTAGTATAGAATCCGAAATCGAAAACTAACAAAACCAGTATGAGTTTTTAATGAAATAATTTTTAAGATGTACGAATTTCACAATTTTTCAGTGTCAAATAGGTTTCTAACATAATCATTTCTTTTTATTTTGAACATATATATGTAGTCATCACAACAACAATATCCTATATAAGCTACTAATATTTAAAATCATAACCGAGAATTACAGATTTGATTCCAATTATCTCCCTGAATAGAGATATTAAAAGAAAACCACCACTGCCATTTCTTGTTTTAAGGTTCTGTCACTGTAGATGTAGAATGTCCGAGCCAAGGACGAAATCTTTCTAAGTCGCACTAAGTTTCTAACAATATCATTTTATCTCTTAGGTTACCCTGTTTTCTCATTCTTTGAGTGTTGCATTAAAAGTCGAAATCTGTCTAAATCATTCTGAGTTTCCATCAAAATCATTTCACCTTTTAAGTTGGTCTGTTTCCACATTCTTTCAGTTTTTAAATCACTCTGAGTTTCTAATAAAATAATTTCATTTCTCTATTTCCTCATTCTATTATTGCCGAATCCAATATTGAAATCTTCCGAAATCTCACAGCCTTATCAATAATTCCGACGGAGCTCTCGTCGTAGCTACGAATGAGTAATTCGTATTCTAATTCCGTCGTGGCCATGAAATTCACTCGAAATATATATATATTTCTCTTCTGCCGGGAAAATCGCGTTCTTCCATATAAATTTATTTTGGTTTCCCTTGCTTCTTCATTAGCCACATCCAGCTTGATTCACTTTGCACAAAGCTTTGTTTCCAAAATATTCAAGCTCCGTTTCATTGCTTTCGACACTGTTGATGATTGTGTGATTCTAACTTCCTGATCTTTTTCAACACCGCAAAACACCCACAACGTGTTCCGAAGCTGTAACTCCCTGCTTTTGATTTGGCCCAAGTTCATTCTCCACTACATTCCGTACGTACTTGAATGCACCTTTGTTTAGCCTTGAATTCTTTGTAAAATTGAAAAAAAAGAATTCGATTGCCTATATTAATCTTGCGTTCCATTTTTATTAATTTTTATATTTTCTTTTTGATTAATTTTTATATTTTCTTAAAATTTTTAATGCTACTTTTCGCTGTTGACACAAAACAGCTGATTTTTTCTTTCAAAATTTTTTCTGATAGTTGGCAACGTCATTTTCGAATTCGTCGAAATTAGGAATGCTATATCTTTTATGGAATTCATTTCCAGACAGGAACTCCTTTGAAATATTTTTAAATTTAAATATTCCTCAACTTACGCAGCAGTTTCTTTTACACTCCTCGCATAAAGTCAAGCTATCATGTACAAACAATTTTCAAACTACTTTTCGAAGTTTTGACTTAACTAACCAAGCAGCCAACCAACCACCAACAGCAACAATAACCATAAATAATTGCCACCAACTCGAAAAATGTGTAGAAATTTTAACATCTTTGCAAATCGAACGCACACACACACACACACACACAAAATTGTTACACACGATTCTTTTGCTGTTGGTGGTGCTGCGGCTGCTGCTACTGCAACATTTTGCGCAATCATGCAAACCAAAATCAAAACCAGTTGTTATGATTGTTGCTGTTGCTATTATTGCCTTTCCAAAAACAGTAAACAAAAAAAAAAAAACAACAACACCGTCAACATTACCAACGATCACAATCACCAGCACCACCATCAACCACAGCCACTAATCCAGAGACATGCTCCATATGAAACTTTTAGTTTATGATGCTTTTGGCTGTTTTTGTGTCTTGGTTTGGCAACTTTGTTTATTTGTTTGTTTTGTAGTTGGAAAAACATTGCAACAAACTTCTACTCTATGTATACAATCAACGACATCAGCAGCAATGATTTACAAAATGTAGCCTAAAGTTAAAATTTAGAAATTGCAACGGTGTTTCTAGTGTTGGCCGTTGATTGCCTTTGGTCCCCTGCCTATTTATTCTATGTCAGCGTTGGAACTTTTCTGTATTGAAAATTCAATTCAAAATTTTGTTGGTTTTTTTTTTTTTAACTTTTTGTGATTAATGTTCTTCAGTTTTAGTTTGTACCACTCACTGTCATGGCTGGTTAATATTTTGTTGTTTTTATTTTTTTTTTTTGAGCTGAAGATGTAGTTGCCGTTTGAAGTTTTGTAGGCAACTTTAGCATAATTTTGCATTAATTATGCTTTTAACAAAGTATCGTAGCTGGCGGATAGTAAAGTGATGTAATGTCACTCAATTTCTCGTTGAAATATCTTAAAACATTCAAAACTATACAGAAATATCTAAAATTGTATAAAAATGTCCACCATTGCTTATAAATATCTAGGAATTTTCAAAACCACCCAGATATTTATATACAAAAATATTCAAAAGTATCCACATTTCTCTTGTAAGATTTGCAGGGAAGATGGGGAATCTGCGAAGAACGTCGTGGGACAGTGTCACTTATGTGTATATTCGTAAAAAGAACCTGGGTTACCATCTAATGCAAAAAGTTAGTCTGAACTCAACAGAATTAGGAGCAATACTGAAACTTCTATCGGAGGCTGGACAATTGCCAATACGTATCCAAAGACTCTCAAAAAGCTCGAAAAATATATAAAAATTTCCATAAATGGCTCAAAATATGTGAACTCAAATATTATAAATGCATCTAGAAACATATACACAAAATTTTTTAAAAATATTCACAATACTTATTGACATATCCAAGATTTCCTAGAATATTCAAAAATATTCATATTCCAAAAAATGTCCCAAAAAAAAATATCCTAGAGTGTCCGAGAATATCTAAAAATTTCGATTAACTCTTAAAAATATCCGTGAATACCAAAATATTTGTGAAAATATTTTAAATATTGATAAAAAAATATCCACAATAATTCAAAAATATTCACATTTGTCAGCAACCTGTCAAAAATGTCTGATAATTTCCTCAAATATTCCAAACACATCTAGATATATCCAAAGATACTCAAAAATATCAACAAATACCAATTTTTATGTTGCTTTTAATGTTAGCGAATCATTTTTGGTAAAAAAAAACGGGCCCAATCCTTCCTAACAGGCCTAATTCCTGGACTTTGGCCAAAAACCTTCAATATGTGTAAAAACGAAGACTTCGATTGAAGTTACTACAACAACCATCAGTCCAGCAAAACTCAAATTAGCAAGGTATCTAAAGTTAAAAGCAGCTTAAAAGATAGAATAACCTGCCCAATTGTAAACAGCCATAGGTTAAACCAAGGAAATCAATTCAACAAAAAAAAAAGTTCTCATTCTAGATTAAAGAACTTGGAGCAGGCTTATTGCATTAATAACTGACCATGATAACTTCTGGTATCAGCTGGAACAAGATGAACCTTGTGGAAGAAGATATCTTTAGACTTTACCTAGAGGAGGCTGAGACAGCAATGCATATGCATGCGTATAGTGTGCAGTTGCCCAGAGCTGGCAAACAGAAAGTTCATCCTTTTTTGATGCCAAATCATTGGTGAAGACAAAATGAAATGACCACTGGCCAACCTTTTAGATTAGATTATATTGCTGAGAAGATGGGCATGATGTTCCTAGATCACTACGAAGTCGGGTCCCCATTAGACCTTCACAATGGCTTAGGATATTCTCTGCTGTTTCTTCCTCTTCGTTACATATTCGACACGTATCATATTGTGCTATACGAAGTCCTCTTTGGGATATGTTTTAGATCAAAATAGGAATTAAAAATGAGTTTTCTGGTCTAGTGATGGCGCTCTAGTGTTTTTTTATTTTTGAAATTTACTTCCTCAGAGTTTCTTTTAGCCATTGAACCCATTTCTTTTTGGTCTAAAAAATATTTAAAAAAGGGGGCTTCAGAGCAAAAGTTAGTAAAAGTTTTATAAAACTAAAAGTGCAAAAAAAAGAAAAAAATAAAAATATAAATGAATTTATATTATTTTTATTTAGGTAGATAAACTTGTTGACATGTTTTTATTTATTTATTTTTTTTTTTATTAAAATTGAATACCTCTCTCTACATTTAGAATAGGAGTTATCATTAACTTATTGTAATCTAATTTAGCGAGCTAGACAAAGTGATATAGCTGCTGGAGCATTGTCATATTATGTATTTGGTTTATACATTTCTCCTGCTGTATGTTCCAGCATTTTCATGTGATGCCGCTTTATCTATTGCTCCTGGTACTCTTGATACTTTTGATCCTGCATTGCCATGAAACATGCTTTATCATATATTGCTTCTGCTTTTGCATCTGCATTATCATCTGCCATACTTAGTGATGCTGCTGCTAGTATTGTAGATACATATGAGCATATAATTTCCTTTGTCATTTTTAAATACATTTCTGCTGCTAGTTTTGCTGCTTCTTCATTCCCATGTAATGTGCTTGGTCCATATAGTTTTGATGTTGCTCTTAATACTGCTGCTACATGTTTGTCTATAAAATCTTGTGATATTTTTAGATATATATCATCTGAAGTTGCTGTATTAAAGATATTTGGATCAGCTATTACAGTTATTTCTGCTGCTGCTGCGGCTATATTGGCGAATGTATATGATGCCTGCATTGCTGCATCTGCAATTACTTGTAATGTAATTGGTGTACTCGTTGCTAGTGCTTGCACTAGGGATGTCATTACATTTTGTACTGTATTTGATATTGCATTTCGTAGTTCATGTTCGCTTAGTTGCTGCGATATATCCTGGTGGCTTTCTATCCAAGTTTCTGATTCTTTTGAAGCTATCATTGATGGCGAACATTTTTCTGCTTCACTTTTTAGATTTAATTCTTTTGGCTTTCTTATTTTTGAACGTATTACCATAATTTTGTTGCCATTTTCTTTTCGAGTTTTTGCTTCCTCTGTTGTTACTGGTCTTGGTAATTTCTTATGTGCCAATTTTTTTCTCAATTTTAATTTTGAAGTTGGTTTTTCTGCTGTTGATTCGACAAAGAAATCTTCCACTTTTGAATGTATTGCAGCTTTTTTAATATTTTTTTTCTTTGGTTTTTCTCCTGCAGCTCCTGCTTCTACTATTGATGCTTTCAATTCCTTACGCTTAAATGACCTGCGCCGTGCAGATTCTTCTCGTATTTGTTTCTTTGTGAAATGTTTGTTGCCAAAATAATCATTGCATGTTATATTATGTATAGAAGAGAACAGCAAATTGTATATATAGTGACTCAATAATTTCATCTATATTTTGAAATTTTTCTTTTATTTATAAATGTACTCACCTTTTTACTCATTTTTCTTAAGTTCTATTTGATTTTTCAATACATTTTATAGGTCCAACGTTTATTTATTATTTCCCTTCTTTCTTAATATTTTTTGTTGAACGGTTCTATTTTTTTTTTTTTAATTTTTTTTTCTTTTTTCAAGGTTATTAGAAAAGAAGTGGCAGCAGCTATAAAACTGTATTTTTTGAAACTCCTTTCAAAACGAAAAAACACGAGAATATATACTTGCCCAGATAGATAGTGAGTGAGAGAGAGAAAATATCTCTTGACATATTCTCAATTTTTGTTATTGGTTTCCATCATGGCAGAATTATAACAGTTGATAGCAGCGTCAACTCTCTCTTCCTATTCTTTCATTTTTTTGTTTATGTGAAGAGAGTCGAAAACTTTGCACTTATTTTGTCTGTTCCCCATGCATTTGTTCTTGTATTTATAGCAGCGTAGGTCAAAGACTTCCACACAAGCAAATGAGCGTAAGAAATTTCACACATACAGAGTTCATTTCCATAGAAAGAGTGCTCAATCGATCATTGTGTATGTGTAGGTGGTCACCGCTGCTTTATAGCAATATGGCCACCTATACATCCACAATGATATGCTAATCTCTTTTCTATGGTAAAGACTCCTGTACGTGTGTAATTTATTATACTCTTGTGCACTCTTTGGTCCACGCTGCTTTATAGCAACAAAGCAATGTGTTGTTACTGTCAGTAGCGTCCACTCTCTTTTTCTCTTCTTTCATTATTTTTTTGTAGAGAGTTAAAATTTTTGTTTTTGTTGTGTCTGTTCCCCATGCATTTGTTCTTGAATTTTTTGATATTTCTAGGTGTTTTAGCAACAGAGCAGTGTGTTGTTATTGTTTTGTTGTAATTCTGCTACCACCTGGTGTAATTACATCATGATTTCCATTCTATTCTAGTCACATTATTAACAGCTAAATCCTCTCAATTTGCGCCATTTAATACGAATTATATTAATTTTATAAAGTAAAACACAGTCCAAAAAAAATCAACTTTTTAAACAGTTCTGGGTAGTTCATAAGGATCACAACCCTGTTTCTACTTTTCCTCAAAACCTCTCTAAGGTTCGGTAATGTCCCTCCTCTATTCTCCTCCGTAACCTCTGAGTACGTTAGTGGCTTCATATATATTCATAGCTGTTTAACAATGGTTAAACACATATTATGTAAGTAAATTTTTACTGCCATATTTTTTGTTTGTTTTTTTTTTTTTAATAAGCTTAATACTATTATATACTTGATAAAATATCTTTTTTTTACGAGTTATATTAATTGGACTTATTATAATCTTTTTTTTTCATTTCATTATGTATTTGGTCCTGGGTTTTCATATGATCTACTTTGCTCATATATTGCTCGTGTTGCTGTACTTGAGCTATACACTCCTGCCTTGTCATTTGATATGCTTTGTTCATACATTGTTCCTGTTGCTGCAGTTGCATCGCCATGTAGTCCTTGTACTATGTTGCTGTGATATACCCTGACAGCACTCTACCCTTGCTGGACTCTTTTTGTGTTTTCTTGGAGTTTGTGTTGTTGGCCGTTTTGCTTCTCTTTTCAAGTTTAATCGTTCTAATTTAGGTGTACGTGCTGTTTCTATTGCTGCCGCTACTGGTGTTACTAAAAATTTTTCTGACATTGTATTTGGTTCATCTAATTCTGATACCTCTTCTAACGTTGTATATGTACCATCTGATTCTACTTCTTCTTCTTTTTCGAACGTTATATTTTTTTCATTTGATTCTGCTTCTCTTTTTTCTTCTAACGTTGTTCTTGTTTCATCTGATTCCACTTCTTCTACTGATTCTGACGTTGTACTTGTTTCATCTGATTCTACTTCTTCTTTTTCTTCTGATGTTGTACTTGTTTCATCTGATTCTACTTCCTTTTCTTCTCCTGATTCTGACGTTGTACTTGTTTCATCTGATTCTGATGATGTGCTTGTTTCATCTGATTCTAGTTCGTCTTTTTCTCCTTTATTAAGTTTGGTGTCCATGATTAAACGTTGAATTTTTTCTTGTCAGCTGAAATGTATAACAGCTAAAAAGTAATATTTTGAATAGTATGGAACAGTAAAATGAATATAGTGATTCAAGAATTTCATCTATATTTTTCTATTATTTATAAATTTATTTACTTTTTTACTTATTTGTCCCTCAGTTTTATGTAATATTTCAACACTTTCAATATTAATTTATTAGCCCTATTCACGTTTTGGAGTAAAGTGCTGGTTAACACGTTAAAAGTGTAAAACAAAATTATTTTACAATAACAAATTATACCTACATTTGTTTTTATTCCCGCTTTACTCTTTTACTTTGGTTTGACCCTTGGCTAATATATACGTTATACTGTTATCCTGAGCAGAAAAGAGAAAATCAGTGCTGCCAACTTATTATTTTATATGGCAATAAAAAATAAAAGACAAGAGTTTTGTAGCTAGCGTATTGAGTTGGCAACACTAATTGAAGAGAACAAAAAAAGATGATTATTGTTATTTACTCCAGAGTGCACTAGCTCAGTTTTAGATTCGCTAACTCTCTTAGGTAAAACATTCCTTTTTTATCCCGTTACACAGCACTTTACGAGTGAAGAGTAAGTAATGATATTATTTTTCTTTTTTAGTTTTCCGTTTGAATTATTAAAGGTTAATTCATGTACACACAAAGAAATTTCTTATGATTTTCTTCATTAGTCTCTTCTCTCTTCATTGGATAAAATATAAAACATAAATGTTTTTATAAATATAATGAATTCGCTGGTAAATATAAATTAAACAACATTTTGAAGGAACTGAATGATTAAAGAAACACTCTCCCCTCCTCCCTCTCATGCAAATGTTTAACACTGGCTGAAAAAATTAAATTTTTATTATATATGAAAACATTTTTATTATTATTTGTTTTTAATAAACTGTTCTATGTATATTAAAATTATTTAGTTTACGAGTTATTAATTAGTTGTATAGTAGAGATTAGTAGATTAGTAAGATCTAATTTAGCGAGTTCCATTGTAGCAATATATGTGTGTATGTAGATATAGCTACTGATGACACGTTTGTTGCCCATTTGTTGATCAGTAGTCACCTAATGAACGTGGTCCATCCGTTGCTTCTATTGCTGCGATACGTGATCTGCATATTCCAGGAGGTACTAGTAATGCTGCTGCTCCTGCACTTGCAAACAGCAGTCTGCAGGTGCATTCTGCGGTATTGTTCCTGTATTTACAAATTTGAGTTCTGATGTTATAAGTTCATGTAATATTTGTCGACATGTAGTTTTTGAAGTCAATGCTCTTATTGTTGTATTGGTGTTAAATTCTTCTTGCAGTAATGCTGTTGCTGCTGATGAGGCTACAAACATGAATTTATCTGTTGCCTTCAGTGCTGCTGTTTGAATTGCTTTACATGTGTTCTTTTTTACTGCTTCCATTACGAGTGCCGTTGCAGCTTCTGCTGCTGTTAATAATGCATTTTGTAATGCAGCTGTATTTGTTGCTGTTGCTGACATTGACGATGATGACGACGGCGACGACGCCTCTCTTGCTGCTGCTAAATCATATTGCTGTGCTGCATATTCCAATATAGCTTTTGCTGCATTTAATTCAGGAGTTTGTGGCCTAACTGCTGTTTGAGTATTTGTTGCACTGTGTTGCTGTGACGTTGCCTTTGTGTTTTTCCTTCTTTTTAATTTGACGGGTTCCTTGCGTGTACGTGGTTTTCTTGCTGTTCCATTTTCCGATTTCGATGTTGCAGCTCTTAATTTTGCAGTTCTTATTGAAGTTGGTTGCTTAACAGATTTTTTTTTTGCTGCTCTTGTTGTTGTTGTTGCCGTCTGCAATTTTTTTGCTGTATTGCTCTGTTGTGATGCACTCTGGCCCTCCTTTATCCTTGCTTCTGTTAATGCTTTTGCTGCTGCGCATTTTGCTCTTCTATTCAAATGTGCTCGTCCTAAGTTAGATGATTGCGATGGTAATGTTGCTTTTGCTGCTAATTTAGCTTCTCCTGACGTTATACTTGTTTCAACGGATCCTTTCAATTGCGCTGTACTTTTTTTCGCTCTCTTATCGTATATGTTTTCCATTTTTAAACATTCATATTTTTTCATGTCCGACTACACGCCTTTAAGTAGCATTGTTAGCGTTTTACTAGGTATTAATTTTAAGAAATACTTACGTCGTTTTTGGAGTGTGCCCAAAACAAAACCGTGTGAAATTCGTTTTTTTAAAGTTTATTAGGAAAGTAGGGGCAACAGTTAGAAAATTCTACTTTTTAAAAGACATTTCAAATCGATGTGATAAAAATCGAAATGATAAACACGCACAGAGAGAGAGAATGCCCCCACGATATGCTCTCAGTTTTTGTTATTGGTTTCAATTAAAGTTTGATCAAAGTAACAGTTAAACAAAAAACTTTAGTCTCAGAAGATTGCCAATTTTTTAATATATCTGCAGAGAGAATCTCCCACAATGTGCTTTTTGATTTCCGTTACGTTTTACATTACAATAACAGTATAATTTTTCTAAATAGAAATATCAACTCAGGGTGCCATATATTATACCTTTTCTCTCTCTCTCTCTCTAAAGCCGAAGAGTATATAGATAATTTAAAGTTATGATTAAAGAAGCTTAACTGTAATAACCATAAATTATTTGTAGGGCTTCTTTGTGAGCTTCTCTTCCTTCCCCTCCCTCTCAGTCAAATAACACATGTAGTTAGAGAAAAAACATTTTTCATTGTTCACGTTTAGTCTTAAAGACAAAGTGCTAAAAGTGCTTCATTGATTTTTCCATGATAAAACAAAACATAAATTATATTAAATTTGACTATAGTTAAGAGTGCAAAAGAAGTAGAGGGGCGAATAATTTGCAATAAACGAGAAATAAATAACTGCAAAAAAAAAAAAAAAACGGAAAAAAATTGATGTCAAAAAAACTAGTGATTTATAAATGAAAACTAAAAACAATAACAAAAATAGCAAAAAGAGAAACCTCTTAAACAATCAGAAACAATAGCAACAAAAACTAAAAAAAAAAATGTAAATAACCTCTAAGCGCATCCGGTAAAGAGTGGTGTGTAGTACATAGATGTGAGAAGTATGATGCCCTCATTTCGTACTGAGCAGCAGAACTTTGCTCTCTGCTCTGCTTGCAGCCTTCTCCTATGCTGCAGAAAATATTTTTAGCAGTAATGTATTTGTGTTTTTGTGTTTTTGCAAACACTGCACCTTTTATTGTGCGGCGCTGCTCTCTCTCTCTACTAAACACACACTACTTTTGATTTTTTTTTTGTTGCTTAGCGGGTGAGCTTGCGAGCGAAAGTTGAGGTGAGTTTGAATGTGACGTATGTGGGTGCAGTTGCAGTAAATGGCGACTATACGCACACATCCATACATACATATATTTTTGGGTATTACTGAATTTATTTTATTTTTTTGTTATTATTTTCGTTTTTCGTGCAAATTTGTTTTTATTCTTTATCTATACCTATTGTTGATCTTGTTTTTTTTTTTTCTTAACAGTTTACAAATATTTAAAGAAAGAGAAGAATGTACAATGTGGAAACAATAAAAAAAAAAACAAAAATCACCCGTTTGTTTTTTAACTTATTTTTTATTTTCATTGTACTGTGTTACTCTTTGTTGTTGTGGCTGCTACTGCTTTGTTAATTATTTTGCTGATTGCTACTTTTGTTGCTTACTGATAACAACAATCAACTTAAAAACTATGCATAAATATGTGCTCGTATGTAAATAATAGAATTGTTTTTTTTTTGCATATTGAACAATAGCCAGTTGTTGTTGTTGATGGCAACCATCCCACCGTTCTATTTGCTTGCTGCTAGTGTCACATCATCAACGTATGTCGACGCAATTGTCATTGTTTTTTCGATTTTTTTTTATTTGCATACACGCCCTTTTTTTTATAAAAAAAAAAAAGCAAAAACTATTTTTTGCATAATTAGTTATAAAAGTTTTCCATTGTTGCTGATACTGTTGTTCTTTTTGCTATTATTGCTGCCTGCCTGTCTTGCTTTGCCTTTTCTCTTTGAGTGCAATGTACGATGTATTGCACTTGTTGGTATACTTTAAACTAGAACCTAATTATGTGCATATGTTTGATTTGAATATATTTAACTTTTAATTTTATAAAATGCTTTCTATTTTTAATTTTAAATGCGTGAGTTGAAAATTAATTAAAATAACTTCATATATTAGTAGAAGAGTCAAACCGTTTTTTTTTTTTAAATGAAGTTTTTTTCGCTCTCTTAAATTGAGAGCGTAAAAACTTCATATAAAAAAAAAAAACCAAAAGAGAGTGCAGTACTCAGTCGGCACTCAAATCTTCTAATCTAGCTTTAAATGTAAAGAGAGGAGGTTTTGAACTTTTGCTTAGCTTCGTTATACTGCTATATTCAGATGAGAGAGAGCTACATCATATGAAGATGAGAGAATGCTTCATTATTTGAAGAGAGAGAGAGCTTCATTATATGAAGAGAGAGAGCTTCATTATATGAAGATGAGAGGGCATCATATGAAGATGAGAGAGAGAGCTTCATCATATGAAGATGAGAAGGAGGTTTATCATTTGAAGATGAGAGAGAGAGCACACTACTGATATAATCATGTACTCTCTTGCAGTTTATTTTTTATTATAACAAATTGAGCTTAACCCAGATATGCCCAATGCCCAATATGTAGTACACTTTAGAAATGTTTGATTTTGGTTAAATAAGAATATTTTGAATAAAAATCAAAGCTTTCTAAAGTGTACTAAACATAGGCCATTGATCATATCTGGGTTAAGATGAGCAATTTAGATATATTCTCTTCAAATATATTCTAGGTTACAATTAGCTACTTGCAGAGGCATCAGTACTTCGCTGATTTGATCCTCCGGCAGCTTAGTACCTTTTTTCGTGATGTTGTCAACAATCTCATTTCCATCTATGCCTTTAGTAGTCAGTTTCTCCATTACTGCCCAGCACTGAAGAACACTTTTGGATGATGTCCAGTGTGATGTCCACGCTTTTATAGCTGATTGACTATCTCTATATATGTTTATTGTTGAGTTGATCGTGGCAACACTGTTTGCCTTCCTAGCGGCACCTTCAAGGGTTAATTTCATAACAAATAATGAGTTTAACCTTCAATGCCCCAAGAATTTTTTCACGACTACTTTTCGATAGAGAACCACAAATTTTTCATGTATTTTGGCTTCCATATAAAAACTTTGAATTTGAAACTTTAAACGGAGCCTACTCGACCGATTTACATTTTTTGTACAGAAAAATAAGAACTTTTCCAAAAATTTGAGTAATGTTCAAATCAAAAACACTGAAAGGAAAAATTCATCATCTAGTTTTTTGTTCCATAATTGTTGTTCTTGCTTTTTCTAACAGCACCTACCTAAATACCTAAACACTTGCTATGTCAGTTATTGAGAAAAACCAAATAAATTTAATACCTTTCACAATTTATAAAATTCATTATTTTATATTCACATCAATGTACGTAATAACGATGAATATATTTGCAAATATTTACATTTATTTGAAATGAAACGTGACCAGTTTTATTATGATTATTTCTCTACATGCATTTATATATTTATTTACATTGTATTTAATACAATATAAATAATCGTGAAAATGAACGATATTAAAAAAACGAACCAAACAAAAAAATGAAAAATAATAAAAAATCCAACACATATTCAATTTAAATTATTATGCATATGCAAAATTTTGTATAAACAAAAACTATGTCTGTCCAGTCAGCTACATCCATGCAGCTATAAATTAATCCAGCAATCCATTTATTCATCTGTCTATCTGCATATATGTCTGTCTGTCTGTCTGCTCTCGTTTGATCCGTCTGTTTGTATATGAATTAAAAAGGTACGTAAACATTTCTATTGACGTAAAATATGACACTTTTGCATATTTTTTGTATTTGTTTTTTTTTTTGTAACGTAAACACACAAAATGCAAATTGATGTCAATTGAAATCACGTTGCAAATAAAACCAACAACTGCTACAAAAATGGGGGAAAAAAACAACAACAACCCAGCAGCCAGCAATCTTTTCTATTAAAAATTCTCACATAAATTTATGCAATAGCAGCAACAACAAAAATAAATAATAAAATAGAACAAAATTTAAATTGTAAATTATGAACAATGAAATAACTACATACTAGAACTTAGACCATGTTTTATACATTTTAGTTCTATATTTTTATGAAAAGTGACCTCTAGCGGTGGATTCTGGCACTAACTTAGAGTACGAAAACTTTACAGCAAGGAAACATTTCCATTATAGGAAAAATGTTTGAAATCTGACAAGGAAAACTAAAGCTATAGCGATTTTAATATTTTCTTTGTATGAGGGTAGACCTCTGGCGGCTTATTTTTAAACTAACTTAAGGTGCTTAATCTTTCTAATAAAAAAAAAAATTCATTATACAAACATTTTTGAAATCAGTCAAATGAAACTTAAGTTATGGTGATTTTAATATTTTTTTTGTAAGGTGAGCGACATCTGTCGATTGGTTTTGGAACTTGCTTATAATTCTTGATTTTTATTAGGAAAAATTTTGGAAATCAAGCAAGTGAATCTAAAATTATAGCTGCTTTTATATTTCTTTTGTATAGGAGGCGACCTCTATCCGCTGATTTTAGAACTTAGACACATTTTTTTACTTGAACACAAAAAAAAAAAAAGAAACACTTTCAATGTAGAGGGAAATATGAAAATCAGTCAAGTAAAACTGAATTTATTTATATCCTTTGTATGATAAGCGACCCCTAGCGGGAGATTTCAGAGCTTGCTTAAATAGTTTTATAAAGTTCTTGAACTTTACAGTAAAAAAAACATTTCCGAATTTAAAACAAACCTTCAAAATCAGTCAAATGAAACTGAAATTGCAGCGATTTTAATATTTCTTTTGTATGAAAGGCGACCTCCAGTGGTTGTTTTTGAAACCACCATATAGTATTGAAACAACCTCCTGCAAAGGAACCAATTCCAAACTAAAGGAACAAAAATGTAAAATTCAGTCGATCACAGAAAGATCATGGAAAATTCTTTCGGTTTTAATATTTTCTTTGCATGTGAGACGCCCTCTATTGACTGATTATGGAACTCAAATATGGTTCATAACTTTCGTAGCAGAGAAATATTTTCCATGTGGAAGAAAATCTTAGAAATCGGCTAGGTAAAACTGAAGTTATAGAGACTTTTTTATGACTGGCGACGCCTAGTGGTAAATTTTGGAACTAGCATATAGCTTATAAGCCTTCACAGTATGGAAAAATGTCCTATTTTCAATCGCTCACAATTTTTACAAAATCTGTACAAATACTATGTCAAGTTTTGCTCTATCGTTTTTAGTTTCCTTACGGTCGAGAAAGGGTTAAGTGAAGAATTAGTACTAAGTAATATAGTTTGTCTTAAAAAATATATCTAATAAAAATGAACAGAAAAAGATTTTAAAAAAGTACCATTGAGGGCCACAGGGTCGCTGGTGACCTATGAAAGTTCAGGCCTTTAGAGACGCAAAATGTCTGTTTTGATCGAAATTTGAACCAACAAATGGGAGTCGGAGAATAGGAATCCGGATTTGATTTTGCGATATCTACTCTAGTTTGTTTACGGTCCCGCTCGAAACAGTGCTCGGTCAGAATATCAGCTCATATACTCCAACTATTTAGGTTAAGACCAATACAGAATACATATATTTTCTTATTATAGTTACATAGAACCGCTTTGGATTGTCTAAGTTCCTTGAAGGTTGGTGAAGAGTTCTTGTATCTTGATTATCTTTTCCTGCCTGAAAACTTCTCTGATAACGCTGTCTATTTCCTATTTCATAAAAAGATTCAGGCCCCTTGAATCCGGTCGCTGCTTCGCTTTTAGAAGGTTTGTCTGCCAAGTTGATTTGAACTTATTCAAATAATCCCACACTAATTTAAAGATGATGTCAAAAGAGCATAGTTCACAAATGCCTGCTTGACTGTTTGATGATGGTTCGATGATAATATTCCACTTTTACTTACTGTCTAGGTTAAATTGCTCACTTACGAGGGCGGTCCCAGAAGAACCCGACCTAACAAAGAAAGCACGAAATATTTGGAACAAAATATTTGTATTTCTCAACATTGTCTCCTTTGAAATCGATAAGCTCATTCCCTACAAAAGAATTTTCGATATCATCAAAAAGAGCATCGACCTCTTTAATGTTAGCAAATTTATGTTTGGAAAGAGAAAATAATCCGAGAGGGCTAAATTCGGCGAATAGAATGCGTGAGTAAGCAATTCGAACCTCAATTCATTGATTTTAGATCACTAAAACTATGCAATACGTTTGATCGTTTTTCCCATTTTTTACATAATCAATGAAAATTATCCCAAAAAACCGACGCCATGACCTTGCCAGCAATTGGTACTGTCTTCGCCTTCTTTAGAGCCGATTCTCCTCTTGTAGTCCCTTGTTTTGACCGTTTCTTCTTCTCAGGTGTAAAGTAATGGTTATAAATCCACTTAGAAATTCGGTTTTATTCATGTGAAAAGTCGGCGAAATACTAGATTAAAACATCCTCTCGATGCTGTTTCTGTTCTACAGAGAGCAAACGCGACGGCACTCATCTTGCGCACAACTGCTAGCTCACGCATTTAAATTTGCCCGCGGGCAATGTTTTGCAAATCACTAAAGCACATGAGATAAAATTGCGAGAAATCGACTCTCTGCTTGATTGTATGTAGCTGAATAACAACTGCATTACTTCGTTTCGTTTGAGTGCAACGGAAACGCCATTTTCTACGTGATCGCTGGTGCTAAAGTTTTTGCACTCTTCCTCTTTCTATGCTGAAGCTTTGTTGATACTCTCTACACTTATCAGCACATACACAACGTAGTACACTTAAATAAAACTTGGAAGGAAAATTCAAGCTCTCTCACTAAGGCTCATGAGATAAAACTGCGAGAAGTCGACTCTCTGCTCGATTGTATGTAGCCGATCCCCATATGACCCCGTTCGCTAAACATTAACAACAGCATAACTTTGTTTCTTATTAGTTTCGTTTGTGTGTTTCAAAATTTTTGATCCACAGCCCCGCAAAAGAAGTTTCACTTCTGAAACTGAACTAAGTTATTGAAAAACCCGCTCAATTCCAGAATTTCAATCCAAAAAAAGAATTGTTCTCCTTTTATAATATTTTTTCTGTAGTGTAATGATAGTTATATTAATTATTAATGCAACCCTCTATAAAGTAAGAGGGTTTTCCAAAAATTCCGAACGATCTTAAAAAAATAAGTATCGAACGGGGGATTATATTATCAAATGGTGTCAGCATAAATACTCTCACTAAACGTTCATTGAGTATTATGCTCCCCATGACAAGGAAGATAGATGGAGAGAAACAAAGAATACTTATATTTCTAAAAACATAAACTGTGCGTGAATTATAAGCTATGGTGTTTGCAACGAAAGAAAAATGATGTTGCAAATAAAATTTGCATTCTTTTTTTTTAATTTTAGTTGCAAATTGTAAATATTTCGTGTGTTGATTTTTAAACTAGTTTAACTAGTTTTTTTTTTACATCAATTTTTATTGTGTTTGAGATTAATTGTAAAATAAAAATGCGCGAATAATTAGGGTTGAAAAAATAGAAATACACGTGTATATTTTTTCTTGTTGTTGTTGTACTTTTTCCTTATGATTTTCAATCAACACATTTTGATGATATAAATGTTTTTTTTTTTTTTGGTTCTCTAAGATTTGGATTGAATTTTCTTGTGCATTGCGTTGAAAAGGAGATAGGTGTTTCGTTTTCATTTTTCTTGTCAATTCGGGCTTTAGTTTATTTAAGAATTTTATGTTATTAGTCAGCTATTTCTGACGTCATATCTTTATATACTCTCTCGCCTGATTTCCGGCTACTATCGCTGTGTACATATCAACTAGTTCGTGGTATTAGATACTTTGACACAAACTCAAAACTCTTTAAGACCACACACACTAAGTCACGTTTCGAAATTTTAGACATTACTATTTAAATTATGCAACTCAGGAGGTTTAAAGTCATGTCTTGTACTTTCGCAAAATTATAATTATGTGTAATTACACTGTACAACAGCATAATAGTATCTGAATTCTGGGCCGGTTTTTCTGTAATATTTTTACCCGCTGATCACAAATCTACAGAATTTTTTTTTTTATATTTTTGAAAATTTGGGGGGAGGGGGAGTCATGGATGAAAAATTTTTTTTCTGTTTATTTTTGTTTTTCTCCACGAATTATGCAATTTTATGAGTTTTGAATGAAACATTTTTTTTCCATAAAATTTGAATTTTTCGTGCATATTAGTAGATCTTGGTTTTTGAAAACTTAATAAGGGGGGCGCGGTGTTCACGGATGGAAAATTTTTTTTGTTTGTTTTTGCTTTTCTTTACAAATTATGCAATTTTATGAGTTGGATGAAAAAAAAAATTTTCATACAATTTAAATTTTTCGAACATTTTTGGTACATTTTCGTTGATTGAAATTTTTTTAATTTTTTTGCTTTTTACTTTGTACTTTTTTTTTGGTACATTTCGTACATTATTCTTGATGAGGTAGGGAGGGGTTCATAGATAAATTTTAAAAGAAAACAATTTTTTTTCTTATAATTAAAAAATTTCGTACATTTTTGGTACATTTCGTTCATTTTAGTTGATTGAAACAAATTTTTTTTTTTGCTTTTTTACACGAATCATGCAATATTAAGAGTTTTGGATGGGAAAATTTTTTTTCAAAAAATTAAAAATTTTCGTACATTTTTGGTACATTTCGTACATTTTTATTGATGATTTGCATGATGATTGATTTTCATGGATAAATTTTTTTGTTTTTGCTTTTCTACACTAATTTTAAATGAAAACAGTTTTTTTTCCTATAATTAAAAATTTTCATTGATTGAAAAATTTTTTCTTTTTTTTTTTGCTTTTTTACACGAATTATGAGTTATATTAAGAGTTTTTGTTGGGAAAATTTTTTTTCATAAAATTGTAAATTTTCTTACATTTTTGGTACATTTATTATCGACATTTTCGTTGATTGAAATTTTTGTTTCTTTTTTTACTCGAATTATGCAATTTTAGGAGTTTTTTTTTTTCATAAACTTAAAATGTTTCACGTAATTTGATGAGGTAGGGAGAGGTTCAGGAATAAAAAAATGACCTGACCCGAAAACATTTTTTACAAATTCGTGTATAATTCGCAGAAAAATTGAGCCGCGACTCAGAAACTGTTTTATAAAGTCTCAATTTGTTGTACAGTGTTTTTTATTTATACATAAATATTCCCTACTGTTGTGTAACTTTAAATATGCAATGTGTAACTCAAATTTCTTGCTAAACTAAGCAAACGAAAAAAAAAAATTATTAATTTATATAATTTCAATCAAAATTCTTTGTTAATAAAGAAGAAAAACAATTTTCATGTTTTTTTTCTGTTTCTTTTCGTATATTTAACTTTAACATGCAACACAATAATAATTTCTTGCAACGTGACTTGAAATAGAAAACCAAACGCGAAACCTTTTTATGAAATCACACCCAAAAATCTCAAATAGAGAAACTTCTACCAATACCCCCAAGTTAAGTTGGCACTCCTACTTACTTCATTCATGCCTGCATGCAGAGCGTAATGAAAAGTAGTAGTAGGAAAAAGAAGAAAATCAACTGAATATGAACTGTGCAACGTGACTACTTTTTTTTCTTTCTTTTTTTCTTCCATTCAGGCAGTCGTGTAGATATGAATTGTGTATGTTTGTTTTACTGAAATAAAAATGTGAAAATACATACCTATATTTTTCTTTGAGAATTTTGATTTAATATGTAAAAAAAAAAAGTCACAAATAGATACTATATGTTTTACACAAGTGGGCAAAATTATAAGTACATGTTAATAAACTATCAATAATTGACAACAAATATTCAATTGGCTAAGTTTTGATTTCCTGAGAATTCACATCTATTCCAGAACCTATCGCAACACCAACGAATACGTCAATGTTGCTACGAATTCATGGTCTTACAACCGATACTCAAATATGTTGTTACCTGACACCATGTGTTTTGGAATTTACTTGATATATTTAATTTATTAGCATCATTGTTTCATAAAATATTTCGCCAATTTTTTCTCCTTTTTTGTGTTTGGCTTTTTTGACGTAGAATACGTCATTCGGTATTGTATTGTATTGTATTATAGAGGTTTCTGTCGTTGTACCGCGACCTATAAGATCTATTGTACATCCCTCTTTTCTTTCTAGTCTAATCTGCCTAGAGTACCTCATCCAGTCCAGTCTCCCTCAAGAATTTGAGTATTGCGCCCGGATCTATGGATGCCAGTTCGGTACTGGGCACTTGGTGCATGCCCAGACATTTCCTTCTTTTGTGGATCAGTGCTCCACATTGAGCTAAAATATGTTCTGATGATTCGTCTTCCTCATTACAAAACCTACAAATTGAGCTTTGCTCAACCCCTATCTTACAAAGGTGTTCTCTGAGCCCGCAATGCCCAGTCAGAATACCAGCTAATATGCGCAAACTGTTTTTGTTGAGACCAATGCAGAATGCGTATCTACTCTTATTATAATTACCTAAAAGCGCTTTGGATTGCCTCAGTCCCGTAAGATTGGTAAAGAGTTCTTGCCTCTTGTTCCTCTCTTCTTGCCTGAGTAATTCCCTGATTACGCTATCTCCTATTCCACAGAAGGGTTCAGGTCCCACGAAAGTGGTTGCTGCCCCCTTTCTTGCAAGCTCGTCTGCCTGCTCATTACCCTCAATTCCTGCGTGGCCAGGGACCCAACATAGAGCGACTTTGTTGTCATTGCCCAGTTGATTGAGCTTGCTCAAACAGTCCCACACCAACTTAGAGGTGATCTCAAAGGAGCATAATGCTCGAATGGCTGCTTGGCTGTCCGACATGATAGCGATATCTTGCCGTTTGTACTGTCTATCCAGGTTGAGTTGCACACATGTGCTAATTGCATGAATTTCAGCTTGGAAGATGCTAGGATACTTCCCCATCGGCTCAGAGTGTTTGATTCTTGGCCCAAATACTCCTGCCCCAGTTCCATCCTCGGTACGTGACCCATCTGTATACCACTTAATCGTGTGTTCTTTGAGTGTGTAGTTATACTCTACACCCTCCCATTCGTTCTTGCTACTAAGTTTTGCAACGAAGTGTTTCTCAAAACTATACTGTTTGTCCATTCTGTCCTGGGGACAGTCCAAGAGATAGTTGTCTTTCGCCGGGTTATCTCGGTCTCCAAGCCCTATAGATCTCCTCGTCAACCTTTTATTTCTTGTTCCTCTTACGATTGCTGCCTTGGAGGCATTCTCTATCACGAGGTGTAATGGAGTGAGCTCCAATAGTACCTCTAGTGCAGCAGTCGGACATGTTCTCATTGCTCCTGTTATACAGATACATGCCAACCTTTGAACTTTCCCCAATTTAGCTTTTGCTGTTTTTAGTTGAGTTCTCCTTGCCCACGCTATTGCTCCATATGTAATGATTGGCCTTACCATCATTGTGTACATCCAGCGCAGTATACTTGGTTTACATCCCCAAGTTTTCCCTGCTAGCCTTCTACATACCATTAGAGCGCGAGTGGCTTTACTTGTCACTGTTTCAACATGCGCTTTCCATGTGAGTTTACTATCTAATACTAAGCCCAGATACTTTACCTCTTGCTTTTGTTCAATAATCTCCCCAGCTAGTGATATCGGTTTCCAGCGCGGGAGCGATCTTTTCCTGGTAAATGGAACTATAGTGGTCTTTGCAGGGTTAATATTTAGCCCTACCGACCTGCACCATCTCCTAGTAATACCTAGCCCTCTTTGTATAATGTCACAGAGAGTTTCTTCAAATTTCCCTCTGGCTACGAGGACTATATCGTCCGCATACCCTTGACAGTCTATGCCTGCCTCTGAGAGTTTCATTAAAAGTTCATCTACTACCAGGCTCCACATTAGAGGTGATAATACTCCTCCCTGTGGACATCCTCTGGTTGTGCTGACTGATATGGTACCTAGCCCTGTTTCCATCTCAGCTGTTCTAGAGGAGAGCATTTCTGACATCCATCTAGATGTTGTGTTATCTACTCCTCTTCGCCTTAGAGAGTTATTGACAGCCTCGTGCGAGGTGTTGTCGAAAGCTCCTTCTACATCCAGGAAAGCACATACTGCTACTTCTTTCACATCTAGTGCCCCTTGAATCTTCCCCACTAAGTCATGCAGAGCTGTCTCGGTAGACCTGCCTGCTCTATATGCATGCTGATTGGGGTGCAATGGATTTGTGTCTAAGATTTTACATCGTATAAAGTTGTCAACCACCTTTTCAAGTGTTTTCAACATAAACGATGTTAAGCTTATGGGTCTGAAGGACTTAGGGTTGGTGGTATCTTTTTTGCCCACTTTTGGTATAAATACCACCTTTGCCCTTCGCCAAGCTGTTGGTATGTACCCAAAAGCGAGGCTACTTCTCCCTATATTAATAAGGAATGGCAATATTTCCTTTATGCCCTTCTGTAATAGAGCAGGAAATATGCCGTCAAGACCAGGTGATTTAAATGGTTGAAAAGTGTTTAACGCCCATTCCAATCTAGGCGCAGAGCATATTTCTGCTGCTACCTTCCTGTTTACTCTGTTTATTCTTCTAGGCTGCTCCTCTGAATTCCTGCTATCTAGCCCGGCACTTCCAGGGAAGTGTGTTGCTAGTAGCAATTCTGCTCGTTCCTTTTCATTACAGGTGAAGCTGCCATCTGATTTCTTCAGCGCCATTCTCATGTCCTGCCCTGCTTTTGCAAAGGTTTTATATATCCTTGATGCAGCAGGTAGAGATGAGATATTGTCGCAGAAGTTCCTAAAGCTAGTTCTTTTAGCCTTCCTAATTTCTTTATTGTATTCTGTTAGTTTATCCCTATATGCTTGCCATTGTCCGCTCCGTTTTGCTCCATTATGGAGCCTACGTACTTCGGTTCTAATGTCACTTAGGGTACTATTCCACCATATGGCGTCCTTTCCTAGACTTTCCGCTTTTTCAGGGCAGCTGCCCTCGAAAGCATCTAGTATTGCTTCGTTAAGTTCATTTACGGAATATTCGAGCTCATGATGATTTTTTATCACCTTGCACGATTTAATACCTTCTAAATTACACTTAAGTACTTCTATGTATTCTGTCCAGTTTGTTTTCCTGGGATTTCTAAAGGACGGTATTTCGGTACTTGTGCCCTCTAGGAGGAACTCTATGATTTTATGATCAGAGAGTGAGTCCTCTTTGGATACCCTCCAGTTCTTGACTAGTCCTACAATATTTGGACTGCATACTGTTATGTCTAATACTTCTTTCCTAACTCTAGTAACAAACGTAGGTTCATTCCCTACGTTTAATATTTCTAGATTAGCGGATAAGATAAATTCTAACAGGTACTCACCTCTGCTGTTGTCGTTTGTGCTGCCCCATATGGTACTGTGAGCGTTCGCATCGCATCCGAGGAGAAGCGGCAGTCTGTGCCTGTTGCAATAATCCACCAGTTGCCTCACTTCTGGCGGCGGTGGTGACGACTCCTCACCCGGAAAATATGCCGATGCCACTACTATGGCGCGTTTGCTGCCCTCGATGTTAAGGTGGGCTTGAATTGGAACTAAGTCCCGCGTCATGAATTCTGTAAGACAAACATAATTAATGTTGTTTCTAATTAGAATACAGGCCCTTGGATTATCCTGCCTGTTATCCCAAATTACCTTGCCGTTTTTACAGGCCATTCCTCTGATTGCACCTTGGTAGTGCCAGGGTTCTTGGATCAGTATCAGGCCCAGGTTAAATTTTGAAAATGTCCTTGCAATCACCGCCGAGGCGGCTCTTGCGTGGTGGACGTTAACCTGGGCACATTTGATGCCTGTTCCACTGCTCATAGAGCTTACTTAGCGGGGCTTTTGCCCCTACTACTGCCACTCAACAACATCCTTTCTTCCTCCTCATCTATGGGGCAGTCCATATTGAGAAGGGAGAGGTCGATTCCCTCAACTTCAGTCGCGGTCGAAGATGGGAGTACTATGCCTTCCATTTCGCTCGCGGCTGATGTTGGTAGAGTATCGACCTCCACCTCGACCACGGCTGAGTGCACTCTTTCCGTTGCTTTCGGCTCGTCATTGCTGACTGCTTCTGGCTCGGGATTCGAGGTGTCCTCTTCCGTGGCCCGTTTGTGCACCCCGTGCACCGTGACCTCACCAAACCGGTAGTTGATGACGCCCCCTGAAGTACGGATGGCTTCAAACGATAGCTCATCCATACTTATCGTCAGTAACTGACCATTTCCTTCCTCACGAGCCTTCAATGCCTTCCAGAGGTTTGTTCGGAGGCCCTCGTTTTGGGCATTGAGTAGGGCCAGTATCCGTTCTGACGTCTGGCCCAGGCTCCTGGGGAAGAAAATAGTCACCACGTGCGACTTGGGAACATCATCACCTACACATGAAATGAGAGGGGGTCCATTCCAGGCCGTTAGCTTCGGGGCTACTCCTTTCAGCCATTCGGCTGACTGCACATCTTTGCAGTCGATGAGTAGATAACCCGGCCTGAAATGGATACCCTCAAACTTCAGCTTGTGTGCCCATCCCTTTGCCACCTCTTCCAGGATGGCGTCTTCTAGGGCCGAAAGCTGCTCGGATGACAATGTTACCTCGGGATATTCCCTTGGCAACACTGCCATCCTAACTGCTTTCGCAACCCCCGCGTACGTCTTGCCGCACACCACTCTTCCTGCAGATGAGCCTGCCACCACCGTATCCGTCCTCGGTTTCTTCACCTCCTGTTTTTGCGGTGGAGTGAAGACCGAGCTTCCCCTTTTCCTTTCTCGAGGTTCCTGGGAAGTACCTTCGGACGGCTTGGCTTTATGCTCCTCTGCCTTCTTCCTTGCTACAGCAGGTTCCAGCCCCTGCTCCAGGTATCTAAGATACCACCTGGACCCTGCCCCACTAAGGCCCTTCCTTAGTGGGTCGTCCATACCACCTGGCTGCCCAATTGGTGGTACCTTCAACTCTCGGCGTTTGTGCTCCCTGGGGTAACTTTTCCCCGTCGATGTCTCCGTAGCATTAGCCGCTGGTGCGAATGCACTAGCCACCTTTGCTAGAAAGACATCTCGAGCCCTTACTGAAGTCACACCAGCCGGTGCTATTGCACCGGCCGCTGAGACCTCTGTATGAGCTGTACTGGGTACGATGCCAGTCGCTTGTGTGGTTACCACGGGCGCTGGTGCTATTGCTCCAGTTCCCGCGGCTAACACGGTCACTGGTGCTATTGCACTAGTTCCCGCGGCTACCACACCAGCGTAAGCCATTGTATGGGACTCAGCTATCGGTGCTAATGCACTGACAGCTGGTACCCCTACCTTGGTTTTGCTGGTCATCGTACGGTTACCCTCAAAGCTCCGTCTTCGCTTAGGTGCAGTCGTTGCCTGACACCTTGCTGGCCCTCTCGACCTGGGTGAACCCCTGCTTGTGGAAGCTCGCAGATCTTCATCACGTAGCTCATGCTCCATTCGATCTGCGAGTTCCGTTGCGGTTAATCCCCGCTGGTTTAAATTTTTTGCTTTATTATTTTTTTTGCTCATTTTAAAATACGACCACTAGCCTGCCTGAGCGGGCTTGGCGGTCAACTATAGAAGCGGGAAGGGGTTGGTCCACCATGACATAGCCCGTCTGCCATGGTAAGGCCACACTTACTCCTTGAGGCGGCCGCGTATCAAGGAGGCTCCGTTCGCAGACAGCCTATTCTTAACACTAGTATCAGACGCACACGGGTCCCAAGTGCTGATTTCACATAAGTACAAGTACCTGTGTAAAAACAGACGTAGGATCCGTGCACACCAGTCTACGAGTGTTAATCCCCTGGCTGCCAAACCAATAGGCACGGGTCGCGTGACACCCTGGATTAGGGGAGTTTTTATTTAAGAGGGTTTGCTCCCTCCGCCTGAACTATCTTAGCCAGTTGCATATCAGACATCTGATGTGCTCTGTTACCAGATAACAGTTTGCGTATCAGTCATCTGACATGCAACTGTTTCCAGCCGTCACCACGAGGAGGTGTTAGTCCACACTTCCATCATATCACTTAATTACGGCACACATCGAAATGTGCGTTGGTCCCCTTAAGTGACTGATGGCCTGACGACCATCATTCGGTAAAGTACGTATGTAAAATGGATGACGAATTTTTGTAGACCTTTTTATAGACTTTAAGTGTATTTATTCACACTTTTTCTATTATTGAAAGATTTAAAATAACCCAGTCAGTTTATCTATTTTATTTATTAACGAAATATTTAACTTTTAATTCATTTTATCTTGTAAGTTTTATAAACATTTGATCGTAAAAAAAAAAGTCATAAAATTTATGAGTTTCTACTATTATTTGTGCTGTAGAAATCATGTGGTTGTTGTAATAACTCAAAGCATTGTTATTGCTATTATTAGCATATGAAAATAAAAACGGAAAATACGAGGCGAATTCGTGAAAGCAAGCGTATGAAGCAATGTTGTTGTTGTTATCATAGAGCATATGAAACGACTCTGAGAGAATCGATTTCGGGGGTCGAGTTTTTTTCATATGAACGTATGCTCATACAAATAAGCAGAGGCAGAGGCGCTGACGTCGGCTCACTCAGTATCGTCTCTTGTGATCTATTGTTGTAATTAATTGAGTTTAATATTTGATTCAGGGATTGTTTTCATTAAATGAGAAAAATGCCTGGTTAGTAAAGAAAAATAATTATTATATTGAGACGCCCTCGGTGAAACTGTGTGCTATTTTTTTGTTTGTTTTTTTTTTGTTTTTTACTATATGACTAGTTAGAATGATTAATTCTAGTATTCAAGATACACTTGGCTATTGAAAACTTTAAGGAGCCCAATTCAAAGTATGGTATGTGATCCAATTATCTGTTAATATTGATTTTCTTTCTGGTCTTCCAGAAGTTTTATTACTTTTTTACATTTTTATTTAAGTATTGTGTATTAAAAATATAAGTCATCCAAGGATATCTCGAAGAGGCGCCTAAACTTAAATTTACCCCTTGTTAATGCAAAAAAGAAAAATTAACTTAATAATGTACTTAATATTTTGTCCATAAGTGTAAGTACATATGTACTTATGCATGTTGTTTGTGTACTCACGGTCATGTTAACGTCGTTGTTGATGATGGTGGACATGAGTATGGGGATATCCATCAGTGTCATGTTGTTATTGCACCATGTTGGAATTGTTGTTGGTATACAAACGTAACTATGTGTATGTGAATATGAGCTGTTTGCTGATGCCATGGTTACATATTTCTAAGAATGTTTTCTAATGTTATTAGTTTTGTTGTTGTTTTTTTTTTTCTATTATTCCTTAAGTTATTGGAGACTCGTGTTTTTGGTTTTTGTTTATACGATTACGTCGCAGGAAATTCGTTAAAATTATTGTGTTTAAAGTTTTTTTGTGTTGTGTAAGGTTATGTTTATTTGTTGTTGTGGCACAAAAATCAAAAAAGTTTTACTTTTTATTAATTTTATTTCTGGTGGTACCTTAGAACAACCCTCGAGGGTTAGATACAAAGTACTTACGAATATTGACTTTGAGTGTTTGAGATTTATTAATTGTAAACTGTGAAAACACGTGGATTGTTTTATTTTGATTGGCTTCATTTTCCTAGTCTAGATTTCCAGGTAAGAAAGGTTGGTAGGTAGCTGGTGTCGCTAGTTTGTTTTCATTTATAATTGTAGAAACTGCCAAACAACTCTGGATGCCATATCGTTATTAGAGCTTGGATTGTTGTCAACCATTTTACTATATTGTCCTTCTAAAGTCCATCTCCAGTCAATCATACAGTAAGAGTATCCACGAACACCGTAAACCTATTTCTAACTAGAGCTAAGCAAGTGTGGGCAGAAAAAATGAATGATATTTTTTTTTTCTCGTCATCATCATTCGCAGTACGGCTCTAAAATTTGGTATGGAAATATTGGCAATGGTATTTTGTGAGAAAGATATGGATAGGTGTGGAGTAGTGGGCGTACCTCTCTATATAACCCTAATGATTTTTTAACTACAGTACTGTGCAAATCCACAGTAGCAAATCTAAGCATTCCATCCATATTACGTTTTTATGACTTTTATTAATTTTTATTTAAAAGAAAATGGATTTAATTCGTTCTTAAATGATAAAATTATATAATGAAAAAAATTTAAATAAATAATAAAAGCCAGAAAAAATTTCAAAAAATTTGAAAATTAATGCTGTGCAAAACTAAAGCAACATATAATATTCCTTATTTTTCATTCATTCACTGCCACAAATCTGCATGTATTGGTCTTTGTCAAATTGGTAAACTTTTATTAAAAATCTATTCCAGCCCAACCCTGATTTGAAAGTGTTAGCCACCCTCTCTACGTTTCAGGGTCCTGAAGTAGGTTTTAAGGGGTTAAGCTTGCTTGGGGTTGACAACCCATGAGGGAACTAAACCCTTCTCTCCGCTAATCAATCTTTATTCAACTTTAATGTGAGTTTCGAGTGATTTTCATGTCTAAATATTCCAAAAAGTGGCAATTTCCACTATGGCTGATGAAGCATTTGGGTTTCCAAATCTTCCCTATGGATCAGGTGGTCAATATTTATATATATTTCATGAAAAGGATAAAGATCATGAACAAAACTAATTTATCCAGAACAGAACGAATCCCGTTTCCATGTTTGTCTGTGACTTTACAGGTCAATGTTTTAGTCGTCCTCTTTTGATTCGTGTGATTTGGGACTTGACAGCTTCGGGTTTCATCTATACACCGAGCGGCACGAATAGACAGTCGAGTCAGTAGTCAATGAGGCAAATAGTTGAGCTGACAACCATTATTGCTGTTTTGCTAAATAACAAGCACGGTAGTATCGGGAATAACGTTAGAGAAGAGCTACTCGAGTGGTCCCAGCAGTAGAGAATAAATCGATAATTGAACAATAATTTTTCATTTGAAAGTCACCTAAAAAGAAATTGGGAAACTAAGAGAGAAGTTGAAAGTTTACGCATAATTTAAATTGTGATGTTATACATGTGATTCATAAAGGTTATACATGTCATTTACTAAAAGACTGTCATAAGTCAAAAAACACGATTTTTGAGTTAATGATGCAGAATTATTAATTTCGTCACGCTTCATATTGTGTAAAAATTTCATATTAATGTCTTGTATACGCTGCGCGTGAGAATTATAAGATTTCTTCTTTTTTCTGCAAAGGTGGAGTCAATTGAAAACTTTAAGCGCGTTTTCTGCAAAATCGCGTTTTTTGCGTTATGACAGTCTTTTAGTAAATGAGCGATGTGATCTGTGAGTAATAAAGACCAATAAATTTAAATAGCTTATTTTGGTAATTAGAAAATATGTTAATGTACTGATAAAGTTCATTTCCACCATTTACTCCAATTGAAGCATTATATATTTATCAAAATTTTTTCCATATTACTTTCTCAATATTTTTTGACGCTCACGAAATTCATTAACACATTAAAGTTTTTGCAGTCTTTTTTCTCTCTTGTGTTGTGTTTTTTTTTTTTGTCGGTACTCTACACATATCGGCACAAGGAAAGTTCAGAAAGAGCGCGTCTATGTCGGCTCTCTCACTAAAGTACATGAAATAAAACAGAGAAGTCGACGCTCTGCTTGATTGTATATAGCCGATCTCCATATGTTCTCTTTTTGCTAAACACTAACAATTGCATAACTTCGTTTCGTATGAGTGCAACAAAAACGAAATTTCCGTTACAAAATTTAAAACTCACAGCAACCCCCCAACTCCCCCGCCCCCCACTAGGGAAGTTTCACTTCAGAAAAAGTTTATTAGGACGAATAAACGAAAACCCTGGAAATGTTTACATCCGCTAGTAATAAAGATAATTATTTTAAGTCAATAGCAGATCCTAGAGAGGGAAGGGGAGGGATTTTCGCATTCGATTGGTAACATAATTTTTAGAGTCTTTCTGAAGAGTTAAGCTTACGTAATACTTGGTTTTCATCATGTCGAATTTAATCAAATTTTCGTATAGAAAATTCTCTCTTTCTCTCTCTTTGAGATGAAATATGACATAGTGAAAACCAGGCATAAGAATAGATCAAATGATAGCTGTGTATGTTCAGAGCATCATTCTAGTTTATAGACTCCAATTTTTATGCTTTTGAAACTTTTCTACTACTAATCAAATAGTACAACATTTAAAAACTTGAATATTTTAAGATCTGATGATGATATTGTAATTGTATTTACCATACACTAGATGAACATTTTTTTTTCACACAAGTATTAATTCAAAGTTTTTATTAGTTATAAATTAATATTTGATTCCGTTCTTCACAGTCGCCATCACTCTAGCGAAAACTTTCAATTTCTAGAATTTCACACTTTTACCTTCAAAATCGATACTTTTTACATAATAAATACATGACCACCTTAACATTAGGGTCGTTAAAGTGCATTTGCCTTTTGTAACGCCGCGGCGTCGCAACTAATGCCGTCAATACATCAATATAGTTTTTGTTGTTTGTGGTGCAATGTTTTTCAATTATTTGTGACATTGAATGAATGTTGTTGTTGTTGTTGTTGTTGTTTCTATTGTATGAATGTCTCTGTATCTCTAATGCATATATTTATTTAAATTGTTATTGTTGCGGTTATATTATTTGCCTCCTCTCGGCTTACAAATTTACCTATCTATCTATCTATCTATCTACATACATGCATACATAATACTAAGGCACCAACCACTAACTATAACGATGTACGAGTATGTAACTAAACTACGCTAATATGATTAACTAAAGTTGAAATTTTATACTTATCTGTATGTATTTGAGTACATACAAACATTAACACATATATATCTATATATGTTTGTAAGTACATATATATGTGCATATGTCTATTTGTAATTCTAATTTAAAAACGAAAACAAGTGTCGGCTGTTGGTTGTTGTACCCATTTAGGTTGGTTGATTGCATAGTATACGAGATACTGATATGTATATATGTGCGACAAATACTCGTTTGTTGTATGTACTTTGTGATTGTAACTGCATAATGCATTTGTGCATTTGTTGTTGGTTTTTTTTTTTTTTTTTTTTTGTGGAGTGGCATTAGCTAATGAATACTTATTTGTACATATGTATAGTGTATTTAAGTTTTATTGTTTGTTTCCTTTCATTCGGTTGATTTTTCCATAGTTATTAAGTGTTATAAAACAACGTAGTTATAAAACCGGTTACTTATTGTAAATATTAATATAGCATGCACAATTAGAGAGAGAGAGGGAGAAAGAAAGCACAGGAGGAGAGAGAGATTATTTGATGGTATACTCTCTCTCTCAGCTGCTGAAACGACGTTCATTGTTAATATAAGTCAATACTAGCCAAAACACACACAATCAAATTTAGTGCCTGTGTGAACGCTAAGAGAGCTCGTGACGAAAGAGCATTCATCCTCGACTGAGTATTTTTAGGCTCTGAATGATCACAAGCATCGGTGTGAAAGCACGACAGATATAGTGGTGTACATGTCAAAAAACACGAAAGAAAAACTGAGAGCAAACAATGTTCAAAAGGCGTCGACTTTTTAAGAGGGCAAACTCTTCTCTTGTGTGAGTAAAACCAAAATTTATTTAACACCAACAACGAATGAATAAAAGTTTGCTCTCTGTGAGTTTTTAAAAGGAGCTGGCATCTTTTCAAACAAAATATTCTCTCCAAAAGAGAAAAGCAATTGTGGTATTCACAGTTTTATGTTATATATTGTTTATATATACCACTCATTAGAATCACTGCTTGAATCGAATTATTATATCTGCTTCATTATCTTCGTTTGAGTAACTTTCTTTTTTTCTCTCTGAAACGAAAAGGCTTGTTCCTTTGAATAGAATTATTCTGTCTTTCCTCAGCGAACCCTTCTCTGAATTTAATTTATCTCAATGTGGAAATTCTCTATCTCTAGCTTCTTTTTAAATTCTTCTCGGAATTTAACAGCCCTTTGAGTTTCCTTATCTCTATTTGAAATGTATCTCTGAATCAAACCGCTTCGGAAATTAAATTTCTCTGTCCCTGAATGAGATTTCTCTATTTCCAAATGAATTATCTCTATTTCTGAATGAAATTTCTCTATCTCTAAATGAAATATTTCTACTTCTGAATTTAATTTTGGTTTTTATCTCTTAACTCATTTTGACCCGGTACTAGTCGTCATGATCCAATTTTGAAAATTTTCAAAATACAATTTCCATATGTTTTTAATAAGAAATTTGAGTACTTAAAAAAATGAAAAAAAATGTGTTCATCAATTTTAGGGGGTATAGTAGTTTTTGGCTTATCCCGAGAAAATAAGCTGACTAGGTGTAGAAAAAAAAATTTAAAAAATATTTCTAAGTCACATTATGAGCAATAAGTATTCCCTGTGGTCAAATTTATTTAACACAGCATTTTAGAAGTTATTAGGTAAGTTAAAGATAGCGAAATGTGGAAAATATGCGTTTCTATTGAATTTTATTGGAAAAATTTGGTCAGCTTTAGTCTCTTAAAAATGTCTGAGGACATGTGAAATTATAATTTCTTTTTTTCTTCATTTATCGTTATGATTTTCCCGAATTTTCAAAGTTGCTGTAAGGTTAATCAAACGTTGAGACGATATGGGTTAAGTCAGGTAAAACACAATATTTAGAAATTATCTAAATTAAATTTTAAAGTTAGTATCTGTAGAAATGTTAAACAGTGATTTGTTTCGAAAAAAAAATTATAAATATATTTTTTACGAATTTTCAAAGTTGTTGGTCGATAAGCGACAAGTCAAGCCAAAATGGGTTAATCGAGAATCTCTTTAAATTTTTTTTTGTTGATTTAGAATTGCTCCGTGGGCTCTCTTTAAATTTGAATGGAAAGTTTTCTATTTCTGAATAAAATATCTCTATTTCTGTATGGAATCCCGTTATATCAGAATAACAATGTGCTCTTTTCTTTTCTTCTCTGCACGAAGCCATTTTTTTCTCTGCAAATGAAAGTGCTTTACCTGCGGATCAAACAAACTCCTCCCCGAATTTCACGATTTCTCTCTCTCTCTCTCTCTCTTAATCAAACTGCTCTCTGAATAAAATTTATTTATGTATCTCCTAATGAAATTTCTTCCTCTCTCTCTCTCGCACTCAATTAAATTTATCGTTGAATCGAATCACTCTCTTTAGGTTTCTCTTTTGAATTGATTTGCTTTTACTTATTCTATTTGCTCTTTCACTATCGACTCTCTCCGAATCGAATTGCTATAGCTCTCTTGATAAGCTGCTATGTAATATACCATTCATAGCACGCTGAATTTATTAGCTAAACTATTCATACCATATTTTCTCAGTTTAGATTTTAAACTTGTATTTAATTTTTGTGCATGTTATGTTTGTGCTGTCTTTGACATTTCACAACAACAATGGCTGCTCTTAGCTACTACATACTTACTTACTACCCATATAATGAGTAGGTACTCGTTTGTCTGTCACTTCTGTTGTTGCTGCAAGTATATGTACATCCACCAACAAAAGAAACAAAATTTTTGCTGCTGCAATTTCACTGTGTGTGCAAAATGTGCATTTTTCTGTATCCATGACAAGTTCATTGACCCTACCGCACTCGCTCGTTCGCTCTCAAGTTAGTTAAGTTGGTTGGTTGGTTTGGTTTAGCATGGTTGCTTTGCTTTTCTACTAGTGCCTTGTGTTTGCAATGCACTTTTAATTTTGTTGTTATTTTTCGTTCATACTTTAGTCTTCTTTTTATTTTAACTTAACTTGCCTTGAGTAGTAGTAGCTGGGAGGAGAAAAAATCAAAAAAAAAAAAAAAACAAGATTTAGTTGTTGTTTGTTGTTGTTGTTGTTTTTTTTAACTGCATGCAATATATATTATTATTTTTTATTTTTGCTTATCATTTATGTATTTATTTATTTTTGTTTTTATTTTTACACAACTCAAAACTCATTGACATGTTTTTAACAGTCATTATATGTTTTTGTTGTTATATTTACAGATTTTGCTGTTGTTTTTCCCATTCCACCCTCCTACTCCTCTAATGGTTACTTTGTTATAACTCATAACGATTATTTACATTATTAATAAGATACAAACAGCAATAAAAATGTGCTGCAACAACAACAACAAGAATGCATTTTATAGTTATTGTTTGTTGTTGCTATTGTTTTTATTTTTTTTTTTTTTGCTTTTGAGTGCATTGGCCAAACGTCTTTGAGATTATAATTTTCAATGACGTCAGCATTTTAGAATTATGTTTTGTATGAATGCAATTTGTATTGCATAAAACTTTGTTTAAAAAAAAAATCTTACTGGAAAATTATTGCTAGAAAAAAATAACGTCGTTCATGAATTAAAAATTATTATAATTTGAAATTTTTATCGCATACATTAAATTTTTATCTTAACCTCAATGTCTTTCTTAGTTAAGAGAGCAGGAAAAAGAACTCTCTCTTTACCTTCGGTTAACAGTTTTTTTTACAAACACTGATTAAGATTCTCTCAATCAACACAATCACACGCTGAGAGAGAAAAAGAGAGAGGAAGAGAAAAACTTGTGTGAGCAATTATGTTTTTATATAATTTGACCAATCACAATCATTGAGTTTCACTGAGTAAAAATAAAATCATGGTGGAATAATAGAAGTAGATACAAAACTAAACTTAATTGTCAAACTATGAAGAGAGCACTGAGCGTGTTGTTGTTGGTTTAATTGCTCTCACGAACTACCTCTCTCTGCCTGCGTTGAGATAGTTTTGAGTTAACTATAATTTATCGATTTTTTTAACCATTGCCTTTGAAATTTTTAAAATAAAAACTGTAATTTCTAAAGGTTTAGTTAGCACACTCGTGTGATATTTTGAAAATAAACTAAGATTTTTTTTTATTTATTTTTCATTCTAATTATTTTAGTTTTAAATGCCAGCCAAGAAGGTGTGTTTCTTGTATTCAAATTTAAATTGAGACTTATTTTAAAAAGTTCATTAGAAATAAAAATCTCTTCGTTCTCATATAAGCCTAATCTGCATTTGGCACTCCCACTCAATTTCGCATTTTTTTTAGCAACTCAATACCCCACCACACCTTACAATTAGCAGGTACCAGTAATCATGCAATTTTTTTTCGCACACAAACTAACTAAACAAATTTTTAAGCTATTTACCAGTTTCTTGCTTATACTAAATTTAAGTATAAATAAAACAAAATTTGAAATAACATTTTCTATTTACTTTAACTATGACTCACCTATTCCTCTATTCGTATATTATTTATTTTACTTATACTCTTTAAGTTTGAAAACCTTCAACATTTTCCTCAAATAAATAAACTTTCAGAGAGCCTAACGTCAATATTAACTAACCTTTCAAATATAAAGTTAATGCATTTTGCGTTATTTTGTTACTTTTTGTTTTAGTTTTTTGTATTGCCAATTCACAAAATATATTATTGGCAAAGAAATTAACTTTAATTTTTGGTTACTTGTGCTTTTTTGTTAGCCACAAAAAAACCCCAAAAACTCTAAAAGCAAATTAAAGTAAAAAAGGTTAATTTCAACTTCATGTTATTGCCATTTTTTGTTATATTTCTAAGAAACTAATTTAATGGGAATAAAAAATAACAAAAAAAAAAAAAAACGAATAAAACTAAAATTGCGGTGTGTTACCAAAATTAAGGCATAGATTTTGCAATTTGAGTGCACCTAAAATTTAATTAAATTAAATGAGTGCAAACAGAAATATTTTTTTGGCAATTTTTTTCTTTTTTCTTGGTTTTAGTTTCATTTGTAATTTCGGTTTTTATTTGATTATTAAAATTTTTTGTTTGTTTCTTTTAGGGTTAATTTTTGGTTTTTATTTAGTGTAAGGTTAATTTCTGGTTTTATTTGTATTATTTTATATTAAGGTTAATTAGTGAAATAATAAAAGAAAAATAGTTAACGTTTATTCAAACTTTGACTTCAATTAACTCGAATTTTCCTAGAATAAAACTTATTTAAAAAAGTCAGAAATAATGTAAATTCAATTTTTAGCAGATTTATAAACTGGCTTCTTAGATAGGGCATGTGTCCATATGGACACGCTAGGACAATATTATCTCTATGCGCTCTTCTTCTCTCTCTCTCTCTCTCTCTCTTACGTTTACCTATTAAAAGCTAGAAGCTGTGATTGGTCAATCGAAAGCATCATAGTATGCAAAATGGAGTTACCAGCAATCCATTCTTCCTCTTATCTTTTATGGCGCCATTTTGTTTTTCGTGATGAGAACCGCTAGTTGTCAAAAATTTGTTTACGTTTTGATTGTTTGTTTTCTCTTTTTCGTCCGCCATAATGACCGCAATAACAAAAATGTATTGTCATTGCCGTGTTTTACAACCGCTGTCGTCAGCAGATTTTGACTGTTCCGCCATTATAGATAGACGCAACAACAAAGCCCTAATGCTGCCATGGTAAATTTGTTGTACTGCTGCTCTTACCTTCTACATAAATTCACCTAGTTAGTATGTGATATTTTCTCTCTTGTTTCGGATTGACCATGGGATGGGAGAAAATCTCTCTCACACTCTCTCTTTATTGACAGTATTAACTCTTTAGAAAAAAATTCATAATTTGTTATTATTTCTATACTGTAGAAATTTTTACTAAATTTTTAAGTATTTTTATTTTTCTTCTAACATTTTCTTATTTTCTTTTACCATTGGTTTTTTTTTTTTCTTCTTTTTGACACCCATAATATTAACTTTAATATTAGCATTTAAATTATAATTTCTTTGCTGATTTTTTTATACTACTCTCCAATCTAATTTAGATACTATAATTTCTTAGACTTTTGTATAATGTATGAGAAGAGCTGCAGAGTAGCTCCCACGTTATTACTAATAAGCAAAAATGCATAAATTCATAGTGGTTGCTAGTAGTTTTGCTTGAAGTAAACGTCTTTGGTATATAATTTTCTCTTCATTTTCTGTTTTTTTTCTTTTTGTTTCTGCATATAAAATTGCTATTTTATTTATTTAATTATTAAAATGCGATAATTAAATTTTTGTTGTTGTTTACTTTAATCGTATTTTATTTATTTTTAAATTAATTTTACATGATAATATTGCAACGTGTGTATGTATGTATATACACTGTAAATAAATATACGCCACGGAATCGGATGTTGTAATTCGTAGCGAAGTTTTCAACTCTCCCCCCTCTCTTGAAGCAAGGCATCATCGATTGTTTTTTTGCTTTGCAGATGCACTCAATGTTGAGAAAAAAAAAAATTAAAATTCGACTTGGTTGAATGAATTTGGGTCAGAAAAATAACAAAAAAAAAAAAAATACAGCAAAAATATGAAAACAGTAAATATGAAGAAAAATAATAATAATCGCATTATACCAACGCAACAACAACTTTGTTGCTGCTTGCTGATATTTACAATGATTGCCCGCTGTTCATTGTTTGTGTTGTTGATTGTTTGTGCAGAATGCATTTTTTTTCAACTTAATTATTAAGTATTTTTTAATTGAATTTCACATTTGTTTAATAAGTGTATTGATTGATGTCCAGTCAAAGAAAGGAAGTTGTGATGTATATACACCTTAAAGTTATGTTAATACTTCCTCATAATGATGATTAGTAGAAATGTTCTTAAACTATATTTTACACTTATGTATATAAAAATAGAACTTTAATGATCTGGAAAGCCAGTAACGTTTTAAATGCTCAGTACCTCATATACGTCTTGAAACTGAATAGCTTTTGGTGATACTTGCTGGACTGTCAGAATCTCGTGAACTTAAGGGGTCTATCTAATTTTTAAGATGAAAAATCGACCAATTTTATTTCTTTTTTCTCGCATGTTGTATGAGATTTTTAATTGAAACTTTTTACATTTGAATACTTTATGTTTAAACTTCAATAGAAAACCATTTTTTCTGCTCTCCGTTTTTCCAGGAGAGGGCGCCAAAGCCTGCATCTTAAAAATGTCGCACCTGCGGTTGCAACCACAGCTCCATTTCGGTCAATCTAAAATAAAAAAACGGCATTTTAAAATTTAAACTTTTACCGAGTTTAGTACGGAAGCGCTATTTTTTATAAAAAGTTAAAAAAACAAGAGCACACTTAAAAAAAACCCACTTTTTAACCCTTCGTTAGGCACATGGGTCCAGCCAGACCTTTCTCGATTTCAATTGTAATTTTAATATATTTCTGATTGAGCTAGCGAATTTTCATACAGTGAAAATAAAAAAGAAAATTCGTTGAATTTCAGTCTTAAAAATTAGGAAGATCCTTTAAAATGATCTCAAGCTCTATTAAAGTGTTTAATATTGGTGATCTGTCCGGTGATTGCACATACTTAAATGCCTTAAACTCATACAATTCCAAGAATATAGAATGCCCCTCAAAGTGACAATAATAATCCAAACGATTTGCAGAATAAAAAGTTTTCAAAGTATTTCAATTTCACTTTATTCTTTACTTTATTTTTCCCTTTTATTTACATTATTTTATTCTTTGCTTTATTCTAAACTTTATTATTTTCTTTACTCGTGTACATTTATTTTATTCTATACTTTAATTTTTTTACTTTACCGTATTCTTTTCTTTACCTTACTTTATTCTTTACCCTATTTTTTATTTTTTCCTGTACTTTAATTTATTTTTTTCTTAACTCTGTTTTTACTTTACCTTACTTTGTTCTTTATTTTTTACTTTACCTTACTTTGTTCTTTATTTTTTACTTTACCTTACTTTGTTCTTTATTTTTTACTTTATTCTTAATTTTATCTTTCTTTATTCTCTACCTTATTTTATTCTTCACTTTATTTTTTAATTTATTCTTAATTATTTCCTTTACTTTACTTTACCTTATATTATTTTGTACTTTTCTTTATTTTTATTGTACTTCATTCTTAACTTTACTATTTTCTTTACTTTACTCTATACTTTACTGTATTCTTTACTTTACCTTACTTTATTCTTAACTTTACTTTACTCTATAGTATACTTTACTTTATTTTTTACTTTACCTTACTTTACTTAACTTTATGCTTCAATTTACTTCTTTTTTTTTTGCTTTATTCTCCGTTTTATATTTTACTAAACTTTATTCTTTACTTTATTTTGTACTTTAATTTATTTTTTTCTTTACTCAATTCTTTACTTTACCTTTACCTTACTCTATTCAGTAGTTTACTCTATTCTTTACATTACCTTATAATTTTTTTACCTTCATTCTTTACTTTATTTTCCACTTTACTTAACTTTGCTCCTCTTTGGAATTTTTATTAAAGTTGTTTAAGTTAGAAAATTATTACACTTTATGTAAGTAGGAGAGATTGGGGTAGAAAGTTTGGTGGATGGCCATTTTTACTATATTTTAATTTACGCAATAAGAAATGATTCAACCAATATGTAGAGATGAATGTACGTGCCAAAAACAAATGACCCACAAAAAATATAACAAAGATGATTAAAAACAAAAAAAAATAAATTCATTAATTCTGATTTTCTTGAGACATGTTAGTGTAACATTTTATAGCGCCTTCCCTTCTTCTTTGCTTTCTTCGACTTGCCCCACTTTAGTCGCCAAAGAAAATTTCCTGTTTTCATGTTATTCACATAAATCTTTGTTGGTTAGCACCAAAATTCATTTTTGCAACATATAAAACAAATAAATACATTTTCTACACGAAATTCACCTTTACTCCCCTACTCCCATTCTACGTATGCTGCTGCATAGCCTTTCATCTCCTCCTTCTTCCAATTCTCGTGTATTTTGTAGTATTGTATAAGGGACTTTGCCTTAGCCAAAAAGCATAAAAGTAAAGACAAATGAAAAGACAAAACTTTTGATTTATTCGAATCGCTAAAATGACATAAATTCATAAACGAGAAACAGAAAAAAATATTTATTTTGGGTTATCATGCCACAAAAATGCATATACCGTATTAGCTACAGTGGAACCTCGTACTAAATGAATATGTGGAATTATCAAAAATGATTGACTGTTGGCTCTGACTACCTCAGCGTGCCATTGCTTGCTTCTTATTGCTTGCTGTTTCCTTTTACCATCTCAACACTTTAGACAGCCCCTAAATGCGCTTGATTGTTACTTAAAAAAATACGAGGTTCTACTGTCATAATTTTTCTTTTACACAAAAATCAAAGCTAAAGTAAAAACAAAATATAAATCTTGTTTTTCTGTTGAAAAAAAAAATTCGTTACTTGTTTCTTTCAACTTTTTTGGATTGTAGTCAAAAAACAAAGTAAAAAAAAAATATTGCATACTTTCTTGCAGCATATACCCGTGTATTTACCGTACTTTATTTTTATTCTATTTTATTTTTTTTTGAGCCAAAACATTTTCTTTTATCAATACTTTAATTTTCTTTCTTTTTTGCTTTTTTTTTCGTTTTTTAGGTGGCGGCGCCATCGAAATGGAACTATCAAAAATCTTACGCGATTATTCGCGCACCATTGCTGGCAAGGAACAATTGCTGATTGCCGCAATTGCAAAAGCACTCGAAATTATTCCACGTCAATTGTGCGATAATGCCGGTTTCGATGCTACAAACATTTTGAATAAATTGCGACAGAAGCATGCACAAGGTGAGTGAACCTTAGAGTTTAATTAAGATTTATAAGCCAAGCCAGCCGAGTTTAATTCGTTGAAGATATTCGTTTGTGAAAAAACGCTTACGATCACAAGATTATTAAAATATTTTTCTCATATCAAATTAAAACTAACCGTTGGGTTTTTGGGAATTAACCGAATCAGACCTAACCGGTCTCTACCGTCTGATATTTCTACTCTGAGCACTCGTAAACAAGTAAGCGCCGAATATGGGCATCCTATGTCAACGCGAGTATATTCTTGTAGGCCAGGTGGCCAATCTCAAAATCATTTGCATATCGATGACCCAAGATTGCCAGCCTTCTGCTCGCCAGCTCTGGGCATTCGCACAATATGTGCGCCGATGTTACCAGCTCTTCCCCAGACACAACCTGCAGATATCATCCTCAACAAGTGAAATGATATCTGAAAGGATCGTGGGCCGTGATCGGCGCTGTTAGCCAACTCAAAGCCCTTCGGTTTATTCCGACAACTTTGGTTGACTGACTGCACGACCACTTCACGGCCGTCTTTGCTTGCCTGCAATTAGATCGGCCTCCTCCCATCTTTTACGATGTGTGGCAATGCATGGTTCTGCTCTACAAAATTCATCTGTTGAAAGTTTTTTCTAGTGAAAAAATCAGCAGTTTCATTTTGCTCTATTTCTGAATGTGCTCTCACCCCCATTAGTGTAAGCTCGTTTACACGAGCGCACTCATTGAATTTTTTGAAAACATTCCATGGCCAACCTGGAGGCTATATTTGTCCGCTGCACGCACTTAATCACTGAGTGATTTTCAAAGGGCAATAACTATTCTTTTACCATTGGCTTGACTCTCAAAAAGGTGGTCCAATGCATGCATTAAGCCAAACATCTCTACCTAGTAGGCGGTCACATATTGAACGGTGGCCATTAGAGCAGGACCGTTTTTTCAGTGCTTCGTGCGCGAACAACTTTTGTTGGATTTGGCTCACTTTGGTAGACCCATACGGTCGATTGTTGTTTAGTTTCGGTCTCATATGCATATATCCATGATGGCCACCGTAGAACACCACCTTTTGTTTGCCAGAAGTGTTCGGAGAAATAAGGAAAACCAGCCGCCAAAGACGAATCATTCTCCACCACGACAATGCGAGCTCTCACACATCGGCTCAAACGAGAGCCTTTTTGAGCATTCAAAACATCGAATTGTTGATGGGTCATCCGCCGTACAGTCCTTACTTGGAACCCAATGACTTCTTTCAAAAATAAATTGCGAGGTCAACGTTTGACGTCGCCTGAAGAAGTGGTTGATGCGTTCAAACACACATGTTTTAGAGTTACCCCATTCGGAGTGTGCTAAAGTGTATTGATCTTCATGGAGAATATTTTGAAAAACAATAAAGCCACGAGTGTTCTTATCTACACTTATAATAGCACCTGGGAATCTAGTTCCGATTTTGATATTTTTTCTTCCTCTTTCATATTCAAGTTAATCCAAACTGGGCATAACCATCGTTCTAAAATATTCAATGTTGTATTTAGCGTTTGGGAATACATTGACTACGCAACCCCTACATCATAGTCTTTGTCCGAGTTCCATGTTGATAGCCGCCTTCAGCGAAGAACCGTCAAAACTTCTACCAATCAACTTAATAGCGTTGCAGATGACGACTTTGCGCTTGATCCAAGCTCTTTTTCCATAATATTTAATACACTTTTGAATGAAACTTTATTGAGACGAAAATTATTCACAAATCTAAGTAGAATTTTATTTATTTAATATTAATATTTATAAAAACTTTCAATTATCCAGTACAGTTTATCCTCTAGATCAAAGGGACTACATGCATCTCACAATAATTTCCGTTGTGTTTTCTGGCAATTACATTTGCATGCATCCTCTTTCTCCTGGGATATAAGTATAGCGAATACCGAATCCATTTATTGCACAATTAATTGAAAATATCACCTTTTTCCCCCTTTATATATCAAAATGAATACTTTTTTCATTTACTTATGCTTCTTTCTGTCAAAGCAGCTGATTTCGAAAATCGAATTTCGTTTTTTTTTTTTTCAATTGGCAACGCTATACAGACTTGCAATCGGATTGCAGCATACAATTTTTTCGTTTTTGCGTAGCGTAGTTTCGAATCCGTAAGTACACAAAATCGGATTCTAGCATGAGGATACTAAAAACATTTAAAAAATTCCAATTCGAAATAAAAATTATAAATATTTCAGATAGAGAAAGAGAAAGAAAATGTATCCCAGTTTATGCTTTTAAAAAAATGCACCTAGAAAATAAATGCTATCTTTAAAAAGTAAACTCAAAAAATAAAATAAATAGCAGCAACAACAACAGCAATTTTATTATTTGTCAAATATTTCTAAGTTTTTTAGTTACCCATTTTTTTTTGGGCGTTGATTTTTCAATGTGGTACCGATAGCTTGCTATGAAAAGTATTTGCGTTTGCTTGTCGTGTTGTCTATGGCACAGGGAGAAACTACATAGTTGCGGAGTGAAAGAAGTGGGCGACATTTTTTATACATTCGATTTTGTTTTTGTGTTTTTTCATTAGTTTTTTCTTTGAATGTGTATATCTATCTATCTAATCGAAGTCGGTCATTCACATTTGCTGCATGTGGAATGGTGTGGTGTGGTGTGGTGTGGTGCTAGCTATGGCGCCCAGGTTTCACAATGTTTTCATGTTATTTTTAGTTAGAGAGCAGATACGAAAATTAAAAACCAAAAAAAAAAACCAAACTATTAGCAGTTTTTGTTTTTCTTCTTCTTTTTAAATATATTTACATATAAATATATATATATATAAAGTGTTAATGAGTAGCTAAAAAATAAAAATAAAAAATAAAGTAAACAAATACATTCCTCAGATATATAAATTAAATATTTTTAAAATGCATTTAATATTTTTTAGTATTTTAAATATTTGTTTATGAATCGTTAAAGTTTTCATTTTTATTTTCTAGCCTTTTTTTCTGTTTAATTATTGCTTGCCACTAATTGATAAAAACAAATTGCTCAATTCACCAATTTTTGTTCGAACAAGCTAGCTAGCTAGCTATCAAAGTCAGCAGCATTTTGTTGATTGTGCTGTGCCAGAAAGTCACGTAGCTCCCCGAAAAAAAAAAACAAAATTGAAAAAACAAATATCAGCACCTTGATATGAAAACATTTACAATTCTTAAGCTCTTTCGTTTGCCCCCTCTGTCGTGCTGCTCGATTGTTATCGAATTGTTTGTTTTATTTATTTTTTAGTTTATTTATTCTTGTTTTTTTTTTTTGCTGCTTTTATTTGCTATTGTTGCTGTCTTACGAAACACCTTTGTACATACTAGATACTTATATATATATTTTTTTTTTTTTATTTTTTTTGTATATGTATTATTAAATAATTGAAATTCTCTCGGCGCAATATTTTTGTAAACAACAATTTCTATTTTTGTAATAATAAATTTGTTTACCATTTTCAGTTTTATACCATGTAATTTATTATTTAATACTAAATAATTGTAAAAATCTGTTCGTTTGCTTGAAAATGCTTTGGTCTGATTTTTCTTTCAAATTTCTACTTGGGTAAACTAAAAATTTTAATCTCCAGTTTTCAAATTTCCAAAGTTCCATATTTTTGTCTCCAATTTTATTTATTTTTATTCTCTAATTTAACTGTTTATTTTCGAAGCTTACAAGTTTAATTTTTAAATTTTTACCTCTAGCCTTTTCAGCATCTTCAACTTTAAAACTCCAATTTGCAAATTTTTCATTAATCTCCATTTGCTTAATTCTCAAATTTTAATCTTCATCGATAAAATTCCCACTTTCACATTCTACATTTAGCGCTCCATTACTAAGAACTCCAAATTTTACTTACTTCTCATTTAATAAATTTTCAAATTTTGTTCCGCATTTCAAAAATCTTCAAATTTTACTCTCTATTTTTGAAATCTTCAAAATTTTACTGCTTAAAATCTACAAATTTTACTCTCCATTTTAATTTTTTATCCTCCAATTGTAAAATCTTCAAACCTACAATCAAATCTGCATTTGGTTGATTTCCAAATTTTAATCTTTATCGATAAGGTCTCCACTTTTCAAATCTCTACATTTTACTCTCCATCACTAAAATCTTTTAATTTGAAAAATATCCAAATTTTACTTTTCCTTTTAAAAATCTTCTAATTTTGTTCCTCATTAAAAAAAAAATCTCTAAATCTCTACTTTCCGCTTGCAAAATCTCCAAATTTTACTTTCAATTTTCAAAATCGTGAAATTGTTCTCTCAATTTTTTAAAATTTCCACTTTTACTCTCCATGACGAAAATCTTCAAAAAAAATTTTTATTTTTTTTTTTTCATTTCAAAAACCTAAATTTTGTTCCCCATTTAAAAAATCTCCAAATTTTACTTTTCATTTGAAAAATCTTCAAATTTTTTTTTTCAATTTTTGAAATCTTCAAATTTTTCTCTCCATTTTTAAAAATCTTTACGCTTTACTCTCCATCACTAAAATCTCCAAATTTTATTTTTAATTTGAAAAATCTCCAAATTTGACTTTCAATTTTCTTAATCTCCAAATATTTCTCTCCATTTTTCAAAATCTCCACATTTTAGTCTCCATCACTAAAATCTCCAAATTTTACTTTTCATTTGAAAAATCTTTAAATTTCGTTCCCTTTTTAAAAAAATCTTTGACTTTCAATTTTCAAAATCCTCATTTTTCAAAATTTCAACATTTTACTCTCCATCACTAAAATCTCCAAATTTTACTTTTCGTTTGAAAAATCTTAAAATTTTGTTCTCCATTTGAAAAAATCTGCAAATTTGACTTTCAGTTTTCAAAATCCACATATTTTTTCCATTCTTTAAATTTTTCTCTCCATTCCTCAAATTTTTCTCTCCATTCCTCAAATTTTTCTCTCCATTCTTCAAAATCTCTACGTTTTATTCTCTCTCTCACTAAAATCTCCAAATTTTATTTTTAATTTGAAAAATCTCAAAATTTTACTTTTCCTTTGAAAAGTCTTAAAATTTTGTTCTCCATTTTAAAAAATCTCCAAATTTGACTTTCAGTTTTCAAAATCCACATATTTTTTTTTCCTTCTATTTACAAAATCTCAAAATTTGACTTTCAATTTTCACAATCTTGAAATTTGACTTTCAATTTTCACAATCTTGAAATTGTTCTCTCCATTCTTCAGAATCTCTACAATTTACTCTCCATCATTAAAGTCTCCAAAATTAAGTTTTCATATTTTTTACTTCAGCAATTATTGAAGAGGACGCGTTTCTAGGTTTGCAACAAGTAGAATATAAAAAAATGGAAGACCTCGAAAGTGAAAGTAGAATCCTTGGTTTAAGGCTTCATTCAAAACTAATCCGTGAGAAAATAATTTAAATTAAACTTTACAGATTGAAATTTGTATTGATTTGAAACCCCGAGGAGAGGGAAGGGGGTGGATCTCTAAATCGTAAAGTCTGATTCGTAACAACTAAGTGGATGGGTTGAATTAAAAAAGTTCTTTCTCAGAACTGCTAGGATTAATTACTCAAAGGGCGAGGGTGATAGGGGAATATTTGGCATGAAGTTTACATTTCTAGATTTCTTTTACCTTCTTTTTACTACAATGGAGAGGGGGTGATTAGAACTACTACCTCCCTATTTTACTGTAAAAAAAAAAAAATTGAAAAACTTTAGACTAACCGCAGTAGGAAAAAACTATTTCTTTAAATCCATAATTCATAGTTTTTGTGATATCTCGTTAACCATAGGAGTGAATACATATTGCTTAAAAAGAAACTACGACGGTCATTGCATTCTCACCTGTAATAATATTCTTCCTGGAAATGGGTACTTTCTTCCCTCCTGACTCAGCTAAACTTTTCATTGTGTGCTAGAGATAGGCGCGTGAACATGAATTTAACGTGACATGTGTGAACACGCACGCACGTAACATAATTTCCATTTGATTTCCCAATTTCCTACGTGAACATGTGTGAGCGTGACATAATTTTGACGTGAAAATGCTAAGTTACTTTTGACCATAACGTCGTTATAATTCAAAATGTCTTACTTAATTTATACAAATTAACTCTGTGTTTTTTTCACCTAAGAATCTTGCAAATTCGAAATCTATTTAATTAATAAAAATTCAACAACTAAAACACTGCGTGCGTGAACATGCGTGAAATTTTTTGGAAAAATTTCAACGTGCGTGAAATGCATGAATTTTTTTTTTTTTTTGAAAAACGCCAAGGTGCATGAACATGCTTGAGTAGTGTTTTCAAAGTCGTGAGCATGCATGAGCGTGCGTCAAAAAATGCTCACGCGCCCATCTCAATTGTGTGCTTAGTATCACGTGATATCTTCAAAACAATTTATCTAATATTCCCGAGCAATGTTGGCTTCTCTTTATTACTTTACGCTTTTTATATGTAATATGAATATAAATTTTTATGTGCTAATTACAAATGTATTTATAGAAATAACTAGAAACAATTTTCTATTTACAAAGATTACAAACTCTGACTCTGATAAGAACTTGGAATTGTAAACAGGTGATTGAGTATTCGAAATATATGTAGGCTTTACTGTTTTGATACGCTAGATACACAATTTCCATACTTAGATACAGTGGTTTACTCTGAAATACAACAGTCGCGTCGCCTTTAAGTAAACAAAAATAAATCATCTCATATTTTTGTATTCAAATCTTAATTTCAATTATCAAAAACTCTCAAGAAAAAAAGTTTCATCCTTTTTTAAATCAAATTCTTTAATTGCAATTGTATCCCAAAAAAAAAGAAAAGAAAAATAAATAAAAATAAACTGATGATGCGTTCGTCACGTAGGCCTCCAACCGCTGTTCCCCTCCTCCATTTTGTTGTCATCTTGTAGTCTCCCACTTTGCATCATTAAAATTAATATCTTTCTGGGATTGGAAGTTTTTTTTTTGGTTTTTTTTAGGTTTGTTTTGTGTGCCAAAAATAAAATGCTTCACGTTGTTAAGTTTTTAAATACAATTTGCGTGTATAAACGCATAAAATCTTTTCACAAAATTGCTGCTGAATGATTTGGCTAAAATTAATGTTTTTTCTTATTTAAGTATTTACTTAATATAATTCATTTTGAATTGAAAAAAATTTAATATATTTTGTTTACAGAATTTAAATTTTGTGTAGGCTGCATTTAATTAAATTTTTTATTATTTATTTTTTTGTTTTTGTATTTTTTTTTATGAATATTTATTATTTTTTTCAATTATAAAACAAAATTGTTTATTACCTTATGCAATTAAGGACAGTGCAAGGGTTTTTCATTATTCTTTATTCGTGCCTATATAAATATGCATTCATTTACCCTACCCAGTAGGAAAATTGGAATAAGATTGACATATTCGTGATTCGTGGTTTCTATATTCTATTAAAATCATTTGATACAGAACAGCAGTAATATCTGGCATGTTCAGACATGCCATTTTTAGATCTCCATAAAGAACAATTTTAGATTTAAATAAAATATTCCAAAATTTGTATAACAAATACATGAGTAAAGTCTATCAATCAGATCTGAAATTATTACTAATAGTTTTTCTGAAATTTTTGTTACGACTTCTTGAAAAATTTGAGATCTCAGTTTTGAATTCATTTCTAATTAATTGTCTATTTTTTTACTGGGCACTTTTTTTGTAAATAACGTTTAGAAATGCTTCTGACTAGTCGCTTCTTTTTTCTCATTTCGATTCTCAGTTCTAAATTGCTTTCTGATTGTTTCAATAATTTTTTTCTACTAGACACTTATCATCATTAGGCCTGAAATCATTCCTCATTGGTTGCCAATTTTTTATTAATTTTTCTTTTTTAATTTCTTTACCAAAGTTCAAATCCTGATTCTGAATTTATTCTTGATTGCTTGTCTCATCTCTTCTACTGTGTATTTATATTTTTACGTGAATATTAAGAATGATTCTGAGTAGTTGTTCTTTTTTGTGATAAGTATTTATACCGGAATTTCATGTACTAGGTTCGAGTCTCAGTTCTGAATTGATCTTTGATTGTTTCACTAATTTTTTGTACTGAGCTTTTCTCATAAAGTTCGGGTCTTAGTTTTGAAATTTTTGTAAATTATATGCGTTATTTTATCTACTGGTCACTTATCATTATCTGGCCTGAAATCGTTTCTGATTGATTCCTCAGTTTTCTGAAATCTTTATTAAAATTTCTAGAACAAATTTCGGATCTCAGTTTTAAATTTATCTCAATTCAGGCTTGTTATCATTTCCGATTGGCTATTTAATTTTTCTAAAATTAGTAAGAAATTTTTAGGTCTCAGTTTTGAATTCGCTTCGCATTGGTTTGCCTTAAGTTTTCGGCACTTATCATCAGCAGGTCTGAGATCATTTCTAATTCGTTTCTTTACGTTTCAATAATTTTTATTAAAATTTTTTGAATAAAGTTTGGGTCTCAGTTCTGACATTTCTGACTTAATTTTTTTTTTAAATTTTTTAATTTTGTAATTTTTTTTTTTTTATTGGGCTACAGAGCTTAAAGTGAGGAACAGAATATGAAGCTGAAGCGTGAAGTAACAATCTGTTAAAAGTAAAATGTATACATTTTCATTGTAATCAAACACAATGGGTGCATTTCCCGGGTACAAAATAAAAAAAAAGCTACTTTCAAAGTGTATCAGAAACGCGTCGCTGAGTGAAAATGTATTAATTTTACCTTTAACAGATTGTTACTTTACTCTCATTCAATGAGAATCAACGACTATGATTGGTCAATTGTTTATTCTCACGCGGTACTTCACACATACATACATAGAGAGAGTTTGGCTCTCATTCAATGTATATCGATTTATGTATACTATGATTTATTCTCAGAATTTTTGGTTTATTCTCATCAAGACTGAAATCATTCATTGCTCATTTTTTTTTTTTTTTTTTTAGAATTTATGAGTTTAGGTCTCATTTCTGATGGTTTCCTGATTGCCTCATTTTTTTACTGGGTACAATTTATATTTTATTATTAATTATTTTTTCCCTTCATTTTCATTTATAACTTACAAGTTTTTCCCTTTATTTATTCGTGCATTCATTATCATGCATAATTTATAAGATATTTTACTTTACATAAATTAAAAAGGAAAAAAATGTCTAACACGTATACAATTTTTATAATTTTAATTGTTGTTTTTTTCTTCGCGAAAGCGCGTTAATTGATGTAATTAGCTTTTTTTTTAAATTAAATTTTACAATGTCTCGTTAATTAAGTAATATTGTCCAAAACATCATTAGAGATTCATAAATAATAATAGCTGCGTTTTATTCGCCACTTGCTTCTAGTTATGTATAACTAGCAGCGATAATTGTATGGGGAAACAACAACAAAGCGGCAGAGATAGCACTTATAATTATAGCTGTTATGTATACTTAACAAGTTGTTTAACTACATCACATTCTATTGTCAACTGCTCATAGCGAAACAAAAAGCATGACAGCTTGGCAAAAAACAGAAAAGGAAAATATTTTAAATGTCTGGCGGTGAAAATAAGTTAAAATCATCGTTAAATATTCTTATAAAGAGTAAAAACTAAAAACAATGCCCCCGATTGACCGCGATGACTGGGATCTATTAAAATGTTTCAGCTCGAGCAGTTTCATTGTGAATAACATTATAACGAAAAAGAGACTTAAAAACTTGGTCGTTTTATTCGCACATGTTAAACTGACTGGCGAATGTGATTTTCTAGTTGTTTGAATCACGATTGTTTATATTAAAGGGAATGAAAAACTTCTTGTTCAAACTTTGAATCAGCAAGGGTTCATGAATCAGCAACAAAAATATTACTGTAATTATAAGAAATTTCCAGTAATATCTACTTTCCTGATTGGTTTATTCTAAATAGTTACTCACATTTCGTTCCACATGGTTCTAAATCATATAAGTACTTACCTATTTTTCATTTATAATAAGCTTAAACTTATAATTTTTTTTTTTTTTAGTAATTCCCAATTCCCCCATTTGTTGTTGATAGATATTCGTAACAATTACTTTGCATTTTGCAGGGTTGTGAGTTTTCAATTTGATGCAAGTTGTGAATTTAATATCAACTTAAATCAATAACACATTCATTCTTTAATTAACAATGCAAACAAATGTAAATTAATGTTAATTTATTGTGTAAATATTTATTGGGGTTTTCTTTTTTATTTTATTTTACATCGTACCAACTTTTTCTTTATTGATTTAAAAAATAAATAAAAAACTTTTAAGTGTAAAGTAGTATACTGACTTATATTCTTTTTATAAAAAAAAAAAATATTTGCACCTGCACCATATAGTAAATATTCTTATATTGAACTTCTAAAAAATTTAGCTTATACTTGCCAATTTGAGTTTATAAAAGAATTCTATTTAAAGCAGTCATTTCCAAAACACTAATCCGCGGGCAAATGCTGAGCGTAAGCTCACACATAGAGAGATCTCATCAGTTGGCGCTGAGAATTCAAGCAATCACGACCTATATACGATGGTGTATGATGATGCTCTCTGGGTAGTGCTCTCACAAACTCACGCAAACACTATCAATGAATTGAAATACGTCTGTATAAGTTTTGAAAATGGCTGATCTAGAGAGAGAGGATATCTCATTATGTTTGTAATCGACCAATCATAGTCGTTGAATGAGAGCAAGACTCTTTCTATGTATGTGTGAAGTACAGCGTGAGAATAACTAGTCGACCAATCATAATCATCGATATACATTAAATGAGAGCAAAACTCTTTCTGTGTATGTGTGCAGTACAGCGTGAGAATAACCAATTGACCAATCGTAGTCGTTGATTTGCATTGAATGAGAATAAAATTCTGTAGGCGAAATGGAAATACCAACTCTAGTAAATAGAATTAATGTCTTAAATTCAACGTATAGAATTTTTATATTTGTCTCCTTATTGAAAGAATTATAATGAATAGGTACTTACCCCCAAGTATTTTAATATTCCTTCAATTGACATTTTACCATTGTCATTAATTATTTCAATTGTTGGTACATATAAACAAATGCATTAAATTTAATTGAAACGTTTTATCGTTTGCGCAAACCATAGCAACAATAACAATACCTACAACAATAACTCATAAACTAATATTCCTTCATATATACGTATACACTTTAACTTCATTCCATATTCCTCACTCCTTGCACTCTTTACTCTTGATATAATTTCAATTGTAAACAATTTAATCTTTCTTCACTTAAATTGGCACAATTTTTTAATTTATCTTTATTTATTTTTTTTACTCTTTCTTGCACTTCTTCTCCCTTTTCTTTTTTTATGCTTTTGTAAATTATATAAAAAAATAATAATAATAAATGATAAAGGCAATTGGCATGCGCGATGTGTGCAAAAAAAAAAAGAAAGAATCTTGTTTGATAAATATTGCACTGTGTGGCATGTTTAACTATAAAATGTAGCCCTAGCTATAAAAAAAAACCATAACCTAAGCCTTCAAGAAGCCCATAACAGTAGTAGTGAAAAGGAAATAGTTGATAATAATAAATTCAGACTTAGCTGGGGTAAAAAAAATATTGAAAAATTTAGAATTTTTTCCTTATACTGTAGTAACGTACATATATTATTAAAAGAAACTCAAAAAATTAGTTTTCATAATAGACCAGCACAGCCAGAACGGAAAGTTCGAATCATTTTTTAGCTTCTAAAGTTTCCTTTGTTTATATATGTATCTTATAATTTTTATTGAAACATGCATATATAATTAAAAAAAATTAAAACCCCTCAGTTTCCCCTCTTGTTTTAAGGTCTCAACTTACTAGAATTTTATTATGAAACCTTTTTAAAAAGTTTTTTATCTCAAGTCCTAAGCTCAATATAATTAAAATTTTGTTTCAGAAGAGATTCAACTGAAAGAACGACATTGAAGTTAATTTTCTCTCCAGCGATTTCCAAATCATTGTCTCATCAGATTGGACCCCGCATTGTCATAGTCACCAGTCCGTTGAAGATAATAATCATGAGCATAAAAATCAGTCTCTCCTAATTCTATCTCGCATATACAATATCCATATATCTTGTATCAGTCTTTCATCCAACTACTCAAGAGGATTTCCAATAGACCAATCTCGTCCATTAAAGTATAATGACCCCTTACCCCATCTACATACCCTTAAAGCAAAGCGAGCTCAAGCCTTAAATATATTTTTCTTTTTAAGTCTGTCTTAAGTTCATAAAACTGAAACGTTATCGAGGCTTTTAGGAATTTTGAAGAAGTTCATAGATACGATTCCTAGCCGTCCTTTATTTCTTAGAGTTGATGTTCAATTTCGTGATATCTATCAGCGCTATCACTAATTCCTATGGAGGCCCCATCGTAGCTATGAATGAATAATTTGTATTCTTAATTCCCTTGTGGCCACGAAATTCTCCCGAAATTCGGAAGATTGGCATCACTAATTCCGAATGAAACGGAACTTTGACAGTTTTTTGTGATGATTTGAAACAGATCAAAATATAGGGAGAATAAATTATTTATTATGTGTGCATAATTTACTATAAAAGTAAATGTTCCAACAGGTTTTGGCAAATAAATATGTGTGCGGAAAGACCAGACACCGCATAGAGATTGCCAAAAACAACAAAGGAAAATATCCATAGCTTTTGGGAAGAGATGAGCGTGAAGCTAAACAAGCTTAGGCATATTATAACGCCAAAAAATCGCGTACTTTCGTAGAAATCTATTTTAGCCTCGTTTTTTCTTCATTAGTCATATCCACTTTGATTCACTTGGCAAAAAACTACGCTTTCAAAGCATTCCAGCTTCGTTTCATTGCTTTCGACATCGTTGATTGTGCCATTCCAACTACTACTATTATGGCATAACAGCCCTTGGAGGGCCAAGGCAGAGCTTTTCGCATCCATTCATGTTGTGTGAGTTATAGAAAAGCTATTCATAGGAATTTTTTTACTCTTGGAGGTTTGCCATTGCCAGCCAAGAGGTGGTGCCGTGTAGAAAAATTTGTATTTTCTTTTTTTTTATTTAGAGAGGACACCTCTGCGTAGCAGTCCAACACACTAGCCATTAGGCTACGGCGACCGCTTTCTTGATCTTTTTAACACCATGCTGGTATACAGGGTAACAATCGTAAAGTGACGCACACATTTCAGCAGTTATTTTCAAAAGAACGTACTTCCATTAAGTACAATTAAATGTTAGCATTGCTGAATATATAAGCATTCATTTGAACCCCACCTCATTCAATATAACCTCCTTTAGCCTGCACACATGCCTTCAATCGATCCGGAAATCGTAGGACTGTTCGCCGCAGGACTTCCTGATCAATTTCAGTCCAGGCTTTCTCTAATGAATTTGTCAGCGACTCCAGACTGTGGTGTTGAGATGCACAAGCCTTACTCTCTAAAATACTCCAAATAAAGTAGGCCATTGGATTCAAGTCTGGGGAGTATGGTGGCCATTCTTGAGATGTTATGAATCCAGAAAAACTGTCTTTTATCCATGTTTGCGTTAATTTTGCCATGTGGGAAGGTGCAGAATCTTGCTGGAAAGTCCAGTTTTCATTTCCAAATGTATCTTGGGCCCAGGGAAGAACATGTTCATTTAAAATGCTCCGCTAAACAACCTTGTCAATTTTAACACCCTCTTCAACGAATATTAGAGGGGTTCTGGCATTAGCGGAAACTCCAGCCCATACCATAACGGAAGCTGGCTTTTGAACTCGGCCAACAGTCCTATTTTGTTGCGATGATGATGTTAGCCACATTCGGTCATTTTGCGCATTGAAATACTGTTCAACCGTGAAAATTTTTTCATTTGTAAACAAGATATTTTGAACATTTTTTAACACGGAGGAGCGTAGCAACGCCTTGCATCTTTGCAGTCGCAAAACTTTCTCTTTTTGTGTCAGATCTTGAGCTTTTCGGAGCTTGTACGGCTTAAGATTAAGCTTTGATTTTGCAATGATTCGCAACTGTTTCACGGTTTACTCCCACTTCCTTAGCGATTTTTCTCATTTAGCGCCTTGGATTTCGCTTGATTCGTTTACGAATTTTTTCTGTTAAACCAGTAGTGGCAACTGTTGAAAATTTTCCCCGGTCTCTATCTCCAAAACCCCCAGTTTCATTATATCGAATAATAGCTCGGTCTACCGTACGACTTGACAAATTTAAAGCCTTTGCAATTTAACGGCTACTATAATTTGCCAAATGAAATTTCATAATTTCACGACGAATATTTTCCTTGTCCATTTTTATGGAAATTTCAAAATGTAATAACAAAAATTCAAATGAAATTAAAAGCAAAGCCAATGATGAATGAATTTGCTTTTTAAATGAAAGTAACGGTAAATGGCAAAGCTTGCTGCAGAGTATTAAACTTGCGTCACTTTACAATTGTCACCCTGTACACAGGGTGACAGGGTGTGGGTGTTTTACGACAGAAATCGTAAAACACCCACAACGTGTCCCAAAGCTGTGACTCCCTGCTTTCGATTTGGCCCAAGTTCATCTTGCACTACATTTAGTACGTACGTTGAGCCCGAAAATCTTAACAAACCTAAGAAAAAGAGTTTATTTGTATTTATGCTTGTTCAAGCATATTAGGCTCACTCTCGGTTGTCCATATTAAAAGGATTGCAACGTTTCTTAACAGCTGGCGTTCCATTTTTAATCATTTGCTTCGATACTCCGTATCTTCCTCTACTAAAAATACCGCTGCTGCCGTGGAATGTATTTTTTTTTATAACTTATTGCACAAAAAACACTTCATTTTGATTAGTCTTTTCCTTTTCACTGTTAAAACAGCTGATTTTCTCATTCGAACTTTCTTGTGATAGTTGGCAACGCTATCTTCGAATTCGCCGCAATTGGGAATGCCATTTCTTTCATATTTTTGACGGGAGCTCTGTCGGAATTAGTGATTGGGCTTTTTATTTCTGCCGTTAATTATTTATTTTTTTTCAATTTTCTACACAGTGTTATTTATAATTCCCCCTGCTATTATATGTAAGCATGAGATTTTATTTTTATTTAACAGCATAACAATTGAAAGTAGATTGCTGGTATCCATCATGTTGTTTTGCTGCTACACTCATACATAAAAAGGAAATATTGCTAATTTGTATATGAGTAAATAAGATTGTTGAATGCTAAAAACGCCCACGCACCGCACAATAAATTATATAGTTGAGAGTACTCTTTAACCTCTTTCTTCAGTGATATATTAATAATTTTTTGATTTGACGTCGTTTGTGCTTTCTGAGTCTCTTTGTTAATTTGCTTGCATTTAGTAGAAGCTGACCAAAAAATTTAAGTTTTTCGATTGAATTTATAAATTTTATCTACACAGAACTTAAAGTCTTCATTTGGTTTAACTTTGCTCCATTAGAAAAGGAATCAAAGATTTTATGGGCTCTCCGGTTGCATAAAAAAGATGTCAAGAATTACTCAGGCTACTCAGAAGAAGATAGATCATGTTTAGTAGGAACTGAAAAATAACTCAATTTGTTATTTGTTCGACAATCCTTGTTAGACTAGCTTTAATCTCCTTCAACTTGTATTTCATTATATCGCAATCTCTCGCCATAATTTTCCATATCGTTATTTTAAAACTTTAGAAGTTTTTAATCTTTCCTCAAAAACCTTTCCTTGGCTTTCCTTTGCTGCCTAAAAAAAAATAAAACCACAAAAAATGTTTAAAACTATTTTTCTCTGTTTTATTACAATTAGCTCTTAAATTTCATATCAATACCCGCCTTATAAATCTTTTTACCCAACTGCCGTCTTTATGTTCAAATGATCGTGCCAAATTTTAAAGCACGGTTTCTCACATAATGCCGGCACTCCAGTGCATCGCTCACAGCACATTTTGGCAAATGTTAAAAATCCAGACATCAAACAAATCTTACACTTTTTACGCACGAAATAATTACGATTTGATATTGATATCGGTTCATGCGGAGATCCTTCAGGAGACCGCACTGTCGTTGGTAACAGCTGAGCAGCAGCAGCAGCAGCATCATCATCACTTGAAATATCATTATTAATCATTCGTGTTATCTTCTTCTCTAACTTTTTCTTTTCCGTTGCAACTTTCTCATCAAACTTTCGCTTTAACTCCTCCCAAACTTCCTTTTGTGTCTGCTTGGCTGCTACATCTTCAATATCAATATTCGTTTTTAATAATGTTGCTACAATATCTTGTCGAAATTCGTCATATGTTTTTAAATCTCTTGGATCTTCTAAATGCAATTCAACGATACGTCTACGTTCCATTTGTGAATACATTGAATATAGAATATAAGCATTTAAAACAATTAAATTAAAAATATAAATTGCAATTTGCCTATCCCATTTCATTTGTTTGCTACTATTCTCTAGACCCATCTGATAGTTTAGCATACATTCACGAAAATTCCTTTCAGTTTTCAATTGCCAATCTAATTCTTTAACGATCTTTGGTCGTCGATCGCTATTGAAAATTTTTGTCTCTTGTATATAGATTGCCAGACAATCGGAACTATAGAAATATGCATATTTTTCGCGTAAACGAAGTTTACCCATCATCACTGGTTGTGCATATTTCGTAGCGAAAATATTTTTTCGTAAATTTGTCATAATTAGTTCTTTGCTATTGCCATAACGTTTGCTATCCAGAAAACCGGTGCAATAAGTTTTATGCTGGCCCAATTCATAGCCAAGTGCATAGCTGCCGTAGTATTTCGAGGCGAAAACTACGTGACCTGTAACGAAAATTTAATTGAATTAAAGAATAGAGTAGAATTATGGGTTTAAACAATTAACCGAACTTCTTTGATTAAACTGAATTGAGATCGGTGGCATTCATTTTGATTGATAAATCGAATTTTGATTAATTATAACCCTAGTTGGTCAATTTTTTTTTATTACATTAATTGCGAACTTATGTTTTTCTTAGGTCAAAAACCCCTGATTAATCCCAATTGAAGCTCATGTGATTCCATTTATTTGATTAATCTGAGTAATCAATTTTTTTTTGTTGAATTATGACAAATCAAACTCTCTGATTAATTATAATTATGAATAATCAAATGTTTATTAGATAAATTGGAAGCTTGATTAATCAATTTCAGATAATTGATTCAAGGAATTAATTGCGCACATTTTCTGATTAATTGTTTAATCATTACCTATATGTAATCAAATTTTTATTTAACTGATTCCATAACGAATTCGATTGAACGAATTTTATTTTGCTTTATGAAATTAATCAAATTTTTATTTTGCATTAAGAAATTAATCAAATTTCTCTGACTAACCCAAATTTTAATTAATCATTATATTTAATCAAGTTTTCATTTAATTAATTAATACAAATTCGATTAAACGAATAATATTTTGCTTTAAGAGATTAATCAAATTTTAAATCGAATTTTCACTTAATTTATTCAACTCAAATTCGATTAAACGAATAATATTTTGCTTTACAAAATTAATAAAATTTCTGACTAAATCAAATTTTCATTTAATTAATTCCATACAAACTCGATTGAACGAATAATTTTTTGCTTTAAGAAATTAATCAAATTTCTGACTAAATCAAATTTTTATTAATAAAAAAAAAAAGGTTAAATTCAATTAATCGATTAATCAAACTTGAAATTTATCACAAAAACCAACTCCATTTATAACCTAATAACTTTTCTCATAATCTCACCTTTTCCTAACTGCTCCTTCAACAACTCCTTGGCCAATCGAACACGCTGTTGCACCAACACTTTTGAATTACGCACGCATTGTCTCCTCTCCTTACGCTCTACATCGAGCAAAATTTTCAGTATCAATCCAGTACGTTCGGTTAGAAAATGCATTGTTACAGCATTCTCACGAAACTTCTCAGCCATATTCCGTACACAGTCCACCTTACTCTTCCAGAATACCAACGGTTCATTTAAAACCAAACGTTCACCACATTTATAAATCTCTGCCATGCGTTGATTAAAAAAATTTACCAACGGTTGTAAACCAGTGAGCGCTACATCTCTCGGCTGTTGTTGTAGTATTTCATATGATGACGATGTTGTCGCTGTCGTTTTACATTCCCCTCCCAGTTTATCGAAATTCAATAAACGTAATATCAATTGAAAACGACTGAAACTCATTTTACTATCAAATCCATTAAAATTATAATATGCTTTTTCATTCCAATATTCCGAAAGTCTTGGCAATCTCATACTGCTCATTTGTAAGCATAAACCGAAGAAAAATTCCATTTCTTCTTTGGTTACCGGTTTTATGTGTGTTGATGGATCACCCATATTTGTTAGATTTTGAACGTTTACTTGACTGGTAACCGAATTTGTTAGCTGAAAGAAAAATTCATTTCTATCACCTATAACTTTCTCAAAGTAGAATATTGCATCTTTTGATTTTGGACGCCAATCCAGTCCCACTTCGGTTGGCGGAGTCTTAAAGAGAAAGAATAAACGTGGTGCTATTTGTTTATCAGTCCATTCGGGATCGTATAAATCGCTGTCGTCATCTTTTTCTAAAATGTGAGGGGAAATAGAAAGAGAGAGAGGGAAAGAGAAAATTAAAATTATGTTGGGGAACTGGTCAAAAATATCGGTTAGAATGGTATTAGAATGGTTTCATGAGACAGGTCGAAAAATGGCTACTCAATTGAAAATTATCTCAAGAATACAAGTCTGAAAAAATGTTACCTCGGACGGGCATGTGGCTTTCTCTATGACAGGTATTCAAAGAATTTTTGTGGTTAATCAAAATTGGGGTTAATCAGAAATTTAATTGATTTCTTAAACCAAATATTCGTTTAATCGAATTTTTTTTGAATCAGAAATCAGAAATTTAATTGATTTCTTAAAACAAAATATTCGTTGAATCGAATTTGTATTGAATCAATCAAATGAAAATTTGATTAAAAATTTAGGTTAGCCAGAAATTTGTTTAATTTCTTAAACCAAAATATTATTCGTTTAATTGATTTTTTTTTTAATCAATGAAATGAAAATTTGATATATAATGATTAATCAAAATTTGGGTTAATCAGAAATTTGATTAATTTCTTAAAGCAAAATATTATTCTTTTAATTAATTTTTTTTTAATCAATCAAATGAAAATTAGTTTAAATAAAATTATTAATAAAAATTTGGGCTAATTAATTAATTAAAAATTTAATTGATTTCTTAAAGCAAAATATTATTCGTTTAATCGAAATTTTATTGAATCAATCAAATGAAAATTTGTTTTGTCTAATTAAAATAGACATTTGAGAATAGCGGGAATAGGAGGGACTCTTTTGTCTCGGGCGTCACGATTTTAAAATAAGATTTTGTTTCATGAGATCAATTGTTGCTATTTGCTATACTGACTAGAAACCAGAACCCCCTCGGCTTCACTCTCAAATATAATCCAATCTAACTAGTTCTCAAGATGTTTTCTCAGACGTCAAAGGAACAAGAGGAGCTATTAATATCGGGTCTCACGGAGAAGTCGAAATAAACTTGATTCACCAGATTCGTCGATGAACTATAAATAGAAACATATTTCTTAAATGGAGTTCATTGAGGCTTGAAGCTGAAAAAGCTTGAAACTTAAAAAATTCACTACTCTCAGGAGATATCAGAGAATCTGGTATTCTGGGCCTCTGCAAGTTCTCGATTACATTATACATATAAAACAATTAATGTTCTTTTTCTTGTTTCTTTTTTAATACTTACCCACTATAATTTCTTTAGCGTCATCTTCAAAGTTAATATCTTCGTAACCCTCTTCATCTATGTCGCTCTCTTGCAAATCGATTTCATCTTTTTCGAATGGTTCAATAGCAGCAGCAGGTAAAGGATTCCAATTGTTTATTGTTGTGATTCTTTTTAGATTTTTTACATGTGATTTCTTCCCAGAAGAAACTGTAGAAGGGGCGGGTGGTGTTTGTATAATTTTTTTAAGAACTTTTATACCATGTACTCCTGATCCACCACCAATAAAACGATTAAAACCTTTAGTACTAGGAATACTAGAGGGTAATGTAATACTGCAGTCAACAGAGTCTGTAGTATCAGAAACACCGGGGAATGTAGAATTTAAGATACCAGAAATACCAGTGTTTATGATACCAGAAATACCAGTGTTTATAATACCAGAAACACCGGAGTTTATAATACCAGAAACACCGGAGTTTATAATCCCAGAAACTCCTGGGTTGTTTATACCACCAAAAACATTAGAGTTTATAATACCAGAATCCCCCGGGTTTATAGTACCAGAAACACCAAGATTTGTAGTGCCTGGAATACCAAGATTTGTAGTGCCAGGAATACCAAGACTTTTGGTACGGACACCACCAGGATTTATGGTACCAATACTACCAAGACCTGCGACAGTAGCACCACCACTAGCAAAACTTGCTGTTGAATCAATGCTAAAACCTCCTGGGGCACCAAGACCCGCAGCACCCACACTATCAGGACCCGTCGTAACTACACCAACACCAACTCCGCCGAGTCCTGCAGCAACACCATTGCCACCACTAGCGCTGAAAACAATATTTTTGCTATTCACCGGAGTTAATCGACTAATAAGAAACAAAGGCGCTAACTGCGATGCCTGCGCCGGCGTCAGTGTAAGCGACGCTGCAAATGGTTGTGATTGCTGCTTCTGCTGCTGCTCTAGTAATAGAAAGTCCTGCTCTAACTTATCCAAATCGGGTTTAATATCTTCTTCTTCATCATCGTCGTTGTCGTCTTTATTGTTGATATTTTTTTGCGCCGGCGCTGAAGCTGACGTCGTTGTTAACGTTTCATTTATTTTGTTGTTATACTTTGATATTGCTGCAGGTGGTTCTGCTGCTATTGTCGTCACTGTCGTTGTTGATGTTTGATTTACAGTTTCATTACTTGCATTTGCTGATGCAGCCACTGCTTCTGCTGCGGCCTCTGCTTCTTCTGATGGTCGTTGTGTTGTTTTTTCTTGTCCTCCCTTTTCTTCTTCTGTTTCACTTTTATTTTCTATATCTTCTTTTTCTTGTTTTATTGCAATTTGTGTTGCTGCCTGTAGTGCTGCTTCGACTTCAATTTTTTCTTTACAGAAATCGGAGCTGTGATTTAAGGAATTATTATTAATATTTTGCAAAAGAATTTATTACAGCATGTGCATTAAGAAATCACCTTTCATTGACAATATCAACGCTACTGCATTCATGTCTTTTTTGTTTTTTTACCGCTGCCACTATAGGAACAGTTGGCAGGCATTCTGCTGCCGTCGCCACTGTTGCTGCTGCTGCTGCCGCTGCTTCTTCTGCAGCACGTTTTCTCGCGCTGCGTCTAAATTGTCGCAATGGCGGTGCCATTATTATTAATCGCAATTATTATTTCTCTTTTCACTTTTTTTAATCGTTATTAATTTATAAACACTTGAATGAAAACCCTTCAATTTTCGCACATTGACAATGCAAAACTGAAACACTGACGTCAGTATCAGAAAAGAGAAAGAAGCACATTGCCGCCTGCATTCATTCCTCCTCTTCGTGTGTATACAATTCTCGAAAATTCATTAAGAATTTTTCATTCTGTTCGTTATCTATACGTCTCGCTTATTATTTTACCAGTATTTTATTTCTTTCTTGCTCTGTCGTTTGCTTACGTTTCTACTTGTTTGAGTTTTTCTTTACGGCGCATACATGAACCCAGAATATTTCTATCTCTTTCTAATGTGTATACGTTTTTGTTTTGTTGTTGCTGTCGCTTTTTTCGTTAAATTTCAGTTGTGGATTTTTGTGTTCTCGCTCTTGTCATTTACTGCATAGGTGAGGAAAGGGGTGGGGGTTTAATTCATTTCAGTGTTGCTTGTATCGAATTTCTTCCCTTTGTTGGTGTTTTTTTTTCGTTGGTTTGTTTTTGTTTTACATCGTAGTTGAAAAAGAGAAAGAATGAATGTGTGTGTTTGTAGGCACGAAAAGTTTATTTTTTTTAACCTTCGCGTTGTTTTACTTGTATACAATTTATACTATTAGGAATTATGAGCAATTTCTCTTGTTGTGAAGTTCAGTTGTGGCCCATTGTTCCTACCTGGAACCATGGAAATTTGTAAATGCGGGCATTCAGTTGCTATCAAAATGAAAAAAAATTGGTACGGAATTCGAACAAAGCTAATAATTCATTTCCATTTCAGGGACATGTTTTAAATTGCATCTAAAATAAGTTTCTGTATATACGATTTTTTTTGTTTTTATTATTGTTTAAGTATATTATGAAAATTTTATGGTAATAATATTTTCCATCTAATGAAGAGAGAGTGTATCACAATGACTTTGGTGGTACAAAATTGGATCTTCGAACATAGGGGAACTCCAAAAATTTTACTTCCATGAAAACTTCAAAAGAATTTTTTTTTTTTTTTAATTTGTTTATTCATAAAATAAATGCAAATATTGCTTTTCACTTATCTGAACCCCAGCAGTTTATCTTAAAACAATATAATACTCATGTTTTTTCGTCTCCTGTTGGACATAGCCGCATGCACAAAACGTTTCCACCTAGTAAGATCTTTCGCGGTTATTTTAATTTTCTTTGAATTAATTTTCCCGTGGTTTGGATTTTCTTCTCAACCGTTCTTTTTCAAATGTAGTATCTCTTAGGCATAACTCGTTTTCTGTTGCTGTGCTAGTTCCAGACTAGCTGCAATCCATTTTAATGCAATGAAAAAAAAGGAGTTATTTTTGTAATATAAAGGAAGACACGTTACTTTATGCATCCTTTTAATGTAATTAAAAGAATAATAAGAATAAGCAATTTCTCCGTCTTCCAACATCTCTCTCATCGTTCCTCTACTATCCGTCTTCCCTTCCTCCTATTCGTCCTCCTTTCTATCCATCCTCCCTCTCTTATCCGTTCTTCCTCTTTTCTACTCTCCGTCCTCCGACGAAGAGGAGAAAGGAGTTAGAAAGGAAGGCGAGAAAGGAGTAAGAGAGGAGAGAAAGGAGGAAGAGGAAAGAGGGAGAAAGGAGAAAAAGCGGAAGGAGAAAAATGAAGGCGGAGAGAGAAAGGAGAAAGTTTCTCTCTCCTATCCCTCCTTCCTCTCTGCCTCCTTCCTCTCTCCCTCCTTCCTCTCCCTCCTTCCTCTCTGCCTCCTTCCTCTCTCCCTCCTTCCTCTCTCCCTCCTTCCTCTCTCCCTCCTTCCTCTCTCCCTCCTTCCTCTCTCCCTCCTTCCTCTCTCCCTCCTTCCTCTCTCCCTCCTTCCTGTCTTTCTCCTTCCTCTCTTTCTCTCTTATCTCTCTCCTTCCGAGAAAAAGGAGGAAGAGAGAGAGGAGATAAAGGAAGAAGAGAGAGAGAGAGGAGAAAGAAAGGAGGAAGAGAGAGAGAAGAGAGAAAGGAGCAAAACAGAGAAAGGAGGGAGAGAGAAAGGAGGGAAAAAGAGGAAGGAGGGAAAGGGAGGAAGGAAGGAGAGAGGAATCTTCTCTCTCTCCCTCCTTTCTTTTTCTCTCTCTTCCTCCTTTCTCTCTCTTCCTCCTTTCTCTCTCTTCCTCCTTTCTCTCTCTTCCTCCTTTCTCTCTCTTCCTCCTTTCTCTCTCTTCCTCCTTTCTCTCTCTTCCTCCTTTCTCTCTCTTCCTCCTTTCTCTCTCTCACCCTCCTTTCTCTCTCTTCCTCCTTTCTCTCTCTTCCTCCTTTCTCTCTCTCCTTTCTCTCTCTCTCCCTCCTTTCTCTCTCTCCTTTCTCTCTCTCCTTTCTCTCTCTCTCCTTTCTCTCTCTCTCCCTCCTTTCTCTCTCTCCCTCCTTTCTCTCTCTCCCTCCTTTCTCTCTCTCCCTCCTTTCTCTCTCTCACCCTCCTTTCTCTCTCTCACCCTCCTTTCTCTCTCCCTCCTCCGTCTCTCTTCCCTCTCTCCTCCCCCCTCTCTCCTCTTCCCTCTCTCCTCTTCCCTCTCTCCTCCTCTTTCTCTCCTCCTGCCTCTCTCCGCCCCTCCTCCTTTCTCCTCCCTCTTTTCTTTCCCTACTGTTTTTTTCTTCTACCTCGTCTTCCTCCTTTCTCTAATTTTTCTCCCTACCCTCTTTCGCGTTCTTCCTCTCTCCCTTTTTTTTTTCAAAACTTTCACTTCTCATAATTTTGACTCCCATGGCTCAAAAACTGAAAGTTTTTCCCTTAGAAATAAATTTAACTAGTAAAATAAAAAAATAATGTTTACTCTTGTACTCATATTTCTTTTCTATTTTATTCTATTTACAGGTGGTCAGTGGTATGGTGTTGACATCATGAAGGAGCATATTGCCGACAATTTCGAGCATTGCGTTTGGGAACCATCCATTATTAAGATTAACGCGTTGACAGCCGCTTCTGAAGCTGCATGCATGATACTTTCCGTTGATGAAACCATTAAGAGTCCTAAAGCTGGTGATCCAGCAATGGCTGGCGCTGCCGGTATGGGCCGTGGAATGGGTAGACCAATGTAGAAAACCAACAAAAATCTACAACTACTACACTAAAGTATCATTAAATACATAATTTTACTATGTTTTTTCTCTTAATTTTTCCTTTTAATTTTATTCCTTTTCATGCACTAGAAAAGTGAGAACAAACAAAACTACCATACATTAAAAAAAGAAAAATAAATTGTATTTGTCACTTATACTTGCAACTTAATTATTCTATCATTATTAATATTAATAATTTTCACTAAACTTTAAAGGGAAAATGCATTTTATAACATTAAAATATGAACGCTTTTCTACTCATCTTCAATAAAAATAATAAAAAAATTAAAATGCAAACTTGAATGAATAATATTTTCCAATAAGAATCTAAACAAACAAAAAAAAAATAATAAAGAATTTTTCAAGAAACACCGAATCATGTGTTAAATTTATTTGTGCCTTCTATTCGGATGTCAGTAAATAATTAAAAAAAAAAATTGTACGAAATTATAGGTCAACAAAGTAAGTAGATGTAAAATTCGTCAAGTAGACGAAAAATGCTGCCAAAGCGAAATCTAGATCATTTTTTTTACTCTCAAATCTCTGTGTGCACTGGGGTTATGAGTTTGTATGAGAAGTCGTGGGTGATATGTACACCGGAATCAATGGTCACCGTGCCCTGGGCTATTAGGAACATTAGAGGATCATAGTGGATAATCCGACAAATATTTCCATCTAAATTGGCGAAATTTATCTGTAACCACGCCCGCCTGATAAATAATTTAAGTTTTCAGAAATTATACATATCAAAAGTAAAAACTAAATCAAGTTAAACAAATTTTGGCATACTTGGTTTATGTGTATTAGATTGATTGTAGAGGTGGAATTTGTTACCCTTGTGACCTCGGCAACATTGAACTTATTGTAGAATTCTCTGAATCATAAATCATCCATAATTCCCAAGTTAATCTAGCTGATATATCTTCCATTTTAAAGGATAGCCTAAACAAGGAAGATGCGCACTTTAGACCGACACAGTAGAATAATAAATGCTCTGCAATTTCTTCCCCTTCGCTTGATCTTTTTCTGTGACCTGGAATGAAGAAAGGTGTCTAGGGTGCGAATAACAGGTTTTCGAGATAACAACTGTTAAAGATTTGGCATACGTCAGAATCGATCAAAACCTGAAAAGCGCTTTTTTGACACATTAGGTCCCTTTCCTCACTCCGGGTCACACATAAATAATTAGGATAGTGTGAAGTTTCGTTCACATTCATTGGGTTTTTGTAGAACAACGCAAATGTCAAAAGTGGCACTAAACAGAATTGCGAAGTATCGCCGAATTTCACGTGACTAAAATCGTCACAATGAAAACGCATGTATCCATATGAGAATTAAAGCCGTCGACTATTTTATGTCGGCTTATGCTCAGTACACAATGGATGCAACAGCAACATTGCAACAACTGTCAACATTTAAATCGCATGCAACATAATGACAATTGCTGCAGTCATCAACTACAATCAATTTCTACATATCAATTCAACTGTGAATATAATTTCGTTTTGTTTCCTTTTGTTATTTTCACTTGTAAGTAATAAATTAATTTATAAAAAGTTTTAACAAAAATTATTGTTTTAATTTTTATAAAGTGGAAAGAAAAATGTATATGGATGAAAAATAAATTCAAGATGCGAGTTCTGTCGTTGTCGCGTTCATTGTGTGCAAGTCGCAGTTAACACGACAGCATTTGCTGCAGACGCCATCTTGTCGTCGTGTTGCTGTCGCATCCATTGTGTTCGGAGCATATCGGCGAATTTTACGAAACTGCAAATCGTCGCAATGAAACGCACGTAACCATATGAGATTAATCTTACCGTCTAAGATCTGACATACTTCAGCGAGAACATTTTCCCTTAAATGTGCACCTCTTCGTTGAAATGTGTGACGGGCCATCAAAGAAGCAGCACACAATAGCGCGGGAGTAAAAAATTAAATTTTTTATTATATTTCTATAGCGTTTTGCATGCTTTATTTTTTAATAGCTTGTTTTTGTAAATTCGCTATTAATTTTTTATAGCTCAGGTAATGTTTCATAAATTCTAATAAATTCACTCAACACTTTTTCCATTTTTCGCGCAATTCTCACAAAAAAAATTTGCTTCGCAATGTATGAAGTCTAACCGACATGCTGATTCTGTACGAGCATACTCGAAACGGCGTGCGCGGACGTTTCGCGTCCACACGATTAGTTTTGCCGTGGGACAACCAGCGATCTTCGAGAATTCTCGATCGTCTGAACGGCTCTTAATATGCTACTACTAGGTCACTGAAAGCGGCGCATATCTGATGTTTCATTTCTCTTGAATTACTAATACACCTAGTGGTTTTTGCAAGCCTTTGGTCCCCGCCATAACCTCTCAATCTTCCCTCTTTCAATTCGTGGCTGCGCCAATAATCTACACTCATTTCGCATACAAAGAATCTGTGTTTATTCCTCTGATTAGTTTAAATTTTAACTGCCGTGTCAACTTATTATTATAAATGAAATTAATCTAAATGATTCTCAGACGCGTTTTTAAAAAAGCCGCCATTATTTTTCAATTTAAAAAATAAATCGCTTTTCATTAAACCAAAAAAAGGAAAAAACGCACGCGATACGATTTTTCTATTGCATGCGATTCAACGCTGTTCTCAATTACTGTATCGCCTACATATAAAAAAACGAGACATTTTATAATTTACTGTTGTGGTTGTTGCTGTAATTTGTCGTTTTACAATAACAATGAAACGACGCTCATATAAAAACTTGTAATGCGACGTAAAACTTGTATCCATTCGTAATAGTATGAGCAGCACATATAAAATGACGCGACAGCGCTAAACACCGTAGAAACAGAAAAGCAGCGTAAAAACAAAAATGCGCACACAATCGTTAAGTTTTACACATACATAAATGTTCGTTAAATTTTCGTGTCGCTTTTATACATCGTTCGGTTTTTCGATGAATTGTCGCTCGTTGTTGTTAGTTTCGATTTTTGCGCGTTAAAGTGTGGTTGTTTGATTTTTTTTCGGTTTTGTGTGCGTTTTTTACATTTTATCTCTTGTTGTAATAAAAAAAAAAAAATTATATTTTATTATTTCTGTGTATCTACTACATTAATTACAATAATATCGAAATGGTTAAAGGCAATCATAAAATAATTCAATCAGGCTCAAGTTCTTTACAATATTCCATGCACGATTTTATTAACGCGGTAAAACAACATGGCGGCATCTGGAATCGCGAACATGAAGAATTTCATGTACGTGAACTTCGCGAACGCGCTTGGTTCGATATTGCGCGACAGCTGTACGACAATTTTGATGCGGCGACCGCAGAAGAGAAACAAAAAATTGGTTAGTTTGTAGTTTTGTTATTGTTATTTGAAGATTTTTTGTGAAGGAGTTTGTTTGTGTGGTATAGACACTCAAAGAAAAAATTTTGCATTTACTATACAAAAATGAAACGAGTATATTGTTTTGAATATTTGAGATCTCCTAACGGTGTTTCTATCAATCTGGTAGGCAATATTTTTGTATCAATTACGCAAAAATCTGTCGGCTATAGGGCGTTTACACCGAAGCAAACTTTTGGATTTCACATGGATGGTATATATTACAAGTCTTGCGATTTTCAGACCTAGGAAATTTTTTATGTTCAATCCAACATGATTTCCATATAAGAAGTTCAAATAACTAGTGATTGACACTATCGAGCGATTTCAACTATCGATAGTTAGTAACTGAATGATTTTGACTACCGAATAATTTTGGCTACCGAATGATTTTGACTATCGCATGATTTTTTTCGTACATTCATTCGTTCGAACTAGTAAGTAGTGATAAAAGCTATAAAGTGATTTCAACTATTGAAAACCAGAATGAATGATTTTAACAATCAAACGAGTTGCATATTTCACTAAAAGCAAAAAATCGTTAACTTATTCAAAAAAAATTAATCGAGTGATTTTTTCACAACTAACGAATAAATGGACATTTTTTAATTATCGAATAATTCGATAGTTTCTATGCGATAGTTCACATCCCTGCAAATAACCTAAAAGTCCAAAAATGTAAAATTTTGTCGTTTTCGTTTTCAAATATTTATTAAATCGTATTTATCGTGTTCCAAAAATGTTCCCTTATTCGATCGCTTTTGTGAGTTACTGTATATACAGTGTCGGTCAATAAAATAGCAATGATTGATGAAAAATGCTACATATCAGGCAAACAGTAGTATATTTAAATAATGGTTAGATGGGAATAACATTTTTACACTTGTAACATAAACGTTTTGTAAGTTATAGTTTAAAAAAAAATAAGACTTTTACAAGTCAAATGGCTCATTTTGGCGTGAACAACGAGAACTCAACTAAAAACAGCGAAAGCTAAATAACGAAGAGTTCGAAGGTTAGCATGTCGCTGTGTAACGGAGCGATGCGAACATGTCCGACTGCTGCATTGGAAGTATTTTTGGAAATCAGTCCATTATATATCGTAATAGAGAGACCCTCCATGACAGCAATCATGTTGGACAGCCAGGCAGCCTTTTGAGCACTACGCTCCTTTGAGATTACCTCTAAACTGGCGTGGGACTGTTGGAGCAAGCTCACTCAACTGGGCAAGGGCAATAAGTCGTTGTATGTTGGTTTCCTGGACACGTAGGAATAGAGGCAAGAATTGCATTGGTCGTAACAAAAACAAAACTGAACACTGCTTGCTCAGAGAACACCTCTGTACAATAGGAGTTGAGGAAAGCTCAATCTGTAGGTTATGTAATGAGGAAAATGAATCATCAGAACATATTTTAGCGCATTGTGGAGTACTGGAGTACAAGTGCCTAGCACAAAACTTGCATCCATAGATTCGAGTGCACTACTCAAATTTTTGAGAGAGACGACTGGATGAGGTGCTCTAGGCAGAGTAGACTTGGGCCCTTATTATGAGCTGTTTTCGATGTTCGATCTTCGCTGGTTATCGAATGTAAAATTATTATTATGTGCAGTGCAACCCTGATGAAATTTTCGTTGCGCATTGAATTTTCTGTCGAACACAATTTTGCTTTCGACACGGTACATGCTGAGTAATAATTGTTAAAAATTTAAGTATTTTGTAAATTTTATTTGCTCTTATTTTTTCTACTTAATTTTTAAACAAATCGTATTTATTTTTCAAAATGACGATCAGCTAATAGAAATATACTATCGTGAACAAGCCAAAGTGAGAAAAGTTCACAATAACGCTATTCTCTGTCGAAAGCACGTCATAATACCAAACTCAAATTCGTTCGATCAAGGCATTCAACTACAGTCGAAGATCGTACACAGTTCGTGGTACAACATCCCATCTAACAATGTAATACAATACAAACATTTTTCATCCGACACTGCTATTTCATTGACCGGCACTGTATATGCATATGCCAAAAACTCCTCACTTAGCTTCTCATTTGTTTTAAATTTGTCGTTCTAATCACCATGACATTTACGTTGCCATAACTTTTAGCACGTCATTTATGTTTGAGTTTCTCTTTTTCTTGCGAATATATCCGCAACAAATTTGTTAAGAAGTTATGGTAAAATGAATCGAACACGGCTGTAAAACAAACGCTCTGTTCGATGAAACTGAAAGCTTAAGAATATTAAATTGAGCAATTTTCTCTTTACAGCTGAAACTTTTGCGAAACGTTGGAAAAATACGCGCGATAGTTTCTTTCGTACGCTGCGCCGTGATAATGTCGATGGTGAAAAATCTCATCGTTATATTTATGAAAAAGAAATGAATTTCATTTTGAATGTTAAAAGCGGCACACCAAGAAACTCTATCAATTATACGATAAAGAAGAAGGCAAAAAAACCTAAAACAAAACGTACAAAGGACAAACATAATCCTGCCCAGGATGATGTTGATTATGCTGACGATGCCGAAAAAGAAGAAGAAGGCAATTTTGATGGCGACACAACAACAACACCACCATCAAAATCAATAAAAACTGAAAAAAATCAATCAAAGAAACGTTTGCAAGCTTCGCTAAAGAAAACGGCAACTGAGAAGAAAATATTAGCAGCGAAAAAAATGCGTTACAATGCGGACTTTGATAATGAATTGGCATCGCTGTTAGATGAAGAAGATGCCGCTCCTAATGTTTCGAATCCGAAACATCAGCAGCAACAACAACAACAACAACAAAAACACGATTTAAATGATAGCAATGAATTTATTGAAATCTATTCCGAAGCCACAACTGAATTGACTGAGGCAAATGAAAATAGATGTATAAAAAAATCATCTGTAACGCAAGAGGTACAACAGCAGCAGCCGCAAAACTATGAAACCGCTTTTATTACATTCGCAAAAGATTTTACAGAAAATCCGCCCATAACATCAAAACCAGCAGCAGCAGCAACAACAACAGCAGCAACAACATCAGAATTAGGTAATAATACAACACTAAGATCAAGTGCTGCTGTTGTTGGTGCTTCATCAGTATCAGCGTCTGCCGCCGCCATGCCTTCCTCCTTCTTTCATTCACATTCCGGCGATATGGATGCCGATCAAGCGTTTTTATATTCTATCATGCCAGCTATACGCAGCATGAGCATTGCAAAGAAATTGGATTTTCAAATTGATGTTTTGAAATTGTTAAAAAATTATACATCGAAATCTTGAGTGCATTGCTGCAATTAATTAAAATTTAATCAAAATAAAGTACAACATAACGTTAAAAGCTTTTTTAATTTAGTAGTGATTGGTGTTATTTTTAAGTTTGCCAAAGGTTGCGATGCCATAAACAACATTCCGTAAACAATTATGTATCATAAAATTTATACCTTATTCAATGAAATGTAATTAGTTTCATCAATACAGCTCCTTCTCCTTAACGAGGAGTTAGCATAATACTCCTTCTCTTGATGTAGACAGTAGTTTGTCCAACTAGTTTTATTCTTTTAAATAGCGTCACTTGATATAAGGACAAATACAGTCAGGTCTGTCTGAACCTGGTTCCTCTTTGGATGTTGGAGCTGAGCTCCACTTTAGTTAGGAAAGTAAGGTCTACCAGCTTTCTCTCCTTTTTGAGGTCTTTAAAGCTGTTTCAAAAAGTAAAATTTGTAGTCGTGAGCTGGTTAATATGCAGGCCTGAGCTTATGTACTAGCGATGAAGCATTGTCAATGCCATTATTTACTTTTTTTTTTTTTGTACAAATCTGCACTAGTTCTGCAATTAATTAGCTCTAGTTCAGAGATCTTCAATAAACAAAGCCATGACTTATTATCTAGACAGTCACCGACTTCATCTATTTTTGGCCTACGAGAGAATGAAATGTAAACAGCTCATGGTTCCATCTTATTCGATACAAGTTGTCCACGCATATTCGACCATAGATCGTGGGGAATATCTTCCTCTCGAACGCGCCTAACAGTCTGTCATCATTGGTGATCAATGTCCACGTCTCAGCGCCATATTTTAGGACGGGAAGGATGAGACACTTATAGAGCGTTATTTTTGTGCGTCGAGAGAGAGAGCGCTGCTTCTCAATTGCTTACTAAGCCCGTAGAAACCCTGTTGGTAAGAGGTAATACCAGCTTGATCCCAAGGCTGACATTATTGTTGTTGGTGCTGGATCCTTAGTAAACGAAATCCTTGACTTGAGAAGTAACTCCTTATTTGTTGACACAAGATATTTCATCTTGTCTTCGTTCACTACTAGACCCACTCGACGAGACTCCCTTTCCAAGTTGGAGAATGCTGCTCTGATTGCTCGCGCGTTGGTGCTAATGATATTAATATTATCTCCATATGCTGGCAGCATGACACTTGTGACAAATAGTTCGAATTGTTTTCTCTAGCATAAGATTCAAAAAGTCGCAATATTAGGAATCACCTTGTCTGAAACTTCTTTTGGTATCAAATGGTGCTGAGAGGTCTATCTCAATTTTCACTGCGCTAGTGGTGTAGGTCAGTGTCATTTTGCAAAGACGAATGAGGTTTGCAGGGATACCAAAACTAGACATTGCGGCATACAATTGACTCGTAATCGTGCTGTCGAAGGTGGCCTTTTAATCGACGAATAGATTTGGCGTAAAGTGAATATCTGATAAGACCCAATCAGGTTGTTGACGATGGGTCTTTTACACAGTGGCGCAGATCGCGGTACCACTTTTCTTGTGGATTGGGCAGAGTACGCTGAGGTTCCAACCGCAGGACATGCTTTCTTGCGAGCTCTTCGTCTTCAGTCTTAATCAACTCCGCATGCATCCCATCTACACCGCAGCCTTATTGTTTTTCAGTCGAGCGATGGCTGCTATGACCTCGCCATAGTTGGGGTATTCGGAACAACTTTCCCCAATAACGGGATTGTTGCCGTCATCGCCATTAAGTAGCAGGTAGAAGTGTTCTCTCCATACTCACAATACTCTGGACATCTGTCACCAGATTTCCGGTTTCGCCTTTGCAGTAAGAAATGCCGGTCTTCAAACCGTCAGGCGTCTCATTTTTTCGAAGATTCATTCCTGCCCCCAAACATTTCGATATCACGATATTACGTCTTTCATACATTATGGTTGGGCATTAGTCAATCTGAAGGTTCGGCCCCGGGATGACATAATACGCAATTTGGATGAAATGAGATCCAAGAAACCATAAGCTAGCGTACTAGCGACTAAACACAGTCAGGTATCATTTGACTCTAAGGGGGTGAGAAATCGGCTTTTGGAGTTAAATCCATGCCCCCTCCCTCTCTTACCGATGAAAATCTCATGCATTTTGCCTGTTGGCCATGAATCAACAAATATTTGAAAAGTGCATAAAAAGTTATTGACTGTTTATGCTGCTTGATAAATAATCTGAGAGCGTGTAAATCTACAGTCTATGCCGCGTAATGAGTTCTAGGCCTTAGAAATGTCCGGCCAACTCTTCTAAAACTTGTTTGGCACTAGTTAGAGTTACTTAAACTTGTTGAAGCAATCTTTGCAAGTGGAGGTTCCAAGAACTGTCGAGTCTAAGTATCATTCAACTCAGCAAAACAAGCTGTGACAACAAAAACAACAACGAAGTAGCTAGGATTTTACCTTATTCCCTTAGGTTGTAACAGTAGTGACTTCCGCTTATAATTATTTGATCAGTTTAAGTACCGATTTTGAGTTCTGAATCTTATATACTCGTATCTATCTAAATCGTTTGGAGTTTTAAATGTGATTTTTTCTGTTAGTCAACATGGGTGCCCCACAGAGAAGCCAGAGAATTATTTTTATGTCTAGCTTACATTTACAGCTCCTAAAAAGTACAAGAAAATAGATCTCCTAACCTATTATTACTTAAATCTTTCAAATAGTAGAGAGTGAAACCTTGTTTTATAGTAGATTTGCGTTCAGCCAAGAATACACGTCAGATAAGTTAAAATTTGAGAAATTCAGGGTTGATCCCGCTTTTAACTGTCAACCATCAATCTCAAACCTATCTGTATAAGAGTGGGTTAATCCAATTTGAATCAAAATATCTGCATTGCATCCTTTGGCTAATGGTTAAGACTGCAATCATCAAGGTAAAGACATTTAACCTTTAACTTTATTTTATGTGTAGTACTTAATAAAAAAAGTAGGTAATCTATTTCAGCTTATTGGTCTTTGCCAAAAAAGAAAAGTCCTCCAAATGAAATTAGATTTTCAAAATCTTTTGAAAATCTACTTTCAAGGTGCATGTCATACTCCATCAATAGGAATGAGGAGTGAATATCAACAAGCAAAAGTGTCCTTACACACATATGCATATTCAACTGTATATATGTCCTTCAACTTGAGACTTGCATGCAGCCAAGAAGGTTAAAATAAGCGCACAAAAACAACATACAAATATAAAAAAATGTAAAAATAAAAAATCCATATTCCCGGGTGCAGTGAAAATTTCAATGTCGATTACAGCGTGGCTGTTTTCGGTTGGTGTTTTGTAACAGGCCAAAAACTAATAAAGTGCAGCAACCCTTTTTTTCATTAATACAAATAAACATATACATGCATACATACATATGTATGTAGCATACAATGTGTAGCAAAATTATTAAGATATTTAAAATAAAGTCAGAGTCAATTTTTGTTTGTTTTAAATTCAAGTAGCATACGAATGCTTTCGCCGGGAATCGAAATTGGGACCCCAGACTTCAGAATCTAGCACCTCGCTCGATCAGCGAAGCGATTAATATGAGGCAAGAAAGGACTAAAAAATGGTTCTATTTTGAAGAAAAGCACATTTGATCCGTACCTTGATCCGCTGTGGCTTATATGCAGGGCCGTAGCCAGAAATTTTTTTTTCGGGGAGGGGCGGGGGAGTTTTCATTCGACGAAAATATTCATAAATAATTTTTATCAAAGTGATTTTTAAATGCAATAAATTAAATAAATTAAATCGATGATACATTTGATGAACCCTATCAGACTAAGGACAAAAGTAGATAAATGTCTTAAAACTTTAGGAAAAATTTTCCCAATTTTTTTAATCTTAACCTCAAAAATATGGCCAAAAGCGACAAAAAAAATTCACTGAATAATCAATTTAAATTTTTTAATTTTCTAATTGAATTTTTTTTATCGCTAAGGACATAATTTCGTTAACTCATTGAATTCCTACTACTGATGATGTACCCAACCTCAAAAAAATTACCAAAAATAGTAGAGGCTCATTTTTTTCAAATCATCATTATTGGGAATTTCGGCCATTATCAATGATAAGGAACCCGGATGAGGTTAGCTTACATTCCCTAAATTGGTGAAGTCACAGCATTGATAGAGATCTTTGTGGTTGTGGTGCTCTGAGCAATAATGGGTTAAAAATTAATTATATTTTAAGATTTTTTCCTAAAACTGCTAATAAGATGGAGTTTTTGCGAAAGAATTTTTCACGTTGAACACGAATCTGAGGTCAAAAACTTTCCATCACGTCACGTTTTAGAACAAAAATGGGGTCAAGCAAGTCTAATTTTACAAGGATCCGATAATTTTTTCTATTAATTTTTAAACTTTTCAAACTAATTCAGGACGAAACTTTAAACCAAAAACAGTTACTGACCTAGAAAAGCTATGAATGCAGGAGTGCTCAGTATCACCTTCTCTTTTTCAATCCGTAGTCAAACCTCATGTCGAAGAAAACAAATCGAATTTGATCGCATAGTGTAACTAAGATTTCAAATTTATTTTTTATATTTGACTTTTTAGAAAAAAAAACCGATGGAAGTAAAAATATCGTTAAATAGATTTTATTTTGACTTTTTCCCCATCCATTGGCAATTAATCTCAAAAATTAGAGTAAAGTTTCCACATTCCGGGGGGAAGGGGTTAGAACCCCCAAAACTCCCCCCTAAATACGGCCTTGCTTATAAGAGAATCTTATTGCGCTGTATAATCGAAATTGCAACTATACCCGGTAATGATGTCTAGAAGAAAACTAATATGAGTATAAATTTTAAAATACTTAAGTTAGAATACAATTAAGTTGATTCTTATTAAGATCAATTCAGCATGTTGTAAAAAACTACAAAATTGTTGAATTATGGATTGGAAGTGGATAGCAAAATTGGTGGAGAAATGTATAAAGACATCCTTAAAAATCACCTTCTCCGAGGATATGGTAAAAATCTACCTTTGGAACCTTTAAATGAGAACCAAATAAAAATTCTCGAGTCACCAACCCAAAGTCCCGATTAAAACCCTATAGAAAAACTATTAAGTGGTTCAAAAAGTGTCGTAGCAAATTAGGCTTCTTTATGGGCTTCATCCAGGAGGAATGGAATAAAATAACAGCGACCCAATGCTCTGTACTCCCAATTATGCAGTGTCCCGTGAGTACCGAAGTCGTAATGCTGATGGAGTTTCTGCTAAGGTGGAGTAGTTGTCTAGTCCGTATATTGTCCATAGTGATCCATGTTAGCCTGGTAATACCACAGGTATGCTCCGCTACCCAGGATCTTTTTGCTACCTCAAGGTAGTTTTACCAATGGTGCAGAAAGGTGATATATCTGTGCGAGCCCTGTTTTGCTAACTCGTAACAGGTACTCAATATAGGTGGACCTACGAGTGACTCGACAAAATGTTGAGTGAAGATTGGCAGTCAAGAACAAGCTTTGATATAGTGAAAACACCGGCAAGAAACTTGATTGCTGCTTGGCTGTCCGTGTAGATGCAGATATTCGTATCGAATGAATCGTTGCGAATAAGCCACTTGGACGCCATTACTTCCGCTTGAAACATGCTGCAATGACGAGGATGTCGGAAAGAGAGTCTAACTAGAGAAAATGCCACAGCCAACTCTTTCCTCCAATTTGTATCCATCTGTATAGATGCTAATTGAATTGTCAGTGACCACCTCCTCATTAACTCATTCCTCTCTACTGGGAATATGGGTGAAGAAGGTGTGGCTTAAATTAGGGGTAGAGCAAATGTAGTCAACGTTAGTTAGTACGGATGTATCATGGATTAGAATCTGGGCATGGTCCAGGTTTGACCGGGTTCAGCGAGTTAGGGCACGGAGTCTGGCAGCAGAGCATTTAGCTAGTTGCTTAACCAGAAGTAAAGTTGGCAACCAATGAAGAATTGCGAAGAGAGCTTTCGTGGAGGTAGCACGGAGAGCTCCAGTAATCAATATGGCTGCCGTTCTTCTAACCTTACCCAGTGGTTTAAGGTTGACCGCCTTTGAAGACGGATCCATAAACAAGATTAGGCTCGACCACTGCTGTATAGTGCCAGGAAGTGACTCGAGGTTGAAGACCCCATCTTGTTCCTAATCCTCTCTTACAGCAGTAGAGAGCGCAAGCGGCTTTCCGTACTCTCTCTGCTATGTTGGCTTCCCAATGAAGTTTAGGATCAAGAACAAGTCCTAAATATTTGAGGCGCTTACTAAAGCAAAGCGAGGTGCGTAGCGCTATAACCGGTGAACTATTTTGTTGTATACTGTATGTATGTGAAAAAAAAAAAAAAATGGGGAACTGCATCTGCAAGATGGCCGTGAACCCTTTTGTCTTTACAAACAAAATGCATATATGCGTTGACTAACTGTATTTCTGCATACACGTATATACGAAACAAGAAGTTAATATGCAATGAATTATATTTCGGGCATATATATTTAAATATATTTTGTGCTAGTTTTTTATAAAAAATTGCACATATGTTAATGCAGATATGTATAGAATTATGTATGTAGATTACATACTAAATAAAATAATATTCTCCCTAACATGCACATCAAATATGTACAATATATTCCACTTGTTATTATTATTTATCAGTGAACGAGAGAGAGCTGGCAGCTTTCAAGGTCATGCCCTTGATAAAAATATTTTACTAATACACAAGTAATAGCACACACATACATATACACCACCAAACACACACACAAACCCAACTAAATCAAGTAAAATATATGGGAAACATACAGCACAAAACGGAGGGTTAAAAATAATAATAATAATAATAACGTAACAAATGAAAACGTGTCCGTCTGCATGAATTTTTAGTATAGAATATATGCAACGCAAAAAGAAAAAAAAGAAGCAACAACAAAAAGCAGCAGTAATAATAATAATAATAAAAACGAGAGGAGTGGCAACGCCGTCGTCGTCATCGTCGACAGCAGGAACAGTTACAGCACAATGGGTGGGCTAAATACTCATCCACGCCGACAACATAGCCATCAACGCCATCATAGTCGGCTATGTCCTGTGTGGCCTTCCTAAGGGTGGTGACTGTAGCTTTTTTTTTATTAATCTCAAATTGGTGTTGTTGTTTTTGCATTTGCATGTACAGATTTAATAAAAGCTATGCACAAACAAATTTGGTAATACATGGGCGATTTTTGTTTTTTTTTTTTGTATGTATTTCCATTTTAGCCAAATTTAAGTATTCTTGTTTATTTATTTTTTGCTGTTTTTTTTTTTGCAGCAAGTCTCGTAAAATGCAAATGTTTATGTTTAAACAAATTCATAGAATTTAATACTTAAGAATTGCGTTGTAGCTTTATTACAAAATTCAGTGTACTTTTACATAGTCTACATTACAATGTAGATAATATGTAGTTAATGTAGATAATGCAGATATAATTTAAGAAATGTTTTACTATTGAGTTGAAGTTAACATTAGTGACAGTTTCACCTTGATATAGCATTAATTTTATATAAAAATTTCTCAATAAGTTATTACAATCGATAAAATCGACCTAACCAACTACAAAACTTAAGTCTATCTAGAATAAAAATGTTCTCCGAACGCTTACAGAAAACCGAAACTCTTTGCGAGATTACTTCTGGAAGAGAAGTATGCCCAAACTGAACCAACTTGCTTTCACCTAAACAACCAACTAGTCTACATGCCTCTCGAACTCGTTTGCAATGAGATTAACCTCGTGCACAATTATAAATTATAATATTAATACAGGGAAAGTAAATCTAACCTTAAAAATCATCCCAATCATAAATTATAATATTAATACAGGGAAAGTAAATCTAACTTTAAAAAACATCGCAATCAAACTTAAAACAATAAATAATATACTTTATGGATTTCTTTAATAGTATTGAAACTGTAAATAATTTGTTCAATATCTCCCATTTGATGTAGATAATACGTAGACAATGTAAATTATGTTTTAAATCGTCCACTATTTGTATTGGAAATTTAAGTGCAACGTAAAAAACTATATAAACAATGTAAAAAACTATGTAGATAACGTATAAACTATGTAGATAACGTAAAAAATGTGCAGCGTATGCTACGATTGTCGTAACTATCATAGTATACAGCGGAGGTTATCGTTATCCTGGAAGTTGCGGGCTAGATAATTTAGAGGAGATGGCATAGAAAAAGCATAGGCATCTGCAGTGATAGCCAAGCTGCACTGAAGGCCCTTACTAACCCTGTCAGCTCTTCAAAATTGGTAAGCGAGTTTAAGGCAAAGCTAAATAGTGCCGCAAAATATAACAAGTTATGCCTTATATGGGTTCCAGTACACTGTGGTATTGCAGGGAATGAATTAGCTGATGAACTAGCTAATGAAGGTTTTGCAATTAGACCATGTGGTGCGGAACCTTTTCTTGGTGTAAGCTCTGGGGAGGTCATGCGTTTGATCAACGATTTTATGAGTTCTATCCATAAAGAAAGATGGTCGGAGCTTACCTCCTGTAGAACCGCAAAGTGCTTCATGAGACAACCTAACAGGAAATCAGCGGAATTTCTTCAGACACTGAGAAAAAAGGACCTGATATTACTGATGGGTATAATCACAGGTTAGCCTATGACTAACATGGCATCATCACCGATCCAACCTGCCAATCGTGTCTTGAGGACGACGATACTACGGAGCACTATCTTTGTTGCTGTTCGGCGTCCGCGAGAATCAGATTAAGCCCGTTGTCTCTTCCTAAGCTTCTAAGTTTCATCAGTGAAACAATGAAGTTCGAGGTTGGAAACTTTAGACCTTTTTTCTTCCCTTTTATCCCCTCACATAGCTTTCCTGTCTTTCTACTTTCTCTTACCGGCTCTATCTTGGGTATCAGCCCACCTTCAACTCTAAACTCTAAATAGTATACTAAACCAGAAAATCATCTGGAGGTCTTTCCAAAAACTTTCCTGCTGGCCCAGAAAGACCTAGTGGCTAAGCACTAGGTAAGGTGTAAGGTGAGCACTCCAATTAAGTCTTTTATCGAGTGTGATACCCAAGTATTTGCCAAGATCCATTCTGAACCTTCTATAGAAGGAAACAAGAATCGCTTAATTAGGGTTTATTGATAAATTCTCTTTGACATTCCAATCAAGCATAAGAATGAGGGCTGTTTTCATTACCTCAATGATAGTCAGATCATCTTCATAACCAATTGATTCATAACCAAGATCATCTTCAGTTTAATTAAACAATATATTTCAAGAGCATTCAAGAGTTTTAAAATAAATTTATTCACAAATAGTAGAAATTAGATTTCACATTAATTTTATTTTCATTAGAAAATTCATGACAGAAAATTAATGTGTTCGCACAATATATTGTGTCTCTTGTCCAGCGTTACGCGATCAACTACTTTTCCGTTATTTTTTGAAAGTTCGTCAATTGTTTTCGTTCAGTTTTTTCTATGCAGGGACGCATTCGTCAGTAGCTCTTTGTCCATGTAGGGACGCATTCGTTAGTATTTCTGTCCTGTTCTTCAAATTTTAAGCTGGAATGTGCCCTTAAGTTTTGAGCTCAGGACTCAGTGTTCTGTGCACTGGATTGCGAAACGAAAAACTCACGGGTTCCGTATTCCGCAAAGAATTTAAGTAGCTGATCAATATTTTCAAGATAGGGGGAAGAAATAAAAGCACAAATTAAGTTTCACAGTCAATTCCTTTATTCAGGTCTACTTTAATTTCATATTGGCGTGATTTTGAAAAATAAAATGACGTTAAACTGAACTTTAAGTGGCAAATTTCTCGCATTAGCTTCAACTAGATACGCCATAAAAATACTCATATTTAGAAAATTAATGACTCTGAAGCAGCAATTCCCAATAATATTGATAGGTAATTCAATACAAAACATAAAAAAAAAACAAACCAAAGCAAAAGAAAAAAAAAAACTGTTGCTATGTTTACATCAGACAGCAACAAAAAACAGCAGCAAAAAACAACAATACCAACATTTCACCTCTACGAATGTGAGAAAAGTCGTTACAAAAATAGCGCAGCCAACTTCGAGAACGTAATAGAAAAAAAAAACAGTATCCTGGTTATATTCTATAGTTATGGAGATATAGAGCATGCGCAGTAAAAATTTCCCTTGTAAATATTTATAGGTTGTAGTTGTTATTGCTTTTTACACATACACACATTGTTGGGTATTGTTAGGTATTTGTTGTAGGGTAGTAACTTTGTGTTTTGTTGAAACTTGAGAGGCACGTCGTCATGGGAGCTTTTAAAAATGGAAGTGTTATACAATACAGAATCAGAATAGAGAGCGTAAAGAGGTTGAGACTAAACCAAAGGAAAAACAACAAAAAATAATGAAAATCAGTAAAAATACATGAAAAAAATAGCAACAACAACCCACGCCATTCATTCAAGCACTACTCTCTCATCATGCCCCATTCATGCACACATATATACAAACGAAAACTCTCATTCCTCATGCCCATTTTCCCGGGTTGATTTTTGTATTATGAAAGAATTTTATTTTTTTTTTTTTTGAGAAGAAATTGAATGAGTGTTTGAGTGCCTGCATGCAAAATGAGGTGGGGCTGCCTGCTGTGGGGTGAGAGGGGACTGAGTATGAGGTTTTGTTATTGCGTCGCAAAAATTCTTCAAACAATTTAATGTACATAATAGACGTATAAAGTTTTGTGATTTATTCCATTTTTATTGGATAAATTAAATGAGGCATGCATGCGGCCGAAATATGGTTCGAAGTTGATATGAAAGAAACTAAAAAGAAAAAGAAACTTTTAAGTATAGATTTTGTAATTTTATCTTATTTTGTATGCTGTTACTTTTAACAATATAGATCAAGTTTTTATTAACATACAAAAGTGGATGCTTTCAAACTTATGAAATGTTAATAATATGGTAAAATCATTAGGGAATTGAACTATTCAGATTTCTTTTGGTTGGACCTACTTTTTTCGATTCTGTAAGCTCGGCCTTGGCCCTCCAAGGGCTATTGTGCCATAATAGTAGTAGTAGTAATAAATATCATTATAGATCTGGAGATTAATCGTGAATACGAAAGAGATGTCATTCCTAATTTCGATAAATTCGAACATAGCATTGCCAACTACCAAAAAAAAGTTCGAGTAAAAAAATCAGCTGTTTTGCGTCAACATTGATAAGGAAAAGTATTAAATATTGCAAGAAATCAAAATAAAGTGTTTTTTGTGCAATAAGCTATAAAAAAATAGATTCCATGCCAGCAATGGTGTTTTTAGTAGAGGAAGAGACGGAGTATCGAAGCAGATGATTAAAAATGGAACGTCAGCTGTTAAGGAATGTTGCGATCCTCTTAATATGGACAACCGAGAGTGAGCCCGCTATATCTGTACAAACCAATTAATTCTTTCTCTTAGGTTTGTGAAGAATTTCAGGCGTAACAAAGACGCATTCAAGTACGTACTGAATGTGGTGAAGGATGAACTTGGGCCAAATTTAAAGCAGGGAGTAACAGCTTTGGAAAAGATCAGAAAGCTGGAATTGCACAATCAACCATGTCGAATGCTATGAAATGGAGCTGAAATGTTTTGGAAGCGAAGTTTTGTGCAAAGTGGATAAAGGCAGATATGACTAATGAAGAAATAAGGCTGGCTAAAATAGATTTCTATAGAAGAACTTGATTTCCTGGGGTCATAATGTGCCCAAGACTGTTTAACTCCACACTCGTTTCCTCGCAAAAGCTGTGGAGATTTTTCTTCGCTGTTTTTGGGAACCCCTGTGCAATGTGTGGCCATTCCGTCAATTTATCATCCTATGGGGAGTTTAAATTTTATTGTCCCTTAAAATTTGTATGAAATTTTCATAGGTAAAAAAAGCCCGCCACCCCCTCACCCCTTTAGAGTTCGCTTTTGCTCTCCACTGGATAACGATCACACAGCCGTAGGAGAACTAAGGGCAGATTTCCTTTTACCTGGAATCATCTTTGTGCTTTCGGGCTTGGAATTCACTCACATGAGAAACCCCCTTAATGTTGATGACTCCCGCGGTCAAGTTGGTTAAACAAGGTGATAGAGATCACTAAATGTCCGCCTACCGAAAATCATTATCAGTAGCAACTCTTTTGATCCAATTAAGGGAGGTTATCCTCTCTCACTTCTCTTTCACACCAGGTAGTATTGCAACCAGGTGTTCACATGATTATAACCATCCTGATGTTGAAGGACTGTAACACTCAATGGAAACTGGGAAGTATGAGAACATGAGGCCAGTCTCGGCATCTTATTCAACTATATTCTACAGAAGTTACAAGAACTCGAACGTGAATGAGCATCTCTTCTACTTCCAAACTGAACACATTTTAAAGATCCTTCCCGATTTCAACGATAGATTTCGGAAAGCTTTGCAATTGTTAACCTCTTGCGACACTAATGTTTGTATTTGTAAGGAGTGATAACAGACCAGTGAAATTTAAAAAAAAAAAATTCTAGAAAATTAAAAAATCTCGAGGTTTATGGTTGAAATTTTGGAACTTTCGAGATCATTTTTAAATCTGAAGATATTATCTGATTTCAAAAATTTTTTTTTCACTTCCATTCATCTGGATGAGTAGACTCTTAACCCATTAATTGTGCGAAAACGCACCATTTTTAATCTATAAAAATCACACTTCTAGTCTATGAAATTACTCTTTTTTAGTGGTACGTTTCCGCCATCATTGTCAATTAATGGATTAATTACGCTGTTGCTTTCTGATTTGACGCCGTTCTTGGCTATATATTGTGTTTCCAAAAAGTTGCTTCGCGTGATCAATTTTGTGAGTCACTGTATAAGTCTTTTCATTCCTTTTAATTCGCAATCACTATACCTGAGCTCACTAGTGGATCTGGGGGTAGGACAGGGGCTTTTATTTTGAAACCCTGTAGGCATTAAAAATCGTTGTTTTTTTTAAAGAATTACGATCTATGTGTTGAAAAACTCTTGCGTTTTAGATAAAATCGCCATCATAGACCATTGAATACAAATTTGTTCTTTTTGAAGACATTGGTGGAAATTTTTCACCAGAAAATTTTGATTATAGACTACAAGACCACATCAGGATTATAATTAAATTTGTGATATGATAGTTAAAAAAAGCCATAAAAAACTAATGAAATGGAATACTAAGTCGATCACTGTATATATGTATGTATGTATGTATATATTTTTATTTTTTTACAACTGAAATCTAGCTTAAAATTCAACAATTTAAAGCTTGAACTGCAACTTTTTTTGGTAGCAAAAAATTGCATTCATTACACTTACAATATATGTATGTAACGAATCGTGTAGCAATATTTTGCTGCTGGTCAATGAACTGTTGCCGCTACTGCTGAATACAGTTCAAAAACTGGCTAAATGTAGTAGAAACTTGTTAATTTTTGGCAAACAGAAAAACGCCAAAAAAAAGAAGAAATAATTTAGCAATGTTTACAATTGATTGGTTGGTAAAACATTGCTGTTGTTGTGGTTTGATTTGCAGTAACAGCCAAGCAACAGTAGCTGCCCAGCTACTTGTTTTCACAATCAATCAACACATTAACCAAACATACAAACAATATTAAGTAATGAAAAAAAAACAATGTAACATAAAATTATTATTATTTATGTAAATTGTTACTTAATATATTTTTGGTGAATCATCATTAGAAACACCACAAAGCAACACTGTATAATTTATTTCAATACTTATATTAACTTCTTACAAATTCACATTGCAGTTTGCATTCTAATAAAATCAAGAAATTGTGCACTATCTAAATATTGCCGCTGCCATGCAAAAATTGCTACACTATAAATTATTCATTGACTTAATTTTTGCAATATACATACATACATACATGCAAGCAACATCATCCAAATGCAACAAAAAAATACAGTTGACATCTTTTCCTATGTGCACGTTAATCATTATTTACTTGTGTGCTGCTTCTTCGGATAATTACACTACCATTACACATTACCAATGGAAACAACCAACTACCAGAAACTACTACCAACTACTGCCATCAACAGCAACAATTATACATAGACCCAGCAAAAGAAACTTGCTTTCCTTTCGTTGCAGAAATTATTTTGTTATGAATTTCAATTTCTATATATTAATTTTAGAGCCTTTTCTTGCTTTTGTTGCTATTGGTCACTATGATCCGAAATCCCTAAATCTTTGAAATATCATTGAGCAATTAGAGCTGGACAAAGTGCAAAGAAAGTAACTGATTAATTAATTTGAAATTGTGGTTTGCTGTGACACGTTAGATCTATGTTTAATTATAAGTTTTCTGTTGAAGCAATCCTCCTAAGGAATCCTAGAATGAGGAGCTGTGGCTCTATGCAAAATTATATGCCTTTTTTCTAGTTAGTATTGTCCCAGGCATATTTTTCTTCTGCAAGTAAGTGTCTCGCAGTGTAAGAGTACTTACTTCAATTTTCTTCATCTTTTAGACTCAATCGGCAAGAGTTTCCTATTCTATGGCTATGTATCAGTGATAAATTTTTGGTTTCGATTGTACTTTTTTAGTACATTAATGACATGTTACAATATATTTTTCTAAAACACACACATGTACAAATAGCTGTCGGACAACCTGCTTAGCAATTCACCCATATACCGCGACTAAAAATCTAGTAGCAGCTGTTTTGAATTTTTTAATTTTGACAGATTTAGATTCAGCAACCCCAAAAACTCAAGAGTAAACATTTTCAATCAAATTCGCTAACACTTTAATTTTTTTGGTCGCCATTTTGGGTTTTTTTAATTTTGGTTCAGCAACCCCAAAAACTTACGAGCGAAATTCTCAATCAAATCTTTAACTCAAAAATTTTTTTTTTAGTTGCCATTTAGGATTTTATTACGTTAACAAAAGATTTCGATTCAGCAGCACCAAAAAACCTCCGACTAAAAATTTTCAATCAAATTTTTAACCTTTTGAATTATTTTGGTCGCCATTTTGAAGCCGACATTTTGAATATTCTAACTTTGACAAAAGAATCGCATTCAGCGACTTCAAAAATCCCCAATTAAACATTTTCAAACAAATTCTTTAACTTTTGAATTTTTTTGGCCGCCATTTTGAAGCCGCCATTTTGAATTTTTTAGTTTTGATAAAAGATTTGGATTCAGCGACTCCAAAAACTCTCGAGTAAACATTTTTAACCAAATTCTTTAACTTTTGAATTTTTTTGGTTGCCATTTTGAAGCGGCCGTTTTGAATTTCTTAATTTTGACAAAAAATTTGGATTCAGCAGACCCCAAAAAAACCAAGTATGCATTTTCAATCAAATTTGTTAACTTTTGAATTTTTTTGGTCGCCAGTTTTACATTTTGACCAAAGATTTGAATTCAGCAACTTCAAAAGCCCCCGAGTAAACATTTTCGTACAATTTCGTTGGCTTTGGAATTTTTTTTAGTCGCCATTTTGAATTTTTTAATTTTGACAAAAGATTCGGACTAAATCACGCCAAAAACATAAAATATGATAAAATCAAGTTTCCTCAAAAAAATTATTTTTCAGCACATTTTTAGTACGAAAACTTTATTGTCACTGCACTGTTAAGGGGTTAAGGATGGTTCTTTGAACAGAAACGTTGTTGTAGGAAAAGCTCCAATACAAACTCAATCTTCATGTAATCGAGAAAGTTTGCTTCAGTATTCCGAGGTGACACAGCTCAGGTCTTGACAAAAAAAAATCTTTCACAAACAGACATAAACACACTATAGTGTTAATGGCTGACTGCAAGGCTGAATTTAGAATTTTGAAGTCGTCCGCTGCACAACGACGTGACAAAATTAGAAGGAGCCCTCTGATTTTTATGAGATTTCGTATGCCATTAAATTTTGGGTCGCTAAACTCAAATCTGAAGCCAGTTTTAATCTGCCGGTTTAGGTTCCTCCACAAACTAAGCTTAAAGTTACGATTTCCGTCATATTCTGGTTTGATCGTCAAGACATTTATTTTATCTAGTTATGTTGATATTGGCCTTTCCAGAAAATTTAACAATTTGTATTGGAATCCTTAAATGTTAGAATAAAAGTAATGTAACTTTTGACTTTTTACACTTTTATTACACTTTCAGCATGATTGCATACTTTTAGGCTTAACAAAAAATTATTATTATTTTCTCAAAGCGGAGGATATTTTTGCATATTCCGATAAAGAAAAGTGCCTTCTAAAATTGAGAAAAAAATCTTAGAACATATTTTCTAGATTTCTCTGCCAAAATTCGTCAATTTCAGTTCTCGTATTTTCAAAAGCACTAAGTTTTAGAAGTATTTTTAACTTTTAAAAACTTGATTAAAATATATAACCAAAAATTTCCTTGAAAAATCGCGAATACAAAACTGGAACTTCCGACAGGATATAATTAAAAACTTCAGATTCAGATATTCAGATGTAAACGGGCTAAAAAACTTAAATCGAATGATCCAAGATTTTAGTGGAAAATTTGTCTACCTTGCGATGCTCTTGCACCCATACTAATTATTTTAATTTTTTTTTCATCTTTAAAATGACATTAAATCTGTTTGGTTTTGACATTATGAATTTTTTGAATTTTTTCTATGGGAGGATTCACTGTTTGCTGGCCCCATCTAAATCCGGTTCTGGCTGATTGATTTTACAGTCTTTATAATCGTAAGAGGTTAAATTGTGCGGAAAATCTTTTTCAATCGAAATTCAGAGTGATTTCCCCTACAAACTTTGGGAGTTTCTGAGTCAAGGGATATACACTTAACACCGAGTTATTATTTGTAACAAATGTATGGCATGAGATGAACAAATTAAATTTAAATCTATATCAGAGCCACCCACAAAAAGTCCTCAAGGCCCCAAGGCGTTTTTTAGGTTTAATCGTAAGTCGCTTTCTCTCATCAACACAGAGAGATTTCCCTCATAAACTTTAAGGCTTTCTGCGTCCAGTAATACACACTCTCACACCATGTTTTTTCTATCTGTAAGCCGCCCACTGTCTGCGCTTTAAATGAGCTTCGAAACATTTTAGAGCAACAAATACTTTATTTATTGCCGTATATATTTGTGGAAAAATAGCATAAGGAAAAGTAGAGAATATTTGGCAATTGCAAGTTAGATGAGAAAAACAAGTTTTTAAATAAAATAAATGTGATATCATGTTGGCAGCTTTTTACATTTTCAGATATAAGTATAAGTGCTGCATCCAAAGCAGCATAAAAAGTAAAAAAATAAAATTTTAAAAAAGAAAAAAAATCAGCTTGGTGATGATTGCAACTTCAAGTAAGTATGTAAACTGGTTTAATCTAACAAATACGGTAGCCAGCAGCTAAAACCAATTTATAAAAAAAAAAAGAAAAACAAAAATTATGGCTGTATAACATATGTACATAAGAAAATAATAGTCACATTTTATTTTCACTTTTATAAAAATAAATATATATTTTTTATTAGTGAAAATTCCATTAACAACTTTACTTAAAAAAAAATCCATTACACAGCAATTTCCACCATTTTCGTTTTGACATAATGCTGCCACGCCTCTTCGGCATTCATTACCTCCTCTTCTACTTCTTTTTGTAATTTATTGACCTCGTATTTTTGTAATGCCAAATTCATAAGTTTAAACTCCAATGACCGCTCCCCACCATCAGCAACACTGGGTGCCAACTTTAAATTATCCACTAAATTTATAAATTTGCGTAAAATTTCAAATTTATTTGCAATAACGCTATTGCTGCCATCTTCAGGAGCGACATCAGAAGCGTCATTTGTTGTTGTTGCTATATTCAAATAACGCGTAGTTAATTTAACTTTTGCTGCTATATAATCACTACGTCCCACCACTGGCATGAGCTCCTGATTCAAATTAAAAATGGCTTCTCTAGCGCGTTGCAATTTGTCACTAGCCACTGTATTTAAATTGTTTTGTTTTGCCCAAATGTCGGACATGAAGCTGTTGGGTGATGGTGGTGCAACTGTAGCAGTTGGCATTGCTGTAGCTTCTACATCATCGTCATCATCATCGCCATCAGCAGCAGTAGCAGCAGCAGCAACAGCGGCAACAACAGCAGCAACGTTAGTTTCTATTAATTCATTAGAATCTTTAAGGTTATCTGTAATTGTAATTCCATCACTTTGCACTGTTAGGGTTTTATGAATATCTGTTGAAGTTGAATCATCATCATCGCTTCCTGAATGGAAATTAAATTTGATACGAAAGAGCACATTTGCTGTGATTAACTGAAAAATAATAAGTGCAAATTTTTTTAAGTGTAGGTATCCGCAATTAATTTATTTTAATTTTTCTTACCTGCGCATGGAAAAGCGTTGCTAATATTATTAAAATTGTTGTTTTTGTTTGCTTTATTTGCATTTTGTAGTGCTTTAAATGTTGCCTCACAAATTATAACTAATTTATGGAAAATTATTTCAAAGAATGATCTTCTTTGTTAGCAAATCTAGCGAGTTATCAACAAGCTCTGTGTTGCAGGGAGATAGTGTAAGTTCAATTATGTCAATTGTGATTAGATGTGTGTGTTTTTGTTTGAAATGTAAACAAATATTAAAATGCGTCAGTTTTTTTTTCATATTATAATATATTCACTTTAGAGCAGATTATAGGGGATGTAAGTATGAGCTGGATCAAACTATAACTCAGTGATGTTTAGCGTTTAATTCAGTTCATATCATCGCACTTTGGAGTCCCACTCATAGTCCCAAAAAAAACTATAAAATGAAATTCGTATATGTTCAAACCATCTAAACTTTTTCAATTTCTCCTCTCAATATGTTAATTTTAAGCTTAGTGGCCTGTTGAGTGAGTGCTAGACTGGAGTTCCAGCTACCTCAGGTTTGATTCTAAGATGAGTTGGAAATATAATATTAAGCAAATACAACTATTTGAAGATTTACGACATAAATTTTCCTGTTCTAAATTAAAATTTCATCCATTTCTCCACTATTTGTCCATTTTGATTTAAATTTGCCTCTTATGAATTTAAATTAATAACCTCTAAATTCAATTGGTGAATTCTTAATTGAAACTGATTTTTCCATTTGCATAATTTGAATTCAATTGACATTTTCTGAATTCAGTTTGACTAATTAAAATTTGACTATTTTGAATCCAAATTAACGTTATTTGAATTCAATTTTAGTATTCCGAATTTAACAGGCCTATTCAAATTCGAAACTAAGCTTGAATATAATTTCTCTATTTTGAATTCATTTCTACAATATCTGAATTCATTTTGTCTAATTTGAATTAAATTTGCCTATTTTGAATTCAATTTCTCTATTCTGAATTCAGTTCATAGTATCTGAATTCCATTTGTCTAATTTAAATTTAATTTGACTATTTTGAATTCAATTTCTCTATTCTGAAATAATTTTTTTAATAACTGAATTCAGTTTGCCTAATCTGAATTTGATTTGCCTATTTTGATTTCAATTTGTCTATTAGGAATTCATTTCACAATATCTGAATTCAATTTGTCTAATTTAAATTTAATTTGACTATTCCGAATTCAATTTCCGTATTCTGAATTAATTTTTTCAATATTTGAATTCAGTTTGTCTTATCTGAATTTAATTTGCGTATTCTGAATTCAATTTCCCTATTCTGAATTAATTTTTTCAATATTTGAATTTAGTTTGTCTAATCTGAATTTAATTTGCGTATTCTGAACTCACTTTCTCTATTCTGAAGTAATTTCTACGATATCTGAATTCGATTTATCTAACCTAAATTTTATTTTTCAATTCTGAATTCATTTTTTCAATATCTGAATTTAATTTGTCTTATCTGAATTAAACTTTCCTATTCTGAATTCAATTTCTCTATTCTGAATTCATTACAACGATATCTGAATTCAATTTGTCTAATTTAAATTTAGTTTGCTTATTTTCAATTCAATTTGTTTAATCTGAATTTAATTTGTCTATTCGCAATTCAATTTGTCTAATTTTAATTCTTATTCTGAGTTCAATTTCTCTATTCTGAATTCTTTTTTAATGATACATGAATTCATGTATTTATTCTGAATTCAATTTCTTTATTCTGAGTTCAATTTGCTTAGTGTATAATTAATTTGTCTGCTACGAACTCAACTATTTTATTCTACTTGAATTTAACAATTCAGAATTTGAAATTTTCTGAATTCAATTTGTCTCCATCTGAATAAAATTTTCCTAATCTATTTGAGGCTTCCTAAATTCGATTTGCTTAAGCTGAATCTAATTTAGATATTTTTTAGTTCAATTTCTAAACTCATCTTAACTATTTTCAGTTCAGTTTGACTAATTTGAATTCAATTTTGTAAATATGATTTAAATTTTCATATTCTGAATTCAATTTGCTTAGTCTGAATTAAATTTGACTACTCTGAACTGCCTGAGTTCAATCTGTTTATTCTGAAGGGGATTTGAAGCTTTCTAATTTCAATATGTCCAATCTGAATTCAAATGTTTATTCTGAATTCAAATTGATACCTTTTGAATTCAATTTGAATATTCTGAATTCAAATTAATACCTTTTGAATTCAGTTTATAAGATAAACCGTGAAGAAATGTACTTCATAGATCCTAACTAGATCACCATCATTGGTCCGTCAGAATATTGTATCAGGGTTGAGACTTTCACAAGAATGCATAAATTTTTGGTCGAACTTTTAAAAAAAATTCTTTCTTCCAATGCACTACTAATCTTAACACTCGTTGCGCCTGGACTATTAATACCCCAGCTGCTATATGAACATTCCAATATAGACAGAACTCATATAAAAATGCGCTTTAACCCTACCTCACATCTCTGCCTCCCTCATACCTCCAGCGGCTGAAAAGTTATATAGCAAGATTTGTCTATTCATTTCACATCAACCTCTCTGGCTATCACTAAGCTGCCATCGAATGATACGAAAATGATAACGTCTGCATAAAGTTCATTTTAAAATATTTATAGCAAAAATCTAAATATCTGTTTGAAATATTTATGTTTTGATATTTCATAATGATTTTGAAAAATTTATAAAACTATTTAATGCCTATTTATTTGAGCTCACAGTTCTGTCAAGAATTGACGTCACCAAAAATAGAGATTCCGAGTGTTGCGATTATTTCGCAAAGTCAAAGTGTTATGAATTTTTAAATGAATTGGCATTTATAGTTTTGTTTTTAAATTTTCCTGCAGATAATTAATGATAATTTTTAAATAGGAAATAAATAAATTGAAAGTAAATAAATAGAAAAAAATATGCAAAAAATATTTAAAATAACTTATGACGGTGTTAAAGGTTTTTAATGACTTTATAGTTTTTTATTAATATTATTTTTTAGCAGCCTTGATTCCCAATTGCCTCAAGTTTGAGTCTCTAACAGTGAAGAATTTCTTAAAATACTACAGAGGTTTTACTAACCCATTTTTTTAATTGATTTTGATATTTTGCATTAGAAACTTGTCCTGCTAAGGGTAAAGCACATCATTTTTTTATGCTTATATCTAAAGAAAATGTCAATTAACTGATACTCAATGGTACTCCATGCTCTATGATACTAAAACAGTTTCGAGTCTTTAATGCACGAATAAAAATTATATGCATATGTCAAAATTAGCAAATGAAAAGTAACACTATACAACACGAAAAAAATTTCTGAGTTCTCATATGGTTTTTCTGGAGTTGTTTTCGATACTGATCACGAATCTACAAAAAATTTTTCAGGCTCAGGTCGAGCTTTTATGGCATCGACGATTTTATGATTTTTCACAAAAAAAAATGGTAAGGGGGGACGGGCACGTGGAAAAAATTTTTTTTCTCGATTTTTTGTATTTTCTACACGTGTTATGAGTTTTTACAACGTTTTTACCAAAAAAAATTTTTTCAAAAAATTTCGACCTAAATTTTTCAAAAAAATTCATAAAGGGGCAAAAATGTTTACTTAAATTGTTTGTGTTTTCTACACGTTTTATGAGTTTTTACAACGTTTTCAAGAAAATAAAATTTTTCTAAAAATTTTTTTTTTTTGTTTCGACTTAAATTTAAGGGGGCATATGGGAAAATTTTTTTTTTTAATTTTTTATGTTTTCTACGCGTTTTATTAGTTTTTACAACGTTTTAAAAAAAAAACCAAAATTTTTTAAAAAAAAAAAATTTTTTCAAAAAATTCATAAGGGGGGGTACATGGACTAAAAATTTTATTTTCTGATTTTTGGTGTTTTTATACGTTTTATGATTTTTGACAACGTTTCCAACAAAAAATAAAATTTTGCGCAAACATTTTTCCAAGTACCCCCTCGATATCACAAAAGTTCGACCTGCGGATCAGGTCGACCTGTAGATTCGTGATCAGCATCGAAAGCAGAAAAACCATAAGAGAACTCAGATATTGTTTTTTTAAGCTCATTATGTTGTACAGTGCAATTGGAAAAGTTAGAGGAAAAGTAGAAAAACCTATACTTATGTTTAAGCTGCCGTTTTTTATTAACATTTTCTTTTGCCATACACTTTACAACTACATATTTTTTCAATCATTTTTCATTTTTGATTGGCATTTTGACTGCATACACCCACGCTGTCACATTTGCTGTTGCAGTTGTTATTGCTGTTGAAGTTTTAACTCTTTCGCTATAGTTTTAGGCAACACACACAACACAGAGAAATTCATACACATTTGAAGGTATTTAGTTTTTATTTAGCTAACCAGCAGCCTAACTTGGCTTCCATGTATGTACATATTATGAGGTTAAGCTTTTTAGTTGCATAGATATAAAGAAAGAAAGAGCAGGAAGTTAAATTTCAAGCTGTCAATAATGATTGCAACGCGAACGTTTTAGAAATAAAGAAATGAAAAAGCGTAGGCGGAATTGGTTTTTCTTGTAATGTATGCAGTTTATGAGATATGGTGAAAGTTTTCTGCTCCATAATAACTTGTAAATTTCTGCTTTTATTAAGGCTTATAAAAGATTGTAGAAAAAAAAAGAGAAATTGTAAAAGTAAAATCCTGCTCCAGAAAATCTCAAATGAAATAGATAGCTGCATATGACAAGCGAAATTCAATAACAAATTCAATATCTACTTGCACATACATATATCTATATGGTATTAGTAAATATATCAATTTTTATATGCTTGAATGTGTCTACATATGTATGGTATGTATTTATATACTCAAGTCCTATTTTTGAATGACATTACATGTTTGAGACAGAATCTATATTTATAAAAGTACCTACTCCATGCTGCTAAAGTATCAGTATCTTCAGGACCTTCTTCTTCTTTTACTTCTTTTATTTTCTTTATTTTCTTATATGAATGCAATCAAGCAAGCAGATACATATAAAAGAAAAGTAGTTAGTTATTTATAGTATACTTAAAAGGGCATTCTCAGCTAGAGAATACATTGTCAGCAACATATTATACACCATAGCTATGTAGGTACATAAGTACATCGTACCCTAACAGGATGCAGGTATTATTAAAAAAGAATGAAAAAAAAAATCATCTTAAAAAATTTTCCTGTATTAAAAAGTTGAACTCTTATACAGCATCATCCCTTTTTATAATATCCTTGAAGTACACTGCAATGCACTTAAATAAGTCAACCACAAATTTTATTCTCGTAAACAGTTGGGATATTTTATTGTTGGTCCCATATAAAATTCTATATTAGCGAAGAAAATCTACGAAATTTAATGTAAATTGGATGGCTTTGGGTACAAGTGCGACTCTGTTAATAGTTATTCAATATTTTTAGTAGCTTACTTCTTCCGTAGTCTTACCAGCTAATTAGAATGACTGACCAAGAAGTGTGAGCTGTGACGGCTCTAGGATTTGGTCAGATCGAAACCACACCAAATTTCAGACCATAACTCAGAGGCAAAATCAAAACAAAACCAGAGGAAATATTAAACTAAGAATCAGACCGAAATTCAAATCAAATTTCAGATAATAATTCAGTCCAACATTTAGGTACACAACCCAAAATTCAGACTCAAATTGAGACCAAATTCAGGACGAAATCAGAGAAAAAAAATCGGACCAGAAGAAACCCAAAATCCAGACTAAAAGCGAACCAAAATTCAGTGAAAACTCAGATTAAAAAAGAAGTCCAAAATGAGGCCAGAATCAGACCAAAAATCAAAAAAAAATTCAAATCAAAATTTAGTTAAAAATTGAGGTAGAAAACCAGAAATTCAGACTTAAGTTGAGCCCAAATTCGGGCTAAAGCTCAAATTAAATCAGACTAAATTCAGTCGAAAATTCAGGTCAAATTCAGATATAAAAATCAGACTAAAAACAAATCAAAATTCACAACGAACAAACTCATACCAAAAGTCAAAACTAAAAGGACAAAAAATCAGATAAAATCTAGATCAAAATTCAGCTCAAAATTTTGGTAGACAAACCAAAACTCAGATTAAAATTCAAATAAAATCAGACCGAAATTCAGGTCAAATTCTGGTAAAAAAAATCAGACCTGAAGCAAACCAAAATTCAGACCTATCTCAAAAGGAGAACAAAGTCAGACCGGAAATCAGACAAACTTCAAGATCAAAATTCAGTTCAAAATTTAGGTAGAAAAACCTAAATTCAGACTTAAATTGAGATCTAAATTAAATTCAGATTAAATTTCAAATCAAATCAGTTAAATTTCAGACCAAAACTCAGGTCAAATTTAAGTAAAAAGTAGTGATCAATATCAAGATAAAAATTCAGTTCGAAATTTAGGTAGAGAACCCAAAATTTAGACTTGAATTGAGACCGAAATTCGGGCAGTAATTCAAATCTAATCAAACAAATTTCAGTCAAGCTCGAGTAAAAAATCACATGAAAAATTTTGAAAAAAATTAGTCAACACCTCAGCCCAAAAGCAAACCCAAATTCAGCCCAAAAATCAAACCAAGCATTAGACCAAAATTCGGACCAAAACTCAGCCCAAGATTTAAACTAAATTCAGATAAAAAGGACACCAAATTCAGATATAAATTCAAACAAAATTCAGACCCAAAATCAAATTTAAACTCAGACCAAGAATCAGACAAAACACAGATCAGAATTTAGGCCATAGCTCAGACCAAAAGTGAACTCAAATTCGGATAAAAAATCAGACCAAAATTTTGAACGATTTTGTCGGACCAAAAACAGATGATAAAATATAGACTAAAATTCAGAACAAAAACTTAGATCGATTTCGAGAAAAGAAGTAGCCTTTACAGCCATTTCCAAAACTTATACAGACGCTTTTCAAATTATTGATAGTGTATGCGTGAGTTTGTGAGAGCGCTACACTGAGAGTATTAAATGTACGTGTGCTTACGCTCAGTATTTGCTAGCGGGCAATGTTTTGGAATGACTGCTCTAAATCCACGCTCAGTTTTTATAAATTTCGGAAGTCTAGAAGGGTCAATCTATATTCATTAAACTCGTATTCACAATTTACTTGAAAGAAACAGAAAATTAGACCACAAAGTACTTTTTAGCTTAGTCCGTAAAATATCAGCGCCCATCGCAATAATCCCGCAAAAAGCATTATAACTAGAAACATCTGCTCTACTTACAACAATAAAACTTAAAAATTATTTTCCAGAAAATGTGCAGGTATTGCTGCACTTTAATTGTTCTCATAAATCGTCGGTTTATTTGGAAAAATCGAAAAAATAAAATTATAAATTTTGATAAAAAAAGAAAAGAAAAAGTCATTATATCCACCTACCTAGGTTCAACTGTATACATTACCTTATTGTTTGGAAGAAAAAAGAAAATGTTTGATTTGATGATAAATTCCTGGAAATTTCACGAAAATTCTCCGCAATACAATGCCGCATCATCAAATGTCTGTAACCAATTCTTTTTTCTTTTTTTATGAAATTTTCTTCTATTGTCAAAGTTACAGTGTTGAGCGTAAATTTATCGTAAGCAAATTAAAAGTAGTTCTTAAGGAATTATTAAGACGTTTAAGACCTGAGTGTTAAACCTGAGTGTCAAGCAAGATGTTGATCAGACTGGAAAATTTTAACCAAAATTGGAACAAATGCGGCACACTTTCTAAACAAAAACTTTTTTACCATTTTCTTTTTTTTTTGATAGTTTACACCAAAAACTATTCAAATCAAAACTGCATGGATTTCGGGAATTTTTTTTTAAATAAAATAAATACTTTTGGAAATGAATTTTAACGAATTTTATTCTTCTATCAATCAAGAGTAAATTCCAGTTTTATTTATAAAAAAGAAAAACCTAAAATGGTGGCCCCAGATCCCATCAAATAAAGCCATCCACGGCATGTTTTAGTCTGTGCGGGGTGCTTTACAGCCTTACCAGTTCATCTAAAACCAAAACGGTTTATAAATTTTTGAACTATACTAATTTTTGGGGCCTTCTCGTTTTTCGTTTTCTGAAAAACCAATGGATAACAAAATGGCTGCCGTTTGAAAAAAAAAAAACAATTGTTGCGCCATGTTTTTTTTGTTTTTGCTTCAACGGACGAAAAAAAATATTTCTGAATAAATTTTTGACAAAAATCGCTTCCTGACGGCCCCGAAAACTGAATTTCCTTTCAATTACGCAGAGATTCATGCGGAACGATTGATTCGTTGAAGCTGTAGAGTGCTCCGCATGTTTAAAAATACTGTTTAGAAAGAATCTAGCCAGCGAATTGTTCCGCTCAATAGGCGATTAATTGTAAAATACTTTAAAGATTCAAATTATGAAATTATATCCTCTTAAGAGGATATATTTTCCTTCTCAATTTAGCGATAAATGGTTCTGAAGTTTTTCGCAGTTTCGTAGTCTCCACATTTGCTTTCTCCCAATGTGTTGTCCTTTTAGAGGCCTTTTCATAGCCTAGCTAATCCCTTCAAGTCTCTCATCTCACTGTATAAGTTTTCATAATAATCTAGCTTTGATTGCTATAACTTCTTTATAAATATATCCTTTCTGAACTAGAGTCCTATCTGCCTCTGTATGAATTTTGAGAGCTTTGCTGAAATGCTTCCTGAACTTTCTTTAGAATTTTGAAAGATCTGAGTGACTTCAAGGGACTTTGTTACCTTTCTACTCCTACATTCCGAACACACACTCTCATGGCATTACATCGATATTTAGGAAGGTTCCTCGCTTGCTTTAATTGTTTCTATTTTCCGAACATAGTCAACCCTTTGAGCAATGAAATCACTCAACTTGTATTTAATCCAGTTTGAATGGATTTTGTCGTACTGCAATCGAGACAAGAAACTAAAAGTAATTAAAAATTAGAGGGATAGTGGGAAAAAAGCAATATATCTCTTTCCTTTCTTTTTCCATTTAAAAATATAAAATTTTCATTCATTTGCTTACCCTCTATCTGGGATATATAATAGACATATGCTGGGATGAATATAAAGCGGGGTTGAACGACCATATTCCCCCAGATCTTTTTTTTTTTTTGAAACGTTGTAAAAACTCATAAAACGTGTAGAAAACATAAAAAATTGATAAACAATTCTTTTTTCATATCCCTCCCATATAAATTTTTTGAAAAATTTCGGTCGAAAAAATTGTTTTTTTTTTCGAAAAATTTTTTTTGTTGTAAACGTTGTAAAAACTCATAAAACATATAGAAAATACAAAAAATCAAAAAAAAAAATTTTTTTTCTTTCAAGTAAAATCATCGATATCACAAAAGTTCGACCTGACCCGAAAAATTTTTTTTGTAGATTCGTGATCAGCATCGAAAACAACTTCAGAAAAATGAGATGAGAACTCAGAAAACTCAGTTTTGCTCACCACTGTATGCACCTTTATATGCAGACATTCAATAACGCAGGTGCTACGTGTATAACATTAACTTCTTTTTATTATAGATATGTATGTATACATCCTGTGTAGGTAGGTAAAGAAAAAATCATTCAATATAAAAAATTCACGTGTTTTGGTTTTGCTGAATAATATAGACGTAAGTTTTTCAGAGACCCAAGAAACAAAGAATTCATTTCGTATAGTATTTTTTCAGACCTAAAAACCGAAGTAGTGAAGTACATGGTATTCTTTTTACACAGAATCCGAATATGATGGCTAAAAATAGCCAAAACCGCTACTAGATTATGCTACTAGAATTCCAACTTTATATCCTACTAGGGAAAAGCTGGGAATCGGATTCGGTAACAGACAGTGCTTGGGCTACCATCTTTACAGACGGCTCAAAGATGGAGAATGGAACTGGCCTCTACTCAGAAGACCTACAGCTAAGACGGTAAGACGGTATTGTCTTCCTGACAGCGCCCGCTGTGTGACACGTTCTGTCGTCTTATTGGAATCACATATTGTTCAGATTCATGCCATGCAATTGAGGCACTAAAAAGTCAGATATCATGGTGCGATACCATTCTCCATTGACACTTACCGTCTGGCCATTCTCGTTTCGGAAACTGTATATCTAATAACGCCACCTAACCATAATCCACATCAAATAGTAAGTTTCTCCGAATACAATGGAAACTCAATGGAGTGTCAATACTGCTGTGGATTACTCTCGTTCAACCAAAAATTTACTTCACAGAAGATGATTTTTTTCACCAAAATTTGGATCCATTTCCAACTGCTTCTGAGAGCCCAATCAGCGAACGTACGGCAAACTTGGTGGTCTTGAAGCTTCAGTTCCTGCATCAATTGAATCTTATACAGATGCATACCCAAGTTTTTTCGCAAAATTTTGCCAAGTTGAGGTCACCGAAAAGCTAACTTCTTGTGCACGACGAAGAATCGAAAGGTTTGTGCCTTCAGCTCCATTTTCGGCAAAAGCAGCAACATTCTCACTTGACCGCCCGTTTCGGCGTCGAACAGAGACTGCTCAATCAGAAGCCGAACCACTTTTCTCGAATTTTGCGATAATTCGTTCAATTGATCGCTCGGTTAGACGATCATTCCTCTCACAAATATTGCGTAGCTCGCGAAAAGTTTAGCGAACAAAACGCGAATTTTTATAATAAATTTCTTACAATTCCGAAGCGTTATTTCGTCATTTCGAAGAATGACAGTGTCAAAGTTCAGACATAGCTGTTGAAGAACTCTGTATTTGGGAGAATATACGAATACACCATCACGGTCTCAAACGACGTCTGGACTAACCTAGATGACTGTGAAGTTTCACAGGTCTTACGACTAAGTTTAGATAGGAAGAAGACAAATATCCTCCACAGAATTTACAGTACGTTTGCCCACAGGAGTCATGTGCTATTGCACCAATGCTCCAACGATGGACTATTCCGACGAGCGGACTGTGCAGAAGTTGTCATACTAAAGAAGAGACAGAATCGATTATTCACTTGCTATGTCAATGTCCTAGGATGCAAATGAACAGACTCCAATGTTTGGAGTAACATTTCTTCAATCGTCGAATAGAGATAACGAAAAAGGAACTATCGAATATCATTACCTTGTTCCGGGGAGCCTGGACAGTTAACAGAAACCGCGGTTAGAGATGTCTCCTCCAAGGGGAATGAAAAAATCCCTATACAAGTAAATTATGCATATTTATATCGCGGGAAAGGTCTCTGCGAATATCATATTAAACTTCGCAAGCTTCTTACCTAAATTTTGTAATGGAAAATATGTAACAACGATTATAAAATATCAAGAGAAGACCAAATTGAAAATGTAAAAAAGGGCCATTTTAATATAACTAAACTTCAGTCCCCTTACTTATTTAGTTATTCAATTCAAGCTCATATATTTAAGTACACATTTTCAAAAAAAGAAAAAAAAATGTAATCTACTTAAGATAAAATAAAAATAAAACCCAAACTTAACCATTTGCATCATACTCGTATGTATTTATGAATGAGTAGTACATGTGCTTAATGTGGGCGTCTGTTTGTCCATTGTATTCTGCTCTCCATTCTACTTACTCCATTCAGTACTCGCCATCCTACATATTATGGTATGAAAGACAAGAATGGCTTTTTATTTTATGAGAATATGTGATTTTGTGAAAACTTTTTGTAGCAGAAAACATATGCGCATGAATTGTTTTTATGAATATGTTTTTGACTGAGTTGAATGTAAGTATGTAAACAATTTAATAGCAGCACTAGAAGAAACCATGAAAACAAGAATATGTGATTTTATTTATTTCAAGAATAACAACAGAGTAAAATATGTAATTGTGTGAGTTTCCTTCCGCGTGGGGTTGCTTAAGAGTCCAAAATCGTCACTGAAGAAAAAAAAAAAAAAATTAAACCTTTTTGTTTATTTGAAAATTATTAGAAAACATTTATAACAAATTCTACTGAAGTTTTGCAGTCTTCTTCTCTCTATTTTGTTGTTGCTTTTCTTCTGTTGATACTCTCTGCACTTACTACACGTATATAATACATGAGAGGAAAGCAGCTATATGCAATCAAGCTCTCTCACTAAAGCACATAAGATAAAATGGCGAGAAGTCGACTCTCTTCATGATTGATAGTAGCCGACCCCCATATGACTTCGTTCGCTAAACACTAACAACACCATAACTTCGTTTCTTGTGAGTTTCGTATGAGTGCAACAACAACGCGATTTCCATTGCAAAATTTTCGATTCACCCTCGCTAAAGAAGTTTCACTGCAAAAACTTCAAAAGAAAACAAGTTCTAGTGATTTTAGTAGGGCACTCGTATGATGATAGCGAAATCTATTCTCATATATAGAACGGTTGCCTATTTATTTCTTTATTACGAGCTAAACAAGTAAGAGCTTGTCCTACGACTCATGGACTTTGATATTCAGAAAAGAAAATATTTGTTTTTCTAGATTTTCAGCCACTCCTTTCCCCACCGAAAATAAATATTTTAAATTATAAGACTAAAAACTCAATAGCCCCTACTCTTCATTTTTAATCTCTGAATCCTTATAACCAACCTTCTAAAAGAAGTTCGGAAAATACAAAATGCGGTATACAGGAGACTCCAGAAATGGAAAGAAAACTTTAGCAACAGTGTATGAAAAGCACACAGTACGTCATGAAGAATTGTGCACAATTTCAGCTTGAGCATAGGGGTGAAATTCATGACATGGTGGCGGTATTTTCAGATAATTGTGGCACCTTAAAGCCTTAAGGGCTTTTTGAAATATTCTCAAAGATGGAATAAGCGTATGAGAATTAGGAGAATCGCCAAATGAACTAAGCTAGAGAAATGAAATAAACTTACTCTGGTTTTCTGCATGCCTAGGAATAAACAGCAACGGCCGGTCGAGGTATTCATGGGTCCTAAACCATATTTTGGAATAGTAACTTTTTTTGTGAAACTTTTTTTTTAAATTGAAAAGAACAAGTTTTACTACGTTCATTGTATTAAATCCTGCGTTCCCTTTTGCTATTCTTTTGCTGAGTAGATTCTGCGGGGTCAAAAATCTCTGGTCAAACACGCTTGGTTCGACAGAAAGCGAGGCAGATACGAAGAAAGTGCTCAGCCGTCTCTTCACAATATTCCACCGAACCACAAGCTGCACAGGAGGCAATAGCTCTCACGCCAATCATATTCAAATGTTTGGCTCAAGAGGAGTGACCTGTGAATAATCTGACCAGCCGCCTACAGCTCTTTCTATTAAGTGTTGACAGAAAGTCTGTTAGACGCTGTGAGATGACAGGCAATGTGATCTTTGTCTGTTTACAGCACCTCAGTTCCTTCCATTTACGATTATGGGCCAAAACGACCCACTCGTTAATGTTGGTCCTGATGACTGTGGCCTTAAATTTGATATGAATTGTTTTGTTTTTGAATTTTAGTTTGATCTGAATCTCTAATTTGATCCGAATTTCGGTTTGTAATTTGATACGAATTTTGGCCTGAATTTTTTCTGATTTCGGTTTGACCATCAGTCTGAGTTTTACTTTACATTTTGTACGATTTTTAGTCATTAGTTTAGGTTCGATTTTTTGTGATTTTTGTCTGAAAGTCTGAGTTTTAGTCTTAATTTGGTCTAATTTTTGGCCGCTAATCACGAATCTGTAAAAAAAAAATTTTCGGGTCAGATCAAGTTTCATGTATAATTCATGGGAAGGGGGTTCATAGATGAAATTTTTTTTTTGGTTTTCTACACGAATTATGCAATTTTAGGACTTTTAAAATAAAAAAAAATTTTTCATAAAATTTTAATTTTTCATATATTTCGGTAGAACTTCGTTTTTCAATATTTGATAAGGTTATGGTAGAATTTTTTTTATCCAAAACTCCTAAAATTGCATAATTCGCGCAACAAAAAAAAAAAAAAAAAACAGAAACAAAATTTACATCCAGTACACCATCAAATTTTTTACAGATTCGTGATCAGCGGCCAAAAATACTACAGGAAAACTGGACCAGAACTCAGGTATTATTTTGCTGTTGTAACTACAATGAAATTTTAGGCGATATGGTCTTCTTAGAATTTGTAAATGAGGCATAAGTGGCTGTTCAGACGAGTGCAGGCATGAATCATGTCTGAAAGAGAAAGGTAGAAGAAATAGGTAGAGAGAAAGAGATAGCAGAGTTGCACCGAAAATCCAAAAATAAAATAAAAATCGCCGCATTGATGAATGTTCCATGTTCATATTGTTCCGATTTCGCCACTTTTCCTCATAATTTTTTTGAAGTTGAATAGGCAAAATGAACGCAAACAAACAATGCGTATCTACAGCGCACGCAGTCTTCATTTTCTTGCTATTTTTTTAATAAATTTATTTTAATTTCTCAAGAGATTGTTGCTTTTATTTTTTTTTGAATTTTTAGTACACACAATTGATATTTCTGATGCATTTTTTTGCGAACAAAAGAACCTATCTTAATGAGCACAAGAAAAAGTGAAAAAATTCCAATTCCACCGTTCCTTTTTGATTAGAAAAAGTCCGTCATGGATGCACTCATGTGAACACTACACGACTGCCCAGACTTTTCATGCTTGCTCCCGTCTGAACAACCACTAAGAATGATTCGTTTTAATATTCAAAAATACAACGATATTGTGAACTTCACAATTATTAGTTATGTGATATTTCAATAGTTGCTATGGCTTTTCAATAGTTGAAGTTCCAAGTTGAGCTCATTACTCAGTGCGGTAGTGACGTAGAAGAAAATAAAAAACAGCAACAGACTTTATGAGAAAAAAGTCGTTTGTTGTATTTGGAAATACCCACAGAGAAATTTATGCCCTTTTAGGTACTCGTAATTCAGTTAAGAAAATATTTAATAAGTAGTTGAAGAAATACGAACAACCAACAACAAACAAACGCTGCGATTGTGCGCAGTAAATAAAACGCAGAAAGTTTTTTTTTTTTTGTTTTTGAGAAACGCAACTGAAAAATATTTGTGTTTTATTTTTTTTTTCTTTTAATATGCGTTGAAAATATAATTCTGTTTCAGATTCTTCCACTGCGCAGCAGTTCAGCTTAAAAACAATAACAGCAAAGAAAAAAAAAAAAGAAGAAAACAAAGCTCAAGCGAAAAAAGAGGGTTACAAACAACAGAATCAAACCATAACAACAACAGAAAAAAAATAAATTCTTGCAGATTCTCGACTTATTTTTTTTATAACTACGCGTTTCGCTAAAGCGAAATACAAACAAAAACACAACAAACCAGAATAAAAAAAAAGGAATTACAAAAATTGATAATGATGACGATGATGGAAAAGGGGAAGGAATACAAACTAAGCGAAATGGGAATTATTGTTGTAAATATGTATGTATCCATGTATATATGTATGTATATCTGAAAATACGTTACGATATGATCACAAAAAAAAATATATTTTCAGACTTGCATGTGATCCTTGACAGTATATATGTATGTATATGCAAACAACAGAGTTACTCAAACACGCAGGATGAAATATGAAACCATAGCAGTGTATAGGTATATAGTTTATATATACCGCAAGTAAATATGTATCATATATGTTTACCTAAAATTTTTGAGGCAAACGCAACGGCAGATGGTTTTTGATTTTTGCTTCATGCTCTTGTTTTGCTGCATAATTTTATGAAAAGGCAACTTTAGCTACAGTGGTAAGGTATATAAAAATTGCCTAAAATAAAATTTTTGGTACCTACGTAATGGTGATACATTATTTGTTGGACAGTTTTTACTACAGGAAATGCCAGTCAATTGTGTAAAATTTTGTGATTTTACTTTTTTTTTCATTTTCTGCATTTGTTGTAACGTTTAATTTTAATAGGCTTGGCAGGGTCGCTTTAATTTTGTTTTCCTTGAAATGGTTCTCACATATGCCGCTTTAAGTATTAAGTTTGTATGGTAGGTGCCAAAGCGCACTTTTCCAAAACCATCCATGCATATTCTTTTCAATAACATAAATTTTAGTTTTCATAGATATCCCGAAGATATATCCCAAAAAAAAAAAACATTATGATTGTGTTGGTCTACAAGGCACTTTCTAATACTATGCGATGGGCCTATAAACAACCTTATTCTGCCCAGTTACTACAGCTACCATTCCGCCTTCACACACAAACTTTAATTGATGTTGTTGTTGTAGTAACTACAATTGAAGGGGTGTATGTTTAAAGAGTCTAAGCGCGGAATTTTTTTGTTTTTTTGGAGAAGATAAATTTTTTAACACATATTTATCAATCCTAATATGATTGTAAAGAGTTTTTTATCTTATCTATTAGAAAAAAAATAACAAAAATACAAGGGTTGCCACTTAAGTTTTGAAATATGGCAACACACTAGTGGATATGTCAAATCTGACATCAGTATCGTAAATTTTGACGTTTTTAATGGTAATCGTACTCATAACGATGACAAAACGTGTGCGTTTTTGTTGTTTACAGTGACTTGAAAAATTCATCTCGGCCAAAAAATGGATTTAAATCGTGAACATTTTCGTGCGATGATTTTTTATGATTTTCGACGTGGATTTACTCAACAAAAGTCAACCGATCAACTCTCTTCTACTTTTGATGATGAATCATTATCCCGAGCCACCGTATTTCGCTGGTCTTCGGAATTCAATCGTGGTCGTAGCTCGCTCCAGGACGGATTTCGTGAAGGTTGTCCAAAACCGGTGGTTGTGCCAGAAAACATCGATTCTGTGCGTGAACTGATGTTGCAATATCAGCATGTGACTTATCGTAAGATTGAGGGCATTAGTTCCACTCGCATACATTCAATATTGCATGAACATTTGGCCGCCAAAAAGATTTGTACGCGTTGGATATGGCCCAAAAAAAGGCTCATATCGATTGGTGCGAAAAAATATTGAAAAAATACAATCGCGGTGCTTCAAAAGACATCTATAAGATCGTAACAGGTGACGAATCATGGATATATGCATATGAGCCCGAAACTAAACAATACATATTCAACTCAAAAGTTAGACCAAAAATCACACTAGAAATCAGAATAAAATTAAAATTAAAAGCCAAACATAAAATAAGACCAAAAACCAGATCAGATCTAAACATAAATTAAAATGAGAACATCGATAAACTAACTAACCCTGTAATTTCAGATTTACTGTAGTCTAAGATGCACCACTGCACACAGATATTTATCTTCAAAAAGAAATTAAAAGATAAAAATGGCAGTGGAATGGACATACTCCAACATAAACAGTATTACATGCAAAATCCTATCCGAGAATTCTCGAAATTTTCAGCATCCTAAAGATATAACTCCGACAATTATGCCTGGATATATGCCATTTAACATTAAACCGAGGTCCTGTGCTCTACGCAGAGATGAGGATTGCAGACCGTAAGCAAAAAATTCTTCCAAAAACAACTTGCAAAGAAATGACTACCTTGCTTCCTGGGTCTCAAAAATGTAGACCTTCGGGGATCGACCTATTGAATGCAATTAAGGCATTGCTACTGTGTTAACTAAACCACTATGAATACTCTTTTGTTTTTCTTGGGTTTGCTTTTTCTGTTTAATTTGAAAAATGTGTTTTAGGACTTTAGCAAATTAATGTAATGATATTTGGGTAACAAATAAACTACAGAGTAGTTAAAAAGTGTATACCTAAAAATTCGTATTTATTTAATAACGTACTCTACATATGTGAATGTTGTAACTACTTAACTGAACTAGTTCTAAATACTCTGAATTCCAAATATAAAAATATAATTCATGCTTAACTTAATTATTTCCCCCTTTTCCCTATTTATTGCTATTTTACTTTTGCTTTGTTTTTTTGTTTAAAGGTATGCAGTAGTACAAAGAAATAATAGCAGAATTCCCTTTTAAAGCAAATACGAACGAAAACAATTTTTGTTAAAAATATATTTACGGAACGTGAAAAAAAAACAACAACTGTAGAAGGTACAGACAGAGTCGGTTCCCTTTTTGTAAAACTTACATACTCGTAAACACTTTACTCATAATTATGATAATTCATTCTTTTGTAGACGTTGTTTCACCTCGAAAACCTCAACCTTTTCTTCTATTTACCTTTACCTTTTCTTTAGTAGTTAACTTCTAAACCAGAATTGTATTCATGTACCTTCCTACTCGTAAGAAGGTATGTATGTTGGTTTGTGTGATACTTTTGCACACCACTGCGCCTGAGTAGCGTGTGCTAAATATGGAATTTCTTTAGAAATTCTGATGTCTGTATATATGCAGCAATGAAATGTCGACTGGGAACATTAGTTTTTCTTTTTTTTTGGCGGTATTCAAGTATAGCGTTGACTCGGTTGACTAAGTTTGTTTCCCACGGCTGTTAATTGTTGTTTTTTTTTTTTTAATTTCTGTAAATATTCAGAGTTACAAATAATTTTTGCCTGGAAGTCTGGCAACAGAATATAAATAACTGGTAGACCAAATAGTTGTGGAAATTGTCATAGTATCTTATCATCAGATATACATAACGCTCGTATCTATACTCTTTTTCGCGGTAATATACTGTTTTTTAGACTCTAAAACCGCATACCGCTGTTTTGACTAAAATGGGCACCGTGCTGCGTGCTGCTGCTGAGTATACTTTTGATGGAAGTGGAAACATTGAAGGCTAATCGCTAAATGCAACTTCATCCATGCGTTGATTTCTGTAAATACCTCATAATAAAGCCAGAATTGCTTCGTCAAATTTCTTCAAATTACAAATACAATGCAACAATAACAGAAGGAGATATTGAAATGGAGAACGAAGGCGATTCAAATGATGAATAATTTGCTTGTTAATTTTCAATTAATACCGCGAAATACAGTTTTTTTTCAAATCGATTTACTGTTTTTTAAAGATTTGTGGTAGAAAAATACAGTTTTTGGTCCGAAAAAAGATACGAGAGTTAGGTATACATTTTTACAAAATTAGTTCGATGGTTCAGGGTCATTGAAGTTTAAGAGGGGCCGATGTTTCAGATTTTTGGTAGTCTAAAAAAAAATTTCTGAGTTTTTGATGCTGATCACGAATCTACAAACAATTTTCTCGGTTTAGGTCGAACTTTTGTGTTATCGATGATTTCATGATTTTTTTTAGAAATAGTAAGGTAAGGGTACGTGGAAGAAAACAATTTTTTTTTTGGTTTTTTGTATTTTTACATGATTTATGAGTTTTTACAACGTTTTCAATAAAAACCAATTTTGAAAAAAAAATATATTTTTTTCGACCTAAATTTTTTAAAAAATTCATAAGGGGGGTACATAGAAAAAAATTTGTCTCATTCGATTTTTCGTGTTTACTAAACGTTTTATGAGTTTTTACAACGTTTTCAACAAAAACAAATTTTCAAAAAAAAATTTATTTTTTCGACCGAAATGTTTCAAAAAATTCATAAGGGGGGCGTACATGGAAAAAAATTTGTCTTATTCGATTTTTCATGTTTTCTAAACGTTTTATGAGCTTTTACAACGTTTTCAGCAAAAACAAATTTTCAAAAAAAAATTTATTTTTTCGATTATTATTATTGTTTCAAAAAATTCTTAGGGGGGGTACATAGAAAAAAATTTGTCTTATTCGATTTTATTTTTCTAAACGTTTTATGAGTTTCTTCAACGTTTTCAACAAAAATAAATTTTCAAAAAAAAAAAATTATTTTTTCGACCTAAATGTTTCAAAAAAATCATTTTGCAAGAATATTCTTTGGGCAGCAGCTTCCTTATGCGCGCTGAATCTTTTATTGTGTTATTTGATTACAGAAATCCCTCCAGGCCTTTCCTGTAGGCAGTCTTTGTAAGGTTGATAGAATTTGTTCCTATGGCAAATGTTGAAAATCGACCCCGTGAGTTTTCTCAGCTTGCATAAATCTTCATTACATAATACCGGAATGATCGGACTGAATTCTTTCAAAGATCTCTGCCTTCTCATTCACATTTTTTGTGGTAATAATATTTGCATATTTTTGTAAACACTAATTTCATACATTAGTTTCTTAGAAAGCTTCAAAACTCTATCCATAAGTTCCAACACCAACTTTCTGTGAAGAGATAGTAATAATTTCTTTATATCTTCACTCTTAACGCTACAACAACAACTCAAGTTTTACCTTATTTTATTATATGAAAATGGGTTTCTTGTAACAAATTCTCTCTTTTATTATATCTTAAACTAATGTAGAAATATTATTCACTATTATTTCTTAATGTTCGTACATACATCGAATGTATATACGAGTATATGTATTTAAATGCAGGTCAACTGTAGAGAAACCAACTGTAGCAGAACGAATCATTCATCGCACAGAGGATCATGGCCAATATCACAACTAACCTCCTCTTCGAGTGAAAGCAGAAACTAAAAACCAAATGCCTTAAAAAAAACAGAAAAAAAACTCTTAAACTTATTTATTCAGGGTCATTTGCAAGAAGAACTTTAATATCTACTATGGTAAAAAAACAACAACAAAAATGGTAAAAAAGTCTTATATACTGCAATTATGCATGCAAGATCACTTGTATATGATTGTGCAAAGTCAGAGAGACGGTTCAGCTTTTAGTTTTTTTTTCATCAGTTTTGTTAGTGCTGAATTATGTTTCTACTGGCACCGTATTTCCGTCTGTCTGTCTGCATCATCCTTTGTCGGTTAAAAATCACAGAAGCATAATAAAAAGGCAATATGAACAAAAAAAATAAAAAATAAAAAAATAAAATAAATTTAAGAAGCAGAACGACAACAGATGAAGTTAGGAATAAAAAATTTTATTGAGCATACTGATAAGGTAAACGAGACAAATATAGGCACTGCTCAATGATTGACCCTTTATAGAGCATAGGCTGGCAAGTGCTAGATAGAACTTGGAAAGTGCTAGATGAGGCAAGCAGAATTCTGATTTCTTATTAAGGAGATAGTACGATATTTTATGATTTTTTTTTTTTGTGAAACCTACTCAGAAATATTTCTAATTTATTTTTTATTTTTTTTCTGGATCCGCAGCATTGAATTTAGGACCTTTGTGAGAAAATTCTTCAACGGCAGGCACGATTTTTTTTTTTTTTTTGATTTGCAAAAAAATTTTACTAATGTTTTTTACAAATTTCTTCCAAATCAGTTCACAATTCTAATTAATTATTTAAAATTAATAGGCTTTGAATGAACAATGATGCCAGAAGAATGTTTTTGTGATAAATCCCTTCATTTCAACATGATCCTAAAATGATATGAAATCTGAAACAAAAAAAAAATCAAATCAAGTATAAAACCCACAACAAACTGCTTTTTCATTTCCTTCATTTCGAAATTTCTAGACGGTGCAACCCCCTTAAATGGCAAATATCTTCAACCATAATTTTTTTTACATAGGTCTCTGGATTCAAATCCACTGGGTAGACATGTTTTCACCAATACTTGCTATAATCATATTTTAAAAATTGTAATATTGAGCGCCAATAATTGTACAGTTTACACTATAAAGAATTAACATACAAGAAAAAAAAAATATATTGCACCGACCACGCTGACATCGAAACAGCAAATGTGAACAGCATGTGATATACGAGTATACCAGTAGAGTATAGAGAGCATATGGTTAAGGAGTTATGGAGGCAGCAGCACCAGCAGGCAATCAAAATTGCCAAAGCATTCAAATAAATCAAATTTTGATACAGCATCAAGAAAGTCAAGAAATAAGCGATGTGTAAAATTATATATATAAATATTTGAAGAATATAAAAGTTACAGGCAAAAAAAAGTACCTGGTCTTTTCGTTTCAAGGTAGAAAATTTTGTACAGGTAGACAGATCTCGATAGATGCCCGGTTAGGATTCAGATTTCTTAATAAATACGAGATTATCCCTGGTTGAAACTCAGGCAGACTGACTTAAATTTATAGACAAATAGACCATATGGAATCGAAAACGTGTGAGAGAATTCGAATGCGAGGAATAAGCTGAAACTATTAACTAAAACCTATACACGATTTCGGGTCTTAAGACCACTGATTTATTTAAAAACAAGAGATTTGGAGAAAAAAAAATGAAAGTAAACAAATTCAATATTGATCAAACGTCTTGAGCGCAGAAACGCAATAATGAAATATTCAGGGCAAAAACGGAATATCAACACTTTAAAGCAAAAACAGAACACCGCGTATTTCGTTTTTCACTGGATGTATTTTATTTCACTTTTGCACTAATTTGGCGTTGTTTCACTTCGCTCTCAGTTATTTCTATGTCAGTTTCACTGAAAACAATTTTTTCCATTGCATTTGTTTTCAGCCTGTCATTTGAGATTTTAATATTCGATCCAAAAATTCCCCTATTAATTAAATGCCTCCACATCAATCAAATTCATGGTGGGAGTTTGAAAATAAAAGAAAGAAATGACTGGGAATGCAACAAGAGTACGCGTAAGAGTTCTGCACTGCTATCCAGCAGAGCTGTAAAAGAATGCAATCAATTGGCGGTATAAAACACAAATGAATAATAACAATTTTTGATTGCAGTTATTGACTAACATATTTGACACTAGAATGAAGTTAAAGCCTTTAAAGTTGAAAGTCTTTTTTGGAGTCACCGATTGGTGATTCATTTAGAATGCAATATTTTTTTGAAATCATGGAAATGCAAATTTTATAAATTCAAAATCATGATTACTTTGAAGTCATTTGAAGACACTTGGAGTCTGTTGAAGTCAGTTGGAGTTACTTGAAGTAATTTGGAGTTACATGAAGTCACTTAGAGTCACTTGAATATACTTGGAGCCAGTTGAAGTCACATGCAGTCACTTGGCGCCAATTGGAATTTGAACTCAATTGGTGTCACATGAAGTCTCTTGGGATTAATTGAGGTTTTGCAGTTAATTGGAGTCACTTGAAGTCACTTGGAGTCAATTGGGCTTTTCTGTGAAATAATGATTTACTTATGTAATCAATAATATAGGATTGATATGCTAAAAAGTAGAAATATTAAATAACATATACTAAAGCTGGCCTTTTACATTCCATTTGATTGTTAGTGACTCCAATTGAATCCATGTGAGTTCAAATTCTAATCCAAAACGTATAAAACGTCTTCTCTACTATAGAAATTGGTCTCCGACAGTATAAATCGTCTTCTTTACTATAAAACGTCTTCTCTACTATAGAAAAGGGTCTGCGACAGTAGAAAACGTTTTCTTTTCTATACATAAAATGTAAAAAAACGTCTTCTCTACTATAGAAGTGGGGTCTGCGACAGTACCAAACGTCTTCTCTATTATAGAAAAGGAATCTGCGACAGCACAAAATGTTTTCTCTACTATAGAAAATGAGTATGCGACAGTAAAGTCTTCTCTACTATGGGAAAGTGATCTGCGACAGTACGAAACGTATATAACGTCTTCTCTACTATAGAAAAGGGGTCTCCAAATCCAAGTGACTTCAAAAGGCTTCAAAAGACTTCAAATGACTCCAATCGACTCCAAGCGACTGCATATTATTTCAAGTAATTTCAACTGTATTCAAGTGACTACAAAGCACTCATGATTTTAAAGTCATAAGATTTGCATTCCCATGACTTCAAAAAAAGATTGCATTCCCTTGACTCCTAAAAAAAAACAACTTTTCTAAATGAATAATCAATCGACGACTCCAAAAAAAACTTCTGCATTTTTTATTGTGAAGCCAAATATATCATTCAATGATTGAAATCATGAGCTGTCGTTTATTAACTGTGACTTCAAGCTTTTGCAATTAAATCGAATGTATTCTTTTATCGCTCTGCTCTCTATCCATAAACCCAACTTATTGAGCAACTGTCAGGAATGGGATGAAGACTCAAGGATTAAGTCGAGGCAGATAAGAAGAACAGATGATAATTGAAACCACCTTTCTAATATAATATTAAATTATAAGAAACATGTGTATAAGTCACATATAAAAGCCATAAAATTAAGTGTTAGTTATAACAAAAAAGCTTTAAATTACTTGATTGCATTAGTTAAACAAAAGACAACAACACAAATTTACTCACAATAATGTAGTTTAAATATGAATTTAAAAAAACAAAACAAACGTATATAATAAAATTAAAAAGAAAACTTGTATACGTACCTACATAAAATGCATTAAAAATTTGCGTTTTTATATAATAAAAAAAGAAAAAAAATTTGTCCAGCGCTTTCAATTAAAATTATAAAAAAAAAAAGTTTTACTTAATGCAGGTAGGTAGGTAGGTAGGTATTTGCCAACAAACGACAAGCATCAGCATCGTCAACATCACCAACAGCGCCAACAACACCATCATATGTATCTAGCAACATCAGGCGGCATGGCATCAGTTGAGTACATGCAACAAACACAGAGTGGGGCAAAAAAAAGTAGAAAAATAAATAACTCAAAGAAGAAACTTGATAAAATTACAAACAAAAAAAAAAAAAAAAATTAAATAAAATTAAAAAATGAAGCAAGCAGCAGCTGCAAAAATTAAATTACCATCAACATCAACAGCACCATACAAATATTAATACGAAACTCATGCAATTTTATTAATATTTCTTTAATTTTTCTTCGTTTTTTTATTTTGTTTAGTTTAAGTTTTTTTATTTCTTCTTTTTTTTTGGCATTAAATTGCAGTTGTGTTCATTGCAAAACTTTTTTTATCTATTCTTTTTTTTTTTTTTTGGTTGAATTTGTTTGCGTGATCATTTTAATTTCAACAAAATGCAATCTCACACAAATATACAATTATAAATACATGCAAATGTTTATTTGTATTTATTTATTTTTTTTTGTATAGTATTTTGACAGTTGCAGCATTATTTTCTGTATGTTTTTTGTTTTGGGATTAAAGTGACTTCAGTTTTAATTTACTCAGTTTGTTTGTGTTAAAAAAAAGACAAAAATTTCCACAAGAAATTTTTACTAATCTATATGGGCGGGATGAGGGTCTTGATGAGCTCTACAAAGCCAGAATCAGCTTCATCTGGCTACCTACCTCAAAACAAACATGTTCCCTTGCCTACACCCTTCAATATTATCTCCTTCTTTACTCTTTTTACGAATTTAACCGCTTCTAAAGCACCATCTAGTAGTGGAAAAAATCCATACAATATAAAAATTTAAAACCTAAAATCGTAGGAGGTGTAAAAGATATCCAAACGAGCTAATTATAATAATACGTAGCATGGCCTTCAAGTACACTACGAGAAAAAAAATGCCAACCTTCCCTATCCTACCCCTTTCCTCCCCTAGAGGGAGTGGAGAAGGCCATTTTTTTCATTAAAAATAAACAGAATTGCAGATGGTGTAAACAAGTGTGTATGTTGATTTATTTAACTGGAAAACAAGGCAACCTTGGGGCTTAAAGTAATAAAAAAATGCACTCCTCCCCGCCTCCTTTCTCTTGCATGGGCTGAAGTTGTGACGTTGTGATTTGGCCAGTCTAAGAACTCACAACGGTAAGGTGGTTGCACCGCGAGTTCAGTCCGAATTGAGTTGAAATTTTTCGATTTCGTTGAAATTGCTCTGAAATCCAAATGCAACTCTGTTAATCGATAACAATTTAAAGTAAAAGAAAGTATAAGAAAATAAGTGTATAGTCCAGGCGCGTATTCAGAGAGTAAGTTTTGGGGTCTTAAACAACCTTCCCCTCCACCCTCCCCAACCACAAAAAAACAGTCGAAAATTAATATTTTAGTTTTTGTTCAGTTCACCCATAATGCAAAATATGACAAACAATTTTTTCTGAGTGCTTTTGCCAACAAAGTTTAAAAGCATTAAAAGCAAGCATGAACGCCTGTTTATGGTCATCATAATCGACCTACAAAGCAAGCAATTCTAGTCGTAGTAACGAAATTTCGCAACAATTCAACTTTCCCAATTCAATTTTTCCCAAAAATATCGATTTTTGATGTTCCAGAAATTGAGTTTTCCGGCCGGAAAAATATAAATGAAAATCCCTTCGTTCACCCGTTAGCTATTGTAATTAGAAACAGCACTTCAAAACTTCTTTCCGACCATGTATTTTCATGAATTGAAAACTGAAGAGACTGCAGCTGAAAGTATTTGCGACTTTTCGATTTCTTAATCATTTTTTCGGCTTGGACGATGTTTTTACGATATTATCCGATTTTGGAGATTTTTTGCGACAAAACACTTCCAAAGTAAATTTAATGCCGTATCGAATGACCTTTTTTTTAATGAAATTGAATGAAAATTGACGGAGTTGTGTGAATTTTACGATAGAACTATTTTTTCCCTTTCAAACTAAGAACAAATTGGAAATCGGATAAAAATTAGCAAAGTTATGAGCGATTGTTTGCATGAACCTACCCAAAAACGGTTTTTTGACCATAAAACGAGATTATGGGGGTGTATGGGAAATTTCCTCCATACCATTTTTCTTAGCACTACTGGACCTAAAATTTAGGCTAGGTCTCTATAAAAGTGCCAGATCACTGTCACACAGTGTAATAAATGTTAATCTAAACTGCATAAAAATAGGAAAAACACTAAAACTTTTATCGGAGGCCGGACTTATGGCAGAAGACCTAATAGGTCACAGTACACTTCCACCAATAATAATAAGTCAGATTGCATTATATGCTTTCAATATCAGAATTATATGCTATCAGAATCAGAAAGGTCTTAGAATTTCAAAGATCGTTTGGAGGCAGTTCTGATTCTGAGAACGACATAGCAAGGTGAGTTGGTGCTTGAGATATTTCCAATATTTATACAGTTGAAAAAATGCAAATTTTTTGTTTTTCGATTTTTTTAAAATTAGTTCACTGTATCAAATATAGTAAAACTTTAACCTTCATGTCAAGGATACACATGGGTACATATTAGAAAATTCAATTAAGTTTGTTATTTGTTTGATATTATTTAGGTATTTATTTAATTATTTTGAATACAATAGATAGATATAAAGGCCAAAATAATAATCTAACTAGATTTCAATTACCTAAGCATTTTATTTAATTTTTATATTGACAAAAATATTTAACAAACTCTAATCAAATATACCTAATAAATTTTCATTGTATTTTATTTATTTATTGAATAAACATTTGCATGAAATATAGAGTAAGTAGTTAGTTCCTAAATATTGAAATAACTCAATCAATGTCAAGTCAAAAGAAAAACAAAAAATTTAAAATTAAATTAAATAATTAAAAAATCTTTTAATAACAATTGAATATAGATATGTATCAACATATTTTTTAGCCCACATAATAGCGACATACATTTGTATGTATGTCAAAAGAATATGTAAATATGTAAGTATGTGGGTAAGCGTTTAGATTTGGGTCACATCATTTAATACTCTACACAGAATCCCTTCACTTCCCAGGGCATATGTACATTACCGATTACTTAATTGAAATGCATTACGAATATTTACTACAACTTTACTACATGCATGTACATAATTACATATGTTGGTATAGAAAGACATGAACATTAAAAATATCATTTCAAGTTCACATTTTGAAAAAAAAAAAAAAAAAATGCTTCTATTAAACAAAAGAACCCTCATTCAGACACGCTTTCAATATTATATTAACATAGTGTAACGTATTTTTCCAACCCAAAATATCTAGAAAAATAACAAAATTCTTCAATGTTCTACGCTATACTCAACTTATGAGTGCACACTTGAGGGGGATCTACGGTCACACGATCGACAACAACAACAACAAAACTGTGCACCCCTATTATTCCGAAATTATTTTGAAAATAAAATCGTTTCTGCCCTCGTAAATACTATATGCGTTACACACACACTCACAAACGCACTCATACTCGAGTTTGTACTCAGTGGGAAAATAATCGCTGCATGAAGGCTTCTATAGCGCTTCTTTGTTAGTAGGGGTAGCAATTTGAACGCTTTGCATTAGGATGATTCTCATGTTCCAACATCGCACTATTTAAACCATTTTTATTTAAAAAGCCAATGAAAATGCTCTCATCAAAAGCTAATCAGAAGCAATTGAAGACTAGGAGAGGCTGTCTGAGGTAGTTATAGACTGCCCGAGATAATCAGAAATTGTCACACGCGTTCAAAACTAAAAAGAGAATAACACCAAATGGAAGTAAAAAACACCAGAAGTCAGTTAAAAGCAATGAGAAACAATCCAAGGTCACCAGAACCAACAAGTAGTTGGAAAATATAACAGGAGGTCAGGGGAAAATAAAGGTAAAAAGAGGCATTAAAAAATAGTCACAAGTAAAAATTCAAAGCCTATTAGGGACAAAAATAGGTTATCTGAAGCAGTCCGAGACTTTTTGGCACAATTAGAAGCTGCATGAGGTAGTCAAAGGTATTCGCAAATGACAGCAGACTGGCAGAGAGTTGTAGTTTTGAAATAGTCAAAGCCAATTAGAAACAATAGGAGTCAATCTGACCCAGTCTAACACAATAAAGCCTTTCGATTTTTCTGTTTATATTTGCATTTATAAATTACGGTAACGAAACTTTTAAATTCATAAAAAAAAAAATTTCAAAATTCGGTCAATCTTTTAGTCAAAATTTTGAATTATTTCTTTCTGGTTTTCTAGTATTTAGATTTATTTAACATACACCAAAAAATTCTTGTTTTTTGTGAACAGTTTTAAGAGTCATAACTTAAAAAACGTGAATTTGCAGAAAACGCGTTTAAAGTTTTCAATTGACTTCCACTTTGTAGAAAAAAGAAGAAATCTTATGATTCTCACGCGCAGAATATAAAAGATATTAATATGAAATTTTTACACAATATGAAGCGTGACATAATGAATAATTCTGCATCATTAACTCAAAAATCGTGGTTTTTGACTTATGACAGTGTTTTAGTAAATGAGCGATATATCAATTTCGATCTCTTCGGGAACCAATAATTATAATCCAATAATTCGTTCTGGTAAAAGCCGCTTATTAGAATCTTAGAGTTTTTTATTAAAAGAAATTTCGAAATCTACTTTTCGAGATCTTTCATTGAGCTTACGAATGTTTCCTCTGAGCATTCATACAGACGCTAAAATTTATAAAACTAGCTACATGTTCGATCAAAATGGATCATCAGTTAAGGCAGCGAATTCGCAACAGCATCATCAGTTGAAATGCCAACCAAAGTATATACTCAAGATCCGATCACCGGTAATTGTCAGTAGACGCTCTGGTATACCATTTTTTTCGTGGTCCTGAGAAAAATCGACGGTTTTTTTTTTACAACAAATTTTCATATCTACTTCTTTTCGAAACATTTCATTTGAGGTGACACTAGCCTCAAAACGGAGTTTAGAAAATCACACTGTCACGGTTCTCATCTCGTTAAGTTTCCACGATTGTCATCAGAATAATACTCATTAACCCTCAACCGGGCAGGTGGGTTCTTTCCGGTTTGAGACGATGGTTGTTTTGAAAAACGTTGTTAAAATTGAATTTCCAATGTTTGAGAGTTATTGAGACTTTTTCTGTGAACCTTATGTTCTCTTATAAAAAAAATGCGTTTTTGGAATCAACCATTAGATGACGCTCCGTGGAGCTTTATTTTAAAGCTGACCACAAACGGGCAAATGTGCTATTATACTTGAAACATAAATGTAACGGTATGGCACACATATTCCGTACAGCGGAAAACAAACCGGCGATCATTTGCATATTTTATGAATTTCATTAATGTGGCGGGAGTGGCTGCATTTTATATCTAGAGAGATGTGCACAATAAATTGGGCGAACCTACACGACAAGAGCAAAAGCATTTTCCAACACGATTATCATCAGAATTGACCTACGAACACATCAAAAGACGTAAACTAATTGGTCTCAACGCGTTACAACAACAAATGATTAGAAATGTCATTGGGGATGATCGAAATGAGGCCAATAAAAAAACCAAGACGACGATTGTACCTCAGCCCAACGAAACCGAATCGGAAAGCAAGGCTCATATGCGATATTTGTAAAAGTAATGTTCGCAAAGTACACTCGTTAGCGATTTTACGTTGTCGCAAATGTGCAAAAATGCCCAGTTTCAATTCAACAGACTCTGAATAAGTTTTCTTTTATTTATTTTTTTTTTTTGTATGAAAAAACACACGGTTTCCAATATTTATATATATAGGCCCACAAAGGTCCCATTTGCACGATAATTTAACTGAATGAGCTTGCCCATCTGAGGGTTAAACGATATCGTGTGTGGTTCGATTCACGCAAGCTCATCACTATCGTGTCATACATCGTAGTTTTATGAATTGAAATTTAATGCAAATAAATCAAAATCAATTTTACATAGAGAGCTTACACCCTTATAAATGAAAATGTTGGTGAATTACATAAAAGAGCATCCAGATTCACAAAAAAAAAACGATTCAGAGAAGGCAGACTAAATGCAAAACAGGAAGAGAGTATCTGATATATCTCTTAATGCCCGTCGTTGCCGCAAAAATTGTCAGTCAATTTTTATTTTCTTCTTATCTTTCCGTGAACAACATAATGTGATAGTGAAATATTTTGTAAATAAATTGACAAATTTAAAAACCAAAATCAGAAGAGAAACATTCAAAACGATACCGGATTATGACAATTTGTGGCAATACGTGATTCAAGCAGTGTCTCATCAAAATAACATTGTTTTAGTGATTAAGCGAAGTAAAAATATCGTCAAAACGATATAGTCAGACGACTCTCATCATACGTGATGAACGCCCAGTAGTTTTTTGTCGCATCAAATTTCTCCCACTGGGTATATATATTCAAGTGCATAACTCATTGAATTCGTTTCGTTTTCCCTACATTATTCGTGTGAGTGTGGTGTATGGTAACTATAATTTTGTGAAATGGTATGTTAAATGTTAATTTTTATAATGTAATGAAAATGAAAATAAATTTTATATGTTATTTATGGAATTTAAAGTATTTCCACAAAGGGGAGAACCAATTCGAAAATTATATATATATAAAAATTACTACAAAAATTGTAAGCATATAGTAAAAATATCTATAATGAAAAACAGCTGTAAGAGCGATAATACATAAATATTTTTCTTGTTTTTTTGAGAAGTGGTCGTTAAAATTTAAGTCTGAGGGGGTCGCCAGAGTGAATATAAATATAAAAGAAAATTTATGTTCCTTTTTTTTTCCTTTTTGTGTTGAGGCAGGAAACAGCTGATCATCAACAAGCAAAAATTTTTAAGAAATATTGAATGAAGAGCTCTAGAGTTTTTTTTATATATATTATTTGTTTATGTGAGAATGAATAAAAAGCTTAAAGTACATACTATAAAATTTTAACTAAAAACAAATTTTATCAGGTTGTAAAACTCTTGCTGCGATTAGATAAGCGTCATTAAATATAATCAAATATATTTATAAAGATTATATATATTAAGTATTTTAATGAAATTGTTTGTACTTTGAAATCATATGTAAGTAGCACTAAAGTATTATTGTTTGTATTGGGATTTGTTAAACAAATATTAAAGTAGTCATTTCCGTTGACGTTACTTGAGAATTAATAAATCAAATTGTAGGTATATGGATTTTAAATTGATTAGCTCAGCTATTCCAATACTTTTTTTTAAATGATTTTATATATTTATATACATATATTTAATAACCTCATGTTAGAATACGATTCAGAGAAACGCTACGCAAAAAGGAAAAACAGTAGGCAGTAACCCGATCATAAATCTGTATGGCGTTACCAACTAAAAAACCAAAATTCAATTTTCGAAATCAGCTGTTTTGACAGAAATAAGCACAAGAAAATAAAAAAAAGTATTCACTTTGCAATATTTAATGGAAAAAGTGATATTTATCAGTTAAATGTGCAGGAAATGAACTTTGTATATCCCAGGAGGAAGAGGTAGCATGCAGAAATAATATGGAGTTCCTACGACTGGTGCATTTTCAGGCGTTAATTGCATGGGCACATCCAGTTTGTTCTTTCTTATCAGCCCACAGTTCCTCTAATGCCTGACGTGCATGCCAATTAATGCAGTGACAGATTCCTCCAAATCATTAAAAATTGGCCCGCCACCTGTTCTGTCTTATTAGTGGATAATTTCCGCTTGATGCGGCACTTCTAATCCAACCACACTTTCCTCCAAGAAACTAGCAATCCTTAGTTGGTGATCCCAGACTATACAATCGCAGAGTGGCACTCTTCCAAAAACTCAGGATATCTTCTTTTGTTCCTTTGTCAAATCCATGTGCGAAGTCAAGTCTTTCCTTAATCAAATCCACAAGCCTTTCTTACTGCGTACTGATTTTTGACCTGGCACCAAAACTTAAATTTTTTATGTTTTTTGTACTTGTATGTACATATATTATTTAACGCTTTTTTGTTGACAATTCACTATCTCGGTCCAAAACTTAAACATTTTTTATAGGACTGGTAGGTTAATAGAAATATTCTTTCTGACTTCGGAGTTCTTTTGACACATGAGTGGTTTCATCTCAAGGGAACCCATTCTCAAAATCTATCGAGCTCAAACTTGCACAAAGTTTAGTCCCATTGGGTAGTAGTTACCATTGGGTCGAGTTAATAGACGTTGATTTTGATAGATAAACAAGCCTCAGCCCACTTTTGGACATCAAAGTTCTCAAAAGAAAATACATGGACTTTCTTTAGGCTTAAATAAAAAATGTCAAAAACCTTGTTTTGAAAAAAAAACGGGTTCAAAGTTTTGACTATTGGTTTTCAACATTTAAAATATACTTCATCTTCTTTATGGTGGCTGATCGTAGTTTGTAAGTTTACAGATTAGTCAGCAAGGATTAAGAGTTATTAATCAGGAGCTGCTGGACCAAGGCATAGCTAAGCCTTTCTGAACGACCGAAAGGGAAGCCAACCGTTTTGCCCAACTAATACTCGGCATTATAATTGTCTATATTAACTAAAGCACTCTGAGTTTCTCTCTGAAATTTTTACAAAATACTTTTGAAATCAAAGATTTTCAAATTTAAAAAAATCGATTTCTAAAGAGCAAAGAGAAAGATTTTAAGACCTAAAATATGAAATATTGCAAAAGTTAAACGATTTCCATTACATAAAATTTGACAAAAAATAATCTACTGACTTTAAGAACTAAAAGCTGAACGGTTTCGAAGTCCCTGCAAAAAACAGCTCATTCCCCGATTCCCCGTACTATGTAAAATTACCCGCAAATTGGCGAATTGCCCGCAAGTTGACATCGCTGGCTCTGATAGCTTTTTTTATTCGTACAAAATGTCACTCAAAAACTGCAAATTTACGGTCGGTTCGTTTTCAGGCATACCATCATTCGAACTTCGAAACAACGAAACAGCAACACGAATTCTAGCATACCGTTTTTACAGTTCGTAGCAAAATCTAACGAACTACGTTTTCTAGCATAGGGGAGATAATTATATACCCTTAACTGAAAATTAGAAAATTTTTTTTTTTTAGCGAGAATCACCCTCTTCAATCAAATAAACGTGAAATTAGTTTGTTCTTTAGTTCCATTCAATTCTGTTTATAATGGAAAAAAGATTTCCAGCAATTTATTTTTCCCATTCTTTTATTATATTTATTATGAAATTACTTATCAGGTCATATTAAGGAATACAATATGTACCTACAATACTAAGTTAAAATAAAATATAATAATGAAATTCTAGAATATTATTAATATTAAATTACAATGAACATATACAATGCAATTGTACTATTACTGCTCGTTATAAATAAATAAATAAATGCATTTTTTCTTTCTATTTTTTTCTTTGTTATTGTTACTCATATTAACAATTTCTGAATTGACGTATTTGTCATTGTTTGTTTTTAGAAACTCGATAAGCTTTGTTAGTTCTCTTTTCTCTTATTTATTGAACAATGATAGAGCTGATAGCTGCGAGTAGGTAACTACTCGCTAACTAAAAAAAAAAATAAAAAACATGGTTTAATTCTATATTTGTACTCGCTTCAGTATAATAAAATTAATGATAACAGTAGATAAAAATAATGTTATTATTTTACTTTTTAATTAAGCAGAACAATCATTAACTTATTTATTATAAATAGTATTTATTTTCATTTTAATTTGTTGATTAAGTTAAGCATATCTTTCATATAAATAGATCGAAAAGAAAGGAAGTATAAAACACAGGATTAATATTTTAAAAAATTCTATATATTTTCATTTCAAAGGATGACCATTTTTGAAACCACAAGCCGATCTTTTCAGTCCTTTAAAATAGCCTACATTCAAAAACAATGAACACGATTATTCAGGAAGGCAAGGGAACGTTATTTTCCTCTTCAAGTTCGTAAATTTCTATGAATTTACTATCTTGAGAAAAAAAAAACACTTCACAAAATTTCAACAGAAGAAATTTCATGACATGTGTGCTGAATATAAAAGCGTACGACTATCTACTTCGAGACATAACCAAAAACTTCATCTCCGCGAACAACGACATATAGCATTCAGTGTTGCCAACTAATGCACGAAGTTTCACTATGGTGCAGTGTTGATCTTTTAGATCCAATTGCACGTTTTCCGACTTTTTTGGCCTTCAAGGTACTTTAGGCACTACCGAAATATATAAAAAATGTCTAAAATCATGCAATTTTAAAAAGATTTCGTAAAAATGTTGAGTTTTTACATAAATAATGTGTGATAAATTCCAATTAATTTATTTTTTTCCAACGAAGAAATACCATATTTAGATTTCACAGTTAATTATTTGAACCAAAACCAAAATTTTGCACTTAGGAAAACTCAAAACGCTGATTCAAGTTTGGTTTGTGGGTCTGAAGCAACCCAATATTTCTTAGAATCGTTTTGTTTGAAAAAAAAAAAAATTGGGAAAATTGCTTAACCCAAATATGCCCAACGACCTATATGTAGTATACTTCGGAAAGTTTCGATTTTGATTGAATTTATTCTCATAGGACATGGCGCATACTTGGGTTAAAATGGATTTGGCTTAGTTTCTTTAAATAGCTAAAAAGTTATATAAATTTATAAGTATTTGTACTCACCATATGTAGATGCAGGCATTTATGTAAATACTTTTAGTAATAGAAGAGTTATAAAAAATTAGGTATAAATCTCCAATCATTTATAGCACTAAATACACAAAATATAAAATCTTCGCAATTTCTTAAAAATTACGGTACAAAATCAACACAATTCACTTTGTTTATTAATCGACACAAAATATGAAATCTCAAATTTTCACTTTGAAGTAGACCTTAATAGAACTTATCGTTTTCGCACAACATATCATTACTATAATTCTGGTTCCGTGATCTGTAATATTTTCTATTACAGTTCGAAAACGGTACTTTTACTGTTTTGCTACATAATTTCTCTCTCGTTTCAAAGAGCATAAGCATTAAATAGTGAGAATGCTTGTGCTCACATTGTGACTCTGGTTGTGAGCAATTTATATTGCTCAATTCTTGACTTCGTTGAAGAGAAAGAGAGAGAGAGGGTAAAAAGAAAAGGCAATTTTTCAAAATTTCTTTTGAGATATCTGCAACTACAAGTTTCTTCAAAAACTTGATAAATTCTATAGTGTTTTATATAAACATTAATGGCAATACCACAGAGAAATTATTGGTACTCTTATCACTGATTTCGTACTCTGATTATTGATTTATTTCAGTCCACTCAGTTTTTGTGATTTATAGACCTCATTTACATGTTGATTCCTTTGACTAGAAATATTTAATGTTTCATTGACATATAAATTTGGAATTTACAATAGCCTCGGAACTGAGCGAGTTTCTTCCTTTCTTTGCATCTCTCTTGTCAAGCAATGAAGAAGTTTCCAGTAGAAAAAAATCATCAGAAAGATACTACTACAGTATTCGAGAAAAAACCAAAAAAAAAAAAATAAACTGGATTCGAGAGGAGTAAGAAAAAGAGAGAAGTAAGGAACTCTTTCCACAAATTAGCTCAAAAATACCAATACATATAAGCTTTATTAAAATGAAATCATATATTACACAACAACAAAATCTACGTTGAAGATAACTCTCACCAATGTGTACCAATTGTGTGCATAAAGTGTGTATGTGTTTCGTAATACAAAAGCCACTACGCTCAGTTCTCTTATTGTTTAACCGTTAAGCTTAGTTTCTCTCTCGGCTGCCATGATGCTTTTATTATTCCGCCATGATGGAGTCACAGTTTTTCTCATTCCCTGTAAAAATCTGTAATTTTACCCTCACTCATTTTGTCTCTTTCGGGTTCAAACAAAGCAAAATTTGTTACCCCTTCTCTGAGATACGTGTGAAATAAGCGAGTTTCTCCCTTTCTTCACATACATACATATCTCTCGACTCGAAATCAAGAAGTTTTAAGTAGATAAATTCATCGTTTAAATGAAGACAAGAGCTTACGCTCTTCTCCTCTCTTTTGAGCAATGTAAAAGTTGTTAATTTTCCACTCTCTTCTCTGCTCTGCTTCTTCACCCACACATTCTATAATGTTGCAATTCTTATTTATCGTCTTGTATACAAACTCAATCTAGAATATTTTATAGAAATTTTGTGTTTAAAACTTCAACGCCTACAACTTGAACTTATAAATTTTTCCAGTATTCAGCTGCCACTGATGCTCTTTCGAAATAAGTAGGTTATCTTAACGTACAAACTAAATCCTAGTTTAACATAACCAACCATTTATCATATTTAGTACTATACCAGTTTCTCTATGCTGTTGCTGTGGCTGCTGTACATAAAAGAAAGGCCTATAAATCATCATCAGCGTCAGCAGTCTTTCAATGCGCTTGTACTTTTTGTATAAAACTAACTAAATATCAGTCAGTAAGAGCCATAGAGACGACTGACTAATCTTCAAACTAGAAATTCGCATCTAATTGTAACGATTTCTTGTGTTTGCAAAGAGTTGATATGCATGAAAATTAGCTGCAAAAGCTGTAAAAGGAAATTTTCTTTCAGCATTGTACAGAAAAAAAAGAAAATAGAAATGAAATAAATTAATATTGACTTTTAGCAGGATAAACTTGTTCACGGGCAAATTATGTTCATAATTGTGTGTAGTGGTGGCTACCAACCACATCACAGTTCCACAACTCTGTCCATATCGCTACATTACATGCTCGTAAATGCAATCAAGTGTGATGGCTGAAGCGAATACAGCAGCAGCAGCACTAACAATTTATTGCATGAAAAAGCATTAGAAAAGCAATTCAATGTTTTATGTATATCAAATGATCATCATCAAAATCACAATAATAATGGCGACGTTTAAGCAAAGCCTAAGCAAGTTGTACTTCTTGTTTTCTCCATTGATTTTTCTCTTTTTTTCAGTTTTTTTTTTTTTTTTTTGCAGATACATTCACGTACACATGAAATTGATTAAAACGGATTTTTATGCATTTATCAGTTTGACACTGTATCGCCGGAATGAGATACAAGTTGCAGCAACATCAGCAGCAACACCAACTACAACAAGAAGAAAGAGGCTCAAACCATTAAAGCGTGACAATTATAACACAAATACACACACGCACGCCGCACACCTTAAAGTCTTCACTCTCTCACTCTCTTCCTCGCTCAGTTGCTATCAGGCATGCAAAAGTCAGTACTATGGTACTGAATTCGATACTATTTCGATTTTGAGAATACTGCAGCAATTTTAGTACTTTTACGATCTTTAAAAGTAAAAGTTTTCCCATTTTTAGATAATTTATTTCTATAACTGATTAGAAACAATGTGTAGAAATTTCAAAATATTCTTAAAAATTCCTACTCCATTAGGCCATCGATTTTTTTCATAGAAATGATTTTAAATAGTAGCCTGCTATTTCGAGCTATTTATTGTTTTTGATTATTATTGGTCAATGTTTTTTCTGATTATAACAAAAGAAATCAAATCGTGCACATCCATAATTTGAAACGTTATGATTTTATTAAGTATTCGGTACATTTTTGATAGAAAGTTTAATTTTTTTGCATGTAAAATTATGGGAAAAAATAAATCCTGTGACGAAAGTACCCGAAAAATTATCATCTATATGCAGAAGGAGGAGAAATCGTACAAACTGAGAGAGAGCAGAAGTTGGACGCTGCCCAACATTATAAGAAGTATTCAACCACATCCAATGTTCCACGTAAGCGTAGACCTTGAAACACCATCGATTTGGGGACAAGTCTTATAGATCGCTAGTCAAAAAATTTCCGCATAATACAGCAAAGGAAGTAAGGATGGGCGATATATCGATACCGGTGACTTTATACCAGCGACCGCTAAGTCACTGTAGTAGCTATCAGCGACCATTGCATGTTAGTGGTGACTGAGAGCTACAGTCACTTTCAATATTTCAAGCTTTTTCTTATGAATCTTTCATTTTCCACAATTTTTTATACTTAGAAGAAGAAAGTATATTTATGTTTTTATTTTTCTTTCATATTTTATTATAAATTTATCCTTTTGTTTCATTTTTATTAGTTTTTGCATTAGAAGATAATAATAATATTAATAAAAATTTTTATGTCATATCTGATTCGGCTACCTTTTCTTACTTAACCTAAAAATAATGGTTACAAAAAGTCACTGCTAAGCTCATCTCTAAAAGGATTTTCTAAGAAGAAGCCATTGATTACCCAAAAGTTGTTCACAGATAATTTAGTGACAGTATTAGATTGGCCGCCATGTAGCCCAGATCGAACATTCGATCAAGAATATGTGGCAGCATGTTAAAAAGGGAGATGCGCTCTTCAAAATTAGAAATTTTAATGAACACACAAATTTGGTAAAAACACATTCGTGATTCTGGTATATACGCAATTTATATTGAAGTAGCAGTTGTTTTTTTTTTTGTTTGTTTAGTACAATTTAGTACAACAGTGTTAGTGTTTGTTGTACTTCTTTGTTGTTTGAAAAAGCCTTTTCTTAATTTTTTCGAACCCATTAGTAAGTCAAGGTCTTTTCAGTACCATTTTTGAGTAGAACTAGTACCAAATTACAAATTGGATTTTGCATCCCTGAATTTTACATACCCGCAGTTCTCGCGCTCTTTCTTTTACATTCAATCTCGATTTAAAGACTTGTTTTGTTGTTGTTGTTGTTGTAATACTATGAGTAAGCAAAGCAGAGCATCATCATCATCATCATCTTATACAGCACTCAGATTGTACTCATTGATTATATTTAATGAAGGCTTTTGCGTTGTTATTTTTGTTGTTATTGCTTGAATAGTCGTTGTCGTCGTCGACAACTATGTTGTTGTTGCTATTGTTATTGTGGTTTGTTATTTTTGTTGCAATAATTAAGATTAATTGGAGAAGGCCTAAAGTCAGTTTTTCTGGCATTTTTCATCAATAATTAAATTTAACAATGTTTCTACTGATTACAGTAAAAAGATTGTTGGCTTTTTTTTTTCTTTAGTGGTAGCCTGAGTAATAGTCATGGTTAGTTGTACGTAGTTAATTTAACTTTATTTATTAAATTGGGTACAGAGGAGAGAGAGAAAACTAGTTGTGGTTGTTGTTGTGTTTTTTTTTTATATCTTTCGTGTGAAATTATATGTGTGCTTCAAACACATACGCATCACTTACCGCAAGTAATCGGTTTATTGAAGTTCTTTTCTTTTTTTTTAATTTATTATAGAAAGTCGCTATTTATTTATTAATTAATATGTTTAAGTATTTCCGTAAGCGTATAAATGTTTTTTTTTTTTTAAGCTGCTGTAAGCTAATTGCTTTTGTAAATCAAACTACTTTATAAAAGTGTAAACACTCTTAGATATTTATTGAACATACATAACATATATTGTGCATTTGGCTCTCTTTATGCTCCAAATGGCTCTCATTATGTTACTCAAAATCCGATTTCCGTGAGAGAAATCTAAATGCAAGGCACTCTTTGAGTAAAGTGCTGAGTAACGGGGTAAAAACTACAACTTGAGAACATAATTTAGATAACAAGTACACAAACACATATAGTAGAAATGATTCTTGACAACTGGACACTGGGGGATTTGGTTAGGTTGGGTTAAAGGCAAAAGCTCATGAAAACTAAGCATGCATATTTTACAATATTTTTTCAATCTGCTTATTTATATTGAATTACAAAACTACTCAGCTACCTATTTAAAGTATAAAGGTATGCGCACACACACGCGATTTCGTCGCAGCGTTTTCGGTGTTGGAAATTCTCAAACTTCGAAGTCGCACACTGCCGCGATTTTGCAGCTCTGAAATTGCAATGGTTGATTTACTTTTTGCTTATTTCTTCTGCGCAAAATATTGAAAAAATTTACTTTTTGCTATAAAATAAATTAAAATGCAATGTTTCCTCACATTTTCTATTAATTTTTCGGTATAGAACATTTTTCAATTTTTTTTGAAAAAATTTCCTATCTCAAAAGATGAAGAAGAAGAAAAAAAATCGCGGCGAGCTGCGATTTCAGCGCGACAAAAAAAATATAAGTGTTCGAAAAACGCTTTGCGACAGTGACGCGACTGTGTGCGGATGTTTATATAACTTAATGTGTTGCGTTTTTACAGCGGCTGTCGTAGCAACAAAATCGCTAATGTGGGCGTATACTTTAATTCGTAGATATTCCTCTGCGAATATTGAGAGCATTTAACTATCACATTGAAAATTAATGACTCTGATTGGTCAATTAAAAGTGAAGTACTGAATATTTTCTCTCTTTTTACTCTTTTATTTTTTAATTTTCTTTTATTCTTTAATTTTTATAATTTTTTTTAAATTATTTAAAATTGATTTAATTTAACTCGAGCATAAAATTATATATAATCTGAGCTTTGCTTCATAACATGCACAATACATGTACATTAGGGCGTACCAATTTTTATGGAAGGTTTTTTTTTGTACTCCAACAGAAAAGTTCTAAATTCCATCCTGACCAACTTTAGTGAATAAAGTATGGCAAAAAAATGGAGCCTACCCTCCCTTAAAATTCGTAGAAGTTACAGAAATATTAAACATAACTATAGTTTATTATTCAAACAACTACAGTACTGAAACTTCCACGAATTTTACGGGGAGGTAGGTTCCATTTTTTTGCCATAATTGGCACGCCCTAATGTACATACATATACATATATTACCATTGTAATTATTGCCTTTAAGTGTAGAAAATTTACAATTAGCAGGCATTTTTCGATTTAGTTACTGCTGTCCGTCTGTCTGCCAGCCTGTTGTTATCATTAAAAAATTATACTCATTGTTCGAATAATGAGCGCAATTTAACGCTTGGTTAAACAAATGGAAAATTTTTATGAAAATAAATAGCTTTAGTTTAAGATTAATATGCATTTTATAAGCAGCTCATAAAAATACTAAAAATAATATAAAATAAAAAAATAAAAACTACTAAACAATAAAAAACTAAATATTGTAAATAATAAGTAGATATAAAAAATTAAATCATCAGTATTGAAAAATAATGAAGTCATAAAATTACTAATACATATGTAAATAAAAAATTCAGATCAAAAAGTATAACTGAAAGAAATAAACGAGAATATTAGTAAAAAAAAAAGAGGGGGCTAATGGGAAAGTGACACGCACCTCCATCTGGACTTGATGACCCCAGTTTTCGGTAACAATTTTTATAGAATACCGAAACTAAGATAAACAAAGAAAACAATCAATTAAAAAAGTTTTCTTAAGGTCAGTAGAAGAGCACAAGTGAACAAACGCAAGTGTTGGATCTCAAATCGTACGTGGGACCTAATAAACAAAGACAACAAAAAACCAACTAAACTATGGTAAAACTAGATCCTCCAAGGCTGCACTGCAACAACATTCTAGCGAGATCGGCCAACAAATCGAGCAAATTGCTAGAACTAACAAAAGAATTTGGAACGACAACTTAGCCAGCAAAGCGCAGGCTGCTTCAAAAACACATGCTCATGCATCATTTACGGGTGATCGTAGAGCAGTCAGTTGAGTGGCGTACACCTCTCTTTACTTTTGCTTCATCGATTTCGAAAAATCGTTCGTTACTCTCAAACAAGATGCTGGCTGCCGTTTAAGAAACAGTATTTAAGTGCAGACTGGGGTAAGACATGGTTGTGTGCTATCGCCACTTTTATTCAATTTGGTTCTGGACCTAATAATGCGGCAAGCCTCCACGGCAAACAGAGGCAATTCCTGGGATCTGAGTGGCAGGCTTAAGGGCTTCGATTACGCGGACGATATCTGCCTCCTGTCGCACAAATACGCGCATATTACATCGAAGCTAAAAGCAGCAAGCGATTTTTCAGCACAAGCAGGCTTACAAATTAACATTCGAACAAGACGAAGATGATGTGTCTTAACACAACCGAATCGCAAGGCTTCCAGATTTGCGGTAAAAACATTGAAGTTGTGGAAGAACTCTGCATTATCTCAAACAATGGTGAGCTAGCAGCAGAGAAAAGAAAAACGAACATCAAAGGGACGTGCTGTTTTTGGTGTTCTGGGCAAAGTCTGGAGATCATCGTATATATCCCAGGCGCACGAAGCCGAGAATTTTCAATTCTAGTGTGAAATCAGTCGCTTTATATGGTTGTGAAACAAACTCTTTCATCAACCGCAGTCTTCGCAAGATCTTGCGTGTGGCATCATCAGTAATGCCGATATCTGGTCCGTGACAAGACAGACACTTAGGTTAGGTTAGATTAGAGTGCCTGTCCAGAGACACACTTAAACCTGAACGCCCAATTGTGATACCAAATTACATTTGTACATGTACATTTTCTTGTAATTCTCATACATTTTTTATTGATAGTGAATATAAGAAAGTTACGAAAATTAACCACCAGACGAAGACGGGAATCGAACCCGAACTTCCCTGATGAAAGTCTAGTGCAGTACCTACTAGACTATCGAGCTCGTCAGACACCTATCCATCTCGAAATTTGACGCCGCAAGTGGAGGTGGATTGGCTATACACTCCGAAAACCCCTCGAAGATATTACGAGAGCAAGCCCGGTAGACCATCCAACACGTGGAGGTGACTAGCTGAAGCTGAAGAGTTGCAAGCAGGCCGTTCGTGGCGGCAAATAAAATTTTTAGCTTTAAATAAATCAAATTATTACTTGTTTATTGAGTGTTTCAGCTAGGAACTATGGGAAAATAAGTAAGAAAAAAAAACATTTAATCTAGAAAAAAGTTTTTTTATTTAAATTGGGACAAGAGTCCTATAACGTCGCCTGAGAATTGATTTGGCGTATAGGTATACGAACTTGTACACACATACGCCAAATCAATTCTCAGGCGACGATAAGTCCCACAAGTTCATTTCACGCTTTCCCGGATTCATTTTCCAGATAGAGCGTTCGCTTCCATGTGGTTTTGCAGCATACCATCATGGTTAATCAAATTCTCTGGGGACCCTTTCTGTTTCTCTCTCTCTCTCATTCTCTCTTGAGAATACACTTGTCTTTTAGACCCTTCCACCCTTTAATTTTTTAATATTCAAACAAACTGAAAGACCCTTTTAGGACATAATTAAAAGAGTCACTTACTAATCAAACATAAGGAAATCTGGTAAGCGTTGAAGCAATTAAGCACCAGACACTTGCAACAATTCATTATTGAAATAATCACATTCTTCTTTCATATATAAAAATCATGCGATCGTGCATTTTCATTATTTTTATATATAAACCTGTATATATATGCGTATATTTTTTTTTATAATAATTCTTTTTAGTATAAAAGTTGATTTTCAACTTTTTGACATCGAAAAAACCTGATATGGTGTGGTGCGTTTGTTTTTTTGATTTGGTTTGTCTGATCGTTTTTTTTTTATTTATTTTTTATTATTTTTTATTCTTAATATAATTTATTTTTGTTGTTGTCTTTAATTTTGTTGTTTACTTCGACTCACAAAAATACATACATACATACATACATATATAAAAATATATATATATTTTTTCTTTATGTATAAAAGACAAGGGTCAGGGTTATCATTCTTCTCTTCTGTTCATGGTGCAAGTAGAGATAGAATGTGTGAAGAAAAAGAAGGTTCGTGAAATTTTTCTAACGTATTTTTCTGTCTAGTTATTAAAAACAAAAAGTCATAAAAGTTTATATCGCTATAGAATTTATAAGCATTTTTTTCTCAAGGGAGTCAGTTGGTATAGTATAACATATGCTTTGGTAAGGGTGCAATTTGTATGATTGTATTTGAAAGATTGTTCCTAACGATAAACTTCACTATGAGTACAAAACATATCCATCAATATTTTTAAATTAATATCAATGAACTTTTTATGGAAAGACTTCCGAGGGGAATGAAATAATGCACTTTTATAAAAATATGTGATATGTACATTAGGGCGAGACTAATTGTTCGGGCCCGACAATGTTTAGGGATGATTATAATAAAATTTGCTCAAGATATCATAGATCTAATATCAATTTTTAGTTTTATTCGTAGATTTTTTTTTTAAATACGCAAAAAATTTGAACTGCCCTAATATTCAAATTGATTCTGATAATAGTTTAAGTTGCCAAATTAGGAGATGTCTGGGAAATAACTAGATCCTAATTGAAACCAAAATTCAGATCAGAAACCAGTATGAAATCCAGAATGCATCTCGAATTTCAGATCAAAGACGGATCAAAACTGCATCCAAAATTCAGATCAAAAGGGGACTATATTTAGGCTAAAAATCAAACCAAATTCAAATCAAAACTCATCCCAAATTTAGGAAAAAATCTGACTGAAATTCCGATAAAAATTGGACCAAATAAAGATAAAAAATCAGAACGATTTTCGGACCAAATATAGACAAAAAATTCGGACAAAACAATTTACTTAAACTCAGACCAATTACAAATCAAAAATCAGACCAAATGCAAATAAAAAGTCAAACTCAAATTTAAACTAAAGATCAGTACTAAAAGATACCACAACCCAGATAAAAAATCCGTTCAAAGTTCAGACTAAGTTAGACCGTTCAAAGTTCAGACCAAGTTAGACCAAAATTCACACCAAAACTCAGACCTAAAGGAGACCGAATTCAAACCGACAATCAGACCACAATTCACATTAAAATTCTGACCAAACATAAGACCAAAACTCACACTAAAAATTAAACTAAAACTTAGATTAAAAATCAGATAAAAATTCAGCCCGGATTCAGACCAAAAATCAGACCAAAGCTCTGACCAAAATTCAGAACAAAAATCAAACCAAAACTCAAACTAGAAATCAAACTAAAATTCAGATTAAAAATCACATCGAAATTCAGCCCGAATCCAACCCAAACATTAGAAATGGAAATCAGACTAAAAATCTGACAAAAATTCTGACCAAAATTCTAAAAATCAGATCCAAATTCAGCCCGAATCCAGACTAAATATTAGACTGGAAATCAAACTAAAAATCAAACCAAAGTTCTGACCAAAATTCAGACTAAAAATTATATTAAAATTCAGATTAAAAATCAAATTAAAACTCAGACTAAAAATCAGATTAAAATTCAGAACAAAAATCAGATCAAAGTTCTAACCAAAAATCAGTTAAAAATTCAGATTATTTCTCATATATTCTTAATGAAAATCTTCAAAACCTTCAAACTCTTGAGATTTACCAAACTGAATACGACTTTGAGTCATAGCTTTTCTAAGTTAAAATAATTATTTACATGAATAAACATATTTTTATAGACGAGTATGTAAGTATTTGAAATATCGAAGAAGGTCATTGATTATTATCTTTATTAATATTCATTGATAATGTTGTTATTGTAGTTAAAACATGATTACAATTATAAAAAGTGAATAATATTTCTTGATGTTATTTGTTTAAAAGCTTTTGAAAGAAACAATTTATGCTGTAATGTTGATATGTAACGCCGCGCCGCAACCGAGAAACGCATTTCAAATCATATTTGAAAAAAAAAAAACAAACAATAAACATGAAAATTTGGATTTGAAAACAAGATTTCAATTGCTACTTTGTATGGAGGAGGGGGAAGGCTTACGTGACAAAATGAACGTTTAATGAATTCACAAATGTTTTTAGTATTTATTGTTTCAGAGTTTTTGTTACTTTTTGCTTGTTTTTCATTTTGTTTATTGTACAATATTAAAATGTGATTCATGTTTCAATTTCGATAAACAATTTTATATTTATTTATTCCATTATTTTATTTTAATCAATTATTTTATTTATTAAAAATTAATTAAACATAATTTTCCATAAACTTTAAAACGTAAATGTTGAATTAATTTAGTAAATTATTTTTATTTTCAAATACTTAATAAAAGCGTATTTTAGCGTATCTCTTAAATACCAGAAATAAAGGTTTGCGCAAACACACGCGATTTTATCGCTGCGACAGACGTTGTGAAATCGCAATACATTCGTTATATGAACATCCGCACACAGACGCGTCACTGTCGCAGAAAGTTTTTCGAACACATACATTTTTTGTCGCTCAGAAATCGCGCTGAAGTCGCAACTCTTCGCGTTTTTATTGCGATTTTTGTTCTTCTACATCTTTGTCTCTTATTTCTTTTGTGATAGGAACATTTTTCAACAAAAAATGTATTGACAAATATTCGATACGGGAAAAATTAATAGAAAATGTGCGGAAAGTAAATCTTTTTAATTTTTTGCACAGAAAAAATAAGTAAAAAGTGAATCAGCTGTTGCGACTTCAGAGCTGCAAAATCTCCCCAGGGGTTACGTGCGACTTTGAAGCTTTGAGAATTTCAGTGAGTGCTCGATCATCGTGTGAAATTGTGTTGCATGCAGCTAATGAGTTACCCAGGATAAAGTACTATGTTTATCCGTACTGTATACGGTATATACGTTGTATACCTTCTATAAGGTTCTTGATTAGTAACTGAGAAATGAAAATAATGAAATAATCCCCCAGGTCTATGCGAATATAAAAGTTGAAGAGAGCAAATTTTCCTGAAGAAATTTTCATACCTAGAGGACGTTTAATAAGTCTTCACCGTTGTGGGAGGGATTTTGACTTATATAGTTTAGGCCTTCAGTGGCACCAATAGTTTTTTTGATGAGGAAATTTTCTTCGAAAGTTTTTGCTGTTTTTTCTAACAGTTTTTTCGAGAAAAAGTTTTTAAAAATTTTTTTGCAAGCTGTGGTTGCAACCGCAAGGGCAACATTTTTTCTTAGATACCGGAAAAATTTAGAGAGGAAATTTAGGCTTCTAGAAAACTTGAGTACAGGGTTCAAATCAGCTACCCTAAATTACCGTTAAAAATTGATTAATCTGCTGTTGCATTGTTTTATGATTTTTAAGAATACACAATTATATCTTCGTTAAAAATTTATATTAATTATTCATATTGCATAATGATACCAAAATAAATATGCATGAACTACAAACTTTAAAATCAAGAAATAATAAAGGTCATTTGAAATTGTATAAAGAAGATTTTTTCTATACATTGAATTGTTTTTCAAACATAAATTTTACACATTCTTCATTATGAAAATATAAAAAATATAGTGGAACTAATACAGTTATTAGTCTCGTATCAGGTTTAGTATCTAAACTGAAAATTACAAAAACAAAATAATGTCTTAGGCTGGCTTAAATTGCATACCGTGAAATGACCTTTAGTTTGAGAGGAAAAAAACTAATTGCTACAGGCCTATAATTAGAAAACAAAGGTATATAAAAAAAAAAAATAACTACAAATTTTTAAAATCAAATTTCAAAATATTAAAAAAAAATGTGAAACAAAGTAGCACTAAAAAAACATATTTAGAAGGTCAAGAGACACCTTAAAAATACATACATAAATAACTATAGAAAAAATGAAAATTAAAAATGGTATAGATATGTATATAAACTAAAAAAAAAAAATAAATAAATAAAATAAAAAAATTATAGAAAAGAAAAGCTAAAAAGTAAAGTGAAAAAATATGTCAAATTCGGCCGAAACCAAAAACGAATAAAAAAAAAAAACAAATAAAGAAAAATTTCATAATAAATCAATGCAATTGATATAATTTGGCAATTATCAAATATAGAATATGAAAAATATTAATACTAATTTAGAAAAGAATAAAAAACATTTAAGCAATTTACAATATCAACTTTTTAATTTTTATACAAAACTGTGTCAAAAATCTTCTATTAAATTTAAAATCGATTCTGAATTCTGGTCGGGTTTTTGTGGAGTATTTTTGGATGCTGATCAAGAATCTGTAAAAATTCTCGTAATATATTCGTAAATCTTTTTTCCTGTTTGTATTTGCTTTTCTACACGAATCATGAAATTTCAGGAGTTTTGGATGAAAAACAATTGTTCATAAAATTACAAGTTTTCGTGTACATTGGTGGATCTTGGTTTTTGAAAATTTGATAAGGGGGGGAGGGTTGATGGATTAAAATTTTTTTCCTGTTTGTTTTTGCTTTTCTACACGAATTATGCAATTTTAAGAGTTTTTGATGAAAATCAATTTTTTCATAAAAATTAAATTTTTCACACATCTTGGTTTTTGAAAATTTGATAAGGGGGATTCCATGGATTAACATTTTTTTTCCTGTTTGTTTTTGCTTTTCTACACGAATTATGCAATTTTAAGACTTTTTGATGAAAATCAATTTTTTCATAAAATTTAAACTTTTCGCGTATCTTGGTTTTTGACAATTTGATAAGGGGGGGTTCCATAGATTAAATTTTTTTTCCTGTTTGTTTTTGCTTTTCTACACGAATTATGCAATTTTAGGAGTTTTGGATGAAAAAAATTTTTTTCATAAAATTTAAATTTTTCACATATCTTGGTTTTTGAAAATTTGATAAGGGGGGCTTCCATGGATTAAAATTTTTTTCCTGTTTGTTTTTGCTTTTCTACACGAATTATGCAGTTTTAAAAGTTTTGGAGGAAAAAAATTTTTTTCATAAAATTTACATTTTTCGTGTATCTTGGTTTTTAAAAATTTGATAAGGAGGGGTTCATGGAAGAAATATTTTTTTACTGTTTGTTTTTTTAAACGAATTATGCAATTTTATTAGTTTTGGATGAAAAAAAAATCCTTCGATGATCCCCTTATAAAATTTTCAAATCGTAGATCGACCAATATTCACGAAACCTGACGTGAACAAAAAAAAAAAAAAAAATTCTCAAGAAAAACCGGGTCAGAACTAAGCTACTATTTTGCTGTTGTACAGTGTTATTAACTACCTACCTTTTTAATTTAATAAAATAAACTTTAATATATTTAATTTAATATATTACAAAGAAAAAAATCAGACCAAAAAAAATTAATCATTAACACAAAAATTTATTTTAGTTTAAATGTTATCTCGTGCTAATCAATGTATGAACATTCCAAAATACGGAAATGATTAAATGATAGAGGTAGGTACGTACACACACGAATCATGTATGCGGGCAATTTCTACAGTAGCATTTACTCACAATACGGCACGAAATTGTCTAGTCTGGCTTGAAATAAAGTTTCACTCTTTTCATAAACATGTTTTCAAAATAGAAAACGTGGTAGATTGTAGTGAAAAAAAGTAGGTAGTTATAGGTATAGAATACAATCGAACATTCACGCATATGATGAAACATACATACATACAAACATAATAAAATAATTCTGAAAATATATAGAAACCACCAGAGACGGAAGCAAAAACACAATAACTGAATAGTTGAAATTATTAATTTCATAAATAAATGAAACACAAATAGTAGAAATCTATCCGATACTTGGCGTGTCATAGTTTATGCGTAAAAATGTGTTAGAAGCAAACTCCATAGCAGCAGCAGATTTCAAGAGTAGCGTAAAAAGCATGCGTCATTTTTGTGACGAAATAAATATATTTTATAATTATTATTATAAATGTAGGTAGTTATTCATTAAAAATACAATACATAGTAAATGATTTTTGAAATATTTTCATTTTTTTTTTATTTTATAAATTTTCTCATATTCATATCGTGTTGAGTCACCATCGATTAGCAACAGCGAGTAAGAAAAACACGTTGTATTTGGAAAGATTATGAATGAAGCACATGTTTTTTTGTATTTACAAATAAAAACGTTCTCGTGTTTATTATTTTTTACAACTTTTTATAGCAATTTTGTATGTATAAATGTGCTGTGAATATTAAGTACACAACTATTTAATGCGAAGGAAATATAAAGTTGCAATAAGACTTTAAAGATCATATATCTACAAGATAAGCATGTGTTTTAAAGTCTTAAAAGAAAGTAACTTCTGGTTGAGAATTGAGAAATACAAAAAAAAAAAAAAAAAAACATTGGGTAGTACACAGAACTTTTGAGTGAATTACAGTGAATCATTGTCAAAATATCACACACTTGGCCGATTTCTTTTTCGCAGAATACTTTTTTGAAAAGTCAATCAATAGATAACAATCAAAGTTTAAATTATCATCATCATAATTAAGTGAGAAGGAAAATCGATAGTCTCATTTTACCAGTAGTCAGAGGAATCATTATTCAGCTATCTGGAAGTCATTCTAGATACCAAACTTCTATGGTCTATATCACCTGATAAAATCTTATGGCTCTATAAAGCTATGTTTAGACCATCATCACTGATAGAGCAGACTTAATGTTGACTGCGTCAGAAAGCTCTTGCCAGACTTCAAAAGGCTGTAGCCATTTGTTGTAAGGGAGCTTTCCGACAACACCTGCCCCATCCTTGGATGGATTGCTGATTTTTGCTATTGGTGACATAGCATAGAACCTGACAGTTCTATTAATACAATCCGATGAAATGTCAACAGTTCCAATTTTAAAACAGCACTCACTATACAATGCAAGTACCAGAAACCCAAACCTGTTTTTTGCCGAGATCTACGCCTGCAGTTGATTGTTAGCTTATTTTCACTGACGACTCCAAAACACAAAACCATTCGGGTTCTAGAGTCTTCTTTGAAATCATGAAATTCACCTTCATTTCTCTTTTGGATTGCATCCGTCTGTTTCTCAGGTAGAAATTTTCAAAATCATCAAAACAGTGAGCAAAGTCATTGATAGCAGTTGGAGAGAAATGAGCATTTGTGTATTTACTGTCCTTGCTTTAGTGTTTTGCATTGTAAATCCAGGCTTGATTTTGTTTGGAAATATAATTGCCTGTTATTGATATGTGTTCTTTGATATTCAGGAATCTCAGGAAATAAACCCGCTGGTCTTCAGGCCAGAAAGTTTCCCGACACTAGTTTCTTGGGCCCAGAACTCGTACTATCTTTGAAACTAGAAAGTTCAGTATAGATAGTACAATATCAACTTGTCTGAGTTCTGAATTTGAGTGAGTAGCTCCAAAAAAAAAAACAACAAAAAAATACAGCTTAGAGAACCTGCTATGTATACAATTTGATCGTTCTCATTTACATTTATTACTTTGAATAAATTTCGAATTTCCCCGATAACACATTTGGGCCTATCCCCATAATAACGCCTTTCAGATTTGAATGTAGGCAGCAGTTGTAGGTCTTCACCATCTCCTCATCCCCGATCGGAATGAGAAAAAAGATCAGCAATGATTTCTTCCAGCTCGCAGCCCCCCATTGGATTCAGTCTGTATTTCATTAAACGAAAAATTGAGGCGAGGTTTCGTCAATTGCACTACGACCATTGGCGGGGACTAAATTCCAGCCGATAGTCGAAATTGTTTATTGACTCCCAAACAGATAAAAATAACTGTTAAGCCAGCAAAGATGTGATTTGTGTCTCGTCACAGGTTTCGCTATAGACAACGATTTTCTATATAAAATCAGCATTAAGGAATCGAGTCTATGTGAAGCACGTCTTGAAGATGATTTCATTTGAGAATGTCCTGCTTTCTCTTGGACGATACGTGCTACACTGGAAAAACATTTCTTAACAAATGAGGACTTAGCCAACCTTGATCAATCCTAACTATGCAGATATGTAGATTCAAGGCTATCGACAAAGATGCAGCCTAACTAAGTTAGGAGAGTGTTACTTTTCGGGACGGTGTACAATGGATTTTCTGGTCTACGTGCTCCTCGCTCTTTGACTTTGACGGACTCTAATAAATCTAGAATTACTTCTAGATAAACTTTACTATTATTAATCTACGGTTACCGGTTTTGTTTTTTATTTTTTGACTCGTTTCGGAGATACTGAAGGCTATGCAGACCCTCTGAAATTTGGTTTAATTTTTGGAAGAAATCTTTGATCTAAATTTGGTCTGAATTTTGTTCTGATATTTGGTCAGTGCTTTGGTTTGCTTCGGTCTGATTTCTAGTCTTGATTTCAATTTGAATTTGGTGTGATTATTGGTCCGAATGGTGATTCCTTTTGATCTGAGTTTTGGTCCGAATTTTGGTTAGAATTTGGTTTCAATTTTCGTTTGCTTGGTTGGATTTTTGTTCTGATTTTTAGTCTAATTTTTGGTCCGAATCAAGTCTCCTTTTGAACTGAGTTTTGGTCCAACTTTTGATTTAAATTTTTGTTCTGATTTTTCTTCTGAATTTTGTGTTCTTTAGATTAGAATTTCGGTTTCATTGTTGGTCTGAATTTGTGTCTGAATTGGTATATTTTGTGTTGTTATTTTAATCTGAGTTTTAGTTTGAACTTTGGCTGGTTTTTGGTTAAATTTTCATCAAAATTTTGGTTTGGATTATGATATGAATTTTTAAAAGATTATTGTATCGGTTTTTAGTTTGCATTTCGGTTTCGTTATTTGTCCTATAATTTAGCATTATCAGCCCTCCTAAAAACCCAAATTCATTGCTGGTCTATGGCCATGCTTCCTTATAATTTACATACTCTAAATTTATTTCAAATATCAAAACATATTAATGTAAAATTTTCTAGAATTTTTCCCGAGTTGGCGGTGATCCGAAAAAAGTCAAAACATGGGCCTAAGTAGTCTCTATAATAATTCGGTATAACATCACTACCCACTAAGTTTTTATTTTTATGTTTTTAATTTTTAATTTGCACTATGTTAAGTTTATTATTATTAATGTCTTAAAAATATCTAGTGTTATTTTTCTTTATCAAATGGGGGCGAATCTTTATCTTTATTTACATATAATGTGTAAGTAATAATCTAAAAATGTTTTAATTTTATTTTGTTTGTCACTGTACATAATTTCTAGATAGTGATTTTCTTGGAAATTTCTTTATTAACAGAAATTTTTAAACCTATTTAAAATTTTTTTTAGAAAATAATAATTATAATAATGATACTAAAATTAAACACTAATCATAACCAGTTAACTAAATGCATTTTTTTTTTTAGATGTATGACTAGAGAAATACAAAACTTTCCAGATATTAATTGTGTTTGTTTCTATATTCTATTCCATTAAGTCATTATAACTGAGACTGAATTAAAATTAGCAGCTGTAAAGTTGAAACTCGGATATATAAAATATATATACGTTGGTATCAATGAACTTTTATTTATATCCTGCGTGTTATATTTTTACACGAATGAAATGAACTTTCAAGAAAGAATAATATTTATTTTCCCTCTGAAATATTTTCTCAATTTACAATTTATTGAAAATTTCATCCATTCACCTTAAGCTATGCCAATAAAGAAAAAATGTAATTAACCGAGATAAGTTAATGAAATTTCACAAACAATAAAAATTAAAAAAAAAAAATTTTAATTTAACAATAAAATATTAAGAAAAAATTAAGCTGAAAAAATCCCCTTGGGTGGATTAACCTGAAAAAGAAACAAAAATAAAATGCTGACGTCATTTGGCAAAAGATTTTTGCAATTAGTTTTTATGCAAAGAATCAAAGAAAATTAAATATTTAGAAAGAAAACAAAATATTAAAAAAAAAAAAACAAACAAAATAGAAATACATGAAAAATAATAAGAAATAAATAAATAGAAGAATTTATTTCACAGTTTATTTATTATTTATATATTTATTTATTTTTTTTTTTTTGGGAGGAGAGGGTTAAAAAAAAAAATTATATTAAATAACGAATATTTTCAACCGGAAATATCATGAATTTTAAATAGCGTGAATGTAAATTTTTAGATTTTGAATTCATGAAAATAAAAATTATTTAGAATAAATTTGAATTAAAATTTGAAAGGAATCAAATTTATTGAAATTTAGTGAAAATGAAAAATTCGAATCATGAACTTGGGATTTAGTTTATGGAACGATATGACTTAGCATCTGCAATACTCCTTCCAGATTTCTGAAACATTTTAAATTATGCAACTTTTAACTGTTGGTTAGTTGTCTCGTTGTATAGCTGGTAGAAATTGCTTATGAACGACTCTGGTTTTCCCACCGAAACTTATCAAAATTACCACAACATCACTTAAAAAGAGATTGAAATCACAGACTTCATCTGAATAAAATCAATACATTGCCTTATTTAACTTTACAAAAAACTAAATGCAGAAAACTTTGATTTAAACTTAAGCAGACTACGTACTTCTACAGGAAGAACTCTAAATATCCTACACAAATAAAGATTTTTTAGTAACCCTAACTGATCATGAGGCGTTGGTCGGCAAACTATTGTTCACATCTTCAATGGATGTTCGATTCTTTCAGGTAGAATCAATCTACTAATACTTGATATGGTATCTTGGCTCAGTTTTTCGAATTTATAACTCTGAATTAACCCCTTACCTCCCCCCTCCCCCTACCCTTTCGACCAAGTTATTTGAAGGTAAAGGTGAAATAAAGCATAAATAATTTTTGGTCAGAATTTCGATTAGATTTTTTGTCTGAATTTGGTCTAAGATTTGATCTGAATTTTAATCAAATTTTGGTCGGAATTTTTGTGCAATTTTTCATCAAAATTTGCTTTGATTTTACTTTAATTTCTCGTCTGAGTTTGGTGCTAGTTTTAGTGTGCTTTTGATCGGAATATTGGTCTAAGATTTAATATGATTTTTGTCGGAGTTTTTTTTCTTAATTTGGGACCGAATTTGGTCTGATTACATTGTGCAATAATTTAACGCTTTACAAAATCAAATAGCGATTGAATAACTTTTTAAGAGTAATTCGCTACTCAGATTTTCTCTTCCACGTCTGGGATCATTGTTACGGGGACAAAAACACATAATTTTGGTATTCGCAGAGGAAAGTTGGACCTAGGTAATTTTGGCCTTCGGTGGTCTCAACTACTTTTTGATTGGAAATATTTTCCTCAAAGACTGTTTATTGCTTTCTACAACTGTAAATCCAGTATAAAGGCATTAGAGCAAAAAAAAAAAACAAATTTTTAGTCCTCCAAAGCTAAATTTCTGGGAAAAAGTTGGACTTAAGTGGTTTTGAATGACTTTAGCTATTTTTTGATAAAGAATATTTTTTCCGAAGATTATTTCTTATTTTTTCCAACAATTAATCCAGTATAAAAGAATTATTGTAAAAACAAAAAATTATTGTTTTTCTGTATATTTTATTACAAGTATATTATATAATTTTAACGTTTTTTTGTTTTTAAATTGACTTTTTTCAAACTATTAAGAGATCAATTAAATGAAAAATGTTAGCATTTCTTCACTTTCTTTCACGTATGTTTGTGTGAAAAGTTCTTTAGCATTATGTATTGAAAAAGATATTTCTCCAAAACCTTCGCTCTTCGGTTTCACTAGTCTTGAAGAGCATTGTACCTATGTATAATTAGAGTTTTTTTTATGTTGACGGTTATTTATAAACTGAAGGCTAAATTAAATCATAAATATCTGTTGCTTTCTGCGGTAATCCGAAACACCATAACCCAGCGGTAAGAGCAGCAAAGTATTGTGCTACTAACTTCAATAACTATAATTCCCGCGGATGCAGATGCTTATTTTTATGTTATTTGAAAAGTTTTCAGTTTAAATATAATAAGAATTTAGTTTTTAATTCTGAAATAAATATTATTTAGAAGAAAAGTAATAAACCTATAATAATAGTATAATAATTAAGAAAATAATAATAAAAATAAAAAGTGCAATAAACTTAGTCAAAGTTGTTGATCATGTTCAATGAAATTGTTTTTTTTTTTTTTTCTTCAATATTTCATTTATTTTTTACACTAAGCAAAGGCAAATAGAATTCAAAAATAAAAAATATTATAGTAGAAAAAAAATTATAAAAAAAAGAAAACAATAACTAAAAAAAAAAGATTACAAATACAATTCAAATCAAAAGAAGCCTTTCAGTCAGCCAATCAGTCAGGCATAAATGCTGGCATGTGCGTATGTATGTATGCATATATGTATGTATTTGGTTTTAATAATCAACTCTTCAACTCTTTAGCAACAACAACAAATAGAAAAAAAAAACAACAACCACACAATATTAAATTGGCAAATAGCTCAAACTAAAACTGAACTGGCCTGGCTGTCCGTCAGTCTGCCAGATATTCAATCGATTTGACGCAATGTTACGTTTGTCAAAGTTTGCTGCCACAACCACTACTATTGCTACTAAGTATAAGTACAACAACAACAACAAATTTTTTTGTTGTTGCTATTGCTGCTATCTTCAACACGCCATATTTATTTTGTTGTTGTTCGCTTTAATTTCCTTTTCTTTTTTTTTTTTTTGTTTTCTTATTTTGCAAAATAAAATTTATGAATTTATTTACGCATTTCATTTTGTTGTTTTGTTCGTTAGTTCATTTGTCTATATGTCTGCCAGTCTGTCATTATGACAATTTAACATTTGTATGCGTAAGGGAATAACCCAGTTGAACTTTAGATGATCGTAAATGTAATCACCCAGTTGAACTTTGGATGATCGTAAGAGTAATCATTGAGTGCTCCAAAGCGAGCAATCGATTACTCCCTATTGCTCCAGAGCTCTTGCATTTTGTACTCCTTTTTAACGTTGCATGTCCTAGGGCATGGAGTACTCGTTTTAGCCTCCAAACGGAGTAATAAAGGAGGACACGATTACGGGCATGAGCTCACTTGCATCTTATAGAAAAGTAAAACTCCGAAATAGTTTCTCACTAAATTCATGACGCCATAGACTAGTTGTCTAAAACGCCAGTAAGCACGCAAGCACTTGTGTGTGCCAAGGTTCAAATCCCAAAACATTGTTTTTTAATTGTAATGCTATATTCATTTTTGTTCATTATTTTTTATTTTTTTTTTTTATTATTTTCTATTTTATTATTTTCTTGAGTTGCCTTTTTCCAGGTTCGAACCTGTGGTCGAAAAATTCGCATCGCGAATATTAAACGACGTGCTTACCAACTGATCCGCACAAGCAAATTTATTGTCATTGAATTTTGTTTCTTTTACTCTTTCTTGCAATGATTCTAGTAATAGTTACGATTTTTAACTCTTTGATGCACACGATTTTAAAGAAAATAAAAACACCAGTTGCACAGAATTTTTTTTGGTTTATATCATTACCAGCAGAATGAGAAACTGTAAATAAAATATTGAACTGTGTGACTATAAGTAATTTCTACTTTGCGAGGTGGGTTAAAATATATCACATATTCATAAAAAAATATGCAAATATTGGGACAGTTTTTACCCTACCTATCCCTAAAGAGTTAACTAGGCAAGAGAGAGAAAGATATACAAATTTGAACTACTCAATCAGGCTGTCTTTGTTTATCATTATTTCTAAACAATTATGAAATTGTGTTAGTGAAATCTAAAAATTTTGTTTCTGTATTGGAGTTGCTCGTTTATCCCTCCTTTTGGAGTAATGAAATCATTAATCGTTTGAGGAGTACTCACTGTTTATGCAACTGGGAATCAACCATACATACATACATATGTATCTATTTACTTTGTATGTTTTTGGCGTTGTTGTTGATGTTTTTGTTGGCAAGTGAGTGAGCAAGTTGTGCGTAAGTGCGTACACGCATTTCTGAAATTTTTTTTTCCACCCGTTGTTATATATTTTTTTTGTTGCCTCATTTGATGATGTTGATGAGTGTGTTGAATGGTTCTTGAATATCCCCTACAATTGAAAAAGTGTGCATAGAAATAAAGATCGTTTGTATTTCAGACTCGGTGGCAAAATATTTATATCTGTATTTGCAAATCTTAGGCTGGGATCCAATTGGAGTCGAATTTAGTGTACGCTTATTCAAAGCAAGAGAAAAGCATTGGCGCTGTAGTAGTTCTAGTTTTTGATCTCAGTTTTGGTTTAATTCTTGGTTTGAGCTTGGTTTGAATTATGGTCGAATTTTTGGGCTAAGTTTTGGTCTGATTCTAGGTCTGAGCTTTGATGAAATTTATGGGCTGAGTTTGGGCTGAGTTGTAGTGCAGCTTTTGATTTTCCCAAATTTTTGGTCTAAGTTTCAGTCTGATTCAAGATATGAGTTTGGTCGTAGTTTTGATGTGATTTTTTGTCTAAGTTTGGTTTAAGTTTCGGTCTGATTCAAAGTCTGAGTTGGGTCTGAGTTTTGATCTAATTTTTGGTCAGAATCTGGTCTGTGTTTGGGCTGAACTGTAGTCTAACTATTGGTCTGATTGTGGTCGAAATTTTTCTCTAATTTTTGGTCTAAGTTTGATCTAAATTTCGATCTGATTCTAGGTCTGAGTTTTGATGTAACTTTTGGCTTAAAATTGGTCTAAGTTGTAGTTTAACTTTTGGTTAGAATTTTTTGTTTTGTTTCTAAGTTTGGTCTAAGTTTTTGTCTGATTCAAGGTCTGAGTTTAGTCTAAGTTTTGATGTAATTTTTGGTCTGAGCTTGGACTAAGTTTCGGTCTGATTGTAAGTCTGAGTTTGGTCTAAGTTTTGATGTAATTTTTGGTCTGAGTTAGGACTGAGTTGTGGTCTAACTTTTGGTCTGATTTGATACGAATTTTTTGTCTAATTTGTGGTCTAAATTTGCTTTGAGTTTTGGTCTGGTTTTTAGTCTGAATTTTAATCAAATTTCTGATCTGGGATTGATGTCAGCTTTGGTTTGGTTTTGGTTAGTATAGTGGTCTAAATTTTGATTTGATTTCTTATCTTATTTTGGGTCCGCATTTCGTCTAGTTTTTAGTCTGAGTTTAATTAATTTTGAGCAGTTTTTTTGTCTCAGCTTTAATCTGATTTCTGGTCTGATATTTGATCTAAGTTTTAGATTGAATTATGATATTGATTAATTCATTTTTTCACACTAGACCCTGATTAGGGAGTTGTATGATTATGAAAATGAATCCAGTTAGCTGTTTTCGTAGTGTTGTCTCGGTTCTAAATAACCTGGTATGCTTAGGTCGACTTTTTCACCGATTCCAAGTAGATCAATTTAAATAAATTTTATAAGCTAATTCTGCTCCAATTTTAAGACACTCAAGCAATCAAGACCTTAGTTTATACCACATATTTATATAAATTTTGTACTTAAGCACTGCTGATTGTTCAACCATAAATTCAATTTTTCTTTAACAATAATCTTAAGTTTTGAGATCTAAAAACAAACACTGGGAATTCCAATTTATCAGACCTGCTGTCTCGATTACCCGTACGTGTGCAATAATTGATTAATTAATACGAAATTAATAGGTGAATAAAGGCACTTAAAATTTATACTAGGGCCAAGAAAATCGATAAGATTTAGTGCAATAGCAAACGTTCAAAACAGAGACGAAGTCAGAGAGGAAAGTGCTGAAGGATCCATTATTTCTTTTGAAAATGTTTGAGTTGAGTTTGAGTTTTAATCACTGTAAATCATACCTAAATTTTAAACCTCACCGACTGTTTAAAATGATTTGAGCCCCTAAACATTTTTCTGGCTACACCAGTGATATATTTACAATCAGCACTTTTTACTTGTTGTTTTATTTTTTCGTTTTTTTTATGGGTGCTTTGTTGTTTTTTTGTTGCTGCTTTTTATCGCGCCTGTGAAACCAGATGAGGAGGCACCCATATTTACAAAAAAAAGTTTGTTTTCTACTTTTTTTTTTGCTTTCTTGCTTTAATTTAAAAATTAGTTTCATACTTTTTCTACTGCGCAATTTCTACAACTAAGCGCGAGACTAACATTTTTGTAATTCAGCATTTTTATTTCTGTTGTTTATTTTTCGTCTTTTTTGGAAAGTTCTTTATTTTTAGTATTCATTTCTTTGGTATTGCCTTTTTTGGAGATATATATAAATAAATTGAATATTTTATTTATATGAGTTGTTTACAAATTGAGATATATACAAAGATATTCTATTCATATATATATAATAATTCTTTTAGAACTTTCGTAATATTTGTATTTTTATTATCAGCATAAAATTCTAATAATGGAACAAAGTTGAATAATAAACAAAAAATTTATATTTATATAAAAAAAAAAACGGCAATGTTATACAATTTTTTATAAATTGCTACTTAATTAATCTCTTGGCGAAATTTTATTTTTAAATTAATATTTTTTAATGAATTGTTTATTGAGAATTGAAGCACATATGCAAGTAAATTAAATTTCATTCTTATGGAGGAAAAATTATTTAAGTCCTCTTCATGGACTGACCCTGGTAAAATTTTGGGTAATGAAAAAAATAAATCTTTGTTCTCATATATATTAAAAAAAAACCAAAATGAGTCCCTTCTGCACTCGTCACATGAGGAGTTTACTTCATTATAAAAGTTTACGTTTTTATGTTCCAAAAAGTGCGACCATGGGATTTTCAAAATTTTTCATTTTCTCTTTCCAATCCATTTCCTTCGTTTTTTGCACGTCTACATCGTCTAATGTTAATATTATTTTACAATTTCTCTATTCCATTGATATATAAGTATATTCCACAGCCGTTTTAGATACAGAAATTATGTGTTGCATACTTTTGAGCTTAAAATAAAATATATAATAAAACACACACTTATAAGCTTACACATACTAGAAAACCTCACACGATACCAACGTGATATTTCACTCCACTATAAATTTTCCTTCAGCACCGAGTAAAAATGTTATCACATCAAAAAATTCGAATATATGAAAAAGAAAGCAAAGAAATATGCCGTTTAAAGCATTCCATATGTATGGGAGATATTCCGCCCCCTGTTCCAACCCCACCCACCTTTTTCCTGTAGCATAACATAACAACCAACGTCTTCATACCAAATCCCAGTACTGTGCTGTAAATAGTTCCAGAGATATACTGTATTAAAAATCATTGTTCTACCAGAGGTGCCACACCTGGCAGCAATGAAGGGATACCAAGTAGGATTATAAGAGGAAGAAATCAAAAACAAAGAAAACTATAATCTGAACTGAAATTTCAACCGAACTGACCACTGAGAAACAGAGATGACTAGAACAGAAAATATCCAGTAAAGAGCAGACTTCAAGTAGATTGAGGTATTCATTTTCATTTGGTTTTGAATAAACTCAACTAACGAACAGTGACGGTGATTTCGAGTTTGATTAAAACCAGGAACAGTAATCATTACAAACTATAACAAAAAATCTAAATTTAATAGTAATTTTGTGATATTAATTTTTTTGCAATCAACAATTACTAAACCCAGCCCTTAGAGATTAGGCACCCTAGCAGAATCTTTGGACTAATTGCCGACCAATCAGACAGGTTATCGACGAAAAACTTTCCCAAGAACCTTCTATATATCTTGTCCTCGCCAAGGCTTGGCATTCACAAAGAAATTGGGAAATTGTTTCCTTTTCTTCTAAGTTTCCACACCTTCTGCAGTGGGTGTGAAAACGCATGCGCAGTTGCTTTGTTTGGGTACCTATACACCAGTGGTCGGTGTAGGCTGCCGTTAACTTAGCAATATCGGTACGATCCCTGGTTAAAAACTCACGAGACCTACCCTCTTTATATGAGGGCCATGACGCACGCGAGTTAATACAGGTCGTTAGGTCCGACTAGCCAGTTGAAGACAGTGAAGGCACATGCCTCTCTTGATGACTGTCAAGGTGACTAGCACAGGTACCCCTAACGATTCGTCAAGAGAGGCCTCTGAGCGTGCTAATTAATTAGCTTCTTCATTCCGTTCAATGTTCCTATAGACGGAACCCAGATGAGAGTAATGTCAGCACAATGATTTAGTTCGCTCAACACCTCCCTGCACTCCTTAACTAGCTTTGATTTTATGGTGGTGGATTGAAGCGATTTTATAGCTGTCTGGCTGTCGATAAAAATAGCGACCTCATACCTATCTGTGCTTTATTAGTTGAGAAGTCTCTCTAATAGCCAGAATTTCAGCTTGAAAAACAGTGGCATCATTAGGTAAACGTGAAGATTGATTTATTTCCACCTGCGGTGCCATGCATACCAACAACAACTCATTGTTTAGAGTTCAACTCTCAATTTTTATTATTTAATGAAATTAATAATTAATTCGAATATTTTATTTAAAAATGAACAATCACTTGCGTTTTACCATCCGCGCTATTTCACATTCCAGAAAGAGCTGAAAATGGCGTACCCACGCTTCGGCGATTTTGCTTCTCCTTCTCTTTTACTTTTAATTCTTTCTTTTCATGTTCAGAGTTGTAATTTTGGCAGTATTACAAAAGGGAAGAGATGCAAATTGTATTGCCATATCGTCAAACTACTATAAATTATAAGTTTTGTATTCATTCGTAAATTATAGTATAACCGTGGCTACAGTGATTAAATATCAAGTTCGATTTGAACATGAAAAATACATAAAAGAGCCAGCTTCAAGAAGCTTGAGGTCTTAGTTTCCATCTCCAATGGTTTGAATCAAAATTTGGAAGCAGGGGTGTTGATGGTGAGTCTGATAAGACTCAAAATAAATCAGTACTAAATAATAAAGTTCAAGCTCTTATAAGCTTATTCTTAACCGTAAGAGCGCCTTTGTTTTTTAGATGCCGAATAAGACGTCCGAAAAAACGGAGCGCAGAAAAAGAAAAAAAAAACAAATTTTATACTGAAGATTAAGCATAAAGTAGGGATTAATATGTTAAAAGTTTCAATTTTATATCTAATAACATAAACGAAAAGAAAAATATAAAATTTAACCCTTTCGGTACCATGGTGACACCAGTGTCATAAGATTAATTTTTGCAATTTTTTAAAAATTATCCAGTAAATTTTTATAAGTTTAGGGTTTTGGAAAAGATAATTGATAGTTCTTTAATCGCAGATCAAATTGAAAAAATTGTAATTTTTTTTTCTTAATTTTCAATCGCTCACAACTTTTACAAAATTTGTCCAAATACACCAAATTTTTACTATGTCGTGGGGCAAAACTATTTACTCAAACTTGATTTCCAATATTTTTAAATTTTTGTCCACTTTTTTCGAAATATACAAATTTTGCTATGTGTCACCGGTGACCCTGAGATTTTCAATTAAAACTTTTTTACAATTAAATGGGTGTCGTAGAATGCGAATATAGACTCGGTTTTGTTCTATCGATTCTAGTTTCTTTACGGTCAAGAAAGGGTTAAGTTAAAAATTGATACTAGGTTACTTCGTCTATCTTTAAAAAAAATATCTTATAAAAATGTACGAAAAAGTTTATAAAAAATCCCATTGAGGGCCATAGGGCTACTGCTTTGAACAAAAATTGTAACAAGAAATTGAGGTCAGACAATACGAATCCGAATTCGATTTTGCGCTATTTCCTCTGGTTTCCTTGCGGTACCGAAGGGGTTAAAAATTAGGAAAAATTCTGAATAATGTTGACCCATGCAAATTTCTACAGGCACCGCGTTCCTTTTTTCTTTTCTTCATCTTAGGCTTAATGTAATTCAAACAAACTACCATAAAACTTGCATACAGAAAAAATATGTACTGGAAAAGTTTTGGATAGTAATGCACTTTATTTGATTCAAACTTTTGCAAAAATCAGGGCCATATATTTACGTTTTCGGATCAGGCCAAACTTCAGGAAGAAATCAGAAGAATATTCATAAAATGTTATATTAATTTACACCAATGTTTCTTTTTTTGTTATTTTTTATTTTTTGTCTCTGACCGTATAAGGGTTAAAAGAACTTACTTTTTATTATCTGCATACGCAAATTTTAACACTGTTTCTTCAAAGTTTATAATTACTTTTTTTTTTTTATATTTGTCAAAAATTTCAAACGACAAATTTTATAATTAAACTTTCAAAAAAATTATCGAAAATATTTTTGTATTTCTTATCATTGCATGAAAAGGAAACAGAAATTGTTTTTTGTTTTTGTAAATAAACATAATTAAATATTTTTTTTTATTTTATAGTAATATATCAAACATACGCAAACGCCATGTTGAAAGATTTTTGAACTTTTATAATTTTCAAGATCATTATCAAGACAACAATGAAATAATAAAAATAATAAAAAAATAAAAAAAACAATAGATAATAAACAATTGATAATGAAGAAACAAAGGTCCTTCAAGCTGTCATAAATGGATTGCAAAATTGGAAGCAAATATTTATGCACAAGTAGAAAGATATACACAAATAAAGGTGGCCAGGCAAGCTTGCAGTTTAATACTGAAACCGCGAAAGAAGGGTGGAAATTCTAATGATTTAAACACCGTTTATAAACATTCTATGTACATCTTTATATTATAAAAACCTGCAAAATGGAAAATACACGCTCTTATGTATTTATTTTAAAAATTGATATTTGCAAATAAAAAAAAAAAATAAAATAAACTTTTTGGGTATTTTTTATCATTAATGATAATAATTGCAATTAAATAATTAAATACAAATTTGATGAAAATTTTTATTGACATGGAATATTCTGATTCAAAAGAAAACAAGTAAAATCCCAATCAATTAAAAAAATATTAAATTAATATTCAAAATAATTTCACATGACTTCAATGATTACATTCGATATCAACAGGTTTAATTTTTTTTTGTTTTATCATAATAATGAAAGAATAAACGAGTTTAAAAATTTAACATGCGCAAATATTGCAAATACGCAAAAATTCTAAAAATATTTGTTATTCGAAATTTAAATCCTGAACGTCTATTTAAAAACTAATTGAAGTTTTTTCAGCTACGAAATAAAAATCTCCTAATTCATTTTAAAAATTAAAAATCCATTAAAATTTAACAATAATATTTTGTACTAAAAAAAAGATCATTCAAGATTTTTATTTTTGAAAAATATAAATAAACATCACAAATAATTATTATCATAATTTTATGTACTAAAAAAAAAACTCACTCAAAAATATAAATAACAATCACAAATAATTTTTATTAAAATTTTTCGTAGTAAAAAAAAAACACTCAAGATTTTTATTTTTAAAAAATATAAATAAAAATAACAAATAATTTTTATCCTAAGTTTTTTTACTAAAAAAAATCATTGAAGATTTTTTATTTTTGAAAAATATAAATAAACATCACAAATAATTTTTATCATAATTTTTTGAACTGAAAAAAATCACTCAAGATTTTTATTAAAAAAAAATACAAATAAAAATCACAAATAATTTTTATCATAATTTATTGTAGTAAAAAAAAATCATTCAAGATTTTTATTTTTAAAAAATATAAATAAACATCACAAATAATTTTTGTCATAATTTTTTGAACTGAAAAAAATCACTCAAGATTTTCATTAAAAAAAAATACAGATAAAAATCACAAATAATTTTTATCATTTTTTGTAGTAAAAAAAAATCACTCAAGATTTTTATTTTTAAAAAATATAAACAGAAATCACAAACTGATTGGGATAGCATAAAGTGTCAAAAAAAAATTGGTTTTTATTTAACTACTTTAATTAATTTAAATCATTAAATTATTTTTCAAGCTGATATTACTAATATGAATGATTTTTTTTGTATTCTTAAATGAATAAAAATTATAATGATTTTTATTTTTATTTAAAAATTAAAACTGATTTTTATGCACATATTAGGCTCATTGTGATACAACAGTACGACGCGACTTCCCCATTTACGGAGTGAAGAACCATAAGGATTTAACACTGAATCTGGCTATATTCTTAATGTGACGAAAGATGAGCCTAGGAGTTTTAGTCTCCTCCTAGCCAGAGTTGGGCATTCACACATGAAATGGAGGACTGTTTCTTCTTCTTTCTCAGAGCCGCAGTCCCGACAGAAGTCATTGAATGGCAGTCCTAGTCTTGCAGCATGCCTCCCCATTATGCATCGTCCCGTGAGCATCGAAGTCGTAATGCTAAAGGAGTTTCTGCAAGCAAGTTGAGCAGCTGTCTAGTCCATCTATTGTCCATAGTGGTCCATATTAGCATGGTAATACCATAAGTATGCTCCGCTACCCAGGAACTGGTGCAAGAAGGTGATATATCGGTAAGCTGTGAGCCCTGTTTAGCTAACTCGTCGACATTCCAGTTACCTGAAATATCCATGTGTCCAGGTAGCTAATATAGGTGGGCCTGCGAGTGACTCGACTGAGTGAAAATCGGCAGTCAAAAACAAGCTTCAATGTACCGGTCGTGTAGATGCGGATATTCATATCGACTTGAACGCTTGATAAATAGCCATTACTTCTGCCTGCAAGATGCTGCAATGGTCAGGAAGTCGGAAAGAGGGTCTGAGTTCCAGCTTGCTAAAGAAGATGCCACAGCCGTCTCTTCCCTATAATTTGGAACCATCTGTTTATATGTCAATTGAATTGTCAGTGACCATGTCGTCATTAGCTCATTCCTCTCTACTGGGGATGTGGGTAAAGAACGTGTGATTTTGAGTAAATATAGGCGTTAGTTGGTACGGACGTATCGCGGATTAGTAACTTGGCAAGGCCCAGGTTCGACCTAGTCTAGCAAGTTAAGGCACTAAGTCTGGCAGCAGAGCACTTAGCTTGTTGCTTAACCAGAAACGAGGTGTTAGAGGTGTTACCTTCTAATTTGTTAAATTATTTATTAAATATCCGTTATTGAACAAAATACTTTCTTTCAATGTTAAATTACAAATTTATATTTTCTCGTAAATTTTTCCGTTCACGTTTGTCTTCCTTCTTCCAATGATTTTTCTCCTCGCAATCTCCATCAATGACATGCGGCAGAGTGAGACAACAAGAACATTCAATTTGATATTTAGTTTAGCAATAGGGTTGCCAGATGGATAAAATATTGGCATTTAGTTTTAGTACAAGGCTCCCAGAAGGGGAAAGTATAAATCCTGCTTACATAATACTATTACAATATATATAGAAGGCGTTAGTATATTTTTTTTTTTTGGAAAATATTCCATATTTAGGGCATATTTAAATGGAGGGACGTTTCTTGGAATTCAAACTTGAGTCTGAAATTCAATAGAAAAATTCTTATTTATTTTTACATGAATATTCCAATTTTTTTTAACATAATATTTTGAATGTCATGGGTCCCCAAATTGAATTTCCAATCTCCAGTCATCTAATTTTTTAAGCATTTTATCATTAAAAACTATAGTTGGTTTCACATTTCACATAAAGACCCTGAGTGAATCTAATTGCGTTCAAGCATTTTGACTTTAATATACTTTATTATGATGAATAGATAAATATTGTATGTTTATACTTAGAAATAAAAAAAGCAGAACTGGATATTTTAGATTCTGGGGAAAAACGTACAGATGCTATGCACTTAAAGAAGAAAGTCAGGCGAATGAAAAAGAAGAATCAAGTCGAGAAAATAGTAGTTCTAACTAAAAAAAAGAAACAACAAGGTATAAACTATACAAACTGTTGACACACCTTCTTTTTTTACCCTAAACAACAAAATAAAAACAACAACTAATAAACTACTGATTGTATAATAATTGTAGGGTATGTATGAAATAGTGAGTATATAAAAAAAAATATAAAAAAAAAAACGTACGTGTGGAATAACAAAATAACTGCGTAGTAGCGAAATATATTTTTAATTCACAAAAAAAAAAAGTTAAAAAAAAAAAAATAATAATAAAAAAACAGAATGCTTTCTTATCTGGAAAGAAAAAGAATAAAAAAACGTAAAAAAAGCAAAATAAAAGCAAACAAAATAAAATCAAATAAAAAGAATTATAAAATAGCGTGAGTAGCATATTTTTTTAAAATTCATTCTTATTTAATTTATTTTGTGTTTTTTTTTCGTTTTTTTTTTAACTTTTTTGTTTTTCTTGATAAAAATACAAAATTCAAGAGAAAAAAACAACGTTATTAATATGAAATTTTTTTAAATGACTATGTATGCCTCATATGTGTCATTTTGGTTATTTTTGATACAAAAATTTAAAAAAAAAAATAAATAAAAACATAAATTATGAAAAAATGGGACGACAAAATATTTTAATCAATAGATAAAATATTTTCTTTTTTAACAAAAAATGAAAAGATTTATGTATTTGATTTAAATATTTTTATTAATATTCAATAAATACCCAAATTTATAGAAGACTAGTACCCAAAAATACCTTTGAGTCCTTCCAAATGAAGGAAAGTTTGTTAAGCTTTCATCACACTAGTTAAGACAACTTAAGGTAAGTTTGATCTATTAATGATTACAGCATGCTAAATTCATCTACTCTCCCCCAATCTCTAAAGAAAAAGTCACAATAAATAATGTGAGAATAGAAAAATTTGTTAGCTAAAAAGTTTCTTGCTAAGTCAACTGGGTAGGTTAGTTTAGAATAAAAGTTGCCGCAAACTCCTCACATAGACTGGCAAGATCCATAGAGTTACCACAACTCTTTAGATTCAATGAAAACTCCAAGAAGTCTCTAATGTCATGTTCCCACTGAGCCGTAATTGCGTAGTTTCGGCGATTGGTTTCGAACGTAACTGTAATCGTTCACATTGTGAAACTAGTGTCGATTATGGTTTGGTTTGACAGTTCATTGTTTATTTCTTATGGTAAAATGCCGGTAGCTAATATTGAATATAATTGAATACGAAGAGAACCAAAATGATAAACGAAATATTCAGGCCAAATTCATTTCAATATTCATTTCAGTGAACAAATTCAGGGTAGCATAAGATTTTTGCTCGGTTTCGAATGTGGTTTCGTTGAAACCATGGTTTCGTTTGACATATTTTTATATTCCTAAATTGAGAACTTCAGCGCAGTTTCAGCCGAAACCTCAATAGGAACATAGTATTCCACTGTTTTCAGTTTGTAAGTACCCATAGTTAATGCACAGTATTTAACTGAGCCAAATCTATACTATTTTCATATATTTTTAAGTCATTCGACGGAAGAAGGAAAGTATTCTCTAACCTCTTCAACTTAATCTCAACTAGTCCACAGTTCTTTTCACATCAGAACTATTTCAGTTTCTGAATAGATAGTTGTCTATCAAATCATGTTTTCTGGCATCATAATTTAAAAAATAATGCTCATTAACCACCCTAATTAGAAGAGGTAGTGAAATTCAAATTAATTTTAAATCATCTCAAGTGAACCCACTTTTATAATCAATCAGGCTCTAACTTGCACCAAGTCCTATTCGGTAGTACTTACCAAATCAAAAACTCGGTTTGAGTTAGTCGACTTTCGTTTTGATAGATAAACAATCAATCCACCTTTGGACTTCAAAATTCTCAAAGGAAAAGACTTGAACTTTCTTTTGACCCGAAAAAAAAACAAAACTGGATCCGGTTGATACTTGGACGATGAGACCAAGTACTCTTTTTCCACTGGACAGATGGCGTCAGTCTTCCGAACGGAGGTTTTCGCCATCCTAGACGTCGTGAGCCGGATAATTGAGAAGAGGTGGCATGGGAAGTGCGCATAGGTATCTGCAGTGATAGCCAAGCTGCACTGAACGCCCTTGCTAACCCTGTCAGCTCCTCAAAATTGGTCAGCGAGTGTAAGGAAAAACTGAATAGTGTTGCAAAACACAACAAGTTATTCCTTATATGGGTTCCAAGCTTCTAAGGTTCATCAGTGAAACAAAGAAGTTTGAGATTGATACCTTTCTTCTTCCCATTTATCCCCACATAACTTTCCTATCTCTCTACTCTCTTCTACTGGTTCTATCCTTGGGTATAGCACAATGGTTCTCGTTGACTGAGTGCTTTGGTTAATTCCAGCCCATCCACAACTCTAAATACAAGAAAACACAAAGTAACTAAACTATGGTTTCAAAACTTCAATCGAAAAATCGAGAGACTCAAGTTGATTTTTTTTTTGTCATATACTCTTCGGATAAGTTGATCAGCATCAAATGTACTATCTTTCTAGGGGGTAGCCAATGTCTCGAAAAAATTCGCCGAACAATTCGATTACCCCATATGTTTCAGTTTATTGGATTGGTGGGTATGGCACCATGCTCGACTTCTATTTTTTACAACTATTTCCAATACTATTTTCTACTACTTTTTTTCTACAATGTCTTCTTATATTCACTATTACTTTCCATTACTTTTTTGCTGCTCTTTTACTTAATTTTTACATTAAAATACTAAAGGCAAGACAACGTCTGACGGGCAAGCTAGTATAAATATATGATCACAAACTAATGACTAATCTTTATTAATCATTTGGTCATGTCGTATTAATTAATGACTAAAAATTTTAGTTGTAATCATGACTAACTAATGATGATGATTACGATAAGATTTGTTTTCAATATGAAGAACCAGAGAGAATGACTAATGAATAATTTATTTAGTGATGATTATGACTAACTATTTAATCATGACTAAATTTAGTCAGTGACCCATAAAAGTTCAGGTCTTCAAAGGCGCAAAATGTCTGTTTTGATCAAAGGGTCAATATTTGCCGTGCTGGTTCTCCAAAAAACCTTGACATTTATTTGGATGCGAATTAAAGTTTGTGAGAATAGATGATACGACCAACGGTACGGATTCCGCAAAAAGTATTACGTACCATGCGCGAATACGAAAATCTAATCTCTGGCTAAAATTTTAGTTACAGTTCGAAACACGTGTTCATTTTTATTTTTATATAAATAGCAAAATAAACAAAACTGTGTATCTGCGTTGTTGTCTAAAATTATATGTACATTAAGGCGTATCGATTTGTTGATGATAATTTTTAATGCTATATCCGTAATGAATTTTCTGTGAGGTCTGGAAAAGACAAACATTTTGGAATGTATATTTTTAAAATTTGGACATAATTATCGCTATCTCGGTGATGTTTCAAAATTAAAAATTAATATTGGAACCTCGGGTGGCAAATGAAAAGCAATACTTTGCATTGAATACAGCGAAAATCTATTTAATTTAATTAAATTATTTTAATTCACAAAATATAATACAATACTACTTACATTTGTATTTTTAATAATAATAATGTATTTATTTATTTAGATTTCTCCATTAAATCAGCTTTACATGGTTTACATGGTATTTAAAATTATTACTTAAAAATTTGCAATTATATATGCTTTTAATGTATTTTCAAATTTGCGAAATGTTTTAATTTGTCTAATATCGTTTGGAATGCTGTTATACAGCCTTATTCCTTTATAAAATAATGAATTTTGACTACATGTTTTTATTACTTTTGTTGCTTCGATTTCATTTATATTTCTTAATTGTCTCTTATGAATTTCATTTCTGTACACAATTTTATTAGTTTAAAAAAAAAAAAAACTGAAGTGTGTCCATCGGCAACTGCAACGGAAAGAAGGGGAATAATGAATGCGCAGATCAACAGTTCTGACAGTTCGTTTCTCACACGTTCGCATAAGCAGAGTTGCATTATGGAGTACTTTTGAAGATGTAGACACAATAGTCTAGCGCCGCAATCTTTATGATTTTATGTTTCTCAAATTAATTATAGACTTTACCGTTAGCAGTAAAAAAAAAATAAGTAATAATAATAAAAAGTGAAACCTCATAAATTTTTGAATTTTGTAAGATTTTTTTCAATAAAAAACATGGAAAAATCGAAGGAGGACTTTGCGATGTCCAAATTTTAAAATATATATAACGAGTATACCAAAAATGTTCTCTTTTCAAAACATCAAAAAATCGATCCGCCCTAATGTACATACATACATATTTTTCTACATATTTTTAATATATGTTTTGTGCAAATATTTCATTTACTTGCGAATAATCGCTTTTATTTTGTTTTGATAATTAATTGTTTTGGTGTTTGACACGTTCAAACAATTTTTTATTTTTTTTTTTTTTAATTTTTATTTTTAAATTTTTTTTCTTTAATTTTTAGCACGTGTTAACCATTTGTTAATTAAATAAAATATATGTTGTTCATGCTATAATTTGTATTTATTTCTAAATTAATTATGTATATTTGTCTAAATAATTTATTCTAGGTCTAGGACAAGGTTTTATGTACTGATTTCAATAGTGCAGTTTATTATACCAGCATATATAACAAGAAATATAAGATACTTACATTTTTAAGACGAATCTGAGCAGTGAAATTTTTAACTTACTATGTAGGTATTACTTCGCGGGTGTGGATCTAGCAGTTCAGTTCTCGATCTGTTACTGCTGTTCTGTTCTCCTTCTCTCTCTTTCAGGTGGCGCGTAGCTTGATCATAATCCGCGCGGCCACTGTGCGTGTCTTCTTCCATTTTTCCACCGATTCGCACATCTGTGTGGTAAAGTTCTCCAGTGTTGGTGTCCTGCCAAAGGCTTGCTTCAGCTCCTCCCTCTCGTCTTCGAAGCATGCGCAATGGAGCACTCCTAGCGCTGCTGCCACTTTAATGCTCCCGTAGGTCTTTCTCCTGGTTTATTATACAGCCTCATGAGCTCTGTCGCATGTATGTCTATGGAAAGCTTTCTCGTGATGACACATATCACGTCTTGCGATACTGTTCCGAAAGCACTGGACACTCTTAATGCTATTAGCCTTTGGACGGTTAGAACCTCCTTGATATGCGACTTCTTTGCACCTGCCCAAATGGGTGCTGCATGTAACACTACAGATTGCATCACGGTGGACAAAAGCTGCCTTCAGCTCGCGCGTGGCCCTCCAACGATTGGCATTAGGCGCGTTAGTACGCCGTTTATTTTCGACGCTTTGCTGCTGACCGCTGCAAGATGGTCCTTAAAAGACATCCCAGTATCTATGAGCACTCCTAGATATCGGATGTGAGGTTGAGATATTATGGTGTGCTCTCCCACAATCACCTTCAGCGGCTTTCTTATTTCTTTTTTCTTGTGCTCAAAAGCACGGCTTACGTTTTTTGGGCTGCCAATTCCAATTCTGCCGCGTTTAACCATCGTTGCACTCTGGAAATTGCATCATTGCCGACTAGCTGAAAATCTTTCAGTCTCTTCGATATTGCCACCAACGCAATATCATCTGCATATCTCACTAACGTTGTGCCTGCAGGAAGGTCTAGCTTGAGAACATCGTCGTGCATCGCGTTCCATAGTGTTGGCCCCAGTACAGAGCCTTGTGCTACGCCGCCTGTAACCTTATACTCCTTGACCCCGTCATCTGTGTCATATAGGAGTCGCCTGTTGCTGAAGTAGCTACCGATAATACGCCGAAGATATAATGGCACATCGTAGCTCTCCAGTGCCCGCATGAGCGTGAACAGCGCCCATGTGAACAACCACATATTAATACTATCTATAGTTCATGTAAACTGAGTTTGAAAATTCTACTGCTAATGAGAAAATTTAACTGTTGCTCTCTCTGTTCATTTTTACTTAAATTCTCAGCGCCTGCTAACGGTATCTCTCAATTTACTTGTATTAAATTACGCTCAGCATTTGCCCGCGGGCAGTGTTTTAGAAATGACTGCTCCATATCCACATATAATTCACATATATTTTTATATTTTTGTTATATTCTATTTAGTTTATTTTTTATTTTTCTACTTATATACATAATTGCTTAATTAGTTTTTATACATACCTAGAATTTAAAATATGCTGTGTGTTTTTTTTTTTTTTTTTGTTCTTTTGTTTTATTTATTTTTCTTTCTATTTTCTGATTTCAGCATAAAAATTTTCCACATATTCATTATGTAATAAAACATACATACAAAAAAGTATTGTTAGTTTTTCTAAGATTTTGTTTATCTAAGAATTTTTAAGGAATTTTTTTCAAGAAATATGTTGTCTACTTTTTTTTTTGGAATTTACAAATTTCTACACAATCGACGTCATAGAAATTGCTCAAGAAATATTAAGAGTAGCATAAAAAAAGAATTCGTATTATTCTAAATATTTACATAATTTTGAAAAGTAGAAATTTCCGTTTAACATAAAAAGAATACTATGAATGACTTATAAATAGTACCAGGTGAGTAAAGAATATTAAATTTAAGACTATAGAATTTCATCTCTATAGAAGGGTAAACTTATAAATAATGTAGTTCTTAGGGAATATAAGTAGACGTTAGCTTAATTTTAGGACTATTCAACGTTTGGTGTATAGAACGGAAGAGAGTCTTAGGCACTCCTTAGCTTTTGGCTGAATTATACTCAATTGAACTGAGGTTATGCATACATGAACAGGCAAAACTAGTAATAATTTTGCCTGTATCAACTGACTTCCAAATAATACCTACTGGGAAAAAACTATTAATTTCAAGATTATAGAACGTTGAGAGGCTTTAGTCACTCCTGCCCTAATACCTGCACCGTAACTGCCTCCACTTAAAAAAAATCTTCATTGCTTATACTAAATCCACAAATCTTAAAATTAATCAGAAATCTGGTAGGACCTTTACTGAACAATCCCCAAATATGTTGCGATTATAAACACGCAATTTCTTCTATGATTTAAATTAAAAATTATAGTAGGAAAAAATTACTTCAAAAACCGAAAACAGAAATCTAATTATTGGTAATTGAATTTATGTGCTCTACTGACACAGCCACACCCAATTACATGAAGCATATATATATACATACAAACATACACCCACAGAGCGGCAAGAAATACATATTGTTTTTTACCAAAGCATAGAGATATAAACCACGTGGAGATAACATACTAATGCCTATGTATAAAACTATTTAAAGTAGCTATATATACCTTACTTATATATGTAGCTACATATTCTGTATGCATATCTATCTATATATATTTACATACATACATATGTAGATAAATATATATTTTGGATTTTTCCTAAACAAAAATTTCCATGTGGTTATGATTTTTAAAGTTGTTTTTGTTATGCTGTTGTACACTAGTGGATCCATACATTTCCGGACAAAGGGGATTTAATTTATTGCCTTTTAGAATTTTTTTTTATTCATGAACAACTGGAGGGGATTACCCCAAAAATACCCCTCTATGATCCGCTAGTGCTGTTGTACGTAATTACAATATATTTGTAGTTGATTCAGGCTAAAATGTATCAAATACAGCACAAGTGCAAGTACAGTATATAAGGATACACTGAAAAAGCTTTCACGCATATTAATGATTAAATTATTCGTATCAGTTTAGCATACGTTATACATTCGTAAAATACTAATAATCACTCCTATTCCAGAATCCATCGTAGCAGCTACGAATTCGCCGCTACCTTCACAAGTCCGAAATCCAATCAAATTCGAAGTTTATGCTGTTCAACTATTCAAAATAGATTGAAATTTCGAAATCAGTTGCTATGAGTTTCAGCATATCGTCGTCGTTCAAGCAGAAACCATTAAGTCCATATTAATTTTTTAATTGGATCCGTATTAATTAGCTTCTATAATTCGAATGGCATAATAAATAAGATTTTTGATGATCCAGTTGAATCCTTAAATAATCTATATATCAATCTGTTGACTTTTTAAGTTTTGCCAGTGTTCGTAGCGCACCATGCACTGCAAAAACTAACTACATCTCATAAATTAAAAAAATGGACTTAGTGAATTCTGCCAGAACGACGACGATATGATTTTGGGTGAATATCTCCTACCTGAAACTTTTAACAAAACGAAATTTTTCTGGAGTGGCTTAAAATATTCGTTGCTGTGTACTCTTTTGATTTCCTCAGCTTTCTAATGTTGCAAATCAAAAAATCTCGTACTTTAAAAAATCTGAGAAATTCGTTTTCAGAAATAGCGTCAAAACAGTAAATACGACTAATGCTCCGAACACAATGACGAGACGACAAAGTTTAATCAAATTTCTTTGACCTAAACCAAAATTTAGGCTATGGATTGGATTTTGTAATTGTAAGAGAATTACAAAATACTCGCCCTACAAATTTCACGGATAAAAGTCATAAATTTCAAATTTATAGAAATCAAAAACCTTTCCAAGTTTCTCCTATTTAACCCTGAGTTAAGTTCTGAATCTCGCGTGTAAAATTTGGTCTCGTCTCCTTTTCTAACCACCTGAATTATGATCTGAAATTAAAACATAAATCAGAATTTATATATAATCTATTATTCTATTATTCTCTCTCTATTATTTAAACTACAATTCATAAATAAAGTTATAAATAAAACTGAAGTTAAGAAATAATTAAAATCTCCTTTATTTAGACCTGAATTCTGTTGTTTTCTATTAGGCCTTGTATTTAAGTTTGAAACTATAAAATTTATTAGACATTCTGCCTTTAAAGCAAAAAGTTATTACGATTTCAGAAATGTTTTATGCTTTTCTTTCATAAACCTGGATTGAAAGGAATTCAACCCTTCGCTATTTATATAGCTAAGTAAAATTTCAAGCCTAATAATAATAATTCCGGATTTTTTTGTTTGTATACCAGTATTTAGGCCTGAAATTGAGGCGCGAAATCAAATTTTAAGAACTATTTTAAATTATACCAATCTCGAAAACCTACAATAATAAACTAAAAAATATGAACTAATAAAACCCCCAAAGTTATAGTTTTAAGGGTCCAATTGTAAAATAAACCATAAATCCATTTCTTCAACAGTTTTTTCAAAGGTAAGACTTGGAACTAAGAATACTATATCACGGAAATTTCGAATAATGCTCAGTTTCAGGTTTTGGGAATGCGAACCATCACTTGGTTGCTCTGCAGAATTTATATTAATTTCAACATAAAGTAGGAACATCACTCAAATCCCGGAACAATCAATAAATATGTCAATTTATATCAAACTCTGGATAATTTATGAAGTATTTAGTGTTAAAATTTTTCATGACGTTTAATAGCAAAAAGTATTTTATTATTTATTTTTTGTTTTTTTTTTTTTTCAATTAAACGCTTTGGCCCTTAATTCCCTTTCTAATTTATCATAATTATATTCAAAAAAAAATTTCTTCTAAATATTAATTAATACTGCGAGTAAGGTGAAAAAAAATTACCAATGGAAAATTTTTGTATATTTTAATCTATTTGACAAGCCAATAAGTCATTAATTATATAAATTACAACAAAATACGCTTAAAGAAAATTATTAGATGAAGTAATAGTAGAGTAGAAACTATGAATACAATTTTTCTATTAATTTTATTTGGGAATAGTTTAAAAGAAACCCAAAAATCTTAAATTTTCTCTTGAATGGCTCTTGCTGAGAAGCGAAATTTATCTACATAGCAAGAGTTACTGGTTCTAAGCTCTGGGAACTAATAAATTGAGAGGCTGAGAGCAAACCCGGATTAAAATTTTTATAAGAGCAAAAGTGAAATAAATTTATATCTCAGCGCAAGAACGTTACACGTGATTAGACTTGCAGTGAAAATGAAACTTCAAGTAAGAGGAAAAATGATATCAAAATTCTTTTAGAGGAAAAACGGCACAGCGACTTAACCCGTTTTTGATCTGAACATATTTTGTTTCACTTTTACTCTTAACGATATTTGTGATGCTTTTGCTCTTACGTAAATTTAAACTTAGAAGTGCTTTTGCTCTCAGCTTTTCAATTTGTATTCATTTTTTAGTTAACTTTTAAATCACGTTCTTTTTCCAATATAACCACACCTCTCAGGTTCGAAATGAAAAACTTATAAGAGTATAAATTGCCAAGAATAACATTTCACTAATAATTCATATTTATAACGTACTCACACATGATTCAAATGGTTCCAAAAAGGGCAGGACTTTTGAGTTGGAACCCTATCAGCCATGTGCATTATATGAATTTATTTAAGGAGTCATAGTCTTGTAGTTGTTAGGCTGCTGGACTAATCAAAATTCGATTCGCTTGAAAACCTGAATATAGAAAAGTTATCTACATTTCTCTTTTAATAGTGCAACCTCTCGACCATAAAATGGAAAGCTCCTAAGAATTTAAATTGACATGAACAAGTTTTATTTTCACTGTTAAAATTTGACAAAAACTTGTATACAGGTCTCTTTTCGATTTATGTAAAATGACTATATAGAATAACCGTATAAGTGTCGAAACACTGGACCTGCTAACGGATCCAAGTTGAGCTTTTCCGGCAATTAAGAATTTTAGACAATATATTAGTTATTCCTGAATTTTAAAGGAACAAAGAAATTTAAACTTTATTATTATTAGTTCGGGGATTAGCCGAATCAGACCCAGGTGGGTCCCTTTTCGTCCGCCTGATGCCTCTACTCTAAGTACTCGTAAACGAGCATGCTCCGAGTATTGGCATCCTGCGTCAACGCGAGCATATCCTTATAGGCCAGGTGGCCAATCTCAAATTCATCTATCTAAACTTCCTTCCACAGTCTCTGAATCAGCTAGTGGCAAAACCTATACACAGTCTCAAGGCTTGTCTAATAAAATCTGAAAAAGCTGAGTCCATTAAAAACAATTTTAACCAAATACCATAGGTACAACATCGCACAGTGGTAGCATCATCTTGAGAGCGGGGGAAAAAATAGAAGAAGTGGTCCAAGAGTAACAAAATTTGGCACATGCCATTTTTAGGTTGAGAAAAAGAAAATTAATAGAAATGGACGTGATCGGTAAACTGCCACACCCACTTCTCATGCAAGCGGAAAATGCGCAAAAACAATTAAAATTTTTTAAACAAAGATATTTAACAGAAAGATGAAAAAACTGTAACCGTTGAACCACTGTGCATTGTGGTGATTATTTCATTTATTATGGAATATTTCTGTCATAAAAATGAATAAGTATTAGGCATGCTAAAAATGAGATAACAACAAAAATAAAACAATAAAAAAAATATTTCGATAACGATAATATTTCAGCCAAAAAAAAAAAAAAGAATGTAACTATTTTTAACATAATCATTGAGTTTGCTGACGTTACCAAAAATATTTTTGTTTGTGTTATTATAGAAGTTAAATTTGGGTGAAGGGTAAGGTAATTATTGTTTATTATGCTCGTATGGTTTCTTGTTTTTATTTATTATTTTTAGTTAGTTTTGTAGTTATCTCATTCTTTGATAAAGTAATATTGTATATCATAAACAAACACAAAAAAAAAAAATATTAATAAACTTTTAATTAAATTACTATCTGTCTAATCTTTTATAAATATTTGTTTATAAAATATTGTTATGTAAAGGTGGTCATCCTGGCATAGTGGATTACCAAGAGTAAAATTATCTAAGGAAAACTATGAGTCCTTTTCTTTCCATTGCAAAAATATAACTCACACAATATCAATGGATTCGAAAAAGTCAGTCTCAGTCATTTCCGAAACACTGCCCGTGGGCAAATGTTAAGCGTGAGCCAACAAATATTTAATACGTATAAAGCGAGAGATCTCGTTAGTTCGCGCCGAGGATTTAAGCGAGTAAGACAGACTTGTATCAAAAGGTGCGCGGAAAAACCAAATATACTTAGCGCTATTGTACCATAAAAGAAGAAGAAGAATTGTTATGTTTATGAATGATATAGTTTTTGTTTTTCAATAAAGAGTTTTGAAATTTAGTTCTTTAAAAAAATCCTAGAATTCGAGGAAGAAACAAAATGCAACAATAAATCTTCTACATTCAGATTTAACTTGTGCCACTCTGTTGACTTCACTTCAACTAAGATTCATAAAACAAGCTTTGATTTCTAAATTTCATCCCAAAGTACCTTCTAGTCTCTCCCATCTTCTTTGACTTACTTGAGGATTCTAGCCATTAGCGGTCTTGAAATGAACGTAGACACAGTTCACTTTCTTCTTCGTATCTCAAATAGCACTAGAATTTACTGTGCCAACTCTGTTACTTGGTTCAGAATATTGTAAATAAAAGTTCCGAAGACTACAGAATAGCTATACTTTTTATATAAACTAAAAACTATCACCACATTATATCAATAGGTAAACTGAAACCTTGTTGTTATTGAGATCACTTAGTTACTGAAATGTAAACAAAAAAACAACAAAAAAAATATGGGTTTATCTTTACAACTGTCAATAAAAAACTCATACACTTTGAAGTCCTATGGTATATACAAAAATAACCTCTGAAACATAGAACACATTTAATAAGTAAATATGTTTACAAAATAAAATTAAAAATAAAGTCTTCTTTGAAGTAGAAAATAAAACAAATATAATTTTTCCACTCTACCTACTATTTATAACATTTTTTTGTGCGTACCTAGATTGATAGATAAAATAAATACTTAAACATTCATAAATATATCGATAAATAATATTATGACACAAGAGCTTAGGACAATTTCATTGAGAATTGAATATTTAACTCATACTTTCAAATCTAACCCTAAACTTTCGTTAACTTAAACAAATTCTAGGACATTCAAAAAATTCAAATAAATTATTCCAATCAAATGAAAACCGAAATTTTTTTCTAGAAGGCAAGAAAAGAGAATACCTGTGATGAGTCACAGATCCTAGGGGGTAGTAGTTTTTGGAGATAAATTCCCTTCCTGACCAATATTGAAAATTTAAATAAAAAAATGGGACGCCCCGAAAGTAAGGGACTGTAAACTAAAAGATCTTTTATACCAAAGCCTAAAACTATGGAATAAGTAAAGGAAAAAACAAGAGGAAAGATAGATAAGAAATAACCAAGGCGGGTATCGAACCCGGGACTACCGAGGCAATAGTCTAGAACGCTGCCTCTAGACCACAGAAGCGGTGAAAATCATACTTATAAATTTATAACCTTGGTTATGTATCAAAAAAAAACCTAAAAATTGAAAACACCCCTCGGAAATGTCTGAAAAAAATGCCAGCCATGTAGAAATTACATTCTTTAAAAAACATTCTTAACTAAATATTTGTTGAGATCCGATAACTCTAGTATTCCACAAAACATAAAAACAAGAAATGTTTTGTTGATCCAGATGAAGCTAATTTTCTTAATTTTAGTACTTACACAGGTTCAAAAACTACAACTTCGTATGAAGCTATTTGAAGCTATATATGAAACGATTTTCAGTCCAGACAGAGCCAGATGAAACCAAATGTCATAACTCAGTATTTACTGAGATTCAAGCATTAGAGCGCGCTATGAAGCTAGAGAAAGATTTTACTCCAGATGCAGCCAGATGAAAACAGCTTGCAAAATTAAAGAAATGCTGAGATCCGAAAACTTGAAAACTTTAGAGTAGAGCAAAATTTTGTAAAAACAATAATGTGAAAAACTTAAAGATTACTTATAATTTGTTGAGATAATTTTATTGATGAATGCAAGCACGCTGTGAAAAGTGAAGTAAGTTGGCTGTGTTTGCGGTTGGCGAAAATGGCTGGTAGAGTTGTATTTAAAAGCAGTAGACAGTATGGATAACTGAATCTGAAAAAATAATACTTAAAATTTCTATTTAAGTTTTTATTCTTTGTGAATTGTAGTATAGCTAAGAGCGACCACTATGAAAAAGAGAAAATGTTATTAAGTCTAGGTGCAGAAAGGTGCAGCACCCCAAAACTACTCGATTTATATCGACGAAGGACCAATCAACTCAGCAAACCAATGCTGTTTCAACAACAAAATAGATTGACCTAGATTCGTCGAGGACTCGGATTCTGAATGTTGAATCAGATGGTGGTGGTGCTATGCTAAAGAAAATGGAACAGTGCTGTATAAGATGAAACTATGGTTTAGTTCATCCTTCGATCATTCAAACTTATGTTGATTTATTAAAAAAGTTCAGACTTTTCTCTATTCAACAGTTGCAATTAGGAAGTCCAATTACTTGAAATCAGTTTTTGCCTACAAGGTTTAGAAACTTCTAATGATAGGAAAAATGGAATTCAGTGTTTAATGACAGCGCATTTTCTGTAGAATATTTTTATGGAGATCAAAACTTTGTGCTTAGGAAGACTGGGAAATATTCAGAAAGATACAAACTTTTCGTAATTTAATTTTTAACCTTAGCTCTAGTAATCCTGATCAGCACATGCACTACATATTTATGCTTCTAGAACAGAGATGGGCACATTTTCAATTCCCATAACACGCGTTTATAGGCAACGAAATTCTTCTTGCGCGACGTCGACACATATATACTCTAAGCTTCTTCGTGTGGCTTCCGATCATGGGCGTTCGGCTGTTGCTTTGTGCTCTCGAAGCAAATCAAATCAGTTGCTGTTCAGCACTTGTTGAAGTAAGATTTCGCTGTGCAATTTTTCGCTAATACAGAGAGAACGTCAAGTTGAATTTCGTTTTTCTCTGCTCCATACAAGCGCAATATGTGATAATATGTGTGTGCCCATCACTGATCTAGAAACTAAACAGCAGATTTCACTTAACATACATTTATAACAAAGCAGCCAAAGGCTCTTAACTTTTTATATATACAGGGTGACAATTGTAAAGTGACGCAAGTTTAATACACTGCAGCAAGCTTTGCCATTTACCGTTACTTTAATTTAAAAAGCAAATTCATTCATCATTGGCTTTGCTTTTAATTTCATTTGAGTTTTTGTTATTACATTTTGAAATTTCCATAAAAATGGACAAGGAAAATATTCGTCGTGAAATTATGAAATTTCATTTGGCAAATTATAGTAGCCGTTAAATTGCAAAGGCTTTAAATTTGTCAAGTCGTACGGTAGACCGAGCTATTATTCGATATAATGAAACTGGGGGTTTTGGAGATAGAGACCGGGGAAAATTTTCAACAGTTGCCACTACTGGTTTAACAGAAAAAATTCGTAAACGAATCAAGCGAAATCCAAGGCGCTAAATGAGAAAAATCGCTAAGGAAGTGGGAGTAAACCGTGAAACAGTGCGAATCATTGCAAAATCAAAGCTTAATCTTAAGCCGTACAAACTCCGGAAAGCTCAAGATCTGACACAAAAAAAGAAAGATTTGCGACTGCAAAGATGCAAGGCGTTGCTACGCTCCTCCGTGTTAAAAAATGTTGAAAATATCTTGTTTACAGATGAAAAAATTTTCACGGTTGAACAACATTTCAATGCGCAAAATGACCGAATGTGGCTAACATCATCATCGCAACAAAATAGGACTGTTGGCCGAGTTCAAAAGCCAGCTTCCGTTATGGTATGGGCTGGAGTTTCCGCTAATGCCAGAACCCATCTAATATTCGTTGAAGAGGGTGTTAAAATTGACAAGGTTGTTTAGCGGAGCATTTTAAATGAACATGTTCTTCCCTGGGCCCAAGATACATTTGGAAATGAAAACTGGACTTTCCAGCAAGATTCTGCACCTTCCCACATGGCAAAATTATGGATAAAAGACAATTTTTCTGGATTCATAAAATCTCAAGAATGGCCACCATACTCCCCCGACTTGAATCCAATGGACTACTCTATTTGGAGTATTTTAGAGAGTAAGGCTTGTGCATCTCAACACCACAGTCTGGAGTCGCTGACAAATTCATTAGAGAAAGCCTGGACTGAAATTGATCAGGAAGTCCTGTGGCGAACAGTCCTACGATTTCCGGATCGATTGAAGGCATGTGTGCAGCCTAAAGGAGGTTATATTGAATGAGGTAGGGTTCAAATGAATGCTTATATATTCAGCAATGTTAACACTTAATGGTACTTAATGGAAGTACGTCCTTTTGAAAATAACTGCTGAAATGTGTGCGTCACTTTACGATTGTCACCCTGTATATATATTATTTTGACCGTAATCCATTTAATGGTAATAAAATTACGAAGGTTACATCGGATTAGTTTCATAAGCTCAAATACTAAACATTTTTAGATTTCAAATATTTTGTAAAAAAAAAACAAAACCTACAATATGAAAAAATCACTGACATATTTTTAAAAAATTTTCACAACTCTTAAACTGATTTCTAAAGTTTCTAATTAATAATTGTTTAAACAATTAAAATGCATGAATGACTCAAGCTGGCTGACTTTGTTGTTGTTTAATATTATTAATTAATAATATAATATTTTAATGCTACAAATTAACTTAAATTAACATTAAGCTTAAATTAAATTAACAATGAATAGAAAGAAAAAAAGAAATAAAGCTAAGAATTAAGCTCGATTTTGTTTGACCAAATTGACCTCGGGTTGTATTAAAAGTTTTACTGCTTGAACAAAAAAAAAAAAAATCGAACGGAACGAGTAGTGACTACGTGTGGATATATAATTTTTTCGCAGAATTTTTTTTTTTTTAATTTATTTTGCTAGCTCGGGGTTTTTTTGGCTTCTTTGTTTTATTTCTGATTTTTGTTTTTTTTTTAGTTGTATTAAATTTATTTATTTATGTGTGGTTTTATTTAGCATAGACAAACACAAACTATAAATGGTAAAAGAAAAACAAAAAATACAACAAAAATTAGTATTAAAAAAAAACAAAACCAAATACAAATACAAAAAAAAAAAGATTTCGTATTTATGTTAATTTTTCTGTTTAAATTTCAAATAAAAAAATTAACTTAAAAGTGTCTCTGCAGTAAGCAACAACAAGAAAAAAGTTTTGACTTTTTTAACCTCGTGTGAGTTTTTTTTTGAATTGTTTTGTTTTCTTTTATTTTTCAAGTTTTTTGTTTTGTTTATGAAAAACACAGCAAAAAAAAATACTACGAATATAGTAAAAAAAAAAAAAATAAAATGAAACCAAAAATTAGACAACAAATATAAAAATAAGCATGGAGTTTTTTTTCTATTTTTTTAATGTTATCGTGTTTTTTTTTTTTTTGTGAACTTAGCAACAAGATAAAAATTATTATTATTTTGTATTTAAGATATTTATTTATATTTTGATTTGACAAAAATAAATAGCACAGCAATTTCTTGAATTTTGGCAATTTTAAAAAAATAGAAAAAAAAACACAAAAAAAAAATATATGGATTGAGCTATTCCCAATTCACATCAAACTAAAGGAAGGTCAGATCACAAATAAAGGGAGGTTAAAAAAGGAAAAAACTTGTGTGAATGGAAGTTTTCAATCACTCCCTTGTTTTAAAAAGCTTAATCCGTTGAGAAGCTCTGAAGGTCATTTGTGGACTAAAATGTAATGGTTTCTGTTTGAAACTCATTAGGCCAAAACGGTTATTGTGACTGGCACTGGCATTGCCAGAAATAGCTTGTCTAATTTTCCTCTGAGACTCAAGTGTAGTTTTTGCTATAGTTAGTGTCAAAGCCTGGAATATTTTTACAATTTATAGATGGAAGTAGAACAGGTGAGGGCTCTCTAATCACGCTTTAAATAAATTCTGATATTAAAAAATATGTACAACAAAAGTACAAAATTACAATTTACAAATTATAGTAAATCTATAAATAGTAACAAATTAAAAAAAAACAAAAACTAACTTTGCACAATTGCAATACATACTTACTACTTGCATCTGTAGTACTCATAAAACTTACGTCAAAAGAAGAAAAAATGCTAATGTTCAGTAAAAAACAAGCACGACATTTCAAATCTCATTCACATAATAAAAGGGTAATATATATATATATATACAGACTTACATACTGACATTTGTATATATTAGTTTAAGTACATACCTACTTAAATAAGGTTAGATTAAGGTAAAACGCTTAAAATGCAGGAATGGGAATAGCTAGAAAAAAAATTGTTGATTTGAATTGCGCTGTTAGTAAAAATACAAAGAAAAAATACAGAAGAAACCTTTTTAACTGCCATTTAACACGCCAAATGTCAAAATGTAATTGACAGTTATAAAGCATAGCTACTTACATATACATACCCATACAGTGACGGATGTAGAAAGGGGAGGGGATTATGGGAGCTAAAATGATTCGAATACTTTATAGCAACGAGAATGTTTTAGCTTCAATTTATATTTGATTTTTAGCTTGATTTTTGGTCTTAATTTTGATTTAAATTTTAGTTTAAATTTTCATCCGAGTTTTAATCTAATTTTGTTTGGTCTGGGTTAGATCTACATTTGGTTTGTTTTTGTGTTTAAATTCGGGTCCTCTTTTGATCCGATTTTTTATCTGAATTTTCTGAAATTCTGGTCTGGTAATTGGTTTAAATTTGATATAATTTTAAGTCAGATTTTGGTATGGCTTTAAGGCTACGTCCGATCTAATTTGGTCTAAGTTTTGGTCTTAATATTGGTCAGATTTTCGTGCTGAATTTCGGTGTTTCAATTCTGATTTTTGGTCTGAAGATCCAAAATTTTGTCTAATTTTTGGTCAAAAGTAAATCTACGTTGTGGTCTCAACTTTGGTCTGAGGTTTTGTCTGATTTTTGCTCAGAGCTTTGGTGTAAATATTGGTCTGAATTTTAATCTATTTTTTTTTTTTGACGAAATTTTCTTTGGGTTTTGATTTTGTGTTTGAATTTGGATGTGCATTTTTGATTATATTTTTGTTTTTTTCTGAATATTGGACTTACCTTGGTCTGAATTTCCGACTAAATTCTGGTCTATTTTATGGTCTGAATTTAGCATAATTTTAAGCGTGAATTTGGTGTGACTTTTGGTTTAAATTAGGTCCAATTTAAGTTTAATTTTGATCTAAGTTTAGGTCTGAATATTGGTATGAGTTTGGTCTGCGGTTTGATCTGCTTATGTTCTGATTTTCGTTCTGAAGTTCGGTCTGAATTTTGGTGCTTTTATTCCGATTTTTGGTCTGAAGCGTATCCGCTTTTGGTTCGAAGCTTTGTCCGATTTCGGGTAAGAGCTTTGGTCTGATTTTTAGTCTAAGTTTTAGTTAAATTTTAGTCTGAGTTTTAGTTTATTTTTCTTTGTCTGAAATATGCTCTGGGTTTTGGTCTGCATTTGGTCTGAGCTTGTTTTTGAATGGTCTGCTTTTGATCGGGTTTTTAATGTGAATTTGATCTGAATATTGTACTGAATTTGGGACTAAATTTTAGTCTGAATCCGGTTTAATTTTAAGCCTGACTTTTAGTATGAATCTGGTCTAATTTTGGTCTTAGTTTTAGTCCAAATTTAGGTTTGAATTTTGATCTACTTTTGGTCCGAAATTTTATGCGATTTTTGGTTTGATGTTTAGTCAGCGTTATGGTCTGAAATCGGTCTGAATTTTGGTCTGACGGTTTGTCTAATTTTGGCCAGAGCTTTGGTCTGAACTTTGGCCTAAATTTTGCTCTAAGTTTTGGTCTGAAATTGGCCTTAGTTTTGATCTGATTTCTGACTTACGTTTGGTCTGAGCATTGGTCTGAATTTGGATCTGATTTTCAGATTGCTTTTTAGTCTCAGTTTTGGTCTGAATATTGGTCTTAAGTTTGATATGCTTTTGGACTGAAATGTTGTCTGATTTTTGGTCTCAGTTGTGGTTTGAATTTGATCTTAGTTTTGATCTAAATTTTTATCCAATTTTTAGCCTCATTTTTAGTCTGAGATTTTGTCTAATTTTCGGTTTCAGTTTTGGTCTGAATTCGACCTGAGTTTTGAACTGAGTTTGGGACTAAGTTTTGGTCTGATTTTCGTTCTGAATTTTGGTGTGCTATGGACTAAGCTTTCGTCTGAATTTTGACCGGTTTTTGGTCTGATTTCCAGCCTGGTCCCTCGGAAATGAGTATAAATTTGAGATTCACTTTGAATGGGGTTGAGAGAGAAGAAACGTTGGTTAGCTTTTACCTTATTCTTTAGAACTATTACTTGTTTATATCCCAAAATATATTAAAAGATTCCCATTTATTTTCTCCCCTCCCCCTCAAAACCAAATACTATATTCGCCACTGTGTATATGTACGTATGTACGTAGATTGTAAAGTAAGTACTAAACTTGTTGACTTCTGCCTTTAGCTTGTAGTTAAATTGCATAAAATTAAAAAAAAAAAATGAAGATATTTTTTCTCATTTTTTTTTTCTTTTGATTTCTTTCATTTTTTAATTTTTTTTTTTATTTTTTTTAATTGTGAAATTTACATAAAATTGTGTAAAGAAATAAGAAACAGAAAAAAAAAAATTAATATTATTTATTGTTGTTTTTTATATGTAGTTGAAAACTGAAAACATGAAAATCGTGTTAAACTCATATAAAAACAGATTTAAACATAACTTAAAAAAAATAAATAAATTATGATTCACTTTTGAAATTATAACATTTTTTTCTCATTTTTTCTTTTTCTCTTAATTAAAAAAATAAATATAAATATCATTGAAATATTTTTCAGATGCAGAAGGAAACGAAAAATGTTTGTTCGTGTGCATTTATAAATAAATATATATATTTAATTATTTAAACAGGGTGTTTCATTTTGGCGGTGACCAGTACCAAAAAGAAATAACCTTAATCCTGTGTGAATAAAAATGTAAAAATGAAAAAAATATTTTAATTAAAATTGCTATATACGGGTATAAAATTGATCTTTCAGTTTGAAAATGGCACCAAACTAAAATTGAATATTTATAGGCGCCCACCTACATGAAGTTTATGAAATTTCCAAAATTGTTTTCATTAATTTTAATGCCTAAAATTTTCTTTGCATAAGTTAACAAAGTAGTATGAATCTAACACTAACATAAAAATAATAAATAAACTTGTTTTCGTGTACAAACTAAAAAGAAACAGATTTAGAAAAAATAGTTTTTTCCCAAAATCTTAAGAAACTAGGTAGTCTAGTCTCTTGTATCTGCATATATAGTTTGAAAATTCATTTATCATCGTTATGAGATTTTTATTTTAATAACCGTTAATCAACTTGCAAAAACCAATTTAAAATTTAAATACACGCGCGTATCTTTTAGCTTCATTGTTTCTTATTTTTTGTTTTTTGTGAATTTTAGTTTGGGTTAATAGAAATGTGAAGTGGTAAATCCGCAATAGAAATCACCAGAAACTGGCCAACTTTTTAAAAGGGAAGCTGAAGCGAACTGGGCAGGTGGACCCGAAAAGCCCTCATAATCTCAAGAACGGTAAGACTCATTGAAATCCACTTTATATATTGTTGGAGACTCTATTAAGTCACTTGGTAGGTGTTTGGAAGTTCTCCATTTACTTTAGGGCATTTAATGTTTCGTCAAATGCAAAATTAATGTTGCATGAATTTTAAATTCCAACAACTTTGTATAAAAAATAAAAAAAAATATTTAATGTTTAAAAGCGATAAACAAAAGTTTTGATTAATGTTTAATAAAAATAAATACAAAGAATACAAAGAAATGCTCAGAGCGATTCATTTCCAGACTAAGGGCGAAAGTAAATAAATGTCATGAAGTTCTAGGAAAAATTTTTGTTTCCGAGTTTCTTTGATCTTAACCTCGAAAAAAGTGGCCGAAAATGACAAAAAATTTGCCGAATAATTAATTTCCATTTTTTTTTTGAAATAAATACACTATACAACATAGAAAAAATCAGAGTTTTCATATGGTTTTTCTCAACTTGTTGCCGATGCTGATCACAAATCTACACATTTTTTTCAGGGTCAGGTCGAAATTTTGTGATATCGATGATTTTATGATTTTTTTAAAAAATGGTAGGGGTAGGGGTACGGGTACGGTAGGGGTACGTGGAAAAATTTTTTTTCCCCCCTTTTTTGTGTTTTTTAAACGTTTTATGAGTTTTCACAACGTTTTCAACAAAAAAATATCTTTCCAAAATAATAATTTTTCTTCGACCTAAATTTTTTCAAAAAATTCATATAAGGCAGGATACAAGCAAAATGTTTTTTTTTCAATTTTTAATGTTTTTAACAAATTTCATAGTTTTTACGTTTTCAAAAAAAAAAAAATTTTTAAGAATTAAATTTTTCAAAAAATTCATAAGGGGGGAAATTTTACTGGAATTTTTTTTTCGATTTTTAATGTTTTTCGCAAGTTTCATAAGTTTTTACATTTTCAAAAAAAAAAAAAAATTTTCGACTTAAATTTTTCAAAAAAAATCATAAGGGGGAAACATGGAAATTTTTTTTTTAAATTTGTTGTGTTTTCAACAAAAAAAAAAATTTTTAAAAAGTTTTTTTCCCAACCTAAATTTTTCAAAAAATTCATAAAAAATTCTGGGCTTCCAGAAAAAAGTTTTGTTTGAAATTTTTTTTTTTTTGTTGAAAACGTTGTGAAAACCCAGAACACGTATACAAAAAACCAAAATGGAACAAAAAATGTTTGTTCCACATACCCTTCCTTACTTTGCCATTTTTTAAAAGGTAATAAAATCTTTGATATCAAAAAAGTTCGATCTGACCCGAAAAAAATGTTCGTAGATTCGTAATCAGCATCGGCATTATCATAGTTATCGAGCACGCTAATGACAAAAATATTGTTGGGAGAAAAACGGGCTCAAAGTTTTGACTATCAGTGTTTTAACATCTTCGAAGTTTCTCTCGGAAATTTTTGCAAACTTACTTTTAAAACATAATACTTTCGAAAAGGGCGCTTAAAAAAAATCAATTTTTCCACAACGAGAAAAAATGCAGGGGCCATTTAAACTTACATTAAACAAAGCAAACAACCTTTATAATTTTTGTAAATATTATAAATATTTTGAAATTTAAATTTTATGATCATGTAAAATATGTAATTTACTTAACTAAATTTTTATATTGCATTTTTATATATTTTATTTTTGCTATGTCGTCTGTCTCCTCCCATTGCGTTAAAGCTTTAAAGTTCCGGGTATTGACTATATGTATTCGTTCGTACGTTCGTTTGTTCATCTGTCTGAATTTTACTTGTTATATATTTCATGCGAAATTCCAACGAATAAGCAACAGATAAACAATATAGCAACAGTGCAGCAAAATGCTTAAAAATAAGAAATAAAAGAGATTAAAAATTTTGTGCGTTTTCTATAAATAATTTACGGCTGAAGCTTTATGGTATAAACACAACCAAAGCAGCCGGCCTCAACTTCAACAACAAACACATAGAATTTTATTAACTTGTATGGTAAAAAATTTCTGAGTCAACGACGCACTACCAGATTCTATTCAAATTCTCTCAATTTCATAATGTTTCCTCTCTTGTGAGAGGGGAAACATTGCCATATTTAAAAAAAAAAAGACAAGTGCTGCAAAGTTTTAGTACGAAAACATGTGAATTTCTTTCGAGTTTTGCTTTGTTTCTTAATTCTTCTGATGATTTTGAAGTTTTTGCACAAATAAACGAAATAATTTTAATTTATGCAAAAATTGTTTCTAATTGCAGAATCTTGAATTTTTCCTTTTTTTTTTTGACAATTGAAAATATAAATAAAAACAAAATGAATTGTAAAAATAAAAATCAAATCCAATTGCCTTTGTTTTGTTTTCTTTTACATATTTTTGACGCTAGAGGTTGACGCTATTATTGTGTTTATTCTCTCAGAAGAAGTAGGCTGTTAGAGGCCATTATGGGAAAATTTGGGGCTTGCTGCATATTTTCGTTATAAAAAATCATGCCAACAAAAATAAGCTGAATAGGCTTTCACAGTCAGGTATTGATGCAACAAGAGTTCCGATTAGTTTTGTTGATTTTTTCTCCTAAATATAAAGCCATTTTCAACGGAATCCGAACTCGGTCCAATATGAAACTTATCCATTATAATAACTGATTCGAAACTACACATCCTCAAATCAAATATGCTGTCACATTCGTAGCATCTCTGTATAGAAGAATGAACTACATATAGCAACCCTGTCTAGCGAGATACTTCTGACAATTATTCGGTATGAGCACGTGAACCAAATGAAGTTAGATAAAAGCAGACGAAACTCAATAAAAGACAAATTAAAATATTAAATGTACTAGTTTTAATTAATAATACTAATTTCTAACTATCGTATACAACATATACTGACTGTACTTATTTATGGATGTTAAAGTTTTTGAAATCAAATAAAATCTTTAGGTTCCAAAATGATCTCGAACGTACTGAAATTTGAATTATAAATTCCGATTTTTTTTAATTTTTTAACTAAATTTATTTTTTTTTCCAAATTTCACAGCTCTACATATTAACCGATTTGAAAAACTCTCTCTCATCATACATAACTCAAATCCAAAAAATAAATATATCTCCAAGGGAATCATAAAAGAGACCATTTAAAAGTTTCCTGGAAAAATAACGTCCTGAAGAAAATCAAAGACTAATGGTTAGATACGGAACCCAGTTCTTTTTTTTTGTAGAAAGGAACAAAATAAACCCAACTAATCCTCCATCCGCAATCTCTGGAACCCGCTAGTGAATCCAATTAACTTCTCGTAAAGCAAATTGTATCAACTATCGTATATTAATTTTCGCCAATGCTTTCCCTTCATGATTATCTGGTAGAATACTGCGTTTCAAAACTTTTGATCTGATTTTTTGAGGGCGCCAGTTTAGCGCATGATAACAAATCTTTTCGCAACGTATGGCTGATCCATTTTCATTTGCTGCTCGTTATGATTGTAAAAATTCAATCGACTTCGCGCACACACAAACATTTTTCTTCTTCTCCAAACAAACACATCCTTATCACTAATTCCTACGAAGCTCCCTAATTTCGAAAAATTCGAAGGTGACGTTGCCAACTTGCAGAAAAAAATTTGAATGAAAAAATCAGCTGTTTTGTGTCAACAAAAAAAAAGGAAATGCCATGAAAAAGTTTAAGAATATGTATATAAAAATTAATCAAAAAGAAGTGTTTTTGTGCAATAAGTTATAAAAAAAAATAAATTCCACGGCAACAGTGTTATTTTTAGTAGAGGAGAGGCTGAGTGTCGAAGTAGATGCTTAAAAATGGAACGTAAGTGGTTAAAGGATTCCTGTAGGATGAATGTGGACCAAGTCGAAATCAGGGAGTTACAGCTTTGGGTGTTTTGCTATTTCTATCTGAGGCTGGAAAAGGACAACATAGTGTTAAAAAAGATCAGGAAGTTGGAATGGCACAATCAACGATATCGAAAGCAAAGAAACGGAGCTTGAATATTTTGGAAGCCAGAATTTGTACAAATTGAATCAAGATGGGAACGACTAAAAAAGAAAACAGAGAGGCTAAAAAAGATTTCTATGGAAGAACGCGATTTCTTGTTGTCGTAATGTGCCCAAGCTTGTTTAGCTATACACTCATCTCTTCCCAGAAGCTGTAGATATTTTCCTTCGTTGGTTTTGGGAACTTCTTCGTACGGAAATATCATAAAAAATTGTCAAAGTTCCGTTTCATTCGGAATGAGTGATGCCGATTCCCCGAATTTCGAAATTTTCGAAGCCACGACGAAATTAAGAATACGAATTGTTTATTCGTAGCTACGACGGAAGCTCCGTCGGAATTAATGATACGGCTGATAAGTAATCTGTCAAAAACGAAATCCGATTCTCAATGAAATTCCTTTTTTGGTCGTGTACCCACTAAAATTTGGAATTCAGAATTTCAACGAAATTTATTCTCGTGTGTGCCCAGTGCCCAATGTGCTAATGCCTTAAACTGAAATGATTTCTAAAATATTTATTATGCAGTTAATTGCAGAAAAAGACAACTCTTATAGCTTATGAGTTATATGTGTTTACGTGCATCAAAGTTGAAAAAAACTTATCAAGTTACCAATTTTGCTACACTGTGCAATGTATTGTAATGTTATGTAGATAGGCAGTTAAATTTATAGGTAGGCAGATAGGTAGTGAATAGTGCTTCTTTCTTTTGTATCGATTATCGACATCGTCATCAACAACAACAACAATAACATCATCATATTTGTTGTTATATTTTGTAGTATTGTAGGTTGTATATTGCAACGCAACGTATTCGTATATATCAACTTAAATATGTGTGTGTGTATTTATACGCATAACAGACGCTTGCATTCACAATGCGGAAGATATTTACATAGTGCAATTCTTATTTGCATTTGCATTCGTTGAATTAAATGCAAAATTGTGAATGAATTTCTTTTTTTAATACCAGCATACTATTAAAATCAAGCAAAACAAAGATAAATATTGTTGTTGAAAAGGGAGGAAATAAAGTTAAATATTTATAAATAAATATTACAGCACTATAGCTCGATCTTATCATTATGTATATCTTGTATACCTGCCCTATAATGGATGATTCAGTGATTGTAAATACATATGTCTGTATAAATTTTAATCTGATAATAGTTTCAAGATATGACAAATATGTTTAACAACAAATTAACACCACATACCTTAATATTATAGTATAAACCAGGGATGGAAACCAATCCTATGGTTCAGAAAGACCATGAACCCACAAATCACTTATACAAGATTAAACTTTCCGCATTCAAAAAATATTTCGTTCTACATATTACCGTCTACGTCATCACTATATCGAGTGCAGATTGGTCGAAATGCTTTTTTTTCAATCAGCTGATTAAAACAAATACTTGAGCACACTGTAAATACAACGAGAGTTGAGCTGCGAGTAATATTTAGGAATATTTCATTTATTTTAAACAAATGGCATAAAAAGCTACAATAGTAATATAATTTAGTTTATAGTTTTATTTTATTTTATATTTTTCGCGAACAAAAGAACCTATTTTCACGAGCACAAGAAAAAGTGACTAAATTCCAATTCCACCGTTCCTTTTTGATTAGAAAAAGTCCGTCATGGTCAGAGTTGCCACGGCCTAAAAAATTTTGTAATCAAATTCTTCTAAAAATGTTAACAATTTGAAAAAAAAAAAAGTAAAGTATATATCGTTATACAGTAGTAACAAGACAAGGAATGTTTATATAGGGGTGATTTACCATAAAGAAAAAAAATTTGACCCGTGGTTCAATCCAATGCGGAGCCAACAAAAATTTAGATTATTTACTTATGTAGTGTTAATAGCTTGGTTCTAATGAAAAAATTCTTTATTTGCATTATTCTAGGAAATATGTACCTAGTAGGCCATTCTAATGTTCCAGGACCCTTCATAATTTTTAACAAGACCCATTTTCTTCAGAAACAGTATAATAGTTTTCTTAACGGTGTTTTTTATGTGCCATTTTCAAGAGGAAGGGTAAGAGTTGGAGGAAAAGTGTATATTGTTTATCTCTTTATGATTAACAACTTTGCATCAGACATAAAATTCGTATCTACGGAAATAAACCAATTTCTTAATAGCCCCTGAAGATCCAATTTTCCGACTTCAGGTCATTGTGGGAGAGCTAGATATGATGGAGAAAAACTGTGTACGCAGTCGTGATCAGCGACCCCAAATTACTTTAAACCGGTGGAAAATCTCTCGAAAATTGGGTTGAAAATTTGTGGCCCTATGTAATTTTGGTACTACTTACATTTTTCACTCGATAACTTGCAGAGATGACACCAAGTATGCATGAACATAATTAGTGCTACCCATTCTAATCGAATGAAAAAAAAAAACGAAATAAAGGGAGTAATAAAAAAAATTATGCCAATATATCAAAATTTTCGTGCAAAGTTATATTAAAAAAAAAAAATGAGAAAAAAGTGCCAGTATGCACAACCGTAAAAAAGTAAGCAAATTTACTTACAAATAAGCAAAACGGCAACCCTGGTCATGGTTGCACTCATGTGAGCACGACCGTTCATTGTTTACAACTCAGAGATAGAAAGCTCGTTTACTCTCTTTTCACATGTTCGCTAAAATGTGTGACGGGTCTATGATTCTAAGTGGCTGTTCAGACGGGAGCAAGCATGAAAAGTCTGGGCAGGCGTGTCGTGTTCACATGAGTGCAACCATGACGGACTTTTTATAATCAAAAAGGAACGGTGGAATTGGAATTTTGTCACTTTTTTTTGTGCTCATTAAGATAGATTCTTTTGTTCGCAAAAAAATGCAAAAGAAATATCAATTGTGTGCCTTAAATACGTACTAAAAATTAAATAAAAAATAAAAGCAACAATCTCTTAAGAAATTAAAATAAGTTTATAAAAAAAATAACAAGAAAATGAAGACTGCATGTGCTGTAGATACGCATTGTTTGTTTGCGTTCATTTTGCCTATTCAACTTCAAAAAAATTATGAGGGAAAGTGGCAAAATCGGAACAATATGAACATGGAACATTCATCAATGCGGCGATTTTTATTTTATTTTTGGATTTTCGGTGCAACTCTGCTATCTCTTTCTCTCTGCCTATTTCTTCTACCTTTCTCTTTCAGACATGATTCTTGCCTGCACTCGTCTGAACAGCCACTAATGCTGAAAAATTAGAACATGTACATTTTAATATAACTACGTACATTGAAAGCCAGTGTGGCTAACTTAGCAACAAAACGGAAAAAGAATGAAGTAATTGAGGCACAGAAAAATATTAAGAAGAGAGAAGAAAATCTGCAAATGCAGCTTGCCGTTACAATTGTTCCATTCTCTCGACTACCGACGACAATTGAGAGGGTACAGACCGAACTGTTCCTCAAACATTTCGTTTCAATCGGAACGGAAAAAGAAAGTTTTTAATATTTTATTCTTTCCAGAAAATGAAAACAATTTGTTCTAAACCAGTGTTTCCCAACCTTTTTTTTGACCAAGGATCTCTAAGATTGTTTCGTTGTTAGCAGGGATCACAAGGTTCAAGAATAATAACATAGCGCAAGGCGATTCCACAAAGTTTAGTCTAAGAAATTGATTTTTTAGATCAAAACTCCTCAAGGGCCTTGCAGTTTCTATCAGTTAGAAATTCAATGAGTTCTTCCTGGTTTTCTTCTTCAACGTATTCTGGAAACAACAGATACTTCTTCCAAAATAAGGTGTAGAATAGAATATTAGAATATTCTTGCTATGCTCTATCAGTATTTACATCGGAAAATTTTTTATTTTTTCGTAAATATAATCTTTGTTTACAACATGTTTACTCAACGAAATATGAAACAATCTATTTTACTGTGGAAATTTACTCAAATTTTTATGTTTACAAAGTATAGTAAATAAAATATATTTATTTTTTTTTCGTATGTGTAAGTATGTTTAAGCTTAATTATTATTTTTGTTTTTGTTCCTTTCTGTAGCAGAAAAGTCATTAAGAAATGTAAATACATGCATAAATGCAAATGCTTTGACACTCCTTTAACATGTCACATTTTGAATTGACAGCTGTCATTCAACGTTTCTGAAAATGTATATTTTTGTATAAATGTATTGTAGTATGACATGTAGAGTACATACATGAATTTATTATGAGATTGTCAAAGTAATTTAAATAAAAAAAAAAGTTAAAAAATATGAATAATTATTAATTTTTTACAAATTCTCTACAAAGGAATATAATTCATACATTTTCCACCCATTTTTTATTTTTACTTTTCATAAATTTATTTATTTTCAAGCAGAGTACAGGTAGACCTCGCTTAAGGGGAATCCTGTTAAACGATACAAGGAATCGATGCATAAAGGGGGGATACGTTCCAAAATCTTAAATTTTTTTTTTGATATTTCAGATTCCCAAACTAAGGCATTTTTCTCTTTTTTTCTTGTTTTTGCTCCATAGACTGGAAAATATCATTTCAAAATCGAAATATATCACTTTGGAATTAAGAGATATAATTTTAAAGTCAGATAATTTAAATTCAAAATTATAAAATGCCATTTTAAAACCAGAAAATGTCATTTCAAAATCAGAAAAATTTGAGTCTGGAGATATCGTTTTAAAATCATAATTTATCAATTCAAAATCAGAAAAAATTTTTTTTAAATACAGAAAATATCAATTCAAAATCAAAAAATATCCTTTAAAAACAAAACCTTTTAATGCAAAATCAGAAAATATGATTTTAAAGACAGAAAATATTATTTCAAAATCTGAAAACGTTAATTTGAAATCAAAAAATATTAATTCATTATCAGAAAATATCATTTTAAATTCGGAATATCAGTAGAGGATCACTTAAACTCCTTACTCACTTCCAACCATGCCTTAACGTTCATATCTCCTTCAGCTGTAGGAGCGAATGTTTGAGTTTTTATTATTCTTTTTAATTTATTAATTAGGGATGGGAACTATCGAAAAAATCGTTCGATAGTCAACATCATTCAGTTACTAACTATCGATAGTTCCCATCACTATTATTAATAAAGTCTTTATACAGTTTTTTCTTTAAAAATATTTGATTGGTTTTTATAAAGTGTTTAATGCTTGTTCAAAATTCAAATAATTTTTTGTTTTTGCATTTATGAATAGCTAAGCATATGTAATTGTGCAATGCCCTTTGATGTGAATGAAATGAGGATAAGTTATCTTTTTTACATTTTCATACAATAATTACACAAAATGATGTAGTCAAATTGTATCCAGATAGAGTTAAATATTCATACACATACATGTAACCCATCCCAGGTGGCATTAAGAAGATTCTTGGACAATCGCGATCAATGCGCGATCAACACGGGACTCTGTCATTTGATTGTTAGAAGATCTGCACTAACAAAATGCATAGTATTCGAATTTTACACCCACTGAACTCTTCGCGGCGATTGTTTGAAGAACCAGTGGGAATACTGTTGAAGTATTAAATTTAAAAGAAAACTTTGTTATCAATGAAAATTATGTATCTGCAAATAAATAAAAAAACAAAAACGCGTAAAAGTTTCTCGTTGCATACTTTAAGGTGTAGATTTCAATAAAAGAGTAAAAGAATAATCTCCCGAGCGAGCATTTTTGGATTCGCCAAAATCTCTTCCAAGTGAATCTTCTATCATCCTCCTTGGTGATTAATTGAAAAATCTTGTGTGGTGCGCCAAAACGACACAGTTTCTCTTGAAGGATGAAACTTCCGCAATTAGACAACAACATCGCTGACGATTAAATAGCGTTTTTTTTTTTTTGACGGATCGTGGAAGAATCTCCGGCATTTAAAATGCTAGCTGGGTTGATATATTTGTAGATGATGTACTTTAGGTTTAACACCTTTCAGTTGGAAACATAAAACCATAAGAAACTGATTGCAAACACACACACACACACACAATGTGGTAATGTGTGGCTGTGGTGGCAATATATTCATAAACTCTTCTCCTAAACAGCAGATACAATAAAAACACAATTTTCTTTTATGTTAAACTTCACACCCCGTAGAGCTGCAAGCTGCTGCTTTCGCTTCATTGCGCTACTTTTATGCTACCACACATGTATATGTTTTTTTTGGTTTCATTTAAATTTTTTATTTTTTTTTTCTTCAAAGTTTTTTGTTTTTTCCATAAAACTAAACTCAACTTTTAATAATTCGTCGCGTCGCACTATGGGGTACTTGACAGCAAAAGCTGGCCAAATTTTGAAATTTTCAAAGCGTGATATCAGGCACAATACTGAAGTAAATTAAATGAAACTAAACACACTTATTTGTATTAGCATATAAAACATTTAGTATGAAAATCAACCAAATCCCTCAGTAACCACGCCCACCTACCTCGCAAGTGAAATATGCAAGTTATTTGGAAAGATATAGAAGCACTTCAAGGATAGATAATGAAAATATAACGAGGACTCACGAAAGAAACAACTTTAACACCATATATCTGGAAGAAAATTCTCAATTTTTAGACATATTTTGAAATAAATCTTAAAAATAATTCAAAGATTTGAATTCAAAAATATTTTATACCATTAGAATTTAAAATACTTGATTGCATCATCAAAGAATTATTTAAAAAGGTCTATTTTTCTAAAATTGCCCTTTAAAGCACTGAAAAATTTCGTTTTGCCATTGCACGCAACCAACCACAAAAATACCGCAACTTTGACAGCTAATAACTAAAATACTAAGGCAGATAGGGCAATAATTTTTTGTTTGCTAGTGAATCAGAATTTTATCATATTTTATCCGATACCCAAAAGTTCTATATATGTACATCAAAGTCCATTTTTTGAATTTTGAATTTTTGCCGGAAAATCGAGTGAAATACTCCAGTGTGCGTCGCTTGCAATGTGTGCAAGTATCTGCCTGCAAATCTATAAGTATTTATCCACAATTTATATGCTTGTATGCATTTAAAAGATATTTATGTTATTTTGTGTGGGTGTTTATTTGTTAGTTGTTTTTGTTGTCGTGGTTGTCGTATTTTTATAGTCAAATGCATTTTTTCTTTTCTTTTTTGTATTACTTTCCAGGTCAACATCGTGTTGAACTATTTTCTCCAAAAAAAAAAAATAAATAAATAAAGAAAGAAAATATTTTAAAGATTTTTGTAAAAGTTATCAGAGACAAAAAGACAATTTTTGTAGCTTTTACATTTATGTATATTTTCTATAAATTAATATTTAATCAAATATAAAGTGAAAATACATCAAAGAAGTACTTCAATTTTACCACCATATGCTCCTCTATATAATTGCATTAACCCTTTGCAGCACGGTGGGAGGACGTATATCCCACCTAGAATAAAAATTCATTATCTTGAAAAGTTTTCAACGGATTGATATGGAAATTTATAAATATAGGTTTTAAATGTCGCTGATTAAGAATTTGTTTTCGAAATTCAAAATGGCGGATCAAATATGGCGGACCGCATTGGTAAAACTTATTTATATCAATATGAAAATTGGTATACGGAGGTTTTCGGGGTCGCTGCTTACGATTTTGAAATCAGATCCAATATGGCGGTCAAAGTTAGTAAAACTGATTCATATCAATATAAAGATTGGTATACGGCGGTTCTTCTTCATTTTCGTTCTCTGAAAAGTCATCATCAGAATCATTTTGTAGTAGACTTGTGCCTTCGTTGAATAAGTTTCACAGATTCAGTCCGCCATATTGGATCCGCCAATTGGAATCTTAAAAATCTGATATCAAAATTGTAATCAGCGACCCCAAAAACCCCCGTAAACCAATTTTCATATTGATATGAATAAGTTTCACTGATTCAATCCGCCATATTGGATCAGCCATTTGTAATTTTAAAAATCTGATATCAAAATCATAACCAGCGACCCTAAAAACTTAAAAATATAACCATTGGATAAAAAATCAATTATTAGAAAAATGTGTGCATGAAAGGGTTAAGGGGATTCTTAGATTTTTCGAAGCTGTTTGGAAATCTACCTAGTCCGATTTTCTTCCGATAGCCCTTAAAAAATCTGTGTGCCAAATTAAAAAAAAATATCCGAAAGAAGACGACTTTCTTTTACTTACTTCTCATTCGAAAAATCTAAGAATAAACCCCATTAATATTTGCACTTTAATTAAAATTTTTTATGCAAATGCCGAACTGTGTGTAGCGGCGCCTGAAAATCGTTTGTGGTCATTTGCTGAAACCGCAAAGATTTTGCATTTATGTCTACAAATATTTTTAAAAATAGAAAAACTATTTTACTAAAATGGGATATCAACCTTTTGTGGTCATCATGTTGGTAGTGGTTAATAGATTATACAGCTGTGTAAATGGGGTACAGAAAAACGTAATCATCTAAAGTTTCAAATACACCACATGTTGGTCAATGATATAAATTAAGATTTAATGCCATTTCAAATAAATAGAACTAATCAGATAACATTGAGTTAAGCAAAACAAGTTAAAAGGATATAGAGTCAATTCGTTATCCTTAGAAGAGACCTCATCAAATATATTTGCGAAAATGTTCTATAGCATTGAGATTATCAGAGAGAATGCGAGGCTATTTTTCAAAGTTTGCATCTACAATTAAGGGAGGCGAGCTCTGATCTCGCCAGTGAATTCCGAAAATTTGAAAAAAGACACGAGCGAGAAGCGATGTTGATACAAGTAGCGTCCCCATATGAGCTATAACGCTGTTGAAATAAATTAAAATATGTAGCATATTAGCAGAAAACTGAGGAAAACGGAATAATCCTTAGTGCAGCAATTATTGAACTAATAAATAAAAGTTTTTACTATATTTTCCTGAGAATAACATCTTTTTAAAATATATTCATATTTTCGAAAAAAAGTAACTCTACATGAAGTAAAATCAAACAGCTGTTTCATACTGATCGCTTCTCACTTAATTGTAAATTGAACAACGTGAATAGCGACGAGTGCTCTCGTTTCCGAAATCGACTTCAAAACTCGCCTTGCGTCCTAGTAATGTAAATGGGGCCTTATTCCAAGGTTTTTTTTAATTAAAATTGCCAACTTTTCGAACTTAATTCGAATTAGTGTTGGAAACTATTGAAGTGAAATTTAGCTGTTTTTTGTTTACATGGTTGGCAGCTTTTCAGATTAAACTTAATAAAGATATTCAAAATAGATTTTTTGCAAACAAATTTAGAATGGCATCTTTTGCGGCAGCAGCATTATTAGTAGTTGAAGATACGAGCCGCCAAAACAGGTGCCGTAGAGTAGAGCGTCAAATCTTAAGAGATACTTGTAATCCTCTTAATTTGGGCAACCGAGCGTTCATTATTGTAAAGAAATTAAAAATATCGATTTCATTTCATTTTTAAGTTTTAAAAAGAACTTCCGGCTGAACAGATATGTATTCGATGTGGTACAGAATGCACTTGGGTCAAGCTAGAGAAACAGAGACATAGCACTAAACTTAGTAGTTGGTGCTTTGCGATTTTCGGTAGTCGAGGTTATCAACATAGTGTCGGCAAAGACCAAGAAGTAGGAATGGCACAATCAACGGTGTTCAAAACTTTGGAAAGATGTCTGTCTGTAATGGAGGGAAAATTATGCCGGGAGTGGAAACACACTGACTATAATGAGTGTAGAAAAAAGGGAAGCAAAAGCCAAGCAAAACAACTTATCGAAATGGTTCCCCTCCCTTGGCTGAGATGTATTGAAGTGTGCAAAATATTTTTAAACACTAAAAAAAAAACAAAAAAAATAATTATCTTTGTATTCCTCTCGACACTGTAAACCATTCGTACAAAATTGCCACGAATCTTGGATATTCAAATTTTCAATTCGGATCACGAACCAAAAAATTAAATTTGCGAATCAAAAAAATATAGTTCGGGAAGACATTAAAAAAAAAATTCGTATTCGAATGAATTGCAAACGAACAAATCAAAACGAATGGTTCTCCGTACCCTGATTAATAAACACTCAAACCTCAATTAACTTGGTACTGAAGATTGGCAATTGATAAATGTGATTGTTTAATCCAATATAAAATAAATCGAATCTGATTGTATTTAGCAATAGAACTGATGGGAAAGAAAATATTAATCTTTGATATATTCCCTATAACTATTCCTATTTTGAGAATCATTATCCAGAGGATACAGAGGACTTTTTGAGAACACTTTTTTTCTATTTCAATTTTATGACTTACCTGACAAGTAAGGAAAAACTTTAATTTAACTTAAGTAGTAATTATTATTAAAATTATTAGTAAAATTATTCTTCTGAAAACATAAAGAAGAAACACAAAGAAAAACTTTAACCCCATTTGAGTTTAATTCACTCATAACTAATAAGCATAGCGCTTATGTACATAAGTTTACAGAAAAAACAGGTTTCGAAATAATGCAAAAACACACACAATTCACTCACTATCGTGACACAATTTTATCATTATCATATTAATGACAAAAAAAAAAAAAAACAAAACATTATATGATACATTAAAAATTAAGTCGCTGAAGGTTTTTCTATTCTGTATAGAAAAGAAAAACTACTGGCTCTAACCTCTGAGATGATGTAAGAATCGTTGAAATTTTAAAATTCAAATCAATTATTTTTTTGGTATTCCTCCATATCGATACCAGTTATTGAGCAACTCGATGATGTTTGATTAATTAAAGTTTTTTCAATCATACTTACACGGAAAAGTTTATCGGGAAGGTTCGAGAATAAGTCGGGCTGAATCTCACCAATGGTTTGAATGATGTTGTTTTCCAATGATTTGTTGGCATAAACTAGCGACTTAAAGTAGTAGCCCCACCTTACGCCACCAAGTAGACCTTGGCGGCCATTCCACGTCGCTCTTCTGTTAAAAAACGCGTTCCGGAAACTTTTCTTGCAACAATTCCAACGAAACGCATACTGTGTGGCATGTTTCAATTGATCACTCGGTTTGACGATTATTTCGGCCGTAAATATTTCATAGCTCGCGCGAAAAATTTGGCGGACAGAACACGAATTTTTATAATAAATTTTAACAATTTGGATGCGTTGTTGAAGAGTGTAGAAGAGTCGTCAGAGCAATAACCTATCAAAGTTGGGACATTGGTATTGAAAACCAAAAGTTCGGAAAATGGAAAAATTTTGTATTTTATTCACCACTGAACCAGGGTCTCCTCCCCTTTATATATTTAGATAGTTAGATTAGAGTTCTTAGGTTAAAAAAACACACAGTTTTGCCGAGGGCGTAACGTAGAATTACGCTGGCGAGAAAAAACATAAGTTTTTTTTAATTCTTAATAATTGTTCAACTGATTTTATTTACACTTCATGTCAACATTAAATAACACTTATAAAACTTGTAGTATTTTTATGGATGAAAATTAATTTTGGGAATTTTCAATATTTAATAATATTTCAATTATTTAATGTACACAATCCCTGAATCAAATATTAAACTCAATAAATTACAACAATAGAGCACATGAAACGATACTGAGAAAGCCGACGTCAGCGCTTCTGCCTCTGCTCATTTGTATGAGCCCGATCCCCATACGTTCATATGAAAAAAACTCGACGTCATCCGCTCTCTCAGTGTCGGCTCAAGTGCTCTATGATTACAACAACTATATCGATTCATTCGCTTGCGCAGACGAATTCGCCTCGTATTTTCCGTTTTTTCATATGCTAATAATAGCAATAACAATATGGTTTGAGTTATTACAACAACCACATGACTTCTACAGCACAAACAATTGTAGGGAACTGATAAATTTTATGACTTGTTTTTTTACGATCAAATGTTTATAAAACTTACAAGATGTAATGAATTAAAAGTTAGATATTTCGTTAATAAATAAAATAAATAAACTGACTGCGGTAATTTAAATCCTTCAATAATAGCATAAAGTATCAATAAATGCACTTGAAGTCTATATAAAAAGGTCTATAAAATTTCGTCCTTCATTTTGCATATCTACCTTGCCGAATGACGTATTCTACGTCAATTATTATGATGCTCAAGAATAAAATGACGTTTTCTAATTTTCAAAATTTTCCCTTGATATTCTGAGTATTGTACAGAGACTAAAAACAAAATCTTAAAAAAAAATTAAACCAAATTCTACGGTTTCAAGACGACTGAGTCGATTTCAATATTACTAACCTGCCAATCAGCTATATTTCAGCGTAATTCTCCAACTCCAACTTCCGTTCGCATTGAAAAATGCGTTTCGTTTTTGAAGTTTTTTTTGAAAAATTTTCCAAATTTTTTCAATCTCTTTATACAAATCATTTAGGGATTTTGGGATGAGGGATTTGCATAGGATTTTAATGTATGTATGTATATGTGTGTGTGGGCGTATGTGTATTTTAAGTATGTATGTATGTATGAATTGGAGTTTATAGGAAAGGATTAGAGTGAGTGAGTGAGAGAGGGATTTTAAAGTGCGTGGGAATTTCACAAAATTTCTTGCTTCTTCTTTTTCACAAAACTTGGGCGGATGATTGATTTAATTCAATTTTCTCATACATTCAATTTTTATTTGAGACATATTTTTTCACACATTTGAAAAAGTTAAATTTTTTTTTTATGTTTTATTGACATTTGTTTACATTATTGAAATGGGAGAGTGTGGTGGGATTTTTAATTTTTTTCTTTTTTGTTATTAAGGAGAGGAAGAGTTTTTTCAGGTTTTTGTTTTTTTTTTTTCTTTTCTTTTATTTTATATTTATTAATAAATTTTTTAGGTTCTTTACATTTTTGGTTTTTGTTACTTTTGTAATTATTATTCAATTTTTTTAAAAATATACTTAAGGCATACTTTATTTAGGAAAGACATGAGAAGGAATTTTCTTTTTCTTTATTAACTATTATTATAATTATTTTTTTATTTTATTTGAGTTGCCATGTATTCGAGTTTATGTGTGTATGTTTTGATAGGCTGTGTGTGTGTGAAGTTTTTCATATAAATTTGTTTCAATTTTCTTTCCTTCTTTGGTTTTTGTTTAATATAATTTTCTTCTTTTTTATTTTTTTTTCTCATTTGGTTGAAATGTAAAATTGAAATTGTTTTGTTTTTTTGTTTTTATCTTTAGTAAATGCAGTTTTTTATTTTAGAATAAATTTTTTTATTTACTACATGGGCATGGCATTTACATGCATGTGTATTTAATATGTCTATGTGTGTGTGTGGCTTTGAGTTGTTCTTTTTTTTACTGGACTTTTAGTTTTCAGTTTGAAGCTTTTTCATATTGAGTATTTTTGTTTTTTGTTTTGTTTAATTAATGCTTACATATTTATGATTAAAATCATTTTTACAACAATTTTTGTTTGCTTTTCAAATTTCATATTAATATTTTTTTTTTTTTTCATTATCATCACATTTAAAGTAGTTTTGTTTGTTTGCTTTGTTGTTTTTGTTTTTTTTTTTTTTTTTTGAAGTGTGAGTGTATTGTGTTCATTTTTTTTTCTTGTTCACGATAATAAAATTTGTTATATATATATATTTTTTTTAATTATTTATATATGTATAGTTTTGTTGGTTTTTCTTTTTTGAAAAAATAAAAAATTATAAAATGTTTCTTAGATTTTTTTATTATTAAATGTGATTGCATTTAAAAAAGTAATTTTTTTCATAATTTTTCACACATATTTTCTTTGTTTTCGTTTATATTCATTGCATGGCATTACATTTTCATATTGATTTTCTTCACACTTTACATTCGTTCAAATCGTTTGATTACTTTACTGTTTGCGTATATAGTTTGTCTCTTTAATGCAGGTATGCCCAGACATTGAGCTCGCGAGCAAAAACCATTTTTGTGCTTTCACACATACACGACAGATCGTACGCTTACCCAATCCAATCGCACAAATTGCATACATTGACTTTGGGCATACCTGCTTTAATGTGTTAAAAAAAGCTTTAGAATTTAGCTCAAAAGTTTTTGAAAGCTTTTTATGCAAAAGCTTTAAAATATAGTCCTCAATTAATATTAAGGGTATATGGTCTAAAAGCACGCTGAAGATGATAAAGTTTCAAGGTTTTAAAATATTTGCTAAGCTAAATTCTGACAAATCTTCAACTAGACTTCAAAAGCTTTCTGAAATTAATATATATATTAATATATATAAAGCGAAAGGCTTTAAGTTTATTCCTGTGAATTGGCATGCTACTGTAAAAATTTAGAAAGCTTGTAACCAGTGGTATTGATATTCATAATTTTAAAGTTAAAAGCTTGCCAAGCTTTCTGAAGTAAGAACTTGTACGGCTTTCCAATTATGATGAAGATTTACATATTTATTTAGACAAAAGTTAAAATTTTTAAAAAATAGTATTTTTTAAAATGAGTTTACTCATATTTTTTCAATTTGCTGAACATTGATGGTGGAGCTTTAAAGCTCTATACATTTTTTGCTCATTGTCCAAAATTTTAAATTCAAAGTCATTCAAAAATAAAATAATAAAAAAATTTTACTCATATTTTTTCACTTCGCTGAACATCAAAAATTTTTGAAAAATGTTGAAGCTTTAAAGCTCAATACATTTTTTGTTTAAACATTACCCGAAATTTCAAGTTTCAAACTTAAAGTCAAACAAAAATAAATGGAAGTGGAAAAGCTCTCTAAATTTTTAAAAGCTTTAAAGCTTCATAGAAGTTTGGTTCAAATATGGCAAAATTTTCAATTTTTACATTGAGAAATATGATAGCTGATCTGTCGGGAAAGTCTTATACAAAAATCAAAAACTCGCTCTATGACATGAAATCTTCATAAAAACTTTTTTAAACAAGCTATCAAGCCTCATAACTATCCAAGTTTCCAGTTCTTTTTATCATTTTTGCTTTTACAAGCTCTCAATTTCTAGCTAAAACTTTTTAATGCAGATAAATACAATCTTTACTTTCCATGTATAAAATAAGTTAATTTTCATGGAATTTTTTTTTTAGTTTAGTTGGATTCTTTCAAACACTTCTACTTTTCTACATTCATTTCTACAAGTTTTTTATATTTTTATTCAATTATTATGTACTATATATAGTAAGGCATTCTTTGCGTAAACCCTAAGTTCATATACACAATTTTCAATTATTTACTTTTTTTTATTTAAATATTCATATTGTTTTTTTTTCCTTTGAGAATGAAAAAAGGATATTTGTTTCTTTTTATTGGAGTTGAAAAGCTTGCAAAAGCTTAACTATAAAAATGCTTGAAAAAATTCACAACCATTTTTATTTTTTCATTTAGATTATTATTACGTGGGTAGTAATAATTTGAGCTGATGAAGATGTTTTACTTTTGGCAAAAGCTTTTGAAGCTTTAGTTTTCATTAAAAATAGAAAAAAGTTTTGTGAAATGCATTAACCGCTAACACATCTCATTTTTAGTGATTAGCATGAAATCCTATGTGTCACTTTATTTTGTGTTGGATTTTTTAAAATTAATTCGTGTTTAACTATGATATAATTAAAAAAAAAACCTTAGCTATTTATAACTTTTTTGTTATAACGAAAAATTTAACTAGACTTCTATTGTACACTGTGCAATCAGCACTAAAAACTTTGAGCTTTTTTAAAGAGGCTTCTTTGTAGCTTGTATAGCCAATGCTTTACACTTTTAAGATTCATTCAAAATCATTTAAAATTTTTAATAAACTTTCAAGTTTTTTAATTAGTAGTTGTGATTTCTCTTTGAAATTCCTTTCAAAAAATGCATAGATTGAAACAAAAAAAAAAATATTTCCAACTGAAAGAGCTTTCAAGAACTTAACTCTTTTAAGATTTTCTACTTATTTTTCAAATTTATCGAAACTTTGTGTCTTAGGCTTCCAAATTAAAAATAACTTTTTAATTCTATTGGAAGAAGCTTTCAAAAACTAATGAAAACTTATCAGCAAAAAAGTTTTGATTGATAAAAAAAAAAAAAAAAACATTTTTGATTAAAGAAGTTTTTGATTGAAAAAAGTTTTTGAATGAAAAAAAAAATTTTTTTTGACTTATTTAAAAAAGTTTGTTTGAAAAAAAAAGAAAAAAATGTTTTTGATTGAAAAAAAACTATTTTTTAATTAATTGAAAAAAAATTATTTTTGATTGAAAAAAAAAAATATTTTTGACTGAAACAATTTATTGATTAAAAAAAAAATATTGAAAAAAATATAAATATATTTTTGATTGAAAAAAAAAATTATTTGGATTAAAAAAAAATAGTTTTTTATGAAAGAAAAAATTATTTGGATTAAAAAAAAATTTGATTGAAAAACAAAATACTTTTAATTAAAAAAAATATTTTAACTGAAAAAAAATATATTTTTGAGTAAAAAAAATACTAAAAAACAATATTTGTGATTGGAAAAAAATTTTTTTTTTTGAAACAAAAAGTTGTTTTTGAATGAAAAACAAATTTTTGATCGAAAAAAAAAATTTTTGGTGTTAAAAAAAAAATTTCGATTGTAAAAAGAAATAATTCTGATTGAAAAAACGAAAAAAATATTTGTGATTGGAAAAAAATATTTTTATTTGAAATAAAACGATTTTTGAATGAAAAAAAAAAATTGTGTTGAAAAAACGAGATTTGTGATTAAGAAAAAAAAATTTTGACTGAAAAAGAAATATTTTTAAGGAAAAAAAAATTCTTTTAATTAAAAAAAAATTTTGATTAAAAAAAAAATTTCTTTGATAAAAAAAAAATTTTTTTCATTGGAAAAAAATATTTTGGACTAAAAAAAATGTTTTGATTTAAAAAAAAAAATGTAAGCTTATCTAAATTTGTCTAATTTTTCGCTAATTTTCCAAAATTTTGTATTTTGGGATTCCAACTTAAACAAAGTTTCTGATTTCCGTTGGAAAATCTTTCAAAAACTTTTGTAGAGAAAACAGCGGTTTTTTGAAAAACTTTCAAAAACTTAAAGCTCTTTTAAGCTTTTGTACTAATTCATTAATTTGTTTTATATTTTGCATTTTAAACTCCCATTTGAATATAATTTTTGACGCCTAATCGAAAAAGCTTTCAAAAACTCTAGAATTTGTACAAACATCTATTCAAAAAAGGTTTAAAAAATAACTCTTGATATTCTTGATATTCTCTAAATTTTTCCTCATTTTTCACTTATTTTGCAATACAATTTTTTTTTCAATGCAATTTTAGGTTTCTGTTTGAAAAATCTTTCGAAAACCTTGAAAATTACGAAAACCTTGAAAATTAAACAGAGGTTTTTCTACGTCCTATTTTACAATATTTTCTATTTCAATTTTACAGCTGCATCATTTGAAAAAAATTGCAAAAATTTACCAAAGTTTAACATAACTTTAAACCTCTACTTAAAATTTTTTAACTATCATTTGTGGTTTCCAGGTTGAATAAAACTTTTGATCTTGTTTTGAAAAAACTTTTAACTTTGAAACTTTCAAGCTTCTTAAGCTTCTGCTGCCTTATTTCGCATTCCAAGATTTTTTAGCTATTAATTAAATTGTTTTCACTTGAACATCTTTTAGAAAAGCTTTCAAGCTTTTTAAGCTTATCAAAGCTTTATAAAACTTTAAGCTTATTAAAGCTTTTACTACACATTTCACGCTTTTTTAAAGTAATCATATTTCTCATGGCATTTCTTCTTCTTTTTGCTTTCTCACTTATTTCCTTCTTTTATTCATTTACTTTTCTGTTTGATTTTTGTTTAGGATTAAATATTTTTTTTAACGCTACTATATGTATATAGTATATATTAATATATATATACCTTTATATATATTTTTATATATTTGTATGACATTCAATTTTTCTCATTTTTTTTGTTTCTTTCAAATTAATTTGTACAATTCAAGTAATATTTATTTTTAATTTTTTTTCGCCCTTCTTTGCTTCGGATATTTTTCCCTTTTTTAAATGTATTAAAGTTTTTTGGTTTTTGTCTTAATTGAGTTGAGAAGTTAACAAATTTGTTTTTTTATATTTTTCAGCATTTTTCAGAACAACAATGTTTTTTTTGTTTTCTTTTTTTTTTTGAGGAAATAATGTTCCAGGGCAGATAAAACAATTCAATATTGTTAAACTGCAGATATTTCTTTCAACCGACAGAGCAATTGGAATCATGAATTAATTACACAACATTTCTGTTTGTCCGTTTCCATTTTAAAAAATATTGAACTGTTCTATTTGCCGATATCTCGAAAATATTGAAAAAGTTTCTTTGCTGATATATATTTTTTCTATTCTCTCTCTCTCATCATTAATTGTTAATTAATTTTAATACAAAAATCACAGAGAATTATACACTAATATGTTGTTTTGAGTTTTTAGTTGTTTGTTTTAAGTTCAAGAGTTTTTTTTTTATCATTATTACTATAGTTTTAAATTTGTTTTGTTTTATTTTTGTGATATATATATTTTTAAATTTTTATTATATTTGTTCCAATTTTTTGTTTTTTAAGATTTTCTTTAGTTCTCTTTTAAATAAATTAATTTTATTTTTTGTTTCTCATCAAAAAAAAAGAAAAAAATAAATTTTGTAATTTTGTATTTGCTTTAATCATTTAGTTTAGTTATTGTTTTTGTTTTTTTTTCTTTGTTTTGTTTTTAAGTTTAGAATATTTTGATATAATTAATTATTTTCTTTCTTTATATTAAGTTTAAGTTTTAAAAAGTTTTTTGTTTTTTTTTTTACTCCAGTTCAGCTTCTGTAAATTTTTCTTTCTAAATTTCCCGTTTCTTTTTCATATTCATTCTATTTCGTGTTGAATTTTTCTTTTCTCTATTTCACTTTTCTGGTACATTTTTAATCTTTCTCATTTTACATCTCTCTAATTTTTTTTTTACTTAATTATAATTAATTACGTTTTGTATTTTGTTATAAATTTAGACATTTAGTTATAATAATTTTTCATTCTTTGGCTAAAAGAAATTTCAGTTTATATCAATTTTTAAATTTTTCCAATCTTCTTTTGTTTTCTTTCGTTTTTCCTTTCCTTTTTTTCTCTTCTTTTTTTTGTTGTTTTTTATCCAACCCCAAAATCTTTACTCTAAAAATCTTTCCCCATTTCAAATTCTTTAATTCAGTTTTTTTTCTAATTTTATGTTATTTTGTTTTTTCTTTCAATAAAACATTAAATTGTTCTTTTATTTTTAATTTGGTGTTTTTGTAGTTTTCTCTCATTTTGGTTCCCTAATGTTTTTTTCTTTTAGTATTAGTTCAGTTGTTGTTGCTATTGTTGTTGTTGTTTTTTTATTTTTTTAAGTTAAAATATTGTTTCTGTTTTAGTTTGTTGGAATTCTTAGATTTTTCTCGACAACATTTTTTAAGAAATTTGTTTGTTCTTTTTTGTTTGAGTTAAAAAGTAAAAGATTTTTGTTTTTGTTTTTTTTTTATTTGCTATATTATAAAACTTGAAAAAGTTATAAAAACAAACATAAAAATTGAAGCAAAGTGCTTTTGTTTTTTATTGAAGTTTAGAGCTTTTCATTTCAATTAGCGCTTTTCTAAAATGTTTTCAGTGCTTTTGAATTTGCCTTGCTTTAAATACTAATTTAAGAAAAATTACAGTAACCTGAAAGCTTTATAAAAACCAACATTACATTACAAGCTTTAAGCTTCGAAATACTAAAGCTTTGCGCTTGCAGTCTTGAATTTGATAGTTCCTCAGAAATTTGTGTTTTTAAAAATCATCCAAATAAACGTAAATCGCTATATATCCGTAAAACTTTCAAGTTCAACTTATTTTTGAATAAGCTTTAAAGTTTTGGGTTAAGCTTTCTGCATAAATGCTGCTGTTCTGTGAAACTTTCAAATTCAACTTATATTACGAAAAAGCTTTAAAGTTTCCTATTAAACTTTTGGGCATAAATGCTATATCGGAATGCTTTTTCCTTACGTTTAAGAATTGAAAACGAATGTAGAAATAAAAGCTTATTCAGAAAAATTCTCACTTTCCGTAAATATGTTTCAATGCTATGAAATTTTCAAATTTAACAAAAATTATGAAAAGCTTCAAAACTGTTTTCTTCAATTTTTGAACACTTCAGTTTCATATACACATTAAAAAAAACTTTAAGCTTATTTGTTGCAGTTTTTTAGGACTTGAGCTTTATTGAGCTTTTCCTATGTATGTCAGTTTGAAAGCTCATCAGTTTTTAGTAACTTTAAAGTTTTCCATCAAGCTTAAAGTTTCAATGCTTCAACGTGTATTCAAAAAAAGCTTCAAAGTTTCATATAAAGCTTTATTGCTATGAAGCTTTAAAACTCAATCTGTATTCCAAGTTTATTATTCTTTTTTTTTTGGTATAAATGTTTCATTTCTGTGAAATTCTAAATTGTTGCATTAAAATGACATGAAACCTTCAATCAAATTAAATTTGTATTCAAAAAAGCTTTAAAGTTCTATATTAAGCTTTAAGCATGAAAGTTTTAAGCTTACGAACTTTTCAAATCCAAAATCCATTCTAAGTTTTTTATGGAAAAATTTAGTTTCCCTTCTGAGAAGCTTTCAAATTCAACTAAAAAAAAGCTTTAAAGCTTCATATTCTAAAATAAAAAGTTATGAAAAAGCTTCATAGCTTCGTCCGAATCGCGAATGCTTCTGATTCTAAGGGAATACAGCTGACTTTAATGTCTTAAATTTTTTTTTCAATTTCCTAACTCTGCTTGTCTTTACAAAGCTTTCAAGTTTGTCTAACTTTTCAGTAAAAATTCATTATTTTAACAATTATTTTTTAGGATTATCACACAAAATCAGTTTATATTTCTATAGAAAGCTCAACAACAACTCATTTCACTTAAAGTTTAAGCTTTTCGGCATTTAAACTTTAAGCTTTTTCGCATTTCAACTTTAAGCTTTTCCATATTTAACGATCAAAACCATTCGAATTGTAATTTCTCATAAAAACTTTTAAGAAATGCAAATATCTCAAATTTTTCAATCAGGTATTTACTTTTTTCCAAATAATTCAAAAGCTTTAACAAATCTAGAAAAGCACCGCGCGCGCTAAGAACTTCAAAGCTCTTCTAAACTTGCACTCACTAAAAAGTCTATTAGTTTTATGTTTTCTTTCTTTTTTAATATCTTTTTCTTGTGATAATGAATTCTATAAAATTTTTTTGCGCTTGTTCAATTAATTTTTAATGCTAATAAAAATTAAAAAAAAAAACAACAATGCGCAGCAAATCAAATCAAAAGCACATTACATGCCTACATACATACGTACTTATAAAAAAAGTCTCAAGATAAATTTACTATACCATATTAGACAATAATAAGATTCGTTACCATCAATTAGACTTAAAAGCTCACATGACTTTTGTTTCAAACTTTAAGCACTCAAAGTTTTGAAGTTCAAATTTCTTTACTTTATTTTTTTTTTTGTTCATTAATATTTAAGCTTTAAATTTTATTTGTTTTCTTAGTTCTGTTTTGTTTTTTTTTTAAGTTATATACTCATAAATATATAATATATATAATAAAATTCTACAATTTTAATTGTTCGTTTGTTGTTGCTGTTCATTATTTTTTCATTTTACTTGGATGGTGGTGTTTTCATAATAAATTGTTTTTTGAGAAATTTAAGTAAAAATTTAATGTTTGTTGTAAAAAAAAAAAAAAATCCCTTTTGAACGTTTTTTTTTACCAATTTTGTTTGTTGTTTATTGTTTGCTTATGGTTAATTGTACAATTTATATTGTTAATTTCAACCATTTACATTGTACAATTAAACATTTTTTTCGTACAAAGTTTTGTGTTTTTTGTTTTAATTATATTTTTACTTTCAAATTTATGTCAAATGTTGAATTATTTTTTATTCATTTTTATTCATAATGTTTTTCGATTTTCCATGAATTTCTAGAATATTCACAATTATGATTGTTAAAGTTACAATTCAATATTGCTTCTTTGGTTGTTGACAAATTGAAATAAAAATTTCTTTTTAGTTTTTAATTATTTTTTCAAGTTTTGTTTATATTTTTTCTTGAAGTTGATTTTTTTCAAAACTACTTTCAAAAATTGCTTGTTTGCTGGTTTGTTTGATCTTCAATATTTTCTAAATTTTTGTAATTCTTTTTTTTTTTTTTGTAATTCTTACATGATAAATAGTTGAAAATGAGTTTTTGTTTTAACGTTTTAGTTATTATGACTTCATTATTAGTTTTTTTTAAGGTTAATATGAAAGAGTCTTTGTTTTTGCTAAACCTTTCGTCTTTGTCTTCTTCATTATTCGCAAAATTTTATTCTTAAAAATAGAAGTAAATATTTTACACACTTCATTGTAATATTTTACTATTTATTTTTTAAACCATTGTCTAGTGTAATTGTGTATAAATAAATGTAAAAATATTAGTTATCTTTCAGTTAAAAAAGATTCAGAAATTATAAATAATTTCGGCATAAAAAAAAATTAATTTTGAAAACCAATTATAACCAATTAAAAACAATTATAACCGTTGGATTTCATTGAGAGAGCTTAAAACGGTAAATCGTATTTGTTATAAAAAGCTTTTGAGCTTTCACATGTACACAAAGTTCATTTACACAACAGAAGATCAGTCGATCACCAACATTCATGCGAGCAGGTTGACGCTGCCATTTTTTTATGTATGCAGAGAAAAAAAAGAAGTGTTTGTTTACCGAAAAATTTTCTGGTGGATCCGAATGCTATGAATCGCAATAAAGTAGAGTTTTGTTTTGAAAAATGATTGGAATTTCACTGAAATTAGAAAATGTTGACATTGAATTTAAATTTGCACAAAGAATTTTAATTTCGTATGCACTGGTAAAGTGAAAACTGGCAAATGATAGCACAATATGTGCTCGACGGTTTCTGGCAGTGGAAGCTTTGAAATCACTAAAATCCAAACAAAGTATGACAAGTATTGGTGGCCACCACTAATTTAAATATCTCACTTAAAATTTAAACCTCTGACAGCCATGATTAAAGCTCGTAGATTTTTGCTTGCATATATTCAAAGTAAAGTAAATTTTAGACACGTAAGTAAGCCCATGAGTGAAAATAGTTTATAATTACTAATCGAAAACTTTGCGCTTTTAAATTAAAATCATTATCATAAGCATAATGTGTAAGCTTTTCACTTGTGAGCATAAACATCGACATCTACAATGATATCTTTAGTACAACAGCCTGTTTAAGGTTTAGCCCGAGCTTTTAGCATGACTAGTTTAAACTTAAAAACTAAAAGCTTCCTCAAGCTTTCATTGAGAAATTAATCTTATATATGCAAAGTATATACCAAATCAAATCATTCAATCATCCATTCACTTCCAGAAACTACTTTAATCTTGTCCATATTTCAATATATAAAATTCAGTTTACTAAGCTTTTATAGTAATTATATAGCTTCTGGGCACAAAAGCTCTCAAATTTTTCTTATTTATTTTCCTTGACTGTACTTCATCATATAGAAAAAATGTATCTTGAAGCTTTGAGTTTTAAATATTTTCTAATTAAATGAAATCTCAAGAACAGAAGCTCAGTTCGAAGATCAGTTTTTGGTGGTTTTTGCCTTTGGCTAAGGATCGAAAAACTTTGACCTTGAGACTTCATTTAAAGTTTGGAATTGTAAGCAATCGTAACTCAGTGTTGACTGAGCTGATATTCAGATCGAAAGGCTCTGAGTTTAATTTGGTTGGAGTTTTTTATAGGTTAGCCTACGGCCCAAAAAGCTTTGAATTTCATACTTGCTTTAGTATTTTTGGAAGTGTATATATGAAACCACAGCTTAGTGGTTAGTGCGTTGATCTTTGGTTGATCTGAGTTCAATACTGAGGCTTCAGAGTCTTTAAATCTTTACTTCGGATTTTGAACTGAAGGACTCTGAGATTAATTCGAACTTCAGATCTTTGCATTTGTATATATAAGCCAAGCTCAATGAAGTTCTTTGTACGTAAGGTTCCGAATTAAATTTTAACTTTAGTTTTTGTAGAAGTACATGAAACAGTAGCTCAGTGGTTGTTCTACCATCTAAAAGTTTTCGAATTAAAATCTAGCTATATTTTTTTTTGTCATATATCTATGGAAACATAGCTCAGTGGTTTCTAAATTGAAATTTGGTTTGTGCGTTTACGAGTTTAATCCGAGTTTAGCTTTGATGGGTTTTTGAGATTTAGTCAATAGTTAGTCTATGGTTAGTTCATGAGGTTTGAAAAGCTGCCAGTTTAATACTAGCTAAATTTTTTTGTTAGTGTACAAAGCTCAGTAAAAAGAGCATGGAACTTCATTTTGTGAGTCTTCGAGTTCAATCGTTGCTTTAGTTTTTTAGAGGTGATTGGAATCGTGACTTACTAGTAGAAAATATTGTTTACAGCTCGAAAAGTTTTCAAACTAAAGGCGAACTTTAGCGTTTTTCAATTGAAATGTAAACGTAGTTCAGTGGTTAAGGCGTTAATCTATGATTTCGTGATAAATTCTGGCTTTAGTTTTTAGCGAGTTGATGGTCCCAAAAGCTCCGACTTCAATCTTGGCTTTAGAGCTCACGTAGAAATCATTTGGAATCATTGCTCAGTTATTGATGATTTCGTATAAGGTCCAGGTGTATTCAAGGTTAATTCTAGTTTTCACTTTGTTGAAGGTGTATGAAACCGTAACTCAGTGGTTATCAAATTCTCTTGACTTTAGTTCGTTAAAGGTGTATGGAAACTGATTGGCTAGTGATTTAGGTTTCATTTAATATTTTTCCTTTGAAGTCAAGTTATATAAAACAAATTTTTAAAATACTCAATTGCTTAACAAAAAAATCTGCTTTTACACCCATCGATTTTTGGTCGATTTTCCGATTTTCTCACATTCTCTCTTGTTCTTCTGTTCCATCGTCAACAGTTTTTATATATACAACGTTTTGTATTTCTATTGCTTCTTTGTTATTCGTTTTACATGAGTGGAACAGAGATGCAAAACTTGTAAAAGAATAACGTTAAAAATCGTTGTAAAATTATTGGTACAGCTGATTGCGACTCGTTCACTCTCGTCTCTTTTCCCTCGCCAACAAACAGAAAATCGGTGAAAAAGTCGCCCAAAAATCGGTGTCTGTAAAAGCAGACTAAATCCCCTTTTAGATACTGCGATTTTCATGCGATTTCTCTCTGCGATTTTCTGTTTGTGAGCAAGGGAGGGGAAACGAAAGGGTATGAGTCCCAATCGCACATACCCGCAACTTTACTGCGATTTTCTTAAGTTTACCTTTTGTATCTCTGTTGCACTTATGTAAAACAAATGCCAAAGAAACAAACAGAAAGAGTCAAAATCGATATTAGATATATCCGTAGCAACCGTCGATAGAACGGTGTTATAAAAGAGAATAGTAGAGAGAAATCTCTATAAGGCTTCTAAGTCACCTCTTAGATGGTGCGACTAATCTCATGAGATTTTTTACATTCCCTTTTGAAGTTTCATGTAGCTCTTACTGACTCACTGAGATTAGTGTGAACAAAGAAGAAAAGATGTTCCCGTTATCTATGTTCATCGTCTTCGCAAAATGAGATTCGTGAGTATCAAGTTTTTCTTTCGTCAATTATGTACATTAAAAAACGAACGCTTTCGTTTATTGTTCTAATTTTGTGTGGTGGATTGTTATTGTCAAATGTTTCGAATACGTGAGTAACGACTGATGAACGAATGTATTGTTGGTTTTTTATACCGTTCTTGTATTCGTTAAATCTTGTCTCAATAGTGCGTTTCATTTGTTCAATGAATTTTGCATCGCAAACTTTACAGCTTATTTCGTAAATGGCTGCTCTTTTCATTTGTTGGTGTTCTGTCTTTAGTGGAGCTGAGAATGTTTTACAGTTTGAAAAGCTCTGAGTTCGATACTTTGTTTATTTTTTATGTTAGTTTTTTTTTTTTTTTTTTTTTTTTGTGTGTGGTTTAATCTTCGGTCCGTGGGGCCTTAAGTTTAGTTCTGGAAAATTGATAAAACATTTTTCAAATGATTTTAAAAATGTGAAAACCCGTAATCAACACTAATCTATTTAAACTAACCTCAAATTCTAAATATTGTACAGATGCTGTTTGATTTCGCTGTCAGTTTCTGAGACCACGGAGCAACTCTAAATCAACAAAAAAAAAAAGTCTCTGAGATATTTGCAATTGAATTTGTAATACAGAATCGTAGTCGATTTAAATTTCATTCGAAATCGAATTGTAAAATATGGTTTAAAGTTTTTATAAACTTATAAACTCACAAACTCACAGCATTGTTTTTAGAAAAAAAGTTAGCTATCTGAAAATTAGAGTAGGAATTATAGACATTTACATATATAGTTTACGAGTTTATTTGAATCAGTATATAAAAAAAACCTTTAGAATTTTTCAGACCAGAGTTTTCTCTATATATTAAAGCACTTTTAGATTTCTAGACCCTGGCAGCTGTTAGACATTTCTATTCTATTTAATTCTAATAGTTTATATTATTCCTCATAAAAAATAAACTATTTCCATTAGATTACAACAGATGGTTTCAGAATTTTCATCAAACCAATTAGATATATAGCAAATCTTAGGACTCATCACATTTAGTAATTTTAATAAGAAAATTGTTGTTTTCGTTTTTCTTTGATTGGGTTTTTTTTTTTACTTTTTTTCTCTGTGGCTTCATAAGTTACATAAAATATTCGCATAAACAAAATACCAAATTTTTTTAAATTAAAATAAAGAAAAAAACAAAAATAATTTTTATTTTTTTCTTTCATTTACCTACGAATTTGGCTAGCAAATGCTGCCACTAGATTTTTTGGCTCATGGCCAATTAAATTCAATTATTCAATTCAAAAATGGTGGTGACGCACAATAGGCCAAGACAAGCCAAAAGTAAAAGCAAGCAAAAATAAACAAACCCCAAACAAAAAAGAAAAAAAAAACAAAAAATTGTTTATAAAATATTTTTTTTTTTTGGCATTGCGAAAGTAGATAGGAAAATAAAAGAAAAACAAAAAGGTAAAATTTTTGTTTGTACTATTTTTAATATTATTATCTAAATATGAAGCCACAATGTCTGTGATTTTTTTTCAATTTAATGGATAGATAGATAGTACCTGAGGTTTATGTGATGGTATACCGATATTTAAATCTGTTTATGAAAGAGAGTTATAGAAAAAAGGATGGAAAAACAAAACAAAAAAACAGATTTGAGTTTCTTGTGCCTGTATGCTTATGAATTCAAACGATGCTTTTTTTAATTAAATAATATTTTTTATTATTTAAAAGATTTAAAACTGAAAAAAAAAACTGAAACCGCACGATTTTCTTTATAAAGTAACGCTTTTTTGAATGACGCTCTTTTTTCCTTTCCTTAGTATTTTCAACGAGTACTGTACATTTTAGAAGCTATCATTTGATTGGCTACATACATTACTCGCTACATTACAACGAGAACGTTGCCAATTCACAATGATTTGTAATACGTCACAAGAGAATACTACTATTTAGAATAACACGTAACTAGAGAAGGCTACAATTTATAATAACTCATAATGGCAAATAAAGTGATGAAATTACATTACAAATTTATGCGTGAATGGTAATGGGAAATGTACTGGAGAATAGCGAGTAAGTTTAAATTTAATTTAACAGAACAAAACCAGAAACACAAAAATTTTGCTGTGAATTGCTTATGGAATTTGCTGAGCTCTTTAGTTGGCATTAAGGATACATTTTTACAACTTTTAAACAACGAAAAAGGCAATCTGAAATAGCTGCCTGGATTGGCTACATTCTGCTACCCACCCTTACCCAAACGTGTCGTCAAAATTTATGACTGTGAAACATACACCTTGCTTCGAAGAACTTTTACTAACATTTCATTTTCTCAGATATTTTAATTTCACTGATCCAACCAGCCATATCCAATCAGTTTTTACTTAATTCTATATAGATTTCGTATTTAATTCCTGATTATTCCTTATCACATATTTATATCCAATTCGCTTTTCTTCTTTTTCTTTACTTTCTTCATGTTCTACAGAACCTAGCAGTTTATGGCTATTGTTTCTATCGTTACTCATTGACATCTTTTTCCCGTAAAACTTAGTGGCCTGGTGAATGAGTGCTAGACTGGAATTCCAGCTACCTTTGGTTCGTTTACCAGACAGGGAGTAACTGCTTTAAACTTTTTCCGCTGGAGGTAATTGGTATGCCAGTTTTATTAGTTTATTTAATATATTATCGAACGGTTTTCTTTTCTCATAAACAGACTTTTCCTTATTCTAAAAAATATTGCTTAACATATAAAAGCAGCTGTCCTTCCCCATTTATATTGCGACTTATTTTTTGAAGTGAAACTTCTTTAGTGGGACTGTGAATTGCAACGGTAATCGCGTTTTCGTTATACTCATACGATGAAACTAATAGGAAACGAAGTTATGCAAATGTTAGTGTTTAGCGAACGAGAACATACAGGGATCGGTTATATACCATCAAGAAGAGAGTCCATTTCTCGCAGTTTTATCTCATATACTTTAGTGAGAGAGCCGGCATAGACGCCTCTCACTCTCTCATATAGCTAAACTCATGTTATATATTGTATGTGTATTACGTTATGTTTGTACTGTTAAGTGCAGAGAGCATCAACAGAAAAAAAACCAACACAAAATAGAAAGAAGACTGCAAAAACTTCAAGAGAGTGTTTAATGCATTTTGTGCGCGCCAAAAAGCATTGAGAAAGTAATAAGGAAAAAAATTCTACAAATATGAAAGCTAATGATTCAACCAGAAAAAATTAACATTGTAATATGTACTTAAATATTTTTTAATTACCAAATGTCTAACCTCAAATCATTTGACGTGTATAACCTCACAATTTACATTACGCGTAAATTTTAACCATTCATCTCTTTAGGTGGGTGTCAAATGAAAATCATTTAATCAAGCCAAAAACAAGTGCTGATAAGTGTCGAGTGTATCGGCAGAAAAAAATCTGTATGTGGCATGACATACGGAGGCAATGAATATAAAATACATAAAGACGTTTCACTTCTTTGGTGTATAGCGGCTGTAGGTTTCAGTTTTTTCCCCCTTTCCCTAGATCTCGGTATGCACCGGGAAGATTAGTTTCTGTAGATATTTCCCCTCCTCTCTTCCATGAAGCCTTAGTGTTCCTAAAACGTTTCAAATCGTTTTTCTTCATCGAAAAATTTCTTAATTTTTTTTCTTTTTTCCCCCCTAAACTGCTATCATATACTTCAGAACCTAATAGATAATGAATGTTGTTTCTTTTTTAGGGTATTCGAAAGATATTGCCCGATATATCATACCAAATCTCTTATAGCGTTACCGTCCACACGTCCACACGTACATTGTGGACTGTCATTGAAATCGTCGCTCATCGACCAGAACAACTCATGATTGTGTCTATTTTACTTTTCGGAATGGTGTGTTTCTGTAGACATTTCTTACTAAATTTTATCCCTTGAGGTAAAAAATTAATTATTTATCTTTTGGTTTCAAAAAGTTACCGATAGTTTTTGTTCATGGAAAATATTAAAATTCATAAATTTCTCTTATTCAATAAAATGTTTCTTATGCCCACCCATAAAAGCAGCCTTGTCCATGGCATAATTTGTATTTTTCCTTTCTGTGTACTAGATACTCTTTCCTCTGCCATATATTTCATAATTTATAAAATAGCCAGTCTCCCTTCTATGCTGTGATTCATCTTTTTCCTTTCCTTACACTTCTGCCATAAGCTCCGAAACTCAATAGTAGATTGCGACGCGAAATTTAATTTAAACTTTTATCTTATTGTATACGCCTCTTCATTGAGGTCTTTGTGTCCAAACACATCAATTATGGCTCGATCGACTTATAGTTCACACACATTACATACTAAACTTTACTTCTTTAGGTTACTAAAATAGATTCGATCGCGAAATATTTTTCCCGTTAGTATTTTTTCGTAGAAAAACTCTTGTTTTCTCTTCTTATAACATAAATGCGCTTAAGGCTCACATTTTTCGTTTTTCTTTAACCTAGACCTGGATCCCAAAAGGTTGTGACTGGTGTTTCTTGCTAGAATGTATACATGTACCTCAGTATTTAGGCCTTAAATTGGGAATACTTACAATGTTTATTTTACTAGAATTAAACTCCACTGACTTAACACTGACGTGACAATGCGTGCCTAAAACCATAAAAAGCTAAAGTTAGATCCCTACACACTCGCAAAATGTATGGCCAACTCAAGTATAGACATGATTGAATTACAAACCAATCGCTTTTTACTACTGTTTCTGCTGTGGTCAGTATACATTAAAAAAAAATCTTGATATCAGATTCTAAATCAGTCAAATTTGCGCCGCATAAAGGAATTTCTCTCTGATATATGTATAGATATTATGAAATTACTACCCTTGGCATTATTTTCTTCAAAACTCTCTAATACTTTTCTTTTTTATTATTTTCCATACAGCAAAATTCTTATTTATTATTTTTATGTGAGAATTTTTAGATATTAGTCCAATTTCGTATCTTCTTATTAGTTGTAAGTCTACGCAAATTCTCACAATTGAAAAAAATTTCCGTTGTAATTACATTGGATTTAGAATCAATTGTGAATACCCTCATATATTTTTATAAGTTAATTACTTTCAACTACACAAACAATTGAGTAACATCAACGTGAAAGAGAGAGCAATAAACCTAAAACGACATCATAGTACAATGACGTGAAACAATCCATAAATTGTGCAATGCTAGCAGTTAATACGTTAATATAAAATACAACAACAAAAAGAGCGAAAAAATCAAAATACAAGAATTCGCGAGAACATGTGAAGGAAGGAATACAAATACAAACCAAATCCAAGGAAATGAAACCGAGGAGTGCATAAGAAAAACCAACAACACAACGAAAAAGAGTGAACAAATCCAGGAGAGGGGAGAGAACGTTAGAAAACAAATACAAACCAAATCAGAGGAAACGAAACGAAGAGAACATAAGAAAAATTCAACAACACAACGAAAGAGCGAAAAATTTCCAATCTTGAGATGAAATGAAAACACAAAATTTTTTTTTTTTTTTTGCTTTTTGCGGTTATTTTGTACAAATACATTTGAAAAAATTAAGAAAAATTTTAACAAAAGCATTGCACAATTTTTTATTTGGATATTTTTTTGTTTTACTATTTTCAATATTTTTTCTTTTTTTTTATAAAAAAAAAAAACAATTTGTTTTGATGGATGCTGAAGAGTTTGAGTTGATGGAGATATGATTATTTTCACAATTTCTATTTGTATATGAAGTTTAAGGTATAAGTATTTTTTGTTTGTTTTTTTCTATTATAAATTTCTTATATTTTTATTTTGGTTTTTTTTTTTTTTTGGTTTTTACTGTATAGAAAAATAATACAATAAAGTTTTTTTCGTTTGTTCGTCTTACAATTTTTTTTCTTTGAGTTTTCCATGATGCAGTGTCCGTTTTCCGTTTGTGTTTTATTTCTTGTTTGTAATACATTCGAAATGTTTGTTTTTTTTTTTATTTTTGGAATTTATGTTTTCTCAAATAATATAAAATAAAGTTAAAAAAAAAGACAAACAATTTTTTTGTGTTCAACTTTTGCTTTTTTTAAGTTTTCTGTTACAGCTAGATTTTATTGGACTGCTTTATTTTTATAGATTCCAATTGGATTATATATAATCCAATAATATTCAATTAATAAAAGTTATCACACAAAATTGCAAATTTTTTTTTTTTTTTTTTTGTTTTAATTTAAAATTTGAGTTTTTTAAAACAGGCAATAACAAAGCGAAAGAAAAATTTAGAAAGAAAAATTTAGAAAAAAAAATTAAGAAAAATAATGTAGTCTAGACAAAAAAAAAAAGATTTTTCTTTAAATTAAATGGAATAAATTATTTTTTTTTTTTTGTAAAAATCAAAAAAAAAAATTATTTTTTTTTTTAAATCCAAAAAAAAAAGTTTTTTTCAAAAATTTAAAAGAAAAAACCTCGTGATTTTAATTTAAAATAATATTTATTGAGTTTTTTTTTAAAGGAACCTTCAAAAATCTGCAAATAATTTTATTTTTAATTTGAATTTTATTTAAGTTTTATTATACTTTAATTAAATTTCATTAATTTCCCTTTCGCTTTTTTTATTCCCAAAAAAATTTTGCGGTTTTTTTTTTTCTTTCTTTCTTTGTCTGTTTTTTTTTTCTCTGGAAGTACATACATTCAAAATTTGTTTTTCTTCTTCATCCTTTTTCTTTTTTTTTACTGATTTACATAAATTTTAATCATTTTTTTTTTTTTTGCATTATATACATAAATAAACATAATTTATATAATAAATAGTATTTATTTATGCATACAATTTCATTACATATATATTTTTGTTTTATTTATTATATATAGTAAAAATAAAAAAAAAAATATTCGAGCATATTTTTAAATACGCTCTTAATGCTATAATTTTTATTATCATTTCGTTTTTATTTTCTTTAGTTTTTTTCCATTCGTGTTTGTTTCAAGTATCAATTTCGTTTATAACAATTTTATTATTTTTTTTAAGTTTTTCTTTTCATATTTTTATCGCTTTCCATTTTATATTACAAATGCATGAAATACATAATTTTTTTCTAAATTTTTATATTTAGATGTGTGTGTTTTTTGTGTTTCTTTACTTTTATTAATATCTCAAGTCTTTGTTAAAGCTTTTCTTTCATAAATACTTTCGTGTTTTTTCGGTTATAGTTTTGTTTTATTTTTAGTTCTCTTTAAAATAATAATTAAAATGCAGGAAATTAAAAAAAAAAAAATTAATTCAAATTTATAATTTAAAGAGAAGAATTCTGAAGAGGAATGGAAAGTACGGTCAAAGCATTCAATTTGAGCTGAAATTTTATCAATGATATCATATTGAATATCTTTAAAATAGCATTAAATGCTGGCATCATTAAAGACTTTCAAAATAAAAATGGGCACCGATCGTTCTTTCCCCCTTAAACCATTTACAAGTCTTTGCACTTTCAAAACTGAAGTGGAGTAGGGGGGAAACATTATCTGGAAATTTTATTTAATGATACCATCTTGTGTAGTGCTAAGTGAGCATTACAAGTTGTCATCATTAGAAACTTTCCGAATAAAAAAGGTTGCCGAACTGTCTTTCCCCCACACCCACTTCAATTGCGAAAGTGAAAAAGAGTTGAAAATCGATACAAAAATAATATGTTTTTAGGTTTTATAGTAATTTGTTAATTAAATTAAACTGTACTTTAATTTTATGAAAAAAAAAAAAAAACAAACTTCTCAAAACAAAACATTTGTTAGTAATTAAAAAAAAAAAATATTGTTTTTTTATTTAAAATTTAAAAAAAAAATGATTCCTTTTTTTATTTAAAAATAAAATAAAAAAATAATTATTCCCTTTTCGTATTTAAAAATTAAAAAACAATAAATTTTTTTTTTTTACTTGAAAATAATTTTTTTTTTTATTTAAAAATTAAAAAAAAAAAATTATTATTTTTATTTAAAAATTAAAAAAAAAAAATTATTATTATTTTTATTTAAAACTTAATGTTTTGTTTTCAAAATTTTGAGCTGTTTTAAGAAAATTTAATAAATGAATAAAGAAAAAATAAATAATTAACATAAAACCGAAAAAAAAAATGTCGACTTCAGATCAAAAAAGTAAAATTTTTAAGTTTTTAAATTTACATTGACTCCTTTATTTATTTAAATCAAATTTGAAAAAACAATTAAAATTAAGACAAAAAAATTAAAAAAAAAAAATAATTTATTTATTTTAGAACAAAAAAATAATTTTTTTTTTTTTTTTTTGAAAGATGCTTTGTTAGATATCACCCAAAATTGTTATGTAAGATTAAAAAAAAAAAAAAACAAAAATAAGAACTCTATATTTTAAATATTAAAATTCAAAACTAAAATATTAACAAATTTTAATTTTTGTAAAATAAAATGGGCATAGCGATAATTTCTTCAGTTTCATATTATTTTAAGCAAACATTTGTAGTTTTTTTTTCTTTTACAAGAATAAAACAATTGTGTAATTAAAAAAAACAACAATTGTATTTTTAAAAATAGTGTGGATACATTTTTTTTTTTTTTTTTTTTTTTTGTTTTTTACGTATACTTTTTAGCAAGTTTTGTACTACAAGGTGTTTTTTTTTTTTTTTTGATTTTTTTTTTGGTTTTCATTAAGTAAAAAATAAAGCGTTTATTTTATTTTGGAAAAACAAAAAAAAAAAAATGTAGCCGCCAAAACCAAGTGCTGAAAATCAATCACAATAAATTAAAAATCGAAACAATAAAAAAATAGAAAAAATCATTAAAATTTGTTAAGAGTTTAAATTTCCAACATTCGAGAATTTTTCAGCATCTGATTGACGATTTTTTTTTTTTATTTGTGTTTTTTTGCTACTATAAAATTTTTAATTTTCTTCCACTTTTCAAAATAAAACAGCAGTACTTAAAAATGTGTTTATGTCTTCGGAAAAATGTTGGTAAGTATGGTTAAGTAGAGGGGAGGAACGCTTGAAAAACTACAAACATTTGCTTAAAAACAATTTTAATTTGATTTTTTCTTTTTTTATATCTAAAGTTTTACAATAATTTCACAAAAAAAAAAAAAAATTAAATAAAAACGAACGAAAAAACATTATTTCATTTTTTCACACTTTTGTTTTTAAAAACTAACAAATATAACAAAAAAAAAAAATTAAAAACAAATAAAAAATATATAAAAACTTATGTTTTATACAAATGCAAAATTCTTAGTTTTCAATGTGGTTGTTGTTGGTTGTTTATTTATTTAATTTTTTTTGTTTTTTTTTTAGTTATTTTACTGCATAAAAATATTGATTGCATACAAATATCACGTTGATTTCACTTTCAAAAAGTTTGATAAAAAAAAAAATAAATTAAAAAAATTAAAAGAAAAACTTTGAAAAATTAAAAAAAAAAAAAAAAAATTAAAATAGGTATTTAATATAAAATAATAAATAAAATACAAATAAAATTTATTGATGTGTGTAGTTGTATTATTACAATTGACAATGCTTTTTTAAATTTATTGAATGAAGTGCGTAAACATTTTTTCTTTCTTGCTTTTGGCTTCTTTGAAATGTTCAATTTTTTTTTTTTTTTTTATATAATTAAATTAAAATAAAAAAAAAGGTTAGCAAAAATTCTTTTTTGTTTTGATTTTTATGCAAACACAGCAACAGTTTTGTTGTTTTATCTCATTATTTCTGGTTGTACGCTCAACTTATTAATATTTTTTTTCTTCTGCAAATATTTCTTAAATATTTTTATAACACAGCAACAATTTTCTCCTTTATACTTTTTCTACGCTTTACTTCTTCCAACTTTGTTTTTCTGTTTTAGAAACTATTAGTTTTTTTTTTTTTTTTGTAAAACAGCAATAAATTCCTATTATTTATTTCTTTTCTTATATTCTTCTTTTTCTAAAACACAGCAACAATTATAACTTCGTTCTTTACTTCTCTTCTAAATTTTATTCTAATTTATTTCCTTATTTTCTCTGTTAATATTCACTTATTCTTTTCCTTTTCCTATTTATTTGCTTAATCTTTTCTTCTCTTTCTGTTTATTCTTTTTTTTATTTATCTTTTTCTTTTCATTCATTTAGTCTGCTTTTACACACACCGATTTGTGCCCGATCTTTCTCACCGATTTTTATTGTCTTGTTCCATTGTCGAGAGCTTTTATACACAACGATTGTGACCGACCGATTTTGTATTTCTATTGCTTCTCTGTTATTCATTTTACATGAGTGGAACAGAGATGCAAAACTTGCAAAAGGCAAACGTCAAAAATCGTTGTAAAATGGTTGGCACTAATTCACATTCGGTGAAAATCGGTGAGAGAAATCAGGCTGAAATCGGTGAGTGTGTGTGTCTGTGTAAAAGCTGACTTACTCTTTCATCTATGCATATACATTTTAACTCTATTTCTCTCTTGTTGTCTTCTGACGCTCTTTCTCTCCTACTTTACTTTATAAAACTTTGTCTCTCTCTCTCGTTCTCTTTGTTAAGTTTTGTTTTTTTTTTTTTTTTCTTTTTTAAAGAACAATTATTTTGATAATTTAATATAAATTATTACAAAATAAATTGTTGTCATTTAGTTATTATTATTTTTTCTTTTTAAATACATATATATATCTATACATAATAATTATTAAAATTATAACAAAAAAATAAAAACAAGGTACTGGGTTCAAGTGTTTCATTTCTTTTTTCTTCTTCTTATTACATTTCAGCGTAAAAAAAAAAATACTAGAAAATTTACAAAATTAATTAAATATTATGAGAGCGTTTTTATTTTTTTTCTTTTCTTTCATTCTAAATAAAGTTCTCTTAAGTAAAACAAATACTTTTTCTTTCTACTTTTATTCTCAACACAAGTTTTCTCTCCATTTTTTTATATATTGCAAGTAAATAAATTTGTTAAAAAAAAATAATAATTATTATTTATTTAATTCTTTTATAGTAAAAAATTTATAGCTGTTATGTTCTTCACACACACAAAAGAATCAACAACACAGCTGCCTTCAATGTTTTTAAAACTAATTTGATTGCAGCTGTGTATAATGAGCGAGTGAGTGAGGAGAGTGTTTGACACCACAACAGCAAGAAAGTTAAGAAACCGACACAGAATCTTTAACGGGGGGAAGTTTTTTTAAATGCCGAAACACTATTCTGAACTATACCCGCGCTGGTTTTCAATTTCATTTTTTGTTTGAAAAAGAATTACAGCGCATGTCTGATAAAAAATTGAATATCAGGTTGTGTTTTAAATTCAATTCGGCTAATCAACACCGACTTAAGTTTAAGCCACCATTTATAACTCAATGGAGTGTGAAAAACTGACATTTAATATCGTGTTTGGGAACTAGTCTGCGAAATAAATAAATATTAACAATACATGCTTTAAAAAAAAAAACTCACAGTCGACCAAATAGCCTCAAAAAACAATTGAGTATTTTGTGTTTTTTTTAGCAAATCTAATAATCAAAACCTAAATAAAAATCAGTTTAAGAAAATCTGATCAAAGATTTTTAAACAATTTATAAATCATCATTAAAACCCTTAATTTACTCTAAACATTTTTTAACAATTTTTCAAATAAAATACAGAAATTTTCAATGAAATATTTTTGAAAGTTCTATGAAATTTTCACTGCTGAATTTTCCAGTGTTTAATTAATTTCACGTATTTTTTAAACACTTCTTCGAAATTTTAAGTATTAATTTTGCCACCTCAGTTTTTATATTTTTAAAATCATGTGTTTGTTGTTAATTTCTATTTGCCTTTATATTTTTCGTTCTTTCCTTTACAGTTCTCCCCTTTGGTTCATGAAAATCTTAACTCATTTTTTTTAAATATTTGTCAGGTAATTTACAAAAACCAAAAAAAAAAAATTAAATAAAAAAAAATAAATAAATAATAATATATGGAAGTTAGAGTTTGAGAAATGAAAAGAAAGAAAAAAATTACACAAAAAAAAATAGTAAAGAAACTATAAATATATAAATAAAAGTAATGACTCAATATTTTCTGTGTTTTATGTGCTAATTTTCCATTACTTTGCTACGACTTAATATATCTTGATTGCGCGTTGCTATTTTTAAAAGTATATACTCAAATATTGCAAAAAAAAAAACTTCTACACAAAATTAAAATAAAACTAGTAAATAATAGTAAAGAATAATATAGTAAGTGGTAGTGGTAGAGTTTTGTTTATATATATAAACAAAAAAATAAAAAATTGATTACAAATTATTACAATAAATTATTTTAAAATTTATACATAAGCATTGAAATAAAATTACAATAAAATTAGTGAAAAAAAAGTACAGAGAGAGATATACAAAAAAAAAAAAAAAAAAAAAAAAAAGTAGGAGACAGTTAAATAGTTTATATATATATATAAAAAAAATATTTATAATATATAAAAAAAAAACAGAGAGATTGATATATAGATAGTAAGTTTTTTGACGTTTTTAGGTTTTAGTTTTTTTTTTACAATGGAATAATTATAAAAATTAATTTTGGTTTTTTGTTTTGGGATTTTTTTTGTTTTATATTAAATGTTTACTTAATTTTAGAGAGAAGTAGAAAAATAAAGTTACTGCTTGCTTCTTGCCAGATTACTGCTGGATGTGTTTGCTTGTTGCTGGTATTGTCGTTGTTGCAGCTTCTTACTCGCTGTTCGTTGTCTCGTACTACTCTGTTGCTGTTGTGTAGTAAGTAATATTCGAGTGGGAGTGTGTTTTATTTCTAGGAGAAGCATTTCACTTTCAGTTGCCAAACGCGTCAAGTTTTCATGCATTTTTGTTTTTGAAGAATTCGTGTTTAACGTTGGCGCAATTTATTTTATGTTTTAAATTTACAAATGCTTCGTTTGTTGCTGCTGCTGCTGTTCTTAATGCATTTTAGAATTTTGTGTTTTTTTTTTATTTTAAATTAATTTAAAAAAAAAAAATCACTTCATTGTTGTTGTGGTTTATTTAAAGTTGATGATGATTTTAGACTTTTAAAATGTTTTTTTTTTTTTTTTTTTTGTTTTTGGTGGGTATTGTTTTTTAATGAATTTGTTTTTATTTTTTAGGATTTTTGTTTTATTTTTTATGTTGAAAATAATAAAACTTTTTTTTTTGTTTTTTGTTTATACAAAATAATTAACAAAAATTAATTTTTTTTTAAATAAATTACAATATTATTTATTATTACATTTTTTATTTGCATTTTTAAATTTTATTTTATAGTTTTCAAGTCTATTTGTATATCACGTTCAAAATCAAATTTTCCGTTTTTCGTTAATATTTTTTTTTCAGTATTTCTTTTTTCATTTTTTCATCAAAGTTTTTAAAAGTTTTCAATTTTGGTTTGCTGCTATTGTATTGCCAATTGTTACATTTTATTTTATTTATTTTTCCAGCTATTGTTTAAAATGTTTTTCTTTTTTCCTTTTACTATTGCGTGTGTATGTGTGTTTACTATTTTATTTATTTATATTTTTAAGTGTAGTGGGTGTGGAGGCGGCTTCAGCGCATTTCATAAGCATTTAAATATTATTTATTTTTATTTGTGTTTTAGTTTTTGGGATTGCTTTTTTTCTTCACTTGCATTTCTCTTTCAAAGTTTTTCTTTTTTCTTTACTAATATTTCTGTAGTTTTTTTATTCGTTTTTTAAATTGAAAACAAAAAAATTAATTTTAAATAATAAAGTTCAAACTTTTAAAATGAAACAATGAAATTTGGAATTTTGCATTTTTTGGCATTTTTTTCTGTTGAATTTGTAGTTTTTATTTTTAGTTTTTGTGGTTGTTTTAAAATATTAAGGTTTTAATTTTTTGCATTTTATCATTTATTTTTATTATTATTATTATTTGTAATATACTTGAGATCAAGCATTATTTGTTTTTGTTGTTTTAAAAAAAAGTCAAGTCACTTTCTTCGACACAAGCGAAAAAAGTACTTTTTTTTAGTTTTTTAATTTCAAAAATTTTTCGATTTTTTTAAATTTTCTTTATTTTATTAAATTAAAATTTTTGTAGGTAATTAATTTTTGCTTTTTTGTTTTTTTTTTTTTTGTTTTGTTATTTAAGAATTTTATTGTTTATCAATTTATTGTTGTTGTATTTATTCATTTGTTGTTGTTTTGCGTAGCTGCAGCGCTAAATTCTTTTCGTCAGCTGCTGCTACCAACGTCATCGTCGACGTCATCGGTTACGATTGCTGCACATTGAGCAACAATTTCAAATTGTGCGTATCGAAATCATCGAGCAGACTACGCTTTGAATTCTTCACCACATGTCCGCCAAGTGTATGTGAATCTACAATCATAGCCGCGTTGCGTGCTGTAGTCACACCGTGCAGCCCCGGGCCAGCGCAGCTGGCTGCCTTCTGCTCCGCCTTGGTAAGCGTCCAGTGCTGTGGCGGCTTGGGTAATGCGGTGGGCGCAGGCGCATCAAAACATTTGCTTCCAGCGAAATGCGTTAGCGCGGTGGGTACCAGCGACTGCTGCTGTTGCTGCTGCTGATGCATGGTGGGTGAGATCTTGCCGACGACTATGCCGCTATTGCCATTAGCTGAAAACAATGGACTTTGTGCCGTGTTGGCAAATTTCGAACGTTGAGTTTTACGTCCCGAACCAGTAGCGGCACCAGCAACGATGATACCATTACTTGCACCAACACCAACTCCACCACCTAAAATAATAGCTGGCGATTGACGTACTGCATGTGGATAATGCATATTCGGGGATGAGCGTTGACGTTGCTTCTGTGCGCTTCCGCTGCCGCTGCCAATATGACGTTTACCATGATAGTTGTGATAGTAATGTTGATTATTACTAAAGAAACTACCACCGCCATTGCCGCTACCACCTAAATGTTGCTGAACTTGCTGCAACTGTTGAGGTGATTGACGTTGCAGCTGCTGCTGTTGCATTTGCTGCTGAGGTGATTGACGCTGCTGTTGCACTCGCTGTTGTTGTTGCTGTTGCTGCAGTTGTTGATTGCGTTGTTGCTCTCGCTGCTGGCGTTGACGCGATGCAAAAAATCCGCCGCTTCCATTACCGCTCGATCCCAACGATGATGTCGATGAGCTGCTGCTACAAGTTGATGAAGTCGAGGCGCTCGATGACATTGAGCAGCCAGGAGGTGATGAGCTCAATTGATGATGGGAATGAGCATTATTATTATGATTAATCTGATGATGATTACTATTATTATTATTCTGATGATGATAATGATGATTTGTACTGCTGGCAATACTGTTGGAATGTGCAGTTACGGATGACGTCGGTGTTGTTCGTGCTGTTGGGGGTGAATTGCGATGCTGATGGTACGTGGATTGTTGAACCACCATATCACCTCCACCGCCACTTCCACTACTACTACTTCCTCCTCCCACTCCAGCGCCGTTCGACACATTGTTGTTTTTCAAACGAATTGTTGTTGTTGCTGCTGCTGCTGTTGTCATTTTTAAATTATTACTAACGCTATTGTGCGAGTATGTCATATTAAAAATAAAAGAGAAAAATAAGTTTGAATTTCTTTTCTATAATCTTTCAACTTGTTTTTCTCTCCTTTTCTTCTGCTGGCTTCGGCTTCTCCGCTTCTATGCTGTTTTTTTTTATAGACTTTCAACTTTTTCTTCTGTTGCTGCTGCGCTTTTCTTTTCTTTCTTTGTAGTATTATTTCTTTTTATATTATTTGTTTTTTAAATTAATGCTTAATTTTTAAATATCACACACAATAAAATCAACGTTAATTTTTTTATGTTTAATAAATTGGGGGATTCTTCTCTTTCTTTTTCTTCTTCTTCTTATTGGTTTTCTTTTGCTTTCGCATTCACCTTTTCAAGTAAAATGTCAAAAAAGAGTGGCGGCGCCGCTGCGTCTCTCAGAAAATCGTGCTCTCTGGTTTTTGTGTTTCGTGTATATTTTATGCACTCTCAGCGCGCTCTAACTCTCTTCGGTACAGCTTTGTGTTTTGTTTTTGTAATCTCTTGGCTGTTTGTATTTACTTAAAAATCCTTTCCTTTTGCTTGCTTTTGTTATTCTGCTACACTTCTTTTCTTTCAGCTTTCCTTATTTACATTTATTATTATATATATATAATTATTATTCATATATTACTATGTATAAACATATACATATATATATATATATTTGTAATTTATATATAATTTTGTTTTTTTATATTGGTAATCAGTCTGTTGATTCTTTTGTTTTAAGCTTAGCTTTTTCTTAGCTACTTTTACTTATTCGCTTACGGCTTCTTGTTTTTTCTGCAACTTCTTCCTCGCTTCGAAATCTATGGCGCATCTAATTGTGGTCCTGATGAAAGGTAATGATGAAAAGAAAGAGAAATAAAAATAACAAATTAGTTTATAATTTCATACAAATTATAATATATACATTAATTTATTACAACAAAAAAATACTACTGTCTGATCATGTCAGAATATTAAGGTGAAGCAACTATTACAAAACAAACAAAAAATCAGTGAAAAGAGAGCTCCCATTTGACTATTACATCTCCGTTTTGCTTCATGTGTCTGATGACCCTTTTTTCCCCCAACAAACAACTACAATTAGATTGAGTGTTCTCTTTCGAACTTACGTACTCTTTCTTTCTTGGCTTATTTTTCTTTCTTTGCTCTAGCTCTTTGAAATTTGTTATAGTCATAAATTATTAATTATTGCCAATTGAAATAGAAATTATATTAAATTTGCATGAAATTTTAATCTTTCCGCAAAAGTTTTTATTTTCTTTTTTGTCTGCTAGTGTTCCAACACTTTTAGTATTTCGCTAAAATTGTCTGCAAAAAAAACAGCAAAATATAATAAAATTATAATTACAATTTGTGTCAAAGAAAATAAATTGATGTTTATGGCTTGAAAGTTAAATCAATATTAAGAGAGCACATCGAGAGTGTGAGAAAGAGAGAAAGTAAATAGCATCAATCACCATTTTCAAAATGGAATATGGCGACATTTCAGCTGCAACTCTCGATTTTTATTCAATTCTCTTGATATTGTGAGAGCACACAAAAGAGTGTGAAAACCTTCGGCCATCATTTTAAATGACGAGGAATATGATGACCATCAGGTGCAATTCTGTCCCTTACATTTTCGAATTCATTTTATTTTTTTTTTTTAGCAAAATCAAGGAGAATTTTTTCAACCTACCAATAAAATTTCAATTAATGCAAAACTCAGCGCACAAATATTTTCACTTTTTCACAATTCTTTTCTTTCGGATTTTTTTTTTTTTTTATCTAGAAAGTTACGTAGTGATTCAAGGTTTTTCTCTACTTTTTATTTTTTAATGAGAAATGTCAATTAAGAAAAAAAAAATTTAACGAAAGTGTTTGAAGAGTTAAGTTGGCAGCAATAAAAAAAAAAAAAAAAAAAAAAAAAAATAGGAGTAGTTGCGTTTTTGAAAATTGTAGGTATTCAGATAATACAACTACAATTAAACTTTGAAAAGTTTTAAAAACAAAAAAAATGTTGAGCTAAGATAATAATTAATTATTTGTGATGGTTTGTTTTTAAATTATTTAATACTTATTATAGCCAAATAAAAAAGAGCACGTTTTTTGAAATCAAATATTTTAATGACACAAAAGTCAGATCGTTCATCAAGCTCTTAAAAATCACTAAAAAAAAAAACAAAATATACATGAATTAAGTCATTACTAAAGAGTTATGAGTTAAAACTCTTGTTCAGTCTCGATAAAAACAAAAAAAAAAAAAACAAAAATTTGAAAGCATTTTAACTGTGGTGAGATGATTCGTGGCGTGGACAAGAAACTCTCATAATACTGCCTGGTCTTCACCATGTAAAATCCCATCAAATTTGCCAACTTGTTGGCAAATTCATATATTTCTCTCCTCTTTGACAGGGAATTAATGAATATGAATTTTCCGCAGACAAAATTTTTATCGATGCGCTGGTATTAAATAAATTCACAAACATTTGTTAAAAAGCAATTATACAAATTGTTGTTATTATTCCATAGAAACATTATTTATCGTTGAAATTCTTCTCACATATAAAATAATCAAATACTGATTTAAATAATCCAGTAATTTTTAGGTAAAATGTAATAATATTTTAAAAGTATAACACTTACAATAATTATAAATTAAATTTAAAATGCAGTTTAATTTTTTTTAAATATTTTTTAAACACTTATTATCTTCACGAACACTCGTAGGTACGATCACCTTCACTTCAAGTACGAAACTGAATGCTGTTTCCAAAATGCATTGCTTTTATACTGTATCCTGGAGTATACCAGCTATGAAACATATGTTAAGCTAAAAATTTAAGTTTAGTGCCAATCAGCAGGATAGCAATTAGTAATGAAGATTATGTAGAGAATAATTTCTTGGCAATTATAATTTAAATTGTTTAAAAACGTGGTTGTTTTAAAACATGTGTTCTATTGTAGCAGATATGCTCAGAAAATATCGGAGTGCTAAAAAATCTACCTGATATTTGTGGTACAGTACGAATCTTTTCTGTGTAACACGATCACGGGACCTTGGTAAAAGTATATTTCATTTTCAACCGAAATAGTACAGTTTACCTCGCCAATAATTGACGAGAGCCACGGTTTCCGTTCAAATAGGTTGGGATATTCAAAATACATAAATAGTTTTATTGAAATATTGATATTTTAAGCAATTTACATTTTTAAATGATATTTTTCTTGTTGCACATGGAAGTGTTTAATTCCGTAGTGCTACACTTTATTTACTTTTACAAAAAAAAACTAAACAAACTAAAAGGAGCTGTATATAAACTTTTGTACTCCACTGTCTATATAATAAAAAATGAAATCTGCATCAGACTCTAGTTTGCACAAGTACATCTACTTATATTTTGATCTAAAACTATTGTTTTGAAGATGGAAATATTCCTTCTTTGAATGTTTTTTTTTTTTTTTTAATAAAATATTTCATATTCTTAATCTCTTAAAACTAAATACAAAATATATTGACAAGAAAAATTTTAGGTTACAAAAGGGTTAAAGAGAAATAAGAATAAATGTAAAAAGATGTTAGCAAACATATTCAAAACAAAGAGGGTGAGAAAGAGAGCGAAAAGATCGCAAGAGAAAATAGCGTGGTCAGCGTGGAAGCATATATACCTTTCGTAACACATAGCAACTATTTAAATCAAATAAAGGTTAAACGACTATGTATAATAAACAAATGATGACTCAACATAAGTATGCATATATATATATATATATATATTAGAGTATTGCAACTGTTTATGAAACATCAAACATTCATTGAATGCATAAGTTTGCATAAAAAACTTGTTTTCATTTTATTGTTTAATTTAAAAAACCACAAACAACAGATTACCAAATAGATTTCTTTATAAACATAAATATTTTATATTATTTTGCAAGCGAGCGCAAAAAAAAAAAAAAAAAAATTGTTGACGATTTTAAAATTCATATTATGGCGACCCTTGCGTGGGTATGGAAATGATTACATGAAATGAATAAATGTTTGCTGTAATTTAATTTAATCATTCAAATGAACAATTATTAAGTGTTAAATAAAATTAAAAAAAATTTCTGTATATTTCTCGCATATTCCTAATGCAATTATTAATTTAATTTGAATCACTCTTTCGTTATAGAGAAATGATTTAAGAGTGTGTCTGTTTGGATTACAAGAACAAAAACGAGTAAAGTTGTTATTGTTTGTAGGGAAATTATTGAGGAGAAATTTGATCGGAAATTTTCAATCTTCTGTTTGAGCTCTTTCTTTCTCTGTTACAGTGTCACATCGAGTTAAAATCCAAATGTACGAAAAAAATAAATGCGTACTGTACAAATAAAAATGTACTCTTTTTTAACCTCTTCGCTGAAAAAGTGCACATGTGTAATTAATTTATTATGATTATTTTTCTCAAGTTCTTGCAAAATTAGGGAACTAAATAAGAAATAAGAATGTTTTCTCTTAATTACATTAGAATTTCAGAAGATTAATTAAAATAAATTCAAATATTAAAAAATACGAAAAAAATATGTGACCTTGGACACCGAAAAGGTTAAACAAACAAAAATAAATTCTCGGTTATAAAATGTGTCAAAAAATAAATAAAAAAAAAAAGGTCACCACTTTTAAATTTGTATGAATTTCTCATAGTAAAGCAATACATTTATTTTTCGTATTGGTTACGTTCAGAAGACGCAACTGTTGCCCAACAGAGGAGAGCGTGTCTTCTGAACGCGTCGTTGTTTTTTTTTTTGCTCAGCACAACTGTTGGCATTTAGACGCCATTTTTTTTATCATATTATTTTTCCGCTCTTTTATGCCAACATGTTGTTTCCCAGAAGACACAACAGTTTAAAAACAACTGTTAGCAATTTACAAACAACAGTTTCTAATTTTGTGTATCTTCTGAACGCAACCAATATGTATTTTAGTTGTCGAATATTTTAGTTTCTTATTCGTTTATAAATCTCCTTCTTTGTCGGACTTGCATTACTCATTTTGTTTGTTTTGCTCATCTGCTTCGTATTGGTGAAAGGGGAAAGAGGGGAAAATAATACATTGTTGCAACTATTTGGTAGCTTTAAAAAATTACTAATACCAAAATAAGAAAACGATCTTATTATGGAAAATAAAAACGTATTCCCAAATGGTACGAAAGTGAATGAGTGCCCTGTCACATTACAGAAAAGGGAGGATTATTGCATTACAAAAACAACAAATTTTGATTTTAAAGTTAAATGGTCCAGCCGCTACTTTTATATATGAAAATAAATTGAATAATTTATTAAAATAATAAAAATATTACTAAAGTTAAAAGCTTCTGAAGTTAAGTTAAAAATGTAAAAAATATTTTGAGCTCTATAACCAAAAGTTCAATAATTCTATGAAGTAATAAAAAAATTACTGAAGCCAAGAATTTAGAATCAAAAGCAGGATAAATTCCGAGCTTCAAGCCAAGTCATTCAGAGAATAATAATAAAGCACATAATTGTATATAAAATCTAGAAAATATTCTAAATTTAATAGACAACAATTTGAGAATTCATTGCAGAAATAAAAATATTAATAAAGCTAAAAAGAAAAAAATGCAATATTCTAATTTTAATACCAAATAATTGAAGAATTACTTTTGAAAACGCTCCATCTAGCGAAAAACTTCACAAAAAATTAACTATAACAAAGTTCAATCAAGTAATTTGCTTTACCATTTCCTGATTTAACATTTTTTTCAAACAGATTTGAATCTAAATGCCACTTGAAACTATTAGATTAGAAAGTGGAGTCAAGTTGCAATTTATATTTATTTATTTGTTTCAAACTTTTAATAGATTTTATAGAAAAACACCTTCCTTAAGTTTATGTAGACAAAATTATTTTAACTTAATATTTTTTACTCAATATAATTCACAATACCGCCAGGTAATAATATTTTTTTAATATGAATTTGAAAATTTATAGTAATTTTCAACATGCTTATCTCAGCTTAGAGGAATTATGGTATTTGAATTTTGAAGTTTATCAATTTCCAATATCTGATAATTTCGTGTAGTTTTTTAATTGAAATAATCAAGATTTTATCACAAATTTATAAAACTTTTTTCTTACAGAATTCTCAACTGTTTGGTATTTTTAATCAAAAACATGATAACTCGAGACTCTTGTCTTTTTGATGCAGATTAAATAAAAAAAAAACAATCTTAAGTAATATTAAATATTATTGCATTTATTTCTATCTATCACAACTTTTTCACAAAAAAAAAAAAACAAAAAAACAAATTTTTAAATTGCAATTATGAGTGGAAAATTTCAGTGCCAAAAATGTATGATTTTTGGTTTCACAAATATATTTATTTAAGTTTTTTTTTTTTATTTCAAGCACTGAGTTGGCACACAAGATTCAGAATCGTTTTGACATCTAATGAAATTATTGTTTGTTTAGAAATAAAATTTTACATTTTTTAGAAAGCATTAATTACATACATTATTTTTTTTTTTTTTTCAATAATATTCACTTGAGAGTTTACACATAAAAGTGTCACGGTTTTTTTACTTTTCTAATAAATTCTAGTTAAACAATTTTTATTAAGTAAATATTTACAAGCGGAAATGCTTGTGTGTTTGCATATTAAATTTGTGTACACTTAAAAAACAAAATCTTCACAAAACAAATTAATTTTATTTTATTTATTTCCTTACTTATTTTTTTTACACTCTACCTTTTTTTCTATTTCTTTTCTCATACCAAATAGGTATGTGTAATTGATTTGATTTGTTGTGCAAAATGTTGCAACAGCGCATTTTGTCTCTCATCATATAAAAAATACAATGTTGCCAAGTTTCGATTTAACTATGTATAATTTTTTTTTCTAATTTGCACAGACATATTTTGTTATGCTTCATTTAATACTATAATAACACTAGCAAATATTAATAAAAAATATTAATATTTGTTAATAAAAAAAAGAAAAGCACTATGTGCTACTTACTTTTAGCTTTGTAAACCTTTCTTCGTCTTCTCCTTCGACGTTTTTGTTTGCACTTCAGCTTCACGGTATATGTATTTTTTAGGTATAATGCTGTCGTTGCTTTTTCAAACAGAGCTGATGAACACTGTGATGTTGCTTAGTTTATTTGTTTGTGAAGTTTTTTTATACTTGTTTTTTTTTTTTTTGTATATATACGCGTATTTGTGTTGAGTAGTTGTTGTTGTATTAATGTGGGGTAGTATATAGGTATGTGCGAATGTGTGTTGTATGCTTGCTGTATATATATGTATATATGTAGGTATATATAAGCGTGTGCTATCTCTTTTACACTGCTTGCTGCTGCGTTTTTACTTTTTTTTTTGTTGTAAATGTAATAAGAAATTCCCAGCGATCTAGAGATGGTGATATTTTTTTTCTTCTTTTGTTACGTAGATGGGAAATTTATATATAGATATATATGTTTCACAGCAAAAAATTTTAGTGTAGTAAATACAACGGATTTCTTTTTAAAGATGGTTGGTTGTTTGGTAGTGAATATGTATATTTTAGTATACTATTTTGCTTGGTCTATTTTTTTCTTTACAATTATTTTATTGCATACAATTTCAAATGAATGTTTCGCGTTTATATGTATATATCGTATTGGAGATACTACAAATACTACTATTTTTGTTTTCGATGACAAACACAAACTTTGCACAAATTTTCTTGTTGGAAATTAATTTGGTTGTTGTTTTGTTTAAAATGAGTTGGAAAACTTAAATTAACAAACTGTGGACTGCCAAATTATTAAATTTACGCCCTTTTCTAAAGCTCTGCGTACGTACACTTTTTAGCTACACCGTCTCGCTCCGTTTGACTTTTCGCCTTTTTGCTGTCTCCTTTTCACCACACAAGGTTTTGCAGAAGCACAATTCAATTTTTTTTTGTATGATTTCTTCTTGATTTCTCTTCTGTAGTTAAATTGATATAAATTTTGTATTTTTTCTGGATGGTTGTTACTGTCTATTATTGCAGATTGTTTGTTATTAGAGAATATTATTATTTATATAATATTATAAATTTTGTTCCTTTTTTCTGAGTTTAAAGTACACACTGTTTTTTTATTGTTGCTATTTTTTTAATATTTCAACGACGTCACACAACTTTAATTTGTTGGTGTTGCTCTCGTAAATGTTCCGACGACGAAGAATACGCGCGACGTTGACGTTTTTAACACGAACGCGTTTTACTTTTGCACAAAATCGTTGAAAATTTTTATTGAAAATTATTTCAACGTTTTGCCAAAAATTTAATTATTTATTGGTTTTATTTAAAATTTCTTTTTACTTAAATTTGATTATTTTTTGATAAATAGCTTCACTCGTTGTACTTTTTGAACTTATTTAAAATTTGAATTTACTTCTCCTTCTTTCAAATAATTAATTAAAACTTTGATATTAAATTTGATTTGTTATAATTAAATTTATTACTTAAATTATAATTAATTTATTTTTAATATTAATTATAACAGATAAATTACTATTTTCGCAAATTTAGTCGCAGAAATTCAATCAATATATATAATTTTCTTCTTGCTTCTTTGATTTTTTTTTTTTGTATTTTTTCTTGTGTGGTTTTCCGCGTATTTTTACGCTCTTTTCAAGCACTCTCTACCATGACTCTTCCGTATAAACTTAAAACCGAAATGGGCGAGCAACGCGTTTTAAACCTAAATTTAAGGGGAAATTTTTTATTGGAGGAAGCAATGATGTATCAGAGAGTACGCAATAAAAGTACTGAAAGTGTATGTAAAGAATGTAGTAATATCTTGCAATCAAACACAATTATTTTGTTCCGGTAATATGTTGAAGGATGGATTCAATTCAAAAAAGCGCTTAAAACGTATATCGCATCATAAAAAATCAAAACTGGGCTAAGGTCTACTAAAAGCTTGAATAGATTTAATTCTTTATTTAAAGATTTCCGATAAGTACTTACAAAAAAAAAGTATCATCTACATAAAAAAAATTCATCTCTGCATTACACTTCCCCCTTGCAGTAGAAATTTCCCTCTTCGGTAATTTTACATATCTGTAACAACAAATTAGAACAGCTTAATCCAACATAAGTTTAAATTAAATTTTTATGTTATTATTAACTTTTTCAAAAATTTCTATTTCATATATTTGTGTTCAACCTTGTTTTTTAAGGACCGCATTTAAGCATTTCCTAATAGTAATGTTTTTGTCAAAACATCTTAAGTGAATATATTTTTTGTTTACATGTTTTATTGTTTTATAAATATTAGAAGTCAAAAGCTTAAATCGACTCAAGATGAAGATATCTTAAAAAACTTAAAATGTCAATTTTAACAAAAAAACAAAAAGGCATGTCTACTTAAAAATACCAAGAACTAAGCTTTCGCATCAATAAATGTGCTTAAGTTTACTTAAGATGCCGCTAAATTACCTTTTAAAGAAAATTTTACAAACAAAACGATAAAAATTTGCCTTTCTTATTTGGAACAATGTATTAACTGCCTCTAAGATTAAACAAACCGAAAGTATTTTACACAAAATAGGTAATATCTCAAAACAACGATTTTTGACATAAGCTACTCTACTTTATTACCACAAATATAATGGCAGTTTTATAATTCGGAGCAGTGATGATATTTTCGGTACAATTGAGCTCTTTTGTTTCAATTTGAAACCGAAAAGTATATAACTCCCTCTTTCAGACAGGCGTTCATGTTTGCGCCCGTGTGAACAGCCACTAACAGCAATTTTGGCACATTTGCATTCAAAATGCAGCATATATTTTTCCCCATTTTTTTTTTTTTTTGTTAAAAATTTGACCCGACAAATTAATAGTGAACAGATTCATGTGAATTCGTAAATGCCGCATAAACTCGTAAAGTGTGTAAACTTGCCAAAATTTACATGAAATTTGACAGTAAATTTGCATGGTCATATAGTATACAAGGCTTACGAGACATTTACTTACTTACATTTGCGTACGTCGTTTTGAATCAAGGGGAAGCCAAAATGATTTATATCTATTTCAAGTTTTAAAGAATTTTTGAGTAGTGTTATTTTCTTAATAGAACTTGGTTTCAATAGATTAAATAAGTTAAGTTGGTTAACAATAAAAGGAGCCAAAAAAGATAAAGCACTAAAAATTGCAATTGAGTATTTCTTAGGTCAATAAAAAGTATTCTTGATTATGACGTGCCTTCAATGATGGAGATGATTAACAAGATGGTGTACATAATTTCGTGACAACCAGTCGTCTGAAGCAAAAATAAAAAATATGCTCATTATATTTATTTGGCGGATTCACAAGTTCATAATCTCTTATAATTTTGTGTGAAAAATGAGAGAATTTATGGTGAGTGGATAAGACACCGAATAAGACAGCATGTGAATTCTCCAATTGCATTGGCTTTTGGTTGGCGGAGCATTTTATTTATTTTTTTCACGAGAAGAAAAAAATTCCTGAATTTTTGACTCCAATTTTTGGGCCAACATTAAATTATTAATAATTATTGATCAAAACATAATATTGACAAAATCGACTGTCAACCGTACGACACTAGTCCTTAGAAAAAGTACACCAAATTCAAACCCAAAGTCGATGCGTTCGTTTTGAAAAACATTGTTTTGAGAAAAACGCGTTTAAAGTTTTGGTACAGTAAAAAAAATTATTATTATTTCGTACACCTAATCTGTCATTCTTATCGCATAAGGGCGAGCTTCCTCTTCATGAAAATCTTCTTCAAGATCCGACCTCATCATATATTTGTACATGAAATTACGTAGCGACTTAAAAAAAAAATTGCCGATAGCTGCAAATCAAATATTGCTATGTATAACAAGGGTCATTGATGCACATTAACATCTATTGTGAACAAGTTTTCAGATTAAGAAGAAGAAGAAAAACAATTTTTGGCATATCGTTTGGCCAAATTGTAAATTTAAAATTTTTGAACAAAATATTAATTTTCGACTGTGATGAAGAAATATTGTGTGCAGAAGCAGCCGCGGCAAAAATAAAAAATAAAAAGAAAGGTCAAATAAAGTGAAAATGGAAGACGAGGATATACTAAATATGAAGGAGAATCAACAAATGGAATACAATAATTTATGCGAGAACTGCTTGCGTTTATTTAACGTATGTAATTAGCTAAATGTGGAATCGTAGTTTTTATTTACATCATATGTTTCTTCATAGGCAACACTTCGGATGCACGTTTGTTGCAGACAAAGGCACATCCAAAGTTCGTGCCAAGGCTGGCGCATTATTGATGACAATTCTGGGAAATTTTGAGTCCTTGTCTATCCTGATTGGCTGCACAGAACACTCACACAAATCCAGGTTTGTGGAGGAAAGTTTTGATGCCAGCACATCATAAACTATGATATTAGTATTAGTGCATGGTTTTGATTGGAAATTTAACCAAAGAGCAGCCGCACTGGTACATTTTTGCCTCTTGGTATTTTGAAAATGAACTCAAAAAAAAAAAAAATATTTTGGTAAGTGTTCAAATTGGAGGGTGCATTAGGCTAAAATTATAATATCCTCTTAATTCTTTCAGAATTTATAAAAACTAATCAGGAAAATACAAAAAAACATATCTAGTATGTCCGCTGCACAATTACTTGTATTCTCACCAGAGAAAGAGCAAATGCTGTTGATTATTGGCTAAATTTGGTCGTAATAATATTTTCGAACGATCACAGCATTTTGCTTTGCAGCGCCGTCTAAACGCGCTGAAGTAGGTTCGAAGCATGTGCTTATTTCTTTTTCCCCCTACAAAGTTGTATAGCTATGCGGAATAACTCTGTCGCAGATATCAAACCTCCAGTTGTGATGTTTGCTATACTTACCCATTAGATCTCCATCCTTAAACTGCAGGTGGGAAATTTGTTTTTCGCAAAGAAATGTTTGAAAAGTATCCTGCTATGTGAATTCATAAATTTACTATTTATTATGTTTTTAAAAATATAAGTACATGTTTGCATTGATGCAATCATGAACGCATGTCGAAAGACTAACTCTCTTCAATTCTCCCAATTTTATACCAACTTATGACTAACCATTTAAAAAATAAAATAAAAACAAACAATTTGATTTAATTTTTTCAGGTTAAAAAATATTTATATTCTTATTATATTCGTATATATTACAATTGGTATTTAGTATACAATCAATCAAGTGTTTTTAAAGCGTAAAACCACAACAATTTTTAAAAATCTTAAGTTCACATAAATATTTAATTTTTTTTTGTTACTTATATGCAATATGATTTAATTGTTTAATTTTTTCTTTGTTAAAAATAGACCTAGAAATATATATAAATAAAATTGAAAAAAAAACGAACAAATTAATTTGCTAACTGAGAGAGAGAGAAAGAAAGATAGGTGAAACACACAAATAACATATACAAGATTACGCTTTGCGCATGCTCGACGAAAACATATGTTTTTGATGACGTAGTTGTTGATGTTTACAGTGAAAGAAACCTTTTGGTCAAAAATATTTCATATGTGTGTTTGTGAAATTAAAAAAAGTGAGAAGAGTATTTTTGACGTAGTAAACGGGAAAATTAAATATAACGGGTTATAATTAAAATTCTGGATTAATTCAGAAAAGCTATTAAAAGTGTAAGTTCTGTTAATGTTTATTGAATATATTTTTTTTAGTTAATAATTTTTATTCAATGAACATAAATAAATGGCCCTTTGTTGGCTAAACGGCGAAGTTTTGTGCAACATTTGTATCGATTTCATTGAGGCACTTCCGGATGCGACTTGTAAAATTCTTCACATTTTGAGCCTTCCAGCTATTCTTGTACATCAAAGGTTTAAGTTCTTCAGATGGTCGATACTGTAGTTAATTAGTGGGGTTTCTGCCTTTAGTAACAAAGTTGATATTTTTGCTGACTAGATGTAGATTTCACATAATGAGAAGTGGCTTTGTATGGCCAAAATACATAATCATCATCCTGATAATATTTATGAATGAATGGAAGAAAAATTTTGTTTAAACATTCATTTTGATAAACTTGCTGATTTATGACCAGTCCACTTGGCTTGAAGTAAGGCTCGGAAATTCCTCTGTAGATTCTAGAAATGAGGGAACTATCACAAAGATCACTAATGACGAACCGTAGAGGGTTCCGAAACGATCATCTGATCTGCTAGTTCTAAGAACTTTTTCACATTGTTTATTTAAAGCCTATTAATTTTAATAATTAATTAGAAATGTGAACTGCCAAATTTTGAATTGCAAAATTTTTTTCCAAATCATATATATTAAAAATAACTTTCTTCATCTAAAATGAATGAATTTTCCTTGTAATTTTACTAGTTGAATTTGCTTCTCAACATAAGCTTGAGACCGCTGCTTCTTTCCGACTTGTGAACATTCGAATTCTTGAGCCACTTCAGTTTTACTTATATCATTCTCATTATTAAAATCAGTCTTGAGCTTCTTAATATCATTTTTACTTTTAATTATCGGTTTCCTTTCGGAACTAGACTGCCTTTCTATTTTTAAGGTACTTGGAAGAGAATATAAAGTGCTATAGTACACATGTGAACGTTTTCCCCTTCTCTGCGTGCTGTTGGTAAAAGCGTACAATACGCTCTCGGGACTGTTGCTGCTTTGAAGAAATTTTAAAAAGTATTGTAGCGGGTGCACTATCGTGAGTCATTTGAGAGAAAGATGATACAATAGTTGATTTTATTACGCAGCGTGATACGACAAAACATGCTAAAACTGCAAGCAATTCAAATGAGTCCAGATTTTTAGTTATGATGTATGCTCCAAATATTTAGAACAACCTTTGAGCGCTGCTTCAGAAGTCCAATGTGACGAAAAAATTAAAAGACTATTCTTTCGTGTGCGAATGTACTTCAGAATAAGATTATGAATTATGCCTTTTATTTAAAACAAAATGATTTTTTCTAAGTATTACTTGCAGCTCAACTCTTGTTTTATTTACAGTGTGCTGATTTATTTATTTTTAATCAGGCGATTGAAAAACAATGCTGCGGCCAATCAGCCATCGAGATGGTAATGACGTAGTTGTTGATGCGGAGAACGAACAATTTTTTGAACGCGGAAAGCGTAATCTTGTATACGTGATTTGTGGGTGAAACATACAAAGATAGAGTGATCTAACGGGTAAAAAAGAGTAAGAGAGATTAGAAAGTAGTTGTTGCATTGAATGTGAGAGAAATTTCACTGACTGTGTGGTGTGTGTGAGAAAGAGATAAAAATTCGGATCAGGCATTTGTAAATGGAAAATTGGTTAATTTTTCTGTTATTATTTTTTTTTTTTGGAAATAATGGCTGCCTTCCAGTGGCCAAGCGAGCTCTCTTCTTTTTGAGTTTTTGAGGGACTTATTTTTAATTTTGTAGCTAATTTTTGTTAATTCATATAACTCAATGAGATCTACTACACTTAATTTGATTTTGTTTCTCCTATAATTTTTTAGAATTTTCGAAATAAGCGAGTTCTTGCTTGCTGGTTTTTCGAATACAGCCAATAATTTTTGTAATTTTTTTTTATTGCAAAATTTTTGTTTTTTAATTCAAATTATTTTATGAAATTTTCTTCTAATTGAGCGCAATTACTGATGAAATTATTTCATGTAAAAGTAGATTTATTTTTATTTTTTTTTCTTGAGTTTGTTTGAGTTTAAATTTCTAAAACTTGAAAAATTCGTTTCGATGCTAAACACATAAATTTTATTTTCTTTGCTATTAAATTTTTATTTTTATAATTTATTTTTTTTCCTATATATAATTATGATTTTTATATATATTTGTGACCTTTATGCGTGTTTCTTTATATTAGAAGTAATTGCAGGTTTTTTTTTCAAACAGTATTGCCATTTATATTTTTCTAAATTTTGTTAAACTGTCAAAGAAAAAGAATTTTTTTATTAATTTTTTGGTTTTAATTTTTTATTTTTATTTTGAAAAAGAATGATACAATAGAAAGAACATTTTATTGTTTGTTTTTTATTTAAATATTAATTAAAGAACTAAAGCAAAGTATGCCGCACAAAAATAATGCACAAAAATATGCCTACACCCAATAATTTGTTTTTAGTTTTGTTTTTTTTTTTTATTTTTTTTTTGTTTGAAACACATTTATTGCTGAATTTTAGCAAACAAATAGTAAAATTATTATTTGAAAATTTTAGTTTTTAAAAATATTTATTTTTTTTTAAATAAAAAATAGTTTTGTATGGAAAAAAGAAAGCTACAAAAAATATATATACTATTAAACATTAATGTTACATTAAAATGATTTCTGTTGTTGTTGTTAATTTGTTTTTATGAATTTTGTTTTGTTTTAAACATTGAGGCAAATATAAAGTAATATTTTCTTTTCATGCATGAAATACGTAATTAAATATTTTTATTTATTTTTTTTTTATTACATTGTTGGTTTTTTAGTTATTTTCTTTTTGTTATAATTTCTTTTTTTTATTGTTGTTTTTTCTTAATTGGATTTCTTTTGTTTTTTTTTTTGTTATTTTTATAATATATATTTATATATAACATACATCACAGCAAAACTTTATATATATTTATTACTTTTTTTTGTTAGTTTTAAAATACAAACTATTTTTGTGTTTTTGTTTTTATATTTCTTTAAAATTTTTAAGCAATAAAATCAGTGCATTGTTAGTAATTAAAAAAAAAAAAATTATGTATTTTTATTAATACTTATAAATATAAAAACTTATAATTAATGTTAATATAATGCGAGAAAAAATCACAAAAAAAACTATATATGAAAAATATTTGTTAGAAATTTATGTATATGAACTAAAATACAAGAATAATATAAAAAAAAAAGAAAAGATTTTTTAAATTATATTTAGGTCTTTTTAACTTGACTCAGAAATGGAAGTTTAAAAAAGCAAGCAAAATTTGGATACATTTGAAACTGAAAGAAGAAACAATTTTAGTTTTATCTCTTAGGACTTTCCGATGTCCGATTAAATTTTGATTGAATTTTTAAATCAGAAAACATGTGGAGTATATGAAAAAGAAAAGAGAAACGATTTCGATTTTAGTTGTGGTTTTGTTCCGATATCGAAACAGATTTCAGTTGAATTTTAAATCTTTAAATTATATTTATTTATTTCAACTTCTTTCCACAACCGATTTTATCTTTGAATTTCCGATTGTCAGATTTTTTTGCTGCCAGTTTAGATTTTGGATGAATTTTTAAGCTATTTATTATTTTCAGCAGCAACTGAGATTGAAAAGAGAAACGATTTCGGTTTCATTTATAATTTTTTATCAGAGCCGAATCAATTTTCAGTTGAATTTTCATTTTCCGCTGGATAATTTTTGTATTCTGTTTAGATTTTAGCTGGATTGTTTAAGCCGAAAATTATTTGAAGTGGCTAAAACTGAACGCAACTATAGTCTCAGCTTCATTTGTCAGTTTTCTCGTTGCTGGATGCTAGAATGCGATAGGGTTTTAAACCATAAATTATTTGCAGTAGTTGAAACTGGAAGAAAAAACAATTCCAGAAGGTCACTATAAATTATTTTCAGTGGTTAAAACGTAAGCAACAACGATTTCTTTTTTTGAAGTTATATATAAACAGGTTAATGAACAAATGTAGTCATCACAACAACAATGTATATAGAGACGGGCAAATCAGACGGCCGTTTCGGAATCCGCCACAATTCCTCATCAGTGATCTTAGTGGTAGTTCTTAATCTTTCAATATCCCATATAAGCTACTAATATTTGAATTTCTTTTTTATTCGGTACGATTTACTGATGTCGGAAATAATTTCGATTCGAATTTCATACCTTAAATTATATGCACTGGTTGAACCTGAAAAGATTTATAGTTTTGGGTTCATTTATAAAATTTTTCTATCGTCGGTTTAGTATTTTTGTTTTTCAATTCTCAAGTCATAAAATTCATAACTGCGATTCTAGTAAAGATTTCAGCTTCAATTGCAGTTTTTTCCTATGCCAAATCAAATTTCAATTGAATTTCTTATCCATAAATTGTTTGCAATGTTTGATACTGAAAGGAGTAACGAATTCCGTTTAGGTTATAAGTATTTTCGGTTCCGTTTTAGATTTCAGTTGAATTATTAAATTGAAATTCTTATTTCGGTTTTAGTTGAAGTTTTTTCAAATACCAGATTATTGATTTCTGCTGTAGCTTTTCCGCTTTCGATTTATTTTTTACGATTTTCCACGAAATTTCGTTTCCAGTTGCGAATTCGGTTAAACTTTTAGCTAAAAATTATAGTGATTAAAAACGAAATAATTTACGAGTTCCGTTTCATTAATCGGCGGTGGGTCGATTATGCAAAGAGCGGCGGATCGTACAATTTCTGCCTTTTCAAATGCTATCAGCTTCGAACTGTGCTATTATGAAAGAATTTCCATGAAATTTGACAGAAGATTTCCAGTTTCTATTGTGAATGGGACAATAAAAAGAGCAATAGCGAACAAAATGTGTAAATATAAAATAAATAAAAATAAAGTTATAAATAAAGTAAAAGTAACAAATTTGTTTTTTTTTTTATTTACTGGATAATATTTTCGCCACCAATCCGCCATATCAAAAGCTATCGGACTTGAGTTGCGATAGTGCAAGTTAGTTAAAAAATGGATGCTTTGAGTGTGTTTTTGACTGCAGAATTATTATTATTATAAATAGTATTATTGGTCAAGTTTTTATTTCATTTACATTTTGTATTTCGTCCTCAGTATTTCCAACTCAGAAAATTCAACAGAGTTTGCCAACTCTATTCTCTTTTGCACTATGATGCGAAGCGAAAGAGGTGGAAGCGAACTTCATAATACCAAAATTATTTTTTGCCCTCACATATGATCCATCGCACTTTGCATAATCGGCCTACAGTTTACAGATTAGATTTTGGATAAAATGTTAAACTATAATGATTCGGTTTTCATTTATTGGTTTTCAGATTTGATTATGATGCAGTTTTTTAAACAACAAATCATTTACAATGCTCTCAAAATCAGGTTTCAGATTTGATTTTGGTTCAAATTTTAAACGGTAAAGGTTGATTGATTTCGATGAAGTTTTTAAACCACGAATCGTTTGCGGTGTTTAAAAATGAAGGACGACTGATTTCTGGTTTAGATTGCGGTTGAATTATTTGTAATAATATAAATTGAAAGCTCTGAAAAGTTATTTCGGTGTAATTCGTCAGTTTTTTTCCTTCAATTTAAGTTAAAGTTTTGGTTGAGTTTCGGTGGTTGAATTACGATTTCGGTTGTCGTTTTTTAGCTTGTTCATTGTTTTAGCTTTTTTCATGAAACATTGTCGGTTATAAGAGAAAGCTCTTAAATGTGCATGAAAAACGTAAAAATCCACTAAATAGAGCAAATCATTATATTCCGCGTTCAATTTCAATCGAAAATGTAAGCCAGTGTGCATTTTTTCATATTGTGTATTATATATTAAATTAAAATTAAACAAAAATAAGAACAGAATAAAAAGAATTAAATCTCAAAAACCATAACAGCAATGAAAAAAACGTTGTCTTTTTCTTAAATGCAAAGTCTTTGTTTTTTTAATTGATTATGTAATAAAAATTAAAATGAAAACATTGCAGCACTAAGTAGTTAGATACAAAAATTCTACAAAATAAAAAAATAATTTATGACAAAAAAGCAAAAAATTTAAAAATTTATCTTAAAGAACAAAAAATTAACTCCCATTAAATTTGCAATAGTTTGTATTTTAAATTATTTTTTTTTTTATTTTTTTCTAATTACTTTATCTGTTTGTTCTCTATATAAATGTAAATATATTAGTGCACGTACAAAAGGTATTTAATTACTTTTTTTTGTTTTTATTTTAATTCAAAAAACAATACAATATTTATTAATGTTTTTTTTTTAATTTCTTTTTTTCTTGTTTAGTACTAATAAAAAATCTAGAAAAAGCACAACACGTTTACAAATGGTCTTTTTAAAATACCATTTAGGTTATATTTATATATAATTAATTTGCATATAATTTAATTCGTTTTTTAACTTCACTTTTGTTTTTTTTTTTTGTGATTTTAAATTGCTTCTGGAATTTGAAATTTGAAAATTTTAATATGGCGTAATTTGCAAGTAGAGAGAGGTAAAAATAAGACAAGTACTAGAAGAGATAGTGATAAAAATTATTTATTGTGCTAGGACAGAATCTATCAGATCAAAGAATGTATAACTTACACGGAAATGATGTTATATCAAGAAGATTGTTAATCTGATGTGCACTGTTGGTGTAAAACCGTAAAAAAATTGCACTCAGTTGAGGAATTTTAAATCATCTGCTGATCGTGCGCAAAAAAAAAAAAAAAAAATTATGTTGCTGAAGAAGTAACTTTTAATATTGATCTTGTATTTCAGTTAGTACCAGGTGAATAAATATGAAATACCCGTTCACACATAGATGACTCTATATGTTTAGGTTATTGTGAATGAGCCATACTTAACATCTGTCAAGAATATTTAGTATAGCACATTTCAAGTTTTAACAACAGCATAGTTTTTATCTCACTAAAAATGGAAAATTTTGTACCAGAAAGTCATGATTTTCGTATTTCACTTCGTTTTTGTTTTCTTTTAAGGAAAAGTGCAGCTGAAGCACATCGAATGCTTGTAGAAGGTTATGGTGAACATGCTTTATAAGAAAGTTCATGCATATGATGGTTTAGACAATTCAAAGACAATGACCAACATATTTTTGAAGACACCGAAATGCTAGCATTGTTGTATGATGATGATAGGTTAGGTTAGGTTGGAGTGGCAGCCTTCTGCTTGAAAGCACACTTAAGCACATAATTAGGCTCATTGTGATACCACAGTACGGCGCGAGATGATGATGATACATTAAGTCAAAAATAAATAACAGAAATGTTAAATGTTACTCAACCATCAATTTCTATACGTTTAAAAGCAAATGGGAAAGATTCAAAACTGTGGAATATGGGTACCTCATGAAATGGAAAGGTAAGAAGAAAATCGAAAAATCATCTGTGAAATATTGCTTCAACGACAAGAGTTTTTATGCATCGAATAGTGATTGGTGAAAAGTGTATATATTTTGAGAGCCCAAAAAGCAAAAATTTATAGGTCAACCATCAACACCAACTGCAAAACCGGATCGATTTGTAAAGAAGAGGATGCTCTGTGTTTGGTGGGATCAGAAAGGTGTAATGCACAATGAGCTCTTAAAACTTGGTGAAACTGTTATTACAGTCAACAACAAACGATCAATTTAAACCAAGCATTAATTTAAAAACGATCAGAATGGGCAAGGAGACCATTTGGCTAGTATTTATTACCTCACCCGCCTTATTCACCAGACTTGGCTCCTTCCGATTGCCATTTGTTTTCATTGATGGGACATGCATTTAAAGAGTAGCATTTCAAAATATCTTAAGTACTGGAAAATTGGGTCTTTGAATGGTTTTGATTAAAAGATGAACAAGAATACTACGTATATTTTTAAAGAAACGTTTTATTTTCAATAAAAAAGGGTATTTCATATTTATAGACCTGGCATATGTACAGTAGGGTCTTTCGAAAGAGGAAGATAAGAAAGAAAATTCCTTGTACTTCATGATTAGAGTTCTCAACTTATTTTAAAAGAATTTGCCTAGGTTCACACATTTTCAATGAAAGCTAAAATTTTGTGATTTCTGAACTGAAATTACGAATAAACCTGATTTTAAATGATTGTATTATTAAACAGCTGATTTATTAATTTAAAAAACTGTAGGCCGATTATGCGAAACGAGGTGGATCACACAATTTTCGCCTTTTCAACGAAGCGAACATTTTGATTCCAAAATTTCCATGAAATTTGACAGGTTTCCAGTTTCTATTGTGAATGGGTAAATAAAAAGAGCAAGAGTGAACAAAAAATGTAAATATAAAATAAATAAATTTAAAAAAAGGTGAATAATAAAGTAAACGTGACAAAATTGTATTTTTTGTATTATATTAACATAAAATTAATGTATAAAACTATTTTAGAGAAAAATTCTTAAACTTTGGCTTATTTTAAAAACCAATAGGTTCGCCACCAAAAGCTATCGGACTTCGGTTGCGATTGTGCAAGTTAGTTTAAAAAAATTGATGCTGTGAGTGTGAAACAAAAGAGGTAGAAGCGAACTTCTTAATACCAAAATTCATTTCCGACCTCCCATACGATCCACCGCATAATTGGCCTACTGCTGTAGTACTATTGTACAAAAGTTGACGAAATACATCGTATAAGTTAGGTTAAGTGCCTTTCCAGGGACACACTGAAGAGTGATTAGCTTTTTAAGGATAGAAATAAATTCGAAAAATTTAATTGTTCTACTTGCAACATATTTATAAGAATTTTAGATTGAAAATATAGAAATTTCATATTTGTATTTATAATTTATACTTAATTTTTGTTATTTCTGTTTGCTATTTTTCAAAAATTACATACACATCAAAGAAGAAGAATGTTTTTGTTTTCTAATCGAAAATTTTGTGTGTTGAAAATGATTAAATATTAATATAAATTTGTTATGCTTTCGTTATGGTTTTTGTATTTTCTTTTTTACTTGAAATATACTAAATATATATATGTATGTATATATAGAATTATTTATTAATGCATTTATGTATATATAGAAAAAGTGTGTGTATTTGTGATTTTATTGTATATTATTTTTCTTTTTTTTTTAATTTTTTAAATAATTTGTGTTATTTTTATTTTCTTCTTTTGTTATGTTTTTTTTTTTTTGTAAGTTATATGCAAATGGAGGGCAGGAATCAATTTCATATTTAAATGTTTACATTTCACTTCTTTCATGGTTTTTCTTTTTTATTCGTATTTTTATTTTCTTTTAGGTTTTTGTTATATAGCTAAAAATTATTGTATTGTTTTTTTTTTTTGTTTTGTGTTTTATATTTTATATATATATAATATATTTATTAAATGTATTCACATATATTTAGTTTTAATATTTTGTTTTTTATACATTTAAAAATAATTAATTATTATTATTATTTTTTTTTTTGTTTTTATTTTGAATAAAATTATCTTTTGCTTCTTTTTTTTTTTTTTCTTTTTGAATTAGTATTTTTGTTTAATATTTTTCTGTTACTGGCTTGCACGCTAAGCTAAAAAGACAAGTCACATTAAATTTTAAGGAGGTTTTTGCGTTTTATTCATAATTTTTGTTGTTGTTTGTTTACTTTGTTTTAAAATATTTGTTTTTTTTTTTGTTTACACATACATACACTCTAAGTAATAATTACGAAGGCAAAACTAACGTTTATATTTTTTTCAGTGTATTTCTGTGTTTATGAGTGAGTGTTTTAAATTGGAATTTTTCTTTTTTTTTAAATTGGTGTGTGTGATTTGTGATTAAATTTCTATGTTTTTTGGTTTTTTTTTTTATTTGGAGTTAACTTGTTTCTTTCATTATTTTATTAAATATTTTTTTAAATATTATTTTTTGTTTTGGCTAAAAATGTTTTTTCTTTAAAATTGGCATTGAACGTTATTTATTTTTTATTTTTATTTGGGTGTTTTTGATAATTTTGAAACTACTCTAAAGCTTTAAAGGCTTCTTTCTAAGTCATATTCATAGGTATATATACTCGTAATTATTTGTGTATATTTATTTCTTTTTTATTTATTTTTTTTTGGTTTTGCACAAAAAACACACACATAAGAAATATGTCTATGTATATTGTATGTTTGAATTATTTGCATGTAAGTATTTTCGTTTTAATTCTACTTTTTCTCGTTACTATAATTAACTTGTTTTTAGTGTTTTTTAAAAAATATGATTTTCTTTTTCGTCGTTTTATTTAGTCGTTATGTTTTATTTAAGATTGCTTTTAAGTTTTCCATTTGGTTGTTTTTTGCGTTTTGTTTTATCTCCATTTTTTTCGTTTCAAACAAATAATAATAGTTTTTTTTAATTTTTTTAATTTAAATTGGTTCATACTTAAATGTAAGGTGGAAAAAATTATAGAGGTTGTATAGAAGAAGTTTTACCATTGTGTATTTAAAATAAAGTAATTGCAGGCTTTTCTTTTCTTGTTTTTTTGAAACGCTAATTTCTCATGAAAAATTGAAAACGGAACCGAAAAGTGCCAAACTCGAAATCGAATGGAAACGTAAATTTCTTGCGTTCCGAATGGAAAAATACTAAGTTTTATTTATCGGCCTAGATCAATGGTGGCCTGAAATCATCGTTATTTCGATGATTCAGTAAAAAGCAAGTTTATGATTTTATTCCACTATTTATTTTTTCGTTATCTATAGAAGAAATTGGCATTAGCATTAACATTTTCATTAGAATTACATTTCTTAATGTTAATACAAATTCATAAAGAATGAACTTTCTCTGGTCTTTAAAAAATTCCAATGAACAACGAATTTAATTTCGTTTTTTTTTTATTAGGATAAAAATTGTATTAATAGAGTTTTTATTACAGAGAGTTTTAAGCGTTTCAAATGTTTTCATTATGCGCATGTCAAGTCAAATGTATAAGAGAATATAAAAAAAAAAATAAAATTTAATAATAAAAATTAATAATTTTGGACAATTAGATAAAAAAAGTAAATAATAATACAGTATTTAAATATATATGTATCTAGCATGTATAGCTATGTATTTTATGTTGTATATTTAATAAGCTTATGAAATTTCTGTGTATACAAATGCAAGAGTGTGTGTTTGTTTTCTTTAATTTTTAATGTTGTATGTATGTAGCACAGTGTAATGGTTACTTGGCAACGTAAATATTATAGGCCTGATAGAACTTTCATTTGACAGACTGAAGTCAAATACGAAATAAAAAATTGTAGCCAGCGAAAATGCATTAAAAATGTTTGAGTGCAAAAACGAAACAAAAATAACGAATGGAGAACTAGAGCAACGCCAGCTAAGTTCAAATTTTTGTTGCGTTTTTGCACTCAAACGTTTTTTTTATGTATTTTCGCTAGTTACAATTTTTTACTTCGTATTTGATTTCAGCCTGTCATTTGGACTTTAGAAAAACTATTTTAGCTAAAGCACCATTGAAATTTTCTGAAATCAATTATTAACAATTTACCACCAAAATTGAAATACCACATTTGATTATTCTAAAGTACAAATAAATTATACTGAAATAAATTTTAAACTTTCTAAAATACATACTGTTGAATATTTCAATTCGATTTCGAGTAGTTTTAAATTGATTTCAGAATATTTTAATTGTATTTTAGAATAATCAAATATAAATGCCTTATAAAAATTCAAATTGATTACAGATTATTACAAATATAAGTATTTCAGAAAATTCTAAATGTACTTCAAATAATAGCAAATGTACTTCGCCGGCAAACAATTTCAAATCTTTTTCTTTTTTGTTTTTTGCCAAACTGTCATGCTCTTCTTTCATTATTAGCAGTTCACAATAGAATTTTATGTAGTTAAACAACTTGCTAACCCATTACGGATGAGCGGGAACCAAAGTAGATAGATCAAGAAAGTAACTTGAGAAAAAAAATTGTTTTTGAACCTGGCTCAGCGACAAAGTGCCATTTGGCAGCACTAGGCATTACTGGGTTAAGTGAACATAATAGCTATAATTATACGAGTTATCTCTTCGGCATTGTTGTTGTTTTCCCATACAATTATCGCTGCTAGTTATACATAACTAGAAGCAAGTGGCGAATAAAACGCAGATTTTGTAATATAATTCTTGTCAAGGAATAAATAAATAATACCTTTTTCAACAGTACTTTCGAAAATTTCAAATTGATTTTAGAATAAAAATTAAAATTTCAGAACATTCTTTTTATACTACAGAATATTTTAATTCGATTTCAGATTATTCAAAACTGATTTCAGAATATTTCACACTAATCTTACAACTTCAGAAAAATTTAATTTAATTTCAGAATATTTCAAGTTAGAATACTTCAAATTAATTTTAAGTTATTCTAAATGTCCTTCAGAATTTTTCATTTGTACTTCAGAAAACTTCATATGTACTTCAGTAATTTTCATTTTTATTTCAATACACTTGGAAATTTGTGAACTACAAATGAAATATTCTGAAGTACTTTTGGAGCAATTTCAATTAATTCTTAACAATATAAAGTTGAATTGAAATACTTTCAAATATATTTGATTATTCTGAATTATGAATGGCATATTCTTTATAATACCTTGAATATTCTGAAATCAATTTGAAATTCCAAATTACCTTAAATATAAGTGAAAAGAGTGTTCAGTTGTTTTCGAGTGTAATTCCGCAATTTTTCATTAAACCATTTATCATTCAAATTATATACCACTACAAGATTTATATTTCCTCTTCAAAACCGCATAATAAAAATAAAAAATCATTTAACACGTTCAGTGCGAATGGCATCAATTGAGTCCACGTGGGACTTTCGCTTCGGCCGATTGGACTCAATTGATGCTGGTAACCATAGCAGCGTCCCCTCCCTTTTTCGGCTTGGGGTCACCATTTTACCCCACCTTGTGCCAAGCTTCGAATAGAAATCCATTCAGTTGTCCTTCGGCAACCTTCCAGAGTAGTCAGGACCGAGATTTCTTTATATAGAAAAAAAAAATTTGTTTTTCCATTTTTTCAGGCCGTAGGGGTTGTTTTGAATTTGGCACCCACGCTGATCGTGTTAATAACTGGGAAATTTACAAATTATCATATACATGCACTTAAAAAAAAAAAAAAAATTAAAAAATCATGAATTTTCAGGGCGTATAGGAAATTTCTTATGTACCACCATTTGTAGCACATTACGGTTTACAACTTTCACCACTTTGTCTTTAAAAGAGTTTACATATTTTTGATTTACGCCCATCTCTCTATTTACACGGCATCGAGGGATGATTGTACTCACATTGGTAAAAAAGAAAAAAAGAAAAAGAAAACAACATAAATACACATTCATAGCGCTACATTTAAACACAGATTTACAATTATATCTGTGAACTTTTGACAAAATATTATGCAGCACAATAATAGCCAAAATAAAGTATAATGAAATTCGTGGCATTCGAGAATAGCTTAGTTAACATAAACTTTATTTTTTAACAATTGTTATGAGCTTATATCTCGACCTGTAGTTAATTAACGTAAATTTAACTTTTGACTATTATTATGAGCTTATATCTCTCTACCTGCAATTTTTTTTTTGTTTAATTTCGATGCACTTTTGTTACTCCTTGAGCCACTAAATAAATAGAGATACTAATTATATAGTGATAGGATTCATTCATGTAGAAAAAAAAAAAATCCACACAAGAAGAATGAATCTTTAGGCTTTATGAGGCTTTAGACCTTCAACGAGGTGTTCAGGAATAATAATAATAGTAGTAAGCAAGAGTCTATCGAAATTAATGAAAAAAAACTTCTTAAGCGTAGATAGGTTGCTTTGTTAGAAGCATACAGATATAATTATATGTATGTTTAAATTTGAAATAATATTTTATATAAAAATAATAATAATAATGATTATAAAAAAGAAAATAATAATAATAAAATTTAATTCCATTATTTTACTGTGTAAGTATATATATATATATATATATATGCATTTTTAATTAATAATTACATATAATTTTACTTTTTTTTCTCTCTGTTGTTATACATATTACAAAATTTCTGGCGTTTTTAGTTGTTTTTTTTTTCCTTCAATTTAAATTTCTCTTGTTTTTCTCTTTATATAGAAAAAAAAACCATAATTACAATATGCAATTAGTCAAAAATAGTAATAGTTAAGATTTTGTTGGTGGTTTCCTTTTTGCTTGCTTTTTTCGTATTATTTTTATTTGTTTTGCTAGGTTTTTGTTTTCTCTTTGTTATTAATTCTTAATTCTTGTGATTGTTTAATATTAATATTTATAATTAATTATTGTAATTAACTGGACTCTAAGATGTATGTGTTTGTGTGTGTGTAAGTGTGGTAGTAAAAAGCCTTAAAAGGGCACAGCAATTAACTTTGTTTGTTTATTTTGTTTGTTGCTAAGGTGGCATTACTCGAAACACAAGAGTAGAAATTTTTACAATTTCAATTACATTTATATGTGTGCTTACAATTACAATTTTGAAATATATATATATATGTAGATTATATATGTATTTATATCTTTTTGTTTTTTGCGTGTGTATGCGTGTATGTATTTAGTTTTTGAATAAATGTTTAGTAATTAATATACGCGTTTACATGTTTATACTTGATTTCAGTAATTGATTTCAATATGTAATTAGTAGTTGATTTTATATAGCTTGAACTAATTTGAAACGCTACTTTCTTCTAATATTGTGTTATTGCTGTTGTTTGTTGCTTATGTGGTTTGTGTTTGTTGTTGTTGCTGTTGTGGTTGCTGTTGCTGTTATTGCATTGTATATGTATCTGGCGTTTGTGTACCATTCGACTGTTGTTGATTATTTGTTTGTGCTTGTTGCTGTTGTTGTTGTTGTGGATCAGCAGTTTCAAAATAATCAGAAGCATTGCCACGGCATATTGGACAAGTGCGATTTGACTGTAAGAATAGAGAAGAAAATAGATGTATAAATATTTTTTTCCCCTTTACATATTTTTTAAGATTGATAGATCGTTTTCATACCCTTAACCATTTGTCCACACATTTAGCATGGAATTCATGTGAGCATGGCAGGACACGTAACACTTGCCGCAGCTCAAAGTCACACATACAAACCACACATGAAGTTTGATCGCCTGTAAAAGGAAAAAATAGAAAGTGAATTGAGATTGTACATGGCGTATGAGTAATAATAATTCAACAATTCATAATTTTTTTAATGCATTGAATCTTTCATTGTCATTAAAATGAAAATATTGGTGCCATTTCATTAGCATTGAATATTTTAACACTAACGTTAATTCATTTAAGTTGAATTGGGGCTTTTCAAGTATAAGTAGCAGTAATTCAATATAAAGCAGAATAGTTTATTATTTTAGTAATGCATTGAATCATTCATTGTCATTAAAATGATAATGCTAGTGCAATTTCATTAGTAGTCCACAATTTAACTCTATTTAATGCTAATTTAATTACACTATCTATGAAAATTGTAAAGCCAATGCTAATTCAATTTCAATGTCATTAAAAATTACAAAGCTAATGCTTTTTAACTACATTAACATTGCAAACTGTAATGTTAGTTTAACTTTATTAGCATCATTGAAAATTTTAGTGCCAATCTTAGCTGAATATTTTAGCATTGAAAATTTGAATGCTAGTGCTAATTGGATTTCGATAACATTAAGAGTAACAATGCTTATTTCATTTCATTGATTATGAAAATATTAATGCTCAATTTCGTAAGCTCTCAAAATATCAATATCAATTTTATTTAAATTGTAAATTTGATTGCCAGTTAAATTCCATTAAAATTAAAAATTTGAATGCTAATGCAAGTTCAACGTCATTGACATTGAAAATTTTAATGGTCAATTTAATTGTAATTGAAAATTTTGATGCTAATACGAGTTTAATTTCATTAGCATTGAATTTTTTAAAACTAATGCTAGTTCAATGTCAAAGAGAGACAAATTTAATTAAAGTTATGCATGACGTATGAGTAACAATAATTCTAAATAAACCAGTGCTGTGTTATAGTTTATTATTTTAGTAATGCATAAATTAATTCTTTTTATTGCAATGCTAATGATAGTTAAATTTCATTAGCATTGAACATTTCAATGGTACTGCTAATTAAGTTTAAAATTTTAAGGCTAACATTGAAAGTTTTAATGCTTTTAGTTGTTCAATTCATTAAAATTGAAAATTTTAATTCTAATCTTAGCTTAATTTTAAGGTCAATGAGAAGTTCAATGTTAATGCTAATACAATTTCATTGTCATAGGAAAATTTTAATGCTAGCTTTAATTGTATTTCATACTTTTGAAACACTTAATTTTTTCCCCTTCAAACACTTACCATTATGCGTATCGGGATTATATTTATAGTTTGGCAGTTGATCGATTTCGTTGCGTGCCAAACCCCGAGGTTTCGCCTCACCCAAACGTTCGGCCAAACTGAGTAGCGCTTCGTAATTTTCTGTTTCATTGGAGTCGGGAGAGCTTAACTCGTGCTGATTGTAAGGGGATAAGGGGAACATAGCTCTGTATAGAAAAAAGAATATAAATTTAATATAAGAACTATAAAACAAATCAAAAATCAAAAATAATTACAGGAAATTTAATAAAAATCCAGGATTTATAATTCCTGTAGTTGTTTGAATTTGAACAGGCGTTGCCTGATGTGGACCCAAAGCTTGTGGTGGCAAAACATGACGATGTGAGTGTGGATGACTGGCTGGCCAGAAACGCGCAATGCGACGATGCGGCGGGAATGTACGTCTCTGCTTAGTAGAGAGAGAAACAATTAGAAAGATGTGAACTTCATATACTGTTACTTGCTGCTAGCTTACCTCGGTTGAAATGATTATTTGCTGTGGCACATTTAGCTGTTGTGATACTTGCGCCGCGGCAGCTGCCGCCGCTGCTGTTGACCGTAAATGATGATGCGCCGCAGCAGCCGCTGCAGCAGCGTTCATTGAGGTTATGTGAATGGGTGATGCTGTCATTTGCGGATGATGATGATGAGCTGGCGGCGGCGGTGGTGGTTGTGGAGGTTGTCCTGTTGCACCCTGCTGATGTGCCACTACATCCAAATGATGATGGTGCTGTTGTTGGTGTTGCTGCTGCTGATGATGATGATGGTGAGCTACAATAGTGCCACCATTCACCGGTCCCTCTAACGAAAGACCAGCTACTGCGGCGGCGGCAGCTAATGCTGCGTTTTGTGATTGCTGGTGCTGTTGTTGCTGCTGTTGATGATGCTGCGCTGCAGCGACTGCTACTTGCTGCACTTGTTGTTGCGCAGCTGCTGCTGCTGCTGCCGCCACCGCTTGTGCCTGTGCCACCTGCAATGGAGCACCGGCTGCTGTTGCAAAACCTGCCGGTGCAGCTGCTGTGAATTGTGCATGCGGGTGGGTACTGCATACTTGTGCAGCGGCAGCAGCAGCTGCTGCTGCAGCGAAAGGTTGCGTATAAATGCCGTGTAGATGGCAGGGAGCTAAACGTGCTTGTGGCCCTTGTCCTGGGTATGTGCAAATCGATGCCCAAATCGGTTCACCATGACGTAATGGCAGGTTGACAGGAACTTGATTGATATCGACCATTAGCGGTGGTGGTTGTGGGGGTGGACCTCCTGCCTGCGGGGGCTGATGATGATGTGGGTGGTGTGACAAGGACGGCGGAGGTGCTTGCTGTAGCAAAGCACCAACTGATGCTGCCGCTGCGGCACTTGTGCTGGCAGCGGCTGCAGCAGCTGCTGCTGCAGCAGCAACGGCGGCAGCGGGCGGCATTTGTTCCCACGGTGAACGACCATGAGTTTGTTGCTGATGCAGCAGTGACTGCTGCTGTTGTTGTTGCTGTTGATGTGCGTGATGCGCATGATGAGGAACGAGGTAGTGTGGGTTGTGGTGAATTTGTTGTTGCTGCTGCTGCTGTAATTGCTGGTGATAGTTTGGTTGCTGATTGCCATTGTTGTTATTGGTATTATTGTTATTATGATGATTATTATTATGAAGTTGCGGAACGGGTGGTAATGAATCACGCAGGCGTGGTCGCCTTATTGGTGGACTACCAACATGTAACTATAATAAAGTTAAAAACAAAAATGTTATTAAAAAATTCACCATACAGAAATTTCACCACTTACTGTTATGCGGGGTGAACGTCGCTGTTCCCAGACGGCGGGCGGCGATTGACTTGGCATACGCCCCGACATACGACGACGTTTGCGCGATGGACTGTCAGATTTTAGACCCCCTGGCCCGGGACCATTTAATGATGTTGTAGAGCCGGTTAAGCCCGAACTGGACGATGGACCGTCTAGGAGCGCGGTAGCACCGCCACCATTTGCCATCGCAGCAGCAGAGGCAGAAGTTGAAGCACCATTGTTGTTGTTATTGCTGCTATTATTGCTATTGTTGTTGTTGTGATTGTGGTTATTTTGATGATGGTGGTGATGATAATTGCTGTTGTTGTTGTTGCTGCTGCCATTATTGCGTGCATAAGTGTTTCCACCACGTATGGCATTATATCCACCACTTCCACCATTGCTGATACTTGAATCCCCTATTCCAACACCACCACCACCACGTTCGGTGGTGCGTATGTCAATATTTAATTCGGCATTGCGTGTACTGTTGTTGCTGTTGTTGCCGCCATGATTATCGAAATGCTAAATTGTATAGAAGAACAATGAGAGAGAGAGAGCATGAAAGAGAACGAAAAAGTTTATATTAATTATTTCTCAAAAGAGTAGATTATTTTCAATTCGTGCTCACCCCGTTTCCGTAGTTTAGGTTGTTGTTGTTGCTATTACTATTGTTCCTATCAAATAACCCTGAGCTAGATGTATTATTATTATTGCTATTACTAACGTTGTTGTTGTTTTGACGACGATTGTTATTGTTGTTATTTTGGTGGTGATAATCCGAATATGAATGCTGTTGTTGTTGTTGTTGCTGCTGATTACTATGATGATAATTATAATAGTCACCACTACTATTGTTGTTATTGTTGTTGCGATGTAATTGCATTAATCCACCATTATTGATATTTCCACCACGACGATTATTGTAATTACCACCATTACTCATGTATTCACCATTATGATTATTATTTAATAAACCACGCCCACTACCATTATTATTATTATTATTATTGAAATGCTGTTGTTGTTGTGATCGTTGTTGTTGATTTTGATAAAATTGCTGCTGCTGCTGCTGCTGCTGTGGCTGATTGCTATTGATATTAATTATGTCATTATTCGACGTAGTTATTGTTGTTGCATTATTATTAAAAATATTATTATTATTATTATTATTAATAAAATTATTTAAGTCAGTCAAATTGTTGTTATTTATTATTAGATCAGATGTCGATGCAATTGTCATCAATAAAGAATCAACAATCATAGAATTTGTTGTTGAAAACGTTGTTGGTGTTGTTGGAGATGTTGTGCCCGTCAAGAATGATGACGTTGATGGCATTGACGATGTTGCAGGTACATTATTATTATTATTTATTGTTGAGGAATTGTATATTGTTGCATTATTATTAATATTATTATTATTATTAGTGTTGTTGTTGTTGTTGTTATTGTTATACGTTGGTGACATCAAAGATGTTGGTGATGATGGTATTGGCGTTATCAATGGCAATGGTGCATAGGCCAATGCAATTTGTTGTAATTGTTGGGTGATTTGTTGTGATGTTGGAGATTCCATAATTCGTTGTCGTTGACGATTTGCCCGATGTTGTTGTAGAAATGATGTTTGCGATGTTTGTTGTTGTTGGGACGGAATTGTTGGCATTGGTTGTTGTTGTTGGTGTGATAAAGTTGCAGATGATTGATGTTGTTGTTGTTGTTGTGGTGACGCATGTTGGGGAATTATGTCATTACAAGAATTTACATTCACAACATCAGTACTACAGTTACTATTTGTTGTATTTAAGTTGTTTGTTGTTGATTTTTTTTTTGAAGTTGTTGTTGAATTTAAATTTGTTAACGGGAGGGATTGGTGATTAGTTTCTTGGTGTTGTTCTTGGTTATGTAATGAACGATATGAATGATGTGGAACATGATTATGATTGGAAGGTTTGGAAAGATGATTTTGGTAATCAGTGGAAGTAATTGTTGGCATGGTATTATGATTTTTATTGTGATAACGATTTGAGGATGTGTGGGGAGAAGAGGAATAATTGGAATTCAATTGTGTTGTAGACTGTGGAATGTAAGATGGAGAGGATATTGGATTTGTTGCAGCTGATATACGTATATTTGGAGATAGTAAGGCAGGAATTTTTAAATGAGCTGGCTTCGTTGGTGTTATATTACTGGTGGTGGAAGTGTTTGTGTTGTTGACAAGTAAAAGTGATGATGATGATGATGATGTTGGTAATGAACTGTTAGAGGATAAATGATAAAATGATTGGTGGATTGGTGAAAGCGACGATGATGGTTGTGTTGGTGAAATCAGACCGCCAACACCATGTAAGGAAATTGTGGAATGTGTTGAGTGTGGGTGAGGATAGCGTTGTTGTTGTTGTTTTTGGGACTGTGCTTGCGTTAAGTTACGGGATAAGACAAGAGGAGATGAAGCACCAACAGCGGAAGTGGAGGCTGTTACTATTGAAGCGGCCGCCGTTAAATTTAAGGAGGAGGAGGAGGAAGAATCCAATGAAGATGTGGAGGATAATGACAATGATGATTTTGTTGAGGAACATGAATTTGTATTAATATTATTCTGGGGGTGATGGTGGTTGTGGTGGTGGTGTTGTTGTTGGTAGCTATGGTGATAGTGATGGTAATTATTATGTTGTAACTGTTGCTGATAATTATTTTGGCTGTGATTGTTATTATTACTATTATGCCGAAAACTATGATGGTTGTGATTATGACTATTATGGTTTTTGTTATTATTATTAATATTATTGTGGCTCTGATTGCTGTAGTGACTATTATTGTTATTATTATAGTGATGATTTTCTTTGCTATTATTATTGGGACAACTTCCGTTATTGTTATTTAAATTGATATTGCTATTGCTATTTATATTATGATTATTACTTGTTTGTACATCGCTGAAGACATTTAAATTTTTTTTTTTTAATTTTTGTTTGCGTTTAGGTCAAAATATTTTTGATTTTCAAATCAAAAATCAATTGTTGAATCAATCAAATATGCAGTAGAAGTAGTAGTATTGGTAGTAGTAGTAGTAGTAGTAGTAGTAAAAAACACAACCCATAATAGTAGTTATTTTTTTGTTTTTGTAATGCATATACATGTACAGTTATATATATGTAGTTGCCACATATATAAAAATATGTATTTGATTTTTTTTTGTTTTTTTGATTTTGATTTTTTTCAAATATATATGAAGAAGAAAGAAAAAACGAAAAAAAGAAAAATAATATTTTAAATGCCAAAATGCAATATTTATATATATATATAAATGTATATATATAGTTTATATATATATATATATCATTAATAATAATAATTAATATTTACACACAAAGAAACAATTACATAATAATAGTAATTAATAGTAAATTGAGAGAAATTTATTTGTATTTTTAAATATGCACACTACGGTTCCGCTTCCGATCTTTTTTGGTTTGTTTTTTTATAATTTTTTGTATTAATTGTTCGTTGCTTTTGAATGAATAAGTTCGTTTCAAAGGGAAGCAAAATTCAAAAAAAGAATTTTTCAAAAAGAACAGAAAGCAAAAGTTCTATGGGATGCATTCAACCGTCAATCACAAAGAGGAGAGAGAAGGTATTTAACGAAACGGGAGAAAATACTCAATGTGACAGGAAACTGCAGAGAGGAAAAGTGGGAGTGCGATAGCGTGGCTATTCCCACTATTAAAAGCTTCCCAATCTGACACACTGAGATCCCAGTTAAGCTGTCTAGGAAGGATTTCTGGAATGTATTCAGCCTGCTCTAGGCAAGAGCCATCAAATGGAGGAGAAGAAGTGGGAGAGAGCCTTCTTCTCTTTTCTGCAGTACATGCCCTTATATTTTTCAGTGCCCCGTCGAAAGTTTGGCTTGAACAACACTGGCTTCGTCCTGAAGTCTAAGAAACTCAGAAATATTGAGGTTCTCGAAATACACACCAATCCAGCAGTCTATATTGAACACATCAGTATAGAGTTTTATCACGAAGTTAATAAATGCACGTTGTTTTCTCCAATCTACTATTGTTGGAAAAAAATCTGCTGAAATCTTTCGTGAAGTGCAGTTTGCGTATAGGTAGACTGTGTTAGATTAGGTAGGAAAATTTTATGGGATAAAATTCTGTTATCTGCGTAGTCCATAGTTTCATAGTTCCAGTGTTCTACTTCTCTGATCCAAATGAAGAACAAAGAAAAAGAAAATTTATTTGAGTAAATATTCCACATTATTGCTGTTAATTTAACGGCATGATCAGTTAACTCTCGCGCACATTTAAAGTATTTAAAAAAAAAAAACTTTCTCAATTTCACAATAAACCACAGGAGAGTAAAACTTCTTTAACTGTATATGTATATTCCAGTTTACAAAACAAATGCACAAAAAAAGTTTTTTAATGAGAAAAAATATTCTACGTTTCGTTTGTTTACAAAAAGCACAGAGAGAACAAAAGCTCTACTCTACGCAATCAATTTTGAACGTCACAAGCAGCGAGCAAATAAGTAACGGGATAAACAGTTTATTCTAGTCGTGAATAAGTATTAGTGTAGACAGAGAGACAGTTGTTTTTGCTTTCCATTAATTTTCACAGTCTCTAAGAACGTAAAAGCTTAATTTTCACCTTTCTTTTGGAAATATTTTATTCAAATAACTCTTTTTAGAGTATGCCATCAACTTTTCTTTCACTTCTTTTTCAGTTTTTTTTTAAGTGTTTATTACTTTTTAATCTTAGGTTCTCTTACGAAATATTGTATATGCATTCCAAAAATATACACTCAACTCACGCATTATATTAATATAAGTACAAGTACATAATAAATATGTAAAATAAATTACACAGCGCCAGTAAGAAAAAGCCAATTCATTATGGTGCACTACTCACTAAACTCATACGCCGACCAGGACCAAAAAAAAAATGAATTAAAGTATAAAAAATTTAGGAAGAAGAAGTTGAAGAAAAGTTGAGGGCGGTTAAAATATCAACGAACAATTTTATTAAAAAAAAAAAATTTTACATAATTTTAATATTTTGTTGCGTTTAGTTTAATTTTTTTCTTTCAGAAACTTATTCGCCACTTTTTTTTTGGTTTTTTTTTTGTGCTGCGGTGACTAAATTTTAAGCGTGATAACAGAAAATAACAACAGAAGAACAGTTTAGATTTGTAAATTGTAAGTTTTGAAACTGCTTACCATTTGTATTTGAAAACAAATTTTTAACAGCTATATCTGATTGAATCATATATTTATATCGTTACCTTAGTTCAAAAATGCCCTAATTATTTTTCCCCCCAAATTGAGCTTTCAGTCAGTTTCTAGTACTGTTAAGTACGGTTGGTTTACAATAAACAATCAATCTTAAAAAATTTTCAGAAACAAATTGCTGCAATTACTATTACTTTTGCGAAATAAAACGCTGGCCAGATGAAACAGTTCTAGAAAAAAGTCTCAGTTTCCATTAGTGCTCTTCATACCCTTCGGGTAATACCCGCACACACGTTTTTTTTAAGGTACAGGACTGTGCGGATAATACCCGATCTCACGGGTACTCGGTCATTTCGGTCAAAGGGTACCCGAAAATTCGCGAGTATTAGAAAATGCGCGGGTAATACCTGAAATCGGGTATCCAATAATTCCTTGGCTTAAAATACCGTTCAGCCGTTTACTCGGTACATATGCACAACAAATATATACCTAGTAGATTGTGTAATTTCTTAATTTTACAATTTTTTTTTTCAATCAGTCTACTAGCAGACAGGTACCCGAAAATTCACGAGGAACCCGGAAATTCGCAGACACCCGGAAATTCGCAGGTACCTGGCGAAAAACGGGTATCAAGAGCACTAGCTTCCACACAGCAATTTTTCTTTATAGTTAATTGTTAGAAACAACAAATTATTGAAGCCGTTTCATATGATTCCCTTTGTAAACTCAGCCCCACTGATCAGAAAAAGCTCCCAAATAGAAGACAACGACTTCAACCTAACCTAAAATTTAAAGGTAAATTCATTTTTTATTTGCTTTTGTGTTAGATCAAAATCATTTCCAAGGAAGACATGACCACATTTGCTGAAGGCGATATTTTGTCGTCGAGTTGTCGTATTGCTACCGCAACTAATCTGTTTAATGCATCTGTAGGAAAGCTTTTGAACATTGTGCCAATATAAAATTCTAAATTTGCCTATTTTGAAACGAAAACGCAAAAAATCTCCTCAGTGTGTCTATAATCGAGGGCCAGTTATAGAAAGCTATACAATCAAAATTGTTCGCCAATAAAAATAAAACAAAGAAAGTTTAATATTGGTTCCGTTTCCGAAATCTGAGGTTTTTTAGTTTGTGGGTTGAAAATTCGTAGAACTGATATGATTCTAGGACTTCAGAAAGAGCTGTGCCAAATATAAAAATAAGTTCAAGGGATCATTTATAAAACATTTAAATAGTAAGCAGTTTCTTTATTTATTTTAAAGCATTTTTTTTAATATATTTCCCTTATTTTATATGTCTCTTTGTTGTTATTCAAATAAAACACTATACAAAAAAATTTAAAAAAAAAAAATATATAAAACTATTCAGAGAGAAGAAAACTAAAAAATCAATTAATAATTGAAAAGTGTAAATTAATTAATAAATCAACAAATTTTTCAACACATGCCAACATTTATTTTTGTGTTTCACTTCCACGAACGAAAATTAAAAAAAAAAACCTTAAACTTATTTATGTATTTATATTAGGAAAAGGTACAATTTTTCATTTGTACAATAAATTGGTTAAAAATCTAAAAAAGAAAATTATATTTGCTCACCAGTTTATTTTTGTTTGCGAAATAGTTGCATTAAGTACTACTATATGTAGGTATGGTATATAAATATTAGTTTAATAATTAAATAATTATTATAATTCAGCATTGAAGTCATTAATGATTTTTTGAAGGGAATAATAAAATTATTTGTTTGATGTTAGTTGTTTTTACAAATTACAGTAGCACGCAATTGCAATCGCACATTAATTATATTTATGAAACATTTCAATTAACGAAAAAAAAATAATTAAAAAACATAAAAAAAAAACTATACAGAAAAGGTAACAGGTAATTTTAATTTTTGATGTTGCACTAAGTTTTGAACGATTTATTGGTAGGTAATAAGGCTTTAGCAATAACAGCGAATAAGAAAAATTTAAATTAGAATTAATAAACAAATATAAAAATTAATATTTGGAGATTAATATAAAGATTGATTGAATAAAGTCTACTTTTCTCATGAGGAGTTCTAAAACGAAGTTTAGAGTTAATTTAAAGTGGGTAGTTAAAGTAGAAGGTAAATGTAGTCTATTGCTTTACCAGCTGAAGAGAAGCGAATTAAACGGACAATATTGAAAGTGTGGATGACCTAGCGTTACTAACAAACTAAAAAAATGTCGACATTATTATTATTATTAATAATGTCAATTAGATTTAAAAATTCGTCATTATCAAACGAATCAAATTCACTTGACATTTATTCCAATACGAAAATGTGCCAAAAGCTCTACATACATTATCATTTATGTTGGCATTGTGTTTAGTGCCGACTGGGTTGATATTGATTCCATATAGAAATATGTCAAAAACTCGAAACTGTCAATAATGTCGACTTGATTTGGCATTTATCACATACAAACCTATGTTAAAATTTCAACACAACCGAAACTGCCAGTATTATTTCATGTTTCCTAAGTAACTGAAGCAAAACCGATTTATAGATATTTTCCAGCGGATCCATAATTGAACTCAAAGTTATTGCGCTTAAAAACTAGTAAGACGTAGGTTAGAATGGCAGAAAAAGACCAATTCACCATTGAAGCACTAGAAGCACAACCAATCTAGAACATTATAGACTTCTAAAGCAGTGACGTATTTTAAAAAAATTACACAGCAAGTATTAAGGAACTTAGTACCATGCTGCTTGGTTTGCTGGTTGTACTTGAAGAACTAAGATTCATCACCTGTGACTAATTTACTGAAATTCGAAGAACCCATCGTGCTGATTTCACTCAGCCATGGAATACAACTATAGTTCTTCAGCAATTATTTCCTGGGTCAATCTTGGAACTTCGTCAATTTCGGACTTCACCAGAGCCACACTTATGTTATTAGTCAAAGATTTTTGGCGACCTTCGCCAGATTCGCCCTCCACAGAAAAATCTCTGGTCTGGAATCTTCAAAACCACTTCGAGACGGTGACAAACGATATCTCCCCATATGCTATTGGTTGGCACTCATTCAATATTTCTTCGGGCTTTTAGTTACGCCTAAATTATGAAATCCATAAACAATTCCAAAGAGAATCTCTTGCTATGATGGCGGTGGAATTTCTACCGACTCTTTCTCAGTAATTTTGCGTTTTTTTGACTCCATGTTGACTGTTTGCAGTGAAATTTAAAATAAAATATCGTCAAATCATCTGACATTTTTTGATTTGCCAAAAAATTATTCAGTATTGCCAACTAAAAGAAATTTTTTTTAATCACCTCGTACATGCCCAGTATTGCTATTAAAGGGATACTCCTTCTGGTACTTCTTTTATCAAAGAGAAGTATGTAGAAAATACGAGAGCGTCAATCAAGGTCTAGTACAGAAGAGCCGGACCAGCGGAAAAATGGAGAACTTGATCTTGATCTTGAAATATGGAGTTCAATAAGAAAGACTGTACTGCTATATCAATGTCATGTAGATACGAAATCCGATGTCTGAAATAACTTTTGGCTTAAATGCCCAACAAAATTACTTTACCATGGAGGGTGGTGTCACATCACACAATCAAGTTTAGAAGACATGCTAACATCAAGATGAATTTATACGAGGTGAAGTTACCAGCAACTCATTTTTCTTCTTTCTTTGTGGTCAATACCATTTGATGTCAAATCATTGTTTACTTTTGATTTTTTGTTTACTTTTTTCTCCAGTTTGACAATCACATCATGCCGCCATTATGGCCGCAACAACAAAGATGCGTTATTATTGCCTTTAATGATATCCGACGCAACAACAAAGATGTGTTGTTTTTGCCAAGGTGAAATTGTTGTAATCTTGCTATCACCTTCTATATAATTTTACCATGGGCGAATTCTGATTATGATTACAAAAACAAAACATAGGAGTACCAGGGATGCATTTTTCCATATATTTCATGGAGGGGAGTTTTTGTTTGTAATAGTGCGGACATAAGAGAGTGAATTTTGTTCAAATCTTTCTAAAATTCAGAATTTCATTTGACAGTTTTTATATGGCAAAATTCGGCATTTCAGGCGCAGTTCAACAAAATAATGAATTTACCTGAAATTCTTGAATTTAAAAAACTTCAAGTAGATAAATTCAATTAAACAAAAATATAATCAAAGAATATTTTTTACACACACACATATTTATAAAAAGAAGGACAGCATTTTAATTAATTAATATAATTAATAAAAAAATATCAATTTAATGGAAAAAAAATTCGAGTAAAATTACTCGCACATTAAAAACTAAATCAATCAATAAAAAACAAAACAAATCGGAAATACGCAAATACATTTTTTTTTTATGGTAAAATTCTAAGCCGCAGTGTGCAAAATGCAAATAAATTAAAAGACTGAGCTAATTGATTTTTAATATACATAGTAAAAAAATATATATTAGATTACTAATAAAATTGGTTACTACTTTTAATACACATACATATATTATATTATTTTTATTAAAAATATTTATTTTATATTTTTTTTTTACAAGTATAGTATAGGACATACATAGAAAAGTGCATATATAGTTATAGGAAATCAATCTGTCAATGAGCTCAGTCATTTACGAGTATTTTAATTGCCATACAAGTATCTCAATATAAATCAATAAGTAATAATAATAATAAATATTTATTTTAAATTACAAACTATTTGGATAAAGAGGAAATTTTGTAAATACTTTTTGGTTTTTTTTTTTTTGTAAATATTTAATTTTAATATTATTGTTGCTGTTAATTTAAATATTTCATTTCAAACATAGCTGAAGTTGCGCGCAATTATATTTAATAATAAAAAAGGAGTAAAGTAAGTACATTAAAAAACTTTTGTTAACGAAAAAAAAAAATGATTTTGTTTTTCAATAATTAACAAAAATTAAAAACAAAAATAAAATTTATTAATTGATTTAATAAGAAATTTATGTTTTTTGAGAGGAGCCTAAAATTTTATCATATTTATGTATGTATATATATTTTTTTTATTATTTATTTGCATTTAATAATTTACTTAGAGATACTTTCTACCATTTAACTCATCACTTATTACTTAATATTATAACTAAATGTGGGTAAAAATTTGATATGCAATAACTTTTTGGAAAAAAATGTTTAGAAATGTTCAGTTCCTAGTTTGGTGTAAAACAATTTAAAACTATTTTCTATATAAAATATACCATTAAAATATTTCTTAATGATTTTAAAAATGGCCTTGCAATCAGCTATTATTCATTATCCTTTCAGAACCCACCAACCCATTTGTGCAATTAGAATCTAACAAGAGTTAAACGCTTTCGCTTTTTATTCAAATAAAAACAGACTGATATCTGATATTGTTGTTGTCGTTATGATGAATAATGCAAATCGAATAACTAAGTTTTTTGTAACATAAAAAACTTTCAGATTTATTGCAACTGAATTGAATTTTTTCTATTGATAACGATGAATTGATAATGAGCAATTATTTTCAAGAATATATTAGTATTTTATGTTTGCATTGTATGAGTCTTTTTTGGATAATTTTTTAAAAAACTATTTAAAATTACGCTAATATCAGTTTTGTCTTTATAATTCAGTTGGATTTTTTCCTAGATATATAAAGTACACATTTTTCGGGTGTGAATGATTCAACCATATATAATAATCAAAACACCGAAAGAGTTTAGTGTGATCAGTTAAAGCTCCCACACAAAAATAACGATAAAATTAAATTTTTTGGGTAATTTTCGTGCATTTTGTTCCATAGACTACGCAAATGGTATAGTATGTTCAGCAAAGTTGTAGAAAATCTCAATCTGAATAACTTTACCGAAGAGAATATGAAGAAAATCTCAACCACTTTTGAGATATCTTTATCCCTTCTCTTCTCTATATAGATACATAAAAAAGTAAAGATGAAAAAAAAAGTTGTACAAATTTGTACTGGTCATAAGATAGGCATAGTCTGAATTCAAAATTACAAGTGGGTGTGGCACCTCCCATACAAACTATATGCTTTTTTGGGTAAATATCTGGAACCATTTACGGTACAGTACTGAAATTTCGTAAAATGACGTCGATTGGCAATGCCATGTTAGAGGAAAAATAAGGTGAGGATTAGAAAAGGTAGCATCTCCCATGTTATCTGAATATCCATTATGGAATATGGTAGAAATAATTTGAAGTACGGTACTAAAAATTAATATGAAAATATTACTTGACCATGGCTTTCTATTCTAATAAAATTATAAATAATATCTAACTGCGAATATGAATGAGAAACAGCAGCAGAAAGAAATGTAAAATCATAGGAATGAGAAATAACAGCAAAGAGAAAGATGTATTTTATAAGGGACAGTGCGCCATCTGTATTTCATATGCGAAATCTGACATACAGATGGCGTTATTTTCCGCTATTTTTAAAATTAGTACTTTTTTTTCTTCATTTTGGTTTAGTTTTGATAATATTAGTGAATAATCTTGATATAAAAATTTATAAATTATAAAACTCTCATGGCGAAAAATTGTACATTTTCTTGATAAAAAAATTTATAAATTGTAAAACTTTCATTCGAATACAAATGCTTATTAAAAGTGTGTATTAATTCGACCGAAAAAAATATAAAGGTTTGTATCTTAAGTAGAATGTGGACACTATTGAACAAGTGGATTAGAAATACCAATTAGATTGATATTGGAGGTTGTCATGCTCATATGGAAATTTCTGTTGTATATGCTTCTTGCTGTTGTTGTTATTTTCGTATTACCTAAACTTTGCAAGGGCCGTTCAGGTAAGTTGGCGAAGCCGAGCTTGTGTATCTAATAAAAAAAAAAAAGAAATATAAAAATTAAAAAAAAAAATACAAAAATCGTGTGACTGAAAAAATATAAACTGACCAGACTAATCCGTTTGCGGTTTTTCATTACTATATATATTTACATTCAATTGGTGCTTGAATCTTTCACGACCGGATCAAGGAACTGAAATTTTTCGCATACTGTAATAAGATAAGCTGAGTCGTTATGGTAAGCGATAAATCCCTAGATCACTACTAAATTAAAGTGAAATCTCTGAGAATAAAATCTCATCTTTCCGGTAAATAACTATCTCAGGCATTATGATCGTAACTTCTGAGTTAAAATAATAGTTCAAGAGATGAAAAGATTTAAACCCCGCGCTTACTACCCTTTTGCGATTTCTCGATAAACAGGCCTGACATTGGACTTTCTACTGTTGGCTGTGGATTGAATTCAACACCTACAGAAAGATGAAGTATTGTGGGGTAGCTGAGCATAAAATCCAAAAAGCTTAACGGACAAAATTTAGGGAGAATTACAGTCAAACCTATGTTTATAATGGTTAGAATCATATAGTGGTAGCTATTGCATTTGCAGAATAATACAAAAAATAATTTAAACTTAATATATAGTACGATGAATTTATTTTTGACTAGAAATAAGTTTAAATATACGTACATACATAAAAAATTTAATAATACCATAATTCCTAATATGACCAAAAGCGTTTTGAGTCCAAAATTTCAATTTTCCGATTTTTTAGCTCGCTTACATTTAAAAATCGTGCTCTATTCAGTGGTCCACTATATAAGGCGATTGGACTTAAAATGATGAAAATAACATATTATAAAGTACTAAGGCTAATTCACTTCTGGAGGAAAAAATTATATTTTACGTTCTTCAGTAAAATTTACATTTTGTGACTTAATACGCTTTTGCTATGATGTACGGGTATTCATATATACAAGTATTACACTTTTCTTTATTTCGTTTTTTACTTTCTTCTCCACCATGATCGTAGTATCTCTGGAAACTGATTATATGTGGATTATAATAAAAACAAATTTATAAACCTTATGCAATCAGAAAAACAAAAAAAGTTAACCCAACAGACGACAAGTTTTTCTTTTTATTTTACTAGTTATACACAAAAAGTCAAAATCTAAAGATAACCCAATGCAATTTTGTATTTACGATTATTTATTATATTTAGTTCAGGGTTATTATTTTTATGCTTTTTTTTTTTTTTACTGGGAAGCAATTGTGCTGCACGGCAATACAAAAACGAGATTTGACAGAGAGAACAAACCACAAAAATTAATTACTAAAATGTAAATATGTATGTATGCAGATACATTTTATTTAGAGCTTATTTAGCTGCTGCATAAATTTATGAGATTTGGTTTAATTAAAAACGGAACTGAATATAGGAAGTAAAAGAGAGGAAAGATTTAGGTAGTGGTAGAAGAAAGCTATAAATTACTTAAATATTTTTGATCAAAGTTTGAAAGCACCAAAAATATATCAACACACAGTAATAGTAAAGTGTAGTAGAATGTATTTTTAGTATTAAAAATAGTGGTAACGGTAAAGAGACACACAAAGTGAGAGGGTGTAGGAAGAACCAAAGAATATATAGTATATAAATAACGAGAAGGAAAGCATTTCGTGCAAATAAATATTAGAGAGGGTAGTATCAGTACGATCTCGGCTTTTGAAGCTTTTCTTTCAAGCAGAGTGTGTGAGAGAGAGAGCGGTTCACAACTGTTAATAGCTCTCTTTAAAGTATGCTTCCTATTACATTTTTCATATTTATTTTTTTTGTAAGCACTGCAAACCAAATTACTCTCACTAACAGAATGAGCTGTACTCAATAAATTGTTTGCTCAGAGACAACATTGCGATAATCGAATTAGTTCTGTTTGTTAACGGCATCTGTACTGTTACTCTCAACATCTGTATGAGCTGCTCTTCCTAAATTGTTTGTTCTAGGATAACGGTACACAGGCGGAAATCTCTCTTTCTCAGCAGCACTCAATCAATAAAATTTTTGAGAGAGAGCACTACAAATCTACTTATAGACATCATTTGCCTCTATAGCTCTTGCTATCTTTATGACAATTACATATTTGGAAATTTTATATTCAGATGAAATTTTATTATGCATATATTCTTTGATCATACATATTAATGGTTGTGAGTGGGTGGTGATTGTAAAATAGCATTATATTCATGGTATTAATGTCATGGGAGGGAGGAAGGGAGCGTGGAGTGTCGAGTGAATAAATATGGTTTTTGAAAGATTTCAAATATTTTTTTCTACATATATTTTGTTGTTGTTCAAGCAATGGAAAACACTTAATGAAATTTATATTATTTAATTTATTTTGGGTGTATGTGTGTGTGTGTGTATATTTTCCAAAAAAAGACAATTAAAGCCACTTTTGTTTGCAATTTTATGTATATAAAAATATATTTCTATTGTATTAATATAAAATATGTAATATGTTGGTACTTAATGTTAATATTTTTTAAAATAGCTGATAATAAATATTTGTAGTAAAAATAATGTGATGAGAAAAGCAAATATACAATTCATTTATTTATGTATAAATATATAGTACGTGACAAGTAATAAATGGCAGAAAGAATGTCAATATTTCTAAGAAAAATTAATTTATTTATTTTGTTGTTTGGTTTATTTGTTAGTTTTAAACATAAATTTACTACGGTTTTATTACTTTTTGTTTTGTACATATGTAGGCATTTTTTTTTTTAATTTATACTATGAGACAATAACATTATTAGGCATGCCCTGTTTTAATTGCAAAGCACTATTAAAAAAATATAGTTTTAATGATATTGACTGAGAACCTCAGTTAAAAATATTTATTTGTGTGTATAAGAAATGTGCATGAAAAAATTTTTAACAGTTTTTTTCTATAATGAGTGGATGTTTGAAAATAATGCATATTTATGACAGAGCTTTAAAAGCTTATTTATATTTTTCAGAGATTCTTCGTGTGGAAAATTTTAAAGCTGTGTGAATTAGAGAAATACAAGCTTATCGTATACTCACGAGTAACTTGACTGAGATATGCAAACCTTATCATCTTTGGAGCTTAAAAAAGCTTTGTGAAAAATTGTTACTATGAAAAAAACGTCAAATCTGTAAGAGCACGAAAATAAAAAGGTTTTCATTTACACACGAAAAACTCGTTAAATGAGGCACGAAAACGGAAAGCTTACATTTATTCCGAATCTCAGAAATGCTTTGTCTGCATACGAATTCGAGGTATTCGTTTTCAAGAGTTGAGAAAAGTTTTTTGGCTAATTAGTTCTGACAGAAAAATATCGAATTTTTGAGAGTAAGAGAATAGAAGCTTTTCTTTTACATATGGTGAACTCTAAAGGTATACGAAAAATAGTATGGTATATTCTCTGGTGCTTAGAAAAGCTTTATGAAAAGAGCTTTATGATGCATTGAGAGCAAGAGATTTGAAAGCTTTTCGTAAACACACAAAAAACTCATTGGATAAGGACCGCAACCCGCACTGTATCAATATACCAACTTTCAGCAAGTAAGAGCTCATTTTATACTCCGAATCTCACAAAGCTTTATCTAAACGCCGGTTCTATGGAGCTTAGGAAAGTTTTGCCAAAAATTTGTGCAGAAAGTAATGGCTGTCATATTCCCTGTCAAAGAGAGAGAAAGAGAGAATTTCCCACATAAAATTTGACATAGTGAAAACCCGGCATAAAATGTCAAGTCTTTGAGAGCAAGAAAATTACAAATTTTTCACATATACATGAAGAATTTGAATGAAATGTGATAACCACAGATTCACAGCGACTAGAAGCTTAGTTTGATTTCTACACAAGAAACTCGTTGAATGCAGCGAACAAGCTAGAGCTGTATATGTTATTTGGCTTCTCAGTGTGCAAAGCGTCGATCGATTTACTTGAACATAGAAAAGCTTTGTGAACAATTGTCTCTGTGAAAAAACAACCAAAGAGACTAAAAAAATTACAAACTTTTCATAAACCTTTAATGTTTTCGTGAATGAGGCATACAAATCTGCCCGGTGTACAGTATTTCGATTCTCGACAAGTTAAAGTTCATTCGAACCTCAAAGAAAAACTTTTTATAAACACAACTATGATGGATTACTTCTTTGGAGTAAGAGCAAGAAAATTAAAAGCTTTTCGTATGCATACGAGGAACTCGTGCACTTTGCACGATATTACCATTTTCAGTGATTAAAATCTAAATTTAAAATCCGATTTTTAGAGACAATTAACTAAATACAAATTCGGTGGATTAATTTTCTAGAGAGAAAAATTGTATATTAAATATGTAAAAGCAAGAGAATTTAAAGCTTTTCACACACAATCAAAGAACTTATTGAATGAGGTACACAAAACAGTGCTTTAGGCGATGATTCGACGAGCTTTCTCGAAACATGAGTTTGGTGATTTACTTCTCTGGGGCTTAAAAAAGTTTTGTGAAAAATTCACCCCGAGAGAAAACCACTAAATTTGTGAGAGCCAGAGAATTAAAAGCTTAAATGACGCACACAAATCAATACTTTACACAATTATTTTTCTCTCAGTGAGAAAAAGCTCAATTTTAACTTCGAATAGAGCAAAACTTTATCTAAACATGAGTCTAAGTTGACTAGTTCTCAGGAGTTTTGGAAAGCTTTCTGAAAATTTATATTTGTAAGCAAAATACTAAATCCATTAAATAAGAGAATTAAAAGCTTTATGTCTTTTTTCGAGGAACATAAGCATAGTCTCAATTTCAACAAAGAAAGTATCAATTTATTTATTGGGGCATAGAAAAGCTTAGTGAAAATGGGATTTAACAGTAAATACGGAATATGTGAGAGTAAGAGAACTCAAAGCTTTAAATGTAAGTATGCACAAGGAACTGAAACAAGGCAAGCAAATCAACACAGTGAAAAATTTTTTGTTACTGATCATGGTTTGTACAGTATTTGTTTTTTAGAACTGTTTTAAGTTTAATGTAAAAACTTTTCTAAGCACATTTCCGTTTCACTATATTTACATATGAATTTAAGAACTACACATTTAAAAACCGAATCATTAAAGTTATATTTTTAGAACAATACGTGCGTATGTATGTCATTGGCAATTTTTATGGTAGCCTCTCAAAAAATGTAACAACGAAATTAAATTAGAAAAATAAAATAGATAAAAAAGAACATGTTCCATTAAAACTAATACATAAATTACACATACACATATTATTTAGGCTCCTCTATATAAAGTAAATTTCTCAAATGAAATGAAAAATGAAGAGAAAAAAAGAAGAAAAACATATATAGTTAAATTTAATTAAATAAATAAATCATTTTCAACACCGTGTTATCTAATGTAAGAAAGAGAGAGAGAGAGAGAAAGAAAAAAATATATTCGCTGCAGCATGGACAAAAAAGACAATGTTAAATTACAAAAAATACAATTAACTAATTTTTTTTTTTCAATTTAATTAACTTAGGCTCATTTTTTTAATTTTTTTATTTGGTTTGCAAAAAAAAAAAAACTAGATTAATTTTGTAAATATTGTTGCTTTTAATTTCTATGTAAATTTATTTTGCTTTCATTTAAAACTTTTTTACAAATATGTTTCATTCAAAATAAAAAGAATAAATTCTAAGGGACAAATTGTAGAAATAGTAGAAAGTACTAAGAAGGAAAAAACAAAACAAATTAAAATTTGAAATAGAAAGGGGAAAAAAAAACAATTATATAGTGCAAATTTTTAAATGTTAAATGGTTTTTATGATTAAGAAATATGCAAGAAAAGCACTTATTATATTTATATTTATAGAAATTTCATATTTTCGAAAAAAAAATTAATTTAAATAATAATAAAAGTGGTTAAGGCTTTGTAAATTATTTCTGGTACAAAAATGTGATACGAAGGGAAAAGAAAAATGAGTAGTTGTTAATAAAAACACTCTCGGATTCTTCCCAATCGAAATAAAAAGAGAGTGATATTTTTATAACGAAAAAATATCGTTTTTTTCTAGAACTTCATTCATTATTTTCTTTTTACTTTTTTTAATGAAAAGAAAAAAATTCAGGAAAATAAACACTTTACTCAAATTTTAATCATATCTCATGATATCCAACAAGTTTTTATATCCCGATTCACATGTAACGAGATTCAAACTAAATTCAATTTTTTTTGTTAATTCAATAAGTATTGCCTGCTAAAGAACGACCAAAATTTCTTGAAAAGATGAAGTTCTTACTGCGTATATTTTCTTATCTTGTAAGACTGTGTAATTTATAACTATTTGGTTTGTGCTAAATGCTTTCAAACAAATATCGGCATAAAAGCTTTCTATATAAATTCCGTACTTGCAAAACACATAGAAACATAGACAAAAAGGATGTAATTTCAATTTAAATTAAAAGGAAACCAAGTAATTTCGTATATAAACGAGTAAAAAAATTAATTGTGGAAGAAATATTACAAATTTATTGCGGCCTACGTAGGAGAATAGTTAGTAATTAGTTTGATATGCATACAACATTGTAGCAGATTGATATATGTAAATAGTTAAATATACAAAAACACATTTATACGCCAATTACTTTAATAACAATTTATGTGGCACACTTTTTTCAAAAGCAAAGTGGTGTTAAAGTAAAATGGAAAAAATTAAAAAAAAAAATACCCAAGAAAGGAAAATAAAAAAAATATTTCAAAAGAGTATAATTTATTCCAAAAGAGTTATTAGAGATATTTGACCACATGCGAAGAGAGAGAATACTCCACAATTATGATTGTTTGGCAGAGAGTGCAAGGAAAATTCTCTCCTTATGCGCAGAAAAAAAATCAATTCTTTTGAAACGTATTATATATATAATATTTCTTAATACACGTTGAGAGAGAATATCACGCTACTACAACAACAACAGAAACATTAGTGTACTTGATTTTCTCTCTCAATGAATATTCCAAATACATTTCTAGTACACTTCGAAAGAGTTGATATTTCAACACCATACGAAGAGAAGATTTTACTTGCACTCTCTTTGTCAACCAATCATAACTGTTGGTTTTCCATGAGTACACATAAGATGGTCGCCATATGCACAGTAGCACAATATGAACTCATTTTCAAACAAAATTTACTCTATAGTTGAATTTTTTTAAATAAAAACAAAAATAAACAAAATATTAAACAATGAAAACTACAGTTGGTTAATATTTAATACGTTAATTTAAAGAGATATGTATGGAATCATCCGTACTCTGTTGTATGTAAAAAACCTAAGCATGCTTCATTGTAATTGAAGAAAAGCGCGCTAAGAAAACCCACAGAAAAAAAAATTATAAATAAATAAAAGCTTTAAACAACAGTTTGAAAATTTTTAATATTTGCTTTTAGTTTTTAGAATAGTTTTTGCGACTTTTGAACAGTGAAAATTTTTATTTTTTTTAATTATTTATTAAAAATATAATATAATATAAACTACTTGAGAATTATAAGATTTTTTTGTTTTTGCTACAAAATAAATAAAAAATAATCACTTTTATGTGCTTTTCATGCATTTTCTTTGATTTTCTGTTTTTTAGAATGTATTATTTTTTTCTGTATAATGTAATAGTGAAAATCTTGTTGGTTCTCAAAATGTTAGTTGATGTTTGCAAAATAATAAAATTAAAGATGTTAATCGAAATTATTTATTTTTTTATGATGAAAACTACGAAAATGATTTTTGTATAATTTATTTGTTTTTAGAAAGCATTTTAAAATGTACACTGAAACAAAATTATAAGAAGTATTTGTAAGAAAAAAAAGAAAATAAGTTCAATGTAAGGAAAAGTTGTAGAGTTATGTAATAAACAACGGTAATACAAGTGCCAATCAAACGAACAGAAATAAAATATACAATATATATATATATATATTAAAAAAAAATCAAATGAGTATTGAAAACAAAAATATTTGCAATGAAATTTTGGAAATGACACAAAATTTGTAATAGAGATAAATGTAAAAATTTTACTGATGAACAAATTTTCCACACATAAATTTTGTTACATTTCCTTCGAGTTTTTGTATTAATTATTCTTTTTTTTTAACGATTGTACGATGCATAGATTAATTTTAATTACAAAATTCACCCTTTAACCTAAAGCAATTTTTTTGTTTGTTTGAGTTTTTTAAATTTTTTTGTTTGTAATAATTTCTTTAATTGAAATTACGTAGGCGTGGATTAGTTTTCGATATTGAGAGAGAGAGTGGAGTGGAATGGTAGGTGGTTGGTGGAGGAATTAGGAAAAGGAATCAATAAAGGAGGTTAAAAAGGATTTCAACAATATATTTATATAAGTATAATGGAACTTATGGATTTATTTTATTTATAGTTATAACTTCTTTATTTTTGTTTGTTTTTGTCACTTAATTTAGTACTAATAACTTTTTTTTTGTTTGTGTGTATTTTTTTTTTTTTTTATAATAATAAATTGTAAACAATTTAATCTTACCCAAGCGTATTCCAACTATCCATGTTATTATCTTTATTGTACCATTGTGCAGCAGAATTGCCTACTGCATTGCCTACGGCACTTATACCATTACTATTGCTGCCTCCAAGAGCCCCAAGTCCCCCTCCTCCTCCTCCCGCTCCGCTACCATTGTTCCGTTGCATATGCTGTGCATGCCCATGTTGGAATTGTTGTTGTTGCTGACTCGGATGATGCTGCTGCAGATGGTGATGATGATTACTATTGTGCGGTGAGAAGAGCATGCGTCCTCGATGATTACGCGTTGGTGCATTCCGTGAGAAGGGGCGACGTGTGGTGCCAGAATGATTTGGATTGAGCATTTTTAAGTTGTTGTTGCTATTTGATCTCTTATGTTTTGTGTTGTTGTGGAAATGCTGTTATCACCTGCTCTTATCCTTTCACGCTCTTTGGCGCTCTTTAGCTTGATGTTAGAGCTGCTCTCTCTTTCTATGTGTGTGTGTGTGTTTTTTTTTGCTTCAGTTGTCTGCTTTACCGTTGTAATGAAAGTTTTATTTTATTTTGATTGGTGTGGCTTTGTTTATTTTTTTCAACTGTAAATTACATGTAAAGAGAGGGAGAGAGAGAGAAAGAGAGGAGAGAAAATTATTAATAAATAAATGCTTACAATTTTGAGTGTGGAAAAAAATTCTAGTAGAAAAAGTAATTTTATTTATTTGAATCTTTTGAAAAAGTACTTTTATTTATTAATTTTCCCTGTTCTAAATATTGTATTGCCCGATAAAAAAACTCCAAGTGAAAATTTATTTCTATTTCGAATTTGATATTTCTGATTTGCTCTGGGTTTTCGAGAACATATGTCAGAAGAGTGAAAAAATGATTTTCGCTGTTTGGATGCGACCAAAAACAATAGGTTCCTTCCATTCGTGTACAAATATAACACGCTCAATATGAATGGATGTGAAAAAGTTGCTCTAGGCCATCAACTTAGTAGTAATTTCGTTTTGTTATAGGGAAGATTGCGCTTAGTCTCAAATATTCAACAGAATAGTCCAATAAAGTCAAGTCCCTTCGATTCCACTTTTATGTTAGTATTTACTAACTATTCTCTATCGGCTTCAATTAGCCAGAGTAGATATTTTCTCTAAACCCCAAACTGACAGCCTAATATTTCAATAATTTTGTAGAAAAAATTCAAAATCAACATTTTATACTTTTGTGTTTGTAATATCTAAAGCAAATTTGAATATTCTGATGTTATGGAATAGTTATGCGACCAACTTCAGATACAAGGGGGAGGTTTTGGAGGAAATTTCCACCCAAAAAGATTTTCAAATACTCATACAGTAATAAGTTATATACAAATTCTACATTTATTATTTATTGAAACCCACCTCCCCCTCCAAACAAACCAAAATGCTTCCCGAATCCGCCACTAGATGTTAGAATACAAGATTGTGACAAATTTTTAACTAAAAATTGCTTCGCACTACCGACAACATTTTTATAATTGTAATTGTTTAAAATTAATATTTATTAAATTTATTTTATATTCTATTTATTTCATTCAGCAGCTCTTGTTTGATTCAAACGTAAGTAAGAGAGCATTTTAATTGTTCAATTAACGTCATAGATAAACCCAGCTGGTTCTCAATTTTATGATATTGAAATGATGGAGATAAACCATCTCGTACGTGTTTTATAATTTTTGGTACGTGACTATTTGGTTCCTATGTCTGAGTGACGCAGGTGCGGGCAAATATCTCCATAGCATATAAGGAAAACTTTTAAATTAAACAGAATAGAGTTTCTGGAACGGTGCTAGGTTGTATTCTGTCCAAGGATTATAAAGCAGTGCCTAGTAATAACTATTTCATATATTTATTGGTTAATTAATTTTCAACTAAACAAAAAACACCATAAACACCATATACTACAACAATTTTTTTTTTTTTTTTTTTTTGTTTTTGGTAAAAAGCCATGCAATTTTATATGAAACAAACAAAATTACTTTTACTTTTTCATTTTATACTTACATATATTTATTTCAATACTTCAATGCGCAATGAAAACAAACAGTTTTTTTTTTTATTTTGCAAAAGTGTAAAAGCTAAATGCTAACCAATAAATGAGAAACCATGTAAGAGAGTATAGAGAGAGTGGAAAAAAGAGAGAGAGAGAGAGAGAGGATGTGAGGATGTGTGTATTGGAGTTATGGAAGAGTGACTATATTGAATACGAGTATTTATATGTTGAACAAATGCGTGCAATGTTAATATGCAAAAAAAAAAAAAAAAAAACGAGTAAAATGAATTTCTTAATTTTTTTCAATAACTATTTTTGCTTTATTCTATGAAAATTGTGTAAAAACAAAATAAACTAGAGCTACAGTAAGTTTGTTTCAAGAGAGTGGATGCAATCATGTGTAGAGAGTGGAATAAAGAGAGAGAGAAAGAGCGTACTCAATGATAAGCGCTCATTTTGTAACTCATTGTTTTTTGTCTTTTTTTTTTCTTTCATTCCAGTTTTCTTCACACAATTACAGTTAAAATTTCTCATATCTACGTTGAAGAAACATCAACTCTATTGAAATAAACCAAACTATTTACTTCTTTTTTTATAATAAACAATAAACAGCTTTTTCCTCACATCCATTAAAAGTGTTCAAACGAAAAAAGAAAATAATATAGAAGTAGAAGTAAAAACAACAATAAAAACACACAGTTTATTTCTTTTTTTTTTTTTGTAAAATGCAAAAAAATGCTGTGAAAAGTTAAAACAGCCAAAAAAATATATTTTTTATTTTATTATTTAATAAATTCAACTATATATTTCTTTAAGGAATATATATATATTTTTTTTTGTATAAATAAATATAAGCTTATTGAATAATTTTTAATTACATAAGTACAAATACACAAAAGATTTTGATTTTTTTGTATTTTTTTTTTTTTACATAAAAGCATAATAATAAAAACAAACACAAATTATTATTATTATTATTTTTTTTTTGGTTTATAATTGTAAAAATAAAATTATGTTGCAGTTTTTTTTTTATTTATTTATTAATTAATATTATGATTTGTTTGCTCTAAAAATTAGTTTGCGCTAATAATACAACAAATAAAAATATATATGTAACTACAATGGCAATGATAACAATTCATATAGTAGGAAAGAGTAAGAACATTTACAAAAAAAATAAATAAATTGATAAATAAATAATATTAATGAAAAGAAAATTATGCACAATACAAATTATATGAAGGAGAACATTGAGAACATTTTTGTTTTTGGTAACAAATATTGTTTGGGGTTTGAATTCAGAGCGTAAATAGTTTATTTAAGGCTTGATTTTATTTGTTTTTATATATAGCGCGTTTCGAAAGAGTTGATATTTAGAGTGTATATCATACGAAAATTTTGCGCAGATAGTGAGAAATACGTTCGTATATGAACGGTCATGAACCTTACCCGAACAAATTTTGTGCTACTGAACTTGTACACCAACGATAAAAATGGTTCAGTTCTTGAGTGTTCTAATTGAAATTCTGTGTACACTGATCATATTTATGTTCCTGAACATATAGCTGGAATACATTTTTCATACCTTAGTCAGATTTTGAGATTTCGAAAATGTGTGTGTACAGAATGTTCAGTACATGGGTGTTCATCAGGGTCTGTATTTAAATATTCATTCTTCATCTTTTCGTGCATGTAGGTACTCATAAACATCAGGATTGTTTGTGTTTTGGAAACTCGTCTACTCATCAGTTTTCATCTTCTTGCATTTGCACTTGTTCAAGAACATCTGATTTTAAACATTCTATGTAGATCATTGCGCTTCTATACAAGGAGAAGAACATCAAAGTTCGTAGTTGAACACAGGTGTATTAAACATTTTAGTTTTTTTCACACACGTTCTTATTTTATTGCATCTGTATATGATCAAAAAGAACAAACAGGGTTTGTATTTGAACACTTATGCACTGAACAGTGTTGATCTTTTCGGTTATTTATCAGCTCACGAGCATCAAAGTTTGTATTATTAGTTTTTTCGTATATGATTTCATCTTTTTGCAATAGTACATCTTCAAAACCCTCAGAGTTTGTGTTTGAACAGTCATGAATAAAAAATGTTGATTTTTTTGCATCAGTACATATTCAAAACCATCAGAATTTGTATTTGAACACTCAAAAATTGAAATATCTTTATCTTGTTGAACTTTTCTCAACTCAACTTTTCGTGCATGTGCGTGCCCAAGAACATCAAGGTTTTTATGTAAAACCTCATAATATATTGAATAATCTTGATTTTTTCTCAGAAATACGTGGTCAAAACATCCGTATTTCTGAGAACACTCATTTACTCAACGATTTTTATTTTCTCGTATCCGTACATGCTGTAGAATATAAAAAAATGCTGTTTGAACACTCATGAATTGCACGTTCTAGTTCATTTGACATATATACAAGCTCAAAAACATTAGAATTCGCATTTGAGCATTCACGTATTGAATAATATTGATTTTCGCATATGTACGTGTTCAAGAACGTCTGGGTTTTGTTTTTGAATACACATAAACGCAACAGTTTTCATTTTTTGTATCTATACATGTTCTAGAACATCAAAAATTGTGTTTGAACAATTATGAACTGCACGCTCTTGAACATTTTACATATGTAAAACTTCAATACACATTGTTGAACATACATCCCTCAACTTTTTGCTTTTTTCTCAGAATTATGTATTAAAAAACATGAGAATTTTGTATTTGCACACCTTTCCACACAACAGTTTTCATCTTTTTTGCATTTCTACATGTTCTAAAAAACATTAAAAATTATGTTTGAACATTTATGGACTGCACGTTCTTAAGCATTCGACATTTGTAGGTATAACCTCAAAAACATTACTAATCGTATTTGACCACTCATCTATTGAATAATCTTGATTTTCGCACATATGTGTGTTCAAGAACATTCGGATTTTGTATTCGAATACTCATCAACGCAACAGTTTTCATCTTTTTGCATCTGTACCTATTCTAAAATTTGAATGAGCTGACAATATCGCAAATGTGCATCTTCAGAAACATAAATCGTACACTCTTGAGTAAATTTATGTGTGAAAATATCAAGACTCTTCAGTACACGAATAATTAATTACAGAGCATAAAAATTCCTAACGCTTTTAATAGACCAATTACATCCATTTCGTTTCCTTGAGTGAGAGTGAAATTCTCTCAATATTCATAGTTGCAATATCAACTCAATTGAAACGAGCTATCGTTGAGACAATGAGAAAATGAAAGAGACAGCGCTTAAAAAATAAACAAATGAAACTGAATGTCAACAAAGATTAAATATTATTAGTAGGAAACGATTTGTCTTTATTAAATAATTAAGTGCTTTCTTTTAAATACTAAAAAAAAATATGTATGGTAAAAATTATGAGTGTGAAATAATGAAAGACAAAAATACAATGTTTATTATTATTATTATTTTTTTTTTTATAAAAGTGTAAAGCGCGGTTCACGCAAAATTGGCACGCAGGAAAGTTGCTGTATCTTTTTAACCAGAACACTCAGAATAACAAATAATGCGTTAAATGATAAATTTCTTTGTTGTGCAAAAAGTTCCGGGTATTCCTTTTAATACCTGCATTTTTCTTCAACTTATATTTTGTAATAGCCCAGTATTTTTCGATCGGTCGAAGCTGGGGGCAATTGGGTGGATTCATTGGGCACTACATCTACTTTATTTGTCTGATATCAATTCATGGTTTTCTTAAAGTAGTGGCAACTGGCTAAATAAGGCCAAAACTTCACTGGCGAATGGTGGTGACGAACAAATGGCAATAGTCCTTTCGAAAGGCACTCTTTGATGTAAATATCAGGCGTCATAGAAGAGGATGTCACAAATGCCCTGGATTTGAGACCACAGCTGCAAATAGCCTGCCACACCATTGCTTTCTTTGCAAATTTATCCATTTTTATGTACTTGCCATATAAAATTTTTGACCTGGAAGCTGTTTAAGATCAAATTTTACGTATGATTCGTCATCCACAATAATGCATCCATTGAATTTGGTCAAAACATTATTATAAAGAAGACGAGCACGTTTTTTGGCCAGCAAATTCTGTCGGTCTGTTCTATTTGGATATTTTATAGCACTTTAGCCCAGCTTTTATGCGTATTCGTCTAGCAGTACTTTTGCTGGTATTGAATTTTTTGGCACGATCGCTATCCGATAGTCCGGAATTGCTTTTGATGGACCTCAAGATCTTTGCCTTTAATTTTAGGTTGGTGGTTCCCGTTTTGTTCACAACTTTTTTAGCTCTTTCCAAACTAAGAGTTTCTTTATATCGTTTAATAACTCTACATACCGTACTTTTGGAGATATTTAACACTTTCGCAATCTTTGAACCAGACCACGACGGATTTTCAATAAATTTCTGCACAATCAATTTTCTATTGGCAGCTTCCATTGTGCACACAATCACCAACTTGCGATCAATTAATATGAAAAATTTATCAACTAACGGTAACGGTATTGTAAACAAATCCCAGTAAAAATTTTGTTGTTCTTATGACTAGGGGCGACGTGGTGACCACAACAAAGCGTGCCAATTTGACGTGAACCGCGCTTTATAAATAAATTTTTGGTTTTGTTTGTTTGTTTTTTTTTTTTAAGAAAATATTACAAAATGCTTAAGTACTAAAATTTATTTATTTGGTTAATTTTATAAGAAAAATACTAATTCATATTTATAACTATAGTTTAAATAACCATGTAGTAGTAGTATGTAGTAGTGGTAGTTTGAAGGTAGTGGTAGTAGTTTTATTAAATTTATATGAGGTGTTGTTGTTGTCAGTCGTTCATTATTAATTATTATTTTTAATTATCAATTATTCTTATTTTATTTTCGTGTGTATGTAGTGGTAGTAGTAGTTTTCATTTCGATATTTATTCTATTTTATGATACAGCATACGAAATACACACACACAGAGACACATACATGGACGCTGTGATTTTTATAAGTTTTTATTTGCTATAATAAACGCAAATAGTTTCGTTTTTTTATAAATTTTATTTTATTGTTTGTATGTTTGCAACATTTACCAAAACCACCAACCAAAATATTCAATAAAACAATCTAAAATTAGAGAAAAATGAAGAAAAAAAAAACAAGTATAAAAAATTAGCTAAAAGTTAATTTTGTATTATAAAAGTATTAACGTGTATAATATTTATGTATATATGCATTTATGTTTTATTATTAATAATAATTAAATTCATTAATTTAGAGATACAATAAAATGTTGTTAGCCAAAAGTTGAAAAAAAAGAAATATATATGTAGATGGATACTAAAAAAAGCAAAAGAAAAACACATGTATAAACTTTGTACAAAAACAAAATAATGATGATAAAAAAATATGCGAAATTTGTTTTAATTTTTTAATAATATAACTCGTTTGTGCAATTATGTTGTTTTTTTATATAATATGCAATAGAAAATTTGATATGCTTGTGAATTATATATATAAAGAGATTTTTAAAAATTATTTGGGTAGCATTGAGTTCAAAGTAACGATAGCATGGAGTCATTAAAAGTTTCTAATGCTAGATTACCGTACTTGAAAGAAATACCTGCTCAAAACCCGAATACTTGAGAGTAGTACTCAAACTCTATACTTGCGCGTTCTAAGTTAAGCAGTTTTCTACTTTTCCATGCGTTTTGCTTGTCGTGGTGTGGAATTCAGGCTTAAACGATACGCAACGTAGCATAACATTGCCAACTGTGAAGTATTAATTCCGTGAAGCAGGCAGTGCATGCAAGTGATTACCAAAATCATAACGTGGATTCACCGACAGCACTCTCTTTTCGTTTTTTTATATAAAGTTTTTCCTCCCTTAAATTGAGACCGTAAAAAACTATATATAAAAAGAAAAGAAAAGAGAGTGCAGCATCCGGTCGGTTAATCCGCCTTTAAAACTTGGTGGCTTCTACTCGAACTCACTCAATATTAACCGCAGAAAAATCAATTACAAACTATTTTGATTATATAGAAAATAAATTCAATTTTTCTTTGTCTTTAAAAATAACAAAAATACTACAACAGATAAAGAGAAAAAAACAACAGGTTAAAAGGCTTATTTGAAATTAGTATTTATTATTTTTTTTAACCTTTTTCCAAAAAAAAAAAAAAAAATTTTAAAATAAATTTTAAAAGATTAAATTTTCATTTCTATCCTTGGTATCAAATTTTCAGATTCAGAGTGATAGAATAACGGTAATATAGTTAATTCCAACTGGGTTGATCGTGGTGAAATTATATATAACGTGATAGCAAGACTACAGCAATTTCCCCTTGACAAAAACAACACATTTTTGTTGTTGCGTCAGATACTATAAAATGTCGAAATCAGCCATATAACAAAACAATAGCAACACATTTTTGTTGTGGCGGCCATAATGGCGGTATGAAGTGAATGTCAAAATGGCAGAAAAGAGTAAACAAACAATCAAAAGTAACCCATTGATTTTGACAGCTACGAAAGAAGAAGAAGAATGAGTTGCTGGTAACTGCATTTTGGGGTTGATATTTATAAACATGCACAGTGAATGTAAGAGAGAGAGAAAGAGATAATACTACGCAAAGCTTTCAATTATACATTTTTGTTATTGGTTTCCGTTAAAACGTTATCTTTGTAAATATGAAACTCTCTCGATATAAGCAAAAGGAAAAGAGAACTGAGAACTTTTGTTGCTGGTTTCCATTAAAATTTCGATACCTCAGTTTCAAAGACTAGTCACAAGATTTGCTGGCAAGTGAAGAAGCCAGTTTGATTTATCGGTGACTAAAATTTTTGGCCGCGAGAGAAAGTGAGAAAGAGAAAACGAGAGAGAGTGAGAGAGAGCCATAATGATTTAAGGTTTTATAAATTTCGAATATATCTTGCTCAGAAAAATTAGAATAAAACATTCAGTTTATTGGAAAGATTCAAATTAAATACCCTTTGTTTCAACAAATGACAATGACTTTTTTTAAACATCTATACGAACATACATACATACATACATCAACAGCGTGATTTATATGGCAACAGACAAGCGACAGACCCCCAAATTGCTATCATTGTCGTCGAGTTGACAATGGAATTGTGATGATGATGATGACAATGCCATAATAATTTTTCACAAAATTTTAAATTTTCTTTTCTTTTCGTTTCATTTAATTTATAAATTTAATTTTTGTTTTTGTTGGGGTTGTGGTAGCGAAACACTTGTTGTTTCAATTTCAATTGTTTCGCGCTTGAGTGTTAAAATACAAAGAAATTGTTATTAATTATTATGCGAGTGTATGCATGATATTTTTTTTTCATTTTATTTATTTTTTTTTAATAATAAATTCTATATTCTTTATTTTTGTTTTAACCAAGGTCGGTTTATTGTACATACATACATACATATAAAGCCAACAAAAATATACACGTACGCTATATACATATTTGCATATAGATATACATATGTAGATGTATGTATGCATAAATTCTCACAATCAATTCTGTATTCAAAAAAAAAACAAGCCAGAAAATGTTTGTGTTTATTTTTATTTTTCACATATTTTTCTACACTATGGCAATTGAGTATGTTCAGTTTGTCAAACTAAATGAGGCGTGGCGGGTTTGAGTATAAACACATCATGCCAAACATCTAAAAACCCCAAAACAAACAAACAAAAAAAAACATTTCATAAGATTGCTCGCATTTGCACAACCCGCTCTCCTGAAAATTTAATCAGAAAGAGAGAGATTGTGAGTGGCACTTGATTTGACTCACCCACCAGTGCCGCCCTTTGTCAAAATACCGCCTAGTGCAGAAATCTGCAGTGCCGTTCTTTTCTCGTTGTCGCTAGTGTCACCAATATTTAAAAATGAAAATATCCCAGATGAAATGAATATCTGCGAAACAATTTGATTATTGAGAGCATAAATTATTAAATTGCTCTCATGAATCCGATAGTTCCTTAAGTTGCAGAAGGGGAAAGGGGTTGTGTTTACCTCTGGCTTCCCGATCTTTCAAAAAGCCTTTTACTTTAGAAGTAACATTCATAATGGCTGAGATATTTTGTGCGAAGCGGTTTTATCCTCAAAGAAAGTCATTTTTGAATCCACTGGTGCTCTCTACACTGAGTTTCTAATCGTAAAAATAAGTTTTTCATTTTACTCCGTTTGGTTTTTGAGAGCATAAATCACCATTACTTTCACCATTTAAGGCTTTAAAACAAATTACTCACTTTGGGTTTTGAAAGCATAAGTCACTTTGGCCAGTCATTTCCAAAGCTTATACGTGAGTTTGTGAGAACGCGAATTTGTAACTGTCCCGCTCTAGCAGCACTCAGACACAAAACTCTGGGCGAACCTTTCTACGAGAGACTCACAGACTCACTCTTGCAACCTCTGAAATCAGAGACATATCACGCTTCATCGAAAGCACAAAATTGTTTAATTAGGAGAGATCAAGAAATAACAACTCGTCCTAGCCTCAATGTATTCTTGTTGAACAGCTTCAACAACCTAACCTTGTGAGAGCGCTACACTGAGAGCGTAAATATAAATACATAGTATAAAATAAAGTGAATTTTTTGTTTCAAATTAGAGCACGCAAATTTTATTTGTTATATTTAGTTGGCGCTGAAACTTCATACGTAGTATGTCGACGCTTGTTCGCTTAACATATTTGGTTTTTTCGGGCAACTTCTGAAATAAGCCTTGCTTGATTAAATTCTCAGCATCAGCTAAGGAGATCTCTTAAATTATTAAATATATGAGCTTATGTTCAGCATTTGCTCGCGGGCAGTGTTTTGGAGTTCTTTCCTTTAGCCAAATTATTTAATTCTATCACTGTTGAAATGCCTTGCTCAGTCTTTGAGATTATAAATTTAGTTTAACCACTTAATTTAAACAATGTTGAAATGAGTCTTCTCAGTTTGGCTTTTGGAAAGCATAAATTTAGTTACTGTCACCATTGAATACTGTTGAATGAAATAGAAACGAATAGCTTAATTTGATTTGTAAATATTTCTATAAAAACGAATTACTCAATTTCCTCAATTTGATTTCTGAAAGCATAAATCTAGTTACTCTCGCAATAAGAATCTTGAATTCTTCAAGTACATAAAAATGAAAAGCTCAGTTCGCTCAATTTGATTTTTGATAACATAAATCGTATTAATGTTATCCTCTCACCATTTGGTTCTCTCAAATACATACATAGAATTGAGTTCAAGGTGAATTCATACAAGATGAAATTACCAGCACTCCTTCTTCTTCTTTCTTTGTGGTCAATATCATTGTTTACTTTTTTTCTATTTTGATATTCACTGCATGCCGCCATGATGGCCGCAACAACAAAGATGTGTTATTATTGCCAAGGTGAAATTGTTGTAATCTTACTATCACCTTATACATGATTTCACCATGATTGAATTGTTTAGTTTGGTTGGTTTGGTGAGAGCATGATTCATTATCTCATTATTCAAATATTTAAACACTTGCTGAGAATATTCGTAGCGTTATCTCCAAGTCGTTTAAGACTGATTAAACTAAACATAAGAACTTGTTTTGTATTTTTCGCATGTTTCTCTTCTTGTTTTGTTTTGTTTGGATTTTATTGTTATTATTATTATAGTAATTTATTTTTGTATATTTGAACATTATGACGACATTCGAGAGCGGCGAACAAAATGAACTGGTTTCCTCAAATGAAATTCTCGTGTCGTTGAATGAAGAGAAGAAGAGATGAAGAAAGGGGTGAGCAAGCTTTTGGTAATGTACGGGCATTTGCGGTGATTTCCTCTTAAAATGGTTAAGCGTTTTAATGTTTTTTTTTCTTTTTTTTTTGTGTTTGCATTCAAGTTAATTTCAATTTAAAGTTGAATGAACTTTGTAAGTAATTAAAAGGATATTTTCACTTTCAGAGAGTTATGTGAAAAAAAAATTGAAAATTTGAAAAAAACTTTAAAAATTTATATGTTTGTTTATTTATTTTTAGAAATTCTTAAAAAAAAATTTTCCTTTTTTTATGAGCTAGTAAAAATTTTTTTATTTTTTATGAGCTAGTAAAAAAATTTTAAACAAACACTCAGGGTCATTTACATTTTGTCATACATAGAGAGGTTATAAAAAAATAGACTGACACACACAAATGCATACAAACACATTCACTTTCAAACACATACTCACAGACTCATACTAGAGGCAATAATATTGCACAAACTAACTGACAAAAAAAAAAAAAAAAAAAAAAACAACAACAAACATTTGCTAAGAGTTTTCCACACTTTTTGACAGTTCATTTGTTAGTTTTTTTTTTAAGCACAATAAAAAACTAGTCGCTGTTGTTGTTTTTATATTTAGTTGGCATGTATGTTTATTTTTTGAAAGCGACTAGCTAGGTATAATAAATATTTAATGTTTTATTACAACCGGGTAAGTTTTTTTCTCTACTGGTGAAACATGTGCGCGCATAAACCAAAACAAATGAAGCACAAAAAGTTTATAAAAAAAAAAAATAGGAAGCTAAAAATCATTATAATAAAGTTGAGTAGCTGGTATAAATTCACACACACACGCACACATATGAATATAACAAAAGAATAATAATAGTACAAAATTCTTAATCATCAAATATAATAACTCAAACAACAACTACATAAACATGACAAGAGACACGAGTAAGTATAAGACAAGAGTATATAAACAGCATCAAAAATATAAACCAAGTTCATGGCCAAAGTTTAAGTGCCATTTACAAAAACATCTACATCCACATCCAAAGAATGATGACGACAACAGAAACTGGATAGAAAACGGAGGCACTAATGGTTTGCGATTGAAGTGGTGGTGCTGCTGATGATTATAATGACAATAATATTGATGGAGCGGAGCTGGTTAATGAAGTATCGCAAACATTTATTAAAGTAATTCACTTCCACTTTTTTTTTCTTACTTTATTTATAAATTTTTTTTCTATTACGTAGCTATAGAGAAGTATAAAAAATAGTTGGTAAATTTGAAGAAACTTCATTGCTAGAGATAACCAAAAAGAAAGCAATCAAAGTGACCTATGTGGGGAAAATCATGTGGAAGCCGTCGTCACTTTTAAAGTTCCAAAAAAACACATTAGAAAAAGCTGTTCTGAATGATTAACACCGCACGACTATATGGAAGCTTAGCGAAAAGATGGCACGAACACGAGAATTAACCCAGATATGCCCATTGTCCAATGAAAATAACAACTTTTTTAAGTGTACTAGAAATAGGCCATTGGGCACATCGAAATGCTTGGGGACGGGAATGAGATTTGAAAATTATTGACTAACGGTTTGAAAACCGGCGCCTCTTCCTGCAAGGACGAAGAAATTTGGTGGTTATGTAGGGAGCACTTCTCTTAGTTGCTTAAAGGCGATAACGGCAACGATCCCGCCATTGGGAAAGCTGTTCCGGAAACACCAATCACTGACAGCTTTGAATTACCGCCGCTTGAATATGACGAGGTCTTAACAGCTATCGCTCGGATGTAAAAGAATAAGGCTGTGGGTGCTGAGTTACTCTATAAGCCTCTCGTGTATGGCGCATTGACCTCAAATGATGGGAGGCAGTTAGGTGCTCTATGGTCCAATATGCGTGGGCAACATTTACCGAATAAGATAAAACCATAAGCTATATGAATTATATACCGATGTTGACTTAGTTAAGTGCATAAAAATCCAGCGGCTTCACTGACTAGACCATATTAAGCGAATAGAAGAAAATGTTCCAGCTAAGAAAGTGTTCTGTTCGAGCCACGGTGGTGGAACGCGCAGAAGAGCACGACCGAATCTCCGTTGGAAAGACTAGGCACAGGGGGACTTGACTCGACTTGAGAAAGAAACTCGCGAACTCTAAAAATTGCCCAAGTCATGACTTCGTAGGAGAAAGAAGAAAAAATAAAAGGGGAAAAGTAGAGAATTCTTCGTACTGGTAAATAATTCTTCGGCAAAATTCTTTTATGACGTTTATCACCAAATCATTAGTTTGAAAAATTTGATAACAAAATCGATAAGAATTGTATAAAAAATAACTGTCGTATATAAATTGAGAATTAATAACAAGCGAAGAGAGAGCATAACTAACGGTTTATGTTCTCAATTGCAAGTCGTTGTTGTTCTCTCAACATGTGTAACAGAAATTTCAAATGAAATGAAACGAGCTGAGATAATCTAAAGATAAATCAAAACATTAATTCAATAATTCCTAATTGCCAATTATCTAGAAATAGCACAGATTATAAATTAATAATAAAATTCTAAAATTCCATTGAACACAAAGTATTTCAAATGAATTTAGAAAAAAATACAAAACAAAACCTCAATGCAATGATTAATTAAATTAAATAATGATATTTCCTCTTAAAAAAAACAAGTTAATGAAAACCAAATCACAAATGGTAAATAACCTTTAGAGAGAGAAAAAAAAACAAAATGAAACGAATATTAATGCAATTGCAATGCAACAAAAAATTGCAAACAAATAGAAAAATAAAAATCACATAAAAATCTCCATAAAATAAAAGATGAAGCTCAACTGTAATGAAATAAAAATCAAATAGTGAACGGTGAACGTCAATTGCCGTAGAGGTTTAGAAAAAATAAAAACAATCAACTAAAAATAGTAACATAGTAGTAAATAAATAGTAATAGTACGAGTTAGTCGTAGTCATAGCATTGTATATTGCAACAACGACAACGGCAGCAACAAAAAAACTCATTAAGTAGATACGTAAAGCAGTAAAAATCAAATAAAACCAGAAACTCTCAAAACGAACGAACCGAACTGAACTGAATGTTTCGATCAAATGTGAATTGAATGCGAATGGGAATGAATCAACAGATTAAAACGTTAAGAGAATAAAACAAAACCAAAAAAAAAAAAGAAGAGTTTATATGTTAGTAAACTTACTTACAACAGCAATAAGAAGAATAAACAACAATAAAAATTGAAAAAAAAAAAAAATAGTAGCACAGGATAGTAGCAGTAGTTGGATGGTCTAAAGTCTAGACTTCAATAGTCACTTTAATTACACACCATACAAGCGCACGAGTCATTGACAGAATTGATGAACTTTGGAATTGATGAAAAGTTGAAGACTAAAAAGTCATAGTTGGACAGCGGTGAAATATTTGAGAAATTCGAGATCATTAAACTAGATAATGAATAGGTAGGCTTAATAGCAATCATCACGGCATTCTAATTTTTTTTAGTATTTAAAATAATGTAAATGTTGGTAATACAAAAAATATTATTAACCCATTTTGGCCTGCTTTAAAATTATATTTAGATAATTTAAAAATAATGTATTTCATCTGAGTTTTTTAGAAGATGGTTATGAACATCAACAAAAAATAGTAAAATTAATTACTTTTTGCTTTTGAAATAGCAAATTCATCTAATAGCAGCTGAAAACTATGATATGTCTGAAGGGGGATTGGTGAAGAACCAGCAAAAGCTCACTTGAGGTCCAATGCGTCTGCTAAAACCAGAACCTAAAATTTTTTTTTTAAGTTAAGTCAGACTGCAACCATTTATATTAGAAAGTAAAAGTTTAAAATTACTCTCAACTTTTAATTATAAAAATAAAAGTTAAGAGTCTTGCTAAACTTTTTTAAAAAAATTAGGATTTAAGAGTCCTTTAAAACACTTTTTTTAAAACCTTTTGAAAAATTTTAAGTCTTTGGAGGCCTACTACATATTTTTTACTATTTTCTGCTATTACCTTTCAGCTTCTATTTATTAACTATTTTTTGTTACTTTCTTAACTACTTTTACTTTTGTACTACTTTTTCTGCTAATATTTGTTACTGCTTTTTAACCACTTTTCTTACAACTTCTTTCTGGCCCCAAATATTGAAATATTACAAAAACAATTTGAAATTAGTGAAAGATTAGAGGAAAATAGTAATAAAAAATAAAAGTAAAAAATAGTAGTCTTCCAATTTGAAATTAGTGAAAAATCACAGGGAAAATAGTGGTAGAAAATAGTACTAGAAAAAGTAGTAAAAAGTATTAGTAGAACAACAAAAAAATAGTAGTCCAAGTCATTTAAAAATAAGAGTATTCATAGACTTTTCAAAGATTTAAAAAAAAAATTCTTCAAAGACTTCTAAAATTTTATTTCTAAAATAAAAGTTATTGAGAAAGAGTTTAAATTAAAAGAAAAAAGTTATTTCAAAACTCTTAGTTGCGATCGTTACTTTTAACTCTTATAAAACAAAAGTTTATAAAAGCTCTTATTTTGAAGACTTTTTGATAAAAGTTATTAGAATTTCATGCTCTGCCAAAAAAAAAAGCTTTTTTTCACTTAAAATTTTTTTTTTGTGAATTTGAATTTTTTTTTCGCACATATTAGAAGTCATTATGATTATTCATCTATATTTAAATTTATTAATAAACAATTAAAAAGGTCAAAAATTTCAAAAGTCCACCATTTTTTTTCTTATAACATGTATAAAATCCAAGTTCCATAGCGAGCATAATATATTTTAAGAGTCGACTTGAATTTCTGCTCTGGGATATGCAGGGGTTTGCCAAGGCCACTCTACTAAGAAAATCATAGAAAAACCAGGGAAATTTTTTTTCCCCATTATCCTAAGACCTCTAACATTATGTACACAAACCAAATTAAAAAAAAAAAATTTACCATAAAAAAATCTCAACTTAAAAATCTCTTTGTTTTAGGAGACTACCTCCTTAATAATAATACTTAAGTTATTCTCAATTTATAAGCTAAAGAGAGAGCTTTACTCTCTTTGTGGTTTAATGTAAATCAGCGCCAACCATCCCATACATTTGTACATTTTTTCACTCGTGTTTTCACATGCACTCGTATACGACAATACCTGTCGTGTTTTCACAACAACACAAACATTCGTTCATAGCAAAAGCACTCAGTCGATGTGGAATACACTGAGAGAAGGTTATATATAAATTGGGAAGAAGAGCTTTTATTTATATCACAGAGAAAATAAATTTCATTTACAGCAATTTTCACAGTGTACGGCGTGCAGTGATTTTTCTTTCGTAAAGAGTTCTCAAGTCGCTCACACAAGCGCAAAATTTCAAGGTGTGCGTTTTAGCTAGTACCAATGTAAATCAAGAACAACAATTACTCAATTTGAGAGCTTACTATGAATTATATTTTCTCTGATCATGAAAACAAAATACATTCAAAGTTTTTAGGTTAATTATTCAAATTATTTCAAGGAACAGAATGAATTCGAAGAATCAAATGAAATCCAGGAAAGATTAAAAAATCCAAACTCCAATTAAATAAAAAAATAATTCTCCAATTATACATAGGTACAAACAAAAACACTTAATAACTTTTATACTTTACATATAGCAGGTAGTCGTATTTATTTATAGAGCGTGTTGATGATGATGAGAATTAAATATCAACGGAAAGGGGTTATTCAAGTGGGTCCACTACACACGTACATATATTATATGGTTCCGGTTTACCAGCGTCTAACCGATTATTATTAATTTTTTTTAAACTTTTCAATATACGCTTAAGTGCAAAGGCTATTGCCTCACATAGTGATAAATGATCGTTAGACAGACAGATAGATGAAGACAAAGAAGATATGAAACACAAGCTGACAAACTAAAATCACTACAACAACAACAGTTTAAACAGCGCAAAACCGCGACGAGTGACTTTTATTTTCAATTGGTTTGGCAACTACATACAAATATATAACGGTATTTAACGATATACTCAGCGGTTGGTGCACGGTTGCGTCCTCTCTCTCTCTCTTAGTGTTTCTCTTAAGCAGCCTCTCCTACTATACACTCTTGCAAACAACTATTACTTTTAGCAAGTTTTACTATTTTTTTCTCGGTTTTGTTTTTTTTTTAGGTTATGAAATTTTTTTTGCTGCTGCTGTATTTTAGAAGAATGAAAAAACTTTAAAATTAATTTTAATTTTTTTTTCAAAGATGCCATCATCATTGAATGTTGATGGTTGATGGTGTGGTATTCGGCAGTAAAGTAAAGTAGTTAAAGAAAAAAATCATAATGGAGCTAAAGAAGAAGCAGAACTACAAGAGGAAGAAAAACGTAAAGTGCTTAATAAGCGAAAGTTTTCAACAAGAAAAACTTTTTTTTTTTTCTTTAAGAAGAATTCAAAATGCGAATTTTAGAGTTAACTAACTACTTAACAAAAATTAAAGTAAACTACTTTAAGCTTCGAAGACGATGAACGCATTAAAGCAGCAAGTAGAGTATGATATACTCACTTGCATACAAATTCAGTCGATATGCATTGAAAATATTTGATTAAAAGTGAAATTTCTGGTTCGATTTTTAATACCAATCTTTATTTGTGTACTTTGTACTTATTTCTTAAAACAAATAAATTGGAAAAAAGAAGAAAAAAAAAACCAAAAAAAAAAAAACACAAAGAAATACGAGTTTCTAGTATCTCATGATGATGAATGATACTTTTCAGTTTTTCAAAGAAATGTAAATTTCGACTTGCATTTGAATACTAAATGGAAACTCAGAAATCATTCAACTGCGAACAGAATATTTTTCCCACACAAACACAGCATGTGTTGAAAATTACTCTACAGTAGAATAAAATAAGTGCAAAACCGAGAGTGAAGCAGAAGCATGTGGCACCAAGAGTGAAGAACTGAAGTACTGCCAGCCAGGCAGATTGAAAAATTTCTTAGTTTATTTTTTTTTTCCTTTCTTTTTTATTTAATTTCAAGAAAATCATTTCATTTCACAGCACTAAAGGTACTAAAACAAAAATAGTAATAGTTAGTGTGTTGTTAAGTAGTAAATGAATGAATGTCTGTATGTATTAAATGAAAGCACAATTGTTAATTGTTTCACAGTTGTGTGCAACAGCGGCAACTCAGCAGGAAAGTTAAGAATTTGATAAAATTAAATTAAATTGTATTACTTTTATTTTAGATAACTAAAATGCATCAAGAAACTTCAAAGAACAAAAGTGAAGAAAAGAAAGTTTTCTTTCTAATGCATTTTTTTGTTAGCAAGAATTGTAAAGAGAATTCTAATGGATATTTTTCTACTAAGTTTAAAATCTTTAATTAAATTATTGAAACTATAAGGATATTTAACTAAAACGCGATTTGGAGTAGTTTTTGAATTTTCTGTTAAAGCTTTCAAAACAAATAATTAGTATAAAAATATTACAGGACATTATTTTACAACAGTGTATAATTGATATCTACTCAGATAAAGAGAGGGAGAGAGAATGAAAGAGTAAGGAAAATGTCTTAGCTTGATCCATATGATTTTTGAGAGCATAAATTAAATTAGTCTCAGCATCATTTCTATTTGTTCGTGCTTTCCTCTACTCTACTATTCGTAACAATTGAGTTGAACAGTGTTTGCCAACTCTTGATGCTCCCACAGCACTGAAAAACATTAGATCTCGCGGGAAAATCTGATAAATGGGTAACATTAGAGTTTGTATTTCTATAGAGAATATTGAGATAATTTTACTGTTATTGTTAGAAAAAACTTCATAAAAACAATAAAAATTAGAGCAAGATGTGAAATATTCTCTTCTTTCTCTGTATTAAAATTTTATGTCTATATCAAATTGTATGTGGCAACACATTTTCAACTGTAATGCATTTGTACTTTCCTTTCTTAACTTGAAAGTTAAATCGCTTAAATAGAATATGAATATTTTTATTTTCCAAATAAATAATAACTTTTATCTAAACTGTTTTGTCATTAATTTCATGCAAATATGTACTCGTACATTGAAAAAAATTAGTCATAATTTTTTTCTCTCTCTAGTTTCTGGTTTTTCAAGTCGTTTAGATAATAAATTATATGAAAATTTAGTTGCTTGGAGTTTTTTTTTTTATTTGACCACATTGAACATGATGAAGAAAAAATGACGGCATAGCTTAATACATATGCACACTTTATAAATTATAAAATATGTTGTTTTATTTTTTATTGCTATAAATTTGCATAAATTAAATATTAGTTTTCACGCTTAGTTTTCTTCTGTTTTTTTTTTTGCTTGTTTGTTTCGTTTGTTTTGCTTTTTTATGAAATGTGAAATAATAAAGAAAACTATTAAAGTATTAAAATTTTGCATTATAATTATGTATGAGTTTTTTTTTACATATTAAATTTAAAATAACTGCAATTTTTCATAGGTAACTAATTTTAAAAAAGTTTTAAACTATTTGAAAAAGTAAAAGTTGTATGAGAATGTTATGAGCAGTCCATTGCATACGCTCAATTAAGTAAAATCTTCTCAGTATTCCGTTTGTTAACCAGTTGATAACTCAGTTAAAACTTTGCTCATTTATACATATCATTCATTCCATCAATAAATATGTACTTAATTATATTAAATATTGATAGATTTCGTTATGCTGTAATTGTCATTCATTGCAACTGTTCACAATTTTTTTTTTTAATTTTATTTTGCTGCTCACTTGTGTGTATTTTAAATTTGTAAACATGACATTTACATACTTGAATTTATAGCAATCTAATGACCAGATATACAGGCACACACCGTACTTCATACAAATTTAAATAGAGTACAAATTACTTATCTATCTCTCTGCATACCTAACCTAACATTTTACTACAGATACAAAACAAAATTACTACATTTACATTGGTAATTATCATATTGGCAAATGTTTTGCATACTTATGTATACCTACTCGTATCTATGTATGTATGTGTATAGATTGCATATATCTATGAACATTTATATGCAAATATATTACCTACTTTGACATACAAATGTAAATTGAACATCTTTGCATGTGAAATACTGTAACATACACACATATACTCTAATACATTCATATGTATGCATCTACAAAATGTGAACGTGCGTTTATAGAATTTCATAATTGAGAAATAACTAAAACGTTTGTAAATAGTTCATTGAGTTTTAACTAATAAATATTGCATTAAGTAATAATTTGTAATATTGTTAAAATATTTCATGAATTTTGTTTAATTATTTAAAAGTGTAAAGAAGAAATTTGTATGACGTGCCAGTACAAAAGCTTTTTCTTAGAGAGAGAGAGAGAGAGAGAGCTTTTGATTAACTGATTTAGAATTCTTGAATGATTAGTTATAAGCTTTCTAATTAGATACGTAAGGCTGTAGTTATGTTGGGAGTATGCTCGGCGAACACCATGAAATTGTGTTTGTTGCACCGAACACAAAGAGAGGGTCTTTACTTACACTTACACCCAGCAGCCCGAGTTTATAAAGTTGCAATGAGTTATTCTACAAAACTGTATTTATTACATATAAAATAGTATTAAAAAGATTAGGAATTTAGGAGTGAGAATATTTTGTGTACGTCGAACACCGACCACCAATATAACCACGCATTAAGGAATCTTAGAATAGTTATTTTAGAAATTTAATAAACTTTTTCCATTGAAGTAATATTTTTTGTTTCTGCCCATCAGATATCCCTTTTTCTTCCGAGGACTTGCATCTTGCAGAGCAAGCGGATAACCTTGATTTTCTTTTAATTTTTAGCAAAATGGGCAGGAACTGTGTGCTATTCTATACTAGAATTTTTATAGATTCGAATTCAGTGAAACAAAATCTTTGAAAACCGAATCAAAAAACTTTCATCATTCTGATGGAGTGAGTTCTTTTTTTTTTTAAACTGAGATGCGCTATAAAAATTTTGTCACAAAAGATCAAGGGAAAAAAAACTTGAAAACCAAGTCATCTATTCTATTACCAAAATTCTTAGGTTCGACCAACCCCCTTCCCCTCTATTAAGATGGAAAACCATATATGTTAGGCGAACACGTGCCGATGTGATTCATATCAAGACTCAGTCCCAACTGAAATGTACCTGCAAGAAAGCAAGTTTGTAATGTAGGCTCTCAGCTTCAGCTTCTCAGCTGAGAGCAAAAAACAGTTTCAAACTATTATAAAATTAAAGCACATTGCATTAAAAGTAAGATCAAAAATGATATAACAATTTTTTCAGCGCAAAAACGGTATAGCAGCTTATCCCGATTTTCTTCTAAACATATTTTGTTTCACTTTTGCTCTTAAAACATTCGCATTGCTTTTGCTCTTAAGTAACATTACATTACTTTTTCCGACCTTAAAAGTTATATCGCTTTTGCTCACAGCCTATCAATTCCGTGGCAAAAAGGAATAACAGCTAAACTCAAAAGTCGACTAAAAACCTGTTGCGTATTTTTCAGTATAAAACCAAAAATATTGAAAGTTCTTAAATAATTATTAGAGTTTAATTAATAAAAAACTATGGAGACTTCAAAATTGCAAAATTTTTTCAAAAATTTTCAACACTTTTGGAATTTATAATGAAAAATACGCAGCAAGTTTTTGTTCGACTTTTAAGTTTAGCTGTTATTCCTTATTGCCACAGAATTATTCTTAGATTGTTGTGACAAGGATTCTAACAAAAAATCTACTCTTTTCATATTAAAGTCTTCGATTAATAAGACTGTCTGTTTAAAATTAAAAATCTGTGCTCAGATGGATGGCCTGTTGTTATATTTTTCCTTTCTGAACCCAACTCATATTAAGAAGAGTGAGTTCCTATGGATTTTCCATTGCAGATTGATTAATTCTCTATGCCCAGAGATCTAAAATAAGAAAACTTTTTTCTTTTCTCTAGTTAATTTTTTATTGTTATAGGCACTGCTTACTTATAGAGATACAAGTAAAAAATTTTATGATGTTTTTTTCAAGTTGCTCATTTAGGGTTAAAATCACTCCTTTGTAATTTCGACTGCTGAAAAGTCTAAGGGTCTGAGTTAAGTTGTTGTTGTACCAACTCATTGTGCTGTTGAAAAACTTTTAAGTTATTAAATCGAGTAGTATCTGGGCGTAGACTCGACCGTTTTTGGAATGATCTGGGCCTAGTAGTAGGATATTCTTCTGAACTCTGCCTTCCTTTTCAACTCTTAAGTATTGAAAAGAGTGAGTTGTTTCTATGCATAGGGAATAGACTAATTGAATGTATTAACGACTGCATTTTGGAGAAAACTATCAGAATAAAAATGGAGGGGTGCGATAAACTTTTTGGCTTGTGTTCGAGGCACACTCTATATATAGACGTATATGTATATCAAGATAACTATGCACTTTGAATATTACCGACTGAAATACACATATCAAATATAATAAAAGCATTTTATGACAAAAAAAAAACAATATTACATTTTTCTAGTTACTTATGTTATCAATTTCATTAATATTTACCATAGAGGTTTTACTACACCAACATGCCACAATCACAAACAATATTTATATAGACCCTTTGAATCACACAATATTATAGGAGGCCATTTTGTTCAAGACTCTCAACTAATAACACTGAACAACACTTTAATGAAATTAAGCATACACAAAAATAATAATACTATAATAACAGCAAAAACCACAAAAGCAAACGTAAATAATTTCAACATTTCCAGATAACGACAACGATTTGTAATTGTAACAAACAAAAATCAACAAAATAACCCAAAAAAAAACAGAAAAATATAGAGAACAAATACTGTGAAGTGAGTGAGTGAATGAGTGTAAGATTCAATGTAAAAGATTAAATTAAGCTTAGCTAAAAGTAAAAAAAAAAAAATAACAAAAATAAACTTAACAGAAAGAGAAACCAAATCTAAATAGGCAAAAGTATTAACAACAAAACGAAGGCTACTATTAATATTTAAGTAGTAAAAAAAGAAGCAGAGAGAGGGAAGAAGTGGAAGAACAAAGGAGTGAAGGAAAGAAGCAATAAACAAGAAAAATGTAACTTCAAAAACCGCAGGCACATTCTCGTATATCCTGAAGAATTAAATCATATTTATACTTGATATGTATGAGGGTGTTTATACACACACATACATACATATATATACATTCGAGTATATCCAAGACCATAAACGATCAAGAGTGAAAAATAAAAAAATAACAATGAAACCTAATACATATACTACGAATATATAAGAGTGCGAGCAGTGGAGAGTTGGTAGTAACAGCAGTTTGTAAGAAAAACATACATATCAAGGAAATGAGGTCATGAACCTCATCTTACAATACAAGAGCCACCAACATTTACTCACACACACGCATGCAGGCAGATGTTTGAGTATACTCGTATGTACCCAGCATAAGGTTAACCACGAGTGGAATAATAAAAATAAGGTTAATGTAACATTAAGTGAAAAAAGGAGTAAAATCATTAAACTTTTTATTGCGAGAAAAAACTGAGAAAATATTTTCAATAAAAATACATTGTAATTTAATAAAATATTTGTAGTTTTAATAATAGTTCTATAAGATAATTTCAATGAAAAAATGAGAGCTCATTCATATTCAACGTAGTATTCAATCTTTAGTTTTAAAAATTGAAGAGAGTAGAGAAAGAGAGAGAAAGAAACGCAGGCATAGAAAAACCTTGAGTAATGGGAGAGGTTGCCATCGAAAAGCTCGCGTATTATTCTCTGAGTAGGTAACAGCAACAGCAGATGAGAACAAAATGAGAGAGTCGAGTCGAGCTGCTGTACCAAAAGCTTAAAAGTTCAATTTTCGATCTCAAATTGTATAGAATTAAAAAATGGTTTATTATGGGTATTCACGATCAAATATCAAAAAAACAACGGCAAAACCATAATGTAAATTTTGTATTGTACTTCTGTATTTATCAATCAGCCGACATAAAAATGCGATGCTGCTGTATTATTTTGTTTCTGACCGAGGAGTAAACAATGAAAAAATTTGCAATGAATCGGCTAACTGAACTACAAAATCAAGTGGGCATAAGGGGGGGGGGGGGGGGGGAACCAGAAAAATTTTAGAATTTTTACGTATCCATTATACGCAATTGTCAAGAGTTAGGACCCCGTTATCTTCAAGTGAAAGTATCTATAAATAGTACAGTTTTTTTCTATATTAGTCATTTTTATCTTGGATATACTTAAGCCAACATGACGAGCCAATAAGAACAGCGCCACAAATTAATACTGGACATTTACTTGACAGATAAGACGAAGTCTAGACTAAGCATTGCAAGGGAAAGTACAGCGAGTTTAGCGACAGTTTATATCGTCATAAACAATTACAACGCTGGAAACTTTATCTGCAGAACCGAAGGGTCAGGCAGAAAAAAGGTTCTAAATAACCCAGAAGTGCTGAAAAAGGTTGTTAGTACAAATCGGGCTAATCGCACGAGGTCGACTCTAGATGTTGCAGCTACAGCTGGTACATCGCAATCAACTGTAATGCGATATAAGCGAAGTCAAGGGTTAAGGACCTACAAACAGCAGAAAGTACCTGACCGGTCGGAAGCAAAGGAAAAAATAGAGAAGATGCGTGCCCGAAAGCTGTATGACAATTACCTAACCAAATTCGATTGCGCGATTCTTGATGATGAGACCTTCTGTAAGGCGGACTTCAACCAGTTGCCTAGGAATGCCTATTTCACAACAAAGAATAGGGATGCAAGCCCAGAAAATACTCTGAAGTAAAATATATCAAACTTCCAAAACGCTTCATGGTTTGGCAAGTTATTTGCACCTACGGTCTATGGAGCAAGGCGTTTATTACAACAGGAGCAGAATTTATACAGAAGAATGCCTGCAAAAACGTCTTCTACCATTTATTGGACAGCACAAAGGAACTGTTTTGTTTTGCCCAGACCTAGCCACAAGTCATTACTCTAGATCATTATGAAATGGTATAAGGAAAATAATATCACAGTGGTCCCAAAAGAGGCAAATTCTCCCAACTGCCCGGAACTTCAGCCTATTAAAAGATATTCTGCTATAATGAAGCAAACCCTAAGAAAAACAAAGAAAGTTTGCAAAAATGATGTAGAGTTCCGAAATCGATGGAATCAAGCCTATGCAGTAGTCACCGAACGTACTCTCCAGTTTCTAACTAAGAACGTTAAGAAAAATGTTAAACAATTTTGCAACCGCTAATAATATTTGAATCAATTTTTTGTGAGTTATAGTTTAAGAAATGTTTAATAATCTGAACTTTATTTGAGTGAAATCGGACTGTTGGTTGGTTTTTAATGTTTCCGCAAAAATTCTAAAAATTTTCTGGTTCACCCTTTAATACACCAGGAATGCTGTGCATACTAACTATTTGATTTCGAAATAAGACATCATAAGAAATTTAACTTTCGCGCGAAGAATACTATAGAATAGAAACTATAGTATAAACGCGTCCATAAAAAAACCTAAGCGAAGCACACTCAGTTTATACTACTCCCTAAGTAGATAGAAGGCAACAGATGAGAAAAATTGTTGTGTAGCAAAAACTCGAGCTGCTGGACTACAAAGCTCAAATTGAGAAGAATGAAGTATCGTGTAAACGCGGCTCTAGAAAAATCTAAGCAAACACTTTATACTAATTACTGTATAGATAGAAGAAAAATGGAAGAAAAATTTAATGAAAAAATTTGTAGGTGAAAGTAACAAGGTTTTGGGCAACCGGGAACAAAAAGTCTCAGTAAAAGATGAATTTTTACAGTTTTTAAGTAATTGGAAGGTAAAAAGAAGAGATTAGGGGTACAAATGAGACAATCGTAAGAAATTCAACTTCCGTGTCAACGAGCCCTTACAAAAACTAAACAAAGCACACGCGCTTTATACTATTCCCTGATTAGGTATTTTGTGAGAATAGCAAAGAATCGAGCTGCGGCACTATAAAGTTCACATAATGAAGAAATCCTTTATGTATTGCAGTCATGGCAAGCCTCATTAATATTTAACATTTTACACTGTTTTCTTAACAGGTCGTAGGCAACAGAGAAAAAAAAATAATGAGAAAATTTATTACAGAATCGGGCTATTCTACTACAAAGGCATATGGCCTCAACAATAGGCCATAAAACTATACTTTCGTAAGAGAGGATCAAGATGAACGATTTTCCCGACGACAGCGAAGTGGAAAAATCATAGACCAAAATCACTAAAAAATACCAGTATTAGTGGATTTAAGGAGGAGTCATATATTTTAGCTTATATTTTCCAGAAAGATTTTCCCAAATATGATAAATATAAGCGTTATTAATCAATATGTTCTGTACACGTAAAGGTAAACATATATTTAAGAATTTTCCCCCCACAGCTGAAAAAAAAAAATATGTTTACTATAGGTATTTACTGTATATAATTTAAAGAAAATTTCATATAAACTTCATGCTGGACTGGAAAAAAAAGTTGTAACTTGAAACGTCACAGCTGTTAAGAATTCCACCACCATAAAGTAGAACTAAAAGAAAATAAATTAAGTGAAGTATCCAAATTTTATATATAACTAACTATTATATATAGCATAATTGAAAAAGAAATATAATACTTTTAAAAATATATATATGTACGAAACAAATGAAGTAGCAAAACCAAAAAAAGTAACAAAGGATAAAGGACAAAGTCTACACACAGAGTGTTAAAGTGTACGCATGAAAAATACAAAGAAAAAGAAAATTTCTTGCAGATACGAAAGTAACATAAAAAATGGTGATAAAACCCAAGGATTAAGGAAGAGTATGCATGGAATTCGGTTTTAATAGAGAAAAGGAAAGTATGTAGTTACTTATTGCTTAGCTGCATATGATAGCGAGTTGAGAGAGACATGTCTATATGGTTTGCAAGGTGTACAAAAATTAATTTCGCACTTGCATTAGCCTTGAGAATTAAAAAAATAAAAATGCTTTTCATAAAACATGAAATGCAACTCTGAGTTGAGCTATTATTAGTTACCTGAAAGAGATATAGGGTTGTTTTATGCCACAAAAATTAGTTCAATGTATATAATGGCAAATAAGACAGCTTGTGATATATTGTAAAATCAAATAGTTACAGAACAAAAAATACATTTAATACCACAAATTAGCCATCCTTGGTATTGATTGGGTACATTTTCTGCACTTTGCTACTTGCTGTTCTCTTTGAACAATTACAGTGAGCAAACATTAGTGCGGGAAGAAAGCTTTGAAAAATTAAAATTCGTTTATTTTGTATTGTATATGCAATACGCACGTTCAGCAACCGATATTGCTGCGCCACTGATTACTTGGGTATCACAGAAATACAAATTGATCACTAAAAAATACAAATGCTTCACCACTACTCCGTGAATATAACAGGAACACAAATTGATCAGTTATGCTCTTTGATTATGCTCTCTCACATTTTCATTTTCTGTTTTCGTAAGAAAGAGCTTTTGAGACTTTATAATTGCAAAGCTTATTTACACAGAAGAAAAGCTCAGTCGGTCATAATGCATGTTCACGTAGCCATGATGAAATAAGAAGCTGAACTCAGTAGACATAAAAAATATTTATGCTCCCTTATGGCACAGAGTTGTATTTTCACAGTACGTGAAAAATGCCCTTGTGGGATTTTTCCAATTAGAAAAAAATAAAAACAATTTCTTGTTGCCTTAAATTGTTTGTATCTCTTTTTATAGGTATTTTAAGTTTTTTGTTATGCGACTAAAGTTGCAATTTATACTTTTTTTCAACACTATCTATTTGGAAAATAAAAAATTATTTGGAAAATAAAAGATTATTTGGAAAATAAAAGATTATTTGGAAAATAAAAGATTATTTTCCTGAATGAACAGCATTGTTTATTTGGCAAATTGAATAAGAGGGTGTCAGAGAGTGTCTCTCTCTCTTTTTCTCTCTTTATGCATGAGAGTTTTGATAGGCACTATACACCTTTTTTTATATACCAGCAAATGTCATTTGATTATGGTAATGGTAAATGATGTTATGACATTTAAAAATTATTTTAAATGTCACAGAGAGATCACAGATTTTGCACTTAAAAAAAAGTAAATAAAGTAAATATTTTACACAGCAAAAAAAAGAATGAAAGGTAATGGTAAATTTTATTCCGTGAGTGAGTGAACTACATAATTTTATGCAAGAAAGTAAATAGTAATATAAAAATGTAAAGACTCAAATGCACAACACACTTCAATAAAGAGACTTTTGTTTTAAATAAAATTTAAGATGAAAATTTGCAATCTACCGTAGAGACTGATCAAATTTACCATCAGCCAAATCTGTAGATTTGAATCGCTTAAAACTGAAACAAGTTTACTGACTCCTGAGCCATGTGACTCTCACTCCTGCATGTTTTTAATGCTTTCTCTTTCTGTTTAACTATTGCAGCATTTTTCTTTTAGTGCGAAATTAAATGACCACACAAAGCAGCGAAAGAAGTAGTAAAATAATCGAAACTTTTTCACTGTCGATAAATAACAAAAAAACAGCCAACTAGTCAGTCCGCTAGCCAGTCAAAAAAAAAAAGAAAAGAAAAAAGGGTAATCCGCTTAAAATGTTGCCTTTTTTTTAGACTTTTATCTTTTGGCGGAAATAAAAACTCAATAAAAAAAAAGAGTAGTAGATATGTAGTTATTTTATTGTTTCGCGGAAATAAGAAGTATTGAGATTCTTTTATACTTTTTCTTCAACTTCTATTTCGAATTTAATTTTTGTTTTGTTTGTATTCTTCACTGACAAACATATGGAAGAGAATATAAATAACTTTTTAAAAAATGGTTGCTTTCCTGTGTGCAAATGCACAAACAGAAAAAAGTTTTCTTTTCGGAAAAAGAAAAATGTACGGAAAAAAGGAACAAAAGAAATTAAATTTTGTGCACTTTTGTTGTTTTTTTTTTTTTTTGTTGAGAATGTTTTTTCAAAATATTTTTCTCGCTGTTTCCTTGTGTGTATGTGCAATGAAGAAAAAATACAACTGATGGATAAATAGATAATCTAAAAGAAGACGAAGAAATAGTTGAAAAAATGTTCTAAATCCAAAAAAGATTAAAACAAAGAACAAAGCAACAATTCAAGCAAAAGAAAAAAGTATTTGAAAAAAAAAACTAAGATACCAGAATAAAGGATAACAAAATAGTATAGTAATATTTGTAATAATATTATAAATATAGTATATAACAAGAAGGCAAGAAGTATTACGATTGCTATTGTTGCATTAACCCTAAACCTCAAATATGAGCCTGACTACTTCAAAAGGATTTGATGATTTTTTACACACAAAATAATTTTTTCTATAACTTTGAAAATTCTATTAGATATATACTAGTTTCGGCCTTTCTACGCTATTGACAAAATTCATACGTGCTTCAAAAATGTTTGAAATATGCACAATTTACCAGCTTTTAGAAAGGATTAAAGCTTTTTTGCATTTAAGTCAGGGATCAGCGATGCCAACTTGCGGGGAATTCCCAGATTCGCGGGGAGTTTGACTTAGAGCAGGGAATAGGGGAATGAGCTGTGTTTTGCAGGGAATCTGTAGTCGTTCAGCTTTTTTTTTTGTCAAATTTTATATAATGTAAAACGTTTAACTTATGCCTTATTTCATATTTTGGGTCTTAAAATCTTCATCTTTTCTTAAGTGGGCTGAAATATGCTGTTTTGAAAGTATTTTGTAAAAATTTCAGAGAGAAACTTGGAGTAGATATAGATGATTATAGCGCCGAGTGTCAGTCAGGCCAAAACAGTCGCGTGGTGCTTCGACTTCCCTTGGCCGTTCAGAAAGGCTTAGCTATGTCTTCGTACAGCACCTCTTGCTGACTAATCTGTAAACTTATAAATTACGGTCAGCCATCATAAAGAAGAAAAAGTATATTTTATCTGTTAAAAACCGACATTCAAAACTTTGAACCCTTTTTTCTCATCTCGTTTAAATTTGGTACTATCCAATATGACTAAACTTTGTGCAAGTTTGAACCCGATCGGTTTTAAGAGTGGATTCCCTTGAAATGGAAACTCCCATATGTCAAAAGAACTCCGGATTCAGAAAGTACATTTCTATTAATCTACGAGTTCTATAAAAATTGGTTAAGTTTTGGACCGCGAAAGTTCAGGGTCGCCCTAAAATAACACTTACCGAGATCAATTTTAAGGTATTTTTCGTTTTTGTAAAATGTTTATATGGAAAGTGCGTGTCGCGCTGTTATATGAAAATATACCGATGCGGGGAATTTGGTCGAAATTCGGGGAATTTCTAGAGGGCTATCGGGAAGAAAGAAAAAATGAGTTGGCATCCCTGTCAGGGATTGTTATGTTTGCCCCATGAGCAATAAGCTTTTGAGCTTTCCATATGGTATACATTGAAAGCTTAAAACTTGATACTCTCTCTCTCTCTCTTTGCGTGCTATTATCGAAAATTTTACGCTCTCAATTTACGAGAGAAATCCTCTTCAGTTTATTATTTCTTTGTAATGTGGAATTGAAGCTTTTACATTTTCCCAACTGAGAGAAATTTATTACATTTTAAAAGGGTTAAAATACATATTGTTACACTTAAGATTTCAAGTGCATAAATAAGTAGGGAAAATCCTAAAATTTATTATATAAATATGCATGTAAAAAGATTAGTTTTTGCAACATTTATACAGGCATTTTGTTATGTTTCAAGAGTTGCATTATTTAGTAGCAGATAATAAATTTTGATAAACATTACGTAAAACTAAAGTGCGATTTATTTTATCTTTTTCGTCATAAACTGTACTACAAAGCAGTCACATACATTCAATTCCTCGCTTAAAGTAGTTTAATCTTAAATTTGCGTACATGCATAAGAGTAAAATTTGAAAACAACAAACAATCCTAGGCCTATGTTAGTTTAACTATCATCCTACTTCTTCGACTTATTTTCTCTGTTTTTGTTATATCGACACTAACATTAGCTAGTGCAGCGTCCTCCTTCACAGGAGAATGAGTAATTTCTGATACCTTGATATTAGAGCTCACCTGAAAGACCATAATCACTTTATGAGATTAACTAATATTACACTCTCTAAAATCCAACTGCAATGATTAAACTAACAAGTAATTTTTGAGTGCTTATTATGAGTGTTTATTTTGCACTTAAAGATTTTCTGCAACTTTAATTTTGCTAAGGAAACAAATTTTTGAATATTACTTAACATCTTGAAACTAATATAGAGAGAAAAGTTTTTCATATTTTTTTGTTTGTTTATTTGTTTGTTTGTTATTTGAGTGTTTTTTGTTTGCATTTTAATAAAGTTTATTGCAACACATTATTTATGCTGCTTATTTAGTAACTACATAATTTTATTTTTCATATAAATAATAATATTTAGTTTTGCAACGGTTGTATGTACTTCAAAATTGTTGCCACTTGTACAATGGACCTTGTTAGTTTTTGTTTTGTAACTCATAGTTACTAATATACATATTACTTACAGTAAGTGTGTGTTTACTTACAGTTTTATAAAAGTTTATAATACATATAGTTACACACTCTACTATTCTGTAGTGATTTTATGAATATATGCGATTTTTCCCATTCCTCTATTTCCTGATATCCTTTTAGTTCTTTACTTGATTTATATGCAGTTGCAAGGAATTTCCGTTTGTTGTAAATAACATTGAGTATCTACTAGTTTTTTTCTGCTTGGTTGCTATTTATTGTTTATGGAGAAGAAAGAGAAACATTTATAAAAAGTATATAAATGAATGCATGAGTATGCAATTCATGCAAATTTAGCATGAAATAATTGATCATTTTAATTGGAAAAATAGAAAATTTAGAAGAAAGTGTCGTAGTCTTCTCAGTTTACAACATTAGAATATTTGTGAAAACTAAAAAGAGAAGATCAGTAAGACCAGCACTATTATTTATTACTAGGAGATGGTGCAGGTCGGTAGGGCTAAATATTAACCCTGCAAAGACCACTATAGTTCCATTTACTAGGAAAAGATCACTCCCGCGCTGAAAATCGATATCACTGGGGAGCTGGGGAGGTTATTGAACAAAAGCAAGAGGTAAAGCATCTGGGCTTAGTATTAGATAGTAAACTCACATGGAAATCGCATGTTGAGGCAGTGACAAGTAAAGCCACTCGCGCTCAAATGGTGTGCAGAACGCTGGCAGGGCAAACTTGGGGATGTAAACCAAGTATACTGCGATGGATGTACACAATGATGGTAAGGCCAATCATTATATATGGAGCATTAGCGTGGGCAAGGAGACCTCAACTAAAAACAGCGAAAGCTAAATTAGGAAAATATCAAAGGTTGGCATGTGTCTGCATGACGGGAGCGATGAGAACGACTTCTGCATTGGAGGTACTATTGGAGCTAACTCTATTACAATCCGTGATAGAGGGTACCTCCAAGGCAGCAACCGTAAGAGCATCAAGAAATAAAAGGTTAACGGAGCGATCTATAGGGCCTGAAAACCGAGATAACCCGGCGAAAGACTACTATCTTTGGGACTGTCCCCAGGACAGAATGGACAAACAGTATAGTTTTGAAAACACTTTGTGGCAAAACTGAGTAGTAAGAATGAATGGACACACGATTAAGTGGGATACAGATGGGTCACGAACCGAGGATGGAACTGGGGCAGGAGTATTTGGGCCAAGAATCAAACACTCTGAGCCGATGGGGAAGTATCCTAGCATTATTCAAGCTGAAATTCACGCAATCGATTTATGCGTGCAATTCAACCTGAATAGGAAGTACAAACGGCAAGATATCGCTATCATGTCGGATATTCAAGCATTATGCTCCTCTGAGATCACCTCTAAACTGGTGTGGGAGTGTTTGAGCAAGCTCAATCAACTGGACAAGGACAACAAAGTCGCTCTATGCTGGGTTCCTGAACACTTAGGAATAGAGGGCAATGAGCAGGCAGACGAGCTTGCTAGAAAGGGAGCAGCGACCACTTTCGTGGGACCTGAACCCTTCTGTGGAATAGGAGATAGCGTAATCAGGGAAGTACTCAGGCAGGAAGAGAAGAACAAGAGGGAAGAACTTTTAAATAATCTTCCGGACTGAGGCAATCCAAAACGCTTCTAGGTAACTATAACAAGAATAGATACGCATTTTGCATTGGTCTCAACAAAAACAGTCTACGTATATTAGCTGGTATTCTGACTGGGCACTGCGGGCTCAGAGAACACCTTTGTAAAATAGGAGTCGAGGAAAGCTCAATATGTAGGTTTTGTAATGAGGAGGATGAATCATCAATACATATTTTAGCTCAATGTGGAGCACTGATCCACAAAAGAATGAAATATCTGGGTACGTACGAAGTGCCCAGTACAGAACTAACATCCATAGATCCGGGCGCAATACTCAAATCCTTGAGGAAGACTGGACTGTATGAGGCACTTTGGAGGAAGAGGGACGTACAAGTGATCTTATAGGTCGCGGTACAAATACATAAACCTCTCTAATACAATACAATACAATACAAGACCAGCACTCCAGAAATTATACGCAGTGTGAGAGAGTGTGACGCAATCAAATTGTTCTCTTTGAATAAACAACTTTCCTTTAACAAAGCACACAGCAAGTTACTCTCAAAAAATCTTGAGCAGAGAGAGAGAAAGAGAGAGAGTAAGTCACGATCTAAAAGCTCTTTTTCTTATACTACATTTATTGAATAGTTTTAGTGTTTTAATTTTCTTCTTTTTAACAAGAAAGTTATCAAATTTATAGCCAGTTTTATTGATATTAAATTCCCACTACATTTTTTTCACAGTTTGCATTAAATAGTACTAAGTACGGATACCTTTTAAGTAGCTCAAATATATTTACAGATTACTTCTGTCATTTGCATAAAATATACACGCAAAATGAGAGCATACAACTTTCACTTTCTTTGTGGTTTCTTTTTAATTTCCGTTTTATTGTGTTTATTTTTGAACACTGAATTTTTAGTAGCTACTCCTTTTTTTTGGTGACTTTTTTTTTAAACCTTTTATATTATTTATGTATTGTATACATTAAGTATACATTTTTCTTAGTAAAACAGGAAAATAGTGAAAGAAGCAGGTATGTATAAAATATTATCGACTTTTCTGCTTATGTCTGGTAATTTATATAAATGAAGCCTTAAAAAAATAACGCTACTTTTAAAAAGGAAACGTGGCTTAATACAGTAGGCACTATAAGGTGCACATAGAGTAGAACACAAAACTGCTTCGACTGCTTGCTGGCTGGCTGGCTTTACGTGTTGTAATAATAAAGCATAATGAAATAACAAAAAACAAAAAAAAAACCAGCACAGCAAAACACTAGAAAAAGAAGAAGATGAATCCTTTTCAGCAACGACAGCCATAACTTTAATAGTAGTAGTGGTGGCGGTGAAGGCGGATGGTGTTGAGGAAATGTAGGTTCTATACATTTGGGTGCATACAAAAATGTAAGCCAAATGAAAAGTATAGTATAAAAATACTAAAAGTGTTTCATTATTAAATTTTGTATAACAAAAGATGTTTCGTTTAACTTTTTTTGTCTTTTTTTTGCTTCAACTTTAGTTGTTATGCTAAAACAAAAGATTTAAGCTGAGAATTGTTATGCGAAAACTTAATGAAACGTGGCAACACAGCTATATGCAATGAGAAAGAGAGAGAAAGTATATTGTCCTTGTTGCCAGTTTTCCCAGGTGTATAAAAAAATATTTCAAATAAAGATTTGAAATTCAATTTTAATTACAAAAATTCAAGCTGAGAATGGGTGAAACGAAAACTTAATGAAATACAACGAAATGGCTGTGTTTAATGAGACGCAGGCAGAGGAAAGAGAGAGAGAGAGAATCTGTTGTTTGGTAAAAAATAAGTTTACTGCTATATACAAATAATTAATATAAAGGTTTAAAATTAAATTAAATTATGTTGACAAAATATTCAAAAAGTGAGCTGGTAAAACGAAAACTTAATGAAATGTGGCAACATATAATTTATAAGAGAGAAAGGGAACGAGAGAAAAAGGAAAGACAGTAAGAATCAATTGTTGTCAGTGTTTCGAGGCGTATAAAAATAATTAAAATAAAAGTTCAAATTTTAATTTTAATTTCAAAAGATGCAAGTTGAGAGTTGACTAAATGAAAACTTAATGAAATGCAACATGTAGAGAGAATCTTTTGACTGGCAGAAATAATTTTCTAATTATTTAATATAATTTAATAATAATTTAAGAAAAATGTTCGAAATTTTACTTTAACTAAACAAAAACAGAGGCAAACATTTTTATACGAAAACTTAATGAAATGTTGCAACATAGCTATGTATATTTAATAAAAGACAAAAGGATTCTATTATCTCGAAAAAATATACAAAAATATTTTAAGAAAACGCTCAAACTTTAATTGTAATTATAAAAAAACCTAAAAGCTGAATATTTTTGTACGAAATTTTTGTGAGAAGTGGCAACATAGCTATGTTTAATGAGAGACTGAAGAAAGAGAAAACAAATTTGTTGAAATTTCGTCCAGTTTACCCAAAATATAATTTTAACTACAAAACTTAATCATCACATTTCATTAAGCTATATCATAGGTAAATAAAAATATTTAAAATAAAGGTTTCAAATTTCACATTAATTGCAAATTGTTCAAGCTGGGAATTTTCAATACGAAAACTGAATGAAATGTGGCAACACAGCTGTGTTTATTGAGTAGCAGACAAGAAGAAAATCTAATATCTAATAAAATATTTTAATAAAGGTTTTAAAAAAAAAATTAAAATAAAATATGTATGCTAAAACTTAATGAAATGTGGAAAGAACATATCTTTCTTTAATAACAAATAGAAGGAAAGTAAGAAAGTCCTTATGTATTGCTAAAATTTAATTTTAGTAAAAAAAATTCGAATTGAAATATGGCAACATAGCGGTATTTAGTAGAAGGCCAAAAGCGAAAGAGAGCGTTACTATGGCCACTGTTGCCAGTTTCCGAGGCACATAAAAGCATTTAACATTAATATTTAGAATTGCGCATTTAATTAAAAATTGAATAAAAGTTTTCAATTTATGCCAATATGTTTTTCTTTACTTTTTCCTACTAATTCACAGCTATTTTTTTTTTTGGGTTCATTAAAAAGTTACGCTCTTATCTTAAGTATGGAGATGAACATATGCTATAGGCTTTACTTTTTTTCTTAAATGCATATGTTTATTTAATACTAAATTTATGTGCATATGTTTTTTATCATTACTTTACTACCACATTACCAAAATGAAATTTTTGTAACTTTCTTTCAGTAGTAATGTCTCCACATACTTAAATTATTCAAAAAAAAAAAAAAATTAAGAAAAAATAAAACGCATACAAACCGGAAAGTGATCAAAATTATGGGTGCCTAAATTATTTTACAGGTTATGTGCTTGGCATGCATGTATGTATATCTTACCTATACATGTGACAGGTTTAATGCTTTAACATACCAAAAACAAAGCTGAAATGAAAAAAGAAAAAAAAAACTGAGTTCACATTGTATAGAGCACAAAAGCAATAGAAAAAATGTATAGGGCAAAAACAAATTATAAAAAAAAGTAGAAGTAGAAATTGTAAATTTATGTTAAGAACGTGAGCAATATGCTTAAAATGGGATTTTCTCATATTGAACCAAACCAAACTGAATAAAAGAAAGACAAAACTAAGGAAAACGAACAGCGACAACGATTAAATGGAAATTATAAATTATGTGAGAGACCGGGAGAATGAAAAGGAGCACACTCGAGTAGTAGCATATGTTATTAACGTTTATTATTATTAATAAATTACAATGAAATATGTTTACGTCAATATATATTTTTTCAATGAATACGCATTCTTTCATATTTTCCAATAACACAAAAATCCCATAAAAGAAATAAAAGTTTTATTTCCAAGTATTTTTTGCCCCAACTCCTTTTATTTTTTTTTTGGGTTGCTGCGTTTTTCTATATTTTTATTTGAATATCCATCAATATTTTTTTTTGTGGTAATATGCAAATTTTTCTACTGATAAATATCACAGCAATATTTCTCTGGCACCACTGTGTGAAAATCTTCTCTGTTTCATTTAACGGTACCTACTCTGTCTGTGACCACAGCATTCAAGTGTGGAGAGAGTGAGAGAGTAGCAGTAGGTGAGAATCAAACAAGCAAGTGTATGAGAAAATTTGCATAGAATCGGAACATTACAAGAGGGAAATAATGGGGAAGGGTAGACAAAAAGACAAAACTGACATAAAATTTGAGTAAGCATGAAAAAGAGAGGATGAGAGAGGTGAGTGAGTGTTAGAAAGTTTCAGAGCGAGAGCAGCTATTCAATAGAGCACATTTCACACAAACCCTTCCACTTTTTTTTTCATTTAAGTTTTGCTTAATAATTTATCAATGATTCTTCTTTACTATGTCCGTCTGCTACCCGTACTCATACTATAACTGTTTTCTATACATAGTTTGTGGCATCTGTTGTCATGCGATAAATTTGAAATTCAAAGAGCGTAACTGTGTGTATATGAGTGTGTGTTTATACGAATTTGTATTTATTGGCAACTCTTTTTCTGTGTCTTTTTTTTCCTCTCTCAAGTCCCTAAACTCATATTAAATGTCATTATCAAACAATTTCGCAATGATGCAGATAACATTTGATTGGAATTTTATATGAAATTTCAACCACACAAAAAATGCTCAGCATAGTAATTTATTTGCTTATTTTTTCTTAGTTTTTATGCTGTCACTTTTTTTCTATATCTTTTACTTTCTTTTTCACTCTCTCTCCTGCCAGAAAATTCACTTTTAATGCAAATTAATCTTTTTTGTTTGTATCCAATTTCAAATTTTATCAGTATTGCTTCATTTATAAAAGTTTACCCTTTTGATTTATTGATTTTCTGTTACAGTTTACTATGAGCTTATGGCGTTAATTTTGTAGTTCTTGGAGAGCATTTAAAAATAAATTTTACATTAAAAAAAATTCTATAACGTATCAAAATTTTGCTATTTTGGGAACCAAACTTCGTTTGCGTGAAATTTCGTTGGCAACATGGTGAAATTTGATATTTCAAGAGCAAATGTTGCTAGACAAAAAACCCCTTGAAGTATGCAAAAATCATAATACGTGCAGAGAAACTTGGGCACGCACATTTAAATTGGCGTGAAACAATGTTGCAGACTTCTCTTCAGACTCATGTTGAGAGCATTTCACAGAGTACTACTTTGACTAATACATCGCGAAATATTACACACTTATTTCAGCAGCTGTTTCCGTGATTCCGGTAGATACTCGACGAACAGTTGGGTTTTTGCTTGTTTAAATGAAATTTTGTTGTCACTGACAATAAATACGAAAAAAAAACTAGTTTCTCTTAATTTTTTCAAGTTAGTACCATTTTCGAGTCGAACTAGTATCAAATTGAAAATCGGATATTCCATCTCTGAATAGTAACATGCTGTGCTACTTTCTCTACTTCTCTCTCTTTGGGCTCATATGAAATAATTCCTCTTCATATTTTCAAATTTAATATGATTTCATATTTTTGTTAAATTTATAGGGGGTATCCTTCCTCTCTCCCTCCTTTTCCTACTCCATTCTCTTTCGCTTTGAAACATATTTTCTGATTTTTCAGATGAAATTCTTTTCTCTCTCCCCTCCTTTCTATTTAAGATCGTTGTTTCCTTCTCATTGAAACTTATTTTCTGATTGTTATCTATGGATATGCACCTTTATCCTTTCTCTCTTCCTCTCTTCTTTTATCTCCCATATAATTTTCTCATTGAAACTTATTTTGTTATAACTTCACTGTATTTTCTCAACATCACTGCTCCATTTTTACTAAACATTGTTTTGATCATTCTTGAATAGTTAAACGCTGCAGTTTTTTTTACAAAAATAAAAATCGGCTAAAATATTTTGCATAACTTGCTGCCGGTTACACTTTGTAGTTTGAGTTCTTGTGAAAATCTCATGACTTTTTTTTGGCATTTTACTATGACCCAATCCGTAAAATTAATTGCGTTGGTGGCACATACACACATCTAGCCCAGCAGACACACTTATAAAAATACACATATGCATATAAACATTTCATCTCCACGCTGTCCAAAAAAGGGACGGGGACAGGGGGGAATCCATTTTACAAAAAGAACTAGAACAACAAAAAAAATATCAAATCTAAATTTTTGGTTTTAGTCAAAGTGAAATTTTCGTTTGATCTAAATAAAATGTTGAGGAATAAAATATTTGAAACTATTGCAATTCTGTTTTATTTTTATCAACAAAACATCACAGCATAGAAAAATAAAAGAAATCGTAATAACATTTCCAGTACGGTTTTAGTTTTGATAGAATTTTTTGATTTTGTTTGTTTTTTTTTTTTAATGGATGTAATTCGTTGATACTTTGTTATTTTTTTTGTTCTTGTTCAACGTTGTTTGTTGTAAATTATGGTTATTTTTTTCAGTTGCTTATCATTTTTTTAAAAGTTGTTCTATTTATTTCATAAACAACAGAACAGAGTGAAAATCATATGAAAATTGCTTTAGTTTCTGTTTGTTGAAATGTTTTTGTTTGGCTCTTTTGTTTTGTTTTGATGATTACATTTATTCAGAAAATATTTTCCATTTTTTTGTTTGTTTTTATTTAAAATTTTTTTCTTATGCATGTATAAGTATGAGGTTAATAATTATTTTGAGCTTTGCCATAATTATTTTATACAAAGAAATTTCTAATTGTATTATAAGAACATAGAGCATGAATTTTACTAGTAAATTTGTGAAATGTGGCAACAGCGCTTTTAATGATAATGCGCGTTTATGCAATTATAGTCAGCATTCAAAATTAAATGATTTGTTTCTGTGTAGAGACTGAAAATTTTGAAAGCTTTTTATCAATACTGGGAATTTTTATAAGAAATATGGCAACATCCCATGGATGGAAATATTATAACAATTTCAAACAAACCGAAATATATCTGCGTGAGATATAATAGCATAACTAATATTTAATTAGAAACTTCGAATTTTTTTCTAAGAATTTTGGCAACAGCGAGTTCTGTTGAGAGAAATATTGTAACTATTTTTTTTTGAATGTCAGAGATTAACTCAAACGTTTGTTTTATATATGTTCGTGAAATTTGGCAACATTGCATTTTTAATTAAAACGATATTTAAAGAAGCAAAAATTATGTAAATTGAAATATTTCTGTATGAAAAAAAAATTTTATTCTATATATGATGCTATGAATTTTCTCTGAGAAATTTGGCAACAACTAATAGATATATTGTTGAATAATTAAAACATATATCGAAATACATTTGTATAAGTTGTTTTAAAAATGTGGCAACATTTCAAGTAAAACTTAAAAAACAAATTAAAGAAATACTATAATAAGTTCAAGTAAATTTAGATATTTCTGTAAAATAAAAAAAAAGTATCATAGGATGAATGAAATTTGGCAACCGTGTCAAAAAGACATCAAGAGAAATAGAAACATTTCTGTAAAGAATACGATAGAGTTGCTGAAAACTTTATTTCTAAACCATATATACCATGGATTTTGTTGGAGAAATGTGGCAATAGTGCAATTTTTTAAGCGATAATATTTAAATAACGATATTGTTTTAAATATAACAGCAATAGCAAGCAAGTGTTATAGATGTAAGTTTTTATGAGAAATTTGACAACAACGCATTTTTCTTAAAACACTGTAGAGATAAATATTGAAGCGATCAAGTAGACGGCAGATAGAGAGTAGAATAGCTGAAACCTTCATTTTATAACCATACATTTGTTTGATCTTTCTTTTGTGAAATCTGGCAACACCGCATTTCTGTTAGAGATAATACCAATGAAACTATATTAAGAGAAATATTTTAGCAAATTTCAAGTAAATTGAAACATTTGCATTTCATTTGCATTTTCAATCGAATTGAGATATTTATTTTTGGAATGATTTTTTTTTTTTTTGGGAAATTCGACGACAGCGCATTTCGCTAAAAGTAATTTAAGAACAAAATTCTAATGATTTCGAGTAAGTTAAAATATTCTTGTCTGAAATACAAAATTAAAAAAAAAAAAAAAAGATTGATAACTTCTCGTTATATTATGTATTTGGTTTAAAAAATGTGGCAACAGCGTATTTTGCTAGAGCTGATGCTATAAAATAAATATTGAGAGAACTATTTCAAGTAAATTCTACAAGTACGCACTTTGTTGAAGCTTTATTTGTTATACAAATTATACTAGAACAATGCCCATTTCCCACATAAAGTTAAAATTTGATAAATTTCTCTAAGGAAAATTGTAAAAGGACACTACAAGGTAAAATTTTTTGAAAATGCAAAATATTTACAATCTGTGACAACCCTGTATCTAGGAGAAGTCAGCTTTAGAAGAATAAAGTGCTAAAATAAAGCGGAGAAAAATTTTTTTTTTTTTCATTTAGTCTCTCTCTCCTTCCTTCCCCTTTCCTCCAGACTCAAATGCTAGACTCGCCAATTTCCACACCTATTTCTTCTGTATGTGTAGTGTATATTTAATAAGCTCTAGACCGCACATAATTTCATGCTAGTTGCTTTTGTACTTTACAACTTTTCAAAAAAAAACCTATCTGTCCATATAATTTTTTTTAATCTACAAATGTTGGCTGCCAAAAAACATTAAAACTTTAATTCCTTTGTCAGCCATTAAAAAACGAAAAATATTATCCAAGGGGTACTTCTTTTTTTCATAACTAACAAAAACTTTTCAACTTTCAAAGCAATTTATAAAATATTTAAGTGTAAAACGTAACGATTTTTTTTTTTATTTTGCTTTTTTGAAGTACACTGTCAAACTTTATATAAAGTGTTGCTTCTTCATCACTTCAGGCTTTTGCTTGCTTGCTGCTTACTTTAAATTGACAACTTATGCTTTTTTGAAGTAATTTTTGGTAAGTTTCTAGCAGGCATCGCTGTCGTTGGCGTCAACACCACCGCCACCTCATTGAGTTGCATTTTACACGCTTTGATACAGAACTAAGCCCACACTTGAAAGTTTCTACATCAAAGTATGTTTGCAGCACCCTCTTGCCGCGTCAAATGGAAAAATGGGCGGCATATACTTAAAAAACTTTAACAGTGAATTTATATTGCAATGATGATCATCATCATTCATACTTACTCCCTTCTTCTACTATGAAAAAGTTATTCTTTACTCAAACTCTTTACGAAAACAAATTTCTTTGCTATTGAAATGAAATGAAAAAGCTTGAAGGCATCAACGTTTTCTACTACCATCATCTCATCAGCAGCAGCATAAATAATAATGATCTATTTTTTCTTAATTTATTTACTTTCTTTATATGGAAAAATTCACTATTTGCTTATTTATATTCGTACTTTTTCTTTATTGGTTTCATTTTAATTTAATTTTTTTTTTACTTAGTTGGTATTCGGTTTCTACTTTATGCTGCTACTGCTGCTCTTTGCTCTTCCTGTTTTACTATTGTGTTTGCTTTATCGCTTTTTATAAATTAATCGAATAGATTTCTTTTATTTCACAATTTTTCCATTTTTTTTTCTCTCTGCTTCCCGCAATTTTCTACATTTATTTAGTTAGTTAGTTATACGAATACAATACGATACAATAATTCCAAGTAGATATCTTCATGACCTTTCTCATCTTTCTTTTTCCTTCTCTACTTTAGCTTGTTTTGTTTTATTTTAGCATAGTCGGTCGACATTTTGTGAGTCAGAGTGTGAGTGTTTGTGTATGTGTGTGTGTCTGTATCTGTATCGTATTTTACTTCCACTTTAATGAACTTTAATTTTCATATCATTTGAATTTTATGCTTCATAGCATGAATAACGAAGAAGTTTTAATTTATTTGTTTAATTCTTGAATTTTTATTTTGTATAGATAGTTAGATAAGAGTTGTGGAATAGAGAGAGAGAGAGAGAGAGAGAGAGAGAGAGAGAGAGAGAGAGGTAGAAGAGGATATATAAATTTGGTTTGAATTTTTATTTGTATTATTTTCAAAATGAGATCCAAGTGAAATGTGGCAACAGTGCATTCTTGGAACTTAAATTTAATAATATTAGAAAAGTTTGCCTAAAAGAAAAGTGGAGAAATAAAGAGCGATAGAATGTGCGAAAAGCAGAGAGATGAAGGTTTTGAATTCATTTTCTGAGATTGATTACGAAATGTGGCAATATTGCATTCTTAGAAGTCGAAACTAGAAAAACAATTTAGGAGAAGACGGCGGGGTAGAGGGTGTAGGAAAAAGAGGAGGGACAATAAGTGATGTAATGAGTATTAAGAGGAAGAAGAGGATAAGACAGGGAAAGAAAAAAAGTCATATGAAAAATTAATGTTTTTACTGAACTGAGGTTAATAGCAAAATATAAATTCGAATGAAGCTAAGAAGGGTAAGTGAGAAAGAGAAAGAGTGAGAGAAGGAAAGGGGTGAGAGAGGGAAAGGGATGAGAGGGGGAAGGGGTGAAAAAGGGAAGGGGTGAGGGAAGAGATGAGAGAGGGAAGGGATGAGAGACGGAAGGGGTGAGAGATGGAAGGGATGAGAGATGAAAGGGATGAGAGAGGGCAGGAGTGCGAGAGGGAAGGGGTGAGAGAGGGAAGGGATGAGAGAGAGAAGGGGTGCGAGATGAAAGGGATGAGAGAGAGAAGGGGTGCGAGGGGGAAGGGATGAGAGAGGGAAGGGGTGCGAGAGGGAAGGGATGAGAGAGGGAAGGGGTGAGAAGAGTAAAATAAATAATAGAATCAGCTAGTCTGAAATGCTGTATCAGTGCATTCTACGTAATTGGGACTGAAATTTAGAGAAGATAGTGAAAAAGGGAAGGTGGAAAAAAAAGAAAAATAAGAATTGACAGGAAATTAGTGAGATATAGCCATGGATGCGAGAACTAAAAGGATGAGAGAATGAAAGAGAAACGGAGATGCGAGAAGGAAATCAGAGAAAACCCATTCTAATATGAGTGAATCTAGGAAATCGAACTTGAAACTAAGAGAGCTGCAGAAGAAAGGGGATCAAAGAGGTGTCAGGAGAAGAAAATCTAAGCAAGAAAATAACTATTCGAAGCCACTGGAACTACATGTTTTCAGTAGCAAAATTAAATATGACAACATAGCATTAAACACTTTCCTGTATTGATTTTTATGATGGCAAACTTAATTACACTCATCAAATGTTACTTTTCCTCTACCACCCGTTCTCACTTCCATAAAAAGTTCCGCTAATACGAGTATTAAAGTAATTACTAAACTATACAATTTTTAACGAAACGTTTGTCAAATGATACATAAAAAGTCGAAAGCATTTCTAATTAAATATATATGCCCTGAGCTCAGATATTTTTTAATGAGAGAGAATCCAATAATATAACAATATGAGCCACTCTTCATAAACTTCACGTAAAAAAAAGAGAATATTATAATTGAGTTAATATTTTACTTACTGATACTAGAAAGAATGAAAGAAAAGTGGCAGCATAGCTTTAAACTTATTAAGTAAAAGTTATTGCAATCCACTCTGAAGACTTCTTCTCATTACTATTTCGTTATTTTATATGAAAGCAGAATTGCAATATAAATTGACTAAAATGGGAGTTTTGAAAGATTTTAATTAAAATTCCGCTTTCCCTGTATATTTATATATTTTGCTTATTACTATATATTTTAGTTAAAACTGGTGAATTTTTATCGAGCTCAAGGCCAAGCAAAAATAAAGTTTTTAAACAAATTTATTTTTATTTTTAAAAAAACTTTTATATTTGTTTGTCAATATTTCGACTTCAATTAGAAGTCATCTTCAGGACACTATAGAGATAAAATTGAATTACTTTAACTTAAAACAAACATATAATATTTAAGAAAACAAATAATTAGTCACAACTTACATTAAACGTTACATATATCTTACAAGGTTCAAATACATATGTACATACATAAATTTGTAACATTAAGATATTATTTAACGAACATCTTTCTTTCTTTTCTTTCTTCTTGTCACCAAATGTCTGTAGCTGTGAGCGCAATTGTCAGTATCAGTTTTAAAATTCATTCTCTCATCATTTGGTGTATTGGTAATATGTAGCATCTCTAAAATGTACCGTTTTTTGTAGTTTCTCTCTTGTTGTAACACTTCTACTTTGTCAAAAACTGGAGTATGATTGAGACCCCTACAGTGAGTCGTCAAGGCAGTTTTTTGATCGTTAATGCTACGTGATCTTAAGTCCGACTTATGAGCAGAAATCCTTGTCTTTAACTTAGATTTTGTTGTTCCCACATATGTTTTATTGCATAAGTGGAACCCGTCACCACCACATTTAATTTTATATATTACATCTGATTTTTCGTATTCGTCCATTTTACTTTTTGTATTACTATATAGTTGTCGGAGATTATTTTTCGTGGTTAAATATCCAAGAAATATTTTAGTTAAAACTATTAAAAATCATAAAACTTAAATCTTTTCCTACTTCAGCTTAAAAAATAAAAATAAAATAGGTGTGCCTAAAAATCTCCAAAAAAGAAAAGCCAACAGCTTCAACAAAAAATCAACAATAACTCAACTGTCAGTGCTTTAAAGTTTTTTGCTGCTCTGTAAAACTTTTTAACAAATGTCAAAAATCATTGACAAAGTTTAAAAGTTTACAACTGTCAACTGAAAATGTCATTTTGAAAAAGAAAAAAAAAAAAAAAACGGAGAAAAAATAGCAGAAATTTTTTCAATGAGATTACTACAGTCAGAGTAAATCAAACAGAATTTCAAATGTAAAAAAAAAAGTTTAAAAAATATCCAGCAATTACAACAATTCCAAACGTATAAAAACAATAACGCACAGAGTAACTAACAAGCGTATTTTTAATGCGAAGTTTCAAAATGAAATTGTACTTTTTTACAGTATTCTCGTTTGGCACAAGTTACGAATTGCTTACGCTCACTCTGTGTGTGTATTTCGTATACACCTCCTTTTTTATTTTGGACTGGCAATGCCATCCATATGAGTGCATATAGTCGTCAGAGTAGTAATCCTGTTGTCTATAAAAGTAAATTGGCAATGACGACGTTGATGACTGCGACCAAATGCAAAGGGTTGCCAGAGATGCATATAACAATTTCTGAAACGTTTGTGGCGCAATTAAAAATACAAAGCAGAAGCAAAAAAGAATTTTAATGAAATTACTTTGAATGGAATGGAAATCTCTGGAGTATGCTCGAATCTATCTGTATACAATTTAAACCGAAATTTAATGCAAAACATTTAATTAATAATAAAAGTCTTTTTTTATATATTTAACTCTCGTAGTCTTACATGGAAATGAATATTGCATACAGAGAAATTAACAAGATTAACAATAAAAATTACAGCAAATAGCTTAAAGCGCAATAAGAAAAGCACTCAACGTACGTAGTATAAAGTAAAGGACTATCTCATTTCATCTGTGGTAAAGGCAATCAGCAGCATCCACCAACAAAACAGTTGTCAGCAACAACAACAACAACAACACATACAGTTGGCTTTAATTGTTGCCATTGGTATGGTTTGCTGTTGCCGCTGCTATTGCTATTGCTGTTATGCTGCTGATGCGCAGTGCTGCCACTCTGACTGACGATGACGACGTTGATAATGTTGATTACAAACGATAACAATATTACATGCAATACCAATATGTAGCAACAGTAAAAAGAGGAATTCTTTTTTGTTTTTTTTTTTCGTTTCTGCCCTTTTCTTTCTACTAACTACACATAAGCTTTCAACAATTACGTTGTAGTTGTTCGTTTATTGTATTTGTGTGTACTTTCAAAAAACAACCTAAATTCATTTTATAAACCCTGATAGTATGTACATTTCTGTCTGCTATCCCAAATGTTGAAATTTTGGCTTATTTGTTTTGTGAGTTTATTTATGTGCAGCAGCAGCTGCTTTTATGATGGTATGTATTGTAATCATTATTACTTCAAAATGTATCACTATGATTATATGAAGATATAATGGCAACCCTTATACAGTGCAATTCGCTTCTACATACAAGCTAATATACAGATGTCGCAGTTGAAAGTTTATTATGAGAAAAGTACGAAAGAGGAAGTGGTAGAAGCAATAAAAGTGGTAGAATTGAAAAAAATGTATTTAAATCGGATATGAACCATTTTTTACTGATATGTGAAATTTGGCAACATTGCATTGTTTGTAAATTTTAATTTCTTCATATTGCAAGTATATTTTTATTTAAATTTGAGTTGATTAGAAAAATATATACGCATTAACGTCTAATACCAGACAAACTTATGACTATATAAAATTTGGCAAAATATTCAAGATCGAATTGATTTGAGACCAATCAATGTCTCAAACTAATACTAAATGAAATTCAAATGTTTTGCGCTTTAAAATTTGAATGAGGCTCGATGCTACAGAAACTGATCCAATTTGAATTGTTGTTGAAGGAAGTTTTTGTTTTGACTACGTAACAATGCTTAAGTAAAGCTCTTGATAATTTTTAATGAAATTTGGCAACGCGTATAAAGATCGTTTAAACTTTTTATTATTGATGAATGCTAAAAAATTTACTGTAATTTAATAAATGTAGGCTACAGCGAAAACGAAACTATATGGTATGTTGCCTAATTAAAAAAAAAAAAACGAAAGCTACAAGTACAATGTTGCCAAATTTCATTTTAAAAAATTATTTTACTGTTTTAAAACATTTTTCAGTATTAATTAATAAAGCATATTCAATATGGGATTTCTTATATGAAAAACTTTGTATATTGCCACGTTGCCAAATTTCATATACAAATTTAAAACTAATTTTGAATAATAAGCGCATATTGAAAGAATTAAAACTCGACGATAAACTTTAAGCTATGTTTCATAAATACAGCTAGGACCTACAAATGTAACGTTGCCAAATTTCAATCAAAATAATTTATTTAATTTTTTCAGTAACAATGATTGAATAAGTGCTTTCAATATCAAACTGATTTAATAATAAAATTTTAAAAGTGCCTTGTAGCCAAATTTCAAGTAGAAATTAAGTCAAATTTTGAAATATCCTTATCATAATTTTAAAATTAATAACATATGGTTTCTTTTGTAGTGTCGAAATTTAACCAAATTCGAAATGTAACCAAGTTTCATATCAAAGTGGGACTAACGAATGCGATGTTGCCAATTTTCATTTCAAGTATTTTGATTTTACTACTTCAAATACATTTTCAACGTTTTTCCAACAGTTACAATATAACAATAAAACTAAATTCAAAGTAAAAAATGTCACCAAAGTTAAAAAATTCCAGAAATCATAAAAATACATTGGTGCCAAATTAGTAAATCATTTTGGTTGGTTTTTTATATTTATTTTTTTTTTTTTTTTAGTTTTTCCAAAATTAAAGCTCAACAACTTAAAACCAGACAAGTTTGTGGGCAACAGCATACCAGATTTTCATCTTATCAAAAGCAATTAATCAGAATGTTATTTAAATATTTGTGAGTGTGTGTGTGTGAGTACGAGTTTGTAACGTGTCTGAACAAATTTACATAAATATTAAAAAACTAAACAAAACAAAAAAGTAGTGCTGGTAAAAAAGAATTCAAAAGAGTAGCAAGAAACAAAATCGGAAAAGCAGATTACATAAAAAGTTTCCGAAAAGAAAAAGGAGAAGAAGAAGAAGTGGAAAATAGGAAACAACTTACATTCATATTAAATTTTGTAAGTTGAATACTTAAAGCACCTAAGTAGATGGAGTGTTTAGGTAGAGATTGGGTGGTTAGTTTGAGACTGTGTGACTAGGTAGAGAGGTAGCTGCTTCTAGAACAGTAACAAAAATTAGTTTTTGAAAAAGTTACAATTTGTGCAGAGCGCAGACGGAAAGCTAAGTAGAAAGAAAAATCAATATATGTATGAATGCGCGCATATGAAATGAATGAAGGAGCAGCAGCAGCAAACTCTTGTATAAAAGTACCAGTAGTTTGCATTGTTGTTGCTCCGGTTGTGGTTGTTGTTATGCGTTTGTAATAATTTCTATGCACATGCATATTCATATGTGTATATATGCATGCATGCATATACTATATAAAATCGTACACACCCATACGAAAAAATCAAATTCAAATTCACATCCTGTCGTTAGCGAAGGTTTCCGCATATTGTAGCTCAAGCAGTCAGCCAGCTAGCTAGCGCCAAACACCAGCTATGCATGCTCGCGCATAGACGCACAGACACACACACTAACGGATCTAGAAATTTTCAAGGGGGGTTTTACATTTTACATCCCTTGCAATTTTTTTTTTTTGATTCATGTTTAACGATCAAAATGTATGAAACTTTAATTGGTAAGGGGTGGGGCTAAACCCCAAACTCACCAACCTTCTCTCTCCTTGGATCCGCTAGTGTATACACACACTATTTTACACACACACATACATGCTCTTTACTAAGAATTTTCTGCAAGTTGTTCATATGAATTTCAACGGCACGCATACGAGAACCTAAAATGAATAGTGGTAGTGATTATATGTATGTATGTGTGCGTGAATTTATTGCACACACACACACACACCCAAGATTTTAACAATGGTATTTTATGCTGATGGAGAATGGTAGGTATTAAAAAACAGTAGCAATGGCAATGATGACGATGATGCGACTAATGGTTCATCCCCACCATTACTATTACTACTACCACCACAACATCATCATCATCATCACTAACACCATCAACAACCACCACTTCGTCATCATGATGATCGTTTTCACAGTATCGTTTTTTTAAATATAACATCACGCGTGACCATCGAAACAACAAACCAGAACCGCATGCATATACAACTTTACAATACAGCAGCAACAAAAAACAGCAATAATAAAAGCAACAACAGCAACAAGAAAAACAAAAACAAGTCGCGTCACCACAGCATTGAAGGTGAAGAAACTTTTTCAAAGGAATAGCTAGAGTACATCAGCAACGATATCGTCATCATCATCATTGCCATCATTATTATCACATTGTGGTGAATAATTTTACACGGTTTTAGTGTATGATGGTAAGAGGGTGGCAGGGGGAGGGGGGAGGATTTTTGGGTTGGTGATAGAATGTGAAATTATGCACGCACACAAAAGTTACAATCTTTTGTTTTTTTGTTTTTGATATTGATTACATATATTTTACTTAGTTTATATTGATAGTTTTAGTTTGATTTTGATTGACTATGGAAATAGTTTGAGTGGAAATTATTGATAGCGTGATTTGTAGCTATAGCAATCAAAGAAATTTAGAAATTAATATTGAATGATAGAAAGTTTCTATTTCTTTGGAATAAAACTTTTGATTGAGACGACAAGAAAATTTAAAAAATTGGTAAGTGTGAAATTTAAACAAAAAACCACAAAACCTTAAATAAACTTTCAACATTTTTAAATTTTGAGTTGAAAAAAAAACATTTGTTCCAAAAAAAATTCTAAAGTAAGTATTTGAAAGGTAAAATAACTTATTGTATAGAAGAAATATGTACTACAGTAGTTGTAAATTTAAGTTAAATTTTAATATTCCAAACAAGTTCATGAAATTTGACAACATAGCACTGTTTAAATTTAAGTATTTTAATAATATTAAAAGTAGATAAACGCTTACTAATATGCAAAGAAATTTTATAACATCAAAGCTCCAGTTTTTCACCTTTATGAACCTTTAAAATGACCTACTTACTTTCCGATAAAAATCTTAGTCATTATGATCCTAAATTAAAATACATTTGAAAGGAATCAAATTGTCTGCCCCTTCTCCTCTTTCTTCTGCAACTTCTGAAATTCCTTGTAAGTCTGGATGACAGAATATTTCTTCATGAAATTTGGCAACATGCCACTGAAGAAATTTTGCCTTTTCGACATATTTTTAACTAATATAATAATTATATTACGTAAAGAAAGAATATTATTACATAGGGAAATATTTATGTACTGCAATAGTCTTAAATTCTTATGTTAAGTTAAATTTTAATGTATCAAAAATTTTCATGAAATTTGGCAACATAGAATTGTTTAAATTTAAATGATAAAAATAACATTAAAGGTACATCGGAACACCAGTTTTTCACTTTTATGAACCTTAGATAATACCCTACCTACTTTCCGATAAATATCCTTTGATTACGATCCTGAATTATAATACATTTGAAATGAACACAATTACCTGCCCCTCTCCCTTTTCTTCCATGTCAGCCTGGATAATATAGTTATATTTCTTTATGAAATTTGGCAACATGCAATTGAATAAATTATTGCCAAATGGAAGAATTTTATTACAGGACAAGTTTTGGCAACAACCAAGCTACAGTTTTTAAGTTTTGTGAAATTTGACAACATGGTATAAAGTTTTTTTTAAAGCAAACCTGAATCATATTTCTTTAAATTTATTATAACACGATAAACTATTTTCAAATCTATATTTTTTTGATATCTTTATCTGAAAATTGTCAACAAAGCACTGAATAAAATTCGTCGTTTAAAAAATGGAGGATAAATTGAAGCTTTTTTGGAAGAGCAAATTACTAAATTCCTCTGAAGATACATAAAAACTACTTTGTAATAATTCATTTTTTACTTGCAGTTCAAGGTACTTTACATTAAGTTGTGGATAAGTTTATTATTTTGAAGTCGTATAATTTCGACGTCTGAGCCAAAGTTGTTCGTTATGAAAAGTTGCAAATTTGTGGTTTTCGCACCAACCGAAATTCTTCAAAAGTTGCCAGGTCGGCTGGTCAGGGGTAATTTTCATGTTTGGTAACTCCCTTAATTTTTTCATAAGAAACATTTTGCAGAAGACATTATGCTATTATTCCAATATATTTACTCCTTATGCAAACTGTTAGAGAAATATGTATCAAATACCTCCGAAAAGAAAAAGAAGCGTAATAGACCCCTACACCCATTAGATTTTGTTTTACTTGCATTGTCTTGATAAATTATGTTTTGCGCTTACCAGCAGATTGTCTCATTGTTTCTCTTATTAGATAATGAATGCTCTTTTCTTCAATGAAGCAAAAAGCATTTGGAAATTTGATATTCAAATAAATATAGTAGATATTTAAAGTTAAAATTAGATAAAGCCGCTATAATTTTTAAATTGTTATAAGAAACTTTAACAAAAATGCAACGTTGCCATATTTCAAAATAATGAATAAATTAACAAGGTATCACATTCAAAACAAAAAAAAACAATTTTTTTATTCATTAATTAAGTAAGGTTCTTATTTAATAAGTAAATAATGTGAAAGTTTGTAAGTATATACACATGTAAACTTAAACGAATATGTATGTATAAATGTAAGCATATGTATATACATTAAGGTGCCTCAAGTATCATACAAAAAATTAAGTTTTTACTAAAATGAATTTTAGTTTATTTTATAATAATTCCCAAAATATTTCGGCTCTAGCCAAAAACTTTCGTAAATTGATTCGTTTTGAAAAAAACGTCTATGAGGAAAAAATTGTGCATTAGCATCAAAATTTTGGAAAATTTTAAGTTTCCATGAAAATTGCATAAAGAAAACTTTAAAAAGACATACAAAAATTCATTATCTCAAATTATTGAACAGATTTTTTCAAATATTTTGATGAAAAACCTAATCATTTTTAAATTTCTATTATTTGTGTTTATTATTTAGCCAAAAGTAGCCTTAAAAAGTTTATTTTTAAAAAAATCCAGTTCACGACAGCGAAATATTTTGGAAAATATCATAAAATAAACCAAACTTCATTTTTCGGAGGAATAGCACCACCTTTTTTTTCCGTGAGGCATCTTAATGTGCATAACCCTCATTTGCTCATTCACTAATAAAGCGTAAATTCATTAACAAATGTAGTACACAGACACACAAACATTGACAACTTTATATATTTCTTCAATTTAACTTTTTTTTTTTAATTTTTTGTTGTTGCTACATTACAGACATTCTAAAATATATGAGAATATGTAAATATATGTATATTATGCATTCATGCTGTTGCAATTCAACACCAGTTACAACAACAATAAGCAACAGTAACAAAATAATATTATTTTTTTTTTTCCTAAAGGTATTGAAGGAATGATGAAGAGAAATGCAATATTTGTGATATATTTTCCAGTTGCAGTAGCAGCAGCAGATAAATGAATGAAACCTCAAGCAACCCCATACATTACACACACACACACACACACATACATACATGCATTAAGAGTATGAGTTTATGAACCATAGACTTTACACTCATAGAGCAATGGGTGAATGAATGAGCTCCTTCTGACTCTCTCACCCCACACTTCACTGCTCCCAAACAAATGAAGTGCATAATGCGACGACGATGATGACGACGAATGAAGTATCATTGCCATTACTTAAAGTATGGAAGAAAAAAAAAAGAGGTGTGGCGGTTACTGCTCGTACTTGACAAATATATACAAAAAAAAAAAAATGAATGAAAAAGTACAAAAAAAAAATATTTTAAAAAAGGCAGCAGCTAAAAACAGGTAAAAAATTACACAGTATTTTGAAAATGGGAGCATATTTTGTTACATTGAAATTTTCGTACAAAAGAAAATTGTAACTTGAATACACCGTGTGCCAAAAGCATACAGATACATATACATACCTGGGTGCAAATGCATGTGCACTCAGTGCACTTATACTTACATAGATGTATGTATGGTTTTATATATATGAAATGTGAAGTTACGAGTGAGCATAATGAAACCTAACCTAAAGGTGCATTTGATACATTTTTCATATTTTCACTATAAAAAAATATATCAAAGCATAGCAAAAAGTACGCTTACAAAAGTATACATATGTATGTTTGTAAAAGTATACACATACTCGTACATACATAAGTACCTATGTACATATGTACTTAAATTTGTATCAAAAGGGTATAAAAAATAAAAGTAATTGCCTACTAAAGGAGTTGTCTCACATATTTGGTTAAGTACTTTTGTATACTTGTATGTGTGTTTGTATGTGCATGTGGCACATAAAAATTGCATACCATATTTTAAACAAAAGTATTTTTGTGTGGCACAAGAAAAGTGTGAATAAAATTTAATTTTACTTCAAAATTTATTCGAAAAAATAAAAGAAAAAGTAGTAACATACAGAAAAAAAAGTAGGTACTAAGTACGCAAAAAATGTAATGCTGCATGGAGACAGGTAAAAGCTCCGTAAGAGAGAGTGAGAGTAAGGTAGGTAGAATGAGAGCTGAGAGGTAGAAGTGAGATCTACATATATATGTAGGTAAATACAGTGCTGCCAAGTCAGTGCCTTTTCCACCATATTTGGTGGATTTTTAAAACTAAAACGCGAAGAATTTTTCACTCAGTGGCAGTGATTTTTTCGACTTGAAGACTGTTTATGTCGCTCAATAATATTTTTCTTTTATTTTGCGTGCTCATTTTCAATTGCTTAGACTGTGGATGGGCTGTGGTTATGTTGGTGCTGGCTGTTTGGCGAACACATCACATTTTACTCAAGTGCTCCGTCTAGGTGGTTACATTGAGCTCGTTGCAGAGTTGCTTTTGGTCAAAATGTACTCATTTATTTAATACAAAGAAAAAATTCTCACTTTGTGTTCGGTGCAACAACAATTTCATGGTGTTCGCTGAGAAAAATCGAAAGCCTTAGTGTTCACTTCTGAAAATAGCAATTCCATTTGACTGACACTAAAATTTGGGGGTATGATATAGGCCCATTTCATTAACTTTCGAATAGCTCAGATTAGTTTATTACTTATCTGGCAATATCATGAGGAAATGTAATTTTTTAAGGGCACAAGTATATATTCAAATATGAATTGCTATAAATATATTTGTAGATATTTCAATAACTTAATTAATTCTGGTGGATTATTGAATCTAAGATTTGGCAACTTTGGGTTAGATAGAGAATTTGGTAAGTAGGCAAGAAAGGAAAGGTGAGAAGGCTAGGACTGAACGTATGGTATAAAGAGCACCAAGTACACTACATTTTAAAATCATAAGGTCAACACACATAAATAGAAATATTTTTTTCAACGAAAAATTTCTTCAAAATTCAAATAATACCTACATATAGTTAAAGCGATCACAGGAATTGAAAAATTTTTTATATAAAATATAATAATAATGAATGTTTCTTGGAGCATCTTAGAAACGTAACTTTATTCTAACGCTATTTTCATGGTAAATGTTCCGCAGAAATGCGAGATTCGTGTGCTCTCTAGAACTACGCGGATCAAATACGGAACTTATGAATTCCAAGTGAAGACGATATTCCAAACTACCTTGAATTACCGAGATAGATTTTTTCTGTGCCACAATCGCTCTTTTATGGAATAAACTTCCTGCAAATGCTTTTCCTCCAATTTATAATCCAATCAAAGTCAAAGTGAACGTTCACCTATACTTTTCCACCTTTCTTTCTCCCACTAACTATCTTTCTACGTGTTAATAACTTGTAAAAAAAAGTATAAGTAAATATGTATGATGGAATGTGTAAGATTTGAGTACGCTAGAAATGTTCTAGAGCAGAATATTGAATAAACAATCACACTGAGTGGTCTCATACGTTACATGTTGACCTCAGTAGAGACATGGAATATTGGGAATGTTACAATCACAAAAATTATGCAACAAGAAAAACACAATGAGCAGTCTGCAAGAGCCAGAGCGAACAGTTGAGCAACAACGAAATTCTACTTTCCGAAGGAATACCTCAATTGACGGTACCGCAAGGGGCAAACAGGACAGAGAAATTCAGGAGGTGGTTTTAGCACGTAGGTACCGGAGTGTAAATCAGCACGACGAAAATACAAAAAAAAAGTAAAAAAAAAAACGCTGTTGGACCGAGTTTAATCAAATTTGGAAAACTGATACTTTTGGCTAAGGCATAATGCCAATATAAATACATTTATCTTTGTATGTGATTTCATAAAGTAATTTAGAATCCATTTTGTTTTTTAATAATTGAAAACTAAACATCTGGTAATTTCGATTGAAGGGCGTTCCTTCAAAATGTATTTATATTTTTATAAATTTTTCCTCTTGCCTTATTTTTCCTCAGTTGCGGTGAGCAGTATTAGGGAGAAGTAAGAGCTACAATAAAATTTTTCACAATTTTCTAATTTTTTTCCACGTATTTTTTATAGTAGTTAAAACATTTTTTTTACTGTTTGTTTTTCCTATTTTTCACTCACAGTTACGTGTAAAAAATCGGACTTACGGAAGAAAAAATAGGCGAAATAAAAAAAAAAAATTAAAACGAAACGAAATGAAATGAAAAAAAAATCTTATGAAATAAGTTTTCGCTTTCGCAGATTTTACTTACGCTTCACAGTTTTGTTTTTATTTTTTTCTATTTATTTTCTCTTTTGTCTGTTGCGAAAAAGTTTTTGCACAAAAACAACAACAGCAACAAAATACTGGCAGGCAAACAGGCAGTCAAACTACCAACCTAACCATACTTTACTTTCTTGCGCACAAACTGTGCTCTTTCTACTGTTTCTCTTCTCCATCACCTCTTTATATTGCTCAATGAAGAGTCCTCACAGACCTCCCTTCCTCCCCCTTCACCCATGACTCCCTTTACTCTTTCAATGAAGCAGACGTCGTGACAACTCTTGTGTACGAGTATGAGAGTTTGTGTATTTGGTTTTTTCTATCTGCACTATTTTACTACATATACTATATGCAATTTTTGCTCTTTCCATGTAAACTTTTTTCCGGTTTTTATACTCTTTTTCCTTTCCACCAAACCAAGCCAAACAGATTGCAGCAAAAGAAGAAAAATGCATTGAAAATTAAAAAAAAACCAAAACAAAAATGCAAAAACAAAAACAACAAAATGAAATAATAAAAGTGAAAGAGTGGTATGGTTAGGTAAAGTTATATGTACATGTGTAAGTGCGAGTAGATGTACCGTAATGTAATGGAAAAAACAACAGCAACAACTTAACAGCAATGTTAAGGCAAAGAGTATTGGCACCGCGTACAACAGCAACCACAATGGAAAATATGGTGCATGCTAACAGTGTGAGAAGAGTACGAGTAAGAGGAATAAAGTGGAGAGTGGGGTGATGCGATGTAACGTAACATGGTGGAGTGAGTGACTGTGAATATTGCATATACACATACATGATTGCGTTCTTTTGTGGTGCTCCACCAAAGCATCATTAACGTATTTGCACATCAAAAAAAAAAAAAAAAAAAAAAAAACAATTGCAGCAACAACAACAACAAAACCAACAAACGAACGAACGAAGAGTGCATGCATAAATATAACTTTGTGTGTGTGTAAGTGTGAATGTGGAGAATTTCGTATGCGAGTGGGCGTTAATATTGAATGGGTTCCATGTATGTACATATGTGCATGTACATGAGCGTTTGCATTGCTGCAGCACGCATGCATGCATGCAACTTTAAGTTCATCTTCTATTGCAATTAACAAGTAGGTACCTAAATTTTTGTATCTACGTACATATATAACTCGTAACTTGAATGGGTTATGGTGATGTCTGACATTATGCATTTGAAACTTAGTTTAGTGTGTTGTGGAAATTTACTTTCCCCCCTTCTCTCCTCATTTCATTTAATTACTGCACTTTAGTGGTTTTTATTTCGAAATTAGAAAAGAAGTACATACGAAAACAAGTAGTAACTATGTAGAAGATGTTGATCATGTCCATTTAAAAGTTTGAAATTTGAATGCTGTAAGTGCATATTTTTATTACTTATGTAATTAACAGTTGAAAGTTATAAATAGTTGTAGGGATGTAGTTTTGAAATTTTTTTTTTTTGAATTTTTAAAGTTGAAATTATTATTACAAATTTAAATGTGTAAAAATTTAACAACGTGAGCACAGATCAGTCCACACCAAGCACACTTGCATTGAAAGCTTAAAGCTCTTTGCATTATTTAACTTTGACTGTTCATCACTGCCATAGAGAGAAAAATGGGAGAGAGAGAAAGAGTACATTATTATTTGTTTTATTATGGTGGTTTGGTGAATATCGCGTATAAAAAAAACTGGATTTGAAGACTTTTTTGAGAGATTATATCTATGGAGATCAAAACTTGAGTTTCCATCGATGAATACTGCATTTTTTGACATTTTATGAATGCAGATTAAATTTTGGAGATTTTCTTAATGGAGATTTTGATTCGAACATTTTTTAACTGCAGATTTTGTAACCATTTTATTTAATTGATATTATTTATATAGTATGCATCACTTAAAGTAATTAAAAATTAATTTAGTCTTATCAGAAAAAACATAAAAAAATATTCATTATACCACACAATCTAATGCTACTTCACTTATGCATACAAACAACTATAAACACGTATGATTAAATTTTTATATCTAAAATTAATATTGAAAAAAAAAAAAATAAATAAATAAAAATAAAATTGATAAGCATTTTATTTATTATGTGTACCTACGCTTATATGAAACAAAATCAAACAACGATAGATACTCACGGGTATATACAAGTAATTTGTTTGTGGAAAAATAAACGTTTATAAAAAAGTAGTTACCTAACACCAATAAAATATAAACACTTTAGTCATATAAATAAATAAATTGTGCATTCTCAAATACACAAACAAAGTGAGTAGATAAGTTTGAAATAGATATTCCAAAATAGCTATGTATTTGCTTGGGTGGAAAAGTTATAAAATTAAACAAACCAAACAAAACTGACGACACTAAACCCTTTCTTATCGTAAAATACAAAAAAATATAAAAATAAAACAAAAGAAAAAAAGAAAATAAAATAAAATAAATACTGATACACATGCGATAAGAAATCAGCAGAAAAATAACATTATGGAAAAAATGAAAGAGGTTAATGTTTGATAAAATTACGGTATATTAAAATGGCTGAAAGGGAAATGCTATTTAACGACGACGAACACAGAGTTGTATTTCATTAAGTTAGCTAGTATTAGTGAGAAAAAAGTAGTTGTGGGACGCAGAATTTTCTGTTTAAACACAGCAAAAGGATTTTGCGAGTTATTCATGAGCATGCATTTGAAAAATTTGGCAACAGAATGTGCAATAATAGAATGAGAATTGAAGAAAAAATGCTAACTAAAGTTGTGTGAAGTTACGCCAGAAACGGATAACTTCCATGTAGATATATTTAGTAATACAGTTTATGGTGGAAATGGAACTTTGTATTTGTCGACAAATTTTTTAGGTAGAAAAAAGTTTAATAGTGAAAAAAAAAAAAATTCTTTCAGAGAAATAAAACAATTGATGTTGAAGATCGAAATTTGTGTTTTACTGATAAATTCATTATGTAGGAGGAATTTGTGAAGAAATTTCACCATATAGAAATAGAACTATTTAAGTCGACAATAGAAATTTGCATTTATGGTATTTTTTTGGTCGAGAAAAGGGCGGAGTCTAGGTGAAGAATTTCACGGTATGACAACTCAAGGGCCGTGCAGAAAAATTATCATATAAAAATAGAACGAAAGATGCTATGGATGGAAATTTGAATCTACAACATTTTCTAGGTAGGAAAATGACTCGAGGATTGGGTGAAGAAAAATCATAAATGACAATTTTATGCAGAAAGCAAGGAAATGGTTCCTAGTTTCTCGGTATGTGCAATTTTTAGGCTGTGGCGAAAAATCTCCTATAGAAATTGAACAAATTTTACATTTTTAAAACAATTCCTTGAAATGATAAAGAAATCTAAGTGTTTAGTTATAAAAATTTTCAGTTTGAAAACTCAAGAATCGGTCATGAAGAAAAAATCATCATGAATAAATAGATTTATTGAGGTTGAGGGTGGAAATTTGGCATTTATGTGATAATTTCAAAGTAGAAATAATAAAGGCAAATATTGAGTTGTTGAATTTAAAAAAAAGTTTGGCTGATAAATTTAAAAAACTGTAATTTGGGGACTTTCAAGATCCTTTTGGAACCTCAAAATATTTTCTGTTTTCAAAAGTTTGTTTTAACTTCTGTTCATCTGGATGAGCAGAAACTTACCTACTTTACTTGATTGGCATTTTATGTTAAATTTATTAAAAACACCATATAAAAACCATCCTAATATCTATATATAAAAAAAAAAACTCAACGAGTCCATTAGATATTTGCTCACTCCAACTATGAAGATATTTTAGTACTACCAATTCGGAATAAGACTTATTTAAACCCACACGTAACAACAACAAAAAACATGCATTTTGGACTTGATCCAAATTAAGTTTTACTTTTTTTTTTTTACTAATTTATTAGATTGAATTTTGTTGCAACAGCAGCAGCAGCAAGTCTGTGAATTGCTCATCGTCGTCATTCTGATGCACATGGAGCGTAGAGTATTTTTATGATGTTTAAAATGCGCCTGCACGTTTTGAGTGTTTGAGCTAACAAACAATAAAAAAAAAGTAGGAAAGGAAAAAGCACCATCCTATTTTCCAAAACTCAATATGCAACCGTGTGTGTGTTGTTGAATTTTATAAGTACAGACCCAAATGTGCGAATTTGGCAAGAGAAAAAGTTAGGCTAGAGATTGCTAGGTAGAAAGGAAGGGTATGACAAGTACATAGATATTTTCAGACAATTTACTTTTGTGTGCATACATAAATTCATACATAGTCATCAGTCTATGGAGTTAATACTATGGAGAGATTATTACATGAAATTTGTTTGCAAAAATAGCGAAAAAAAATCAAAATAGTACATAGGATTACCATATTATTGGCAAACAAAACCAACCATACCAACCGACCGTATTTGGCATGATGGCATGACAGGCATAAAGCTGTAAGTTGCACCTTCACGTTCAACCAAACCTCAAAGAATACAAAAAAAAAGTCAACAAACAAATGCCAATGTGATATTTACGTTTAGTACGATTATATACAGATAGATATAATTTTTTATTTTTTTTTTTTTTTTTGGCAGAAAATGTTGAAACTCAGAAATTCAACTGAAAGTGTGCAAAAATTTTTGACAGTTTTTTTCGTTTTTTTTTTTGTTCATTTACAAAGCGATTTGCAATAAAATAAATAAGGTTTGAGGGGGGAGAGATGCATGAGAAGTAAGAGGAGGAGAAGAGAGATGGAAAGCTTGGAGAAAATATGATTTATTGAAAATGAAATGAGCAAAACTAAATATTATCAATTTTTTAGAGTACCTACACATAGTCAGATTAGAGATTTTTAGTTTGGAAACATTCCAAGATTTTGTATGTAGTTTTTGTTTGATGTTTTTGCCAGCGTACGTGTTGGAATTTAAAGTATGGACTTAAGGAACAAAACATTAAATATATAATATGAAATATTGTTATAATCTTGTTAAAATAAAAGCAAGATCTTTTGCTCCATTTTTCAAATGGATTTTATTTTTAGATTAAAATAATTTTGGAATCAAATTTATGTTAGCTTTTGCTTAAAAAAACCCTATAATTCCCTCCGGATATCGGAGTGTTCGGATATTCGAATCACTAGCACTAAAGGTAGAGCGGTCCTTACCGATAAAATCTCATTAATTTGATCATTGATAGGCTATGGTTATAATGGGAGTATGCTTGATGAACACCATGAAATTGTTGTTCCACCGAACACAAAGAGAAAGTCTTTACTCACTCTCAGGTATTTTACAAAACAGTATCAGTACATACAATATAGTATTAAGCAGAGGACATTTTGACAATAAGCAACTCTGCAACGAGCTCAATGTAATCACCTTGACCGAGCACGAGAGAAAATGTTTTGTGTTCGTCGAATACCGAGCACCAATATAACTACGCACTTAGTCGATCACTATGCATGTGTAGGTGGCCTCCATTGCTGATATATATATATCGTATGAACGCAGCAGCCGATCTCAACTTCAACAACAATAACATAGAATTTTATGAACTTGTATGGGAACAAATTTCTGAGGCTAGCTGCCGCCTCAACGACGCTGCACTTCAGAATGTTTTCTCTTATGTGAGAGTGGAAACATTGCCATATTTTTCCCAAAAAATCCAAGTGCTGCCAAGTTCTAATTTTATTACAGATTTGATTCCAAATATCTTCACTGAATAGAGATATTCTATATACTTATGTTGTTGTTTTTTCCCATTGTAGCTAGTCTGCATAACAGTTCGTTATTTGAAAGTCTAGTACATGAGAGAGTGTGTGTGTTTGTGAGAAAATGATTCTAGGTGTAATTTTTTCTGAACGGGCCCCATTCGATCAGTTCATGATAGTTTTTAGGAGACTATGAAAATTAAATCTAGAGGTTAATTTTTCAAAGTCATTTTAATTTATGCAACAATTGTTTCAAATTTTTCCTTTTATTTTTTGACAATTTACAACAAAAATAAAAACAAAATGAGTTGTAAAAACAATAATCAAATCCATCTTCTTTTATTTTGTTTTTCTTTTACATATTTTTGACGCCAGAGGATGACGATCTTATTAAGTTTATTCTCTCAGAAGCAGTCGGCGGCTGCAGGTCGGTTGATTTGGTTGTGTTTATATCAATATGCATGGAAACACGAATAGCGCTCTCTATGAAGAGCATGTCGCGTTAGTGAGCATATCCATAGTAATGTAGAAATTAAAAATTAAAAATTTGTTTCGGGCCGCGCCAGCATTCATTTTATTATGGATGAAATTTTTTTTTTTTGTTTTTTTATTACTAGTTTTGGATGAACAATTTTTTTTCATAAAATTTAAATTTTTCCTGGTAGATCTTCGTTTTTTTTTTTAAATTTGATAAGGTTTCATATAAAAAATTTAATTTTTCTTTCATCCAAAAAAGAAAAAAAACCTTATGGAATTTTTATAAATTTATGAACCTGACGTGACCCGAAAATTTTTTTTTTTACAAATTCTTGAACAACGGCCAAAAACACTCCAGAAAAACTCACCAAAACTTAAATACTATTTTGCTATCGTACTGAGTATTTAGACAAATCACTCTAGTTAAAAATAAATAATGCCACACGAAAACGATTGCAACGTACGCTCATTTGGAGGGAAACTGGAGAGCCGATCGTACTGATACGATCCACCAATAGAAAATAACTTCATATTGATATAGCAATTGCTTGAAACAAACAATTAGCAAACTCACTCTAGTTCATAATAAAAAATGTCAGATTAAATTATAATTGTATAAAAAAACGAATGCAGCAACAACACAAAGAATACAAAAAAACGTAAAAACGCATTAAAAATTAACGAAATTTAAGGTAAAGAGGAAGTAACTAACTATGGACAACGAACATGAACCAAAAAATAAAATTGCAAAGTAAATACGAACACAAAAAGGAGTACGGAAAAGAAAACAAATAAATAAAAAGGAAAGGGAAGGTAAGTAATATTGAAAAAGACCCCCAGCGTAAAAAAAAGCCTTCACAAAAATAAATAAATAACAAAAGAAACAAAAACAACTACAAGCGACAATGACAACAAACGAACCAGCTGCTGTAGCTGCTGCTGGTGCTACGGATTTGCTCCATGAACGCATACACACGTACACACACACTAACACGCATTTATCTGCACCAAAAAACAACAACAACCAAAAGCTCAAACAAAAATATATACGACAGAGCAAAGTATCTAAAGTAAAGTAGAGAAAAACGACTTTGAGTGGAGGATAACGACTGCACGATTGCGTCTATCAGCCTGTCTGTCCGTATGTCTGTCTATCTATCAGTATGTATTTATGTCTGTCTGCCTATGTACTCGCCTGTCTATCTATCTGTTCACTTACTTTCTTTGCCTGTAGTTGTGTTATTGTTTGGTTGATTGCGTGTGTGTATATATGTGTGTGCGTGTAAATGTGCAGAGTAATGTGCCAGTTTTATATAGTATGTATGTACTACATACAAACAAACAAGTAGATGCAAATTGGTCTGAGTATATTTTGGTTCGATTCGGGTCGATTCTATCCGTACATGAAATAAAGTAATTGTTGTTAATGTATATAGTATTCCACGTAGATATGTTTGTATGTAAGTATGTTTACGAATGCATGAGAGAGGAGAATAAAGCTGTTTATCAACTTAGCTTTGGGCAGCCAGAGCTCTCAGTTCCTTCAGTGTATGCGGCAAGGAAAATAATACAAAGTAAAGAAAATGAAACAAAAAAGGAAGAAAAAAGGAGTAACTCTAAATACCTACGTGCATATATTTATTTGGAGTTCAAAGAGGAAGTATTATATGAAGGCAAGTATCTGTATGTGTTGTAGTTGGAACTTTGAAAATCTTGAATTTTACATACCCTATCTACATACATTTTGTATTGTTTTTCTTCATTTTTTCGAACTTTTTAATTTTGTTAAATGTATGCGTACATACGTGCGTGTGCAAAGTTCATGTTGTGGGTAGAGATAAGAATTGGAGTAGGAGTAAGAGGAGGAGATTTAAAAAAGTAAATGTCAATTATTTCTTTTGTTTGCCTTCAGTGTTTTTTTTTTTTTTGGTTATTGTCGTTTAATGTCTCGTCGGGCAATTATTTGTTGTGCTCTTACATGCACGAGTATGTATGAGGGCATTATGAGTATGAGTACACTAACAATTTTTCTCTGCAGGCATACATCCACATACACACACATATAAAAGCTCTCTTTGTATACTTGTGTGTATTTTTGTTTTTGCTTATTTTCTTCTTCCTTTCTACTGTCAAATTGTTCATTAAGTTCTTGCATTACTGATGCAAAGAAGAAGAGCTTGAGCGAATTCGTTGTTGTTGTAATTGCAATTGCTGTTGTATTGAATATTGCGAGCAGCAGCAGCAACGTTAACATTAATATCGACGCTGTCGTTTTCGCTGCTGACGCTTTCTGTTCTATTGATAACAATATTTTGTTTCCATTGACTGCATTTTATGCTTCGTTTATTCTATCCAATTGCAGTTTTTAGAAAATTTTCCATTGAAACTGAAGTTGATTTTGTATGATTGTGTATGTCTGATTACTTTTTGTTTTGGTTGACTTTGAGCTATGCTACTACTGCTATGCAATAGCTACTGGGGGAAAAAATCATTAAAAAAGTATTGGCTAATGTCTTTCATTACACATTAAATTGGCGTTGAAAATTAATTACTAAGTTCTAGAGGTTTTGAAAAATGTGTGTATTATAAGAAAGTTAAAAAAAAATCTTAATAAATAATAAGATTTTTATTTAAAGTCTATATCAAAAAAAATGAATGCAATCCGTTTTCAACAAGGTTAGCTCAGAGAGAGCTAACTGCTTGTATATGTAAATAGACAAATAAAATGGTGGATCAGTCAGATGAGAGAGCTCTTTTTTGGGATTCTTATCTTATATGAAGCTTGAAAGCATGGTTGCATTTTTTTTTTCTTCGAAAATTTTCATTTTTGGTAATATTTGAAGATGTGCAACTGTGTTTTTCTTTTATACTTTCTTCACCTTACTATTCCACCATGGACCTACGTAGCTAATGACAGTAGCCAAAGAGAGAGAGAGAGGCAGAAGCAAACCAAGAGTAAGCTAAAAGAAAAAGAAGATCGAGAGTATCCGAACTTTAAATATCACGCACCAGTGCTGTCAAATTTCTTAAACTGAAAAATAACTAAATGATCTCTAGAGTTTTTGAAAAAAAAGTTGTTTGCTTCTTTGCTCTTTAGTTTAAGTTCTAAGTAGATTCTACACACATGCTTATTTATGTAAATACCCAATTCAATTAAAAACAAATTAGGAAACTTTTAATTCACATTACATACTAAATAAGTATTTCATCTTAAATATTAACTTCCTTTTTTCTTATAATTCGTTTCAGCATTTCTAACTATCACCCATCCGCCCTCTGTAAACCTTAAAAACCAAAACCTTTTCAACAACGTACATATTTCAACATTTCCAACAAATCTCTAGAGCAATTAATGTCTCTTATTGCACAGAAGCTTTGAAAAATTAATTTAAAACTCCCTATTGAAAAATTAACTAACATCAATCTACATAAACAAGAAAAGCGGGCAGGCGTCAGAAGAAGCAATAACAACAGCAGAAGCAGAAGAAGCAACAACAACAGCAGTAAAAGTTGCAAGAAAATACAATGATGACAAAGTCATTAACATTTTCATCATCAACAAACAAATAAAAAATACAAAAAGCAGAAAAAGAAGCAGAAGCAGAAGAAAAGGATAACATTTCGTTTGTGAAAATGAGCAAGAGAAAGCACCACACATACACACAAACTTTTACACACATTTACGAAAAATTTTCTCATTTTGTGTTTGAGTGTGTGTGTGCTTGTGTATGTATTCCCTGTACTCGCCCAAAAAATACCAAAACAAAAAATGTATGAGCCTGTATACGTACGCCCCTTTCTCTTGTATCGTTCGTTATACTCTCTGGCGTTTATCAATGGATGGATTTTTACCAATGTTGCAAACAACATTTTACTGTTACGTTTTGTTTGCTGTTGGTGAATTGTTGTTGTTGTTTAGTTACCACACAAACACGCACATATAGAGAGTATGTGGATAGGTATCTACAGTGGTGAAAAAATGATATAGAACAAGCTTTTATTTTAAATCTTTGAAAATCTATTCAAATATATGCAACAATTACTATTTTAACAAAATTATTGCATTATCAGTAAAAAAAAAACATCAGCAAATTCAAATTTCTATGTAGTAACATTTCAGAAAGAAAGTTTGTAATTATTCTATGGGAGCTATAATAATAATGCATAGGAATTCAATATATTTTTTGCTTTAAAATTAAAATTTTTTTGGTTTTTTTTTTGTTCCAGTCAAGAATTGCGAGCTGGATCTGGCGCTTTTTTGTAATTTTTTTTTTTTAAAGAGAAAAAAGAAATGAACCGGTTGAACTTCAGGTATATTTTTGGTTATATTCAAAATGTGTAAAAAAAATTTTACAACAGATTTATTGGTTTTTTTCATGAGCATCTTGCCGCTGCATGACTGAATATTATGAAAAGCAGTAAATATTTCCGCTCCTATTACTTTTTCCGCCACTGTATGCGTACATTATAGAATTCACAAAGGAAAAAAGAAATCTGCTGAAGTTAGAAGGTGAAAGAGAGAGAAAAACAAGTGGAGTTAGCGGTGAACGGAAAGTCGGAGGATGCTGCTAGAGGTTAAAACAGAGAGAGACGGAGAGAAAGAAAGAAAAAGAAGTGAGGTGGTAGCGCTGATATTCTGTTTTAAACCACAAATTCTCGTCGTCGCCATCCATACTCTTTTACTGTATTTTTAACCTAAAATATTCTGCCCAGGCAAAACTGATTTATACATTTCCATTTATTTTGCGACTATGTTTTTTTGTTTTTTGGGTGTTACGTGTGGCTGTGCGTGATACACACAGACACACAAGGATAACACATGAATATAGATATGCATGAATGTTTATGCACGTACACTTTTATAGCCACGTTTAATGTTGTATGCTTTTACTTTTGGTCAAATATCTACATGAATCTCCTACATGAAGCTTTTAGAGAACTAGGGAACAAACATTTGCAGGACAACAGCGATAGCCAACAACAACAACAACAACAAAGAGGGTATTTGTGGCATATCTCGTTTTCATAACTTTATTGCTTTTAGCAGAAAGGCAAAGCAACAACAACAGCAGCAAAAAGCAACCAAAAATGTAGTAAAAAGGGTAGTTTTAAAATCAACTGCTAACTAAGTAGAAGTAGCAAATAATTTTCACTTTAATAAATAGAATTTTCAATATTTTTTGTCTAATCCTATGGCAGCAGCAGCAACTTGGAAGCTTAAAATGGGAGTGGCAAAAGAGGTTGTAAAACAAAAAACATCAACCAATATTGTTTCTAAGGATACATTAATAAAACAATAATAAATTTACCATGTTGCTATAGTTTGTTTTACTAAAAATAACTAATAGTGAAAAATATCTATACATAAAAGAAAACAAAGGATTGTCACACACACACACACACGTACAAGAGCATAAATTTACTTCCGCTTTTTTCCTACACACAAATTCATATGTATATTTGTTTAGGTATGTGTTGGCACACATAAACTGCACCTCGTATCGCATTTATTTGTTTATGTTCAAAAATCTAAACTCATATATCAAATACATACATATGTATGTATGTAACTGGAAACATAAAGTAATTGCTGTTGCCAAAAAATACCACCACTTTCCTCTACTTCTCCATTTATATCATCAATTTCTTATACAATTTTATTTATGGTAATTTCCGACTCTCCCTTCAGAGTTGCCCCATTTATACTTACATAGTTACATGCATAGTTCAAAAAGTAAGCAACATTCAGTAAAAGAGGGTGTCTAGCATTTTGAAAAAGTAGTAAGAGTTAGACATTAGCAATTTGAAGCATGCAATTCTTTTATTTTATTCTTTAGTGGCATAAACGCAGACGCTATTCGATAATTTTTATGAGTCTACTACATATTTCGTATGTATTTTTCACGCAATTGCTTAGTTACTAGCAAAACGATAAACAAAAATGTAAGCTAAAGAGGGTGCTGCTAGTTCATATTTATATGTATATATAAACATATATTTGTTTTATTATGGTTTATTTGGGTTTAAGGTTACGAAGAAAAATTTTGTTTCCCAGACTAAAAGTTTTCAGTACTAATTTTTTATTTACTTTTTGCTGAAGTTTGATACGACATTATTCATTCATTGATGGAAATATAACAATGTGAAAATAAAATTAAATTTTCAATTGCGCTGTTGCCAAATTTCTTGCATATCACTTTTTTTTAATATACCATGTTCCCACTGAGCCGAAATTGCGTAGTTTCGATCATTTCCATAGTTTCCGCTGAAACTAACTATAAAAATATGTCAAATGAATGTACGGAAATGAGTTGATTTCAACGAAACCGCGTTGAAACCAAGCAAAAATCAAATGAAACTCTGAATGCGTCCATTGAAATTAATATTGAAATGAATTTGCTCAGACATTTCTATTATTTATTTGCAGAAAAGAGGGAGGAGGTGCGTAGACCAAAAAAAAAAAAAAACGGACATACATATGAACAAATGGCGGAAGAGCTGCGGTACTATGGCTACATAGTGGCTGCGGATGAAGTGAAACAAAATACATAACAACGCTTCTCTTTATGCACTTTATTTCGTTGCTAAATATTTGGTATCATTTTAATTCCCTCCGTATTCAAATTTATTCAATATTTGCTAAATTATATTAGCCGCCGGCATTCTACAACAAGAAATAAACAATGTACTGTCAAATGAAACCATAATCGAAACTAGTTTCACAGTGTGAACGATTGTATATTCGTTTGAAACCATTTGCCGAAACTACGCAATTTTGGTTCAGTGAGAACGTATATAAAATAGTCATCTACTGCGTCTACTAGATGTTTACGAAAATTTCCGTAAATTTTATGATATTTCAACCAGAAATATTGCATATATATTTATTTTCAGGCAGCAAAAAGAAAAGATGAAATTAGATGAGAGTCTCATCTACCTTTCTACAAAGGTGCAGCAGTTTCAAAATACAATAAAATTCGATAAAAATAAAAAACAGTTTGATATTACTTTAAAATTTTGTATTTTTAAATAAAAATGGATAAAATCGAACCATGCCTCTTTTATAGCAACTAAGAAAGCATGACTTATCAAGTACTGTCATCTTTCCTGACAGCCAAGACACACCAAACCAGAAAACGGAACAATTATATTACATATCTACGATCCAGGTCATAAAAACATGAATCTGAATGAAAAAAAAAACTGTTTCACTTGCAAGGCATGTTTTCTCTTAACTGATCTCATAACCGGAGTACTTTTTCATTTTATTAAAAAGGGGCTCATCAGAACCCGAACTGGGACAGCAGGATTAACTGATGTGATTGCAGATCATTGGCCAATATGGGTTTATGTAATTAGATTAGGCATTCAATTTAATGAAAATAGAGAAAAAGAATCCGTTAAACACTTTTTTAAATTCGCGGCTCCCGTCTACCGGGAAAAATATTTTTCGGTAACCTGAAGGAATTTCTATTTACTTCAGAAATTCAGCGAACTTATTGTAAACCAAACGATATAAATTTATCCTTGTTAGTAAATTATTATCCAAAATCAAGCATCTGTTGCACAGAAATTTTGTGGTATCAAAAAAGCAACAACTGTGATAATCGGGCCGAACTTTCTATTCGGTCACCACTAACCTAACCTAAGAAATCAAAGGAAATATACAAAACAAAAAAAACAAAGCTGAATTTAAAGCATCGCATGGAGTAATTCGATTAGTTTTTTATTTTTCCTACAGTCTGTGATATAAGTTGCCAACAAATATCGTGGATTCCCAATTAAATCCCATTGGGATCTCATCACTAGCGCATACAGATGTTTTAGAGAGAGAGAGAGATTTTTGTTAGTTCAAAGTCTTTGACTCAGGAGCAGTGTGGCCAACTCATCGCTTTTCCCGCTGATTTTAGTGCTTTTTGAAAATTAAAACGCGGAAAAAAGTGATTTAGCGCTCACGGTGTTTTTTCGATTTAAAATATCTTCGAAAAATCGAAGAAATTTTCATTGACTAGAAGTATCAGATGTGTGCCTGTATTAGTGAAAAAGTTTAAATGTATTAAGTTTTCTCACACTTTTATAAGAAAAAAATTTAAAGTTTTTTTTAGAAAATACGCGTTTTATCCTCCATTTTAGCGGATTTTGAAATACAAAAGTTGGCCACACTGTTCAGGAGCATTGTTCAACTTTCACAAATAATTACCGGTAAGGAGAAGTGTTTAACTTCAATACCATCCCTCTCCTTTCCCTTTGCAACTGCTAGTACTTTTCATGTTTTTTTGGAATAAACAGAGATGTAAGAGACATACATATCTGCAAAAACAATTCTATGTTACTTACGGTATTTTTGGCATGCAACACTCATCACCCAACACCCTTCGTCAAATAAGTAGAAATGAATTAAAAGTAAAGTATCGTTAAACTGCAGGTATTTAACTGCATTCATACTTCCTCACTCGCACCCTTCTCTCTTTCCTCATACTCTCATAATTACACACACCACAAAAATAAATGCTGTCAGTTTTTTTGTAATATTAATTGAAATTTACTTATGCTGAATTTGCATAACTAAATTTAAAAGATTATAATCTTAAAACAAAAAAAAAAAATTGAAAAAATGTAAGAATTTATACAGGTAGGTAAAAAAAAAGTATAAGACTTTGCTTTATACCTTTTTGTGGTTCATCTGCGCTTCCGCTGCAGACGCATGCTATATGTACACCGCCGTGTTGTTGGATGTATTTATTTCCTTTTTAGCTTTTTATACTTTTGGGTTTTCTTTCTTTTTTCAGAGTGAGGTTTATCCTGCAACCGGAAATTGCAAAATGTGAAGAATTTATGCTAAATTTCAACACTGATGCTATGTTAAAAAAAGAATACGATTATTTTTATGATTTTTTTCTTGAATATTTCAACTTTTCACAAATTCTATTTTTACTTTTATTATATTTTAAAATTATTTGTTAATCATTTCTTTATGATACATCAACTTTTATTTTTTTTGTTGCTTTCTGGTATTTTATCAATTATTTGTTTTACATTTTTTGCCGTTTGTCAATTGCAAGTCATAATACTAAATTTTTTTTTTGAATTTGTTTGTTTTTATTTTTAATTTATTTTTTTTTCTTCAATTTTAAACACACATACACACTCTCATACGCTTACATATGATTTTGTTTGTATTTTTTTGTATTGCTTTTTCAATTTTGTATTATTTTTGTTGTTGCTTCTCGTTGTGCTCTGCACACAACACATACACACACATATATCGATATACGACACGCGTACACACACACACAAACACCACTTGAAAATAAACAAAAGTGCAAAAAAACAAATATTGTTTTTTATTATTTATTTTTGTAGTTTAGTTTTTTTTCTTGTTTTATTTTTATTATTATAACGATTGCAACAGCAGCGTAGCACGTCCTATTAACCCGAAAGACAAAAACACAGTGTGGCAAACCGTTTCAGAAAACATAGCTGCTCAAGTATGTATTTTTATCGTTATTTTTTAACTACTAAATACCATTTTTCGCGTTTCTCCCTCTTATAATACTATGGAAAAACTTTTCATTTCAATGAGAATAATTTTTATTAAATACGAAAAAGAAAGAGAATTGCGTTGTCACTTTATTGTGAATGGTGCTGTGGTGGATTTTTTGCTCTATCGTAAAAGCACTGCCAGCATTAATTTCCAATAACATTGTTTATAAGTGAAATATTAAAGGTGTTCACGACTTGGGCCACTTTAGAGGTGCTTACACGTGTGCAAGCATGATCACTCTTGAAATGATTATGCATGGGAACTAACTCTTTCAGCTAAAGAGAAACTATGGAAGTGGAATTTTGATTTCTATGTGCTTCTGAGCTTCTTATGTTCTACCAAGAGGTACATACCAAGAAGTAGGCAAATCTAGGTAGGCAATGGCAAAACCACCAAGTGATAACAAATTGCCACACCGCCGTTCGCAACCGGCGTTAAAAAGTAGGCGCAACCATCGCCACTGTGGTGCAGCGTGTCAGACTCTTGCCGCTGGAGACCCGAGTTCGGTTCTCAGCTAGGGTATGGTTTCTTATATATTCTTCTTTCTCTCTTCCTGTCTTTCTTTCATAACTTGGGACTTTGGTTCAATAGATCTTATAGGTAGCAGTCTTATCCTTCAAATAATAATAATAATACTTATGCCTTGTACTTTATGTTTCTTTTTAATTCATTCTTCCTATTATCTTCCTTGTAATTTTTTTTTAATTTCCTCTGAATTACTGAATTTTTGCTGCATTTTCTCTTAGTCAGACGGGTCTAGTTTCTTGATTTCTAGGTATTAATGCTACTTTTTATTGAGTGTTTAGTCATTGTTCAATTAAAGGTAAAGCAAACACTTTCGGGATAGTAGAAAGTTGTTTAAACAGTGTTCGGGTACCAAGTGCTATAATAAACGAGAACCTTTCAATTTACTGAACTACTCAATGATTGTATACTGTAAGCAGTGCGTAAAAAATAAAATACAAAGGCTTTAGATAGGTTCATGCTTAAAACCACCAACAGCATTACTAGTTAAGCCATTAGATGTAACCCTCCATAGATCTATTAGAAGATCGAAAATGGCGAAATTCAATAAAATTGGGTAATGGATCTATTGAGTTAAGACTTGATTATACAAACGTAACATAGCGTCTCTATGATATAGGCAATGCATGTGATTACTGAAATCGTAACTCAACGTAGAATTCTATCTTCAATAGATTTCTACATTACACTATATATTTTTTTAAATCAGCATACAAATATAAAGCACAAATTCAAATATTAAGTTGCACTATCAAAAATATATGCATGCACTTTATATATTAATGGTTGAAGTCAAAGCTTCAGTCATCAGAGATTCAGAAAATAAACTTCATGAGATAAGTAAATTACTTTCGAAAATATTTATAAAATATTAATAATAGATTTGACAATGGTATTTTAAAAATATATAGAAGGAACTTAGTAACATTTAGAAGCAATAATTAAAAAAAAAAACAAGAAAAAGACATCAAATTTACTGTGAGTATTAAAATTGTTGGCATAAAAGCAACAAAGAAAATGACTGTGAGCGAATAATAGAAGCAGCGAGAGAAAGATCAAGACTTGTCAAAACAAAACAAAAAAGAAACAATGACAATTAAAGAGAGAGGAAATACAAGTGCAAAAATGGGATAGATGAGCATATACTACACTTTTCTAAAGAGAGCGACCAATGAACAAGCAAATAAGAAAAAAACTACAATTTTTCAAGTCAAAAAAAAAAAAAGTATGTGGCAAAAAAATGAATTGTAATTTTTATACACAGCAACTCCCCTTCCTTGCTTCCATAGCATCAACATTTGAACACTTAGTTTTTTAATTCTTTGTTTGTTTTTTTTTTTTTTTGTCCACACATTCTCATAGTTATCAAACAATATATTATTATACATAGTGCAAATGTATATAAATCCATGTGTATATTTTAACATAACTAAACGATTAGCTTATTCACAATTTTGCGAGACTATGACAATTTTTGTTTTTGTTTCTTTGTATTTGCAGCGCATAACCAAGCAACAAAACTTTGTATCTCACAGATATTTACTTTTTCGATTTTTCTCATTTCTTCAATGCTTCAAGCAAATATGTATATACTTTTTCATTTTTCTGTTTTTTTGATTTCTGTTAATTTTTCTTCATTATCAATTACACTTTATTAAAATATTTATTTTTCTTTTATTATATTATAACTATATAAAAGACACACACTCATACACTCAAACACATATTAAAAAATATATATATATATTTATGCAACTATAGAAAATGGAAAATATTAAACTACAAAATTATTTTATTAATTACACAAGCGAGTTATATTTTCAATTGCTCCAGGGTGTGTAATAATGAATAAAGTAGGAAAAGAAACGTTTTGTACAATTATTTTTTGTTGTTTTTGTATTGATTGTGAGAAGTTTTTTTTTAATTTGGAAGATGATACAAGAAAAATTAAATGCGTATTTTTTACCTTCCTAATTCACCGTCTCGTATACGTCTGGTTGAGTAAATTGAGATACTTTTTTTTGTGTTGTGTGTGCGTATTTACCAATAACAATTTTTTGGTATAACATTGAGATATACCCAGCAGATATGCCAATATAACAACAGTGATGCTTAGAAAGTAACGTGTGCAGAATAAAGATTTGTTTTGTATTGTATTTGGCTACATTAGTCATTAAATGGTAGATTAGCTGGATTTATATAAGTACTAGTTTATATTTAAAATGGCTTGAAGTTTATTAAGTAGATATTTTAAATAATCAAACAAGTTATTATTCAATTTATTACATTTCAGTAACACTGGTTGCAAATTCACCATACCAAAAGAGCGAGCAATGTAATTATTGTGAATGGGTACTGAAAAAAGACGTAAACAATAACAGTCAAATGCAAAATAATATGCAAGGTGCTTTAAATAAAATTTTTTAAATGATTAGATCAGCACTTGAGAAGGTTAATGACAGTTTCAAACTTTTGAGGCTCGAATGCAAAATGTAAAATGTGAATGAGTACTGCAAACCTTTGCAAATAAACCAAAAGCTTTCTTCTTTAAGTTATTTTATTCAGTAATAGAACACTACGAAATGATCGGCTAATATTAGAACCGAGTTTGCAATTCCCAGCATATTTCCACCTCTTGGTCGATGAGATCACAAAAACTGAATCAGGAATATTTTTCCATACCTTAATCAAATGCAGTGTCTTTGTGATTCTTGTAATAGTTGTAATTAAGCACTATATCATAGAAATATGTGTGAAACTCGATATCTCACAATCAGTATTGTTCAGTAGTTGCAAGAATGTAGAAGAAACTGACTGTGGAACACCTATTCTGATAACTAAGGACAAGACTCGTCAATTACTTGGAAAATGTCGTGAATGTTCTGCAAATCAATCTAGTTTGATTCATTAAAAACGTACGAGTGGTTTGCCGATTAATTCGGACAGAGAGAGTTTGATAAATTTTTCTTTTACGATAACATAATGGGCCCTTCCAATATTTTCAGAAGAATTAAGAAGGTAGAGGCATTTTGACAACTAAGAGGAAGTTTGACAATTGGGAAAACATTTGTTTTGATACAATTCTTCTTTTTACAACAGAGTTGTATTTTCATAGTTAAATTTTTAAGTGAGAATTTATAAGAAAATAAATTGCATAGTATTGCATGTACATAGGGAGAATTAGTTTCTGCTTTTTATATTATTTTTTAGCACTTAACATGTTCAAGGTATTTGCTAATAAAGAAAAACATTATTTATCCTTTTTTTATTATAAATAAAATTTATAATTTAGTACTAAGTAATAAAAGTAGTATTAATAATCTACTACTAACTCACTCTTTTGTTCCCATTTCAAAAAGTGCATATCTAAAATGTTCCTCTCACTTGTCAAAAACTCAAAATGGCTACTTTTTAAAAAATACATCTACCTCTAAATACTTCTACCATGGTTCAGCCTTTCTTGAAAAATCTTTCATAAAAAGTTTTCGTAAAGGCCCTTAAAATATATGATTGCTTATGGATTCTTTCAATTATACAATTTTTAAGTATTGTGAAAAGCTGAGGGGAAAAAAGTGGGAAAGGAAGTGAAAATTTTGTTACTTTGGACTCAAATATGACGGTAAGGAAGTACAGAAGCTCTTTTTCTTCGTTTATCCAATTTTTGATCGGTGCGTGTAACTACACGTATGCCCTTGTTACCTTTTTTAACTTATTGACATATGTACTTAGTTCTTAAGCTTTTCATACTAACTAGTGGTTTGCTTATTACTCTATTTTGGAGTTCACCCATCCTTTACAATATTATCTTGAGATATTTTACTACATTCACTCTTCCAAGACCTCTAAGCTTGAAATAAAGACATTCATTATAAAAACAACATACATGTTTCAAAATTGGAATAAACTGAATTTATTTAGCAACTATAAGGGAGTTTACACGAGCGAGCATGTTGTCGCAACGCGCTCTGCAGCCAATATCAAAAAATTTTTGTTGCACCGCGGAATGTTGATCCAACGGTTAGTCTTTGCGTTTACACGATCGATCATCGCTGTTGGTAAGCCGGGTTGGGAGATATGCTCGATCGTCTAAGCCCCCCTATTCTGATAAATTGCACACACATTTATATTTAAATTAATACTGTCCTTCCTTTGGAAAACGTAGATAGTACTTTCTAAAATTTTGATAGTTAAATTATAAAACTTCATTTTCGACAAAGAATTTCAAAAATAATTCCAGTCTTTCGGCAAATTTAGGATTATCGAAAATTACACGTCTACTTTGCTTTGCCTCTTCAGTATCCAATAAAAAATTTAACGCATCAGTTAATTCAGCATGTTCATTAATTAATATTGGCAGCAAGCAAGTGCAGGTAGTGAGACCTTAAAGTATAATAGAATTTGTATTTATTACTATAACTCCAATATTAAAAATTTACACACTTACCATGAAATCCCTTATTAATAATTTCCTTTTTAACATCCTCAATTGTTGGTATACGTTGTTCAAAATTTAATTTATGTAAAATATCAGATAAAATACCATGATACAACTGCACAAGTTCAATACGATTATGTTGGAAAACTTCAGTTTGCCAAGACGAAAATATAAAATAATTCCAATCAATACCTGGGGAACCAAAGAAGCCTTCTTGATAATCAACCTTGCGGGGAGAAACAATTTTTTAAAAATAAATTATGGAAATAAGTAAAATATATTTAAATTTCTGTGTACTTACAAATAGTACATCATCCAATTCTCCAGTGCTGGCATCTTTATGAAACATAATATTATTAACCCAAACATCGCCATGATTTAAAGCATGAAAGCGATCCGATTGACTACGGCTAAAAACATTTATCATCTTTGGGATAATCGTTTCGGCGAAAGCTTCTAATTTTGGCACATATTGTTGTAATTTTGCATTGCTAGCACAGTATTCAATACAAGTTTTTATGGTATTCGTATAGAGTTCATGTAATGGTGTTGGATTCTCGGAGACATTGCCAGGTAAATGATGACGAAACATGTCTGGATTCTGTTATATAGTTAAGAAAAAGAGATTTATTAATTTTTGTGTACGTAGTCTATTTAAAATCTATTGTATATGAACCTTTTTATACAACACCATACTGACTGCATGAAATTTGGCCAATTTCTCTAGAATCATTCGGCATTGCTCGAAATTTAAACCTTTTTTGACATCATCAATAAAATATCCCTTCAGTTTTAGATTTTCTTGCACAATTATATGTTCATCCACATAAATTGCTCTAGTTATTTGTAATGTAAAATAAAATATTTTGTAAAGATTATTAAAATGGATTAATTTACTATTGAGGTAGTTTACGTTGCCGATGGTCAACTTGAGTGTGAATGATAGGGTATGATGGGCGAACCCATTTTTGATTTGCTATAGATAACTTAGCCGTAAAACTTCAAGATTTTTGAAAATAAATCTGGTAGCTTCAAGATTAACCACATTACACTGATACTGGCACAAATCACCTACGACATGAATTACACAGTCCTCATATTTATGGCAAGGTCCGGAAGTGGAACACCGATATTTTTAAATTTATTAGCACTGGTAGCTTTAATGTAACTATTATCCTAGTCAAATCTTATTTTAAATTTACCATTACTTAGTGATACTCAATGGAGAGGCTTGTAAAAATTTCAAAACGTAACCATTCAAAACGCAGGACCATCCACATAGGAACCAGAATACTCAACATCGGTTGGCTGAAGAATACACTAATGAAGACTACACCACGGATCATCCGCAAAAATCTGACTGAATACTTGGGCAACATTAGACAATATATTGAGCAAGCCTCTCTTGACCATCAGGTCACCAAAACCACACTGGGCTAACAATCTAAACCTGGAAAATGTTAACTTAATTGAAAAAATGTCATCAGTCTAACATTGTTATGAAACGGCGGCCGCCGCTAATAGATAGCTAATGACAATAAGCAGTTACCTAGGAAAGCGAAGTGACCCTAGCACTGCTGAGATAAGGTGGGAGTTTAATTTTGAACTACTATATGGCAAGTCTCAACAAGGAAACTGCAAATTAACATCCAGAATATGAAAATGTCCTTAAATACGGCACAACAGTTTAATTGCACCCGGTATCCGACGAGAGATAGTACCATTACTCTGGATACACGTAGCCCACATGATCTTACTTTCTAGACCAGTTATTCGAATCAGCCACATGCTGAAATTCCCTCATCATCAAATTTAAATTTCACCTCATTCCTAATATTGACCAACGTCAACGTAACGCACAGATTGGTGGTTACGAGGTGAAATTATGTAGAAGGTGATAGCAACAGTACAACAAATTTAGCACGACAACAACATGCCGTCATTATGGCGGGCGAAAAAAAGTAAACAAACTTTTGGTAACTATCGTTCTTCACTACGAAAAAAATGGCGCCATAAAAAAGAAGAAGAAGAATGAGTTGGTGGTAACTCCACCTTATATAAATTCACCTTGCTTTAATACTTACTTTGGTCCAAAGCATATATCATCTCCAATAGATTTTAATAGCTTCTCAGCCTCATTCAATATTACTGTGTACATTTGTGCTTCACGATGAAATACATTGAAATCCTCTTCGATCTGTGACATAAGTTCATTTTCTAAACGTGATTTCATTATGAATGTTACATTACGTATGATTTCCGGTTCCATTTTAGATTCCGTTCCCAAAATATATTCAGCGTTTATTAAATGCATTGCACTAGCATAATTTTCACCTTTTATTGTTGCTGGTGATATTGTATAATTCTTAATTTCTTTTAAATGATTTTCTGTATATTTATTAAGAATTTTTGTTAAATATGCGTGATCAAACCATTTTGGTAGTTCATCGGTCTTTGGCGTATTACTCATTTTTACTTTGTATTTTAACGTAGATTTATTTTACTACAAATAAAAAAAAGAAAGAAAATTATAGTAAAAAAAAATTGTAAATTATTCTAAAGTGTATTTTCTGATTTTTTATTATTGTTGCTTCTATTATTATTGTAACTGACCCCAAACATAGTTTAACAATTATTCAATTGATAGCAATTACTACTTTGTATGTTTGCTAGTGAGGTGTCTGTGGATTTTTTTTCTTATTTTTATTAATAATTGTAAATATTTTTAACCTCTTCTGCTCTATTGATAGTTATTTATATGCAGTATTTCTTTTTAGTAAGTATTCCGATTTATTTTTCCTCAGTTACTTCATTCACTCACATTTTATGAAAAAACAGACAATTATTACTGAAATTTTTTATCTATTGATAAGTCTGGCATACCGTTGTGCGTCGTTGACCGAGATAAGATAATTTATAAATTTTATAACAGATTGTTTTCAAATGACCAATATATATTTATAAACACATGTATTAAGTTATGTTTAGTTTTATTTAATAAAATTGTATTTTCATTAAAAAAAAATATGCAGATTTTAGCTGAGTTTATATAAATCGATCTATGTATGTGTATTAAAGATGTTAAAGTGGTGAATTTCCTTTGAATCTGGCATTCAGTTAACGATTTGAGGAAGTTTTAGGTTGGGTCATATTAGAAACAGTGCTTGATCAAATGTTCTAGTTCATTTGTAAACCGAGTACGATCCATTATGAATCACTTAATTTTGTATTTTGAATTCCAAACACCATCAACCAGAACTCATAGAAGCTGTAACCCTCTCCTAAAATTTTAAAAACTTTCAATCCTACAACAAATAAACAAAAATGTGACAGACATTTAAAAAAAACACAAAAAATATTTATTTATTACAACAGACCTAGTTTAATTAAATCAAATGTTTTTTCAAAGAGTAATTCAATATTAATAAAAATATTTACATACTGTATACATATGAATCACCTTTGTTAATTAAAATATATGTAGGTTTTTATTTAATAAGTTATTTTACAGTTCATTTTATTATGTTATTGAATATAATTTTAAATTAAATTATTTTATCAAAAGTAAAAGTATTGTTTTAAATTCAATTTTAGTTTTTAATTTAAGTTTCTTTATCACCAACTCAACCAACTCGCTCAACTCGATTCCCTCAACTCAACTTGTCTGTTTCCTCTTCTCTTCGTTTTTCCTTTTCACCCACGCTTCGTTTAATACCGTCGTCCAGTCCGGGTTGCCTTTGTCAACTGATCGTCTTGTTCCCCTCCTACATTCGGCCGTCCTGACTGTTCATTCGACCCGAATGAAAGGTTCCAAGGCTTCATAAATTCTGCAACAGTGATTGTTTTATTAGGTCCCTCATGTTCCCCAACCTTTTCTACTGCGTACCTCCCGTGGTTTAGCTTATCGGCTATCACGTACGGTCCTAAATACTTGGGTTTTAATTTTAAATTTGTCCCATATTGGGTTCTTTTAATCGCCACTATGTCATTTAGTTTGTACTTTGTTTCTAATTTCCGTTTATTGTCAAATGTTTTCCTGTTCTCATCTTGTATTTTACCAATGTTTTCTTGTGAATTTTTCCGCACCATATCTCGCTCAATGTTTAATTCGTTTATGTCTGTGTCATTCAAAAATTGTCGTAAGTCTGGATAATCTACCGTTCGCATTTCTAATCCTGTCAAAATTTTGGAAGGAGTCGCTTTTGTACTTCCCGGCGCTGTATTATTTATAATCTGCTGTACTTTGTTCACATGACTGTACCAGTGGGCAGGATTATCATGACACAGTTTTGAGAGCATTGGGATGACTGTTTTGTGCACTCGCTCTACTTGGCCGTTACCACGAGGCACACCCGTTGCGATTAATAAGAGTTGAATTCTTTCCTGCTCGCAATAATCCTTAAAAAGATTTGATGTAAACGCCACTCCCCTATCTGAAACTATACGTCTAGGGTTACCAAATGTCGCTGATTGTTTTTGCAGCCTGTCAATAACTTCCTCCGTTCCAGTAGATTTAGTCGGATACAACCACACAAATTTAGTAAACCCGTCCACCACTACAAAAATATGATTATATTTTTTACGCGTTTCCGTTAGCGGACCCACATGATCGATGTGATATGTCCCTAGTGGTTCACAAGCCTTGTCAATTGGCGTCAACAAGCCTTCCTTCTTCCCAAGCTTGGCATCTGTTATAATGCATTCTACACATCCCTTCACTACTTTACCCACCTTTGTGCTTAACTTTGGAATGAAATAAAATTTTTCTGTCAATTCCTGTGTTTTCTTGGCTGCAAAATGACCTTGGCCGTGTGCTAACTTAATAATTTCTTCTTCCATTATTGAAGGCACCACCAACAACTCCTTAACGGGATCTTTGTAAAGTACTTCGTTTCTCAGAAAGAAGTCTTCGTACCTATCTTTTTCTAACACCTTTTTTACCGCCCTTATCCAGTCGTCTTCCGCTTGTGCTGCCTTTAATCTAAACTTTAACGAATTTTCGATTAAAAGACAGTATATGCGACTTAACGCATCTACATGTTTCATACGCGACCCTGTTCTATGCTCTATTACGAAATCATATTCTTGTAAATACATCGCCCATCTCATTATTCTATCCGGAACGTCTTTTTTCTTCACTGTCATCGCGAATGCGTTACAATCTGTGACGATTTTAAATTTCATGTCCTTAACATAAACACGCCATTTCTTTAAGGCCTGAATTATGGCTAGCACTTCGAGTTCGTACGAAGTGTATTTTTCTTCAGCTGGTGTGGTTTTACGGCTCATATATTCCACTGGATGTAGCAATTGGTCTTCGGAGTCTTTCTGGAGCAATACCGCTTCGTAGCCATATTTGGAAGCGTCAGTATGTATTTCCGTATCCGCCATAGGATTATAGAGCTTTAAAGCAGGTGCTCTGATCAGAGCGTTTTTTAATTCTTGAATTGCTAGTAGGTGTTTATCCTCTATTTTAAATTTTTCATCTTTCCTGAGTAAATCCGAAATCGGTTTGGCTATCCCTGCAAAATTATTAACGAATCTCCTAAAATAGGACGTTAAGCCTAAAAACCGTTGCAGTTCCTTCTTATTTGTGGGCACCGGAAAACTGCTTATTGCCCTTGTCTTTTCATCCGATGGTAGAATTTTCCCCTTTTCAATAATGTATCCCAAAAAGTTTATTTTCTCCCTTAGGAACTGGCATTTTGACCACCTAATACGCAACCCATTATCGCTTGCTACTCTTAACACAGTTTTTAGTTTTCGAACACCTTCAACTTTATCCTTAGCTGGAATTACTATGTCGTCCATGTATATTACTACCGTCCCGTCATTTAATAAATTTTGAAAAATTGCCTGAATCCACCTACAAAACACTGCTGGCGAGTTTGAGATACCAAATGGTACGAAGCAAAACTCATATTGCCCATTGTGGGTAACAAATGAAGTATACTTTCTCGAATCAGGATCAATAGGCACATGGAAATATCCATTCATTAAATCCAGTGTAGAAAATATGTTTGCACCCTGTAACTTCTCTAGAACTTCGTCCATCAAAGTCATTGGAAAATTATCTTTAATTATATTTTCGTTTACCTTCCTAAAATCACAACATAAACGTTTGGACCCATCTTTTTTAGAAACTAAAACAACTGGCGACGTATATTCCGACCTACTTGGAACTATAACTTTCTCAGCTAACCACTCTTTAACCTGTTTCTCGATCACACATCTGTCTGCATACGAAGTTCTTCGCGGAGCTTGGTATACAGGCACGTCATTCTTTAATATTAACTTCATTTCTATGGGAAAACTAGCTGGCTTCTTTGGTGTATAATTGGCGATCAATGCTTCTATTTCTTTTATTTCGCGCTTTTCTAAAGGTACAAGATCAACATCTATTGGCTTGGTATCAACTTCAAAATTCGTGGTTAAACATAATGCATTGAACTCGTTCAATAACATAAATTCATTTGCGACAACTTCTTCTTTCCCTTTTCCATCTCCGCCGACTTCTCTGCCGACCACTGTTTGTTCCGTTGCAACCTCTATATCAAACTCTCTGTCGATATCTACTTCCTCTGTTACCGCAGCAACAGCTTTATTGACAAATTCAATGCCACTCTCTCTGACAATAATGTCCACATCCTTAAGAATGCTATTTCCCAAAATTGCCGCATATGCTATATCTCGTTCCCTAACCACGTGAAAAACTATGTTTACTGTCACCCCATCAAAAGCAATCTCGGAATTGAAGCTACCCAATGTCGTGAGTTCGCCTCTACCGATTCCCAACAAATGCAATTTATCCTTTGATAATTCTATGTCGCCCAACATCATTAGCGTATCATATCTTATAATACACAAATCACTGCCTGTGTCGAATAAAGCACTAAAGGTAAAATTGTTTATAGTAATATCAACGAAAGACATGCTACCTTTTTTTACTGCGTTTGTTTTTGTAACGTCATTAGATATCATGCTCACATGTTCAGTTTTTACTTCTTTTCCACCAGTTTGTTTATTTTTGCACTGATACGAATAATGCCCCTTCTGCTGACATTTAAAACATGTAATATTTTCACTGTTGCAATCCTTGGCTATATGCCCCTCTTCCCCGCACTTAAAACACTTCCTTTTTGATACCTGTTGCTGATTTCTGTCCCCTGCCTTATTCCCTGAAAACCCCTGAGATGCACTCAATCTATTTAATGATGGATGAGGACCTCTTATTTTCTCATATATTCGTATTTGTTGCTTCAACTCTTTCAAAGAATTTGCTTGGTATAACACTGTCTTGTTAGATTTTGTATCAGGTACCCCTTCAACAAAGTATTCAATAATACTTTGTTCATCCAATTCAATTGGCTTCCCTATATCTATTATCACGTATAAATATTCTTGTAAACTTTCACTCATTCGTTTACGCCTATTCCTGAGAGCGCGATGCACTTCTGCAGCACATAACTTTTCGCCAAACTCTTCTATTAATTCTTTCCTCAACGCAATCCAGCTATTAGCTCCTACCAGACCTCTTACAAAAAGTTTAGCGGCTCCTTGTAAAAGTTGCTTAGCATACACAAATTTTTGTAATGCATTCCACCCAACTGTGTCAGCTATGTTTTCAAATTCCGTAACCCACTGATTGATGTCATGTGAATCGTTGCCAGAAAACATAGATACGCCATCCTGAATATCGCGTAAAGTAAAAAACGACCTTTCAACACGTTGATTTTGTGCAACGCCCATTGGTGCATCTGTGTACTCAGAATTTAACGATTCTATGTCACTACCAGCTTCTTCACCTAAACCATTGTATTGTAAAAGTCTCTTTTGCAATTCTATCTTCCGTCCCACTGTACTTAAGTTTAGCTCTCTTAACTTTTCCTTTAAAGCATCCACTGTCAAAGTTCGAATTGAGTTGGCGTCCATCTTACAATATTATTGAAATATTCAGTAATAATAAAGCTAAAATATTATGTAACAATAAAATCAAAGAAAAAATATTACATATACTGTTCAATATCAAAATAATACTTAGTAAATAATACTCTGCTGTCACTGTTTTCTTGCTGTCGCCTCTGCGTTCTTGTTGCTGCTACTCTCTTGCCGCTGCCTCTGCTTTCGTGCTGCTGCTACCCTTTATTGCTGCTGCTCTACGTTGATGTTGCGTTCCTTTGTACTTTTGTTTTGTATTCAGCTTTTCTCATTTCTAACTTTCTATTTATATTATTTATTCAGCTCTTCTTATTTTAATTTTTATTCATATTCAGCTTTTCTTATTTCTAATCTTTGTTTATATTCAGCTCTTCTTATTTTAATTTTTGTTCATATTTGTTTGTCGCTTTTAACGCTGTTTCTTTCGTTTTCATTACTTCTTGCGCTTTGTTTTTACTTTCAGTTTTTATCTTTTTTCTTACTCTGTTCTTTTTGTTTTGCGTGCGTGTCTATCTGACTTTGTCGCTTTGCATAACCGTTATAAAATGTAGCAACGCACTAGCGCTTCGCGACGTTAGCGCATCACTTTAAGTTTTTATGTTTAAACAAATTGCACATTAACAAAACAAAAAATTCAGCAATTCTCCGTGGCTCAATCTCGGTCGAGTCCCCAAATTGTAGGTTTTTATTTAATAAGTTATTTTACAGTTCATTTTATTATGTTATTGAATATAATTTTAAATTAAATTATTTTATCAAAAGTAAAAGTATTGTTTTAAATTCAATTTTAGTTTTTAATTTAAGTTTCTTTATCACCAACTCAACCAACTCGCTCAACTCGATTCCCTCAACTCAACTTGTCTGTTTCCTCTTCTCTTCGTTTTTCCTTTTCACCCACGCTTCGTTTAATACCGTCGTCCAGTCCGGGTTGCCTTTGTCAACTGATCGTCTTGTTCCCCTCCTACATATATATCTATGTACTTATGCACATAAGAACATACGTTTCTCAAGTGAAGTGTCTGATTACTGCAAAGTGAGTCAAGCGAATTTGAATAATACTAATCAATCTACTTATCATAAGATATTAGAACAAATCTTTAAAAAAAAAAAAATTGTTTGATTTTGTTAAACATTTATATATTTATATAGGTAGAAACAATTATGTTTTTTTTTAAATAAATCAATATTTATTACAGCAATACTGTGATAAGAAACTGAGCTGACTCAATTCCATGTATTCATTAGAATTGTGACGAAAGTTTGTCACCTAAAACAATAAGAAACACCTCCAAGACAATTTATTTCTAGACTACACCGGTGAAAAAATAGTGTACTAGTGTATTAGTGAAAAAGTGTGAGTATATTTGCACGGGCACGCCAGCACTGGCTGGTGTAAACGCAGTGTTAAAGAGCTGAAAAATCTTCTATGTGACGTAGGCGACCAGACAATTTTTAGGACAAATTATTTCTAGCAAAATGTCATACTACTTTGTTTTTAAATTCTCTCAAATTCTATTGAAATGTTTAAATATTGCAAGCTAACGTCAAATTACTCTCTCATTGGGTGCGTTTCGCGGATGCAAAATCAGAAAAGCTGGCTTCAGAGTGTGTTAGAAACAAGTCGCTGAGTGTTTCTGATTAGCAAAGCTTCTTCCATTTGATACCATTTTTGTATTCATATTTTTTTTCTGATTTTAACAGTTCTTTAACTCGACACACACTCGAAATCCACCACAATTTTATTTTTGGAAGGAAATTAAAACATTTCACAAAGTAGAATTTCAAAAATTTTACAACTAATGCATCATGCAAGTAATATATAGCAGGCTTAATGAACGTATGTAGTCATCACAACAGCAGTGTATATAGAGACGGGCAAATCCGACGGCCGTTTCGGAATCCGCTACGATTCCTCATCCGTGATATTGGTGACAGTTCTTAGTATTGCAATATCCTATATAAACTACTAGTATTTGAAATCGTAACCCAGAATTACAGATTTGATTTCAAATATCTTCACTGAACAGAGATATTGAAAGAAACTACCACTACCGTTCTATATACGTATTTGTTGTTGTGTTTTTCTCATTGTAACTAGTCAACATAACCGTTCGTTATTGAAAGTTTAGTACATGAGTGTGTGTATGTTTGTAGAAAAATGATTCTAAGTGTAATTTTTCTGAATCAGGCCCCATTCAATCAATTTATTATATTTTTAGTAGACTATGAAAATTAAATCTAAGTGTGCCGTTCCTAAGACGCAAACACTGATTACTGATTTTTGTTTAATTACTTTGAAATCAGCTTTTCTGATTTTACGTCGTCCGGAAAACGCAACCATTCATTGTCTTCAATGACGAAGGCAACGAAAAAAATGTGTGTATTAGTGAAAAAGCGTGTATGGATTACTATTGCCTCCACAAAACTATCTGGTGTAAACGCTGGGTTATTGACTCTGCCGTTCTCTCTATCAATAGTGACTAGAAAATTGCGTGACTAATCTTTCAAGTAAGAAAAATCGAAGTGAAAGTGTTTGTAATATTTCCTTCGTATGAGAAGTACCCACTTAAGGTGAGTTATAAACCTCATCTTTGCAATAACAACTAAATGAATAATCTCAGAAGCTCAACCGAAAATTAAAAAGCTTTTTACTCCATGGTTCGGACTTAGCATAACAACTATATGCAGGTCCCTTGCACACATGTTCATGTATCGACCCTAGTCCACCAAGCGCTATTGTGCCATGATATCTTTATTAATTTGAAGCTCACTGCTAATATTGCTTTTTTCAAAAGTATGCACTACATATTTATAATATAATAATTACGATAAAAACATTTCTTTCTTTAATTCTACATAATATCAAGTAATTGCATGCAGTTGTAAATTAAATATTTTTGAAAACCCATTTTGAATAGTTAGAAGTTAAAACAGAACTTTACACATACAACAAATTCATTTATAACAATAAAATTTATTATATTTATTCATGTTTCACTTGAGTGAGATATCGTGCATGAGATTTATTTATAGTTGTGTTATTACTTACTTTAAAATAAATCTCGTGCTTCTAATTAGAAATTATTGTAGATTGCTATAACTATGTATTCATGAATGTTCTAAGAAAAATATCTAAGTGCGATCGTTCATTAATCCTACAATGCATTTTCCGGGACTTATGTATTTACGTGTTGCAATATCTCTTAATAACAAAACCAAAAACATATCGCTCATTTACTAAAAGACTGTCATAACTCAAAAAATGCGATTTTGCGCATTTAAAGTTTTCAATTAACTCCCACTTTGCAGAAGAAAAAGAAGAAATCTTATAATTCTCACGCGCAGAGTATTCAAGATATTAATATGAAATTTTTACACAATATGAAACGTGACATAATGAATAATTCAGCATCATTAACTCAAAAATCGTGTTTTTGACTTATGACAGTCTTTTAGTAAATGAGCGATATATCTAGTAGGAATGCTATCACTTAACATTTACTAAAGTTATAATGATGACGAAAGAAAATATTTAAAGAGGGGGTTCACTTAAATATTTATTTATTATTTTATTTATATTTATTTATAAAATTATCGATTTAAGTCTATATATCAAGCGATACATACATATGAATTTAAAATAAAAAAAATATTTTTATTAGGAAAACTATATGTAGTTGGAGCTCGGAGCCGGAGCTATACTTATGAGGTTGGATCGGAGTTGGAGCGGCTCAACCCCAAAATTTGGCTGCTCCAAAGCCCTGTTTTAAAAGGTAAACTTATAGAAAAACGATAGATATTTTTATGAATGCGAACCACGAGTTTTGATCTACTTTTTGGCCTACCTTGGAACACAAAAAAAGCTTGTGATGGAATTGCAAAAATTAAAATCTATTAAAATTTATAAATGATTGAGGGCAAAAAACGGAAATTTGGATTTATGGATAGATTTTAAGAGAATAATAATCCGGTGTCAGAACCCAAACTATCAGCAGATATTATTATAAATATCCGCGAGTTGCTGGAAGCGAGTTCGAATCGATCAGACGAAATATTTAATAGAGCCAATGCCACGTAGACATGCAACAGTGATCGCTAATAATAGATATTCAACAAAGTTTTGAAAACTTTTTCGATTTCACTTTAATTTTCACATTAACTTTTTGTAGTTGTAAATGTTTTGGCCTCTTCAATTCAGACTTTAATTTAATATTACATCTTTCTTTTTTTATTTGCAACATAATTTTGTACTTTTATTTTTTTATTATAAATGGCAATAAATACACTTTGTTTTGAATAAAAAAGATTATTTTAGTAGACTTAAAAAGTCATTTATAGTACAATTGATTTTAGTTGCAAACGATATGACCGGCACTGAACATAGATTACCAGAAGCGAAATTTGACATAAAAAAAAGAAAATTCCGAAACTTTTTTCGACGCTTGGTCATTGATGAAAAATTTTATTTTCACTGTTGAAGACCAATTCAAATTTTTGGGTAAAATGTAATAATTTTGAATGTTAAAGTTTTTAGAAACATACTTTTGTCAAATCATACTGTCACTTATTTCTAAGCATTTATGTAAATAATGTAAGCAAACCTCTAATTTAATATGTAAGTGTTCATATTAATTATATATATATAGGTGTAACCAAAGGGATACATCTATTTAACTCAATATTTTTGTTAATCATCTCATTTTCTGAATATCTATGGATAGATTGCAAATTTATTTCAATAGAAAAAAAAAATTTTGTAACGTAAAAACATAGCGTAACGTAAAAATAATTTTAGAAACTATCTATTATTGAGAATAGTTTTAGTGATAAAGGTTTTATTGGTCTTTGGAAACTTACTTTTGCGGGACACTGTATATAGATATACATAGAGGAATGATTTCAGCACAAAAATTCAGGCTTCAAAGATTAAAAAAAAAACGTTTCGAGTGAAAAAAAACACCAGCGTGATTTTGATGCCTGGTTTCCACTATGTAAAATTCAAACAAATTTGCCAGCATGTTGGCAAATTTCATATGGGAAATTCTCTCTTTTTCTCTCTTTGACGGCAAGTATGACATAGTGAAAACCAAGCATTAGATTTAATTAGTGCACTCCCTTTTATCTATCTTTTTTTTTTATAAAAAATAATATTATTATGGCACAACAACCTGTTGCCACATATTGAGAGAGTTACATTTTTACACGCATGACACATTAGTCTTAGTTTTTTATTCGTTTAACCGAGTATCGTTCAAATTTTAATGAAAAACTAAAACATCACTTACATTAAAATCAACAGTGGTATAAGTTTCCCATCCAAGTTTCCTAAACAACAATACGCGTTTTGTCGCAAGGTAAATGAGTGAAAAAAGAGCGGCTATTATTTCTAATTCACTATTTTCATAGGCAGAAATTGGCGATTTGGAATAGAATTACCCTTACCCCAAATAAATGAATTGCTAAAATGTCCCATTTACTATTTAAATCAGTAAAGTTGAAGTTAAATATTTTAAAAATAATGTGTTAACCATTCATATAAAAAGCTTGTGTACCTTAAATGAAGCGTATCTTTTGGCAATAAGTAATAAATGCTTAGCACCAACAACAAACAAAAGCTTGTAATGATAGCGTAAAAAAGTTGACTCAATAAATAATACACATACATATTTTCATTAATCAGTTGATTTTTGAATCTTATCTATCATTAATAAAAATGTCTTATCATTTCAAAACACATATATATATATCTCATATATTGATATATTGCTATATATCCATGTACTACATAAATAAATAATTGTAATCATTATAGACAATGGTTTTGTATATGTATGTGTATAAAATTTAAGCAAAAACGGTTTAATTTTTTCGATGAATAAAAAACTAAAATTTAAATAAAAATAGTTTTGCACAAACGAACTACTTCCGGGTGTTCGCACGTTATAGAATAGTAGAAGGTTTTATTATTAGCATGAAATCAAGAATGCACATAAAAATTTCAATATTTTATTTATTTATTTATGGGTATGTCTGTATATACTTATTTATTTGTTTAACTTAAAAATCACTGAACTGTATTTTTTTTTCTAAATAGTTATGTATATTTTTTGATAATGCCGCATAAACATTTTCTATACAAGGCGAAGTATTTGACACTTTTCTTACACTTTCAATTAAAGCAAACAAACAACAACAATAATAAAAAAAAATTATTTGTATCTGTATTTTTTTGTTTTTGTTTTTTTTTTTTTTGTATTACACTTTCTTCCGCAACGTTGTTCTAGTCACTAACCTAGTTGCGTCGAAACTGTTAACTGGGCTGGCTCTATGTGAGCTTTGAACGCTTCAGCGCCTCAGAAGTTCTCTGATAAAGATCAAACCAAAACTAAAGCGTAAATATTCATAGTTCGCAAATGAAATTTGTGGGGTTCGTCATTCGCTTCGCGTCTACTATTCCTGATTTGGATAGAGCTTTATCGCATTCGTATTTATTTACGTACGCTACATATATATTTAAGTGTGAGCTACAATTAATATTAAGGCATGAAGTTATTTACAATATTTGTAATAACAAAATTTCAAGAATATCCCATCTTCCTCGCGTTGGAAAAACAGATAAATTTTCTTTTCCAATAGTAGCACAGTCGTGCACAGTAGATTTTTGATCGTTGAATCATAATCTCAAATTGTAATTTGAATTTTTGTACAAACTTTTTGACGACGCTCGACGAGTTCCGCAAAATTTTAGATTGACCATTTATTTGGAAGACCGATCATCGGTTGTAGATCCACAGTTCAAAAAAGCTAAATTTTCTTTTTCCATCGTATCCAGTAGATGTTTGATGGTTAAATCCGATTTTGAAGTTGTAAGCTGAATTTGTCTACCAAACATTGTGCCCTGGAAAATCTTAATTTCAAATTCGGACTTAACGAAGTAAATCTGCAATGGAGGGTCATATATGTATATATTTAGAATACCAAGATAACTTTCGAATAAACTTTAATAGAAAAAAACTATAAACTTAAATATTTACTGTGTTTTCGACTAAAAATTCGAGAAAACCACACTTTTTCGTAAACATGAATACAATTATCATTTTTACTCAAATTTTAATTCGAAATAAAAAAATTTTGGGCTTTCGACATTTTAGCTGAATAAAAATATTATATTTTTTTTTCATTTTTAAAAATATAATTTTTTTTTCTTATTTTTCTCAAAATTTTTCGCCTGCGACGCTCATTTCAATAGGGGTGTTCCCGTACTTTTTGGGTAAAGTATGGTAAACTGAGAGTAAACGAAAAATGCTCTCTCTGATACACAAAAATGCACAAAAGTACGGGAACGCACAAAACCACTTTCCTTGCACGAAACAAAACGTCAAATTTTAACGACAGTTAAATTCAAAAAACAAAGTTTCTGTGATATTGAATAAAATAAAAATTGTTAAATCTTACAAGAAAATAAATAAATAATGAAAAAATTAAACATGTCTACTTTTGTAAAATCTTCGGGTTCACAATCACCATTTGCATTATTCAGAAATGGCAGAAGCTTCTACAGCGTCAGAAGTTGAACAGACAATTGCGTCATTAACTTGTGGAGAATGTAGTTAAAAATTAACTAATATACTATTAATTAATTTTCAAATGTCTTTTAAACATTTTCCATTTTAAATAACACTTATTTTTCTAAAAATTCTTTATTTATTTATTAATTTCAAATTTTCAAAATATTTTCACAAAAGCAAAACAGCTGATATATACAAAACAGCTGATTGTTTGACACTTTTAACATTTTTACCCGAAGAAAAAGTGCGGGCTATTTCGTGCAAAAAGAAGAAGACAATTACTCTCTCATCTCTGCTCTCATTTGCAAGTTTTTTGTGTACGGGAACGCTTTCTGGACTGTTTTGGGCGAACGCGTTCACCCGCGTTGTAGTACGGGAACGGAGCTAATGTTATATATCAATTTAAGAAAATAATACCGCGGTTAAGAATAAACAGTAATTTGCTATATGTTGAATCCAAAAAAACAACTTTTTAAATTCAGATATTCTAAAAGTAAGAATGTTGTCAAAAACCACGCGCCAAGGCAAGTTTATTGAAAAAATTAACCAAACTTATTTTGCTTTTTGTTCTTTAAGTGTAATAACGCCATACTAGTGTTATTTCCATTTCGGAGTAGAAATAAGGCCATATCCCCAATATGGCCATTAGTGTGGCGTTGGAAGCGCGTCGCTGAGTGTTTCTGATTAGCAAAGATGTTGCCATTTGGACGCTATTTTTGTAATTATATTATTTTTCTTAAAACTTTGACAGTTGACAAACTCGACACAAACTCGAAATCGTCCATAATTTTATTTTTTGAAGGAAATTAAAGCATTAAAAAAGTAATGCATCACGCCGTTTTTAAGTCGCAAAGCTAATCATAAAACTGATTTCTGGTTTTGGTTAATCACTCTGGCAGGACTTTTCGTTTTTTGTGTAGCGAAACGCGACAAATACAAATTGTTTCATTTCAATATGGTAAGTCGTTTTAATATTTTCTCACCTTTTTGTTTGGTACCTTAAATATCATACCTGTTAACTGTATAGCTATCTCACTCATTCACACTGTACCGGCAAAGAGAAACGTCAAATCGCGCATTGTGGATGAAAAAACTTTAAACGATTAAAAAACATTCACTTATGCGAAAATTGTCGCCATCTTTATAAAAAATTATTGAATATTAATAAAAACTTGTGATTTTTAACATAAATTAAAAGTGAAATACGTGCAAATGTAAGTATAAGTAGAAGAACGCAGAATTATTTAGGAAAACCTTATAATTTTAATGTAAATTTGGTAGGGCCCGCGATCGTTCACCGACGGCTGAGGCAGACGCCAAAGAACCCAAAGACAGCAAGGAAGCAGTTGCTAAAGAAATAAAGGCTAAAGTAAGTTCATCATCTAATTCGAATCGAGGTAGAGAACGTGACCGCAGGAGGCGTGGATCGGCTTCATCGAGCAGCGACAGTAGTGGCAGGTGAGTAAAGTTGATAAATAAAATTGGTCAAATTTGGCGCAGCTTCCGTCATGAACAAAATTGATTTCTACACAAGTAGATTTAGCTAAAACTAAATAGCTTATTTAAAATTAGATTTTCTTTTAATATAAAAATTTTTGTCATCATCATTCCATCTGAGCTGTATACTCTGGAAGTTGGCCAAAATAGATTGACCTTTTTTATGCAACTCAAATTATTTCGTCTTCTTATTATTCATAGTTCATCCGATAGCAGCTCCTCGCGTAGCAGCTCTGGATCTAATTCCCGGTCTAGCTCATCCAGCTCCAGTGGATCATCATCATCGTCGTCATCATCCTCCAGCGATACAGATCGCAGTGGAACCAATCGACGTCGTGGCGGCGCTGGTGGTGCAAGTGGCACAGCACGTAAAAGTGGCTCACGTTCGCCGCGACGTTCCAAATCACCACGCGCTGGCAGTAAATCTCGCAACAAAGATGGTTCACGCTCTAAGGAACGTGATCGCGATCGCCCACCACGTCGTTCACGTTCCAAAGATCGTGCACGTCGCACTTCAAATGATCGTGGTGGTGGAGCTACTGGTGGTGGAGGTGCGGAAACTAGAAGTAGTGCTAAACGTGATCGTTCGCTTACACGCTCACCACGTCGTCGTGCACGTAGCTCCGGCGAGCGTAGTCCGATTACAAAACGTCGTGATCGTACACGTTCACGTTCAACAACACCCAAACCAGTTCGCATCCACATCGGGCGTCTGACTCGCAACGTGACTAAGGAACATGTTATTGAGATTTTCAGTTGTTTCGGTGAAGTGAAGAACGTTGAATTTCCAACTGATCGTTATCATCCATCATTTGGACGCGGCATGGCATATGTCGAATATTCTACGCCTGATGAATGTGAGATGGCTATGAAACAAATGGACGGTGGACAAGTAGATGGACAAGAGATAACTGTCTCTCCTGTGCTCACACCAAAGGTGCGTCTACCTGCCAGGCGGCCTTCACCGATTATGCGTCGCCCAGCGGGACGTTGGCGTTCACCACCACCCTTCAACCGCTTCAATAATCGTGGGCGTCGTTCACCGCCGCGCGGACGCGCTCGTTCACCACGCAGGCGTTCTCGTTCACCCATACGTCGTCGCAGGCGCAGCAACAGCTCTGATAGTTCACGTTAAACGGAGGGGTAAGAAGATGATACGAAAGCATGGAGAATATATACTTACTCTGCTATATCGATAGTTTGTTTATTATTATTATTTTTTTCTTTAGTTTTTTAAGTGAAGAAACAATTGGTAAATGTGCTTTCAATGCGTTTACTTATTCGTTTCTTTGCAATCAATTTGTTTTTCTATTTAATCTATTGGCGACATAGTTCTAGACATTATGCTTATATTATATATGTAAATGTATTTAAAACTTAGAACTCTAAAATTTGAATTTTTGTTTAAGATTATCAAAACTTATATGCAAAAATGAAAATTATTCATCCACCTTAATTACAAACTTTTCATATAGAATTAAACATTTTTAACAAACAAACAAACAAAAAGTAAAATTGTGAATCTTTTTTTATGTACAATAACATTTCTTGAGAGAAAAAATACAAACAGTTTTAATTTTACAATTAGTATATGCTGTAACAAAACAAAAAATAAAGGAAAAATTCAATTGGAATGCTTGTTTTCCTTGTTTTCTACAAATATGATACAATAGCTTATTGAGGGCTAAGGACGAGCTTTCCGCATCGGTTCATGTTGTGTTAAATTTGTGTGTTTTCTTATTTTAAAATAATTCAATGTATGAACGTGCACTCATCATCTGTAAGCGGGCAACCATTTGGATGATGCTGCTTGAAATAACACTGACGTTTATTTATGGTTTGAGCTTTATTTTCGGAATCCTTGAGCAAACGTACTTTAGGTTTACGTAATTGAATCCATTCACCACCACTTTCTGCCCGACAAAACTCAAAAATTTCATGATTATTACGCAGTAAAGTCTTAATGCCGCCACATTCTGATTTTATATGTAGTAAATCAGCGCGGGTTAACTGTTCTACAATCTCACGCATGCTTAAGTGGCCACCAGTACGCCAACTAGTGGCAGCCGCTGGTTCATCAGATTCATTATTCGTATCATCACATTCCAACAACATTTTAAATATCTTCTCCACCAAATTCGCAATAATTCTTTTATCGATTTGTGTACAGTTTCGTACGCTCTCAAATTTTTCGCGTAATTTCACTTCGTCCTGCGATATGACATTTGTATATTTATTGCGTTCTTCCAGCACATACTCTTGCAGCCTATGCCTATGGCATTCATACTCACTCTGAGCATGCGTCCGCTCAATTCCTATTAACGCTAAACGTTTAGTGCTTGGAATTTTTAAACGATCTTGTAACGTTTTATAACCACATTTTTGAGAAATCACGCCAGCGTAATTATAAAAATCTTGATAGCCCGAAATGCTAGTATTTCTGCGCTGAAATTTTGCACCCGACAGCTCAAATGCACAACAAGGCAGCAGAAAGTAACGCATTTCATAGCGAATATTGGCTGCTAGTACGGGTAGCCATGGTGACAACTCATCTGAATGGTTACCTATAAGCCAATCAATTTCTTGGGGTAATTTAAATGAATTTGGCTCAATTGCTTGTTCAATTAATTGTGTTGTTGTTGTGACAGGATAATGACTCCAAATCTTGCGTGCTCTCACATCATAACCGTAACCTTTGTGGCCTTCTTCGTTGAGTATAAATACTAACAAGCCATTGCCACAACCGAGATCAGCAAATCCGGTTGGTATTGTATTTGTCTGTTGCCATAAGGTAATCAAATATGCGGCAATCGCTAGATCTTCGTAAATGAATTTTAATGGATCCGTAGACTCTTTTGCATCATTCCAGAACTTGTAAGAAAAGTAGAAAAGAAGAAAAATGGTTTCAGATGAAATAAAGGCATTAGTTGTAGACAAAAATTTCAAATTTTTATTATCTGGTAGTCAGAATTTTAATCATATCATCTAAAATCTGTTTTAAGACAAATAAAACTTTCGTATGAAGTAAATTTATGATTACAAAGCCATAACAAAGAACATCAATGTCCAGTTTTTAAAGAATCAATTCTAGATTTTGTGAAGCATTTATCAAAATTAATAAAAAAAAGATGGCACGTTTCTAGCAGCTAACCAACGATAACATATTTTTCGGGATTAAGAAGAAACATATTTACTGAAGAAATAATTAGTTTCAAATCATTTTCTCCATTTGTAACTCTCTGCTTGCTTATTTTTAGTTCTACTATTTGCGCCTTAAAATTGAAAACAAGCTGAGTAAATGCTCAGTTTTAACTGTGCTTTGCGCTCTATTATGTTTCCCTTATAAATAAATTTTATAAGAAGCGTGCAGCTAGCGCTCCTATTATTTTACCTTTAATACCCGTTCAGCATATTTCTTTTTCAATTCCTTGTACAAATTATTGTAATTTTCTTTATCAACAAGTGTCAAGGAGCTCATTTGTGGTTTTTCATCATTACTACAGCTTTGCGACCATTTCAGCAATTTCGGTTTTAAAACATATTCAGCCCAACGTGCACTAACTTCCACATCCAAACGTTGTGTTAATATATGCACAATAATTTGTTTATCGCAAAATTTTATCGAAAAATCATCAATATTATTACAATGGAAACGGCAGGTGTATGAATTTGAAGTATAATCTGAAAATAGAACAAAATAAATCAATTTAAGTATATTTAAAAAATATATATATAAGTATCGTCTCCCACCAATTAACGCGGTAGCTGCGATATTTTCTTGCTCTAATTTCTTGGTTAAAAATTTAAATTTTAAAATGAAACCTTCACAGTTTGTTTCTTCTTTTTTATTTGGTGCTTGCAAAGATGCCCGCAGCACTTGTTCTGTACAAGCGGAACTAATAATAGGTAGACCTTCATCAGTTGGTAGTAGTTCCTCATGTAAGCTTGCAATACCTCTTGAAACTTGTTGTGTATCGCTTAATACACATGCAAATATTTTTCTATTTACTGCATGATAGTTGTTGAGCAAAATTGAAATACACTTCCAAAACTGTTGCTCAGTGTATGTGGAATTATCCATTTTTATTGGTATTACAATAAAATTGTAATTTAATTTTTAATAAACTTGAGTATTTTTGTTTTGTTTGCTGTATAGTCAGCTGTGCATATATTAGTGGTTATGTTGAATGTGGAAGTAATTGTGAATGAAACGTATTCAATTGTGATTAAATAGATAGTGTTGCTTAAAGTTGGATCTTATTAAAAGGAGGAGGCTGAAGTTGTTCAAAAGAATCGTTATCACTGATGTAATATTTATACCTTTATAGCTCAGAATTTTAAATCTTCCATAATATTGAAATTGCTGAAGTAAATTGGGCATTATTAATTGATTTTATATGTTCTTATTTATCTATCTCTCCCATGCGGCTGTTATTGCTCTTCCGCAGTTGCAAGACTACCAATGAAGTGTCATTTCTATCGAGTGCACTAAGTAGCGCAAATGATTTTTATTTTGCAGATTTTATATATTTACTTATATTCCAGAATGTAATGCTTTTTTATGTATATTTTTATTAAAAAATAACCATGTCTATATTGGTTGCTTTCGGCAGCCCTGGAACTTTGCTTACATAATTGACAGCCGAAGTTATTGTTTTTCGTGCATTTTGAGTTTTTTAGTACACGCGTATATTTTTTTAGTTTCGTAATTTGTCCTTTTAATTTTATTTATTATAATAAATAAAATTTATTTTGTACAATAATTTAAAATGTCTTTTCTGCGACAAACTTCAAAATTCATTAAATATGCGGCACAAAAACAACAACGGCCGTCGCAGAAAGTGGTAAGCATTGAATGTCAATTGAACTCAAGGTCTTTGGTGATAACAACATAACAACAGCAACATGCATATGTTTATTCAATTTTATCAAACAGCTCCACCTCTCATTTAATATACGTTCATACAGCAGCGAAACTGTAGATCCCCCCGAGCATCCTTCCATGTTTCCCGGTGCTAAGGCACCATTCGTCTCGAAACCAACACTCACAATGCACACTGATTATGCGCCCATTCCCATTTATCGTGTTCTGAACCGTGATGGCGCAATCACCGATTCCACACAAGATCCCCAATTAAGTCAAGAGTTTGTGCTGAAAATGTTCAACGATATGGTACTACTGAATACAATGGACAAAATTCTCTACGAATCACAACGTCAAGGACGCATCTCCTTCTACATGACCAATTTTGGTGAGGAAGCATCACATATAGGTGGCGCCGCTGCATTGGAAATGCGTGATTTAATCTATGGACAATATCGCGAAGCAGGAGTGTTGGTATGGCGTGGCTTTACCATTAACCAGTTCATCGATCAATGTTATGGCAATGTGGATGATGTGGGACGTGGCAAGCAAATGCCAGTGCATTATGGATCGAAAGAGTTAAACTTTGTTACGATATCGAGTCCATTGTGTCAGTTAAAGCTTGATTCTTATGGTTTTTTAAAACTTTAACACTTGTTTGTTTTACATTGTATAGCTACACAAATGCCACAAGCTGTAGGTGCTGCTTACGCTATGAAACTCCGTAAAAATAATGATGCTTGCGTTGTTTGCTATTTTGGTGAAGGAGCAGCTTCAGAGGGAGATGCACATGCGGCGTTTAATTTTGCCGCTACACTCGAGTGTCCGGTGATACTCTTCTGGTTAGTTAGTTTTATTTATAACTTCGAAAGAAATCTTTTCAATTTCGAAATTTTACAGCCGTAATAACGGCTTCGCAATATCAACACCATCGCATGAACAATACAATGGCGATGGTATCGCTGCGCGTGGTCCCGCCTATGGCATGGCCACGATACGTGTTGACGGAACCGATGTTTTTGCCGTTTACAATGCTATGAAAGTGGCGCGTGAATATGTGCTGCGGGAAAATAAGCCAATAATTTTTGAGGCAATGGCATATCGGTATGTATTTGTGTTCAGAAACACAGTTCCATAGTATATAATTTTATTTCTTAATTTCTCTAGTGTCGGCCATCATTCCACCTCCGATGACAGCACCGCTTATCGCCCTGCTGAAGACATCGATGTATGGAACTCGCTTGAGCATCCGATTTCAAAATTGAAAAACTATATGACCGATAAGGGTTGGTTTAACGAACAAAAAGAAAAGGAATTCGTCAAGGATATACGTAAACAAGTGCTTAAACAAATTTCCATTTCGGAAAAGAAATTGAAGCCAAACTTTAAGGAAATGTTTGAGGGAGTTTATGCTGAAATGCCAGCAAATTTGAAGGAGCAAATGCAAGAGTTGCAGAAACATGTAGCTGAACACAAAGATTATTATCCAGTGAAGAACTATAAAGCCTAATAACAAGGCAGTGGATGGAGATGATGGGAAGAAAAAACTCAACGTAATGTAGGAGACTCATCTAAAGTGCATTTATTAATTATAAGTTGAAAGGCTACACTACTTTTTCGTGTAATTATGTTCTTGATTTTTAAGGACATATTGTGTTACAAGTGAAAACAGCATTTATTTTATTTTTTTGCTTAGCTCGGTTTTTAAGAGCCCTACAGCTTTTTCAGTTTTAAATCGGAAAATAATATTACCATTTTAAAATGTGAAATCGTCGCTAAAATCAATTTTCATTTTAGAATCAGAAATCGTTATTTTAGAAACAAAACCCAATCAATTAAATTTAAATCAAATTTCTGATTTAAAATGACGATTGTTGCTTTAAAAATCAAGATGTTTAATTTTTAATTTTAAATTAAGACAACGATTTCAGATATTTAACAGAGATTTTTAAAAATTTCAGGTTTTGATTTTAAAGTGTCTGATTTTTTATTTCATTTTATTTACCGATTTTAAAATGAACTTTTCTGATTTGTTTTATTTGTTGAATATTGTTGTAACCGGTAATCCCTAATTATACGTATAGAAAAAGAAAAATCAATGTTTTACGGTTAATAATAGTTAAATATTGTATATATATATATATGTATATATATATTTGTAAAATGTTGCAAATATTTATTTATGAAAATACACGTAATAAAATAAACAATATATAATGGTGTAAATGTTAATAGATAATTCTTTATTTTGTTATTTAATTTTCACCAATTTTTGAAACGGCAGCGGCCTTAACCATTTAAATAAATTTATAAATTGAGGCAAAGGAATGAAAAAGGGACGCTCACAAGTTTTAACAAAGAAGATTGATGTTCTACACAAAAAATTTCAATCAAAATAAAATACAATAGCTGCTGTTTTATCGTCGTTAAGAAAATATATATAATAAAAGAATCTTGCACTTTTGATTTTAATAGATATATATAGATTATATGCAGTTCAAACTGAACTTTACCAAATAATAAAAAATAAAAAACATAAATTCTATTAAGCAATGTTTTTTTTCCTGGTTTAAAGCATGTACGTATGCATACACCGGGCACCACACCAACACACATACATACAGCATTCAGCACTTAGTTGGTGCGCAATTGATAGTCTCCGTTTTGTGTTATATAACGTACCCATGGCAGCGCTTGATAGCCACTCTTTTCAATAATTTTCAAATAGCGCACTTGAATGCCGGAGGTGGTAAAGTAAGGTATCTCGAAACGCACCTGTATTGGTGGTTTACCCTCAGTATTATCTTCGCTTTCGACGCTCGGTAGACCAAAGTGTGCGCGCATTAAGTATTCCTTGCCGCCGGGGAATGATTTTACAGTCCAAATAATAGCATTCTGTTCGGGAGCATATTTGCAGCTACCTATGGTGGTTTTGAATTTCGGTGAATCAGCATCTGCTGGCACTGGAATGAGAATTTCTACATTATTTGCAGTAGAACGACGCTTAAATTGCGATTTAGCCTTAATCATGTATTCGACGCGCGAGTGAGCATGACGTTCGATTACCGATTCGATCCATATTAAAGGTTTCACCTAAAGACATCGAAAAAGAAATGTATTTGTTGCAATGTAAGGTATGTATATTATAGAAAGTTAAGTTTTACATGCGTATTCAAACGATAGGACATCAATTCAAATTCACCATCCGGCGGTATAAACGATATGGTGCGATCATTTTCAAAACGTGACAAACGTACGCATTGATGAAATTTTACATCTTCCAATTCCACCGATTTAGATTTACCACGTCCTGTACTTTCAAATAATACTTTATCATTCAGCCCCAAACGCAGCTCTGGCATGCCAGACAAGTAAACTCGCATTTTTATAGCGCCCACAATTTCACTACGCAACACATTGCCATTAGCATTGGCTAGCAAGTTTACCGATTCAATGACGTCGAGAAATACTTCATTCTTACGATATTTAATACCCTCGGAACGCCAGGAAACTGCATTTGTCACCGCAAGCGGTATACGTGGTTGTAATTCCAGTTTATGACACTCCTGCGTTATATACTCTTGCAGTATTTTCGAATCAGTCGTTTGCGGATAACCAAAATCAATAAGCTCATCGAGTAGCTCATAAATAATAACAAAATTATCACGTATCGATTCTTCTTCCAACTCTTTGAAATACTCAACAAATACTTGAGCAATCTTGTGCAGAAAAACAAAAACCAATGCAATATTTACATTTTTATTGCGTGGTGTTGTCGACACTATGTACAAATTATTGGTCTTGATGTAGGCAAATGTACAATCGGCTGTCTGTAGTATGGGCGTAATCAGACCCTCCTCTTCGCGTTCCATTAGCAATGGCATGAATTTATCGATCACTGCCATGTCCATGTTGTCACCACGATAATTACGCGATATCAAAACTTTGCCCTTAACATCGAGCACGTATATAGCGGAGGAGGACATTTTGCTGTAGTACTTTAGATGAGCTGGTCTTTCTACTTATTTTGGTTGGTTATGGTTCAGCAAGTAAATGAGTGACTCAAGTTATTTGAGGTTGAAGTTGATGGTGACGCCTAAATCTAAATCGCGTAGTATTTAAGATGTATTAATTTCACTTTTAATTATATTTTCTTCCACAATTTTCTTGTTGTTTTACATAGTTTTAAATATTTTTAACATTACTAGTTAAAAATCACTTGAACTAACAAAAAGTTGTACGTCGACGTAATTGACAACTCAGTGACAGGTGAGCACTCGCGTTGCCAACCATTTGTTGAAATTCAAAAGGGAGTAAGTGTAATCAATTAAAAAAAGGCTTTCAAAAAAGTATTAGAGACATTTTATATGTATATTGCTTTTTTGAATTATTGAGTGTAATCCCTTTTTTATTATTATATAAATCCAATAAATATTCCACAGTGATAAGGATAGAATCAGCTGAAAAATAAACACGAATTGTCCAAATATGTAAAAAAAAAAAAAATAATTCGGAAAACATTTCTTCTTTCATATTTAAAATTATTGGTTTCTGTCGTCTCTTTCAAAAGTGGTTAAAAACTACTTACGAGATGTCAACGTATGACCATCGCTTTGCTGTTTCAATATTCCAAATTTTACAAAAAGGTAGCATAGTCGTCTGTGGTTGCCGTCAATGTTTACCGTAACCGAGTGGTTAGTTTGTTGGAGTGTTTTTTTATCACGACACAACCTCTTGGCTGGTAATTGCAAAAGTAAAATTAGCCTATGAAAAGCTTTTCACTTCTCCGTTTGGAATCGACATAAATCTGTAGGCTTGTTCCATTCCTGTAGAAATATAACTCACACAACATAAATGTAAGTAAAAAGCTGGGCCTAGGCCCTCCATGGGCTGTTATGCCATAATATTAGTAGTTGCAGTTATTTGAATAAATTTACTTTAATCATTCTAGCGTCACTTATGCATAAAAAACTGTTAGGTGAAACCGATCTGAGCAAAAGATTTGCCGCAGTGACAATGCACAGTGCGCGATGGTAACAGATAGTGTAATAAATTGAAATTTAAAAAAGATTTAAAGTTAATATCTTTTTTCCTTTGGATACATATTTTCATGATCGGCTATTTTATTTCCTTGCACTCCCCTTATGTAATCCTTTTTTTCAATTCTGGTTCCCAACGCAATCTTTTCTAATTATGCTATCAATTGAAAACAACTTGGTTTATTTTTTAATTTTTATTCAAATATATTGCATGGTTTAAGAGTCTGAGATCCCCTCATTATACAGCACACCGTTTTTCTGTTTAGTTTATATTTAGTGCAATATAGAGTATCTTCAACATTTTCTTTGCATCTTTTACAAAACCTACATACATTTAGGCAATATTCTTTGTACATAATTCAGTTATTTTTAATTTTAAATACAAACATTTATATTTATCTTATCTCCTTTTTATATTTAACTTTTTATTTAGCAATTACTTCCTTGAATTCTTTCATTTCAAAAACTATCTTCCAGAAACAGTACTTTAATTTGTAATTCATTTTCTCCAACAACTCTTTACTTTCCTTATCGATAAACAAAAATATAACATAATTGCATGAGATATGCGAAACGGCTTTCTGAAAATATTCATCATTCTCATCGGTGATAACTCGCCGCTCTTTTAGTACCCATTGTTTGGTACTTAAATTACAATTCTGTTTTTCAAGTAAATCAAATATTTCTTCAAATTTCTTCGATTTACAAATTCCCGGAATAATGACTACACATTTTTGCAATTGAAAAAAATCTCTTAATCGTTCAGCTTTATATTTTAGTGTAAATTGTTTTATATTTTTAGAAATCCATTGAAAAGATAACTCATCATCACATGAAATCCAAACTTTTCCCTCAAATAAGATGATCGCTGAATTTTCATTGAATTGCAAACGTGATGCGGGTATATCAGAGTCGGATTGACGAAATCTATCGAAGAATAAATTTAATAGTTCATTGAAATCTGAGCTATTGAGATTACACATGTCTTTTTCATTGCGTATTATTATCATGTATTCGCGCTTTTCTGGTGATAGTCCCACATATGGATTATAACTTTCCGCTGATGATGACGAAGTAGCATTACATTGAACTTCTTTTTTTAAGTCATTATTCGATGATATACCTTGACTTTGAATGGTGGTGCTACTAGATTGCACTGCTATTATGTTGGCAATTTGCTCTTCCTCCCGATTTTCTTGAAGTTTTTTATTACACTGTTTGGAGTTGTTATCAGTGGTGGTGTACTTTGGAAATTCATCCAAATATGAATTTAATGTAGACGAGAATTTTGAATTTACTGACAATACGCGCTTTTGCCTAAAGAAATAGATTATAACTTCAATTTCACTTGATAAGTTCTACTTACTTCTTTACGGATTTTTCGCTATTTGAACTTGGAGAACTTCTTTTTCCAGAAATCGCTGAGTTCTTTGAATTTACAATCTTACGCATACTCTCGTCAGAATCTGACAAAGACGATGAGGCGGTTGTTGTTGTTCCTTCTTCATTTGATTCTGAATCGCTTAGAACTATGATTTTTTTAGTGATATCATTATTTGGCTTTTTTCTAAAAAGTTTTTCAACTTTCTCATTATCGCACAGGTGCAGGAAACAATAGAATTTAGGCTCTCCGTTGGTACCATCACAAAAGCTCTCACTGGAATCATCACTGTTATAAATGTATAACATTACTGTGGTTTCCAGCTTTTTATCCAACTCTAGTATTTCATATATTTTATCATTATTATTGTACGTTTCTGATAATGCTCTAATTTCTTGATTCTCTGCTGGCACACCAATATGTTTTGAAATCTGTGATTTGATCTCTTTAATTGTAGCATCATTTTCCAGCTTAAAACTCAAAGCAGCATCACGCTATAGGTAATTGAATATTAGTTTTTATTTAATATATATTTAAGATAAGGCATACTGGAGTCTTATGGGCATCATAGTCTTTCGGTTCTAGTTTAATTTCAATAAACATTTCAATTCAAACCTCTAGAAAATTTATTACTTTGAAGATTAATTAGTGTGAAGACTGAAATACCGTTGTAACTAGTGACGGTGACGAGTCGAATATTTTTTAAACTCGAGTAAAAAATACATTTAACTTGAGTTTGTACTCGGTTTGCCTAGTTGACAACTTCATTATCACAACGAAAGAAGATTAACTCGAATTGATGACCAATTCGACGATTACAGCGATTAAGAATATGTTGAGTATAAGTCCAATTTAGTTATTTCAAAATGGTTTTAGATAATTGTATACTACTTTTCATAACTTCAATATCAAAATTAGATTTAATTCAATTGTTATTATTCTCATCAACTTGTAAGCTTCATATTACCAGTTATCATAAATTTATCATTTGTCGCTAATTATTTATTTAATTTTTAGTAGTTAGTTTTCGTAGCATATATAATAGTAGCAACAGTAAATGCCAGCAAAGTTGCCAATTTCGTATTAAAAATTTCATTCAATAAAGTCTAATAAATAATAAAAAAATAAATAAATTAACAAACAACCGAATATAAAATAGAATTTTTAATAATTCAGTATACAAGTTTTTTTTAACAAATAAATGTCCAATATGCTATATATACACAACAGATTTGAAAATTATTGTCTAATTGAATACCGCGTGCATCGTCCATATATCAATCACTCAACTTTTGCAAACCATCAGCATACTGGAATTCCGGACTATTCTCGTACTCACACATATCCAATGCTATTTCACAACTCTCCTTAACAACACGACGATCATCTGAAGCATAACGGCTTAAAATTTCACGGCATTTATCAGTGGCAATAGCACCCAGAGCCTCTGCACATTCATGACGTACCATTTCATTTTCCAAACAATCTTCAAGGTTCTCTTGCAAAAACGGAATACTGCATGGTTCTTGTAATTGGCCTAGAACAAAGGCGACTTCATGACGAAATAATGCTGATGAATCCTTCAATCCTTCGGTTATTGCCAATACGCTCTGCTCAGTACGTATATTGCGTAAACTAAACATGGCGCGGTAACGCTCAAAAAGACTTTGTTTCGGATCTAAATAAATAGCTCTAAGTTCTTCTACACTTTTATTACTAGCCGCAGGTGGCGAAGGATCCACTGAAGCATATGGGTTTTTATCGTCTACTTTCTGGCCACTCTGCAACCAACGTACGCGGTCCAATGCAATGGCGCATGTTTCGGCTACCTCCACCACAAGATCTGCCTTGAAACGTTCTAATATTGGAATAACTTCAGGGGCGCCAATAGCACCCATTGCTTCTGCTGCTTCATGACGAACCATCGGTTCCTCTTTCGTATTTTCGAGCACTTCGGTGAGCACAGTCAATGCTTGTTTGTCTTGCATTTGTCCCAGACAATAGGCCAATTCATGTTTTAACAGCGCTGAATCATCTGAGAATCCCCGGCTTATTTGTGATATGGCTTCTTGGCCACCAATGTTTTTAAGTGTGAATAGTGCACGGAAACGCTCTTTTAGTGGGCGTTCTTTGTTGTTAAGCACACTGCCTATAGCTTTCACTTGATCCTGTGAGACCATATTGGATTAAATTACGTATTATTTATATTCTATGCCGATGACAAAGTTTTTTTTTTGTAAAAGAAAATGTGCTCGCAGTTCTAAAGTGTTTACGTTTCGATTGCAAAATTGACATTTTAATTTTTCGCAGAGTTGCTCCATAGTGGAACAAATGACTCATAAAACTTTTTAAAATATTTTCTGTTTTGCATACAATTTAAGGAAATTATAAAATATTTAAGTAAAAACTTAATTATGTCCAAATAATAAAAGCAGGCAACCAATGGAATTATAAAAGCACATATCATCTGCCATCATTAATGTTTTGAAACTTCTCGCTTATAGCTGCAACTCTGCAACAAAAAGCCTTTTCAGTGCTACCAACACAACGCCAACAAAATTACCCGTTGACAAATTTTCCATCAAAAAGCAACGAGTGTATTTTCATTTGTGTAAATGTGTAAATTTTTTATTACATATTTGTTTAAAATTTTCCAAAAAAATAATAAAAGTTATAGGTGATGCAACTTAAAAACTTAATTAACTTGTTAGCAAACTAAGTTTTTTTTTTATTTTTTTCTGCATAATAATAATGATATATTGCTTATTCGGAACAAAAGCGGTTATATATTTTAAAATTTGTAGTACCTTTTCTTATTTTCGTCCATGTCAGGCTCTTACATCTTTATTACGTTGGCAATAAAATGCAACACTGTCGTCATTGTCGTCGAAAAGAAACGAGTAAGCAAATTATACTGATGCGCGGCGTAACGTTGTGAAGAGATAAATTTTATTTTGCAAAATTTACATGTTTTCGCTTTTATTTCAAATCAGAAAATTACAAAAAACGTGAATTTAATTAGTGAAAAAGCAATTGTTAATAAAGTTTAAACGCAAACTAGAGTGTATGTTTTAAAAATATTGTGGCAAAGTTGCGCGTTGTAAAATTTCCGGATTACGCGTGTATTTCTGAATCACGTACAAAGAGCACACAATTTTAATTGCAAAATACTTATTTTAAAATATAGCCACATTAAAAAACATTTGAAACTAATAAATAATATAAAAATGTCTGAAGTTGCAAATATTAATGAAAAACAAGAAAATGCCGTGCAGCCTACAGCAGAAGAACCAGCAGTAGCGGCATCGGCAGCACCAGTGGCAGATTCCGCTGACGGAGGCAGTGCTGCCGCGGAAAGTGACGCTCCAGCAGCAGCACCACCAGTGACAGCAGAAGCACATGAAGCAGCCGGCGACGTTAGCGTCGACGCAACGGAGGCATCGCCGAAATTGGCAGAGGAATCTTCGCCAAAAATTGAAAACAAGAAGACTCCCGTAAGTAGAAATTGACAAGGCAATTAACAATAATGCGCGATAAAATATGGGATTGCATTTTGATTTGCTTTCTTTTTTTGTGGGAAACGTGGGAAAGGGAAAAAACTTATTTCAACTGCCTTCTGCTATTCCTTATTGCATTGGAACAATCTGGAAAGGGAAGTTTCAAATACCAATTTCATATACACATTTTTATTTGGGGAGCTTTGGTGCTTGCTTTGTGTGTTACACGAAGACGAGAATTTTACACGTTGCGCGCGCTTGTGTTAGCACACAAATCGCACTAATCGTTGCTTCTATCTTGCGCGCGTTTTTTCTCTTTTACGTTTTTGTATATTTTTTCTATGTGTGTGTGTGCGTGTGTGCTTACTCCCCACCACATCCCCCGCGATGTTTTGTTTCGCAGCGTCGGATCTTTTGACATCGCAGTCCGCGTCAACGTTGTCAGTGCGCTCGCTGCTTGTACGTACAGAATTCATTGCGCGAGTGTGTGACTTCGCATTGCTCGTTGTTTTCATCTCTGCACGTTGCGCGCTCTTTCGGCTTTCGTTGAAAAAATTTGTTGTTGGTTGTTTTCTTTTCCATGCTATATTCGCATTTGCTTGCTTGCTAGCTCGCTGCTCGTTAGTCGTTTGTATTTGTTGTTTTTGTAGTTTGCTGTACTTTGTGTATTTCGCGCTCTGATTTCTTGTGTTTTTTTTTAATTTTCTTTTGTATTGCATTTTGTTTTTTCATTTAGTATCCTTTATTTAAAAATCATTAAAGTAAATAGGAGTTACCATATTAAAAAGTTTATGTATGAATGTTTATTTTTTTTTGGCGATAAATTACCAAATTAGTTTTATGAAAGATTGGTTGGCTTTATTGGAACTAGGAATTATAGTGCTAAAGATTCCCTTCTGTGTGTTGCCTGGAAAGGAACATTTTTTATAATAATGTCATAGTTGTCCTCTGGATTCATTGTATCAAAAATAACTATATATTCTCGTACGAATTCAAACTTTTCGGTTTATATAGCAGGTGCCACGCCCACTTTTCTTCCATTAATTTCCATACTTCGTTCACCAGTATCCATATAAGAAGTTTCATTGTCCTACTAAGGATAATTAGTTCTTAATATAATTTTATCTATAAAAAAAGGCATGGCCACTTTTCTAAAACCTGCATTATTATCTTGATTATGTATTATTTTTAACCTAACACTTCTGTACTTGTATCAGTGCAGTTGTGAGAGCAGTTTATAGTACCATAATTTTCCCGCCATTTTTTTTTCATACACATTTTTTCTTAACTTGAATATTAAACTTTTTTCAGGTAAAGCGTACACCCTCCAAGCGCATGTCCTTTATTGAACGTGCTCAAAAAGAAAGTGAAGAACTTGTCAAAAATATGGGTGGAAGCCTTGAACTTGAAGGCGGTCGACGCACACGTTCAAGTGCGCGAGGTACGCCAACTCGTGCTGCGGCAGCTACAACACCGCCACCGGCTAAAAAGGCACGCTCTTCGCCCGCCAATTCAAGCACCACACCACGTGGACGTGGGCGTGGACGTAAAATTGACATATCAACTGAATCTACAGAGGATGAGGCAGCGAAAAAGGACGCCGATGCTGATGTCGATGCTGATGCTGAAAAGCCAACAACAAGTGAAAAATCAGCAGCGTTAAATGAAAGTGTAAGTGGAAGAGAAATTAAAGTGAAAGTTTAAAATTACAATACTTATATTTAATCTATTCCACAGAATGATTCTGAAAAGACAAAGAATGAAAACTCTAAAGACGGTGGCGGTGCCAAGACCATAGCCGCTGCTGATAAATCAAATGATGAAACAAAATCCGCTGAAAAACTAGCAGAAGAACCAGAAATTTCAAAAGTTGAGAAAAAAACAGCAGATAAACCAGATGCTGCCAGCAGCGTTGTAGTTGAATCAGTACCAGCAGAAAAACAAAATAATGTTGATCATGTTGTAGCTGAAGATACTAAAAAAACCGAAGAAGAACCACCGAAATCCGATTCACCAATGGATACTGATGAGATACTAGAACCTGAAGTAGCAGTTACTGTAAAGGAAGTAGTTGCTGAAGAAACAGCATCACCAGCAAAAGCCACAAAAGCGGAGCCATCTATTGCCGCTGCTTCAGAGCCAAAAATTGCAGCTACTACTTCTTTTGATATTGTAACTACTGCGATACTAGGCGCCGTTGATTCGGAGAAAGAACCAACTCCAGAACCAATGGAAGTTGATTCAAGTTCAAAAAGCAATGACGATGATTGCGTTGAAATTATAGATGTAACACCGGCACCAGTAGTAATTGCAGAAAAAAAAAATTCCACAATCACTGGCGAAGCACAACAAAAACTACAATCAAATGCTTCCCCAGCAGTAGTAGTTACAGTTGTTCCAACAGTTGATTTGTCAAAAGAAAAAATTAATGCACCTGCAACTGGAACTATAACTGCTGCAGTAGATAAGGCTATCAAATCAGCGCCACAAGGTGAAAATGTAATTTCAGTTGAGAGTACAGCTGCTGGGGAACCCCAGGCAACGTGTGCCGCTACAAAAGATGACGCCGCCGCAACTCTTGCTGTAGCAGCAACCAACGACAACAACAAGTCAGAAAATGATTTTTGTAAGTTTATTGCAAATCCTATTTCTATGGTATAAAAGGCATTTCCACTTTTTGTGAAACACTTTGATGACAGAATATGGAGTCTGTATGGAAAAGTTAGAAACTTCATAGTACATATATTATGGGAATGAATAGAAATAATAGGTCGACGAGTTTTTTTTTACATTTTTTGTGACTTTTTAGGTTACTTTTTAACTGAACTATTTCCAGATTGTTGCGCAATATGTACGCTAGGCCCCAGTTTATCCAATTTAAAGAAGGCAAATACGTTGCTAAGAAAATAACAAAAAACTCGAACCCATGGGAAAACTGGTGTATTTCCTGTATGGACAAAAAACATGCAATTCAGTTTGGATGTGAAAAATGTAATATTGCTATTATGTAGGGTAGTTAAGGTTCAATTCGAAAACAAGGCTAATCTAATATCACTTACAAATAGGTATGGGACTCTGAAATGTTTATAAAGGTCGGGTCCTCATAAGACCTTTGCAGTGGTATTGAATATTCTATGTTGCTTTTCCTTTTTGCTATATATTCGACACATCGTTTTCTAATATGCCCAAAGTAGATGAGTGTTTAAAAATGGAACACCCAATTACGTATACCAGAATGCAGCATATATCGAATATGCAAATTTAGATTTGAAAGTTGTTTTGTTCTGCCAAATATTTAGCAAGAATAATTTGTCTTCTCTGTTACCAGGGGCTTATCTCCATTAATGTAACGCTTTTCTCCTGTCGTTTAGTGGCCGCTTTAGAAAGACAACAAAGCCACGATATCTTGGGACAAATTGAAAAGGGCTCTAGCTCTTTTTAATCGAAATGAGCCCTGTACGTGTGAAATTTCTTAAACTCTTGTTCATTAAACTGCAAAAACCGGCCACACACATTTCAGTTTCTTGGTTTTGTAATGATTCGTTTTGTAGAACCAACTTCAAATCTATGAAATATGTATATTTATATCTAAATCTATAAAAAAAATTTTATTTAAAATAATAGGCTCGATTTAACACATTTTGAATTAAAATTAATTAACACATTTTCTGTTTTTTCTCTTTTTTTTTTGTTTGTATGTTTTGTGCAGGTGAACCCAAAATCGCATCACCACCAATAAACGCAACAAATGATGGTGCAGTCTCAACGCCGCAGTTTTGCAATTAAAAACAACAAGAACATACAACAAAATTAACATACAACAACAATAACAAATATTTACAAAACCAACCAACCAACCAACAAACAATAAAACACATGCTAAGTTTATATATCCAATACCCCCAAACAATTGCTCCGTTCACCCCCGCCTGGAATATTTTATGTACTTTTTTAAACTGTTTTTAAAAATGCAGAATGGAAATTTATGATTCAATCTTTTTTTTATATTAAAACACACACACATTATACACACAAAATGTATAATACTATATTACATAATAATAATAATAATAAAATAATAGTTATATACTACTTAGATAATATATATGCAAAACAATAAAACAACAAAACAATCAGATATTGTTTTTTTTATTATTAAAAATGATACAAACAAACAAAAAATAAGAATACATATTTAAAGTGTATGTAAACTTATAATTAATATAACATTTTAACAATTTAACAATTTATAAACAAACAAACAAAAAGTTGAAATAATTTTAATTACCAGAAAATACAAAAAAAAAAAACAAAAAACAAAAAAAAAGAAAACACAAAACTTGCAAGTAAAACCTTAAGAGCAATATATGCATATTTTAGACTACTGACAAATTTGAAATGAAATGTGTTTATATATATACAATACATACTTACATATAACTAAAATTATATGTAAAATTATTATTATTATAAGTGTAAGAAGCATGTGGACAATTTGAATATTCAAAAGCCATTTAAGTTTTGTTTCCATATATTTTCTTTTCTTAGTCCCCACCCTCAATTTATAATGTGTTTAATTTCTTTTTTTTCTCTTTTTTCCTTTCTTTTTTTATGATTTTTGATTACACGCTAAATTTGCTTCCCAATTTGATGTAACAGAAAATAAAAAAAAAAAAAACGAAAAATAAAATTAAATAAAAATCTTTAGCTTAGTAATGCATTTTTTTATAAAACAAAAACGAAAAACCACTTTAAATTATATGACGTAGTTATACACAAACACTAAAAAACATTAAAAACAAATAAAAGGAAAAACAATTTTAATGAATTGCACTTTCTTTTACAAAAACAAAAAAATCAACTCGATCGATCGTAAAATTATTGTTTAGAATTTTCTTTCAACTTGTTTTGTTATGTGCAACAAATGGAAAAAATAGGAATTTAATTAGCAACAAAAAAAATAGGGTTTTTTTTTATTATATGTTATAAAATGTTTGACTTATTTTTATCTTTTTTTTTTTTTTTTTTTTTATGTAATATCTCTTAATAGTTTAAGCATATTCCAGAACCCTTCGTCGCAGTTACGACCGAGTTGCAGATCGCGGTTACGTACTATGTCTTATGCTGCTAAATCCATTATTTTTCATCGATCATATCTCTTCCATTCTTGAATCCGTCGTAACAGTAACATATGCACGTATTTGTAGCTGTGGACTAAGCTTTTTGTAAAAATGGCATACTGTAATCATTATATCCTGGTAGAGGATAGGGCCTCTAAAAATTGAAAGCCTATATGAAATTAGCTGTCGGGCACACGAGTTTTTAATGGATAAGTGAATTTAACTCTACGAATTCTTTATTTTTTACGACAGATTCTGGAATAGACACGATTATAAACTAACGTCATGTCGTTCAATTCATCCATCATTCTAAAATTCGGATTCGATCCGTTTAATAGTATTGATTTCTAACTAATTACTGCACATGATTGATGGTCTTAGTTTAGCTGAATTAATTTCACTATAAACGTCAAACGAATTTTGCTGCTTACTGCAAAATAATCGAATTATTGCTAAAATCCACATTCGTTTTGAAATTTAAATCAAAATACGTTCGATCGGAACAATTTCGAATTTGTAATTAGATAAAATCCGATCGAAATTGAATTTAGTGGTAGCAAATCAGTATTTTGGAATTGATTTTTCTTTGGATTCCAGAATATGAATTTGTTTTCAGATGTACATTTATACAGTTTGGAATGAAAGTGAATTCCGGCATATGGTTTTTCGTATGCTCTGAACATTTTTAATATAAAATCTATTGATTTTTTATAATAATGTCAAAAATTCATAGTGGATTCAGCTAATCAATATTTGAGTAGAAAAAAAAAATCAATAACGTTCTCGGCTCATTAAGCAACAAGTTTAAAATTATAAAAATTTCTTGACTTTTCCTCTTGGATATTGTTCACCCTTAAACTAAAATCCACCATAACGGTTACGAATTCAGAACTGCATCTGCAAGTTCAATAAATTCTGATGAAGGAGCTCACTAATAGTCGAATGCAGTAACAACAGACTATTGAGGGCATACGTCCAGCTTTTCGCACCCATTACAGTTATGCATCTTATAATTGTATTCGAATAAAAAAGAACATACAGTTGTATGCCGTGTCTGAATGGCGAAGTGAAATTAATTGTTTTTATTTTGGATTTTAGATTATAAAGTTTATCCAAATTGTAAATGCAGTTATGAAATCGAACTGTTATGACAGATTCTGAAATAGAGGTGAATAAATTTAAAATAAGTTTTTTAGTTTAAAATTGTTTAAAAGTGAAATTCGTTGGCCTGCTTTCAGACGATTTAGTATAATATTGCATAGACCCATGGGCCTTATGCAAAACTGATAGTTACTTTCGTATAAAGGTAAATGCTTGACTTTTTTTTTTCCAAATTGATCTTATAACTTAATATTGTTTGTTTTCCCTCTCATTTTTGTAATTCATTGGTTCATGGTATTAATAATTTCTTTGTATGAATGTATAAATAATTTATTTTCCGAATATTTTTTTTTTTTTTTTGATTTCTTTAAATTTTAAAAAGTATATTTATTATTACTCTTATACTTATTTGTTATTTTGCATGATTAATTTTTTGTTTAATCTTCGACTAGTAAACATATATTAAGAAGTAAGTACAATTCAAATGTAATTGCATTAATTTTTCTTTTTCCGTGTAAGTAAAAATCATTTTTTTTGTTCCAAACAAAAACTATGTAAGTGAAAAAAGCAACATACGTAGTTGTATCAATACCTACTATTTAAGAATCTATCATTTCAATTTTCTTTTGTAAATAAAAATTTTAAAATACAAAAGAGAAAAAACAAGAAATTTGTTTGCTTTTATTTATGAAAGTACGTGATTATTTTATATTGAATTGAAACAATGGCAGATTGAAGCCTAAATGGAGACTAACTATTTTCTGCCAGATGCTAGAATATATCTGAGAGCTTAGACTTTTCTTCTTCCCATTTATATATTTATCGTTTTATTAGTTGTTTTGTTATGCAAAATCAGCTACAATGAGCGTTGAACGCCCTTGACAGTCTTATTGGTTTTAACAGTTCTTTTTGACAGAATAAATAATTTGACAATTTCCAATCCCAAAAATTCAAAAGTGTAATACGTACCACGACTCCGACGACGATAGCGAATGATCATTTTGATTTTAATTTGTTTTCTTTCTTTTTGAGATTCATTATTGTAATGGGGAAATATGTCCATCTTATAAATAATGTTTAAAAATATTCTACATGTTTTTTCATTGTAAGTTGTTCCAATTTTCAAGTGGCGGAGAACAACAAAAAAGTTTAATCTAAGTAAAACACGTTTTGATAAAATTGACGATTTACATTTCTTAAGATGGAAAGAAGTTTTTAATTAAAAACTGCCTTAAATTTATATTTATTAGGAAGAGGACAGACCTTAACAGAAACCTCCTTAGTCCACCAAAACATATATCCTTACAATTTTATATAAGTTATTTAAAAAAATAGTAATATAAATATTTAAATGAAGTAAAATTCTTCAAGCATAACATCATCAATTATGGATTTTTCGTTTTTTCTGTCAACAATATCGTTGTGTTCCCATTTGCAGTTGATGATGGCGTCTTCAATGGCATTTCTTCCATTTCCTGTTCCGGGCAATAATTAGTGAATTTCCTCACAAACGGTGAAAATAAATGCGGATTTAATTTTTCATTTTCGCCTCGTTTCCAAATGTAACTTAAGGGTATGGCTATCAACCAAACCATTGCAAACCCGATTACATTGTACCAATAGAAAGATATTTCATAAATCGAAAATTCCCGATTGCTACTAAATGCTGTTGTTATGCGTGGTGTTTCCATTTTTTGTGTCAGTGATTCCAATATTGGAATATCACTCGTTGTACTGGAAGAAGATTTTGGTTTATAGACTTAATATTCAAGTTCTTTATAAATTATGAAGATTTACTTACATTGATTTAATAATAACTTGTAAATTGTGTGCTTCACATTTGTCGATTCTCGTTGGTAACGGTGAATATTTGATAACTCCCGATTTAAACCGCATTTGACAATTCAGTATAATCCAAATCATGCCGAATATGCCACAGACAAGAGAAATCATAGCAACCTAAACAGTTAATCAAAGATACATTTGTAAACATGTATCTAAATAATATTAGTACTCACCTTTCCATTGACTCTGGGCACAAACATACCCAACAAGAATATTCCTACCACTGCTCCTGAGCTAATACCCGAAATTGTTAAAATTACTTGCATGATGGAATCAAATTTTTGTACTATAATACCACCAAAAACACAGTAAGTTCCAGTCATAATGATAAACATTTTCATAATCGAATTAGCACGCGCTTCGGTGTGTTTGATAAAAGGTTTGATATAATCAAAATAGACTACACCGGCTAGTGAGTTCATAATCGCAGACATTGTGCTTAAAGCAGCACTGAATACGCAAGAAATGAAAATACCGGGCATACCCTTTAGATGACCCATGACATCTTGCACAAAAAAAGGCACCATTTTGTCAGCTTTGTTGACAACCTGCAAATGATTGAAAGTTATTAAAATCGCGTTATATAAATTTTGAAAGTACGAAATATGACAATAATTATCGGTATTTTTAAGATTATAAAAATAAACTACTTTAGCTAGGTTCGTTGAATATCTAGTTTTAAGCCAAATAAGTCTTGTTGTTTTCTTGGTGGTTTCTAATAACCAGATCTGTTCGAATTGTTGTGCTTAAACTTAGTGTTTTACTATAAACTTACAGTTTAACCAGTGACGTAACTAAAACTGTGTGCCCCATGCGAAATGTTGATGACGTCCATAGAAAAATGTAGGTGATGATGTTTCAGGGGTAACCTTTGTTCTAACACGTTTAATTGTGAAAAGATATATAAAACAAATACTTTCTAGAAACAATATTTTTGTAATACTTATGAATATACATAATTATATAATTTCATACAATTTTAATAAATCGCGACCTTTTCTCAATGCCACGAAATTTTTAACTACTAGGTTCAAATCAATGACGTTAGTAATTTCGTACTATATACTCAATAAATATAGAGTCTACTCAAATAGTCTATGACTAACATCGTACTTCTTAAGAATATTTTGATCAATTTAAGTTTAGAACGTTTCGCTGCAGCTGAAATAACTGATTACAAAAAGTCCATCATGGTTGCACTCATGTGAGAATAATAGTCTTGCCCATGACGTCCATACATGCGCATGTGTGAGCAGTTTGTTTAGGCGCGCCTGTATGGGTAACCAAACTTTCAAGGCACTTAAACTATATAATATAAGCTTTTTATTACGATAAGATAGATTTCAATAACTGATAAAAATATTCCATAAGTGTTACTCAAAATATAAAATATAAACTTACTCCAGCTTGAATAGGATCACAACCATGATAACGCGCAAACATTATAACTCCGATGAAGCAGTTGAAACCCATTATAATAATAAAACCTACACCAGCTAATGAAAGTGCTCTATAAAGTTTTAACAACATTATTCAAATAAATAATAACGATTAGTACATATTTGTAATTTATAGAAATTACTTTTTTGCCTGATGAATAGATGGTAATGAAACAATTCTTTGCACGCAACTTTGATTAAGACCAATATGTCCGGTCCATATAAATGTGCCACCAATAAATGCATTCCATACTGTAATGCGTACGCGAGGATCCAGACTGAAACTATTAAATATATAGTGTACATTTATTAAGTTACATTTTGTTACAATTAAATATAAGTTACTTCAAATCAAGACGTCCACCGTCACTAGCATATTCTAAAACTTTGCCTAGACCACCAGTTTTTATTGTACCCAAAACGCCAACTAATACAACAGAAGAGAGCATAATACCAGCTTGTACAACATCAGTCCATACAACAGCCTTAATGCCACCCTAAAAAGTTTTAAAAACAATAAATATAAAAAAATTGTTTTTATTTAAGTAATATATAACAGACTTAATGAACGTATGGTATGTTGTTAAAACAACGACATTGTATATATAGACGGGCAAATCAGACGGCCGTTTCGGAATCCGCCACGATTCCTCATTAGTGATCTTAGTGATAGTTCTTAGTCTTTCAACATCTTATAAGTTGGTAATATTTGAAGTCACATCTCAGAATTACAAGGTTTTGATTTCAAATATCGTCACTGAATATTTTTATTTTTAGTCCATAGAATTTGAACTTACCAACATGGTATAGAATACACATATTGAACATACAATTCCATTTATAAGATGTATATTTATGCCGGTCACTGTAAATGAAAATGAATTTTAATTTTTTTTCCTTTAAAAAACATTTTCTTTCAAAATAAAATTTATTTCCATTATACCTTGTGAAAAAGCCAATGAAGGTACAAATATATAAACTGGTAACATTAGGAATGCACTTAGCACGAAGAATAGCGTGACCAGTTGACGCGTGGGTTTGTTGAAGCGCAGTTGCAAGTACTCATAACAATTTGATATGCTATTCTCATAAAATACTGGAATTATTATATAACACAATATGGGCACTACAATTACCATTGAGATCACCAGGAATACATAACTAAATCCAAATGAGTAATTCTCTGCAGGTACTGACATTATAGCAATACCAGAGAGCTGACTGAAATTAAAAAACAAAAGCAAATCGTTGTCAAAAATTTAATGAATTGTTGTTAGTTAGAGTTCTGATTTCTTAAAAAGATTCAGAATATGCTGGCATGGTTTGTCTTGTTTAGTTCATTCAGTAGCTGTAAGTAGTCTCTTACTTCCTGCTTTCGGAATATCTCACAGAAGTACAGTTGAATGTGTGAAAATATTATAATATTTTGACTATTGCACACATATATTTATGTTTGAGGTTGATATATGCAAATGACGTCCTAAAACCCGGACTCGGTGTTATATTTACATGAGTTTTATAGGCTTTATGTGCTCTCTATTATGTTGAAATTGAGGTAACGCAATCCACTGTTGAATGAAAATAAATCGAAGAAAATCAAGGATATTATTGGTTCTGTTCAAAAGCGATTGCCTTGAATGGTAAATGCATATAAATCGAAAATTTCATGGATATTTCGATGTTTTTTTAATTATGGTAAAGGAACCGGCTGTTGAATGGTGGATGTGGTGTGTAAAGTAAAAAGATTTTTTTTTTTATTTTTCCAGATTGAGGTACGGTAATTTAAAAATATAATTTCAAGAATATTTCGTAATTTTTCCTAATTTGAGGCACGCCAAACCATTGTTGAATGGTAAATGAATATAAATTTATAATTTCAAGGGTATTTCGTTGGTTTTTTCTCAAATTAAGGAACGGCAGCCCATTGTTCAATTATCGATGTATATAAATAAACTTCAAGAATATGTCGTTGGGAATTCTCAACATTGAGATAGGATAACTCATTGTTGAACAGTAGATGCATATAAACTATGTAGTCATTTATGGAAGATTGAGGTATGGCAACCCATAGTTAAATGGTTATTCAAAGATATTTCGTTGGATATTGTTTTTTAATTGAGATACGGCAGTTTTCACCATGTAATTTCACCATACTTCAAAGTTTAGTTTTAATTTAGGGATTAGAAAGTAAATACTTCAATTGCTTTATATCAGCTTAATCTAAATATATTTATCTCTGGTCTTAAATAATTTATCTATATTATCTCGACGTTTGTAATAAACACAAAAAAGCAAAATTTGTCGCCACTTAAAAAATATTTTCTAACTAACCTTGCCACCAAGGATATTGCAATCGGTATAGTTTTCATTTTCTTTCCACCCATTAGATATTCATCGGTAGTATTTTTGGCTTTTGAAAAGAAACCAAAATAGACACCAATAGAAGCCGAAACTGTTAACATGACCACAAAAACAACATAATCCACAGTGCCGAAAGTAAAACTTTTCGCAGGCTCAGCTGGCAGTGAAGGCATCGATGATGCTATAATATCTGTAGCGTTTGAAGGATACATTTTTTCCTCAAATTTGTATTAATTTTCTAGCACTAAAATTGTTAAACGGATTTTCCGATTTTTTTATTATTGAAATTCCCGTTCTATTTATTATTGTTATTTTTATTTTAATTAAAATGTTTTTTAGGAATATTTTTCGAACTACACTCTCAGTGTTACAACAGCAAACTCAATCAGATTTCCGTACTAGGTAATCTTAAATACTAAGATTTCGTCAAAGATTTCAAATTCTTATCTGGCGGGATTTCATTTGTGTGATTGTGTGTGTGTTGATGTCATATTTCAAAATGATTTGTAAAAAATAAGTGTATTTAGATATCGTGTGGTACGTAACTGAAAAATATTTTCCTCAATTTTATGTGTTAATCTTAATATTTTATGAATTATTTATTTATACATATTTGTTTAATTTGAGATAGAAACACTGACATTAGTTTTATTTACTAATTATGTATATCTAGGGATTTTAATTTTGTTTGATAAGTGCCGGTGAGAACTACATAGTCAAAATACTTGTACATTATGCAAATAAGATGAGCGGGGGTAATATTGTTGCTCCCACAGTTATTATCACAATTTTGCCATTGCTTGTCGAGATGTGATGTGTGTGGCAGCCACGTTTCGAAATAAAGGTAACTATTTTCCTACCCTCGAAATAATGTCAGATCGACCCATGTCTTTTCGCTCAAAATATTGATATTACTCGAAATTTGCTGTTATGACGTATTTTATTGATTAAAAATTGGATCAAAATAAGATGCCACCTCTCGCTAAAAACGTTTACCTCATAATTTGTGAACTAAATAAAATTAATCTCGAAAAAATATCATCGCAAATATTTAAATGTCACGCTTTAATTTAGATAAAAGTCTAGAGTTAGAAAGAGTTTATTGTGTTAACCCATAAATGACTAAGAACACCGATTTTTGTGAAAAAAATATACGTTGTGTAAAAAGATGAGTTATAGTGTGGCACATTAATGAATAGTGAATTTCGTTGAAATTCTAAATTTCAAATTAAGGTGGACACACGACAAAAAAAGAATTTAAAATCCGCTTTTTGACAGATTATAAATTTAGAGAAGAAGAAGAATTTTTGTGTAAATAAATATAAATAAAAATGCTGCATTTCATTTGAATTTGAACACTAAGAATTTATATGGAAATTATGGATAATTGGAAGAATGGCAAAGAGTTACTCTCCGACTCCATTATTTTATTTTTCACTTAATAAATATTACAAGAGCAGCTGTTATGAAAACACAATCCAAAATGTCTAAAAACTAGTTAATTTTTTGGATTAAATTCGAAACATCACGCTGCTCCTCAAATTTATGGGCACTTTTAATTTATTTGCACTTTTAATTTATTTACCATTTGAGAACATTTTCTTCTCAAATTTGGCATTTCAAACATTGAGGAATAAAAACAAAAGTTGTTGTAGATAGTAAATGCGTTTATGCCATGTTTATCCTCATCCAATCAAATTCAGTATGAAAAAACGCACCTGTTATACACGTATAACGAAAAAAAAAACAATTGAGCCAAAGTCAAAGTTAGTTGATTTGTTGGGATCAGAGCTGGGTAAATTCAATTGCATTACATTCCCAATTCCAATTACAAGGAATTGTAATTGGTACTTAAATGCTTTCAATTCCTTAGTAATGGAATTGATAAAACTTTCAATTCCATTACAAGGAATTGTAATGGAATTTATTATTTAAGTGTAATCAATTACTTTCTTGGAATTAAATTCCAATTTAGTTGGAATGATTCCTCGAAAGTAGTTGATCCCCTTTTAGTTCAATTCCAAAAAAGCAAAAAAAATTTGGAAAACATTGTAAAATGCTTCTAATAAGCCGTTACGAGAGAAATGACCCAAATTTTGTACGTAATGGCTTATTAGAAGCATTTTAAAATGTTCTCCGAATTTTTTTTTTTTTTTTGGAATTGAACTAAAAGGGAATCAATTACTTTTTAGCAATCATTCCAACTAAATTGGAATTTTATTCCTTGTAAGTAATTGATTACACTTAAATATTAAATTCCTTTCTATTCAATTACATTTTCAATTCCTTTAAGGAATTGATATATTTTTAATTAAAAAATACAATTCCTTGTAATTTTATCAATTCCCATGCCTAGGGATTTAAAAATTTTAATTACCGATTACAATTCCTTGTAGTGGAATTGAAAGTTTTATCAACTCCATTACTAAGGAATTGAAAACATTAAAGTACCAATTAAAATTCCTTGTAATTGGAATGGAGATGGAATTTAATTCCTAAAGGAATCATTACTACCCAACTCTGGTTGGGATAAATTCAAAACGACACTCTAATTTTCAATAAAGCGAGGCCCACCTGAAATTGATTTGTAGAACTTGACATCATTTTCAAATTTGGCAATTCAAACAAAAACAAATCCAATTTTTTTTGCGAAATATTCAACAAATCATCAATACTAAATAAATGTATTTAAATTTTTATGCTTTGTTTTCGCAATTAACTAATTTAAAATGTAAAACAAACCAACTGCTAGATTTCTTTATTAGCGCCATCTATTGCGAAGTAGTTAAAAGCAAAGTAGTTAAAGTTTAACCAAATGCGTTGTGGTATGTTAATCCTAATACGTTTATGATATGTTTTACTTCTAGATGTTTCTATTGTGCCGATGATTCTCCTCTCGTTTATAATACTCACTTAATAACAATTGAACTCAAATAGAGTACTAGGGTCATGACTATCTACCAACTGCCAACCAATCGAACCAGGAAATATGGTAAAAAACGAGTCCAGCGGACGAGGGCATTCATTTGCTGGAAAATTAAACGATAACTTTGTAAGCTTGGCGTTCGACTGAAGCCTCCTGAGGCAGTGTAGAGCAGAGATCTGCAGCGAGTAGTCATCAATAGAGTATACTCGAATAAATACTCATCTTTTCCTGGAATACTATCCACTACTACTCTTTAAAATTTGAGCGGTATTTATAACATGACATTTAATTTAAATTTTCTCAGTATATTTCATACAATATTTGCATACATCACAATATATATGTGTGCAAGTATAAATATGAGATGAATATTTAGATATTTTGCAAAAAAAAAAAAACGACAGTGGCTCGAGTCGTTCAATGATTCAAGGGATTTTAGTACTCTTACATAAGACGAGTAGTGCTCTTACTATATACTCATACAAACGGATTATACGACATGTTATTCTTTTTTGGAAGAGTAATTCCAATAGTAGTAGTTGTTACTTATCGCTATATACGTACTTGCATTTTTTTTTATGAGTGATTCCAATTCGCAAAAAAGATCTCTGGTGTAGAGCTGGATGACCAATTATTGACCACATGAAAGTAAATAGCATTACAAAACATGCATTGTAAACTTGTTTCTCTCTTAAACATCTAGCAGCAGATAGAAAAAATCGAAAGATTTTGTCGGCAGAGGACAGCACAACAGGTTTAATCGGAATAAAAGAAGTTTCGATAAAATTTACGATTTACACTTCTTACGACGGAGAGAAGATTTTAATTCAAAAATGTCTTAGCTCTTTAGTTCCCAAATTTTTATGCAAAAAGCATAAATCTGATCTCAAAACTCTAAAAAATTGAATGGGCGTGGTTTTACGAAGCCGGAAAGGTTGAATGCCTAAAAGCATTTATTGTTGAATAAACTTTTTGTCAATTTGTTTTAAGTAATTTAACATTTTGTGTAAAAATTTCAAATTACTAGCTTCTCTCAGCTATATTTTTTTTCTAGCTAGTACGACGGAAAGTATTTTATTTAATTTTTTATCGCTAACGTATGCAATGCGCATCATAACTCATAACTGATGCGTGAAATTCTATAAACGATATGATAAAATGTAGTAACAAAAAATTATTAAGGTTGTAATTACACCCGTTTTAATGAAGGCCGTCTAGAGACACGCTTGGGAACTAGAGGGTTAAATTTATTTCAATTAAGAAGAGGATAGTCAGAGGGTTTAAGAGATAATGTCTTAAATCCACCAACACATACTTACAGTTTTATATTAGTAAGCTTTATCATTAAAAACTGTTTATTCTAGCATATTTTAAAATTACACAACGCTTAACATAAAAATACATAACTAATACAAATATTTAAATGCAATAAAATTCTTCAATTTATATAATTAAATACACACGTATAACATCATCAATTATGCCTTTTCCGATTTTTCTGTTACTAATATCGTTGTATTCCCATTTGCAGTTAATGCTGGCGCCTTCAATGGCATTTCTTCCATTTCCTGTTCCGGGCAATAATTAATGAATTTCCTCACAAACGGAGAATATAAATGTGGATTTAATTTTTCATTTTCGTCACGCTTCCAAATGTAACTTAAGGGTATGGCTACCAACCAAACCACTCCAAAACCTATTGCTTTGTACCAGAAGAAAGATATTTCATATATTGAAAATTCCCGATTGCTACTAAATGCTGTTGTTATACGTGGTGTTTCCATTTGTTGTGCCAATGGTTCCAATATTGGAATATCACTCATTGTACTGAAAGAAGATTTTATGTTATAAACTTAATATTCAAGATCTTTATAAATTATAAAGATTTACTTACATTGATTTAATAATAACTTGTAAATTGTGTGCTTCACATTCATCTATTCTCGTTGGTAATGGTGAATATTTTATAACTCCCGATTTGAAACGCATTTGACTATTCAGTATAATCCAAATCATTCCAAATACGCCACAGGAAAGCGAAATCATAGCAATCTAAACATTTAAATTGATAAATCACAGATAGATTTGTAGACATGTTTCTAAGTAACATTAGTAATCACCTTTCCATTAACTCTGGGCACAAACATACCCAACAAGAATATTCCCACCACTGCTCCTGAACTAATACCCGAAATTGTTATAATCAATTGCATGATGGAATCGAATTTTTGTACTATAGCACCACCAAAAACACAATAAGTTCCAGTCATAATGACAAACATTTTCATAATCGAATTAGCACGCGCTTCGGTGTGTTTGATAAAAGGTTTGATATAATCAAAATAGACTACACCGGCTAGTGAGTTCATAACCGCAGACATTGTGCTCAAAGCAGCACTGAATACGCAAGAAATGAAAATACCGGGCATACCCTTTAGATGACCCATGACATCTTGCACAAAGAAAGGCATCATTTTGTCAGCTTTTTCGACAACCTGCAAATAATTGAAATATATTAAAATCGTTATAACATACATTTTTAAGTACGAAGTATGAATACATTGAATTACCGATAATAATATAATAATGCAGCACTATATTAACATTGACAACATCTTAGAAACGAGATGAGTACATTTATACTCATAAAGAAAATAGGAATGTACCCATCAAGATTAAATTGGGAAGAAAACGAAATCAAATCCTTACTTACGAATTACGATTACTTTCATCTTAAAATATATGATTACGATTACTTTAATCGCATGCCAAATGTAATCGTAATCGTTAATTTTTTGGGTTTACGAATCGTAATCTTAACTGCCCTTTTGTTATCATTTATAACGGCGACCTGGAAAAACTCTCATAGCACTAATGATTAAAATCTCTTTAGGTGAAGCGATCACCCCAAACATATCTTTAGGATTTTCAAAAACCTGAGTAGGTAGGTGTTTAATCTGAATCTCATTTAATAATCAAAATACATATATATAAAGAACTTACGCCCGCTTGAATAGGATCACAGCCATGATAACGTGCAAACATTATAATTCCGATGAAGCAGTTGAAACCCATTATGATAATAAAACCGACACCAGCTAATGAAAGTGCTCTATAAAAGTTTTAACAACATTATTATAATAAATATTAACTATTAATGCATAGTTATGATTTATAGAAATTACTTTTTTGCCTGATGAATAGATGGCAGTGAAACAATTCTTTGCACACAACTTTGATTAAGGCCAATATGTCCGGTCCACATAATTGTGCCACCAATAAATGCATTCCATACTGTAATGCGTACACGAGGATCCAGAGTGAAACTATTAATTAAATATATAGTATATAGTTAGTAAGTTGCATTTTGTTATAGTTAAAAATTATTTACTTACTTAAAATCAAGACGTCCACCTTCACTAGCATATTCTAAAACTTTGCCGAGACCACCAGTTTTTATTGTCCCCAAAACGCCAACTAATACAACAGAAAAGAGCATAATGCCAGCTTGTACAACATCAGTCCATACAACAGCCTTAATGCCACCCTAAAATATTTTAAAACAATTAATATTAAATAAATGTTTTTTTACTTTTAGTCCATAGAATTTGAACTTACCAACATGGTATAGAATACACATATTGAACATATAATTCCATTTATAAGATGTATATTTATGCCGGTCACTGTAAATGAAAATGAATTTTAATTTTTTTTTCTTTAAAAAACATTTTCTTTCAAAATAAAATTTATTTCCATTATACCTTGTGAAAAAGCCAATGAGGGCACAAATATGTAAACGGGCAACATTAGGAATGCACTTAACACGAAGAATAGCGTGACCAGTTGACGTGTGGGTTTGTTGAAGCGCAGTTGCAAGTACTCATAACAATTTGATATGTTATTCTCATAAAATACTGGAATTATTATATAGCACAATATGGGCACTACGAATACCATTGAGACTACCATCAATACATAACTAAATCCAAATGAGTAATTCTCTGCAGGTACTGACATTATAGAAATGCCAGAGAGCTGACTAAAATTAAAAAAAATAAAAGAAAACATGGTGTTATTTGAAATTTAATGATTTTTTTTAGTTAGAAACTTAAATAAATAGGTAGATAGATAATAATGGGTATATGTATACTGCTTCGTACTTCAATTCAATTCAATTGTGGGCCTGAGGATGTAAATAATGTCTCTACTCTTTAGCCAATTATGCCCCAGATATATATTTTCCGACGCTTGTGCACCTCATATTTTAGATTTTTAGAGTTAAAGTCCCAATTGACTGGTTTGACGTTCTTAGCTTTCGGATCTGAGACCAGTGGAATGCCCTATTTATTCACCCTTATTTTTCTGTTTAACTCATCTTCATGAAAGTTCTAGAAATGTAATTCTTGGCTACTACTATTCTATCAATATTACGCAATCAACAATAAACTTTAAATATTTTTTTGTTTCTAAATTGATGTGAAATAATTTCAAACTAAAATGGTTTACTGTGCCATTTATGTTGGAAGCCACTGTAAGGTTAATTAGAAGGTAAATACTTTAATTGCTTCATATCAGTTTGATATAGATATATTTATCTGGGCCTTAAAGAATTTATATTTGTTATCTCGACGTTTATAACAAATACAAGAAAATAAAAAAATAAAATAAGGCTTATCACAACTTAAAAAATATTTTCTAACTAACCTTGCCACCAAGGATATTGCAATCGGTATGGTTTTCATTTTCTTTCCACCCATTAGATATTCATCGGTAGTATTTTTTGCTTTTGAAAAGAAACCAAAATAAACACCAATAGATGACGAAATTGTTAACATGACCACAAAAACAACATAATCCACAGTGCCGAAAGTGAAACTTTTCGCAGGCTCGGCTGGCAGTGAACCCATTGTAGATGCTATAATATCTGTAGCGTTGGATGGATACATTTTTTCCGCAAATAAGTATTAACTTTCTAGCACTACAATTGTTTATTTTTAAATAAGTTAAACGGATTCTCCGATTTTTTTTATTATTCACATTCCCGTTCTTTTTATTATTATTATTATTTCAATTAAAATTTTCCTTTTTTTGTTTTAGAATTTCTTTCGAACTACACTCTCAGGATTACAACAGCACACTCAAACAGATTTTCACATTAGTTAATCTTAAATACAAAATACAAAGATTTCTTCAAAGTTTTTTAATTCTTATCTGGAGGGATTTCATTTATGTGATTATGTGTGTGTTGATGTCATATTTCAAAAAGATTTGTAAAAAAAAAAAATATAAGTGTAGATATGGACTTTTACTCGTGTGTCCTATTTGTTTTACGCAGCAGCATCTTTTCTTCAATTTCACATGTTGATCTTAATATCTTGGTATTTTATGAATTATTTATTTACACATATTTGTTCAACTTGAGATAGAAACTCTGACATCAGTTGCATTTAATAACTATATCAAGAAGCTTCAATTTTATTTGATAAGTGCTGGTGAGAACTAGTATGAGGGTCGTCAAAATACTTGTAAATTGTGTAAATAAGAAAAACGGGGGTAATATTGTTGAACCTATTTCATTATTGTGGTACTATTTAGTTTTTTTATAGACTCCACTCAGCTTCACTTCGAATCTGGAAAGTTTCTTATGACAAGTTGCTCTCACAAGTTTGCCATTGCTTTGTCGAGATGTGATATCTGTATGGCAGCCTAACGGTAAGTAACGCTAATAATTTTCCTACCCTCGAAATAATTCCAGATCGATTCATGTTTTTTCACTGCTCGAAATATTGCTGCTGTGAGCTCTTGTTATTCATTTATAATAGGGTTAAATAAGATGCCACCTCTCGCTAAAAACGTTTACTCCATAATTTATGACATAAATAAATTAATCTAGAAAAAATATAATCGCAAATATTTGAATGTCGCGCTTTAATTTAGATAAAAGTCTAAAGTTAGAAAGAGTTTATTACACTAATTAACGTAAAAGTTGTCAAAGTACTTAGTATTAAGGTGTAGAGTAAAGAAGCCAATTTCGAGATATATGACAATATTTATCCGAATTTTTTCTTATAATAAAACAACAATTGAGTCAAAGTGAAAGCTAGTTAATTTTTTTAGTTAAATTCCTTTTCCTGTTCCTCAAATTTATTGGCAAAACTTGACAGCACTTTCAATTTCCTCACCATTTGTAGAAATTATGAGGGTTTAAAATGGTGGCAGCAGAATAGAAAAGCACGTAAAATATGTTATTATTACGGTGTCAAAAGTTAAAATCATGTGCTGTAGTCGTTATGTGGTCGTTATTTCGTCATCGGTGATTTAATCACTGTGACCGGGAAATCACCGATCACTACTGTGACTAAAGAGTTCCAAAAACGGTACCTAGTGTTTTCAGTTTTTATCAATTATTATCTTCATTTCGTTACTTTTCATATTCGGTCTATAGTACAGTGAATTTGTATTCTCTATCACTGTAGGAGTATTAGTGGGTGCGAAAACGACAGGTAACGGCAGGTATATAAAATAGTTTAAAAAAAACTGGAACACGCTGATGTAAGGAAGCAGTGAAAAAGTTACTATTTAAAATCACAGTGATTCAGAAATCACAATCCCTTCGGTCTGTTGTTTTGCAACTGCTTTGCAAGTTTATATGGTAAGCGATGCTACTGATTTTAAATAATCAACGTGCTGCCGTTACTACAATACTGCTGCACAGCTGACTTTGATTTACTTCAGCCATACAAAAATGGCTAGTAATAGTAAAATCAAAAACAGATTTGCGGAAGCCAATAATTGGCTTTGGCTATAACTGCTGAAAAATCAAAAGCAATAGCAGAAGCAGGTAGCACATTTTCGATAGTCAGTGATATGCTGTGCTTTTGCTTTTAATATTTCATTAGCAAAGCAACAGTAGAAGCAAATGAAACATTTTAGTTTTTTTAAAGCCTGCCAATTATCATAAATTTTGTCCAAAAGACGTTCTTTTACCACCAAAGAAACTTACAATGAGTAGAAAATGAGAGAGTAAAGCGACAGTTCGTTCTGAGTTTTTACTGGATAAATTTTTACTTGTAAGAACTAAATTTATTTTCCATAAGATGTTAATAATAAGATGTGGTAACTGATTGCCGTCGTACGCCTAAATTCTGTTCAGCAAAGCGAATTAAGAAGCCTTTTTACGCAACGTAAAATCGTCGCAATTCTATTTATAGCTTTAGCTGCTTCTAATAACTTGCAAATTGTTACAAATTTCCGTTTGCGTACTTTTTATAATATTTTTCTCTTCGTGAGCTTCAGCTCTTGTTTATAGTCGCCTCCTTCTTTGGTTTTCAATTGATTGGTTTCATATCAGGGTTATGATGCTATCTACTGGTTTCCATATAGATTAATATGTCACAAAATTTAAAAATAAGTTAAAGCTCTTTACTCTTTAGAGTCAATAGTATTTGTTGTTATTATAATTTGACAGATGTAGTCGGGTAGCTGCCGTCGTCAATGTGTATGGTGCATGAGCCTCGATTACTATTGATATTCCTCAAATAACTCTCTACTCTTTTAACGCTCCCATTGATTTTATCCTCATTAAAGAACAATGGTTAACGATTCATCAATAATTAGCATTACGAAATCATGTTGGAAACTAAAGCTTTCCAATTCAAAGTTTGATTTGAAGTTTTTCTCATTATTTTAAATCTTTTTAAGCCTAAAATGATTCCTTTTATTCAAATTTTCCACACAATGACAGGTTCTTCGCTTAATTTTAACTACCAACGCCATGCAAATATACATAATTATACTGAGTTATAGAAATCTAGTGAATGAGTAATAAACTGAAGCCGCAACTGGCTCAGGTTCAACTCCCAGATAGGGAATAATTGCCAAAAAAAACTAAATTGTGTATTAAAGAACACAAGGCAGAAGTGAAACTTCTTGTGAACTAAACGAAACACAAGCAAATAACAAGCAAATGAAATTTTTCAATCGCTAAATTTTTTACTTCATTGGCTTGTGTTTTTTAATTTCATTTGCTTGTTATTTGCTTTTGTTCCGTTTAGTTTACAAGAAGTTTCACTTTTGCCTTGTGTTCGTTAATACACAACCAATTTTTTTTTTGGGATTAATGCTAGAACAAAAATTGCAACTCTGTACCGGTAATGTTGATGACAATTGTAGCGAACTCTTTTTGTGTGCGACATCTTCATGTAATTCCTTGGACATTTGCGCCATCTGTATGTAAAATGTATAACTGTCATAAACTTTAAGATGGCGACGCTACACATTGTTCTTTCTGCCATAGGCGTGTGTGTACTTAATATGTTATATTGAATTAAAACTATTTATAAATCGCTTATTATATAGTTTGCTATAGTTTGATATTTAGCCCCTTATGCACATTGCTCGACAAAATTATGTCGCATTGCAAACTTACGCGCGTCGTCACATCCGGTTGGTTTTACTCTAGGACAAGAGAAAAGAAGTTTCACTTCAAAAAAAACAAAAAGTCAGTGAACATTGAAGAAATTGAAATCCTCTACATTTTCCTCAACTAATCAATTCCCGTAAACGTTAATTTTTTCTAAGAACTTCTCTATCATTTAACCTTGACTAAATCTGTTTATATCAGGTTTAAAAATGTTAAGTCAATTATTATGTCATAACTCATCCATGTACTATTATGTAAAACCTTCTTCTTCCTTTACCCCTCCCCTTATCTTGAAACGTCACTGATTGAGACATTGACGAGAACTAATAATGATAACTTTTAAAAGGGTTTGACTATTTATTCTTTACTTCAGTTTTAGGTGTACAATAATAACGACTTCACCCTATTGAATGAATCATTTTCAGCAATACTATGTAAAAAGACACACAGATAAGACTTATTGAAAATAATAATATTTAATATAGCATCTGAGCAACAGCGGAGGAGGAGGGGACTTGAGTGTTGAGTCTCCTGCCCTATTCAATCTGGAAGTTCAATAATTTCTTTTTATCTACATATACATATATATTTTTCGCAGTTATATATTTTTTATTCAAAACCCCCATGTGAAAAATCTGCGGGCAGGCTTGACGGAGAGGCTTTATCACCATAAGCTATCGTCTTGTTAGTTTTAACACTTTGAAGCCGAATGGGACAATATATTCCAAATAAAAAAATTTGATAGACTTTGGAAGATAATTTAATTTTTTGCTATTTGTAGTTACGAGGAAAATAATATCACTTGTTAAAAGAAACAAGGACTAAAAGAGATCAAAAAGAAAATCTGTCTGCAATACTTAGGCCCTTATTATGAGCTGCTTTCGACGTTCGATCTTCGCTGGTTATCGAAGATCGCATATCGAAGTTCCATCAAGCTCTCATCCTCTTCCGATGAATCGTTGAACCATAATTTCGTTGTAGTCATAACTATTTTGTCCTTATTTTTTCTACTTAATTTTTAAACAAATCGTATTTATTTTTCAAAATGACGATCAGCTGATGGAAACATACTACCGTGAACAATCCCAAATGAGCGAAATTCACAATAACGCTATTCTCTGTCGAAAGCACGTCATAATACTGAGTTTGAGATCGAACGCAGTTCATAATAAGGTCCTTAATGTTATTCTTTTTACATTTTTAAGTGCATGTGGGAGCATAGGCTTCAATGAGATTCCGCCATGATTTGTTTGATTCCTTAATTTCTTTCTTCAATGTTTTCTTCCAGTGTGGGATAACATTGTCTTAAGATCTGATGAAATCTGAAAGAAGTTAAAAATCATTCGAGATATGGTTTAATTTCGTATTGTATTGTCATCATTCCACGTAATTTCATATGAGACTTTTAAGATTGTACTATACTTTTATGGCGCCGTCATATGAGACTTTTAAGATTGTACTATACTTTTATGAGATTTAATAAAATTTCATGATTGTGATAAGCCTGAATTGTTACGTTCTTCAAGTTCATTTCACTTATCAACTTGGCGTGCATACGTAAAAAAAAAGAAAAGCATTAATGGAATATTTTTCAAATTGTTCTTTTAAATGCATAGTGTCAGTGCAAATATAGTAAATTGGTTTCTGAATGAAATTTATCTCAAAAAATAAAAAAAAAATTAAGAAAAAATCTAACAATTTTTAGTCAGTCACACGAGCAAAGAAAAATGAAATTTCCAAACAAATATAAAATTCATTTATTATTTATTTCTTCTCTATATTTAGTTATATTTCTGAGTTAAGCTTCTGAGATAAAAATTAATGTTACACGTTAACTATTATTTTCTCTTTTCTCTTGTACATAGTACAATTATAAAATAAAATTTTATGATTTATTTAAATTACGATACTAAAATTTTTTTGGTTTTACTTTTCATTTCTGACATTTCATCTTCCACATTTGTCAACTCATTTTTTAAAAATGATTGGACAATGGGTGAAAGTAGTTTTGGATCGAATTTATGATCGTCTGCTGGTGGTAAAACATAACTGAGTGGTATGCCAACTAAGAATACAATTGTAACGCCCAATACTGAATACCAATTGAAAGACATTTCAAAGATATTAAAACCTTTGTCGGTATTCAATTCGGTTGCTGTTGTTCCAGTCAAATGCAAAAGTGTGGAGCTGTTTCTGGCACTGTAAGGTATAAAAAATTAATATGTTAGTAGAATTAGGAAACATTTTAGTTATAATATAAAATTCGTTTCAGTAAAAATTTATATTTAAAAAATCTTCCATGTTATGCTTGTAGTCGAACAATCATAGTTATTGGATTCCATAGAGTGAGCGTTAAATACTCTTAAAATTTCTGATGATTCACCCTTAATTGTCTAATCACAGTCTTTGGCTTAATGGAAGCCAAATGTTTTCAATGCAACGAACTACTTATGAATAAAACTACTACTCACACTGAAGATACATTGAATGCTTTACATCCTTCCACTGTTGTGGGCAATGTCTCATAATGCACTCTACCTTGAGCACCAACGACAATTATAAACATGGTTACCATGCTAGTAACAACAGACCAAAATGCAGCCTAAAATATAAGAACATAAGTAAATATCAAATATTTAACCACCTCATCTCTGAATTGTACACTTACCCTTCCATGTGCCTTTGGCACTAGCATACCCATAAAGAATACACCAAATACTGAACCAAATGTTACGCCTCCGATCGAATAAACGATTTGTAATATGGATGTAAATTGTTGTACGATAGTACCGCCCAGTATGCAATATACACCACATAAACAAATAAATGATTTCATAATAACATTGGCTTTATGTTCGGTATGTTTTATATGTGGTTTAATATAATCAAAGTAAACAATTCCTGCTAAAGAATTCAAACTAGCAGACATTGTACTCAAAGCAGCGCTGAAAACGCAAGATATAAAAACCCCAGGCATTCCAGTGAGATGACCTACTACATCCTGCACAAAGTAAGGCATCATTTTATCTGCTTTCTCCACAAAACCAGCCTGTATTGGATCACAATCATGATAGCGTGCATACATAGCTGAAAAAAGAAGAGCAACGTGTAAATTAGGTTATAAAATATAAACTAATAGCAAATAAATTATGTATTCCTTACTAATGCCCGAGAAACAGCAAAAGAACATTATTATGAAAAATCCAAAACCGAATATTATTAGAGATCTGAAAAGTTATTTGAAGAATTATTAACGGTTTAGTTTTATAAAGAAGTTAATAAACTTTTTTTTTGATTAGTAACATAGTTAACAGTACCAATTAACTGTGTTTAGTACATCTCAACTCTGTGCATTGAAGAAAGAAACCTTTAAAAAGGATTTACCTTTGAGCATGTGCTAAAGATGGCAATGAAACAATACGCTGTACACAACTTTGATTCAATCCCACATGCGCACTCCATATAACTATAGAACTTATGAAACAATTCCAGAAAGTAGAACGAGTTGTGGAGTCAAATGCGAAACTGAAAGTAAAATAAAATTTATAAAAATACATACTCGTACATGGTGAATTTTTTCTCCTTTCTACTGCCTGAACGAACACAAGAATTTTCTTGCGCCCAGTGTAAATGGTTGAACGATTAATTGGTCAGTGTAGAAGTCTTAAATTCTTCTTTGGATCATATAGTGGACTACATGACTACTTTAAACTTACTTTATATCTAAACGATGTCCTTCGGCTGCAATTCTAAATACTTCTTTAAAGCCGCCTATTTTTGTAGCGCCCATAACACCAACTAATATCACCGATGAAATCATTATAGCCGCTTGAGCAACATCAGTCCAAACTACTGCTTTTATTCCACCCTAAAATTTAAGAATAATGGAATTTTTAGTAAAATTTTATATTGAAATTCATTCAAATACTCACAATCATTGTATAAAATATACATATCGAGCAAATAACTGTATTAATAAGATGTATATTAAGGCCAGTAACTAAAAAGTAAAGATTAAATATATAATGGATTATATAAAAAAATGACTAATTTAACCTTTTATGCCTTCTCAAATTCTTCTAAAATTCAGATCTAATCTGAACATTGAAATGGGTTGATAAAACTTCAACCAATAAAACACTTTAACCATGAATCCGCCAGTTCATAATATATCAGTAGTGGATTTAGAAATGTTTTCATTCAGCAACAACTGTCAAAATGTCTGGGATCTTTCTTTAGACTCGCTATGTATGTTTGCTGTTTACAAACCACTTTGAAATACTTTTTGAAAATATAACACAGAAATTGAAGAATTTTGTAACGTTTCAGGAGATATATTGAATAATAATAAATTGAAGGAATATTATATGAAAGTTAAAGAATTCCAAAGCAGTTTCAGCTAGAGCTTGAGGTTTTACAATTATATAATGATTCGTGTTCTACAAAAGACAGTTCTACTGAGTAATGCTGCATTCGTGGTTTTCTAGGTGAGTAAAGTAACGGATTTTTGATTTTTTGTAAACATTTCACATGGGAGTGGCATGGCAATTATTTCATTCCATCCCTAATAGCTTGCTGTATTTCTTATATTATGCCCAAAAGCTCGCCCAAAAAAACATGTTTTACTTAAAAAAAAAAAAACAATTGCAAACAGTTCTGTGGCCAGAAAAAATTTTGGGGACCCCTTAAAAAAATGTATTTATTTAATTTAAGAAAAACAAGAAAACAGTAATTAAGCTTTGTATTATTCGTCTAATTTAATACAACAGTGTGAATTGTTTTTTCAATACAAATCAAAATTATTTCTGGTGATATATTTTTAGCTTTGTGGAAGTTAATTCATGTCACACAGTGTGACGGTAGATCTTATGGAATTTTTGAAATACCCCCAGTAAAGATGTTTTGTATTACATAAAAAAAACTTCACCTGGCGGTATGAAACTTTAACTTGACAGTCACTATATTTACATACAAAATAATAAAAATGCGGTATACTGTTAGGGTTCAATTTTTAATATTAAAAACTCACCTATCTTAATTACATATTAAAAATACAGTATACCGTTAGGGTCCTATTTTTAATATTAAAAATTCACCTTTGTTACTCTGATAATAAAAAATTGGTTTACTGTTAGGACCTACTTTTAATAATTAAAATTCACCTTTCTTAATTTGATAATAAAAATGCGGTATACTATTAGGGTCTAATTTTTAGCATCTTTCTTAATCAAATAATAAAAATGCAGTATACTGTTAGGGTCCTATTTTTAGCATTAAAAATTCACCTTTCTTAATCAAATAATAAAAATGTAGTATACTGTTAGGGTACTATTTTTAATATTAAAAATCCACCTTTCTTAATCTAATAATAAATATTGCAGTATACTGTTAGGATCTAATTCTTAATATTAAAAATTCACCTTTCTTAATCACATAATAAATATACAGTATGCTGTTAGGGTCCTATTAATATTGAAAAGGCACCTTTCTTAATCAGTAAACTAATAATAAGACAACATACTTTCGCGGTGTAATTCAACACCTTTCACCTTGACAGCAACTATATTTACAAGGGCCATATTTTTAATAATATATGTACGTAAATGACATGGTCCCAAAAAAATCTATATTTCTTCCACACTATTTCTGTGGTAAAAAGGAATTAAAGCTTATTTATTTTCTTGTCAACCGAGGTTAATAGTTAATAAAAGGATCCTGTTTATTTCTTTGATACTAGTGATCTACTAATATATTACTTTTTAATAAAGTAATACATGGAGACGTTAGAGTTAGAGTTGAAGGAGGGCTGGACTAAACCAAAGCACTCAGTCTCGATGACCATTATTTTATACCCAAGATAGAGCCAGTAGAAGAGAATAGAAAGACAGGAAAGATATATGAGGGGATAAAAGGGAAGAAAAAAGGTCTAAAGTCTCCCAACCTCGAACTTCTTTGTTTCACTGATGAAAATTAGAAGCTTAGGAAGAGCCAACAGCCTTAATCTGATTCTCGCGAACGCCAGACAGCAACAAAGTATCATCGTCCTCAAGACACGATTGGCAGGTTGGATCAGTGATGACGCCCATGTTAGCCATATGCTGACCACATGTGTTGTGTCCTGTGATGACACCCACTAGTAATCTCTGGTTCTTTCTCCTCAGTTTCAGAAGAAAAGCCGCTGATTTCCTGTTAGGTTGTCTCACGAAGCACTTAGCGGTTCTGCAGGAGTTTAGTTCGGATCAACTTTCTCTATGGTTAGAACCCACGAAATCGTTGATGCAACGCTTGATCTCCCCAGAACTTACGCCAAGAAAAGGTTCTGGACCCCATAGTGTAATTGCAGAACCTTCATTAGCTAGTTCATCAGCTAGATCATTCCCTGCAATACCACAGTGTCCTGGAACCCATACAAGGCATAACTTGTTAACTATTTATTTTGAGGAGCTGACAGGGTTAGCAAGGGCCTTCAGTGCAGCTTGGCTATCACTACAGATACCTATGCACTTCCCACGCCATCTCCTCTCAATTATCCAGCTCGCGTTGTGCACGATAGTGAAAACCTCCGTTAGGAAGACTGTCGCCATCTGTCCAGTGGAAAAAAAACTTGGTCTCATAGTCCAAGTACCAACCGGATCCATTTGAGGTATTGGGTATAGAAGACATGACGGAGACCACGGAGTACGACCTCTGGACTTAACCATTGATCACATTCCGGGAACCTGACATCATTTCTTCTTCCGAAGCGGATACTAGACACATGATTGCCCACGGGCATCAAGAACAGTGGGCACTGTACTGACTACTGGTGGTATATCATACTGTGCCCTACATCCGCCTCCACATGTCAGACCCCATTTAATCGGAGTCTGTAGGCCGCTCTCATCGCTCTTTACGGATTTGAAGATCCAGAGGAAGCAAGTCAAGCAAGGCATTGAGGCCGTCACCAGATGTAGTACACATTGCACCAGTGATACCCAGGCACACACTTCTCTGAAGCCTGGTCAGAGAGGAAAATGGAGACGTACTTATATATGAAGCGCTCAGAGGAAAAGTGAAGCATAAGATTTACTAAAACAAAGCGTTGTTGCTGTTACTCGCCGACTACAGGAATATAGCCGAGTACGCACGAAGAGTTGTAACTTACGCACACATACAAATATAAATAGGCAGTCAAACACATGATATATACACATCATCGCCTCTGCCATTCATTTGGGTTTTTTATTTTAAATTTTCGTCCTGGGACTAATTTCTAATAAAAAGTTTATAACACTGTCGAATCTTCCTAAATTTAGGCTTTTTTGGAAGGTAATAAAATGAGAAATTTTGAAGAATATTGTGCAGAATTTATCAGAAAGTAATAAAAAAAAACAATAATTTTAATATAAAATCGGAAATTTAATGTTAAAAAAAAGTTGGAAATATCTGTAATATACTATATAATTAATTAATTAAAGATATTTGGGTCGAAAACATATTTTCAATCGATGAATCTTAGACGAACATTCAGGTCTTAAAGTTACACAAAAATTAATTGCAATAAAAGATCATCTCTTTCCAAAGAAAATAAATGAAAATTAACAAAACAGAGAAACTAAGGGGTTTCGGAAGAGATAGAGATTAAAGTTTTAGAAAAAACAACTTTGTGGGAGATCACTCTTTGTTCGAAAAAGCTAGAAAATTTAGTTGGCTATTAGTTCGATACTATTAACTGTCGAGTCAAGTTAGTCTGGTGAAATTGTATGCCTAGAATTTAAAACCATGTACCAAAATGCAAACGCTCTAAATTGACATAGTTACTTTCTCAGAACAATGATTTTCATCTAAGTGGGAAATTTTGTAAATTAATCGATGATAAAATGCCACTGCCACTTTCCTTTACGGTCTAAACGTGAAATCTTTTCCTCTTAGTTTTAGTTTTTCTTCATATTCCTTTTCTTCTATCGAAAGCCCAATGGACAAGAAATAACATTTGAATGCTGCAGAATGCTCAGAATTCTAGTTTCTTTTCACAACCAACATTTCTTCTTTTGGCTTATTGCTAAATTCTCAAAATTCTGCCCTCGACATTTTTCACGTAATTTAGAATTCTAAATTGATATGAAGACCGAAATTCAATTTTTACACTTACCTTGCGAAAACGCCAATGATGGAATAAATATAAATACTGGCATTATAGAGAATAATGTGACCATAAAAGCAATTGTTAGAATTTGACGTGTCTGACGATTGAAGCGTATTTCAAGATACTAAAATATGAGATTTACTATTTAAAATCACTGTTTAATATTTTATATACCATATTTCCATTAACAAACCTCATAGCAATTAGAGATGTTATTATTATAGAAGACAGGTATCACAACCCAACACAATATTGGCACATGTATAACCGTTGAGATTACATTGAAGAACCAGTTAATACCAAATGTGTACATTTCCGAAGGTATCGTCATTATTGATATAGCCGAAAGTTGACTAAGAAACGTAATTCAATTATTCTCGATTCAATTTAAATTACACTTTTACATTAATTCAAAACACAAACAAACCTCGCAACTAACGAAATTGCAATCGGTAAAGTTTTCATTTTTTTACCACCCATTAGATATTCATCGGTAGTATCAGCGGAGTGCGCAAAAAAACCGAAATATATTCCAATAGCTGCCGATATGCATAACATTAAGATAAAAACGACATAATCGACGGTGTTGAAAGTGAATTGTGTAATTTCGTTTACAGCACCGATGGCATCGTTTAAAGTCATCATTTCGCGGATGTTAATTTTATTTCCAAGATTTTTAGATCGATTTTTTTCCGATATCACCGTGCGTATCACGAAGGACGTCCACTGAATGAAAACGCAAACATTTAAGTCATCATTCTAAGTAATTTCGACTTACGCCGCCATCATGAGACTTTTAAGATTATACTATACTTTTCTGAGATTTAATAAAATTTCATGATTGTGATAAACCAGAATTGCTACTTTCTTCAAGTTCATTGTACTTATCAATTTGGCGTGCATACGTAGAAAAAGGCATTAATGGAACATTTTTCGAATTGTTCGTCGCAAAAATGCATGCAGTGTGAATATAGTAAATTGGTTTCTGAGTAAAATTTATTTCAAATAATAAAAAATTGAATTTTCATACAAATATAAAATTTATTTATTTATTTTTTCGATGTAGGTATATTTTTATATGCAGAGTTATAACTTTGCTATTGAAGTTAAGCCTCTGAGATAAAAGTTAATTTTATAGCTTAAGATTAACTAACATTTGCTCTTTTCTCTTGTACATAGTACAATTATAAAATAAAATTTTATGATTTATTTAAATTATGATACTAAAATTGTTTTGGTTTTACTTTTCATTTCTGACATTTCATCTTCCACATTTGCTAATTCATATTTGAAAAATGATTGCACAATGGGTGAAAGCAGTTTTGGATCGAATTTATGATCGTCTGCTGGTGGTAATATATAACTGAGTGGTACGCCAACTAAGAACACAATTATGGCGCCTAATACTGTATACCAATTGAAAGACATTTCAAAGATATTAAAACCTTTATCGGTATTCAATTCGGTTGCTGTTGTTCCAGTCAAATGCAAAAGTGTGGAGCTGTTTGTGGCACTGTAATGTATAAAAAATTAATGTGTTAGTAGAATTAGGAAACATTTTAGTTATAATATAAAGTTCGTTTCAGTAAAAATTTATATTTAAAAAATCTTCCATGTTATGCCTGTAGTCGAACAATCATAGTTATTGGATTCCATAGAGTGAGTGTTAAATACTCTTAAAATTTCTGATGATTCACCCTTAATTGTCTAATCACAGTCTTTGGCTTAATGGAAGCCAAATGCTTTCAATGCAACGAACTACTACTCACACTGAAGATACATTGAATGCTTTACATCCTTCCACTGTTGTGGGCAATGTCTCATAATGCACTCTACCTTGAGCACCAACGACAATTATAAACATGGTTACCATGCTAGTAACAACAGACCAAAATGCAGCCTAAAATATAAGAACATAAGTAAATATCAAATATTTAACCACCTCATCTCTGAATTGTACACTTACCCTTCCATGTGCCTTTGGCACTAGCATACCCATAAAGAATACACCAAATACTGAACCAAATGTTACGCCTCCGATCGAATAAACGATTTGTAATATGGATGTAAATTGTTGTACGATAGTACCGCCCAGTATGCAATATACACCACATAAACAAATAAATGATTTCATAATAACATTGGCTTTATGTTCGGTATGTTTTATATGTGGTTTAATATAATCAAAGTAAACAATTCCTGCTAAAGAATTCAAACTAGCAGACATTGTACTCAAAGCAGCGCTGAAAACGCAAGATATAAAAACCCCAGGCATTCCAGTGAGATGACCTACTACATCCTGCACAAAGTAAGGCATCATTTTATCTGCTTTCTCCACAAAACCAGCCTGTATTGGATCACAATCATGATAGCGTGCATACATAGCTGAAAAAAGAAGAGCAACGTGTAAATTAGGTTATAAAATATAAACTAATAGCAAATAAATTATGTATTCCTTACTAATGCCCGAGAAACAGCAAAAGAACATTATTATGAAAAATCCAAAACCGAATATTACTAGAGATCTGAAAAGTTATTTGAAGAATTATTATTAGTATAGTTCTATAGAGAAGGCAGTAAGTAAGTAGCTCAGCAGCAGATTAAACAGCGCAAAAAAAACTTTGTTTAGCGCATTTCAACTCCAGAGCCACATTTGTCATACAAGCAGTTTAAGCAGGTGCTTTAGGGCGCCATCGTCTAAGTGGTAGTTCGTCAACCTATTTCATTCTTTACATCAGCAAATATTTGACAGGCTGAAGGAGTAAACACCATATAGCACAAATAATATGTGGATTCTATTATCTTCGAGCAAAAATGGAACAAATAAAATATGTCAGAGCAAAAAGGCAACAAATTATTTTTAATATGACGAAGAAATGAATATAATTTTGGAACAAGAGAGTCACATTAATTTGTGCCCTTTCCACCAAAAAATCTTTACCCTTAATCGTTTGTTTCATTTCAATGTTGTCAATTGAATTTTTCAATCATTTTGTTTCAGACTGTTGAACATGAAATAAACGAATCTGAAGTAAATATGAAATTTCTTTATAAAAGAACTAGGGCTGTGCGATTAATCGTTTAATCAGGAAATCTGATTAATCAAAATGCTCGATTATTCAATTATTCGATTAATTAAGATTTTAATTAATCAAAATGCAAACTATTCGATTAATCAGTATTTTGATTAATCCAAATTGAAAATATTCGATTAATAAAGATTTTTTTTTCAATAATTTGATGTTACCGCTGACCGTGGTTGGGCAAAGTGCCACCGTTGCAGAAAATGGTTGCGTATAAAGCGCAAAGTGAAGTATTGAAAAAAATCCAACAAATTGGAAATAAAAAAAATTGTTAGAATATTTTGTTCGAATAATTTTGTTACAATTAATCAAAGTCCTGATTAATCGAATAATTTCAATTTGGATTTATCAAAATCTTGATTAATCGAATAATTGATTAATCAATCATTTTGATTATTCAGCCCTAAAAAGAACCATTTTTTTTTAATTAAAATACAATTCGCTCACTTGGATTAAATAAACAATAATTTAGTTTTTAGCGCCGAACTCCGTCGAACTGACAGCAGCAAATAGAAGTGGGTTTTGTGGCCAAAGACTTTTCTAGTATGACAGAAATTTAGCTTTAATAAATAAAGCATTTGTCACTTATTAAAATCCATACTGAATTATAACGCCCAAACACTCAACCATCAAGCACTTGATTAATGATCGAGCGAGGGATATGTTTTGTAAGGATTGACTACCATGGATGGCAAAGAAGACCCATCTACACTGTAAGTACAGTAATGATTCGCTTTCAGGCCCATTATTAATTTCATAAAAGTTAGGCAGTTTCTTATAGTTAAGAAACTTTGCCGTTTTAAATTAAGTGTGACAGTCAGTTTTACTTAAATTTAGCTCTCTTCTACCCCCCTCAAAAATTTCTTTGCCATTATAACTTTGGGTATATGATTGGCTCAGAGATTTAATACCATCTTGCATACACAGGCACAGTTTTTACAAATGTGTTCACCGAATATCGGAAGCTCGATAGCTGGAATGCTCTTCCCAACAGTCTTTCTATTCCGTTCTTTTGACATCTACAAGAAAATGTATTAAGTACTGGGGAAGGCAATATCTGAACACTTGCTCTGGGGCTTGTCGTTTAAAATGCTCTTGAAAAAAATTGAACCCGAAAACTGTTCAACAAACCTGGTGCAGGTTTGAGTTCAGATTCAAAAAGGGGTGGGTTAGGCTAGGATTTGAAAGCGGGGTGGTTACCAATTTACCCCTCCCCCCTTACCCAAAAAGTGCGTCAAAACTAAAACTGCTTAGAACGTCAATATCTATAAGTCCGGCCTTGTTTAGCTCTGTACATTGAAGAGAGAAATTATCAAAAAAGATTTTACCTTTGAGCATGTGCCAAAGATGGCAGTGAAACAATACGCTGTACACAACTTTGATTCAATCCCACATATGAACTCCACATAATTATAGAACTTATGAAACAATTCCAGAAAGTAGAACGAGTTGTGGCGTCAAATGCGAAACTGAAAGTAAAATAAAATTTATAAAAAATATATACTCGTACAAGGTGAATTTTTTCTCCTTTCTACTGCCTGAACGAACACAAGAATTTTCTTGCGCCCAGTGAAAATGGTTGAACGATTAATTGGTTAGTGTGGAAGTCTTAAATTCTTCTTTGGATCATATAGTGGGCTACATGACTACTTTAAACTTACTTTATATCTAAACGATGTCCTTCGGCTGCAATTCTAAATACTTCTTTAAAGCCGCCTACTTTTGAAGCACCCATAACACCAACTAATGTCACAGATGCAACCATTATAGACGCTTGCGCCACATCAGTCCAAACTACTGCTTTTATTCCACCCTAAAATGTATGAATAATACAATTTCTATTAAAATTTTTTTTATTGAAATTCGTTCAAATACTTACAATCATTGTATAGAATATACATATCGAGCACACAACTGTATTAATAAGATGTATATTAAGGCCAGTAACTGAAAAGTAGAGATAAAATATATAATGGATAATCTATAAGCAAAATAACAGAAAAAATAAAACAGATCAACCATGAATCCGCCTGTTCATATTACTTCAGTTCAGGAGCAGATTCAGAGATTTCGTCCCTTTAAGAAGTATTTTCATTTAGCAACAACTGCCACAATCTCTGTGATATTTTCTTAGACTCACTAGTATGTTTGCTGTTTAGAAACCACTTTCAAATAAGTTTAGAAAATATAGCACAGAAATTGGAGAATTTTTTGAATATTTCTAGCAGGGGATGCATTGAATAATAATGAATTGAAGGAATATTATATGAAAATTAAGGAATTTCAAAGCAGTACCAGCTAGAGATTGAGGTTTTACAATTATATAATGATTCGTGTTCTACAAAAGATAGCTCTACCAAGCAATGCTTCATTCATGGTTTTTCTAGGTTAGTAAATTAAAGGATTTTTTTTTTTAATTTTAGTCCTGAGACTAAGTATTAAAAGCTCAAAACTAATAAAAAATAGATAGCACTTTTTTGTAATTGTAATATCGTGAGAATATTGAAGAATATTGTTTGGAGTTTTTCCACCATCAGATGGCACGTTATCTAAAGGAATAAAAAGAGGGTTAATGATGGATGGGATAGATAGAGGGGCACGTGATTTCCAAGAAAAAGTCTCCATAGTATTATCAATAAAACTCGATCAGAGTAACCTATTAATTTTAAGTTGGATTTTTAAAATTGAAGTGGTATAGCACTTTAGAAAATTAAAACAAAAAAAGTAAGTACCATTTCAATTTTAAAAATTCAATTTTTAGTCGAGAATTTATTGATAAAACAAAAAATAGTTAGAAATTAAAGATGTTTGGGTGGAAAACATATTTTCAACCGAAAAATCTTAGGCTAGTATTGAGGCCTTAAAATTAAATGAAAATTAAAAAAAAAGAGAAAACTGAGGGGTTTCAGAAGAGATCGAGAAGATCAAAATTCTCCCTCGACTGTATGTACATTAATTTAATTTATTACACTTACCTTGCGAAAACGCCAATGATGGAATAAATATAAATACTGGCATTATAGAGAATAATGTGACCATAAAAGCAATTGTTAGAATTTGACGTGTCTGACGATTGAAGCGTATTTCAAGATACTAAAATATGAGATTTACTATTTAAAATCACTGTTTAATATTTTATATACCATATTTCCATTAACAAACCTCATAGCAATTAGAGATGTTATTATTATAGAAGACTGGTATCACAACCCAACACAATATTGGCACATGTATAACCGTTGAGATTACATTGAAGAACCAGTTAATACCAAATGTGTACATTTCCGAAGGTATCGTCATTATTGATATAGCCGAAAGTTGACTAAGAAACGTAATTCAATTATTCTCGATTCAATTTAAATTACACTTTTACATTAATTCAAAACACAAACAAACCTCGCAACTAACGAAATTGCAATCGGTAAAGTTTTCATTTTTTTACCACCCATTAGATATTCATCGGTAGTATCAGCGGAGTGCGCAAAAAAACCGAAATATATTCCAATAGCTGTCGATATACATAACATTAAGACGAAAACGACATAATCGACGGTGTTGAAAGTGAATTGTGTAATTTCGTTTACAGCAGCAATGGTATCGTTTAAAGTAACCATTTTGCGGATGCGAATTTTACTCCAATTAAAATAATGCTTAAGAAAGATATCCTATTTTAGACCGATTTTATTCTAATATCACTTCACGTAAGGCGTCTACTGAATGAAAATGCAAAAATTGAAATTAACTTGAATTTATAATAAATTTCGACGAAGAATTTTAGATATTTTTTTATTGTCAAGAATGATTTGCTTAAAATGTGGAGGTGTCGTATTAATTCTTCTCGCACATATTAAATAATAATTGAAGTTTATAAAAAGATTTCTCATTTATCTTTATAACTTGAGGGTGTTATAATTTAAGGCTTATATTATAGGGTATGCTTACCAAATATAATGATAAGTTTTGGTTTACTATTTGCTTTCAGTAGTTGATTCTTCAAGCCTCGAAAATGAAGAGTTTAAGCAATTATATTTGGAATTGAGTTTAGGGATCAAATTCAAACTGAATGATAAAGAAGGTTCAGGTTCCAGTTTATGTCCATTCTTTACATTATTTTGTGGAGTTAATGGAATTAATGCACTTAACAAATTATCTATTGTGCATTATATAAAAAAAAATTATCTTTCTCCTTGAAGAAATTCTAGATACGAAAGAAATGGGTCTAGACATATTTTAGCTGAAAGAAATCCAGGTTTGAATTTTGATTTTGATTCGGTTCTAAGTTTTTCACCTAATATTTAATAAGTCAAGTTCGTATCAAGAGTTAATATTTTTACTGCGCTTATAGAGAGGATTTAACTCTCACTTAACAAAACCAAGGGATATGATTGGTCAATTTAGAAGAAGGCGTGAGAAATTTAATCTACGCGCATAAATATAAGAATAAATAACATAAATAGACATTCTTAGGATGATTGACAACATTTGATGAGTGTATCTTATAGAAAATGAAAAGAATAATCTGTCTGAGCATGTGCTTATTTTCTACTTCTCGTGATATAAATGGCTTTATATCTAATTTGGCTTAAATAGTGATTTTTCACAACTTCTAGTGGAAGATATAGCAACTAGTTTACCCGAAGAGGTTGCAAACTTTCTCACGTACTTACGAATCATAGATGAGATATAAATCAAAGAATGAGAATGAATGTGTTATATCAGGCCAAATGTGTCTGCGATGATAAGGACAAAAATCGCGCCTCTACTACCTAATCTAATCTATGATGATTTTTTATTTGTTTCTCATAATAAAACAATGAAATTTGTTTTTTCAATATTATTCATAATTTTACACTCTTTTGATTTGATGGAAGAGTTGTAATTATTGTCATATAACAGATTGCCGGCAAAAATCATCAATTATCATATTTTTCGATTCGATTACTGAGTTTCATTATAACTTCTAAACCATTTGAAGATAAGTTTGAATTTAATCATGGGAAGTTAGGGTTTCTACAAGGCATTTTGATCTGGCTCGATTGTGTGCAGTTGTTTTTGTGTTTTTAACGTTGACCCCTTGTGGGTTCCAATCAATCTCAATTTTCGTGATTAATTCTATCTGAATTCTTATATATTTATAGAACATAGTTGGCCTAATTTCCAAGGCAATAAAAACAACAGTCATGCAAGGGGAAGAGGTTTGAGGATGAAGGCTTTTTAAAGGAACGAAATGACCTAACTACTTAGGACACAGAAGCTGTAAATAAGGGTTATATTTTCTGAATTCGCTAGTGATTGTTTTTATATATATTGGGACAGTGACGGCTATAGGGGGGGGGATATAGGAACAGTAATCCTTCCAAAAATGTGAATGCTTTTGACAATTAAAAATTTTTACACAATGCAATTTTTTATTATAAACATTGAATATGAAAATTCAGGGTGAGTTTATGGATGTATCACTTTTCTGGTCATGTTATTGGGCCAAATTTCGTCCTGAGTTTTGGTATGAGTTTTGGCCTGGTATTTGATCTGAATTTGATCTGATTTTTGGTGTGACTTTTGGTCACAGTTTTGGTTTTGGTAAGAGTTTTGGTTTGCCTTTTAGTCTGAATTTTTTGGTCTGACTTTTAGCCTCAATTTTGTGTGAGTTTATTTATGAATATCGGCCTAACTTCTGGTCCGATTTTGGTCGGTTTAGACTTTTGATCTGATTTTTAGTTTGAATTTTGATCTGAATTTTCGTTTGACTTTTGATATATATTTTGGTCTGAACTTTAGTTTGATCAGAATTTGGTGTGAAATTTGGTCTCAGTTTTGGTTTGCGTTTGGTTTGAATTTTCGGCTGAAAGATTTAAAAAATAAGAATTTTGTAATTTAAATTTAGTAATAAACAAAATCAATCCTCCCCACTGCATTAGAGTGGTTCGTTTTTAATATCCAAGTTTAATATTGTTTGAATTTGAAAATTGGTATTTCAAAATAAAGTATAAAGGAGGATAACGCAGGAGGATGTTGTAGTCGCAAATAGATTAGATTTTCTGTTAAACGTCTGGAATTCTTACTTTGAAGACCAAAACTCATAGGTTTAGTGTATGGGGGACCTACGTACATTTTTTCAATTTTATAATTTTATCTCTTGCCAGTTTCACGTATAAAATAAAGTTGTTTCTCATGAAAAGGAAAATATTAAAATTTACTTGAGTAACAATATCTGAACTCCTTCCTAACTTCCCCTTTAGTGTGTCATATAAATTGCCCTATGTATATGATCATTGTGTTTTTGAGAAAAATGTTAACCCTTGAAAAGTAATTCAGGTCACTCAAGATCAAAACAACATAATTTCAACTGTTTTTTGTTTTTTAAATACTTTGAAACGGGAAAATTTTCAGGCCCAAGAAAAGTCCGGAGTTGTAGGTACTGAAAACTCTAAAATTCCGCATCACATTGAATATTTAATTGATGTTGATGCATTTTTTTTCTAGGAAAAGTATATTTTCTATTACAAAATTTGTATCTTCTGCCCTTTGAATTTGCTTTATCATTTAATAATCATTGTGATTTGCCAGAAAGATAAAGATAATCTTTTGCGGTTTCACTTTCAGTATATGAACATATGCAGAAATTTTTGGTTTCTGTACAACATTTTAATGCTGGCTCTTGGTGGAGCCATGTATGCAAATAAACTGTAATCAACAGAAATCTGCTTATACTCGCACTTCATCTCAAAAGCATTGCGGTCATAATATTTCAATATACAATACTTAAGTAGTTTTGCTTATAACCAGAATATAAATGTTAATGATGTTTTAGTAGTACAACCAATATGAAAAAAAAAATCCTTTCACTTTTTTTTTTCTAAGCAATAAGCAATGAAGAAGAAGCTACGAGTATGTATCAATGCACATAGTTGCTCGTATATTTGCTAAACTTTTATGAAACATCTGCACCATCACTAAAGCTACCTACACTAACCATACAAGTCTTGCAGCAAGTTACAATTCTGCAATTTTTTTTAGTAAAATCATTAAACCAAAATTATGCGTGCACAACTAGAGATGCAGCAGCAAAAACAGCATCTAAAAGAAGCGCTTGTATTTTTTTCTTTTTTTTTATAGAGGGAAAAAAGCTTACATTATTATGTCATGCGGCATTAGAGTCGCCAACTGTTGGCTCATATACGAGCATATGTATATTTATGTACTGACTTACACATTTATATAAAATTACGTGAACCTATGCTATGACTTCACTGAAGCTGTAACACCAATTTCCAACTTTAACCATAACAACAATTTAATGTTCTTTTGATGGTTTGTGAAAAAAAACGCAAAGAAATAAAAATTTCAATTGTGAGTCTGCTGTATAAGAGAAGTATTTAATTTTTTTCTTTTGATGGACTCAATACATTATGCAATGACATTTTTGTTTTAGATTGGCACATCTTATTTGTATTTTGGTTTTTGTTTTTTTTTGTTAGATTTGTTTGTATCAAAGTTTTTTTTAGATAGTTATACCATAAGGTGAACCCCAGTCGTACTGGTCCCTTTCAGCAACCATGTTTTATTTAAAGGTCAGAAGAAATGTTTGGAAATGCTTTCCCTCACATTTTTTATATAAATTCCTTTAAATTCTTGTGATATCTGATAACTAAATGAAAAGCTTACAAAAGCAAAAGGTTTCATTACTTGGGCTCATCCACTTTGAAAAAATTATATTATTCTACAACTTTACTACTTTGAGAAATATGTTTAAAGCATTTTGGTTTCTTACAAAAAAGAGGTTATTTTCCCTAAGCGTACACAGAGGGACTATTTAATTTAAATTGTATGGATAAAGCCAATTTAATATCATATTTTTAATTTTTATATAATTCCCACTCGGTAATTTCTTATTTTTGAAAACAACCAGAAGTCACACGGTGCTAGTTCCAAGGAAGATGTTGCTGGACAAATTTCTTCTATACCTGAAAGCGCAATGAAGTTGTTAGCTTTTTCAGAAGTTTGAGCTGGCAAATTATTGTGTTATAAAAAATAAAGACGCTGTTCGCCTTCTTTTTTGGGTTTTCAATAAATTTTTGACTCAAGACTTAAAACTATTCCATCGAAAGGTATTTCTACCTTCTGGAAGAAGTGATAGACGTCTGTTGCTTTATGAGAAGTACTTTGCAATTCGATAGCAAATTTCTATTTTAGGAGGCGCGATGCTGCAATTGATGGTGATAGCTGAACATTTTGCATAATTGGTTTTCAAATTAATGATTTATAAAATATAGCGCTTTATACGTCTCTGGCAGATTGAAACGACTGACATGCTATAAAATATACTATTTCATAAATTACATACTGTTGTGTAAGCGCAAAAAAGCAACAACTACTACTTACTCAATAATTATCACCCAACATAATTAAATGGTGAACGGTTTAAAACGAAGAAAAGTTAATTATTATACATACTATGTATATACAATTTTATGTTGTTGTTTTACTTAATGCTTCATAATTTTAACTAACAATTGTTTTGTTGTATACCATATGTATGTATGTGTGATAACAAGGAAAATGTACATCATCATGTAATACTACGGTGTTAGTAAAATTATTAAATGAAACCGTGTAAAAATCGTTATGAAGTAGAAATTTATAATGGGAAATAAATTAAAAGAAACTGTTATTTAATAGAGTATTGATTATACTTAGTGTGAAATTGGATAATTTGTAAAGCGTAAATTGTAAACAAAATTGATCAATGAAATTATAAATAATTTCTGTACAAAACGCTTACATATTTTTGGAGCTTACATAAAAAAATTATGTTTAATTGATATTGTAATTGCTTTAGGTTAGCAGTTAGTTAATTTGTAGATATCAATTAATTAATAGCGAATTACTAACTAAAAACAGCTACTAGATCAGTTATTATTTTAACCTAGTTGCTTTCATTTTCCTCATGTATTTTAATTAAAACAATTCTAAATTTAACGGTGACAAAATTTACTATTTTTTTTATTATTTTCATATTTTTTTTGTTGTTTCTTTGTTTGTTTCATATACAATAAAAATAAAAACACTTACGAGCTAATGATGCGTTATTTTGTTTTTAAAAATTAAAGAACAATCTATTTACAAGAAAACAATAACATTCTCTCTCTCCGAAATTTGAGAAAGAGGTAAGAGAGTGAGTTAAGAGAGAGAAAGGTCAATGCATTTTCGTAATATCGGCATTGACACTTTATCGTCAATATAAGAATGGCGTGTGGTATGGAAGAAGAGGTATGAAATTGAAATAAGAAATTTTTTGTAGAATTATTATCAACATTTCAGTATCAACAAACAACAATTTTGCAAACAAAAGTGTAAGTTGCAAAACACTTTTGTATAAATGATCAACGATGCAAACCGTTTTATGTTTTGAGAGAACAGAAAATGCCACAGGACAAAATGAAAACACTTCACTTGTGACTTTTTCACCGCTGTTGCTTGTCATCACTAGCCTGAACTTCATCGCTGATGTTTGGCTATTACTTTATTGTTGTTGTTTGTTGCTGTTGTAATTTTTAATATTCTTCATCCGTATTTAATTATCCATTCAGAGGCATTTGAGTTTTGTTGGCGCGCGCGTATTTAATTGTTGTTGGTTTCTTTGTTTATATTCATTTGTGTGTGATCGAAATCACAGATTTCATTCTGGTTGTTGTAGTTGTTGTCGTTTCTATTTGGCAGCAAAAAATGAATTTGTAGTTTCCTATCATTTTCATGAAGAGTCTATGATCTAGATGAGTTTTTGAGTGAGTGGTCGCTCTATGAACACAGCCAGCCAGTCAGCCCGCCGCTTGCAAACTTAGAATGGCGCACCGTAGCTGCCACTGGGTCTTGATGGAGCACCATATGAGCTCGAAGGACCACTTGGATAACCGCCACCAGTACCAGCTTGTGTACTTTGTTGAGCGAATTGCGCTACTTGAATAGCTTGGCGAACTCCCTCAAGATCGATGCCTACAACGCGTCCACCACTGATACCTGGAGCACCATAAGATGATGATGGTGGTCCATATGAACCAGAAGGTGAGGATGGGTAGCCGCCGAAACCACCACCGCCTCCACCGCCGCCGCCGCCACCAGATTTGCTTTCTTCATTCAAGAGAATTTGACGAACTTGCTCCAACAATTGTGGATCAACATTTTGACCTTCGGAGGTTTGGAAACCACCGCTGACAGCTTGGTAGCCACCCCCGCCTCCACTGAAGGAACCACCACCAAAGCCACCGCCAAAACCGCCGCCACCACCGCCGCCTCCTCTTGGGTAATTATATCCTGATGGTGGTTCTGCAACAACCAGTGCTGCCAATGCAAACACCAAGAACTGCAAACGAGTAAAAGAGAGAAATTTATTAATAATAATCCACAATCCAAAGCGTATAGGTGTCTGTCTCTAGAATATCCAATTTATTTTGTTTTTATCTTTTTAATCCTTTGCTTGAGATATCCTTGTGACAAGTTGTAGTAGTAGTATTATATTTCTGCTTAACTTTTTTTTGTACTTACCACGGAGAAGGAGTTCATAGTTGTGAGTTTTGTGTGGGGGAGAGAAGTAAAAAAACTTAAAGTAAAAAATTAAATTTAGTTGTTTGCGAATAGGGAACCAACGACTGAATGCATTTGAAAAGACCAGCAAGGCCCTCTTTATAGTCAGTCAGACGCTTCAATGTTTTTTGTGTGTATGTGAGCGAATGAATGAGTTAGTCAGCGAGACAGTGAGTGAGTGTGAGAGTGTGTGAGTCTGTGAGTTCGGCTACAAACTTACCAATTTAAATTGCAATCGTATTTGGCACCACTCTTCTTCTGCTGCTGCTGTTGCTTCTTCTTCATCATCATCAGCTTCGTTGTGTGTCGCCGCCAACTTCGTCATCATCATCATCGTCATTATTGTTTAACTTCTTTCACTTCATGATTCCATGATGATCATCATTTTGTTTTTCTTTTTTGTATGCATTGTTATTGTTAATAATGATGTGGCTCGTCGTTTGGTCGCTAGATTTAGGATTAGGTGAGCATTGTATCAATACATGGCGAGAGCAACCAAGCGATTTGCAATTTTTCTCACAGTAAGAAAAACAAATAATCAAAAATCAAAATATAAAAAAGATGTCGCTGTAATCATTAGTTGTTTTTCTTTGGAGGACAAGAGGGGGTTTTTTGAAAAAAATTTAGCTTTGAACTTTTGGTTACACAAACAACACAGAGCTTGCTAGGAAGTGATTATGGAATATCATATTGAAGGCGTATGTATATGAAGTGATTGGTGGTGACGAATTTTTATTTCATTTCTGGGAAATATGTTTTGAGAAAAAAAATTTACATGTTATCCAATACGTAACCCAATGGGTAATTATACATATTTAATTTTGATATTCAGTGAAGAAAATTGGCTATTAGCTTAAAATATGAAAGCCTGAGAGGTTAACCGATGCTTCAATTTAAAATTTTTGTTACAAATCAAGCTCTGTGTTCATCTGGTTGCTTTTTACCCACAGGTTAATTTCAAAATCTGAACATTTTCAGTAATTTTCACTCATTTACACGTTAATCTGTGCTTATCTACACCCTTGTGTAAATTAATTTGAGAATAGTTTTAATTCATTCAAAAATAAAATCCGTAACAAATCCGTAACCATCATCTTGAGGCGTTTTGACATAGATTCTACGAACAATTTGCAAGTGTTAAAGATTTTTTTCATCTCGATAACGCACTTCATTCACTGGTTGAGTAAATAGATTTCGTTTGCATAATCTATCTAAAAGCTTAGAAAATCCCACTTTTTCGTGCGTTTTAAAGTATGTTCTTGAAAGTTTCAAAGAAATTTCAATCAAAAGTTACTAGCGGATCCAAGTCGAGGGTGGCTTTACAAAAACCACTCCCCCTTTCCGACAAATAATCTAGGTTCTTCAACTTCCGGATCTTCTTTTGTCTCAAATTGTGTTTGAATGCCCTATTTAGTAATTCAATATTTATGATAATAGCTATAAGATATTGTTTAAATGGATTGCCAAGAGCTTGTTGTTAGTCAGAGGAGTATAATTTCTTAATTTATACGTAGACTTCAGGGTTGGGTTGCTCCAAAGAATGTTCATTTATCATTTCAGCTAATAACACTCGTCATCGCTTGCTCTAAAGCTGATCGCTACCGTTAACATCTATCGTAATTTCGATGTTTTGTTGGTACTTTTTAGATTAAAAAAAAATCAGCTATTGTCATACTGTTGGCGCGAGCCAAAAACTATAAACAATCTACAATGCCACATCTCATTGAATCTATTGTTATTCCATAAAATTATCTAATTCATTCATTGCATTTTAACAATTTATTTAATTTTATTTTTTGTTTATTATTTTTAATCCAATTAACAATTTAAAACCTTAAAATAATTGCAAATAGTGCATTGCATAACTGATTTCATTCAGGAAAAGAGATGAAGACGACAGCAACAACGAACTCTCTTTATTGTGTGTTTTTTTTTGGTAATTCACTTGACATCTGAAGAAGAATATCAATTCAATTCGCTGGCTTTTGCTCCTACGATACCTGCCCGTCTGTTAGTCTGTCTTTGATAAGTCTTTGCTGTATATTATAAGCTCATAAGTGTGAGTAATGTAAAAGTTGTCGGATTTGTGTATATCTGTGTACAATTTGAAGTATCCCAAACTTTAGCTATGTGTATACAATCCATGAAAACAACTTACAAAACCTCGTGGAAAAGTAGCTACAGTAATAAAAAGAGCAGCAACAAAACGCAGTTGAAAGATACACCAGCGCACCACCATCATCATTACTATCACTACAACTTTGGCGAGCTCTTTGTAAAAGTAATACACCGGTCTGCTAAATTTATTAAATTTTGTTTGCTGTGGTCTTCTAAGATTTTCGAACAGTTTCAAGTTAATGTCTTTCGAACGGGTCTGCGGTTTGCAATATAAAGTTTTGCAACATCCCAGTGGGCTGATAGGTAGGTGCTGAGAAGCTAAATTCTACAACACTTCGCCAAGCTATGGTGGGTTCTCAGTCACTGTGAAGTAATATGGAATAAGAGAGCTAGCAAAAAAGGCGACTTGGTGAAAGATGTCATAAACGACAGACTGATTCTGATAATATTGCAAATTGCATACTATGTATAATCCCTCAAAAAAATATAAATAGACTTCAACTGTTAAAGTCATGTAGAGTATGTAAAACAGCTGCTATAAAAAAATCGCAAGCCTGTTCGAAGCACATTAAGGAGAAATAAGTCAATTTGAACCGTTAAGTACAATGGGTGTAATCGTATAACTTTATTTTAATCGAAGTTCACTTAAGCTATATATGTACTCCATAAACCTAAAACGGGAACAACCAACACTTTACAAATATGTTACGAATAATAGAATCAAGGTTCTGCGACCACTAGAAGAGCATAATTAAAGTTTCACCTATATGCCTAGTCGAATTCATGGAACACTCACGATGGTTCAATCATTAGCTTTGGTAAGGAAAATTTAGTCAATTTAAACACCTAAAATAAATACAATGGATACAATCGACCTCTGAACCTTATCCTATCCAATTAACAGCACTTCGGAGATATGATCAAGGTTCCACTTATCGATCTAATCTGATTCATGAGGAGTTTTTACTTATAAGCACAATCGGGCCTTCAAAACTTAACCTAAGTTAACTTAAATTATGGATTTAACGAAGGTATAACCCTCAAACTTCACTAAACAGTGTAATTTTCTGTGTGGTAGGTTGAGCTTTGGTTACAATCGTTTTTATTTTTATTGTTTCTCATTCATTCATCGCGTCTGTCTCTTCTTCTTTTCTTTCCACTGTTATTAAATTTGCGTTTTTTTATTTTAGTTTCTTTTGTGATGAGAGGGTATTTTTGTAATTTTTTTCTTATTCGCATGGATTAAAATTTAAAAAACTTCACCTTGTTGTTGGTGTTGGTTGGTGGTTACCTGATTGTTGCATACATATGTATACCATGAAACACCAAAATCTCTTCTAGAGGTGATTTTTATTACAATTCGCCTTTTAACGACAACAACCCACAAACACCGCCGTTTAGTGTTAGTAATAGAGGAGAAAGAAGTAGAGGTAGTGGTTTGTATCTGACTATCTAAGAAAGTGTATCAGTTTAGTACAAAGCGTTGAAGTTTCAATCATCGAACGAAACCGCATACAACAAAAATTTTTTTGAGAGACCAGGCGTAAAATTTTAAATAAAACTATCCACAACGACAGTAAAATTTTGTAAATTCGTTTTATTATTCAGAGTCTCTGCATTTGCATTTTTTTCTTTTGTACCATATTTATGCACGAGTAGTTAAAAAAATAAAAGATGCATCTTTTTATTATTTATTTAAGTTTGCAAGCGTAAATACTTTCGCAAAAACTCAAAAATAAAATTTAAGGCATTTTCTTATTGTCATTTTTAAACTTAACCAGTCATCTGTCCACTTTAAGGGCGAGGTCATGAAAAACCTTCACATTTCACAAGTGAAGGACTTTTGGGCCTTATTGCAGTCTGCTTTTGTTTTTATGCTTCACATTGGTACATGAGCACACCATAAATATATGATGTGAGATGGATGCCAAATATGAAAGCCAATACTCAACACCAACACATAAACACAGCCAACTTCAATGACAACTTGTTGCTATAACTGTTTTTTTTTTTTTTTGACTTGATATACTATCAGTTGGTAATCATATCATTATGTTTTAAATGTATTTCTACGCACTAGTAATGAAAGAAAGAAATACAATTGGGTCTTTTGTTGAAGCCATAAACGAGTGCAAGCGATTTCATAACATAATTGAAGTAATATTAAATCTTTGTAAATAAAATTCGGTGGTTTTTCAAGTGGATATTGCGAAATATTGGGTTCAGCAGCTAATTTACTATCATATGAGTACACACATTTACATAAATCCACTGTTACTAGTAATTGACCTTCACTTAAACGTTGAAGTTAAAAGTTGATCGAGAAAACGTTGCAATTGGGAATTACTGTATATACATACACACATTTTTGCAGCTTCATATATTTATTTGTGCTTTAGGTAAAAAAAATTCTAGCAAAAAAACACAGGCCTGCGTGGTTTCAGATGATGGAAAACAAGCAGCGGCTTTCAATGTACTATTGTATATTATGTATATGTATGTGGATCCAAGTTGCTACTAAACGAATTGGAATCGTACAGAGCTATAAAATACTTATCCAAAGAACCATAGGTCTCTCGAATCCTATGGAAACCAAAGATTATACCTTACTATATACAAGCTGACCAGGGTAATAAAGACAAAACTTGCTAATACATACCATATAGTATATAAAAAGGAATAGAATAAAAAATATGCCTTTTAAAGAATTCCATTTGTATGGTAGATGTCACGACTCCTTTCAGTATTGTGCTGAGAATGGTTCTGGCCATGTATCGTCCTTATACCAAATCTCAGTACTGTACTGTAAATAAAGTATTAGGGTTGTATGAGACGTGTCATGCCCACTTGAAATTAAGATATCGAACTCCACAGTAACCTTGGTATTGCCAAATAATACTTCTATACCAAATCTCAGTACCGTGCTACAAATAGTTCCTGGGATCAGTGAGGCCAACTCAGCGCTTCTCCCGCTGATTTTAGTGCTTTTTAAAAATTAAAACGCGGAAAAAAGTGATTTAGCGAAAAATCGAAAAAATTTTCATTGACTAGAAGTATCAGATGTGTGCCTGTGTTAGTGAAAAAGTTTAAATGTACTTAGTTTTCTCGCACTTGTATAAGCAAAAAAATTTATCGCTTTTTTAAGAAAATACGCGTTTTATTCTTAATTTTAGCGGATTTTGGAAAACAAAAGTTGGCCACACTTCCTGGGATATCTCATAATAGAAATCCAGATTACATGCTGTCAACAGTTCCGGGTATAAACCTAAAAAATAAGGTTTAGGGCTGTTTTCAAAGCTGTAATAAATTTCTAGATCGGGTTAAAACCTTACCTAGAATGACCTAAAAGCAGGGTATCGAACCGTCGAAATGGCGAAATTTTGGATTCGGGTTCGATTCGAAAACTTGCGCAAAAAAATTCTTCTTCTTACCAAACAAAATGTACGTACATATTGGCAGCTAACTATACAAAATAAGTATTTATCATTGACATCATTGTCTCATATATATATATCCCAAACAAAAATATTCTGCACAACGCTTTCGTTGTATTGTGTAACAGTTGTTGTTTTTATCAATGCATATCATAAAACTTAAAGCAATTTGTACACATGAATGTACATTTCTTCATCTAATTTAAAGACGCATCATAAATACAAATTATACACTATTAACGCAATGGCAATTACTTGTACCAACAACTAAAGCTAACAACAGCAATAACTTCACCAACCAAAATCCAACGATAACATAGCACTTTAGAGTAAAGAAGTGTTGCCAATTGAAGTGCTTTTGTTTTATTGTTATTTTTTCTGTGATTTTATTTTATATATTTTTGGTTAATGCGTCTCTTGTACATATAGCAATACATACAAATCTATGTATTTTTCTATGTTTGTATTTGTTATAGCGGTTTTGGTAGTATCACTGTAATCTTACTATGATCATTAACACGTACACTAGGTCAGTAGCAACACGAGTTACTTATTGTTTAGTCTTTGGCTTTTTGTTTTTCGTTCCAATGCTGTTTTTTTTTAAGCTGGAGTATGTACTACGTCCATTTGGAAGCTATGTGTATATGCATATAGGTAGTGTAAAATATTATGCCATATTAATTGGGCCAACATCAACAATCATAATAATGCTACTCCACAACTAGATAGATAAGATGTTGCTTTTCTTGTGGCTGCTGTAATTGTGGTTGGTTTTCTTGTTGATCTTGTATAAACATGTAGTACATACTACATACATATGAGTTTTGTTGATCATAATGTTTCTTTGAAATTAGATTAAGATAGAGAGAGAGGGAAAGAAAGAGGGAAGCAGAAAGACAGAGAGAGAGAGAGAGATTAACAACAATTGATAAAGGCATGGTAAAAATTTATTGTACGTGATCACTAACCATTGTAGCTGGATCAGTAAAAACTAATTGCAATCTTCATTGTTTACAATGAATACCTATTTTACTTGGTATCCAATCTGTACACTAAATCCAGTCAAACGCCCACTATGCTTATTAAATTCAATTTAATATGGGAATTATTTCCAAAGAAACAATTTTTCCGATCAATAGTTAAAACGAAATTCCATAACACGCTTTTCAGATGAAACGCGTTTTTCGCTCGTTAAAAAAAAATGGAATCAATGTGTTTGTATAAAACAACGTCAGTGCTGAGCAAAAATCAATCTAATGAGCTAATGAGTGAAAAGTGAAGACTTAAAAAATCAATCAGAAACTAATTTTTATTAGCCATTTAGTCATGTCTCGTTAACTAATGACTAAAAATCTCGGTTATAGCCATTACTAAAATAGTGATTACGATTTGATTTATTTATGTCAATAAGAAGTACCAGGTAAATAATTCATGGGTTTTTGATACCTGGAAAAAGCCCATTTTTATTTTTATAATCGTAAAGGTTTTCTATATCGAAATTACTACATTATGTATTTGTAGCGAATGGTTAAACATTAAAATCGAGTCTTATGTTTTTGGCATATACCCGACGATATGTAAAACTACTTAATAATTTTTAGGAAAAAATTGTTCTCAACTGTGTCAATAGAAATAAAACTAATGATTGAGTGATTAAAGACTAATTTATTTAGTGGTGATTATAGTCATGACTAAAAGTTTAGTTAATTAATTAGTCAATTAAAAAACTTCGTCGATTTCGCCTTATTTTGCTCCATGGCTAGAACGCACAACGCATTGAAAGTTGATCTACTCTCAACTTTTCTCTTACTTTTTTTATATTGCTACAACAAACAAAATTGTTAGATATGTTATAAATTCCATGACAATGGTATATTCAATAACAGAGTATTCTTATCGAAAACTTTTAAAACAATTTATTTGATGTAGGAACCAGAGATGGAAACCGGGTTTGAACCAAACCACTTTCGAGCCAAACATCCACAAAACAAGTGAACAAACCTGTTTTTGTTTTATTTCACTTGAATCAAACGCAAACCAAACCAGTTTTGGTCGAAAAATGGTTTGGTGCAAGACAAAACATTATTTCCATTATTACATTTTGCAGCACTGATTTTTATACCCTACACACTCTGTGCTCTGGACACAAGCGGATTTAGATATTTCCAAATTGTTTGCCCCTTCAAATTTTAGTTGTATAAAATAAGCCACTTCAGTTCCCTATTGACAAACAGTTTATGCATCCAGAATCTCCTTTTAATTTCGAAGCCCACAAAATCAAATTAATGAATTCTAAAAAAATAAAATAATTCTTTAGCGATTCCATTTTAATTTATTGTCCTTTTTAGTGGGTTTCACAACTATAAATTCTAAAAATTAGTTAAGCTGATTTCGGAATTAAAAGTTGATGCCTGTGTCTGAGAAGCGAGTTATACAATTACAATTTTTATGATTGTAGTCCGATTTGATATTCTAAACCAACCACTTTCTGTACCGTTTATGTATATATAAACGGGATATTTAAGAATTCCAATGTAACACTTCTGCACCATTAATGATAATACAACGAAACTATATGTTTGTAGAATTTAAATAAAAATTTGAATATAAAAATCAGTCAGAAGAATGTATGTTTAGATATTAAAGAGATAGTTAAGTGATATGGTTTTAGTGTCTTTTTATTGAAAAAAAAAAAAAAATTATGAGGTGGTGCAAAAAAATTGCAAAGTAAAATCTTTTCGAAACATTTTGTAAAATGTCGTATATCATGATTGATTCAAAGTTACAAAACAAATTGTTTCAGCGAAAATATTTCTTTTACCTAATGAAATATTTTGCTTATTAATTTCAGCACAGCTTGTGTTTATCTGCCTTAAAATTAAATTTCAATTTATACAAGAAAAAATAAAAAAATAATAAAAAAAAAAGAGAAATCCCCTAATAAATATTTGCTTAAATGGATAATATTAATATTAAGTATACATATAGGAATGCCAAGGTACAGAGAGACACGAAAGAATTAGGCATATTCTGAAATCTCTAATGGTGCGGACACAAGAGAGAGAATTTCGTTGAAATTCCGAATTTCAAATTTAGGTGAACACGTTTTAAGTTTGGAGAAGAAGCAGAACAATTTTTGTGTTTGTTTCTGTAAATAAAAACAAAAATAACGATGTTGCTTTTCAATTGGATTTGAACCCAAAGAATTTATATAGCAATCATGGATAATTGGAGGAATGGAAATGAGTTGCTCTGCGACTCCATTATTTTATTCTGCCACTTGCAAAAATATGCAAAGTGTTTCAAAAAAAATGTAATAATCTTATATATTCGTTGTTTTTTACAACTTTGTGTGAGATGATTTCTAGTTGCTTTCGGCATTTCAAGTGCATTTGGTTGAAATCCTTCTAGAGTTTAAAATTTTATTTGACAGTTTTTGAATGGCGAAATTCTACATTTCTGACGCATTTCAACATTTTCATAACTCTTAAGGGTTAGGTGGATTAAAAGCTTTTCCAATTTTGCTTATATTTTTATGCATGGAGGGACATATTTTAACCCAGTTTGAAAAGTTGAAGTTACTCATAGTCATACAATGTAATATTTTATTTAAATTTTTCATTTAGTTGGCACTGCTTTTCTTTAAAATCGGTTGCCTTAAAGTGTTAAGCAGAGTATTGAATTTGACGCCAGTGGCGTTCCCTAATCCACCGAGGAATGGTTTGTCTAGAATGTTGAGGCTAGTTCTTGCTAGACGGCGCAATTTTTTTCTTGTTGATATCTTATGTATCAGTAGTTATCTCACTACATGTGTATGCTCAGTATCTAGTATAAAAATATTTTAAATGTTCGTAAGTTAAAGTAAGAGTTTTTAATATTTTTAATTTGGAAATTTTTTTTGCAGATTTCTTCCAAATTTGGCAGTTCACATTGCTAATTACATAATTATTAAAAAAGAGTTTTTAGTTTTGGGGAGATTGCAATGGGAACCTCAACGCTCTTTATACATTAGTTTCAGAGACAACGTGTAAACCAGTCGCAAAAAATGTGATTCGTCAAACGCGTTTAACCCTCTCAGGAGAATGTGTACTTCACGTGGTAGGAAAAAATTGGCATGTTGACTTTCGTATTTAGGAGCCCCCAAATAGTCAAAAAAGAGTATTCACGAAATTTTACCTGTTCAGGTTTAACCGTACACGATATACACAAATGTGTACGAAAAAACGTTCACTGAGCTTTAAAATACTCCAATTTACACAAAATGTGTCTCTATCGACAGAGGAAGGTTTTTTACATAAGAAATTTTTTTCTTTATCTTTTTATTATTTAGTATTTTTATTAATTTTTTGAAATTGACGATGCTTCGATTGTAACAAAATAGGTGCCAAGCGATAGAGGAAAAGACAACAAAGACGCCAACACCAAAATTGTTTGGTTCATATTTAATTCAAAGTCAGGAAAAATGTTCAAATTCAAAGTATCTAAAGGCGAGCTTAATCGTATTAGCCCTATTAGCAACAAAAAAACTTGTATAAAATTTATAATCGAGACACTGGTATCAAAAAAACGTTATTGCCCTAATTTGGTCCTATGCGCTTAAAGGGACTCATCTACTCAACCTAATCCAACTTTAAACGGCTCCGACTTTGACTCCACAGTATTGTTACCTTATAAGAGTAATTTGTTTTAACACAGGTTTGGAATATCTGATCAAAAAAAAAAAAAAAAAAAACTCAGCTTGGCCCCGATTTCCTTTAGCAAATTTTTTTTTATTTATATACGACTCTAATTCCGTAATAATTTAGCAAATTACCAACTATAAAAACTCCAGCTGTGTACCTCTTAATGTTCGCGACAACAGCGCATACAATAACATAATATTTTCATATACTTATTATATAGCCATAGTTAAAATATTTGTGCAACTTCTTCTGGATGGGCACAAAAACCGATACAACTACAAAAGCTATGACCGCAAGTGTTGAAGGTTTACTTTTACTTTCGCCAAATCAACGATAACGGCAGCGACATACCAGTTAAAAAATATGCGCACTATTGTTACTCTATGGCATAGTGTCATCAGTTGTGGTATAGACAAATTGACATATTGTATACCTGCCTCCATAATTAAATGGGCAGATGGACAGAGAGTCTCTTGAAAACAAAGCAATGACTTAGGCACTGGATATTTTGCAGGCGTTTTGTGGTATTTAATTCAATACATTCATCCAAATATTTTTTGCAAATAAAAAATTAAAAAAAAAAATAAATATACATATATATGAGCTGGAGCGAAATGAAGTGTTGATGAAATGCTTTCGCTTTGGTATTCCTTTGACTGTTATAATTTTTGTTGGTTATTATTTCTTGGGTTACAACTACAAACATGACCAACAGGAATGACACCATCGCCTTTTTGATATTTTTTGTTTTTATTGTATGGACAGACAAACACCAACAGCTATCAACAACAATAAAACAGATGCTGTTGCTGCTGCTATTGCTGCTGAATGCCTGATTACCTGCCCCTCGAGCAAGCTGTGACTAACGTGGTTAGCTACTATAGTTACTTCTGGCAAGTTTTGACGTGCCATTTTAATTCACACGATTCGAGTTGTTAACAAATAAACACATACAAACATATTCACATAAATATATGTTGCCAAGAAATAATGAAAAAAAGGAAGACAGGCAAGGCAGCCAGGCAGGCAGGCAGGCAATTTCTGCATTCGTGAGTTGCATCTTTACGACTGGTTTCAGTTGAATCTTCTTGTTTTTTCCTGCAGTTAAAGAAAAAATTCGTTTTTCGACAATTTGGAGTGGGAATTGTTTTCTGTTTTTGGGTTTGTCTTCATGGGAATGGTCAAATAAATTCGACTCTTTTTTTGTGTATAATAAAGTCAAAATGTTGTTTTTTTATATTTTTACAGCTTTATGTTTTAACAATTTATTTTTAACAATTCTTTTTTTTATGGAAAATGTAAACTTATCGTTGTCGGCTTGTATCTATGTTTCTGCTGTTGTTTGCTGTAATTTTCCCAAGCATTTTCATTTTCATTTTTGTTTTTTTGTGAACTTTCTGTTTCATCATGTGCTTCTTGCTGCAGTTCGTTTGCAATTTCTTGATTTAACTCTTTCAGTTCATTTGGGTTGTATGCAACCCAATAATTTATTGAATATATAAAAGTTGAAATATGAAGTGGTTGGCAAACCCGTAAAAACTACCTTTAAGGCATAGGAGGCTTTTGATTGGTATCTGCATTCTTAAGACCCGGAATATGCCACAATGGACACCAAAAACCGTTACAAATTAAAACTAATTATTATTTATGGATTTTTATTTTTTGAATCTGGTATAAAAATCATTGTTTAATTTTTATGTTTTTGCTTAACCAACAATATTATTTTACGATTTTTTTTTTTTTTTTTGAATAAAAATTATTTTTGAGTTAAGTTTTTTTGCTCAGGAATAAAAAGTTTTTTTTTGAGATCTATTTTCTTGTCCGCGAATAAATTAATGTTTGGGCTTTTTTTTGTTTTTCGAAGTGAAATACTCAAAACATGTGAGCACGGTGATAAATTTTTTCTCGTTTCACTGTCGTTTACGAATGAATAAAAAAAGTAACAAAATAGACACTTTATAAAATTGCATTTATTTCACATATAGTCCGCTTATAAATCAAGTATTCCAAATATAAGTAAATGAAGTATACAAATGCAGAATGCAAATTGATTTATCTCCGTGCTCATAATAACAAAGCTGTATGACGCTTCAATTTTTCGTTTCGAGTCAAAAAATAAAACTCTATCATTAATTTCTATTGCCGAGCATGAAAATAAATTTCAAAAACTAGTTTTAATGCTTGAGCGAAAATATAAAAATCAAATAATAATTTTTAAGCCAGATCGAAGAAATAAAAATCGGGCAATAACTATTATCGCTGATCGAAAAAAATTTTCTCAACTGGATTTTGTCTCTCGGGATAGTGTCTTCACAGATTTTGTCATACACCCGTTTTCAATATACAAAATTAATTTTTTCACTTTGGCCTTTTGTATTTTATGTAATTACTTATTAATTTTTCCTAATTATAATAATATTCTACGTTTTTGCCACTTGAGACTCGTCCCTACAACCCATTTTATGACTCATAAACTATGTATCGTAAACATCGTAAACAATCATAATACTGCTACTTTTACACCTTTGTTTTGCACACCAGAATCTTTGCCGGACTGAAGGGGTTAATTCATATAAGCATACATACATATTACTAAATGTAATAAGACTAACTACTTTTTGTAGGTAACTTGTAAAGATTTTAAAATATATTTTTATTTATGCATTTTCTTTCTTCTGCAGGAAAAAATTTGAATATTCAACAGTATCATCGGCGGCAGTTATCAAGTAGTATGTAGGTAGCAGAGTCATCGTCTTACATAGTAATATCATCTGCTTGCATCCGTTGTCTTCATGTACATACGACCAGTAATATTGCATAAGCCAAAATAAAAAAAGAAGAAGACATCTTCGCTACACCTCTGACTGTCTGTGTGCAACATTGCAGCAGCAGCACAGCACTTGCAATTACCTGCATATACTATACATTCATACAACTGCAGTATGCACATATATATGCATGTATGTATGTATGCATTGCACATATCTATCCATCCACTTGGTGATGGACAAACAAACAGACGAAAACTAGTTTTACAAGGAAACAATACGCAATGTTTGGATGATAATTTTCTAGTAGGACATTACATAATGTTCATATTCAAGCAAGCTCATCATTATTATTACTTGCCGTACCTCTTCGGTGGCATTATTGTGGTGGAGGTGGTGGTGGTTTTGGTCGGCATTAGTGGTTAAGTGAATTCCTACAACATCATCAGCAACATCATCATAATCATCATCACAACAGAAGTCGTCATAGTAGTAGAAAATTGTAGCTATTTTAATCCAATGCTATAATCATCGTGGGTATTACAAGTACATTTTGTTTGTCATAGCTACAACTATTTTTTCTTTTGTAGATTTCAATTGTTTCGTATGTGGAATAGTAGGCACATATATAATTATGCAACTATATTTCTTTCAAAGAATATTTAAATTCAATTTTCGAAATGCGCGTAAAAAAAGTTTAGTATGGAAGCAAAATTATGACTCATTAAATGTGGTAAATGTTATTGTTTTCATTGCAAGTTGTTTTTTAACTGTGAAAGTTAGTTTCAGAGGTGCTGAATGAAATAAAAAAGAGCAATTGTGGGATATATATTTATAATGCAGACGAATTAACATCAAAAAAGCGAATCAGGTCTAGACTACAATTGAATTTCAGCATGAGCGAACACAATTGAGATGCATATTTTTAATAAAGATTTTTAAGAAATAACAAGGTTAATAAAATATCTAGTTCCAGGACAGAGATAAGGTTGGCCACGTCCTCGAAAGGCCTTCGATTACGGAAAATCTGGTGCTACAAACACTAGGGAGCTCTGAGTTTCGTTGGGTAATAGCTATAGGGTAATAGCGAAAATTATTAAAGGGCTTCACAAATGCTGTATGAAATGAATGTAAATTAAATCTAAGTGTTCATATTTCATAATTATGATTTAGTTCATTAATCAGTTAGCCATTAGTTTGAGTGATATTTAAACAGGATTAATGAACTTTTTTTTTCAAAGTAACAACAATACATATTGAGACATTCAGATCAGATGGCCGCATAGCGGCTTATTTTTTGCTCCGTTTGTCATGAAAAAAAAATATTTTGTGTAGTAGGACGTAACCCGATGGAAACATATAAAGACTGTGAATTTAAAAAAAAGAAGAAGCAAATTATAATTTCTCATGTTGAGGACAAAACAAGTGAATCTTACGGCGAACCTGCCCAAATGTTGCCAACTTAAGGCAAAATTCAAAAGCTGTTTTGAAAAATACATAAAGAAGAAAGTTGATGAGTTCACAGTACGAAAAAAATTGGTGAAAACCCTATTTTCATCTCGATTGATGAAACAACCGACAAAGCTGTACGTCATGTAACCAAGGTCGATGTTGCTTTATTGGTTAAAATATGTTGGTGTATTTTGCCTTTTGAGATTTTGGAAAAGGTAAACGTATCTGCAACTTAATTTGACGGCTCCCTTCGTCTTTCCTTTGCTTTTGAAAAATGTGGAACTTCGTTAGCCTTGGTTCCTCTAACTCCATTTTTTTTCTTTAAAAATTCAAATTTTTAAAATGAGTGCTAAATATTTAAAATATAAATTTCAGGTCTACAAAATCCGCTCCCTGGTCATAAGCATCATGTATATCAAAATTTGTGGCTCTACGATGATTCCTTCTAATTTTTGCCATTTCCGGTTGTATGGGAGGTGGGTGTGGCAGAGAACGGATTTCCTCCATTTTTGCAAACAGACATTGTAATTGAAGCATCTCCGGTACTAAAATTTATGGTTCTATGACGATTGCTTCTAGTTTTGCCACCTTTTGTATAAACTTCCCTCACTGTGGGCCATTTCGGAACCCTTCACGATTCCTCATCAGTGATTTTAACAATATTTCTTTCTGGCACTTCAACATAAGCTATTAATATTTGAAAATGTAACCGAGAATTACAAGATTCTATTCTCAAATATCTTCACTGAATAGAATATATAAAATGTAATATTTCTACATATCGATGGCCATACGTTGACCCCTGGAAAGGATTTTTTCGCCACTTTTGGAAGAAAAGACAATAACGCAATAAATTTCTATAAACAAGATATGAAAATAAGTGTATAATACAAAAGAATAGTTCCGAAAACATTTCCACTAAGCACTGCCAAAAATCATCTCTGCGACTGATTTAGTCTCCAAGTAATGAATTGCTAGAGTTAAATCATAAGTACAATCTTGACTAAAAACTTATATATGAAAACAAATTTATTCATATAATTGTATATAATATTCCAACTGTAATTTGACTGTGGTTTAATTTAATTTTAATCAAATGAAATCAAAACATCATGCATACTAAATTTATTGAAATGGTAATCTTTTGAAAAATGAGCTCGTATCAATTATCATTGTTGAAATATCATTTTATTTTTATTTCTTTTGATTTACCCAGTATTCACAGTTAAAATATAAATATTGGCAACGTATCTATTTATATTTTTTTCTTTATTTTGCCATATTTTTTTTATCGGCTTGAATAATTTCAATTACAATACAATATGTATGTGCCAATTTTATTTAATAATAATGAAATCCTCATATTAATTTTATATAATTTGTAGCTTATATTTAAAGTTAATTTATCTACTTATACACCGGATATGCCTTTGATTTCGTATCTATATGATTTCCCAGAGATGATATGAATAAGAAATATATCTTCGAGACAAATGGGTATTTTCTTCCCCAAAGCTTAGATATGTATATAGAGAAAGAAGTTTATTTGAAGTTAATTTTTTCTATCGAAATTCAAGTTTTTAAGTTTCAACAGCCGTAATTTTCTTAAAAATTTGTATTTTCAAAATCACCTCCCTCGTTCATCCGCCATATTAACGAATTAACTGACGAAATATTTACTTTCACTTTTTTTTTATTTCAAATTATTTACTTTTTATTTTTGAGTTACCGCCAAAAGAAACGTCTATAACTCAGGCAGAGGACAATTTTTTTTTTTTTTTTAAATATTCATCAAATATTAAATTATCATTCCTCTTCAAGAAAAATTATTATTGTATCTTCTAAGTGGATGTTCCGCCTTAAAGTGAAAATTTAATAATAAAAAATGGTAATAATTATAATGAATAAACATCACTTAAAACTAAAAAAAATGTTAATTAATTAATTAGCTCATTAAATTAACTTTCAGAAATCACTTGAGTAAGCAAAAGCATCATAAATATTTTTAAATCAATCACCCTTTCTCTCTAATAGTGCGGTCACACTAGAGTACATTTCAGGCAAATTTAACATTTCGTTGAAATGCGTCTGAAATACAGAAGAAAGTAACTAGCAACCCTCAAACACAAGGTTGTAAAAACTTGAGATTGTTATATTTTTTTAGGCATTTTGGATTTTGTTTTCATAACAGTTGCTCTTGTAATATTTATTAAGTGAAAAAATAATGTAATGGAATCGGAGAGCAACTCATTTCCATTCGTCCAATTATCCATAATTGTTATATAAATTCTTGGTTCCCAAATCCAATTAAAAGGCAACATTTTTATTTATTTTTATTTACACAAAACGCACACAAAATTCTTCTTCTTCCCTATACTTATAATAGGTTAAAAATCGAATTTGAAATTTCTTTTTTGCCATGTGTCCACCTAAATTTGAAATGCGGAATTTCAACGAAATACACTCTCGTTTGTCCGCACTATAAGTGTAAAATTATATAATTTTCCTACAATTGTTTTTATCTAATGTGACAAACTCAAAATTAACAAACTCTTCCCTTTCGAAACAAGCAATTCTTCACGGTCATAGGTTCACAGTTAAAAATATTAAATTGAAATTATTGCTACTGCATTTAAAAACCTTTCTTTTTATTTTTTATATACTTGGTATGTCATTTTCACGGAAAACTTTACATTTTCGATTATATTTTCCATTTGCTGGATGCTTTTTATACTTTTTTCTTTATTTGCTAAAAAAAATGTGTAAAAATTTTTGCAGTTAAATATGTAAACAACATTTTAACCCTACTCACGTACTCATGTTTATAAATATCATAATTATACGGCAAAAAAACCTTTGAAATATACAAATATGAAAAAAATGAAATATTACAATAACAATAAAAACCTGAAAATATAAGTACGTGTAACTAAACACCATATTAATTAAGTTTAAGTAGGTACATTTTGCATAATAATAATTCATATATCATGTTGATGTTTGACATTAAGGTAAACACACACAAAAATTAATCAAAAAATCAAATGCAAGTTGTACATAATTGGATATATTTAAAATCTACGTATATTTGAATGGATATCTTCAGAGGTCGATTCAACTTGAATTCAACTGGGGCAATATCAGTAATTATTAATACTTGGTATTTTTCCCCCACTTAAGTAAATTATTTTATAAATGCATTGGTATTCGTTTGTAAATTTTATAAATGTGGTTGTTAAATATGTATAGCTAATACTGTCCAATTTTTGGTTGTTCATTAGTTTAAAATGTTTCGATATTGATGTTGCTCTCTTGCTGCCAGTGTTTCGGCTTAATTTTTTTTTTTTTTAGTTTTTATAATAATGCAATGAAAAATGAGATTTGGGCAATTAAATACTACTTGGAATTATTACCTACTTCTTGTATTTGTATTCGTGTAATTTAATTTATTTGATAATTTAATGCGAAGGGCAATTTTAATTGTTTATACTTACATATGTAGTTTAATAAGTTGCGGCAGAGTAAATCTAATGCACATAGGTGTTTAAACTTTTTATTTGATTAAATACATTAGTGTTTTAATTTCAGTATTGCACTATGGCACGAAATACATTTCGAGGTGAGGTGGTCACAATTTATATAAAGGGGAAAAATGGGCAGATAATTGCTTCACCCAAAAAAAAAAAAAAAAAAAAAAACACTTAACACTCAATTCGTTCCATTTTAATCCAATTATTTTCATTACCGATTTTGAGCTAAGTCCGGAAATATTTAAATTACAGTTGAAACATATACATAATAAATAAATAAAAAACATCAAAGTCCGTAACCTTTTCACAAATGGGTGAAGCTATATTCCATCTTTACCCTTCTCCATCTCAATCATCCGTGCCGTATAGTGTCACCGTTTTAACTAGGTACCATGCCCTTTTTCCAACCACCCTTTGTTTTGAGCTCCGACTTTCTGAGATTTGCATTTAATGTCAATTTGATTAAATTTAGATTTTCAGGCAAAAGTGGTACAAATTTCTCTAATATTTCGCTGAAAATTTTTATCATGACTAGCTGACACTAAGTTTTTAAAGACAAAATATGCCGGATATGATTTACATGATTTTGAACCCTCCACCGATACTCAAATATCTAATTTATGAGGATTCAAATATTAAAATTGCCCATAGTACATAAAAATTTCCTGTATGTTCATAAAAAAATTAGACTATCATCTTGAAAAAAAAGCAAACATTTTGACCCTCATGCACAAAAAAATAAAGTAAAATTAAATTGCGAAAATCGGTCAGTAAAAATTTTAATTAAGTATTAAAAAAAACTAAACATTTTGGTTTATTAATAAAAAACAGTAAAACTAAACTTCATGCGCATTAACAAAAAAAAAAAAAAAACAAATTTATTTTTGTTGTTGTCTGCACAATAGAAAAATAAAAACAGTTACAAAATTTAAATTTTTTTTAAACTTATAATGTTAAAGAAGAAAAAAAAAAAACAAATGCGCTGGTATGAAGTTGGGATAAAATAAAAAGTGCAGATAATTAAAATCAACACCTTCTTCTTTTCTTCGTTTTTTTTTTTTTTGAAGGTTGCGAGTAACTCAAGACAGAAACAAACTAAAAATTAAAAAAAAACATAAAAAAATAATTATAACATTAGAGGCATTTGAAGTGCGGCTGTGCCACACGAACAAGGCGATGATGATGTTAGGAAATATGAAAACAAAATATATGCGTTTGTATGTACAAATGTAACTATGACCCCGATGACCAAAAAACGAAAAAAGTATAAAAAAAAAAAAAAAAACTTGGACAATGAATTTTGATATACATTTTTTAAAATTACTTCAAGAAGTTTGCATACGAAAGCAAAAGTAATCATCTTCAATAAATCAAGTACTTGGTTAAATGTTTATCTACCTATGTAGGTAGAAAAAAAACTGAAATGAAAAATTAAAAAAATGATAAAGTGTAAAACAACAACAATGTATAAAATTTAATTTGCCCATTGAAAAGTTATGAAATTTATTTGTAAATAGTTGATTTTTTATTTAAATATTCATGCTTAATGAGTTTTGCGCTTCAAAAGATTATTGTGATGAGGATGCCATTGAAGCGTGATATATTCAATTTGATACGGGAATTTTTTTGTTTTTTTTCGCATAATTGATAATAATTTCGTTGGCAACTAATCAATTATAAAGTTAAAAAATTTAGGTATTTATATATGGAATTGTAGGACACATTACTTATTTGAAATTATATGTGAGACATACATACATAACTCAATGGTTAGTATGCCGGACAACTTAATATATATAAGCTGGTTATTTTGCATCCTGACTTACTTTTATGACAAAACCCTAAGCTTTTTTTACACTTAACCAGCCAAACTGCGTTGCATTAGGAATTTTTCACACAGATTGGGCTTTAATTAGGAGGAGTTTTACGGACCTATCCCAACAGCACAATGCTATAATTTGCTTTAATATGATCTCAAAACATCGGAAAATAAAAGGCAACGAAAAGGTAAAATCTCAGGTTGAAGTAGTATTCACTCAAGAGTGATATTTCGAAAAATTGTACATTATAGGGTACAATAATCGATTTTGAATCTTGTGGGTTTCGGGGCATATTGGAATCGGGAATGAAGTTCCTGATAAATTATCAAAAGAACGAGCATCAACTCCTTTCGTGGGGCCAGAACCATTCTGTGGGATGGGTAAAGGAGCCTTCTCACTATTCATTGGGGGGAAATAAGAACAGCAATTTTGAAATTTCTCTGCTGACTTAGATTAGGGGAAAAGTCAACTGACTTCGAAAAGATTGTCAGCTGTGCTAACTAAAGAGGCCGGGAAATTAGGATCGGCAGTATATATGTGTCGAAGAAAACGGTCTAAGTAAATACTGTTGGCTTTCTGACAGTGTCAGAAATTACACAGTACAGTGAAATTACACAGCATAAATAAAAATCATTATTGCCTGTTTATACCTAATATTGCATTTGCAATTTTTTCACAATTAATTGAAAAATGAGCTTGCCAGACTTCTGAGAGCGGCAGCCTTCTTCTGTACTGAAGTTTTTATACATCAACTGGCTCTGCTCGTTAATAAAATTTCAACCTTTTGACGTTTTTATCTAAGGTTATCTGTACATTAAAACGGGATGTGTACTAGTTCGAAGCTCATTTGTGACATCGAGAACTAGTACAATATTAATACAAATACTATTTCTATATGCCGTGGTACAATATCTACAGTATCGCCGTATTCAAGTTGCAGATGAGACCGCTGAAATTCTTAGAGCATGTTAAGGTCCCGGATTACGTGAATAACATCTATTTCTTCTCTTCCAAGCACCAAGGCATTCGAAACAAGTTGAATGACTTCATTGAAAAAACCCTAAGAAACAGGTTTGAAAATTAATTTGCTTAAGGCAAAAAACCGGAAACTAGGTCTAGCTGATTCCATCATTAGCAACAAGAAATAGCACTCGTTGGAGAAGTTTCATATTATTATTTTTTTTTAGAAATGATTGAGATCCGCTTTTCCGAGGCTAGAGCATAGTTGACACCAGAGTTAAAGCCAGGGTTTTATTATCATATTATATTTAATTGCAGACAACGTTTTTATGTTCTGCGAAATTCGTTGAACCAGAGGGAGTTGGGTTAATTTTTTAAGACATAACTGATTTGAGACGCATGACTCGATGTTTAAGACTCTAGGCGTTGGAATATGTAATAAAAAATAGATACCCAAATATAAAATAGATAGGATACCCTAATATTGCTACCTGTTAAATCCTTTAGGTAGAGTAGTTTTACTCTGTAAATTCTGTTCGCAGATGTAAAAGTCTGCAACTTTTATGGGTAATGAATAGTCTGGCTAGAATGGGGACATGTGCCTGCTTCTCTGGCTTGAATTCAATAGTATGCTTGCATCCTTATGGGAGATTTTAAAAGGCTGTGGGATGGCAGCAATAAATACTTCCTATCGTCTCGAACCACTGTTCAGCTTCCTTGTTATCGTTAGCTAGGAGAGATTATCGGCTGCTACACCCTACACCATGCTTAGTCCCGTTTTTAGATTAGGCAATTAAATCAAGCCAGCAATTTTTTTTGTTCGCTGAAATCTTACTCTTTCTTCTTTTCACTCTTGCATACAAAATCAAAAAAAAATTGCTGGCAATAATTGCATAAACTAAAAGGGAACTAAGTATTTGAAAGTGGTTGGCTTAGTGAATAATTCGTTTTGGACTTCCGGTGGAGAACAGAAACAGAAAACGGATCATTTATTTTCAATGCTTAAGCTTTATAGCTTAAGGAACCAGGCAACCAAGGCAGTTTTCAATGAATAAGATCTCAATCAATAATAATCCTGTAAATAAAATTTTATCATTTTTAAAACGATGAGTAACCAGTTATATAAAATACACAAATTTAAATACGATTGTTTGAATATAGATATATATGCCAATTAAACGCAAAAATTACCAATTTACATAAACCGGAAATTAACCACTTCAAATAAATATCGATCATCCACTTAAAATGTTTAAAGTTTAGCTAAAATTTTACTTATATACATTCACACTACTTAAAAAAATACAAATAAAAAAAAGAGAAAACTATTATAAAAATGAAGACTTCCTTATTTGTTTCCTGCCAATTTGCGCCAAAAAAAAAAGAAAAAAAGAAACATAAAAAGATTTTCCTGTTGGGCTTCTTCTTCTACATGCAATTTTGAGATTTTGTTTTTCGTCAAAACTTAACGCTTGGCATAAAATTTTGTTGATTTTCACATACATACATACATACATATGTATGTATTTACGAAATTTTGAGCATTACTAACAGAAAAAAGAAATACAAAAATTGTCGATAATCATGGACATGGTTTCAAGATAAAAAAGAAATCAAAAGAAAAAAAATATATTGTCGTGCTCATGTACAAGGAGACATCGAAAAAATAAACGATTGAACTAAAGTTTTGTTATTTTTGTTGCAACGTTTGATTATATCGTATAACATAATTGAGGAAGTTAAGTACAATAAATATTCAAAGTTATTTGGAGAGACTTTTGGATTTTGTGATTTTAAACCAAAACGGGCAAAATTGAATCGAAATCAATAAACAACACAAGAAAAAAAATTTAATTTTTAACTATAAAGAGACCATGATATTGACAATCAATATTAAATTGTTGTTGTCTGTGGATTTATTTTTCAGGGTTATTTCTCGCATGCCAATTTAAAATTAAATGCTTTTTTTATTACTATAAATAATAACTTCAATTGCACAATAATGAGCAATATTTATGAACTAAAAATGCAAGTTTGTAGATAAAAAAAGTGATTTGGGGGTGCTATTATTTACAAAAATTGTCACCTCTTGGTCCTCTTGGTAAGCAATGATAAAACCACCAAGTGATAACAAATTGCCATACCGTTGCACACTGATCGCAAATCCTGAATAATCCTAACAAAATTTTTTATCGAAACAATGAGCAATGAACTTATTTAAAACCAAAGTTCATAACCATAAGTTAGTCAATTCAATTAATTCTTTATTTCATATAAAAAATGTATTAAAACACCAAAATTCATTTTGTGAAAACTACAAAAACCAGCTAGTGTTTATAATGCTTCTGAATTCAAACTAAAGAGTGTGTTATGGCCAGAAGAAGCTGATACCACTGAAGAGAATGTAGACTTCGTCATCGATATGTGATTTAAAAATATTTATGTATAAATATGTACTTATAGTAGACGACCTCGATAACCTAGTGGATAGTGCACTAGACTTTCATCTGGGAGGTTCGGGTTCGATTCCCGTCTTCGTCTGGTGGTTAATTTCATAACTTTCTTATATTCACTATCAATATGAAGTGTATGAGAATTATAAGATAGTGTGCAAGTACACACATTGGTTGGTAATGGCAAAACCACCAAGCCGATAAAAAATTGCCACACCGCCGTTCGGAATCGGCGTTAAACTGTAGGTCCAACTATGTGGTATCACAATGGGCCGTTCAGGCCTAAGTGTGTCTCTCGACAGCCACTCCAACCTAACCATGTACTTATAGTTATAAATTATTACTCTGTACATTTTTTGTGATCAAAGTGTATAAAATACTCTATTTCCGTTATCTTATTTTAGTTTTTCTTGTGATTGTATAATTTAGAAATGCTGTGACCTAAAAACCTTAAAAATACATGTGTTTAATTAATATTCTTTTTAATATATAAAAAAATTTGTGTTTAACTCTTTTATAAGGAAAAAATTTAGCGCTTTTTATTTCTTGAAAAACAAAAGTTGGCTACACTGATCGGCGCATTTATGAATGTTCTCTGTTCATATTGTTCCACTTTCACTCATAATTTTTTAGAAGTTGAACAAGCAAACCTGAACACATGAAAGCAATGCTCGTCTGTTGTACACACAATATTCATTTTCTTGCAATTTTTTGTAATAAACATATTTAATTTTTTTTTCGAGATAGTTTTTATTTTTTTGAGTTGAGTACAAGAAAAAGTAACAAAATTTTAGTTCCACCGTTCCTTTTTAATTAGAAAAAATCCGTCATGGTTGCACTCATGTGAGCACAACCATCCTGTCCATGACGTTCATGATTGCGCCAGTGTAAGCAGCAACTATGACAATGCCCCATTAACTCTAATAATACTGGGCAATTAACATTATGACGTATAACATCATAAATAAACATAGTAGACTAAGTCAATCTTCTATTATATAATAGTTGCAGATTAATCAATAAGCAACGAACATTCTAAGATGATACCGGGTCTGAGAAATTCAGGCTTTTTAGTTTAGAAATGTTATCAAACTTCCACTAATCTTAGAAACGTCACCAACATAAGTATATTCTGACATAAGGCTAAAATGTTTTAGCACTCAATTATGATGACGTATTTCGTGTCTATATGCTACATTTTTATGCAATCATGTGCGTGAACGCACTCAGGTAATTGTTTTTCAACGAACCAGCGTTGAGTTTGAACGAATGGTAAATTTCACATTCGAACGAATGTGTTGAACATTTCTTAACGAAGAATCAAGAGAAAAAAGAAAAAGCGTGTGTTGTGTTGAATTACTCAAAAGTAGAGGACAAAATTATTTATTTTTACAAAGTTTACATAAATTTAATTAGATATTGATGAAAAACTCAATTGCATTATACAAAATATTATTTACTAAAACGAAAAGTATTAAATTCGCACATAAATACTAAAGATTTGCATGTGTTTATTTGAACGCGAGTATTTTTCAATTCGTTCAATCCGTGCAACGAAACTGTGAACGACAACGACGAGAGAAGAGTAGCAGGCAGAAAAATCACCAAATTGCAGCAGCCGCAAAGGCAAAAAGTAAAATTTACATACCAAGAAAATTTCAAATTCTTGAAAATTACTTCACAAAGAGTGAAGTTAAAGTGAAAAAGTGTAATTTTGGTAGTAATTTGAGGAAAATATTTGAAAAATTTTATTTGCAAAGCATAAAAATGTAAGCCGTACACGAAAAAGAATAGGAGAGATTGCTGCGGTGGTGTGTAAAAAAAGAACAAAAAAAAAAAAACGACATTCAGGAAGAAGAAGCAGAAGAGTGAAAACGGCATTGAGTCGAAGAAGCAGCAGTAGCAATTATTATTATTGTTGTTGTGATTGCCTGCGGAACGGAGCCTCTCGATTTTAAGGGAAGCGCGTTTATAAAAATATTCCATCTGAAATAAGTTTTTCGGCCAAAAAACAGAAAAAACTTGTATTGCAATTTGGCCGCTTCATATAAACGTGCATTGGGCGCCTTGCGCTTGGCGTGAATGCGAGTATCACGCTCCCACAGTTCAGGTGCTTGCCGCTTGTTGCGGATTCAACGAAATATTCTTGGATAATGGAATGCGTGTTAGTAAACATGTTAAGGTAAACCCATACATTGATATATTCCATATTCGCACTACCTTCATTGCATATCGTTTTTGATAAGACATTTCCAAGAATTCTTGGCTTCTTACTATTGATTTAGTTTTCTAATTATTTTATTGCAATCTTTTGCAGAATTGGTGTGCTTTTTGGGAGCTTGTGCTCAATGACTCATCAAATCCCAAGTACAACGCATCATTATCATCATCATCGTAGTACCTTAAGAAGGATTCGATTGAGTTCAACACTGTGCTAAAAAAAAAAAACAAAAAATATAAATAAATAAAAAAAAAAGAATTAGAACAAGCAAACAAACAAAACGAAACTAGCACTGCATCGGTGCAACATACACAACACGAACACGTGCCATCGCATTCATCAGAGGAACACTTAAGGAACATTAATTTTAATAAAATCACAAGTAGAACAAAACTTGCTTAGAGTAGCAAAAAAGGAAGAAACATAACCTCAATAAGTAGAAGCCGCAGCCGCAGCAGCATCATCATCGTCATTAGCAAACATTGCCACCCTGCAGCACCGTCAACACTAGCCCGAACCGGATTGAATATTGAGCGTTAGCATCCGCCACACTATCGGATACTCTGGGTGCGGAACATTCACAATTACATTTCTGTCGCAGAGTTTAAAGAAAAGCCACCACCATTCGGAAGAAAAACACAACAAATATGACCCATAATCTCGGTATGGCACCATATCGTTTGCCGGGTCCAGCTGGGGGACTGTGTCCTCCTGATTTTAAGCCTCCTCCACCGTCGGATATAATATCAGCGCCGAGTAATCCGAAGAAACGACGAAAAACATCGAATGCCAATTCGGCGGCAGCAGCAGCAGCGGCGGCTGCGGCAGCTGCAGCCGCTGCTGCCAATTCTATGCAATCACAGGCCCCGCCCACGCCGCAAGATCTGTTGCCGCCTCCACCAATGGGTGGCTTTGGCGACACTATCGTAGCATCGAATCCCTTTGATGATAGTCCGCCCACAATGTCATCATCCATGTCCAGCATGAATCACATGGTCGGTGCAGGACACTTTGGACCAGGTCCCGGTGGCATGGGCGGTCCACCTCCACACATGAGCATGGGTGGGCCGCATGGCCCGCCACATGGTCCGCCTCACATGCATCCGCCACCTCATATGCATCATCATCCGGGCGGACCACCACATCCACATCACATGGGCGGACCACCGCAAATGCGCGGCATGAGTCCAATGGGCATGGGTAGCCCGATGGGTGTTCCAGGCGGACATCCAATGGGCCCTGGTGTAGGATTACCACCACATTTAAATCATGGACGTGCCGGTGGTCCGATGGGTAGTCCTATGGGCGCAATGGCAGCAATGGGTGGCATGAGCCCAATGGGTGGTATGGGCGGCCCAAGCATATCGCCACATCATATGGGAATGGGTGGTCTCTCACCCATGGGTGGCCCGAATGGTCCACGTGCAATGGGTTCACCAATGGGTAATGCAGGTGGTGGTGGTCCAGGCGGTCCTGGTATGCCTCCTGGTGGACCTGGTCAAGGATCACCAATGAATTCTATGCCAATGGGATCTCCGATGGGTAATGCAATGGGAAGTCCACTGGGTCCGCATGGTCCCCATCCGCATGGTCCACATCAGCAGCAACAACAACCGCAGCCACCACAATCTCAACAGCCCCAACAACCTCCGCACATGAACAATGGCCAGATGGGCCCGCCGCCTATGCACAGTCCACTAGGCAACGGACCAACGAATCATAGTCACCATATGCCAGGTGGGCCTGGCCCTGGTCCAGGACCTGGTGGGCCACAACAACAGCATCCAGGCGGCGGCAATAGTATGGGACCTGGAGTTAGTGGTCCCGGTGGCAACTCTCCTGCGAGCATGGGCAGTGGCGGCCCAACAAATACGAGCAATAATATTAACCCCAACAATCAAAATCATCATCACTCGCCTGCAGCGCGTTTAAGTGGTCCGCCGTCGTCAATTTCAAATGGACCTATGCCGCCTTCGTCCTCATCCTCAGTGGCGACTGTAACGTCGACGGCGTCAACGTCAGTGCCTACCTCCTCGCCAGCATCCAGCGGCGCAACATCAGTCATGTCGCCACATCATCCAATGAGCGGCAGTGGGCCGGGACCTAGCCCTGGAAATACAGGATCCGGTCCTAGTCCCTTGCAATCACCTGGAATGGGAAGTGGCGGTGGTGGAGGAAACAATGGCCCAATGAGTAATATTGGTGCTGGTCCCATGGTTGGACCAAACAGTGGTGCGCCGAACATGCATATGGGTGGCAATAATAACAATAATGGACCCATGGGTTCAAGCGGTCCCATGAGCGCTGGACCAATGTCACAGCAAATGAACCCAAATGTTCCTATACAGCAACAACAGCAGCAACAACAGCAGCAGCAGCAACAACAACAACAGCAGCAGCAACAACAACAACAGCAGCAGCAACAACAGCAGCAGCAGCAACAACAACAGCAGCAACAGCAACAACAACAACAGCAGCAGCAACAACAACAGCAGCAGCAACAACAACATCAGCTTCAACAGCAACAACAACAGCAGCAGCAACAACAACAACAGCAGCAACATCATCATCCACATCCGCTTGGCGGCGTTCCTGGTGCTCACATGCATGGTATTGGTGGTCCCGGGGGTCTCGGTCCTTCAGGGCATGGGCCAGGTCCAGGCCCAGGTGGCATGGGCGGTGGCGGTGGTCCCGGACCCAATCAAATGCTTCCGCCTCAACAACCTCCGCAACATCTAGGCCCGCCACACCCGCAACTTCTGAATCATCCGAATCACCCACATCATCATCCCGGCGGTCCACCACCTCCGCATATGATGGTTGGTCCCAATGCGCATATGCACGGTCATGGTCCCGGTCCCGGAGGCATGTCCCCACACATGGGTCATGGACCAAATCATCCACATTCACACCCACACCCACCGCATCATATGATGGGCGGACACGGCAGCGGCGGTCCGCACATGGGGCATATGGGAGGAATACCCGGACCAGGCGGTCCCGGCCCAGGACCTGGTCCTGGCGGCATGAACGGTCCCCCACATCATCCACACGGTCATCCGCATGGACATCCGCATCAACATCAGCATCCGCATCCACATCATCATATGGGTAGCGGACCACCACCAAATATGTTTGGCGGTCCGATGGGTGGACCGATGGGCGGTCCCATGGGTGGTATGGGTGGTGGCGGTCCGATGGGCGGACCAATGGGCGGCGGTCCGATGGGGCCAGGTGGACCAGGCGGTCCAAAACCCATGACAATGAGTGCGGGGAAAATGTATCCTCCGGGCCAGCCAATGGTCTTTAATCCGCAGAATCCGAATGCACCGCCAATTTATCCGTGCGGCATGTGCCACAAAGAAGTCAACGATAATGACGAGGCAGTATTCTGTGAATCTGGTTGTAATTTCTTCTTTCATAGGTAAGTGAGAGCACATATTCGAATTCTGTAATTGTGAATCCGTCGTAACAGTTACTAATTCATAGAGGCATTCGGCATATATTCGAAATAAAATCATATCATCTGGGAATAGAAACAAATTATTTTTTCATAATTGTTTTGGTTTCCAGAATTTAGATTTATTCGGATTTGTAAATGTTGTAACGATTTCGAAACGGTTACGACAGATTATTATCAATATCAAATGAAATATTTGATATAATATAATGCGAAATTTCAGAACATGTGTGGGCTTAACGGAAGCCGCTTTCCAAATGCTATCGAAAGAGGTGTACGCTGAGTGGTGCTGTGACAAGTGTCTGTCTTCCAAGCATATTCCAATGGTGAAATTCAAATGTTGAAATTGAGATTATTAAGAAAACAAAAATATAGATACATATATACAAACAAATACGAAATATTTACAAAAGTTAAATTGAGGAAATTGAACAACGATGGAACAGTAACAACCGCAACAACAACAGCACTACAACAACAGGAGAACCCACACAACTGTATAAATACATATTAATAGTAAAGAGATGAGAAAAACAAATAACTAGTTAGTTGGTAAGATTTAAAAAGTAATTAAAGTACCATAAAATACCATAAAGAGAATCCCACAAAAATAATAAAAAAAAAGAAGTGAAAACACAAAACACGAAAATGTGAGCAATAGTTCAATGCAAAGAAGCAAGTAAAACAAAAGGTTGCAGCCATGTGCAGACAGACAGACGACATCGACAACAAACAAACAGATCGACAGACAGACCGGGCGGCCAGATAGGCGGATAAGGAAAGAGATACTACTAAAATACTATTTAACTAACTCTATTAAGAATTTTTGCAAATTCAAATATCTCATTTCTGCAGAGATTTTTAGAATTTTAGTCATTTCTTTTATACACACACACTCGTTTATGTATGTTTTTTTTTTCGATTTGTGTTGATTGTTTTAGGATTTGTTTTTTGAGTAGATTTTTATATTTTATATCCTTTCCTCTCATATGTTCATTATACTGTATGTACAGATCCTTACTTTTCGCTTTTCACACACTCACTCAAACGCACACAGAGACACAGTCAGAGCTGTTAAACCATGATCACTTAAATAAAAATTGATAGCATGATTAAATTAAAAAGAGATTGAGATTAAGAGAATATTACATACTATGCCTTCAAATGACCAATCAAAGTCTGCTTACTATTGAATGAGAGTAAAAAGCTTTCACAATATGCAAAATTGGTAGATGGAGTGCGCATACGACATACGAAGCAACGACTGTCATGAAAGTATAGTATGTAATATTCTCTCTCTCTCTTTTTCACTTTGGACATATCTAACTCGTTTGAAATGTTATTTTAGTACTCCCAAGCCAAATAATTACGCAGACTTGCGAAATGAAGGTTTTTAAAAATTATTGGGCCAAACATTTGCATATAATTGGCCTGGGAGCTAGTGCCTTCTGTACTTTCTGTGGTTCAGCATGTTTGGCACTGAAGTGTTAGGAGACGAACACCTGAGCTCTTTAACACCGCAGGATGCTAAGATCTGTTAATAAATCCGGTAGATTTAAAGAATAACAAAAGAATATACAGGATATAGTACAATGGATGTAAAACTTGTCTGAATGTTGTATTCTTGAATACTTCTTTTGCAGGTTCAGCAAAAAAAAAAAATCTGATTCAGCGAAGTTTATTATCACTAAAAAATTAAAAAAGTACACACAATTTGAAATAATCTTGATAACTTCAATAAAGACATCATTTCTTTTAAAAATATGTGCCTGCTTTTAGAAAACACTAACTTCATCATAATCTAATTTTACTCTCCAAAATTTTCACAGGCCTGTGAAGCCAGCCTCTTGATGAAAATTCAATCAATAATCCTCGGTCAAGAATTGGATTCAACGCACATAATTACATTAGCCCTATTCACGATAAGTTTCAAATGGTCTTGCATCATTGCAAATGCAGAATTTTATTGCATATCGCATATATTTGTTGTGATAGCAGACATATTTTGCATATGCAACGATGCAAGACCATTTTCACCAAATCATGAATAGGGCTGTTGTAAACCAGCCCCCCCATCTTGTCAATCATTTCAATTATTGTAATCTAATTTAGAGCTGGTAGTATTTTAGTTGCCGGCTGAGTAAATCAAAACATTTCCTAATCACAATGATTTTAAATTCAAAAATTTTCAAGTCCCAATCACTACTTAACAGCTCTGCACAGACACAAATTACTTACCTTTTTTGAACTAAAACAATTTCGCTCTTAAGTTTTTTTTATGTTGTAAATTCAATCAATTTAGTTGTATAGGTATTTTTTTTTTTTATAAAACTTATCTCTCTTGATTTTATATTATTACTTTAGCCAATATTTTTAAAGCAATTACTTAAAAAATATTTTATTTCGAAAAATTCAAAAACAAACCAATTTCCTATGCCAGGTTTTCACTATTCTAAATTCAGTCTCTCTCTTTGCCATTGAATATGGCAGTGAGAACCAGGCATTACACTCACATTAAATTTTCCTCTCTTTTTCTCTCTCCCACTCTCTTTCCCTCTCATATTTGTATAAAGTGAAAAAGAAGAAAGAAAACAAAAACACGAAACACGAAATAGAGTGACAAATAAAGTAAAACAAAAGTAAAGTAATTTGCAATTTGCACGAAAACAATCTAGTTTGTATTTATATAAATTTAAATCGTAAAAACTAAGCTATAAACAAACAATTTGCAAAGAAAACAGAAGAAATTTAGTATAAATAAAAAATATGAAACGAAATTATAAAAATATGTGAAATTGTTGCATTATTGCTGCGTGTGTTTGTGAGTTTAATGTTTTTAGTTATGTTTTACATTTATTTATGATTTTTTTTATTCTCTGTGAAAATTGTCATAAATCGTTTTTTGAATATAAGCGAATATAAATATATATATACATATATATTTGAAGAAATTGTAATTGTCGACTTGTAAAATCTGCTAATAAAATAAAACAAAAAAAAAAATAATAATAAATATTATATTAGAAAGAAAATAACAAAAAAAACAAAAAAAAAAAAAAAGAAAGAAACGCAAAATTTAATAAGCATATGTAACAAGTAAATAAATGGACTTCTTTTTAAATGTTATCAAAAGAAAATAATAATAATAAAATTAAAGAATCATTATATAGATTATTAAGCTATAAGTTATTTATAATTAAATGAAATAAAAACAAAAAACTGATTAAATAAAAGAAAATCAAAATCAATGAGTTTACTTTAAAGAAATTTGGATAAAAAAAATATCACAAAAACTTTAATTCAACTAAAAAAATTAAGTAAAGCTGTGATGAAAATCAAATTTCAGTAATAATGTAATAGGCTCTTCATGGATCAAAAACATTTCGCAACACAACATAGAAAAGCAATTGAAAAGAAAGTACGGGAAGCAAAAAGCTTTTAGAGGGGAACTACCTGTGGTAAGGTAAGTAGAAAGTTTATTGGGAGGATGCAATATCATTGATTGATTTGATTTCTTACAGCGGAAGACAAACACCGAGTACCTTAGGAAATCGACTGCGAATAGGTTTGATACGTAAAAATGTGGTGTAGAAGATGATGCAGAGACTCTATTCACCTATTCTATTCGCTTTCGCACCGGATGTATCTACTATATTATTTGCCATAATCACAAACTTGCTTAAAATTTCGCAACTGACTGATAGAATAACTGGTGGCTCCAAGATCTACCATTTTCCTCAGCATTGTGACAATCCTTGAAAGAAATTTAATTTTGATGACAAGAATCTAATCAGATGCACGCAGGCAGTGGGTAATTCAAGATTGCAAAAGGTGTTTATAAAAATGCATTAAAACCTGACGTCAAACAAATTTTTGAATCTTTATTAAATTTTCATTTTTTTAAGATGATCAAATTTACAACTCCCCACACAGTTTATAATCCCATGAATTTTAAAAAAAATTGTTGCTGAGATTGCGAGCTATGGAACTCCCTGCCCTTAGAAATTCGGTCGTTTTCGCGCTCAGTCAGCGTTTTTAACCATAGATGCCTTCTACATCTCAATAATAAATAGTTTCCTGTTACCAAGTTTCTTCCTCATCACTAACAACTGCATAAGAGGCAGCCTTAAGTGTCGTTTGGGGTGGAGTGCAGTGTTCTTTGGTCTTCTTTCTGTTTTTCATCCTTTACCGTTATTCCCTTTCCTTTTTCCTTCTATCCCCTTTTTCGATCTCCTTTTATTTCCATCATTTTCTTTGTATTTCCCTTTTTTTCAATTTAATTAAGTTTCATATTTTTTTGTAACAAGTAAAACAATTCTTTCTTTGATTTTTGTTTTCATTAAATTTTTTTTATTGTTTACTCTCTCTCTCTCTATTTTTTTCCTGTAATTAAACTTGGCCATATCTGGCTTTTCGATTATATTTAAATAAATATAATATAAATGCAGTTCGCACAATTTAGAACTTATTTTCACAATTAATAGACAACTACTTACTATTTTAACTCATTATTGCTCAGCAGGTAAGTTCGCTTACTAGCACTTTGCTCAAGCATATAGCTTGATATATGTAACCTATCACTTATCTGGCGGATTTATATTGATAAATGATTTATTTAGAGAAAACATTTTGAAAGAAATTTTAAATTCGTTGTAGAAAAAAAGTTGATAAAACAATTTGTTACAAGTAATCGCATATCAGACACATTTTCGTGAATCTCTCTCATTTAAGTTATTTTTAAACGAAACAAAAACCAAAAAAAAAAAAAAAGAAAGAATTAAGACATTTGATTTGACTAGTACTTCAAATGAATTTTCAAAATATATGTTCATATCACTCTTGGCATTGACATCACTATTAATATATTAGGCTAGTAGTAATTGAGCTTACCAGCTCAAAACTCGAGAACCTCGCATTTAATTTTAATAAAAATTAAAATATATCTTAATTGGGCCAAAAATCAAATACATTTAAAATTTCAAAACGATTTCGGGTACCAGGCACAGGCAATAACCGGTTTAATTATTCTAAATAGAAGCAGTGCCCATGTTCATTGATTTCATTGACCGAAGACTAATTTCTTTATATTTCACCTAAAAATGCATTTATATAATACATAATTTGCTCTTATGATATGTTGCATTAGTTATCAATGTAATCAAACTTTCCATCCATGAATTAATTCAATTGAATAAATGTAATTAAGTAAGTAACATCAAAAAGGACTAGACGTATACGCACACAATATTATTTCACAAAATACATATATAATACATTTTTATATAGAACAACAATACCATGGTATATCAACACATGAATAGATTTTTGATGATGGTGTTTTCCATTAACTTCTCTCTTTCAGCTGTCAGCCATTACATCATCACCACTTTCCAAACATTTATATAATTCAGGATAGTTTATTATATCTGTATTGGTTAGATTGCCGCCATTATAGAAATATGTATAAACCTAAAATGATAAGGAGAAATTTTTTATTCTTTTCGGATCGTATGGAAATTGGAAAAAGTTAATTGTAAAATAGAAGAAGAGGGATTTTAGTTAAGGTGAGAGGAATGAGAGAGTTTGCTGGCAAGCGCTAATGCGAAACTAGCAAGGAAATAGGAAACGTGGACGCTCTAAATTGAAACGATCAATGGACCCAGAAATCCTGCGAATCGGGGAAGTGTTGGAGAGAACTAACGGCGATGACAAACGATCGATCACGATGTAGGAGTTTCTTAAGATACACTGCGTGAATCAAGATGAATAAATGAGTATAAACTTGTTCAAGGTATTACATATAAGGGCATCATAATGAACCAATTTTTGACCAACGTAGACATACAGACTTTCTGAGAACTTCCTTTTAATCTAGCCTATTTGAAAGGTCTTGAACTTTTTTAAAAACAAACCCTGGACAACGATTTGGGAACTATACAGTTAATTATAATTATTTACATGTACATTAGGCCGGCTCGGTTTTTTTCAGATCGTCATGAATTTTCTGAAAGATCTTGAAGAGAAAAACATTTGGTACCTATATATATATTTTTGCTTTCTTGATGGCTTTTGAAAATTAATAAATGTAAAGTTTTGTTTCTGATTTTTTGGTAAACAAAATTTTTTAAATTTTTTAAGTTTTGCTTTTTAAGCGCTTAGCTTCATTTACTTTTATATTTTATTTTGCAATGAAAAAACCGGGAAAGCGAAAGTGATGTCCAAATTTAAAAATATATACATATACCATAATTTTTCTCGTTTCTAGATATAGCGCTAAAAATCGTCCATACAAATCAATCCGCCCTAATATACATAAACTATCACATCGAAGGGGTGGGGCAGAGGTTTAAAGTTGAAACCCTCCTTACCGATGAAAACCTTATACATTTTGACTGTTAGTCACGAATCAAGAAAAAATTTAAAGAGAAGAAACATTCAGAGAATTTCTGGATCCACTAGTGTATGTAATTCTAACTCACCACTTGAACAATTTTGTTATTTCGTAACTGTTCCGTACGCATTTGCATCCAGGTACGTCGCAGGCGTTCTTCCGCTTCTGATATAAAACCGGGCGTCCACATCTCTTGCATTTTATTACGCAAAAGACGATGTCGTTCCACTACGGCACGTGGCAGATTGCTACGTCTTCGACGACGATCTTCAAATTTCATACGTCTAATACTTCCCGCTTGGATTTCCTGTTGCTTCAGACGTTTCTCCTCCAATTGCAAACGTAATTTTCGTGCAACCTCTTCGCGTTTCTTGCTTGCCGCCGTCTCACCATATATGGAGGCTTGATTTTGTAACGCATAAAACTGACAATAGTAATTCAATTTTTGATGATCTTCGGGTGGCATTATACGACGGAATTCACCCAAATGACTTTCTTCCCATGCGATTTGCTGTGACAGCGGACTAAAATTACATTCGTTTCTAAATTTTTCGTTAGCGGCGTCTACAGGATTATTATTATTTGCCGTCGTCCCTGTTGTTGCGGCTGTGGTACTATTAGCAGATCTTTGGGAGCTATTGATAACGATCATATTGAGAAATGTGAAAGTGTACAGCTCTGAATTATAAATTTTATACTTACACATCACCTTGTTTCATTTTGAGTAACCGCTGTTTTATACGCTTTCGATCTTCTCGTAATATTTGTTTTTTATCTGCCAATACAGTACTGACCAGCGTTAGCGTATCCCGTATTAATGCCTTCTTCACTTGCCGATCCACTAGCTCGTGTGTGTGAAAACTAGGCGAATGGTTCACTTCCAATATGTATGGTTTCAATTTCGAATCAACTAATATATCAAAACCCAGTATTTCGAAACATGCCTGTATTTTATCATGCGCTGGAAAGCATGCATGATAATTATGTTTTAACATTGGCCAAGCGCTCAGCACGGTCTTTATTATAATATCATCGATTTTGCCCCAGAATTCATCGACATCGTGGTTGCGTCGGCGCAACCAATTGTTGATGGCACTAAATTTACGCTTACTGCCGCAGTCATCGTTATCACAAAGATCATACTGCGAGTTACGTTTGTTCACTGAATAATTAGTGAGGTGCATGTAGAGATCACAACTGTTGTCGGGCGTGGGCTCAACGTATTTACTTGTGGCAAAACGTGCTAAACCTTCATTATAAACGAATATGCGTAGCGGATCTACAGATGTGATTAGCGTATAAACACGCAAATCAAATTTATAACCATCAATTAAAAGGGGCTGTAGGAAGGTAGAAAAAGAAAAGATTTAAGTTTCAGAACTAGTTAGGAAAAATAAACAAAACTAAGTTTGAACTCACACGGGGAAAACTTAATAAAACAATTCAGAAGTATCGTTTTTCGTAACTTCAAATGAATGCACTAAACCATGATTCTAAGAGCGAGCTTTTCTAAATAATCGGAATATGTATTTCAATCTGAAATCACATTTTTTTATGTTTCCCATCTTCCTTAAAACTTTTCTCGAAAACTAAGATGATAGGGATTTTTAAAAGTACTCCAACTGAAGCTGAAACTTTGTACTTTGTAGTATGTAGCTGTAGTATATTTTCGATACTCTCACGTTCCTGCTTTTCTATGTAAGCGTCAGGCCGGCATTGGAAATATTCAAAAAACAAAAAACATCTTTAAAAATTTTCGACAAATCACTCCAGACTTTCTATGCCATTTTTTTTCTGAAATCTATCCTGATTATAGTCTTCCATACCAAATAAGAGTACTGAATTCATAAAGAGAATGTGTATACCTTTTCTCATTAACTCCTTTCTTACCTCATTCCACTCTACCTCATAAAAAGTGTTCTATATTTTAAGTCGCGAGGTTTATGGTGTGCCTATTTTTGTATCCACTTTTTTCGAAAACTAATATTATAGGAAATATTTTTGGTTAGGTCGAACACCTGAGACGTTATGTGGTATTAATAAAACTGAGTGAAATAAGTGAGTGGAGTGTGTTGAGAGTGCTAAAATGATGTTGGAAAGAGAGTAAAAGAGGTTAATATCTATCCTCGCTAAGTCGTTCGGTATCTTATTCGCCTCTACCCTCACATTGGAGAAACACTATTCCACGTTACATTCTCACACTAGCTTCGGATTACATGTGCAAGAGTTCAGGGCTTAAAAATTTTCTCTATTGTGTTAGGTATCCGAAAAGTTGCTTGAAATACTGCCATTATAATTGAAATACACTCGCATGACATACATACCTTACTAATATAAGTTTGGCATATCATACGTTCCGATGGATTAATTGATTTTAGATCATTTGTCAACCATATGCCACGCCCCTGTGCACCAGCATCCGGTTTAATAATGAAAGTACGCTGTTTATGCCTACAACTATTACATGCATAGTTTATTGCATCACCGTAGCTGAAACCAAATAGGAAAATGTCAGACTTTCATATAATTGCAAAATATCTTACTCGGCTGGAAAAATCCATGTCTTTGGGAATATTTTATAATCACGTGGAAATAATTTTAGCATACGATTTAGATTACGTGAAAGTAAATCTTTTCGGCAAATCTCCATCATACCAGGAAAATGATTAATTTGTTGAAATCGCTTCATACTCTTGTACAGCTCAACACCAGGCAATGAATCCGTCCATAATATATTCCACATTTTCATTTCTTTAACCAATTTATAACCGAGGGATTTTGATATTTTTCCAATCATAGTGTAACGTGAGTTAGTAACACAAATGCTGCCTTTAGTGCCACTGAAAGTTTAATCGTATAGAAATATTAAATTTTTTACATTTGGACAAACGGCTCATTCGTCACTAACCTTACGGATGGAAGATCATCTTTTAGTGATTTATTTTGATTGACACATTTCAAACGAAAGCATACATTATTTAATTGTATTAAACCTTTTGGCACAATACTTTCATCGCCCTCTAAATCGTAGTGGCAGTCATTCGTTTTATTATTGTTTTCCTCTAGTTTAGTTTGCTTCGCTTGGTTGTGCAATTCCTCACAATTGCCACTGCGCTCCTTAATAGCATTCTCAACTTGTGAATCGATATGTATGTGTTGCTTTTCCTTTCGCAATTTATCCCTTCGCAATTTATCCTTTGAAACTCGACGCAATTCTTGAATGCGTTTGAAAAATTTAGAATTTTTTAAATTCATATTTTTGCGGGCAAATATTTTTGTTAACGGAGAAATGGTTAAAGTATTGAATTTTAACAAAAAAAAAAAACAAAAAAAATATATATGTAGATGTTTATATACACAAATGGACAAAATTGCAGACAAATTTTAAATCATTTCTTTCTTTGAAATTTTTTTTCGATAATTTTGACGAAAAACTGAAAACTTACGTGCGTACACTTTGACGTGCGTATACTGAAATATATTTGGTAAGAAAATTTATAAGTACATATGTAGTAAGGCAAACATGCGAACAATTCAGATTTGATTCCCAATAGGAACTGTAATCGGTTGTACCTTACAGAGGAAGAGTGGGTGGGTTGTGGTTGGGTCAAAAACTCTTTACATTCAAGAGTACAATGGCTGAAATATGTAATTATCAGAGTGGAAAAAGCTTACCACTTCTGTCTCTTCTCTTGGATTAGCTAATTGCATTCTAAGTCGACTCATAACGATTTCTAGAACTCATGGATGAATAGATTAGTTACGCAAACAGAAAAATAATCCTTGAATCCATTGACCTATATAAAGCGTTAGAATATTCATCGGATTCATTAACATATTCATAGATTACTGTTTGTGTAAGCCGTAGGACCTAACGGCATATAGATTAAATGTAATCCTAAGACCCATCGATATTGAGTTTGGCTTAGTTTCTTTTTAGATGAACAATGCATTTTTAAGTCGCACCAACATTTGAATCCCTTTTTTATTTAAGCAATATTATATTCGTTGAATAAAAACATATTTATCGTTTTTTTTTTATGTAAAAAGTAGTAAATTTCTCATTTTCATGAGCAATTTCTTTTCTTTTATGAAAACGGTAGAAAATTCGTCAGACCCAGCGTTTAAAAGCGTACAAAATAAAGAAAGAAATATATGGAAGTGAATTGCTTGAACAACACAGATAGCCTAAGTATATATGTGGTTGCCAAATTTCATAACTAAACCAAATTGTTCGAAATTCGATATTTCAGTTACCTTTTGCCAGTCCCTTCAAGTTCGCTTTAAGTGAAAAATATTGTACATATTTTTTATTTATATTAATATTATTATATAAAAAAATTAATATTAAAAAATATTCACTTATAAAACTTATGAAATAAAACATCACCATCATGCCTGTTGAATGCTTTCATTTAGATTATCCTCTATACCATCGCATCGAGTCAACAATGGATCCATTTCCGGCCTTAGCTCTGGTCTTTCAGCAATACAATCACAACCAATTTGTATCATATCTGCACACATTGTTTGTTCCTCTGGCAATGTCTGTGTATGTTTGTCAATTAAATCTTCAACTTTTCTTCCTTGTATCGAGAGGAAATTTAAAATATGTTTAGCTAATTCTTTGTCTGTACGCTGATCACTGTATACCGGTAAACCGGTAAATGTTTCGAGTACTACTATGCCAAAACTGTAAATATCCCATTTAGTGCTAATCATTTTATTTTTAGCTTCAGGTGCAGAATAGCATTTCGTACCGAAAACTCGTGAAATTTGTAATGATGAATTGATGGGATGCGGACCTTCACGCGCCAGGCCAAAGTCACCGATTTTCGGTATAAGACACTCGGTAAGTAGAATATTTGCTGGTTTAATGTCACCATGAATAAGCGGTGTAACGCGTGAGGTGTGCAGGTAATTTATGCCTCTAAAAATATAAGTGAAATTATTAGTTCATTATTAATTTTAACATTTCTTTTTTTAAATATATACGGATTTTTAAAAATATACGGATAATTATAATTTTCAAAGTATGCCTTGAGCAAGGGCGAACGTAACTGGACTAAGGAAACAATTACAGTACAATTTTCGTGACCTTATGTTTTCATTGTTTTTTTTTTTATTTCTTTATCACTCACGTCTTGAAGCTGTAGAATATTGAGATAATCAAAACTCTATATCTTTTAAAATAGATATTTGTATTTTAAAAGATATAGAGTTTTAATTAAATTTTTTCTTCACAAGTAAGATAAAGGTATTTAAACCGGATAAACACTTTTTAAGTGTGTTTGCATAGGTTGGATTCAGTAGCCGAAAAATCATGGGTTTAAATCCGGTCTAAGCCCAAACTGTCTTTCCGCTATCTGTAGTCCAAGGCATTATTCAAATATTTTTGTTTGCACAAATCTGTCAGTCTTCGAGAACTCTAGTTTATCCAAGGAAGAATAGAAGGGAAGTGACTGTAGCCACAAGTCCCTAAACGGAAAAGTTTAGCTCTAACCAACCGTGGGCTATTGTTTTACTTATAGCTACAATACCAACCGAATTCCAACATAATGCTACAAAATAAAAATAAACTTAACCTCAAACTATATACTTACCTTGCAGTTCCTTTACAAATGTTAAATTTCTCCCGCCACTTAAGCGCTGGCCATTTTTTTAATTTATACAGGCGATCATACAATGTGCCACCTGGCATTAACTCGTAAACTAAACATTTTCTCTCGCCCCCCATGCTGATAGCAAACAATGACAGCAGATTATCATGACGATAACCGGTTAGACATTTCAACTCATTAAGACTCTGGCCATTACCAACATTTTTTCCATCTTTTGAAAAAGGATATATAACTTTAATAGCAACATCGGTGTGTTTGAAACGGCCTTTGTAAACAGTCCCGAAACCACCTCTACCCAATATAAGATCATCGCGAAATCCGTTAGTGGCAATAAAAAGCTCTTTATAGTCAACTTCTGTAAGGCCCATTGTATGTTCCTTCACTTTACGTGCACTAATGTAGTTTGGATCGATTGTACTATTAAGCTCCTCCAAATTGTTTGATTCCGATGTTGTTGTGTATGTTGAATAAGATTTATTGCTGTTAGAGTTTAAAACAGCAGCACCAGCGCTACCATTTAGAACGTTTCCTGTTGTATTTTGTGCCATAAGTTCGCTTAGATTCGGACGATTATGTATGAAGCCGTGATACTGAGAGCCTACAAATTCTTTGATGATGGCCATGGCCTCGAATAGTTCACGCCTGTAATATTGATATACAGAAAGGGATATATTTAAAGATAGATCAAAATCTAAAAAAAAGTAGAATATATCTAGCTATTAATGGCTGGAATACATTTTTCTAGAACTGCCTATATTTTATTAGGCCTACAGAGTTGTAGTCAACTGAGTTGATAATTCTTCAGCGCATATTGAGAGGATTTAACCTAAAATGGAATGCAACAAACAAAAATTATATAGGTTTATATTTTGCGGTACTCTCTTTCACTATGCACTGGTTTATAATTATCCACTCTTTTGAAACGACAAATACACACTGCTTGGAAACAACTTACTTGTGCAGCACATTAAATAATTCGCACACTTTGTGGTTATATCGCTCTCCCCATATTTTAAGTAGTTCATTCGTTTTTTGATCATGTTTACGAATTTTCTACAAAATAAAAAAGAAACAAAATCACATTAAACTAATTAATAAATTTAATGAATCTTAAATATTCACCTCTATATCGTGAGGATGCAATTGCATCTCCTCCGCCAATTGCATCCACACATTCAATCTGTCCAAATAGTTACATAGTTCGCGTCGCGGCCTGAATGGTAACTCAGATATATACATTGATTTGCTTCCACGTCCACTGCTGATCGTACTTCTACTCCTGCCATTCGACTCTTTGCTTGATAAGTTAGACATTTTCCCACAAAGACGAAGTTATTTCCACCAAAAATCAAGTTTTTTTTAATTCGATCTTGCTCAATCTGCGAGATGACGACTGACTCATGTGTAGTCAACAATCACGAAATTTACACTTGAAATCGATAAAAATGAATGGTGTATGGTGTGTGGCTTGCATATAAAACGTAAGCAGCGCGGTAAGCGGTGTTACTGGTGTGACGGCTGGTAGTCTTTCATATGAAATCCATGTACATAATTGCTGGATCACTTGTTGATTTTAAATATTTATCATGGAAAATGCACAGAATCACAAATACAAATGCGCAGATATGTACACGATTCTTCTTTACGGAAATTCCATACAAATATTGGGAAAACAACAACAAATACTTTTGCTTTTACTTCCAGTATGTTTTGATAACAACCACGGTTGCCACTTTGGTACAATTCTACCAAAACTGGTAATTTTTTTTTCATTTTTCTGTGCTTGGTACATTGGTACATATTTTTAAAATTTTGTACATTCTGTGAGCAAAGTTAGCTTTTATAGTAAACCTTAATTATAAACATATTTTAAAAATACTTTAGAAATTAGCAAATTGTTCACACTTAGTCATTTTTTTTGGCGAAAGGTTTGAAGAATTAAGTAAATTTATATTCATGTTGATGAGCCTTCCTCATAGCTCAGCTGCTGCTAAAAGAAAATTTGTTGACTTGAGTCTATTAAAACAAAAAAACAAAGTAAGGAATAAATTATAATTCTCTTATTAATATAATGCCATACAATAAACTGACAAAAAGTTTTTAATAATGTTATTTGCCTCATTTGGTACATTTTTTGCAAATATTGGTACAAAAAAAAAAATGAGTAAGTGGCAACCGATTGGAATAGGTGCGGTGAGAGTTGGGCGGCGTTAACATTTGAGCCGTTGTTGGCGTTGAATTTAGAAACGTCTCAGTTCTAAGTTGTGAGAAGAAATTCCCTTTTTTATATGAGAATTTGATTTTTCTTCAAAATTATCACGAAATTATCACTTTAACACAACCCAGAGTGTAAAAATTGCCTTTTTCCCGTATAGCTTTGTTAGAGTTTTTATTGTCATACGTTGACCCCTCGTATGTTGTTTTTCACCGCTTTTGGAAGACGAGACAATAACGCAATAAACTTCTATAAACAATATAAAAAATTAAGTTTAACAAAAAAATTATTTATTTAAAATGATTTAAAACTTGATTTTACATATAATTTATGTATATTTATTGCTTTTTTGTCGTCTCTTCCAAAAGTGGGGAAAAACTACATACGAGGTGTCAACGTATGACCATCGATATCTTTCAGTATAGACTTTTAACAATAAAAACTCTAACAAAGCTATACGGGAAGAAGACAATATTTACGCTCTAGGGTTGTGTTAAAGTTCCAATATACCAAATAACTTGGTGCGGTGTGATGAAATGTGTGCCGTGTATGGGGATGTTCGCACACCAATCTTGTTGTTGTACAACATGTGTGCTAAAAATGAAACATTCAAAATTTTTTCTCCGGTTGAACAACTTATGTGAACGAGTATTATGAGTTAACTCGAAGAATTATAAAGCATTTAATTATAGAACATTTATCCCGAGGAAGGGTTGCTTAATCTTGATTTCCACTACAAACCCCACTGATTTTCTGTCCGTTTTTAATATCCTTATCTATTGTGAATAACAAAAAATTGAAAAATAAGAAGAAGGTTGAAGGTACCAAGTTGTTTTGTATTTCAACTGTATAAAATTGTCAACAAATGTTTGAAAATTGTTGTATATGCCAGGAAAAAGAAAATAGTGGTAGAGAAAGTAAAACGTTACTGCTACATGAAAAAGTTGGAACACCAGAAATATTGCTACATGACTTGTTAAATCAATGCCTAGAATCAAAGTACTGCATGCCCAATGGCATTGCAGAAGAAGTCGCTGCTGTAAGAGAAAAAACGACTGCATCTATGTGCAATCGTTGCTTGGCCAAACTTCTAGAATTCTATGAAGCTACACTATGTGTGGCCAATAAACGAAAAGAGTTTCAGCAGCTAATCAAGTACCCAAAGTTGGTTAAACTCGCCGAAGAAATGGAGTCTATAGCACCGATAGATCAAACAATGGAAACATTTATATCAGTGATGCCAAATGATAATGAGAAAGAATTTTACAATGGTGTGGACGATGATGATGACTGGAGTTCGATTAGTTCTAATAAAGATAAAAGTAAACCAATATATTTAACTGACCAACATTTATATTGAATTTCACATTATTTTCTTTACGTAGCTGCTGAATCTGATTCTGAGATAGAACCGCAAAAGCTAGTATTTGCTACAACTAACCACATGAGTTCGGAAAATAAACCATTACCAGCTGGTGATACTTTTAAACTAAATGACAAGCATTTATCGGCGAAAATCAATCAATATTGTCGTGAATGTGAAGTTGAGTGCCCGTCCGAAGAAGTTTTAAAGCTGCATATAAAAAAATTCCATCCAAAAAATGTATCATTGAAAGCTAATTTCAATTGTGCACAATGCAATTCACAGTTTGCCATCGAGGAACTTTACAGGGAACACATGTTACAGACACATCAGCGTAACTGTGAGTTTCAGTGCGATTTATGTAAACGTTCATTCAATAAACACTCACAACTAATTGCACATTTGGTCGTTCACAAGCAATATACTTGTACAATTTGTTGCAAAACATTAGCGCATCGGCGTGGCTTAGCACGTCATTTGGAAACTCATAGCGCCGAGCGAAAGTATCAATGCGCTGAATGTGGCAATAAATATACTACCAGATCATCACTACACAAACACACAATGATCCATAATGATGTAAGGAATTATGAATGTCCGACATGTGCGAATCGTTTTCGCAGTTCGTGGCATTTAAAAAGACACCAGAACACACATACTTCAGTAACAGCACAGGGTGCTAAAGAATAATATTGGGTATACGAATTATGGATAGCAGATAATGGAGCTGATGTAAGTTTCGTTCGTTAAGGTTTAATAACAACTGATCAGCATGCATAGGTATACAGATTGCATAATATGGTAAAAGTTTAGAATGAAATATTAAGATAGCAATTAAAAATATACTAGATTATTTTGTATGATTGCTATTTTCACTTGCATCCTTCGTATTACTATGCTATTATGGCACAACCATCCGTTGAGGGCCTTGATCGATCGTTTTCTTCAATCGAATGGCGAAAACAATTATTTTAGAAAAAGTGAAATAATTTTGTTTTTTTTTTCTAATTATTTCATTAATTAACTTTTGTAATTTATACAATGTGGGAATAAAATGGCAAGCGGACATACAAAATAATAAATAAATTTGTGTTTTCTTTAAAATATTCGCACTAAAAATAACTGGGAGAAATAAGAGAGATCTAATTGCGAATATAATAAGAAATAATGCTAAAAGTGTGCTCAGTGGGGACTTTTTGAACCAGCTCTGGTCGTCTCTGTAGGAGTGATGCGCAAAGATTATAAATAGCTTTAAGAATTTAAAGCTTTTCGCAAATGCACATATCTCTGCTCTATAAAATTTCGAAAATCTTCATAATTAATAATAATTAATTTTCATAATAATTAATTTTTGTACTTACTTTTAAAATTCTAATAAATAAAATTGATGATTTTGTATTCCAAATGCAATAATCAGACTATTGGTACAATAACAGATCCTTAAAGTATTGTGATAGATTTATGTTTTGTATTACATCGGTTTTGTTATAACTTGGGCTCCTTTATCGAGATTTTATTATTTGAATAGGATATGAAGTCAAATAGTTCTTTTATCATAACCAAAACGCTTCTCTAAATGCTAATTATTCCAAATTAAAATATTGGCAGAGGTGTATTTGTTATCAAAACTTTATGACGCATATTGTATCACTGGTTTAATTAGTAAGTGCACAAACAAGATCAGAACACAATAACTCTCTTTTAGTTTGTTTTCATTTGGACTTGTTTTAAACCGCTAGAAGCGAGAATGAAATTTATGCTCATATTTTTCAACAATTTCTTTATTTCTGCATGATTAATTAAGTATGTATATATAAGGTTCAGTTGAGGGCCCCTTGACACTTTTGGCAAAGGGTCCATTGCTTCGTTGTTATGCCACTGGGAATTTGAAAGCAATGATTATAATTTTTAGAGAATATATTGGAATGCATTTTCCGGAAGTTGTTGTTTTTCCTATTTTTGGCGCAGATATTATGCATGAAAATTAGGTTAGGTTGAATGCAGATTAGGGTGAGGTAGAAAAATCGTTAGTATGAAGTAAAATTTGAAAGATAAATTCTGGAATACTGTCTGTTTAACCCTCACTCTGTCAATAAATATAAACAAAGAACTAGTTTGTCGCAAAAAAAAAAAATATAAAAAAGAGTAGCTCAAATCGTTTTAATTTCTAAAGAAAAATTAGATAGTGAGTCAAGAGCGGTTGTTTTTAAGTTCGCATTGTATTCTGTATTGGTATTTTAATTTCATAGTAAGTTGAAAATCATGTCATTTCTGGATCTTTATTAACGGCAAATTTTTATAAATTTAACGTTTCATCACCATGTACAGATCAATCAAACACGAAAATCTTATTAAATCTAATTGATTTCTTTATTCTTTTCATTTTTTTGTTATGTTTGTTTTGAATAAAATGTATTATACTTTTGTTGTTGTTGTTGATGACATTAATTTCAAATGGCCATTATTTTTGTTTTGTTTTTTGTTTGTTTTTACTTAAAAAAATATCATTATCATTTGTAATTTTGTTTTATATGTATAAAAAATAAGTCAATCAATAATAATAAAATTAAATGAAAAATACACAGAATAGAATCTTAATAATAAAGATAATCAGAGTGCAACCAGAGTCACTAACTTGTTAAGATCTCGTACGTATTATATATAAATATATAAAGTATATATATTAATAAGGATAATAATAATACAACATAATAATTATTAGTTACTATAAGTATATAAAAATAAAAATGTAATAAGTCTACAAATAATTCGGCTTAAACTAAAACAAAGTTTAAATAAAATTGAAATTTAAATAAGCACACACAATATATAATCAAGTCGTATTAGGGAGAATTATAAAATTCTTAATAAAATAATAAAAATAAAATTAAACTAAAAAATAAAATAAAAATTAAAATACAAATTCTAAATTATAAAGAACATCAAAAAATTAAGTTAAGATATTAACACAAAATATATATGTACCTATGTATTTAAAATTAATGTATGTAGTAGGTTTGTAAAATTATTTTGATTATTTTTCTTTATGGTAAGCTGAGTTTGAATACAATTTTGTTAAATTATTCAATTTTTTAACAAAATTTATTGCAGACAGTCCATGAAAGCACAATTAAGTTTGAATATTTTCTCTAATCATTATTTTTCTTTTCTTATTATTAATAAGAAGCAAAAAGAAAGTACAAAAAGGAAACAAAAACAAACAATTGCGAATCGATACTTGAAAACGTATAAAATGAACAAAAAATATATATATATTACAAATTAAGTTTGAATCGTTTTTTCGTTGATATAAAATTTATAAAATACATTTTTTACAAAACACATGATTTTTTATTTCGTTATTTTATCACTAAATAGACTTTGCTTTTTATTTTTGTTTTTATCTTGATGTTAATCGTTATTACAATATATTAAGGGTTTGCTTGCGTTAATGTTGCAATTGTTTTTATTTTTAATTTTTTACTTTACCTTTTCAATTTATTACTTTTCTTCTTTTTTTTTTTTTGTTTGGTTTATTATTTAATAATTTGAATTCACTTTACATTTGAATGTGATTTTTTTTCGTTTTTTAATTTGTTTTTCACTGTAAAAATTACTAGAATTTAAGCTTAAAATTAATCGGATGGTTTGACGAGACCCATCACTTTGCCCTCGAATAACGGAAGGATATCTGAGTCGTTTACAATTTCTTCCTGAATCACTGGACTGTCGGGATCTTCGCAATGAGTTTTAAAGAAAAATCTATAAACAGAAAGATATTATAACCAAAATTTAAAGCAAATAGACCAACTTTCGCAAAGAAAGCTTGAACCAGATGATTAACTAAAATAAAAACAAGTTTCTCTAGTTCAAATGCCGCTGCTCTCATTTATTATTTAGCTTGTTTTTTTTTTTATTTGATTTACACTAACCTGAAGTTACCCTTTTTGGGTAAATAATCCTTAAATTGTTTTAGTGTTGGCTGTGTGCCCGGTATTTTTGTTCTGTATGGATATTCTTCATCACAAAACGAAAATACAACGGTTGTGGTCTCTTGCGGCTTTGCGGGTAATGGAGGCGGTGGTGGTTGGTGGTGCAAACTGCTGCTGCCGCTGCTGCTGCTACTGAACGTTGATAGTTGTTGCTGTTGCATGGGCGGCAGATGCTGTTGCGTATAACGACGAGACCGACGAGTCTCATCTTCCAGTCTTCTTTTTGCCTCTTCCAATTTTGAGGCTGTACTTGAACCAGAACGTGAACTAAAAACGTGCAAAACATAGAAGTATTTAGTAAGGCAATGGCATTAGCGCAAATAAATTGAAATGAAAAAAAATATATATTATTTTGTATTGTCATCCAATGTCAATTAAAATCACTTTACTGCTTTAATTGGTATTGAAGTAATCCAATGTAAATTTGAACTACTAATTCAATTCAATACAAACTCAAACCACGTTACCTAAAATTCATTAGAATTTGCACTTATTCACTGTCAACTCAAATGGACTAGGCTTCTTGAATTAACATTGCTTTCAAACAAAGCTATTTTTCGCTACGTGTGAAACAGTGGTGGAGTGTTGGAGATATGGTACACACTTTTTTCTTGCTCTTTTTTAATGCGATTCTCTATAACTTCTCTACAACAGTGTTAGCAATTTCAAAGGCAGGCGTGAAAAAATGCGCTGTCTTTTACACATCTGTCGTGTACATGCAAACGAAAAAAAATTTTTGCACGTGTATCTATGAAGCTAACACTGTTTTAGAGTATCATGAACTCTAATTGATCTTGCGCCCACTACCTTTACTTTAAAATATTTTTTACCTGGTATCTTTGTACTTCATAAGAGTATCGGCTGAGACCAGGCTTATTCCACTGTCTGTGTTCATGGAAGGCCATTTGTTTGTTAGCTTCCTAGAGGAGGAACTGTGATCCGGCATTGATTTGGAGTGTTTCATGGATTGTCCACCTGCAGGAAAAACGAATTGATTTTAATGATTTGGAGAAATTTGCAGTTAATTGTAAGTCTGTAAAATTTTGTACGAAAACTGAGAGAATTTGAGAGGATTTACTATAAATGAGGTATATCACACCAGATATCTTAAAACTGTGAATTTTATTATAGTGAGAATGCAATGTAAGAATATAAAACAAATAAAAGTGACGATGTCAGCGTTTCAAGGTTTGAGTGTGGTTCCAGCAAGTTGAATTTAATAAGATGGATATACTAGTAACTCGCTTTTCTTTCTTCGTGTTGAACAGAAGTAAGTTGTCAAAATCGTGTTGTTGTTGTTGATTTTGATATTCTAACACGATAACAAAGCCCTATTGTTGTCGCCGTGACGAATTTTTGTTAGAATGCTATCACCATCTATATAAATTCACCGTGGGTTCCAATAAAGTACAGAGAGAAGAAATTAAAACTTGGAAATTATGGTGAACATTGCACAGCTCTTTCTCAATGCAGCTGGGCTTCGTCGGTGAAGTTACCAGCAACTCATTCTTCATTCTTCGTGGTCTATACCATGGCAGAAAAATTAAGAAGGTAGTTGCATTTCGACAAGTAAGAGGAACTTTGACAATTGGGAAAACATTTGTTTTGATACTTTTCTTCTTTTTGCAACAGCGTTGCATTTTCAGAGTTCAATTTTTAAGTGAGAATTTATAAGAAAATAATTTGCATGTACTGCATGTACATAGAGAGAATTAGTTCCTGCTTTTTAACTTATAACATATTCAAGGTGTTTGCTTATAAAGAAAACCAATTTAAATAACATTATTTATACTTTTTTATAACAAATAAAATATATAATTTAGTACTAAGTAATAAAAGTAGTATTAATAATCTACTACTAACTCTCTCTTTTGTACCCATTTCAAAAAATGCATCTCTAAAAAGTTCCTCTTATTTGTCAAAAGTTCAAAATGGCTACTTTTTGAAAAAATGCATCTACCTCTAAATACTTCTGCTATGGTCTATACCATAGACTAGAAATCATTGTTTACTTTTGATTGTTTGTTTACGTTTTTTCTCTATTTTGACATTCTCTGGCCGCATGATTTCACCATGGGCTTCGTATTCGAACATTTTCTATACTATGCGCTAAAATGAGAGCAATGAGAACAAAATCGAGTGAGATTGAATATGTAAGAAACAAACATATTTACACCAATGAGTGCAGGTCGTAATAATATCGGAATGTGGTAGTGTCAGCAGCAACTATGTCATGTCTTTCACTGCAACAAAGCAGTGTGTGGTTAATTTAATATAAAGCTGTACTGCAAGCACCACTTTATATAATTCTACCATGGTTGTTAGTCTTAGAACTCGTATTTATAATGGAATTACATAAAACTCAAAAGGACGGTAACAATTTTCCTTACTTTGTATTTTTGGTTTTTATAATAGCTTCTGCATCTTATAATTCCGCTTTATACTCGTTTTTTTTTGATTCGTTTTTATATACTTTGCGACAGTTAAAACTTAAAAATTTCCTCACCTATACTCATGGCGCCATCGCTTAGCATTCCCGAATCATGCGTTACTGTACGCCTTCTGTTTGGTATGGGCGGGCATGGTGACATTGTGCCGGGTGATCGATGCGGTGTTTGATCCTTCCACACACGGGAAACATGCTGATCGAGTATATCCTGATCATTATCTAAGTCCAAGGCAAATTTTTCACGTATTGCTTCGGCAAATGCACGATCGCTGGCTATCCTTTCGTTGGTCGGTAAAGCATCGTCAGGAAAACGCTAAAAAAAAAAAAAAAAAACAAGAAATATGATGGAAACATTAATAATAACTAATAACATTAACAAACCTCCAATCGAGAACGATCTTCAAGATCTTGTTTGCGTTTAACTTCTTCAAGTTTTGGAAATAATAATGCAACTAATTCAGATTCTTTAAGAGGACGATGATCATTTGCATGAAGGCGTTGCGTGCGTGGAATAACCTGAAATGCAAATTTAGGGAGTTTAAACTTATAAAGGTCTAAAAAAGTTATAACTACTCACTTGAAATGCATTCGATTCCTTATTGGCCATTGCACTCTGCCGTATTGCTTTGCTTTCAACGGTATTGTGTCTTCTTTGAATGTAAGGACGTCCATCACTGAAAAGTATAAAAAAAAAAGAAAAGAATTTCAAATCTTAAATGGAAACTCGTTTTTACTAAGTAATTATTTATTATTTGTTTGTAAATTTATTTTGTTTATTAATACATCCAATTGCATATTTGTAGGTACATAAATATGTATGTATGTAATTAAAATAGTTAAAGTTAATGTGCTTTTTAGAATTTCGTACACGGATGCAATACTTACATTGAACAACTTGATATTGACATCGTATCGGAATCAGTTCGGCCGCCAGAACTGACACTACCCCTTTCCGAGTCAACGCGCGAATTTGGCACGTACGAGGTATTTGTATTCGCTGTATACACATAACCATGAGCACTACTCGCATGCAGGTTGGGGTTTTTGTATTTATATATATATGCATATATTTTTGATTTTAAATGTGGGTGTGGGAAGAGTTCAAGATCCATGCAATATTTCCAAAAATTCATATAACAAATTAAATTGAAAATTATATTTAATTAAAACAAAATTATCAAGAAAGAAAAAACGAAACATTTAAATTAAATCATTAATTAATAAAGTAGCACCACACAAAGCATCGACGAACGAGCGTTGCGAGTTGTTGTGAAGGAAGAATGAAAGGAAGAAGCGTGGATTTGCGGTGCGTATGTTTGTTTGGGTGTATGTAATGAATTTGTGTGTTGTTTTGGTGTTTGTGTTGGTTGTTGTGGTAGTTTTTTTTTTGTTTATTTGATTGTTATTTGATATTGATATTTGTAATTTGGAGTGTATCATGGTAAGTTTTGTGTGTGCAGTTGAAAATAAATGAAAATAAAAGAAAAATAAATAATTATAAATAAATTAGGGAAACAAAAAGTAACATAAAAATACATAAAGTTATACAACAAATTTTGTACATAAATCATCATAAACTCAAAGTTTTGTATATATATTACAAACGACTAACCTTAAGTTTTCTATTACAAATTAATATATTAAACCATTTTTAATTAAAATACACTTTTTGTTTGAAACTACATATATATTTAAATTATACAAAAATAACTTTTAAGTTGAAAGAAAGTGTTATTTTACTTTGATCTGTCTTGCTTTAAAAGAATCTCACTTCGAACCAATGCCAAAGTAGGACTATACTCAATAGTAACTTAACTTCATTTCGTAGTTTAGTAATTAGTTTCTTTTTCAAACTTTTGAATCTATTGTAATAAAATAAACGTTTTGATTTTTCACAATCATAAAACCAAAAACCAAAACCATCTCTCAAAGCTGCTAAATCTCTCAATCCAGAGTGCCACTCAGCTCGGAAGTAATATTTATTGTATTTTTCTCCGTTTTGTAGCCCTAGTGCAAGCTAGAAGCTGCTTACTATTAAGGTAAGAGATTGATGGATGCCGGAAGAGAATGGCTAACGAAAGACCAGCGAGTTACACTCACGTGGGCTGAGAGTGGGCAAGTGGCTGCGCCCATCACATGAATAGCAACCCAAAATGAAAAGGGGTAAAATTAGATTATCTCGAAGGATGAATAGTCTATTCTTAGATCCTTTTGCTAACTAACTAAATACCATCCTGACTGGGGGGGCGGGGAGGTGGAGTAACAGTGACAGTTCCATCTCTTACCAATGAACGGTGAACGGGAGAATGACGAAAACTAAAGTTTTTAATGCTACAGAAATAATCAAGTACAGCATCTTCAACCAGCTCTATCTTGCCGATGGGGGTATGCGGATGAAAAATCATTACTTACCGTGTTTGTGGAAGTCGGCAAAATGGCTTTAGAAAAGTGGTAGAAGTTTTAATGGAGGCTACTCTAGAAGTTTTTACTAAGATGAGATATCTTGCACATAACACGACCTAAAACTCGTTATCGGCAGAAGCCGCCGTCTTTAGTACCACTTATGGGATGTAAGGTTCGCGAATCTTACACTATCCAATTGCTCTATTTACTGAAAAATTTAGGTTTGGGTCGATCGGTTTTGAAAGCGACAACAGTGAAGCTATTTTGAGGGGACAGAAAGTTGCCTACATTTATTTTGACGTTCAAACGCATTGTTTTGCATATCTTGATTAGGGCAGTGATGCCCGGTTATATTGAGAGAGATCTGTTCAGCCGAATGGACTTCGCGGTAGGTGATAAGCAGAGCAGATAAAAATATGCACGACCAAATTTTTTTTTGATTTTAAAATTTTTTTAGGTCTTTCTGTTTTTTCTTTCTTAAAGCAAACAGGGAGAGAGATCATAAAATTTAAATTTGAAAATCAATGTTTAATATGTTTTTTTGTGCATATTTTTATATGCTCTGGTAATAAGATTCGGAAGCCAATGAAATGTGATTAAAGAAAGTAAGGAGGCTAATATATTTCAATGGAGTTAAATCCTCTCCATCGATCAGAAAAATCAATTCCAAAATCACCCCTAGGATCCGGTAGTGTATGTATGGTATGTATATATAATTTTTGGAAAATTTCTATTGGCAACAGCGGATTTAAATATTTAAATGTGGATTTATTAGGGCTCACAAAATTATTGAATATATTATACACATATACAAACGATATTCATAGAAGTATACATAAATTAAAAGGGAAACGTGAAAAAGGTTTAGATACTTGGGTGTATGAATTATAATAAATTTTTAAAATCGAATAACTAGGTAAACTTCGTTTCAATTAAACTTTAAAACTCACCCAGGTGGCCGTATTTCCAGTCTTCTTTTCTGAGTTGCCAATAAAAGATCGCGTGTCAAACGCATCGGCATATCGGCCGACATGCGCCCACCTTCGACACGAAGTTTTTCAAAATCATCGCATAGTGATAATTCGGAATCTTCATGAAGTGTGGGTAAAGTTGAGCTGCGAGGAAGGGTATCGGTTGCACTTACAGAACCACTAGAGCTAGCCGATGTTGAGGGACCATAAACGCTGCCACTTGCGCTACAAGTGCCTGCAGGAGGACCACCAACACCACTGTTGCCACCGCTACCGCTAGCACCAATAGTACTTGGCGTGGGTAGTAAGTTAATAAACGGAGCTGCTACAGACGTTGATGCGGAGGATATAACGCATTTTGCTGTTGATGCTGTTAACATGGATGCTGTTGTAGGTAGAGCACAGGCTCCATTATTGCTGCCACTGCTACTACCACTTCCGTTACTGCTAAAACGCTCATGTGCCGCTGACATTCGTTGAATATACAAAATATACATTTCCGAACATAAAAATGTCGGGTAAATGTTCTCGCGTATTGTTGACTCCACATGCTGTTGCATCGGATCATAGATATTCGAAGTGAGCGGAATTTCATTTTTAAGTCCAGCTTTGATGTTGCGCCGTAAATCTTCCGATATCGAGAGCTGACTTTTTCGTAAGAATCTGGAGAAAAACAGAGAAAAGGCATAATAATGTGTGGTTTTGTTTTCAATCTTTATATGCGTGTTTAAAATTTACCTATATATAGCTCCAATAATTTGCTTCACTTTATCTGGATCTGTTTGCTGTTTTAGACCCTCACAAGCAAAATAGAAATTCAAATAATCATTGTATGCTGGAGCTTCATCTTCAACATACTTCTTGAACAGTTCCACCCCATCACGATCTTCGAGCAAATGATTCAGAGTGCGCGCCCAATTTAGATATGATGGTGGTGAATTTCGTGAACTGTCGCCCACCCCTTCGGTCATCTGTGAGAGTATATTTGTGTTTTTACTTTTAGCGACCACCCCTTAACTTAACAATATAAGCTTATGAACTACATACCTTTTTAACGCGACTTTCTTCTCCGGGTACTGGTGGTCTTGGTCCACTACACTCATTATCATCATATTTTCGAAATCCTGATGGATGGCTCATGCCACTCTTCTCAATTTGTAGACTTTTCACAAAAGTGTACAAATTTAAAGTGCAAAGGTTCAAATCTCTGGTTTTTAGTAATTTTGATATTATACTTATTTTTATGTAGCTTAGATTCCTTCTTTCAAGGTTTGTCGTAGTTTTTTTTTTTTTTTTTTTTTTTTTTTTGCTAGCAGTGATGCAGTAGTTATTACTTTACGTATATGCTTTATTTACTTACAAATATTTCTTTTATGTATGCCGTTATAACGAAAAAACATATACACATACAATCAAATCACGAATGTCCATTATATTTTAAAAATATTTAGGGACTTGGAAGATACTTTATCAAATATGTTTTGTAATATGTTTTGGAAGGCAATCAGACAAGGCCTGGAAAAAATTAAATAGAAAATGTTAGTTATGCATATTTCGGTTAATTTGTAAATGATAAGCTTTAATATTATAAACGGTTGTAGATTTATGCCCCGGGCTGTTCTAAAAATTTGTATTCTTCAAAATTTTTGTGGAATTGGATTACCCCTTTACAAAGCTATTAACAACTTTTCGTAATAAGAAATTCCAGTACCAGGCCAAAATAAATTGTACGTTTATGTCGCGGGCTCTTTTCAAACTTTAAAATTGATGTAGAATTTCTAAAGTTTGGGCAAGTTATCAACAACTTTTTCCAATCAAGAAATTTGTATACTCTACTGAAGATGGCAATAGATCCATTACTGACACGATATTGACGGACAACGTTCTGTCGGCTGTTGATAACGGTTTAGTACAGCCAACGGGTTTGGGCAGCCAATATTGACATTATATTCAGCTTGGCTGTCAGTACCAGACCAGATTGACTGATAATCATTTCGAACTACTGACAACGACTGGGCGGTAAAAATTATTACCGAATCGATACTGTGATTTCCATATATTTTTTATAAATGTGTTTTTTCATCCAAATAGTACTTGATTCAGATGTTGAGAGAAAAAAATCGCTGACAACGTTCGGTAGGATGTTGATTCCGTTCCAGTATCAAGCCAACATAAATTGACAACCATCATGGTAACTTGTACTAAAGTCTGCTACTTTGTCACAGGAAAATTTTGACGGCAAACTTCATATAAAAAAATAGAGCGTACAAAAAGTGAGATATTGGTTGCGTTCAGTAAACGACCTCTGCTCAGCAACATGTTGAGCTGAAGTATCAGAAAAATAATACGCTCAATGAAAAGACGACTGCTCAATACATATAATTTTTGTTGATAATAATGTGATTAATTTGCATTCATAAGACACACAGGTAGCAGTGGCTGAGGAGAGGCGTTTTCTGAACGTAACCAATAAAATGTAAATTTAAATGTACGTATCGTATCATTTTGATAGTGGTAAAAAGAGACAGAAAACTTACTTATGTTCGGTTTAAATTTCTTTGAACATATGAATATTTTTGCATATTTAAAAGGGTTTTTGGCTTTGTCAAATTTCAAGGCACAGGATTGCATGTTGCTAGTGAAATTCCAAGAAAATGAAAACAATTTGAGACTAAACTCATTGAGTGTCAAACGGTTTTAAAGAAAATCGTTCCCGGAGGCCAATTCGGAATCTTATTGAAAATTTGTGGCAAAGTGGTATAAAATGAGAATTCGACTATACACTACTAATTTTGTTGCCTATTTATGATTTAGAGCTGTTTTTATATGTTCCACATTTTTGTTCGAAATGACACAGTTAGTGAAATAGAATAGTCCGACGGCATTTTTTTGGATTTGGTCATTTTGGATTTCTTTAACGGCTGCATAGTAGGAATCATCCACGAATCGGTACTGGGACCTTCATAAATTTCTTATAGGTACATTTTTTTTTATCATAAGAGTATTTGATTCCGATCTTGAAATGAAAAAATATATAATTTTAGATATCAAACGGAACCGATTTTTTTTTTTGTAGGTTCTGCTATGATTCAATAACCTCTTCCACATAGCATACTACTTGTTTATAAAACAAAGGTTGATGATGTCGAACAATATCAATGAAGAAAATGAAGAGTTTACTATTCAGCTACATTTAATATGTATGGATTTCTATTCCAAAAAACTTAAACCGCTTGATTTTCTAAGCCCATCGGTAACGAAAATTAATAGCCAGATCGCAATCAAGAACAACTAAATAATGAGAACGCTAACAATTTAGGAATTTAAAGTTCTTGATTCTGTTGCGTAGAAAGCCTGACAAATTGTAGACCCCTTCGAACAACATGAATGGATACGAAAAGCCCAGGGTCTCTGCTGTGAAATCATAGATTCGGTTAGGTTAAGTGGTTGTTCATTGGACCTATATTTTAATACCGGTTCATTCTTATGATTCTTATTCACTTTATATCCATAGGAATATAAGAAGGAATTAACCACTAGATCAAAACGGGAATCAAACCCGAAGACTTCCGGGTGAAAGTCTAGTGCGTTACTCTCTAGATAATCGGTATCGTCTGTGAAATTATGGTAGTAATAGTTCTCAATAAGTTCCGAACAAACTTAGTTTTCAATAACAAATTCCAGTACTAAAATATCATTGACGTTGTAAGACTATTGGCATGGTATTGGCAAATGCTGATTCCGTTCTGTTATCGGGGCAACACCGAATATTTTCAATCATTCCAGCACTGGCTCAGTTGTAAAACCAAAGGTCGGCCATTTATTTTACACGAATACTGGTACTGGGTCGAGGTCGTATATCAATATCAGATCAGAGTAAATTGACGTTATTATTTGGAACTTGTGTCAAAATTTCGAACGGTATTGGGACGATCCTAAATTTTAATAATTAGGTGTTCTTTTTCCTTAAAAGTTTCTTGATTCTGAGATATTTTTAGTGATTTCCAATACTACGTTTTGGACCTGCTAGTGATCTGTACTGTTGCAGCAGGATAGAGCTATTCTTTGGCAAAGATCATGCTTTGACGAGGGTCAGAGCTATTTCTCGAGGATCTACAATAAATATTCAGAAGTAAAGCTGCACAAAGCCGTGGGTCTAAAACAACCGACCATTAAATCATCATTTTTTACAGGGTATTAGTGCATAAAAATTTGTTTCCTTGTTCAGCATTAAATGCGAAACGATACGCAAAATAGAAGAAAAGGCTTTCAGCTACATATATCAAGGTATAAAAACTAAAGATAGACCAGCTACTGAAAAACGAAAATAAACGCTTTCACAAATGAGAAGAATTCGCGTATATTGTTCATCACAGTAATGTCTTAAATCCACAATCAGTAATGGTTTAGGCAGAGATTTAAGAGCAATACGACATTTTGTAGGCTATAGTCCTTTTCTAGACAGAGAAGCACTTTTTCTATAGGCAACGGACATTTCAGTACGACTCAGTGTCAGCATACAGAATGAAAGAAACACATTCATTGAGTCATTTTAACTTGAATAAGATAGATTATAGAATGTGGTAAATTTTGAAGAGCAGGGTCTGCTCTAAAGCAAACAAAAGTTTGAGCTAAAAGAAAATATCTTTTAAAATATAATATACACTCTGTATATCGATGTACCTACTTTTCCAGAATGATATACTTTGAGTGAACTGATGTTTAAGGAACTTTAATTTACAACTGTGACATTATGGCAAGGTTTTAAATAGTTGCCTCTTAGGTTAAGACTTCTCAAAAAATTTGGCCTGAAAGATAAATTCTGTTGTCAGATTTAGCGTATAAAATTTAGGATCCACAAAAACTGAATCAAACTTTGTTCTCCAATATTTACATATGAATTCAACTAATGAAAGTTGGACGAACAATTTCTTAAATACATCTGAATATCAATCTAACCCACAAGAAGTAATAATGGACTCGTAACCTCGATAAAAACACCTTCAAAAAGAATGTGTTACCATCCAGAACATTTTTTTATGTTGTGCATAAGACTAGAATAAGAAATAATGCTTAATTAAGCACTTTAAAGAGGTTTTAAGTACATTTCATCATAAATTTTAATAGAAGGTTATATACAACAAACAAAACTTTGCATAAAATATGAGTATATACAGCATGAGATTGGGTTGAAAATAATTTAATGTGAAAAATATGTATGTGCTTTTAGTGAAATTAAAAAACTTTTTCAATGATAACACATAATCAACGTAGTTATAATAGCGTCATTGAAATACATTATTATATTTGCATTAGACGAGATAGAACAGTTTTCAATATATGCTGACAAAGGAGAAGAAAAAGTCAATAAAGTGAATTTTTTTTTTTAAAGGAAGCATAAAATTTTATAATCGCTCACGTAAAAATAAACACAAGTGGAGCAAAGCAGCAGGCAAAGCATCATCTTGGAGAAAATTATGCCATTATATAAAAGAAGAAAGAAAGAACACATCATTATAAAGGGATGAATGTTGAAAATTGAACCGCGGCCATTTTGAAAGTGATTTTGATTGGTTGATGAAATCGACCAATACAATATTCAGGACATAGCGGCAAAAGAAGGACAATAATCCATTATGTACAAAATTGAAAGAGGAACACTCATTCACATTCACAAATAAACAAACAAACGAAACGAGCGACGTTCAGTTGACGCGCGCAAAGCACACACACACACATACGCACGCAAGCATACATACAAACACATATAGCATATACACAACAAAAGGAAATGAAGAAAAATCAAAATTTCAAAGCACCAACAAAAAGCATACTACAACAACAACAAAAGAGAAAAACGAAAAAACCCTGACGACAGCAGCAACAACAATTACATATAAACAGCAGGGAAAATACAGAGAATAATACAACAAAGCTATGCCTGTTATTTCAATGATGATGATGTTAATGTGTTGAACACGATGCAACACACACACACAAACAAATAAGCAAACCTACAAACATATGTAGGAACACATAGATAAGCGCCAGCAGTGTGTAGGGGTTATGTTTGGGAATGGAGATTGGGAAGTAGAAACATGCAACATGTAAAGAGGAGAATGAAGCAAGCATAAACTTAAAATGCTATTTGCATCACACTACACATTACGGCCAAAAGAACAAAGAAAATCACAAATAAAATATTCGCTCTTACAACAGAGAATTGTTGCTGACGCTGACTGAATGGGAACATCCAACAGCACTGAACTAAAACAGCATAGAATAGAATCTGAAGAAAAAGCGTTCGTAAAAGAATTCTTCGATGTGCAATGAAATGTTTCGCTAAAGCAGAAAGTACAAACAACAATGAAAGCATACTCAAAAACATGGTGGCATAATGGCTGCCAAACTGTATGAAAGCATCAAGAACATCGTCATCAGCATCAACGACATCATCAACTTCAAAGAAATTTCAATTAAAAGGGGATAATATCGCTTTAGGTATTTCAAAATGGCAAACTGCATATCAACAACAGGGTAATTGTGGAAACACTATACAAACACGAGTTTAGGCATATATTCAAACACTATTTTACTGTAGAAATTTATTGTCGATGACATTTTCGATACCTTATATTATTTCAAATATTCCCTCTTTGTTTCCATCGATGACATTATCAATGACTTTGACGTGTTATGTGCCGTGCATGTAAGTTTTTAAGCTCACTTGTCTCTTTTTTGCAAAGATGGCAAAAGAAAAGTTATTTGAATTGAAAAATCTTTAGCAGGTAAATATAAATTAATCTTAGTTTGAGAAGCTTAATCCGAACGAGGAATAGATCAAATAAAGATTTCTTACTAACGACTCAGTGCAAATCATAGATTTTGATGAAATTTGATACTTTTGTACAACTAAAAAAAATTTTTTTTTTTTAATTATCAATTTTATTTAAGTGAAACTCATAGGTCCCTTTTCATGACCACCGAATGAGTTTAAATATAATTTTACGTAATGAAGAGGATGGCAAAAATAAAAATAAAAAGCCAGAGTGTATTAACTAGTTTCAAAATTATTGACTACGGGTTTAAACAAAACCAAGCTAGTACCTAGTGTTAAATAAATTAATTTTGCCATAAATTATTAAAATGCCAATGTTATGCATATCAAGTAGCTGAGGCATACAAGAATATGTTTGATTCAGAAATCTACTCAATATTTTTTCCAATTAAAAGTTATTGATATCATTGACATTAACACATTTCGTCGCCTGAGAATTGATTTGGCGTATGTGTATAAGTATTCCTATGCCTATACGCCAAATCAATTCTCAGGCGACGATTTGTTAAAAAAGTTGACATGCATATGGGCCGCAAAACGGTAAATTCTCATGCATGATGACTCCCCATATATCTTTTCAGCAGGCACATGCTTGTATGAGTTCCGAGCTCGACTGATATTGGCAGTAGATCTTAACCAGCGGTGCCATATTCACATATCTGTAAATTATAGTTTTTTCGGTCGGCATGCAGTCTTACAGATTTCCCTCAAATATTACAGTTTATTCCCCAATTTTACAGTTTCTGCAGTTTTATCACAAAAATGTAATTGTATTTCAGGGTAGCACTTGCAGGTAGCGAATGTAGAAAGAATATTTCCCCAAATTAATACTAACAAAACTGAAATGCGAAAAATAGCTGAAAAGAACAGAAGACTTGCTTAAAAAATTACAAAATTGAACAAATTTTGTGGCATCAAGAGAAATGTACAAGAAATTTGATAAACCATTTTGAGAGCTTTTAAAATTGTATTGATTACTGATGAACTATGACTACTCAAAAAATCATATCCAGGAGTGTTCATTTAATTTTTTAACTAGTCATAACAAGAATGTTATTTCGTGTTTCTTATTAATAATAATAATAACGTATATTTGATTTATACATTTTTAAATGAATTTGTTTCTGTTTTATTGACTTATTTTTACTTAATTTTAATGGAATCAGTTGTTTTGATTTTATTAATATGTTTACATATTTATTTAAATAAATTAATTTTAACTATTTCAGAACGTTTTTGCGAGTAGAATCTGACACCTATTTTTTTTTTCCAAATTTTGCACTATTATTGTATTAGGTTTTCCATAAGTGATAGGATTTAAAATTTCTGCCCCGTTCAAGAAAACATAGCATCTCCCAAACATGCGGAAACTATTATATTATACCTATAAAATTTTGAATGCGTGATGGAATGATGGGCAAGTGACTGAGAAACTTTTTAAATAGAAAATTTTAGTTTTGTTTTTTCGTTTTTATAGGTTACAGTTTTTTTTTACTTTTTAGTTTTTTCTCAAAAAATGTGGCAACACTGATCCGCAGGGTTGAAATAATAATAAAACAAACACCAGAATTCTTGTTTCTAGTTAACATTGATGAAAGAAAAATGAATGATTAGTTTTTGAGTTTAGCACTTAGGTGAGAATAACGAAAGGTTGCACTGATGCGGCTTTGCGGTTTTAACCCAAAAAATAAAGATATATTTGGGCAACTCACAAGGTGCTTTATTTGGTGTCGTATCCTCTCATTTGTCATAAATTCTCATTTTTCATACAAAATTATACGAAATTATGATTATATGACAGTATATGAGGAGACTTAAAAATATTTTTTATTAGATGTTTTTTAGATTTTTATAAAAAACTTATATGCGCGATAATTTTTCACCAGAAAGCCACACTTTGTACACATAAAAATAACTATAAGCAACAATCGTGTGATCGCAGAAAGTGCAAACTGACCACAAATTGTGTGTTTATTCTTTCTTCAGGTCTGCCAATTAATTTTAAAAAAAATATAAATTTGCACTTGACCATTATTTAAAATAGAGTGAAGGTTGCCTCAGGGCGGACTTACGGGTTAGAGGGTTAAAACATCTTTCAAAAGCGCGCAATAATTCCATTTGATGGCTAGAGAGTTGAGGTTATCTGGTCCATATAGGGGCAGCATACATAAAAATCGGCCGTATGTAAAGCTTATACATATTTGTTTTGATTCTTGTGTCAATGTTTTTATTCTTAAAAATTCTATTTAAATAAAATTTTGCCACTCTGGCTTTTTCTAATCTTTTTTTAACATGTGTTGTAAAATCTATTTTTAGTTTGGATTTGCAAACCAAGTAGACGAATATTATTTTTAGGTGGTAGCAAATGACCGTTAACTGAGACCTTTTTGTTTCTTGTTAATTTTCTAAGGATTGGACCAGTATCCCTCTGAAAACCCAGTATATGGATCAATTCGGATTTTTTTTCATTGAGACATAATTTACAATTTTTTAAATACCGTACTAAGTTGACAAGATAAATATTAACTTATTAAGTCCTAATGATGCGTATGCGCACAACAAAGAAGTATATTTTAATTCAGATAAAAAAAGTTACCGGAACACGTAGTCGCTATCACAGTTATTCTAACGCGAAGAGAAAAACTTAAAAAAAAAAACAAAAAAAATCGATAATACCATTTGCTGTTTGAATTTGTGATGATAAAGACGCGTGATTGAAGATTTATTGGTTTTTATTCGGTTTGCTCCCGGACTTAATGGGTTAAGATGATTTCGCATACGAGGAGGATCATCGTGAACAACATATTGCGTCGTATCATCTGGAAATTGACTGATATTAATTTTTGTATGTATAGGGATGTCATTTACAAAAACAATGAAAAGAATCGGTCCCAACACCGAGCCCTGAGGAACACCACGCAACATTTTAAAAAGTTCAGAATAATTGCCAACCAGTCGAATGACAAAATAAAAACAGGAAAGCCAAGCAATCTCATTTTATGAATCAGTCCATCATGCCAAATTGTGTCAAAAGCCGCCTGAAGATCAAGTGAGATAATTGTCGTTGTTTTTTTTTTATTTGAACCATAATTGATGGCCGATTGATTTCGAGCCAATAAGCTCAAACTGATTTTGATAAATTTCCAAACTTTCTGTATGTAGATTAATTCTGGTAGCCAAAATTCCTTCAAACATTTTTGAAATACAAGTAAGTTGAGAAATGGGTCTCCAATTTTCAGAAAGAGAAGCATCTTTGCCAGGCTTTGGAATTGGGGTGATTACTGCATGCTGGCATATTTTTGGAAAATAGGAAAAAGCAATTAGATGATTAAAATACATTGTTAGGATTTTAATGACTTTAAGATCAAAGTGTTTGAAGATAGTATAGGGTATTCATCCGAACAAGTAGATTTTTTATTTGGTCTCCAGCGAATGATAATTAATATCATCCTCCAGTAGAAGTGAGAAGATTCTTGTGTTTTGTTTTCTATTAGTGTAGAATAATTTGTACCACCACCAGTTTTTAAGGTCTTGTTGCTTCCGTTATTGGGAATTTCTTCTTTGTGGGCCCTTGAGTGGACTTGTCCACGGCAAAGTTAAGAGTTAGGCCCCACAATTCTTTTGATGGTTTTGGTAAGGAGGTCATGTGATGTTTAATACCGGCATGTGATAACCTTCTCTTTTTTCTGCTATCCAGTTCCATTGCTGATGAAATTCTCTGGACGTAAGATTTCGTTCATCGTGGATTTGCTTCAAAAAATCGTCTGGCTCTTTGTGGTCGATGATGGCTATTTGTAGATTAGATTCTTTGTAGAAGCTTGGGGGGTTTCCCCCACTTCGGGTTTTGCAAAATAAATTGAATTATATTTTTAACGGAATCAAATGGGGAAATTTAATGGAATCAAATGGGGTAAATCATATTTGGATCATACTTTATGTGATTTAAAGTTATATGGATTCGCTCAATGAAATCTTTTGTGACCGCGACATCATTTTTGTGTATTGAGTCATAGTCCGACGTGAGTTGATGATTTTTATAGAAGTTATCAGCCAAATGATTTGCAATATCAATACTTAGAACCAACCAAACAATCAACAGTGAACTTTGCAAGGCTTAAGCCACTTTGATAAGACTTAACCAGCTAATTGACGATGGGTTTCAGTGTTTCGCTCGATAGGACCTTATATGTGAGTGAGCAGGATTCCAGTCACTAGGCATGCTTTCATCTGATAATATTCTTCAGAAGAGCTTGGCCATGCATTTTGTGAGCTCTTCGCCTCCGGCCTTAAACAACTCAGTGGATATGTCATCTGCACCCGTAGCTTTGTGGTATATATGAATAATTAACCATCAGTTCGCAATAGCTTGAAAGGAAGCCCGTTTTTATTCTCCAATTAGTGCCTTTGACTGTCTTAGGTTAGAGATTTGAACCCAGTAGATTTACGTTTTCTCTTATTTTATAGTTTATTGTGTGAGTGTAGATATTGGATCTAGAAAGGGTTTGGAACCGATGTCATTTTTGGCCGCTGCTTTCCTTACCAAGCAATTAGTTATCGCATTCTCCAGATTTAAGACCATTTGGTATCGCTGCGATGCTCATTCGATTTTGCAAACAACACTGACCGGTAAATTAAGGACTGACTTCTTGGCGCAATTTGATATTTAATGAGGTTTCAGATAAGGTGATTTTCTATCGTGCGACTGCTTTTTGGAGAAAATAAATCAAGTGAACTGAAAACATTAATATCGCTGGAACATCTTTTACCAACGTGCGAGCGTTCAGCTTCTGGAAAAGTAGTCTCGTTAAGAAAATCTAACAGTGAAGAGGACAAAATGAACTACCTTGTGTCAAGAAACAAAGAATCAGGACGGTTTGGACGAAATGCCAAAGTTGAAAAAAAAAATGGTATTTTTTTATCTAAGATGTAGCATTAATACTAAAAACTTTTTCAGTCTAAAGACTAAGGCCCCAGTAGGTTATTGAACGAATCAAGGATTGGAACGAAAAAGATTTGAAGACAATGAATCTATATGCCCGAATCGATAACGAGTCATTATTCCACATAAGCAATACAGTAGAGACTCACACAAATTCGAATTGTGGAGAAATTAAAACCTGAAAATTTGAATACATTACATAAATTGAAGGCTCTAAAATTATAACTTTCGGTTCTAATTTTCGAGCGAGTTCTTTTTTGCTTAATTTTCTGTTTTTAATTTTGTACAAATTGGTAAGCCCAAGTTATTGTTCTGACTTTGTTTCAATGGAAATAAAGAAAAGAGGAATTACCAAATGCGTATATGACCAATCTTTTAATCCTTCGGAGCGATATCATTGTAAAAATTTTATTAAACCTAAAAAACATGACTGAATAGCAACAATGCTTAATAAAGATTAACTACAACTGCAAAATGAAGTTTTAATGCAGAGTTTTAATTTTTCGATCACTTTTTATAGGAATAAAAAAAGCTCAGAAATTACAACTACCGAACTACCCGAAAAACCAAGTGGTTTTAATTTGTGAGCTTCTACTGTACTACGACTATTTAGTTTGAAAGTTTCTTTGCCGAAAATTAGCCCCCAGCTTTTTGTTATTAAAAAATCATTTTAGCCCGACTCTAATAGCTAAATTCTCTGAATATCATGAAAAGCGGCATCATACGGTTCGGCAAATAATTTCAAGCCGTTTAAATTCGTATAGAATTTTACATTCACAATTCAAATGGCTGCAAAACATTTAAATCCTCCAGACATGCAACGAATTAATTGTTTTAATATTATTATTATTAATTCATATTCAATAAAAGCTACAAATATAAAATACTAATAAACAGTTCTGAAAGTATCATAAAAACTAAGTGGTTACATATTTTCCATTAAAAAATTTATTATAAAAATATTTCAGTCTCGTAAAATAGTACATAAGCAAGAAGTAATGATATAATAATAATTTTACAATTTCATAACTAGAAAAAAAGGTATCCTTAAAATAACAATAACCAAAAACGATTATTATGAAACTCAATACACACACAAACAACACAATAGCTTCGCCTCTCTGGAAATACTCCAATCTCCTTGTTGTATTTGTAGTGAGTGGTACAGACAGAGAGGCAGATGATGATGACGATGATAATAATAAGAATAATTCTTTTGTTAGGGTTTTCAATATTTTACGCTTCAAATGAGCGAAATCCTCTTACTATTCGAAATTTAATTTGGCAGATGACTGACATGTTGATGATGGAAGTACACAAAGAATAATATGAAAATATGAATGTTTTTCTTTCCTTTTACATTTAATTGAAACTTAAAAAGGAGAAATAAGCGCCGCTTTTAGTTTATTTCAGTGAATTCATAGAACTCAATGCCTGGATTTTGAATTACTTTTTAAAAGAACTAATAAGTGAGTTTTATGTTTTTGGTAGTTAACACAAAAAACCAATTTGGGTTATACTCAGTTACAGACATTACAACTAATGCAGGTTTTATAACTGATACCAAAGATTTCTTTTTATTATTGTTTTAATACAGCAGAATATTGCATTTTTACAGAGGTGAGATTGACTGAAAATTCACTAAATTAAAATATTTTCTGAAGGAATGAAAATATGTTCCTTTCCAGTGCTTTTACCTGTTCAGTGCCGGACATTATTTCTGTCTCCAGAGTCGAGTAGATTTGCCCTAGAATCTAATATTGGCCCCTCTTCTCTAGATTTTATACAGACTGATATAAAAAAAGTGTAGTTCAGGAGTCCCAGAGTTTTTGGGCCCAAAATTATAGTCATATGATCTAGTTTTTCAGGCCAAAATATAGGCAATTGAGACCTGCACCAAAATTATTCTTGCATTTATAACAGCCAGGCGGCTCTAAGCCTCTCTCTTGTTGGAACTTCTCCTCGAAATTAATGAGTGTTTTCATAGTCTCCACCGTTTGTGTACCCCATAATAATGATACATATGGTTGGGTATCAGTACACTGTGACATCACATGTGAAGAGATCGCCGATGAACTAGCAAGGAAGTTTTGGAGCCTTTTTGCGGACTTGTTTGGGCCTTTTTCAAATCTATCATTCAAGAAACTTCGGGTATTGTAGTATAATAGGATAATGTGATACAGCATCATATTACCGGTTCTAATCACAAATGCTGCGGGATTAAAAAATAGGGATGTACAAGTCTGAGTATGCGAAAAATGTCGAGGCGACACCTCACGTTCTTTGTGATTTTTTAGTTCTGATTCAGCTCAGAAGTGGGACACTAAATCAGTTGTTCCTGTCGTCCAATGAGACCCGATTCTATTTAGCAACGGATGGCGTAGCCTTTAATGGGAAATAGAATACCTTTTGTTCTGCTTTGTGTTTAGCTTAGAAGATCTTTCACGTTGCAGCACTAACAAGACAGACCCAATAATCGATTTTCTCTATTTTTCCATTCACAATCTTCTGATCCGTTGGCGATGAACAGAGTTTGGCACCCCACAAGCCTGGGAATAATCGATGTTGCTCGTGTATTGTCAAATTAAGTGTAAAAATATTCCATCGATTTATAAACTTATAATTGCCGCTGATTTTTAGCGTTTGTGAAGCGATGTATTAAGCTAAAGAAATAGAAGTGGATCCGGTACACATAACGTCTGACCCTAAATGAAATAAGTCGCCAAGGCTAGAAGGACGTAAAAGCTTCTACAATAGGAACCAATCAAAGATTACCATAGGACATAGAATTACTAGCCCAAAAGATGGGAATGCTTTGTTGATATGCTCCATAAAATCAATTGTTTTTCTATCCATAATGTAAAAATCTGAAAAATTAATCAAATACAATTTTTGCATTAAATAGTGGACAATTTTATAAAATTGGGACAATAAACTAGAAGTCCATCCTGTTTTTACTGCATTTAGTTTCCGAGCCAAGTATAAGGTTCAAAACTTGCTTTTTACTTTTATTTTAGCTTTTTGAGAATTCTTTTTTTACTACTTAGAAACCGTAAACTTAGTTGCTTTAACTGTTTTATAATTACTAATCCAAGTTCAATAATGCCGACGGGACAGTATCATAAACAGGAAGCGGAAAAAAGGGAAAATAAAATTTACAATCCATAGTATTCAACGATTTTTCAAATATTCTTTTATTTCTATCTGTTGAAATTTGAAATTTCAAAATCCATGCTAACTATAGAAATCAAATTTTTTTTGGCTTTTTTATCAGTTCCCTGATAATAAAAGTCACAAATGACATAATATTATGGGTGTGGTATTTCTCGATAAATTTATATTAATTTTTTCATTTTCAAAACATTTTTAGTTTTTGGAGTCTAATATTTTCAGTATTTTACAGCTCTTAGTTAGTTTTTTGTGTGGTTTTATTTCACTTACCTGAATGTATAAATTTCCAATGAATGAAATTCTCCAAAACTATCCAAAACAAGTCCACGAAATATGTAGGTACAATATTAAAATATCATACAATTTAATTGCAAACTTTTAAATTAGAAAACACAATAAGATTTCAGACAATATACACACACGAAGAAATAAACTACTCGTACACCACACAAAAGCCACTAGGTAGGATAAGTGGTACTTATTTCCCGAGAAAAAAAAAAAACAAACTGAAATATAGGCGCCAAGGTGTCAACAGAAAGGTTGACAATTCTTTAGGTAGATATACCGAATACCGACAACAAATAAACAAATTAACTTAGGGTTTGAATGTGATTAAGACAACAACAATGACGACAAGGAGGCTTGCGACACAAAAAATATTGAGCTAAGCTATTGTGACGACAGTCAACACAAAGCTAAAAAGTCAAACTGATTCATCTTAATAGAGAAAAGGGATCCTTTTGCTGTTCGCTATTGCTGTTTAATGGTCGCATGACATTTTATGTACCATAATAAATACATGTAGTACGTCGTCATCAGTTGCTTACATGAGGCACCAGTGGCGGATCCTAAGGGAAGCCGCAACATTCCCAAAAATGCAAGTGTCTATAATCTTAAAACTGTTAAATTAGAAATTTCAGGCTTAGTTTATAGATATCATACTTTCGGAGAACTTGATAATGGTTTTTGGTTTACTTTTGATCATGTCCAATTGTGAACTGCATTTTGGTTTGATTTTTGAGCTGGTTTTGTTTTAAAGTTTGGACTGATTTTTGAAAAGCAACATTTCCAAACCCAAAATTCCAGATCCGCTACTGTAAGACTTGCAGTATTACTACATGCTTTGCTTGCTTTTGGAGCGGGTGCTTATTGTGTAGTGTGCAGTGCAAGCAGCAATTTGTTGCTTTTAGCCATTTACTTTCTTTTTTTCTCGAGATATTTTTATGTGAATAGTATATGGGGAATGGAGGAGGAAGGGAAAGAGGGAAGAGGAAATGCATTCAATTCAGATTATAATAAAAAATAAATCATTAAAAATGAAGTTCGAGATTTATGGGGATGTAAGCTATGCCACAGGCATTTAATACAATATTCTAGAGTATTTCTTTGATATGACATTTTTGCAAATTATTGGGTGGATATTTTTTTAATTTTCAATTTATTTGAACATATTCCAGTCCAACTTTTTTAAACTTCCTAATACATGACCATTTTTCGAGAGTACAACTATTTAGGGTACGGAAACGATCGGAACAGCTCAAGAGCGTTTACTTAAGATATTTGTGATCTTTCTCTATCTCTAATTCACCCTCTCAACCGAAAATTATAACTAGCTTTGGGGCTCTCTTTCTTCTCTCTCTCAACCGAAAAATAGAAGATGGTTGTTTAAACATTCAGTTTGCCAACCAAATGAACTAAATGAGTCAGCGCTTTTCACAGCTGCCTCTTTCAAGAACAACACCTTCCGCGAGCCAGTGAATCACTAAAAATAGTCTTTATTGTAAAGCTTTTCTTATTGTTTTAATGCATTTACCTCTGAGCCCCCGAAATATTTTGACATAGACAGCTCTTGACTGTAAAGTAGAGTAGGTTTAAATACATAGCTCGAGAGAGTTCATTTGCATACCCTGCATCTATTGAAAATTTGACCAGCTATTTCTAGCTAAAACACCCTGTAAATATCTATCGAAAAATACCGGTAGAATGTAATGTCGCTTTATATGGTTTCAAAAAAATAATGGATGCTCTTTTCAATAAGCTTCCATTGTGTGCGAAAAAGAGACAGAGTTAAAAGTAAAGCATCAAATCATCGTTTAGTAAATGGAAGTGCGCATGTCCTGAGTTCACATAAGTTACTCGTCGTAAATATATACAATTGTAAATAGATGACTACTGAATATACTGTGCTGTTGTATGCTGCAGCATATGATGATGAAAAATTCTGACTTTGAAGTAATTTTTTTTTTTTTAATTTTTTGTTGTTTTGGCAAAAAATCTGAAGAGTAAGGGATGAAATTTAACATTCCCCATGTTCCTTTACATTCTACCCGTACTTATGTTATTTGTTATTTCACAAAATTATTTTATACAACAAAAATTCAAAGTTTTAATGAAAGTAGAAACTTTATTTAGTTTTTACCTCAATTAATTTATACATAGTTTTTATCATCATCTGCAGCATCATAATAACCCTGTATAACAAATGTAATGAGGTTAAAAGTTTAACCAAAAGGTGCGCTTTCATACTTTTTCAATTGAATCAAGTACATAACTAGTTTGCAGCACTGTGAGATTTTACCCGTCTACTCTTAGTCTAGACATAAATAAAAAATATATATGAAAACTTAATTTGACCTTCATTTCTACTGTTTTTATTAAACTTGAGCATAAAAGTTTATGCTTATTGTATATGCAGTAGCAGCATATACGTTGGGAAAACAATTGTATGTATAAACAATATTGATGAAGTGAAACCATTGCGTTCTTTGTTAATTTTATTTTACCACATTCACTTTTGATTTTGCTGGAATAATCCTTTGGATTTATTTTTTTATATAAAGTGGACGTTAAAGTTTTTTGTAATTATTTATAATTAATAGAATAGCGTAGGTTATCTAAACTTATTGTAGAATGATTTCGTTGTCCGTTATTAGGCCGGCAAGGTGATAAAAAAATGATTTCTGCATAATCCTAGCTGACTTACTAAAAGAGTAAATAATAACAATGGCATATATAGAACAATTAATGAGACATCAGGCAATGTCATGAAAATATAAATAAAGAGAGTAAAGTGTTAGTTGTGCTTTCTTGTGCTAATATTGTTAAAATTGTTTTAGATGACTGGAGAGCGTTTTTTATAACTCCGATTCACAGATCTGGTTCATTTTGAAACTGCAATTGATACCAAGTTTTCGAGTTAGTTGTCGACGAGTACTAAATTAGTTATTGTTGCCAATTTTTGTTAAAAAGGAATTGTGCGTGGTAATCAAATTGACGCTAAGAGTTTAATATCTTATGCTTCTTGATAAGTTAGCAGCTATGGGCTTCCACTCAAACCTACTCAACTGACTTCGTCATTATTTAACTAATTGTACCCAATTCGTAAAAATTTGATCCACATTTTCTAATAGAATCTTTAATTACTCAGGGTCTCGCAGGGAAATCATTTAGGACTTCATTTTATGCTTTTCATCAATGACCTACTACTACTAGTAACATATTCGAATTGATTTAAAAATAAGGAGTGAGATCGAAAAAATCTTAACATATATAAAATTCAATAATTTTCAAACGGTTGATCTTAGAGTTTTGATTTTTTTTTTATTTAATTGGTAATATTTTACAAATTACTGAAAAGTATAACTTTTATAGTTCTAACCACTATTTATGAGAGATTTGATAGTTGTTTCAGACACCTTTTTGGAACAGTTTGCCCATCTCCTTTTAAAATCTTCGATATTTTGGGACACCTTTTTTGTGCTCTTTAAGTTTCTTTTCACAAAAGCCCAATATCTCTCCGCTGGTCTTAGCTTCGGACAATTTGGAGGATTGGCCTCTCTTGGTACAAAAACTATGTTATTACTTTGGATATGTGGACACATTGTGCTCTCTTATGAAAGGAAGAAGTCTTTTTTTCAAACATTCTTTGATGTATATTTCGGTATTTACAGAGCCCACTGTAACAAACGACTTGCTTCTTTTGCCGCAACTGCATATAGGAAATTTTGTCTGCTTTTGGATTCTAAATTGTTCTTCGACATTTCCCCGAGCATCAGCAACATAAAAATTTTGACCCGGAAGCTGCGTAAAATCGTCCATTATACAACATTAATATTTTTGTATGAAATTCTATTTTAATTTCCGAGCCCTACTTTTGGCGTCTAAATTTTTTGCAGCATTCCTGTTTGGAACTTTTTGGACTTTGAATGTTTTCAAACCTGCATTGGCTTTAACTTTTCGCATCAAATAGTCAGAGCACTGAGCTAACCGGGCAGCTTTTCTACCAGATGTGTTTGGAGATCTTTTCAATATGCTTTCAATTTTCTTGGCTTTCCCAATATCATGTGGTCCTTGTTTTCTTCCCGAACCAGGTTTCCTATCGATGGTCAAATTCTCCTGAAACTGTTTAATAACATTGGAAACAGTTTGACGGCAGACCTTCAATTCTTTGGCCAATTTTTTGTAGAGCAAATTTGGATTTTTTTTTAATTTTTAATAATTTTAAGACGTACTTATTTTTCTTCACTCATTTTGATCAAACTCACAATAAATCAACATGTTTGTCATTAAAAATAACAACTGACATATTTTTCAGAGATAAATAGAGCAAAGAAGTTTTTAAATTTTACACCCAAAAAAAATTATTAGGTAAAACGTGAGTTAAGATTTTTTCAATTTCACTCCTTATGTAGACTTGTAATATCAGCAAAAAACTATATTTTATTGCAAAGGAACCTTCACATTGTGCTAAAAATTGGCTGCATTTGAACCGGAATGAAACTGAATCAATATAACGTTCCGTGTGTGCTCTTCAACATTCATTCGGGTTTCGGTTTCGTTCCGGTTTTAAAGGAAAGTGATCAAAATAAGTTTGACAATCACACATGAGATTTATTACTAAATAACTAGTAATCTTCCATGGTTTGCAAACATTGTTTCACAACATTGAGATTAAGAAAACACGTATTCAAAATTAATGGCCATATTCCACCATATTTACTTATATCTACACTGCAGAAATTTTATGATTATACATATAGAGTCCGATTGATTACGATTTTTATTTATTTATTTATTTGAATATATATCTATGTAATTTGTACGATTGATTAGTTCATATAAATGAAATCGAATACACTCGAAAAACTCCTTAAATTGCCTTTCGTAGGTATAATAAATTTTAAGCCAGAAAACAACCTCTCTTTGACCCGCGTTGCAGAAACAGTTAAAACATGCCGAGACGGATTGTCTCTTAATCTGGGCATGTTGTTTCGCAGGTGAAGAACAATCTATAGACCTAAATTTTAACGTTTATAAAAATTAGAAAATAATGGAAGACAACATATTTTTTACTTTGTATGTCAGAAAATCGTCAAATAATTATGCACAATCAGTGGTGCCAGACGATCTGGATAAAACATAGCCAATGAGCGGCTCTGAAATCGGCTACAATCGTCGCCATACTTACTTTCGTCAAATTTAAATTGAATAAATTTTGAAATATAGAAAATCAGATACCTTTATAGCAATTTTCGAGTAAATTTTTCTCAAATCCGATTTGAATGGGTTCCAGTGTTTGAATCGGTTTCTGTTTCGTTTTTTTTTTCAGATGAAAATAACGGTTATGGTTTCGAAAAATTAAACGGGTTTAAATGGTTACGGTTTTGATTTATTCTTTGATTTGAACATTCCCAAATCTAAAAGCATAAGTTTTACAAGATCACCATTTCTTGCTCATGTAGATAGTAGATAAAGAGCTTGGGAATTATTTTCGACATAAATATGTTATTTTTCATGATTCACTTTAAAGTGAAATTCATAACATGGCTGTATATATATGTATCCTTAACTAGGTCAATCATTGAATATGCTTGGATTTGGTATTTGGAGTCCTTCATATCTCGTTAGTATTAATTGATTGGGTAAGTGTAGAGAAAATTCACCAGATATGTACTAAGAAAAATGAGCTGGAGTGAGAGTATTTCGCCTTCATATAAGGTTCGTTGTCTACTGATATTACAGAGTTTTGTTAGTGAGTGACGTTTTGTATTTCCCCATTGAATGCTCATTGTTTATCTCTTACTCCACGTTTATATACAAATTTGAGCAAATCAGACCTGAATTTAACTTGATTATAAACAATATTGATGTTTTTATAAGCAGAACTAAATTTAAGCCTGAGGTGTAAGAGTATCTTTAAATTTTGTATGCTGAATATTAAAAATATTATATTAGATCCAAGTAATGTATTTCTTATGTTCATATCTATTAAAGCTAATGCTCGATAAACTTAATAAATAAATCAATTATGTGTCCATTAAGATTCAAATTCTAGAGTTAGGTTAAAAACGCCAGCACCTGATCAAAAATCCATTTTAACTAGCTCATTGGTTTTGCAATGCTCTGAAATAACTCCGTAAAATATTTTGGTATGTCGTTAGGCTTTTTTCACTTTGCAGTCTCTAACAACCAAACAATTAGGCAAATGGAACTTGCGAAAAAGTATCAATACTATACTCAATTCGAGTATCGAGAGAAAAGTTTAATTTGGAACAAAAAATTGGGAGGAAAATACCAATATGAGCCAATAGCAATTTGAAAAGAGTGTCAAAAATTCTACCTTATCTTGTTTCGATGGTCTTAGAGACGTTGCGTTTCAATTTTGTGTTCACATTACTCTACGCCTGATGTTTAAAAAAATGCAAATGTTAAAAAACGGCAGAAATCAGAATTATTTCATTTGAACATGAATCGACCAATTTTTATTATATGTTGTGGAATGTACGAAGAATTTCTTCGATAATATAAATTTTAATTCCATCGACCTAAAGTCCCTAAGCTTCCCAAGCTATGTGGTTTTAGACTCAGAGGTTTCAATTGAGTATAAATAAGTCAGCCAATCTGGAATGAATACGTCAAACCAATATGTCATTTATACTATATACAGATATTTTTACACATTTGTTATATTGTTACTGTCCATCTAAATTAAGTTCAAATTTTATTTTTATTGTGATTGTTTGCTCATATCTTTATTGCTTATACCATACATACATTAAACTTTAATTTTAGAATGAAACAAAATAGATGCGTTAATACATTATTCCCTAATACATAAACTATAATGGGCCTGCTTAGTTTAATCCCAATTTTCTTCAGATTCAGAAACAGCATTATCAGTCCGCCCAGCTGACAGTTCATCATCGTCTTCTGCATCAAATCCACGTTCCAATCCGTATTCATCATCAAAACAATCATCATAGCGTCGATAACTTTCATCATCTTCATCGAATTCAGGTAAAATGATAAAATCTCCCTCTAGAACAACATCGTGCTTCAGCAATGTGGCACGCAGTTCATCTTCGGTGGAATCAATCTTTTTGATAAAGTCATCAAATATTTTAAGTGGTACCTGATAAATAGTACGATCACGATTGAAATAGAGAGGAGTTCGACTATGATGAATTTCATATTGCGCCTCATCCCATATTTTCTGTTCAGTGGTACGTTTATCGGTATCATGGGGGAAATCGTTGGCAAAAATTTCTTTATATTGTATATCAGGATTTTGATCAGCAGAAATATCAATATTTATTGGTTCCATCAAAGGTTTTTCGAGAACATCATTACGCGCAAAAATTGCCATTTGTGATACATGACCCACTTCTTTGCGATCGGGTAGCGGCAAACCAATTCCTATTATAGCTACACTATAGTTGGGATAACGTTGACATATGTCCAGTGCCCATTTCTTAAATTCTGCACGATTCCATTCAAATTTATGATCAAGGTGACGAAAACCATTATCAAGTAAACCATCGAACATTACGTTGAATTCACAATTAGGTGTAGAGAAAATTGCCAATTTAGGTTGCATAAAACCAAATATATTTTCTGGTATATTATCTAGAATATTTGGATACAAATGTTCTATTAATTCCAATGCTATAACAACATCAACGTCCCTTAGATTTTCAACGGAAGAATCCACACTACCCTGTAATATTTCTACACGTAATGGCATCTTTCTTTTGTTAAGGTAGTCGGATATCAGAGGCTTCGCACGATTGCTGTTCGTTTTAAGGATTTCTTCATCAATATCAACTTCCATTAAATGCTCAATTGTATCTATACGTCGCAGAAGTGGCAGTAGCGCCATTTCAGCACAGCCAAATTCCACTACTTTCTTAAATGTTTGCTTCCATCGTTTGTCCTCAATTATGCGTATCGTTGTAGTGTAACGCTGCTCGTAAACAGGTGGATCAAATTTTATTTCCCCATCGGCATTAAGGTATGTCCGCGAATTTAAACCTCCATCGGGAAGTTGATAAGAAAACATTTTGTTCCGTATATATTAAATTTAAATTTTACTTATTTTCACTTTGTTTTGTTTATGACGCTAACCAGAGAACACATGTTTTCTTTTTAATGCAGTCACAGTAGGTAGAGAAATGAATTGCCACTATTCACAATAGTTACATTAATGCTGCCGAGTGGTTCACAACACACTAAATTATAATTAGTGTTGCCAGAGTTGAATATAATTTTTCCCTGGAGGAATATTTTGTTTCTTTGCATGCTTATAAAATTAATATTAAAAATACAAAAATTTTAGATATTCAGAGATAAATTTTGGAATAATCTCTTTTGGAATAATAAAAATTATATGTATTCTGAAGTATACATATTTGACCAGAGTTTAATTTGGAATATTTACTATTATCAAGAATATTTGATAATTCTGAAAAACATTTGGAATATCATCCAATCTATCATAATCTGAAATACATTTAGAATCTAAAATCAATACGCAATAATCCAGAATAAATTGGAAATACTTAGAAATCGATTTGAAATAATGTATTCAATTGAAACATTCTGAATCCATTTTTAAGCTGAAATCAATTTGGAGTATTGTGAAATCAACATGGAATATTTAGAAATAGATTTGATTTAGATATGTATAGTGAAATATTCTGAACCAATTCGAAATATTTGGAAACCAATTTACAATATTTAGAAATCAATTTGAAATATTCAGAAATCAATCAAATCTTAAGTCAATTTGGAAAGTTCCGAAATCAATTGGTGGTATTCAGAAATCGGTTTGAAATACACAATTAATCTGGAATATTCTGAATCGTTTTTTAAAATATTCATTAACCAATTGGGAATATTCTAATAACAATTGGATATTTAGAATCATATTTTAATGTAGTGACGAAAAATTCTAAAACAAGGATGTACGCTTATGAGCAGTGTATGGAAACTCATGCAGCTCATACCGTTTTTACTGCGGGAAACATGGAGTCCTGAGCATTACATATTCTTCACAGAAGCAAACTCTAGTGATGGAAACTCTTGATTTGCATGATTATCTTTTAAGGTTGAGCAACTTGTTACATTCTGTTCGAAGCAAGAACTAAAGTAACCATTTCGGCATGATTTTTAGGAATTTTAAGATGAGCACTGTTAGGCAAGCTGGCTTTTAGGATTATATTACATTAAAAGTAATTTTAGTATTTTATATGACTTACATATTTAAGTTAAAGCATTTAATATCAATGATAAATATTTTTTTCAAAATTTATTTTATTGAATATAGCAAATATGTGACAATAACAAAATCTATTTGGCAAAAATTTCATTCGCACATTCATACTGACGACAAATTCTACATGTGAATTGAATTGGATTGCGTTTACAGAATAAAATGAAATTTTCATATTTTTCACAAGAGTAAACATTGTCATGTGTGATTGTTATTTGGAGGTAGTAATAAATTTTACCACATAAAAACATTCCAATTTACCTACCGCCTGATTGCATAAAGAGAATTTTTATTATTGAATTTGTAAAATTGTCGTGTAAAAAAACGGGTAAAAAGGTTTAGGCTTATACAATATACACACTATTTACATATATATGTATTTATATGATTATATATTTATACAATAGTTATACATACATAGAGACAAACATATTTGCACTTACCATAACAACAAAAAATTGGAAAACGCCAAACAATGGTACAAAAATCAATGGGACGACAGTCAAAATATTAAATTTGATCGTTGATTTAACACTTTAAAAATGATTTAACAATTTTGTTTCCGCGTTTATTTTTTTTCTTTTGTTTTGGTTTTTTTTTGTAACGAATATGCAATAAATATACAAGTAAATAGTTTTATGTTGATTCAATTCGAATTATTCGTTGAAATATATATATTTATTTAATAAAAAAAAAAATGTTTTCGATTTGTTGTTTGAATGAATTTATTTTAATAGTTTGTTTAAAAGTCTTTCTCCTTTCCAATTTTATCAATAGTGCGTGAATTTTGCTTTTCTCTGCATTAATATATTGATTGAAGAATCTGAAAATAGAAGTAAGGATATTAATAATTTGTTACAGAAACTTTTTAATTACATATATGGTAGTTGTATTGTAATATTTTATGTTACACGTGTCTGTAGTTAAGGTGTGAAAAGTTACACTCTTCAGCTAATAGAATAAAATTTTAATAGAACTGAGTTAATTTGGCAAAGTAGAGAAGCTATAAAAGGCAACGATTCATTCAAAATTCTCAACATTTTTATTACAAATTAGGATTATATTGATGCCGTAGAATTTTGAACTGAATGTCAGAAAAGAATTCTAAAAGTAGAAGTAGATCTGGAAGAAAATGTTTTATAACTAGCCATCCATTGCAGAATACGCCTACGATTGGTCTGAGATGGAAACTTGACACTGCTTTCTCCTTTTTGCTTTTATTACCATTTTTTTTTTTATTTAAATTTTTTATTTTATTATTTGTATAAAATATTGAAAAGCTTATCGAGATTCTGAGAAAAAACTTTGGGGTGAGAGGGCTAAAAGAAATTTCACAATTACATATATGTAGAAATATTGCCGCGTCGGATTCAAGAAGTTGCCCAGTGAGATTCAAACCAATTTCACAACAATTAATTAAAATTCTGCTGCTTGAGTCTCATGGCAAACCTGTTTATATCCATCTTTCTATATATTTTCTTAGTACGTAATTCATCGTCAATAACATACTTTAAACTGAATCACGCTATTCAAAGGTGAAATGGAGCACTGTTACATCTGAATCAATGAATGAATAAAACCATTTATGTTCTCTTCTGGTTTTAGTTCGAAAAAAAACATGATCGAGTAGATCGTCACTATAGCGTTCTAACTTTTGAAACACTTTCTGCTTGGAGGCCGAAATTGTGTAACTACTCTATATCAATGAGTACATGAGTATAAACTGAGAGAACTTTCAAGGATTTTTTGACAAGATGATGTCCAAGGCGTAGGGTGAAGTCATCTCAGAGAGTAAAAGTTATAGTGTCAAAAACAGCTTCCGTTGTGAATATTTAAAATTTAATGATGCCCCACATCTGATTAAAAATCATGCTGGCGAGGCTGAGAAACGAGACAAATTCAAAAATTGTTCAATGCACACATTTATATGTACGTTTGCACAATAAATCCGAGTTCGATGTGTTTCGGCGAGAGAAGTATGAACATTTGAACTTTTCACGGTGCGAAAAATGGCAACTGTTTTCCATACAGATTTGCTTTTTCATTTATTGGAAACGATGTTCTATGACAATCTCACAGCCTTTTTGAGTATTTTGGAAGATGAAATCGAATCTAGAAAAAATTATTCTGTTAAGGGTATATGATAATTGTAATAAAAAGTAGTTCTATAAGAGTAGAACAATAATATTAATTGTGGGTGGGACATCATTTTGTTAAAATTACTGAAACATCTTTTCAGTTCTTATTCATGCATTTATTACCTTATATGACACAACAAACTGAATTCTATATGGATATTATTGGTCCAGTACTACATCAAACAGAAAATAAATCATATTTATAGTAATTTATACCCGATATCATTGTTTTTGGAACCTCTAAAAATTATCTTAAATTCAAATTATGGTTATTCTTAATTGAACACTCGTGGTTAGACAATTTTCTAAGAACACACGACAAAAACTACATTCGGTAAAAAATAAACTGAGAATGAAAAATGTTTATAAGTATTCGATGGGGCTACAAAATAAATAAATTGAAATCTTAGGATGGTACTACCTATATAAAAACTAGGTATGTTCACGTACTTGCAGGTAGAAAGTAAAAAAAAGAATGCGAAACATATTCTCGTGAAAAGAATGGTTTTGTTATTTTGGGATAAGTAGGATTTCTGTAAATCCTGTCGAGATTCAGCACAAAAAATTATATAGTAATTAAAGTTTTTATTCCTTTAAAACCTTGTAGGTCTGTGTTATAAAGCAGGCACAAGTTAAATAATAAATACAAAAATAGCATGCATATTTCAATTTCAATATTTTTAAAATAGCTGGTCAGAAATCAGAGTAAAGTAATTTACCTTTGATATTTTCTTTTTAACATTTAACTTTATTGATGTATGTGTAGCAGCAGTATGCGGCGATGATGATTCCGATGGATGTGCAAATAACGCTGAAAAGGACGAGGTGGGCGTGGACGGGTATGAAATTGTTGCGGTTACTGTTTTTGTAGTTGCGGCTGGATTTGATGACAAGGAATTTTTCATTTTGATTTGTATGCTCAGCTAATAAAAAATAATAGTTCGTTTTGATCTTTCAACAGTTAAAAATTGCACAAAAAATTTTACTTTCTAATAATTTAACAAACAAAATTCACCAACAAAATTTGTATTTATTTTTTTATTTTATATTAACAAAATTTAAGATTTAACGAGGCACAAAACACCGTATTCATCAAATGCACCAGAGCGATTTAATAATAAAATTAAAATTCATTTAGTTTCTGTATTTCAGCATTTTCACACACACACAGAAATTGCAGTGATCCTCCAGGCGGCAAAGGTAAGCGGCGGCAAGTAATAAATACGGAAAAAGTATTATGGGGGAGGAAAAAAGAGATACTGGTGGTGGCTCTGACTGTTGATGGTGGCCACACGACGACGATGACCGTCTACCACCACAAATATTGTATGTCTCTGTCTGCGTCTTCGCTGAAGAGCTCCCAATGGAGAGGAGCGCTCCGCCAGCGGTGGTATAACACTTTTCAACTCATTTCGTTCGAGCTGATTATTCTCAATTGACAATAACTTTTACAAACACTTATTAATAAATAATTAGAAAAATATTTATATTTTTTTGTTGTATATTTTTGGGTTTTTCTTGGAATTTTGTATTCCTCTTCTCTTTATGTTGTCGTTCTTTTCTTATTTTTCTTTTTGTTCATTGCTTTTTGTGCACAGAGTTCGCAGGTATTTTTGTTGTTGGTGTGTGCTGCTGCTGTTGTATTTATTGGACGTTTTCAATGATATGAATTTGATAAATTAACTAATACTAAGTGAACGGAATCTTTTTATGTTTAATTTAAATAATTTATTAACGAAAACTTTTAAAATCTGCACAAAATATATGCATAAACGCGACTCTTTTTTCCAATTTGCTTTCCCTCAACTTTTTCTGCTTGGAGAATGTTTCTTCTTTTTTATTTTTTGAGGTTAGAAATAGTGCTGCCAACTATTCAAATTTATTGTAATTCCTAAAATATTCCGGATTGAATATAATCATGAGAAAATGATATATTTTCTGAAGTTATTTGTACAGAAATTTAAAAGCGAAATGGTGGACAAACCTAATGAGTAAATACAAGTATTTATTGGAAAATATTTATTGCTAAAATGGTTATTAAAATTTTGTTTTTGTTTAAGATTGGCTAGATTGTCTGATTGGCATCCCAATTTGAAATAATTCATTTGTATTCATCGGAATTTTATTGTCATGTGTGCGCCATCTGTGGGTTTAATAGAAAAGAATATGACAGTTCTTTGTGAATCCTTTTTCAACTTGAGTTTCAGTTAGGAGTTACCATTCAATCGTTTTTTAATTCTTTTTCGTTTCTAAAGTAACAAAAGTAAATTCTTCAAGTTACAAGTGTTTAAATCCCTATATAATACATATTGACTCTGTAACTCACAGGCAAAACAACGTGTTTATCAACAGGACATTATCAATTTTCATTTCTTGTGCCTAGCATCCAAGGTCAACCATTTTAACTAAACATAATCTGCTGCAATCCGAGGACTAGTAAAGATATCGTCGCCGTTCAAGCAGAAATCACTAAGTCCAAATTAATTTTTTTAGTTGTATCCGTATTAAATAGCTTCTATAATTCGAATGACCTATGCGTATATCAATCTGCTGACTTTTTAAGTTTAACCAGTGTTCGTAGCGCACGGCATAAACTAAATTCATTTCAGAAATTAAAAAATATATATAGAGATATATGTTTTTCAGTAAGCAATTTTATTAGTATAAACATTCCAGCAAAGCACTGATGGACATAAAATTACTTTCACGAAGCATTTGCAAAATGAGACGAATTCAGTTACTAAAAGTCCACCGAGAATTACTGTTTTTATGTTTGAAAATGAAAACTAGAAACTCTGAACTGTTTTCCTTAAGTTTTCACTTTTATTCTACTATTTTTTCGAAAGCTTTATATTATAGAAAAATTTTAAAATAAGATTCAGTTAATGAAAATCCATCGGATATTATTATGCTTAACATAAAAATCAAAGATCTCTGAAGCCTCTTGACGAGCTTTTCAAATTTTTATGATTCGGGTTGGTAGAATGTAGCAGCACTCAAAGACCCTAAAATTTTTGTGGCAAATAATGTCACAACATTTTAAATTCAAAGAAAGAATTTCTGAGCTAGAAATTCTGTTCATTAACTTACATAGTTTGTCGTGTTATAAAAGAAAACTAACAACTAAATATTTGTTTATTATAATTATTAAATTAATAATAAATACTACTTAAGTAAATTACATTTTAAACAAACTTCAAATTCATTACACTTTAAGTTTCTCAACATCAGGACGCTGATCTGGTATAGCTGGATCTAGACCGAAATTCATTTTGACAACATCACAAAAAACCGTTAAAAATATAACACCGACTGCAACATGATTCAAAGCTTCAGCCAATGAACGTTGCCATTTGGTAGTATGAATACTCAATAATGATTGGCAGATCAAAATAATTCCAGCAGCAATCTATACAGTAAAAATAAATAAAAAAAAAACATAAATGTACATAGACAAAAGAAAAACAACAACAAACACAACTATTATTATGCAAAAACATACATAGATTTATTTATTTAATTTAAAATTTTTGTTAAACTTATATCATTCTAAATAACGTGTATAGGTTAAATTAGTTTAGTACAGTTAAATTTATTCTCGTTTTTCTATATAAAAATCTGCTTCATTTCTTTGTTTTTCATGGATCCTTTAGATGTTGATCTACTAGTCTTAACGGCTGCGATGAATATTCAATGCCAAACCCAGATATTACAACGTTCACCACAGATATTGCAAAAATAACCACCATTATTATATCATTGAGTATGATGGCTGCAGTTTGATCTTGTTTCCGATTGATATTCAGACTGCCGATAATCACAAACAGAATTCCGACCAACAGCTGCATAGATATATATAAGAGGGGAAGGAAGGAAATTTAAGTTGATAAGTAAAATATAGATTTATTGTGGAGAATCTGTACAACTATATAATTTAAGAAACTAAGTAAATATCCATAATAATAAATTAAGTTTCAGGAAAGGAATTTGTAATTAGTGAGAAGAAAATACAGAACCAAATGAATTTTAAAAATTAATAATTATATATTTATAAACTGCGTACAGTTTCTCTTCATTATTATTTAATTATAAGTTGTAAGTTTACATTTATAATTCATTATATTTAATTGTGTTTTCTTTAGTTATAAATATTTGAACTTAAAACTATTTGTGCTTTAGAAACAGACACGAAAATCTGCATTATTGTGTTAAAGTGAAGGCCACAAAACAATTGGCATATAACTACTGCATCTAATACGAATCAATAGCCACGTTTTTTTTCATTCTTTTAAGCTCTGATAAAACGTGTATCGTTGAAATTAAATTGTATGGAAAATATACACTATGGTTTAGTGTAAGTATTGTTTTTGTTTTCAACACTAAATTTTGAACGATACTCGTTTTGTCTCGTTTTGTGAGGGAATAAAAGAGTGGGAACAACTAAGCTTATTTTCCCCAGAACTTCATTTCATTTGGAAATATAAGTTTTAATATATTTATTGTAATAGATCAATTAAGTAATAAGTATCATACATCAACAAAAAATGATTGGAGTTATTAATGCAATTAGAATGGTTGGGAATTGAAAAGACAACAATCATTACCACGCTTTTTTCACAGAGATAATTGGCATTCTTTGTTATCTCTGTGATTTGATTGAAGATGTTTTTCATCCAAATGATTGTGATTTGAAGTTTCCAAATTTTCATTCACTGTGATCGCCAAAGTAAGCAGTTACCTATAGAAGAAAAATGCTGCTTTCATTTAGTTCAAAAGTATTGCAGTATTCAAATGTCGATGAGAGAGAATGGAATAGTGGCAAAAGATTGCAATAGATGATTGGATTTGGAAATTTTTCTTTGAATTTGTAATTGAATTCATAGTTGAAGATTGCGATTTTCGCACAGACATTATTGAGATGCTTTATGATTCAATTGAAGTTTATAATCATTTTCTTTAATCTATTTTATCATTTTCCATTTATCATGAAGTCTTTGATTCAAACCACTACTTTTCAAGTTTTAAATAAGAAAACGTCATTTTGAAATCAGAAAGCCTCGTTTTAAAATTAAAATACATAGCTATTTTGAGATCAGAAAATATATTAAAATCGGAAAATATCAATTCAAAATCGGACAATTTAAAATAAGAATTAGAAAACACACCATCGGTACATTTATATTTGGTCAAAAAACTCTTTTGGTTTGAATAAATGCTATTTGATCACAGTCGTACTGGCTTAATGCGTTAAAGAGTTGAAAAATAATGGCCCAAACATTTGAAGGAATCAGTAAAAGATTAAATGATTCCCTCTCATGGTATTTTGATTTCTAAATGACTTTTACTGATTTTTATTTATTTATTTATTTATTTATTTCATTCAGTCTACAGTTAAAAAAAAAAAAAAAATGACGCTTTCTGAACTTGAAATGACTATTCTGCTTTTAATATTTAACTAATGTTGTTTGTCTGAAAGACCACATCAAAATATTTAAAGTGAATTATCTATCTCAGAGTGATCTAAAAAATTTAATAAAATATGTTTATTAAAAAAATAAATTGAAATTATTGAGAATTAAAAAAGTATCCATCATTTTAATACTTTATGTTTATTTCGCGTTTATAATAGTAACAACATAAAAGGAGCCTACGTCCTTTTAAGTCGGAATCAAAAGGAATAGAATCTCTGATTTAAATCACAATAAATCACAATCAACTGATATTATTGAAAGATTTTGACACATTTTTATAGGGATAAATGACGAGCCAAATCAAAACTAATGATAATGTCGAAATTATTACATTATTGGTAAAACTGAATAATTTAGAATTTAAAAAAATTAATGCATTACTTACATACATAACAAATTTCATATATATTTACATAAATTTAATTAACATTATTTAGGGTATCTCCCTGAGGCGGTGGCAAACGCGAATCAAATGCCGATATAAATAAATTAATCATGGTTGTAATGAAAGCAAATCCGGTACGTATATGATTTATAAAATTAGCCGATTGGTGAAATTCTGGTTTGTGCATACGGCAATCACGCAAAAGGCTCAACGAAAGGCTCAGAACGCCGGACAGAATCTGTATATTTATAATTTAATATTGACAATAAGACTTAAATTACATTACAACATTTAGTAGCTAGTAGCATAATTTAATATTTACCTGCAACACTATTGATAAACTAATTAAAATCAACATTAATTTATAAAATTGATGATGTTCACCAACTTGCAGTATATATTTCAATTGAGATGCATTCGCAGTTAGTAATGCTATATCAAGCATACCCTGCGCAATGGTCTTTTTGGTAGCATAACGATTTGCATCTATAGCTTTCATCTGTAAATAGAAAACAAAAATATTTTAGATATAAATTTATATTTTTTTTTTAATTTGAATCGATGAGAAAAATAGTTTTGAAAACATTTTCATGATTATTAATTGCATACTTCTACCATTTTGAAAAGATTATTTTTATTTTATTTTCACAACTACTTTCTGTTATTACTTTTCACGACTTGTTGTTAACTGATGTTTAATTTTTAAGGTTCAACTTTCTGTTTCATTTGGATTTTAATTTATTCTACTTGATGACAAAGTAAAAAATTAAAACAAAAAGTATCTTATCTTGCAAAATTGTCATGTTTACTGAGTCGCTGATAAGTTTTGATGTTCTGCATGTTTTTCCTATTTGTGCTTTTGTTTAAAAAAAAATTTTAAACTAGGCAAGTTTGATATTTCAATGAATATCATATGAAATTGCTGAGGTATATTATGACCCAAAAATTATTGTAATGTTCTCATAAGATTTGTGTTGAAATATAGGCGTCAATTTGAAATAATAAGGGCTAGTTTTCCGGTATAGTTTAAATTTAGTCAACCGAAGCAAATTGTAAGTTCGCGAACTGCTGAAAGGACGGTTCTCTGGTTCAATTGCCCATTGAGCGTTTTAATATACGAAAAATATTTAACTACTACATTTACATGAAAATAAACTAAAAGTTTAGTTGAATTTTGAAGGTTGCGCCACATTACTATGTAGTTTGTAATTATATCATTTCATATGGACTTATGATAATTTAAACTTGAAATCATATATGTATCAGTAAGGCTTTATTAAATTAAAGTTTTTGAATGACCTTGATTCAGTATAGAAAAGAGTTGATACATTAAAAGGTTATTAACTTTTCTAATGGCGAAAAGCCATTTTATCTGTAGTTTTCACTGATTTTTGTACGAAACTTTGTTTGCTTTTCTCAACGAAAATGTGACAATGTTGTCGTACGTTGTCAAGGTAGAAAAATATGTTCAATTGTTTTAAAGTCAACACTATACGCGGGCCACTGAAACCCCTGATAAATGTAAGTCGGACGCTATATTGGACTACAACGATAATAAAGCAGGAGTGAACACGATGGACCAAATGGTATCTGAATACAGTTGCAAAAGATCAACGAACCGTTGGCCATTGTTCATGTTTCACAACATGCTGGATATTATTCTGATGATGCAATGGTGCAATGTCCTTGACACACGGTATAGAAACTAAAACGTACACATCCAACATCTATATCGCCGGAGAATCCGCAGATTAATATATATATACGTCTACTTTTCAATAATATTTATGTTTTTAACTTCGTTAATAAAAAAATGCTACCTGCATCATTGGAATGAACACATTCAACGCTCTTTAAACATTTAATGTAGAAAATTTTAAATAGTTTTTGTATATAAAAATAATCTACATAACTTTAAAATTATCATCCAAAAAAAGAGTTTTGGAATCGATAGCGTCAAACAAAAAATAGTTCACCTTGCACGAGTCGAATATTTCGAAGCATGAAATTACTGCGCACCTCACTCTATTAAGGCTCAGTTTTGGACTGTTGTCCGTTGAATATTGTGAGGGCTAGAAACCTTATATTACTTTCAAAGCTTAGATATCAAAAACTACAAAATTTACTTTTTGAGTTTTGCCAGAATTCGATGTAAATGAGCCCAGCGTACGTCATTCCAAAACTAAATGAAGAACATTTTTATTTAGTTTTTCAATGAGGTTATGATCAAAGTTCATATTATTCTTTTTCCAACATTTTCCTTACTCAATATCAGTGTCAAAATAAAATGGAATTTGATCTTGGTTTTTATTAAATATTCACATACGAGTACAGTGCTGTGCATAACATTCACCATTATTTTGCTAGCGGGTATATTTATATTTATGTAAACTATTTAAATGTTTGTTTCTTATGTTTTGAAATTGCAAGCATTTTTTTTTTTTGGTGTTTATTAAAATTTATTATAGGCATTTGATGTCACAATTGCAAATGTTATGCACATCACTGTATTTAAGTAACTAAAAAATTATTACAAATTTTAAATATGTAATGCTAAAGTTGATAAGCACGAAATTTTAAAAATATTTTATCTAATGAACATACAAAAATGGACCCTGAACGCTTGAATTCGTATTTCTTTGGCGTTTAAAAAGCCTTTTTAATAGAGTACATTTATATAGTGAACATGAAAATTCATATATTGTACATATTTAGTATATGTGTACTATGTATTTATATCTATTCGTAATTTTAAAATCGATAGAATAATAAATATGTCTATGAGAAGTGCAAATGTGTTATTCTTCTATACATTCAATAGATTGAGGAAACTTTAATTGACATACAAATTACATATTGAAAAATATAACAATGAGCATTTTCTGCATTTTTCCAAGGCACAATAGACGCAACACTTTTGAAAGCAATCAACGCAAAAAACAATTTTAAAAAACTGTGAAAAAATGACTAAGGCAATTAAATAAATGCAGCACACACACGCCATAATAATGAAATAAAAACGATAATTTTAAATTAGAAAAATAAAAATCCATTATTTATAGGAATTTATGTCTTTTGTCAAATTAAAAATTGTAAAATAAATATTGGTTCTGTTTAAGTAAGGTCTGTTTTTATTTTAAGTTCTGATGTTTTTACACCCAGCTCTCTATTTACATGGCAAATATGTTTTATGACCAATCGTGTAAATCGAAACAATTTAAATCGAGACACATCACGTATGCAGAAATAACTCAGAAAGCCAACTTCTTTCCCGATGAATAGCTCGCTTTGATAGTTGCTCATGAATTAAAAAGTGATTAAAGGGACGTACCAATTGAAACCCCCTCCCGCAATTTCTGGATCCATTAATGGTTGCACATGGTGGATTTGGAGAGTACATTGCAAACCGAAGCAGTGATGGGAACCTGTATTGTATAGTATTATACGTTATTGTTGTTGTACCGCGATCTGTAAGAACTATTGTACGTCCTTTATTTACACCAATCTGCGTAGAGTACCTCATCCAGTCCAGTCTCAATCATTTCTACGAAAACTTGGCAAAAGAAAGTTTTCAAATTGCCAACCTTTTTTTTTTAATTATTTTTGAATGCGTTCTATAAGATGAGTTTTAAAAATATAATCACAACGTTTTGTAATATTCAAGAGCAAAAGAAAGAAATTCTATTTTTAGTATCTTTTATAAAAACATCTTTTCTTTTTGATAAATGTTTGGCGAATTCAGTGCAAGAACCAGTATAATATGTCTTGAAGCTAAAATTTGGGTATTTGCCATAAATAAATTGATAGAATTTATATTTTATTTGCATATCACGGATGGCTAACTCTATCGGCAGTTAATCTTCGCGTTGTTTGAGACAAGCCATAAATGACCTTACATATTTTTGTAAATGGTTTATTTACCGAGAGGTATATTTGAAGAAACCAATGCAAATAAATAAATAAATAATAAAATTAAAATACAAAAATTTAAATATCCTGAAGTATCATTCCTTATTCAAGCAATAGCTGCAAGCACTTGTGCTTTTTTCGCAACATCTCTCGTTACACAAAAAGTCAACATTTTTTTTCCATTCATTAATTGCTTCGAATTTTTTGTTTTGGAAGTTATTTTCAGTTGAAAATCAGTCCAGTAAACACATATCCGAGAGTTCAGAGCCAATAAACTATTTAAATGTTCCAATTTTAGTTTATATGAAGTCGTTTTTGATGTTAAAGAATTTATTTGCACAATTTCAATTTTTGGCTCAGTATGCTTCGTATCGAGAAATTGCGAAACTTTACTTGCAGAATTCAAATGGAAATTAGTAAATTAGAAAAAGTCACATTGAAGATTACTCTCATTGTTTTGGAAGCTTCTTATTAGTAATAAATGGATTAGTGCCAATATTGAAAAGAAGTTTTAGTATATAAAAAAATATTAGCAATTCAGCCGTCGGCAAAATAAATCATGTCTTACTGGCTCTTGAGGCTATACTAAACCAATCGAAAGTTTCGGAAGCTCCGATTTAAAAAAAAAACTCTTCAAAAACTTTTATGGATTAAGCTATAAATTACCGTGTAAACCGAGAATTCGTGGATGTATGTTTTTTTTCACTTGTATATTTATCTACATTTTAGTTGCAGGTGCATAAATGATATTTACCTCATTATCGTTCCCAATCATATTATTCATACTCGCCATAATTTGTGCCATAATAAAATTTTTCTGCTTTTGTTGTTGAAGGTTTTGTAACTGATTTGTACTTTACTTTTTTATATGTATTAGGCAAGTTAAAAAAAACTTTAAATTAAAAACCTTCTTTATTACTATTTATCCGATATATAATGGTCCTCTCCGTTGAAAATAATAAACAAATATTGGCTTTATAATTAAGTTTTAATTCAATGACGTTAATGTTCCGGTCAAGTGCATCTTTAACAAAAGCGTTTCTGCCTGCGTCTCCAATGTTCTTTAGTTAATCAAAAATATTTTAACGAAAATACAATTGTTGCAATTGGATTGTATTTCTTTGTACATGTGTATATGTAATAGTATATGTATTAGTATACACTCCTTTGTACTAGTTTGTATATATTAAGTTTTTTGTTTCCTCACTTGAACTTGAATTTAATTTTTTGTCATGACGACCAACCAACTAACTAGTCAATTGTGCACCAGACGAGACACAACTTAATGATTTAACAATCCGACGTTGACTGAATAAACTTTTTTAATTCCAGGTTCCACATACTTACTAAGTATATAAGCGCAACTGTTTTGTTATTTGATACTTAACGCTTGCCACTTGCTGTTACCCGCCATACTTTTTTAATTTTAAATAATATATTTATTTACGAACAATATTAGTACATATGCATGCAAGTATATATAAAAAAAATCGTTAAATGCGAAATTCACTATCACTTTTTGGTGGATAGTTTGATTGTTTCTGTGTATTCTATACCTACGTGTGTGGATATGATTCACATTTTGCTTGCTAGAGCTTTATTCATTCATTCATTCATGTATAATGAATGGATTGGAATTTAAGGAAGTATTTTTATACTAAAATTTATCGATTCCCCTTTTATGAGTTTGTATGTTCGTGTGTTAAATTCCTTTTTGAGAGAACGTTGTTGTAATGTTTATATAATCATTATTTTTTCTTTTAGTATATACTTTTACAGTATAATACACGCTATCGAGGGAATTAGCATGCGAGGGAAGTATGGAAAATTACGAGGACTCTGATAAGAGACTCAAAGCCCGATAGCCCATAAAAGGTGTTTTTCTATCTGTACTTAGAAGTCTCTGAAAGGCGCCCAGAAATTACAAGAACCAATCAGAAAAAATTCCTTCTCTAAACTTTGAACTAAACGCGAGGAAATGTCTGAACTGAAAAGTTTTGTCCGAAAATTTCACCCAAACACGATTTCTGGTTTCGGATTCTACAGGAAAAAACCTACTGCGTTTGATCCTGCTGAATTACTGTTCTCCAGAGTTAACAATGTCTAAAAATTTATCATGTAGAACAGTACCACGTAGGAAAATCTTCCAGGCTTCAATAAATTGGGCCTGAATTCATGACAGAGACAAATAGTTCAGATCGTTATTTAACCTAAATTCAGAATTGTAGCTATAGACCTGAAATATTGTAGGTACCTATGGCTCTGGTGGTGGTGTTGAACTTTTGCTTGGTTCAAAATATCAAGCAATTGTAAATTAGATCGCAACGCAGCGACTACGTTACTCATTGATCCCAAACCCTGCATTGACATTCACTTTATAAAAGATGAACAAAGAAGTGCAGATATAATAACTGGGCCTGAGTTTGTATACTTTAGGTTATGCTCAGTAATTCGATTTTGTTCGAAAATTAAACAGGAACTCTACAGATTGTATTGGAATCGATTTCAGTTTCGATTGAAATTGAATTGTAGATAAGGAGTGAAATCTGTAAATGTATCACAAACGATTACGAAACGATTTAAAATTAGATCATACTTAATGAATACAACTTCAGAGCATATCTGTTATAGCGGGGAGCGTAAGTGATTATATATATGAGCCATGAAGTAATCATCGTAAGTCCCCGCGCGACCAATGGATTACTTCCTATTGCTCCCGAGTCTTTGGTAATATAGTAGGAAACGTCAGTTACGAACTATTCAACAAATCTCTCTTTCTCCTTCTCCCTTACTCTTACCGTAAATCACTTCGTGGTAGTTTCTTCTTCAGTGTTATTTTGTAATTAATAATACTTGGCTATAACAAATATTTTTATTATTTTTATTTATACCTAAAACATAAATTTTTGATAAATTATAGTAGGTATGATAGCACGAAACTCCAAAAATAGATGAGCAAAACGACTAAGTTCTCAACTTGGCGAGTTACTAACTTCAAAAAAAATTTGCTGTTATTAATCGTGTTGTTGCTGTTTTTTCAGATCCGACATAAACTCTTCCTTATCAATGCTTAGAACTATTTCACATTGGCTATAAAAAAAATGGGAGAGAGTTTTTTTTTAATTACTGACGTCATATCACGAGAACAAAACACATATTGCCAATGGAGCAAGACAACTGTTGCCAATGCAAAAGGAGCAACCATTTATTACACCTTTTCAGAGCAATCTAAATTTACTAAAATGGGTACTTTACAGAAGAAAAACTCGGTCTGAAAAATTCTTATGCAGAGTGTTATAAATTTGACCATTTGCGTAATGTTCAAATATTCTTTTGAGATACAAATGATTCATTTTACTGACTGAGTTTTGTATAAGATATTGTACGATGAAGTAATTCATATACTTAGAAGAATATAAAAATCAAAAAAGTAAAGATAAAAGCAAATGCTGATCAAAGCTTTATATACATAAAACAATGCACAGAGCAGTGGCGGATCCAGAAATTTTTGGAAGGGTTTAATTATTTCGCACATAAATCAATATGTAAGAGATTTTTATCGGTGAAGAGGAGAGGAGGGAGGATGGTTTATCCCCCAAGGCCCCCCTTGGATCCGCTAGTGGCACAGATGTACATATATAACTTTTGCGCTTATTAAAAAATGAAAACATGCGATCTCTCTTAATGATTAGAGATCAGAAGCATTTCTGAATTAGTGAGATCATGACACACTGAAGAATGTTACAAGTAAATTATGGACCAACTAGTTTCATTGAACCTGTTTTATATATTTTATATTTTGCTGGCATCTTTTGCTTTAATTACTAATATAAAATAAAAGAAATTATTTTTTATAGAAATGCACGATTGTTTTGTATTAATAAATAGCTTTAGTTTTATTTATTTAGACTTTTGTTATTATTCTTAAAAAAATAATTTAATATTTCTAATATAAAAATCAACTGAAGTACATGAAAAAACACACAGAGTTTTGCAAATCAATTTAATTCAATGACGTTTTGATATTGGTCTTTTTCCACTTTGTCTTGTTGTTTGTGTATGCTGTTTTATAAATAAGTGCAAGTAAACCACAAAATGAAAAGCGATCTTGGTAGCGATAGTAATGAGTATTGAGAACTAATAAACTCATATTAAAGTCTTGAATAAAGTAATATTGTGCCTCTGACTGGACAATAGAAGTACATAGTAGCAGACTACTTGGGATTTGTTGATGTTTTTTAAGCAACGGTTTTAATTTAATCATCATACATTAAAGCGTAGATAATGTAAATACTTTGCGTATTACGTTCTTTTTAAAGCAATAATCTTTAAATTGAATTATTCAACAGTTTTTTTTTTTTTTGTTTTTCTTTTTTGTTATACCATTTATGAGTAATTTTTCTTAAACTTTTCAAACATAAAGTACGTAAAGGAAATACATGTTGTTCTATATATATATATATGAATTTGAAAAATAATTAAATTATATATATATATAAAAAAAAACACAATTTTGCTGACATTATTATTAATTATTTTTAATCATCTAAAAAGTCTTTCTATGCACGGCACGTTGACCCTCTTCTTCGTATTCACGCTTCGATATCCACATTTTCTTAAATGTATCTAGAGATGCTAAAATCGAACCGCCCATCCATGTAGAATAAAGACGTTCCTGAGGTGCAGCGATCTTTATGAGCAGAAATAAAAGAAAACTCATCAAAATAATCTTTGAAATTAAGAAATTGCTTAGAAATCTTACCCTTATCTTCAAATCCTTTGCTGAATGTTTTCTTAGTTCCGAAAGCAAGCGATCACCGAAACCTTTGAACAATGTTGAACCACCCGATAAGACAATATTTTGATACAACATTTTCCTGAGATCCATATCCGATTTTTCAATAGCATACATTAGTACATCATGTATACCTTCACATTCCTCACCGAGCAAGTCGGGTCGGAAAAGAACTTCTGGCGCACGGAAACGTGCTTGACCAATCTGCAAGAAATGAAGATCTCAAAATAAACACGCCACCTTTATTTAAAAGATTCATTTCATTTGTACCTCTAAAGTTTTTCCATCTGGTAATGTATATGCAAACTTTTCAGTTTCCACAGTTTCTTCCTTTTGCGGATTTGTTGCCAAATAGCAGACTTTCTCTTTAATTGAACGTACAATTTCAAATTCAGCTGTTGATCGGAAATTGAAACCTTCTTTACGTATTAATGTTTTGAGATATCGTGTTACATCACGTCCCGCTATATCGATACGCATAATACTATGAGGCATTGCAAATCCCTCGTATATAGGAACAGCATGCGTAACGCCATCACCAGAATCAAGTACAACACCAGTTACACGTCCGGTAGCGTAACTAAAATTGGAGGGGTAGACAAAATTTGCAAAAAGAATGTGAGATTGATTGGTAAATATAAATAGTTACGTACAATGATTCAGTATTAAAAGTTTTGGAACCACATTTTATGGTAAAAAATAACCACATTTTATGGTAAAAAATGTGAGAAGGAAATCTTAGGTACCTTATTCAGAAATATTACGCTCTTCTTGGGAATAAGTTATTCGCTATTTTGTGAGTTTCGATTGAAATTTTCTAAATGCTTAATTGCAACTTTCACTAGCGTAGCGTGCTTTGGTATACAAAATAGGATAGTTTGTATAGAATTGTTGTTTTTGTCTGCATTTCTTGATTTGGCATGCACTTGAGGAGAGTTTGTATTAGATACCTTGAGAGCATAAAACGTTATATTATGCGGGGGGAAACGTATATTAAGGTCTTTCTAAACTAAAATATAGCTTATTTCAATGATATATTTCAATACATCTAATAATATTCTGATAGTAAATAAATGCACATTTTGGAGAAAAACAATTTTAAACGACATAAATTCAACGTGAGAGAGGAAGGAGCAAATGAGCTACCTCCTCTTCTGCTATTCAATTATATTTATAAACTGCCACACTCCTATGCTATTTTTTTTCATATTAATATTTTTTGTAATTGGCAGCGTTTGCTGCGGCAACAACATGCGAATCAGAGGAGCAAATGAGAACGGAGAATATCTCTATTCTATATTTTTCCAATCAAATATACTCCTTTCTTTTACATGTGATTGTTTATACAGGAAAAACGACATGCGAACAAAGTTGATCTCCTTTCGTAAAGTCATTTTTTGTTTTTATAATTTTGGTATTATTTAACGTGCTCAAGTCTACCAGTAAATATTAAAATGGATAGATTCTGCAGATTAATTAATTAATTATTGGTGTATAACTTATCATTTAGAGATAATCAAAGAATAGGAAGCATCTTCGATTTCTGAACCATCATTTTAAATAATGTAGTTACATTAATACTTACAGACTCAAAACGGCTTGCATTGATACGAATAAAGCGGGAGCATTAATACCTTCAAAAAAGAATTCAGCTGCTTTTTCGCGATTTCGTCGCGGATTTAGAGGAGCTTCTGTTAGCAAAACTGGATGATCTTCGGTAAATGTGGCCAATTGTTCCTAAATTAATTGCAAAAAAAAAAAAAAAAAGAAAAGGTTAAACAATGAAGATGCAAATGCAATCTCATAATTTGAACATACTTTGCTGTAAATATAGCTCCAAATACGTTCCATATCATTCCAATCCGTTACAATACCATGTTCCATTGGATAACGTATACTCAAGAGACCTCGATGCTCTTCTGCTTTTGGGCCAACAAAAATGTCGCCCTCCAAAGCCCCAGCCATAACACGCACATGCTTTGGCCGGCCAATGCTAAAAGCAGAGAGAGAGAGAGAGGGAAAAGAAAGAAATACATATTGATCTTATTGCAATTCAATAATATACTCACTAATTTGGAAATCTACACTTGGGAATGTGCTCGCCAGCGAATCCCGCCTTGATTACACCAGAACCCTATGAAATAAAAGTTATTCAGCCATCAGTCTTATACAAATTGAAAAAGTTTCAAAATTTAACATTTTTTTTATTAATTTAATTTTATATTTATTGGAAGAAAATTTTGTAGTTTTTCCAGCTTTAAAATGCGTACAATTGTAACGCCCGAAGTGGATATGCGTTTGGTTGCAGCTAGTTCCAGAAATCAACGTAGATCCATTTTAAATTTTGTGCCCGATATTGGATTATCAACAGTGAATTATGGCAAGTTGCACGATATCGATACATTCTACAATGAATGCCAGGATTTTAGAGATTACTTTCGTGATCCTTACAATAAATTACCAAGGCCAGAATCATTTAAGCGGCATTATGGCAAATGTGGTAGACGCAGAGTGGACAAGAATATAATACTGTTGAGTAAGCCTGCGACGTGGGTGCGTGTTAAACGGCCCATCGTCTATCCGCTTGAATATAACAAATCATTGCATTTGGATCAGGGTATTAGGTTGGGTAGCCACCATGACACCGCATCGTGCACTAAGTACAAACGATGAATTTATGCGAGCGTATTAAATATTTGTGAATACTATTGTTTTTCACTATTTTATTCAAAAATATTTAATGCTTTTATGAATATATGATAAAATCATTATGTAAATATTTAAGAAAAAGAAAAATCTATAAGCATATTGATTAAAATCTAAACTTGTCCAAATTATTAAAAAAGAAGAAATCAGTGTACGTAATTCATGATGTTTAGTCATCAACATCTGTCGGCGTATAAGGGATCACCACAATTATGAATAATCTTGGAATCAACAAACGAAGGGGGGCGCAAGAATTGTGGCAAACATTTCTACTTCTTGGCTAAGAAGAGAGGTTAGCGACGTAGCAAGTAAATGATGTCACTTCATCTGCAGGTCGTTTCTTTTTTTGCCAACCGCACCTTTTGCACAAATTTTCAAGTAACCATTTTTGTTAAAAATTTATATTTATTTTATTATACTTACATTATCAATGACCACAGGTTGATTGACTACTACATCATAAGGTTCCATCTTTTGTGCGATTTATTTAAACTTAAAATGTAATAGAAAATTCACCAACTTCTTCGGCAAAAATAATTTCCTTGCAATTATAAATTTTTTCTGCTTCTCTCTATTTCTCTTTACATTCGTTTCGTGTATTTTTGTTGGTGTGGAATTGCAGCCAACTTGCTGCAGAGCAATGAAGTGGTTGTCATTTAGGATTGAGACCATGGTTGCATTTTTATTGCACGGCTTTTTTACATTATTGATCAAATTGTTAAATATTTTTAAATAAAAAAAAAGTTTTCTAAACTCATTTTAATTCAAGAAATTGAAGTGCTGAAAAGCTGCTAACGAGGTGCTATCATCGTTACTCTAAGCACACCGCATATCTCGGAATAGCATTTGATAAAGAACAACTAACAAGAACTCTATGTATATCGGCTTCTTTAACGTTATTTCAATTAAGCCACATAAAAAATGCACAATTTCCCTGTTTACGTCGTTGATTTATTTGATTCACGCCGTTAAATTGTCTACCATATTTCAATTTACTTTGTTTTTCGATTAACGTCGGGGTAATAACGTATTATTGAAGAGTGGGGAATGGGGGACCCAGTGGTTTTCAAACAATTTATAACCGTTATTATTCTGGTGAAGATGCAAAATATCTTGAGAGACACTATGATAAAGAAGAACTCAGAAATATTGCATTAAATCACAAGGTACTAAGTTAGGTTATGGACGATTTTGGATAGCTTTTTGCAAGCAATTTTTATTTCATGCATTTGTTACATAAGCTTGTACCAACTTTGCCTATAAAAAATTAAAGAAATTAAATTATAAAAAATTTCCTTCAAATTCATGTAGAAAACCATTAGAAAGCTTTAACAAAAAATACTTTTTCTCCACGAGCCCCGCCTTAAACACACTCAGAACCCTATGAAATAAAAGTCATTTCGTCATGCACAAACAAATTGTTTTAAAACTTCAGTTAGTTTTAGTTTTTTATCAAGTTAGAATCTCTCCCTAACCAGCTACAAAATGCGTGCAATGGCATTGCCCGAAGTGGATATGCTCTTGGTTTCGGCTAGTTCCCGAGATCATCGCAAAGCCTGCTTAAAATTGGTACCAGAAATTGGTTTGACCGTGGTGGATTATAGCAAGTTGTACAATATTGATATGTTCTATAATGATTGTCAGAATCTTAGAGATTACTATCGAGATCCTTTTAATAAATTACCACGACCAGAACCATTCAAGAGGTATTACGGCAAATGTGGCACACGAAGAGAGGAAAAGGATACGATACTTTTGGGTTTACCTCCGACATGGATGCGAGAGAGACAACCCATTGTCTATCCAATTGAATATGGTCGTGCATTGCATCTGGACCAGGGGATACGTATGGGTGGACAATATGATCCCGCATCGTGCATTAAATACAAACGATAATAATATGATCATGATAAAAAAGGCAAATCCTTTGAGAAATATTGGATTCTACGTATGAGATATTATAATCATATATTTGCGAATATATCTTCAATGATTAGGTATAAAAAAGCAATAAATATACATATTGAAATCAAAAGTTGGAGGATTATAATTTGCATAAAAAAACAAGAGCATCCGAAGCATCTGATGTAGTCAAAAAATCCTAACATTGATAAGTTTCGTATGACTTTTATCATTTGTTCCACACTACTTCAATTTATGCCCTCCTCAAAAACTACATAAGCCATTTGTAAGAAGCACAGCCTTCTCCGTAGCGCATTAATACAAGTATCTTTATTTCTAGTATAAATACAAGTTATTTAGAGAAGATTCAGAGATTACGTAAGAGGAGAAGGGGTGTTTAAGCTAACGGTTCAAGAGGTGGAAGATGGTTTTTAGGTATATTCTTTTTTTCGCGGTTATATTGACTGAAATATTTATCGGAAGAGATGGATTTATCTCCAAGCCCTTTCCCTTGGATCTGCCGGTAAATTCTACAATTATTGCTGGTATTTTCTACTTTCGAGAGAAAAACGCAATTTAAAAAACAAAAACCTTTTATGAGGCAATATTATATATTTATTACAATTGGAAGCACGTATGGACATTAAATTTAAATGTTGATGAAAAGTTAAATTAATAAAATAATGACAAAATAGTATTAATGGTTCATGGCAACAGGTGTCGTCAGCGGTGGTGGTGGAGGTGGGGGCGGCGGTACAGCTGCAGTGGATGCATTAGCAGGTTGGGGTGGTGCTCTTGGACTCGGATGATCAACAATCAGTTTAAGCTTTTTGTCTGGCCATTCGAATTCAAGACGTTGCTGCACTTCAGTACTCCCATCTAATCGTGCATTTTGAAATGCTTCCATCATGCGAGGCACTAAATCATCTGGAATCAATACCTGTATCCAATAGCCTATGACACTATAAGGTGCTGCTCGGTTAACAGCAGCTCCAGTTACAGATTCGGCAACCAATGTGAGTGCTAAATACTGAGCTTTAAATGTAAAATGACGTCCATGGCGTATGCGATCCTTGATAGCTAAAAGTAGAAATTTCGCAGCATATGGAGCCATGGTTATTTCAAGGCCATCGAGTGAAATACAATCGGGCATCTGTGGTTGATAGTCGAGTGGGCATGATTTGTGTAGAGAATTACTGCTCAGCGACATCGATTGTGGAAAGATGGTGGGTTCCTCACGTTTTATTTGCGATGTATCCATGCTGCGATTATTTTCTTCTACGAGACACTGTTGATTGAGACTCTTCGAATCGATTTCTTGTTTAATACTTTGCTGTTGTTTCACCTCGCGAAAAGTGAAGTCGGCATTGACACCAGCCAAATCAGAGCCTTGCTTCTCCAGATCATCTTGTAGGCTAATAAGTGTTTCGGGAAATAGCTGAAATACACTCAGCGTACGACTTATATCGGTCACTAACCACTCGCCGCCTGTCTGCTCACCTTGCCGCAAATAATTAAGCACGCCACGTCCATTCCAGCGCGATGCTTGCTCTAGTTCTTCATCAGTTACTCCCACTATCTGGCAGAAATCAACAGAGCCGAATGGAGTAGTTATACCGCCCAACTGTAGATCTGTTGCTATGAGTATATTTTGGAGATGAGAAGGCACACGACTACCATCAAGACTTTTGCGCCATGGTATATTATCCCCAGGGCAAAGACTGTTGCCTGTTTGAAAGCAATAACGTGCAATATCTTGCAGCAGGTTAGCAGGCCAAGTAGGCGGGCGGAGTGTCTTCTCAGGATGTTCACGTTGCTGACGTAACTCCTCTTTTGTTTTTAGCAAACGAAATGTTAGCTCGAAGCCCATACCAGAACGTGCATTAAACTCATCCATTTCACGCACATGTACACGCCCATCACCGTGCAAATCACTCAGCCCGAAACTAATGTAGTGCCAGTGTGGTGGTACCCGTTTGTCTGGGTCACCATTGTTGTGATACATACTGATGTAGTCAAGTGGATCTGCTCCACCAAGCCAGTATTTGATCAGCGTAGTTACCTGCAGTGGATTTGTCTGATTTGGATAAACGTTGTGAAAATGATCTATGAGCGCTTTTAAACCAGGCGGTGGTAGTTGTGGTGCAGTTGGTAGTTGTGCTGCTAGTGCTGCAGATGCGTGCGGTGGTAATGCAGTAGCCATTCTCGATACGTTATTAATAAATTATAATTTTATTTAATTGCTTAAATTGCAGTAGCACGCGTGATAAAAATATAAACAAAACGAAACGAAGAAAAACAAATGAAGGAGAAACACAAAGCCGAACATTGATGATGCACACAAATGTTAGTATCGATTACTTTTTACTTGGTAGTCGGTTACTTAATTTACATTTGAGAGGCACAATTGTCATGAAAATGCACCCTAGTAGCCATTCTTCATATCCAAAAGAGCCTCTAATATACTCCCATTGGAAATGCTTTACTCTCAGTTGAAGAATAGAAAACTATCTTGATCTTCCTTTTCATAAATCTCAGTTAAAGAAGATGTGCACTGAAAGCACTATTAAAATGGCATCTAAATGCCACTATCATTAACTAATAATTGGATAAAATCTGCGGAAGTTGATCATCCAACATAATCACTAGGCAAACGATGTAATATGTTGTGGTAGTCATAAGCACAAAAAGACTGTGAACATATTTAGGTCTTATTTGATTCAAAAAACCTTGGACAGTATTAGATTGTTCATAGGGGTTGCATATTTATATATTCAATCAATTATAATTATTACAGTGCCAACTAAATAGACGATTTCTAAGGGCATACAAACAAAAATTTTATGATTTACTTTTTATTTTCTAACATGAATGCAGTTGAAAAATCACTGAATGATCTTAAAAAAGGAAACAAGTGTGTACTAATTCCAGAAACCAAACGATCGCCATAATAATATTATAGCGAAACACACATATTAAAGTACCTAAGAGAATAAAAATGAGCTTACACATGCTCTTTTTATAATATTATCTTTATTTGTAATAGAAGTGTTAAAAAAAACAAGCTTATGAGAAAAATCAAAATGTATTTGTGTAGCAAAGGTAACCATTTAATAAATTTCATAGGATAAAAGTAAAATGATTATTTTATTCCTGCGCTATTGTTATTAATAAGTAAAATTAATTAGCAAATATTGTATGGGGTATACAGAGTACCCGGTACTATTGCTGTTCTACTTGCTAAATCACTATTTTGACTTTGAGGTTTGTTCACTTTTTTTTTGGATTTATACATGACAGTGTAACTACACTGAGCATAAAATTGCACTTTTTATGCACAAAGAAGTTGTGTATTGTATTGAACACCGAGCACGTCGAGTATTCAGGGTGGCAATGATCTATTTTACAAAATAGTATTATTGCACACAAAATATTACTAAACAGAGGAGTGCATATCGATAAAAAGCAGCTCAGCAACGAGCTGAATGTAACCACCTCGACCGAGCACGGGAGAAAATGTTTTGTGTTCGTCGAACACCGAGCACCAATATAACCAGGCACTATGGAAAATAGTGCGTAAACAGCCTCGAAAATGTACACGAGTATTTCAGTTAAAATAATTTGATACTAAGTTTGAGGACTAAACTGTATTTACATAAAAATATGAGACGCCGGAAATATATCGGCTGAATAATGAACAAAATGAAGCGCGGCCTAATTTAGGCGGTCTAAGTTCCATTCAGCGTGTTTTTATGACGTTTCCAGCACTGACACTACGTCACTGTCATTAGAATCAATACAATTTCCACTGTTTGGGAAAATACTATATGTATATCGCTACCTCTCCTGAGCCACGTATCTCGAAAAGTTCATTTCTCAGAAAAAGGAAAAATCGTAAAGTTTAAAAACGTCTGTTAAAAACCTCCTAAGTTTCGGGACAGAATCCCGTCGTCATGAAACCGAATATCGAGAGCAATGTGTAACCATTGTTGTACAGGCCCATTCCTCAAAAATTGCATCTTTTTTTTCTTGCTGGTTACTCTATATACGAATATAACATGTACCGAAATAAGTAACTAACATCACTTGGTCCAAACATTTCCAGCATAAGCAAATCATTTATTGCAGTATCGTTAATAAATTGAATATGCTTTCTTATTTCCTGTCACCATTTTTGATTTTTTATATTTACCAATTTGTTTAACAGCTGCTTTGTATCAATGCATGGTTGAAAAACAAAAAATACTTAAATGGAACACTGATCAAACTGTCAAATAGTTGATTTACCCCCTGATTTACGTTTATGGAAAAATGCGTTCCCGACAACAACCATGCAAACTTATAAATTTAACACGGTTTACGAGTTTACACGTTCAAGGGAACACCCTTGTTGGTTCTGACAGATTCGGATTTGTGTGCAAAACCAGTAATAGTTTTTTTTAGTTTCTAGTACCTGGTTAATACTACTAGATACATATAACCATTTCCGATTAGCTTACATCAAAATACTTTGTCTTATGAGGATAGTATGTAGTGAAACTGGAATAAATATGAACTAGATACTAAATCGACCCATAGCTTAACGATAAGCGGTTTAAAGAGCTGTAGGTTCTGTGGCGAATTGCAAAGACAATAACTAAAAATATTTTTGGTTGATTCTTCGCTGACCTTCATGCTCATCAACAGTCAAATAAATCTAGAACTAGAAAAAATAACCATGAGAACTAAAAGAAGATCTGGTTATATTATTCGGGGCTCGTTCAGATCTGGAATCGAAACAGTTGTTTTTCATCTGTGAAAGAGCTGAAACCGAATTATAGTCCCTTAAACTTTACTATACTTTACTATACTAATTTGATCATAAACTACAGTATTCAGCGGCTTTAAGGGTTACAGCTTTCTTCTCAAATTTCGAAAATGTAACATCAGAAGTAAATGTGGTTTGCTTGTTGTTGGCTTTCCGAATAGCGTGGAAAATACAGTGAATCATAGGTGGCTTTTACAAACATATGATGTAGCAGTAAAGACAAAGTTTTCAATATCTTATCTATTTTAGCAGGTGAAAATAAGTTTGGTTCAGTGAGAAAAATCAGCCAAAAATCGACATGTCCGAAAGCAAACTAAAAGAATTTGAAGTTGAGATTGGTAACTATTCATCTGAGCCGGTCGATATATGCGCCTATTTATAGTTTGGAGTTTTTGTATAGATTTATTGAGAATATAATTTCCATAAGTTTAAGTAACTCCAGCTTTCCCAGCAGCACATCCTCAAAAAAGTTTTGCAGCTATACCGCTGGCAAGGACCATCAAATTTTTCCTTAAAATAACAAGGTCGCAACTAATCATCTGTAAAAAAAAACATGTACAAATTTAATATATAAAATAAAATGAATGTAAACTTTTGACACGAAAAATCAATGCGCAAATTTCTTAATATATTTTTTAATCGATTGCATTTAATTATTTTATTGACTTGATTCAACAATTGTAATAATATTTCAATTGTTTTTTGTATTCGTCGATTCATATGACGGTTTTTAATAATTTATTTCTTCCCGTCGCGCAATCTTTTTATTTTTAAAGTGCCAATTACTAAAGTGGGGTTTTCTGCAAAACTTTGGTTCTGCATGCATACATAAATTAAAAACACTTGTCAATTATGTATGTCTTCTCAATTTTGTCAATTCAAAGAATTAGAAACTAAAGATGCGTCCGTTGGCCATATACAATATTCAATTGAGTTTTTGTGATGGTGATTGTGATGTGGCGGTGGATGTAGTAATGGTGCAATGATTCGCGGGATTTGAACTTTCAAGTGGCCGTATCCTCCTCATCAAGTTTGTGCATTGTATTTATTGAGGTTTTTAAGTTGGAATTTAGTGTCAAATGATTTCTGAATTACAAATTGTTGCATCATCTTGAAATAATTAATTAATTGAAGCATGCAAAGTGGTAAAAATGTGTGATTTTTATGCTCAAAATTGTATTTATAAGCAAGTAATAATTTGAAGGTAGTGCTTAAAACTAATATGAAATAATTTTAAAATACATAATTTATTTTATCGAACACGTGTACGTTCGCTGTTGGGAATGCATGCTTAATATCCCATTTCTTATTTTAGAATGTAGTAAATTCTTCATTACTTACAACGAACTCGAACATGTTCGGCTCAGTTGCCCTTGAAAATGAAGCTAGTTTTATGTATGTTTTTTTATATATTATAAAATATTTCTTTTAAATTTTTTTGCTCATACTGAATGCACTTCACCTTGTGAGTAAATATTGATTTTAAACATACATTGTGTGCAACGTGCAAAAGCGTTTTCATCATATGACTTACTGTTGGTGACAGTAAGTAGGTGGAGAAGTCAAATAATTTTGGAAAAAGCTCATCTGAAGTGATTTGCGTTGCACTATGAATTAAATTATTAAAATAATGCAAAAATTTTAGCGTGGTAAAAAACTGTTAGAATCAGAGTTTGCAAATGTCTCCCATTTTTTTTAATGGATGGATAGCTAGAATATGTGAGCAGAAGCTTAACGAACTAAACTGGACTACCTAAATCAAATTCAATGCCAAACGTAAAAACTGAAATTATCCCCGAAATTCCCCTCATTTATATCTTATAGTTATTCTTATTGTGAATAGCATAGACAAATCTAAATACGTGTATGGAATATACGGAAGTTCGTCTGTGATATACTATGTACTTAGACACCCCCCTCACCAAATGTACATGAGGTTTTCACATCTTTTTGATCAAATTTTTGATTCAGTTTTTTCAGCATTAATTTCGGAGATTCTACAGAAATGACTGAAAATACACTCTGAACGTTTTCATTTCTTAAAAACTCGAACAGATGGGCTGAGATGGGTTGAGTCAGAATGATAAAAGTTCATCAAAAAATTTTTTCATACAGTTACACAAAACTAAATTCACAGTGTACTTGCAAGAGTTGACTTCGTTTGTTTACTCGCTCTTTTGTTTAGTTAAAGGCTGTTCGCACGGCGCAAGCATGAACGCCTGTCTGAAAGAAAGAGGTAGCAAAAATAGGAAGTAAGAAAGGGATAGAAACTCTCCTGTCTTTTTCTGACTACCTATTCTTTCTAACTCTCTCAGACAGGCGTTCATGTTTGCGCTCGTGTGAACAGCCACTTAGATATGCACATCCAAAGAAAAAATTCGGCTGTTTCCATCCTTTCCACAACTTTATGCGTTACATCAATTACATAATCACCCAATCTCCTATCGCCTCTAAAAGTTTCTGAATTTTCACTCTACTCTCGCAGAGTCAAAAACGTGATAGTTATTTTCTACCTACGTTTCAAGGCCAGAGGACTCAATCAATCGTAATCAGTGGTGTAAGTATTGTATATAAATTTCAAAAGCTGTCTGAGATGTCTGAGACAAAAGGGTTCCTTATGAAAAAAAAAAAAATTTTTTGTGGATTTACATACACTTCCCTTTTGAAAATTTATTTATTCTGAAACCAGGCGATTTGGGCTGAGCATTGCTGTGTCAGCTGCATGTTTGTTTTAGTTAGAAAGCCAAATGTTAACCCCTTTTTCTATAAAATTAAGTATAGGGTGTATTAGGTTGGCATAGCGACATAAGTATAAGCAAAGTAATAGTTTTCAATACTAAGCTGTACCGTAAGTAGTGTAGTTATTTATTTTATCAAAATAATTTTAGAACAATGAAATCAATTCAAATTATTTGTGAAACATGTCGACTCGACAAATCCATACGTCAGTGCCAACACGTTCGAACAAAAGCGAACAGTTGGTATGAGTAACCTTTTAGTGCAAACATTGAAAGCTTTAAAACTAAACAAACAAAAAACAAAAAAGAAAAGCAAAACGCCTAGTATACTCTGTATATACTGCATAAAGAAAATCCACGCTGGCAGAAAACGCCGCATTTCGGCATTTTTCATATCTTTATTTTAAAATATAATATATGCAAGTTAATTACAAACAAATTACGCCATGCGTTTTTGACAATGAAGATGATGATGACGATATTAGGGTGTAATGCAAACAAGTAGATAAGCGCCAATTGTGAGAAATATAGCATATATGCACATAGGTATGCTAAAACACACTAGGCGCTAGTGAATGTTAGAAAAAAGTGCCATACTAGAGAATAAATAGCAGAAAAAAACTCAATTTTAGTATTGAATGTCACGCAAAGCGAAAGCAAGCAAAAGAACGAAACCGCGTGCTTCAATTGCTGTGTATGTGCTACCGGCATATGATGAGTGCTTGCTACAATATTACGCGACTATATAGTGGTAGGGGAGTTGGCAATTTGTTTTATACCGGGAAACCTATCCACTCCTCTCTTATGAGTGAGCAAGTGGTAAGTGATATACATACGTACGTATGTACTCTTATTGCCCTTGCAAGCAAATAGTAAATAGTGTTCTATAGCGGGTCGTGAATATCGGTCGACTTTTATGACGAGTGAGTTCTTCGTTTCTTTGTTGGTTCGGGTGTACTTCACTTTTGTTTACATTTTTCCAATAAAAAATAGTAAAAAAACAATAGCAATTCGCTACGGAGACAGTTCCTCAAAGATTTCGCCGCGGTCGGTATTGTTGGTCTTCTGTCAAACCAAGTAGTTGTGTACTGCTCTTCTCTCTTTTGCTATGCCTCTCTGTGACTCTGAATTGTTGTAACTGCTAGTGTGAGCGAAGAAATTATTTATTATTTTCTGATTTTTATTTCATTCCATTTTTGACAACGGCAACGCGCAGTGTTGTGTGTCTCTTGGCAGTATCGAGCGTGTGTGTGTGTTGTGTGAAAACCCCGAAAAAAAATTTAATAACAATAATAAATCGACATAAAATATTTTTTTAATATTTTACAAAATAACAAGTAATAAAATAAAATTTCTAGAATCTTGTAAACAATATTTACTCGCAATTGTTTTTGAATCTAGTGAGTGATACGCGCATATCTTTCTATTTCTGCGTAAATGTGCAAAAACAAAAAAAATCGATCAATTTTTTGGAAAAAATTTATTTTGAAAAAAATTTAATACATTTATGATTACTTTATTGCACAAAATTTTTCTTCATAGTCATCATTAATATATTTACTTCGTAGCGTAAAATTACCACTGAATGCACGTGCGCGCAAAGTTTTGGTTTTTGTTGTTGCAGTGATATCTTTGTTGTTGTTTCTTGAGTTATTGTTGCTGATAATAATAATAATGAATACGATACAGTATGTGGAAATGCATAATTGTAGAATGCAAAAATATAAATATTCTTTTTTTTTTGTTTTTGCTGAGCTAAACAAAATTTTCCATATTCAGGGTCTTGAGAAATAGCGAAAGTTCACTTTATTTATTTCGTATTGCATTCTCGAGTTAGTTTTTAAAAATGTGCAAATTTTCACATTCGTTTTCAATGTTTATTAATTTTGTTTGTTTGTTTGTTTAAAAAAATTTGAAAAAATCGTAATACTATTACTTAATACGTATTTGAACCTGAGGACTGAGGAAAGTCATTGGGTTGTAGCAGAAACATATTTGCAGTATTCACAGTTGGGTGAAAATGTTAACTTATAAAATGGTCAAAAGTTGTATGTAAAATGGGAGGATTTGAGATTTCCAAATTATAAAAGTACCTAATAAAAAATTTTCTGAAATTGAATTTTTATATTTCTAATGGGAATCCAATTATGAAACAGTTTTACTATTTGCATATTAAAAATATCAGTCAAAAAATCAGTTATCTTATTCCAAATTTAAATCGAATGAGCATAATACTTTAGAAAATTGTGAAAACTCAAAACTAATCTGGAATTTCCATTTTCTTTTCTTCACAAATATTCCAGATATTTTTTTTTAAAAGCCTGTGGGCTGTTCTATTATTTTAAATAAACCATATCTATTACTCAATGAAACCAGGTTTTCTTTTGCATAGGATGTTCTAGTCTTCATAAGGACAGCATAAAGTATTTTGCTTAGTTGGGGGTGTGTGAACCTCCAAATCTTCGAGGAAGTAGTACTAGCCTAACCCACTTCCAAATTATAATAATAATAATATTTGATGTATGCATAAATATGTATATATTTTTTTTTAATTAATATATTAATATATTATTTTTAGTGATTTTTTAGAAAAAATAATTTGCTTGAAAAATGTTAAGTTCAGCAAGTTGACTTCCGAACCAGCTTCGAATAAAGGAACTTCAGTATTATGTAATTAGGGTATCCACAAGCTGTCGTATAAATATAATGTTGCAGAGTAAGCTTCCATGTTTATGTAGTATTTTTCATGTGTTAAAAGTGCTGCCAAACAGTGCAATTACTACGAATTTTAATCTAAGGAATGTTTCACAATATTAATTATAACACAGGCCTTCGAAACTAAACTTTTTGTTAGATGATTGAGAATATGAAGTATTTGCTGAAGCCGAATTTGACTTAATAAATCTTAGCTCAAAAGAGGAAATATGCTGATTTTGGCCATTTTCTATTGTCTATAGAATCGAAAGGAGTTTGCTCAAATTACGATTGGAGCTTTTATTATGTCTTTGAATCTATTTGAATCTGATTCTCTTAATAACTTTTATTCTTATGAGGTCAAATTTCCAAAATATTCCGATAATTTAAAGTTAAAAAAAAACAATTATTTTAATTTGATTCAACTCTATAAAAATTCCCAAACGTGGAAAATAGAATTAGAGATTTTGGGGTGTTAAGCTGTTAAAAAGCTTACTCAATTCATATGGGATCAATATTTTGGAAATATTAAAAAGAAAAATTATTTTAATTTAAACCAACTCTATACAAAATTTTCCAAATAGAAAAAGTGGAAGCCGGATTCGAAGATTTTGGAACGTTAAGCTATAAAAGACCATGCATAATAACTAAACCTTAAAAATGATCATTATTATAGAGTGTAGCTAGAATTCTAAGGCATTTTCCGGCTTTAAAAATGTATAAAAGCTCGAAATATTTCAGCACCTGTCTCCAACATTATTATAATATATTAGATGTTTATTGACAGTTTATCCCTGAAAACCTCCATTGATTAGCTTGTGATCGGAATAAATGGTCAACTTGGCACCACAAAATCGAAATTTAAGAATGAAGAATTCTAACGCCTTTTCCAGCTTTTGTAATTTATAAAACACTAGGCCACTAACGGATCCAAAGACTTAAAATATCTTTTAATCTTTAACACTATCCCCGAAAACCTCCATGGATTACCTAGTAACCGCAATAAATGATCAACTTGGCATTACAAAATCGAAATTTATGAGAAAAAATCAAAATGTTTTCAAGTTATTGTTCAGTTTTCACATACGGTTTGCTCTGCTATATTTGGCGTCCTACTAATTTCGTTTGGTTCACCGGACGGAAATTTTTTCCAGTTGTTTCGCTTTGCATTGGTTTGTTGGTTTTTAAAAGAGACAAAAACCAGGCCATGTTGGCGGTTTTAATGAGAAAGCAATAAACACAAAGTAGTTTAGTTAGTTCTTATTTCTACGATGAAATTTAGTTGCACACAACTTACCCTATTATGGTTTTCATCGTTATGGAACTACGAAAATGTAAAAAGAGAGACGACAAAAAGTTTCTTTAAAACGCTTCTCGATCGGTTTTGGCTATCCCCAACAAGGGACCGATTTCATTGAAAAACTAAGCAAATACAAAAATTTTAATTTCAGTTTCAGAATCAGCGTACTCAAAGTTGGGTGCTTACCTCAATTTCACCTGAATTTTTTTTCATTTTGAAAATTACTGAAGAGAATAATATGTAAGCTTTCTATCGATTTAGTCTATTTTATTTAATTTTTTACTAGTTCCAATTCCGATCACAATTGAAAGGATACCTTATGAGTTCCAGTCTTTACACAACGAGTTTCTCAACGTAAAAATTTACAACTATGCAGACAGATTTAATATGCTATCCTGAAATTATCTTTTAAATGAAAATACAAACTTATAGATGAACGTGCTACTCTATTTAAATATTGTCACTAGATAAGATATTAAAAATGCATTAATTTCACTTGAAGATTATTGCTTGATAATATGCAAGTGTACATATATTATAAATCCCTCCAATCTATACATATGTATGCAAATATATTAATTCTGTTTTGTATGATGCACTTGTAGATAATAAATAGATGCTTACAAATTCCATATTATCTTTATTATTTTCTATGTAAAAACTCTCCCACACGCTCTTATAAATTATTTAATAAAAATTATTGTTTACACATTTGTACTTGCTAATATTTACTATCCCATTTTTAAGTAATTAACTAAACTTAACTACCAACATGTGGGACATATAAAAATATATGTACATTTTATTATCAACATGCATTTTTCGATGTATATACCAACTACACAGTGAGCTGATAGACTGATTATGGTATATTTGAATATGGAAGCTTTTATCAGCTCCTCAAATATTTGTCAATCCGATGTATTGTTTATTTATGGGTGTAAAATTTGTTCTTTTTATACTTATATCTAGATAATTGAAACTATTTTGTAGAAGGCTTTGTTGTTATTAGTTAATAAAAAATTATGACTAAGAACGAGTTATATGTAGATCCCAGCGATTCTAAAAACCTTTGAAGGTCATAAATGGGCAAAAATTTATTTCAAGTTTTTGAATTATTTAAACCAATTAATGTTTCAGTCGAATCGGAGTTTTAGACTCCATGTATCCCATCAAAGATTTGGAAAGAATTTAGCTTTTATGAAATATTAAAGCAATTCAAGTTTCAGACGAATTGGAACTTATAATTCTATAGATTCTAATATAAATTTCAGAAAGTTTTTAAACATTTTTTACCATCAGATTTTAGTAAGTACAAGTGAATAAATTGTTAGTAATTCGAGAAAATGTTACCAAAAGGTAAATGTTTCATTAATTCAGTTTATGATTCTTAGCAATATGAGTTATAGGGCTCATAAGTTGTTAGTGCAAGTTCTTTGATTCTTATATATAATCTTTCAAAACTTTAAGAAACTATACAGAAACTAATACCTGATATACTTTTTCTGATGAAGAAAATTGCAGGTCTGTTGTGTAATTTTTTGACCTGAAAGTAAGGAAATTTATTCAAGTTTCATAATAGGATCTGAAATCATCACTCAGTCTTAATAAGTAAGGATGACCTTTGGCTAGAAATTAGAAAATAATGACAGATTTCAAAAAATGTACTGGTTTGAAAAGGGAAAAAGTTTTACTTCGTCTACTTTATAATTATTAGGGGCTAGAATACAAAGCTGGTTTGGCATTTTGTTTTTTGTTTTATTTTTTAATTACAAAAATTGTTTTCATTAAATGTGCAATTGAAATTCAACGATTTTTGAATAGTTTATCTATACATCACATTACATTCAGTTAGCAAAATTCCAAAATATGGGCTTCAATGCAAAGGAAACGGGTAAGAAATTCAATTTAAATATAAATCTATATTGGAGGGAATAATGCAAGTTCTTCCCGATGACTATCTCGATGATTCTCTCAGATATTTTAATTGTTGCTCATGAATAAAATAACGAACAAATTAAAACCCTCTGTCTTATAATCGAATTACGAGAAAGTCGAATAAAAGCATATTTCAATAAGTGTGAACAAAATCGGGTTTGGAGCCTGATTCTAATCTATATTTGCTAAGAAAAAATCAAAACTGCACAGACAGGTTTTATTGGGTGCCTCAGGGTCCAATTTAGACAATATTTTCTGATATCAAAAAAAAAAAAAAAAACTGGCTGGCACCAAATTTTCGTGAGAAAAGTTTCGTCATAAATAAAAAGAAATTTCGCCTTAAGCGGCAAATGGGTTATTAGTTTAAGTGTCAAAAATCTGGTATTATGCCATTGTTTCTATAGTTGAGGGTTGCTCTTATGTTTGAATAACAATAATCGGTGAAGGGTTTTTTAAGTGAAGTTATATTGAATGTTGAAGTCATATTTCAACATTCACTTCTTTGTCAGTATTTGTACTAGCATTAGTTCTTTGAGACATCGACAAAAATATCTCTGCAAAGTTCTCACTTTTTCAAAATAATATATATATTCAGCCCTATGCTAAATATTTCCGAAATGAAATCCCCGGGAAAATTTGTTTTTTTTTTCAGCGCAATCCTATAGGAAAAGAAGAAAAAAGAAACAAATTTTGCTAGGGATTTCAATCGGAACATTTAAAATAGGGTTGATTATTAAATTTAATTTCCTCAAAAGAATATTAACATTAAAATGACTGAAAACGAGCCTTTAAATGATGAAAATGCTGCATCTCCAAATGGGCGCATTGTATCATCAAATGACGCGAAACACGGAGGGGTAGAAATATTAAGCAATGGTTTCAATAAAACTCATACCAACCATAATAATGGTATATTAACACAAATAAATGGAAAAGAACACATTGCAGATATTGATGGTGGTAGTACTGCTGTTGCTGCTGGTAACATTGAGACACACATTGAAGCACCCTGTTGTCGTGATATACACGGTAAAGAACCACCGGATGGCGGTATGCGGGCATGGCTAGTGATGGTTAGTGCATTTTTATGCAATGGCGTTATATTTGGCATTATAAATTGCTATGGTGTTATACATGCGCTACTAACTGATCGTCTAGCAGAACAAGGTGATAAAGAAGCATCAAGTAAAGCTGGTGAGTATTGAGCGAAAATTAATTATTTTCATTAATGTTTTTTCTTAGATTTTGTTTTGAATATGAATCTTAACTCTATGAATTTCATTACCCTTTGGCTATGACATTATATACATTCATAAGACAACATTTAAGCTTTCATATACAGTAAGCGTACAATATAACGAACTTATATACAAACTAAAACAAATAAAAATTCTTTAAATCGGATAGTGATTTTTCACTTTTTGTATTACCAAAATAAATGGATCGCTTTTTCCTCTTAAAGCAGAAGACTTTGTTTGCATGGTCTGGCATGCTATATTGAACGTTTCTTAAATTGTAATTCCTTTAATTGTGTGTCTACTGTAATTCTTTGCAAACAACTTAGAGAAAATATGTTATTTTTGTGCTTTTTGTCTTGACACAATTTTCATGTTGGTGAATTCTATATTTAGAATATGAAATTCGAAGCGAAATATTTATATATGTATGTATGTTGGTACACTGTGTATTCATGTTTTGTATTTTCGGGTGATTTGGTGATTAAATGTGATTAATTTGATAGCAAAAATTGTTTATTGTTTGTTGATGATTTCGCGTATTTAATTGATTTTTGTAAGTTATTTTGTATTTCGTTATAAAAGTTACTTTTCTAAAGCCTTGTTGTAAAAATATCAATTGATTAAATGAAGAGAAATGTAACTGCGGACTATAGTTCTGTGCGAAGAAGTTGTCAAGCGGTCTAATTTCTTTACAATAATATTTAGCTAAAGGGTGTCTCTACTACTGAAAGTCTGTGGGGAAATATTCAAATTGAATTCAGAATACTTTAATTAAGATTCAGAAAAAGCAAATTGAACTCAGTATAGGTAAACTGAATTCAGACCAGGCATAGTGAAATCAGAAAGCCACTATTTGAAATCAGACTTGTCAATTCGAATTCAGAATAATCAAATCGAAATCAGAAAAATTCAATTTGACTTCAGACTAGATAATGTGAATTCAGAAAAAGTTAACTTGAATTCAGAATATTGAAATTAAATTCAGAAGGCATCAATCTGAATTCAAACGAAGCAAATCGAATTCAGATTGTATGAATTTAAATTCAGTATAAGCAAACTGAATTAAAATAGCGTCAATTTGAATTCAGAATAAGCAAACTGAATTCAAACAGCGTCAATTTGAATTCAGAATAGACAGATTGATTTCAAGAATCGTCAATTTGAATTTATTAAGACTGCCCAAATTGAATTCAGAAATCATCGATTTTTTCAGTAAATTAATTAATTCTGAAATTGTAAATTAGAATTCGGACTGATTAATTTGAATTCAAAAAAGGAAGTATAATTCACTAAACTTTAATTTTAACTCAAACTGCACAAATTGAGCTCGGAATAGTCAAATTAAATACAGAAAGCATTGAATTCAAAATAGACAAAGTGAAATCAGAAATCGTCAATTTCGGTTTTGAATGGAGAAAATTAGTTCAGATCGATTTGTATTCAAAATAGGCGAATTGAATTCAGAAAGTATCCATTTGAATTTAGGACAAGAAAATTGAATTCTGGATTTCTAAATTTGAATTCGGATTGGTCAATATAAATTCAAAATAGGCAAGTTAAATTCAGAAAACTCCAATTTAAATTCAGATGTAAGTTGAATTCAAAAAGTATTAATGTGAATTCGGAATAGAGGAATTGAATTGTAAAAGCATCGATTCCAGTTCATAAAAATCAAATTGAAGTCGAAAAAGTCATTTTGAACTCACAATATTTTAATCAGAAGGTGTTAAATCAAAATTGAACTCAAAAACAGTAATTTTTAATTCAAAATAATGAAATTGTAGTATGCGAAAAGACTCTATTTGTTTTTTGAAATTTTGATTTCGTTTATAGATATTCTGTTTAGTTCAATCTCCTTTTCGGTACTGTGTTTCCAAGAACTCTTTAGTTGTCCTTTTTTCTCCTTGCCTGCAATATCTACCTCCTAGGAACACATATATATTGCATCGGGGAACCGAAGTTCTTAGTAGCCAGTGATATCCTTAATTCATTAGTCATTATTGTTTTATTTTTATTTTTTATAATTAAATATTTTTAGCTTTAAAGTAATTTACTCTAGACTCCACTGTCGACAATCTTCTACATAAACTTCTGATGTCTGCTCACTATATTTTTCAGGAGCTTTATAACTTATTTTTCTGATGGTGCTGCCATTTCTTTGCACATGTGGATAAATAGCTTCATATGGAAGTCAATAGATGCAGATATTCCCTAGTGGATTCAAGAGGTTTTTAGGGATAAAAATCTCAGAAATTATTCACTTTGCGTTTGAATTCAAACCTTTTGATTGACTGAAATGAAAAACGTTTAAATCAGCTAGTTCTATTCTGTTCTATTAGTTCTCAAGCGAACATGATGAACATGACAGCATGTTCGATGATTATTATGATAGTGCTGTCAGTTCTAAATCTACATGGATAAATAATTTCATACGGAAACGATTGAATGCTGGCATTCAATTGCAGAGCCAAGAGGGGTTTGAGTTTAATCCTCGCTCCTGGAAAATTCATCGTTTTTTCTGAAAAAATTCTCAGTTATTATGAACATTGCAAATTAATTCAATTTTTTAATAGAATGAAAATAACTAAACTGTGTCTACTCTCTCTTCCCGAATCCTCTGAATCAGATAGTTCCGAAAAATTTTATGAACTCGATGATTAGAAGCTAAGTGTTTTGTGAGTTTTGTATAATTTAGAAAAGAAGAAAGGAAATCACTAGACAGGTTTTTTTCCTTATGTGTATACTGACATGAAGTAGGTTTCAGCTCATTTATAAATTAAAATCAAAAATTACGTTAGGGAATTTATTGCAAATTCGTTGAAATTTGCAGACTCCTCACATTTCAAGTTCAATAAAACTTTCAAATAATTTCATTCTACTAGTATTTCATAACTTACTCCGAATATTCGAATATTAAGTTTTTGTTTACAATAGCGCATAAATTTTTTAAACGTACTCGTATTTCGGGTTCAATAAATCGCATGAACACATACTTACTCACATATGTATCTGCTCAAGTGGATTAAATTATTAAAACTTTATTAATTTATAAAAGAATCATTTAGCGGGCTCAAATAGCACTAAAGCAAAAAAAAAAAAAAAAAATAGGAAAACAAAATATACGATGAGTATGAATGAAAACATATACAAAAAATAAATAAATACAAAAATAAAACGAGAATGCCGATTGCGGCGAATAATTTTGCGTGTTGAAGCAAAATACTACTGAGCATTTGCGAGCTTTATGTGTATGCAGCAGACGCGCAATGAACAAGCAACAGTACAATTAAATTCAAGACTTTTGCCAAGGTTCATGTTGCGATTGGCGGTGGTCGTTGCAATCTTTTTCTCTTATATTTTGTGTCTGTAAATAAACGAAAGTATCTCATACATTTGCAATAATTATTACGTATACGCACTGTTGTATCTATAGGGAATGCAAATATAATTAGCGACAATTGGCGGCTATAGTTTACAATAGTTTTATATACTTGCTTCTTTTTGTTGTTTTTGTGCCGGTCATTGGCCACCGGCTACGGAAACTTTTCTTCTTTCTAGTTTTTCTTTTTTCATTTCTTTTTGTTTGCCTTTTGCTTTTTAACCAAAAGCGTAAAATTACCATATTCGAATGACAATATGAACGTACTTTATATAGTTATTGTAAACAAAAGAAAAAAAGGGGTGTATTGCTAAAATACGAAAAAATAAACTAAATTAAAACGAAGACAAAAACCAAAGACGAAAAACAATAAGTTTAACACTACTGACCCACTTACTGCACTGGCACTGGCTGACTGTTAATGTCTGCTCGATATGAGATGAAACCCTATTAGTGTTGTTTTAACTGACGCATGGCTGTTACTAAAAAGACATACCTACACGTGGAGAAAAAATGGTAAAACTAAAATTATGAACGATTTACATCCATATAACAGGCACGGCTTGAATTGCATTCCTTTGACATTTCCAATCACAACTACTGTTTTAAAATAATTAAATTATTTATTCTTAATGTTTGAATACCTATTACCAGCACGATATGACATGCTTAAAATGCAAATAAAACAGAATATATGACTACAATTGACACTTATCAGCACAAGACGATACGTCTAAAACAAAGAACCACATTTTTTCACCTTACCGATTAGAATGAACTGACACGTTCATTACTTTACTAAAATATTTTGTCGTTTGTTTTGACATTTCACTAATAGTGTTTCGGATACCACTAATAGTGGAACTTGTCTATTCCGTTTTTACGTGTTTAACTCAGACTCGTGAGAAATTACAGTCACTGAAACAGCACAAGTATTAAGAATAATTTGCTTTACTGTTATCCCTAAGATATTTTCATAGTTACTTAAAAAAAAAATATATTTTACTTACATCTTATTTTGTATTTTGTTTCAAACAAAAATTATACTGAAATTCAGACCGAAATTCAGTTCAAAATTCACCTAAGATAGACTAAAATTAAGACCAAAATCCAGCTCATAATCAAACCTAAATTTAGATCATAATCCAGTAAAAAATTCAGACCAAAATTTAGGTCAAAATCAAACCAAGTTTTAAATCAAAATCAAACCAAAAGTAGGCCAAATTTAGTCAAATTATGACAAAAAATCGGACCAAAACAAGGACCGAAGTCCAGTAAAAATCAAACTTTAAACTAGTCCAAAATCAACCCAAAACTAGACCAAAATTAAGACCAAGTTTTGACAAATATTCAAACCAATGCTCAAATTAAAACTAGAACTGAAATCAAACCAAAAGAGAGAGAGTATTCTGACCTAATTTTGACAAATATTCAGACTAAAACTGTGATTGAAATTCCATCATAAACCAGGTTAAAATTCTGACGGAAATCAGACCAAAATTCAAAAAAAAACTCAAACCAAAATTCAGATTAAAATCCAGAAAAGAAATTAGAACATAATTTTGATAAAAAATTAGAACGAAATTTAGAGCAAAAATCAGTCCAATGTCAGACTAAAATTTAGGAAAGAACTCAGACCTGAGTCCAGAGCAAAATTCAGACCAAAAATTAGATCGAAATCCAGACCAAAACTCAAACAAAAATCATACCCAAATATTCCGCTAAAAAAAAGACAAAAAAAAAAAGACACTAAAACTCAAACCGATATTCAGGACAAAAGCAGGATGAAAATTGAGACAAAATTATACCAAAATTTAGATTAAAACTGAGATAAAATTTTGCCCAAACTTAAAACCAAAAGGCAGATCAAAAGTCAGATAAAAAGAAGGATCAAAATCAGTCCAAGTTTCGATCAAAATCCAGTACAAAAGCTAAGAAAAGCTTACGCCACAACTCAAACGAAAAATGAGATCAAAAGTCAGACCAAAATAAATCCTTAAAATGATTCGAAGAACCAGACCAAAAAATCTGATTATAAACCAAATCAAAAACAATTATAAAGCCAAAGTAGAACATTTATAAGCAGACTCTGAAGTTTCAGATTTGATGTAAGTATAAGATTTTAAGTGGTTATAAAGATTCAAATTTTTGGGAGAGGTTACAGTGGGTCCGCCAGTAATGATGACGATGACTGGCTACCCTATAAGTATGAAATTTAATTTTTGAATGAATTAGAGTTGATTTTCTAATGTGTTTTTTCTCAGTTACAAATTTAATTTCTTACCGTGTATTTTAAGTTCCGTGATATGATTAAGACTAGCATTTGTTGTTGATGTCGCCTTTGTCATTATTATTGTTGTTGAAATTTGATAACTTCAAGGAAATTTTATTTAAAATTTTTTTTTGTTATTTTATTTCTTATGTTTTTAACTCTTCAATGCGCATTTGACACATCATAGTTTTTTATTTACTTACCAGAAATTCCATTATTCATCACATGTTGATATGGAAACAATGCAATTTTAGAAAAAATGCAATAATAAAAAAAATGCGTTTTTCTGTCTCTACATTTGTACTTCTTATATTACACGTCATTACGAGATTAATATGCATTAATAATAATTAAAATGGAATAATTTCTTTTGACAGAAGTAACTTAAATACTGTAAGTACGTATATAGTTAGCAAGATCTCAATTCAATTTATTCAATTGAATTAAACAATTGACAATATATCAATTACCAATTACAAAATTACTTAATTGTGCTCATACATACTATGCCACCAATAAAACAATATCACAATAAAAATATGTGGCTATTTACTATATTGTAATGACATTGAAAAGTGGCGCTTTCTTTGTTGTGTTCTATTTTTGTATATACCTAAGTACTGCGTACATACATACCACATAATAAAAACTTCCGATATGAATGTTTTATTTAATTAAAAAAGCATTTTTCTTTTCGTTATCAGCATTTAACAAAGACATGTTAGCTTCTAAGTTGTGTTGAAATGTTGAATTCTGGTTTTGAGCGTAATAGCGGACAGTTTATTCATCGCTATTACGGCCAGAGGTAAGGACCGAAATGAAAAAAGAACGGTTGCTAAATGTTTCATTTAATTCACAGCTGTTACACATAAGTGTTTGGAACATAAAAATAACATTTACTAAACGTTCCATTGCGGCCCCCGAAATGAGTTAATTTTCAATAGCTTTGAAGGCTTTTTATGCCCATATTGTTATTCCCAAGTCAATTTTCTTTGAAAAATTGACAAAATTTCAAACAAAAACTAGCACTGAAATTCAGTAAAAAATCAGATTAAAATTCTGACAAAAGCCAGACCAAAATTAAGAGAAAACCTCAGACTAAAATCCAAAACAACATTCAGGCTAAAACGAAATTTTTTTTCACAAGGAATGGAAATGCGTTGATCTCTAACGACTTTTTATGTCCAGATTACAATTTCAAGTTGCAACTCCCAATTTCTTATATATTCCAAAAAAAAAATTTATCTTTTTCCACTTTTAAACATCTCAAAAGTATGCCATTATTTAATGCTGCTACCTTATATTTCAATTGAAGAGATATGTGCCTAAATACTCTTGTATTCTGAGTACTTATTATTAAGTATCGATAGAGCATGTTCTGTATATTTCATAGCTTACATGTGCTTTCAAGCTTACACACTTTTCTGTACGGTTTCCAATTAAATTTCATCTTAGAAACACATTTTTTTTTGTGATGATGAAAGTTCTTTAACTTATTACAAATGCTATTGCTAAGCATGCAATGAAACGTTTCGCCGCTTATTGTGTTAGTTTATAAATAAATGAAATTTTTCTTGGTATTTTTTGGCGGCAGTCCAATAAAAAATGCATAGCGGAAATTATTCAAACTTTTTAGTTTTCTTAAGCAATTGAATTTTTTTCTCTTTGAATACTCAATGGCAATGACATTGGTATCGTGGGTTATATATTTTTGGGTGTTAATGTTTTTATTGTTTTGTATTTCTAAGTGGGTCAGTTCAAAAATAATTATAATAAAATTATATATAGGAATTCCTTAATAATTTGCTAATTTAGAAAGTGCTGTAATCGTTTTGATGATTATTTAATGTGGCGGCTGAGAATGGTTGATAAAAAATCATAATCTTTGAATAGCTATGATGACCTCGATAGTCTAGGGGTAGTGCAAACGTTCTCATTAATTCCATCTGATGTGAACTAACAAAGGGGGCAGCATATGTGAAGATGGGTCGTACATATTCTCATGTTTATGTAACGGTTAGTTAAAATGCGATTAATTGCAAATTTAGCTTTTCGACCCTTATTAATTCTTATAGTCACATTTTTGGTAAAACTAGTATTTGTTTGGAATTGCACTCCCAATAATCGAATGTCTTCTGAGTGTGGGATAGCTTCACCACCCTGTTTTATGCACATGCCACGACATTTCTTTCTAAAATAAGCACTTGTATTGCTAATCTGACCCATAATATTGATGAATTCCGTTTTAGAAACATTGAGTATGAGTTTCTATTTGTTAAAGTGGGCTAGTAGTTCAATTAAATAAACGTTTAAAAAATGTTGTGCCATCTTGGGTCCATTATGTGTAATATGAATCGTCGTGTAGTCTGCAAACTGAGTAAGTTTAACGTTTTTATTAATAGGAATATCATACATAAACAAATTGAATAAGATTGGCGATAATAATGAACACTGTGGTGTGCCGCAAGGCATGTCGTGCCAATCTGAAATTTCATTGTTAATTCGAACAGCAAATCTTCTCGTTTGAACTAATGATGATCTGATAATTCTAGTTATGAAAGTGTTAAAATTTAATTTCATCATTTTATGAATGAGACCGTCATGCCATACAGTATCAAAAGCCGCCTTTAAGTCCAAGACCACAATTGATGTGATCATTTTATTATTGAGGTCATTCTAAATTTTGCACAAAGCGTGTTCAGTTGAATGCCCAGGCAAAAAATCAAATTGATTTTGAAGAATATCAAGTAAATCAATATGTGACCAAATACGAACAGCAATAATTTTCTCAAATATCTTGGCTATGCATAGCAGTTGAGAAACAGGTCTCCAGTTTGAAGTGATTATTGAATCGTTACCTGATTTGGGTATGGCTGTAATGAGTGCCATCTTCCAAGAGTGTTCAAAATATGCAATAGAAAGAAGATGGTTGAATAAACTCGTTTAGAAGAGTATAACACCCGGAGAGAACTGCTTAATTATGAAAATAGATAAATCGTCAGAGCCAGGGGACATTTTATTGGGCCTAGTTTTGATGATATTATTGATGTCTTTAACCGAAGTAAGAATTCCGCGCTGCTCCTCAGATAATAAAGAGTTTATTTTATCCAGGTCTTCATTGCTATGAATAACCGGAGTTATATTATGATTGAATGTGATGACTTGATTAATGTTTATGAGATGTTCAATGTCAGATTTGACTCCATCATCGATAATGGAATTTTTATGAACTGTTAATAGATGATTATTTGCAAGCTGCTGTGCTAAAGCATTTGCAATATTATAACCATCATTAATGCCATTTCTTTCGTTCTTTTTAATAATTTAAGAGCATCGGCAATAGAATCTAAGGGTTAGATCTAAATTGTCTCTTTGCTTTCAGATAGAACAATGTTCTATAGTAACAGAAATAACCCTGCGACTTGAAAGATTTGATAACCCTCAGACTTAAATGTACTGTTTATTAATCTCTCTTGCAAAGCTTTGACCACCACCAGACTTACGAATTATTTAAGAATCTAGAAGGAATTAGCCAAATCAAAGATCAGGTGTACTGTTTTTTTTCTTTTCTAAATGTTCTTTTTGAAGATTTTGCACAAAATAATTGCCTTATTACATTTAATATTTACCACAGACCTTTAATTGTTTCCACCTTATCAAATAATAACGGATTTAATGGTTCAGCTAATCTATAGGATACAAATATATTTCAAGTTGAATAATTTATTTTTCAAGATCAATTATTACTGTCATACTTTCTTTCCATTGTACAAATTTTTTAAGGTCTCTGCTTGTAGATAACATATGTTCAATATTTTTGACAATGTCAACCCATTTCCATTAAAAATTTAACAGCTTCAAATATAAATATAAATGATAAAGAAAGCGAAGCAACACGTTCAGCAGCTTGAGCGATAACATTTGACACAATGAAATTAAAAGAAGAAAGTATGTACGTAAATAAATTAAATGGAGGTATGTATAATAAAAAGCAAAAATAATAAAAATTTAATTATAATTTAATTTTAGAATTATTTGGAAACCAAATTTTGATAATTAACCACTCTCGTGCGGTTAATTTGTAATAAAATTTTTAGAACACAAACCACACACATCACGCTATGAACATACTCGGTTTGGTGAGATAATCACTGGTTGCTCGGGTACCAAAGCATATGGAAAAAGCAACTTAGCATGGCAGCTAAAAAATTTAAAAGTGCTGGAGTGAAGTACTCGTATAGAAGCTGGCATCCGAAGGAATTGAATCGAGGCACTTTGAGTAGGCCCTAGACTTTTGAAGGATCAATGATATCAAATACTAATATGAAATAAGTTAAATTTTAAAGAGGTGATTAACAGTAAAAATTGTACTAGAATAAAATGCGTATCGAAACCTATAAGTTATATGATTTTAAAATTTTGTTGTTGTTCTGAAAAATGTTTTGTTTTCAAAGGGAGTGAGGCTTACAATTTTTTTTTTTTATTTCCAATTGATTCTGAGCATTTGGGTTTATTTTGCCAGTACATTCAGTAAAAAATAAGGTTCATCTAAAATACCACCATATAAATAGTTCAAAGAGACTTGCTGGAGGTAAAGAACAATGAGCATACGTCTTAACTAGTAACCCGCTTAAATATGTAAGAAGGAAAACCGTCAATAAGAGCACATTTTATTTGTTAAAACAAAAAGCCGCACTAAGTGATCAAAGACCACATACTTAGCATTTGTAAGAAGTCAAATATGTACACTTAAAAGAAAAACATACATACAAAGTATGTATTAAAATTGCCTTTGTAATCTTTTAACCGCGCTTTTGCGCTTCTAGGTATTAAAAAAAAAGAAAAAATAATAAAAGCAACAAAAAGACTAAACAAAAGTGCCGACTTAACAAATCGAATTAAATACGAATGTGCCCATTGAGGTAAGAAAATATTTAATTTATTATATATTATATATTATAGAGTATGCGCTTTATTATATACCATACAAAGCACATTTAATATGTTGCGTCATATCAGGGTTTCATGGAAGATAGTTATTGAGATATAATAACTTAAAGTATTCAGAATGTTTGGTGATGGATGCAGAGCTGATAGCATACAGAGCTTACTAAACCACTATATAATTATTGGAACCCAATCGTTTGGCAAATGCTTTTGTTAAATTCTCTCCTGGCGGGACGAATGATATAGTAATGAATGGACTGGTTTTCACCTAGGGTGCAACATTTTCTACACTGAGGCATTTTTAATGAATTACCAAATTGGTGCTAGTGTATATTTTTTTAATTGATTCGTTATCAGAGCCCAAAAATATCCGAGAAAAATCGTTTCACAGCTGAGATACAAACAGTATCCCAAAGTTAAATTTTGTTGTACAGTGTTATTACTGGCCCGCTTCGGATGCAGCCCTTCTTTCATTAATCTCGAAATGGAGATGAGGTTGCAACAATTATACAAAGACCATTGACTCTCCTAAGTAAGACAGATCTAATTATCTGTTAAGTCCGTGAAGGTCTGACTTGAGACTTATTTCAGCCTCATCACAGGTTTCATCACAATGATCTATGTGGTTCAAGTCTTGAAGATGATGAAACTGCAGAAAATTTTATTTGTGAATTTTTTTTTCTCTCGGACGAGGAGACTTAGTCAATCTTAATATACTATATCCAAGCTATGAAAATTTGCAAAGACTGCTGGTAGATTTGACGAAGCTGCAGCCGAACTAAGTTAAGAGAGTGTCCCTCTTCGGGATGGAGCACAATGGGCTATCTAGTCAAGGTGCTCCTCGCTTTCCGTGAACTCTTGTACAATATAATATGAAATTCAGAATGTTTACTCATCTCAGATATAAAGATTACATACTCAGTATGCATGACAAAACTGTAAACACTCCTTGGTGCATTGTGAACACCCTTACTATTTACACTACTTAACTGATGTTTTGTTTACATTTCCATACTTTTATGACAGACTGATTAAATATTTGAATAACATCCTTTTTCAAATTATGCTCTTTAAATAATAGCTAAAGAATAAATATGGATGCAAATGTATTTAAAGATAAGAAAGAAACAAATGCAGTATTTAATTAGAAGACAAAAATATTTGCAATTCCATTAAATCATTTGCAAATTGTAAAATATGTAGATCATGTTAGAGAGATCATTTAAATTAATAAATCTTAAAATGCGTATTTGCGTAACCCTAATCTAAAGTCTAATTTACATTTGTATTTTGCTGACACAATTATGCTTCGTAAAGTTTCTTTGTTTAATTTTTTTTTCAAGCAGTCTGTTACATCTTGATAAAGTTTTTTTCAATTAACTGCACATTTAATAATCTAATATTATACGCACTAAATATTATAGTAAATAATAAGTTAAGATGGTGGAAAAATTGTATTACATATTTTGTTAGAATGCAAAAGTGTGATATAACACTGCGTGATATGTTGATGTGATGTGTGTCCGTCCTTGATATGAAATATTAAATAACAACATACAAATATTTTTCAATATTAAAAATCATGTATTCATCTATATAAAACCGCAAACCATTACTTAAGCACATACCCGTAAATACTTATGTATTATGTTCTTATAAATATGTAAATATTTAAATTATAATGCGAAAAAATATTTTACTCTTGCTATCATTCAAAATTCTTCTAAGATTGTATATTGGTATATGCAAACAGAGGTTAGGAGTATTAAATATATATATATTTTTTAATATTCGCATATTTCCGATTTAGATTAAGTTTTTGGAAAGCGCGTGTCATATTTATTTATTTTACTGAGATAAGAACAATTATATAATAAATTTGGTTTGTTTTTCTAGGAGGCCAAAAAATAATGATTCCTCGGAATTTCGTTTTCGGACGGAAATATTTTTTTTGGATTGGATTCAACTGGCATATCAAATCTTTTTGAGGGAATTGATGGGAAAATGTTTTTACGGAAATTACACCTTGTGAATTAGGCCAAAATCTACATATTAGAGCTGCATACAGGCTAATTATATGCAAACTGTTTGAGTCAAAATCTGCCGACATTACAGAATAGTTCGGGATCAAAGATCTTGGCAGTTTTTGTAATATTTAAGAACTAGTGATTTAAGAACTATCTTAGACTTGTAAGGGGAAGAGTCAAAAGCCTTCAGAGTAACGCAACTATTTTATAAAATAAGTATGGCTATATGTAAGGGAAGCGATAAACAACAACTTCAATTAGATTTCCATTATGACAGCACGGCATTTTTGGAATATAGAACTATATAATTCATCTTAGCTATACTAAAAAATCTTAAATCCGATTAAATGTAACGTTTCTACTTTTTCGTTCAAGTTGGAATACTAAATTGGTGATTAGGTTTATCCCAGGGATTGAATTCAATTTCAAAATTTCAGTTGCTGTTGCTAAGTGATTTTAGGTGGTCGTTGATTTTTTACGAATATGTTATTTTATCTAGAAATAAAGATCTATTAACTATTCTTCATAAAATAATAAAAAAAAATTTGTATTATCTCTTCTCATTTACAGCACTCGTTGGTTCACTGACAATTGGCACAACATTCCTGCTCTCACCAGTCGCTGGCATTCTCACCGATAAAATCGGCCTACGCTTAACCACTCTAATCGGTGGTGTACTTTCCGCAGGCGGATTATTCCTTTCATCCTTCTGTACGCAAAACATAAACGCACTGTATCTAACATATGGCATTATGTTTGGGTTAGGTGCTGCACTAGCGTACACGCCCACCATAGCCATTTTAGGACATTACTTCAAACGCTATTTGGGTAAAGTAAGCGGATTTGTGACTGCTGGCTCTAGTGTATTCACTGTGATACTGCCACCTGCATTGGATTATCTACTACGAGGACATGGATTGGAGACAACCCTACAAGTTATGGGCTTAATTTCATGTTTTATTATAGTCTGCTCATTCGTGTATAAACCATTACATCCACCACCGGAACCACCGAAAAAGAAACCAGGGCGTTCACGCTTTAATATGATGATGCGTTCGGTTATCAATGTAGAGATTTGGAAACGTAAGAAGTATGTAATATGGGCGTTGTGTGTGCCATTAGCACTTTTTGGATACTTTGTCCCATATGTACACATGATGAAATTTGTACAGCAAACATTTCCGGGAAAAAGTGAAAATCTACCAGTAATGTGTATTGGTATTACATCCGGTATTGGACGTCTTGTATTTGGAGTGATTGCAGACTTGCCTGGTGTAAATCGTATCTATTTACAGCAATTGTCACTTATATGCATAGGTGTTGTGACCCTCCTACTGCCACTCACAAGTTCCTATGTATTGTTGCTAGTTTTTACCTTGATTATGGGTTTGTTTGATGGTTGTTTCATTTCGTTACTGGGTCCCATTGCTTATGAAATATGCGGTCCATCGGGTGCAACGCAAGCTATTGGTTTTATGTTGGGTTTGAGTTCATTCCCGCTGACAATTGGACCACCCATTGCGGGTAAGATTTACGACAGTACTAAGTCGTATACATTGCCTTTCCTGCTAGCGGGTATACCACCTATAATTGGTGCATCTGTAATGTTCATGATACGTTGCGTGCGTGAGGATAAACCCGAAGCAAATGGAACTGCGGATGCAAAGAGAACGGAAGCAGAACAAGCGCATGGCGATGATGTTGAGCGAAATGCCAATGTCTGGGATAAAAATGGTAAGATTTTAAAAATCCATATACATTTCTGGCTAATCAATTCGTCTTATTTCAGATGAACCCAAATTGAATGCACCACTTTTAAATGGTCACACTACGACCAATGCTACTATCACTGCTGCTGTCTCTGCCGGTGTCACTGACAGTCCCGTACGATTGGATACAACGAATGGCAAGGCACAATTAGCTGACACAGGTATTGATATGCATTCTGCATCATCTACTTCTACTTCTTCTTCTCCTACTTCTGCTTCTACTACTAAGCGTTTATTGCCTTCTGCTCTTAATAAATTTAAAGTATTTACTGCTTGTGCTTATGATCATTCCAGTAATTTATTATTAACTAACAATAAAAGTATAGAAGAAAAATACTCATGCTCTGAAACTGCTTTGCTTAGTAATGCCGCGGCGGGTAGCATGTCAACTTTAATTGCCGATGAAAATCTTAGTAATGCTTGCTGCTTGTCGAATAGTGATTCAGAATTTGCGATTGTTACCGCCAATTGTAATCATAATTTTACACAGAAACGACGTCGTTATACGTACTCGATTTATTAGCGAATTTTACATCACATTACATACTTACATATTTCATATTTGGTTGCATGTAAATATTTATATATGTATGTATAGTAATCACTGGTTATTTGATTCTCGCTTAATTGCATAAAAAATTTGTCTCTTTTACTACAAAATATAGTGAAAATTTCCGGTTAAATGAATCAGAAAATTTAATTTTTGTTGACGCAATAAACCGGGGATTATTGTATAGAAAGTATTGAAATTACAGTAATTTTCTTTTCCTCATTTAATTATGCTATAAATTTTTCTTCTAGTTTAACTGCATTAAGTGGGGTTTACTGTAAATAGTTTTTGTTTTTTTTTGGTTTCTTTTGAAGTATCAACAGTTGATTAGTTCTGTAGTAGCAAATTTTCAACACATGGAACTTAAATATTTACTTAAAATTCTTATCAAATTTCATTAATTTATAGTGTTTTCCATACGTCTGTGTACATTGTGTTACACGTTTTAGATAGCACTATTCTATCTCTCTGCTTAAATTTGAATAGTAACCCAATCGAAATTAATGCAATATTACTGACTATTTCAGCTATGAATTTAGTTGCTTAAAAATCATATATTTGATTCAGAGAAGCGGTACTGGCTCCAAACATATACGTGTCAGATCGCCGAAAGATGGAATTTTAAGTATCTATTAAGGGTTTATTCCAAATTTAGAATTTTATTAATAAAATTTAGTGTTGTCACCATATTGAGTTCTATAGCGAATGTAAGACGCCAATACTGGTAGACAAAGCAAAATGTTCTTAATGGATTATCAATAACCCTATTCCGTACTTGCATTTGCAACCAGGTTCTTCAAAAGACTAATGAAGAAAAATATGGTTGCGATGCAAGGGAACTGTTTTGAACGATAAATCATATATATTCTTAACATTCTAGAAATCAATCATATTTTGTTTTCAGTTGCTAAAAGTCTTAAACTAATTTTTTTCCTATATTAATTTATTTTTGACTTCGGTTACGCTTCGAAGGTATTTAGGGTTAATTTTTCTACGTTGCTAATTCAATCTCAATGGCGTGGAATTATGTTGGCAAAATATGTCATTGACTAGAACTATTTATAACATTTCAAGTAAATTTATTGCTGATCTGATGAAAAAAAAAACTCTGGACTAGCGAACCTCATTGGATCGTGAAGGCTTTTACTAATTCTAACTCGAACTGTTGGCGTATTTCGGAGATTTTTTCATCCTTCCTGCCTAAACACTTCCAACTCAACTAAGCTTCATATGGTCAACACTAGGTGATCGAACAATCAGTGACAAATTCCTTAGACCGGCATTCGTTTCTAACTCAAGGTACATAATAGGATGCTGATCAGTCTGTCACCTCAACATGATGTATTTTGCTGGCCACAAGAACCATGTATGCTGCTGAAGATTGGTGTGCATTGACTCCTACCTTCCATCCAAGTTACTCTAGTAATCACAGGTAGGGTGCTAGTTTAACTATTTGTTCCATTTCGTGCAATATTGTAACATCGTTCCGGAGTAACCCCATTTGAATTTCTTTTTGAATTTTGGTCTAAATTTTAGTCTGATTTTGATGTGAATTTTGGTCTGATTTTTGTTTTGAATTTGATCTAAGGTTGTGCCTGAATTTGGCTGGAGTTTTGCTCTGATTTTAAATCTGAATTTTGTCTGCATTTTGGTAAGAGTTTTGGTCACAATTTTTTTCCGAATTTTGATCTGTGTTTTGGCCTGAATTTGATTTGAGTTTTGATTTTAATTTTGGTCTGACTTTGGATTGAATTTTGATTAAAATTTAGGCTTAAATTTATTTTGTACTTTGGTTTTGGTCTGAATTTTGGTCTTAGTTTTCGTCTTATTTATTTTTGAATTTTTATCTGAGTTTTGGTCTAAATTTGATCTGAGTTTTATTTTGAATTCTTGGCCTCAATTTCGGTCTGACTTTTTTGAATGTGTTTCAAATTTCTGTTTGAATTTTAGTTCTAATTTCGGTGGTTGAATTTTGGTCCAAATTTTGTTCTGAATTTTGGTCTGCGTTAGCTTTGGTTTTTGGTTTGAGTTTCGCCGCTGAGTAGAAACAGTGAGTAATTTATTTTTTATTTCACAAAATTTAACTAACTAAATCTACAAATTTCGAACTGAAATAGAAAAAGAATGTATTCAAGGGAGGAGAAATATGAAATCAGAGAGCTCACCTAAGCCTGAGCTATCATCCAATAACTTTATAATATTGTATTAATTTATTATTTATAGTGGTATTTCAAAAGGGGGCAAAAGTTTCGTCTTAATTTACATATATACAATAAAATTAAAAAAACCAAAGAAATCGTATTATTATCTGGTGTTTACTGTAAATAAATGCTTCCGTTTTATTGTAGAATTCATTTTTTTTGCATACTTTTGGGCTTTTCATTTTGGAATGCTGCAAACTGATATAAGAATTTGATATTTTTCAATGGGTTTCATTCATTTTTAAAATACCTACATATACATATATAATTTAAATTTGTTTTTATTTTGGTATTCAGCATGGTATTCATTAATTAGTTATAGAATTAAATAGTTTTAGTTACTAACATAACGCTTTTTTATTTATTTATTTTAACTGCAGTATTAAATAATTAGAATGTATTTTTTGTATTTCAATAAAAAAAAATTTATAATGTAAATACACACATACAAACATACCTACATAAATAAATGTAAATTTTTTGCTGAACTTTTATTTTGCCATTTACTTAATTTTGCTGTGTATTTTTGCTTTTTGTAAGTTCATATATTTCAATTTTCTATTTTAATAATTTTGTGCTATAATTTTAATATATTTTTAATCTCTTTTCCAGAATCATTATCGGATATACCGCGACACTCAACAGAATCTATTCATTAGAATTTAGAAAAAAAAATACAAGTGCAAAATTTCAATTTCATAGCCAAGCTACGTACAGAGTACATACATCCATACAGACATACATATAAATATAGAAAAGAACATCCTCACTATTCCACTTAATGTTTAAGTTTAAAAAAATATACATATTATATACTATTATTCATATAATATATCATTGAAATGTTAGTTATTTAAGTAGTTTTATAAATTATGGTAGCAACAAACAAACAAAAGAAAAAAAAAGAAAGAAAGAAATTAATTTTCTTTAAATATAATGTCAACACTTAAATTAATTATATATTTACAAAATTTATATAAATTAAATTATAATTGTAATGAATATGTATGATGTCCAAAATTGATAGATAAATTTGTGTATTTAACAAAAAAAATGAAAAGAAGAAAATATTTATAATATATTTACTATTGATTTTAAAGAGCAGCACTTATCAAAAGAGAAAGAAAATTAAATAAACAAATAAATACAACACTTTTAATAAACTTAAAATCAAATTCAGGAAAATTTGAGTTTAAAGAATTGTGTTATTTGGGAGGCAGAATGCCACGATTCTGCGGGCCCAATTAACAAAGTTTGCCGTAGGTAAGTAACTAAATGGGTAATGAAAACTACTGAACTAATGAATGAGTGCTAGACTGGAATTGCAGTTAATCCAGGTTTGATTTCCAGACAGGGAATAATTGCTATAATAAATATCGTTGGAATTGTAATTGGCAATTAGCATTTCTAGTTCCCCAGTAAAGGAATTGGAAAAATGTATAGATACCATGAGGTAGCAGGTTTCTTATAAAGAGCTTTGAAGTAGAAACTAGTCTTGACTGGATTCCTGCTCATGAGCTGTTAATTGAACCCGATAGACAACATGAATTCCAATCTTAGCTGAATTGCATTGACAACAAGGTTGTTCCGATCTAATATTTCTAGAGAAAGGTGGTTGCTGGAGATAGCTAGCAGATTGAGTATCGCCATTGCTGACATAGGGACAGCCACCACCTTCAGAAGACCTGAGTGGAAAAGATTAAGTGGAAAGTATTGGAGGACTATACAGATTAATAAAATACTTACAGTGTGGAATTGACGAGCACTACCCAAAATAATATAACAAAAATTACACGTAAATGAAATATTCCAATGATGCAAGGACCAAGGAAAAGTTTACTTTACACAGCGTGCTAAGAGTCTTTAATGAAACGAAGTCGAAATCTGAAACAGGGAGGTGCGAAAAACTGGACGGAGGAAATAGCTGAAATCAGGTTATTTGCCTACGTATCCGAAGAAGACATATGACAGCTAGGTGCTCGGGCACCACCATAACCAAAGCTAAACAATATAGAAAAGCGAAAAACAATCTTAAGCTAACCTCACGTACCAGCAAAAAACAAAAGTAAGAGGTGCTCTGAAATGCCATAAACAGTAACCCCTGGGAGCTTGTATATAAGGTCGTGATACGGAAATTTGGAATCCAACCAAAATGCCCCAGCTATAGAAAACAAAATAGCAAATACTCTCTTTTCTACGCACGATTTAAGAGCAAGCGATTACAGCAGACGAACTCAGCAGCTATTAGTAGAAAGGCAAGAAGGGAATTATACTCTCCCAAATTTTAAATCATTTATTCTTATTTAAGTATAGATTTAACTTATCATAGTGCATGACCCTCAGAATTTCTCATTAATAACCGTAGTCAATTTATTTTAAAGTTTAGATAAATTTTCAGCGGGAAAAATATTTGCATTAATTCTACAAGTAAATGATTAATTCACAAACAAATTAAATAACACAGGCTTACAAATTTCGGTAAATTTTTTAACCCGAGAAGACAAGAGTATTTTTTCACGTATTTTTAAGCTCTTATTTCAAACCCGTCGCCCGTTTTCATCATCAAGATTCTTGTTCGAAACTTCCTCTGTCATGGCTACATTCAAATTATCGCTGATAATTTGAAGAATTACTATAAAATAGACATTCTAATATGAGTGAAGATCCATTTTCTTCATTTCCATCTGTATTTCTACCCTGACAACACAGAGAAAAACTACAAATGTTTTAAGGATAAGGATATACTGAGTGATTGTTGGTCTCTTATATCTGAGACGCATGCAGAAAATTATAAATGACGCAGTTCCACTGGACATAAAATCATAATTTATGGTTCAAAATTGCTAAAAATGGACTGCGGTCTCGTAATCAGCGTCTGAAATTAGTTGCTTAAAAATATCGCTTGATTACTCGAGTCCAAACCCATGTAAACCTGTGTAATAAGAAACTTTTTAGTTCCGCAAAAAATAGATTCAGTAAAGTATAATAATATAGTCATTATTATATATTACTCACCAGGGTTAATGAGCTATTGTGGGCAAAATTTTCATATAAAACAAAACGTACCTATGTGCATGTTTTATTCAAATATAAAATCAAAATCGTTATTACGCATTAATTTTAAATACGCTAATTAATACGTCAATATACGGCATATAAATTACCAATTATTTTAAGCCTTCAATCACTGATTTCACGTTTATGAATGATTAGTTAGTGAAGTAACTATCAATAACTAACACAGTGTGGGTTAGTAATCAAAAATTTGTACGTTTAAATTGTCATATAAGATCATCGACAATCATTATGAATAGGTGCTGTGCAAGCTTCATTATTTAATTGGTAAGGATGTATTTGAATATATTGAGCTTTTCATATTATTACGAGGTGATGAAAAACAAATTAATAGCTGGAATTAAATACACTGATTACAGGTTTATTTTATCAAATGCATATTTATATATTATTATTTATAGTTTTGTTTTTATAAATATTGCAAACTAAATTGCATGCGCAATGAAAATGTGACCTGTGCTTGCGTGGAAACTATTATTAAGTGATAAATACTAAATATGCACTAAAATATTGAATGCTCAAACGGAAAATATTATGAAAATGATAAGTTTTGGTAGGAGTTCAGTTTCAGACCTTCACAATCACCCAATCATATTTGTATTTTTCATGTAAAGTTGTAAAGTTACAGTTTCAATTAGCGGGTTGCAACCATATTTAATTGTTTAATATCTTTCAGTATCTAGTTAGTTTCTTATCAGCTCTTATGTTGTTGTGATTTTTTAAAAGCTCTTCGAGATTTTAAACTCAATTAGTAAAATTTGGAAAAAATTAAACTGTTTTTAGAGCGTTATATATATTATATAAGTTCAGTAAGAAGTGTAAAAATGAATTAAAGCAACAGATTTTTGACTATATATAAAATTCGGTTTTTGGATTCCAAACAAGGCTGTGAAACGAAAATGGTCGTTTCGTTGCTCTAGTTCAGTTTTTGAGTTCAAAAGAAAGATTATAATGGGTGATGTATTTATCGTTATATTTGTCTTAGATTCGCTAAAAATATATAGTATATATGGATGGCGCTCAATAGTATTTAGTTCAAGACTGTTAAACCTCTACTTATAGCGGTGACACGATGGGGTATTTTATCCATCAAGGAACTGACTCTTGAACACTTCAGGCAGGTAAGCAATGTTTATAGCGATTTAGTTGTATGAAATGTCTCAAATTTCGAACGTAAAATTGAAAAATATATGAAGTAAAAATTTTAAAATTTGTGTACCATATGTACAAAAATCAACACTCAGAATTTTCTTTTCATCATTTGTTTTTCAAGAGTTTTTGCTTGCAGATTCGTATTTGACCTGCAAACATTTATTGGTAGTTTAAATTATAGACCAAGTGGCAGTCAGAAATAGTCAGCTTTTGATAACTTGGGACAATTGGAAACAATCTGAATTAGTCAAGGGTAATCTGTGAAATTATAGATAATCTGAAGCAGTCAGAAAAAATAATAGGCTGCCGAAGGTAGTTAAAGGTGCTTCAGACTACCTCTCGTTCGGCGTGCTTAATTTTTTGTCAAATGCAGTCAGAAATAGTTAGTTTTTGACAATACGAGATAGTCTGAAGTAGTCATAGGTGGATAGGGGTAGTAAAAGGCAATCTGAGGCAATCTTCGAATCAAAAGGAGTCAAAATAAGTCTGCGATTATCGAAGGTAGCCTGAAGTATCACATTTAATATAATCTAAGGTTATTACAAACAGTCGGAAGTAGAATTTGAGGCAATCAGGAGAACCCATAGACAGTCAAAGACTATTTGAAATAGTCAGAAGAAGTCTGAAGTGCTCTGAGATAATATGAGGCCATCAAAAGTAGTCAGAAGTGGTTGGGGTAGAAAATAACAATGTGAAGCATAAATCGGCATCGAAATGCAATCTGAAGTAGTAGGAGGCAGTTTGTAACAGTCGGGGGCAGTCAGAGGTAGCCAGAAGAAGTCAGTTTGAGCCAATCTGAAATACTCAGAGGGAGTCTCCAGTGGTTTGAAAAGGTTTGGGGTAGTCAGAGCATATACAGGCAATATAGGTTAAAGGCAATTCGAAACAGTTTGAAGTAGATTTGGGAGTTAGAGACAGTTTGGGGCAGCCAGAAATAATCAGCTTGAGACAATCTGAAACATTCAGAGGTAGTCTGCTGTAGTTAGAGGTGATTTGGTTAAAAGCAAATTGAAGTAGTCTAAGGTAGTTAGAGGCAAACATAGGTAGTCAGAGGTAGCCAGAAGTAATTAGTTTGAGAGAATCTGGGGCAGCCTGAAGTAGCCTTAGCTAGCCATAAACAATCTGTCGTAGACAGTGAAAAGCATTCTGAGGCCGTCCGAAGTAGTCTTAGGCGGTAAAAGGAAAATTCAGATTTTGACTAGCAGTCCGAAAAAGTCTAACATAGTTTCAGACTACTAGAGAAAGTCATTGATAGTCAGAGGTAGTTTGAAGCAGTCAGTGATAATCATTGGTGAATCAAGAGGCGGTTGAACTATCATCTTTTAAAATGTTTCTATAGCGCAACTGTTTGTCGTATTCAATTCGATCTGAAATTTTAGTGTCTATAGACTGAAATTATAGAAATCTGAAATTTTAGTGTCTATAGACTGATCTAAATTTGGAGAGCTTGATAATGGTTTTGGTCAGGATTTTAATCTTTTTATGGGGTAGATATTATGATATGTATATGTCTCTATTTTGGCTGTATTCCAGATCTGAATTTGCTCTAATTTGGTTTGAATTTTGTTTGGAGTTTTGATCCGAATTTTGTTCTGATTTTGGGCTTGCGTTTTGATGACGATTTTGGTCCAAATAATTTGTAAGTCGCTGGGTAGTAACTATTATACCTTACACCGGTTAATGTATTTCCAAAATGTTCGAAAACAATTTGAGGTCCACATAAAATTTATTTGAAAATTTGTGAAAAGCAATTAAAGATTTTCACTGGTGTAACATTTTGATATTTTTGTTTTTTATAAAGAAAACATATGCACAAAAATGTGTACCAAATGAAAAGAAAATAACTATCATTTATATTCACCGATGAACTGTGAATAGATAATAAAATTTATATATGCACGTGAAGAACGATAAGTTTGTGACTGTAAAGCACGATATAAAATTTTAGTATTTTTTTTCCCGGCTTCCCATAAAATTGGCGTTATTTGTATGTAAGTATGTATTCATTCTATAATGACACTTTAAATATATATGTAATAAGTTTATATCATATTATGATTGTTATTTTTCTTCTTTAAATATATAAAAATACTGTTAAAATTCTCAACTTATTTCATATAGTACGGGAATTGCGTTAGTGCAACATCGTATCGCATCTCGAGTTTAATAAGAAAAAAAATATATATATAGTAAAAATAGAAAAAAATATACTATCATCATGTTTTATTTTCAATTGCTATTCACAATTGTGATTTGTTTGTGGATTTATTTTCTATGGACACGCCGAAAGTTTTATGCTCTCATGTTTAAAATATCAGGACCATGGGGATTACCAATTATCGGAATGGGATATAAATTGAGAAATCGTGAAGGTATGCAAAAGTGTAAAAAATTAAAAAACTCGAAAAATGATTTTAGGTTTTATGTATATAGAATTTGAAATTCTATTTATTAAAAAAAGTGAATGAAGGACTTTGAAAATTGTGAAAGTGATAGTTACTATGTTTGAAATATAATTAAATTTTAATGAGAGCAATCGGTAGAGAAATTTCATTGGTTTGAACTCACAATAGCCTGTACAGGTTATAAAAGAACCTGAACACTGTATTGAAGTTATTTTTCATTATTGACTTCATTAATTTTATTAGCATCTTCTAACGAAAAGTAAAGCTAGATACTGTCATGGATGCTAGAAGGTAGATATTATTCAGGATTTGTGTAACCGAGGAAATTTTCAATGTATCGACGATTGAAAGTCATGGATTCGAGTCTTGGTCATGACTACTCAAATCACTTTATTGGAAATTACCATTGAAATATGAATCCAGAAAAACTTTTTTCCGGATGGCCTAGTGAAGCCATTTTTTGTAATTAATTTTTTATAAATTTATTAATTTTGTCAAAATCTTTGAACGAGAAGCTGTTCTAGAGACCATCACGGGTCACAACAAGTAAATATTAAGGTAAACTCGATTTCCGTTTCCGGAATAAATTTAAAATATAGTGACGATTTTTATATATTTTTCTTGACATCGTTCCATATATCCTCTTACTTTCAGGACGAAATTTATTTAGATTTGTTTTCTTAAAACCATTTCCAGTACTTTTTTTTATAAAACCAACTTATAGAAAAACTTGTCTCAAAGTATCAAACATTTTCTAAAATGATCACGAAGTAATTTTTTCACTTTCAAAGCCGTTATTTTATTATTCAGAATTTTCGAAATTTTGTTATCATCTTTGAACGAAAATAGCATTTTGAGACTTTCAAGTGTACTAGCAGGCAAATATTTGTATACTTGAAGATATTATCAATAAAGCGATGATTTTACTATATATTTCTAAATATCATTTCACTCTTACTTTCTTCAGGAACAAATTTGTCCGGATTAGTATTCTTGAAATAGTTTAACGTATTACAAAACTTCTTCATAAAATCAAATTTTCTTTAAAAAGATAAATAATCAAATTTCCAGTTTTGCTTTGAGCGAAAAAAAAATCTTGTGAATTTGATTCCTGAATTAATTTGCAATTGAGCTGTGATTTTAATATTTTTCCTGTACCCCCGTTCCCGTGGATACTTTTTATGAAAATTGGCTCTAGAAATCACTTACGAGTCTTGGGCGAAATTCGCTCGGATTCGTATGCCCAAAACTATCTCCTCAAAACGATTTTCTCTATTTTAAAATCATAATTACTTTTCGCATTTTATTATTATCACCATAATTTTACTAGCAGTATATTTTAACAAATAATGGCGCTAGAAAACCCCATGAGCCTTAATAGGGGAAAATAATTGCGTATTCGTATACTTAAAAAGATTCTCAATACTCGGCCCCATATAAAATTTGACTATTTAGCAAAATACGCCTCTGGAATGAGCTTCTTCGCTTCAACTAGGGTAGCCAGATTTTTGAACCGCGAAATCAGTACATTAGAAGTTGTAAATCAGTTAAAATCAGTACAAATCACTACAGTTCTTAATGCTGAAGGACAATGTTGATAATGTATCAGTTTCCATATTAAGAGAATTGTGAGAGTTGGGGAAAATAGTCAAATTCAATTAATAACAAATTCTTGCACTGATTTAAAAACTAACGTTAACCGATTTTTCTTCAAGCAAATAATGCTTTTCTTCTCTCGATAGCAGCAATGCATATTTATTTTATTTCATGAACAATCAGAAAAAGAAACAAACAGGGTGAAACTGTTTGCAAAAACAATTTTAAGACCATTAAGGTTAACCACAAAAATTCTTAAGTTATTAATTTGAAAAAATCAGTACAAAATCAGAACAAAAAACAAAAATCAGTACATTTTCGTACTGGTTTCAAGATTTCAAAAAATCAGTATTTAAAAAAATAATCAGGACATGTACTGATCAAATCAGTACGCCTGGCTACCCTAGCTTTAACCCATTCAAAAAAAACTAAAATAAGTTCCTTCTGCACTCGTCACATCATGCGATAACAGTGGAACAGTGTGTATTAGAGTTCGACCGAACGTTCGGGATCGGCTTCGGCAACGTTCGGCTATAAATTTGATGTTCGGCTTCGGCTCGGTCTCGGCCAAAAATTGGCCGAACAATAGCCGAAAACAAGAATATTGGCACCACAGTCCCTATTTCTGGTTAAAAATAATAGCAACCAAGTATCTTTCCGCTCCTCCATCTAGTGTTGCAAGTGAGCAACTCTTTAGTGCTGTAGGCCAGCATTCTGAATATAGGAGATGCCAATTACTTGGTGTAAATGCTGACAAATTGTTATTTTTACACAATAATATACAGTTATTTAACTTGGATTATTAATAATAATAATAATTTTTTTTTAATTTTTGTGTTTGTAATATATTAATATAATTTTAGTAATATGTATTTTATGTTCAATGAATTATGAAAATAAGTATTTTGTTCTTAAGTCAACTGCTCTGAATTTTTTTTTATTGATTTAAAACGTGATACAATTATAAAAAAAATATATGTTTTATTCAAAAATTGAGTTGATTATATTTGTGTAATTGAAGAGAAAAAGAGAAAAGTGGGAAAGAAAATGACCTATTCGTTTTTAAGGGTGAATTAAAATTGTTCATGAGTTAAATTATAAAACCGAGTTTTCATTATAAATCCAATAGTTGACATTCTTTACGTCCCTTATGAGCTGAAAGGAAAAAGTAGTAGCAGTTTTCTCTAACATGTATATTGACCTCTAACGAAAATTGGTTTAACTTAATTTAAAAAACAGAAAGAAAATGTTAAAATAGCATTGACTTTTTTTTTCAAAAAGGAACGTTTTTGTTTTGTGTCAAAAGAAAGCTCATGTCTTTGTAGCAGTTCAAACGAGTGCGTTCAATAAAATAAAACTTTTTTAATAACCGCATTGTACGATTACCGTAATAACCGCCAGTTGCGATTAACCGCAAAATGGCTATTAACCTGCGGTTACGATTAATGATAATAGTAATCGGTGCATCACTACAAATTACATCAAATTTATTATTTAAAAAGGAAAAAAAATATAGATTTATTTTGACCTGAGAAAAACTCAGATTCTGTTCAAATGTTCGGTTCGGCCTTCGGCATCGGCCGAACAGTAAAACTTTGGCCGAAGTTCGAATCGGCTGGATGTTCGATCGAACTCTAGTGTGCATAGTTTTTTCAATACAACAAAAATATTCCACAACCATTTCTAATATATGAATTAAGTACTGCATACTTTTGGGGTTAAAGTATGTTGGGAAAATAAAATTGTTTTCAAAGGAGAAAAAGAAAAGTGAATAACTTCTTCCTGATATTCAATCTTTCCTCTAAATGATTCTCAATCTTTATGGTATGATTGAATCAATGCTAACTTATTTCTCATAATGGAATGTGGATGACATATCTTTCAATTTCATTGCCAATTTGAACGATTTTATTTATAGAAAACAATATTTTTTCCAAATGGAATCTATTTTATCCTTTCTTTACAAATAAATCTTACACACATTTTCTTTTCAGAAATATTGCAAGTATTCTATGAGAATGGAAAAAAGTATGGTAATTTTTTTTTTTCATGGCTTGGACCCTGCCCATTTTTGGTAGTAGCAGATCCACAAATAGTGCAAGATATACTAACATCGCCGCACTGCATTGATAAAAGTTTCCCGTATAATGCAATTGAGGATGGCACGGGACGTGGTCTCTTTAGTTTGAAAAGTAAATAGCGAAACATTATAAATAAAATTTTGGATACATTTACTAAATAATTTAATTAAATTATTTTTTATATACATAGATCCAGAGTGGAGTGTACATCGGAAATTATTAAATCCTGCATTTGGACATAAAGTTTTACTTAGTTTTATACCCATATTTAATACAGCGAGTTGTGAATTAATGCAGCAATTTGAAAAACTCTCGAAAGAAGGTGAAGTTAATTTGATCCCGATACTACAGAGATTCACATTGCGAGTGGCAGCAAGTAGGTTAATAGTTTTGTTGTTTAACTACTTTGACTTTTTAGATTTTAATTACTACTTTTTTTTTTTTTTAGAAACAACTATGGGTAAAAATATAACACTTGAGTCGATAGTAGGTACCAAAAAAAAGAATTTACTCGACTATTATCACTGGTAGGTGGTATGAAATTATTGAAATTTGTTTAGTTTTGGTTAACCTATTTAAAATTTAATGTGACAGTATTCAGGAAAATATGACAGAAATCTGTTTTACACCATGGTTAAGTTTCAAATGGATACATTGGCTATTGAGAGATTATGCGTTATACATGGAGGCAAAAAGAGAAATACGAAAATTTATTAGAAACGCAAGTTATGAAATAGGCTAGGTACGACCTTTATTAATGTACTAACTTTCTCACAAACATTTCAGTTAATAAATGAAAAACTAATGAAAGAAGATGAAAAAAAGAATGGATTGATTAATGATAAGAATATCTTTATAAATCGTGCAATTGAATTGTTAAAGGCTGGCCATTTTAAATGGCAGAATGTTGAAGACGAATCGAATGTAATCGTTTTTGGGGTAAGAATCAAACAATTCCATTGCATGTAAGTGTTAATTAGTGATTTAACTTATGGTATTTCAAAATCTAGGCTTTTGAAACTACCGCCAACACAATATTTTATACGCTCATGTTGCTGTCAATGTTTCCGGCTTATCAACAAAAAGCATTCGAAGAAATATTATCACTATTTCCGGAACGTGGTAATTTCGAGGTTTCCTATGCCGATACACAACAAATGATTTACATGGATATGATATTGAATGAAGCAATGCGTGTAATGGCACCTGTCCCTCTAGTTGCCAGGCAAACTGCACACGATGTTCAACTTTCGAACGGTATCATTTTGCCACGTGGTGTTCAAATAGTTATCGATATATTTAATATGCATCGTCAGCAGTCCATATGGGGCAAGGAAGCACATATTTTTAATCCAGAACACTTTTTACCAACGAATTTGGAGGGGAAACATTCGTATGCCTATATACCATTTACAAAAGGCTTGAGAAATTGTATAGGTGAGTGGATTAGCAAATGAAATTTGGAAATTTGACTGTATTGAAAAAGCAGAAAATTTCAATAAGAGTTTCCGGTTATTTCTGAGAAATTTCCTGTAATTTTTTAATTAATTGGCAAAGAAATTTTGATTTAAATTAATGTATCTGGTTATTTATGAGATAGGAGCAAAGGCTAACACTTCCCTCTCCAGATTTAACTCCTTGATACACTACCTTGTTCGGTTGCGATATTGTGAGACATTGAATCAATCAAAGTTCCATTTATCTCCATTTATAGGCGAATATTGGAGATGCGAAATAGTTTAGCTATCGAAATATAAGTGCAGATATTTTGGCAATGTGTCTGTTGTTGGAAAGGTGTCAAATTTTCACAATCCGCTCTTTGGCAACATCGCAAGGGCAACTTGTGAAAAATAATATTCTTAGAAATATGATGCTTAGGATAGTTTTATATCGGTGAATGTTATCCCACTGGATTTTTATGAGGAAGCCGAGATGTGGGTAACTTTCCCCGTTCTAATGAAAATTTAATTTTAAAGTTTTGCCAGTGAAAAACCATAGCAAATACAATTATCCTAGAAATGTGGTACTTGGCACAGTTTTATGCCGATAAACGCTATCAATAAAGCTTTCTAGTTTTAACCCTATATAAACATGAATCAATTATTCTTCTCGTTTTCAAGATATTCTGTTGGAAATATTCGAATCTCTCACGTTTTAATTTAAAGGTGCAAAAACTTCAACAAATTTATTTAGTCATTTATTTATGTATTCAATCCTTCCTTCTTTTATTTAAATATAACTGGGACAGAGTGATAAACCTTCCGATCCTCCTCCTTCCCTCTACGTTTCTAATAAAAATGACTGTATTTAAATAGTATTTAATGTAAAAGCCTTGTCGGTAAATGAGACCATCCACCATCTCACAAACACATAAATGAACCAATTTTTCGGCTCCTGTGAACGCTTCGAATTTCTGATCACTTCATTTTATTTAACCTTACCAAAGGGAACAAGCTCTCACATTTTTCCAAGCTTTGCTTCCGTTTTATACACGCTTAACCCCCCTCTCGCCTCCCATTTCTCCCTCCATTTCACATGAATTTGCTAATATTTATATCAGATATTAGCCAATTTAATTATTTACTTACAATTTTTTTTGTATTTCATTTCAGGTTGGCGATATGCCTTTATGTCTACCAAAATAGTACTGGCCAAATTACTACGAAATTATATTTTCGCAACAAATTTTAATTTTCAAGACTTACATTTTGTAGAAGATATAACCATAAAATTAAAGAAGGTTCCATTACTCGAGATACATAAACGTTTAGATTAAGGTTTTAATTTTTTTTATGATTTTAAACGAGTATGCATTACGTATTTTTAAACTAATTTAATAAAATTTTATTTAATATTAATATATAAATTTAAATCATTATGGTCGCCTCTCTATGCTCAATGATGGTTCAACGTCATATCTTAAACTAACATGATCCATAAATACTAGATCTTGATATTTGAATTTTGTTGAGAAACGAAAATGCCGCACCAGACTAAGTAGCATGACCCGTAAAGCAATGTGGGCATAACGCATACCTGGTTGAAGGGAGAGAAGTGAAAAAATAAATTCAATAAATATTGAGAAATTATAATTAAAATTGCATTTATTATTATATACTTACCAATACAATTCCGCAAACCCTTCGAAAATGGTATATAAACGTATGGATTTCTTTTACTAACATTTTCGGGTAGAAAGTTATCTGGATTGAAATCGTTTGCATGCGGACCCCAAACATCTTTACGTCGATGTAGTATAAAGAGTGGAATCATAACCTGCATCCCCTTGGGCATTATTATATCCGCCGTTAATGCAGTTTCTTTTACAGTCTGACGCCCAATTACTGGTATGGATGGCATTAAACGTAAAGTCTCATCGATCACCATATCCATATATGGTATTTGTTTTAAATGATCATATTCAATTGTTGTATCTTTGGTAGGTAATATATTTATGACTTCATCGTAAAGTTTTTCTTGTACATCGGTATGCATTGCAAGCATAACAAGAACCGAATAGACGGTGGTAGAGACGGTTTCAAAAGACTGAATCAGAAATATAAATAAAGAATTTTATAGCGCATACTTATTCATAAGAAATTTAAGTTCCGTACAGGAAAAATAAAGTTTTCATGGATTTGTTTAGATTTTTGGCTTGGTTCATGTTTCAGGGATATTAGGTATTTTTAAGAATATTTTCAATATCAATCAAAAATTTTCACTGAAAATTTCTGGGAGTTAGTAAATACATTATTTACGAAAAATGTAGGCAATCTCTGAACTCTGACGTATTCAGCGACGACTCAGACAATTTTAAAATGTAGAATCGATTTTCAAGTAATTATATATTACGTTTCAACTAAGTGGAGATTGGAGCCCCAGCTGCCTCAAGTTCGATTCCTAAACGGGAAGTAATTGTTTTAAAAAATTTCCGAATGGATTTGATATTTCGCAATTTTAATCGCAGAAATAATTTTGCCAAGTTTGTGGTCTGAATATTTATTTATTATTTTGGAGTTACTTTATAGACCGCAAAAATCGTGATACAATTAAATATATTAAAAAACCAAATTGAAGTTTGTTAAAAAATATTTAATTATATTATAACGTATGTATTTCGGTCCTCAGCTGCGGAACCATAATCACTGGTGATTAACTGACGTTCGCTGATTTTGCGGTCTATAAAGTAACTCAAAATAACAAATAAATGTCCGAATGGATTTTTTTTAATAAAATAAGTCACTTGGGTAACATTGTTCATAAATGCTTGACTGGAGTACCAGTCCATTTCTACTGTAGATATTGTAGAGAAGGTTATTAAAATTCAATAAAAACTACATCAATCGAGATCACATCATGGGATATTTCTCTTCCAGTTTGATTTTATAGCATAATTAGTATATTTCTATTATTTTACTTACCCCGGCAATCACAGTTTTTGTTTCACTAATCACATCATCCATTTCGAATAGTCCACGCTCATGAAATAAAAGCGCTTGATTTATAAATATATCGCTGGTCTTTTTGATAGCATCTGATTCTGATAGTTTACGTTCATTATTGTTGTTGATAATAGAATCCTTTTTGCTATATTGAAGATGTATCATCTGAAATAGAAATAAATGAAAGAAATATATCTCATGTAATTTATAGGAAATACATTAAATACGCGGTGAAGTATTTAATTTCTAGTTGATTCTGTAATAGAATATTTGAAACGTCCAGGAACTAAGAACTGAAGATTTTTTTAAATAAAAGTTATGGGATCTTTACGATTCCATTTTAGTTGTGCTTAACAAATCTCGTTTGAGTTTTCAGCTACATGTCTTAGGAAAAATTGTAATTTCTCCAGCCAAACAGTGTAAGTATATTATTTTTTTAGTAGGTATGTTTTTGAAATGGCAATTCTTCAGTATAAAAAGTATTGACCTGACTAAGGACCTGATTCTCACTGAGATTAAATTTTTGTTCCTAATTGTGTAGGAGCTGTAAAGAATGATCATGCTAAGACATAAAAAAGTAATCCTGAATTTATACTTTCTATCACTGATCATTATCCCTGATATGCCCAATGGCATATTCTAGTGCACTTCGAAAAGTTTTTATTTTGATTGAATATATTCTCATTTAATCAAAATCAAACATTACTGAAGTGTCCTACATATAGGACAAAGGCCATATCTGGGTTAATTAAGTGTGCGATTTGGGATGATCATTAACCTATTAACCCATATAGTACCACGATACAAGCAATAAGTTTTCCTTAACAACACAAATTAAAAAACATTATCTTAGAAGTTATTATAAAATAAAGATAGCGAAATGCGGGTTTAATGCACTTTTGTTGTAATTTGCATAATTTTTGGAACTCTTTTTTTTAAAGTTTACTCATCTCTAGTCCATTAAAAATTTCCCATACTAAACGCAGAATAATTAGATTTACTATTTTTGGTTAAATTTAAAAATTTTCTTACAAAAATATATATGTTTGTTTACCTGGTCTTTTAATTAAGTCAAAGCTAATAAATTTAAATTATATAAAGAGCCCAGCCGGTAGAGTAAAAAATACACCAAAAGTTCATAAAAATTCTTAACTGCGATTTTTTTTAGTAATCGTTAGTGGGGGTATGTTAGATGGAAAAACCACAAAAATCTGTTCTGGGGTTGCAAAGTGACCCCCCCAAAAAGCCCCTCTTTGGTGGAAAAGGCTTTTTGGACTAATAACTGGTTAAGCGTTGGAGATATCAAAAAATTATCTAGCACACATAAAAAGCTTAAGTGTGCTAGAAAAAGGTATTATGTAATTTTTTCGTATATGTCATAGTTTTCGAGATATTCAATATTTAAGAAATTGTAAATTTAGTACTTTGGATGTACTGTGGATGCGCGCGCATCTTTGTTTATTTGAATTTTTAAGTGCGGAGCCTATAGGAAAAACTGAATTACTCGAAAACCAAACAAGTTCAACATCCCCTGCCATTTTCACTGACAACGGATAATTCTTTGTATACAAAAATAACAATAAAGTATAGTTGACTGTTGGTTTTTAATACTTTTACTATTTGCAGGCCTAATAAAAATAACTGGTTTCACTATATGTTATAAATGTATTATCTTTTAGTTCAAGACATTACTTCTGAAAATCCTGTAAAAGTTAGAAATAAAAAATTCACATTTAGCGATTTTATCATGATTTTAGTGGAAAGTAATTTTCCAACGGTTAACCAGTTATTAGTAAAAAAAGGTTTTTTCCACCAAAGGGGGGATTTTTTGGGGGGTCGCTCTGTAACCCCAGGACTGATTTTTGTGGTTTTTGAATCTATCATACCCCCACTAACAATTGCTGAAGAAAAATTTCAGTTCAGAATATTTATGATTTATATCTTTATAATGACTGGACTAAACCAGTATAAGTAGAAAAATTAAACTGTAATTGTTTATGGAAAAAGTTTATAACTGTATTTTTGACCAATTTTCAAAGTTGCCGTACGATCATCATACAGAGGTTTAAAATGAATAACGACGATATGCTAATGAAGTTGAACTTAGATGGTTTTAACCTTTGAAGACTCCAAGTACTTTTTGATGGGAACTATTTTTTTCGAACATTGTTTGTTATTTTTTGTAACGTTTAATCTTATATTAAAGGATTATTGCAAGCAAAACTAAATGGTTGGGTTTAAAAGAGTAATTTCTCTTGTTATGAAGCGTAATCGAATATATTTTAATAAGATATATAATATTGGTTGGTTTTTTCTCTTTTGATTTATCGAGTTTAAAGATTATTGCAAAAATTCCATCTGACTAAGTTTTGACTTTAATGCAATAACACAATACAAAACTTGACCAATCTGAACAAAACTCGGCATAGAGATTATTTAGATAAAATGCAGAAATTTTCGGCTAATTGATCACATCGCATAATTGTGTTCTTTGTTTAATTACGCCAGAATTCTTGTGTTTTAGTTGAAATGTAGTAAAGGTTAATATGCAGCACCAGAAATAGAACATTTTCAATGAAGCTATTAAACGGAATTATAAAATTACATACAACACCGATAGAAAAATGTAAAGTCCTAAAAATTTTTCTACTGGCTGCGCTAGTCGTTTGACCTTATTTAACTTACATCTTCCACACGATCTGTAATATATTGCTTTGTTGCATAATATTTAGGAGTATGCACCAGAAATCCCATATGTAGTGTACTAAATACGGCATCATTGGCTATTTGTTCAATCATACTAAAAAAAAATCAAATAAATTTCTAAATAATTTGTATATTTAAAAACCAACCAACCACCCAAAACCAATAAACCAACACTTACTAATTGAAATCTGTAGCAATTTTCTCATCCTGCATATTGCCATCTTGTAAAACATGACCCAAAGTGGTTTCTAAAATAAACGCATAAATGTAGAGCGATATAAGTTAAATCGTCTAATAATAAAGAGTAATAAAAAAACTTACCCAGCGCAATTTTCAAAATAATCCGCTTGAAAATATCATAAATTGGATGCTCAGTTGTGCCCACTAAATTATCCAATCTTTGAATGGCATAGTTTGTGCCATTTTGAAATATCGGCACAAAACTGGTTAAAATTTTATGGGAAAATGTTGAATTCATTAATTTACGATTGTGTTTCCATTTCAATGCTGTATTTGATTTAAATATTTAATAATTCTTTAGATAAAAATGCTTATTTTTTTTCTATGTATTTGAAACTCACTTGAGCTTGTAATAATTCCATTAGGTATAGCATTGTCGATCGGTGTATATAGTGTTCTGGCTTTATTGATAAACTCCTCTGAAGACAGCACAGTTTTAATTATATCTGGATCCACGGTCACTACAAAGGGATCAGCACCCAACCATGTACAGTAAGTTAAACACTTAAATTCCTCGAAGTATGATTCAAGCACATATAGAAATTCTATAAAATTAATATTATTGTAGAAAAAATATATTTCAAATTATTTTGTATGTAACAAAAGTAATCCCCAGTTAATTAGTAATCGCTTAATCGTGTTTCCTGTTTAGATGCTTTCGAAATTTTACGTTTTTAACTAAAACTTTAAGTACTTAAATTTCTTGGTTAATTGCATTCTCCGGTTAATTGAACCAGAAATTGTACATTTACATTAATGCAAATTAACGGAGATTACGTATTTGATTCACTGATTTGAGTTTTATTACTTTTTAGAGGCACAAATCTATATGCAATTCCTATAAATGGTAATCCATATGCTGTTGGTAAATATTTAGTGGCACCCCGAAAGTTTTGTCTTTTTAAAATCTCTGTATAGATTGCCAGCAATATTAAAATTACACACAAGAAATAAAAACTATTTATTTGATCAAATAAATGAAATTTAATATTTGGAGAAAACATTTTTTTTTTTCGGCAATATTTTTTTTTTTAGTTTTCGTTTTTAATTTTTCTTAAATGTGTATGTGACAAAAACTGCCGTTGTTGAAGTTTTGAAGTCATAAATGTTTTGACTTTAGCTTTTATACCAGAACGAAAAAATTTAAGTTGCCATTTTTAAAATAAATTATTGTAACCTTTTGCTCAAAAAATATGAAAAAAATAACATTTATAGTGCAATGTATTTATAATTGCGTATGAAATATTTAATTTTTAACCTATTAACGTCTGCGTGACAAGTATGCCAAAAAATATTGGTTTCCTACATATTTTTTTTTAGAATTTTCTCGACAATTTTTAGTAGTTCCTAGTCGTTTCATCCCTTCGTCCCGCCCAGATTGAAAAGGAGAATTTCCCATTTTGTATCATACAAAATCCAAAACTTTTTATTCCTTTGAGATTGTGATGCACTCACTTCATGAAATCAATTTCGGGAAAGTTATTTCAGTGAGATCTTATGCTATTAAAACAATTCGCAGATTTTTATTTTTTATTATTTTACGATAAAGGGGTGTGAAACGAAAAATAAAATGTTTCGATTTCAGTGTGAAAATAAAAGGAATATAAGTACTTATAACGTTGTAGATTAACGAGGAGTAAGCTGGGAACAAGAAGGGGGAAATCGTTTCCAGCATCTGACGAACAAGCTTAACCTGACTTGAACTTGACCTGACAGAAATCACAATAACGAGAATTCTCTGGTCAGAATAGATGTACAGAAATTATTGAAGTTTTATATGAAGTGAAAACTGTGAAGGTTCCATAATCTGGGAAACATGTGCTCTAGAGCTGACGGAGATTACTTTAACAAAAGTTCTCCAACCAGAATACACATAAGACTCAGTGAGCGTATACATTGCTCTTTAGACATTATTGAAGAGTTATACGGAGTAAGAAATAGAGGCTTCAGATTCTTGAAAATATGAAGAAATAAGAAGTGGTAAGTAAGAAGAGAAAGAAGAAGAGGTAATATCGACTTCAAAATCTGGAGGACATGCCTCTCAGTGAACTTAACCTGATGAAAACCAGAGATTTTTGTTTTGACCAGAACTTTTTTTTTTGATAACATGATTTTTACCTAACCTTAGAAGTAAAGAGTTTTCAATAATGTAAATTTATCAATTTGAAATGTACAAGGGGAAGGAAGGTGTAGTTTCCATTTTAACTGCGATTTATTGTAAGAACCTATCAAGATTTCCCATTTCCATTCTCAAGTTCGTCAAAATGCGAACATCAAATAAACCAGATTAGGTTTCAGGTCTATGATTACTGTCACGCTAAAGAAATATGAACTTAGACATTCGAGTCGTTGTTCTTGTAGGACAGAGTAGTGAAACTAAATATTGTGTGTCGATTCTACATCCTTCTCTTTATCGCGGCAATTTCCGCTTGTTTTGCATTTTTTTCAAAGCAGGTGGGTCCTTGGAGATATTCAGGAAAAGTTATATTTATAGCTATAAACTACTGGATTTAAGTATTGGTACACTATAGTAGTAAATTTTTTTGAGTTTTAGACGGCTTCAGTAGGTCTTTTTTTCAAAACGAAGTCTGTGTAATAAAATCAGGTAGAGTTTTATTTTTAACCATGCTCAGTAAGGAATACTGATAGATCTCGGATGTTACTTCGGGTTTGATGCAATAAGAATATCGAAGTTTTGAGGGAAAACATTATATGGATCTAAATTTTAAACAATACATTTTACGGGTTACGAGGAAATTTTTGAGCCATTTGTTAATTAATATTTTTTTTAAACGTACTTAGTTTTTTGACTGTTAATGGGTTAATTTGTGACATTATAATTTTAATGAAAAATAAATGTAAAGCATTTTATTATACTCTACATTTGGAAAAATAATGAGTATAAGACAATCGTAACAACGCAACCAGAAGTTTTTTGTGATATTGGAGAGTGAGGGTGCGAAAGGATATATTAAAAGAATAGTAGTTCCACATGGAATGTTTTAAAAGCCCCGCTTCAAGGTAGAAATTTCTTTTGAATATTTTCTCATAAATATCTTCATATCGTCTCTTAGTAGGTTTATTTCTGTAAAGCTTAAAAATTTCAACTAAAATCAGGTTTAGAAATAATTTTTTCGAAGCAAACCAATTTCGTTTTTGTTGATGTAGGAATTATTTTTTCTTTGCTGAGTTGAATGGCTCTTGGTGGATGTAAATAGAATAGTTCCGAGAAGTTACCTTGACCGACCTTGGAATCAGGCTCATTTCGCCATCTCATAATTTTCGATCGAATCGAGCGGGATGATTTCCAATTGCTCCTTTCCAAAAATTTATTTCCATTAAGCCACATTCCTATATCAAAGCAAATAGCGCATCTCACAGGCGTATAATGACTGAATGTAAAAACTTTACATTTTTCACTTTCATTACTTAGAAATCGTTCGCTGATCTTAATTTACTCGTGCAAATACAAATTTGTACTTACATTTTGTTTTGTTATACTGACATTCCATGTCAAGTTGATTAAGGGTACCTATATCATTGGGTGAAAAATTGTATGCGGATACAGTTTGTGATTACTAGAAAATAAGAGCTTTTTATAATTTCACTCCTTTAGGTTCATTTTGAGACTTAAGAAAACTTATATATGGAAAATTAGTAAGAATAAATCTCACCAAAACCGCTTTTAAACTGAACCTCAGAAAGGTAAATAATAATGCGACCTCAATAGCATCAATAAATTTAACTCCGTTAACATCCTTTTTTTCGTTGTATTTTTGAATAAACCTCTTACTTTTTGTTATATCCTCTTATTTCATTCTCTTAGGATGTTTCCCAAATTTTTTTTTTGGAGTAAGTCATGGAATATATCTGAAGATGTTTTGTTTTCCCAAATAATATTCAAAAATTGTATCCGCATAATAAATTTCAACATACTCTGAATGGATGATATCACAAATTATTTCTTTTTTGTTTGTTCGATTTGCTATGGAATACCTTTAATGTAATTTATTTCAATACATTTTTAATATAATAAATTGTAGTTATTCTATTGCAGTGCGAAAAAACTATAATTTTCTAACAATGATTCCAGAAATTAAGTTAATGCAAAATTTAACCCATACCCAAAACACAAAGTTCAAAATGGTGATTTCTTAAAGTTACGCAATTAAATTTGTTTTAATGACGATTTGAGAAAATTAATTAAATTATTTTTGTTCTAGGAGAGGAAAGTTTCAAATAACACCTGGTTGGTTTGTTGGCTTCCCAGGGGTGATTCTCCTCTTTATTTTCAGAACACGAACAGTGTTATATTGGAGTATTTCAGGCACATAAAGTTGTTATTGTTTTTTTGTTTTTTTTTTTTTTGCGGAAGAAAAAACAATTTTACGTACTTACGCGCTTATTGAAATTAATTGCTGTCAAAGGTTAAGTTTGTTTACATATGAAATAATATTATTTAAAGTTATTATTGCGATATAAATAAATAGGTACTAAATGACTAAATATTTGTTTATTCAAAATGTAACTCCTTAGAATTTTCTTTATATAGCTTAAAAATCAAAAGCATACTTTTTTATATTCTAAACTGCGTTCTGAAGCATATTCCGGTCAGTTTTTAATCACAGTCCCATATAAAGTAAAGAATTATTCACTCTCGATACTGACTTGTCTCAGAGGTGATTATTCAATAAAGGCCAAGAGGAGGACCGCAAGAAATAAGACTGCATTGTGTTTCCGCCTCAATTCGCCAGGCGATTATTATCTCAATAGGGTAAATGAGAAATCTGGTTTAAAGACGTTTGGCTATTAGGGCAACATCTTTATACTATCGCCACTGTGCGGTGAATGAATTGATACTGGTTGGTAGGTTCGTTGATTACAATGCTGGTTCGAGCCACGAACCCAATTAGCACTTGCGCACCGTTTTGGGTTATGTGTTTATTTTGGTAATACGAGAGAATCATAACCATTTCGATAGGCTAAGGAAGTTTTTTTTGGATTGATTATTAGGTTAGGTCTAGAAACACACTTAGACTATTGTTGTGGATTAATTGCACTAGCCAAATAAAATTTTGTTTCAACTCGATAATGGAAACGTTAAAACTGAGAAAAAAAATGGGTCCAGATCCTAATTAAGACGTTCTTCCCACAACCATCTCCCTTCCCTATAAATATCGAATTAGATTAAATTTTTTTTTAAGTTACGAGCAGACTTGGTGTATGATTTCTTAGGTGTTAGTTTTGATTCGATTTTCGAACTGATTTTTAGTAGGGCTTTTAGTCTTTTTTTTTTTTTTGTTTAGTTTCTGGTTTTGTGTTTTGGTCACACTTTTGGTCAAATTTTGGTCTGAATTTAATTTTTGTTTGAATTCGGTTTGAGTTCATGGCCAGAATTTTAGTTTGAATTATAATTAAGTTTTGCCAGAATTTGGTCTGGATTGGCTTTGAGTTTGATTTTTGGCTGACTTTGTCTGAGTTTTAGTCTAAATTTAGGTCTGGTTGTTGGTCTAAATTCGGAATGAGTTTCGGTCCGAATTATGGTCTGAATTGAGTTTTGGTAAGAATTTGGTTTGAGTTTTGGTAGAAATTTTGTTTAATTTTTGATCTGAGTTTATGATTGGTTTTTGGTCTGGATTTCAGTCTAAATTTGTGTTGTGAATTTTGGCTTAGTTATTGTCTTAGTTTTGATAAGAGTTTCATCCGATTGGTCTGAGTTTTAGTCTGATATTTGGTTGGAATTCGGTTAGAGTTTTGATTTCAGATTTTGTCAGAATTTGGTTTAATTTTTGTCTGAATTTGATTTGAATTTTAGTCTGAAATTTGGTGTGATTTTTGCTTTTTTGATGTAATTTGATGTGAATTTGGGCTTGAGAATTTCAGAATTTCTATTGATTTTTGGTATCAGTTTTTTTTTTTTTTAATTTGGTCTGTGTTTAGGTCAGAATTTTGATTTGAAATTGGTCCAATTTTTGATCCGAATTTCAGACAGAATTTTAGTTCGAGTTTTGGTCTAATTTTTGGTTTCACATCTGTCTTGAGTTTTGGTCTGCTTTCTGTTTTTAGGGCTGAAAACGCATTCGTGTTTAATCAATTAACAGTATTTTAAGTATAGTACATATACATTTCCCATCTCTGAATTCATCAAGAGTTATGTACTCTTTAAAAAATTCAGAGAAGTAAATCCCTCGGGGAAATATTACATTCTCAAATTTTAATTCAATATAAATCCTCCTTTTTTCAGCAACTTGTGTGCTGGGTAATTTAGTTTTACAAACTCAATGTACTGTTTACAGAAATATATCAAGAAATTACCATTTGTAATAAACTTAATTTATGTCTACGCAAGTATAGCGACCTATACTTAGTCCACGTTTATTTATGTACATATATATAAACTTTTATATGTACTGTATTTATTTATTCGCGCATTTCGTTTTCGAGGTTTTCCCTTTTTTACTGTATAGTTATTCGTTCCATTTCCATAGACTCATTTTAAAGCTTGTATTTGAAAGGCAGGCAGACAAAGACGACGACGATATCATGTCATCGACAACGTTATTTGGAAGATTATCACACATTTTAACAAATCTCTCAAATTACATTAAAACAAATATGGATTACGTTGTAGAAATATCAATGATTGTACTGTTCTTTAGTGCAATTTTAAATAAATATTTGATACCGAATTAATTAACAGTACATTGTAATTTAGTGCTGGTGGTGCTGATGGTGGCGTGAGCGATGTATAGCTAGCTAGCTGGCAGTGGCGTTTTATATAACAAGCAACCAAAAAAAAAAGAAACAACAAGTGATTTAAATAATAATAAAAATTGTATATATAGAATGTATCGTATATTAAAATAAATCTTCCTCTAATGAAAAAATTTAAGTTGAATATGTGTACTTGATTAAAAAAACATTAATTTTATGTGCGTCAAAAACTAGATTTTCGTTAAAGTTTTATTCAATATGGGATATCTAAACGTAAGATTAATTAAATTTCAAGAGAACAACAAAACTCGAAGTATGAGTTTAATTGAGTTAGGGTGAAATAAAACTCGCCTTTAAAGTTATAAAACAAATATAAAATAAGAAAAAGTTTCAGATTTCAAAAACTATATGTATGTATTTGTTCAGAAAAATAATAACCTCATTCGATTCACCACTCTCTACTTGCTTACAGTCGCTTATGCTAAATAAATTTTTATGGAAATCCAACCAAAAAATAATGCAGAAGCAAATAGTTAATCGAACGCTTCTGTTTCTTTGATATATTTTCTTATTTATTTACTTGTATATTTAAAACATAATCTAATTCTTTTCAATTAAGTGTATATAGAAAGCAGGAGTCTTAATAACATTCAGTTCCTTGAAATCACCATACAATTTATGTTTAGCCTTTTCGCCGAATATTTGCTGTAGGATATTTGTGAATTTTTTCAGCTCATGTGGATAATATGACAAACGGAATTCACTGGTGAAATTATTAACTTCAATTTGATAATCTAGCGTGACCATCGCTGGTTTGCCACAGTAGAATAGAACAGAAGTTTTAATGTCGGCTGTGTGACTTGTCTAAAATGAGAAAAAATATTAAATTATCAATTAATCCAAATAAGAGATGTGGTTTTGTCATTAAAAATAATGAAATTATTTCAAATCATTGTTATTTAAAATTTACTAGTTTACTTATTCTTATCAGTTTACAATGACTCAGCTGTTTAAGCCCTTTTCCCGTTATTTGATTTGTTATTTAATGATTTTTAATTAGTTTTTTGTTTTAAAAAGATGATAGGGCAATTAATTAATAATGATGACAAACTCGTGTTTAAAAAAATGTAATAATCATGCAAAGGGCAAGAGTTACAGATCACAGATGTAATGATTTTTAATGTCTACATTCAATTAAAAAATCACGTTTATTGAATTTTTTACCACAAAAGGTGCTTATGTAAGAGGTTGTTCTTTGGGATAAATGATACAGTAAGTGGATGCTGGACAATAATGGAAGGTATACCGAAAGGAAAGCATAGTTTATATTTAAATAATACAGAAGTATTAAAATAAAATCAATCCTTAGAGGTTTTTAAACTTCAATAGTTCCTGGATACAAGTCTTAATTGAAATAATCAACTTATTTGACCATTGCTCCCCGAAATCTATTGCCGACTGAAATGGGTCTTCACTTCACTTATGCGCTATGTTTTATGTTAAATTTAAGTTCAAAGTTTTTAACAGAACTCTAAAACGTAGGTTTTAATATACCAGAAATGATTACAGTATATTTTACCTATTGTATCCATCTATCTTTCCAGATCTAGTAATAAAGTTAATTAGTATATATACCATGGTTTTACAGTCATCAGTGGCGTATGTGTGTACAAATTCGTATACCTATACACCAAATTAATTCTCTGGCGATGAATTGCCTCATCTTTTACCCCTCCGCAGCAGACATCAAAACTCTCTCTTCCTCAATCTAACCTAAAAATTGTCATTTAAATTTCGATTTAAATTTTAATAATACCGCAGTGGACAAAGATCTGAGGAGTATCCTTCAAACTTATACATCTGCATATTGTAGGTATTTTACTAATTAATAAATGTGATTCTACATAAAAAAAAACCATAGCTCCCCCTTCGCTCTGATGTCATGAAAAATAACGCCCATGACTAAATGGTGGGAAAATGAGAATAGGGTCGAAAATGCGCCATGAATTATTTAGAAATCATATATGAGTTCCCTGACCAACGATTTTCTTTTGATGTTGAATATAATTTCAAAGCAAAAGATAAGCAGTTTCTATGCCAAAGCAAACTTACATTATAGTATAAACTTTTAGCTGGTGTTGCTCCAGTCTCCAGAATATTATCATAATTACGATGATCAATTAGAAGAATACCGCCCGGTTTCAAGCATTTTTCAAAATTTTGAATCGCTTGCTTGTGCTCTTTTTGATCGGTTGAATTATCCATTAAATGAGCAAATGAATTGCCGAAACAGATCACAGCATCAAATCCATCCTTAACATGAGGTTTGATATCTTCGTAAAGGGATAACCAATTGGCTTCTTCAATGACTGAAAAGAAAGAAAGAAGGAAATAAAATGTTTGACTGTATAGACTTATAAGCTATAACACAAAGAAATAAAATCATTATTACATTACGTGTCTGAGGTGACACTGACAATATCTGGTCAGTTAGTTGACCAAATAATTGACCCTGTCGCTGTCGGCGTTATGCTTAAATTTAATAATATTCTATTACTTACCCCAGTTATCAAATGAGGTTTCCTTACGACGATTCCAACGTTCTTTTAATGCATATTTTAACATTTTATCAGAAGCATCTGCAGAGACAACCTCAAAACCTTCTTCCAGCAACATAATCGAATCAACACTATAAGTATAAATATATAAAAATTTGTATTAGATTATTAATATATCCTACCACATGCTAATGCATCCTACTAACAGTTGAATTTTTCGCAACACTTACCCCGTGCCGCATGCAACATCCAGCAAACGTTTGCATCCTCTCGATTTTAGTAAATCAATTAAGAATTTCTTATAATTATCGGTACGCGAATTTTTATCACCGATAAAAACTTCCCAAACTTTTGCAGCCTTACCATCGGCATATTGATCGCGTACACCCTCAGCAGAGATACCCTCAGAACGGGCGACGAAAACGCTATCAGGAGATGAAGCCATGTCTTGCACAGTTGATCGATTAGAATGAACTGATTTGAGGAGTCGAAACGGAAAAAACTTTTCACAAAATCTTCTAAAATAAAATACTAAAATAATAAAAAGAAACTTTAAGTCAAATGCGCGAAATTAATTACGTTTCGATGATGATTAGCGCAGTAAGTAAACAATTTTTTTTTTCGATTGAAGATACGAGTGAGTGGCACGAGCTACTAAGCGGATGAAGAGGCAAATTCAGTCTTAGCTTATCAGTTGAGCATAATTATTTTTCTTTCTTTTGCCTTAACCCTGACCCTGATACTGGCACTGTCTCACTGTCACTGTTTTACTAGCACTGACACACACGATTACCAGTGTGTAAACTTTCAAAATTCGTCAGCATTTCATGGAAACAACTAAGGCAAAAAACTTTCGCACTAACTCGTGGCAAAAGTATCTCGATATGAAAAATATGCCGAAAAATAATAGCGAAAACATATTTCGCATTTTTATATATGCACTAATGTACACTATATAACGAAGTGACTACGCAAGAACATAATAGGTCAATTTAAATACTTTTTTCAATTGAAGCAATCAAAGTTTATTGCCCTTCAATTTTTTCTACATTCTGTTAACAATTTATGCTCATAACTTTTGTTATTAAAGAGATATCGTATCCACATTTTTATACAGGTTATGCATATGAAGATGTGTTATCATTTCACATAGCAAACTTTAAAATATTCAAAATCGACTTAGCATGTTTTCGATGAGGTATGGATCGTCCATAATTATTGAAAAATCGCGTTGTTTTGCTTTCTCTAGATTTTTTTTTTTGTGATTCGCGATTGCGAAGTTGTACGTCACGTCACACATGTTTCTATATAGTATAATGCCCCTAACGCATAAAACAATAACAACATAAATATGATAAGAATAAAAATAAAGATGCTATGGGTGTGTATTGTACGACTTGTTTACGCACTACACGTACATTGATTGTTCTCATTTATGGCGAAATCTCTGTGTGCAGCAAGAAATTCTCCGCTATACTTAATCTTTGATCAGTGATGATGAACACAGGATGCGCGAATGCGAGTGAAAAGATTTTGAGACTTTTTGCGATGGATGACTTTTAAATCTGATCAATTTCTCTGAAGGCACTACATAACTTATTGTTAACGAGAATTCTAAGTCACGGTGTTAAGCTGAGTTTGTTTAGTTTGTTTGTTAGTTTGAAGCTTCACAATATTGACATTTAAATAATAGAAGCTAAACATTTTTTGATTTCACAAAATTCTTCAGACATTTTTTTTGGGCGGACGCCACGTTTTCTTTTTTGAGGAGTATTTTTGACAAAAAAAATACGTCAATATTCCATGACATTTATTCTTTATGAACGTTTTTAGGAAAATATGTGCCAAAAACTTTCCGAAAAGAAGGAAAGAATTTGTATATTTTCATGGCAACTTTGCCTCTAATGTTGAAGTTCTAGGTCTTTAAAGTAATATGATTGCTCGGTTGGAGTGGCTGCCCTTTTGGATTTTTAAAAAGAACACACTTAGGCCAAAAGGTTCATTGTGATAACACATAAGCTTTCCTAGCAACCATAGAAAATAATATATTTACTCACCTTTTTCAATCCGCAGCAGTTTTCAAAATATTTACTTTGATTAAAATTATTCAGGCTCAAAGTAACTTAAGGTGAACTTTAATAGCTTACATAAAATATTTAATTATTATATTTATATTTTAAATAATTGAAATTTTAATTCTGTAGATGAAATAGGTAGAATATGGAAAGTTTCCACTTTTTTCAGAATGATTTTAAAGGAAGTTGAAAGGAAAATTTGGTTCAAGCGAAGCCAATGCACAAAATGCATTGCTCGAAAATTTTTTCGAAACCCGATTTTTATCTACAAAACTGTTGCTTTCTTACAACGAATCTACCCAATTCTTCAGTGCATAGGGTAGAAAATTCGTACGTTGATATAGCCAAAAATAAACATTCGCCTTTTGTTGTTTTCATTTATTTCATTAGAAAGCTCTTTTATTGTTATATACGTACATTCATACATTTGCCATGATAAACTGGTGAACCGGTGATAAGAATATTTTGATGCTTAGCTTTTTTTATTGATGAACATGGTAAAATACAAGAAACTGAACGTGCCCTCAGTTTCACCAAATATGTAGGTAGTTAGATTGTATAATTTGAAATTACTACTTGGCTACACAATTTCCTTACAAAGGTTAACAGAACACTTGCATAAGTAAAATTATTTTGGCAGAAAGCTTCTATATTTTTGTTTAATTTTAAGCTCACTGTTAAATATAAATTCACCAAACTGTTAAATGAAGCTTTGAAAAAGCTCGTTTTGTTTTTTACTTTGAGTTGAAAATGTATTACTATCTACTGGTGGGCAATGGCATATCTCCAAGAGTAAAAAAGAAAACTTAAGAAAATTAGAAGACCAATCACACTGTACAACAGACTTGCAGCATGACTGAAAACAGGTGGGTGTGAAAGAGGGCCATATACTGACCAATTCTGTCCCCTTGATCTTTTGGAGGAGCTACCTTGGCCAGGAAAACAGTTTGATTTTAATGAATTTGTGCTTGTTGGAAAGGTCTGGATGTGTACTTGCCGATAATGCACTCAACCATCGAACGTTAGGTTCCAAAATTATGATTGCTTAAAGCAAGGGGCTTGTGAAAATGTAGACGGCTATGCGTAATTTATTTTGTGTATTCAATCAATAATCAGGTATAAGAGATATGAGCACTGGCGTATTGTGAAGAGATTTAATCGATCACCACATTTCATATGTATCAGCACATTTCAAATCAATCATCCAACTTACAGCATTGCTGGAACCTTTACGGGAACGAGGTTAGATGCCCATACAAGGGCTGTTTGTGATTTGTGTCAATAGCTAAATGCAAGTTTAAATGCGAAGTTTCCCCATAGTTTCCTAGTTCGGAAAAAAAATTTTGTAACTTACCGAAAAATCTCATCAAGCTGTGTAAAATAGTGTTTTCAGAAACAAAAAATAAGACTTGTGGAAAGCCTGCGGAAGGGGAACGATAGTGAAAATTTTTATACCTGCAGCACTTTTGAAAATTACAAATAAAAATTCTACCATTTTCATATGAACACCTATTAGAATACAGAAATACTAATACCTCTCGCTTCGATGATCTAATTGCAGTGGGTTCGATTATTCTCTGTGGTTTCAAGTTCGATTCCCGACATAGTAATCTCTTGCTTTCCCAATCAACATAATGCTCTATATTTTCGGGTTACATCCTCTGTGTTGACTGACTTAAAAAAAAAAAAATAGGAAACCTTTTAATTTCTTTTTTAAGTCTTTTTTTATTTAAAAAATAAAATTTAAAGCATAAAATACAAATTGAATTAGTTTATCAAAAATATTTTCATGATTTAATAAAAATATATTAATTTATTGTATTATTGCACAAGAATCTCACAAATCGTATAAATTATTTTATATCTATATTGATGTTTTTATTTATTTATGTAAATTTAAGCAATGGTTATTTATATTGCACCGTTACAAAAGTTGAATGAAATCTTTATGGTTTTGTGTTTTTAGATTAGAAGTAAAGTTTAAGTAAGTTAAAGACAGCCTTGCATTTGTTGAAAATTTAATAAATTACATAAATTTGAATAAAAATAAGTAAAATTAAATAAATGTAAGTAAATTAAAATTTTTTATTTCAATTAATAAATAAATTTGCTTCTTATTTATTTGGAATATTTATGTGATTACGTTTCTTAAAAGAATTACATAGATTTATTGAGCTGCTTTAATTAAATTCTCTTAAGAAACATAAGCCGAGTTTGTATTTAAATTTTTGAATTATATCGAATAAATTCATCTAAATTTAATTAATTGCTTAAGTATGTGTATAAGTAAATGCATAAATTAAAAAAAAGAAGAAATTAAAAAAAAATTGTATTATATTCTGGTCTATGGCAAATAACCTAATGTATCCTCCAGTGAGGCACTGACAGCTCGCATCGATTGATAATTATTTTGAAAATTAGCCTTCGCAGCGAAATGGCTCAAAAGATCACGATTCTTGTGCGATGCACTATGTATGGATGCTGCATTACCGACCGCCTTCTCAATAGCGCTCAGCTTACTGAGCAAATCATCAGCGCTGCATGATTTCTGCGATGAACTCGATGAAAGCGAAATCATTGCAGGATTACGCTCGTTAGTACGATCAATGCTAAACGATTCGCGTTTTTTATAGGAGTGTGCATATTTTTTTGACGAAGAATTGTAAGAGCGACAACTGCCTCCAGCTGCGCTTTTACCATTAACCGAATTTCCACCGTTACTGATACGCATTGATCCCGGTGGAGGACACATACTTTTGATGTCGGTTGTTTGACTTAGCTTGACATCGGCAAAAATGGCAGCAGCTTCAACGCTCTTCTTCACGCTTAATGCTTCATGTGGCTGCACTGATTTACCATTGCCGCTAATGGTGAAAAGTTCATAATCCAGCGCTAGTTTGTCGGAAGGTTTGCGGGCAGACGAACGCGAGTGGCGTTGCTGCCGTTGAGAATGTTCGCTTTCGGACCCCATTTGATGCGACGCACGACGTTCTGTATTACGTTTGCAATAGCATTTGCTAGCGCTAATGCAGCTATCGGTATCGCACCATGTGGTATCCGATTGTGCGTTGGCTGAATCATCCTCTCCAACAGTATTCGGTTCTTCTTCAACCATAGAGCAATAGCATTTGTCATCGGATTTACACGAAATTAAGGAATGGCGGTTGACATTATTGCCTCCACTACCCCGACCACCTGGCGCATAGATAATCTGATTGGATCTATTGTGATTGCTGCTACCGGAAGATTTCTTCGACAATGCAGCATTACGTTCATTTTTACGACGTAATTTATTATTGACATTTTCATTGCGCAAACTGCAATAACAACGATCAGCAGAGACGCACGTGCATGCCTCGGAATCATAGCTGCATTCGGAGCAGGAGACATAACTGCAACAGACTCTAAATTAGTAGGTTTCAAATGTCATTCAATTGTGAGTACGGTAGTTATATTGGATTTGAATTTTTTTGTTGCTTTTCTTGAAAGTATAACTATTGTTATAGATTTAATCATTCCAATATAATTACCATTTTGCAAGCAATCGAGAAATTGTTTAACATACCCACTGCTGCTATTCCGATTAAGTCCCGGAAATGTATTCTCATTGCGTACCAAAGATACATCGGACCCACTTGTCGCCACGCGCGATCGCTGTTGATGTGAATGATGCGTACCATTACCGATTGGTGAACCAATCAGTATAGCACTATTGCCTGATTTACGTTTCGTTTCTTGTTCCCTGTTTCGAGGCGGCTTCGGTGGTTTTCCACGACAGGAGCGAAACTGTCCCAACTGAAAAACCTTCTTCAAACTTTTTGTGCCAAAGATAAGGGTTCTCGGTTTTTTCTGTTAAGGAGAAAGAAGAAGACGGAAAGGTAGGTTTGAGTTTTTAGTTAAATATTTTTTTGAAAATATCAGAAATATACAGTACAGGTGGTAAAGAAATCTGACATGACCTAGTGAGATTTGAGCTTTTGGGTGAAAATGTATGTATGTAAAGAAATGGGGCAAGATCTAATGAGAATTGGCAAAAGTTAAATACGCATGTTTCATGAACTTAACGAGGTCTACACCCTCTTTTTTAAGGATCATTCGTTAAAAAATTCAGTACTATCACAGAGTCAACTTAGACGTATAAAGGAAGCGGCTTAGGCAAGATAGAGTCCGAAGCAACCAAAGAAATCTGACGAGATTTGGTTTGTCTAGCCTTGGATCTTTTCAGAGAAAAAATCATTGTTAGTTGCGTCATAATTCACCACGATGAGCTAATAAATGAATGAGAGTTGTTAAAAATTTGGCCATCTAGTAACGATGTTTTGGACGTAAAGCCACGACTGGTACAGTTCATCTAGTAATCCAAAGCTAACCTCGAATCCATCTGTTTTAAGTAGTCAGTCAAATAGTTCGGTGCTAATATTTTAGTACTCGCCTCTCCACCTGCCAACAACTTAAGTTCTTAGCATTCAAATTCAGCCGAGTTGTTTTCAATTTCGTAGGGTTTCGAAGTTATTAAGATGAAGTAGGTACAGAATTAATCACCCAAAGGAAGAAGCCCTACAAGTCTGAATATGATTCGGTTATTCGTCGAAAGTCTCACCAGTCCTGGGATTTTTGAATAAAAAGCTTCGCATGATTTATATATATATGGGAAGGGACTTTGTATGCAAAGTCGATTCTAAATGTCATTATCAAAAACACCTATTTATTTTCTTACCTGGGATGTCGCTGAGCTTGACTTCCGCTTCAATTTCTTCTTTTTTTGCCGACGCATAATATTCTTTGAACGTTGAAAGAGTTCATCCTTGGTCAGTGTTACAGCTAACTTTAGTAAGAATTCCTTGTAAATCGGTTTCAAATCGTTAAACGACATACCGTCAGCATCGATTATGGCATACAAGATATCATCCAATGAATGCAGATTTTCATGTAATCGAAATTCATTGAACAGTTCGCTGAAACCAAGTGGTGAACTAGAAGTAAGTAAGCCAAAATCATACAAAGGACTACAAACTACAATGCAATGCATTTAGCATTATATATATAAGTGTGCGTTTGTGTGTGTGTGTGTGTGAACTTACCCGCCACCACCGCCTCCCAGCTTTCCCGAATGACGACGTGCTGCTCTGGATTTATACCGTGTAAGCCCTCCTGTGTTCAGGAAGCTACCGGATCTAGGTATTGCAACGCGTGTCAATATGTCACCATTATTCGTCATGTCGTTGTTGCGTATGCCATTGCCACCCGAAGCTGTAGCAGCTGCTGCCACTACCCCGGGAGTTGCACCAGCGCCAATAATTTCTGATGCCCTATAAACACTGTCGGATAATAATGATTTCTTTCCATGATGATGACTACTGCTGCTACTGGGACGATGTTGTAAACTTTTATTACCAATGCCACCATTGATGTGGCTATGCGCTGCCACAATACTATCTAAATAGGCTTTGTTGGATTCACGGATGTCACCATTTGCATGTGGTTTTCTATTCCGTCCACCGCTACTACTTTGCGTGCTAGCAACCGCCGTAGCTGCTGCCGCTGCTGATATGACTGCGTTCGGATTGGGTACTGGTGGTGCACGTTTAGATTTATGTGACTTGCGTTTACGCTCTTCAGTTGTCGTTTCGGCTGCCTCATTAATAATATTACTGTTCGAGCTAAGCGAACTATTTGAAACGCGTTTTTTGCGTCCGGAGCGTGATGCTGGTGTATTCGGACCGCCACCAACAACGCTGCCGCCAACTCCAACGCCACCACCACCAGTTGAGCTACTACGGCCTGAACTCTTGCGTCCACTTGATACTATCTGTGAGCGTGCCAAGTAATTAGAACCAGTTTGTGCCGAGCTGCTAGCAATGCTAATGCAACTGACACCGTTTTGATTGCGTGGCGTGCGTCGTTTGGTGCTTCGATGCGAATTCGAACTCACATGCGCCATTAGACTTTGATAGAGTGTAGCCGCAATGACAATTGCGTCTTCGGTGCTTTTGCATATGAAACCATGGCATTCGAGTACTTTGGGCAATCCGGCGGAGCGCATCACTACAGCGAAAATGGGAGCGTGTGCGCTGTGCGCAACACGTTTTTGCTCAGCTGGACTGTAAAATTAAAAGGAATTAGTCAATGCAAATAATGAATTGTCTCTGTATAAATCAGTTACCTCAATGAACGAAACAGTGAAGTCTTATCAATATTTTCTGGATCAGTTATTAGTGGTAGAAATGCTGCACCACCATCTTTTTCTGATACCACAAATTTCACAGCAGACCACACTGCAATATTGTGAAACGGTGTTATATTCTCTTCATTGACACCGCTGCCACTGCTGTTACTATCGGTGCTTGCATTTATTTTCACTCTTAGACCAGTTGTGCAAATGTCCAAAGAACCGGAATTTCGTTTCTATGAAAAGAAATGGACTTTGTTAAATTATAACTGAATATTTTTAGGAAAAACCTCACCTCATTTGTCATCACCTCTTTCAAGTATAATTCTCTTAATGGCTCTTGCAATCCCTGCAAGCTGGTAACTTTATCTTTCAACGGCAGCGAGCCCAAATACATCACAGCGAAGCTGCTTGTCGCATCCTTGGCGACATCGGTGAACAATTGTTCAATTTGTGCTTGCACTGTATTGCTAATGCGTTGTACATCTTTTTTAGTGCTATGTGTGCTGGTAGTGGTGGCATGTGGTTTGTTGCTGCTGCTTTCGTTAGACTCTTGCTGCAGGAAACTTGTTATCGAGCGTGAACTTTCACCCGCAGTACTCGCAAGCTCACTGCGTCCGTACATGATGATCGATCGGGTTCGATGCGAACCGCGTGGATCATCCAAGCGGTTACTGCGAATTGATCTATGAAAGAAATAATAAAAGTTCAATTATTTGCAGTTTAAAACTATTTGGAAAATTTGAAAAGAAAAAGTTTGGGAACAGCATAATATTTAAAATAATAATGGAATAATTTTTTGCCAAAGAAAACTTCGAAATTTAAAATCTTATTCATGTGTGTAAAAATTTGAGTCTTGGTCAAATGCATTTGAGAATATTGATAATATATATATCGATAAAAACAAATTGTTTATTGATATGAATCTATCTATTTGCTGAAAGAAACGTTCAATGACTAAATATCCTCGAGAAATGGACTTCAAAGATCGTGCGATTTGACATTTTTGGAATATTTTCTCTGAGGATATGCGAAGCTATGTAGTGGTCTTTGTAACTTTTAATGGATTGAAAGCCAGTTTTGAGCGTGTTATTATAGCCAGGTATTCTCGAAAAAGGTAAAGAATTGGACTGATCAGTTCCTAAAACGTGATCGTGATTGTTTATATACCGGAAATATTTTTCAAATTTTACATGGCATAAAATTTATTTCCTAATAAACTCAAATTCATGGTCATTTCAACATAGTATATGCGTTTAATTTTTGAAAAAAGATGGGGTTCTTTACTTTCCTTGATTGCTGAGGTATCAGCAAAATCCGGCCCCACTTTTCCTGAAGGTACGAAAAATTTAAACCGAGTTTCTATTTACAATTGTAAATTACATATTTTTTCTTACTTCATCACAAATTCATGTTACAATAGATAATGCTTGATTCTCAGAATAGATCAAAAATCAAAAGAAGATCTACAAATTCAATTAAAATATTACTTTTCAATTTACCGCTATGCGACACAAAAATCACTAAATAATCGGTTTTTATTTAGATAAGTATGTAGTTGTAATAGTCAAGATCTTTCGATTATTTTGAATATGAAAGATACGAGTTTATAATGGCATTCATACAAAAAATCAGAAGCAATGGTGAATGCGTATGTGAAAAGCGCGTGTGTATTTGACTGATCAAGTCATAGAGAGTATCTGTGAGCATCTGAAAGAATGATAGAGACATTGTATGTAGTAGTGAGTGATAGACTCTAAAACTTAATTGATTTATCGATTTTGAAAATTTAGGTTAATAAAATGAATCAATGAATATTTATTAGATTTTCTTGTGTGAATAATTTTACTACAAATACAAATTCAAACTTATACAAAGAAAAATAGCTAAATAAATTTATGTGTTAACTGTTTTCCAACTTTTTTCTCACTTCTCTTTCTTATTATTATTTTCGTAATTGTTAAGCGTTTTTGAACGGTAAATAAAACAAAAAGCAAACCGCCAAAGAATTTTTAATATAACTGAATAAAAACAAAAATGGGAAAAACAACAGAAATAACAGAATTAAAAAAAGCAGTAAACAAACAAAAAAAATTAAGAACGAAAGTGTTGTTATTAAAATCGCATGAGATACAAAAATTGTTTTTAGAAATTATGTACTAAGGTTTAGAAGTTTTCTTAACTTATTAAGCGCAATTAAAGCAAATAAAATGTTTTCGTTTTTGTCTTCTTCTTTTTCTTGTTTTTGAGTTAGAAATCAAACACTTTCTAACTATTCTAAAATTAAACACAAATAACTATAGACAGAACGATTAAAAATTTATATAATTACGGATGATTGGTTGATGATGTTTACATTTGGCAAAAACCTCGAGGTGCAATTAAAAGTGAAAACTTTTTCTACTAATTTGTTCTTATTAAAAAGAAAAATGTTTGAAGTGAGCATTTAAAAATTTAACTTGCAATTTAGTCAAAAACAAATTGAGGAATTTCGCTAACATGTAACTATTCTTTACTACTTTTACTTTGAATTATTAAATAAAAAAAGGATTTAAAATGCTTCTTCTTTCTTTTATTTCATATACAAATTGCATAATAATTTATACAAAACAGTTATGTATTTTAAGACATATGTATAATATATTATACATTGTATATAGAAGTACAGTACAAATTTCGATGTCATTCAAAAATGATAGTCATCAATGACAATCATTATGTCGCTGCACAATCGACCTGTTTGCATTGCTCATTGTTAACATTCGACATTGCAACAAATGCTTGAGTTTTATCATAATAAAATATTTTGGTTTACATAAATAAAATCTATTTATAATGAATTGATCATTGTAGGTCAGACCATGTAAATGTGAAAGTTCAACTATAAATATTATGATATTTTGATTTTTTTTTGTTTTTGTGGAAAAATATGATAAATCATTACAAAATATTATCGAAAATTTTAATGATGAAACTTTATACATTTGTCAACTAGAAAATATTACAGCATAAATATCTCTAATTCGTTCGTACTTTGATTAACAGATGCAGATATTTAAAGGGGTTATATACGTTCTGCTGGGTCAAAAGAATAATCCTGGAAAGGTAATCTTCGTCGATTTGACGAACACCATATATACATTTTCTTAAATATCTCTTTGTTGTACCTCGAAGGAAACTGCTTAAAAATAAACAAATCATTTTATTTGTTTAAAAAAAGCCTAAATATGATTAAAAAAGTAGGTTATAGTGTGTACGGTATATATTCTTTCCATAAAAATGGTGTTAAATATGACTTCGTCGATTCGACGAAGATTACCTACAACGTATGCAAAAAATATGATTACCTTTCTAAGGTTAAAGACAAATTCTTGCTCATTCTCAAAGTACATACTTTCGAAAATATTTTGTCAAAATCGGATCTTGATGATCTTGATTGGAGCACTCGAACTTAAGTTAAGGCCATTTATAGTTCCTTACCTCTGGAGACTAGCTCGCCACATCTGAAACTTTAACCTTTAACGCGATGATCTCGAAACAGGGTTTTTCGAGAAGCACCAATGCGGTGACCATGATTTCTCGAAAACCAATTTACTAATCAATCTGAAATTTTGTTGTCCCTAATTAGGATAGCTAGTTCGTGAACGAAAGGATTTTTATGTGGACAAAAATGTTTATCAATTTTTAGAGTATTGAAAATCGATTCTTTTGAGAAAATCATCGTCTTTAAATGTGAAATGTGTAAAATGTGATCTTGGTTTTTTTTTTTTTTTTTTTTAATTTCAGCTGAGCTGTTCCTGATATATCATGGTCACCGCAAACGATAGAAAAAAGATATTTTTAATTATCATATATAAAAATTCTTTTAGAACCCAGTTTTTATTCTTTTTCAATATCTGTTTTATTTGCAGTAATGATCTGTATGTCTTCAAGGTCCTTTGTCACGATAGTAATTGCGATATCGTCACGATATAGATCATACTTCGTTATGGAAGATTATTCACAATGGCGGTCTAATAACCAATCCCTATGGTACATCTGCTGTAACACGATAATTCTTCATACCATCGTTTATGCCATAAAGAAATATTTTGTTTAAAAAAAGTATGGTTTTTGAAATATACGCATTTACATAAATGCTATAAGAATTTTATAGTCGCGCGACAGCTGTACTATTCTTTAAACGCGTTTTTCTCGAAATATACTTTTTCAAATCGGCGGGTGTTCTAACTTTTGAAATAATTGATGGATTTTGTTCTACTTAGGCTCATTTGTTCAGAAATATTGTTTTTATAAGATATACTATTATTACGATCGGAGGTTGATTAATTTTTTTACAACCGTAAGAAGGGGCCATTTTTTGTTAATTAAAGCCAAAGAGTCATTTTTTATTATTAGTTATAGCTTCTTAATAGTCTATCTTCGAGAAAATGATGTATATTTTGAGATTTTTATTAATTTTTTTTTGTTTTGTAGCACCCGGAGGATTTCTATAACACCCGCTGATTAAAATGGGGAATTTTTTTGGACACCATCTACAGGAACCATTGAACCAAATTGAAAAAAAAAATTTAAAGATAATTAAATGGTTTAGAAAATTTAAAAAAATTCAAGTCTCTATCCATTATAATTTTTTTTATACCACTTGGAAATTTTCATTTCTTTCGACTCGAGCAATGAACATGTCCCCAAAAATTCAATTAGTGTCGTTTTTCTTTGTTTGAAACAGTCTATACGTACAAATTTACCTACGTTTAAACTTTTGGATTAAATAAATAAAACTAATTAATTTTTAAACTTTGTCTGTTTTCCCTCCCATATATTTTATTTATTGTTATTCAATATTTATGTATAGGTGTGAGCTATAAAATATATGTTTCTGCTTTATACCTTCTTTTTGCTGTTTCTTCTTTAGCATAAAAAATATTTCCTTTTAGCATTTAAGTTTTCATCTCATATGAAGTGTAAATTTATCAATTATCATTTATTTATGTAACTATGTATGTCTTGCATTTGCTAATTAAAAAATAACATATAATGCAGGATGCCAAGAATTCCAACAATAATTTTTTAAATTGTTTAACTAAATAATTGCTCTGCAGTTAAATATTAGCTAATATTTAAAAAACGGTACTATATGATAGAAACAACATTTGAGTAATATAAAACCGGAATTAGAATGAAATTTATTAAATACGATTGGCAAATGTTGGCATTTATTCAAATTATGTAAAACGTTTTAATTTGTATCTCGCAAAGGTTAACGACACGAACTGGGTTTGAGTTCCGCCACTGGTTAAATTTTTCAGAGCTTATCTTTTTAAGGATTGCAGCCATTTGCTCAAAACGTACACAAAAAATTAATTACACAACAGAAAGAAGTTTCCCAGTTTTCTTGTACCTTTTCAATTCCATTGAGGAATTCCTTATTTTAAATTTCGAATTACAATTCAGTAATGGAATTGAATGTTTTTCCAACTCCAGTACTGAGTAATTGGAAATGTTAATTACAGTTTACAGGGAATTGACAAAAAAATTTGTAAATGGAATGGAATTTAGCCAGATCTAGTTATTGGTGAGGAAAGTTAAACCAAGAAGGTAATATTAACTAGGATCGTCTCTCTGGTTGCTACCAGCATAATAAATTGATTCAGATTTATTACTATATTTTCAAACTCTCATTAGGTCAACGTGAATACAATAAACATTAATTCCAACGCAACGCGAGCATTAATCCAGAATAATACAGAATTTTTATGCGGCTTAACATAAAGTTGCACTGAACAATGTACATAAAGTTTTGGCTTTGAATAAAAAGGGCGCTACATGGCTCAAAGCAATACCAATATATGAAATAAAAAACATTTGCCATCGTAGAGCTATAAATATTTCTGGCCATTATTTTTTCAAAAAGGTGGAAGGATTGAGGTGTTCTGTGATAAAAGCCTTTCCTATTTAATAATAATATTTTTGATGTGATTTAAAAACATAAATAAACCTTATGTGGCAAATTCTGGCTCTAGCTAATACTTGAAACCATTATTTTAGTTATAAAACCAATATGACAAAAAGAAGGGAGAGGAGTGAGTCCCGATTAACTTTTATTATAATTATTTGATTTTAATCTAAAACCTCAAAAGATTCTAAGCATAATTATAATATTTTTATATTTATTTACTTGGTCGATATGTATTTGAACTCACCTGGTATCATCGAACATTAAATCGATTTTTAATTTATAAACCGAGTTCTTGCTAACACTCGAGGATGTCTCCAAATGATCACCATCGAGTAAACGAAAACCTGAAGAACTATTGCTCGAAGGTTTACGTGGGCGACGAACGGAGTTCATTTTTGGAACGGCTACAACTTGATCCTCGACTTTGGTGCACGTTACCATGATCAATGGTAAGATCCGTGATTGGTTGTTTGGGTCGTAGAAATTAAGAATGAATAAGTTGGATCGTAGGCGTAGTAAGAGTTATATCGTTATATTAGAGTTTATGTATCGTTAGAGTTACTTTAAAGTCAATGCCTTGTTGATGCTACTTTGAATTTGATGTCTCGTTAGATATGCTTTAGAGTTGATGTCTCGTTAACTTGACTAAACTGATGTGAGTGGTTAACCTCTATTTTCTTTTTTTTTCTTTATGTTTTTTATGATTTTTATAGATGAGTATATTTTTTTTTAATTACTTTTTTTCAACAGCTTTAAGTTTTTTGCTACAATTTTTGTTGCATTTGCATATTTGCAAAAAAACATGTTAGCTAATTTGTTTGTTTCTTGTAAAGTTTTTTGTTTTTTTGTTTTTCGTTTTAATTTTTACGATGCGATATTTGTTGCGCGTTAGTGCGCGGGCGCATGTGTGCGCATTAGCGCGCGAGTTTAAGATTAATTAGTGTTTGTACGAGTACAACGAGAAGTTACATGGAATGTTTATTTTTTCTTTTGTTGTTTGTTTGTTGCACGCTGCAGCAGCTCTAGAGGGGAAAAGAGAGGGAGATTGAAAAAAAGAAAATCATTTTTATATACTACTAAATATAATAAATATTTGTGGTGGTGTTATTTATTAATTTTATTTTTAAGCGTTTAAAACAAAAATTGCATTTTTTTTTATTTATTTTTGGAATATTGTAACTACATATTTGTTTTTTTTTTCTTTGAATAGTTACATTATTACTTTCTTATATTTATTATATGCATTCATTTTTTATTATATCAACCTAATATTTTTTTCAATTAATCTCTTTTTGAAATAAAAATTTTTTCGTAAAATATATTTATTTACACCTCAATGCAATTTGAAAGCATTTTGGAAATATCTTTATGTTGTTTTAATTCAATTTTTTTTAAATGCTTAATGCTTTGAAAAACACTTTACATTTTATCGTTATTGACTTGTTGTTTGCAGATATATGCATTGTTTTCCAGATACATACTTTCACTATAAGATATTTGCAGTAATTAGCGAAGAGCTGCCGTGCTTGTTACTTACAACAAGTGGCAGCAGCAGCTAATCAGATATTAAAGTATAATATCTCATATGTCTATGTATTGGTGCCTATATTTTTTAATAAAAGTTTATGACATTCGTTGTACAGTATATAACGCATGGAATAGAAAAAAAATATGCATATGAAAAAAAGAAGGCTCGATTAAACTTCAGATGCGAATAGAAAAAGCCGAAGCAAAATTTCTTCCACTGATAAAATTTAATGGATTTTTGTGTAAAATAAAAAATTAAAAAAAAAATTTTAAAAAGTTGCTTAAGCTCTAACAATCAAAAGCTGCTATAATTTCAATCTAAAAACAATTTGATTTCAATGCCAGAAAATCTATGCCATGTCAAATTTTGCCTCTCCTAATTAAAATTAATACTTGATTAATTTTTTTAGTTATGTTTATTTGTGTACCTTTCCCAAGAGCACGACACAAATATTTCTTAAACATTTTTATTACAAACAAAAGGAAACAAATCACACAGAACTCTTTTATTTAGTTTATTTTAACATCAATTTGAATCTTTTTTTGTTAAAAATTTACTATTTGTTTTATTATTATTATTATTTTTTCGTGCTTTTATTCCACACATTTGGTTTTTTTTTCCTCAAAGTTTATAATCTTTAAATTTTAAACTGTTATATTTAATTTTTGTTTGTTTTCAGATTTATGGCTTTCATGTTTAGTTTTCTTTTATTTTTCATTTATGTTTTTTTAGGTTTTCTTTTGGTTTTTGATTTTCGCTTGCGAGATTGTAAATGTTCCGCACCTGCCACCGTATATGTTGCGTTAACGCGCGTTGTTTTACTGTGAATGCGCGTTTAAAAATATTTCAAATGTCGATGAGCATCAAAAAGCTGAGATGGAGTTGTAGCGCTGTTGTAGTAAAATCAAGCGATGTGTGCAACTCAACAAATACATACATGCATATATACGCAACAAACCATCAGATAGACATAGTCAAATCAGACATATATATGTATGAGTTTAGATAGATAGATGGATGAATAAATGTGTGAATGGGACTCAGCAAGTAAGTGGATTGAAAAGCATCGTGATATTATTTGATGCTTAGAAATAGACAGGGCTATTCTTGGCAACAAAAATGAGCTGTTTTGAAGCGTTTTTTTTTATAAGAAACAGAACCAAGTTTTTACTTTTTTATCGGATATTTTCTTGAATATCTTTTATTTTATTGCACCCTACTTAGTTAAAATTTGATTTGGATATATTCTTTCATATCTTCTTAAATTGAGCTGACCCAAACAAAAGTAAGAACAAGATCGTGATCTACGTAAAAATCTTCAAATGAAAAATCTTACTACTTGAAAGTTGACTTTATTTGCATTGTCATAGTCAGAAAAAAATAGGTGAAAATTCATTGCGATTTATTTTGCCAATGGATATATGGAAAGTGCGTGAATTAGAGTCTAAACCACTGGTTAGAATAAAAATAGTACCCTATTTAACTAAAAAGGTTTGATATGGTTATGCGCAGTCAAGCTCCTCTGTACCTGGAATTTTGATAAGAGACTGGTACGTTCTTTTCTGCGTGCACCGTGCTTCGAATAGAATATTTTCCTACCTGGATAATTTTTGTATTTGAATTACATGAGAATAAAGGGGTGGAACTCGATGACGCCTTAAAATTCATAAATTTAAACATGTGGCTTGAAAAACAATACGAAAACCAGAGCTTGGGTGTTTTAAATTGAAGAAAGACTAAAGACAATTATTGCATATTGTGTTGGAGAAAATCATCCAACTCCTTTTCCAACACAATTTAGTTGCAAGACGGGGGAAAGTTTTGGGTATAGACATTGTTTCCTCCCTCCTCCTCCCTTGCCGATTAAAATTAATATAAATTTGTATCGTGTTTGGAGCAAAAAAATTATTTTTTCCCTAAATTTTGTTCTAAAGGGAGAATTTTTTCGTGGGGGCCTTGGAATGTTTTCCTCCATAAAAATAGTGGAATTCCAATCACTGAAACTAAGTCAAATCAAGGTTTGTGCTGGTGAAGTTGGATTTCCTGGAAAAAAATCGAGATGTTGATTTTCGTGTTTAAGAGCTCCCAAATAGTAAAAAAAAACTACTCACGAATTTTTAACTGTCCAGGTTTAGCCATACGCGAGGTATACAAATATATACAAAAAAAAAAAACGTTCAGGGAGCTTTAAAATACTCCGACTTACACAAAATGTGTCTCTATCGAGAAAGGACGGCTCAATCTACATAACAAATTTGTTTTTACACATATTTTTATTATTTAGTATTTTTAATAATTTTTTGAAATTGACGACACAAAAAAAACAAAAGGAGAGCACAAAAAAAAGTGAGGTTGTCCCATAAATGTCACAATAGTTCAATTGTTTCAAAATAAATTTCAAATGATACAGGAAAACACAACAAAGACGCCAATACTAAAATGGTTTGGTTGGCATTTAAATCGAAGTCAGGAGAAATGTTCAAACTCATGTACGCATTTGTGTACGAAAATCATGAGAGGGTTAAATTTAATTTGATTCTAAAAGGGGGATGAAATCCAAAGTGTGGGAATCTTTTAAAACAAGAAAGCTTCAAAACTGTAATATTTTTAGAAATGTAACAAACGGGTCATGCTCAAAACTGCCGATTCCCAACATTGGGAGTAAGCCCTCTATTCTTTTCTCTTTCTAACATTTAATGCAAAATATAATTTATAAATATAAATATATAAACAATATTAAACAATATTTTTTTCTCCAACCTCTGAATTTTCAACCTGTGGATCCATCGAATGGAAAACTAAACAAAGTATTTCGATATATACTTTAAATAGCAGGTTTAAATTTGTATTTTCATTGGATTTGTAAAGAATCTTCAGTTCGGTCTACGATTAAGCCTAAAACTAGAAACGCCCCTGCAAAAAATCAAATGTAAATACTTGTATTAGTTTTTGAGCGCGTATGAGAGCACATTCATTTTGCTATTGACAAGGCAACTATAGCTTGTGGCGGCATTTACGCGTGCTAATCAACCACAGTTTTTCATCATTATGAAAATGTAATGATCATCATTGTGTCGTATGTACATCATCAACAACACCATCGACATTTTACATATATGTTTGTATTTATTTGCTACTGTTAAAATCGTCTGCCTGTCTTTCATTTTCTATACTTTTTCCAAATGCAGCTCTCATACAATACGTGAGATATTATGCACTTGTTACTTGTAGAAATTGATTTGATGTTAAATTGCTGTTGGAGCTAATATTGAAGTTGAGAGGATTCACAAAAATCAACTGAGTGGCATTTTACACTAATTTACACTGGTTTGTTTTTTCATATATTTGTATTTTTGTTTGTTTGTTTTCTTATAGTTTTTGCTGCAATTTTTAATATTTTTCTTTTTTAATAACCAACGAATTATTTATTTACTTTATACATGGTAGAAATGTACTGCAGCCGGCACTATGAACGTTTCTTAGTAAACTGAGTTGATCACACTTGCTCAGTTTGTTTATTTGCGGCATATGCTGCTATTGTTACTGTTGCATTAGCAAGTAATATGAGCAGCTACAAAAATAGTAGCAGTAGTAGCAATGTTGCTGCATATTTTCTAAACCAATGACCGTGGTCAAGAGTTTGCAGCTACCATATACGATATGTATATGTATATATGCATGTGAGTGTGAGCTTGCTCATTTTAATATGTTTTATATGTTTAAGTTAAGTTTTTCTTTTGAATTTTTAATTGTTTATTGTTTTTATTATTATTAATATGATTCTTCTTACCACTTACTTACTTACAGTTGTTTGTTTTTTTTTCAACTTTTGTTTTACTTGAGGTATGAGAATTATTGTTCATGTGTACAGAGATGAAATGAGGAAGCCCTATTTTATAAAAGAAGTTAAGATAAAAAATAAAAAGCATAAGAAACAAATGCACCTATAGCAACTGTTAAATTTATATAACTTTGTATAACGTTAGAATTGAAAATCAGATTGATTTTTCTTCTCTTTGAACTGGTCCGGAAAGCAGAACATTTTCTATGCTGGGCCTAAACTCACAAAGGGATTTTTATCCAAATGATGATGCTAGCCAATCCAAGAGGATAGGGAAGGAAAAGGAGAACTTATTAATAGAATTCAATTCAATTTCAAATTTAGTTTAACGAATTGTTTGATAAAATAGTCACTGTCAGAAGAAATGCAAGATTGCTGTAAATAATAAAACTTTTGATATCTTTTAACCTTGTGTTTTTGGCCTTTTCTTTTCTTTACTTTTTCTATTTTCATATTTTCTACTTCACTCACTTTTTTTATTTATCTTTTCTATACCTTTTCTATTTCTACACAATATTATGTTAAGATTTTGTCAATGAATCGTTCAAATAAATTAACGTATTAACTGTTCCTTTTGAGAGTAATTTATATTACTTTAGTAGATGAACCTTTCTATTTTTTTGACATTAGCAGTCAGAGTCTAACATTTACACATTTATTGAAGTTTTGTAGTTTGAAATTATAGAAATTAATTTGTTTACTTTTATAATGTCTCATATATGCATATGATTTGAACTTGGTATTTTATTCTTTCGTATATTCCATAAAGACTGAGTAATTTTTATTGGATTCACAGTTCTTCTTACATATTCCGGTTTCATTTAGTTTCGTTTCTGTTGAGAAAGTTGCAACGATTATGAAGAAAAAAATCGTTTTAACTTATTAGTTTATCAACGAAACATCTTAATTGATTTAAATGTTGCATGAATATTTTTTGTTTTACTTGAAGAAGTCACTGTAAATTATGTAGATTATTGTTAATTTAAATAATTTTTAAAGTTAAAATGTAGTTTTGGGGTATAGTTTCAATCGAAAGTTGATTGTATTTTCTTATACATAACCGATGAGTAAGTATGTTAATTTAATGATGCATAAGAAAAAAATGTTGCATCTACTATGTGCGTATTTACTACAAAAAAATGTCATAAGAGAAAAAATGTAAATAGCTACATCATATTTTGTATGTTATAAAATTGAAATGTCATGTTAGCAAAAACAAAAAAAAAAAAAGCGAACAGGAGAGGGAGAAAGAAAAGTGCTCAGTCAAACTTTTAAGGGCTATTTTCTCAATGTTCGGTTAAGTACTAATCAGGACTAACTACTACTAATCATCGGTTAAAGTTAGGATTAGTGCTTAACTGGACATTGAGAAAACGGCCTTAAGTCTGCTTTTAGACATGCCGATTTTCGATAGATTTTTCTCACCGATTTTTCATTTGTTGGCGAGTCAAAATCGGCCGTACCAGCATTTCTCGCCCATTTTTTTGACGTTGTCCTACTAAAAAGAAAGAAATAGAAATAGAAAATCAGTTGGCCGAAATCATTGTGTATGAAAACCTGCCAAAGAGAAAGAGATGGAGCAAAAAATGCTCCATTAAACCTTTATGCAATTATTTAGATTTCTGTAGCAGATAAATCTATATAATTATATTTCGACAATAATTTACTTACAACGATTACACTGCTCAAGCGTGTTTTTGGAACAGAGTAACAGAAGTTATCGTTAAGCCTGTCATAACGTTTTTTTACTTATATTTCAAGGTTAGAACTGCCTTTTTCAGCAAAAATGTTCAACATAATAACATCTTTTAGTATAATAATACGAGTACTCTGTTCTAAGCAAAAACTTTAAGTTTTTGGACTGGGCTATTAGAATAAATTCTTGATTTTTTTTTATTTTTTTTTTTTTTTGTATATGATAAATGTCAAATCAATTCTATACTCAAATTTTTGGTTTCATTTTATGTATTTTAAATATTAATTTAGCGGCATTAGTTTTATTATTTTTCTACATCTGAAGTATGTATATTTTTTTCGCAATCAAAAGACATACATAAATACAAAGATATTAAACTAATGCAATATGTAACACCACATCACTTTCACTTGTTGCTGGTTGCCTGCCTGCCAATTTAGATTTTGTTATTGTTTTATTTTATTTATTAGTACGTTCACTGTAGCTTCGATGGTACAATTGCTACTAAGCTCTATACAGTATGTATATACATTTGCTTAGTGACTTATGTACCTATGTATTAAATTTTTAATATACAATATCTACACACATGAACATATAAACTAATATTAAATTTTGTAGTTACTTAGATAGCATTGTTAAATTCCTTCTTCTTCTTTTGAGTTTATTTTTTTTCCAAACGAAAATCTTAAGGTATACAGTAGTCTCCTGCTAAAATTTTTCAATCCAGTCGAATTTGAATATACACCTATTTTTTGATATTTATTTTCAAATTAAAATTTCTGGTATTTTACTTCTGACACCTAAATCCGAAAACTTTACCTTTGCTCAGCCTCATCTGGTAAACTAAACATGCCAGCCAAGAAGTGGTGCCTTGTAGAAGAATTTGTTATTTACTATTTTATTTGGAACCGGGTTCTTCTGCTTAGCAGTCCTGTACACTTACCGCCTAGTGGTGATCACCATACTAGTACCAAAATTATTTCCGAAAAACTTTAACTTAATAAAAAATTAACGATGGGGCCAGTACCAGTTTGTGGTGGGGTACCAAATTTGTCTTGTATTCGAAAAGAGGTTGAAATCTACTAGTAAACTGTGTCAGCGTAGCGTATCTTTGAATTGATAGAAACGTACATTGAGACTTCTGATATTTATTTTAGGGCCAGCATATTTAAAAACAGGAAAGAGATGTAGTGATTTCCTTGGAAATTGGCCTTTTTTTATTCATTCCAGAAAACGCCTATAAAACGGTAGATTCGTAGCGATCGTCCAAAAATTTAAATGCTGATATCCAAGAGGTAATCCCGCTACGAAAAGAGATTGCAAAGCTCTTGTTAGCCTCTTCACAATATTTAGATATATATATTATTAAGTTCCTTTATAATTTTGGTGAAGGTGATGTTTATTCCCAAATACGCCATCTAGTTACTGCATACATTGCAAAATAATCGTTCTTTTGCGATAAACTCTTTTCTTGGATACACTTGTTATGATATATACCGAGGTAATACTGTACTCGCATTCGCACTATCGCTGGTTGTGCTGCGAAGTAACGCAAGATTTTCTTAATTGTGCCCATCATTGCGTATCTGCCATGTGTGTGTATGTGTGTGTGCAGCGTGTTACAATTGATAGCGCTCAGTAATAAGTATGTATAATTTGCCACAGAAGAAAGGTAGCAATATTAACAATAACAAAAACGAAAATATCACCAACAACAACAACAGCAATAGAAACAATAGTAAATAACAAAACAATTTGGAGTATAGTAAGATTCACTTTTGCTACAATATGAAAATAAAATACAAAAAACGTCAATTTATTTCACATATAAAAAAATAAATATGTGATATTTTATGGATCTCTAAGATACATAAAAAAATAATTTTCCAATTTATAAATTAAATATAAAAAATTCAACATACAAATTTAGTGAATGAATTACAAGAAATTAAAATTAAAAAAGTGAACGCAGGTCATTCACTAATTTTCGATAGCAAAGCCAAGAATCTCCATGTGTAAGAGAAAAAATGAAAATTCGAAAAAGAAACGAAATTTCTACAGCTTAAATTAACCAAAAAAAAAAAAAAAGATTTCGCATTTTAATTATGGATACGAGTTAATTACTGCGAAAAAAAACAAAGAGATTCAAGCAAAAAATCCATTTAAATGTTAATATTTGAAAATACCCACGAAAATGAAAAGTCATTTCAAAACATTTCAATGTTGAAGCTTCCGAGTGATATTATCAATTTATTGGCAATTAATTTTCATACACTACACTTACATGTAAAGGTCATATTATACACATACCAGGCAAGCTTTTTGCGGGTTAAATATACAACATTGACATTTTGGAGCGAAAAATAATTTAATCAATCATTGTAAAACTGAGAATTTAAAGCAAGTATTTAAAGTACTCGATTTAAAAAAAAAAAAAAAAATAAACCAATTCAGACCCAAACCGAGAACTAATTCTGGCCAGAACTAGGGCATAGACCAAAAGATACACCAAATTGAAATGAAGTACAAGTTAAAACTTCGAACAAAATTCAGGCCAAAGTCCAATCAAAGTTCAGATCCAAACTGAAACCAGCTTCTAAACAGATTTAAACCAACACTCAAACAAGGACTAAACCTTGGACAAAACTCTGATCATACTGAGACCCAAACTCAGCTCAAATTCTGACCAAAAGTTAGACAAAATTTCTGACCATACTCAGACCAAAAAAACTAAAAATTCAGATAAAAATCGTTGTCAAAACTATGAATAAATTCAGATTAAAATCTGACCAAAATTTGCATCCATACTGAGACCAAATTCTGACCGAAAATCAGATTAACTCTTGAAGTACATGCATATTTTATATACTTAATGGTCACGCTTCATCAAAACGACGACGGCATTATTCAAAGAGTTCATACATATTATCTATAACTTTGAAAATTGATTATTTCCCATTATTTGGTTAATTTACTATATAGGAAAACAACAATGGACAATTTTTTTTAATAACATTTATTTATAAATTAAATGTTTACCAACACTTACTTTGAAAGAAAAATTGTAAAACGAAAACATGCGTCATCGATTCGACGAAGCATGTCCTTCTAGGGTTAAAATTCAGAACAAAATTTTGACTAAAACTTAGATCAAAATTAAATTCAAATTCTGACCCAAACTCGGATTAAAACTCATACCAAGCTCAGACAAAAATTCAGTCCCCAAAATTGTACTAAATTTTGGCTGAAACTCAGACCAAATTTTAACTAAAATTCATTACGAGCTCTAACCAAATTTGGACCAAAGATCAGACCAGAATTTAAAAGAAAATTTAGATTAGAAATAAGACCGAATTCACAATAAAAATTAGGCGAAAACTTGGAGTAAAATTCACAAAAATTTTTTAACTAAAACTCAGATCAAATTCAGACCAAAATTTTGATCAAAACTCAGGCCAAAAAATCAAACCAAATTCAGACTAAATTAGCGATAAAACATCAGAGACATGACTTTTCGTTTCTATGCCTCAACGTTCCGATTGGCTAGAACATTTATCAGCTTACATTTGTTACTGAGTTAAATAAAATTTGTAGCAATTTTTAGTTAGTTTCAGGCCCAGCAAAGCTTTTATTTGGGATATTTGATATAGATACCGAAATACATACATCATTGTCAGCCGATTCACTGAATACTGACAAAATTATTCTAAGAACGCTACTCATGAACTGAAGCAATGTAGATAGTTATTATTAGTCTAAGCATTCCATACCAGCATTGTTCCACCTCCAGGTCTAAAATAGGTAACCGACCGTTGCTTTTTCAGTTAGATTGGCGCTGATATGATCGCCGTAGTGTGCTCAAATTTTGTATATGCTGCCTTTTATTTTTTTTTATATTGCTATTTTGCGAATATACCTCAACACATTTTTTCTTTCTGTCTATTTGACGCATGTGCAATAGATGAATGATGAGTTATGACTTTCGTCGTGGTTGTTGATGTTTTTCTTTAGGTTATTTTCGGAAGTGAGCATCATCGATGGCTAAATGAATGAATGTAGATGAATGGTGGTGAAGTTTTGCATCAATTCGTTTTAACTTTCACTAAAGCTCTAAATTTTTTGTATTTAGTTTTCGATGCCATGATTTTTTTTTGACAATGTGCAAAAATTCGCTTTAAAAAATTGTAACAAATTTTGGTGTCACTTCTTTTAGTTGTATCTACTTAGATACAAATGTGAATGAGCGTAATAAATTGTGTTTATACTTATGACAATTATAGTAAGTACCCTAGGCACAAACATGTAAACATATATTTATGTTTTTCAAGTTATTGTTAATAATATTATGTAATAAAATAACATTAGTTAAATAAACATAATTAATTAAGAAGTATATTGTTGTTTCACAAGTTGTTAATAGAGTGGTATTGTTGTTGGTTTTGTTATAAATATTATACAACAACTGCAAAGTGTACATATATGTATATATTTATTTATTATTATTTTTTTTTTTTTTTTGTTACAGATTTTTTCTTTATTTCCTTGACTTTTTTTGTGTCAAAAAGAAGTACTCACTCAGTAAGTAATAGTCGTTATTATTATTAAAACCAGGTAAGTTAGCTGGTAAGTAAGTAAGTAAGCCAATTAAAAAATTGTAAACATAAAAGGAAAAGAAGCGCTAAAAGAGCTATGAATAATTTTGTAGAATTTATTTATAAATTTAAAATTATATTTTACAGTTAATTATAAAGTTATATTGTACTAAACATTAGTTTAATAATATTTAAGTATGCTTTGTAAAAATATACTACATTTATATCGTTATAAATTTAAAAAAGATGAACGATCCACAATATTTGGTTATTATTATTTTTGTAATAAATAATTTTAAAGCTTAAATAATAAAATATTATTTAATTATTTTTACATGCACGTGTTATTTATTTTTTCTATTATTATTCTGCAGTAATTGAAATTTTAATAAAGCCTATTAAACTGTATATTAGCAAGCCGAGGTAAGACTGTTTCATTTATTTACGTCTAGTTTCTTTTAATGTTTTGTAGCTGGCTAAACATTTAATTGAACAAGGAAGTTTTGTCTGATACTGCTATTTATGGATACTGCAGTAATTAAAAATCAATAGCGGAAAATGGGTGCTATTTATTATAACTTCGTTCATATGAATAGTCTCCATATTGTTATAAACCGAACAATACAAGACGATCGATACAATGTACAATCAACGACACAATATTTTCAAAAAGGAATGCAAGTATAGATCAGGGATATTAACTTATTTTCTCGATTTTCCATCAAATTCCCCGTACCGGCATAATAATATGTTTTTATACAAACGAAAAAATACCTTTCACGTATGCTTAAAATGGCTCTCGGTGAGTGTTATTTTAAGAAAAGATGAAGATGTTAAAAATCAAAAATATAAAATATTGCATAAGTTAAACGATTTACATTGGATCAAAAATAAGTTAAGTTCCTGTAATTTCCTCCATTCCATTTACCAACTCAACTTGTATGAAAAAACCAGTGCCAATCCATTTACTACTAAAGTATTTCTTGAGGAAATTAAAACTTTCTTTTGTTTTCAATTCATATATTCCCTTATTCAACGCTTGTTAAAAATATGAAGGCCAAACTCAAAGCAGTGTTGCATAAAGCAATAGCCCTATTCACTATAAATTGCAAATGGTCTTGCATCAAATGCAACTTTTTATTGCATATCACATATATTTGTTGTTGTGATAGCAGACTTTTATGCATTTGCAATGATGTAAGACCATTTGCATCAAATCGTGAATAAGGCTAATGTTTTTAAGCTATTGGAAAGCAAATTTGACAGAGTGGCATTTGGGAATTTTAATAAATAATAGTTGAACAGTTTTAGATTCGACGGAAAAACCAAGAAGCCATTTACACAATTGTGGCGCGGTATAGCAGTTCTATTAAAGAAAAAAGCGTGGATAAATGATTTTATTGTCTTTCTTTTGATTTCAAATTCTCGTCTGGCGATATGGCGGTCTATATATTTACACAGGACTCCCAAAGGCCCTTGCTTATGTTTAATTGAAATTTGGTAACTGTAAATTAAATTTTTGAATGTCCAAACCAATTTTTGATACGGTTAGGATCTAATGACTGTTGGGGCCATTTTAACAATAAAACTTTTTCGTTGTCTTTTATTTTGATGTGTCTGTTGGTGCTATCCTTGTGGTTAGTATCCTATTGCACCACCATTGTATCAATACACATTTTCAAGGTTGGATGCAATTATTATGACTATGTTCAGCTTTATTTCCAAATTGCATTCAATTTTGCAAAGTTTTCAAACTTTTTTTATACAAAAACAATGACGAGACTCAAAAAAACTGCAAAAAAAGTATTGATGCAAGTGAGATTTTCTTGTACTCTCGGTATCTGGGAAAAGTACAATGAACAATGGGAGAGGCTGCTTGAATATTTATGGGCAGGTGGACATGACACCTCTCACACAAACGAAATTTGTGAAACGTCATATCTGGGCAACACCATCAGGGAAGACAATAAAAGTATGTGTGGAAAGAATGAAAACTGAACAGTTTATGTCAATAATAATAATTTGGGCAGCGCCATGTATTTTCCGGCTAGTTATTATTAAAGCATGAGTAACGCAACTTGTCGTCTCGTCGAACATTTTCGCTAGGGAACATGTACATCTTTGGATTGATTTCTTTCCCTTTAGAGTGCATGTCACCGTAACAGATAAAATCTTCACCACAGCGCATAATACTCTGCAAATTTACACTCTAGCAAAAAATTAGTAGAAAATTATATTGAATTAAAAACGAACAAAATGCTTTAAGCTATTTTCACAACAATTTCAAATTTAATAAGTAATACAAAAAAAATTTAAATAAAATTAATGTAACTTAGTAATTTGCCGGTTATTTTCTTCCATTTCTTTGCATATGCGTAACAAATTTCGCCCACCAGCTTCACGTTTCTTTCTTTTTTTCATTTAGTTTTTGGTTCAGTTCATCTGCAGTTATCATTAACGCGTTTTGCTGATGTGTAACAACAAATTTCATAACTTCACCGAACAATTTGTGTGTGCGCGCTTTCATCAACTCTAAAATTACAACAACAAAAAATGGAAAATGGAATTGTTAACAAATTGCAGTTGAGGCTATGGTCAATTAGGTTTTTAACGCTATAATATTAGCCCACCATGGTTATTAAGTGTTTGCATGTGTAATTGCTCTTGTTGCTCTTACCTATAGCCGAAATCTGAGCTGAACTTTATTCAGCAGTTTGTTGTTTATGTAGTAAAATAATAAATTAAGTTGCAGTTTAATATTTTTGAACGCATGGATTTATTACGTTACATTTTCATATTTTATCTCGCAAATTATTTTTTTTTTTTGGATTTTGGTAACGGTTTGTTTTTTTTTTTTTTTTTTTGTTAACAGTAATAGGTGGTAGTGATTTTGGCTTTAGGTTTTTGGTTGTTTAATATTTTTTGTTGCCTAAAAACCTTGAATATTTTCAGTTAACAATTGGATGCAACCAATTGATTTGATTCAATTTTATTTTTCATCTCCATCCTCAAAAATTATAATATAAAATTAACTTTACTTATAGACTTACTTTAAATAGTCATATTTATAAGTTAATTTTTAAATTATATTATTAATATATTGTTGTAAATTTATAGTTTTCAAAGTTCACATCGAGTTGGCCTGACTAACTATTGTTTGTTTTGTTAGCTATTTGGTTAGTTGGGGTTAGTTTATGGGTTTGGTATGTATGTGTTATTGCCAAACTTGGCTTTGACAATTTTGGTTGGTATGGTATAAATAAAATTTATTACACGTATTTATGTTTTATTATTTTATTATTTAAATTAAATATTTGTGTTTGTGCTGCTTGGATATTTTCGTTTTGCTACTGTTTACAACATGTAAATGCCGTAGTTGCAGCTCATTTCATGGCATCACTTTGACCCAGAGTATAACTAAGTAACTAACAACTAACTGACTTTGACCGAAATTAAGACCAGCGTGCGCCCCAGTTTTGAAATTTATTTAGTTAACCACTTGCCTGCCTCAAAAGTGGCAACATTTTGGCATAGAAACGAACTAAAAAAACCACAAAGATTACCACACATTTTGGGTGTGTATGCAATTTATGCTAACCCAATTTTATATTGCAATATAAATATTAATTGTAGATAATTTGTAACTTGGGGCATTTAATGAGCAATTAGATTTACATTCTGCATGCATTAAAGTATTGGACTAGCAAAATTTAAATTGAAAAATGGTTAAATTATGGGAAACTCCTGGTAGTAAAAATTAATCAAAAGCCAAGTGGAGTATTTCTAAAGATTTTACAGACTGGAGATATAAGTATACCTTAAGCTAGATGATTTTACCATTGACCAAAATTGTGAGGATGTAAGACTGAACCATAGAATTTAAATGCATTAAGGTGCCACGAATCCCATACAAAAAAAAAAAAAGAAAAAAAGTTATTTCCCTTTTCTAAAAATTAACTTTGGTTTATTTTATGCTGATTCCCAAAAGATTTCTGAATTGAAAAGTTTGGTTTCCAAAGTTTGGTTTTAGTGCCAAAAAAAAAGATTGGTAAAGAATAGAAATTTAAAAATGATTAGTTTTGACATTAAAATACCATATTATGTCTTTCTAGTTAATATTTTTTATGCGATTTCTATAAATATTGTGACAAACTCTTCATTTTTGTCTAATATTCGTCTCCAGGGTATTCTGTAGCTCGAAAGATATCGACTGTTACTATTAATTTGTATAATTATTCTTTTGAGCACTAAATAAAATTAGTCTTATATTGAAAAAATTAACCCGTTAACGAATGCAAGTCTTATATTGAAAAATATTGAGCCTGAAATACAGTTACGAAAATTTACAAAATATTTTGTTGCAGAAGATAATCATTTTTGGATTTCAATAATTTGTGGCATTTTATTTATCCACGACAGTTTATAGTTAAAAACTAAAACTTGATGATAATGTAAAACACTTTTATAACGAACAACTTTGCCTGAGATGTCCAAATTGTATGACTTCAGAAAATAAAATTATTCCTTGCTTTACAAAGTCAATCTTTTCGTTTAACATTAGCCTGGCAAGCTATACTCTAATATATCTCGTATAAGTTCTGCTACTAGTAATTAATAAAGGTTTTTTTCGGTGAACCAGTGGTGGGTAAAGAGAAAGGAGGTCCTGTTCGTTTTGTAGTCCTTCCCAAGCATGTTAATGCTTATAACCTTCAAAAACCTTGCACCAAATTTTGATCTGTATTTGATTTAATTCTTAGGGTAATTTTTGGCTTAGTTTTTGTGATGTTTTTATTCTGAATTTTGGTTCTATTTTTATGTAGCGTTTGCGTCGAATTTCGGTTTCAATGTTTATCTGTTTTTGTTTGCGGTTTGACTTCAGAAATGAATTTTGATCTGAGTTCGTGTCGCCGTGGTATAATGGCTATGTCCTGGACTTGTACGCAGCATGCCCGTGTTCAATACTCGGCATGGTCCCTTCATGGACTCATGTGTCGTAATATTAGTAGTGGTAGTAGTCTGAATTTTGATTTATTTTTGGCATGAATTTTGGTTCGATTTTTAATTAAATTTGTTTTCCAATTGGTTTGATTTTTGGTTTAAATTTTTATTTGATTTTTGGTTTGACCTCTTTTGATTTTTGGGCTACTTTTGTTCAGAATTTTGAGTAAATTGTTTTGTTTGATTTTTAGTCTTTTAGTTTGGATTTCGAACTGAATTTTGGTCTGTATTTTAGTTTGTTTGAGGTCTGGATTTTGGTCTGAATTTTGGTCTGAATTTTGGTCTGAATTTTGGTCTGAGTTTTGGTGTAAATTTAACTTTGAGTTTTGCTGGGGATTTGGTCTAATTTTTAGCATGAACTTAGTTTGAATTTGGAGTCATTTTTTATCACATTTTTGATCTGGTTTTTAATATGTTTTTGTGTTTGGTTTTTGGTCTGAAAATTATCAGAACAAGACACTAAACACAAATGATACGCTGAAGTCCATATGTCTCAGTAATTTTTTAACCAACTCTATATAAAATAGTAGTGTGAATTAGTAAAATAATTTCTCTTTGAAAGGTCCTCGCCAATTGTGGAATTGCCAACAAGTGCTTGTAATCCACAAACATCGAATACAAGAACTTATAAAGAGTTCTGAAATGACTAGCAATAATTTTACCACTTTTGGAATCCTTTATGTTTAAACTATCCCTTAATTATAAAATATGACAAAGCCAGCTTTTCTGTAATGTTTTGTTCGTCTGTAATTTCCATTGAAAAGTTTAGAATCTAATCAAGAAATTGATTAACAACCATTGGTTTAGTCTTAAAGATTAATAAGAATGTACTAAGGAAGTTAAGACACAGGAACAAATATGTTTAAATTATTTTACTTTTCACTGTCTTTCTATTAATCTTATTTAAAATGTTTCCTTAAAATTAAAGTGTAAAAAAGTTTAATAATATTTCTGTTTTACGATTACGTCAAAATATTGCATTTATTTTCTTAACACTTGTGTAAATTCAGAAAAATAGATGTTTAATCTTTTGCAAACATGATTTTTTAGTTAGTTTAGTTTAAATTACCTATTTGTACATATCACATTTCCTGCCGGTGATTGCGTGCAGTGGAAAGATAATCTCTTTTTGTGCAAAATACACACAGGTGTAATTAATTAAATAAATTGAAAATAAAAACTCAATGGATTAAGGAAACTACTTATAATAAAATATAAGTAGTAGCTATGGAGTAATAATATGCACATGTAGTTACATGTTGTTGCACATTGTCATCAATAAATTTTGCAGAAAAGAAAATTAATGCGTCTATTAAACCAAAAAAAAAAAGAAGAAAAGTGTAGTAACTTATGCAAATATGGATAAGTGAAAAATTAAATGATTTCAAGCATGAAGCACTTTAATTTTTTTTGATACAAGTACACAAGGTGTAAGCAACTATATAATTTAGGTACCCAGGTACATCTTCTTATGCATATTTGGTCAAAAACTTATCTACTCAAGCCTCGAACGGCAGTAGCAGACATTATTGGAAAATATGCGATTGTTGCTGCTGCTGGTAGCCACTGACCATCATCATTACCTTTTGCATATACCACCATAACGTACTCGGCTGTTGTATGTAAACATGTATGTAGCTAATGAAATGCTCACAAGTCCGTGACCATGCTCATGAACTCTGCGCCTGCTGGCCATAAATCACTTTGGTTTATATTAAATTGTAGATAAATTCACTTGCTTCACACTACAATATCTTTTATTCTTGATGGTGTTTTTTTCTTTCTGAACGCCTTAACGCTTTTCCCATCATAATAGTAAAAATTCGAAATGGAATTGCTCATACTTAAGAAGAAAAAAAAATAATAACTGCACATGCAAATTATAATTTAATAATTTTTTGGTAAAGCAAACTGAAAAGCAAAATTCAAATAATAATAAAGTTCAGTTAGTTCTTATTTTAATTTCTTGGTATTTCTAAGACTTTCATTTATTTCGGTCAGTTGATTTGAATTTTATTTTTTTCTGTTTTTTTTCTTTCATTCTTTTTTAGGTCAGTGGTGATTCTGAGATACTCATAAATGCGTGGGGAATTGAATAGAAAAGTTTTTTTTTTTTTTTTTTGAACACTTTAGAATTATTCATATAATTGTTTCTTCTACTGTTGCTTTCTTACAATTACAACAATTAAGCATTAATAATTTTTTTGTACATTAACACCAAACGAACAGAACCATCTCTGATTATAATAATTATCATTTATGAGTATATTACCATATTAGCGGTAAAGCTACACAATCTTAATAATAGGGTATGCTAATGTTTGAATGAAACACTCTGGCAACTATGTAAACTTGAAAATTATAACTATTTAAGTTGGTATATTTCAATTGTTTATTTAGTGATTTTTTTTTTTTAAATATTATCTCTTTAAACATACATAATCACATGCTTTTTTTAGTTTAGTAAAAATCGCATAGTGAAAGTTCATTTCTTTTCTTTTTGAGATGGATAAGTGTGATAATTTAGTTTTAGATACATATTTATATGCAAATATCATGTAGTTAACTCATGGACTTAGAACTATGATTTTGTTGTACATAACTCTGTAGTTAGAAGGAAAAGCTAAAAGAGTAAAAATTGTTGAATACTTTCATAAATATTTTTGCTTTTGTTTTGAAATCATTAAAAAAATTATTTAGTTATTACAATTTTTAAATGATGGCTCGTTTAAATCCTTATACTTTTTTCAAAACTTTAGCAGTTTATATATGCCTTACAATTAATAAAAAAAAAGGGTGATATCAACCCTTTAATGCGGTAATTTTATCGTATTTTCACCTGAATTTTTAACTTTGAGGAGACAAATCTGCTATTTAAATAAAAAAGGTTAAAAGCCTGAAAAAGAACCATAATGAAAATGAACTTTTTTTAACGCGCTGAACATTTTTAATGCTCCCGAAAGCTTTTTATCTCTTTATTTAACCGAATTATTATGAAATAGGTTTAAGGTTGAGCTGCTAGTTAACTCCCGGGAAAGATTTTGATATTTCGCCATGGTGTACAACTTAAAAAAAATAAGATATATCTCAACATGCAAATATATAGTTTTCACTACTTGTAAAATTAATTTTTATTTATTTATATACTAAAATAAAGTTTAGAGGGTTCTTAATGTTCAAAGACCCATAGTATAATTTCTCGAAAAGCATTTTTTTAGAACACATTAAACCTCTTTGGACCATATTAATTGGTTCAAAATACAATTTCTTTGGGGGAAGGACAACAGAAAAACCAAAATTAAGAGAGCTAAAAGGTTAATATATTTCACAAAAATATATTCGCCCTATTATACTATAAGTCACTGAACAAGCCAACTATTTTTGATGCAAGATACCAAAATATTTTAAATTTTATTACACTCAAATTGTCAGAAATTAGAGACGCGTTTAAAAAGTAGATGCAAAACGTGGAATCCGTATATTTCTTTTTGCCAAGGCTCGACCACAATGCAATTTCAAATTGTTTTTCCTTTTTTTTTGTGTTAGGCTGTATTATTAAAAGAAGATCATTAGAAAAGCTTCAATAGAGGATTAAAAAATAAAATAAAACACCGCTATAAACCATTGCAAAATATCGAATGGAAATTTCACTCTAAATGCAGTAAAATTTTCAAATGCGATTGCAATAAATAAATCAAGATGAAGTTATGAAGAGTGCTATAAAATAAACAACAACAAGCGACATGCTGTTTTATTCTGAATGCAATAACAACAGTTTCGTAGCAGTAAATTATTGATTAAGCACATACCGACATACACATACACATGCGCCATACATACCGATACTATTACCGATTGTAGAGATATGTCTGCTAGTCTGTCCAACTCACTGTATGTTTGTCTGTCCGTGACCCACCTTTAGAATAGTTGTGTGGCAACAACAACAGCAGCATAAACAAGTCTCCAGTTAAGGCTTAAGCCTATGCTAAAGCGGCTAAGCAGCAATAGCAAATATTGTTGCTGCTCTAATTTCTGATCTGTGAACCTGTCACGAAGCCAGCCAGCATGAGTAGCAGGAAGGCAACATGAGTTGAATATGCTGCTGGCTGAGAAGAGGAAAAAACAAAAACGTTGTAATGGAAACAAGACAACCGTGAAGTATGAAGCCGTGATCCTAAATAGGAAGAACAGCTACTGCAAACGTGAATGTTTGTGCGTGTGCGTGCGTATAGAGAAAAGCTTAAACCGCTATCTGATAAAGCAATATATGTATATTGAATTTTTATTTGTGCATACAATTTTTCTATGTATTTTGATTGAATTTCATTTTGGACTTATTTTTCTTTTTTCTAATAGAATTAATGCAGATATAAAATACGTAACAAGATTTTTCTGATTAATTCTACTTCAGTGTAGGGCATGAAAAAGGTCACTTCCTTTCGTAACTGTTTTCTTAACACTCTTACTTTGTTACTATGGTATGTAATTGTCAATAATTTATGTAAAATATTTTCTTTCATGTGGTGGTTATTAGCCATAGTTTTAGATAAATACGTCTATATTTAAATATAATGGCATGTATGTAAATTAAATCTATGCACCGCTAATTAATAACGTGATGTCGAGTAGACATTAATACCCACTAATTGACGTTGGCAGAAAGCGTATTATACATAAAGCCGACATAAATTTTTGCCAAGTTTAAACTAAAATGCGTAGACACTCAAATTAAATAAAGCGAAATGTGCATGAAAAGTTTGAATATTTTTTTTTAATAAATAATAAAAAAATAAAAATAAAATAAAAATGATGAACGTTTTCAATTACTTGTTATATTTCACAGTTTTTTGGTACCAGTTTCTCTGCATTGATGACACGTCAGTTACTTATGTATTTAATAATCAGACACCAGTTTTTTTTTCAATATTTGGTGGAAGTAATTCAAGGCACAGATAAGTAGACCAAAAATAAGACCTAATATCGGACCGGAATTAAAAACAAAATATATACCAAAATCTATACCAAATTTTACACCGAAATATAGACCAAAATCAAATAAGAAATTGCATTTAAATTCAGACCAAAAATCTGACTGGAATTCTGACCATAACATACCGAAAATCAAACTGAAATTTTGATCAAAATTGTGACCAAAAATTACACCAAAATTCCGATCAAATTAAAAATAAATTCATCGCAAATATCTAACCAAAATGCGAATTAAAAATCAGACCAATATTTAGACAAAATTCGGGCCAAACATCAAACAAAAATTTGGAGCAAAGCAAAGCAAGATTAAAATATATAAATAAAAGACAAAGGAACAAAAAACAGATTAAAACTTAGGCAAAAATCAGAGCAAGAATCAAACCAAAAATTAGACCAAAACTCAGATTAAAAGGAAATCAAAATTTAAGCAAAATTCACACAAAAAATCCAAATAAAATTTTCTCAAATAAATTACTAAGAAATGCTTCAACAGTGTTAAATATTTAATTATTATAAAATAATTAATGATTTTGGAGGGAGGCTCCAGCCCCCCAGCCTTACACTGAATCCTTCACTAGCAACAGGTAGCCAAGAGAATAAAATTATATCATTGTTTAATTAGAAATCTGAACAGGGTTTAAGAACTTTAGCAATTTCACCTTAACAACTTTCATACAGGTTGACGAAATTGACAAACTTGGTCGACGTAATTTGCAAGGTAGTGACGTTATTCTTAACGGGGATGCCTCAGTAAACGAATAACACGCCACTACTTGACAAAGATCTCATAAATAATTGAGTTAATGAACTATCTAAATCTGGCTCTAATTCAAGTCAGGCCAACAGTTAAATTCATAAGTCTTGTGTTAATCTCAAAGTGCCTCTTTAAGTTTGACCTAAAACTGTGCTAATTAAAGCTCAACCCATGAGTGATGAGCCACACACCAATCTAGTGAATTTTTTGTCTGATTCCACACTTTACATTTATATGTGCCCGTGAGTTTTAAGTTAATCAAAAATCTAGTGTCTAATCTAAGAATCCTCATTTAAATCTAATCTGAATTCTTGAGTTTTTTAAAATCTGGTGAATTTTTAAGTGAAACATATTCATTTAAGCTAAGGTCAAGAGCTAAGAATTAATTTGTGCTCTTTTAAGGTAAATCATCCTGATTTAAGACTACATTTAAATCATTTAAACATTTAAATGAGAATTGAGTAAATCAATAATATTATACTTTTTTTGAGTTTAAATGTCTCATTCATATGAGTTTTCTGTTAATCCGAAATTTTCTGATATCTTGGCACGAAATATTTCCATTCAATTTCAATCCCACATTGTTTCTTCAAGTCTGATACATAAGCCTTGAGCTTATCAGAAATCTTTTTGGTGAAACTATTGTCATCTAATTCTTTTAAAGACTTAATAATTAGTAATTAGGCCTAATCCATGAGTGTTGGGTTATCCAAAACTTTCTCTTTGAGAGGGCAAGACACCAGACTTAAAATTTCAAACTGCTTAAAGTTTTTGAAGTGCAGCAATTAGTGAGATTTCTTATAGCATCATTTTTAATGGTAAAATTTTCTAAAGAGTGACGTAGTTTTAAGAATATAAGTCTTGGATTTTTTAATGACAGCAAAACATTTCCTACTCTACAATAAAACATTTATTAATATTAATAACTTTTCAAGCTGGGCCTTTTCAAATTCATAAAGGTGCCATTTTTTCTCCAAACATTAGCAACTTTGTACAGGATTTAAAAGTTCATTAGAGAAACTCATTCCATATTTTAAAATTTACAAATGAAGTCATCATCATTGGACTTACTTAAACTTTCGTGACTTTTAAAGGTAAATACATACTAAATACTATTCAGGTCTATGACATGTTTACTACATACAAAGTGAAGTAAATTCCATGATTACTTGTATAATTGTAAAATGAAAGACTTTAAACTACAGCCAAAGCCAAATGAAACGTAAAATAAATCGTTTCTAGTGCAGAAAACTGTAAAAAATGCAATTGCACAAATTGAAGCACATTCATGAAGCGCATTGACTCGACTAGCATCTGCTAAATAAGCGCGTATAAACTTAAGTAGCATTAATCCACTAATAAAATACAAGTAAACACTAATTTCATCAACCCAACCCCCACCCGGTATTACAAACAACCGAACAACCAAATAAGCGAGCTAGAGCCAACAAACAAAAGGATAAATAACAATTAACAGGCATCGTCGTTCATTTTATTGGCTGACAACGAGAGCAAAAAACAAAGTCAAGTTTTTTTTCCATCATGGAACAGCAGCCGCAGCCTCTAATTGGGTCAATGCAGAAAAGACCATAGGAAAAAAAAACTGCAAAACAAAATAAATCGGTAAAGAAAAATAAAGAAAAATAAAGAAAAATGGCAAGAAAGAAATAATAGAAAAACCAAACTAGTATTTTTAATTGTCAATTTATTAGTTGGAGTCGCGTATAAAACAAAATTAAACGCGCTTGGTAAAGTGGAGAGTTGCCGAGGCCAGCGAAGAGCATTGCAAGCGCAATCGTTCAGTTGATGATATCCAGTTGAACTAGATTTGCCATGCATTTCTTTTTTCTTTTCGTTTTTTCTTCAGACTGACAGCTAGCGAGTGGTGAGGTCGTGAACAAATATATCCGTTCAATGTGTGCGAGAGTGTGTGTAAGGAATTGTAGAAAAAGTTATTGGCAAATACGAGCTATGAAGCCATTAAAATCGCACTGGAAAAAATTTCGGTGAATATTATGAAATTATTGAGTTTTGAATTGAATAATGTCAGACCATCCACTTTATTCTGTGATAAAAAAAAAAATCAAATTTGAAATGAAATTATTTACATAGTTTTATCAATATGTGAATATTTGTTGCATGAATGCACTTTGATGACCTTGTGAATGAGTGCTAGACTGGAGCCCCAGTTACCTCAGGTTCGATTTTATAATATGGAATAGTTGCTATAACAAACACCAGTTTATTTGTTCTACTTAAAAGAATTTTTGTGAATGGAAACGTGACTTAAGATTGTTTTCATATAATCAGATGAACTTAACAAAAACCAGCATAATTTGGGTTTTGATAGACCCAAGAACCTAAGTAGTAAATTTCCAGTGAGGTTAAATCGAAATCTGGCATTGTTTTTCTATAAAAAAAAAAAAAAAAAAATACTAGCTTAGCTTATTTTTCATCATCTGCGTTCGTAATGTTATCAGATCTGAATTCAGAATTTTTCTGTAAAAGTAAAAAAATATATTGGCTATACTAATTTTTCATCATCTGTTTTCGTACTGCTATCAGATTCGAGCTCAGCGTAAAATGTAGCATCAGAAATGGCAATGATGGTTCCTGGGTCTAAAAAACATAACCTCGTATAATTTTAAAATATTCCAAAAACTGCATTCATTTCATGAAGGACCTACAGACACCTTGGTTTATTTACATAGGCCTGCGAAATTTTGTATTTTATTAAACTCAAGAGGCAAAGTAATTATTTTTCGTTATGTTTATAATGCTGAATCTGAATCTTACAGAATTTTTCTTATAAAAGTACTAATTAGTACTAGTAATTTTGTTTTATAAAAGTACTAAAATTCTTGCCCGTTTTTTATCATTTGTTTTCGTTCTGTTGCTAGATTCGAATTCAGTATCAAAACCTAGATGAGAATTGACTACTTTAATTCCTGGGCCTGAAAATGTATCGTTATGTAATCTTCGAATATTCGAAAATAGGTATTCATTACATGACTAAACAAACTATTATTTCCGCTTCTGTCACACTCACCTCACTTTTCTCTCTTTCTTCCCTTTTTATGCCCCACTTTTACCCTTTTTTCAGTTTCCCCCCCCTCCCCCCCCCTCAATATCGGATCCTGAGATTGGGAAAGGATGAATGGTTGGACTTTTGCTACTATTCACTGATGGGACTATTTTTTAATTTTTTTCAGAAAAGAGGTTAGAAAGTCTTGGAACTTATGAATTTTAGTTATGTCCTCCACACTTTTTAAATTTTTTAAATTCACCATTAAGTGAATTCAAGCGATGACTAAATTTTTTAAACCGTATACGTTTCTTTTGGGTTCCGAAACGATGCCGAAATATTCAGTAAAGTGTTCCTAATCTGAATTGGGAACCCTAACGTTTAGTAGAGAATATTTAATAATTTAATAAATAATGTTATTTAACTAAATAATTAATAATTGATTTAGATAAATTTTTCTAGCAGACTATTTCTATCTTTTTTCGATCTACCCCATATCCTGCAATCCAGTTTATTTTTTACTTAGTTTTTTCTCAGTGTATGATGAACACATTCAAAGAAATGCAATTTCTGCAATTGCTAGTACATGATCTAGATGCCACAGCTTGTTTGCTGACCTTATTTTTTAAGATTTTTTTTCTTGCTGAAATGAAAATGTTAATTTTTATTTTGTAGTGCTTTTTTTCTCTAATCGAAGAAATGTCTTCAATAAGATCTACTCGTATCTTCATATATGTAAACACAAGCATATTTGTATGATACAAACCTTTAGGAGGTCTAAATAAGTAACTGGTTGAGCTGCCACTTTAAAAGCAGCTATGTCGTATTATTCCGCTAGAGCCAACAAGAGAGAATATGAGCCCCATGGTGACATATATTCATATATTTCAATCAGAGGAAAATACAAGGGATTAATGGGTAATGCATGCGCAATCACACGTTATCGCCACCGGCTGTCAAAGCATAGCCTCTCTTACCTAAGTCCTAGCTCCACCTCCAAGCGATAGATAACCCCTGGAAACCTAAGCAATCCCGTTCGAGATGGTGTATCAAACCACTGTGGGAGGCGTGGTTAGAGCCAGGAGAGCAGAGCGAAACGGTTTTCCGAAAAGGGGGTTTAGCGAAGGCCCGCAATCTTCCTCATAAAAAAAACTACTGTCATGAGACCCACATAGTGGGAGGCCAAGGTTCAACTAGAACCGTCTAGTCAACAATGATGATGATGATGAGGAAAACATTTCGGAACTAAGAAGAAGGCAACCGAGTTTCAATTAAAATATTAGTTTTAAAATATTGTTTACCCCCTTATTTCCACATGGACGTATCAATCCTATTAAATGATTCCTACATATTTTTTTTATTATATTCACTGACGTTTGGCGTAGAAGCTGAAGACTGAAACTTAAGATGCACGAATTTTTTTTATTAAACTGTTATATTCCCAGGTGATATAGTAGAAAGGATATTAAAATCAGTTCCTTTGTGTTCTTTTTAAACTTTCTACAAAACGTCTATAATATTGTTAACTCTGCTTTTGCATTCTAGGGTGGTGGGGATCTCATTGCGCCATTATTGTATGAAGCCTGCTTTTCTGTTAAAGAACTTCAGTACAATCGTCATATTTTCTTCATCGAAATAAAAATCGAAGAGGAACCCTATTGCTTTATTCCATATTACCGGTACCTTTAGTTTAAGGTTTGAAGGTTTTCGGTTTGCGCTAAGTATCATTAATTTTCTTAGTCTTAAGTGAATCCTGAACTTCGCGGCCGATCGCCTTTTTCATGTCTTTATCTGTCTTAGGTGTCAGTGCCTAATGAGCTAATCGGAAGGGGTTTTTTCCATAGTTTATTCCATACTAATTCTATGTTCGATAAGTATTCGGTTCGGTTCGGTTCGAAAAGTGAGCTCTAGCGGGGCAAAGCTTTGTAATATCGATGGATGAGTAAGCTTAGAAAAGCTTGGGTTGTTTGTCAATCAGTCAACCCAGGCCTTTAAAGGGCTGTTGGGACAAAATATACAGTATTAGTAAACATCCTACTAGGAAAACTCCTATTCTTTGTTTAATTATATAATTCATAATCATTAGTAGATCTCATATTCTTAATAATAATTTCAAACTATTTTCAATGGAGAAACAAAATCTCGTCCTCTGGATTCGCTTGAGTAGCTAAGTTATAGGTGTCTATAGCGAATTACTTTTTTTTTAATTTTGGAATGCACACACAGTTTTCACCACAACTGTATTGTATTACATGTATATATATCTACAAGTATGTATTTGTATATTTAAAATCAATTAATTTTAAATAGTCTTAATTAAAAGCTGTTACTAGTTTCTATAAATATTACCTTTTTGGAAGTATATCATTTATCCTCTGCTAAATTAAATTATTTTTCATATAGAAGCACAATTTTTATTTTGAAGTTAATTAGAGTTAATTAAAAAATGTTTCAGCTTTTTTTTTGTTTTTTTTTTTACTGCACTTAACTGAAACTTACATGCCTATATAAGTTTATAAAATATTCCACAATTTAGTTAAAGTTCTTTTAAGCCATTAGAAATAACTAGCAATAAAACTATTAAGCACTTTTCATTTTTCGACCCACTGATTTTTGATTATTTTATATTTTTGGGTATTAATTTTTATGTGTATGTGTGTAAAAGTGTGAGTGTATGTGATGAGAAGAAGCGCAATTGCCAAAACGTGCAACCGCATCAGACGAATTCAATATCGCGACTATCAAAAAGTTAAAGCAGCAGCTTCATTCGAAGCGAGCGAAAGCTCATCATAGTTTAGAGATGCATGGAGTGGCGAACATTGGGTGCTGGATGATGATGCTGCAACTTAGGCTGATGCTAATGCTGCTTGGTAGCATATGCAACATATGCAATGTTTTGGTGTTTAGTAAATTGTGTCGCATTCATCATCAGCTCGTTTCGTTGATGGTGATAGTTAGTAGTTGTGGTAGAACTGCTGCCGCTGCTGCTGGTGATAATGATAGTGGATGTTGTGTATCTCTACTTCTGTCTTGTTATTTGTTGAGTTATCCAATTCTGGGCAATATCATGCAGGCAGTCAGTCTTTGCACGTATGTGTTTGGGTTTAAGCTGCAAAGAAAACGTGTTTAATTTTTTTTTAACCGAGAATCAATGACCTATCGGATTCAATTAATTACTCTTCGTTTGTTTGTTTGTTTGGACTTTTGTGTGGTAGATTAAATTATTGAATTAGTTAGCTGACAAATGATAATATATGCTTTTTATTAAATTACTAAAAATTTAAAAAAGAAAAATAGAAAAAAGAGTGTATTATTTACAAAATTGCATAATGGAAGTAAATTATTTCAATCAGATTGAAAGAAGATAGCCGGAGATGGGTTGAAAGATAGTATGAATAATTTGAATCTTAGAAACAAATTTCAACCAGAAGAGCTAAGATTTGAGGCGGAATCTTAAATTAATGATTTTTCTATGAGAAATTCTTGATAAAAATTATTCAAAATGGGTGAAAAGTATTCCAATTTGAATTCTCACCTCTGCAGGTAACTTATAATAATTATCTTTTTATAAGAGACCGGAAGCGAAAATTAGCCTTTTCAAACGTCAAAATCATTAAAGAAAATTTAATTTTATTACTGAGATAAAGCTTTGAAATTCTAATAGATGAGTATTCTCCAAAGTAGTTTCTCGGAAGTTATTGTTACGTGTGGTTAACAACCACGGTCTCGGAAGTCTTGAGAGGTCAAACAAACCACGAGTGTAGGCTAATTACATAAATATTTTTTCAATGGATATTTTTCTTCGAGATCTTCGAGAAGCCCGCCTGAAATCTTCGACCGATATTACTAATCTTGAATGCCGTTTTATTATTTATTTCGGTCGAATATTTCCTTACAAAATTTGAAAACAGAGAGAGGTAATGAAATTTGATTTTATAAATGGGCTTTAAAAGTCATACAGCAGTCTATTGGAGCCTAAAAAGTGCAAATTCCACCTCCAAACAGACAATTTTAAGGAATGCAATGAAATTAAGGTTGATCTACTGAAATTTAAATTAATAAAATTACTGGAAATTAAGACATAAGAAATAATGGGATATAAAGATTTGATTGAAAAATTAACACTTATATTTCATTTTCATAATTTCTTGACATAATGTTTTCGACAATAGTTTCTAACAAACTTAGCAAACTTTTGTTAGTGTCTGTGAGTCAAAAACACATATGATATATTACAGACCTTAACCACAAATACCTTGGTCCAAGAGGGGGGAAAATTAGGTTTTTGGCAATGACGAAGGAGATCAAGCTGACTAAATTTTGAATATTTTAATAAATAAGTTAACCACCTACGTACTAGGATACCACGAAAGTTTCTGAATTTTGAACGGAGAACTATAAGCTTGTTAGCTGCACTTGCCCTTTAACAGGATTTGCAAACCATGGCGGATTTCTAATAAAGAAATTAATAAAGAATTAAGAATAACGTTGCCATTATTCAAGAACCTTAGGTTTATATATCAGCGTTATTTTTGATGCATATCATACACTTCGTTGACGCATTCCATATAGAAACCAAGTCAATTTGACAACTTAAGACGGTGATATACAACTCACATGCAAATGTATATGAGATTGATTTTAAAAGACAAGTAAAATGAGTTGGCTACAAAAAATCTAGTTACAACTTATGTTAGAATAAATGAATATCATTTCATAGGAACTAGAACTGTAAATGAAAACTTTCTTCATTCAAAATTACTAACGATGGCGTAAGTAAAATTTGTCGAACTGCCAGTTCCTCTACTTAGATGTTAAAACATCCTGTCATGTAAAATTGAGGTAATTAGAATAGCTAACTGTAACAACTGTGGCGATATGAAAAAACCAATATGATGGCAAAATAAAAAAACAACTTAGGAAATATTTGTCGGCTTAGAAAAAGTAATCCGGAATAAAAAAATAATAATAATAATACAAGAACCAATCAACCTATTTTTGTTGCTTATAAGCAAATTAATAAAAAAAGAAAAAATTACTACATAATATTTAAGTATAATCGAATGTGCCACTTCTTCTTTGGGCAACTCACACGCACAAATGTTGTTGCTGTTTTATTCGATAATTGACCTAATTCAGCTTGGTTTAAGCTTAACTTACCCACCAACGAGAGACATTCTAAATATATTGTGTATATGCTGATATATTCAGTCTTAAGCGTTAGAACAATTGGCCAATAAAGTATGTATGTAGGTATGTAGTAGTTTTAGAAGACGGAGAAGAAGACGAAGAAGCTGGAAGCAGCAAATAAATGTTGCCAATGAATTGTCTACTACGAAAAAGTGGACAAACTACATTTAAAAATTATGAAAGCCATTTCGAGCGGAAAAAAGTAAACTGCATATTGAAAATGCCTAAAGTCATAAGAACAAAATAAAAATAAAAAATATAAAAATTACAAAAAAAAAAAAACAATAAACGATTCAAACAATTCAGCGCGCATCTATTACCAACACATTCATGCATACTTGCAATACATACACACAGACATTTGGACGTATAGAGATTAACTCTTATGTTGACTCTACAATAGTGTCTAGTCAGACGAGTAAAATAAATCATTTATAAAACAGATATTACTTAAGTGACTTTTGGAGGAGACTTTCCACTTTCTCTGCAATGGCCACACGTAGACTATCATCCTTAGGCCAACTCTCCTTAAGCAACCCATCTGACCTCGTATGTGCTGACATCAGGAAAAAGCTTATCTAAACTTCAAAATGGTTCAACTCTTCTTCAGGTATTTAGCTTACCTTGAAACTGTTGGCATCAGGGAGTCTGAAGTTTAGTAAGCCGCAAAGGTTCAATAAAGTTTAGGGTAACGTCGTATTGCAAGTATGTCCTACTATAGAACAGCAACTCTAACCTAACCTAGTCTGACCTAGAACAGTTATCGAAAGAAGTTTCAAAATAAAGTAGAATCATTTATCTTTCGAATGGTTTTTACTTTGTTCAAATCCCATCGCTTTCCTTTGATTTTAAGTTAATTGATATTAATAATAAAACGTGGGTAAATTTTTAGAATAGGTTTTAAGCCTTACAAAGAAGCAGATATTTTAGATTTTATTTTATGTATATTTTTCAACATAATCAATCACCTATTAGCTTTATACACTTTTTTCCAGCGATGCTTCAACTTCTGCAACCCCTCCAAATAGTAATTGGAGTACAGACTTCCAAAATTGTCGTATATGGCTGAGATGACCTCGTCATCAGAGCTGTACAAAAATGCATTCAATTGAATTTTATTCGTTGAACACAGAATACAAAATGCAGTTAGAAGCCTTTTTTGGAGTAATCGATTGGTTATTCATTTAGTAAAGTCATTTTTGGAGTCTGGCGAATGCAATCTTTTTTTGGAGTTATGGGAACCCAAATTTTATGATTTCTAAACAATAACTGCAATGAAGTCACTTGAATACACTTTGATTGCCATGAAGTTACTTGCAGTCAATTGTAATTTGAAGTCACTTGGAGCCAGCCAATTGAAACTCCAAGCAACTTCAAATTTCAATATACTCCAAGCCACTTCATGCAACTGCGATTGTGTTCAAATGGCTCCAAGTGATTTTAAAGTAGTCATAATTTAGAAGCCACGAGATTTGCATTCCCATGAATTCAAAGAAAGAAGACTGCATTTGCCTGTTTCCAAAAACTTTACTAAAAGAATAACCTATTGGTAGCTCTAACTGCGTTTTGTATTTCATTCTAGACTCAAATATGTTATTCTATAACTGCAACAATAAATTGTGACAGCTCTGCACTCCATTATCCAAAAATTGGATTTCCTCCGAGCTAAACTTTCAGATTTCAGAAAAAAAAATAGTCACTAAGGGCCAGATCTGGTGAATAAGAAGCATGGTCAACCAATTTGAATACCAATTCGTAAATTTTGGTAATGGGGACTGTCGGAATGCAGGCCGCTGCATTGTCTTGATGGAACAACATTTCTCCCTTTTCAAATGGAGAAGGTTTTCGGGGATTGCTGCTTTCAATTTGTCCGATAATACTACATAGTAAATTCAAGCTATCGTTTGATCATCTTCCATGTAGTTGATAAGTAATACGCACTTGCCTATCCCAAAAAACAATTGCCATAATCTTTCCGGCTGAGTGCACCGCCTTTGTCTTTTTTGGAACAGGTGCACCTTTCACAGTCATCAGTTTTGATTGTTGTTTTGTTTTAGGAGTGAACGCATTCCACAAAAAAAAAATGGTACAAATGTGGAATATGTCTGGTCAGACCTAAGAGTTCACATAAGAGTTAAAAGATGTGAATCTCTATTACCTCTATCCCAATTGACCCATTTTTTCAATGTAGTGCAATGTAAACGTGTTTTAATGGTATAAGCAGTATGCAGCATGAAACTTGCAGCAGGCGTTGCTCTATGCTGCTGCTGCTGCTCGATCTCGTTGATAAGCAAATATCATACATACTATACTTACAGTTGAAAGTGTGTTGAGATTGCAAAATATTTGCATAGTAATTTTCTAGTTCAATACTTTAACTATGTGCATACATATAAAATTCAACAACCTTCAACTAACTAACAACATGACCAAGTCTACAAAATCTTGTTAGTCTTGCAATTGTTGCTGTTACTGCTTCAACTACTGCATGTGTGCCAATTATTGCTGCATTGAATGATGCTGTCGTTCAATAATATTTTTGTTGCGTATTCAACGTCGTCGGTGATGCAGCAGCAGCAATAGCAGCATCTTCTTTATTTTTCTAAACTATTTTTGAAAACGGTACATTGGTCCATTGAACGCTGACGACGTTGAGAATGTTAGTATGTCGGCACAAACTGGACACCATCATTTTTGACCTATTTTTTTTTAAAGATGTCCATCAATTATATACATACATAGATATGTTTTTGAGTGTACACTCCACACGTATGTTGTATGTCTGTATGCAGCTTCAAATTAAGTCAAGGTGGACAACAGGAGTCCATGTGTGTTTGATCATATGGTTTGCGTGTATGGTTTAAATTTATTACAATGTAAAGAAATGACATTTGGACAAATATTCTTTGTTAATAACTAATTGATGGTTTAGATTGAAATGTTAATTTTGCTTCTGAAGTATGTAGTGCAAATTAAAAAAAAAAACAACTATCTAGGGTTTTGGCGGATAAATTTGTTTTCAATTGAAGAGAGCGTTGAGACTGTGGGCCCTTTGACAGTAGAGGCCTCAACTTTCGTTTAGAAAATGTTTATCTGATTTTTAAAAAATGAGAAAACAAAACTTTCCACAGGAACAGAAATTTCTCTGTCAAGATACTGCCTCCAAATACCATTATTCCATTACACAATAGAGTACTAGGACTTTTGAAGTGTAAGCGAGAATACCAGAAAACCGACAGCTAAGGGTTCATTAGTAAATTGTTAGTGTCAGTTTTGATCTCAGTGAAATTTACCGTTACCTGAGTTTTATACGAAAACTTCTATGCACCAAACAGCAACAGTTGCATGAATTGTAATGTATTTGCGTTTGTAATTGGTACTGTAATGTAATTAGGTTATTTTAATTTGACCGAAATCTATATGATCTGTATGTATTACATATGTATGTACTTCTTACTTTTCTATCTACTTCATGTCGTCCGCTTCCCTCATAAGCTCATAGTCGAGCCTACCTAAGACAGGAGATATATACCTTTGTGTAAACTAAAGGGGCCTTATGACTCTGCACATTTTTTTACCAAGCACCAGCTTGAAATTTTAGTTTTCAATACGCGCATTAATGACAAACAATATTCGACATGGTCTTCATCAACTACTTTACCGTCTTCGATAGGATCAACCGCCAATGCATCGGAGATGCGCGAATTAAACGCAGCGCAGCTCTTAAACTGATTCATCTCATATTAGTTCAATATGACGGCTTTCCTAAAAAACTGTAATCACTTTGAAACATACGAGTCCAAGATAGATGTGCCTCAGGGTTGCCTACTGAAACTGATATTGTTCGAAATGGTTCTAAATGATGTCCCATGCAGTGCGCATTCAATAGAACGATCAACGAACACCTCGAAGACCTTGACTGCGCAAACAACATCTGCCTGCTCTAGACCCAGCCGTTTAACATGCAATCCAAACTCACCGATCTAAACATAATGACGGAGGTGGTTGACCTTAAAATTAAACTGAGCAGGCTGCTTCTTCAAGATTGGTGACATGAACATCAAAAAGGTCAACAAATTTACATATTTGGGCATTGAAATCTCGTCAGATGGCTGTTGGAAGAGGGATGGTCAAACTATGATCAAGAAGGTAAAGGTTACCTCTGCTTAGCTGCTTAAAACTTGGTAATCTTGATTTCTGTTAGCAACAACTAAATTGAAGATCTTTGAATCTAATGCAATATTAAATGCTATTCTGGCTGACCAACAATACATATGTTTGAGGACAACTATCTTCGCCCGCTGACTTGCTAACTCTATGTCAATAACAATAGATTTGTTGCCAAGCGCTAGTGTAGAATCCACTTAGAACCAAATGCGCGGATGTCACAAAAGGACCTGAAAATGTTGAATGGATTTAGAAATCCACGAATCAGGAAAATTTTGAGGATAACTGAAGACGATAGCCAACGACCGATTACCATGGAGACATTTTTTTGAGACCTATGCCCTACAGGGATTGAAAGGAAAAAGACACAGAGTGATATTAGCTCATTTGCATATTCAACATCATCTAATTCAACATGTCTTGGGGTTTTTATTTGGATTTCTCCTGGGATAACTAGCATGGGGCTGTAGTGTCAACTAGATTAAATATAGTACGCTGCACATATAGCAGATGAGTTTTCGTAAGCGATCTCTTACATTATAGATTGAAAGAAGGATATATCTTGCAATTTGTGCCCTCCCTTTTTCCTTCCTGTGGTTTAACTCCTTCGCCGTTTCGAACAGAATATCTGATGGACCTAAAGGGGTGTGGGAAAAATTCACAAGTTGTACTAGTTGATACGTCATAAAAATTCTTACATATTATATTTCTTATTTTCAATGATAATTGAATTAGTTTATGTCTACTTTGCAGAAATTTAATTATAATTTTGCGATGCAAATATAATAATCTTAAAATTTCTAAAAATAGAACGATGAAGAAAGAAAGAAAAAAGCATACGTCATTTATAAATATTTATTTTTTTCTTGGTATTATAACAGCCTCAGATAGACATTGTTAAGTATGTTTCAATGCATTTCCTTTAAGAAAAAAAACATATTTTTATTTTGTAAAAAGTATTTATTATTCCATACAAACCTCCACCAGTGCTTTTAAATATCAATCATATGTCAATTTATGCCTTCCCATCAACTCACAGAAAATAATTGAATTACATTTCAAACAGAAAACAACGCAGAAAAGGGTGGCGCAGGACGAAGTGCTGTCATAAGATGAATATTAAAATTATTTCCACCTTAAGGTAGAAAATAAAATAGGAATCCTTTCCTCTACTCGAATTTTCCTATAAAAGCAAATGATACCAAAGCACTAACGGTATTCAGTGAATCATATCCTTGGTGGAAACATTAAAGAACATCAAGAACACAACACCCAAAAACAGAACAAAAAATCCGCAAGAAATGGCTGAAATTCATAAAAGTTCACTTTCGGTTGTTATTATGGCTTTAATGCTATCGTGCTACATTGTATTGCTGGGAACAACAGTTGCCAGTGCTACCAACATTGAGGGTCTAAAATCTGAGCTACGAGAAGCTGTCGGCGGTAATAACAACAATGGGAATGGCAATGCTTTGAACTCAGAAGTAACTGGTGCCAGAAACCTCTTTGCTGCTGCCGGTAGACGTAATCTCCGTTCCATTTATAGTTTGGGTCCGAAAATGTTACAAAATTTACGCTCGAAAATACCTATCGAATTGGACTTGCTCGTGGATAATGAAGATGGCGATCGTTCGAAACGTTTTGATGATTATGGGCACATGCGATTTGGCAAACGTGGTGGTGAGGAACAGTTCGATGATTATGGTCATATGCGTTTTGGTAGAAGTGTTTAAGTAAATTAATAGTTCAATTACTTGGAGGACAACAGGTGGAAAAGTAACTATATATGTATGTGAAAATTAGAGTGAATACGTAATAATATAATAGAAAATACAATTAGTTTGAATATTGTTTTGGTGATTAATTGTAAATAAATAAGCACACATGTTTCCGTTTAAAAATGCAACAAAAAAATTAATAAAAAATACAATAAAAAAATAAATTTATATACGCATTCCAAAAATGCAATTCATGAGTATGGAATGATTTTAATATTTTACGTTCATGCTCGCATGTGATTTTGTTCTACTGTCAAAAGTTTTGGTTAACTATCTTTTTTAATACTGGTGTCTCTTAGGTAGTAGCAAAAAATAGTTGCATACATTTTGGCTAAAGTAAATAATATTTATTTTTAAATGATGCAAATTAATTTTACTTGCAATCAGTGGCATTAAACTTAAACAATAATTCAGTGCATACTTTTTGGCAGTCCGATAATATATATAAAATAAGTTCATAGAAAAAAAATTTTTTTAACCCTAAACATACAAAACAAAAATTAACCAAAAAAATAGAAAAAATAGATAAAATTGACAATTCTATTTATCTTTGTTTCCTTGCTTAAATACTGTTGAAATTGATTAATGAGAATATTTTGGTAAAAAATTAATATGAAATTAAACCTGATGATTATAATGCTGATGACAATTGTAAATGGGTTGTATGATTTTCATTTGATTTTGGAAATTAGAAGATGACAAGTTTGTTATTTTGGTATTCATCTACTTGCCATTCTTAATAGTTTATTTTTCCTCCGGGTATTTACAGTTAGGTGTAGGTGTTGTACTTGATTATCAAAAAGGCTAGAAACCAGTAATGACTGCCGTCAGTCTTGAGATATCGTTTCGGTTAAGTTGATTAGTTGTGATGATATCATCCAATTGTAGTTCGGCCATTGCCCTCCTGGTCCTGCAGGTTGCTAGCCTGTTTCATCTGCAATTATTTGGAAATAAAATTATAACTCCATATTTCGTGGGTTTAGAGTGAAAAGAAACTAAGTCTACTTTTTATGAAAAATTTGATTTCGATGCAGTAAGTAAAGAAATCAAAAATACATAGTTCGTTTGCTAAAAGAATTATTAAGCTTTGACACGCAAAAGTGTTAAATCCGCAGCTCCCAAAAAGCACCTGTTAAGTCACATAAAAAACAACAAATTGTTCAATCACGTTGAACGGTTTCTCGTATTGATTATTTGTTTTTCGCCGAAATTTTGTGTTTTAGCAATATTTAAAGGAAAAATTATTCGAAAGTTTTTTGTCTTTCTACTATATGAAACTGAATTGTGGCGTTAGAAAAAATGGATTTAAGATTCCTGTATTTCAGTTCCAGATGCAAATTCAGAGTACATGAAAAATTCCGATAGCGGTTTTCGATTTTGTTCAAGTTGTTATATATTAGAAATTCTCAGTGCCTCATTATTGTGCCATTATTTTTGTTTACTATAAACTAACTATGTATTCGGCATAATTTTTTACAGTATTTTATTTCTGTGGTCCCTATAACAAAAAAAAATATTTAACTTTAATAAGGATGAATGGGTACCTTTTCATTCTGAGGAAGAAAGAAAGAAGAAAAATATGATAGCAGTAGATACATTGATTTACAGATTAGGCAACATAGCGTCTGAATTCCATTTCAAGGAGCTTCCCCTCTTTCGTCCCTTCCTTTAAATATTTCCGTCATAAATAAAAGGCTTTGAAGCAGTGAAAACCCTTTTCAAATTCACTTTATAAATATATAAATTTTAACTAAATGTTCTCCTTTGGCTTTGATTGATGATTTCCAGGAACGAGATACATGATGCACGAATTTGGTCTTAAGAAATTCGCCGTCATTCTCGTTAAAATACTTTCTTTATAACATATACACTTTTGTAATTTTTTGTGAAGATGTTTAAGTTCAAACCGCTTAATTGAAAAGTCTAGAGAATTGTTATCTTGCGAATTGGATGCCCGAAAGTTTAGTGAAGAACATTGCTTTTGAGACTTTCTTGAAGTGATCTTGGTTTCTGATTGGGGGTTATTGGAAAGTAATCGGCCTGATACTGAAATTTTTAGTTGCCATTAGTTGAAATACTATTTTAAAAATTGAAATATTCAGTGCTATAATCAAAGCCAAAGGATAATAATAATAACATAAGTGAATTTGGAATCTTCAATTTACTTGCAAGAACTTTTTTCAATTTTGAATAAAATATAAAAAAAAAATTTAAATGTAAACCCTCTTTAATTGATAGCACTCCAATTTAGTGATGGGAACTATCAAATAAGAACTATCGAATTATTTGATTGTTAAAAAATTTCCATTTATTCGTTAGTTGTGAAAAAATCACTCGAACGTTTTTTTGCTATTAGCGAAATACCATATGCCAACGTTTTTTTTCAGTAAGCAAAATGTGCGAATAAATGAATTCGGATGAACAAATCATTCGATCATTAAAATCATTTATTAAGCCTTTCAATAGTTGAAATCACTCGACAGTTTTTATTACTACTAACTAGTTCGAAAATATGAATGAATAAAAAAGACCATTCCATAGTTTTTATCACTACTAACTAGTTCGATTAAATTAATGAATGATAAAAAAACCGTTCGATAGTCAAAATCATTCAGAAACCTAACTATCGACAGTTGAAATCACTCTGTAGTTCCCATCACTCAGTTTCTGTAGAAGAAAGTTGTGTAAAGAAATATTGACTACTCCCATCCCCTACAAAATTACTGACGTTAGCATAACATCTTAAGGAATAAAATAAAGATATGATTTCAGTTTGGGTTTAAATCCCACGCATAAATTTTCCAGATGGCAAGTCTGTAAAAAAATTAAAAAAAAAAAATGCAGACATATATAAATAAAATATATTCAAATTGAAAGTGATTAATTATGTTGTCAATTTAGAAATTTTGCGAACGATGAAAATTTAGCAATGTTTTTGTTTTATTTCTAAAAGAAATCACAACAATTTATCACAAATTAACAAAAACAAATTTAATACTTTCAGGAATACTATTCAAATTTGTTGTACAATGTATACATTTATGATAAGCTGCCCGCAAGCTAAAAAATAATGAAATATTTCTCATAATTAAAAAAATATATGTATATATATATATATAATTATCAACATTTTTTGCATTAATGGAAATGAATCGAGACGGGCAGGAAAACAGAAAAAAAGCAAAAAAGTAAAAAAGCTGTGTCAAGTGTGTCTGTCTCTTCCTATCTATAAAGTGTTTGCATGTGCATATATATATATATTGAATATAGCATATTTTTATGCACAAGTTTCTGCCAGCGTAAAAATTCCATTTGTTGACCAGATTGTCCGCATTCCAGCAATTCAATCGAACTGTATATAAAAGACCAAATTAACAGCTATAAATGTATGTACGATACACAAACTACAAGTTTATCAATATAAACAAAACAAAATAAAACTAAAACCAAGAGCCAAAGAAGAAATCCACCAGCAACAGCTCCAATAATGTATGTATTATAAGTTTGTATGCAGTAGATATCTCAACAACAACAGCACCAGCGCCAGCACCTCAACAACCACCAGCTCAACTACTACTGCTGCTATTACTACTATTCACTCACTCAATTCAGTCAGTCACCAGCATTCAACAGCACATTTCATGCCACCAGAAAACACCAACAATTAACCAACCAACCAGCCAACCAACCAACAATCACTAACCATTAACCACCAACAAAACAATCGCATAACCAGTCTGGTTTATGTGGAAAAACAAAAAAGCAGGCAGCAGTAGCAGAAATTTAAAATTCACATACATACAATCATACATACATACACACATTCATTGAAAATCTATGAAGAAAATAAGCTAACAACAAGAACCACAATAACAACAGCACTGGCCACAAGTGGTCAAAATGTTCAAATCAAATCCAAAGAACCAAGTCAATAGAGAATATAATATCAAAGGTATGCATGAAGTTAGTCGTTGTCGTAGTTAAGTCGCAAGTTTGTATCTCTAACTTTATACGAGCGACATACGACAGTTGCACGGATGGACGTATGGACGGACAGGTGAAAGATAGCTGGTGTTGCGTGGCATGAAGCGTGTAGCAGTATTGGAAAAACAAGTTAACTTGACTTACAGCCAATATCTAACTAAAGTTGGTTTTGATTCGTTCGTTGCTTGCGTGCTTGCTTGATTGTTGGTTAGTGCAGGTGTTGTTGTGCTGATTTGTTTTTTTTTTTTTAGTTAGTTATAGAAGACAACGATTACTACAACGACAACGACAAATGTTATTGGAATGCGAAAAAGATGCAAGAAGTAAGGTAGAAATAATCCATATACGACAAAAAAATTGTGTCTAGATAGACACTGGGCAACAAATTGTTATGATAATAATAATTTTATTAAAATTTCTTGAACACTTTTTTAGACATTCGGTTCGTGTTTTAAATTTATACATTGATTCAAAAAATCAGAGAAGAATTTTGAGACTAAAAAGAAATTTATTGTAATAAGATCATAATATCCAGGACTATGTGCAACCTAAAGTGGCGAAATGGCGAGGATGCGAAATTTCAAGGGAGAGGGGAGTGAAACCAAAGGCAGATTATTGAATAAGCGGGACTAAGTAAGGTATTGGCCAGAGAGCTTTTAAAAAATCAATAAAATTGTGTTAATCATAATTTGTAATATGTGAAGTGCTTCATAAGTTCAAAGGATCAAGAGAGAGAGGTAGACCTCCATCAACCACTTCATTCAATACACTCTTAGTAATTTGAACTAATGCGAGGTGGAGATTTAGTAAATCCAAAAAATTTTCTTCTAAATATTATTAGCAGTTTCTAAATTTTTTTGTTCACTTAAGAGCACAATGTATGTAAATTTTTGTCCTGATATCTTAAAAATATAGCTAAAAAGAAATTAGAGCATTGAAAAGAAGAAGGAAGGGGAAATGAGAGTTTTAAATAAAAAAAATCGGGTTCCTTAGTAATACTGGAGTATGCTCAGCGGGTTTTAGGGTCGTTACAAACAATGAGTCGTTTTCTTCGTGAATCACTCATTTTATATTTAAACGTGTAATTCACAATATATAGGTAAATAATATATTGAGGTAACGAGCCGAAGGCCCTGGTAACCAGTACTCCTCTTAACCCATTAATTGACAAGCTTAGAAGTACTGAGAATATTTAAATTTCCTTTTAAGGGAAGATATGGGAATGATCGAACATGAAAAAAAATTTTTTTTTCGCATTTTTAATTTATTTTTGATAAAAAAGTAAAAAAAAACGTTGAAAAAATTATGTGATCTCAAAACTATTGTTTGGAGTGGGTGTCTTGGAAGCATTTTGAAAAGAATGATTCATTGCATTTTTGCATATGTATGTTGTGTGATTGAAGCAGGGAAGCATCTAGTCCCGCAGCAGCACAATGGACGACACGGTCAAGCCGAATGGCATTGTTGATGACTTCTCCTCTACAAGCAGCATTGTCGGTTAGAAGAATAAATTCAGTAACTGAAAGTCGAAAATCAAATTTGAGCATTAGCGGCTTTTTATAATCCAAGAGGGATTTTGATTTATAGAATTTTTGACAACTTGGTCTCCAAGAAAAGGTTTTATTATTATTTGAAGGAAGGACGACTCGAAAGTCAGGCACTGCGACCTATAAAATCTTTTGTACCAAAGCCCCAAGAAAGAAAGAAAGAAAGGAAGGGAGAAAGAAAGATAGATAAGAAACATACCCAAGCCGAGAATCGAACTCGGGTCTCCAGAAACAAGAATCTGGCACCCTTCCACTAGACCACAGTGGCGATGGTAGGACCTACAGTTTAACGCCGATTCCGAACGGCTATGTGGCAATTTTTTATCAGCTCGGTGGTCTTGCCATTACCAACCAAGGTGTGTACTTGTACACATTCTTATAATTCTCATCCACTTCATATCGATAGTGAATATAAGAAGTTTATGAGAATTAACCACCAGACCAAGACGGGAATCGAACCCGCAACCTTCTGGATGAAAGTCTAGTGCACTATCCACTAGACTATCGAGGTCTCCAAGAAAAGGTTAGTTGGACCAAAAACAGTCAGCTTCGGGAATTAGTTATAAGTCGAAACAAACAATATTCCAATGTCTTTCCAGATTCGATTAACACTAAAAGTCGTGCGATTTGCATATGTCATGTGGGAAATGTAAAGAATTTAATTAAAACAAAAAATAGAATAAACAAAAAACACATTTTTGCATTTACATTCCTTGCAATAAAAATAACTACATATATTTTATTATAATAAAAAAGGGGTTTCGGTCATAAGGCTAAATATGTGCTAAAATATAGTTAAAAACTTATATTATTTTCCTTCAAATATAACTATGAAGTAACATTTTTAACAAAATAAATCATTTCTGAAATGCGTATAGAACTAAAATAATAATTTCATTTTTAATATCATTTACCGTTCTTCTAATAATAACCTGTAAAAATCACACATTAAGTGGTGCGTTTTCGCACCATTGTCAATTAATGGCTTAATTCGGTAACCTAGTGATTTATCATTATTTTTCTTTAAATAAATAAATAACCGATGTTGGCCGCTTTGATACAACACTTATGTTGGCCAGGTGGAGTAAACCCGATTCTGCCGGCTTTGTTGTACTGTCGATTCTGGTTGCTGTGCCGTAATATTAATTTTGGCCGCTGTAATGTAGCGCCGAAGTTTGCCCAGTAGCATAGTGTTGTAATGCCGATGTTGTAGTGCCGATGTTAGCCGGGTGATGTATGCAGCGCTATAACTAACCGTTCGAGCAACTTCGAGGAAATGAACCGACGTGCACCTGGAAGGCAGGTCTCCTTCAAGCGGGCAGATAGCTGCCAAAAGCTTTACGCTGGTCAGAGATTTCGTAGGCAGTTTTAATTTGCTCATCTTTTTTTTTTAAATTTCTTTGATTCAGGACCAACTATCAAAATACATGAGGCTCCCACTTTACGTTAACTCCTGGTAGGAAGGGTGCTAGTGAACGCCCTAGGTGGAATGGTAAGCGTCATAGTACTTCTATACTTTGTATAAAAGGTAGTGAGTGGCACGAAAACCAGTATTCAGTTCGTTTCTTTTCCAATATTTGGGATAGTATCGGATGAAAAAGTTGGGATGCGATGCTAGAACATTTCTACAGGAATTTAATAGCACTCATGGTTTGCCCTCACTGAAACTGTTTTCAGATTTTTTTGTCAATTTTCAGTTCAAATTGAAATTTTGTTAACTAGTGTAAACTATAAATGACGAAAAAATTATGTCTATCGATAAGTAAAAAACAAAGTATTTTCTTGGAGACGCAAAGAGGGGAGTGCTTAGTGCGAATTAGCAGTAACAGTACGCAGCAGTATATGCGTAGAAACATGTGTGCGTATGTCTATAGAATTAAATTGCTCCTGCTGCTGTGTGTGTGGGAATATGTATATGGCTTGAAGACTCGTGTGTGCTGTGCAAATTTGTCTCAAGGGAGACAAGAGAATAAAGCTAATTAATAAATAGATAAATAGATAGATTGTGGGTAAGAAATGGGCGATAAAAAATCAAATGTATGCATAAATGTATTTGGTGAACTGTAGAGCGTTTTCTACAGTTGTTGGTCAAATTAAAATACAAAAAGACTTTGCTTAGGTTTGAAATTGAACTTTTATTTTGTACAGTCGAAGATCTACTAAATTTAGAAGCATAATGTAACATGTTACTTAGTGGAAACTAGAACAAAAAGGTTTACTGTTAGTTAGAAATCGTATGATTTTTTGTAGCGATGAATAACAGGCGACAACAGTGACGTCATGGTTGCTTGTGCTCTGCTACAGCAGAATGTGCGAAGATAGAGAGAGTGATGATGTGAGCTCTAACGATGACGAAGATGAAATTGATATACTAGCGTGAGTGTGTGAGCAAAAGATAGCATAGCGGCAATGATTTTGTATAGGCAGGTGCGGCGATGACTTTGTTGTGAGGAGGGGCGTGAACATTCTCCCCCCTTGAAAGATTTCTTTCAATTTTTACTGATCAGCAGCGAGATTTTCAATTGGCAACTTACACAGCCGTGCAATTGCGCGCTTGTAAACTCCATCCACTGTTTTGACTATTGCGACTCTTACCTTGCCATCATCTCCAGGCACAACGTCAACTATGCGACCCATGGACCATTTGAGCGGTGGCGTGTTTTCATCCTTTAGCAGCACCAAGTCATTTACCATTAAATTTGGACACGATACGTTCCACTTGGTGCGCCTTTGCAATTCTTTTAAGTAGTCTTGCTGCCAGCGCTGCCAGAACTGCTGTTGGATGTGCTGAACGATTTGATAGCGTTTAAGTGCATTTAGTGTGGGAGATGACGGTGTCGGCTCGGGAATGGTAGTGAGAACTCGGCCCACCAAGAAATGTGCCGGAGTTAGTGGTCGAAGGTCGTTGGGATCACTCGACAGCGGAGTTAACGGGCGACTATTCACCACTGCTTCTGCTTGACATACGATGGTATGGAGCTCGTCGTGTGACAAAATATTGTTGGCGATAGCACGACGTAGATGGTGTTTAGCTAGTTTCACCGCGCTTTCCCACAAACCACCGAAATGTGGCGACCTTGGCGGGATAAACCTCCACTCGATTCCTTCGTTTGTGCAAAAGGTTTCCACTGCTTCGATGTGCTCTTGTATGGTGAATGATAACAATAGCTCACGCAATTCTCGATTGGCGCCAACAAAATTTGTGGCATTATCGGAAACGATAACTCTGCACTTTCCACGACGGGCCACAAAGCGTTTGAGCGCCGCGATGAAAGCAGCGGTGGATAAATCAGGCACTAGCTCAAGGTGTACCGCCTTGGTCGTAAAGCAAATAAACACCGAGATGTAAACCTTTATTGGCGATCGCCCTCTGATTTTTTGGGTAATGAGCAGTGGCCCACAATAATCGACTCCTGTTGTTTCAAAAGGATGTGACGCTGTTATACGAGATGCTGGGAGAGCTCCCATGATTTGTTGTTCAACTATTGGTCGAAGACGATAACACATTACACAACTGTGAATTACCTGCCTGATAGTTGTTCGAGCCCCAATTATCCAGAATTGGTCGCGTAGAATATTTTGTAGTGTTTGTGCCCCAGCATGAAGATGTTTGCGATGATGATAGGCGATGAGTGTGTAGATGAACGGATGTGACCGTGGGAGAACGATAGGGTGTTTTGCGTCGAAGCTAAGCGATGAGTTTTGGATTCTTCCGCCGACTCGAATGATACCACTATGCAAGAATGGTGCGAGCGATGATAATTTCGAGTTTTTCTTAACGGGTTCGTTGTTTTGTAATCTGCTGTACTCATTGGGAAAATAAGTTTGTTGGATTCGTCTGCAAATTAGATGCAGCGTATCGGTGATTTCGGTGGCAGTAATCGATGACACTCGTGATTTTGAGCTGAACCACCTCACATACGTAAATATACGTAGCAACTTGTTGTAGTTGTTGATATATTTGTTTTTAGCGAAAATGTCCGATTGCTGCTCTGTTAGTAAAACAACTCGTTGCCTGCGTTGCTCAGGTACGTCTGCTGATGTGTCGAACGAAGATGTGGGCCAATTTTCCACTGGTGACGTTAAAAATGGTGGCCCGTGGAACCATAGCGCACTGCCAGAGAGATCAGCTACAGTGGCACCGCGTGAGACTAAGTCTGCAGGGTTGAGTAAGGAAGGTATGTGATGCCAGTTGTACTGAGATGTGAGCTGTTGAATTGTTGAAACCCGATTGGCCACAAACACTGTCCACCGCGATGGCTCCCCACGAATCCAGCACAAGGCTATGGTTGAATCACTCCAACAATGCACATCCTTCACACTAATTGGCAGTATGTGGATGACCGATTGAAGAAGCTCAGCCAAAAGCTTCGTAGCGCACAATTCGAGTCGCGGGAGGCTTATTTCCTTTTTGGGGGCAACTCGTGATTTAGCGCAGACCAAGGATGACGTTGCGCCTCCTTCCGTGCGAGTGACTATGTATACACAAGCCCCATATGCCTTTGTGCTCGCGTCGGAAAAGGCATGAATTTCAGTGCAGCTATTCATTGGTACATATCTTGGTATTTGTATATTGTCGATGAGACTCAATTGGTGTTGAAAGTTGCACCACTGCGTGTAGATATCCTGAGGTACGCTCTCGTCCCAATTCAGCTTAAGTGCCCAAAGTTGCTGCATCAATATTTTACATGACACGATCAGTGGATTAAGCAACCCCAGTGGGTCGAAAAAGCTAGCAATCTGTGAGAGTATTGCCCTCTTGGTTGTCTTCTTAGGCGATGGCGGTGTGTTGTAACTAAAAATGAAAACATCTTGAGATGGTGACCATTTTAAACCAAGGGTCTTGACGTATTCAGCGTTGTCTAGTTTAACAATTTCTTCACGATCTTCGTCAGGGACATCGTCGATGATGACCTTGTTGTTAGCTGCGAACTTACGCAGAGGGAAACCGCCAGAGTGAAGCAGAGCGGTTACTTGATTTTTGATCTCGATAACTTCATTGATGGTAGCCGCACCAGTCATTAGGTTGTCGACGTAGAAGTCCTTGAGCGTGACCGCAGATCCAATAGGGAATTTCTTGGCCTCATCTTTTGCTAGTTGCATCAAACATTTTGTTGCTAAGTATGGTGCGCTGCTAGTTCCATATGTCACAGTTTGGAGTTTGTAGGTCTGCACAGGAGCGAGTGGTGACTCACGCCATAATATGCACTGCCATGGCGCGTCAGTTTTATCTACTAGTACCTGACGGTACATCTTCGCAATATCTGCCATCAGTACGTATTTGTGGCTTCGAAAACGCACCAATATGGTGAATATGTCACTCTGCAGAGTAGGTCCTACGCGAAGTATGTCATTGAGGGACTTACCGGTTGACGTTTGGCACGATGCATCAAAGACAACTCGGAATTTTGTTGTACTGCTGTCCATCTTGACTACGCAATGGTGAGGGATGAAATAACGCCCAGTTTCAGCACTATCGACGGCGGCCATATGTTGCATTTCGCTATACTCTTCCATAAAGTCACGGTAGCTCTTAAAGAGGGAAGGATTTTTTGAAAATTTGTATTCTAAAGAGACTAACCTTTTGTAAGCGGTGTCATAAGAACGGCCTAGAGTTTGTGGATCTTCTTTGAAGGGTAGACGGACGGTAAACTTATTGCTGAGTGGGCAGCGCGTATATGTTGATTCGAAAAACTCCTCGCAGGTCTTTTCTTCTGCTGACAATTTCTTTGAAGAATCCTCATAGCTTTCTAGGGCCCAGAACTTCTCTAGCAGATGGTCTAGTGGAGGTTGATCTGCGGTTGCTACTAGTGACTTGTATACCGGCGAGGACGATGATGAAAACGGGTGCTTTAGCGATGACGAAGATACATGTGGTGGTGGTGACTGAGCTGTACCTGATACAATCCATCCCAATTTTGTTTTTTGGAGGATTGGAGAATTATTTGGGTGTTTGATCTGGCCCACAAGCAGCAGGTCGAAGAATAGGCCAGCTCCTATCAAACCGTCAACACCTCCTGGCTCTTGGAAGCTGTCATCTGCCAATTTAACATTACGTGGCAGCTCCCAAGAATCAATATTGATATGACTATTTGGCTGCTGTGACGTAATCGAAGGTATGATTACAGCTTCAAAGTTTGAAGAGTAATCGGTGTGAAGAGATTTCATATTCACAACGCATGCGTGGTGTGTTTTTGTAGTTGTGGCTCCAATACCCGTCACCTCGATGCTTCGTTTTATGCGAGGCAGCCGCAAATACTGTGCTATGTGCTCAGTTACAAAGTTGAGTTGCGAGCCCGAATCTAAGAGAATACGCGCAATGAATAAAGCGCCCAAAGAATTACAAAGTTGCACGCGAGCTGTAGCAAGAATGACACTCTCACTACACCCTACTGCCTGCAATGTTGTATGCCTGCTGTCAGAGTTTGCTTGCGCGTTGTCGTTGTTGTTAGGAACGTCAGCAGACCTGTACTTTCTATGTAGTAAAGTGTGATGGCTCACGTGGCAGTGCTGGCACCTACGATGAGATGGACATGCATTAGAGGTATGATTCTTACCCAAACAGTTGAGGCAGAGATTCAGTTGTTTAACTCGAAGATAACGCTCATGCGTCTCCATACTCATGAACTGTTGACAATTGAATGGAGTGTGATAGGGTGTAGTTCCACAAAGGGCACACCTTGTTGTAGCCGATGCAGCGACGAAAGCTAGCTGATTTCTGCGATGCGATGCTTTGGGAATATTCTTATGCGCAGCTAACTGGCGTTGAATGCTAGACTGATTGACTTCGAGCATGTTAAAAGTTTGGCATCTGCACTCTAAGAAGGTGGCCAGGTCTGCCCATGTAGGCATTTGTAACGGGGACGAAGAAGATGTAGTATTCCATTTGGAGGCTACCTCCTCCTCCCACCGTTCGCGTGTAGATGGATCTAACTTACTAGACACCAAATGCAGCATAATAGTTTCGCCAATCTGTTGAGTGGTAGCTAATGATTGCATTGCTCGAAGATTTACGTGGACTGTATCAATGAAACTGCGAAGAGATGGCACATTTGACGATTGAAGCGGCTGAATTTCACAAATTTGCTGCATGTGCGCTTGAAAGATAAGCCGGCTATTGTTGAAGCGAGCGATGATCAAATCCAACGCAACCTTGTAATTTGCGTTGGTCACTTCCAACGATTGGATGAGACGTGACGCCTTATCCTTCAAACACGAGCGTAAATATTGAAACCTTTCCACATCTGTCAGGTCCTTGTTGTTATGCACAAGGGTGAGGAACACATTGAAAAAGTCTAACCACTCACGCTGTTCTCCGCTGAAGCTCGTTAATTGTAGTTTCGGTAAATTTATGTGGCTTGTTTGTGGACGCTCGTGTGAAATGTGGGTGCTGCTAAATTGTTGTGGTGTCTCAATTGCTTGCAGCACTGCCATGCGGTCGAGAATTGTAGCCTTTGCTTCCACATACGACTCCTCGAAGGTTGAGCGAAGATTGACTTCAAGTTGAGCTTCATCCAACTCCTCCAATTGTGTTTGCAGTGCTTCAAGGGCGTTGTATTGTCGCTCCACTATGCCGAGTTTTGCCTCCAGTTTGCGTAGCGATGAAGTATCAACGTCAAGGTGCCATGATTGCAAACGTGATAATAGATTTTTCCGCTGCTGTATTTTTATGCGCACACTGCGCGATGCAACAACGGACGAAGACATTTCCGAAGAGGTATCGTCTGATGAAATGTTTTCCATCCCAGGATTAGTTTAGACGATTTAAATTTAGAAATATTGAAACGCTTAGCCGAATCCGGCTCGAAGGACCGTGGTGAACTGTAGAGCGTTTTCTACAGTTGTTGGTCAAATTAAAATACAAAAAGACTTTGCTTAGGTTTGAAATTGAACTTTTATTTTGTACAGTCGAAGATCTACTAAATTTAGAAGCATAATGTAACATGTTACTTAGTGGAAACTAGAACAAAAAGGTTTACTGTTAGTTAGAAATCGTATGATTTTTTGTAGCGATGAATAACAGGCGACAACAGTGACGTCATGGTTGCTTGTGCTCTGCTACAGCAGAATGTGCGAAGATAGAGAGAGTGATGATGTGAGCTCTAACGATGACGAAGATGAAATTGATATACTAGCGTGAGTGTGTGAGCAAAAGATAGCATAGCGGCAATGATTTTGTATAGGCAGGTGCGGCGATGACTTTGTTGTGAGGAGGGGCGTGAACAGTATTGTTAGACTAGAAAATGAAATATTTACAGCAGTACCTATTTTAAAAACTTTAAAAATTTATAGCAGAAATTACTGAATTTTTCAGATTTCCCAAAAGTTCAAAAATGTGAGAAGATGAAAGTGCATTCTTACACATACAATTTTAGTAGCCAGCAAAAAAAAAGAAACAGAAACCAAAAACTACTAAAATAAATTACAAGTTTTAACAATTTTCAAGTTTTTTTTTGGCAGTTGTTTATCTGAGATATTGAGATGTGACGAGAATTTCGGTAACAAAATTTCTTATTTTTTGTTTTGTTTTTTTATACCTATATAAATTTTTTTAACTTGTATTTTTGTTGTTATTTTGTGATAAAGAAAAGAGGGAAGCACCGCGTATAAAGTTGTTTCTCTCTGTCGATTTCACTTCCAGTTTTACCAACAATATCAGTTAGTAGCAACATCAACATACAAACAACAAAACCTTAAATAATGTTTCAGATGGCAACATCAAGATTCAGGTGAACAGGTTAATTTTCATTGAGTTTATTGCAAATAATTATTTAAGTTGTTGTCAGTACAACAGCAACAATAACAGCATTGTCCGTTTACAACAGCAACAACTACAATCTCATCGGTCTCAGGTATGAATGTGGAAATGTAATCGTAAAATGTTTAAATATTCGGAAATTATAAATGGTTTTTGCGGTATTTACAATTAAAATTAAGATAGAAAAAAAAAAAACAAATAATAATATCAGATTGGAATTTTTTTATTTATTTATTTATTTTTGCTTCTGTTAAACTAAAATTTAATATGATAAATTACTTTCTCAGCTTTTTTGTACATAAATATGTTTAATTTTTCTGTTTTATTATTGTAATTATTTTTATTTTTACTTAAAAAGGAAGTTTATATATGGGAAAGTTGTGGTAAATTATTTTTGGTCTGTTTCCTGTCTAGATTATTGACATATACAAATATATATGGGGTATATGTAACGTTAAATTACATTTACACTTAAAATGTTATGAAATTGTGTTTATATAACGCTTGGGATCGGTATGAAGTTTTCTAAGTGTACGTTCTATCCGTGTTCTGATGGACGGTATTGATATGAAAAAACGTAGCATTAACCCTAGATTATCGCAGGGGCGTATTGTGGTTATCTATATATAAAATATAGTCACCAGATTGCAATCACTGTTATTTCTCAAATTAGTTACTTCAGAACTAAATAGTACGTAAGTTTACCTCGATTATGGCAAACTTTGCATCGCAATGAAAACTATCAATCTTTCCTCTTAACCAGTTCATGCGGCCGTTTTTGATGCTATTCATAATAATGATCAAGATTTTAATTTTTTAAATGAAAATAATTTTAATGTGTTTGCAAGCTCAACAAATTACAATCATCCGCATACGAGGCACTTACGAGAGATTACTTATTTACTTACTTTAAGAGTTTTGTGGCTTGTTTAACCACTTTTGGAATAATAAATGTGTCGTAGTTGTAATCGTCGCGGTCGTCGTCAAAAATCTAATAAATTCATTATATTGTATGTATGAACATTTTCTGGTTGCATAAATGCGGAATTTCCATAAAATTCATTCAGAGAGACGATCTACCGACCGGCCAATCGACCAACGCAGTAACACATAAGAGAAAAACATAAGCAGCAACAACAACAGTCACACGTAAAAGGCTGATGTTGACGATGCCAACCAAGATACATTTAAGTCGTATGTGGCGAGTATAGCGTATGCAAGTGAATAGCTATAAAGCAATAGTCATAGCCACAACCTCCTCGCCAGCCGCAGACATAACATCAGGTTATACTACAACTACCTGACTGCCTGATTGTTGTTTACCAGCGTACTGCTCCTCCTGCCACAGTACTTTTCCCCTCTCCTCACTCCTTTCAGCCCCTTTTCTTCTTGATTTCGCATTGTGTGTATGTAAAAAGAAATACGCGCTTTTAATTGAAAATCTCTTACGCAATTTTTCCATAAAGTGATCGTTTTTCACCATTTTAGCCTTAAGTTTTAATCTATTCGAAAACGTGTTTTAATCTGCCTTAAATACAGTTAAAAATAAAATAAAAACAAAACTAAAACAACAAAAACAAGTAATTCAATTTTGATTTACGCATTACGAGTTTTGGAAATTGGAAAATCGGTTTTATACTCGTGTGTGAGTAGAGTAGTTGACAATTAGGTAACAGTATCTACATATACTATGTTGTTATTTACGAGTATTAAAATGAGGTTTATGTATTCACATCTCGTACATTCTTGTAATTTACAGCCTAATGTAAATACTATTCATAGTGTACAAAAACTTTTCTCAATTATTTTTCTGACTTTTTAATCGAAATCTGACAATTTTATGAGACAATGTAAATGTAAATGAGTGAGCACTTTACATTGTATAGTTTATAAAAAATTTGTATTTATTCTAAAAATATCGGACCTAAGAGAAAAAAACTCTGTAATCATATTTGAAGAATTTACTTGCGTCAAAACATTCGAAACATTTCTCATATTTCTGTCAGAGTGTGTTCCAACTTCGATTTGCGGATTCGAAGTAGTGAAAGAATAGAATTAATCTATGGTTTATTCTTGCCTGGCTAATTAGATTGCCTTTTGCATAACTCTAAATGTTTCGAAGGCCAATAATCCATGAAAGAGTAATGCTAAGCCTGAGACATAGAGAGACAACATTTTTTTTGTATATTGATTCATTAGTTTGGAAGATATAATTGATGAACTGAATAAGATTGCCTCTCGGCCCATATGTTTTGTAAATAATTCAGTCCGAAAATGTGATATTTGAGAGGCTTTGAGTAGAATTGCTCAACTTTTTTATTCACTGGCTCATCATCAACCTTCAAAAAAAAAATGTATTGTATGAACGAATCCAATTTCATTGATTGATCATTGATTTCGAAAGAAAGTCATAATCCTTAGCTTTTAATATTATTCCAAGAAAATGTGAAATTTTATTAATGAAATATTTAAAAAAATGAATAGAAATTGAAAACAAAAAACTGTTGATAAAACTTTTATCACTTTTGATAAGAATTTCTCCAATTTAAGGGAAGCATTCCTTCATTTTTTGCTCTTTTTGACAAACATTTTTCTTCTTTTTACAAACATTTTCCAATTATTGACAAGCATTTTTCCATTTTTGACAAGCACATTCCCACTTTTTGATAAGAATTTTTCATCGGCTTAGGTTTTTGCTATGAGGGAAATTTCGGAAATTTTACTTCTGTGGGAAAGTGGAAAAATGGGTGAGTTTTTCGCGTCGGTCATGTTGAATTTTGTAGGAGGTCGTAAAGCTTCAAGCAGTATTTGTTTTATAGAAATATTCCTTTGGTAGGATTGCCATTGTCAGTCATTTTTTAGAGTGAAAATTAAGGACCGAAACGACAAACATATCCGAAGCAACGAAGTAAATGTTTTTAGATTATAGTCGATACAATATGGTGTAATTAAAAGTGAGGGAACCTCAAAATATACTTTCGCACATCGCTATTACTCAATTAATCTATATGCAATCATTAATTTGTTTACAAGACAATATTATTTCCATTCGCCTTTAAATTGATACCAACCACTTTTCTGACGAGTAACATATTTTCCAGCTATCAATAATACCCGATCGCCTAATGATATTATAAATAAGTTTATTATTATTTCATGATTTTTAATAATTCAAATATAAAGTTGTTTGCTATGCGCGGTTGAGTATTTCTGGAAATATTACACTAAATTTATTAATAAACTATTTACTCTTTAATTGTGTATCATTATCATAAAAAAAATTAACATTTAACTAGAGAGACCATGACACCTTTTTGCACATTATTTCAAATCAATTATATAAACATATAAAATAGCAATAAAAATAAAAAATTTGCGCATTAAAAATTCTACAGCACGCACCGATCACTGCAAATATTACAAAAATAAACGCACTTTGACAGCAAAATTAGCGGCAGAAAACAGCAACGAGCGCAATTGCAATTGCATATTTTTGCAATCTGCTGTTGTTATTGTTGCGGTTGTTTTAGTCTTTGCCTGTCATGCAAATTATAAATAACTTTCAAAATAGCTGGTAAATAGTTAATGAAATGCGTTTTGAGGTGACTACCTCCTCTCTAACTATGTATCGATAGATCACATTGTCTTTCATAAGTTATACGCTTATACTAAAAACAAAATAAAATTCCAAGGCACCCAGTGTTTGTCAATCTTTACCAAAACTATTTGCCAATCTGCAATAAAGCGACTACAATCACAACAGCAATGGCAGCAACATCAACGCTGATGACAATAAAGTCTATTTGGGTATGTGAGCTAAATTCATGCATAAGAGTTGAAGTCAAACTTGTCGTCGTTATTGTCGTCGTCACATTGTAGAGTACGTGCGATTGAGTTTTGCATTAATTACTTATTGAGAGAAACAAACAGACAGAGAGGCAGGAAGGCAGACTTAGTTCACTCATGTTCATTGACTCCATTATAAATAAATAAATAAATACAACAAGCAACAAATTTATTATTGTAATCAAGCAATTATGCATCGATAAAATATTATTTCATTTACTTACATAAAAATTAAATAAATTTATTATCTAACGCTAATATAAATTTGCTCAGAATGCAAATACCTAGACTTCTTTTTCCTATTTGCTTTATGGTCAAGTAAAAAAATTTAGACAAGCTTAAATGCAAATTTTGAAATATTTACACGCGATTTTAAAGCAAAAATTGATTAATGTTCGGGGCGTGTATGTACTTATGCATGCACTAACGGATTCAGATATTTCCGAAAGAGTTGGGGGTTATAATTTCTTCGTCTCTTTTAAAATGAACGAGGTTTTCATAAGAAAGAAGGGGTCCTCAAAACCCCTCTAGGATCCGCTTGTGTATATGCGTGTGTTTGTTGGCGTTTGTTGCATGTGTCTCTGTGTGCGTGTCCCCAATTTTTTGCTTGTGTATTATGCGACACACGTTTGTATAGAAATTCTTGCAACAAATTTTTGGCATTTTGAGGCTTGGCTATACAAATTTACATATTCCTCCTCTGTTAACTGCCGCTATTTTTAGACTGCAGTTTTCTTATAAACTTTAATATGACTTGTAAAAATTAGTATTTATGGTTTGCTACAAAGTGCAGAAGGTCAAAGAAATATTGCTTTTTTCTTTAACTATCGATCTATCGCACTTATTGGTAACCCTCCGAAAGGTGCATGTTTTTTATATGTGAAATTGACTTTTTCTCTACATATCTATGCTTCTAAAATGTGTATTCGATAATCAGAACTACTTGGTTAAGCTCAGAGAGGTGTTAAATGTACTTTTGGGTGAATATGAGTTAAGGTGGTCCCCTCTCTAAAGCCGGAAAAAGGTGGTTTTTCAGAATTGATTTTTTCGTTGAAAAAAACAGCATAAACAACCAATCGGCTTGGTGGTTTTGTCATTACTAACCAAGGTGTGTACTTGTACACTATCTTATAATTCTCATGCACTTCATACTGATAGTGAATATAATAATGTTATGAAAATTAAGCACCAGACGAAGACGGGAAGCGAAACCGAACCTTCCGGATAGAGGTCGTCTTCAAAGTTGTAGCTTAATTCTTATTTTTTAGATGAAGGACCGAGAGAGATATGCTCTGATGATTTTGGAAAGTGGGCTTATTGTGCATAAATGTTTAAATTTTTAGAAAAAGTACTGTTTTTTTAATTCAATTCAAGTTAAAAAAATCTGGCTACCCTATATTTACAACATCTGAGGGCATAACCACCGCTATGGAAATTATTATAGAAATTCACGCAGAGGCTTTAAAATTATTAATGATAAATCATAAATTTTGATCGCCACTCACGAAAAAAAAACAAATTTTTTAAAGACGCGAACATATTAAAACCCATCCTTCGCAAATGTATGGCTAGTGTTTTAGTTACATATGTACAGTATACCGCCAAACCATTAGAAACACAATAAATTTCCTCTAATTTTGTTTGTAAATGTAATGAGTTGTAACAGTTTTAAAAAGATATTGCCAAACTGTTTTTCAGAAACTGTTTTCTAGTGACAATTTGGGACCGATTAGTCAAGTAATAATGAGGATGTTTAACTTTAACCCTCTTTTTTGTACCAAAAACCAAACCTTTGTCTTTTGAAATATTATGGCACAAATAAGTGTTAACCGTGGCCATTTCTGAATTTTGTTTCGCTTGTACCATAAGTGCATAAATGCTCTTTACCTGTCAGTAGACTTCAGTAGCTATACAAAAGTCAGAGTCGCCTTAAAAAGGATACTCAAAAAATTTGGTTTCCTCTATTTTTTTCTTACCATGAGCCTGTCCTTCGAAAAGATGTTATTGTTTGAAAACTTTGTTGGTTTTAATTCTATACAGATAATAAATTACAATGACAAAGGTTTTTGCTCCAATGACACATTGTGGAAAGATTAAATGGTACGTATAAAATAAGAGGGAAATAATAGGGAAACAAAAAAAAAATGTTGAAAGTTAAAGCGAAAACTTTTTTTATCCAAAAACGAATCTTTGGATTTTTTAAAAAAGTTAACTTAATTTCCGCAGCAAGAATAAACTTTTCCATTATTACTTGACAAAATGGTCGCAAATAGTCACCAGAAAAAAAAAGTTTGGCAATATCTTTTTAAAACTGTTCAAACTTTCTGTATTTACGAACAAAATTAAAAGAAATTTGTGGTGTTTCTAATAGTTTGGCGGTATATTGTAAATATATATTGACTTTGTTTAAATTTCTCAAATTTTAGTGCCACAGAAGTAAAATAAGCAAAATTGTAGCGATAATTATTTTGCCATGATAACTCGGTTCTCAAGCTTTTTGAAATTATAGACAGTCTGATGGTAACATGAATTGCCTTTAAACTCTTGTTTGGTAATAATCTGGCTGGTTTAGGATTCCATATTCATATTACTTAGTATTATTTGGTTTCGAACAAATTTGTTCAATGATTAATTAGGTAACTTTTGAACTAAGGGGCAAGATTTCTTTCTTTCTTTTCACTTCAGTATTTCTACACTTTATACTTACCCTTCATTATTTCTTAATAAAGAAAAACTAACAAGGTTTTTTTTTTTTTAATTTTTACAATAAAATAAAATCTATTTCAATTAATTCAATATATTCGAATACATTTTATGCTTACATCAACTAATATGGACATTATTTTAGATACAAGGATTGTTTAGTGTCAAATTCAAATCCTTTATTATTTCTCACTATAACTGTGATTATTATTTATTTAAAAAATATATATATAGGTAATTATATTTTTGTAAGATTTACATTTGTGCAGAGTTTAGATTTAGTTTTAATTTCATTTATTTTTAAAGTTTTACAGTTGATCGTATGTTTATGTATTTATAACTGTATGTATAATGTTTAATTGTAATAATTGTAATATATATACTTTTTTTTTAATTGCGAATGCTATAGAATTTTGATTAGGTCAGTTATTTGAATATATATATATATATATATATAGTAGATATAATGTTTACAAAATACGTATTTCTTTCATATAAACCTAATAAGGCACACATTATTCGTTTTTGTTTCAAACTATTTCAAAGGGGTATAAGGAATGAAACGAGAAATAGAACTGTAGTTGCGAAGGGAATGTAATGAAGTAGTGCAACAACATTAACGAAACAGGAACGTTTAAGTTAGATGATGAACATTTTCTCATTTTCTTTCAAGATGAAGTTTCGTTTGAAGCTTATTAGAATTTTGCTATGCATTTATGGAAATTTTAGAAGGTTCTTTTTCCAGTTCGACTAGATTGAACGCTATCGAAAATTTGGACCACGTAAGAATTTCGTTCTGCAACTATGTAAATCTAAAAAGCTCCTTATTCTGATTTAACTACAGCTAAATGCTGGCGAAGCGTTTTGAAGTTGCTAGAATTTCGTTCTGCATCTATAAAAAAGTTATTTTTGTCGACTCGCCTACATAGTTCGATACACTGGCGGAACGTTTGAAACCCTTTACAATTTCATTTCGCATCTATGAATATATTAGAAGTTTTTTTTGTTCAGCACGACTAGATCGAAATGCTGGTGTAACATTTAGAACCGGTTAAAATTTCATTCTCTAAGAATATCCTTTTTTCACATTTCGACTAGAGAAAAATTATACCGAAACATTTATAATCCGTTCGATTATCGTACACGTGTAAAAAAATGTTATAAAAGTTAAATTTTTCATTTCGTCTGAAGCAAAGTTTTGGTGAAACGTTTCGCCACTGTTAATTTTTTGTTTCATTCCTTGCCTATTTTCAGTTCATCCTTTTTTTTTTTTTTTTGTATAAGAATTTTTCAACATCGTTATTTTTAAGTTTTCATTTCTCTGAATTTTTTCCTTTTTTTTGCGTTTTTTTTTTTTTTTGTGATAAAGACTTTCTTCCTTTGTTTTTATATCTTTTTATATTTCATATCAATTCAATTATAGAAATTAATAAGCAATTCTATTGACCAGCATCGCTATGTATTGTTATATCCCTAAAAAATCAATTGCTATGGATAAAAAAAAAACTTGCTAAACCCACAAGTTTTGAATCAACTGAAGAAATACTAATACGAATCGTATATAAATATGTATAGTTCTTATAAAAAAGTCATAAAGTTATCAAAAACAGATTCATTTAATCCCTACGTAAGTTTGTGCTGACATTAGCAGAATTTCCTCTATGTTAAGCTATTAGTTTTGGGAATTTTTTTGTAAAAATGTTTCGACTTCAAAAATATTTTAAATATTAAAAGTATTGGTCAAAAAAGTTTTCTTTTTTCAGATTGACTGAAAAAAAAAAACCTTTCATTATCTGCATTTTGTTCCCATTTTTAGTGGATCGAACTCATTTATCTACTAAAAATTAAGTGATCTAAAACATTTGCAAATAAACAACAGCTATTCACTGATTTGTTAGTATTTGTTGATGATAAAAAAGCAACGCCTAAGCTAGAAATTGAAAGAGTACGTCTTAGATATACTCACAAATTACGCCAGATTGTTATGTTTTAGTTTGGCATGTAAAGCGCTAATAAGAACAGTTGAAGAAATGCTGCTGAAACGTAGTGAATTGTAAATTCCATAATTGTTTCTATTTTAAAACACTTGTTAGTTCTTTTATTTTTCTTAAAGTAGAAGAAAAAGTGTTAGATTCGGTTAGAAAAAATTAAATATTTAAATTTGTGAATTTTTTTATTAAATAACTGAGTGTCCATTATTTAAATACATTAGTGAAATCTCAAGACCTCAATCTACGTATCAATATAAATAATGGTATTTTTATTCAGTTGAATGTGAATAATTCATTATTTTCAATTCGTTGATTAGTTCGTTTATAATATTCTTTAATAATTCTTTATAATTCTTTACAGAAGTAAATGTGAAACTATCAATTAAATTTTAGGCAACACTTAAATTTAAAAACGTTTTTTTTGTTTTTTGCTTTTAATATTTTAACTACAGCATATAAAATACATATGTATTTATATATGTATATATATTAAGTATATATGTAACAACAATCCATTGAATTCGATATTAATCGCTTACACACCTATTCCATCTGCCTCCAGCTCTAACACTCATATTCAACTACCCCATTTATCTCCTCGGTTTACCATAACTACCCGGTGAAGGTCCTCCGACCATACCATTTCCATAGATAGCAGCTGCCGCTGCCGCTGTACCCCCATTACCATATATCGCTGGGTGAAATTGTGGGACGCCACCACCGCCACCGCCACCATTAGACATGTGCGACTGTTGCTGCTGGTGCTGTTGTTGTTTCCGTTGTAATGTTGCTGGACCCATAGAACGTCCATCGTCGTCATCGTTCAGCTCCAAACCGGCAACCATTTGTGCAATTTCACGTTCTTTCTTCATATCCGGCGGATTGAATTGTAGACTAGCTAAAGAACCGTGACTACGACTACGATGCTCTTGACGTATTGAATAACTGAAGGCGCGTTCATTTAAATGACCCTTACGCCGGTAAATGCCAGTACCACCGGGTGATTCAGCGCCTGAATTCGGGGAATCATCAAGTCCATTGCCCATAGAGGCCGCCAACTTACGACTCGACATTGCTAGCGGGCGTGGCTCACCAATAAGCGACTGTGCCATGGCGGCTTGCTGTTGATGTTGTTGATGTGTTGTCGGCGGTGGTCCCATCACCTGATGATGATGGTGCTGCTGATGATATGCATAAAGTGGTGGTACTATTGGCATTCCCACCGGTATGCCGCTATTCTTCTTGTCCTTTTTCTTCTTTTTCGTGGAACGTGATGGTTGCAATGTGGCGTATTGTTGTGGCATCATAACGGGTATTTGCATTGCCATGTGATGTGCTGGATGTGGTGGTGGTCCCATCATTTGTGATGGATGTGGTAGTGGCATACCGGGATGATGTTGCAGATGATGATGTGATGGTGGTAGATGATGATGTTGTTGCAGATGATGTGGCAGCGGTCCCTGGTGCTGCTGCTGCAGATGATGTTGCTGCTGTAGTTGGTGTTGCTGCTGCAGCTGGTGTTGTTGCTGTTGAAAACCTCGATGACTTATTGTGTGATATGGACGTGCTGGTCCCATTACCGGTTTATAAATAACACTAGATGGTGCTCCTGGATACATGCTACCGCTACCGGGACCGCCACCTGGACGTTGCAGCGTTCCTGGATGAATGGGCTTTGGTCTGATTAATGTACCCGATAGACTTTGGCTTCCTCCTCCCATACCCCCACCACTAGCATGACCCGAAGATTTTGATGATAATTTCTTATCCTTTTTCTTTTTACTTTCTTCTCTCATCGGTGGCGGCGCTACATCTATGGGTGTGCTGATTTGTCGTGCTCTTGCTGGTCTGCCTAGTGTTGAGGTATTACCTGAAAATACCTCATAGGGGCTTTCCATTGCTATGTTATCAAGTTGATCTTGTGAACCATTCCAGACTTTATGATTTTCATCACCATTGTAGAATGATGCATCGCCATCGTCAACATTGAGGTCAGCGCTGCTGCCATAAACTGAAACGAGCAAGAAGAATAGAAACGAAAAGTTAGTTTTTGTATGTATAAGAAAATAAGTAAAACGAATTTTGAGTATTGTAATAAAAAGTACCTAGTGTTCTTATAAAATAGTAACCTATGGTCTTATGCCCAATTCTAACTATCAAAGTTTAAAGTCTTTAGGATAACTTTTACTCGTTGCGAAAAATGTGGGAATGTGGAGCAAAGAAGTTCATGAAATGAAAGCACATTAGCAACAGTACTTGAGAAAATAAAAAATGTCAGATTTGGCCAAAGAATGTGGAAGTTACGGGGCTAGGGTAGCGAAATGCACTGGCTTTATCAGAACATCTACTGATTTTTTTTTCCTTTCGATTTATTTTTAGAAATACTGATTTTTTTAAAGTTCGCAAATCGGTACACAAAGTACTGATTCTGTACTGATTTAGTACTGATTTTTCTAAATATATAATTTGCTTACAACTTAATATAATTATAAAAAATAAACACAACCTGAATTCCCTTTATAATCAATTAGTCTTTAAAAGATTTTAGTGAAAACGTAGATGAATAGAAAAAGTTTGCAATTTACATTTCTTACTCCAATGAAGTCAATGAAGGAAAGAATAAATTTGCCTTAGAGACTTCGAAAAATGAGCTTATTATAATAAAGCTATTTTAATATGATATGTAAGTTCCGCAAATTTTCAAAATCCATAAAGAAATAATCAATCGAATTATTTTGTTAATAAATGCATAAAATACTGAAAAATGAATGGATAATTTAAAAGATTTATAATTATCAGTTTAGAGAATACGCACATTTTGGAAGTATGTTATTAGCTCGTATTTATGATATAGAATTTTTCGGAGCTAGTATAAATTTTTCAGATATTTGCATCTGAGAGTCATTCCAATCTGTGAAGGATTTATGAAAGCCGTTAAATAATTCCCTCAGATTATAAGATTAACTTCATGAATTTTCTTTAAATAGCTGCTTTACCATTACCACGTAATTATACCAGTTCTAAACACTTAAAAATAATCTAAATGCTAAATAAATTGCAGCCCATTGGAGTTTAACTGAAAATAATATGTATTGTTAAATAAGATTATTACATGTGCTTGAACATGTTAGCACGACAAGTAATAGGTGCCTATTAGTATTGAAATGTTTATGGACATAGAATAAGTACAAGTACAAAACAATTTGGTTCATTGAAAGTGAACTACAGTAAGTATTATAACTAATCATCCATTCAGTTACTAGTTAAAGCTACTGCCCTTCAATGCAATCATACACATTCAGAGTTGGAACAAGTACAGAGAATTGGGTACCGAAACGAAACCTATCGATTTCAGGTACTCTATATAACTCAACAGGTCCGTAGCCAGAAATTTTTTTCGGGGGGGGTTTTCAGAAAATATTCATAAATAGTTTTTATCAAACTGATTTTGAAATACAATAAATTAAATCAATGATACATTTGATGGACCCTATAAAATTAAAATTTTAGGAAAAATTTTCCGATTTTTTTTATTCTTAACCTCAAAAAAATGGCCAAAAGTGACAAAAAATTCACAGAATAATCAAATTCAATTTTTTCAAATAAATATTATTCAATGTGCATTCTAGTGCATTTTTTTTATCATGAGGGACATAATTTCATTAACTCATTGACTTCCCACTACTGATGATGTACCCAACCTCAAAAAAATTACCAAAAATAGTAAAGGCTCATTTTTTTCAAATGATCATCATTGGGAATTTGAGCCATTATCAATGATAAGGAACCCGGATGAGGTTGGCTTATATTCCCTAAATTCGTGAAGTCACAGCATTGAAAGAGATCTTTCTAGTCGTGGTGCTCTGAGCAATAATGCGTTAAAAAATTAATTTTAAGATGAGTTTTGCTAATAAGATGAAGTTTTTGCGAAAGAATTTTTCACGTTGAACACGAATCTGAGGTCAAAAACTTCCCATCACGTCACGTTTAAGGAAAAAATTGGTGTTCAAGCAAGTCTTATTTTACAAGGATCCGATAATTTTTTTATATTTTTATTAATTTTTAAACTTTTTAAACTGATTCAAGACGAAACCTTAAATCAAAAACAGTTACTGACCTAGAAAAACTATGAATGCAGGAGCGCTCAGTATCACTTTCTCTTTTTGAATCCGTAGTCAAACCTCATGTCGAAGAAAACAGATCGGATTTGATCGCATAGTGTAATTAAGATTTCAAATTTATTTTTTATATTTGACTTTTTAGAAAAAAAAACCGATGTAAGTAAAAAATATTGTTAAATAGATTTTATTTTGACTTTTTTTCCATCCATTGGCAATTAATCTCAAAAATTAGAATAAAGTTTCCACATTTCGGGGGGGGTCAGAACCCCCAAAACCCTCACCCTAAATACGGCCTTGTAACTCAATGAAAGAAGTGTACACTGTACACACTCGACCGACACTTTACGGCTATTTGGCTATCTATTTGACTGTGTTTGTATGTGCATGTGTGTGTGCAGTACAATGTGATTCCGAGTGCTGGGTATCGCATATAAAGTGCAACCTTGAGCGTATCTATCACCTTTCGATTAGCAATGAAATTAGAGCTCAACAAGAAGAAAAAATACAACAAAAAGAAGACAAATGCATAAAAAATAAAACAAAACAGGCGCAAAGTGAATCGGAACATGAATTTTATAGTTATTTCTATTCATATAATAATAAATATTAATAAAAAATAAGTGCATAAAGTTGAAAAAAACATACACTAAAGCAGCGCTCAAGTTCATTATTTTAAAACGCATGAGCGATAGACAGCGGCACAGTAACATTGGTCAGAGATATTACTAATAGATATTTGAATACTTTTCAAGTGTGCGTAGCAGATTGTGATTTGTATACTCTACCAAATTTTACCAATATTAAATACTATGTAGTTGCTATCAATGAATACAAAATGATCATTAACCAAGGTTCCTGCAACTTTTAATACTACACAAACAAAACCACTATCATACATACAAATCATTACTACTACCCAGCATTGAATGAGGAGTCCATTGTTAAAAATTTTTTAAATTGGTTGATAACTCTTAATTAATTCAACGAAAATAAACGAAAATAGAGCGACTGGTATGAACATCAATCGAACATTTTTACATTTCAAAATATTATTCCTTTCGAAATTTGTTTAATATTTTTTATGAAATAATGTTCATTCTAGTATAAATAATTCATTTTCAACTTAAAAACTAAAAAGCCAGTGAGGTGAGCTTGATGCTTAATTGATTCAAAACTAAAGCTATGGGAATTTAAGTGAATTCCCAGCTGGTTCAAAGATAATATAGTGGAATGAAGTCAGCTATTTTTTTGTTTGGTTTAAAGGTTTAGCTGAATGTGTTAATTTCTAACTGACTTAAAGGAAATATTCTGGGACAACCTATTGGATTCAAGATGTCCATTTAAAAGGTATATTGTGAAAAAGCAGATAATTTCTAGCTGCTTCTAAGGTAAAGCTGTATAGGTTGAGTTGAGTCCAAAGTTCAAAAGAATAGCTGTTAGTAGTGTAGCAGCCCCCCCACTATTTTTTTACAGTTAATCAATAACTTCTCTATAGTTAAATGCCTTTACATTCTCAAGAAGCTCGCGGAAACATTTTTGAAAGATTTCCAAGCAGCACATTCCTCTGGAGACGAAAAACCTCAAACATACTATCTGCCAGAACTCTATTTGGGGCCTCACAATTAGGCCTTCCTCTAATTTAGCTTGCAATAAATTTGGAATAGAAGATTCTAATGGTGATGCAATTAAACGGGAATAAATTAGCCGGTAAATAAAATGAATACTTTTACTGAAATTTGAGCAAATTTAACGCTCAATTAAACGGTAATTGGAAGCGGGGTTTTTTTTACATATACAAGAGCTGAGACAAACATTAAGTCATATATTTGTCCGAAATAATTTAACTGAAATTCTTTCTATTTTTTACTAAGGTTTGTAATAGGTGAAGGCCAACTATTTGGTTTCTACTTAAACTTTAGAGGAAATTGGTTTGAAAATATAAACAGTAGGAATAGATTGAAAGCTAAGCTCATTTACATAGACAAATTCGGGCATTCTGCGAATACTCTTAAGTATAAGATACGTAAAAGCAGTGAATCATAAAACTGTTATGGCTCTTCTTTGTATGTTGATATAGAGTTTAAAAGAAAATATAAAGATGGTTCAATATTATTTAAAATTTTAAACTTAAAAAAAAATAACTGAAGGTAAGGCGGCGACGCAGCTTGGCACAATTAAGACATTTTAGGATTTTGGCAATTAAAACAACTGACATTTAGAAAAGTAACAAAGAATACACACAAACATATGTACATATATAGTCGGTAGTTGTAGGTAATTAATTTCGCATAAAATCATAGCAAGCATTTTTAAAGTTCATTGCCTTTAATTTAGAAATAAAAAAAACAAAAAAATAATTATAAAACGCTTAATTTTCAACGCTTTTATATATATACATATGTAATACTTAACCATCATCTCATTCAAAACAGAGCACTAACAAAAAACTACAACAATAATAAGAAATTAACACGCGGTTTATTTAAAATGAGTTGTGTGCATTTTTTTTTACTTTCTGCGCTCTGCTACTTCAGCTTCTTCTTCAGCGTCATCGTTTTTTTTTGCTCTTTTAATTTCTTTGCATTACTTGTAAATTTTTTGACATAATATTTTACACTTTTTTCTATTATTTATTTATTTATTTATTTTTATTACGCTAATATTACAATCAACGCAAAAAAACATAGGTATACATCATGGCTTACACTCAACACACGATTGTTAAGGTCATTACACTTTTCGATTTTTCACATTGCGGCAAAAAAAAAACAGAATTCACAAAAGAAAAGTAGCGAGGAAGTATACAAAAAAAAAAAAAAATAACAAAAAAAAAATTTACAAAATGACGAAAGAAAAATTACAACAAAAAATATCTAAGAAAAAGAAGCAAAAAAGCAACAACAACAACCAGCAGCATTTTCAGCATAAATGAATTACGTATTTTTTCTTTCTTTCTGTGTTTAGAATATACTCCGTCTGTGAGAGTAGAAGGAGTTATGTGGGGGAAGGAGGTTGGTTATACTGGGAAAGCGTTAAACTTATTAAAATACCGTTACTTATTACAAAATGAACCGTACTCTCTCCCTTTCCCTATCTTTATCTTTCTTCAACTTAATGGCCATGAAATACTGGAACAACACACAAACACACAGACTAGAAACCCACCAATAAGTTGGCTTCTAGCCTCTACACTCACACCTGGAGTATAAAGTATTTAATTTTGCCACTGGCAATCTACTTGAATAGCAATCACTGTTACTCTACCCAGTAAGGAAATAACTGGTAAGATGTGAGAGAAAATATATACCTAGATAATTTCAACGTAGTTAACTTCAACTTAGCGTATAGTATTTCGAAAGAAGCTGAGTGTAAACTTCTATCGATATTTTATACTTATTTAAAAAAGGCCAAAGATTATGATTGGTCAACTAGCATGTAGAGTTCCAGAAAATCGTGTATTTTTTGTTGTTTACTTATTGGTGTTAACGATGTGTAGACATATATAGACTAGAAAATCTTGAATAAAACAAAATTGGCAGAAATTAGTGATGTGCATACATATGAGTTTTATATCAAATTAGCCCTTTTCAGGTCATAACACCTATACACTCACAATAAACATAATTTTTACACCTTTCTTATTTCTTTCACTTCACTGTGTGCCACTTCCGTCAATATCAACTGTAAGAAAAAGAAGGAAATGACAAGCAATACACAAATAATGCACTTACTGTTTTACTTTTTTGCTAACACAATAGTGTCCGTCTCATGTATCAATTAGCAAATGAATGACAATACAATCTGTCAAATTTCGAACTCACTTGTTTCAAAGTAAATATTTAGGAGAATGAGAAAATAAATAAGAAATTTAAGAAATCGCAAACACATATCCAAAGAGCCATAGATGTCTTGAATCGGACGGAAACTGAAAATTATATGGAAAAAATGACGGAAGCCTTTTCAACTTTCATGGAAATCGGTTAAAATATTTCCAAATGATCCAAAACATTATCATTTTTTATTTCCTATTATTTGTGATGTTTTATCTGACTAAAACTAGCTCAATAAAAGAATATGCCCATACGATATACGATTTTTAGAGGTTTTTTCTAACTATCCAGCGCATCAAAGTTTATCACATATTTTGAAGAAGCATTATAAAATAAATCTAGAATAATTTTAAGGAGGGGTAACAACAATTTTTTATGGAGCTTGAAGCATCTTACTATATAAGTACATGTATTTTCAATTTTAAAAATTGTTTACGACTTTTTTTAATTGTCTATACATAGAAAACCATGTAATAAATTTCATCTATATCTAAATTTGATTGTTCCTTTAAAAATTATTTTAATTCAATAGCAACGATTACAATGTATACAATTACTTAGAGGAATGGGAACAAAGTAAAGCCCTCTTTGAACCTGTTAGTGGTTCATTTGGTTTTTTTTTTAACGAGTACAATCAATTAATGAAGGTCAACTGCCGTTTGACTTTTATACTTTTAATACCTCTTCCCTCCTATGGAAAATGGAATTAAAAAATTAAATTTTTGGCGCTATTTAACGGCCGCCAATTAATCTAGATTAATATATATCAGAAACAAAACCCCAAATTATAGGTACTAATTGGGCTTAACTAAGAGACGAGCTAAAGACGGAATTAAAACATAATTGAAACCCCTCTTGCTGAAATATATCTCACGCATTCTAAAGGAATAAAAAAGTAAACCGATAGTGACAGGAAAAAAAGAGTTTTAGAAATAATAATATTTGCATTGGGCTCGCTCGTTGTAACCTTATGGCTGTGTAGGCATTAAAACTATTTATTTTCAAATACTGCGTGCTTGATCTGAAAACTGCGATTCATGCGGAAGGCATATTATTACTAGAAGTTAGCACCAAAATGGTGGAAGTGGTGAAAAAATTTTGAGCCAGATTGCCCAATAACTCTTTACTAAAAAGGTAGGGTAGCTATATGGAACATAGCAAATAGAAAATGATTAGAGAAATATGACTATGCACGAACTTTTTTAAACTAATTTCCGTGAGAGATATTAACAATTTGCTTCACATGGCACTTAATGATACTTAAGTAAAATATCAGGAAAGTAATTTTATATAAAATTAAAGAATATACAACTCACGAGATGGACAGGGCTAGATTTTTCCAAATTTATTCAAACGATGTAGACATTTTAATTTATTACCATTTATTTCGTTTAGCTTTATTATATTGTATATACTTCCGCAAATTTTGTAGAAATAGCTGTTTCTTTATTTGCGTAATACCGTGTTGACATTGACAAAAACATGCATTTACTGGTAGGCATAATATGGGTTAAATCATTTATTGTGTGGCTTTTGAATGCATTCATTCATTTATATATTAAATTCACACAATCAGTTAATTGAATTGTCATATATTTATGTATTTGCCAAGCTAAATATAATCATATCATTATCACATGAAAATTAAAAAAAAAAAATTATAATTAGTGACTTTGAATTTAATTGAAGTTTCATTACCCCTGAAGCAAAGTAATTTAATTAATTACCAAAAATTTAAATGAATTGTATTCAATTTATGAATAGAATTAAATGCGTTTTTGTATTTTTCATTTTTATGAAAAGCGAAAATTTCAAGTTCACAAGTGTTATTGATATTGAAAGCTACTAACAATTAACTAGCAACAGCAACAACAAACAGAAAGACGGTAATAGCCAACATTTTGTAATTTATTTTTGTGGTAAGGTAATAACAATGCATTTACTTATAAAAATATTATAACATTATATGCAAGTACATAGATTATATATATATATGTATAGCTATAAATGTGTAAAAAAATTGTATTGTATAAGAAAAAATATTTTTTATGGACGATTATTAACAAAAAGTGTAGGCAGGGCATGCGTGCGTGAAAATGCATTTCCGCGATATCGTGAAGATTATAAAAAAACACACACACATACACTCTCACTCACTTGAGCACGGACTATATATGTATGTTTCTATACAGTAATCCTTGGGTTCTGCGCTTTTCTTGGAATCAGATTGAGTATATTACATACGAGTAAACGAAATACAACTCAGTCGTGTTTCTACGAGAGCACAAAAAAAAGCTTAGTGAATGTTTTGCTCGTTGCTCGGCTGCATAAAAAAGAGAATGATCATTAAAATTTCTGTCATTCTCGCATCGGCCGAAAGAAGTGTTTTCGTTGCTTCAAAAAATTTTGAAATCAAGAGTAAATATCAAAATGTTTGACAAAAAAGAGGTAAAACTGTTTTCACAATAGTTACACAAAATATGCATCTTTTCCCGGACATGGCAAACAAAAGAGAGAAAAAACCAATAAAAAAAAATTAGATGAAGTGCAGTACATGCGCTTCAACGCTTCCAAAGAGGCATTCTGATGCACATCTCACCTCAAGTTTAGTAGGAATTTCGGTGCATTTTAAAAGCTAAAATTATTTTTATACAATTGAATAAAGAGTTTAATTATTTTGGGATTACTGTACATTTATTTGTGAAGAGAATGAATGAATGCACTTGTGCATTTACAAAAAAAAAAAAAATTATGACTATTATTTTTTTGATTAAGCTTTTTTTGTTGAATTCCAAGAAAAAGTATTCAAAAATTTATTTTTAGTAGTATATAGTAGAAAATGTTAGCTATCATAGTGAAAATTGTATAAATTTATGAACTTTTTATTTTGGTTTTGTATTTATAGGAGTTGCGGACTGTTGCGTTTGAAAGAAAAATTTTTTTACTTATAAAAATAAACTTATAGGACAGACAAAACTGTTGAAAAGAAAAATAATTTTATTGGAATTGAATTTTCTTTAAAAAGTTTGCACAGATATTTCTTCTAATGAAAGGGACTTACAGACCAAGAGAGGGTGTAGTATAGAAATTTGTAGGTCTGATTTTTGACAGTGCAGAAAACCGAAATCAAGAGAATCTCTTTCGCGTAAAATACAGGTCCAAAATAAAATTTTTAGTTCCTAAATTTCTCAGTGTTCCCAGTCCGCAGTCGCATCTCTTATAATATACCAAGCCGAGTTAATAGAATTTCGGCAGAGTTAACTGTACTTCCACTACCAGTCTGCGATTCCGACACGGTTTCTTCACGATGACTCTGAGCAACCCTCTCACCCCTTTTTACTCCATTTCTCACGTCCTTCTTACTCTTTTTTTCATTATACCCCTTTCAGATTCTCATTCTCACCCCAAATATTCTGCTACACTCACCGCTCTGGCTCACTCCCCTTTCGCATCCCCTTTTTCATTGTGCGGAAAATTAGAGATAAAATAATCTGGTCGAAATTTTGAACTGCGGCACCTGAAGATGTATTCGACTTCAACAATTTATTTCTTCCCCGAATATTTCATTTGTATGATTATAAACTTTTTCTTGTCATTATTTATCGAGTTTGCTTCATTTTTTTTCGTATCCCAAAAAAAAAGCTTTTTATGAAGACTGGAGTTTTAGCTGTATTAAATTCGAATCCCAGACAGGTAATAATTGTTATTCATCAGTAATTATTTATAGAAAATAGCTTCCAAACACCCTGTTATTCATTCTCATGACATTTAGACTAAAAATTCCACAAATGGTTCACCTTCGACGGCGCTAACGCTCGCTGCTACCTTTAGTCTACAAAAGTTTCAGATATATGCAAAAAAGAAATAACAAATAAAGTTTCTGCTTCATGCAAAGCATTAATGTTGCACCATTCACAAAATTATTTGCTTTTTCAAGGAGTGGCAATATGTAGCAGTTACAGTCACAGTCTCCGGAGCAGCAAAAATATACAACAACAAACTACTAACTACAACAACAACAATATTGCTAGCAATACCACAATGTATACCAAAGGCAATTGCTTTTTAGCTTTGGTTTTTGTTTTTCTTCCAAATGTGCAGTTAGAAAATTTGTTTGTCATCTTATTTCACTGACAATAATTGTGTTTTTTTGTAGTTACTGTAACCGTTGCAGTTGCTATTGCAGTTGCAGCAACTTTGTTTCATATTTTTTTAACTACACTCAAAATAAAACTCTAAGCTATTTTTAAGATTTTCAACTCAAATCAATGTTTTTTTTTTTGCCACAAACTAAAATTAATCTAAAGGGGAAATATAAAACTAAATAGAAATAATATTTAATTTAAAAAAAAAATATTATTAAAGAAAAAAGAAACACTTTTAACTAAAGTGAAATGCCATTAAACTCTACACAAAATTTACATGTTAAGAGGCTAGGTGCAGTCAGAAGCATGAAAAAATTTAGGATCTTAAATAAATTTTTTTAACAGTAATATATTTATTTCCAAAAACTATCAATACAGAGTTATTATACTGTGTTTTATCTTTACTTGACCAAAATTTCAAAAAAAACAAAAAAACAAAAATTAATCGTTGTCGCATTTTTCTCGAAACTATGTTTTCAAAGTCGGTGACCACTGTTAATCAAAAACCACTCTACGGAATTGAATGAAATTTATACAGCTTATTGAAAACATAAAAAACTAGTCCTTAACTAGAGGATTTGTCTTTTTTAACATCTATTTTTTTTTAACAATAAACTAGCTCTATGAACTTTTTGATATTCTTCTGGCATCATTGTCCATTCAAAGCCTAATAATTTTAATAATTAATAAACTAGTTATTTTTTAGTTGAAAATCCGCAAGAAAACTTCCAGAATTCACCATTTTGTGTATTTTTTAAAAAAAAAAGCTCTTGTTAAGGACAAGATTAACTAATTAACTAATGTTTTTTTTTTTGTTGGATTGATTTTAGATGAACCAGTAAAATTTTCTGATCAAGGTAAGGCACTACTTCAGGAATGGGATCCAAAAAAGTTGTCGATAACTTCGTCAAAAATAATTTTTTTTTTTGAAATGTTTGTTATAGTATAGCATAATAAATTTGTATTGATAGTTTCCAGAAATAAATGTAATTATCGTAGAAAAAAAACATTATTTAAAATTCTCATTTTCTCACGACTCTGACTGGACCTAACCCCCTAAAGAAAATCTACTCTTTTTTCTATTATTGAATCAATATTCGTTTTTTGTTCTATTCATAGTGCTCTTTTCTTTGAGTGTATGCCCATTGTTTGTTTATTTGATTTTGCTTTTTTTTGTTTATTTATTTGTTTATGTATTTTTTTAAGCTGTTATTGTACTCTGAAGTTATGCATGCAAATTGTAAATATGCCAAATATGCGCCGCATATGTGCAGCTGCAGTGTACCTAAATTGGGACATAAAATAATAAAAAGTGTACAGGTTTCTTTTCTTCTTGGAACTACAAATGAAATTCTTTTTGTGTAACGTGTGTATAAATATAAGATTTCACTTTTTGTTGCAAAACTTCACGTATAATTACATACGTATACTTATTTACTATATGATAACAATGAAATAGGTCATTAAAATTAAGGACAATGAGAATTAGAAATAAAGCAATTTGTAATTTATAACAAAATATCCTTCCTCGCCAATGTCTAGAAATGATAGTAAAAAAAAAAAAAATTATTAGGCATTTATAGACAATGGAATATCTTCTATTTTTCAAACACTTTTACTAACAGTAATTATTATTTTCTCAGTCACAATGTCTTGCTATTTTGCCTACCTGCTACTTATCATTGTTATTATTTTATGAAGCTTGCACTAGCGGATCATAAAATATCCCATAGATACCAAAATATGGGTCCATTTGAATAAGGTTTGAAAGAACGAAAAACAAAAAAGCTTCTCTATCCCAAATTCTGGACCTGCTAGTTCTAATGCTTTTAGTAGTAGCTGTGACCAGGGCCACCCACATCGCGTGCGGGGTCGAGAGTTAACCCTCTATCACACAAGATCAAGGATTTTTAAAATTAGTACCTAAGTCGATTCGTATTAAGAAATAAACCAACATTCATTTTTTTTTGGAAATTTTTTTTTGGTAGTTCCTGAACAATTGCATTAGCAGTTGTCAGTATCTTCCAAATACCATAAAAAGTTGCATCAGTTTCTACTTAATAAGCTATAATGCAAAGAAAACTAAAATAACATGCCTGTGGAATTTTGTAAGTGAAAATTGGGTTTGTAACAGATCTGTAACATGGCGTAATAAAGGGTTAAACTCTTCTCACCCATTGGGACTGTTTTTTTTTAAATATTGATTTTTATAACTATTATAAACTTTTTTCAAAATCCTCCCTTGGAAAAATATACCACGTGATCCTGGCTGTGACTAATTTAATTCGATCGGTTTTTATCAATCAAAACATCTTTTAATCGTCGATACAGTAGTTTTCGCTTGATAGCGTTCCCATAATTGATTTATCGGCCAAATTGGATTGAAACTTGTGTAATGAAAAATTCCAATATAAAAAATACAGGTTTTCCCCATGAGGCAACACTATCGATCAATATGTACCTAAATATATTTACTTAATCACCAATCAATTTTAAAAACATTGCTGAAAAGAAGTTGATTTCTTTTGTTGATTTTTTAAGCTCCTTATTCCAATCACGCAATTACCCGGATTTGGATAAATAATTTTTCGGGTTATTTATACGAAAAAGGGTGCAGTTTTGTAGGCTCAATAAAGCGTAAACTACTGTATATGGACAGAGATGAATTTTAATCAATGTGACGAATGGTCTTATGGATTCTTATGTGTTCGTTATAAGAGTGCTATACAAAATACTTCTATGAAAATTTTCCGCTATATATATTCAAATACACACAAGTTTTTATAAGCCCCCCTCCTCCCCCCCCCCCCTCCTTCGCTCCCCACAAACAATTAACAATATCCAAAGAATCTCTTATTTATCATTTTGATTGGCACATAAATTAAGGAAAACGGCTTTACGTTATTGAAACACGAATTTTAAAGTATGAAAACCAGATATGTAAAAGAAGTAAAAAAACAAAACAACAACCGAAACCTGACCACTTGACCATGACAAAAAATTATATCGAACGGCAACTAAATGCATTATTATACTACTGTGCTATAGTAAAACAATAAAGACAGTAGCAGCAGCAGCAACAAAAACAACCAGAAAAGCAACAAAATATTGCAGCACTGCCTGCTATTATTGCCAGCTATTATTATTACGTTCATCATCATCATTAGCGGCAGCAACAACAAAATCAAAACGGCGGTATCCGTGCAATATTTTTCTTTTTTTCTCTTTACAAAACAATCAAAGTAGTAGCTTTTAAATTTTTTTTTTTTTAACTAAGCAAATATTTTCTTCTGCTTTTCTTGGTTTTCTTCTTATTGTTGCAGCAATATTATGCAAAGTAGCAGCAATGCAGCAATTGTTGCTTTGCTGCTGGTGCAACATTAATCGAAATCTAGTTGCAGTTGAATGAAGTAAAATTTGTAGCGGCAATGCATGCAAAAAAATATTTCTCAGCGCGGCCGTTTTTTATTTGAATTGTTGGTATTGTTGTTGTTATAATTTTCAGGTTGCTGTTGTTCATTTTTGTAATATTTAAATTGCACACAGCAAACGACCTACTCTACTCACAACACTTTTAATAAACTAAAATTATCTATATATTGCATTCCTGAATGGAAGTTGATGATGGAGAATATTTGTATGACTAAGTGAAGGAGCTTTTGAGTATAACTACTCTTATTTGATATGTAATTGAACTACAAATAGCTGATAAATAAATTGTTTTGTGATACATAAGAATGTTGTGGGATTTTTCAATTTGACAAAAAAAAGCTTTACCTCATTTCTCCCAAGAACATTTGAATATAACACAGGGACTTAATTTCCAGTTGGGGCTATGACGTGATCTCCAGTGCTTGCTTTAGTTCCATAAATCCAAATCAATTCAAACCACATTAAACCAAGGTTTTTATCACTAAATTATGAAAATAATTTCTTGAAACTATGCACTTCTTTTCTTGGGTTTAGGACCTCCTTTAAGACGGTCATAGAATGTCGTTCATAAAACCCCAATTGATTGAATTGAGCTGTACAGCATTTAAGGCAGCATTCACAAATATAAGCAATACATTTGTTCATAGCGTTGATGAAAGCATTCATAAAAAATATTATATTAATGAAAGTTTTAACTCAAGGCAATGAATCAAGGTTTATAGAATGAAGCTCAATTCATAAGAAACTTTTCTATGCAAATGAATTCAAAATAAATACATACAGACTAAATCAAGCTTAAAATTGAACGCGCAGAACGCTCTGAACGTGAATTATTTGATCCTTCCTTCGACATTGAAAATATTTCAGTCTTTCATTTCCAATTTATTTAACATTTTCACGTTAAAACTTTGTATCCATAGTTGGTATTGATTTTTAAATTGATCAGGTCTTTCTGTTTTTTTTCTATCTAATACTATAGCAAACATTTGAAATTTCTATTTCCTAATTTGAAAACCAATGTTAATTATGAATGAAAAAAATTAGGTCGTGTATGAAATTTTCCTCTCTATTCAACATACATCTTCATTAACTATCAATTTTACAATGGATGGAGCCAAGATATTGAAGAAATCAAAGCATGCCCTAATGGGTCTAATGCTGATCATTACATTGCCGATAAATAATATTAAATTTTATTTTTAAATAAAAAGCCCTAGATCCCCTGGCCTGCTTCCATAATCTCTGGTTCTGCCAGTGAAATTACGAATACTGAAGTTTTAAATTCCATTCGTGTATAAATATAACTCACACAACATGAATGGATGCGAAAAGCTCGGCCTTGACCCTCCAGGGGCTGTTGTGCCATAATAGTAGTAGTAGTAGAAGTTTTAAATCGGATCAGAGCTATTAAGAACGTATGGCGCTCTCAATAGGCATGACACTGCCTTTAGATGCTTATCTTGATAAGTCAACGGTGCCGATATAGACAGTGCAAAACTGGATTAAAGGACAGACGAATGGGTTTTCTTAAAATATAATGAGGCTATGATCACCCACGTTATAGTTAACTGACTAACCTAACCTATGCTGCCGACCTTATAGTATTTCTTCTGATTTCCGAAATCATCTCTATATCGCAGTGTAGATTTCAGAAAACTACAGGGTACTACAGCTGCTTAGCAGGCTTAACTTAAAACTTGACTTGATTTTTGCCCAAGCTGCTGGGGAGATGACTTTGAATATAAAACCTAAGTCCTGATAGCAATAATCTTTTCACTATTACTTAAAAATAAGTAGTAGGCCAACAAAAGCTACAAAATCGGTTGGAAAAGAGCAGTTAGTCGTCATCGGCATGAGTAATTCACCACTAACTCCGAATAAAGAAACAAGGATGCCCACTTTCCCTCCTTTTCGTTGTAAATGTTTTAGACAAAGTTATGTCAAACACATGCTTCGAAGGAAGAGAAATAATAGAGAACCTCAGGCGGCAGCTCGAGGACTTGAACTTCGCGAATGATATATATATGTTCTCATACAAACTCATTTCCCCTTTAAATATTTTAGCTATCACTCATAATAGTTGTAATTAAACCAAACGACTTTTAAGATAAGTTTTTAAGTTTTTCTTCCATCTGCCTCCTTTCCCAATCTCTGTATCTGCTAGCGTCAATAACAGTCATAAAGTTTTTTTAAGACTTTTTAATGCTTATGTTTAAAACATTAAGATTTTAATTAAATTTATTTGAAAAATAATGGCAAAATAGGATTTTAATTCATAAGCTATAAAAAAGATCTTAATAAATATTGAAATTTAATAAAATTGCTTTGAATTCACGTAATAGAAGCATTCAATGGTTAAAAGCATTTTCTTAAAATTAGGTATAAATTTTGTTAGGTAAGTAAATCGAAGACGCCTCATAAATTTGATTAACAATACATCAAAAAGTGTCTGCTTGATTAGCTTAAAGTTGAATCTTGTGAAAAAAAAATACAATACAGTAATAAACTGATATTAAACTTATAATTGTTGCTAGATAATAGTTTGTGGTACAAATATGAATATCACAGTTGCTCAATTTAAATGGAGATAAATGTGCTGGAAAGTAGTGCACACTTCAATTAAATAAAACTAGTTCTTGATGTTTAAACAAAAAATAATAATAACATATACACATTTTAGTATTTGTCTGTTTGTCGAGCACACCTGCAAAAAATTCATTAAGTCAACAAAAGAAATTTTTTAACATAGAGTTATACCACATATGTATTTTTGTGTATCTATTTGTTTGTGCAGCTTGCAGGTAAGCTTCTCTGAATTGCTGCAATGCAAAAATTTTATTAAGGTTATTTTTCACATTGTTGAGCGAGACAACTTTGTGGAAAAATATGTATCAGTATGTATAAGAAAATGTGGCGTTGTTTGTCTAAAACAATAAGCAGTTATTCGTATTCATTTTGTCAACATTGTGCATACATATTTACAACCAGCCAGCCAGCCAGCCAGCCACTCAGCCAACAACTCCATGCTTTACAATTCTGCTCCACATGCAATTAGTGACAACTTGCTACACACGCCATAGAATTGTTAAGCTGAGCAGAGCTAAGCTGAGCATAATCACAAAAGGTCACATTGTTGTGGTGGTTGTCGTGGCGCAGCTGTGAAAAAATGCGAAAAACTTGCTAAAAATATAAAAAATAAATATAATAAAAGAAAGAAATATTTGTACAGAGACCAAAGCAACAATACCAACAACAACAAAAAACCATGAAACTTAAACATAACCAGTCATGATCGCTAAATTAAAGTAAACGTAATTTTTTTGAACACCGTTTTTGTACCTATAAAAAAATTAGATTTTAGCACTAGGAGTATCTTTCCACAAACTTATTCATGCATATTGCTAGTAGTTCTAAAGAAAAACAATTTGGAACTTTTAATTTTCCATATAGCGTCACACAAAGTGAAAGCACAAAAACCCTTCTCCTTTCAACGTCACTTTGTGTCGCTTACGATAATTTGACGATCATGGCGCGATTATATACTCTCTCTCTCCCTCGTATACTCTCTCTCCCCCTCGTATACTCTCAAGTGCCGAAAACGAAAGACTTAAGCAACAAACCTGAATAGCTTTCAGTTTAATTTCTTTCAAAAGTATGAAGGAAATTAAAGAATGTTATGAATTTCTGTAACTAGTTGAAAATCATCATAAGAAATACAATAAAATCTAAACTAAGCTTTAATCTTAAAATTTAAAACACGTAAATTAAATATGCTAATGAATAGAAAATGTTTTCGAGAGACTTTATCTTTCTTCAAAAAAAAGTTAATTGAAAAAAAACTTAAAAAAATGTGCATAAATATTTATCAAATGTTTTTAAATTAAATTGTGTTTCTTTCTTTCTTCTCTTTCTATTTGGCTTCATGTACCTACAACTATTTAGTATTCTCTAGGAGATACCACCACACCACCACCCTTAGTTGCTTTTGCTTTACACGCTCGTCGTTGCCATCGCCATCGTCATTGCTTTTCGTATCTGTGTATGAGTGTGTGTGTGTATTATAAAAAGTTAAATAAAAATTCAAAACTCACAATAAATACCAAAAATTTTCTCACGCGCCGGTATAGAAATATAAAAACAACAACAAAATAAAATCTTTACAGCGAGGCGGTGGCACACCGCAAACAAACAGACGGACAAAAAAAAAAAACAAAAACAGTCAGATAAAAGCGACAACGTTAGCGCGCCGCTTTGGCATACAATAACACTTGACATGAACCTTGCATATGAATTGAGTTGAGTAGAGATATAGCTAGCTATCTACATACCGCAACAAGTGGAAGATGAGTCTGACTCAGGAGACGAATACATACACTTTTCATAAAAGAAATAAAGAAAACAAAAAAAAAACAAAACCGATAAGAGACACAAAAGAAATTTCTGCTGTTATATATATACAAAAAAAGTAACCATAAAGGAAAACCAAAGACTCTCTGTATGTCGCAGTAGACGCTTTTTATTGCAACGCGCCAGCCAATGCATTTCGTTTCTTTTATTCGCTATCTGTTCCATAGTTACCACTTTATTGCAACTCTACTGCCGCCGTTGTCTGCCTGTATAGCCGTGATTATGTTTTTTTTCCCCAGTTTTACTTAATAAATTATTTATTAAAGTACCTTCATATGTACATAAATACATATATTGCAGATTTATTTTTTTCTTTGATTTAGTTTAGATAAGAACATTATTTTTTTTCGTAGTCATTAATAAAGAGGTCATTTTAGTTCATGTGGAATCAGTAACTAGATACATTTAGAGATAAAAGAATGAATGTATATAGGTATGTGTATACCCATAGTCATAAATCTATATTTCATAAAATTTAATGAGCGCTTCTGCCATGTGCTCGTACGAGTATGATGGGGGGTTAAGATCTAGTATGGTGTACCTTAAATTGGATCGACATACGGCGACTACTGTAACGTCCATCGTATGTGGCAGAGTTTTGTGAAGAGAAGGGATAAATAAAATAAGTTTGGTAATTTTTTTTTTTTTTAACGAAGTCCACATTTTTAGTTTTATAAAATTTTTACTAACTTTTACCCCAGAATTCTCTTTGAAATAAAGGCCAAAATTTCAAGCGGATCTGTCTCTCTATAGATAGCGCTCCAGTACAAGGAAAAATGTAACTTTACTCTAATTTTTGCTCTGGAGCCGCTTTCGAGCTATTTTTTGGATTAAAATAGAGCCCAAAAATGTATTTTTTGGCTCAAAAAACTTTGGTACATAAACTTTCAACAAAAGGGAAAATTCAACTTTTTCCTAAAATATTTTTTAGATCAAAATAAAGGCTAAAAAATAGTTTTATGTTCAAAACATCCATGGTGTGCAAAATTTCAACAAGGAAAAATTGAAATATTTTTGAAATCAGTGGCCAAAAATAATGTTGATGATGATGAGTTAAAAAAATTTCAGCAAAATCGGTCAGTCTATAGATGTTCCAAAATGAAAAAAAATTCAACTTTTTTTGGTTTTGCACATTGTTATGTATGAAAGTTGTAAATGCATTCAAAGATAAAACGCACAGCTATTACCACCTAATTTTATTAAAATTTTGTGTATCCAGTATGTTAAGTTTTCTGGATTTCCAGGAATTTCTATTTTCCAGCATTGATGAATACTCTCTCTTAAACATCTCAAAAATTAAAAACAATCACATGAAAAGTTTCAGTTGATTTTTTTTTAATTTTGCAGCAACGATTATAATGACTGACTTTTTCTGTCACTAGATTCACTGTGTAAGAACATATAAATTAAATTGATGTAATTAATTAATTTTTCAGCTCCTGTCTTTCAAAATAAAAATCAATCAAAACTAATTCACTAATATATATAAATTAAACTGATGTAACTAATTGATTTTGCTTATTCTGTTATGTTTTTTTAAATAAAAATTAATTTGATTAAAAGTAAATAAAACTGAGAGAAAGGCTAAAAATAAAAAATTCGGTTTTTCAAGATTTTCGTTAGTGCGGAAATTTAATTGGCAGTCGGAGAATGTGAGATATACTAAAAATTCGAGATATACTAAATAATCGTCGTTTGATGAGCAAACGTTAAGGAATTGGATAATCTGCAAGATAGAATGAATAAGAGAAAGTGTAAGGTATGACGTAAGCGACACTTGTCATCACCTAACTTGTGTACGTATGAATGCAACCATACAGCGACTACATGAAAACCTATATATCTATATGACAAGATACCATAAAATCGGCAGGCTGGAGGAGGTATTGGTTAGTCTACAAAACTTACAGCCACATGTGCTTTTTAAAATTGTTATATATATATATATATATATATATATATATCTATATATATTGTTAACAATAAAACTCTTTTAAATCCATTTTTGAATATATTTAAACCCATAGAATTTATGCTTAGACCTGTAGGCTATAAGGTGGCAAAGATTCTGCGGTAAACCCGTAGGATTGCCAGTCCTTATCCTAGCATAAGAAAGAGTAAGAAATTGACCAAAGGAATAAGCAATCAGATGCCGGAAATTAACCTAAAGTTGAAAATAATTCTTGAAATGAACCTAAGTAGAAGAAATAGTAATGAGATAAACCTAAGGTAGAATAAATCTACGGTAGAAGAACCTAGGTTATCACCGTGGCCCAGTGCTTAGTGTGCTGAATTGTTACGAAGGTTGCCAGGGTCAAAATAGTAATTCAAATTTTGTTTACACGGCATTACCTAAGCAATGGTTTTCAGTTTGCCGTTCGGAGTTGGTATGAAACTGTGAGGAAGTAATAGAAAAATCGACTTGAAATTAACCTGAGCAAAATGAAATTGACTTCGAATTAATTTAAGTTTGGAGTAATCGAATTGAAATCAAACAAAGCTAGAGAAACCAATTTGGAATTTCCAAAAGGTAAAAGAAACTGACTTGACATTAACCTGAGGTAACAAACCTAGACTTGATATTAATCTAACGTAAAAGGAATTAACTTGAAATCTGCTTGAAGTAGAAGGAATCAATTTTAAATAACAATGAAATTAATTTAAAATTAACCAAAAGTAGAATAAATCGACTTAAAATTAACCTGAGATAGAAGAAATTTATTTGAAATCAACATGAGGAAGAAGAAATTGACCTGTAGTTAACCTACGGTTAGGAAGAAGAAATTGACTTGAAGTTAACATACTGTTGAAGAAATCAACTTAAAATTAACTTAATGTATAAGAAGTCTACTTCAAATCAACCTAATGTTGTTCGATTTTTTCAACTAAAATATTGAAAACTATAATACTAAAAACAAAAATTGTGTTTTAAATGTTTTCAATTTCTATCGCGGGTCCTCTTAACTGATTAAAATTAAGATTACCTGATTTAACGATAGATTTTAAAGTATTAGAGAGTTTAATGATTAAATTAATGTTATTATAAAACACAAAAATGTTACACTCACTTATAATACGACAAGAGGAGGTGGGAGGAAGGGAACCTCAAAAAATTCAAAAACATTGCATATACTTATTTGTATTAATTACATCAAACAGAGGGAACAGGGAAACGAGGCAAGTTCCTTTTATGCTAATTGGATATGAAAATTTCTGGCATTTGTTTGCTTGATTTGAAATGGGTTAAAAAATGTTATGTTAAAGTTTAACATAAGTGTAATAAAGATTTAATAGAAAAACAGATTCATAACATTATCCTGGTTACTTAGTATTTATTTATAGCATATTAACTCAACTTAATTTACGACAGCAAAAACATTCCGATATGAAACTTTGAAAATATTTAAGTATGCAGTATTTTTTATTGACAAATACTTTACTGCATTGGTCTTAAGTGCGGTAAGGTATAAGCTTTTGCAATAAATAAACAAATTGAGATTTTTTTAAATGCAAGCTCAGCATAAACAAGTAAGTAAGTATGTAAGCATATGTACTATTTATGAGTATGACAGCTATTTTTATTTTGCTTTTATATTTTTTAGCTGACATATGCAATTAAATATTTTAGTGTTGACACGCTTTATGCTAACTACACCAAGTCTCGTAAGAGTAGAGCCACTGTACTGACGGTAGTTGCCTTTATTGACTTGTGGGGTATTCAATATATTAGTTAGTTGAAAATTATATACATATGTAAGTAACTATGCTCAACATATTTCTATCTACAAAATTCTTTAACGCGTTTGCCTATTTTCAACAACAACAATAATTGACAGTCGACATACTAAATGCGCAGACTGTCTGTAAATATGTGATTGTGTAAAAATGTATGCATATATGTCTGTCTGTCTGTAGTTTTACGATTCAACCGGTCATACGCAGTTTGAAATATTTTCGCTTTGCATATCAATAAATTTCTATTTATTTTTTTTATGTTGCTGCTAAAAAAATCCACTTGTCTTGACTTAACTTGGCTTGCATTAAATTGAAAAATAACTTAACGTTAATGTTCACGTTCACGTTTCGCTTTAACGCTATATGTAAAAAATTACTTTGTTAAAGCGTTCCAAAAAGGTTTTAATTCTTTGCGTATAATACTTAAAAAAAATAACTCTATATATATATATATGTAAATATATATGTAAATACATATGCATATTAATTATGACTGAGTGACTAACTGACTGTCGGAATGCTTGCATACCTCGTTGCCTGGTTTCTCTTTCTAATTTGCTTGGCAATTATAACTTCAAGTTACTGCTTATTGCTGGTTGCTGTGTTCAACCACAACAGCAAAAACAAGGTAACAATCGTCAAATCTTAAAAATAACTTCTATACATACATACGTATCCATGTCATCAATATTTAAATAAGTGGAAAGTGTTTTCTCAATACAAAATACAAAATAAAAAAGCAAAAAATACCAAGAAATATTTGTCTGTTTAAACAATATGTCAAAGTGTCTATCTGTATGTCGTTTATACACTATAAAACTCTCAATATCTCTTTGGCTGTTTGGCTATCTGTTTGTCTGTCTGTATGTCTCACATTTGGAAATTAAAAAAAAACTCAATAGCAAAATTCATATCTAACTATGTTCCGCATACTTTGTTGTTTATGTCTACATCTGTTTAGTAGTAGTTGTTGTTTTTGTATTTGTTGTAATTATATTTAAGGTGTGTTAAAATATCAGTGAATACACAAGGCGAGTCTCATCTTCATGTATTTTTTCTCTATTTTTTTTATTAGTAATAAATACACATACAAAATAGAAACTACCTCATTTCATTAGCACACATCGTGCAATATTAAATAAATATAAAAATATAAGAATTAAAAAAAAAAAACTATTTAGTAAACATTTTTTAAACAAATACCTAAATTCGTTAGCTCTTTGTGCAAAGTTTGACGTTTCACTTTTGCGTTTGGAGTATAAATAAAAAAAATGTTGGTGCTATTTTATGATTATCATTTAGAAACACTTTAAATAAGATTTAATTGCTCGCACACCACAATTCTAGATTTAATAACAACCTGATTTATTAACTATTTACTTAAGCTTTGTATGTATGTACATGCCAAGCTCTGACTCCTGAACAAACTGCACAATTTAAGTATATTTATTTATTTATGACGCATTTCATGAAATATTGTCAAAACCACATGAAAACTTTGACACTGGCGCCCTCCTTATGTGTCCACGAATTTTATATTGCCGCAAAAATTTTATTAGGTACATAAACTAATTTCTGACCTTTTTTTGGTTTTGGTTTAATAATTTATATTTCCTTTATTAACAAACTAAACTATACCTAAATATTTTTTTTTATGATCGGTAATGTTTTTTCCCCAGAGATGGTTCCTGAGACTTCAAATGACTTGTTTTTTTGAAGTAAATCAATCACTGACACACTTTTTGTATTTTCTTGAAAGAATCCAAGAGCTGCTCCGGAGGGATGTTGAACATTGATGAAAATAATTGCTAATTTTTAGCGAATATAGATGAGTAGATGAGTTACAAACATATTGATTCTCCACATAAATAGTATTGTTGAAGAATTAGCTTGAAAAGCAGTAGCAATATTTTTTTTTCGATACGAACACTTCTTTAGAATACGCACAGGGAAATTACGGATAGAAATTAATACACTGGCTAATAACAGAAGATTGGACATGTTTGTGTTTAGAGTCCTAATGCTTAGCTAGAAGAAACTGATGATATGATGATGAGTCTCTCTAAGAAACAATGAATCAAATCTTGCTAGCATTTGGGGCAAAAATACATCACTACAACATTAAATAGGATATATTTTAGTTTACAGTAGGATGTTAAATGAAAAGAAATAAAATTTTGTTGAATCATTTTTCTTCAATATCTTCACGTTATATTATAACAAAATGGGTTAAGTCTATACAAATGATTTCAGAATTTCACCTAAAATAATTGCAAACAAAAGTTCACGTGATCTCACTAAAGTTTGCATTGAATAACTAAAAAAAAGTAGGTAATATTTATTTACTTCCATGTTTTCTTATTTTTTTACATATTCTTTTTAACATACACTTTATTGTAGTTGTGTTGTTGTGAGAATAAAGTTAATAAATGGCAAAAATAAATAATAAGTGAAAAAAGAAAAACTTAATTTTTGAAGCAACTGTAGAAATGTGAGTAACTACTTACATACAAATGTTTATTTTTAAATTAATTACAGCATTTACGAAAAAAATACGAATTACGCCTCGGTCGACACTATTCAGCGTAGACTACACTAACTGTTGTATAGTATGCGCATAAATTAAAATAAGCGGAAATATTTTTGGAAAATGACGTAAGTGCATAAATATTTTAGGAAAACAATAAACAATAAACGTTTAATAATTTGTTTGTAATTGCACTTGAAAAATAAAAATGGTCTTGAGAAATGATGCGAACTAAAAAACAAAAGACTTAAGAAAAAAACTTGCACATGAGTATAATTGCTTCAAGTAAAGACAAAAAAAAGGTAAATGCTTCAAGCAAACATATAAAAAAAACCATAAATTTTATAATTGAGTGAGCTTCTAGAGTTGATAGGATCAGCGGAGCCTGATTGGAGGGGCGCTGATAGTCTTCATAAAGTAGGTTCCTCAATAATGATGTTAAAGGTAGTTTATTCAACTTTTATTATAAAACTTGAAGCTATCACAACAATACCAAAACAATGGCTGAAACGCATCACAAAGACTCCTTTCAGTCATCCAGTCAAAAAATTAAAGAGAAATTCTTGGGTACATAGAAAACAAAAGACTTAAGTAACAAACTTGCACACAAGTATTTAATTGAAGAAATACATTTGATGCAAATTATGTGTACAAATAGATGTTACACTGACAGCAAATATGTTTGATCTCCCTCCTCTCTCTCAAAAAAAAAAAAAAAAAAAAATATTAAAGATACTTAACTAAATTCAAAACAAAAGATTCAAGTAACAAACTTGATTTTTCCATATTACTTACAATTTTTCACGGAAGTATATCCCTCAGCAGCGCTACTATTGCTACCGCCACCATTCATGCTCATGCTTATCATTCCACCGCCGCCAACACCTCCACCACCGCCACCTCCAACTATATGTCCATTCATAACATGTCCATTTGATTGACGACCAACCGAATTCAACGTAGTAGTGCTGCCTGCACGTGAACGCCAGCCACCCTGACTGGCGGCCGATGACGATGATGCGCCACCAACCAAATGATGATGATGCAAATGATGATTGCCATTCGCCAATAGGCCAACACTAGTTAAGTCTCCATTCGATTTACTCCCACCAACACCACTCTTCAGCGTACCGTACACGCTACTGCCAGCACCGCCACCAGTGCTGCCCGTTTCCAACTGCCGCGCATATGAATTATCTGCATAAGCATGAAAGCAGCATCTGACTAGAGCATTTGCGGCTGCTTCACGCTTACAAATGAAGACGTGACATTCGAGTACTTTAATGCCGGTTGTGCGGCGTAGTATTGCAGCGAATATGGGGGGATGTTGAGCGCGTGGCATACGCGCAAAGGGGGAATCGAGTGGGAGAAATTTTGGTTCAGGGTTCGAGTTGCCACGCTCGGGTATGAGGACTTGGCGCACAGCGGCACAGTAGTGCAGTGATTCGATGGGAAAGAAACGTGTTATTTGTTTCAGATTCTCATCAACATTTTCAAGAAGGATGCCATTTGACCAAACGCTCAACCACGAATCAATACCTTTGGCACCAACAGCTCCCTCGGATGGATAGAGACTGCGTAGCGGTTCTTGGATGCCTTGAAGGCCGTCTTTGCTCTGGCGTGGTACAGCGCTGCCTAGGTAGAGAACGCGACAGCGACAAATCGGCGTTGAATCGCCCATGTTGATGTTAATTTTGTAGACAGTGGTTGCTGTCTACAAAAAGTGGATGTGAAAGAGGAATTACAGTATTAGTAAAGGAGAGTTATTACGATAGATGCTGTACCAGTTGATGTTTTTGTTATGATAATACACAATTTTCTCAAGAACTCGTCGTTTTTGTAGCAAATAAATTCCTTGATGATTTTCGTTGCTCTTTTTACCACAGTTTTTTGTTGTTGTAGTAAGGAATTTTCTCGAGAATTCGTAGTGTTTTTTGCTATTGCCTTCCTGGCAAATTTTTGGTACTTTTTTCCACTTATTCAAAGAGTGAGAGAGAAAATGTCGAAAAATACACACACGAGACACGAGACGCAGTATTGTTTTTTTGATTTCAAATTTAATTTCTTGAGAACTCGTTGCTGTTGTTATTATTCACACTTCCTTAGAGAGTGTGTAGATGTTGTTGTTGTTGCTCTTTTTGTTGAAGCATACAATTTCCTTAAGATCTTTGTAGTATTTGGCAAATGTTTTTATTTTTTCTTGTTGTAAGTCAACTTTCATAAGAGCTATTTGTTTTTTAATTAACACTTCTTCAGAAAGAGTGAGAAGAATATTGTGCACTTCTCATACTGTGAGACTACGATAAGGAGTGCATAAACTTTAATTGTTGTCGGACTTGTTGTTGTTGTATCAAATAACTTCCTTAAATTCTAGATACTCTTTTTACTAGCACTTAGTTAGTAGAGTGTATAGATGTTGTTGTTGTTTTATTGTGGCAGCCAACAATTATCTTAAGAATATGTTGTTATTTTTGCAATCAGTTTTATATATCGTTGTAGCAAGCAAACTTCCTCCAGAAGTTTTTGCTATTTTTATTCGTAAGAAAAAGGTGCTCCATACATTGAATGCATACGACAATGAGAGCCTAAATTTTTCGTGTTGGTTTTTGTTGTAGCAAATAACTTCCTTGAGAACTCGTTATTCTGTTTTTTATTCCCACTTCTTCATAGAAAGAGCGTGGAAGAAAAATAGGCGCTTCACACACTAAGAGATGACAACAAGAAGAAGTTGAAGCGTAGTAGTAGAAATGAGAAAATGTAGCAATCGAAATAATATAAAAAAAAGAAGACGAAAAGAAGAAGGAAGATTTTGAACACAAAGTGGAATTTCTGGTTTTTGTTGGGTTTCTATGTTCGTCGTTCTTCTTTCTTTATTTTCGTGTTGTTGTTGTATTTTTTGCTCTGAGAATTATTTATTTTTTCTTTGTGAACAATTGTACGCTTAGGTAAGCTGATATTTATTATTATTATTTTTTTTTCAAACACACACACTCTCAAATACACAAACAAATACACAAGTGTAATATTTTATTTTTGTGAAGTTTTTTTTTTATTCAATTTGTAAAACAAAAAGAATTTGCTGGCATAAACTTTTTTGCTTATTTCTTTTATATTGCTTTTTCTTTTACTTCTTCTTTTTTTTTTTGAGTTGACACACACAGACGGTGGCAGAAAAAAAATGCAAAATTTATAACCTCACTTTTTTTCTGTCGTTTTGAAAGGTTCAAGAATTTCTACGAATTTAAAATTTTTTTACAAGGAACAATTTTTATAATTATAACAATTTTTCATTAGAAAAAATACGAAATTCTTTAATTTTTTGTAACTATTTCTTGGACTGTTGCTTCTTTTTTCTTAATAAACGTTGTTGCTTTCGTTGTCGTTATTTTTTATATTGTGGTGGTTATTGTAATGTCGTTGTTGTTGTTGTTGTGGTTGGTGTTGTTGTTGTTGTTGCAAAACAAATATGGCGGAATTGAATTCCTTCCTTTTGCACATTGTGTGTTGTTGCTTTTCGTTGGCTGCTTTTGCTTACATTTTCATTTTCCTGCTCACAAAAAAATATCGCGTTTATGAATTTTATAAAAAATTTCGATCAAAATGCGATTCGATTTCACTTTCTAACTTTTTTTATTCCGTTTAAATTTAAATTTTTAATTTGCAATTCTTTCTTTTTTGTTGTCGTGCTGCTTATTTTTTGCTTTTTTGTTGTTGTTGTTTTGATCAATGCTTCTTGATATAGCCGCAGCAGCACACAATCAGCATATGTTGTTGTTTTATGTATGCAGTGTTTTTGTTGTTACTCTTCGTTGTAGTTGTTGCATTTGTTTTTTATTTAGTATTAATTTGCGTTAGCGCGCTTAATGTAATCCGTCAGCAAGTTGTTAACGCGACGCAGGTTCACTCAAGAATATCTCAACTGACGACGACAACGTTCGTCTACGACGTCTATCTACGTGGTATTTCTTTCATTTAATTCCAATACACACTCATTTTTCAGAGTTTATTTCTCAGGTTTCTCAGGTATCAATTTTGCTCAATTTTTTTTTTAAGTATGTAGTGTGTGTAAATTTGCTGAGTTTATTTCTCAGGAGTGAATGTGTGTGTATGTAGTGGTGTTGTCTTACGATTTCTATTATTATTGGCGTCTTATATTGCATCGTGTTTCTCATACTTTACAGTAGTCGTCCAATATAGCTAATTTTCCTAAAGATGAGTATTATGCTTCACTTTCATATATTTTACTTTTAATAATATTTACTTTTATTTGAAGTTCATTAAAATGTGTGAACCAAACAACTTTCTGGAGAGCAAAGTTTTTTTATAAAGCAAAGTTTTCTAGAGATGAATTTCATGTTTTTGCTTTTTCTTATAGTTATATCGAAGATACTTTGAAGATTCTATTCAGGCACATTTCCTAAAATATTAATTTTGAGTGTAAATTCTTGAAGTTTTTGGAATTTTTTAAATCAATAAATTTGGAGAATTCACAAAAAAAAAGTCTACAAAATTTTGGTACCTGTTATGTCGACTGGCTTCTGACTCAATCTCGTAATGACAAAATGACGAGTTTTCATGAGACAAAAAAAACTAAATTGTTTATCCTTATAAAATGTATGGTTGAGTCATAAACCAGTTGATATGCTTATTTCAATTGTTTTGCTTTTGTTTGTTTGTATGTATGTTTTTGACCGTTTGTTTATTACTTAGGTATATTTATGTTTTATCAGCTATTCGTTGCCTAAGATCGTTTTCTGTTTATTGCATTTATTTTTTATGCCAAATTTGATTTACAGCGGTCACCGGTTCTGATCCATTACGTGTTATTTATTTGTGTTACTTGTGGTGCATTTATAAATGGTAGGTAGTTTGTTTTACAACTACTAATTGTTGGCAGCACAAAATTTTTCTCTGAATATTTATATGTATTTCCTGTTTCTTTAATTCCCATCAAAAGAATTAACAAACCGGAATGTTCTAGATTTTTTCATTTCACGGCATTTTTTTTGAATATCTTTACAGTTCGTCTTAGTTGGTAAAAACCGAACTGAATTACATATAAAAATGTGTTTCAAAAAGGTACATCTCTACTCGAACTGAGTATATTAGAATGCTATATTGCGTATATTGCAGTCCCTTTGGAAATATTTGATGTGTTGTTTTCTGCATCCATGAATTTTTGGCTTGTATCCTGAAAAACTTTCTTCTTTCTCTTCCCTCACCTTTTCTTTTTTCTCTTCCATCTTTTTCTTCTCCATCCGTTCTCCATTCTTCTCAATTTTCCATTTATTTTTATCCTATTTATATCATAGTCTGATCAAGTTTTTTTTTGTTTTTGTTTATAGCTCATCTCAATAGGTTTTATTTTGTAAATCACCGGCAAAACCGGCTAAATGTTAAAGTAAAATGTGTAGGAACTCACTAAATTTTTTCAACATTTGCAGTTTTGTTAAACAATTTATTTGTAGTTTTAGGACATTTCAGCACCTAACAAGATGTTGAGGATTTCAAAACATGATCAATCATATTGAAACTTCTTTCAAAAAAACATATCCGTACCTCAGAGCAGAACCGTATGAAATCACAAAAACTAAATTTTACAGAAGGAGGAGAAGCGAAGTGGACTCAATACTTTATAATATGCTATTTTCATTATTTTAAGTCCAATTGTCTAATATAGGAGACCTCTAAATAGAACACAATATTTAAATCTTGGTAAGCCAAAAAACCGGAAAATTGAAATTATGCTCTGCGGTACGTATATTGAATATTATAAATAAACAAAACACATTTTATATTATTTCTTACATACATGCTAAGTAAATTCTTTATATTACCTAACTACTGTATTTGAAATTTCTTTATCTAATACTCTTGCTCTCCTTGAGTTGAGTTTTCTTAACGTTTACTTTATACTATCTGTGTTTCTATATATGAGAGAACGAGAATGATGTGCGAGAGAGAGTAATATATGTGAAAGAGATTATTGAGAGCGCGGAATTCTTTAAAAATTATATTTGCTTACCTGTTGAATTCACAACAGCAATAGGTAGTTCAAAAAGAAAAAATATCAATAAGAAAGTGTAGCTTAACTATTTCATAGTTGCTATGAATAGTAAAGAAAATAGAAAATAATAATATCTCATGCTACCATGTGTGCCGCCACTGTCTTACTAAGCTATGCTTATTTAAATTTGTCAAGTATTGGTTTCTCATTTGTTGCTTTTTCTCTTTTCTGTTTCTTTTCTCATTCTGGTCTGTCATTTAATAAATATTTCAGCATTGTGTCAATATTTTTTAAGAAAAAAATAACACAACTTGGCTTACATATTTCGCTTATATGCTTACTTTATACGTCGTATATATGTAGGTACATACATACATATATGTAAGTAAAGAATTCAAAGTCGGCAATTTTTTCATTAAATTTTAAATTTCTATGAAAGATTTATACAATTTCTAAAGTCGTAAAAATTTTATAGCCTGCAATCTTCAATAGCAAATATCTTCAGAACAGAAAAAATTATTAAATTTCTTTATTTCTTTCATCTTTTGAAGTAATCAGTTTTTATGAATATCGACTTTAACAAATGTGTTAATTAGCAAAATCTTACAAGTGGCCAACTCCAATCTTTCTCCTCTATCTCTCTTTCTTCCGTTTATTTACCCGCTTTATAGTACTCAATAACATTTTTTATATACATATGTACATACATACATATATATATATATAGTTAAATACATTTGCATTTTTAATCCAATCGAGATCTTTTGTATCTTTGCCTCTCCATCTTTGTTTTATTACTCCATATTTATTGAAAGAATTTATACTAATACTATAGCATATTGAATTTTTAGCTCTCTTGTGTACATATAACCAACAACAACATTGCATTGAATACTTTATTCACTCGCTCCATGTGCACACACACAAACCACGCACACTCATTCAAAGGTTACCGGTTTTACTGCTTTTGTTGTTGTTGTTCATTAGAATTACAAATAGACGCACCGCACCACATTGAGAAGAGAAAAAATTCGAATTCATACAACTAGGTAAAAATAAAGTCTCCTTTTATTTAATTTTTTTTTTTTTGATTTGGCGTTTGGTATTTGTGATTTCTGGAACCTTCGCATTGATGGTGGAAGTGATTGCTGTGAGGGGAGTGGTGGGTGGTGCGCGCCAAAGCTAGCAGTTTAGTCTAGGCAAGCCACCACATACACACAAACACACAAGGCACAATGCGCTCACTACTACTAAATACCAAAATATCAAGGAGACATAAAGGCAAGAATGTTTAAATTACACACCGCGCAGGCGCGCGCGCGCTTAGCATAATTTAATTAAATTAATTTGCACAGGAAATGCGTTTTATTTGTTTGTTTGTGTTTTTCTTATATCACTGTATGTGCTAGGATTTTAAAGCACTTTTATGAAGAAAAATTCATTAAGATGTAGAATTTAATGCATGTGTTCCTCTATATTGATCTCAAAAATAACGCTACGTCTAGGCATCGACTGGAATTTTTTTTTTTTTATTCAAAGTTAGGATAAAGAAAAATTTCTTTACTTTTGACTTTTAAGTTTAAATTTGACAATTTCTGCATATAAGAGAGACAGTATGAACTAATGAAATGGCAGCTGACTGCAATGCAATATTAGGAATCTAATGTATACACTTATTAAATTACATTCCGATAATAATGTGGACCCATCCTCATTTAATTTCTTATTGCAATCCTTATCTCCTAATGGAGCGTAGCATTAACTCTGCCGTAGCCGATCCTAACTTAAACCCGCTTTGTGAGGGCCCATCTCTACAAGCTAGTCAGAAAGACTCTGAATCCAGAATACTCACTCACAACTATTACAATGTAAAAATTGTGAAACAATGAAGTCAACTCGTTTTAATGCCTTCATGGTTTCGGCACGTTGTCTCGCCAAAACATCATAATGATGAATAACACTAATACATTTGGAATGGATCTGAAATAACAACAACAGGCTCAAATTGGGCAATCCATTTTTTGAGAATTAAGTTAGTGAGTTATTTTTTTGGAAGTAATGTCCAGCCAACTTGGGATTTTATGATTGTTCGACTCATAAAAGCTTAAGTATATTTTGGAAGCAAGTTTCATCAAAATCTTTAGACTTTTCTTTTACGAAAAGTTCTCTTAAACATTTTTTTAAGCAATTTATGTGAAGTGAAGTTTGTTTATAGTTAAAATAATTTAATTTGATTTTAACGCCTACCATTATGTCTGATTTTTCTCAACATCCTATAAATAGAAGCTCTTCACTTAATTGATTAGGTCTGTTCAGATACTAAGCAAAATAAAAATAAAAATAATAAAAACAAATGCCGAAAATACTCCACCACAATTATACGAAATTAAATCTTGAAAACAAAAGAAAAAACCAAAGAAAAAAAAACATATAAAAAAGATTAATGTTAATTCCATAAAAGTGTTAATCTGGCGTTTAAAAACAACGCATCTCTTCAGTCTCTCTAGCAAATGAGCAAGAAAAAAATGTTAAGGTGTGAATGTTTTGCCATTTAATAGTCAATTATTATTTTCATTTCATATCCATATATTGTAGGCATAAATATAAAGAAAATAAAAAATGCATTTCATCTCATTTGGGAATAAATAATTAAGTCAATTAAATATTTAATCGTTGTAATGAAAATATTAATAAATATTATTGATTGTTTACTTTTTATGGAGAGTGTAAACAAAGTTAATGTTTGTGGTTGAAAGAGTAGGTGGAAATAACTTTAAAAATACATCAGTAAGTAACAATATTTGATATATCTGTTATTGCTATGGTATATTTGTATTAACATTGTAAAAACCAGACATCTTCCTCTGAAGGCGTTAGTACATATTTGCAATACATTTCCGGAAGTTTTGTAAGATTTTAGATGATAAAAGAAAAATTTCCAGCGTTATTGGCTGTCAATCTATTTTTCGAATAATTTATGTTTTGAGTACCAAAGGGATCTTCTCAAATGATAAGAAAAGTTCTAGAGCTTCAAAGTTATCAGCTTTTAACTTGTTTTCGAAAAACAACTGAACAAATAGATATCAAAATGAGTCTCCTATAAAGATTAAATTAAAGTTAAAACTATCGTATATTATTCCATTTCCGGTATATTTCTTAACTCTAGGATGCGTATGTAAAAAAAGGACTGGCTCATGTACGATGAACATAAATTATTGAATGCTTTTGACTGAAACTTGGTATGCTAAGCCGAAAAGCAACTCGTGGCGACATTCAAATTGAAAGACATTCTTATTATTATATTGTTTGCAAAAACTTTTTATTTCAATGGTATTTGACTGGTAAAATCTACTAAAGGTTTGATTTGGAATATACAATTTTAATCTTTCCTCTTTTCAGGTGGCTCTAAAATGTTCGAAGAATGCTTTTTGTCAATTTTTAATCCTACTTTTTTTCTAAAACCTATTATGATAGAGACTTTTGAAAGAGTTACAATTAAATGGACTATGAAATGACTAGCATCATATTAGCATACACATTTTGGTTAAATCTTAAGATAGATTAAGATTAGAATAATGTCATTTAGGGTATTTACAAGGTATCCTCTCATTTGTCATAAATTCTCTCATTTGAAATACAAGGTTAAAAAGTTCTTTCAGAAGTTTATATCATACCAAGTTTTCGAGAAAAAATAGAATCAAGTTTGGTGTGATTTTTGATTGACCTTTAGTCTGATATCGGTTTAATTCTTTAACTTAATTTCGATCTAATTTTTTATTAAAGTTTTGGTTTGGATATTGCTATCTTGGTTTGTACTCGGGACTAAATTTTGATCTTACTTTATGTCTGAACTTTGCTTTGAGTTTTAGTCGGAACTCGGCCTGAACTTTGGTCTCACTATCGGCCCGATTTTGCGTTGCTTTTGATTTGAATTTCAGTTTACTTTTAATCTAAATTTGTGGACTAAATTTTTGATATATAAACTGTTTCTTGGTATCACTTATAGGCTGAGTTTTAGTATACTTTTCTTCTGAGTTTAGTTCTAGATTCTACCCTGATTTTTCGTCTGAGTTTTAGTCCGAATTCGAGGCCGATATACAGCCTGATACTTTGTCTGTTGTTAGTCCGATTTTTTTCTAAACTTCGGTTTGAATATCCTTCTACATTTAGTCTGAATTTGGGATTAAATTTTAATCTGATATTTGGTATGTTTTTTGGTTGGAATTTGGGCTGAGTTTTGATTTCAATATCAGTCTGTTTTTGGTTAGGGTGATAGTCTAAATATTGGTTTGATTTTGGGTCTCAATGTCATTCTGATTTTTTTTCTGTTTTTTTTTTTGGTCAAAGTCTAAATATCGGCTGGATTTTGGTTTGAATTTCAAAATTAATTTGGTCTGTTTTTTGGTTTGAATTTTGGCCTGATCTTTTATCTGAATTTTTGTTTGCCTTTTGTTAGAATTGAAGTCGGTTTTTTGGCCTAAATTTATGGCTGATGTTTGGTTCCGTTTTCTTTCTGATTTCTTGTCTGAATTTTCGTTTTGATTTTTTAACAGAGTCTTGGTCAGAAAAGCACTTAATCTGATTTTTAGTATAGCTTCTAGTCTAGTCTGATCTGTATCACTGTTGCGCTGCCGGTTTTTGTTTAAAAAAAATCTGCATTTTGAATGAGGAATGTCACCTTAGTATAGTGAAAAAATATATTGAAAACATTTGCATAAATTCCAAAACATTTTTGTTTTATAAAATTAGTGCCTGCTAATTACACGCCTCTATCATCCAACCTATAATTCTACTACTGCGTAGGTAAATCTCAATTGACCCAAACAACTTCAAAACGGAAAAAGAATCACCGAGTATGAACATTTAAAGATTGTTTTGAAATCGTGAAGTATCAAAATACAAATTTAATTTTTTGTTTTCGTATAACACAACAATAAAAACAACTTCATTTTTATGGGCAAATTGGCCACTTAAAATATACAAGAATGTTGTTTCCCCACACACAGATATACACTCAGAAAGACAACAACAAAGAGCAAAAAAACAAAAAAAAATCGATTGAATGGAAATGAAACAATTAGCATTTTTTCTCTACTACTATTCTACATACTTCAACTGCTGCTTTAGTGAAGGAAGAAAAAAAATCAAGATTACAAAATTAACGCTAATTCTGGCGGATTGATTTTGTTTTGAATTTCTTTGTAGTTGTTTTCTTTTTCTTTTTTGTTGTTTTTGGTAACCCCAAAGAGAGGTGCTGATTGAAGGCGCGTGTAATGATTCTTGATTGCTGTGCTGCTGCTGCCTGCTGTTGCTGTTGCTGCATGGCAAATGAATGGAATTGACCGATGGATTGTTATTCAACGTTCTATCTAAAAGAAGCTCAATAGCAATAAGTATAAGATTTTAACAGATGTAAAACCTAGAGTGAGTGATCAGTTGGAAGTATTAAACGCACATGATGCCAACTCAGCAGTTGGGGAAACAACAACCAGAACAACAACATTAACGTGTGATACCTCAACAACTACGCTCGCTGTTCAAGTATGTGCTTTTTTGTGTGCTAGTATCGACAGGTTATTATTATCTATTAACGTTATTGGCAATTGCCAATTTTGTTGCTGTTGTTGTATTAAAGCTAATACTTATAGCCACAAATACTAAAACCCACACTCATACATGATCAACGAATGATTCTAGTTTCTTGTGGCCTGTGTATTTTCTCACTCACTCATTCACGCGCTCGTTCGCTTGATGGCCGATCTTTGTCTCTTTGTCTTTGAGTTCTTCGGCATGATGACTTACATATTTTTGCCATCACATTTTTTTTCAATTTTATATATTTTTTTTTAATTTTTTTAGTTCTTTGTATTCATACATATTTCCGTTTTCGACATTTTTGCCTGTTATTTTAGTTTTCGTTTTTGTTGGTTGTTTCCCTCCCCATTTTGTTTCTAATGTTATATCAATCAGTTGCAGAACTTCTGCTGTATCATTCACCGTTCTCCACCATCTCCTGCACCATCATTCCATTGAACAAATGTAAAAGTTTAAACAAGAAAAATGTAGGATAAATTTGCTGCATTTCAATACATTACACTAGTTTACACGAAAAATGAATTAGGAGAAAAAATAGGTTTTTAGACTAATTGCGGGTCGTTGAAAAAGAAAATGACACTCACTTTTTTTGCAAAAAAGAGTTTCCGCGAAATTTGCAAAAAACGTAGTTACTGGTGTAAATTTTGATAACGGTTGATCCGATTGACATAAACTGTAAACCATTCGAAAGGTATGTTCTTCTTCTTTTCGATAATGTAACCTCGGTTTGTGTCAATCAATCGGATTAAATTTTTTTGGTTACAGAAAGAAAGTGGGTTTTATCACAACTAACTTTCAATTATTCTATTTAGATTAAAAAAATTTTATTTTACATATTTTTAAGATTGCAAATAAAAATATAATTCTATAACAAAAATATTAAGCAATCGCTGAGTGTCATTTTCTTTTTCAGCGACCCAAAATTAATCTAGAAAGCACAAAATTTCCCAACTAGTGTTATCTGTTTTGTTGTTCTGATTGTTCTTAAAATATCTGAGCACATACTCATACGTTAAATATGTGTGTATGTGTTAAACACACTGTTCAACAGAATTAATCAATGAATGGTTTCTTGGAAAAAAATGCATTCGATTTGTCACTCTCAGCTTTTTTAATATCATTATAAAAATACTACAAATTTTAACTAATTTATTGAATTTTTCTTTTCTTTCCATCAAAATTTTCAAAGTGCAAAAATATCCAATTAGCTGAAAATTACATAGGCAACATTTTTTTTCCACCGACCTCTGAAAATTCCGAACAACCCAATTTTCTCATTGACATAAAATACTTTTCTAGAACATGCAACATGTTATTGCCACATGCCAGTCATGGTCGTAGTCGTTGCCCAGTATTCCGCTCAAATGGATTCATTCACAGTTTACCTAGTACACGAACTAGTTCTCAGTGTTTTACTTTTTATTTTTCCTCTAACTATATCTAGTCATCTTTTGATTGTCTCTAGATGTTTTTGTTTTCCTGGGATCACTCCTGACTGACGTTTACCAACTCAAAGTGTGCCTCTGAATGTATTTAATCTCTTCTGGTTACTTTGAGTTCCTTTTAGGTAATACTGTCACGTCTAACTGATGGTCGCCGTAGACTAGTGGTTAGTGTGTTGGACTGCTACGTAGAGGTGCCCGGGTTCATATCTCGGCATGCTCAAAAATCAAAAAATACAAAATAAAAATTTTTCTACACGGCACCACCTCTTGGCTGGCAATGGCAAACCTCCAAGAGTAAAAAAATGCCTATGAAATGCTTTTCACTTCCCCGTTCGGATTCGTGTATAAAATATAACTCACACAAAATGAATGGATGCGAAAAGCTCGGCCTTGGCCCTCCATGGGCTATTGTGCCATAATAATAGTAGTAGAAGACACGTTTAACTGCCTCTTATCTCCTTTTGTTGCTTCTACTTCTTCTAGCTGTCATTGGCCAGTTCTGGATGTCTGTGATTTTACCGAATAAGAATGAATCTTATTAAGCTCTCTTTGACTGTTTTTGCATGGCTACTATTGCCTTTTAGTTGCTTCTAGAATTAGGTGCTCGTTACTGTGTCATCGACTCTGATTGCCTCTACCTTCTTCAGCTAACACATCCTCTTATTGTCTGTAACTTCTTTAGTATGGTTTTTATCGTCTTTGAATGCATCTTATAGCCTCAATGATTCTTATTGACTTCACATGGCTGCTTTCGACTTTGCATGGCTACCACTGACTATCTCTGAATGTTTTTGATAGCATCCGACTTCTCCATGTTTAACTATGGCTATCTGCCGATTGTTTGACTTTTTTTGATTCTATTAGGTTGTCTCCTATCCCTTACAACATCTTCTCATTATTTTTACCAGCTAAGGCTGAGTTTTGACTGCCGCTAGTTGTTTTTGTTTGCTTCTGACTGTCAATTACCAACAACAGCTCTGTCTCTGACTACTTCTGATCGCATTTATTTCTTCTAGCTCTCACTAGACACCTTCGAAAGTGTCTGATCGCTTCTGACTATGTGTGATTGTTTCTAGTTACCTTTGAGTGACTTTATCTTCCCCATATAGCCACTAGATGCACCTAATTTTCCCAGACTAACTTCGTCATACCCTGACTAAAGGACGTATTGGTCATAATATAATAATAAAATATATGTATTCTTCAAAAACTTGGAAATGGAAACTTGGAATAAAAATTGAAGATGGCGGTATTGAGGCTGGAATCTCTGGACCATGATTTCAAAAAGGAACAGTAATGGGGAAAATCCCTCCATGGACCCTATGCCCTTCATGAGCAGAGGTCCATGCTTTATAGATCCACATCCGTGAGTGTATACATAGATGCCCACATTTACACTCATTAGAGCAGGTAAGCAGTTCTAAAAGAGGAGTGTTTTTATCTCCTTACAACCCTAATCAATCGGTATAAAGTTACACTGGCATGAATCCCGGATCATGACGAATTTGATGGAATTGAAAGGGCGGATAACTTAGCGAAAAAGGGAATCCCTCATAGGCCCCGAACCTTTCTGTGGTATGTCATGGAATCATATTTTCAGAGAAATGCGGCATAAAAGCACAAAGTAGTCTTAATTTAGAATTGTATTAAAAGCAAAGACTATGGTCGCTGTCCATTTAATAATAATAGTAATAATACCTCTGACTGCGTACAACTATTTTATTCAACCTTTAACCTCCAACTAAATTTGATAGACAATGACATCTTCCATTTTCCTGTAACTGCTTTCTGTTGCCTGTGATTGCTACTTCCAGCTACCTATGGCTGCTTTCTGCTACCTTTGACTGCATCCAGCTACCTGGCATTATTTTCATCTGCTTGTTACTGCTGGTTTAGGTTATCTGTGACTGTTGTCGGTCATTGCTTCCAACTACCTGTAATTGGTATAAGTTACCTGAGACTGCTTACAGTTACCTCTTTTCAACATTGTGTGATTGCTTCCATCTACCTGTGACTCTTTTCAGCTCTTATGTTTTCATTTGAAATGTCGGTGAGTGCGTTACGCTCCCTGTAGTTAATTTCAACTGCTTGAGACTGCTTGTGACTGCTTCCAGCGACTGATTTCTGATATCTTTCACTGTTTTTATCCTCCCGTGACTGCTGTCAACAACTTCTGACATCTTTCAATGATCCAAGACTGATTCCTACTACTTTTGACTGGTTCCAACTACCTTTATCTGTTTCTTGCCACCTTTGAATGGTTTCAGCTACTTCGGACGGCTTCCATCTGCATATGACTACTTTCATTATGATTCCTTCCAGATGCCTGCTTCCATCTACTTGTTTTTAGCTTCCTGTGACTGTTTACAGCTATCAGTGACGGCTCTCAATGCTCCTTTGAGTTCTTCGACCTGCCTGTGACTTCATAAACCGCCTCTGATTTCTTCGAGTTGCTAGTTCTATGACTACCACAAGTTTCCTCTGACTGCCTCTATCCGCTTTTTCAACCTCTAACTACCACTTACTTTCTCTGATTGCGTTGCCTTATCTAAGATGATAAAAGGTAGTTTGGTGAGTTTATGCAACTGAACTGATTTGGAATCATTTTCAGGAATGGATTTTTAGTAACAGAACATTAAAGCACTTCGAGTTTATACATACAGAGTATTAACTTTTAAAAACCCTTAAATGAAGTTGACCATAGAGCTCAAGTAATTTTTACTTGGAAAATACTTGATCGTTTCTCTTATGAGTATTAAAATTTTGTATTCTTCAATGTCGGTTTCCATAAACCATTGACCACCATACCATTAATATATTATATTTGGGCTAAAACAATCACATCCAGTTTCTTTTCAAGGTACCTTCAAACTACAAAGTGCAAGTGATACCTTAAAGCAAAAGATTCAGATTCTATAAAGTGATCTAAGTAAAACTTACGACAATATATTAACTTACTTACATTTATTTGGTACAGCGTTATCCATAACAATATCTGTTTTTCTTATAAGCTGTACAAATTTTTCTTGCTGCATAGTATTCCAAAGACAGCATTGCGGCATTTTTTGATACTATCGAGCCAAAGCTATGCTGCTACTCACCAAAAAAAAACAAAATATTAAAGAAGCAGGTTGTGTCATGGTTACATTACTAAAAAAAATTCTATGAGGTTTTGGGTTTTTTTTGTTGCGATTTTCCTTCAGAAACTGTGTTGTTCTATACACATACACATAGTTGTTGTGATACCTGTTGTTGTTGATATTTTTTGCCATTATGCGATATATTCGTATACATAAATACATACAAACATATGTATGTATGTAGATATGTTTGCAGATAGTATACTATACTAACTCCAATATAAAAACTTATAATCAGATTGTAAACATGGAAAGTGTGCGGCTCTGTCGACAATGACGGACTATTGCACTTTTATCGTTATGGACTCTTTATAAATATTCGAAAAGGGGGCTAACTACAACATTAAGGGGATAAATACAACATTCTGAGGAGCTAAACTGATACAGCATTCGCAGAGAGCGGCAAATGATGAGCGAGCGAGCAGGCAGGCAGGCAGCCTTGTGTCAGCCTTCGAGCCATGACTGTGTGTTTTGTGGCAATGGCTTAAGATGAGGAAGAGATTTTAGTATTTCGTTTTTTTTTTTTCTTTCTCCTACCTTAAAGCTATAATATCAGCTTTTTTATATTGTTATTTCTTCTACGATATCAATGTGATGCTGCTGCTTTATAATTTAATATTAAATCATAATTTATTGACTTGCTGCTATTTTAAATATTTTTGTTTTTTATTTATTTTTTTTCATTCTTGAACTTGTTCAACACGTTACTTTAACTTCGGCTAGAACATTCAGGCATACATATATATTTACATATGTATGTAAGTATATGTGAGTATGTACTGATATATAGATACTGGCGGATTACCCTCTTGGATCCGCTAGTGTATACACATAGATATGCAAATTCATAACATACCAAAATTAGCATACAAGAATTAATTAAAAGAATTGATTTTATTTTAAAAATTCTAATCGTTATTTTTTGTCTTTCATTCTAGATCACATTTTTGTTGTTATAAATACGAGTTTGTTTGTTTTTCAATAAAATTTGCAAAATAAGTGAAATAAATCTTTTTTAGTTAAAAAAATACTTTCTAATATTAATTCCAGATCAAAACTTATTGATTTATTAATAGCGGTTTGTTTTTAGCAAATTCTATTTTGAATAACTGAGATTTTTTTTTTTTTTTGAATAATGGAAATGAAAGAACACTGAAATTATGTTCAGTGTTAAAGTTACTCTCTTCTCTATCATTCTCTCAATCTCTCTCTCTCGTTCCCTCTCTATGAAAATAGCATTATTTTCGAAATCTTAGGGATGTTTACTTGAGCCCGTATGTGCTGAATGAGGGATATTGCTGAAGTGAGTAGGAAGAGGAATTAATGTGAGAACGTGATAGTAGGGAGCATCCGCGGGCACTCTCCTTTGCACAATGACAAACGCTATTGTTTCTCTTTAACTGTGTGCTCTCTCTTTTGTATTGACTCTCCACTTAAGGTTCTGGGATATAGAGTGCGTTGTATAGGTGAGAGCGAAGCATACAACATTATGCAGGCCACACACGATACAACGAGTTGTACAACATGACCAAGTTGTGCAACGCGTTGTATAGTGTGTAGTAGGGTAGTACGATCGATTTTCAGGTTGGTCCAACGGTTGGATGAGAATCAAAATATTTTAATTTTTGGTGGGCGGAGTTAACGATTGTACAACGAGTTGTATCGTTTGAAGCGAAGTTGTACAACTTCAGTCGTTTTAGTTTCATTGTTTCATCAATTTTTATTGTTTTGATGAAAATGAGTGACAAAATGTCATTGATAGAAAATAATGAAACAACGTTTAGAAGAGAATTAAAGAAAAAAGATGAAACAAAAGAAAAAGTAGTGCTGGGGCGGAGTAGTAGAAGCTTATGGTATTTCGACCCTCTAAAATTTCTCAATGATATTGAGTTGCCTCTTAATCCCATTCAATTCATACATTTTCCCACTAGGTTGTTTGCAATACGAAGAACAAAGGAATAATGAAATTGTACAACTCATTGTACAACGTGTTGGAATGTGTGTATGAAAAAGTAGTTAAACTCATCGTCCAACGTGTTGTACAAAAGGTTGTATCGTGTGTAGCCTACATTAGACTCCTGAGTTTCATTCAAAGTGAAAAAATGGCCAATACATATAGGAGCCATTAGGAGCGTTATCAGCTGAGGTGAGAATTGGTGTTGTCGTGGAGATTCCAACAGCACACAGCATATTTTTCTCATTACTAACAGACTTGATTAGTACATTTTTTCAACCTGAGCTACTAGCGATAAACAGAGCAGAAAACAGTAGGACGATAGACAATCTTTCACACATAGGCTCTCAAGTTGTTTTCAAGGCCTTAGACTCAACAATAATGTTTTCCTAAACGGTCCTAAAGGGTAACCAAAAAGCAGGCGAATTAGACATTCAACGATCAACATTTTATATTTTCCCAGACGCAATTAATTCCAATTCTCCGGTCCATGAATAGGGAAGAACTACTCGTTTCACTAATTGAACTCGGCGAATCGAGGATGAAACAGACTTTCCACGTATGGTAAAACTTTTCCAAAAAATATAACTTGACAAAAAATTACAAAAAAATTTGTGTAATTGTTATTGTTTTTTTTTATTATTTCCAATTTTCTCTTGTACTGTACCTACTTTATTGAATGGTTAACATTGCAGATGGCGCTAAAACCGTAAAGTGGCTAAAGTTCCAACTATGCTATAAACCACATACACCTACCCGATGTGGAATCTCAAATGTGCTATTCAGCACTTACCTAAAACGGAGTGGAGCATAAGTTTTTACGTTCCAAATTGGTAATGTGGATGCCGAGTGTGCACAATCCATATGAGTTGGTTATTGAATCGGATGAATGAATATTGGGATGCATTATTATTTGCTATAACTTTATTAAAACTATAAAATCCATACACTTCATATTACACAGTGACCACACAACAAAGAATTTGAATTGTAAGGAGTAGATGGCGCGGCCGCTCGTAGAATGACATGCAGATGGCGCACACGCACTTAAAATGGCATACAGATGGCATAGTTTGCGATATTAATATACATGGGAAATCCCTATCTGTATGTGAAATGTGATGGTTGATGTATTTACTCTTTGACTTTATTTATTTATTTCTTCCGGACAAACCATTTTCTGTTTCTTAATCCATCTTTATTGTACGTATTCTTTTCATTTTATTGCAAAAGATTTGTTGCACTTAATTTGTGACAATTTTGACGAAGTTACTTACAGGCAATAATAAACGAAGAAAAACCTTTTTTATATGGTTTCCAGGAATCTTCGGCGTGTTTGGAAAGGAAAGGGCTGGTGAATAATCCAATCATGAATTTGTGACAAATCCAAAGGGCTCGGAACCATTCATTGGCGTCAGTTTAGCAGGAACTATGCAAGGGATTAACGAATGCTTGAGTTATGTATTTAAAAATGGTCCCGTGTCAATTCTTGCAAAACTAGGATATGTTTTGTGAAAGAAATAATAATAGGAGAACAGATGACTTCTTTCTTTATTAGGGAGGAAGGCTACGCGCATTCTAATTGATAATGGTATAGTGGATAGTGCACCAAAAAGAGTTGCAGATTTTTTCTTTTTTCATAACTTGAGGCCTTGGTACAATAGATATTAAAGGTCGCAATGCTCGACTTTCGGGTCGTCCCATCCTTTAAATAATATCAATAAATCCTGGTGAGTTTGATCGCAGGGCATAATACATGTTAATCCTGCCATGTGGAGGAAAGTGACACTTGAGAGCATTATCTCTGTTATTGCCCAGCCTTCGCAATAAGAAATGGGCACCTGCTGGGGAACGATGTGTTGAGTATGAGCTCTCCTCATTCTGTTCCCCGTCCTGAATTTCTTAGGTTCATTAAGGGATCTCATCTTTTCTGCTCCTCTTTTTATCTGAGCAAAGTATGGCCTTCCTGCCTTCCTCCAAATATATCTTTCAATTACTTCTGAATATAATGACATTGGCAGCTTATAATCACTTAAACCATTTCTTCAAACATTTTATATACAATGTTCTTCTATATCCCTTGAATGCTTGAAATCTTTACAGGCAAAAAAAAAAAACAGATGCCTTCAAAACTGCAATGAATTTTCCAGAATACATAAAATTAATTTCATCTTCAATAGCAGGTCCAAGGAGAGTGCGAAGGGCGGCTGATGCGATGTTAAAACCCCTCCTCTCCCCTTATCGACAAGATTCTCATATATCTTGATCATTAGTTCTAATCAAACAAAATTTTAAAAGGTAAAAAAATTAAAATCCCCCCTAGGAAATCTCTGGATCCGTTAGTGATTCTAACTATTCATAAAATACTTATATTTTTATTATTATTTGATTAATCTAATTTGTCAATTTACTCATATTTAGTACGAGAGAAAACTTTTAAAACATTCATTCTAAAAGGGATTCATACAACTACATGCATCCTCTTGGGAGATATGTAGAGAGAGAGAGTGAGATTGAATGAGTATATGTGAAGTTTTTATTTTGACAAAACCATTATGCTCAACAAATTAATGTCAATTTAACAAAGTGTCAACAACATGACAAACATAATAACCTCATCCTCATACACATCGACATCGACATCGACAGTATGCGTGCGCCTCCTTGTGTGAGAACAACATGAACTTTCTTCATTCTTTCATTCATTCATGTTTTCCTACATTCTTCATCATGCCATCATGCGTGGTTTGAATTTCTTCAAGTCTCAATATCATTCATACATACCTACATACATATATAGTTAAATACAAACCTACATACATACACACAGAAAAGTCTTCATATCATTTCTTTATAGCATCACCATTTATTTGACGTGGTACATGTCTATCGTCCATCCAATTTCATTTCCGTTGAGAATTTATTTAAGTGGAGAGAGCGCAAATGAAAACGCAACTCATTCTCATTTTCAAAAAGTAATCCCAATGGTAATCACCAATCATCATCAGAGAGCCGTCAACATAACCAAAATACATGTACATACATATGAATGTATTTGCCTAACTCAAACCAAGTGCAAAAGCTCTCACACCCACACCCTCACCCTCACACCGACACTTAAATCAATCGCAATCACCTCAAACACTCTTATATAATATTAAACTGTCAATTCTATTAAGTGGTGTTATTATTTTTATTTATTTATTTATTTATATGTATGCATACATACCATACATAAATATGAATGTACATATATATATATGTGTGTGTGTGCGCCTGAAACTGAATTGGTAAATATTTCAATATTTTATAACGTTTTTAATTTTTTTATATTCATAAGTTAAATATTTAGTTTTTATAGCATACAATTTGAGCATTTGTGCACTCTATATGGGGCATATGCAACATGAACACGGTACGTACTAGCTTAATCTTATACTGAAAGCGTGAAAAAATATAAGAAGAATAGTCCATAAAGTTATAAAGTTTAATGATTGAATCAATTTTGAGACAATGAAATTAAATATTACAAAAATTGAAATCGTAAATTAACAGCCACGCCTGTAGAAGGTAGGCGTGAAAAATATGAAGCAACTATCACCTCTTAGAGAAATACTGAAAGTGTTAAGACTATATCTGACCTTAATTTTGTGGTTTGTGGAATTTCTCTGGATCCAATTGGTCTATGAATCACAGTCTTCTGGTATATGCACCAATGTTCTGTTCGTGGTACCACAGCGAACTCAAGTATTCTTCTGGCATATGAGACTTAAATATGTGATGGTTCACACGAAACCGGTGGTAGATGTAAAATCTGAGTTTGATAAGGTGAGATTTTCTTAAATAAAAGGATATTTATTTTAACAAATAACTAGACTGAAAACCACACAAAAATTCTCATAAAAACCAAAACCACAATTTAGATAAAAACAGACTAAAACTCAGACTAAAATTGTGACCAAAAACCGGTCAAAATCAAATTTAAATTTTGACCGAATATCACACCGAATTTCATATCATAAATAGACCATAACTCAAACCCAAACGTAGACCAAATCTCTAACCAAAAATTAGATTTAAATTCAAATCCTAAATCTGACCAAAAATAGATCAAAGCTTAAACTAAAAATCAGACCAAAAGGAGAAAAAATTCAGACCAAGAACTTACCAAATTTTAGACTATATATCAGGCCGAAATTCAGATCATAACTCAGAACAAAATAGACCAAAACTTAGACCAAATTCAGACTTAAATTTGGAATTCAAATTAGATCAAAAGCAGACCAAATTTCACTACATAAATAGAAAGTAAGGCAAACCACAACTCAGATCAAAAATTATACCGAAATTCAAATCCTAAATCAGGCCAAAATTATCCAAACGATTTTCCCATTTTAGCGTCTATACGTTAAATACGTGACTCAAGTACCAGTTTAACGGGTTCTATTCTCAGGTAGAGAATTTAATCCACCAAAAAAAAAAAAAACAAAGTTATAGGTTTCGGGTCGATATAAAGAAAATCCCAGATGGGAAAAAGAAAATTTGAATACAGGGTAGGAATCAGCGACCTTAAATTATTCTTAAAATTCTGCTTATTCTCGACCCATTATAAACCAATCTAAAAAAAAGAATAAATGTCTCCTATTGTTATATTTTCCACGATCCTTTACCTTGGAAATAGATCGTAGAAATTGTGAAATGCAAGAACAAGAAAAAACGGCCCAGCCCGCGTTTTGGTTCATATGAAGAATTTTTATTTTTTATTTGCCGCCCCCTCCCCCCCAAAAAATGTTTCCTGTATCCGCCACTGAGAGTATGGACACTTATAAATTAAGCTGTTTTATTAGGGTTACAGCAGTATTTGGCAAGCTCTTTTTATCCTTCATGTTGTTATGTTAAAAGGTAGACCCACAATAGCCTAAACTTTACATTTCGACCCTAGCGCTCACACTCGTTTTTACTCCTCTTAAACCAAGGAATATGTGGTAAAAAAAATATGTCTGCAGTTCTGTCCCAGAAAACAAAAGTGAAAAGCTTACTGAATTCATAAATTCAATATAGGTTGTATGATGTATCGCTAATTGATTTCTTTTCGAGAGTCACTCGCGGAATGTTCTTTGAAATTGTGGAATAGCACTAAAAACTCTAAGCACACTGACTGTTCAATTATTCAAAAGCTTGAAATTCCTAAAAATAAAATAGTAACGCTTCTCTGCGATCGAAAAAAAATGTAAACTACATCTGAATCTCCACAAATCCACAAATTCAATAATTTTAATGCACTACGTAGGACAAATACCATTTGACTATGATTATGTAGTAGTGTGAAATTATATTGACTTGAGTTAATGACAACTACAACTAACAAAATAATATTATATTGAAATTCCCTAAGACAGGCACAGGGCACATTTTGTAAAAGGCTTGCCTTAATTTATCTGTGCTGTGGTATCTACGAATCCCATCAGGCTTTGCTGAGAGAAAAAGTAATTAAACCGAAATAATTGAATTAAGTAAAGGCCGCACAAATACTCACACGAACACTCATATATAAAACGCAACAAATACATATTCAGAGTTGCCGATTTTATCTCGAGTATTGAATTCCGTATTCCTAGCCTAAATCCCATTCGTCGAAACGTGACAATTTAATTCTTCAACATTCAATATGTATATATGTATGGGTGTATGTATTTTTGTATGTAATGCCAAATACTCACATTCATACAAATACATTAGTAAAATACAAAAAAAAAAAGAAGGAAACGCTAAGCTAGAAATTGTGTGGTTATGCACAGCAGCAGCAGTAGCGGCAGCTTGGACTCTGTGGTCAATTCATTTGTGGCGGCGCCATACAGAAACGTACACAAAATCGAGAAAAAAAAATATTCGTAAAAACCGCAACGTCACACGCCGCAAGTTTGGGGAATTTAATTAATTCATTACACTGCATTGTTTACGTTTTTCTTTTTTTGCCCATTTTTAACCCGTAGAACTTTAATATCTGAAATATGTAAGTACCTACCTGCGTTAATACTTTATCGATTTGATGTTATTATTTCTTTTTTTTTCAATTCACGTATTTAAAATTTTTCAATACTCAGCAGGAATTATTTATTTAAAAAAATTCATGCATACATATTTGGGTTTAAATATTTTCGTTTACAATTCGTTCTGTATATAAAAATTCTTTACATACCTATAAATATGCACATTTGTATAAATGAAAAAGTTGCACGCTAGCTTAGTTAAAAGTATTCTGAAACTTATAGGTACATGTCCAGAAACCTCAAAACATTTGCATAATATTGTTGTATACTGCGTACAACGTATATATTTTGTTAATGTATCGAAAAGACTTGGGGGCCAAAAGTGGCACTCTCTCTCACTAGACAGTCCTGTTTTATTTAGGGGATATCTAAGCACATAATGGCCAGATATGTAGTCCAGTCCAAGGCCCGATTAGGTATAAGAGATGAACCTATTTATGGATAAGAGGGACGATAAGCGCTTTCCCTTGTCTGAGACCTGAAATTAGATTCCAATACTCTAGATAGTTTTCAAAGAGGTTCAGCCTTTTCTAGCCATTTTATCGATCAACTCATTTCCAGCAATGCCACGATGGCCAAGTATCTAACAAAGCGTAACTTTGTTGTGGATAGACAAAAGCTGGAGACTCTCAAATCACTTTTTCACTAGTTTTGAAGAAAAACTCAATGAGAGCAGCCTGGCTCTCTGAACAAAATACAATAAATAGCAACGCCTTTTAAACCTTTATGAAGGTTTATATTTGCACAGGTTTCAAATGCATATATTTCGGCGTGAAAAACACTGGGCCATACACCCAGTAATGGGCCCAATGGCACCGTCACCAGATTCGCAATCCATCTTCGAACCGTCTGTACTGTAAAGTATAATGCTGTATCAAATTAATTTACATTAGTGGGAATTGCACACTTTTAACATTAAAAATAGTAAAAAAGAAATTTTCCTACGCTCAATTTTTCTCGCAATAAAATGAAACACAGTTTGCATTTTGTATTACTGCAAAATATAAATATGTGCAACTATGAGGTCCACATATTGTTTTGTTTTAGTATTGTGAGCAGTTAGCTCAACTAATTATGCCGCCATAATCTTAACTAAGTAAATTATGGCTATTTCGAGTTCATTATCATGACAGTGTATGTATGAAAATTTAAGAAGTACTTGTGCATAATAAATCTATATTTGAATGTATGTATGAATATCTGAATTTTTCTTTTGCTGCTGTTGTGCTAAATAAAATAAATTGTTTTATGCATAAGTATGAATATTTTTCAGAAAACCAACAAAATTATTTTCTAAAATACTTTATTTTATGCATGTATGAATGAGAGTGTGTGTATTTGTGTTTATAATTGTGTTTGCTTGTACTTAACAATTATAATCAACATTAATTTTATCAACGCCAATTGTATTTGTGTGTGTTTCTCTTGTTGTTTTCTTAAATGAAAGCGATTTCTCAGTTTTCTCGCAATGTCTCTAAAGTTTATTTAATTAAATTTCGCTGTTGCAGGATACGAATGTATATGTGTTTTGGTGTTCGAAAAGAGAGAGAGAGAGAAAAAATGCTTTCTCATACATACATGTATACATATACCAATAATCTGTTTGAGAAGAATAACAAGAAGGGTGTTTTTGAGCATGGTTGTTTGTAAGTGAGTGCACTACTACTCAAGCGAGTGTTCCCATGGTAATATTAAATGTATTTATACTTTGATGCGCATCTAAACAGCTTCTTTTGGTTAAGCAAATTGGAAGCATATTGAGTTCACCACATGCTAGTGAACGCAGTCAACCAACTACTAAACTAAACGAAATAAATTTCTTGAAGGTCAAACCGTCCATTCTCCTAATATAGCTTGCCAAATATGACGAAAATTGCAACAGGCTGATTAAAACTGACTTCAGATTTGAGTTTAGCGACCTAAAATTTAATAGCACAAAATCAGAGCGCTTCTTCTAATTTTGCCCCGTCGTTGAATGGGATCAAACCAAAAGCGCAGGTGGTGGTAGTTGATTGTATTCCTATTAGGTAGGTATTATTTGGATATGGAAATAGATAGGGTTTGAGTTTAAGGTGAAATTTCGATCCATCAGACGCAACATAAATGAATTACTAATACGCTGAAATATACTGAAGTGTAAGTAAATCTTTAACTAGTAAAGGCCAAAAATGATCAGTCCTGACATTGCACATGCAAAGCCATCCATAAAAAGAGCGTTTTGATGCAGCTGAGAGATATTTGAAAGAAAAACTGGGGATCAGATTCTACTGACCAAAAATCCAACAATGGAATATACATATAGCTATACATTAACGTACGTAAGAGATTGTATTTCATCGAAGCTTGCTCAGAGAGATGATGTTTCAACGTGAAAAGTTCCGTGAAAAAGAGCTACTTTGGTTATTGAGTCCGAAATAATCCAAAATGTCTTAGAACTACAGCTCCCATCTCCCCCATTCTTACATAGGTTGAGGTTTCTGCACCCTTTACAGGGGGTTGGAGGCAATTCATGTATTTGAGATTCTAGTAATTTTTTTATGTTATTTTCTCTTAAGCCTACACTTTCAAGATTGTTTTATCTGGCACTAATTATAAAATTTAACGATAAAATGATCAAAATAAGTTATTCTTGTTCTTTTAAGATTTCGCTCAGTTCACTAGTTTATAGTCTTGAGCAGCTGAACACTATGGAAATTAGTTTTGGCTACGGCGCTAGGTTTAGTATATAAAAAAAATGAGCTTCAGCGCTTCAATAGATGTTCATTGCATACGCGAACTGATGTGTATATCACTTCCGTTGGGATATTACGCAATGAAATGTACACTTGTATTTTTTTTAGTGTTTTTTTTCTCTCGTTATTCATTGTAAGTGTTTACTTTTAATTCGTTTCTAATGTACTTGTTTGTTTGCTTATTTTTTGCATAAAAAAAGTAGAAAATTGGAGCACTTCATGCGTAAAATTATAAAACTTAAATATATCTTGCAGCGATTAGTGCGACAATATTTCCTCAACGCTGTGCACATGTGGAAGTGTATATTCCAGTGAGTGAGAATTAATAGAAAGTGGGAAAGAACCCATTTACAAAGCGTTTCTTTTTCCAATTTACAGTGCTGAAGTAAGCGTAAGCCGTTAGCGCTTTATCTTTCTAGGACACGTAACTGACTTTCTTTTTGTACGTCATTGAAGGAAGTGATGAAAGAGAAGATGAAAGCACAGGAAGAGGTGTTATTTGGTATACGGATAAAAAGAGAAAGAGAGTTTTTTGACGTAAACTTCATGGCCGCTTAGTAAAAGAGTTTCTTACGGCTGGATTATACTATGTCATATGCCTTGTTAAAGAGAGAGAAAGTTGAATATAGTAATATAGTAAATTTAATTAAATTTGACATCTAGTATTTTTAATGAAGTATTTTTTTTAGGAAAAATTTAGGTTTATAGATATCAAAAAATAGTTGTTGGGATTAGCCTGATTGTCTGGCTATATTTTCGTCATAGATCATTTTGCTCTAGCCTATCATGTTGCTGAGCTGTGGCCAGAAAAGTGAATGAAATTTTTCCACTGTTTTAGCTCCACTTCATAGGAGACCACGACCGAGTCCTGATTGCATTGAACGAGTGCCGGAAGTGAACTCTGGTGCTTCTTAGTGGTCCAATCGACAACCATCACCACCACAACCATTTATTTATTTTTTCATTAATTAATATCGTTAAATTTTGAAGGCACACTGACGCTCAATTACAAAAAATTGCCGCAGTGAGAGCTCAAATTTTAACTGTCATCGTCGCTTGTCAAGGTGAGACTACAGTGGTAATGGCACGTTTTTTGTGAACAAATCGTTTTGCTGTCAGAGCTAATTACTTTCTTAGCCCCACTCTCCCCTTCTTTTACCTTTGATTTTTTAAGTGATGAACGGTGATTTGAAGCGTTCTAGGCACACTTTCTACAAGATTTACTGAAATATTTGGGTTTAATTACTACTGTATTAAAGTGATTATTTCAAAAGTTTTACCCTATTTTTAAGCCCCCTTTTGGCATTTTTGGGAGACTTGCAACCTTAGCTATGAGTATTTACTTTTAATTACGAAAGCAAAACATTTACAATAGACATGAATCACATGAATGAATGCATGCGTTTGATGTTAAATCACACATGATAATCAAATTAATTAATAACTGACAGCAATTATTTCATGTAACTATAATATATATCTGGAATTATTAATAATGGTAAAAAGTATTTAATTACAATATTTTTTATTAAATAGTTAAAATTAATAATTCAAATAAATAAAATTTTAATATTTACTGAATGTGGTAGTTAGTTAGTATAATAAAAATTGTGTTAGTAAAGGGTTGTGAATTTGAATTGCCATCTGCATAACAATGATAATATTTCTAGGCAAGCTCTTCCTACCTTGCAACCTGTTGCCATTGAAGTGTAGCAGAAATCTTACTGAAATATTTAAATTAGAGCAGTATTTCTTGGCTGAGAGATACGAGTGATGCGGTGGTTTTTACTTTAGAGGGGTGGAAAGAGATGGAGATTTTATAATAAGCTCATCTCCCACTTTCCCGATAAGTATTTCAGCCAGCCATTAAGACCATTGGTCCTTGAAGCAGCGATATGTTTACGCAGCCTATGAATCCGTTAGTAGACCTAGCATTATAGTTCTCAAATTCTGACTTTTCACGTATTTTTCTATTGAATGTGTCACGTCTACAAGCAAATTCTCGACCCCCATTTTCTGTGTAATTAATACTTTTTAAAAATAGCGCATATGTAAATGAAAGTTCCGTTTTTGTGTCGAGCGTCTTGTAGTGGATGATGGGACTCTCCTTCACTCCATCTCTTCTTCGGATCAGTTTTGTACATATCGTTGCTTACCATAGCTTCAAACCCATATGACCCTAACATAAGGCCAAAAAATCAGCAACGCTAACAATCAACTGAGGATTTGGTATCAAAACCTTGCATAAGAGCTGATTGTGTTCTATAAACTATCAATACATCCATGAACTTAAGGGATGATTACAATCTTATTCGAAGCTCCCCAACTTTCATCACTATCTGCTTAAGAAATGCTTCTATTTTCTTCACAGCATAAAGAGTCGCAAGTCTTCAAGTTTCTTGGACAACGCCATTTTCAATTTATTTTTTTAAATTTAAGTAGTTAAATTACATTGATTTAAATCGGCAATAAACTCTCTGCATTCATTTCTTCATCATCAGAATCATGATCCTGTGAAGATCTTATCATTCCAGTGCGCGGACGCTCAACGGGTGGTCCCAGTGGATCGATGTGATGAGCTTTTAAAGAAAAGTTGCAAATAAACAAATAATATTTGAAAGTGTTTCATTACTTTACCTGAGAAAGCGGTATCCGCACGAACGTAATGATCGCCATTAAAGTTTGAAGTAATAATACTGGAAGCGCCACTTTCACTTTCCGGAATTCTACGAGATGCCATTTCTTCGTTTGCATTACGAATGGCTGAAATGAAAATAAAACAGAAGATAAAAAACGGCACTGCCAGTTTTAGTAAAAAATTTTTAAATTATATTAATAGTTTTATAGAAATCTTTGAAAGTTCTAATAAAAAAAATTAAGAGAAATCAAATAATATTTGAAAATTTTAAAGTAATTAAATAAATATCTCTCACCTCTTAACCGACTGCTTCCTCTCCCCGATGCAGCGGACGAAAGTCGCTGCTGTTGGTAACGCTGTTCGTTTTGGCGCTCTTGTTGTAGCTTATGCAAACGTGCATACTCTTGTGAATACTTCTCATGCAACTCCGTCATACCCAGCGATTTGGTTACTTGAACCAAAGCACGCACACAAGTCAAATTATCCGGGAAGCGTGAGTAGATCTTCTCAAACATACCCAAATATTGTTTGGGTGGCATATAAGAGTTACGAAAGCAACTAGCAATGCGCAACATCAAATTCGGATCATTAGGGTCTGCCAAAACAGCACGCTCATAATAATAGATAGCCTTTTCTGTAGCCTGCAGTTTAATGTAGTACGAACCAATTGAGCTCGCAATATTAATGTCACTTGGATTAATTCGGTACGCTTCATTGTAGTACTGATTCGCCTCTTGATGATCCTGAATCTGTTCGTATATTGAGCCTACCTTCTCGAATAGACGTGAATCGATTTCTGCAGCCGATATACCCAATACCTGTAGATAAGATTGTAGTGCTGCCGGAGTTGCTGACAATTTGAATTGATTGCCAGAGCTACCACGACTGCCACCTATTGAATTGCTATGCTGCTTTTCCTGCAACTTCGCCAGTTGATAGTAAACATGACTATGTTGCACCGAATGTGGCACCATTAATTGAGTTTTAAGATGCTCAAATTGTTCTTCTGCTAATTCCAAATCGTTTTCTTGCAGCGCTACAAGTCCCAAATTATAATTTGCTTCAAAACTGTCGGGTTGAATTTGTAGTGCGCGTTCGAGTTTAGCACGCGCTGCTCCATAGGCCAGTTTTTGAAAATCAATTATGCTGGCGTTGATTAATGCCATAGCGTTGGTTTGCAGTGCGCCGATCTCGTTTAGTTGATTGACACAGTGTGTGGCCATTTCTAAATTTCCGAGCTGAATGTTAAGAAATTTATTTTGGTTATTTCCTCAAGAAGTTTTAAGAAATTAATTAGTCCAGAAAGTTTTAAGCTACAAGTATTTTCGAGTTGATATTTTTGAAAGAGATAATCAAGACTAATAAAATCACTCAAGATATAAACGATTGGTTAGTTTCTATGTTTTATTAAAATTAGAAAGTCATTAGCAAAGAGCGGAAAAAGGCAAATAACAATTTTCTATCTATAGTTAGCATTGATTTTGAAATTTCAAATTTCGGAATTGAGAAAGAAAAATATAGAAACGTAAAAATATTTGAAAAATCAATGAATACTATAGATTTTAAACTTTATTTTGCCTTTTTTCCGCTCCCTGGTCATTAGTATTTTGATAGTTTACGTCATTCGCTGTCATTCGAATATCTAGTTAGACTGAGAGTGACGATAAGGGGAACCAAGAAAGTCGAAGACTGCTAGAATATCAAGCTAAGCGAAATTGGAAATTGGGGCCAATTAGTTAAGGACGCATTAAAGAAGAATGGTGAAATACCGTTATTGCAGAACCAGAGAAAGAGTATGAATACTTAGGATCATAATTCTAATCCTTGTTACTTTTTTCTCTTTTTAGTTTTTGAATATGTCGCTTATGAGAAAGAAAAAGATATAAATAAAAAAAAAGTATTTGAAAAATGGATGCATACTATAGATCTTAAATTTTATTTTGCCTCTTTTCCGCTCCCTGGTATAAGCATTTGAAACTATCGAACATGGTCACCCAGATTTATTTTACGAATATGCATAAGTGCAGGGTACTGTCCTAAGATATGCTTCGCAGATTCACTTATTATAGCTAAATCGGACATTAGAATGTAGGTTGTAGGATATGTTGGCATGGATTGTCACAAATATATATGAACGCTAGTGGAACCTAAAGAAGGTCGCTGGTCATGAATCAAACCCAAATTTTAAAGAGCCAAATAAATTTAAAGATTTATCCTTCCGAAATGTCTGGATCCACCATAAAATCTCTTAACTTTTTTAAAGAAATTAACCAATGAAAGACAAAAACTATTTTTTGCAAAAACTACTTTATACTGCTTTAACCGTTAAAAAAATAATAACCAAAATTTTCCCATTGAGAAGTCGTTGTGGTTCCTGAAGATCAAAACTCCAGAAGTACACCTAGTTGTTAAGAAATACATATACCTATAAAAGTAGAAATTACGTGTTTATACAAGTGAACTGTTAAAAATAATAGCAAATATCCTTTAAAGAAAATTTCCTCATTGCAAAATACTTGGGGTCACTGCAGATTAAAATCACCAAATTAAACTTTTCTTTTTTATGCACATCGAAATGAAGGAATATATTCAGAAAAGTAAAAATAGAATAAATCATCAAATTCATCAATTAATATCGTAAAGCCAATTGAACTTAGGTGGTACTTGACTTTCCATTGACCCCATGCGATGGGAAATATTTTTTTCGCTGGTGGTTCGCTATTTTTTTAACGGCTAATTCTATTTTCGGTATGATTGGCTACTTGAGAATGAAAATTTTCAAGAATTATGTGTTCGAAAAAACTTTGCAATCCTAAATAGAAAATAAATACATTTCCATTTGTTTATCGCAGTTTAGTACTTACGTTTATATAAATAAAAGCTAAATTTGTTAATGCACTCGCTGTCATCGAACCTTCACTCTTACGATCATACATTTGCAAGGTTTCAATCGCTTGATTGACATCATTCTGACGTAGATACACTAAAGCCTTATTCAGTTCCAGCTCATTGGCTAACCATGACAAGTTCGAGGTTTTTATAACCTCAATGCACCAATTATAACCTAAAAAAAAAAAAATTAAAGAATTAGAGTATATTTTACTAACTAACTTAACATTTTTGGTGAGCTATCCACCGGCCTCCTACTCACGCACCATCATTATAGTTCTCTTCGATAATTGGAGAAATTAAATCCACAATCATTGTAATGGCGCGCTTTTCATTGTTTTTACGCTGTTTCGTGTATATTGCCAACTCATCGCACTTCAGTGCTTGAATAACGTAACGATTTTTATTCATATTCATGCCACCATTTTCACCATCTTTTCGCTGCATCATACCGCTACCGCCTCCACCATCACTATTGGCGCCACCATCCCCAACACCTATTTCACCATTAATCTCATGGTTGCCACCACCATTAGCGCCAAGGCCAGCAATGTTAGCATTAGCGGCATTACTGCGAGAAATATTAACACCGTCATAGCCACGACCACCAATACCAGAACCATCGATTACTTCCACCTCTGGTTGTTGCTGTTGTTGTTGTTCAGTGGCTGCACCACCCGTCGTTACCGCTGCATGTTGCTGCAATTTTATAATATTATTTTCGATTTCCAAATCGTTTTCAGTTTCCATCGGTTGCACATCGCACAAATTGCGGAATGTGCTCTTAATTTTATCTACATCACCCATTGCATAATAGCATAGTATCAAATGGATTCCATTGCGGATATCCGCACGCTCGGACATTATGAATTCGAAACTGGATGCCGCGTCTGCATATTGCCCCATGCGGACAAACAGAATACCAATGTTCTGTGTGATTTTGAGACGCAATTGCTTTAGATTATTCGGTACGGAATCAAGTGCCATGCGATACATTTTAATCGCCTTTGGATAGATGCCCATTTTATAGTAAATATTGCCCATATTCAACTTCAATTGATTCACATGTGGAAACATTTTATTCTTTGTCATGATGCTGTATGTGTTGAGTGCTTCGATGTGCATGTCATTGTGTTCATATTGTTCAGCGAGATTAAAGAAAACCTGAAAAACGAAAGAGAACGAGTGAGAAAGAAAATGGGACAGAATGAAAGTTATAAGGAGGTTCTGAAAGTAAAATACGATGAATTTCAGTTTTTTTCTTTCAATTGCTTTTGGTATTCATTGAAACGTCAAAACTATATGTTGTGAAATGTGAAGTGAAGCTGATTAGGAGTGTGCTTTTTCTCCGCCAAACATACAAAAAGAACAATTCAAATCCTTTCAATACCCACACATCATACTTTAACCATAACTAGAGAAATGCCATAAAAACTGTTTGAGTTTATAAAAGTAATTGAGCTACTCATTGTTCGTGGAATGAGTAATGCATATGCTTGCAAGATTCTGCGATTGGTTTTCCCATATATTTTATCATCTTGTGTACCCATGTGCTTGTACATTAGAAGAACCCAAAAAATTAAGATTTTTTAAATTTTTGAAGTGCGGGCCTAAAATGCTTCCTTTGTATCTGAATATGTCAAATGTGAATTTTATATGAATATAAATAGGGGTTAATAGCAACATCGTAAAAGGCCTACGAAGGCCGTGGAAAAATTGGAAATCTCTTTCTTTGAATGAGATGTTAACATCGCTCATCAATTCAAAATTTCTGAAAAGCATTAGGTATATATACACGAACGAATCAAAGGAGGGGTTTTGTGGTTAAACCATTACCGCTGAAAATCTCACACATTTTGATCGTTGGTTATGAGGAAAGCAAAATATTTAAAGGGGCGAAAAAATTTAAATTCAGGAAATTTCTGTACATATGTGTTTCACGTTTTCGAAATAAAGTACCGTAGTGGTAGTTTCTTTCAATATTTCTATTCAGTGAAGATATTTGAAATCAAAACCATCTAGTTCTGGGTTACGATTTCAAATATTAGTAACTTATGTTGAAAGAGGGATCGTGGCGGTTTCCGAAACGGCCATCTGATTTACCTGTCTCTATATACACTGATGCTGCTTTGACTACAAATGTTCATTTAGCCTGTAAAATATCACTTAAATAAAAACTAGACATAAACTAAAATCATTACTTTGAAAAATTAAGAATTAAATTTAATTTTCTCGTATTTTTAATTTTTTTTAAATATTCTGTATCAAAAAAAAAAATATAATAACAAAAATTCGTGACCATTTTTCTCAATATTTCTTTTAATTTTAAAGAATTTGAATAGAGCAGAAAAAAGTTAAGATTTTACACAATGGTATTTTATGGATTAATGGGTTATTGAACTTTGATGATCCTTTTTCGGAGGTTCAAATCATTCCAAATTTTATGTTCGTATTGTTTAGTTATAACGGAGATTATTAATGCCTAGCCCACTTAATTCAAAGAAACTTTAATTTGTCCCATACAAATGTGGGCACCTCTAATGTAAATGTATATTTTCTAGCATATCATTCAAGATAAGCTCAAGAAGATAGGGAGAGAGAGAGAGCTTTTCAAAACACCAAAACAGTCTAGGCAGGGAAGAAACAACATTGGGAGCTATTGGTTAAAATCACAGCGTCTCCGTTTTTAAGACACAATTAAAACATGTTTTGGATAAAATTGATCCAGTTTAGCAATGACCTCTGTATGTGCGGAATTTTTTATGTTTTTGTGCACGAGTGTCACAGTAATTATTAATTATATTCAATCATTAGTTTAAGTCAGTCATATCCACAGTGATATGATTAGTTTCAATGACGTTTTCAATGTTCTTAAACATTTCGATTGCACCGAAATATGTTAGTGAATATCTTACCGCATAAGTGAGATCAAAATTATGAAAAATATTTTCACCATGCTGATCACGAAAGCGATGTAGCGTACGATCCAATGAAAACGCCTCTTTAGCTTTGTTCAGCGCCTCGGCTAAAGTTGATTTGATTTCGGCATTCGTAGTGCCACTACTCGTTGTTGCATCAACGCCACTGGCCTTGACCAGCGAACTGCGTGCAGCCAAGAAAATTGATGATTCTAGAAGTTTAATAATTTTCGCTTCCAGATTTTTATATTTCACCTGTGGACTTAAATGCAAAGAAAAAATAAAATTTGATATGTACCATTCGATAAACACATGCAACTAACTTGACTTCTTTTGCTGCATCAACAGCGGCATTAGCTGATGATAATGTTTGCTGTTTAGCTTTTTCCAAAAAGAATTGATCGAAACGTTGTCCAGCTGAGCCACTATTTGCGGCATAACCCACAGCTCTTACGGCGGTAGAGGGGCGTGCCAGTGCTGTTTTATCGCCTCCGCCACCTCCACCTGCTCCTCCTCCTAAGCGACTGCTAACCAAGTTGCCACGCTGCACATTAGCAAAATTAATTAAAATTACAAACGAACAAAAACAAGAAAAAGAAACCAAAAATTTCATTTAAATTTTAATCAACTAAAAGTAGAACTATGTATGAGTTATTTTTTCTATATTGCACCTACTGAAAATAGCAGCGATGTTGGTGGGCGCCCAGCAGCAGTTGGTGGTGGTGGCGGTGCTCCTGCTGTTCCTGCTACTCTCGTATTAACATTTGCTGATGAATTGCCATTGGCATCTATCGAACTTTTGGCACTCATTTTCAAACTGAATTAATTAAAATGCACCAGCAACAACAACAATTATAGCTACACAATTTTTTCATTTAGTAATTGTTGGTATAAAAGGAACAAAATCAAATTTTTAGCACAAATTCATTCTCTGGTTTTCTATTGCTGCTGCTTGGAAAAATATGTTGCGACTAAAAATTTTCTATTCTTTTCTGATTGCCGCATATTGCCACTAGCAACCTTTGTTTTGGTTTTTTTGTTTGTTATTGCTATTGCTGTTGTTATGCTGAGAAGTTACCTTAGCGACAGCGACAGCGACGACGTTGTCGACGTGCAATGTATAATTGTTTGTTCTATTTATTCGTCTGCATGTTATTGTTGTTTTAATCGTGGCTGAAGACGATAGAATGATATGTGTTGCTGTTCATTAGTATGCCGGACAACAAAAATTTGTTTGTTTGTTTTGTTTTGTTGCTATCATTTTAGATTTCTATGTTTGAATGAAAATGTATAAAGGTAAAAAAAAAACTGACTACAAGTGTTTAGTGCAACTCTGTATGCGTGAAGTTTAAATTATCAATGAATCCTAAAGATGAATGAAAGTACAGGGTGGCTCAGTTGGTGAGACAAAATTATTAAAGGGTGATACTTTAAAGGGTGATAGTTTAGTTAGGAGATGGGATCGTAGTGGCCCAGTGTGGTTATTTTAAAACTAGTAATTATGTTTTATGTACATCATAAATAATAAAATTCTTAAGTGAAAAATTTTGAGCTTTAAACCCTTAATTAGCATAACTTATTGTAATTGTAGAGAAAATTTTAAGTTGAAGTAAGTAATTAGTATTATTACTTTGTGCCACAAAAATCAAAATTTCTCGCCCAGACGGGGATTCAGAAGCATTTTAGTCTGGTTTAGAATCGTTAACCCACAAATGGTAGGATTGTTCGGTTTAAAAGAAATGAGTATTATAAATTCGTGAAATGAAGGGAAAAGGAGATAGTAAGTCGACAATATTAGAATAACACATAAATTTCTGTCAGACTTCAAGCAATGAAAGATTTTTTGAAAATTGAACTGATTAGCTTGAAACCCGTTATTCGGTTGTTTTTGAGGCCGCTGATTACAGATCTGGCATCAGATTTTGAAAATGCAAAATGGCGGATCCAATATGCCAGGAGAATTTTAATTTATCGGATTCGCTTGGCACAAAAATAATAAAGTTTAAAATCGCTATAACTCAACTTTCACTTGAAGGATTTTTTTTGGTGCTAAAAAATCATCACTAGATGGCATCTTCAATACAAAAAAAAAAATCTAAAAAAGCTTGAACTCGAGGAATTTTCAAGATACATATTTCTATTTACAGAAAAAATGTTTTTGTTTTTAGTGAAAGATTTGGATTCCATATACAACTGGTGGATTCAAAGTAAAAAGGAGGAGGGAGGCTCAGTGATAAAATTACCCCTTCACCCATTCTACATTGAAACAATACCGTAAAGCCACTATAAATATTAAATTTTTTGAGAAGCGTTATACTGCGTGCAGATACTTAAGGCTAACACTTATGTAAGAACAACATACAGAAATACATGGTTTAAAGATATAGTGAGTGAATATTTTATGGTCGAAATGTGTTCACTATAGTATAAACGCGTTATATGCGTTGCGCATACATTGTGTATAAATTTTATAATACGCACAAATTTGATTGTTCCCTAGAAATTAATTTAATAAATGTGCGGTGAAAAAAATTACGCACTTATAAAGGGTTAATATTTACTTTTAAAAACAAAAAACTAATGACATACAAACAACAACAAGTGAAAACATGAGTCTTTTATATGTAAAACAAAAAGAAAAAACGAAATGAAAATTTGAATGAGAAATTTGTTTAAATATTAAAATTAAATGTGTACAACAATTGCACATGTGTGCACAATAAAAGCAAAAAAACAAAGAAAAATCACATAAAAAGTTTTTTTTTTTAAAACTGTGTCCATGTAAGTATATCAACGCTCTTGTGATATTTTTTATTTTACTGGAGCCCTACTAAAGTCATCAGCATCTCAAAAAAGTGTCGAAGCATGAAGCAGACAATATAATTTACATTTTGTATGCTAATGTTGATATATATGAACAGGAGAAGGACAATGAATATCTACATACAACGACGACAAGAACAATGACGCGCTTCCGGTGTTTGAGTATTTCAGTTATGCCAACCAGTTATTTACTTCCAGCGCAGAGAACAAAAGACTCAGAATTTCATTGAGAGTCTAAAAATTGTTCTTGGGAAGAAGAAATAAAGTGTAGCAATTTTTGTAATATTCTAAAGTTACGTTTTTCGTTTTCAAAGTTTTCAAAGTATGTATAGTTATAAAAAAAAAAATGAAATAATTTTAAATAAATAATAATAAGTTTTGTGTGTGTGTATGTATGTTATTGTGTGAAACTTTATTGCTTGTAATAATAAAATATTTATGTAAATTTGAGTTTGAGTCTAACAATAAGTGAACTTTTTTTTGACACATACATATAGCATCCTAAATGTTTAAAAAAGTTGCAGTTGCGTTGAAATGTATTGTTTAGAAAATTCAGATATTCAAACTGTAGTATAACCTTAAGCCTTCAGTAGATGAGCAAACCAAACTAGTAGTAGTATAATCAAAATCTTTTTTCAGAAATGAGGAAAAACTTTGAGAAATTATTGGACAACGACAAGTTGTTGCTGGATGTGGTTAAATTATTATCAATGGGTATAGTTACATAAAATCTAGAATGGACAAAAATGTCCCCCATGCCTTCACTCCCTCGAAGTTGTATTAAAAATTATTGATTTTCGATTATATGTAAGTACCAAAATGATTTCAGAATACTTTAAAAATAATTTCAGAATTTTGAAAATTGGTTCGGAAAAATTTTTATTTTATTTCTAAATTTGTCATATTCAGAATATTCCAAAATTATTTCAGAATATTTTAAAATAATTTAAGAATAGTCAAAAATGATTTGGGAATATTCAAAAATGGTATGAGAATATTTAAAAATATTTCAAAATATTCGAAATGACTTCAGAATATTTAAAAGTGAATCCAGAACATTTCAAATTAATTTCAGTATCTTGCAAATATTTATCTAATATTTCAAATTGGATTCAGAAATATTTCAAATTGATTTCACAATAATCTAATCATAACATTATTTTTTAAATATTCCATATTGAAATTGATTTTAAAATATTCTATAATTATTTAAAAGTATTCAAAATTGATATCATAGTATTAATAAAAACAAGAATCTAAAAATATTCTGAAAAAGGTTCATTTTTGAGTCCTGAAGTACAATTAGAATATACTGAATTAAACTTGAAAAATTCTAACAACAACGCGGAATATTGTAAAATTAATTTAAAATAGTTAAAAGTAAATATTTTATTTATCATCTCACACTGAGGGAAAAAATTCTGTTATATCAAACGGAAAGGATATTAAACCAACAGATTTAGCTGTTAAATCCCATCTGTTATATTAACATACTATGTGCTGTTGATTTGAAAAATAAAACTACAAAATAGTAGCTGCCAAAATTCTTCACGCTATAGTCTAGTTGTCTAGTGCGCAAGCAAGAACGCAGCCACTTGTGGCTAAAGTTCAAATTCCACAAATTTCTGCTTACTTTTTTTTTCAAATAAATTTCAAAATCAAAAAAAAATTTTTTTTTTTTGAATTACTTTTTCCTTTTTTTTTGTTCAAATGATTTATTATTATCGTTTTAAATTATCCGAAATGACTGTCGAACAACGCGATTACCAACTGTGCCACATAACTAAATTTGTTTCCAATGAATTTTGTTTGTTTTACTCTTTCAATTATCTTTTCAATCTTTTTAAGTCTTTGAGGCACACGATTTTAAGGAAAATAAAAACTCCAGTTGCACAGAATTTTTTTGGTTTATAGCATTGGCAATTGAATGAGAAACTGTAAATAAAATGTTAAACTATATGACTATAAGTAATTTCAACTTTTCGAGGTGAGTTAAAATATATCCCACTATGCATAAAAAACTAAGCAAAAGCTGGGACAATTTTTACCCTACCTAACCTTAAAGAGTTAACTATGCAAGTGAGAGTAAGATATAGAAATTTGAAATACTCAATCACGCTGTCTTTGTATATCATTATTTCTAAAAATAGACCTATGAAATTTTGAAATTGTGTTGGTGAAAGCCAAAAATGTTGTTACTGTAGTGGAGTTTCCATTAGCCCTGTCTGGCAAGGTTATGAAACAGATTTCCTTAACAACAGCGATGAACTGTTAAAATCACAGTTTTTTTTCTCGATGCAGGAGGGTTCGATTTCAGGCAAAAGCGCTTATCTTCAAAAAATAATTTTTTTCATTATTTCAATTATTATTTAATTTCGATTATCATTAATAACAACAAAATAGCACAAAAACCTACCATATTCCTAAATTATCTCCTTCGAATAGCATCCTCTTATTTGGCATAGGTATACATAAGTACAATAGTGCCATCTGGTGGTAATTTTCTAAACCAACTGCATTACAAATGTTAGCCTTATCATAAACCAAATAATACAGTCGCAGAGAGCCTTCTTTTCAATACAGCAATTAACTGATTAATGTAACCTAAACTAGTTAAAATGCTTAATTTTCAGCCGTATGCTCCCTAGAAGGATTAAAGAAAAAATAAAAACTCCGCGATAGTTAGGCTCTTCTTTTTCTGACCCTTAAGTTTCAGCAGACTTACTTACGTTTGTAGCTGCCATTATAGCCGATGATAGATGCTCTTGGCTGTATCTGAAAAGCTTACTCATTGCCTTTGCAATTCGAGCGTTGGCAAAAGTTGGTAAGACCAAGGGACCGGTTTGATTTGGTTTGATTTGACTAAAATTAATTTGAATAGTCGATTTTTTATTTAATTCACATCAATAATAAAAATTCAATCAATTGACGAAGATTACATGAAAAATTACTATTGCTATCTCAACACATTTCTATTATTTACTTTTCACAAATTTTTTAATTTTCATACATGTGTTTGTATTCCACTTTTCTATTCTTTATACCTACAATGAATTTAGTTTAATTAAATCAAATTCTATTGAAAAATTAATATGTTATATGAGCATTTACGACAAAACCACAAATTAAATAACAAACCGCGAAATATAATGAAAAACATTGGGTATACCACAAAACAAAAGTGCCATTTACATATTGAAATCTATGGAAATTGAGAGAGAGAGTTTTAGAAAGAGAGAGAAAGGAAGAGAGAGGACCACAACTGCAAAGGATGAGAATGAATTATTTAGCAAAAAAAAAAAATTCAATTGATTTACTGTTGACGTGTATAATAATAATACGCGATTAAATAATAAATTTAATTAAATGATTGCATAAATAAAACAACAGCAACGCGCTTCAAATGAATTAAACTATGTCTAATAAATAGAATACAAAAATAAGTAGGTAAGTGATGCATACATTTGAAGAGCATAAATCTGTGTTTAATCTTGTGTGAACAACTATAAAACCCTAACTCATAAGTACCCAAGCATTTTTGAGAATTTTTGGGAAAATAATGTAAATCTGAGAACCATCAAAAAATTCTAACCCTATAGCTAATAGATACAACAGTTCTAAATACTTTTAATGGTCCAGTGGGTTGAAATCCTTCTTATATGATATCTAAGAGTGACAAATTGAGAAAGAACGATTGCTTCTCAATCGAACTTTCAATTCCACTTCAACTTTTATTTTAAAAATTAATTCTAATAATGTGGCGTGAAATAGGTTAAAGCAATTAACATTATTTTCAAGTGTCTGTACATAATTGAAAATGCAATTAGAATTAAGTTGTTTTATACAATATACCTCGTCAAATACAAAAAAAAATTATAAAAAAAAATAAAAAATCTGCGCTCTCATTTTTCCGGTTACTAGCGTTCACGGCTATTAAATTATTATGCTTCCGAAAATTTACCAATAGTGCATAATACTCCATATTACAAAATTATATAATAATAATAAATGGAAATGAAATGTATTGTTAATTGTGCAAGTACGCGTGCTATCATTTGTTGCATAGAATCCAGCTGAGGAGGGTAGAACTAAATTCGTGTGCATTTAAAATTAAAATTTTAGTGCAGAGCGATTCTTCAGTGTACGGATAATTAGTGTAGTTTGAAAAGCGCAATAAAAGTGATTTTTATGCATTACAGTAGACATCCAAAATATTGAAATATGATTCTTAGAACATTATTATCTTTATAATATAAACAATAATAACCTTGTCATGTTCTTCAAAGAAATAAAATTAAAAGTTGTGCAAACAAAGTATGTATACTTGTATAGCTGCGACTAATATATTTATGAAATACCTTAGCAAAATGAAATAAACACTTATTAGCAGCTTGTTTCGGCGAATACATGTTTAAGTTTTGAATCGAACTTAACACTATCCTATTTAACAAGTATTGCGTTACAACCCAAGAATTCCGCATTAATTAGTTCGTTATATCGGGCATCTACTGTATTTATACACTATTAATGTATTGATTGTTTCATACAAATGCATACACATGCTTATTTTACATTTTATAAAATGTATTTAGGTTATACCCACAAATTTTGTTGTTTTGTTTCAGTAATGAAATAAATAAATTTTATGATGGATTTTGTGTTATAAATGATATGTAAGTTGCTCACTATAGTATTTGCACTTGTTGTAAAGTACACGAAATGTGCATATTATAATTTGTTTATTGCAATTAACAGTTAAGTATGTATATATATAAGTATTTAGTGCATAAATTATCTAATTAGTTATCTGTGATATAAATTGTTCCCCGTTTCTAACACAATCATTTGTGATTCAGTGCGACAGGTCTAGATAGAATGTAGCTCCAACCTATTTTACGCTTTCAGATTTCTTTGTTCCTACTTCCCAATTAAATACTTCTTTATATTTATTTTCATCATTGCTCTTTCAGGTTTATCCTCAAGTGCCATTTCTACCCTTGGATCAACCAATTTGTTCTGTTAATTATATTGACAAGCAGCGTAGTTGCTTGTGATGACTTTAAGTGAGATACTATGTAGTTGTTATATCTTCCACCTGAAACTGACAAAGACGTATATTTATTTGAAGATTACCATCACAGTGGCTATTTTGTTTCTTTTAGTTCGTCGCACTACTTGCCGAAATCGCCTTTCATGACCTCATTATCCTTGTTGACCCTATAATGTGAAAAACAGCACGTATCTGATTTTCCATAAGGGACCGTTCACATATTACGTAACGCAATTTATAACCAATTTTTACCCCTCCCCCCTGGTCGTAACACATCGTAACAAAACGTACCAATGTAATTTATGTGTGTTCGATTCTCGATTCTCGAATTTCGAGAGAGCTAAAAGTGAAAATCGTCTAATATACACCAAGCGCTCTTATTTTACACCACCATCGTAGTGTTTATTATATGAACAAATGAACTGTTGCTGATTCTTTCTGATTCTTTCTAACTAAGCACTCTTTATTTTATTTTTATTTAATCTCCACATACACGATCTTATTGGGTATTGGTATTGAGTGGATATGGCAATACCAACACGCTCGGCTTTTAATTTGTACCCCTTTACCCGTACAGTCGACCACATGAAGCTCAAGTGTATATTCTGTACTAGAGCATCCCAAAAAGAGAAGAGAGCGGAAGAAACTCAATACCGCGAGCTCGACCTATACATTCATACATATTTATTTTAATTTCGAGGATTTTTATTTTTATTTTGGTTTTCCTATCTATTAAAGCATTCAATTTTATCGTTTGATAAAATTAAATTAATAATTTTATTCTCTCACTCTTTGCTACTTACTGTCTTTTGAATATTAGGCAAACTGTTTTGCTGTAGCAGCAGCATAAATTCAATTAGGACCTAATTTTAAAAATAAAATGTTCACTCAATCATAGCAAGTGAATGAATGAATGAATATATAAAAAATTAAGAGAAAATTTCCTTCCTGCTACTTTTAACATGCTCTATAAAATTTTACTAATAACGTGGCATCAAAAAATATATACAAAAAGGGCAATTTGGTCACCGTGAATTCTTCGACAATTTAAATCAATTTTTCCCCAAACTCTTTCCATGTCGCTTACTCGGTCGTCCTCACTCATTTCAGTTTCTCCGTAAAAGTATAAAATATAAATTTAAAGATGGAAAATAAATTTCAAAGCACTTTGAAATTTGTTGTTTGTGTGGCTGTTGTTGCTCTTGCTCTGCTGCTTGTTTTTGTTGTAAGTTCACAGACGAATGAGTTCATATCCTGAAGTGAGTACAAAAATAGAAAAGAGCAATAGAAAGTATTGACTAAGTATGATACACACATACATATACAATTGTATATGTGTACTTATAGTATAGCAGCCTATTTTTATACGCTCCTAGATTTCTCTGACTGTGTGAGTGTATCACCTCTGGCTTTGGGGTCATTATTTTGTATGATTTTACTATTTTCGTTATAAATTTTCTATCATCCGCCTTTCAACTTCAATAATGTTGCTGCTCTTTTTAGTTTCTTGTACTTTTTTATGTTGCTACAATTTCAATTTATTGCATACATACATGTAGGATATACAATTTTCAAATGCTTATGCCCAATTTAGAAGTAACAATATATGTAGTTAATAGTACACACAGAAATATTTCTTACCAATTTTTTCGACGATTAAATCGTCAAATCATTTAACAGACATAAATTCATTGGATTGATGCACACTTTCATCAATATGATGTTTTTATTCATTAGTTTTTGATCATTTTTGATTATAAATATTGTTTAATATAAATTATTTATGTGATATACATCCTTCAGTTGAATATATTCAAGTTTATTTAATACATACATAAGTTTGCTGTCACCCCAATATATCCTCATTTGCTTGAAGTCATGTACTTGTAACTGTGCTTGAACTTAAATCTATGTTTGTATATATCTATGGTTACCAAAGGACGCTGCGAACTGCTGCTTTGATTGTTTTGACAGTGTCTGGTCTTAGTAATTTTGCTATGCTATTGCTGATATTGCTGTTTCTGTCTTTGTTTTTGTAGTGTTAATTTCACATATGAAGCCATTACTTTCGTCTCAATGAGCAGGCAAGCTTAAGTTATTTACTTTATTAGTCAATTCAATGAAAATTACCATCAATATGTTATTTATAAAAACGAATTAGCTGATGCTAACTATGGGCAGACAATGTTAAATATTGAGTTGTGGAGCAGAAATTGATATTGTTTGTTCTAAATTTTTGTATACTTTGTAAATATGTGTGCAATTATGAATGAAAGTAAAAAAAAAAGAATTATGTATAAATTCAATATTCTTTGTTATAGCGATGCATGTAGAACGATAGCTCTATGCGACTAGATCTTCCACTGTGCGTATTTGGTTATGTATGTATATAAAATTCAATTTTGAAAAAACGCACTGTTTTTATTTTATTCTTTTCGAAAATATTCAAAATTCAAATCAATCATTAAATTATTACTCCAGGTTATTAAATACGCTAAATGATGACTATACTTCCCTATTGAGTTCATACGCACTGAACGTAGAGCATTGCTGTAGTGAAGGGAAGGAAAAGCTAGTATATACTGAACGCCTGGTTTTCACTATGTAAAATTCAATCAAATTTCTCAACATGCTGGCAATTTCATATAGGAAATGCTCTCTTTTTCGATTTTCTTTATGTTGATTTCTAGTCCGACATTTTTGACTAACGCAACAAGGTGGTAATTCATTAGATTGTTCTATTACGATGCGTAGGCTATTAACTTGGCCCATACAACTTCAATATGGGCGAAAACCAGCTTGTTCGTCTTTGAGTTCACTGCAGTCGACTGTTTATTATTGTTGTTAGTATTTTATATACAGTATTCGACCACGTGGTTCCCCGCCAATTGCCGCACTCTGTTCTATCTTCCTTCTTTGGGATATTCACTGTCAGTCCTGCTATCCACGAGGACCCTAGTTTCTCTCCTACGAAGGATTTTTCAGTATAAGGCAAATGCATTAGGATCCACTTGAAGAAGCTCTGGTGGAATGCAGTCCTCTCTTGGGGCTTTATTTCTTTTTAACTTCATGATTGCACTTTTTATTTCTGGGCGGCTTTCGCTGTTGCTATGTATCTGATATGTTTCACTGACATTGCTTATATTACTTATTTCCTCGAAGCGCTCTTTCCTACTAATTATGGAAGTAAATAAATATTATTTTCAAGAAAACTCAATAATACATAATTTTTTATAGCTTTTTCTTTTGGAGTAAAATAGGAAAAAAAAGCGGTAGGTTGTTAAAGCAATTCAGCTACTTATGCCCCAAAGTAAATATTAATTCGGTTTAAATTTCTTTCGAAATAATTGTATAATTTTCCTTCATTTAATATGTTAATTGCAATTTTTACGTGGGCAAACTTATACAATTCATGAATACAATGAAATGTTCATAACATGAAACTTTTTTTTTGGAATATCTGAAATATTTCATGAGAAAATTGGAAAAATAACACTTTTGTAGAGAAAGAAAATTACAGCCGGTTAGGGTGATCATAATTTCTCAATAATGTTGTAAGCATCTGACACATATAACATCCATGAAAGATTTAAAGCTCAGAGCTGTTTGTTTAAGAGAAATATAATTTTATTAGTAAGTTAAGGATGTTTATTTTATGTTATGTCTTTGTTTACGAAAAATTCCATAGTAATTCCTCAATGATTGATATTATGCATAAGCAACTGATTAAAGGAATCAATAAAGCGTAGCGCATATAGCGAGGAAACCACTATAAAATATTCCTCGATACGCGTTCTTTAATTACAATTCACGTTGAATAAATATAAAATTGAAGGAAAAGTTGTTGTAATATTGATATTTCAAAGCAACAATTATGTTCATTTTCATTTTCGCCGAGTTGATTGTTATATAACTTTTAATAAATATTTTACTTTTTCATTTTTGTTGAGCAAAGTGAGAAATAACAAAAACGGAAGTTCAATGAAAAGAATTTTTAATGTATTTTTTTTTCTTGGTTTTTTCTCCCAAAAAAATGCACGAAATTTCAAATAAACGTGGTGTGCATTATAACTATTAAAACTTGTGCTAAAAAGCAATTTTCCAGTTTTCGAAACTTGCATTGCAATTCGTTACTGTTGCCTTCTTCGTCCCGCTTTCTGTACACCTGCAGCCTCATTTTCTTGAATGCACAATAATAATAATAATAATAATAATAATATCCAACACGTATTTGGGTTTATATGTGTGAACTAAAAAGGATAGAATTTAGTTTTTTTTTCTTAGCACTAGTGAAAGTTAAGTGTGTAATCATTAATTAAAGTCGTTATCATCAATAGTAATTTTTAAGTGAGATCATGAATTGAATAGAATGAAAATTTTTTGTTGATGTCTTTGGCTTTTACCACTAAATTATTTCCTACTACTGCTGCTGCTACTGATCTTAAATGGAAAAATGCACGAGGAGTATTGTTGTAGTGAGAAAGAAGAGAGGTTAGTGTGAGAGAGATTAAATAGATTTTGTTGTATGTGAATATAATGAGTGTGTGAGTACGTCCCAGTAGTGAATGGTAATGTTTAGCAGCAACCTGTACTTTTGTTTTTTATGTTCAAGGCATAGAGTACATGAGCAGACACTGAGAGTTCCGACATCGCGGTTGAGATTTATGGGGATATAAAGGAGCATATAAAGGAACAGAGATGTTGACGCCTTAAAGAACGAAAATAACTCGAATTTTACACGAAATGTTCTCATAATTTGTGCAAGTCTATCGTAGCTTTTTAGTGGTCGAGTATGTGAGCAAAAATGACCCAATTGGATTTAGGATCATACATTTGTTTAAATTCAACCTAAAGCTAATATCAAATCATGCAAATTTGTACATATTTATTGATATATATATATATACTATATGTATTAAAAATAAGTGCACTTTAAAAGTTTCAAAAAAAAGAAAAGTAGTTAACTAATCATGAAACATTTTTGTGTTTTGTTTTACCCTTAAGTAAAATGTTATTATATTGTAAATAATTTGCTTTATTATTATTATTACATTTCGTAATAAATTTCTTTGTACAACAACAAAAAAAATTGAAAATAAACAAAATCATTACTTCCTTGAGGTTAAAAAGGAACGGAAAAAAGCAAAAGTCCAAAAACAGAACAACAATAAAAAATACAAAAAAAAAATTGTAGTAAATCTTCAATAAATAAATCACAGTGGTGCAGCAGACATACAAAAAGTTAAGAGCCTCCCTCCCTTCGTTCTCTCCTTTCATTCCTTTCTTGCATTCTCTTCCATTGGGCAATTGTTGGTGATGGAGATCAAATAATCTCAACCAAGCCCAACTAGCAACAATTCATCTTTTTTTGTAAGTAGCAAATATTTTGCTCATGTTTTTGTTGTTGGTTTGGTGCTTCAGTTTTATTTTTATTTTTTGCCTTTTGACTTTTACTTCAAAAATTCTCTGTAACAGTTTAAGGTTTTGTTTTCTTTTACACAAATTAATTTTTTTTTTGCTTTCTTGAAACATATTTCTTTGGAAGGAAAAGAAAAGCAGAGAATTCAAAAACAAAAAAGCTACAAATTACGAAAATATGCCACATGACAAAATTAATAATATACAATAACAATGAATGTTGTTTTATATTTATAAACGAATACTTATTTGTTTTAATTTTTGTATGAATTGTTAAACGAAAACAATCCATAACTTTTAAATTTTGTGTAAAATTGGTATCTGCATAAAGTTAAATGCTAATTATTTAATAATCTTTTAATTAATTACAATGTATGAAGAGAAATAAATGTGAGAACAATGTGTAATTTGCTTGTATGTGCGGTGTCCTCTAGGCAGCTTCCAATTATAGTAAAATATTGAGAATCACCCACATGAAACCCAGTTCAAGTGATTTCTTTATTTTGTGTGAATAGGGTATGCACTAAAGTGCGAAGTAGACTTTTAAAATCTTTCTTTGTTAGTCTAAAGAATATATACTATTCAATGATGTTAAAATTTTCAGAATCAGCCATTTGGAACTTATAGCATTTTTCATTTATATGAAAGATAACGGATTAGTGACGGACCCGTAATTTTGGTCAAGAGAGGGCTTAATTATAGGATAATTATAAAAAAATATCTGAACCTAAATAACAGACCACAAATCAGATTAAAAGCTGGATCGATCAGAAAAAAATTCATATGAAAACTCAAACTAAATTAAGCCTAGAAATCAAACCAAACCGAACGCTGGCAAGAGGGCAGTTACAGTATTTGTAGGCCCAGAAGCAACAGTGTGAGTTTGAAGAAACTTTGTATGATATTTCCTTGGGTGAAGTTTCGCAAAGTGCGGAGCAAAGGAGAGATGGGGGAAACAAAATTTCTGTAACATAATAACTAAAGTATATTTGCAAACCAGTTTTTATAAAGTAGCTTTGAAAAAAAATCTGCAACCGATGATAGGTCTTGGCCGCTTCAAAAAAGCGACGCCAATACCAGTTGGTAACGCCAATAGCAGTCAGGTCCCTCTGTCACGGGTTAATCCGACGGAAACCTTCGTGGCTCGAATAGAATACCTTCCTAGATTAAGCATTTCCCCCCATGCGCCCACCATGATCCAGCCAGCGAAGGCATTGGATTTTTCATCGCTTGTCTATGCCAGGCGATCTTCGATCGTTGGGAGAAGGCTCTGCCTTTCAATTGCCTAATGAAACCGTAGTAACACTTGTTGGCAAGAGTCGCACCCAACAAGCAATGGTACAATTCGGTATCATAGAAGTATTTTTCACCACAAAACGATCTCTACCTTATCTTTCATAAACGTTCTTTCATTCTCTTTCCAGGTACCAGTGCTTGGGAAGTGTCTACACGGGCTATCTGCAATGCTTGTTCGGGCCAGGAATGAATTAATTTATTTTCACATACATATATATAGCGCTGTGCAAAATAGGACTCTTATAAAATTTATATTCCCGATGTAAAAGCAGCTTTAGTGTGTACATGTTCAACCTAGATGTATACCTTTTTTGTAGGAAACTAAATGAGGCCAAAGTTATTGCCTGAAGGTGAAAATCCAAATAATAAAAAAAAAACTGATACCACTTTTGCACGCAACGGCTCATAGGCACATAGATTTGGATTAATATATAAATAAGATATATTTTACCTGAAAGCACACCCGTCGGTGCAATAAAATGCTGTAATATGCCGCAGCTATAGTTTTATTCACGTGGGTCTACTTAGGCCCAGCAGGTTATGTTACCGCCTCCTAGAGAGGTGCCCATCCTAGGGTTAATAATTGTAAAATTTTAGTAAAAATTTACTTAAAACAACTTGCGGGTAGATGGGTTGTATATAGAAACGTTTTAAATACAAATAAACAATTAAATGGTTTGATGACCATTTCTAGCCGTACCAAATACTCCCAGGTGTTTATAACAATTGACACAATTATCTAAACTCTACCGCAGCAAAAATATTAAATTTGCACTATATCAAATGAAATTTATTTAAAAAGGAACAGAAATTTGATTGAAATTTGTCCTTACCAACTGAACACACCTCCCCCTCAAGCTTTTTATACATGTGTAAATGCTTAAAGCAAATATAGAAACCATACACATGTATCTATTCATTATATACCTATATTACTTATATATTCGAAATTAAAAATACATTTTCTAGTGTCTATCTATATGTATCAAATAAATTTTATAAAATTGAAAAAACTAACTACAAATGTGTATGATAAAATTAAATAGCTGCAAGTAAAAAAGTATTCTTTTATCTAGATAGAATAACATTTAAACTGTATATACATATTTACATAAAATATACACATTCACGTACAAATGCACATATGTAAAGCTTATGAACTTCAGGTAAATAGATACAATTTTTTTTAAAGCATTTAGATGGGAGCACATACATATTTTGATTACTAGAATAGAAAGTAGTCACTATACTCGATTATGTGTTCTGTTGTAAGGACTTGCTTACATTTTGCATTTCTTCTACATTTTTTTTAATGCATTTCTTGTCTAGATTGTAACGCAAGCATACATACATACAAACATTTACTCGTACGCAACCTTATAAAGTTTAAAACTTACAAAAATATCATAAATATCAGGTGATGCTGCTGCTGGTTTGCTGCATATGTGTGTTTTTTTGAGATAAAAATAGTAATAAAATTTTTAGTTAGTCTCGGTACACTCGGAGGAAAGAGGGGCATTTAAGTCCCAAGACTTTACCCCTTTTCCTCCCATCCTTGGATCCCCTAGTGGTCGTACGTACATATGGGTGAGTCAAATTGTTCAGGGAAAAATCTTTCATAAATGTATAGTAAAAACGGAATCCACGGATGTTTTGAGAAAGAAATCCAAGAAACCATACGTTTTATGTACATCGATTTCGAACCTTCTCATTTTTACAAATAGATATACTCGTTTCTTTTCACAAAAATCACCGCATAGCATAGCACCGGTGGCAATTGAAAGTCGCAGAAAAATACCTCGGCTTAAAAACAAAATAGACTTGAAAAATCAACTAGCAAAGAAGTTGAAAGTAACAAAATAAAATTCTAATTTTATTTTCTATTTGTTTTTATTATGTATGGAGGTGAAAAATTGTTTTAATTTTGGACTTCTTTTGATTAGATACTTGACCTGAATTTTGGCTTTAGATTTGGTCAGTATTTCGGTCTGACTAGTTTTAGTTTTTGTTTGAATTTTTATGTAAATTTTTGTTTGAGAGTTGTTCTGGTTTTCATTTTGTATTTTGGTCGGAGTTTTTGTTTATTTTGGATCTCAATTTAAGGAAAAATTTTTGTTGGTCTTTAGTCTCAGATTTGGTTTGACTTTTGACCTAAATTTTGTCCAAAATTTTGGGCAAAATTTTGGTTTTCATATGGTCTGAGAAATTGTTTGAGTTCTGGCCTACTCTTGATTAGATTTTTGGATCGAATTTTGATTTGAAATTTGGTGTAAATTTCGCATAGCTTTGGTCTGATTATTGATCTGGCTTCTATTCTGATATTTGGTTTAAAGTTTTGTCTGGTGAGGTTTGGTATGAAAATTAATTCCCATTAGATCTGAATTTCGGGCTTAACTTTGATCTGGGTTTTGGTTAGCATTTTGTTTGAGATTTAGTCAGCTTTTGATTTGAATCAGAATTTTAACAATTTTTGTCTGAGTTTGTGGTCTTAATTTCGGTTTCTTTTGATCTCAATTTTAATCTGAATTGTGGTTGCTTTTAGCCTAAAGTTTCATTCGAATTCTGGGATTTGGTTTAAAATTGAACTGAATTTAAATCTGCTATTGCTATTGTATTGATATTAGCTACAGGATTTATGAAGCTCAAAAGAAAGCTTTGGGTCAAGAGAATTTGTTTCAAGGACTCATGAGTACCTACATATCGACGATTTAATAGTATTTGTACTATTGATTCAACAGTTTCCCTTATGATTATTTAAATAGCAAAACTCTTTTAATTTTATGATATTTTTCTCTGAGTGCAAGCGTACCCAACACACAAATTATTAGGGTGTATGCTTCAAGCTCTTACACAGTATATTTTTGATTGCATGCACTTATATATCTGCATATATATATAATAAATGTGTACATACATACATACACATATATGTATAGTGTTTAGTTATAAAGAGTATATTCAAATTGTGATAAGTAAAATTTGTACACTTAGATACATATGAAATCAAGAAAATTACAATGTATTGAAACTCATCGCATATATCTAAATTTTACATACCTCCATATATACACACAGATATATATAAACATAGCTACAGTACGTAGCATGTAGGGTGTAACAGATTGTTTTTCTATGCATATCAAAAGAAAGAAAATGAAAAGCTATGCGTATGCATATGTTTAATAAATCATTTTTGAACTTTTTTTTCGTTTTTGTAAGTTGTAAATAAGTTTTGCGTAATATGAATTTATATGAAAAGTTTTTTTCTCCATAATTTTTAAATTATTTTGTAAAGTGATTTCTTTCAAATTAAGTTCATTTAAAATGAATGAAACGTAAGTAAAATTAGATGAACAATCGAGTTTTAGGGTTGTTTTACCAACGTAATAATAGCCCAAACTCACTTTTATTATAATGGTACTTTGCTGTTTTTAGTATGGCTTCAAATATTTTATTTATCAAATATAAGATTAGGTGTGTATAGCTATTTTTACTAAAGCAAATCTTTGTGTTACAAACGGAAGAATAAAATTTAGTTTTCTCTTGACCTTTTCGTTGTAGGGGTGGGAGAAAGAGGGTAGGGAATATTTAAAATTAGAATAAAAAAATTGCTTTAGCTCACGATATTGAATACAAAAGTTTCCGTTAGTAATCTGTAAATGTAATTGAGCATTACCTGACTATCTCTTTGTTTGGCTGTGTAACTGGCTGGTATAGTTGACAAAAATCGGACTAAAATTCACACTAAAATTCAAACAAAAACCAGACTAAAATTCCGATCAAGTATCAGACCCAAAATTCAGACCGGAATTCAGACAGTATTCTAACTATTTCAAGCACAGTGGGAGGGGTGTGCTGATCAAACTTGCCAACTGAAGCCAACTTACGAATTTTAAAGGCGTTAATAGATTGTAGTACCAAATAAAAATGTAGGAAAGTGAAAAAGAACAGATTGATTTTCGGACTTAAGATTCAAATAAGTATAAAAAATATTAGAAAAAGAAAACATTTCGAAATGTTACATCAAACTCTCATCTGAAAAATATGGTAAATTCACAGAAGATGGCGCCACAAGTCAGTTTTTGGCAAATAATCTCTATCGTAAAGTTTCTGAGGTTCTTAGTCAACTTTTCAGCTATTTCATTTTGCTGGTACCTGCCAAAAATTGTTTCAAATTGAAAATATTTCTGCAGTAAAGATTTATCTATAAATGGCTATCGCAACTATGTATCTGAATAAGTAATTTGGCAATCAAGTTTCAAATAGAAATGAGCAACAATTCGAATACATACTTACATTTTCAATAAAAACAAGAAAACTTCTGAAAAATTTTTAGTAACAAAAACCTAAATTGTAATGAGACACTAAAAAAAGAAGATAAAGAAACTCTTTAACTGAAGTTATTTTTTGCATCGTTTACTATTTGTTAATTAAAAACTTGTGAGTTACAATATTTTTAGCACGTTAAATGCAGTAAAAGGAATAGCTATAATAATAATACTACTACTTACATAAATATACGCGATTGTAATGGATAAATAGGGAGGGTAGGGAGAGAAGGGGAACTCGTGACTGCTATATGATATTACAAAATGAACGAAACAAACGAAGCGGACGAATGAAGTAAGAGATTAAAGGTAGGTATGAACTATGGAAACGTTCTGAACAACTGCACTAAGAATGCAATTGCATTTCACGCACATTATGTGTATATTTTGTTGTTACATACTTGCAATTAATATCAAAATGTCAAAAGCATTAACGCGACGAGTTTTGCTTAATGTTTCTTCTTGAAATATGCAGCTAACTCTCTCCATTCCTCTCTCTCTCGCTCACACTCTCTCTCTCTCTCTCTTACTGCACTCTACTTATATTATACACCACATTTTTCATTAAAAATACTTCGAACATAAATACACACACTCACAAACATACACAGCTACAGTCAATGAAATAGCAATCATGGATGAAAAATTGAAACATCATGCAAAAATTTTTTTTAGAAATGAATAATAATTTGAAGGTTTTTATACTGGTAACAAAAATAGTGTGTTTCAAGTAATGTATAACAGGCTAAACGAACGTATCTAGTCATCACAACAACAGTGTATATATGTAGAGACGGGCAAATCAATTATAAAAAAATTAAAAAAAAATGGAAGTCTCTCAAAACTCATGATTTGAACGTTCAAAAAAATTGCAAAGCTTCAAGAATATTGGCACTATTCTTTGTATCAAGAGAGGAATGGATATAAAATTACATCTAAACTAGTTTGGGGCTGCCTACAGCTCCTAATCTGTCTAGCTTCTCACAACAGAGTACAACTCATTTGGGTGCCAGGGTATAGGGGGCATGTAGGCAACGAAATGGCGAACGAACTTGCAAGGAAAAGTTCATCCAGTGAATTCCCTGGACCACGACCATTCCGCGGTCTACCATGGAGTTCCGTTAAAATTAGTTTAAAAAATTGGCTGGACAGTAATTCGCTGCAATACTGAAGGGAAACCCCCGGTAACCGACAAGCTAAATCATTCATGCCAAAGATCTGTTAACGCAGAACTAAACAATTGCTTAATTTAAGCAGGAATCAAATCCGAAGGATTCTACACAGGGCATTGTAGGATCAATAAACATTTATCGAACTTGGGTCTAGCACAAGACGATACGTGGCGAATACCATATGTAATGAGGAGGAAGAAACAGGAGAAAATATTTTATGTCACTGTGAAGGTCTAATGAGGACCCGACTTCATTACTTAGGAAATTCTATCCTACAATCACAAGACATTGCGGATAGTTTAAAGGAAATAAACTCATAGGAGAACTATAAACACAATAAATTCTTTGAGGTATATCACAATAGGCCCTAGATGGCCCCATAAAACGCCCTTAGAAACATGAAATATATATATATGATTTCTTTTAACTCCTATTGGAGCATAGTAATGGATAATTCTTCAATTGCCGTTTTCCAGCGTACTCGGCTTTGGGCCAAATTTCTCAACTCGTTTCAGCTTAAACCAAAAGATCTTATCTTCAGTTGATCTCCTCCACGTGGTGTGCGATCGTCCAACTCTAGCGCATTGCTTGCTTGTTATTGTCACACTTGCGGAGCGTGGTGCCAATCCATTTTCATGAAAGTTGTTTCTAAAATATTGATCTATTTCTATTTTTATTACAAGCACTGCTATTTTTTCTGTTCAATTCATGGGTGGTGAGAGTCTTTGATTTTTTGTAATTGTTTTAATACCTTTAAGATACACATTATTTTTATTACAAGTCTAAACGACTTGAAACTGTTATTTACATCTAAAACTTATATTAATATACTAAAAAATATGAAGCATTTTTTATACTTCACTGCTATTTCATTGACCGTAGCTGTACATATCATACACGTGTACATAAACAATATTTACAGCAATGTTACCTGCGCATTTTTGTGATATAAGTATGAGCATCGAAATATGACAATATAAAAACTGTGATTATTTAGTATAAACGAGTGTGTATGTCTGTGTGCCTTTGGCATAGACACAAATGAGTTTTATAAAATATCAGACACACCTAAGAGTGTACATATATACATAAGATATATACCTAAATATATATATATATATACAGTGACGCAAAAAACTGTTCACATAAAGGAACATTTTTGGGGCACGTAATCGTCCAAGAATGACGTCAAATCGAAAAGTAACGACACAGAAAAGTTTCGAGTCATCTGTACGAACTAGAGAAAAACAATTTTTGAAATCAGATAATATCTTCAGGTTCCAAAATGTTCTCGAAACGTCCGAAATTTGGACCATAAATTCCGATTTTTTTTAATCTTGACCCTAAGCTTGAGCTCATCAAATAAATGTTATCCGATTTGAAGAATTTTTTTTGCATAATGTTTGTACTTGTATGGAGCCATAACAGAACTGTGACTGAAAATGGTTGAAAATTTAAAAAAAACTTAAGTTTTGATCCAAATTTCGGGACTTTTGAACCAGAAGATATTATCAGACTTCAAAAATTTTCTGAGCGGTTAATTTTCGATTTGAAGCCATTCTTTGATATTTATCGTTTACCAAATATGTTAAATTGCGTGCAAATTGTTTTGAGTCAGTGTATCAGATAAAAATGTTTCAATGTTATAAACGCTCTGAAATATATTTCCCTATTGTTTAGCACATCATTACATACATATATGCACACACCTTCATAGCACACATGCATACATATACTTGTATGTGTGCTGCTCACATATGTGTATGCATACAAATTCGATTTCAAATTAAATTCGAAATGTTGCAATAACAACAACAACAACGTATCCCATTTACAATTCGTAGATATTCTTAATCCTATATCAATTGTCATCCACGTCCGTCACCGTCACTGATCAATCGAAAACAATCATTGGCACATTGGTACACTCGCACACACAGACAGAGATACACATGCATACATACACACAACGATAACAACAATACCATAAACAGTAACATCAACAGCAATAACATAAAAAAATACAAGAACAAGTGCATGTGTTTGTATGTGTCAAGCCAGTCAAGCTTTACCAACATTAAGGATATCGAACTTGTATTGGATGTATACTTTTAAATGCAGGTGTACGCAGTGGTAAATCCAGAAGGAGCAGGCTATGGGGGCTGTAGACTCTCCCAATAATATGGGTGCTTATAATCTTTCGAAATCTATCTACAGTGCAACTGCTTATACCAATTGCACAATATGAAATTTCAGAATCAGTTTGTAGATATCCAACTTCTGGTTTAAAGTCAGAATTAGATTATATCTAGTCTAGTGTGCTTTTTGCTTTGGGCCTCAACTTTTGTCTGAATTTTGGTCTAAGTTTTTTATTCTTTGGTTCAAATTTTAGCCATAATTTTGGTTTGATAATTAATCTGAGTTTTAGTCGGATTTTTAGTTTAAATTTCGGCCTGATTTTTGGTCTAAATATCTGTCTAAAGTTTTGTTCAAATTTTGATTAAATTTTTGGTTTGAATTTTAGTCTGAATTTAGGACTGGATTATGGTTTGAACTTTGGTCTGCATATTGGTCTGATATTTCACTATTTTAGGTTTTTTGTAAAGTTTTTGTTTTCAAATTTGGTCGGAAGTAAGTTAGAATTTTGTTGTTTGATTTTGGTCTGAATTTTTGTTTTAAGTTTGGTCAGAGTGTAAAACAGATTTTCCATCTGAGACTTGGCCTGTTTTTTAGTTCCAATTCTCTCAGAATTTTGGTCTGTTTTTGATCTAATTTTTGGTTTGAATTTTGGTTTGATTTTCGCTGTGAGTTTAAATCTGATCTGAAATATGTTCTGAATTTTGGACTGAATATGGTCCAAATTCGTATCTAAATTTTGGTTTAAATTTGGTTTACGTTTGATTCGTAATTTGTTGCTCGGTATGTTTGTTAGTCTAAATTCTTTCAAGGTTTCGATTTGAGTTTTGATTTGCTTTGGTTCGATTTTTGTCTGAATTTTGGTTTCCTTCTGGTCAAAGTCTTGGACTCAGATTCGTTTTATTTTTGGTCTAATATTTATGTGAAATTTGGTTTAAATTAATGCCAGGAATTTTGATCTGCTTTAGGTTTTAATAATGTACTGATTTTTGGTTTAAGCTTCGGTCTGAATTTTGACCTGATTTCGACTTGAATTTGGTCTGATTTTTTATCTAAATATTGATCTGCTGTTTTATCAGAAGTTTGGTTTAATTTTTGGTTTAATTACAATCTGACTTTGATTTGTATTTGATTTAAATTTTAGCCTGGTTTTTTAACTGAATTTTGCGTAATTTATTTGTCTAATATACTACAATTTAGTAAAATTAGCCTACCGCAAGCCCGCCACTGGGTGTATGTTTATATGTGTGCGCATATTTTTGTCTGCGCTGAAACATACACACACACAAACGAAGCACTGCAATTGAAATTTTGTTTGTATGTTCGTATCGGAATTGAGTTAACACTCCTTCATCACAAGCAATAAATTCACAGAAGAATTTTTTCACGCTAAAAACACAAGCACTCACAAAGCATTTATTTATTTTTCTCCACTATCACCACCTCTACGTATTCGACCTCTACATATCTCTAAATGTTCTTCCTCTTCACATTCACCCTCCTTCTCTACTGTTTCACACTCTACGTACACATATTTCACACTTAAGGCGTATACTGTATGTATGTATAAAGTATAGCAGCATTTGATTTGGGTCGTAAATCCGTTTGTCAATCATAAGAAATAAATTGATACATAAATGTGGAATATGCTCCCATCTATGTAGACAGGTGGATAAAATATGTTGTCCGTAGAATTTTATTTGTATTTTTTTTCTTTTTGTCTCCTTCTTTTCTTTCTTTCTATGTATGTCAATCCTATTAACAGTTTTTTGGAGAATTCGTAGAAAACGTAATTAAATTTTCAAAATTATGCTCATGCTCAATAATATCTCTCTATAATCTCATATACTTAATATAAATCTATCAATCTACTGCTATATTGATTTTGTTTATAATAATCTAAAATTTTGATAGGATGTCAAGAGGCTGATTATAAGGCATGAGGCAGTCATAAATTTATTCTCTTATGGTAATTTTGAATCATACTAGTAATAGGAAAATTTTTGACTTTGCTTTTAAATTTCCTAAGCATAAGCCTGATTTATCAATTAATATTTACACAAATGTAAGGAAAGTGTTTTCTAAATTTCACGTTTCTAGGATCAGTGGTTCAGGCTGGATTTTTATTATAGATTTAACCAGTGCGTGAGTCAGTTGCTAAATCATTAAGCCAGCGACTCAGTCAGTTAGTTGGGCAGTCAGTTAAGATAGTTGTAGAGTGAGTCAGTAAGTGCAGTTAATCAGGGAGCCTGTTAGTGAATCAGAGTATGACATAATTTTTGAGTCAGTCAGTAAATTCAGTTAGTGAGTCGAGTGAATCAGGCTATGAGATAGTAGTTGAGTGGGTCAATAAGTGAATCAGACTATGAAATAGTGGTTGAGTCATTCGAAAAGGTCAGCCACTGAACCAGACAGCGAATCATTTAGCGAGTTAGTTAATGAGCCAGTTTGAGAGTCAGACTATGAAAGAGCTGTTGACTTAGTTAGCAAGTCATTCAGTGAGCCAATTATTATGCTTGTCAGTTAGTTTGACTATGGGATACTTGTGCAATCAGTGAGTTACTTAGTGACCCAAATAGTGAGTCAATAAGAGATTCGGTCTTTGACATAGTCATTTAGTCAAAACCCTATATTTCAGTAAGTTCAGATAGTGAGTCCAGTGAGTCAGGCTAGGAATTAGAGTTTTCCTCGAAGTTTAGTCACAAAGCTTAGTCAGTGAATCGTTGAGTGAGTCAAGAAGTGAGTTAAACTATGTGATCGTTTTTGAGTCAGTCAAGAAATTCAGACTCTAAGATCAGCAAGCAAGTCATTCAATGAATCAATTAGTGCATCAGACTATGAGATAAGTTATTCAGTAAGTCAAATATTGAGCAGTTAGTCAGCTAATTAGACTGTAAGACAGCCTGCTTATAAATTCAGCCTGTGAGTCAACCACTGAAATAGTAAGTGAATCAGTGAGTCAGTCAGTAAGTCAGTAAGAATAAGATTCAGTTAGCTAATTGATGAGACATTGAACTAGAAATTTGAACTTCAAACAGAATGTTGAAAGAAAGAGCATCGCTAAATGAATTCAGAAGCTAACATTAATATATAAATTTTTAATTTCTTATCACGTCAATTTAAGAACATTGGATATTGGGTATAAACAGTTAATCAGCTAACCATTCAATAAGTGAGCCAGTAAATTAGTCAGTCGGGCTAAGTAGTTTTATTTGTAAAATCTACTTGCGCACATATGTAAGATATGGATGCAAACTCGTAACCTAAAAGGAGCTTCTCTTACTTTTGATCGATTAAACTCGTCACTTATTTTAATTTTTGCATAAGAATTCCAATTTGTGGTAAATTTTGTTTTTTCTTTTCTACTCTGAAATAAATTTGTGAATAAACGAGCGTTCGCAAACAGAGAGTGGTGAAACGAATGCACCTAATACTACATTGCACTTTTAAATTCATTTTAAGCTATTGTACAAATAAACGTACCTACCCCATATTTGTTCATTTCTTATACAAAATCAACATACTGCACTACGTTGCATAAACTTTACCAAAAAAACTTTCATCTTCTGCTTCTTGACTGGCAAAGGTTGCAACCACGTGACTTACATACATGCCGAAAAATAAACAATCTTCTGTTGCTCGTTCTCTCGTACGTTCTATGATAAACAAATTCATTTTACGAAAACTGCTAGAACAACAAATCAAAATTTCATTTATAAATAGAAAATTGAGAGCACACTAACATTTTCGTATTCTGTTGCTGCTGGTACTTTTACTAACTTGTATGCAAAATGTAGACGTGCATGTGTATGTATGTATGCACATACATATGCATGAGCGTGTGTGCATATGTTTGTATGCATTTAAGTAAACAGGAAACTAACGTAAAGATATCATCAATAATGGCGTCGTAGATCGTCGGTTGTCTGTCGTCGTTACTGGTCGTTGGAGCATGCTGGTCATTTATGCACTGCTTATTTAGCGTTCTTTTTTTTGTTGTAGTTGAGTTTCTTCCCTGTTAGATATTTCATTCATTTTTTTTCTTACATTGATGCAAAACAAACTAAGAGCGATGCAACCAAAATATCAACAACAATAATGGTACAACAACTGCTTTACACTTGCTGCATAATTGATGTAGCTGCAACCTATACCCATATGCAGGAATATGCTCGAATATACAGAAATACGCACATTAATGGCCAACCCTACGACTATATTTAATGTGCTTCCACTATTATGCGCATCTAATGAAATTTTCTTCTTGGAAGGAGTTAGAAATTTCATTAAACGTGTGAACGAAATTATCTGCTCTCGCGTAAGTAACTATTCTTTGAGTTGGTTTTTCATTAGCTGTTAATTAATTTAATTTACATTAATTATATCCAATATGGATCTAACATTAGCATCTCAATATTATCTGGTACTTGGCCCAGTGTATTTAGAGAGAAATATATCCCATTGAGATTTCTGTCAAAAAAAAAAAAAAAGTTTAAAAGCGATTCAAAGGCGCAGTTGTCATTATTTTGTTCTGATAGCTAAGCGGAACTTAAGGAGTTTTCCTCAAAATTGGTGGGAATGAATTTTGGCTGTCTCCAGCGTCTTTCCATAACGAAGTTACGCGTGGTTGTATGCTTGGCCATTTTAATATCATAGAGTTCCTTGTCTATGTACATTGATCGATCTCTTCTGCAGATGGAACGCTTAGAGAAAAAATTACTTTTAAATTCAATCAATAAAATGCAATAATGACTCACTCAAAAACTAAAGTCAATGGCCCTATTCGCACTGAAACAAACTTTGGCATTAAACTAATAATGAATATAATTTGAATTCAGTCGATTATTTTACAAAGCTAAAAATTTACATATAACATAAAAACATTATTAAAAATCAAAATTTTCTCCGCATTGCTGTTGTTGCATAGAAATGCATGCATTCTTAAAATCGGTCTTAAGCGACCCATAGACAATCAAATTTTTGATGAACTATTCGATTCTAATACTAGGTAAGAGAAGAGACCGGTCACTTTGTTTAAGAGCGTCAACACCAGACATCATCACAGCGTTCAAGAGTGTTAAAATAAGAACTCTGAAATAACATGCGGTTCAGTGAATGAAAAGATGCGCTTTTCTTTTTTTTTGTTGGAACACCAGTATTCAAGTATTCAAGAATTCAGCACTCAGCAAGTTTTACGTCGATTGTACTAAATCCTGTGTTCCTTTTTACTATTCTATAAATCTACCAGATTTATTAATAAATCTTAGCAGATGCGCTCAAGGCTTTCTCAAAAGCATTCTGATGCGCATCTCAACGCTATGTGGAATTGAGCATTAACTGGTTACTTTCTTGCTAAAGATTGTTGAGATTCTGTAACATTGAAGATAGCTTACAACACGTTTCACATACAAACAAGCCCTAAGTAAGTATGTGTGCATATATTCCTTTTTGACTCGTACCTCAAGAGTACATTTTAATTGGTTTGCTTTGAGTTGAGAGTTCCACCGTTGACACACACACAAACACACATACAAACAGACACGTTAACATGAATAAATGAATCCATACATTTCATGTACATATTTATGCTTAACATTTCCGACAATGCAATGCATTTGTGCATATTGCATTGCATTGCAATTCTATTGCGTTTCATTGCAATTCTATTGCATTTAAATTGATATTTGCATTCGATTCTGATGACATACTAAAAATTTTTTTGCTTAGTTATTTCATTCAGCCACATAAACTTCACATTTTACAATTATACCTACTACGAAAATTTAATGAGTTTAATTTTAACGTGCATGCATGCACGTACATATGTGCATTTAAAATATGTAAAATTGACTGTGAACATCATTTCGTATGATTGCTAAAAATTGATTATTTTGTTTTTTATTTTGTGTTTCCTATGTAGCTGCATAATTGATTGGAAAATTTTTCGATATCCAACAGTCGTTTATATTCGCGTAAATGTTAATATGGTACATTTGAGCGACTACTATGTATTTAAAGTGTAATCATGTAGTTTTGTGTTTGTTTCAATAAATTAGGTTTATGTTTTCATAAAATTAGGTTTCCCAAACTCATATTCACAGCTAATTGAACCTTTATTGAAATTTGGTAATGTATAGTAACTAGTAAGTTTCGAATTTTATATGATTTTGTATTAAATGAGCTTAACTGTTGACCAAAAAGTTTTGCATAAATAAATACACACAACTGATATATCACACATTTCCCGATAATTATCAGATATTGTATTAATAATAGCGCATTATCAACAATTTGTATGTGTTTTTATAAATCTATCATACGTACACTTACGAAGATTATAATGGGTTGATGGGAGATTGTTGCAAATTTTCATGTTTGCCAATTTATTCTAGCCAGCCTCTAGTCTTACTGATGCCCTGGCGTATAGATATTTTCGTCATTAGCACTACTATGGATGAAGAAATTTACTTGTCATGCTATCACTGATGAAGAACCGTAGCGGGCTCCGAAACGATCGTCTGATCTGCTAGTTCTATGAACTTTTTGAAATTCTTCTGGCATCATTGTTCATTTAAAGCCAAATAATTTTAATTATTTAGGGCATAGAATTTATTCACTTTCACTCATACATAAATTTACCAAAAGAAAACAGAAGCATCGAAGCATAAGAAAAGCGGTTCATAAACATTTTTCATATACTCCGCATTCGTATTGATAGCATACATGGCGTATACTTAATTTTCGTGATAATGACAGTATTTAATGAATATATATGTAAAATTCACCAGCCAAACAAATGTTCTCCCTATTCCGTCCTCGGCCTCTCATCCTCCCAACTGGTTACGCCACTGCTGCCACTAGTTGTTTTATTTTTCTTTTTGTTTTTTTATATTTTACGGATACATCTTTATAATGTCAGGTATTGGCATTGGTATTGCTCTTGCTGCTGCTTCTCTAAATAGAATGAGTGCTGTAGTAACAATTGAGTATACGGTTCTCGTGATAGGTACTCGTATGATAGGCACAATAAGAAGTTGGGAGATTTTGATAGTCGACTACAGAGTACTAAGAAGGTGAGTTCTGAATGAGTAAGATTTACATTAGTCTATTATTCCCAGCAATAATTCTCTTCTTCCGCCCCCTCTTCAATAAACTGAAAAAACTTGCTGAGAGTGATTGCCTATTCTATTCACTTTCTTCATATTTCTTGTCAAAGAGAGAGAAATAGACATTCTGCGATATATGAAATTGCCAACATGTTGTGGCAAATTTAATTGAATTTGATATAGTAAAAACCAGCCATAAAAGGGGAGATGGTCAATATGAATTTCGATTTGAGTAACAGTAAAATCCTGTGAATATGAGCACTTAGCAACTATACTCGATTAACGTGTAAAGCTTTGCAGTTGGGTACTCGTGAGTGTACTTGATTATAAGACACTAGACGAATGGGGGCGCATAGTAAAATACGAATAAGCTCATAGTACACATGTTGCCTTAGTTAGTAGTAAGTACTCGTATACATTTTCCTCCACATGTACTCCTCCGCTTCTACCTTCTAGATCTTCAACTGTTATCTTCCACTCTCTCTCTCGTTAGAGTGAGGAACACAGCTGTCTTCACGGATAGACTTCCACCCGCTAAACATCTCCTCTCGTCCGTTGCAAAGCTTCTCCAGGAACCACCGTTAAGTATTTCGTCGGGAAGCCATCTAGCTGCTCAATCGTATGTTTTTTTTTTTGTTGGTCTGGTTCGCTACCGTCCACTGTTATATAGGATCACTGATACCCTGGTTTCTGCGTACCACACGTTGGCTACTTTTCAATAACCAAATTCGATTAACTGTGACAGCCATTACAGCCAATTTGTATAAACGAGTTTTTATCCTTCTTCTTCGATCATTCTGGTGAGACGTGCGTGGTCTCATTTCAGTCTTGAGCTCCGTTTCGTATACACGCACAAGACGGCTGTGTCTACTTGGCGTTTATTCTTTTTCTGGACTGTGCCTTATTGCTTCAACCGATTTGGTGAGATGGTATGGTCTCATTGCAGACTAAAGCAGCGTCATTCGTTAGAATGGGATAAGGTTTTGTGAAATTTTTGTCGCACCCTCCACCTCTGTGGGGTATTTTAATCGCCTCTTACAACAGACATACCTTACCGCGGGAATATTGTAGTCCTCTTCTTGCAGGGGCACGGCTCATTACTCTATTTGGTTATTTGCATTAAATAATTTTAATGCAAATAAATAAATAAATGAAGGGAAAGAGCGCTCATTTTGAAAGAAGCAATATCATTAAACAAAGGTACTGAAGTTTGCTGATGCTCTCTTCTTTGCTCTCGTAAACCCAGCATAACAAACCTCACTTACTCTCTGACATTAATTCTTCCTCCCTCTTATTACAGCAACACCCGTCATCCGGATTGAAGGCGCTCAATTGCATACATATCTCTTGTGCTTAGGAGAATGAGTACTTGATACTGGTGTGGGCTTAGTAGGTGGATACTCGTATATGTATTTGCAGAGAGTGTAAGGAATAAAACTACCCGGTACTCGTGTAGAAGAGAATATGGTCGATTTCGTTTTTTATGTACAATACACACATTTATATTTAGTGTGATTCAGTGGTTTAGTTTAGGGGTTTTGTTATTATTAGGTGAGAGCACACAGCAGAATTCCAATATTATTGAAGTATGGTGCATATAGAGAAGAGGGGGAGAGAAAGAAAAGAGAGAGAGAGAGAGATAGAAAAAGAGTGTAAGTACAGAAAAAGTAGATTGAGTCTGAGTGTAAAAATTGTAGCTTTATTGGTAGGAAGCAGCCTTGCACATTTAATATGAAATGTAGCAGACATGAAAGGGTTACGATGTGGACGTGTGTGTTTATTTAAGAGAAAGAAAGAAGAAAGAGCCAGTGGATATAAAGGAGTGTTTATGTGTGTATAAGTATATATTCCCTTGCAATGTCTGCTATTTTCGAATGCTAAGCACATGGATTGAATTGTCACGTATCAAATGGAATTAACTTGTGAACCACATTGTCTCTTTTTTCAGTAAATTTTTTGGTCAGTCGAGTGTAAAATGTTTGGTTATTTTTTTAGCTGCTGTTGTTTCTATTTCAGTTTTTTTTAGTATTTTTTGTTTGTTTTATTTTTTGTTTCCATTTTCTTAATTCAATTATTGTTCATTAATTACGTATGATGATAGCTTCTTCTTCATAGATTAAATCACAGCTTAGTTTATCATTTGGGGTTTTAGTGAGATTTTAGTGTAATTAAAATTGTTTGCTGAATACCGAATATTAACTTCTCAGCTAGCCAATCTCTACTCAATAATTTCGCTCTCAATTTATGCTGCTTGTTTGAAAACTATATTTATTATAGTTTTTCACCCTTTTTTATTATCACAATTGCTGCTTTCAATTACTTTACGATGCGACACTTTTGTTTAGAGATTTATGTGTATGTATGTATGTGAATGTCGTAAAAAATCAGAAAAATACTTTTCACTTCGTCAAGCGGAAGTTGTAAAATAAGTGCGGAAGCATATAAAAATCTTTTCGAATATGTGTATTTTTATTTTTATTGTTACTAAAACTGCAAGAGTTATTGAACATAAAGCACATTCTTACTTTTTTCTGGGGTTTCTTGTGGAGGGTAGCAAAATACGTAAAACACATTCGCAATATGACAAAAAGGACAAAGTTTGGCGATTTGTTTGCAATGTTATGTTCATTTAATGCTTTTTTTAAACTAGTTTTACTTTCTTTTAAATAAATGTAAAGGTTATTGGGTTTGTGTTTCTGTTATGATTTTTTTTCGTTGCGGTAAATAATTCCGGTAACAATTTCGGATTAGGAGTTATGTATTTATGTATAAAGAAGTGATTTTTATATATTCCTGCTGGTAAACACATAAATAATGAAACTAGCTCTCTATGTATCCTATCCGTGTTTGTATTCTTCACGTAAAAAGTACTGAGATGAATACTTTAAAAATTTTTATCAACGGCAGTTGGAGTTTCTGTAGCTCCTCTGGTATATACATAAAATATGGAGAAGGCTCTAAGTTGCTCGATTTGTTAGTGACTGTCCCATGGAATCAAAATTCTGTTAATATAACTCTCTTACATTTCCATTTTACAAGCAAGAACTACAAGGTGAAAAAAATGTTTTTCTATACTTTTCATTTATATAAATGTATTAAAGAAAAAACTGTTAAGCAGTTTCAGAATTGTAACTGTTATAATAACCTCAGACAATCAATTTTGGGTGAGACAGGGGGCAGAGAGATATAATGAAAAAAGTGAGAGAGAAAAAGAGAGAGGGTGAAAAGACAGAGAGAGAAAAGAGAAAACGGCAAGAAGCAAGTAAACGAGGCGGAAGAAAAAGTAGGGGAACTTGATTGAAATGGAAGCGGAATATAATAGGTTTGAAACAGAGTATAAAGGTGAAGGCTTACAAGCTTACGCTTAATATTTTTCTATATACGCAACAAAATCCAGAGCAATTTAAATTCCGATATTCGAAAAAAATCTGAGTCCCAAATGCAAAATTTGAACTAATCATACCCTGGATACTAAATCTAAAATATCCAAACCCCGAAAACTAGTCCCGTACTCTCCGGATAGTTCCATGACATAGACAACTGATAGACACAAAGCTGAAGTTGTTTTCACCAAGCAATAATTTTGCGCGTTAGAGAAGTTAAGCAACATGGTGGGAGTTTTTTTTTTTTTAAATAGTAGTGGAAACATTGAAGACGATTCTGATCAATCAAGTTACAGGCTGAAATCATGTACGAAGTAAAAAATTGTAGCTAGCGAAAGTGTATTAAAAATGAAAAACCAAACTCTCAGCCGGCTTTGTTCTACTTCGCCATCCCTTATTTTTGTTTCGTTTTTGGATTCAAATATTTTTAATACACTTTCGCTAGCTAAAAAATTTTTTACTTAGTATTTGCTTTCAGCCAATCAAATGTAACTTGAAATATCTATGAGATGATTTTTATAAACACCTCATAACAAAGCTGGAATTGCTTTGTCAAATTTCTTCAAATGGCAAATACAATACAACAACTACAGAAAGAGATATTAAAATGGAGAACGAAGACGATGGATAATTAGCTTTCCTTGTTAATTTTTTTCAAATCGATTTAACATTTTTAAAATTTTTGGGTAGAAATATTCAGTTTTTGGTCCGAAAAAAAGATGCGAGCTTTATGTTTTGGTCACATTTGTTTCTCTGTTCTTCACAGTAATGAACATCGTAGTTATTATCCCCTAGCAGCATCAATTCGGGATCTGCTGACATTTTCTTAACTACTTACAGTTGGTTTAAGAATTTAATTCTTTACACAAATTGCAAATACTTTTTAATCATTTAATTTATTAAACTACAACCAAATCAACTTAGTTTTCAAAGTCCATAGCTTAATTGAATACCATAATTTAATTAAAGCGAATATGGTCATGAGATAATCACTTCAAATTTAAAGTCATCTTGATAATAAGCCAAGCTAATGGTAAACTGAAAAAGCTTAAATTTGGTGCACATTAAACAGAAGAATATGCTCTCATTTGAGCTTCAAAGTACAAAAAAACTAAATTAAAATAATTTAAATTGAATCCTTTAACATTTACATACCCGCATCCACATACATACACACAACAAATCAGCGCATGGCTTTAGCCGCAGCCAACGGACACACACACAGAACGCAAAACACAAAATCATTTTTAATGGATTTAACATGTTACACAAATACAAACAAAAACAGCGAAACAGAAAATAATAACAGAGAAAAACGTGTGTGCGTTGAAATTAAAGCTTTTTAATTTTACTGCCTACGGCTGGTTGGAGTTGAAGTTAAGTTCAACTTGAATTGTGTTGAGTTAAGTAGAAATGCCGCAGATGCGCGCGAACATTTTAATTGTTTTCAATTTTGCTTTGCTTTGCCATTGCTTTCTTTGTTAGAAACATTTTACGAAAACGGAAAAAGAGTTGGATAGAGTTGAGTTGAGGATTCAAGAGGTGATAGGAAGCAGTAGGTGGTTGGAAGTGATTGAAGGTAGGAGCATTGAGGGTATTTCTTTTCTTAACAATTTCGTAAGAAATTTAATTCGTTTTTTCTGCGTCTTCCCTTAGCAATAAGATTGAAAAATAACGAAAATCAGATTTTCATTGTTTCATTTGCAAAAAAGAAGAAGAAGAAAGAACAACGTGCGGCTGATGCCAACCGTGGAGACAACTTTGCTGCCTGAGGAGTACCTACTCGTCTACCTACCTCCTTGAGTCTCTTTGAGTAGTATCGAACTCGATTTATTTTAATTCAATTGTAAATGTTGAATTTTACTCAATTAATCATTGAGAAAAAAAACATGGAGTATGATGATAATGACAAAACCACCGCAGAATTATATACATAAGAAAAAGCATAAAGGTTTGTAACCTCAATTGAATCGCAAGATAATTTTCCAGCATATACGCGTAAGAAATTTTTAATCAATAAAGTGTTTGAAGTAATTACGTCATGCTCATTTGCATATATACAAACATACATATTTACAGATTGAAATATCAAATTAACAAATTTACCATCAAGCAAAAGCATTCATTCATTCGTTCGCTCAATCATTCATTCATCACATTAACTGGTAGGTACTCTGATGTACATCCAATTATCTTTATTTGATAAATGCAATTGTATTGAAACGCCCACAAAATGTAAGAGCACACACAATTAGGCAGAGGAAGATGCATATGCGTAGGTACCAGTGACGAATCTATTGGGGGAAATATGGGGGCTACTGCTCATTCCAAAAATATGAATGCTTGTAAACTTTGAAAAACATTTTCTTTTTGACTACAATTGATTTGCAATTTTAGGCTGTGTTTATAGAAGCTCTTTACAATGACTTTGCTCTTTATAGAAGCCCTTTACAATGACTTTGATCTGGTTTTTGATAAGTTTCCAGGTCAGATTTTATAAACAATTTTTTGGTCAAATTTTAGGTTTAGCTTTAAGTCTAAATTTTAGTTTGAGTTTTTTGGTCTGAATTTCAGTTTTAGCTTTAGTATGAATTTCAATCCGAGATGTGATATAATTTTTGATCGAAATTTCGGAATGAATTTCGGTCTGAATTTTGGTTTGATTTCAGGTCCGAACTTGGTGTGTGTTTTGGCCAGAATTCCAGTCCAAGTTTTTGTCTGAAATTTGTTTTGTTTTTGGATTTAAATTTGAACTGAATTTGGATCTGATTTCTGGTCAGAATATGGCCCCATTTTTAGTCTGAGTTTTGGTTGATTTTCGGTTTGAATTTGACTTCCGTTTTGACTTTGATCGAAATTAAAATCTAAATTTAATCCGATTTTCGGTCTGATTTTGAGTCTGAAATTTAAATATATCGGTCCATTTGTTTTGATTTTTGGTCTAACTTTCAGTCAGATTTTTATTCCAAATATCAGTATAAGCTTCATTCAGAGTTTTACCCTACCTATAGCCTGATGTTTGCTTTAATTTTAGTTCAAATATCGGTATAAGATTGGGTCCAAATTTGGTCTAAATTTTTGTTCGAGTTTTTGTCTGAGCTTTGGCTTATTTTGGGTTTTACTTTGAGTTGAGTTTTGACCCTAATATTGGTTTAAGTTTTGGTAAGAATGAGATGAGATTGTAAAATTTTTGTTATTTTTTTATCTGAGCTGAGTCTGAGAGATGAGATTATTGGTAAAATTTGTGGTATGTTTTTTTTTTATCTGAGTTTGAGTCTGAATTTAGTCCGATTTTTTTTTATTGAATATCGATCACAGTTTTAGTCGAAGCTTATGTTTCAAGTTTTTTTCGATTTTTAGTCTGAATTGTGTTTTTTGATCTGATTTTAGGTACACGTTTGGTCTGGCTTTCTGTCTAATGTTAAGTCTGAATTTTAGTTTAAATTTAGTCTTAATTTTGGTCTGAATTTTAGTCTGAATTTTGGTCTGAATTCAGTCAGAATTTACTACTATTGGTTAATCCCCTTTATATTTAATGCAATTTTTTTATTTTTTTTTATTTTAATTGCTTTGGTATACACTTTGAAAGCGTTTGAAAACATATTTAAGATCCACAATGAGAGAAAGCCGCTTAAATTTATTAGCTGAATGTGGCAATCTTTTCTTTTATTTTTAGAAAACTTATATCTCAGAAAAACTTGTATTTGATGATTAATTTCATTTTTTATTTTGGAAAAAATCCGCCCCTCTCCGAACCCAAGATCTGTCACTGCTCGTTCATATAAAAATTAACACCAGCGTATGCAGTAGGTACATAAATCAGCTAACAAAAAAAATGAGTGAAAAATAAGCAAGTCAAATAAGCACAAGACACAAAAGAAACAGACGCCAAAGTGTTTGTGTATATGTGTGAATCAGCTTCAATAGCTTTAGAAATAGCAATAGCAGTAACAGCAAATAGCAGCATTCACTGTTCATCAGTATATACACTCGATGATGAAGTATCCACTTGTCAGAAGCATATGCAAGCATAATGGATATGAACACGCGTCGTGCCATACAACCACACGCACACAGGCACACACACACACATACAGACACAACAACATATGTGATATTAACAGCGAAGCAACTTAAATCAACGCATTTCTACAACTTCGACTACGAAACTCAATTGAAAGCAAAAATTTGATTCAAGCCAAATCTTCAGTTAAGTTAAAATTTAGTATCGTCTGTATCAATTATAAATGTTAGTGCTTGCTACTATTGCATCACACCAGCACTACCGCCATTACCACTAGAACGAGAATAACAAGAACAGGAAAAAGAGCTTCAATTTGTTCATCATCATTTGATCTGAAAGACAAATGATGCACTTATTGCTCGAATCTTCTTCATGGTAAGAGCAGATAATGATTTTGTAAATGAATGATGATGATGATTTGTAAGAACTTTGTTTTTTTGTTTTTGCGAAATGATTAAAGGTCTGAATGGGTTTTCGCTCTAGATTACAATTAAATTTTTAAATTATTTAAGTCTTCTACAATTTGTTAATTGAGCTCTAGGAAAAGACATTTTTCGGAAATTTAAAATAAGTGCAGTTTGAGTTGAAAATTTATATAATAGCTTGACTTATGTACCTTTCATTGACATATCTTTCATTTCCTATAATGTTTTATCCCTTTCGGGGCCATTAGTCACCGTTGACCCAAAATACTTTTTTCAGTTTTTTCAAAAACTATTGCATTGATTCTTTCTCTTTTCTTTTTTTTCTCCCACCATTCTATCCCTCCCTCTAGTCCTTGTCTGGGAGAAAAAGCTTTTTCTATCCCTCTAGCGCCCTTCTCGCTCTCTTCCCACATTCTTGCTTCCTATCATCATAACTTTTGCAGAAATCTTTGAACTATAGTAGTAATTTTATCACAAACATTTGCCATACCATCATTTGCTCCCTAATGTCCTAACCAGCTAGCTAAAGGTTAATCGCAACTAATTACATTTTTAATGTGAATATATATTTATATATGCACATAGAAGTCAACCAAATGCAAAGTAAGTACGCATATAAATATTTGTTTGTTAAGCAAATCTCATAAATACATAAAAAAATTACAAACAATTTCGTGGAATGTGAATACAAAAAAAAAAAAAAAATAGGTTTCGTTTGCACTTGCTCTTCATAGCTTAAAGTATTAAAAAAAAAAAAAAAAAAAAAAATTCGAATTTGTTGGTTGTATGTAATTTTTAGATTACGCATTTGAAAGGAAATGCCGCGCGGCGCATTATTGCCATCATCTTGGTTAGAGATTACTGTGGGATTACGACATATAAAAAATAAAGAAAAGAAAAAAGTAAGAAAAAGAATCAAAAAAGAAGTTTGAACGAATAAAGGAAGGAACAAAGTAATCGCATTAATTTGTAATATAAGCAAAAATAATTGCTAAACGCAAAAAGGCAAAACACTTAAAAGAAGAAAAGAAAATTAACATAACATTTTCTTCGTTCGCTGCTTGGTGGCTTTGGCCAAGAAAAACTGCAATTGTAACAAGTTAAGAAAATGTAAAAAGCCAAAGCTAAAAAGCTAAAGCTGAAACTATAGTTACTTTCTTCCTTCTAACAGCGTAAAGTACAAATAAAATAAAGCAAAAGGAAGAAAAAAAAAACAGAGTAATATAGAAAAAAAAAATATATAACTAAAAGACAAATGTAAAGTGTTAATGAAATGCACACAAAAACATACATATGAACATCTATGGTACTATACAGCACACACATGCACTCAACAGTAGTTAAGTAGAGATTCTATAGATTTCCGTTTCTGCCACTTTCTCTCTTTCTCTTCCTCTCTGTGCACTTGATTGTTAAGTCAGAAAGTTTTCCTAAGCATTTCTTTCCGGTTTTTATGGTCGTTTTCTGTTGTTACCAAGTGTAAGTACAACAGCAAAGTTCATGTATACATATATACTCGTAGAATGAGAAAGGAAAACTTAATTTCAAAGATGCAACTTTCTTGTTGTTTTCATTTCTTTTTCACTTGCACATACACTCTAGTGATTTTAAATAGCGCTACTAGCATATGGATGGAGTATACAAAAAGCGGTGAGTTTCAAATAAACTAGAATGTGTTTGAATGCGTATTTTTGCTCATTTTCCCTAGTGCTTAGATACTTATACAGTACATATGTATATATGTACTCTCAAATGTAGGTATTTATATGTAAAGGAAGTGACTCTTTTTATGTATGTATGTTCACTTTGTTTTTCTTAAAAGGATTTTCTTCTTTTCATATTCTTTTCATCATTTGATGCAGGCAAATTAAGTTTGTGTGTGTGAGTAGAAAAAGTTATTGTGAGCAATTTTCAAATATTAAAAGAAGTTATTTTTGAGGTTATTTTGACAAGCAGATCTACTTTGTGCATATTCGGTATGTGAATGAATGGAATCAACAAAGGGTATTGCATATAGGGGGGAGGGTAGAATTCTTTTTGTTTTTATTAACTGTTTGCTCTCTTTTTATATTTACTCACTCTCCACACTAACATATTTGTTTTGTGTATTCATACTTACTCTTGTGTGATCGTTAATATGTATTGGGTCATCCTATAAGTAATGCGGTTTAATTAACTAAGGTTAATGATAATGAACAAAAAACCTAATTTGACTTTGATCTAAAATGTATTTTTCATAGCTACTGACAACTTGTTCCCATTTTAATTTTAAATTTTCGTTTCCTAGAGTTTTCTAGATTTTTAAGTGAAAAACCAATCCAGCTTTATACCGATACCATCCAGTGAATTAAATGATTTTCCATTCAGATGGTTCTGCAAGCTTCGGAAAATGTGATAATCGGATGGGACCAAGTCAGGACAAGTGTGTCTCGCGCTCTGTATTGGGCGAGCATTGCCATGGTCGAAGATTACACCTCTTCTGTTGGCTAATGCTGGTATTTTTTTCTCAATAGCTTATTTTGGCCGCATCAATTGTTCACGATACATTTCCATGTTGATTGTTTAATTTTCAGGAGGAAGCTCATAGTGTATAATTCCTTTCATATCCCACCAAACACAAAGTACATCTTTTTTAGGATGGAGACCGGCTCCAAGAGCTGCAGATTTTTTGCTTGTTTTTCTTTTTCGCTAAACATTCTTATACAGGATCCACTTTTCATCGCCCGTAGCAACTCAATTAAAAAATGGTTTCCGAAAATTCATGCGAAACCCTTTTCCAATAGCTTTTAAGTGACGGTGAATGGTGAAATGAGTAGAGTTGAATTGCTCACTTAACTCCTCAATCGTTAAAGTTGAGTTTTGCTCCATTAGCGCACGCCACTCGTCTACATCGAAGTCTTGCGGGCGTCCAAATCTTAGTTGCAATTTCGAGCTTGTAGTTCTCTGAACGAAAATGCTGAAACCATCTTTGATCTTGACTCACATTCATTATACCTTCACCATAAACTGCATAGTTTACTAACTGATTCCGTTGCGGTTTTTCCTTGGCGAAACTCCAAAAGCAAAAATGCCGTAAATGCTCCTTTGAAACTTCCATTTAACTTTTTACTATAAAAATAATTTTCGTAATGTTTCAGTGATGATCAATTATTAATAACATCTTATAAAATGCATTAACATATTTACTTTATAATGGTTTGCCATAACGGTCATAACCTCATTACTTATATATCAGCCGTTGCGTTGCACCCTAAAGGGGTGTTTTAGGAGTCTAAATGTTGGCAGGGAATACTCATCACTGAACATATGCTGTTGTATCTGTATAGTATAAGTAGTATAAATCCAAAAAGTATATATATACACATGCAGGAGAGCCGACTAAATTACCTTCAGATAAATAGATTCCTTTATCTTTTGGAACCAAATTGCGAAGGCTCCGTCCCGTTATCAGAACTAATTCTCAGTTTTCAGTGATGACGTTCTGAATGGAAACACAATATTTGAAACATTTTCTATGTACAACTAATAAAAACACAATGTATGTAGTGTATCAACCAAGCGTCTTATCAAATAACTAACTTGTACCAGAAATAAACCATTATTACATTCAATACCCATTTAAGTACTTTGCATACAAAACTAAATGATACGAGAGTTAATAATATTTTTGCTATTTCCCTCACTTCATATCAATTTTGCACTACTCTCTCATCTCTTCTTAACAATTTGTAATTTAATCAACGAAAATTGTGCCAAAATAAAGCATTAAATTACTCATATGCACCGTTGACTCGAGCACAAAATATAAAAAAGAGCCCTCAAGGAATATCAAGTATGTGCTGCTTGCTTTTTGCTTACTGCTGTTGCTTTTTGTTACTTCTGCTGCTGATACTTCTACATTTTGCTTGCTTGCTTACTTATATCTTAAGAATTGCCTTTGTTTCTGTTGTTGCTGTTGCTTTCGTATGTAGTTTTTGTTTTTTTTGTTGTTGTTGTTTGTTTCTTTTGCTTGTTGCATAAATATTTTTAATTGCAAGTCAAGTCATTCTACTATTATTCTATGGTGCTCTATCAGAAAAAAGATGAAACTTTAGTTTTTGTTTGTTTGTTTGTATGTATATATGTAAAGCAAACAGAATTTTATCTTTTTACCCCAAAACCCGAGTATAAATGTAAATATGAAAACAGAAGTAGAAAATGCTTAAAGTGAAGCGAAAATGTAAAGGAAACTATTTCAAACAGTAAAGCACTATATTTAATTTGCAGTGAAAGATAAACTAACCCTGGGGTTATATTTATATGCATGCAATATAAGGAACGATGTATGATGATCAAATGACCAGCTTGTTTTAGTTTTGTTTGGAAAAGTTTCATTAAAAGTCATTAATAGAAAATAAATTATCAAAGACAAAATGAGAGGATGTAAACAAATGAAGTTTTTCATAAAGAGATCAATAAAAGAGGCCCTAATAATAGAATTTTTAAAATTTTTTAAACATGCAATGAAGGACCATGGAAGGAACATGCAATGAAGGACCCAGACCTGCTAAAAAGTTAATTTAGTCAAAAATTATTTTGCTCTAGACTACCGCCAACAAAATGAAAGTGAATTCGAATTTTATTAAGCATAATAATTTCAAGGTCACACAAAATATTATAAATAATTTAAACTAGAAACAGAAACTATAAGCAAACATTGATTTCTGAGTGCAAAATACTAAAAATAATGCAAGTAACAAGAAAACATTCTGAGTCACCATTTTCATAGGTAACTTTAAGACACAACAATCATAATGTAAGCAAACTCTACAGAAATGAAACTTCTGACCATCACTCAATTCACAAAGCACATTATTTGCCCGCTCATGATCACTCTGACATTATCAAAGTCCAAATTATTTATGTGCTTGCAGAATTTATTCCAGTAAAGTTTGGAAAGTTACACATAATAAATTCTTTTTTGTAGGGGATATCCTTAATAATCTACTAACTAAATTTAATTTAAAAAAATTTTCAATAAACATTTTTCTTCTTTAGAAGAGTAGCCGACGCTTCCACACACACACTTACACACATTTAGGTCAGCGCGCGGAAATTGCGTCACATTTATACACCGTACAATTGACGATGGCGTTGACGACAACGATATCGTCAGCGTCGACGATGTATTCACGCCGAGTAAGTGCTAAGTAGGCTACAAAGTTATTAGAAACTATCTGCTTAACGTTCCACAACCAGAACGGTTCCGCTATACAAAGAGCACTTTTCATTTTTTTTTTTTAAGTAGCATTATCTCTTTGCAACTGGGTCTGAGTGGTTGTGTGTCGCTCACATTTTTTTTACTCCAACTATCTCGTTAAGAAGCTGCTGGACAGTGAACCCGAACAAAAGGCTCTAAATTGCAAATTCCCACACGGACGCAAGGCTTGGCGTAGCAGAGTACGGCACGGCGCGACTAAATGCAAAATCCGAAAGCGAATAAGAGCGAGAATGAGAGAAAGAGAGAGGAGTATTGTAGTCGCAAGGCAATACAAGCATAGGCAGCACATCCTGCCAGTTCGCCAGCATGAATTTGGTATGAATTCACCCAGGCGAAAGTAGTCGACGAGCAACTGATTGCTTGCTTGGTCGCACAGCATCAGAGTTCAGATAAATTCAGCAGTTGCCACAATTTCCCAAATATAATACCCACCAAAAAAAAAATTAAACGTAGAAAAAGAGAAAAAACGAAAAAATATGAGGAAAAACGAAAAAAAGAGCGAAGCAGCAACAGAATAAAACTCAAATTCATGCCAAAAAATAGAAAGAGTGAAAAAATTCTCCCTAAGGACTGCAATCTCTTCCTTTTTTTTTTGTTATTTTTATACTATGAATTTTTTTGCACATCTTCTTTACCAGTTTTTTTTCTGATTTGATTCTCACTGTAGTTGTTGTTGTGAAGAATCACTGCCGTGTCATCGCGTTGTGTTGTTTTTGTTTTTTAGTGTGGTTTCTGTTTTTTTTTTTCTATATTTTTTTTTTGAATTTGCACTACATTGTTAGTGCAATAGTAAAGCAAAGAAGAATGGGGCAAAAATTGCATGATTTTGCTGTTATGGTTGTTGAGGTTGTTGTTGTTTTTGTAATGGAATTGTTTGCTGTTAACAATGGCTCTCAATTTGTTGCCACAAGTGTTTAAGTTTCATCGGTGTTACGATGCAGAAAATGACACTATACTCTGACATCCACCGACATCTACGTCAATGGCTACTGACATCAACAACATTTATGGAATTTTTTGTTAGCATTTTTTGACGAAAATTATAAAAGCATTCTCTGTTTTTTTTTTTTTTTGTTGCCTGGAGATGTGGTGTGGATTAAGTAATGCACCTGAAATATGTGTGCATAGCTTAATTAGAGATTTTTTTGCTTTAAGTATTTTTTTGTATCGAACTCACTTGTTTTTTGACGAATTCATTTTCATTTAGAAATAAATGTGTTTCCCGCCAGACCGATATGCTCAAGTCCGATAAATAGTTTATGCTAAGTGAGTGTTTCAGGACACCATTTATTTAGCTCTTTCTTTTAAAATGAAAATTTGGCTGCCAAGGCGCATCAGCTTTTCGAGGAAAGCACAGTAAGGAAATGCTATCTGCCTTGAGTCAGTTTGTTGATTTCGTTTCAACAAAAGGTATTTCCTGGTCTTTCTTCTTCCAATTTCTCGAGAACTCCAGTCAGTAGCTGTTCCTAAAATCTATGATCTCTGCGCAAAATCTGCCCGATCTAACCCTTATTCCTTCTTCGGATCACAAATACAACTAGATTTTAATATATCTATGTTACTTAACCATTTAGAACTTAACAATATTTAAGATATTCTGCAAACGGATTTTTTAAAGGCCTGATGTAGCGTCGTTCAATATTTCGCAGCCGTAATGCAATGCTGACTTGGCATTAGAGTTAAAAATTCTCATTTGCTCACACTGTGAGATGGTGGTAAAAGGCAACCAATTAAAAATGCAGCTTGATAAATGTTGCTTGCGATTTTTTATGCTACTCTGTATCTTTCGTTTTTTGCAATGCTGCCATAAGTCAAAAAATTAACTTTTTAACGGTCGATATGTCATCCCTGGACCTGAGAATTAGCAATTTGAAGCTACTCATATAACAAACAGAATTCACATCACCTTTACCATAACATATATTTTACTCATAATTTGTAGCAAACCATCCGAAAATTTTTATTGAAATTTATATAGTAAAAGTATAGAAATGATACAATATCGAAAAATGTTCTGAGTTCGCATAGGTAAAATTTATTTTGAGTTGCTATATATTTATACCTTCCTTTTATTTTTTATCTATTCTCCACTCTTTTCTCGTCATTTTCGTATCAATCATTTTCTTTTCATTCTCATTTTTTTTCTTAAAATGTTCCCTTACTTTCTTTTTTCTCTATTTGCCTACTATTCATACATTTTAACAAATCTTTCCTTTGTGACTTTTTTTAGATTTTTCATTTTCCTTCGTTTTTTACCTCAACTCTTTCCCCCCCCTCCCCTGGCCCTTACTTCTTTTTTATAACTTCTCTGTTTTCGCCTTTTCTTTCCTTAATTATATTCACTGTTCCCTTAAGCGCTCCTTCAATTTTTTCTCATTCTTTTTCTTTGTGTTTGTTTCTTAGTTTTCCTTTCCCTCAAGCACTCTATTATCCCCTCCTTCCATATTCCCATTTCCTTCATTTGTTCTCCTCTCATTCCTTTTTCCCAATATTTTCTTTCTCCGTTTATTGTATTTCCCTTTCACATTTTTCTTTTTTACTATATTGGTCTTCCCTTTCTCTTATCCTTTTTTCTCATTAGCCTTCTTTCCGTCTTCTATTTTACTCCCTCCCTATCCAAATCGTTTTTCCAGCCGCACACTTTCCAATTTTTCTTTTACTTTTTTCTATTTTCCACCACACGTTTTTTCTTTACTCATTTTTATTCTTTATTAATCTCCTCCCCTCCCTCCTACTTCCCTCCTTATCCTTCTCGTTTCTCCACTTCCTTTAAGATTTATTTTCCATTCTTGCCTTTCTTTTATTTGAAACCCATTTTTTACCAGACCTTTCTCCTCGTCTTCTGTTTTCCTCTCTTCTCTTTCCCTACTCCTTCTCTTGTTTGTTTTTTGGTTTGTTTTCTTATTTTTCTTCTTATTTTCTGCTCCTCTCAAAAAAATTCTTAAAATTTCTTCTTCCTTCTCACTTCCTTTTTACAGCAATTTTATATTCGTTTTTAGTCTTTCCTTTCCCACGGCCTAAATATCGCCAGTTTCTCCTCTGCTGTTTCTCTCATTCATATTCTTTTCCTTCACTTTGTTCTTTTCCTTTCCCTTTTCTGTTTCTTTAATTCTGATTCTTTTTCTTCTACTCTGTCTTCATATACTTTTCTCTTTTCCTTTCTCTTTTTTCTCTATCTCTTCCATTCTTTCTCCCCCGCTTTCCTCTTTCCTACATTTTACGTTTCATCTGTATCTTTTTTTGCGCCTTCGAGTTTTCTTCTCCCTTCTATATTTATAGTATCTCCTCTCTCTTCTTTTCCCTCGATTCTTTGTTTCTTCTGTTTCTCCGATTTTTTTCTTGTCCCTCTGCTTCTCTTTTTGTTTCATTATCTTTATTGGCTATCATTCCTTTTTCTCTACTCTCTCTTCTTATACTTTTTATTCTTCCTTTCAGTGTTTATTTCTCCCTCATTTTCCTCTTTTCTACTCTCTTCTTTTCTTTCCTTTTTCTTTTTTAACCTCTTCTCCCCACTAGTTTCTAAATACGAGATTCGTCATACCTAACTATCATTTTATACAAAGCATTAGACTCAACTTTCAAAAATAGATTTTATGATGAATTGCTCGCTTAGGAAGTGAGGAGAGTATCTTCTACTTAGCTGAAGGTTTTCTGTTTTAAGCTTCACTGAATTTATGTCACAATAATAACCCAACGTCTTTTTTCAATAGAACTCCAAAAATCTATATTGAAAAATACCCAAAAATTAAATATGTTTTTTCAAATACTTTCAAAGGATCTCCTAAGAAAATATCATAAGGTGCATGCCAAAGTTACAGCTTTAACATTAAATGATACATAATCTTGTGAAGTGAAATGGGAACAATAGAAAAAGGATAGTAAATACGAAATAGAAATCATTCAAGTGCAAAATACGCAGTGCCAAGGTGGCAAAACTCTTTAGAAAATACGTATGCCATTTATTAGAGCTAACTACACATATAAATATACCTACACAGAAGAAGAAGAAGGTTAAGTTGAGGATATATACATAAATAAATCAAACAAAAAAAGAAAAAAATACTGAAACAAAAATGTGAAGAAAGAAAATAAATATATGAACCTTTAACCCACGCTGTCAACTCTATACATGTATGTACTACATAGAATTAAAGGAAAGATATTAAATGAATGCCTTTACCTAAACACAAATTGGCCATTGGAAAAGTAGCAACGGAGCTTCATCATGCAACTGTGTATACTTACTAGCTAGCAAGATGTTAGGTAGGAGGTTAGTTGTTTGTAAGCTACTTAGCTTCTTCTTTTCATGTACCTATTTAGTGTGTCTAGTCACGCACGTTTAAATTCGATTTGAAAATGCTTTCGGGTATATGAACTTTAAATACATACACACAAATAAAAAATATACACGAACATACATACATACACACAGTTTGAAACTTACACAATTTTCCAGCATTCTAAACAGGTGTTTTTCATCCTGAAGCGGTAGCATAAACAGCAGCTAAAAGAAGCTGAAACAGGCAGGCAACGAAAAAAAAACCGCAAGATAAAAATGTTTTGCGTTATCCTGTTTATTTTATATTGTCTGTTTATTTATTTGTGGGTATGTGTGTGTGTTATGTATATATATGTAAAAATTCAGCGTTTTCCACTTCTGCTACTACTTGTTATTGTTGTTAATATATATGTAGTTGTTTGGTGTTGTGTTGTTATTTGTTTAAGTCATGAATACAAGCAACAACAACAGCAATCGTGCAGGAAAAAAATTTTGTTAGTCAACAGCAAGTAAGCAACGAACAACACCAATACCAAACACCAGCAGCATATGTTATATGTGTGCTGAAACTTTTAGAGAGATAGCTTCTTGAATTTCTTGAATACTAAGTTACTTGAAGGTGTATGCTGTGTGTAGCCCTCAAAAATGTTGTTCCTATACTTGAGCTTCTTATTTTGCTTCTTCTGGTTGTTAGTCAACGTCTCATTCATCGTAGTTGCCGTCTCTACCGTCTTCCTTGCTTTTACGCTTGTATGCTCAGCAGCCGAATGATATTGTAAGTTTAATATAGTTCATTTGAGCGTACTTAACAAGAGCTTTCTTTCTTTCTTGTTGCTACTGCGTGTGCAGCATTTGCCGCATGTGTATGGGTGTGTGTGTGCGGAAAATTCTTATAAGTATAAAATGATTTGTTTTTGAAATTTGCTTTACTTTAAACGCTTTTCAAATACTTTTTTATTATATTTATTATTCTTGCTTTGTTCTTTTTTTCAAACTTTTTCTTGCGACGTAATTCGAAATGCTCAAGGCTAAATATAAAAATAATAAAAATAACATATACACTTGTCTTATTGTTATTAAGCTCTTTGAGAAATATGTTTGCAATCTTATTATATTTTACAATTACAATGTCAATTATTAAAGCGGTTTTAATATTATTATAACAAAATTCGCCTTTTCGCAAATATGTTCAATATAAATTGCTTTCATGCACTTCCACTCACACTTTAACTCTACCAAGGCGTGCAGTAAGTAAATATGCCTAAAAGTATGCAATGAACTTTTTTGATACAAACTTATTCGTTACGCTATAATTTACACAGATAGGAAAATTGCATAGGGAGAAGGGAATCTTGGATAGGGGAAAAGGTCAAGATAAGGGAGTTGGAATAGAGTAAGAAAAGGAAATGATAAAAAAATGGGTTACGAGAAATGGAGAGTAAGGAAAAAGAGAGGAAAGACGAGGGGGAGGAGTGAAACAAATGGAAAAGTGAAAAGAAACGTATACACACGCATTTTCACTTTGAAATTATGTGACTCTCACGCATGTTCACGTAGGAATTATGGAAATCAAATCACGCCCACGCATGCTCACATAGGAATCACGTGCTTACGAGTTTACGCGTGTCACGTAAAATTCATGTTATGCACTCATCTCTAGTTTCTACTCATCTCGATGAACACAAGGGGAAAACTATTTTGAAATCAGATAATATCTTCAGGTTCCAAAATGGTCCCGAAAGTGCCGTAATTGGACCATAAATTTAAATTTTTTTATAAATGTTTAAGCCAAATCTCTTTTTTTAAATTTCACACCTCTGTTATGGTTCCTTACAAGTACAAACAATATGCAAAAAGATTTTAAAATCGGATAATTTTTATTGCTGCGGCATTTCACTCTGCAGCAGCGATTTTTTTGTGCAGAACATCAACAAGATATTTTGTATTATAACTCAATATTTTTTGACACTTTCTATTAAATTACGTTATTTTTTATAAAAAGTAATTAACACACACTAAAGTTATTAAATACTTAAGCTTTTAATTTGTAATTTATTAACACATATACGAATACATATGCATACATGCATACCACTTACACTCGTACATTTAATGATTTATTTAAGTACCATACAATGCTATTCGTAAACAATTTTGTAAGGTGGGTCCCTACATATAAATTTGTTATTCACAATACAAATACATATAGAAATACAAAAATATACATACACACATACATATACTTAAATACGCTTCATATTCTTTCTATATAAAGCTATGGGCTTAATTCATATGACAGTATAACACTTAAATATTTATAACTATGTTAGAATATAATAAAATTTATTTATTTTTTGTTTACTTCTTTTTTTCTGTTTACTATTTTCTTATAGTTTGAAGGCGGCAGGAAGTAAATTATTTGTCACCGCATATGCAACAACAACAATTAGGACTTAGAAACGGCCAACCAACCAAACAAAAACAACAAACGCACAATCAACATTTGAGAGTTGCAAAAGAATACAATTTAACATCTTTTCTACCCAGTTGAAATTAATATCATTGTTGGAGTAATCATCGAGCGCTCCAAAAAAAGCAATGAATTACTTCATATTGTTCCAGAACCCTTTCATTTTGTATGTCCCAGGGAATAGATTTATCGTTTTAATCTACAAAATGAAGACGTAAAGAAAAAAGGAATGATCGCACTTCCGTTCCGCCCTCTCTGCCTACCTCTCTCTCTCTCTCTCTCTAGTTCTCACAGTTTTTCTTTTGTGTTATCTTTAAATTAATAATATTGTACTATAACCAAATTTACGAAAAATTGTGAATTTATTTGATTTACACATACATAAGTAGATACAACATTTTCACGAAACTACCATTAGCACGGAGAACGAAAATTTAATGAACCGCTCCATTTGACGAGTTGCCAACTTTGGCAGAAAATTTCTGGTATTATTTGTTTTGTTGTTGTTGTCTTTTCTCAGAAACAGAAAATAAAATCTTCTTTAGTGCTCTTTATGGAGTATTAAAGGAGCAATCTTTCATTCCTCATTTTTTTAAGCAATTCAAATCAGTGCAACTGGGTATCTAGACATGTATGTATGTAAAGATATTTCGGTAGTTATATATATATATTAGTGTATCTGTTCTCTGTCTCTTTCTTTTCATTTCAACCCACTACTTTCTCTATACTGTCATTACAAAAAAGAGTATGAAATTTATGCAATAACCAGAAAAGATTTCGTGAAATGATAAGTTTGAGTTATTATTTTGTAACACAATGCGCTGCTGGATACTGTGTCTATTTGGGATTGGACTTGGAATGGGTGCTCTCCTATTTCACCTCTCCTCACCCCTCGGTACTCATTCGTCTCTACTTTTCTGCACTTACGTTAGTTATCGTTTAAATGCTGAAGTTTGCGAAAAATATTTATTCAAATATCATTTGTCACACAAGAATGCAAACGTAGGAAGAAAACTAGAAAACTTGAGTTGCTACTGTTGTGCTACTGCAAATTGAGATTGTCGTCATTGTCGGTGTTGGTTTCGGCCAGGAGAAACGCCTCCATTTGTTTGAAAGTAATGGAGCGGCAGAGCAGCTGTGCAGGCGGTGAAAGCGTAAAAGCGGGCACCTACTCAACGTAATGGTTTGTTGTATTTATTATTTCTAAGTTCAAAAATTCCGCTTTTGTTACATTTTTCGAAGAAAGTAGCAACAACATCACACCATTGACCTCCATTGCTGACTGGTAATGGCAAGACACACTCTCTCTCATACACGTACACACAAATAATCATAACAAGAAATTCCCAGTCGGAAATAAACCATTACTTTTTCTTACATTGCATGTCCTAGGCGTTGAGCACAAAAGTAAAAAGTAGAATGAAAGTTTTCCACTGAAAAAGGGAATGGGAATGGTACGGTAAAATCTGAGTTCTCTTTTCTTGCAGACCAGTACTCTCTTTTGATCCATTCCACATCTGCAGTAAGGTCTAAAAAAAGCAATACACTTTTCAATTGAGGGGCGTTTTCACAAAAGTCGACACCTGCCATTTTCTCTTTAAAAATAACTGGAATATGCAGTTTGGTAGCAAATTAAACAAAGAGATTGCAGTGGAGAAAGCAAATCACGAATAATACAAACAGCAAACACAAAGTCAAACACTCATGTTCGTACTATCATTTTCTTCTACTTACTTAATATTAATAATAACACAGTCCAACATCATTTTTGCAACAGAATAGCCACACTATAATCCTGAAAGGGCATGTTCTATAGACTATTTTTGTAAAATAAACTAATAGTCCATCACGTCTCAGTTTTTTTAATTTTTTGGTCGCAGGAAGCTGAATACTAAGTGCAAAAAGTGTTATAAATTGATGTCTGAGAAAAATCTTATCGGCGAAGTTGTATAGTATAATTTTACGTGGGTCATTTCTGTAGAACGTATTGACCCTTTAGTTCCTCTTTTTATGGGACAATTTGACCCCGTTTTTGATGAAAACCTGAAAAGTCCTTTCAAAAGAGATATTTAAGGACTAAAATATTCCACAAAAATATTTGCCAAATTTTAAAAATTAATTAAATCATATATATAACGGTTAATGGCACTCGCACGCGTGTTATGTTTGCAAAAAGAAACTGAATAAAAATATTTAGAAAAAAAAATAAAACCAAAGAGAATGAAAATTTGTAAATTCGACAGCTACAAAGAATTAAACAGTGCATGTGAAATAAATAGACACCTTAATTTCTTTTTTTCAATCAATTGATACTCTCCGTATACGCTTCAACATTGAAATAAGCTATTTTTTATTGAAATTAGTTTTTCTGGGAGTTTTTGCTTCATAAAGACATAAAGAAAATATGTAATTTTCTATGTTTCGCATCAGGAATCTAGGATGAAAAAAATATTTGAGTCTATAATTTTTCTCACACTGTAACTCGTGTTTTCGTCGAATTGATAAAATTAAATCTCACTGCTTCAGAATAAGCAATAATGGAGGGGAAAAAACGCTTTCATGTTCGCTTTTCTGCAAATACCTTTCATTCTGCCCGACTGGGAATTGTTAGTAAAACTATTATGTGTGTGTGTGTTTGCGTGTGAGTGTCGGTGTATTTGCAGTTTATTTTATAAAATTGTTCATTCATTTTTAGTTTTCTTACTACAGCTTGTTTGCATGTTTATTTATTTGAGCAGCAACAACAAACAACAGCAGCAGTAGGAGCAAGAAAAAAGTGCTGACAATAAATTTTATGTTGTCCGCAGCTCAAGTTGAGTGTGTGAGCAGTACTTTTTTGAGTTCTAAAAATTTTTGTATTGTATTTTATTTTAGTTTTTCTATATAGTTATTTATTTATATATATACATACACGTATGTATATGTGGTGAAATCATGTGTACATGTATGTGTGTGTGTGTTTATATGTTTATGTTATTTATGCCTTGTGGGCTTAGAGAGATGGTTCAGTTTAATTGCTATACTCTGCTGGTCAAAATTATGTGCTGATAAATTGCTGTTACAGCAGCAATGGTAATGGCAACGGCAACAGTAACAGCAACACATTGTAACAAGAGTAAAATCGGAAATTACCATTTTGAAATTATTTTCCTGTGTGGACACTTGCCGTTTTTGTATCTATTCATACAAATACATATGCAGCTGTGCGTGTTTGCCTATACCCTACGGCAAAATCAAGTGCGCTTTCATATTGCAGCTCAACTAATGTGATTATTTTCAGAGCAGATTGGTAGCACATTCAATTCACTATAAACTAGTGAACGATAACAAATTCACTCTGGTTTCATTGGCATACGCAAGTGCACGAAAAAGCAGCACAAAAAGATACTGACCTAAGTTGGCAGTGTGCCAACACTTTAACATATGTAGGCACATCTAAATGCGTTCTAAAGAGCATCTTTCCACCTTTGGGCTCACATCTACGTATGAGTGTATATTGAATTATTTTTGTAAAAAAATCAATACAACTACTCTGCATACCAAAAATCTCGATCTATCTCTCTGTTGGTTGCCAGTGCGTATAATGAATTTCATTCTGAAGAATTAATTAAAATTAAATGTACTCCTCGTACTTATATGCTACAGAACAGAAACTTTTGTAAATTTATATTTATACTTGCTGGAAGCAGCAACAGCAGTTAGTGTATGGCGTGTATGTATTTGTAACATAGAGTTTCTTTTTTTGCAATTATTGAAAATATTGCTGTGATTTTTGTGCTGACATTGCAGACACAAATTTGCATACATACATATGTATGTGTATATGTGCATATTTTTCTTTATGTCACATTCACAAAATATAATGATGATGATAATGATAATACTTGGATATATAGATAGGTATGAGTTAATAGGTTTCAATTACTAAAATGATATATTTTATTTTGTAGCATAGATGAGGCAACACAGTTAGTGTTGCAATTAATTTTATTTCAACTTCATTTGAATAAGGGCCATTAATGGAAATGTTATTGTAGGTTGTAATTTATAAATTTGAGTATATTTTGAACAATTTTGTTTAAATTGTTTTATTACTTTACAAGGTTATAAATTCTTAGTGATTTAGTACAGTAGGTTTCATGCTTGAAAATTTAGACAACAGTGATTTTGAAGGAAAACTCTGGCACAAGAAAACAGTATAATAAATCGAGATATATTTTATCAAATATTAAAAAAAATTGGTTTTTTAGTATTTTAATTATTTTGAAGAGGACTAATGATTGTTACAGTAGTACAGTAACTGCCTGTTTATTGTTTGGTTTCTTTCAATTAATTAGTTGATCTAGAACAGCATAGATTTTTAGAGCGCATACAAGAGCATAGCAAATTTTACACACACTGGGCGCATTCTCAATGACCATCGTTGATTTAGAATTTGTTGTACCGTGTGAACTAGATCGGGGGTACTTTTGTAGTTGAGGCGAAGAAGAGCTAGTATCAGAGACAAGTGCTCACATTCGCACTAGAACCATAGTGTTTATTATTTCAGCAAACAGAGATTTGTTGTTCTAAATGTGTGCCCTCTTTTTCTTATTTACCTACAGCTATACTTAAACTAGAGCATGAGCATCATTTATCTGCTAAAACTCTCTCATACATACCCAAAAATAAAGAATTTTAACATGCAGCTACAGTTTAGATATGGCTACTACTCTCTACATACACCCACACATGTTTCATACACAATCTTTAATGTTTAAAAACTGTCATACTAACTGTGTTTGCCTTCTTTTTTGTGCCCCTCGTCTAGTACTAACGAGGCCATGCACTCGACCCCGGATAGCTAATTTAGGTAGATTCGTTATAGCTTGAGTCCATACACGCTGGGTGAATGGTATTGCTGTAGTGGAAAGGGGAGGAGATGGGGGCTGGGGTGAGAAGACCTAGTATGATACAGTAAGCATGAGATGTTGCGTGTTCAAGAAAGCTAAGAAGAAAGCATCAGCAGAAACCACAGCGCTCTTCCTTGCACTATAATCGAAGTTTTTTGTTAATTCAACAAATTATTTGTTATTGTTCTTTCTAATTGTGTGCTCTATCTTTTATGTACTCTCAACATATACATACATATTTTCTTTGTACCTATATAAGGCTATGTGCTTGATAATCAGAATCATCCGAATTAGATTTTTGAGTGCATTTTCGACAAGTACACATCGAGGCCTTTCTAAAAAGCATAAGTTATGATGTTTTAAACAGTTCTCCTGTCCAAGGGAGCTCCTCCAAAAAATCAATCGCATTTAGACCCTCTAGAATATGACTCAAGTGGGAAAAGTTGGTCAATAATTTGGACTTTTTTCACGCTCACTTGTTTCTATTCATGCTGTAACAACTTTCCAAACATTTTTTGTACAGTATTATTAGTACAGTATTCTAACTAAATAAAGTCGGCAAGTATTTTTATTATTTTTAAATATAAAATTTTCACAAAATTACCAAAGTAAATGATTAAAATGAAAACATATTCTCAATTTATTTATTCTGAGAACCCAGAATAAATTTTCCTTATTGCTTCTTATGGAGTATAAAAGAAAGTTAGTTTTTCCTCTTTTTTGGAGAAACCCAAATCGGCACGACTGGGTGTGTGTGTACGATAATACCAACACCACTCGTATTTAAATTGGTACCTCACGCTTAGCAATATTCTGATTACGCAGTCGACTGCAAATACATGAAGTGTATATCCCTTTTCTAAGCTACTGACAGAAATCTAATAAAACGAAATCGCTTATCACCAATAGTCGAGTTAGTGACATGGGGGAAAGGTGTCTCTAAAAATATCTTAAATCGTTTAGTGTAATAGATGAAAGGTCCCAGTGCTAATTTTTAATCCTACTGTCATTCTCTTTTAACCACGGTTATTGACAACAACTAAAATAAATGACAATATCAAAGATATGTCACCTTTACTGGTTATTTTTAAATAGACAGATGGTAACCTAGTTTAACATTACCAGTGTGTCTAAGTTGTTATTGAAAAATAGCTTTACTTTACGTAAGCAATTTACATAAAAATTTATTTTTACAAAACATAAAATCAGCTTAAAACAAATTTTATACTCCTATTTTTCAATTCAAAATTTCCTTTGCGTCCTTTTTTACGCTCATTAATATCTGGTGTAGTAAATAAATAAATTTATGTAAACCGACCAATTTTTTTTCAGCATGTTTACAACATTAAACCTTGTGTAGAACTAAAGACGACATAGCACAACAATAACAACAACTACGCAATAAGAGACCTACATCAACAATTATTTTCGTGATATGTAGGCGACGGCCGATAACATTTTATACATTCAACCTACAAAAGGAGTATCAACAGCAACAACATCGTATTGGGAAATTTTCTCTTTGAATGAGTAAAATATATGAATTGGTTAAAAATTACTGGCTCTCTTTAATAACATTCTTTGAACATTTTTTTCTCTCTCTTTGCATTTAATGTTAAGCTGTTAAAATGTATGCATGATGTGCGGCCATCTTTAACATTTTCGCTCTCTCTGTTTAGTTTTAAAATGTTAACTTTATAACATGCTCTTAATGTTCTTTTATACAATGGATTTACTTAGTGTACATGTGAATGTGTATTAAAATGGCCTGCTGTTAGTGTTAGTAAAGCAAATATCATCCAGTGGCTGCTAAAATCATGAATGTCAACAAATTTTGCTTAGAGAAAAATTAACTTTTGTTCTAGAACTTTTTCAAAATTCAATATAAATACATACTTGATGTAATAAAGTAAAAAATTATTCATTGCACTATACAACTGGGTAAACTAAGCTATGCATCGAACAAATCTAAAGTTTATTGCATGTTTAACTTAAAATTTATTACAACAATGAACACATTCGTGTTATTGGCACGTACCCTGCCACTACAATATAACTACAGTGGACATTTGTATTTTATGTGTTTTCTATTTGAAATGTTATATTTAATTTAAGCACTTGTAAACATGACATTTCCATATTTATCTAACTATCTGTGCATATCTAGTGTTTTGTATTTGTATTTTGATTATTATGTACATACATATGAGACTACATACATACTACATGTATGAATATATGTATTACTATCATGTATTATTATTTTTGTATTTTATGCAAATGGATGTGAATTTTATATGTACATGGTGTAAAATTGAATATGAGGATTTGTATCTATTCAATACAAAAGTAATAACATGATACATAGATAAACGCATTTATATTTATTACATATTACTTGATTTATGTTTCAAATGAAAACTTACAACTTTATATTATACATAATGACATATTAATATACATATATTCAATTTTCGAAAGTTTTAATTTCAATCAATTTTGAACATGTGTTTTCATATGTCAAATACAAATAATAAAACTACATGACTGAAATGACTTTGATTGTATTTATATTTCTTTCTAATATTCATGTTTTTTATTGTGACTTGTTATTAATTTTTAGAAAACCATTGTAATTTAAATAAAATTTTAATTAATATAAATTGTCGATAAACATATATTCAAAAAATTTCAAAGTTATCTGCACATTATCTTTTAATTATTTGCAATGCAAAGACATCCAAATGTTCCGTCCCTTCATCGGAAGTTTTGCTTAACTAAATGAAAGAATGGATAGTTTAAGTCGGCAAAGGGAGAACAGAGGTACTTTCCTGTAATCAAACCACAGACTGGAATCATTCCTAATAGATTAAGATCTTTTATTAGGAGAGGTTTGCCTTAAAATGCGACTAAGCGTTAGAATTGTATATTGATTTTGGCCATATTTGCTCAAAAAGCACACCTTGGGGTTCGGTATTGGCTGTTAATTGACTGATTATTTAGCTAATAAAAATTAGATGTGGAATGTTAAAAGTAGGGATATATGGAGGTTGGTCAAGCGGTACTTTTATATTAATTCCGCCATTTAAGTACCACACGTCGTGGTCACCAATGTAGGTTGGTCGAGTGGTACTTTTTACTTTACGATTACACTCCCCACGTCGTGCGAAATAAAACTGTGCGCACTCGTTCACTAATCGTGCAAAGATTGATTAATTTTTTATTTCTTTTTTTTTACAGTAATAATTCAGTGAGGGTACAATTTTCTAATTCAGACTTAGAAAAGTACAGAAAGTACTTAATTTAAAAAAGGGCATAATAATTATTTTAGAAGCTAAAAATGTTACTGATAAAGGGCAGGAAAGTATTAGGCAAGGGATAACATTCAAAAGACGAACGGAGTTTCGCGGTATTGTCCTGTGTACACAATAATGGCGGATTTATCGACCGAGTATTGCACTCTCTTTTCGTTTTTCGTTTTTTGTATGAAAGTTTTCGCTTAACTTCATACATAAGCGGCAGCATATCAATTCTATGTGGCAACCATATTGTGCATATTCAGTGGTCCATTAAAAGGCTTGTCCCGAAAAATGGAAAAGTGTAAAATTATTCTCGATTCAATTTTATAAATATAAAACTTATTCAATTCCCTACTTCTTAATACTTTTTCAACTCGAAAAAATCACTATAAATACTTTTTTAATAAATAATTGTAATATCTCCCAAAATAATATTTTTTTTTTTAGTGGCATGAAACACATAAAAAATGTGTAAACGTCTTTTAAATTGTATCACGGTTGCCCTTCTGGAGACGGTATTGCCTACTAGAGAGTTAAGCTCACTCACTTTTATTATGTGTTACTTAAGAAATTGAATTAACTTTAGGTAGCTTATCATAAGCTGATGTATGTGAGTCTGATAAAACACTGATGGCAAACACTCTGAGAGAGAAGAAACAAGTGTGAGGTATTCGCTCGAGGAATCGACCTTAACGATCACACATTGTGTGCGTACAAAGCAATTATGATTAGGTATGAATATGTGGAGAGTAAGTAAATAGAGTAATCCCTCAATTTACGTTGTACATATTTAGAAGTCTCGAGTTCGGTTTTGATCAAAAATTTAAAATCAGTCAGGCACTAACTTACCTTTTCTCGTATATCTCATCCGAAATAAAGCCAAAAGATTCGCGGTGGCACAAACTACCGAAATAAAATCAATTAATTGCTATTTTCATAGTACTAAGTGCACTTGATTTAAAAATAGCGAGGTGGTTTTAGACCCTAAGAACTTCCAGATGGCGCCGCTGAGAGTTCGCTTTCACAGCCTAGACCAACCTGCTGGTATAAATCGATACAGCTGATTGGTTCTGAGGGATTTTTAAAGAAACGTATTTACATAAACAATAAAATCTAGTTTTTTTTGTTGTATGTATTTATTACATGAATAATTTTCATGCTTTTCAATTTCTATAGAAATTTAAATAATTCAAAAATGTAATCGTCGAGTATTTGCAGATTTTAGTCTATCGCATATTGACGTAATAGACAATTGCATATTTAAATAACACTGTTAACTTTATAGAAAAGTACAGTCTGTGGCAAAACTGTGAAGACATTTCTCTTTGTGAAAAAAAACAACTTCAAATACCTTTTCTATAATATTTCTATAGCATTTATTTTAACATTCCAGATTTCATATTTCAGGTTATGTAGTCTATGAGAAAAAAAAATATAGAAACTAAAAAATATTTAAAAATCATTGAATACTATAGACTACAAATTTTATTTCTATCTTGTTTTCCTTTTTCTGTGACTTGTAAGAACTATTATGCCTCTTCAGAGACTTACAGTTCTTTCAAAAGTAAGACTTCCAATATAAATTTTAGTGTTGATTTTACTTCTATGAAGTATAGATTGGCGTCTGATATTTGATGATCGCACAAATGCCTTGATCGAGTAAGTGTGAGGGCAGAGTACTGTCCTAAGATGTTCTTCGTAAATTCCTTATCTTCTCTGAAAAATTTAATTGACTCATTAGAAAGAATTCCCCGTTCACGGCTTATTTATAAAAGTTTTAAAGACGTTATGTTACATATGATTTCTATTTATTTTACTTAAGGAACGTAGTAGCTTCATTCATTACTAATAGTGCTGAATGAGAATGAGAGAACCCGCCTGAAAAAACATCTAGTTTTGGAGGAGGATAAGAAGGAGACAAGAATGACGGTGATTCAGAATAACATAATGATGTTTTTTAAATAAAATTTTATACTTTAAATATGAAATTACTAGTACCTTGTTAGCCTTAATTATTGTTTTTAATCAATATAGACCTCATAAGGCAAAAGATTATACTACCAATGCGACCAACACGATCTTGTTTAATTTCGCCTCGATAGGCATTCGTCAGCGGCAGGATAAATCTAGCTAGGGCCTCATCAGAAACTAGACAATTCAAAATATTTTTAATACTTTATAGAGATTTCTGTTTTATTTGTTATGGATTTGGATAGTTTATGTTTTAGGTCACTGTAATTTTGATATATCTCTGCAGTTTCCAAAATAAATTTTTTACCAAAGATTCCGCTAGGTTTTTATGTTGCTTTTATTAGTGGTCGCCGTAGGCTAGTGGTTAGAGTGTTAGACTGCTATGCAGGGGTGCCCGGGTTCATATCTCGGCACGCTCGTAAAATCAAAAATTGAAAATAAAAATTGTTCTACACAGCACCACATCTTGGCTGGCAATGGTAAACCTCCAAGAGTAAAAGAAATGCCCATGAAAAGCTTTTCACATCGCCGTTCGGATTCGGCATTAAACTGTAGATCCCTTCTATTCGTGTATAAATATAACTCACAACATGAATGGATGCGAAAAGCGAAAAGCTCGGTCTTGGCCCTCCAGGGGCTGTTGTGCCATAATAGTAGTAGTTTATTGGAAGTAGTCCTCTCAATTTCGTTCATTACTGTAAGTGTTGACTAATTTATGCATTTGATATATGTGCTTAAGTGATTTTTAATTATTCGTTTGGAAGACAATTTATTGAAATATGGAGAGAAATCAGAAATCTGCATACACGTGTTCATATTAATTACATAAATACACAAATATATAAATCTTAACATTCACATCATTGTATTATGAATATAAATTTTTGCTTACTCTTGTATATTTATATGTAATCCGTAGTAGGTTACAAAATAAGCTTCATTTTGCGTGTAAGAAATGATATTATAGCGTGTTACATATTGCATACTTACAATAGTGAATATTTGTAATATATTTTTATATGTATACCCAACAGCGGTGAGATGTGTATCAGAATTTATACAGCGGCATATCTGTGGAAGCTTGAAAGCGCATCTTTTCGTACATTGAATCGCGGTTTTATAACACACACGCAAACACGTTTCTTATTTTTTCTATGTGCTAACGAGCACAAAATACACTGATTGGTGGCCAGTTTCACTCAGGCAGTTCAATATTAAAGAATAATTTAGACTTCCAGACGAACCCAGTGTTTTTCATGCCAAACCGAAGTAATAGTGATCAGAAAAGCTGGTAAATCGCAGAAAAAAACTTCAAGCTAGATACATTGGCAGAGGACTCAAGGCTATTCAAACTTAAGACTTAAAATTCTTTAAACTAGCTACCCAGTTAAGAGAGTTATTTAAGTCACAGAGTAAACATTGGCTTAACCTAAGCTCGTATGTCGTCCGATTACAAGATAATTTCATCATCTGACGTGCATAGAAAGTTAAGCAAGTAGCTGGCTTAGCTCGAAGGTAAGTTCGAATATCAGAACAGACAATAAACCGTACGGTAAGAGGGTAAAGTAAGGACTAATCATATAAACTCTGTGGAAATCCTTAAGATTCAAGTATTTGAATCCATGGATGGACATAGTTTCAATTGCTGTCCCTATGACGAATAGACTCATTCGGGTCCTTCTCAATACTACGTTCCACAAAAGCCTGAACTACGGCGTGCACTGTATATCATCTCAGCGGATGCGTATTATCAATTAAAATATGCGTACTGCAAAAACGATTTACAGTTATTCGAATTGCTTGCTCTGTTGAACGATTACGTCAACCGTAAAATAAATGCAACGCCCGGTAAGTTTCACAAGCTGAGCAATAATAAAAATTTGCACATTTTGTAGGCGGTTGCTGGCGTAAGTCTTATCATAGTGAGATGGCAAACCAAACTGAGCACAAATCAGCTGTCAGCTGTCTAATTGACTGTCAATAGAAAAAGTGTTGCCAACTCGAAAAACAAACCTCTAAAAAAACAAACTCCATAAAAAGAAACTGAACTTATTGTAATCAGTAGCAATTCCCTTGAGTGAAGTAAGAGCAGCTACACTCTCCAAGATTCGCTCCTGTTGATCAAAGAGAAGTAGATGAAGAAAGTGTTTTATGAGAATTAACTACCAAGCCAAGGCGGGATCGAACCCACAACCTTCTGAGTGAAAGTCTTGTGCACTATCTACTAGACTATCGCGGTTGTCTTAGTATTATCTCAACCTATCTTTCTTTTTTCTTACAACGATGGTACACGCTTCCAAACTGATTACCAAAGAGCGCATTAGTTGCTCAACAAAATGGAAGCACATTAAATATTGCCGCTGGCTCTATTTATGCCTGTATATGTGTGTGTATGTAACTATCATGTAAATGCAACATGTTATACCCAAAGCAAAGTATCATCATCATTATCATTATCAGAACGTTAGTTGTTTATGGTCGCTTGTACTTGCCAAAAACAAAAAAAACACCAAAAAGTAAAAATGAAAACATATCATAGGCATATAAATATTTGTTAGTTTTGTTTCTGTTGTTTCTGTTTCTATTGCTGCTGATGTTATGCTAAAGTTGCTGAACAAGAGAGAAACCTCATGACACACACATACAAACAGACGTTAACAGATTTACAGCAAACCACCAAAGGATATTAAATATAAAGCTAATATTAATTATGCATGAATTCCTTAAGCATTTAGGAGCATATGTATACAAAATACAAACACTATTATAGAGCTCTATGCATATATCATATACTGTCTAGATGTGTGCGTTTATGTTTGTCTATGTATTTGTGTGCGTGTGTGTGTGTTCGTGTGCTTTGATCTGCATTAAATGTAGTTCCTGGCATCTTACATACATACACATGTGTGTAGAAAATATTCTACCAGTTATATCAGAACATTAAATTTCTTTACAAATTATGGAATTTCAATCCTTTTCGATATTTTAACTGCATATCAATCTCAAGTATGTATGCAAGTATGTGTGCTATTGTCTTTTTGTGTCTCTTTCTCCCTATTTTGTATGTATTTGGAATATTTCAATCATGCTTTAAAATTCAAGAATTTATATTATATGTAAACAAATCCTTAGGATATTTATACTACGTTTTACAGAAAGTGGTCGATTTCGGTTAGTCGGTCGTTTTCACTTACTGCATATGATGCATACTTTCGTACTTTTCTAGCTTATTGAACGCGTCAATTCGTTCGGTTTGTGTAAGCGATTTTCTCCACAACGATTTGCATACAAACGAGTGTTATCTAATCCTTTAAATTGTTATATACTGACGTTGTTAAAATTAAATTTGAATGTATATAACCTAAAGGTATTTTATTTTGCACTCTGATGTTTCAGTTTTTTACATATTTTACATATAATCCTTTTCTATTTGAAATGTAACCTTGGATGGTACATATATGTACTTTTATAATATGGTAAACTCAAAGCGTAGTATGTAGATATTAAAATTAAAATTCTTTTATATTTGAGTTAGTTTTAAATTAAAATGTATTTAAAATTGGTTTAACTTTAGTTGAATTCTAACAAGCTTGACAGCTTCAAATAGGAGCGTCTGGCATCTGAAACTATGTTAACTATACAAATAATGTTTAAAGAACATTCGGGTTTCAAAAATATATGCGATCTAATTCATGCATGGGAGACTATTAGAGTGAAGTTTGCATCTAAAGGGTGTTTTTTCAGACAAATAGAACTTTCAATAGCTGTCAATTGACAGCTGGTAGATGACATTTGGTCTTAACATTTCTATTCAGTATGCACTGACATTGACACTGAAATCATCATCGAAAGATGATTGTAGCACCGCAACAACTTTTACAAATTATTGCAATTTATTTTCAAAATCAGTGTTCTATTCGCCAAATTTATGGAACACTTCGTGAAATTTATGGATAACATAATAGTCCATCAGAGAAGCTTATTCGTCGAACTATCGATAGATTTCGGACAGTACTTTCTCTACTCAATGCAACAACAACAACAAGACAAAAAACTGTACGTAGCTGTAACTGCTAGTGTTAATGAAGATCCAAATTTATCTGTTCGTCGACGTTTACGACAAGCTTGACTCTGTTCATCCACACGCAATCAAGAACCAATTGGTTCAAGAACTGAAGCCACTTGACCATAATAAGCGTCTTTTTTTTTGCTGATTGGGTCCTATAACCCTAGCTTGAAGTTGATCCATTTTTTGTCGAAAAATTGTATTTAGTGATAAAGCTCATTTCTGGTTGAACGGCTACGTAAACAAGCAAAATTACCGTAAATGGAACGAAACCAATCCTCAAGAAGTTCTGCAAGTTACATTGCATCCTGAAAAATGCACCGTATGATGTGGTTTACACGCTGGAGGCATTTGTTCATATTTTTTTTTAAAACGATGCTGGAACTAATGTTATAGTGACTGTTGCTCTTTACAAATCGATGATCAATGATTTTTGTTTTAAAATTTGAATGGTATCGACCTGGAAGTGTTTGGGTTCCAACAAGATAGTGCTACCGTAGCAATTGATTTATTAAAAGAAAGATTTAGTGATAACATTATTTCGAGAAATGGTCCAATTAATTGGCCACCGGATTATTTTCTTTGAAGTTTATGCTGATATACCAGCAACTATAAATGCTTTGAAAGCCAACATAACTCGTGTTATTGATGAAATAAGGCCTGAATTACTCAAAAAATTTTTCCAAAATTGGTCTGATCGATTGCGGTTTTATAGAGCAGTTGTGGTAGTCACATGCTGGCAATCATTTTTAAAAATTAATTGTCATAAAATTATATTTCAAATAAAAATTTGGCATCATACTTCAATTTTTAAGTGTTTTATTTAAAATCAAAGTTCCATCACTCTTAAAATAACATCTTTTACAAGAAAATTGTTGCAAGTTGCTTTCAAAAAGTCTTTTTGAGAGTATATTGCTGTTAAAAACAAATAAAATACAGACTTGTAGTTTCTTATTCAAAGCAATTTACTCTCAAAAAGACTTGCTGAAGGAAATTTGGGCAATTTTCCGGCAGATGTAAGCTCCGCCTAAGGACTATTTCTTTTCGATTGGGTTACTTCATGTCAAAGTTTAAAATCAAATCACAGCTTTAATTAGCCCTCTGCAATTCTTTCGTAGGTGGAAGAGGAAAAACGAAAGGGAACGGGTTTGTTCATACCGGCAAATTCCTTTTGTTTTATTCGTTCTTTTGATCTTTTTTTTATTCTAAGGTTACGATTAATAAAAAAGTACGATGTGAAGTTATCGCATCGTGCTTATTTAAGACCATTTCATTTGACGCCTGCAGTTTGCTTCTAAAATCTGCTTTATTAATTTTGTTGTTCCAAGTTTTTTTTCGCATTCTAAGCCAATGATTTTTTTTCTTTGGCGTGGTACTAGATGCCATGATCCAATTTTGAAAATTTTCAAAACACAATGTATTTGATAAGTAATTTAAGTACTTAAAAAAAATTAGAAATAATTTGGGTCTGAATTTTAGAGAAAGGTGACTAGGTGGAAAAAAATTCAAAATATTTCTACGTATTTACATTTTTACAGTATTTCAGAAGTTAATAAAATGGGTTAAGTTGAAGGAGGTGATATATTTTTCTAAGTGGTCTATAGTTGTATGTTAAATCAGATCAGCAAAAGTAAAAGTTACTTTAATTTTTCTTTTGTTGACGCTTAATTTATCTTTAGTTCACTCTAATGCCAATTTATGGCAATACATGCAAGTATTTTAAAAGATTAAGTTCAAAAAAAGGATATTGTAATTATATGCAGACAAGATAAGCTCGTTTTCTTTATTTATATTTCTTACATTTTTTTAGATTAATTTTCTCTGTTTTTTATATATTTAGTGTGTGTGCGACTTAGTTTTTTTTGGCAACAGCCTCAACTTTTTGTGTGTATGATTTATAAGTTAGAAAAACTGTTCCTCACGTAATAAACATAAACTAGACGCAATTTGTAGCACACATTTAAATGGCTAACGTAAATCTTTGCGGCAATTATGCGTTTAGAAGAGAGCACTGCGCTGCGCTTAGCGGACAATGCGTATACGACATGGAGTACGACACAGCGGTGTAAAGCAACAAAGTCGTAGCGGCAATAGCCAGCACGGTGTGTTCATAACTCATTTGCTTCATTTACCAACAAATAACACTAGCAGCAACAATGCCAACAATAATGCCAACAGCAACGCCATCAACAACAATAAAAATAAAAAAAATAACCAAATAAGAAAGCAACAAAATATGAGCAAAACAACAAAAGAAAGAAATCCAAATTGCCATAATTTATCACAGGACGACGAAACAACAACAACAAAAATAAAAACGACGGAGATTGCAGCCAAAACAGATGAGCAAATTACTAACTAAACGATGAACGAACGCAAAGAGTGAGTAAAGAGAGATGGAATGAAGAGCGAGTGAGTGGAGGTGTAAACGTTGACCGAGAGGAGTGAATGCGTAGAATAAGTGCAGGAATTAGCACACAATAAGACAGGAAAAAGGATTCATTGCCACTAGATTAAAACGATGACGACGAAAACGACCACGCCGGAGACTTTACACAAAGATATGATGAGCGACAGACGAAAACAAAAAGAACAACAAGGTAAGGTAGAACATTTCCGTAAAAGTGTGTGTGTGTGTGTGTGTGTGAGAGAGATAGAGAGAGGGTGAAAAGTGAGAGATGTGCTCTTATAAGAATTGTAGGAAGGTGCGACGATGTATTGTAATTAGTTAAGGGCTGCATTGCTTTACTATATAGCACAAAAACAGCAACAAAAGTTTTTTCATCTTTAAGGGTTTATGTTATTTGTTTTATTATATTCAGGCAGGCGTTTTTGAAGAGCACATATCTAATGACAGTGATAAAGAGAAAATTATACGCAGGAAATCTTAACTACCACCCACTATCAACTTAAGTAACTTCAAATTTTTGCCAAAGCTTCAAAACAAAAACTTATAGGCATTTATTTATTTTTCTATCTATCTTGCTCGTTCTATCTATATAAGTACTTCCTTACACTTGTAGATAACATCAATATGCTTAAGGTAGATACTTACAAATAAATTTAATTCAATAATAAATAATAACATAAAAAAAAGAAAGGAAATCTCATGTAATGCTACTACTACTATGTAGCTAGTGCTTCTTACCTTTTTGGCAGAAGGTAATTTTATTTGTAGAGGATCATAAATTAAATAAATAACATAAATGATAAGTGCGCGTTTGCAGAGAAAAACAAAAAAGCGAACAGCAAAATTACAAATTTGAAAGCAAAACAAAAAATAGAAACTGGAAGAAAATGTCTCAGCAAGAAAGTGCAAATCTGAAATCTGATAACTTTTTGTATGCGAATAAATAAACAAATTTTGTGAAGTGGAAATAACAACCCACAAATGGGAGTGGAAATGGAGAATAGAAAAAAAAAATGGTTTTTTGAAAAACTTTTATTTTAAATCCATTTCAATGTTATACCAAATCAATTGACATACCAAATTTAAGCTTTTTTTATTGAACATAATTTATTTCAACATTTCATACAAATGTTTTAAATTGTTCACATATAAAATGTACGTAGTCTCCCCTGCTCTCACTTTAAAAATATAGCTTGTGACAACATGATCAGAGAAAGGCATTTTTGGCGCAATCTTATATTCTACCATTGTCTGCTTTTATACGATGCCTTTATTCAGGCAGGGATAATCGGTTATTCTCTTTTGTTATGGCCGTGCTTGTATATACGATGCTTGAAATCAGGCAAGCTCATGCGTTATTTTGACATTTTGTAGGCACGCACAGTCATATAAAGCAACAACAATTATGTGTCAATGTACGAAAAGGACAGAAAGAAGAGAATGAATGTCAGAAGAAAAGCAAGAAAGATGGAACACATGCGTGTTTCTCTATTCCACTTACCGCAATTCAAAAAATAAAGTTCTTCTTCATTTGATTCGCTCGCAACTCGGACTTGACAAAATAAAATTTGCGAGCAAACATAATCTTTTCAAATTTTATGCACTTGGTTTGTTCGCAAGCGAACAACAATAAAAACTTAATTCAATCGTTCGTGATCGATCCGACAATGATAGAAGAGTGAATGAGAACCAACTAAAATGAACCCAAACGAATCAAAACAAATCCGCCCCCTGACCAAAAAAAAAAAAAAATGTTTAATCCGCCACTGTATATATGTGGATAGTTTTTATTTAACCTATTAGAGATGGGGCGTGGGAAATTTTCGAATACTCACGCTCTCGGCGGAATTTGTTAATTTACGCACGCTCACGCACGATTTTTTAATTTTCGATCACGATTTGCGGTTCACGTACAAACACAAATAAAATAACCATACAAAGAAAACTTCTGGGAGTTGCTTCAATTTTTTTTTGGGACTTATTGCAATTGGGACTTTTTTCACTGCGCCTTTTCACAATTTTATTTACGCAACATATTACATAACGCAATTTTTGGCCTCCCCCGACTAGTCGCAGCGTAACAAAACGTCTCACCCTTGCCCACCCTAGTAACGTAATCAATTTCTATTACGTTACGTAGCGCAGTTGATGATCTCCCCCCTCCCTCCCCTTGTTATATTTCAAAATCAATCAACTGACCCCTTTTAATGAATAAACTCTTGCCAGACATGCCAAAAAAAAATAAAAATTTACTGTGAGTCACGGAGAAATTGACTTCACGACATTTTAGTGATTTCATCCAAAAATTACTCACGCGTGAGTTTTCAGTGACACATCGAGTCACGACGAAAATCACGGCGCGCGTATCTTTACTATCTATATGTATATAGTAAAACTAAAATTTTAAATTTCTTCGTTTTTAAGTCATTTTTTCTGAATAAAGGCGTCGCGTAAAAGCAGTCATTCTTGGATCTAATACTCAGTATGTACAATGTAATGAGTTTCGCCTAAATAACAACCGTTACACTGCTCTTTGGAGCTTACTCAAATCAGAATTTGTATTTTGCAAATTTGATTTGCAGTCAAAGGCATAAATCACTATATGATACAAGTGATATATAAAAGAAATTAAACTCAAAGCTAAAAAAATCAACTTCTTTGACTACATAGATCCGAACTATGTCCGCAGGTACAAAGTTCTACACATCTCGTTACTATTTTTAAGTGTTACTACTATTCAAACTTTGTGACTTTGTGGACCCACCGCTTACACTCTAACTATAGCGTATAGTAAAACTAAACAAAAACAGAAAATAATTGCCGAAACCTGCAAAAACAAAACAACAAGACGAAAAAATAGTAGAATAAACCACGATGGAATCTTAAGAACTAAGCAGCAATTTCAAGAAAAATATCATTTGAAAAAAAAATACACAAAAAACCAAGTGTGTAAGGATAAGCGGCAGCGGAGAGCATAGTGCAGCTCATAACGAAACCACAAAAATCCAGTCACAGTCACAAAGTTTGGCTTCAGCTCATATTTTATTTAGTTAGAGCTAAAAGCAAAACAAAAAGAAAGAAACAAAAATTATACGCAAAAGAAAGAAGAAGAAAGTTACTCCAACACAACCAAAAAAAAAAGGACACACGCAAAACTTCTGCGTTTGAGTTTCTCAATAGCAATATTTCGTTGTTTTTGTTTTGTTCCCAGTGAACGGAAAATTTTTTCGCGGTAGTTTTAGTATATTTTGTTTATTTTTCTTATTTTATTTTTTTTTTTGTTGTGTTGCGCCACCATTTTTGTTTTCCATTTAAGTTTTTTTTTGCGTTTCGTTTCTTTGGAGAGCAAAAATGCTCATAATAATACAAACGAAAACACAAACAGAAAATGCAAATCATTGTTTTGTAATACGCCACACTTCCATTATATATGCGTCTTCTGCATTACTCCCTCTGCTCTACTTCGTCTTCTGTGTGCTCCGACTCTCTGTCTCTTCAGGATACCATTATCCAGTGACTAAGTTTTTTTCTTTTTGTTTATTTTGTTAGTGTTCTGTTTTTGTTTTTTCGTTCCCATTCTAAGTTCTCGTTTTGTGGTTTGTTCCTAACAACCTGTGATAATCGCCGCGGGAGCAGTTATAGTTGGATGTATATTTATGCATGTAAGTGTATATATGTATGCAATAATAAAATACTAGGGAGCAGGAGTTCTTAAGTGGAAGACAATAGTGGGAGAAAGTAGATAGTATACAAGAGTAATGGCAATGAGCGCAGTTGTGCAGATGTGAGTTGGGAAAAGCCTTTAGGAACCCTGAGAAAATTGACCGATCCTTCTAGTTTATCATTTTATTATTATTTAGCTGGTGATGTATATATTTTTATTACTATCACTCATTCTTGTTCACTTCACTTTTTGTGCTCTCTTTTCTCATGCTATTTTGTTCTTCTCCTTTCTTATGAATGTCAAGGGTAAAATTAAGATTTTTCTTTATTGTATTCACTTTTGATACTCGCATTTCGGATTATGAAATGTTATTGTTTCTTGGTTGCCTCTATTGTGGTTGATTTGTTGTTGTTTTGTTTTATGGTTATTTGTTTGCTGTTGTTGTTGTTGCTGGCTGCATACCACAAGAAATTAAATATTCCTTTTAATAAAATTGTGTAGAACCAAAAATAGAAGAAAAAAAAACCAAGAAAACTTATGCATTTTGTGGATGGATTTCAATATTTTTCTATCCGCAAAGGAAATGTGAAAAGGAAGAGTTTAAGGCATTTACATTTTATCACAATTATTAATCTGCCTGCAACAATTTTATGATGCCCTACATATTTAAATGTGCTCAAGGTTACACAATCTTAGCGAAGTTTACTATCGAAAACCTCAACATCTTAAAGAAAAAGAATCACAAGAATTATACTTTATTTTCTCTCATCGAAAGAGTGAGAGAATTTTCCATATTAACACTTTCGGTATTTTGATGCCATATGAGACCAGGAGTCATTAAAATTTTACTAATGTTTTTTTCACATATGTACATATATAATATTTTTAGATGTTTTCTTAAAATAAAAGATTTCATTTAAACTATTACACATTTCCAAGATTCATTTCTATAATAAATTCTTTTTTCAGAATTCCTTTCATGTATACTTCTTATTTACCTAAATGGGGAAGACAGTCTTGCAGCTTGTGTACAGGGTATGTAGAATAATAATCACAATAATAATATGAAGAAAAACAAGCAGAGATCTCAAAGATCTCTTAACTTAACCCAGTTTCCTTAAAAGTTTATAGTAGAATTATATACAAATTATTTACTAATGTTACTTTACTTTACCCTTCTCTATTATACTGTACATGCGAAATATATTTCATTACCCATCGTTATTTTTTCCATAAAAATTTTAAACAATAACCTTTTATTATTTTAAGAGACTATGAAAATTAAATTAACCTTTTTTACTTTCGTACTTCTAAGAAAATCTGCGAAGATATATGCATTTTTACTGTTCATAAACATTTGCAACAAATTTGCGACTACACAACAATTTTTATGATATGTTTACTTTAAATACAAAAAACAGGAAAATTAAAATTCAACAACAGAAATTTAACTGACAATGTGTCGGTCTTTATATTCTTTCATTATACATCCATGCATACATACAACCATTCATATATATATATATATTTAAGTACATATTTTGTTTTATTATACATATAGTATATCTATATATGTATGTACTTATGTGACATTATCGTGACTCATCTGCATATGTATTTAGGTTGGTCTCTTCATAATACTCATCTATGTTGTAATTAACAAGATTTTAATATCCCTCAAATGAGGTATAAAACTAATGCATATTTTAATAACTCATAATTTTTCTGTGTAGATTTTGTGAAATTTACATGAACCTGTGTCTTTATGTAAGTTATATATCCATACAAACATTCATAGTGTTTATCTTTATGTCCTTGTATGTCTGTCTTCACGTACACGTGTACACGTGTCTTTCTGTATAGTCCCAATCGGAAAAAAACAAACTTTAAGGTCTTTTAAAATAATTTGCATTTACTATCCATATGAGAATCGTACCAAAAGCAGGTGGGACTACAGTCTAGCACTAATACACCAAGGTAACCTAGCTTGTCCAAAGAAAAAATCCAGAGTGAAAAACGTTTTGATGTGTAAGATGTAAGAATAACTGTAACTTAAGATGTAAGATAACTGTAACGTCCAGTTCCCCTCTCGCTCACACTACTGCGCGGCATGACTGTACTACTCTAAACAACAAAGAGAAGAGAGAAGAGAAGAAGAGAGGGAGAAATTAAAATACGAGCGGAGTTTGTTTGTTTATGTTTCGATCAATTTACTCACACATATATGCACATACGGAAACAAAATGTGTGCGTACATTTATTCGTGGCAGAATTATTTGTTGGTGTTAAACTTGTGGAGATCGACTACACCATACAAGCAGAAAAGTCGACGTAGCAAACACAGACGTTTGATAGGTTTTGCATTCGGTTAGTTAGATTGGATTATAATTAAATATTTTTTAAAACATAAAAACAATACAAAATGATAAGTAAAAAGGAATCTAGGTTTCAATAAATGTATAAACAAAATTTAGTGATAATAATAGCAAACCACGGCATTATAAAAATTTTGCTTTGTACATTAACCTTAGAAAGGCAATACTTTTTTTATCTATGTAAATAGCAAATGTTAAACAGTAAAAATCAAACTTATTTATTATAAAATCAGTTATTTACTTCAAAGAAAATACATTGTTTCTTATTTTTATTAAATGCAGTTAAGGAAAATCTCTTTGCGGGGCTTTTAAAAAGTAGTGGGGTGACTGGTCACCCCTGTTGCTTTTCTAAGGTTAAATGCCTGAGAATTGATTTGGCGTATGTGTGTACAAAATTATATACCTATACGACGTTATGTAAAATTTTCAAATCTAATAACATTTCAAATCGACAGGAAGAAAAACTTAAAGCGCGGAAAAAAGATGCAATTGCAGTTGCGTATATGCGAGTATATCGAGCCCGATGCATTAAGTAAAAGAAAAATGATTCGAGCCCTATTCACGATTTGGTACAAATGCAAAATATTTCTGTTATCACAACAACAAATACGTACGATATGGAACAAAAATTTGCATTTGCATTGATGCAAGGCCATTTGCAATTTATAGTGAATTGGGCTATTACATATATATAAAAGATAATGATTTCTAATAAATTTTTAACTTTATAAAAGAATTCTTTTAATTTGAATTATTTACCTAAACATATAGATTATACATAAATGGCTATACATATATGAGCTTATGTATATGGCATTCAGTTGGTTTAACTGTTTACACATCAAATATCTTGCGTGCCTTGCACGCATCCATTGTTTTTTTTTTCTCACTACTCTGTAAAAGTCCTTCATTTTTTCCGATTGGGGTGCTTTCCAAATGTAAAGAGAAACTCGTGTGTCTGTGTGTGTGTGTGGAAGACTTGTTTGCTAGCTGATGTTGGCGCATCATGTCTTATCTATTTAACAATGCAAATCATCTTGTTACCATATTTTTTTTTCGTACATAAGTAAGCATTTTACATTTTTTTTAACTATAACATAAACTATTGTATTTTTTTACGCATGAACTTATATACATACCTCTTACTCATACCTAACAAAAAAGGAAATTTTAATAAGCATGTACAAATTAATTATAAAAAATGTTCTCCAAGCATATGTATGTAATTTTTTTTTCCATTAAACTTATTCTACAAATTTATTTTAATTACTACACAGGATACATTTTTAGTTGAGATGACTACAAATAATATGCACGTACTTGCTTTTCCTTTTGTTACCCTCAGGCTGCTTTTTTTTTGCTCTTGTATAATAATTTTGGTTGACAATACATCATAGTTACAGGAAACTACATAGTTGCTATGTAGGTTTAGCTGCTTTCAACTTATTCATGGAGTTGTCAGAAGCTTAGGATAAAATAGCTTTGATATTTTAAACCAAATTTTCGAAAATCTTAGTTCAAAACTAGGAATTAGTACAGAAAAATAAATGTATTTAATATCAAAGTGTTTCTCTTGAAACGAGGGGTACGCAGAAGGCAAAGCAGTTGGGTGTTAGTTGTTATCTTTCTGTTATCCGCAGTTCCATTGCTGCTACTGGTCAGGGCAAGATAGCTATCCCTGCCCTGATGATTTTCATATTGATTGTTATTTAGCTTTAAACTCACTTGAGTAGTTAGCTTGGGATAGAGATGTATTTTTGGATGTAATTTCACATGTGAGAACGTTTGCCTTAGTTCAATCTAAAAAGGTCCAAAGCACTTTCTACTCTATTATACAGAGACTTTTTTACTAGCGTAATTACATCGTCTTAGCGGGAGACAAGCCAACAGACTAAGGTTACGGAAAAATGATTCGTGCAGACAACTATCAATCACTTTCTTCCCGTTCTTGTTAGACCAGCTCTAGTCATACCAGCTCTAGTCAGACCAGCTCTTGTCAGACCAGCTCTTGTTAATTCAGTTCTGGTCAGACTACCTGTAGTCAAACCAGCTGTAGTCAGTCCATCTCTAGTCAGACAACCTGTAATCAGACCAACTCAAGTCAGACCAACTCTAGTCAGACCAACTCTAGTCAGACCAGCTCCAATCAGGCCAGCTCTTGTCAGAACCGCTCTAGTCAGCCAGCTCTAATCAATCCAGCTCTTGTCAGACCACCACCATTTAGGCCAACTCCAGTCAGAACAGCTCTAGTCAGACCATCTCTAGACAGATCGGCTTTAGGCATTCCAACTCGAGTTAGACCACCTGTAGTCGAACCAACTCTAGTCTGATCAGCTCTAGCCATACCACCTCTTGTCAGACCAGCTCAAGTCAGACCAATTCTAGTCTTACCAGGTCTTGTCAGACCAGCTCTAATCAGACAAGCTCTAATCAGACCAATTCTAGTCAAACCAACTCTTGTCAGTCCAACTAAAGTCAGACCAACTCTTGTCAATCCAGCTCAAACTCTTGTCAGATCATCTTTAATTAGACCACTTTTTCGCCCACTTAACTGACCTACAATCTAACAAAGACGTCACAATTCTTTACATAAGGATATTGCACTCGATAAAACTGTACCAAATTATGCTAGTTCATAAATAGAAAACATATGGTATTGCATAATTTTAGGACCTTTTTTTAATTACGCACCACTTTCTGATAGAATTTTTAATGTTGAATTCTGACATTATATTAATTTCTAATTATTTTTTATAACTATTTAAACAGATAAAAAAATCAATATTTTAAATTTATCGTAAGTTCAAGTTTTATATGCGAGTGTTGTTTTTTTTTTGTTTTTGTTTTTATAAGAAAGAATGTGAAATACAGCGGTTATAGTAGTATAGTCCAAGTATGAAATGTGGGCCAACAGAAACAAAATTCTAAAAAATTCATAATAAAAACCAAAAACCATACACACACAAGACAAAGCAAAAAAAAAATAAATAATAAATATAATAAAACCGAAAGTTTAACGCCCGCATTTCGTCCCCCAGATACCGCACTAGTTCCCTTTGGCTGCGAAAATGCGCGTATCAATCCACACGCTCATCTATAGCGATAGTATACCGCATGGCATATTTTTGGCGGATATTATAATTTTTTCTTTTCCTTTTTTCTTTACTTTTTAAACGATATAATGGTGCCATATACATACAAACACACATGCATATTCGAGTAGTACAACAGTGAGTATGAGCAATATAAACTCCGACTGCTACTACGAAGTGTAAGTAAGTAAGGAAAGAAACTAAAAAAAAAACGGTTTCACAAGTATTTCAGTTTACAGACTATTATAGACATGGGACTACCAAAAACTTTTGAAGCGTCGAAGAAAAGCAAAACAAAAAAAAAAAAGACAAACATAATTTTCAGTACTTTGGAAAAACTTTTACTCAATAACACCAGAGTAGAGTAGCGTCAGAGACAGGGACACCAGAAAGAGTATAGCATAAAAATGTTGATGAAGAAAATTCCAAAACTAACTTGTACTAAAGTTATCATCATCATAGTCAGTATACATAGTAAGTATGTACGAGTATGTAGTCATATACCGCTGCTAGTTATTTGTATGTATGTATGAGTGTATAGGACCATTCATGCTGTTCGCTCTTCATACTATTCATACATATGTATGTTTGCGTGTCTACAGCATAATCGCATCATTTCGTTCAAATTCAACTCAACTAAGTTAGTAGTAATGACAGCAGTAGTACTGGAAGTACTGGCGGAGTTGTAGTAGTTGCGGCTAAAAGCTCTCAAGCGCGCTTCTGCCTCTATGCATACATATACACACACTAACGCACTCACATTTAATAAATCGCTAGTGTTTTTGAAGCGTCAACTCTCCGTCGAATCATTTCTGTTTGGAAATTGCGCGCAAAGTGCCTTTTGAGTGATGACTTTAATTACTTTCAAGTAAAGTAAAGGAAAATTGAAAGTATTTAAAGTATCATTTTCATAATTAACGCGCCCGGCATCGTTACTACAGCCGCCGCTACTTCATATTGCTTATGTAAGTAAGAGCTCATCGTGCTCATTGTTCGTATTATATCAAAAACCATCACTGGCGTATTTCAAAGTTCATGGTTCATTGCAGTTAAATTCATTGGAAACTTTTTAATTTATCCAAAATGGAATTTGGTAACTTATAACTAATATTTAGTACTTATTATAATAATATGTAAGCGCTCTTTCTATTTAGCTAGTAAATATTTATCCAGAGAAATATTGAAATGTAAATTATTTACTGGTGTTCAAGAGGATTTGATGATTTCCAAATTAATCACTTTAATATGAATTTTCTTAATTTTTCATTTAAAAAATAAACAGCTTAATGCCTTTACAATGCTAACTTTTAACCAAAAACCTCAAGCAACCATTATTTATTTCTCTGTGTTTCGAAAAACTCAAATTGAAACTTTGTGGAAATGTGAAATGTTTTGAAACATGGGAAGCCGTAAACGAAAAACCGCATCACTTGGCTAACGATAAAAAGCTTTGTGCTGTGATGGTAAATCGTTAACATTGAAAGGAAAAGGAATTTTCAGTGCGAGCGTGCAAACAAAACAGAAAAACAGTATTTAACGCTGAAGCGATGAAAAGACTGCAATTTGTGGCATGTCAATAACAGCAATGCACAGCTTAATAAATTTTAATAGAAATCGGATGATTTATTTAGTACAAAAGTTAGTATTAAGTTTTAAATTGATCCTAAAAGTATGCCTTATTTACTGAACTTTTTTGGTATAATCTCATTCATTACAATATATTAAAAAACATTCAAATATCCGTAAAACATAATATATTTTTAATGATCTTGATATGAAATATATACCTATGTGTATGTATGTATTTAAAATTATATTATTTGAATATTTAAGTATTTTATTTTTACATTACACAATTATCGCGTTTTGTAATTTCTGATTTAATCAAAATTTATTATATTTGCAATTTCATACATTGCATATTACAATGCGAAACCATGGTTGATTTATTCATGAGTTTTAATCACGATTTATTGCTAATTAATTATGACTAGAGCAATAATAAAAAACAAACATCACAAAACAGCAACAAAAATATTCTATATTAATGTTGTTGGTGTTTCTGCTGTTTTATTTTCTTATCAAAATATTTTGTTTCGCTCTGTTGCTTTGAATTATGCTAAAATAATAAGGATGTCCGCTAATTAGTTAAATGAGGCATTGAAGCAGATACACACACACAATAAAATATGAAATTTATTTTGATAATTACTCGTACCTATACACTAAAAAGTGAAACAAACTTTATACAAATTATATTTACACGTGGAGATACTTACATAAGTATGTATGTACGTCATGGAGTTTTCGCCCATTAACCCTTTCACGGTCGTAAGAACTGTGGCGGCATTTAAACATTTTTGTTTGTAATTTTTAAGTTACATTTGATGAATTCAGAAGAATTAATTTCAAAACTGTAAAGTAAAAAAAAAATAGCTCATTAAAACAAATGAATTTATTTTGGGACATATGTGTCCCTATGTGCGTCAAGAGAGGCATTAATTCATAACAAATAGTATCAATTTTATAAAAATTTAAATACAAAAATTATAATTTAAGTTCAGAATTATATGAAAAATAAAAAAGTAATTATGGTATTTGGTAAAACAATCTCTTTAGGCGGTGAAACATGAAAAATGTGAGAGATGAAAAATGTTTCATTTCACACAAAACATTTTTTAATTGTATATTTATATAATCTTTAGATATTAATAACATTTTGAAGACTTTTTAGACTTGCGGCAGAAATAATTTGTATCTTAAAGGCTTCAAAAAAATTACAAAACATAAAAGACTCTCAAGATCATGATATGACCGGTCAAAAAAAATAGCAGTGCTTAGAATAAAAATAGTTGTAGGAACAATATTTTGGAGTAACTTTCAAGTGACTACTAAGTAATTTTAAAACTTATTAAAATGACTAATTTTGGCTATGCTAGCGACACGTTGGCTGAGCATATAATCAACTAAGCCTCCGTATCTCCCTACAGGCGTTGGGAACAAATACATAATACAAAAATTGCTTTTGATGAACATAGGGGCACATACGTCCCAATTCGTTTTTTGGATATTGATTGATTCTTGATAAAAAAAAATTTATAAGCATTTAGTAATATTTAAAAAAGATTCACCTGAGGATTCAAAAAAATTAAGATTATAGATTCTGCAGCGTTTTAAAAAACGCAGAAAAAATCACAAAAAACCGCAGACTTCAACTGCGAACCAAATTTAAATTTTAATGCTTTTTTTATTTTTTAAAAGGGAAATACAGAATTGGATCATAAAGAGTGATACCATACACAAATGAAAACAAAGGGCAGTCAAAATAACTCAAAACATTGCGAAATCAATTTAGAACATATATGCCCTTGCTTGTGAAAGGGTTAAAGTATTTAGCAAGAAGCAATCCACAGGAAGGAGAAGGGAAGACAAACCTCCTTTTGAACGCAAGAAGAGAAAGCGAGAGAGACAGAAATGTGATCTGAATATTTTTTTCCCAAAATGGATTCTTCCGATTTATTTCTAGTAAACGATTTTAATACATTGTAAAGTGTTCTACCTCGGTCATCTATTTCGGTTTGTAATATTCTAAGAGTACTAAGAGATTATTGATTCTAAGTATACAAAATTTCTCAAACTTTTCCAAATTTTACAAACTATTATTCCGTTTAGCAAATGAAACTTTGTCTCGCTGATTAATTTCTCAATATTCTCCTCTAAGATCTAGTTGTCTGCAGTCCCACTAAAAACTTTTTGGTAATTTTATGATAATAAAATAGCAATTTAAATTTTTCTTGACATATTGTTTTTTTTTTTTTAATTTTTGGTCGAAATTTAGTCTAGTTTTGGGTCTGACTTATTGCCTGATTTTTAATCTAAATTTTAGTAAAATTTTGGCCTTATTGTTGGTCAAATATATAGCCTGATTTTTAGTTTAATTTTTGGCAGAAAGTTTAGTCAAGTTTTTGCTCTGAATTTTAGTATGATTTATAATATATATTTTTGTCGGATATTTGATGCAAATTTTTGTCGGATTTTTAAACTAATGTTTGTTTAGTTTTTAAATTGAATAATGGTTAAGTTTTTGGTTTAAATTTTGAACAAATTTCTGATGTGAATTTCGGCCTGAGTTTTTGTCGAATTTTAGTCTGATTTTTTTATTTAAATTCTGATCGGATATCTGGTCTACCTTTGAGATTAAATTTTAGTCTAAATTTTGGTCTGATGTTTGGTCGAAATTTACCCCAAAACTTCAGCTTAAATTATGCTCTGGGTTTGTGTCTGAATTATTGTGTAGTTTTTAGTTCAAATTTTGGATTGATTTTCAGAGTGAATTTTGGCGTTTTTGGTCGAAATTAAATCTAATTTTTTGTTTGAATTTTAGTCAAATTTTTGGTCTAAATTCCTATCTAATTCCAGGTCTAACCTTTGGATAACATTTTGGTCCGATTTTTGGACTGAATCCCGATCTGATTTCTGGTTTGATTTTTAATTTTAATTTTGGTTAAAATTTTGGTCGAAACTTAGTGTAGTTTAAATTGTAGTCTGGTTTTGAGTCTGAATTTTAGCCTAGTTTTTGATTTAAGTTTTGGGCTGATTTTCGATGTAAATTTTGACCGTCTTTGGTCGAAATTAAGTCAAGTTTTTTGTCTGAATTTTAGCTTGATTTTTAGCCTCAATTCTGATCTGGTTTTCGGTCTGACCTTTACATTGAATTTTGGCCTGATTATTGATTTAAATTTGTTTGGGAGTGAGTTTTGGTCAAAGTTAAGTCTAGTTTTTGCTTTGAATTAAGTTTCTAATTTCTGTTAAAAATTTTTGACCGATTTTTGGGATAAATTTTGATTTTTGATCGAAATTCTGTTAAGTTTATTTATCTAAAATATGGTCTAAGTTTTACTCTAAGTTTTGGCAAGATTTTTGTTTTAATTTTAAATTGATTTTTTGTGTGAACTAGGTCGAAGTTTAGTATATTTCCCAGTCTGAATTAGTGTCTAAGTTTTTCTCTATGTGGTCCTGAACTTTTAATAATAAGAATTTAAAAAAGAATTTCAGTTCTTAGTGACTTTTAGTTAGAAAAGTAATCAAATCTGTAATATATTATGAACTCAAGTTCAAGGTTTTTCCAATAATGTAAACATGACCTCCCTTCATATTTCTGAAAACCAATAACAATAAACTAATTCATATTCATTTATGAGTTTTGAATAGAAATACAATTTATTAATAAAATAAAATCGAATATAATTCATATTGTGATGCAAAAATAAAATATTATGGGCAATATAATTGAGTAAATAATATAACAAAGTGTATATTTTAACAAAACAAACAAAAAAGTAATAAAAATAATAAAACATAAAATGTACAATAATAGAAAGTAGAATGACGGGGAGAAAGGACGAAGAAGGGAGTGGGCGTTGTGAAAGCTATCTCAGTTTACTCCACAGTTACAGATTTGGCCAAGTTACGCGGGCAATCGACATCACAACCACGTAAAACGGCAATATGATAGGAGAGCAGCTGCATTGGAATGACAGTGAGAATGCCCTGAAGGCAATCAACAGTGCGTGGAACTTCCAGAGAGCGTGATGAAAAAGATTTAGTTTCTTCATCACCTTCCTCGCAAATGATAATCGGGCAACCTTTACGTGAGGTAACCTGTTGCAGAGCATTCATACACTTGACATAAACAGGATCACGGAGAACAATCATGAGCACAGGCATAGAATCATCGACGAGAGCGAGAGGGCCATGCTTCAATTCACCAGCCATTATACCTTCACTGTGCATATAAGTCAACTCTTTTACTTTCTAAAAAAGAGAAAAGAAGAGGAGAGAAAAGGTAGAAAATATTATTGTAAATGAAATTGATTAAAATTAGAAATAATTTTCAATAGAATCTACACTAACCAAAGCACCCTCCAAACACGTAGCAAAATTATAACCACGTCCCATTATCAACAACGACTTATGCTGATACAATTCCTTCGACAGCTCCTGCACCTTAGAGTCCAGCTTCAGCACTTCGCGAATCTGATCGGGTAATTTATCTAGAGCGCGTATAATTTCCACACGACGTTGCTGCAGCGACAAACGATCCTCGGACATGACCAAAGCGAACATAACCAATGAAATGAATTGTGAGGTGTATGCCTTCGTCGAAGCGACACCAATTTCTGGTCCAGCATTAATATGCACACCACAATGAGATTCACGGCAAATGCTACTGCCCACAGTGTTAGTGATGCCAACAATAAGCGCACCACGTTGTTTGCAATAGCGCAGAGCCATCAGAGAATCTGCAGTTTCACCTGACTGTGAAATGAAGAAACAAACATCATCTCGGAATATAGGAGTATGACGATCAAGGAAATCTGATGCCAATTCCACCATCACAGGCAGCTCGGTAAGTTCCTCGAGTAGCTGGCGTGTTGCGACTGCACTATGATATGAAGTACCACAACCAATTAACATCAAACGACGACAACGTTTAATTTCGGATATATATTCCATAATACCACCCAGTACAACTGTGTCAGATTCAAAACGCATACGTCCACGCATTGTATTTACAACCGATTCAGGTTGTTCGAAAATTTCCTTCAACATGAAGTAGTCATAGTTGCCCTTCATGATCTGCTGAATTTCCATTTTCAACGTGGTGATTTCACGTGCATGAGGATCATCTTGGCATTTGCGCAAACGATGAATGCTTAGAGTGCCATCACGAACAGCGGCAACGTCGTCATCCTGGGATGAAATGAGAACGAGAAGAAGAAAAATATTGTAAGCACTTTTCAGTTATAAAAAATTTCTAAATTCTAGGAAAATTAAGACTCGAGTTAGAGAACACGCGGCACTTTTTGATAGTCCGAGATTCTTTCGGTATTCTTCTTTTACCTCGTTATCGAGATAAAAAACTTGCGCATGGAAAAAATATGAGAACGAACGCCAAAAAGCAAATAGCCACAAATTGCCAGTATGAGGTTCAGAGTTCAGACCTTAAAATAATAACATCGTAGTTAATGATAGAGAAAAGCGTAGTAAAACAAAAATTTCCGTAGTAAATTTAGAAATTTCTCTAACATATACATTTCTCGATACATTAAAGGGCATAAAAACATTTAAAAAATATTATAATTATGCGAACTGAGCGGCTTTTTAACAGCTCTCTACAGACACCTTTGATTTATATATTCAGCGATTTTTTTGTTTAAACAATTTTTTCATTTTGGCAAGCTCATCAAATAAAAGAGTTACCATATTCACGCATTTAACATGTGTGGATTTTTGAAAAACAGTGGTATTAGACCTTTTTGCTCAAGTAGTACGCAACGAAAAAAATAGTAGTAGATTTTATCTCAAGACGGAGTAGATTTTAAAATTTTGTGAAAAACTTAGTAAATTTACTACGATCGAAGTAAAGTCTGAACCCTGATGGGGTTCAATCAATCCAGAGAGAGAGAGAGAGTGGGACCTAAAAAATTAAAGAACATAAATCTCTGGTGCCGAATCGGTATGTATAAATGGAGACTCAAAGATTTAAGCAAATTATGAATGTTTTGTTCTGGTTTCTGTTTGCATCCTGAGCATAAATTTTACATATTTTGTTTTTGCCTTTTTTCAGTATTTGAACCGTTGTGTGTTTCGCTCCTTTGAATGAACAAAGCAAAACGAGAAGGAACGCTTTGTTATTATTGGTTTTCATTCTCTGATTTCTATCGTTTTTGAGAGCATACCATAAAGAGTTATTCTTATGAAACGAACCACGACTCAGATTAAGTAAAATTTATTTTTCAGTACAGGTGATAGCGGGGAGTTTTTGCCTTGGAACCGATATTCTGTAGTATAGTAGATATACATATACTCAGATCTTCTCTTTCGAGTGGAATTGAAATCAAAGTGAAATTCAGAACATGGTTTATACTCTGTTTAGTTTCTATAAAAACATTTAGTTTTGTTAACTTACCTCCAAGTAGATGACACGATTTGTATGCTCGATTACAGCCGATGCATCAGATGCAAAAAAGTATTCGACTTCCTTCTCTTCCAATGGCATAAATTCTGATGTGCTATCGGTACGTGGCAACACTGGCAATTCACGAGTTTGTCCATGTGGACGATGTTCTTTTGTTGTTAATAATTCATATACACAATTGCAAGTTTTTTTGTTTTTTGATTCATTTACATTGAGAAGAAGCAGAAGCATTTTTGATGATGATATTAAATATTATATAAATATATTTATATATTTATAGATTGATTGATATTTTATATACGAGAGTGAGTATGATGAAACAACAATTTTATTTATATATATATATTTTTAGTTTGTTTTTTTTTTTCCATAAACGAGCATTATATGTGCAATTGTCCGTAAGGCAGTTGTGGTTGTGTTGATGGTGGTGTTGAATTGAATTGCATTTTTTTTTTTTTTTTGATTGTGCGTGCAGTTTACAAAATGTGAATAAAAAAAAAAAAAATGAAAAACGAAATTGTTGCATAAAAATAAAATAACAAAAATTTATTTCTAAATAATTTAATAAATTTTAAATAGATACCAGTAACTATTTACCACACACTCACTTCTCATACACATGCATTGTTATGTGAGTGATTTACCAACACCATTAAATATTTCAAATGTATGCACGTTTAGAGATATATGAACAAAATTTTAAATTGTTGTACATTTTTTGTGGATATAATGAAAATATTTTTACGTTTTTTCTTGTTTTAGAAAATTCTAAAATATATGTTATTTTTTTGGTATTATGTATCAAAAATGTAATATTTATTTTTTTTTTTGTTTTAGAAATTTTTTTGGAAAATGTTCCATATAACCTGATAAATACCTAAAAAGTTTCTTTGTATTTATTTTTACATAAATTAAAAGTTTGCATATTTTTATACTATTGTGTTTAATTTTTTTTATTTAAAATATGAGGAATTTGAAAAAATTTGTTTTCTTTTTTTTTTTTGGATTATTTGTGCTATTGGATAATAAAAGAAACTTGTTGCATACGATAGCTTCATTTAACTCAGCTTGATTATAGTCATTGATTTCGCCATTCATTTAAGGCAGTGGCGTAACAACGAAGCAAGGTGCCCTGGGCTAAAAGTTTCAAACAAAAATAAAGTATTGAAATTTTATTCACGCTTCTAGCGGTTTAAAACAAATCTAATTAGATAAAATTTTTTGATAATCTTATTTTTAAAGGTCTCAATAAATTATAGGAATCATTTTCAAATTACTCAAGCGCTCTTAGTCATGTTATTGTGCAAATAATTATTTTTAGTTTCATTTTAGAAAACGAACGTTTGGCCGAAGCAACTGTAACTGGAATAGATAAAACCGAAATTAAAACTGCAAACTTCTGGAAAGGTGGCAGATAAAGCAGCGTTCTCGATTATCAAAAGATTCACCTTGTGCACATATTAATTTACCCAGTGATGTAAGTAATAGGAATTGAACAATCGCACAAAAAGCGTTAAAAAATATTGATAACAAATACACCACGGCCAGCTTTTAATTTGACTATAATTTATTATTAGCTTTGGGGGTCCCTATGATGATGAACTCCGGATAACTACCTCCCCCAAACCGGCTATTGTTACGCCACTGATTCAGGGATAGACCTTTGAGTACTTTTCAATTTCAGATTTAACTTTTGATCTAGTGCTTCAAACCTTTAGACAAATTTTTTTAAACTGAGATTAAAATAAATGAGATTTCAATTGAAAAACTTCTATAAAATCGTTTGTATTTTTCATAGTTCTTTTAAAGTTCTAAATCTTCAAGCCTTTGGTACGTAACCTCTGGGTTCTAGGTTTTTACTCCATCAAAGCTTCAAAGTTTTGATAGTATCTGGATGCAGAATTTTACTATCACGACAGATTTTTAAAAGAAAACTACTGATTTTGGAATTTTCAACCAGCCATGAAATTTAGTTCTTAAGTCTGACTTTCGATACATTTTAATCTAAAGCTGCAGAAAAGATTTCAACTTTTGACGTTTTCTTCTATTTATGAAATCAACCGAGACTTGAAAAAAACTCAATGAGATTTGGCTCTGGGTTCTGAATTTCGAAATATTCGCATCTAAAACCGTAGGAAAAAATACAAATTATTCGGGCATCAATGGTGTGCTTAATTTCATTGACCGTAAGTAAGAGTAGGAAGGTTAAAAGAGCGAAGTATAGTAGAGTCACTTTCAGTCGAGACTCTACTAGACGAAACTATATAATAAAGTGTCTACCCTTCCCCTAGCTGCAGGTGCTCATAAAAAGATTTCCCACAATATCTAACGTTTTTAATGCCGAGACGACTCAATCTGAACATTTTTCTTCATTCAACTTAATTTGAACATTTTATAATCATCAAATTTCTTTTTGTGTAGCTAATAGAATTAAATTTTTAAATGAGTTATTTATGTTAAGCCTTCACCAAGTTCGTGTGCATTTTAATTATAAAATTATTATAACAAATATAGCCTCATGTGTGTTTTGACTTATTTTTCTTTATACATAATTGTTTTATTATATCTGTAGCATAAGTGCATATACTTTATAGGGATTATTAAATTTTAATGGAATTAAATGTTTGATTTATTATTTTAGAAAAAGTTATACATAGAAAATATTTATGTGTGTTTAGAAAAATATATGACAATATTTACAAAGCTCATTGATGAACTCAAATTGAGTAGATAAATTCATTTTTTCAATTGAGAAGATCGAAAGTAGACTGAAGTAACGTCCCATAGAGGAGGCAGTTAAAAAAGTAGAGAGAAAGAGAGATACTACTTTAAGCTTATAGCCATAACCAGAAAAAAAAACTTTTTGAATATATTTGCCTAGTTAGAATATGAAATTTATTCTTCTAAATATGTAGCTTTATGTATTGTAGTATTTGAGGTAAATGAAGATTACCTTGTGGCTTTCCTGCATCAGTGTCTGATTTGTTGGTTTTGTGTGTGAAGAGTAGAGAGATTATTATTTTGTAATAATAATATTTATTTTTTGTACACAATTTTTTTTTGCATATTTGTTGTTTTTTTAATTTATGAAATATAAAGAAAAATAAAAACAAAAATAAGTTTATAAATATTAAATTTTTTGTTATTTTACTGTATGCTTACAACTAAATAATTTAAATTTCCTGCTTAAAAGCATATGTATTTAGTTTTTTATTTTATTAATAATACTAGGGGTATTTGAGAAAAGCGACCATTACACCAAGAGCTTAGTAAATTTCGTTTGTTTCAAAAGAGTTGTTATATATATATTTATAGAGCTCATAGAGAGTATGAATATTGTGATTACTCAATTTTACTCATGCATTCTGATTGTTCAATCAAAACAAGAGTATGAGTTTGTTTGTCTTTTTTTCTTGACACAACATTAGGGGTTGGTCAACTGAAATCTTGAAATGCATTATTCTTGTTCCCTCTCTCTGCTCTTGATAGTAAATATAAACTCTTTGGAAACTCAACTAAATATAACCAATTTATTATAATAAAAAAGTAGTGTTATTTGAAAGACAGACTACCTTTGTCACCTTTCTGCGCCGTCTTATCGTCTAAAGATCACGGTGATTGAAGGAAATGTAGTAGTAGTATTGTTTTTTAATTTTTTTATTTTTATTATTTTTTTTTTTTTTGTAGAGCAGTAGTATAGATTACAACAACAAAAGGCGTAGAAGTACAACAAGAAGTACACAAATTGATATTTGTGGATTTTTTTTTTGTGTGAGTAGAACATAGAATTTGAGTAGAAAGAAATTTAAATGGACACATGAAAAAGAATATAATAAATGTGGATTATTAAAACATTGAAATGAAGTAAATATAAGTATGAAAGTGTAATAAAAATTATAGTATATAGCACTAGCCGGTTCTATGGGGGGAAGGAGGAGGCTTTTATTAGCAGGCTCTTTCCCCCTTTTCAATGAAAATATCATATATTTTGATCCTTGGTCATGAATCAAAAAACATTTCTTAAGAGAACATTTTTCGAAAATGCTAGTGGTTTATAGTATATAGAATCTTCTTAGTTGCTGAGGTTTTTTATCCCAATATGAACTAGTTTGTATTGGATACACACAAGAAACAGAATTTCTGCATGATCTTGGAATGAAAAAACCCTGGCAATATAGGAAATAAATAGAAATAAGTAAGTAGATATAATAAAAATAATAAAAACTATAATTTATAGTAAATAGAGTTTACTTACATATATAGAAAACACTTTAATACTTATTATCTAAACAGATTTATTTATTCTCTACAGTCCTATATTCTTATCTTTTTGAATGTCTAAAATAATACAAATAATCTGAAGATTGATTAAAAAAATAAAAAATTATAGTAACAAGAATGAGAATAAAAGTGAATGTTGCATATACGCAACATTGGGTATGAAGGAGTTAATTTCCCAATTTCTAAACAATTTCCTATCTATCGATATATTATATTTGCATTGGATTTTCTTTAGTTCAAATTCAGTAGTGGAAAATTCAGGACATAGGCAAGAAAAGGTCATTACTAATTTAGGTCTTTTCGTTTCTTTAAAAAGATTTTTGATTTCGGCTTATGAACGTAATGGGGAAAAGAGGCGAGGTCTAGTATCTAACCTCTCTTTCCCCTTTCCGCGCCTTGGATCTTTTACTACAAAATTCTTGTAAGTTGTGCTTCTATTCTAATTCGTTTATTGAAATAAAGTTGTCAATACAGCTGACAACTTAGTTGAGGAACTTAGTTGGGAAACTTAATTGGACAATTAAATTGACCATTAGTTGGGCAACTAATTTCGACAACTAAGCTAAGTAGAAATATTTCTGGCTCCTAAATTCAAAGATTTCATATAAATTTCGTAACCTTGCAGTCTTCAAAAAAAGTAAAAATATTCAGTTTCTGCAAAGCTTAAAAAATCACTAGCTAATTAAATCTAAAATCATGTTTGCGTATGTACAAAAACAAAAACACTTAAAAAAATTAAACTACAATGAAGTGCTATAAACATTGATGATAAATCACAAAGAACAAAGAGCAACATATATTTACTGACACTATAACATACATACATTAATATGATACAATCAAAGAAGATTTCTGATATTTAAATATCAAATCTATATGCTCGCAGCAAATGTCAAATTAACTTACCTTTTCCATATAAAATTGGTATATGATCAGTGGCAAGGCGTGTCTTTGTTTTAATGGCAACTAAGAGCGGTGAACCACGACGTGAGGCAACACATTCACCAGGAAAATGTTTTGATTTAATAGCAATGGCAAAGGCACCTTCCTACAATGCAACCATAACAGCAACAGCAACAGAAGAAACAGAGTATAACAAACAGAACAAGTTAATTGAAAAGGTTAAAATAAAAATAAACCACAACTACAACCACAACATACCAATTGTTGTATAACTTGCTCAACTAATTCTCTAAACGAATATCCAGGATGTTTTTTCCACAAATGATATACCAATTTTGCAATCACTTCAGTGTCCGTATCAGATTCAAATTCATAGCCACGTTTCTCCAAATAAGTTTTAACATCTTTGTAATTAGTGATGATACCATTGTGTACAACAACAAAACTATTATCTAAATCCGAACGTTGTGGATGTGAATTTTTTTCGCATGGTTCACCATGAGTGGCCCAACGAGTATGTGCAATACCCACATGGATTAAGGCGGGATCATCGTATTCCTTGCCACTGAAATCTATAATAAAGAGAGGAGTAAATGAGGAAGTATTTTATGTGTCTGTAGGTGTGTGTGCTTGCATATTTTTTTCACTTACGCTCTGCAATTGCATCTTCTAGCACTTTAACCTTGCCGGTTCTCTTAACCATTATAATATCTTTGGAGTCAATTGAATCAATTGCAACGCCCGTCGAATCATAGCCACGATATTCTAAACGCTTTAATCCATTCACAAGTAGATCTAAGACTTCATGACGTGTCTTTGGCGTTAGATAGTTCAGATAAGCAAAAATTCCTTGAAAATATAAAAAAATCATAATTATTATAAATAAATAAATTTTAAATTTATCTAAATTAAATGTACGTACTGATTAAAGCAATTTATTAAATATTATTTTACTTGTCAATGATCTATTTATATGATAGGCTAAGTACTATTAAAAAAGTCTCTACCTATTTACGTTTTAACGTGTTTAGAAAAAAACCAACGCTACAAACTTTAGCCTATAAAGAGTGAATAAATATATAGTCAATGTATTCAGATTACAGATGGCAGTTTATGTAGATAGTATGATTGACTACATGTGCTTTTAAATTAGTTTAATTGTTTAAACTAATGCTGACAAAGCTAATTATGGGAAAATTCACGCAAAAATCGATGAATTTCCTTGACGTTTTAAGATTGCATCTATGGCAAGGCAAACATCATACAATTTTTTATAGATAAAATGCTTCTGGTAGAGACTTGGATGTTTTGGCAATGGTTGGCTTAGTTCCTAAACTACTATATACCGCTCTTATAGCACAAAAGTTTGTTAAGGCCCAGACCAACATTTTCGCATGACCTGTGAATTCAGTACATTTGGCATTAAATTACTAAAATTTATAAATTTTTTATAGTCACCGAATTTAGTAATTAATTTTGAAGAATTATGGTAAAAGTCTGATATTGGTTTAAGAGATATTCGACAACAGCAGTATAAAGCCAGAACTACCGGACGCTTACAGCCAATATGGATCTAAATTCTCTTACGCGCTTATGACACTGAAATTAAACGGATAAACGAGTACTTATTTTAGCATATATTCTCTGCTCGGGAATCGAACTTGAGGTAACTGGGATTAAAGTCCAGCGCTTATTTACTATGCCGCCGAGGAGACCGAATATTCAACGCATGTATAAAATCATTTTTTACATATTAAGGTGAAATTGGTTAATTTTACACAATATTACCCAGAAACTACAACTATTTATATCAAGTTAAATGCAGAGTATTTTAACCAAACCGCATAAGAAATAATGAGCTCTTGAAGCTATGGTATAACAAGAGCTGTTAAGGCTGCCTTATTTGATAGTACTTAATAATAATTTCTGCCCAAGAGTTCGAGTTGGGGTTGTAAATTGGGTACATATAAAATTTGACCTTTTCACAAGAGAGCAAATAAAAAACCATGCGAAACGTTCGGAGGTATAAAATGAAAGACACTTTATTCATTAAAAGAAAAAATGGCGCAAAATGCCGAACTTAAAACTATTTCCACGAAAATGGGCAAGCAAGAAAAATGTGATAGATATTAAAATTGTGATAGATTACACAATGTCTCCGGAGACGGTAAATAATAATGAATTTCAAACTACATTGCTTAATATATGAATTTTGTGACCAAACAAAAGCCAAGAACAGATAAAAAGAAGAAAATAGAGGTGAATAGGAATGAGCAGACAAATATAAAAAAGAAGTGAAGAAAGAAGCTGGGATTCATAAATAGAAAGTTTGAAAACTTATAATTATCACTTTCCCCCGTTCACCTCTCTCTACTAGACCTACTGTCACCAAAACTTTCATTCACTATTTCACTGCATTTTTACTTCTTGTTTTTCCAAGCTCTATTTCTTCTTTCTTTATTTTTAACCTATATTTCACCATTTCCCCTTTTAGTCCTCTCTCTTTATCGTCTCCCCTCCTCTCCATTGTCCTGTCTTTATCATCTTAATTTAAATATTTTCCTAACTATCCTCTCACACCTTTCTATATCTCTTTTAATCTAGAGAAGTTAAAGTTAATTAAAGACTTTTAAGTATTTGAACAATTTGAATTCCTTGAAAGTTCTGGTACTTTGTACTTAATATTTTTACGTAAATATTTTATATATGTATACTTAAAAGTACTGCTAAATGTACTTATAAGTTGTTAATGCTAATACTTATAAGTTGTTGATGTATCATGTGGCTCTTATCAATTACAAGTACATTAATACTGAAGTACCAGTACCTAGAAATTTTATTTGACAAGTCTGAGGTTATAAAATACTGAATCTAATCTAATACAACTTTAACAGTGTTTACGATATTCGATTGTCTACATCAAAATGTAGATAACTCAAATATAAGTAAACAATTTTGCCCAACTTTGCCCTGAACAACTATATCGCAACGTCAGTTGACGAAAACCCAAAAATGGTTAACAGAAAAAAACAAAAATGTGATAACAACAATAACGCATTCTCAGAAATCAGAAAAGATAATAAATACCTGTACAGAAATATAATATGCGAAATGTAAATAACGATTATACATTAAAACGTACAGTAAAAGTTTATAGTCGAGAGTTATCTGCAATGAACTGTTGACTTCGAATGACTAATATCGCGTATTATATTTATTATTTATTTATTTACAACGTGTAGCAGCGTTTATTTAGTACTTGAATTATGTTGAGGCATGACATACGTGGAAGTAGAAAATGCCATAGTGTTTATAAAATTTTCTACTTGGTACGACAAATTTGCAGCAATTTATTTTGTAGCAAAAAAAATTGTATTGCCACGCCACAGACGGCGGCAACGGGTGACATTATGAATTATGTTGAAAATGAACTCCTACATTTGCTGTAGACATATATTGACTATTTATTAGAAGAGGTTATGGTGGGGTAGTTTAGAGACCATAGAAACTTACACATTTTATCTACATGGTACCTACATAGAAAATCAGGTTTTTCTTTACAAATGAGGAAATCTATTTCAGGTTTGACAGTCAGTTTTTTGTTTTTTTTGTTTGTTTTTTTCTTTGCTCACTTTTTTTGTTTGCACACTTTTTAGCAATATAAGCGTTTGGGTTAAACCACTCTACACTTTGAAGTGAAGTTTGAAGTGTTTGAAGATAAAAAACTAAAGTAGTTTTTGTCTGTAAATTGCATAATTTATACAAAAAAAAAAAAAGATACAGACAAAATAAAAAAAAAAATAGAGAAAAAGGTAGAAAAAATAGAAGCAAAAAATTGCAAAAAAAAGAAAAACAAAAAATTCGCAACCTAATTTTTGAAGTTACTTTCATTTTCATGCTCTATTGCATAGAAATTGCACACAATCATTTCATTTTTAGATTTGCAATTTAATAATGAAATTAGTTAAAATATATTTACAATATTTATTTAGTTTTAATTGCCATGTTAGTGATTTCAATCATGATATGCTGCTTTTTAAAATTTAAATGAAAAATAAATATGATTTTTGAAAATTGCCGCAAGTCATTACAAATACAATGTTATTCCATGTATTTGCCTAACCAAATCTTTTCCTAGTTAATTAGTAATGAGCGCCTGTTAGCGTCACAGGTTTGATATAAACTCGATTAAGGAAAGTAATTAAACATTTTAAAAATATATTTAATTGCAATTTTAATATTAGTTATTATTGGATTATTGGTTATGGATTTGATATTATAGAAAGTAAATTGATTTTTGCTTCGGCAAAAGTTGCGTTTGCACCGGTGTTGACTTGGTCAGCAAAGTTGTAGTCTGACCTGAAGTCAGTTGACTTATATTCTGACCTAAGCAAACTGATAAATTTGGAAATAATATATAGCCAAAATTTGTAGAAATCGGTTAGACACTCACATCGGCTTATTCAATGTGATATGCAGTTAAAAAATATTTTAAGAAAACATCAGTAGCGGATTCAAAGGGGGCAAAAAGGTCTGCAGCAGCTTTCAAAAAATTGAATGCTTTAAAAATCATTCTCCCGTGCTAACAATTCTAGCACCAGAGCTACTCTCAAAAAAAAAAGAAAGGGGGCGTGCCCTTGTTTTTACATTGATATCCTATTTGGCCAAAAATGGTCATATTCAGCTGGTTTGACAATTATTTTCATAATTTTTTATTTTTTTTGCCAAGACGATACGAAAAAGTTCATGAAATACCTTGATGAACTTTTTCAACAAAAAATGTTGTGAACTGGGGAAGATACGGCCGTTGTGCCAAAACACCTTTTTTCGTCACCCCTCGCAGTGAAAACGATAAATAAAGAACGATTTATCGGAAATGAAAAAACAAGAACATGTCTTAGTTATCATCGTCACGCCCTTAGTGCACGAAGGGGTTTGTGAAATTTACATTTTTACAAAAATGGTGACGATTTTCTTAAAAATCTAGATTTTCGAGGGTCTGGAAATTTGGTTGCGATAGCCAGAAAAAAAATTTTTGTTCCGAATAAAAATTCCTTCGTTCACTAAGAGGCTATTACCATTATCAACTAATTCTTGAGAAACCTTTCTCACCGAAACGGTACCTTTTGAAAAAGAACATTTCGAGATAATCGCGCTTAAACTTTTGGTACTGTTGATAGCTGTAACTTTGGCTCTAGTGCTCAGATCTCTGTGAAATTTGAAAAATATTCTCTCAAGAGGATGTACTTTGAGAAAATGCATATAACCCTAAAAAGTGTATATAACTCTTTAACTGAAGCGTCTTTCGTTTATTGTTTTTGACCACAGAATTTTTCATCACATATTAAGAAAACTTAATATTTTAGGAAAACCAACAATAAATGAGAACAAATCGCTAATGAGTGAAACTGATTGTATAACTTTATTCATAAATAGAAGTTTTTAACTTTTTTATAGCGAATAAATTAGATACACCGTGAAGTGTTAAAAACGAAAGTAATTTTTGTTCAGTTCATATATAACTCTATATTATGGTAAAATACCAAAGATAAAACTGCGTATACATATACAGAGGAAAATTCTGCCGCTACTTCTATCGTCTTCCTCTCTATCTCTCTCCCCCCCCTCCCCCCTTTGAGAGTCATCGCACATTGAGTGCAGTTGCTTCGCTTTTGCTTGCATTATTTTGCACTAATTCAATTAACTAGTTACTAAGTATATTTGAAAACAGCGAAAACTAAAATCTCAATTAAATCAAAATAAACATAATTTATTAAAAAATGGATAAAAAAAATACATAAAATAGAAACTAAAAATTGTATAGATATGTATTTCGAATGTCAAAATTGAGAGGCAGAGGAAAATTTGTGTTTCATTCCCAGAAGTTGCAAGCGAAAGAAACAGAGAGAGAGAGAATTTTGTGTTTGAGCTCTGCCTCTGCTAGGCGGTGTTACAAAACTCTCTCTCTCATCTACTATGTGATGGGCTGCGTTCATGTGAGGGTAACCTAAGGGCGGCATCATGGCGGCAGAAGCCATTCTCTTTACTAAGCATCACTTTGACTTTCGGCTCGGAATCTTTTTAACCTTAAATTACTAATACAAACCCTGAAATTGAAAGTATTTTGTATTTTTTATTATTTTTTGAAAAAAACTAAGATTATAAATCCGTCATTTAAGACCTTTTTTCGAGATGAGTGATTAACCCAGTAATGCCTAGCGGTGCCATATAGCACCTTGTCGCTGAGCCGTTTCTGAGCCAGGTTCAAAAATTATTTTTTCTCAAGTTACTTTCTTGATCAATCTACTTTGGTTCCTTTGGCTCGACCTTAAAGGGTTAAATTCTATTGGATAAAATTTTTAACATTATCACTTACCACACATTATGCTCTTATTTCTTTGTCAAAATTCTATCGTTAATTGCACACAAATTTTTATAAAAAATACACAAGTTGCTGCTGTCTCTGTTTGATGTATTGTCTGAAAGAAAAGAAATAATTTAATAAAACTTAAAGTATATTTCAATAGTTAATAATTATTAATTATCTAACTATAATATTATGCGCAATTTTAATTTTTAATTAATTTACAAACAAATACAAATCGTTTCATTAATTTTTTATTTCTCAAGCAAAAGATAAGAAAAACAAAAACAACAAGACTATACAAATTAACTTCTTAAATAAAAAGTGAAGCAACAACAACTCAACGATTCAATTTACACAAATGGTATATTCATGTAGCCATGAACGAGCTCACAAGCTGCTGCTATTTCTAATGTTATTTTGTGTTTTTAAGATACACCTACAAACTAGTCGTATTCAGCTCAAAAAGCGTAAATGTACATGAAATATTGTATGAGATTTTTAATTTTTTGGTTAAGTTTATAAATGTAATGTAATGAAATGAAAGAATTAAAATTAAATTTTTTTAACATTATTTTAAACTAAAACTGACGTATTTTCCTTGTATAACAAAGAAAAATATGTCATTGAATATTCACATCTAATTAAATATACGCACATACTGTGATATACATACATACATATATTTGAACAGTAGTCGACGGTTAATTGTTTTTAAGAAAATGTTTAGTCTTATGTTTACTTAATCAGTGAATGAATATTATTCAAGGAATTTTAAATAACTTTGAACCTAGAGAACCAAATTTTTGAAACTTTTCAACAAAGAACACAGTTAACCAGGGAGTACTGTAGGTAAATATCCATGCAGTAAGGCAAATATATCGAACTGGTAACGTGTATGTAAAGTACTCATGTGTATAGATTATACACTTTTCAATATAAAGATTAACGTCATACGTGATTTATCTAGACTCAAAACGCACGGTCAATACGCACGCGAGTGTCTTGCATTTTAATTGTGAACGTACAGTTTTCACTTTGCTTAAATTGAGCAGCTATTCACAAGCTATGTACAAATGAACGGTACTTCATTCATGGCTTTTTTTTTCTTATTCAATAAAGTAATTAATTGAAGGTGTAGCTAAGTTGATAAATTAAAATATTTTTGCAAATAAAAATTCCTTACTTTATAGAAAATAAGTGGAAAAAGTATTAGAAGTTAGTCCCAAGTTGAAGTCTGAATAAAAAATGCATCTAAGACTCGAGCACTTTAAATGTTTGGGTAGAGCGCATTTGAAAAGCGCCAAATAAGTCAAAACGCAACAAAAGCATATTAGGTTCAGTGTATTTTGTTGCGTTTCCATTTGGAGCTCCTAATTTACTAGTGTATTTTTTCTATCAAAAACTTTAACTAGAAAAAAAAACTATCAATGTTTTTTTGGCAATCACGCGAATCTCTGCATAACCCAAGTGAAGCGTGACTGCGAAAAAAAAAAATTCTCAGAAATTTCTTTAAAACACTCTTATCAAATTAATAACAATTTCCGTGTGCAATTAAAAACTGATAAAAACAATTGAATAACTTATAAGGAAAACAAAAAAAAGTAACAACAACAACCCATTTCCTTGGTGTGTTATTTTTGAAGTACTTCCATAGACGAACACATCATAATTGTTTATTCTTATTAATTTCGCTCTGTGTTGCTGATAAAAAAAAATTTATCAAAATCAATAAACATCAATGGAAATATGGTAGGTACAAACTAACAATAAACACAAAATAATTTTTTAATTAACTATCGAAAGTGTAATTAGATAGTTGCTATCAGTTGATTTATTTTTGAATATACTAAAATAAACAAATAAAAATTATAATGCAATGATGATTCATTTTATTAATTAAAGTTTCCTTCATTTGAAGATATGTATATAAATAAACATGCACTTGTCTAGTAAACGATAAGAAGATAACGTGTAAATAAATTTACATAAAAATAAAACTGTTTTATAATAGAGGCAGATTCACCGACTGTGTGTGGCACTCTTCTCTTTCTCTTAGGAAGTTTTTTCGCTCTTTCAAATTCAGAGCATTAAAAAATGCACTGCACTCACTTTTACTAAATATGAAAGTAGTAGATAACTATTGAGTTGATAGCATATGGTACTCAATCATAGCGAAATTATGACAACAATATCGATAGTAACGATTAAACTTTACATCAGTGTCGGTCTCTTAAGAATTTGACAAGAGAAGACCCATTTTTCCAATTTACATGACGAAAAAAAATGAATTTATTTACCGATTTTTGTAAATATTTTTTTAAACTGTTTGATTATGGTAGATATTCTCCACTCAAATAAAAATATTAATATATAAATGAAATTAAGTACTGAGCTTCTAAAATCAGCTGTTTTTCACTATGCTGATGTCATACACTCAACATAACTCCCCCGTATTATCTCGAATAGAAACTTTCAGGGTATCATGAGTGTTCATTAGTGAACGGGCTATAAACTCAAGTAGAAAAACATTCTGGTCTCATTATCTAGAGCTAGCGTTGAACCCTTCAAATATCAGTACATATTTGTAGTATTTTGTCCATGAGTGCGAAAGGCATAAAGTTATCTTTTAAAAAGCAATAATTCTGCATTTGCGTTCAGTGAGTTTCTGTTTTGACTTTAGAAGTGTATACACAACAATTATTCCTGGGATCTTTCCAGTACAGGTATTTTTAATATTTTTGAGGGTTTTAAAGTATGCTTAGGTCTTAGAGTGATTTTCTCTCCTCCATGAAGGGTCTACTTTGGCCAAAGAGTAGCTGCCGTTGAAGAGATCGCTTAGGTCGTTGGCCTTCAAACTGTGCTCCATGGAGCCCTGGGACTTAATTTTCAAAGCATTTATGTTTGGTTTATTAAATTAAAAATAAATTGAAATATGTTTCAAGTTCTAAACACAAATTTTTACTTTTATTTGTGATTTTATTCGAAGGGGTGAAGCGCTCCGCAAAATCGAGTACCATCCAAAAGGTCTTCGTGGCCGAAAAAGATTAAAGAGCACTGCCTTACATCAAAGAGTAACAACCAGCGAGAGTGAGTTGCTTACTTAGGTCAAAGAGTGCTGCTCGGTGTAAGGCTCACATGGGTCAGAGAATCATTTCAATAAAAAAATATTGTGCCGTGAGGTGTTCTTCTAGGACGGCAAAGAATGGTTGCCCCGCCCATGAATAGCTCCCTTAGGGGAGGCCTAATTAAGTCAAACAGTGCATAACCCGTGTGGAATTCACTTTAATCAAACAGTGTTCGTTTAGGTCAATGAAAAACTACCCCATGAGGGCCTCGCTTAGGTCAAAGAGTGGTTGCCCTGTGAATTTCTCACAATAAGAGTGTTTAATTCGTGAAGGGTTAACTTAGCTCAAAAAGTGTTTTGCTTGTGAGTGATTTATTAAGGTCTAAGAGTGGATGTGTCTCACTTAGGCAAAAGACTGGCTTAGGTCAAGGAGTGGTGGGCCTACGACGGTTTGTTTATGTCAATGAGTGGCTGCCCTGTGAAAGACTCGTTTGGATCAAAGAGTGGCCGCTGCTACTGAAGTGTTTCCTTAGGGCCAAAGATGACTGGATCATGAAGGACTGACTCAGGTGAAAAAGGGACCGCTCCGTATGGGCCCCGCCTACAAATTAATTTTTACTTCAACTATTTATTAATTCGATTGTGATATATTTTAAAGAATTTATTTGTGGATTGACACATCTTAAACTTAAACAAGTCTTGAACTTTCTTACAATCCACAGGAAATCGAAAAGCGAGGGCGTGCCCAAAATAGCTTTTGTTATTGGGGGAAAAACAATGGGAATTATTGTGTGTTGATTTCAAATATAAACTTAAATATTCACATCTTTTCTAGTTCATTCAAGTTTCTTTTATGAATACTTGTTATAAAAATACATGTAACCGGATACACACAAACACTTCGAATGATATAGTTCCAACAATTTCTAGCAATATTATGCCAATTTTGATTATGAGCGTAGGAAAAAATTTCATCAAAAAGAGTGAAGAAAAAAAAATTGCCTTTTTAATCACAAGTTAAAATTTAATATATTTTTAAGTGGAATATAAAATAAATATAAATAAATATTTCACATGTGTTTCATTATCAATTTAGCTGATTTTTTTTATATATGTATGAAAATACAAATATATCTGCAAATAACACCACCACCACAACAACAACAAACAAATTTGTGACTTATAAGAAAATTGTGTCGGGGTTTTTTTTTCATCAACTTCATCGAAAATCATTAATCTATTAAATGCGAGTAATTTTTTTCTAAGAGTTTGTCACTAAAGTCCATTAAAAAGTTCATTTGAAACATTTGCAATTTTTATTCATTTAATTTTTACAATAACTTGTTTTTTCTTTTATAAAAATTTGTATTATTATATAAATTTACACACCTTCACGTTATATTTTTCTCGCACTTCTTTTATATTTCGGTAGATAAGCGTTTACGTTTACCAAAAAAAAAAACACAACAACAAGAAAAAGAGCTTTTTATTTTTGTTTTCTATATAACTTGAACTGAACTCGCCAACTCCGCAGTTGGTTTTACACTGAGCTGATTTGAAAAAAGTATCGTGTACTAAATGCTGGGTTTTTATAGTAAACGTGCAAACGATCAGAGCGATCGTGTTTTTACTCTTTTCTTTGTTTTTGTTTTTGTTTTATTTATTTTTTTTCTTTTTGTTAATGTTTAATGCCGCAGTGGCAATTGTTGTTGCTATTACTGCTGTTGGTATCACTGCTGCTGCTCGTGGTCGTCGTGGTATTGTTGTTATACATAGCTAGTTACTTGCTGTCAACTTTTTAATTATGATGAAGAAACCGAAAATGCGAAATCGGTTGAAATCTGAAATGAGAAAGAAAATTAGTGTAGGCGCATTAAAAAAACCGATTACTTTATGATTACGCGTTTTGCTTTCATGTCTGGTTCACTATGTCATATTCAATGGTAGCGAGAAAGAGAAAGATAGAGAGAAAGAGAAAATAGAGTTTCCAATAATAAATTGCTAAGTCTGCTCTTAGACAATGAAAGCAATCTCATGAGATTTTTTGGCACTTCGTTTTGAAGTTCAATGTAGACTGTCACAGTACATAGCTTGCGTGAATCTTTCGCCATTATAGTTTTTGCAGCTATGGAAAACATTTAACTAAGAAAATGTAAAAAAAGAACATCAAAAAGTTTCGAAAAAATGCTGCCCGAGAGATTTTGTCTATCTCCTGTTGTTTCTTTCCTCTTCCCTACATTTTTACGAGTTGCATGAGACTAGTTTCACCATCTAAGAGCAGACCAACATGTTGGCAGGTAGGTATATTTTTAAGAACCAATGTGAAATAATATGAATAAAAACGAAATGGAATTTCTTGTGCCAGGCTCTATTTGATCTATTTATTGAAACCAAATTTGGATAATGAGAAAATTATTAAGTGTTTTATTGAGAAATTTTTTGACAGATATCAAGTAACTAAAAATAATTACGGAGTATTAGAGTCGAAAATTACATTTAACACGACATAGCATATAAGATGTATTTACAGTCTGGTAGAAATGGTCTTCCAATGTGTATTTTTTTTTTAGCGTTTTGAGTTGCCACCATTCCAAATAATTTTATAGTCTACTCTGATTAATGAAATTCGGGTTTCAGGATTTCTCTACAGAATTGTTCACTTTAAGCTAGAAATAAATAGTAATTGGAAAGTGTCTACTTCATTTCAAAATCATTCATCATTTCAATATAAATCATAAGTAACCGATTACTCGCTTAGTTCAGCTAAACTCACATACTATTTTGCATATCACTAACTCGCGAATACGCAACGAAAATGCAAAAGGGAGAAAAAAACCAACGTGAAGTTGGAAAAAAGATAACAAAAACAAGAACAGCAAAAGCAAAAACAACATCACTTTCAGTTCGTGCGTTCGACGTCAACGTGTTCGTTCATACATTAGGATCGTTAGTTGGCATTATCGACTGCTACGTTGGCAGAATTGGTTGTTGTTTGTTTGTAGGTTGTTGGTTGATATGCACGTTTGGCGGGTTTCTTTTACTCTCCAGGTGTGCGTGTGTGTGTTTGTGTATAAACGTTTGTATCTCAGAGTAGAATGCGCAAGTTGCACTTGTATCTCGTATACCGTCAGAGTTTCCGTCTTGAATTGCATGCGCATACTCGTTTGTCGTCAAAGTGATATTAATGCAATTTACTTTTTCATAATTACATAGAGTTTTGTTACAAGCAATTTCTTTAAACAATATGATTAAGACTTACTATAAAATAATACATAGAACTATATTAAAGAAACAGAGATAATTTATTTCTTCATTTATCAATCACAACAGAAAAAAAAACAAAATTTGCAAATTGAAACGCTAAATGCTATTTAAGTAACTCGTTTGTTTTTTAGTTGAAACATCTTTTTTGTCTCCTCAACTTCTTCTACTAAACTTGTTTAATTTGAATAACCTATAACATTTTGATATGTCTTTAATGTTAATAAATGCGGCGATATTTTATAAATAACTAAATCCACGATTTGACGATTTACACACGAGTACACATCAATGACGATAAACAGTAAATTTATGTAGCACAAATCAAGTTTTTTGTCTTAAATTAAAATTCAAATTAACTAAAAATAAAATTTGTTTTAAGACGATTTTGATGAGGAGGGTAGAGCCCCCTCTAAGTATAAGTTAAGCCAGTCAAAGTCTGTCGACAGAGAAACATAAGTTTCTGTATAAATTTAGTTGTTTTTTTACTTTAAATATTTGTTCTATTCTAAGTAATACAAAAATCGTTTCCTGCGTTTGTTTTCCAGAGATGCACTCATTGCTTACCAATGGCAATGATAGAAGTTTCAGAGCAATTAACTTTTTAACCCTTATTGCTTAACCCGTATTCTCTTAGCCTTATTTGCTGTTAAAATTTTGTGATTAAAAAAGAAATTTTGCGCCTTTGAAGGCCTGAATTTTCCTGGGTCACCGGTAACCTTGTGGCCATCAGTAGCCATTTTTTACACAGTTTTTTTTTTTAAAGATAAACAAAGTTACTTAGTATTAATTCTTCATTTAGCCCTTTCTTAACCGTAAGGAAGCTGAAAACGATAGAGCAAAACCTAGGACACTTATACCACAGCAAATTTATTTTTTTTAGTTTCGATTAAAGAACTTAGGGTTACCGGTGACCCATAGCAAAACTGAAATTTCCAAAATAGTAATTAAAAAGTCAAAAATATGGGAAATCATGGTAGAGTAAATAGATTTCCCCACAAGAAACTAAAAGTTTGGCGTATTTTGTAAGAATTATGAGCGATTTCATTATTTTCATTAATTTTCTTGTTTTTTAATTTAAGTCACTAAGTGGCCGTTCACGTATTACGTAACGTAATTTTCGACTAATTTTGACCCCTGTCCCCCCCCCCCCCGGTCGTAACGCAACGCAACAAATCGTACCCGCCGTAACAATTTCTTCGAAACCGGAATGTTTTAGTTTCCCAAATTCCTCTAATTTTGGCGAGTATTCTCTGCTTTTTTTTATTTCTCAAAAGACTTAATAAATGCAATTATGCATAAAAAAAAAAAAAAAATTTATGTTTTGAAACCTAGTTTGGTCAATTCTTAAAAATAACGTCATGAGACCCTGTAAACGTGACATACCAATGCTCCCGACATACGCTACTTTTCGAAAACTTTAACCGCTGTTATCACTAAACTTTTTTTCCAATGAGTTGAAAATCGATGTACACGATTACTCAAAAACTATTTTAGCGACCAAGCTCATATTTGGCACACGTTTTTATGATGTTTATGCCCAATGGATTTGACTCACTAAAAATTTTAAAATAAACATTTTTTTGGCTGGGTCAATATTTAAAATTTTTTCCGAAAAATTAACTTTTCGATTCCAAAGTCCCACAATCAACCAATTATTGTGTTTATAATAATTGAATTTTTTGCACAGACTATTTCATATAATCCTACAAAGTTTTGGAGTGTACACCGCATTCGGCCTCTCTTCAGGACAGCTTCACGACGACTGGGTATATCACGGGCATTTTTAATTTTTTGTTTTATTCAAGCAATAAAAATCGTTTTTAAAACCACTATTATACAATAAAAAGTGCCTATGACCTTATATGGTATACATTCAATTGACTAACTGACAACTGACTAAGAATTGGCATTTTTTTGAATATATCTCCAGAACCATTTACAGTATAGTATTGAAAATCGTTACAATAACGTTGGTTGACAATACCATGCTACAAGAGAAATATATGCGCTGAATTGGAAAAGAGGGCATAGCATTTTTCACATAATATGAATTATGCTTATGGGATATCTCAAGAACTATTAATATATTAAGAAACAGAGTAGGGGAGAATGGCATATGAAGAAAGCAATGCAAGTTTGTTTGTGAAGGCGGTATGGTGGTAGTAGGTATTGCGAGCCCTAACAAGAAAGGTAATGAAGGTTTGTATGTTCAAATGGAATGTTGATAGTATTAACTGCGAAGAATATAGACACCATTGGACAAGTGGAAGAGAAACTACTAATTTAAGTGTAATAATTACAATAGATAAGTGTAATAATTAGATTTACATCGAAAGTTGCCACGCTCATATGGTATTTTGAAAACTTTATAAAAATTATTCAACTAAAATAATTTTTTTCTATTTGTAACTGTTTTTTAATTCTTAAAGCTGAGCTGATGAAATGCAAGCTCATTTTTATAGTATTTCTTAGCTACCACGTAAAGCAAACTACACTAAAAAAATCCAATTAAAAAATAATATTTTGTAATGCCAATATCGAAAAAAAAAATTTAATTTTACGGCACTAAAACTATTAAATTGATAATAATCTATTTTACTTTGTTATAACAGATTATGATGTTAAAAATACATTAAAACTGTTATTATTTATTATATTCTTTCTGTAGATAGCTTAATTTTATTACTCAAGTCACAAAAAGACAATTTGGAAGAAAAAAGACTTAATTAAAATTACATTATTTTCACATCAGTTATACATTTTCGTGTTTAAAAATGTTAAAACAACATTTTTAATGTTAAAATAACTTTTTAATGTTGGCTGAATATTGTTATAGAAAAAATGTTATTTTTACAGCGGTTTCATGTTCTTTTTATTTGAGTGTATACATTGCAATTAATTGTAATACTTTGGTATCAAGTTGTACCAGTCAAGAAAAATCTAAAATTAAAAAAAAATTTAAATAAAAATTCAATAATTAACTTTTATGGTATTTCTACTTCTGCATAAAACAAAGAACAAATCATAGTACTTTTAAAAAGATAAAACACAAACACCAACTACAATTAAACATTTTTTTTTTTGTTTTAGCCAGCAAACAAGTAAGTAAAATGTATGAACCTTTCATGCAAACCATGTACAAATGCAAGGTCGCCTACCTACAGAGGTGGCACTACTGGTTAGCATGGTTAAAACTGGTATGATAAAGACTGGTCTCGAAACGGTAGTATACATATGTGATAGTAAATACTATATAAAGTAGTATTTCATTTAATATACACTTATCTACAATGTTAATATATGAATTTCTGGTTTTTCGTGATTTAAAGTTATTTGCTTCTTTTACATAAAAACAAAGAAACAAGTCAAGTATTTATTACTTCTGTCTGTAGATCATGCTCTCTATGTGCTGTGATATGTGTTATATATATCGATTGATGCTTTCTGTAGTTCAGCCATTAGCGCTATAATGAATAGAGCCACAAAAGATTCAAATTTTCCTGCTTATTGTTTTACTGCTCGACTTTTCAATCCCCCACACACTCACTCCCAATCTAAACTCTGAACAACGAAAGAAAGAAATTCACTTCATTCAGCAACATACGTAACTTGTACCGACCTAAGTTAATCTTAAATCGAAGTCAAGGTCATATAAAGTTTTACGTATATCTTCTTACCCAAACCAAACCAAAAAAAAAGAAAAAAATCAGTAAAAATAGGGAGAAGTCATAAATATTTAAATACAACAATACAAACATAAAATGTAACATGAAATTTATTACTCCTAAGATTTCATCTGCATGAGATTATAAAACTACAGAAAAAAAAATAAAAATAATACAGTAGGTAATAAAAAATTAATAAAACCAAAAAAAAAAGTATTTAAAGTGAAAAAACAATAATAAAACTGGTTTTAATTTTGTAATACTAATCTACATATACTCGCATGTATGTATATAATTTTTTATTTAGCCTATAGATTCATACATATAGAAATTTGTTTAAGTGCTTTCATTTGCTTAGTATTTCTACGGTTATTCTTATGTTTTTTTTTTTATAAAATTTAGAAGCAAATGGGTTCAACGATATTAAGCAATAAAAAAAAGGCATGCGTGGTTTTAGATGATCGAAAACCAGTATTGGTTTTTTATGTATGTATGCGAGTTGGATCTGAATCGAGCTGCAGAATTTTCCAATAGTCCTATTTTGGCCATTTTCTGCCATTGTCAAAAATTGTCAATTAAAATTAGTTTCTGGACTTAATGTCAAAATTGAGACTTTTAAAGTTTTAGGTTAGAATTTAAAAAAAAAAATTAAGTTTTTAAAAATCGAATCAAAAACGAACCGTTTCTAATAGAACTAAGTATTTAAGAAATTGTAAAAAATTATTTCTATTTTTTAAAGAGAATGGCAGAAATCGGGTATTTTATAATTATTTGTAAAGATTTTTAAATTTTTCATTGATCGAATTAAGCGTGGTCACCGTGAAACAGTAATTAGTGTGCTAGACGGCTACAGAGATCGCCCTGGTTTAAAGCTTGGCACGGTCAAAAATATAAAATACAAATTTTTCTATACAGCAGCATCTTTTGACTGGCAACAGCAAATCTCCCAGAGTAAAAATTGCCTAAAAAAAGCTTCGGCAGTTCGCCGTTTGGGTTCAGCATAAAACTATATGTCGCTTCTATTCGTGTACAAATATAACCCGCACAGCAAGAGTGGATGCGAGAGGTTTGGTCTAGGCCCTCCATGAGCTGATGCACCATAAAAAGAAGAAGATATTGTTTAACTAAAATCAGCGAGACGGGATTTTCTGGGGAACTTCCTAATCCCTACAATAGACCTATTCAAAAAATAAATGGCAAGAGTTTATGGAACTAAAATTATGCAACTGAATTTATGGAATTGAGATTATGAAACTGTTTTGTTTTTTCATCTCAAATTATGGAGCTGCGATGATGAAAATAAGTTTATGAAACTGAGTTTATGGACCTGATATTCTTGGAACTGATATTATATAACAGAGTTTATTGAACAGAGTTTTTGAGTCTGTGTTTATGGGTCAGAAATTATTGAACTAAAATTATGGAACTAAGTTTATGAAACTATTCATTTTTTTGGAATTCAGATAACTGAGTTTATTGAACTGAGTTTCTAAGATTATGTTTATAGAACTGAAATTATGAAAATGAATTCATAGAACTGAGATGATGAAACTGAGTTTATGAAACTTTTTTTTTTTTTGGATCTGAGATTATAGAATTGAGTTTATGGAACTGATTTTTTTGGAGCTCAGTTTATGTTTATGGTACTGAAATTATGGAACTGAACTGATAGAACTGAGATTATGGAACTAAGTTTATGAAACTGATTTTTTGTATCTGAGATTATGGAATTGAGTTTATGAAACTGAGTTTACGGACTGATGTTATTGAATTGAGTTTATGGAACTAAGATAATTTAACTGATTTTATGAAACTTAATTTATAGAACTAAGATTATGGAACCGAGTTTATGGGACTGAGTGTATGAAGCTGAATTGAAATAAAATTGAGTTTATGGAATAGAGTTAAAGAGTTGAGTTTATGGAACCGATATTAAGCGGTCATTAATTACATTTATACAGAGTTTTATATAATTATAAAATTTCCTAATATGAAAAAAAGAGAAAAAATGGAGTTTAACTTTGCAAATAAATAAATTTTTTATTCCTTGTGTCAATTGCAGAGTCTCTTTTCATTTCAGGGATTAAATATGATATTTTTAACAAAGTTGTGAGGTGAGTTTTTAAAACTTCCAGTATGACAACCTCAAACAAATCTGAAAATGTAATTCTTTATTGAATACGCAACTACAAGGTGTCCGTAAACGAAAGCAAGACTGATGGTAAAACCATTTTACGAATTTCCAAGCACGAGGCTGAAACCTTTGGATTCAATGGCTGATGAATTATCCTTTGAGCTATATATACAGCTTCTCTTTATGAAAAATTGCTCGTTACAATATTAATTATTTTCCACATCAAAACTCTCATTCTATAGCTTTTACACTTTCCACCTGGTCATGCGCCTACCCTTGGTCATTTGATTATAGCTTATAGTTTAAAAAATATTTCAAAGAAAAGATAAAATTACAAACCCCAATAGCATTCTCTGGATCCACTAGTGATTGTAACCATAATTGCCTTGGTGCAAGTAGTTGTGTGTGTGCGTGCATTTAATAAGGAGAAATCCTGGGGTCGTTGAACCACACTGGCGAGAAATTTCCAAAGCATAGAAGTTTTTTTTTTACGTCATCACTATTTCATATTACCGTTCGGATTCAGAATAAAACTGTGGTCCCCTCAGTCCATTCGTGTATAACTATAACAAGCACAACAAAAAATTATTTGAAAGTCTATCTGCCTAGGTCCAAAAGAGATTTTTGTGCTTTAGTTGAACAAAACGAAAGTGGTTCCATGATTCCGCCTGAAACATCGATATACAATACGTATAAAAAGAGATCTTGGATTTGTTGAGAACAACCTTATGGTTAGAGGCAAGAAGATGGCCTCAGGAGGAAATGCGGGGAAACAAAGATAGGGGTAAAAGGAAAATTTCAATATGACAAAGTAATTAAAATGAACTTACAAGAAAAAGTAATTTATTTCATGCTCAAGTTTCAGCTTAGTCAGTGGGGACTCTTGTCAAGGAGTTCTCCCTGAAACTAATCATAAAGTGTTTTGTAAATCACCAGCGCTGAGGTAAGTGTTCAGATATCACCGAAATAAGTTAGGTTCATTTAATTAAACAGAAATTCGTCTATGCATGGAAGATGGCACAACAAAAACTCATATTCTATGTGAATGTTCAGTTTTGGCTCGGCACAGAAGCGGAATTTTTAATAATTTTATATTTTGATTGAAATCAAGACCGGTTGGGTCCCTATTAGGTCCCTGTTAGGTTCCTATTTCTCCAGGTAATAAATAATAAAAGAACTAAAAGCTGAACATAATAAAAACGTAAAATTCTTTTTTAAATATTTTTTTTTGCCTGCTCCATTATCAAAAATGAATTTGCTGAAACGAATGCATACTACATTCAAATTTCAATTCTAAAAAAAAATTAATAAATAAATAATTAAATCAAAATAAGTTGAATTCTATTAAAAATATCAGGCTTTAATAAAATACAGTGACAAAAACTTTTGATAAAATATTTAATGCCAAAATTAAAAAAAAATATTAAAATTAAAAATTTAAAAAATGGCAAAAGCAAAAAAGAATTTTTCTTTTGTTTTTTAATTTTTAATCAATAATAATAAGTATATTTTCAATGAAAATGTTTTACAAATATACAAAAAAAACTCACAAACACATTTAAAAAAATAGAAATTAAAATATGTATTTGGATATACAGTCGTCTCTAACTAATTCTCCCCGTTTAATAGTTTAATAGTACTTTGCGTTGAGTTTCGCCGGAACTCTTTACATTCTAGTTGAAAATATACACAGATTCCCTCGGTTAATTGCATTCCCCGGTTAATCAAACAAGAAATTATACATTTTCATCAATGGAATTAAGTGGAAATTACTGTATATATGTTATTAAATTATATTTAAATATTTACAAATGAAATGTACTCTACTTCCTTTCCTACGTCCGATATAAAGCATAATGGAGGACCAACAACAACAACAACAAACAGCATCAACAATTCAAAGATTGGCAGCAGCTGGTTAGCAAAAACAAAAGCAAGTAGAAGAATAAGCAGAAGCATCTGTGAGCTTTTAATACTTTAAAGATTACTTAAAGTATCCCCAAACATAAATATGTTGTGCGTCAGCTGAAAAATTGCTGTTGTTGTATCCGTTTCCTCTCTACTCTACATAATGCTGGAAATGAAATGAAAATTTCATGTTCTACTGTTATGTATATATAAAATGATGTAGGGATAAGATTAGGAACAGGGGAAGCTGAAACAGAGGGAATTAAAGTAGAAAGGACTAAAGCAAAGAGGAACTGAAGTTGAGGGGAACTGAAACTGAAACAGGATGTTAAATATTTCATGACAAATATTTGTGAACCATTTTCGTTTTTTTTTTTTTTTTTTGTTATTGTTGTTTTGCATTTTTTGCTTTAAATAGAAGATTTAATAATATGTAGTCGTAAATTTAAATACTTATATCTACATAATATTGTGTAATAAATACTACTATGTTATAACTATTTATGCGTAAAAACTTTTGAAATACATGTGTATCTATTTATTTATTAAATACCTAGAGGGCATTGATAAAGGTAGGTTTAAATTTTAGATCTAAATATTTTGTTTCTTTTTTATTCCATTACATAAATACATATTCATATATGTACATATGTTATAATTAATCGAATTACACGTAACTATTTTAATGACTTTTGAGGCTGTTCTTGTCATTTTATAACTTTAATCACATCGTTAAGGTTTTTGACCTCAGCTGATGGTATTGTAAGTATATCATGCTCAAGGATATGCAATTTTAAATATGCTTAAATTTTGATAGGACTATAATTCATAAAGTTATTGTAATTTGCAAATTATTTAGTTTTTAAAACTAATGTTTATGTTTGGAACCCCCAAGCAATTGCTAGCAAGAAAAATTCCAAATACTCATGGTATTCAATTATTGAATCGTTTGAATGTCGCATTGAAGAGAAAATAGTCAAAAACTGCTGCAAAGTTGCTCTTATTTGGCATGACAAAGGCTAGCTTCGATTATGGTTTCGTTTGACATTTCATTGTTATTTCTTGTTGTAAAATGAAGGCGACAGTTATTAATATTATTGCTAAATATTTCGGTCTTTACCATTTAAATACGAAGAGAATCAAAATGATAAACGAAATATTTAACAACGAAATAAAAGTGTATTGAAGAAAGCGTTAATTCTTATGTATCTTATTTCACTTCAAGTTGTACGCAAAGCAAAAATAAATGTCAGTATAGAAATGTCAGAAAACATTCAGGATTGCATTAGATTTTTGCTCGGTTTCCAATAATGTTTTGTTGAAACCACCTCATTTCCGTAGTTTCGTTTGACATATTTTTATATGCCGAAATTGAACATTTCAACGCAGTTTCAGCCGGATTCATGGAAATTATCAAAACTACGTAATTTCGCCACAGTCGGAACATAGTTTAATATTCTTTCAACTTTGTTCATTCTTGCTTTTTCTTATTCATAAACATAAATCTTCCCTTTGACATGATCAGTAATTTTTTTCCGGTTGAGTCGAGAAATTTTTAAAATTTAATTAAAAAATATTAAAGTTTTGTCTGAATAATTCACTCATGTAGATATCATTTGAATTGCGGTAATGGACGTTCGCAATTGTCTTGGCAGGGGGGATTGTCCCACTTATATTGGTTTGGTAATAGACAGATCTATTTAATGCTGTCTTGAAACAGTTCTGGTATATGCATATGTACATATATACACAAGCGGATCCAAGGAGGGAGCATGATTTTATTTCTAAAACCCCCCTTAACCCCCTAATGACTGCATATAATGTAACCTGATTGTTGACGAGACATTAAAACCATTTATTTTTCAAAGACTGCCTGTTTGTTCTGGGAATCGCAACTCATGTGTCGAAAAACACCGATTTTTATATTAAAACTCCCACACTGATTCCGACATTGTGTCATATGTAGTAGCCATCCCGAAAAATTTATTTTCACTTTGTTTTCACATCTTTTACTCGTCCTCTTCTTTCTTAACCCCTACCGTCCCTTTTCTTACTGTTTCGCTGAGGGAACTTTCTTCCCTCTCAATAAATATTTCAACCATCACTGTTCTTGAATTAAAAGAAAGAAAGTATCTACATTAAGAACCGCCCGCCCCCTCCCTCTTCTTCTTTTCCACAATCTCTGGGTCTGTAATTTAGCCCGGCATATTATTCCAGATTATGCAGAGGCAAAAACACAAGAAGCCTTATAAGGATTCATTACAATATTAAGAAGTCCATATTTTTATGACATAATCCATACTCGCACCAATTACGCTATGAAAAAACAAAACCAAACAAGTAAAGCGTCAGTGAGTAGTGGTAAATAATTATTTATAATTTATGCACACCAACAACCAAGAGAGAAAATGCCAAATAAATGCAACAGGATTTCGTGTATAATGACAACAACAAAAAACAGCGACAAGATAACACCAACAAAAACATCAAAAAAAAAATTAAAATTTTTGTTAACGAACATATTCAGCTCATTTGTCTCACTCTCTCCGTGGTACTCTAGACTATGAGAGGGTTATGCTGCACTCGCCTTTACTATTTATCTGATGTAAGTAGTGAGGAAAAAAACGGATATTTGAATAAAAGTTCGAAGGATTTCATTATAACCGAAGCGCAGCGGTATGACGGCAGAGAGATAGAGAGAGAGAGAGAGAAAGAGATGGGCCATTGCTATAATGTGGTTGCGCTGATGGGTGCTGGTTTGTAATCTTTTTATCTGAGGGTGAAGAGAGAGGGAGTAGGTGTAGGGAGGGCAGGAGCGTAGGGTGTTCTGTTTTGTTCTGCAATTATGGTTGTAAAGTTTACAACATGTGCACTTTATCATTTCATTGTTATTTCAAAATGTATGCTTGCATGCGTTTGGGAGGGTGTGTGTGTGTATTTGCTGTAAAAGTATGTTTAAGTATGTGTGTGTGTATTACAATACAAGTATCTTGTAGTTTTTATTTACACTTGTGTCCCTGGGTCACTTGCTTTTCATTTTGTTCATTTACTTTATTTGCAATTTATATTTTTCACTACAGTAAGTTTTTTTTTTTTATTTTATTAATTTTACTTTATGCTGTTGTGGACTTCTTTTGTGCATTCTTTTTCACTTATTCGTTTACTTTTTTGTGTTTTATTCTCTCCTTTTCTCTAGTTCATTCATTCATTCACTTTTTTCTGTTGTTTGGTTGGTAAAACAATGAACTTGAGTTTACCAAAAGCTATAAAAAATAAAATCCATGGTAGTATTTTCCATATATTTTTTTCATTCACTTTGTTTTGTGTGCGAATTTAATAAAAGTTTGAAAATTATTAATTCTTTCTCTTTGTAAGTGTGTGTGTAAGTCATTTGGGTTTTAGCTACGTTCATTTACTCGAATGTGGCATGAATAAATTTTATTTTTACCATTTTTTATTATAATTTTTGAATAAAAGCTGATGTTTTTTTCATATTGTACTTTTTACTCATTAAATAAATTTATTTTTAATTCGTTTGCAGTAGCTAAAAGTTTTCGCTGTAAACCAAAATTATTAATTTTGAATTTTCTCCTATACTTGTTACTAGTATGTGAATATAAGTGCCATAAATAAAATATTAATTGTATGCAATTTTTATTACTTTTAATGAATATTCGCATTTGCTACATCTGTCATCATATTGGATATATATGTATGTATGAATTTGGAATTACTGTTTATCACATACGCCATTTTTCAATATTTTTAAGTACCTAATGAGAGACGGAATTTGGGTTACGAAGCCAACTCTTTTAGTTAGATGCTCTTATGTACTTCTATGCTTATCCAGTGGATTTCTCTGACAAAGAGTAAGAAATAATTGCTCAATTTTGCAATTAAGAAGATTTCCTCTCGATTCGAAAAAAAAACAATAACAACAAAAGTCATATCAACTCTTAAAATAATAATACCACTAATAATAACAGTAAACTTCTTTTGAAGTCAGAAAATCGTTAAGTTAAGAATTATTTCGTTTTCATTTACTTTTTCCTGGCTCAAAATGTGTTAGTAGGTGCATGAGATCCCAGTCGAAACAAGAGCACTTTAAAATGACTATCAAAATGCTTTGTGCAAAGTGAAAAGATCTGTGTTTCAGTATGACACACAATTACGTTACATTGCATATCTTAGGGGATAAGCAAAAAAGTAAAATGAGAAACGTAAAGCAGCAAAAGCTGAAGAAAAAACGGTACAAAGTACCGTTAATACGAAGTCAAACATGTTTTGTTCATATTATCATTCTCTTCTAATCTCTTATTGCAAGTAACATAGAAGTTAATTGAGAAGTATGTATGTATGCATAGCAGAGTGGGCTAAAGGATATCCCGCTTACACAAGAGCTAAAGAAATTTCAGATGTACAGGGCTCATTATCATAAATAAAGCACTCATTCGATCATTGTGTATGCATAGTGACTTTTTTTTAGCCTTTGTTATGATCTATCCACATTTAAAATAAACGTTCATAGACACTTTCCTCTTTCCTCCTTCTATTAACCTATATATATTTATTTTCCAATCAACTCAATGCTATGCATTTATAAGGACTTTATCCCTGTGTTGTTAATAAAAAAAAAACATAAATATATATCCCTATTTATCAACATGTTAAAATGCATGACTGAAAACATAGACGAAAAATCTGGCAACGCTGAGCCAAGTACTAAGGAAGAATAGCAACTAGTGGCTGATATCTGCGATGCATTAATGCCACGAAAAACGAGAGGAAACAAAAGGACACCTGCTTACTGGTGGAACGAAGACATTGCGAATCTGCGGGCAGAGCTTTTTTAAATTACGACGGCGATTCCAAAGACAAAGGTGGAGGGTTAATCCTGAGTGTCGACGATTTCAAGAATCCTTTAAATACATACGTTGAGAGCTACGCTGCGATAGCAGTAAGTAAAAGGAAAGCCTTCAATGAGCTTAAAAGCAGCAGCGCTAAGGCACCAGTCTGCCCTAACACGATGACAATGATTGTTTTTGGTCTTTTCCCAATTACCGATGATCAGAAGCTGCCCTATGATCTAAATATACAGTGACTCAAAAAAATGGTTATACAAAGGGATATTTTTGGGACACGAAAAATAGCCAAAAATGGTTTCAGATTAAAAAGTAACAGCATAGTTAAGTTTATACTCATCCAGAAGAAAGTCCCGAAATTTAGACTGGCTGATAATTTTTTCAATTCCCACAACTCTATTATTAGCATTTACAAATACAAACATAACGGTTAAACGATTTTTCGAATAGGATAATGTTAATTGGTTTCCCTAAGAATGGAAGACGCAACGATTAGTACTACTCCCTAAAAGTGAGAAACCTCATGAGGAACCATCGTCATACAGACCTCTGTGTATGTTGCATACTGTAGACAAAGTCTTGGAAGGCATAATATGCACCCGAGTGACGGAAAAATCGATGTACAATAGAGGCTATTGCAGCCGTTTGTGATATTGCCGGCAAGTAACTAAAGGGGAAGAGATGGCTAGAAGGCACGAAAGAGTACTGCACCATATCTACCTTGGACGTGAAAAATGCATTTAATGACGGACATGCACATTCCCGACTACTTAATCGGAATTATAGCTAGTTGCTTCAGTGATAGGAAGCTGCTAAATAACACTATAAAAGGACCAAAAAGAGCACAAAGTTACAGGTGGGGTCCTACAGGGCCCACTGCTCTGGAACATCATATATGACGGTGTATTCAAAGCAAGGAAGCCTGAAAAGTAAGCATTTCAAGACTATTGCCCAACGTCTTTGTTCCAAGACAAAAAATTGGGAACCCTTCTGACAAGTGTTAGTAAGTCTATTTTAATGTATGTGGTACCAATCTGGGTAAAATCTACAGAGGTACAAACGTACATAAAAACATCTACCTCGGTGTACAGGTTGTCGTCGCTAAGGGTATGGTTTGCTTTTAGAATAGTATTAGTCGAGGTGGCAAATCTACCAGCACGCATATGTCTGTTAGATATCATGGCAAGAGCAGCAGCAGCGGTTGGAGGTAAAAGGAATGGCAGCAGCGATGGAAGACATCAAGAAGAGGTCGGTGGACAATGACGCTGATGCCTAGAGTGGAGAGCTGGCTTAATAGAAACCACGGTGAGATAAACTATCACCTCACGCAGTTTTTACCTAGACACGGATGTGTTCGATACCTGCACAAATACACACCTAGACCATCCGAACTATCTATTTGGCGATGGTAAAATCGAGAATGCCGAGCATACACTACCAGAATCCTGTAGATTTGTGGACTCCAGAAATCAGCTCAGGATCATTGTTGATAAAGTAATCACTCCAGAGGCGCGAGTGAATGCTATGCTGTTGACAGAGAAAAAATGGTGCGCATGCACCGATATCATAGCACATATGATGATACAAGTACGAAAAGATGAGCGAGCGGTGAGGCGGGCAAATAACCAAATAGAGTAATGGGTCGAAACTCTTTTCCTGCCCTGCGAAGTAAATCCTTCACTGGTTGTGACGCAGGGACACGCAAGGACAGCGCTCGTAAAAGGTGGGCTTAGGTTACATTAAGTGGTTGCTCCTTCGATTATTCGAAGAAGCCCAATTAGGACAATAACGCATTTTTGATACCACTATCTCGATGGTTAAGTCTAAAGGTAAATTTTCTAATTCCACAAACCATTTAGTCAAATCTATAACTTGCTAAAGCCGGGCAGTCAAACAGGTAGTGTTCGAGACTTTCGATCTCTTCGATGTCATGGCATCTATGGCAGAATTCTTTATGAGGGACACCCATTCTCACTGCATGTGAGCCAATCACTCAGTGTGCCGTATAAGGGAGGCAGAACGTGTTCCCACTGAAAAATTTTCAGCGAAGAAGCAGGCGGGTTTAATCCGTAGGTGCATGGATATGAAACGTGCATATAGGTAGAGCGATGCTACTCAAATCTATGAAGATTACCACGTACCTGATCCAAACCAAACAAAACTAAAAAAATTTCAACAAATTTCTAAAGACACTCAAGCAGTTCCTGCTTGAACTCACTTTTTATTCTCTCTGCCTAAGCTCTCGTGAGTTCCCATTTTTATTCTCACTGCTTAAGCTCTCGTTAAGCTTCGAACATACTATGGTAAAACTTCGAATTCGGATTAATAATCGTAATTGATTATGCTTGCGAGCTTAACAGCCTCTATTTTAATTTAGTGTAGCAGTTAAGTCAGGGTCATGCCTACCCTTAAAACTTTAGGACCGATTAAGGTTATTGCTTTTCTCATGAAAAGTAGAAAAGTAAAAGTCTAAATTTTCGTTTAATAAATAATAATTCTTAATAAAAACCAAATGTTTTATTATTTAATTTGTGCGAAATCGTTAATCTGGATAACCGAAAATAAAAAATTGCGCTCGTCTTTTAATTCATACTCTTCGCCTAAAATTTTCGTGCATGCCCTGGCAACTTTCCCCATAAACCGAATACAGTGAATTAGAGTAACGGCGGCCTTGATATTTGAGCTAAATCTTTAAAATGTAAATCTAATCCACAAATTTCATAAAATTTCGTTGATGTTATCTTTAGTTTACAATAACAAAAATCATTGTGACCTATTTTCTGAGTAGCACGCAAGATGTTATCCTATAAAACTTCACATTTTATTTTGATGCGGAGCCTTTCTAGTCCGACATTAACATTTTTCAAATCTGCGCTACATACATACATAAATAAATATTTCTTTTTACATATGAATTTTTAACACATTAAGCTGATATTTTTCTTCTTTTTGTTTTGTTCACATGTAGAATATTTTTCTGGTATTTAGCATCCTGCAATCTCGTGGGTGTAGAACACTAAAACAAATATACAAACCTACATACACAAATGTAGCTTCGCTATTGTAAATAACTATGTGCATATGTACATATATAATTTCATGCTATTTTTCCATTTTCTCCCATGATATTTAAATACTCGCATGTTTTACAATTTTATCTTATGTGTTTTTCCTAAAAACCACACAACAGTGGCATCAGAAAAACATGCTAATTTGCTTTAAGTGGGAACGGAAAAAAAATAAGGAAAAAGGATGTACGCGTAATGCATGCAGTATCAACATCGTAGGAGAAGCAGGAGCCTGAGTGGAACATGTTAATAAGATTTCAAATACGCATCAAGAATGTACATGTGTATATTTTTCTAAAATTACATTTTTAAGAAATTTATATTTAAACTTTTGGTTAAAAATCTGTGAATTCATTAGAGAAACTGTGATGTTTCAGAAAATCTAAAAATCACTATATTAATATCTGCAAATTAGGAAAATATTTAAATGAAAGATTTAAATTAAAATTACTTTGAAATTAGTATATAAATTAGCATGATTTCGTGCAAATATGAATGGCAAAAATAACAAAAACCAAACCGAAAAGCACTGAGTATATTTGAATGCATATAAATTACTTACTCATATTCATATGTTTTACGTGCATTTGCACTAGTGTTAGTGCGTGTGTGTGAAAACCCATTTTATACAGTTATATCATAATAAATAGGCTCCATTGTTGAGCTTTGTTTTTTTTTCTTTTTGGGACTATAATATTTTTTCAAACTATCATTTTCAATTCAAAACATACCAATTCAAAATCGATAATTATCAATATAAAAAATAAAAAAAAAATATCGTATTAATATCAGAATGACTCTAATGTAAGGAAAGGATCGCTCCAAATTAAATTTTGAGGAGGCGAGTGATGAGCTATTAACCAAATGATAGTAAATAGATTTTTTATGCTTGACCATTGTTGGCGATAACTGGTTTGGGGAAGGTGGGGGTTTTGAAATTTTCGTTCCTTTAAAACTTTTGTGGAGAGTTCGTTCGATTAATATTTGAGAGGCTGGGAGGAAAAGTGGTATAACTTCTTCGTTCAGCAAAAAGTGGAATAATTTGAATAAAAAGCAAAAAGAAAAAGAAATATGTTCAGAGCAAAAGTGAAACGAAATATGTTCAGAACAGAACGAAGTCATCCTAATCCTTGCCCAAGTTTGAAAATATCAATGTTTAATCCTTTCCATTCTTTAAAAACTCGTTCAGATCAGAAGCAACTTAATAGTGGCTGAAGTCTTACAACTCTTTTAATTTTTAAATTATCTTTTAGGTCCTTTTTTAATTTTTTTTTTTTTAACTTACATACAAATTAAAAAAAAAAAACTGCTCTATTTTATTACCAATTACTGTATTTTTCATATCTCAAGAGTGTGACATGACAGGTTTCCGTAGAACGTAGAATGAGAGCAAGAACGATAGAGCGGGAGCGAACATAACGGTATGACATTATTATGTATGAGCGCCATATTTTTTTGTGTGAACGCGCGCTTACTCGTTATGCTTTTGTGTTCCCAATCTCATATATACTATATTCATTCTCATCATATCAACATCATCATCACATGTAACCACAGCAACAAAAACCAGAACAACAAAGATTATGACGACAACATTGATGCTGTTGTTGTTTTTGGATGTAAATGTAAATGATGATGTTGATGTCTTCTGCACTAGCGCTCGCGAGCTTTACTTAATTTTTACAAGATTAATATACAAGCATATGTTCGTAGACAAACAGAATATGTGCATATAAATATATAGTACAGGTACTTGGCATTTATACAGATCTCGCTCGCGAATACACAAGCACATATGCTACCTATGTACATATGTGAAATGTGATTGTGACACGCTGCTGCTGATACTGAAAGTTGACGCTTGCTGGCACCTGACTTTGCCTTGAACTGGAACAACGCTTGATGTTGCTTTAGTTTTCCTCTTTCGTTTCTTTTTTGTTTTTTGTTTTTTTTTAATAATAACTTCCTTCTTCAACAGCTGCTGACTGTTTTTCCTTTACATACACGCACACGCACACAAATGAGATGAAGGTAGATAGAATGTGTGAGAGAGTGAACTAGAGAGGGAGAGGGAGAGAGGAGTTGTAACTTACATGTGTACAAAAAAAAAAAAATAATGTCATTTAAAATCTTCTGAATTAAATCTTTCATCTTTTACTTGGACAAATCGTAAAACTTATATAACTTTTTTCTTACTTTTAATGTCACACATATTTTATTTATTTATTTGTAGATATGAATGTGCCACGTATACAATTTTGCTTTTTTTTTCGCTCACATTTTCTCTATTTCATGTCCTTCTCAACGTTGATATTGTCGTTGTGCTCATTGTCGCTCAAAGTGTTTTTTTTTGCAAGCATTTGTTTTTGCCACAGCCGTAGCCATAAAACATTAAGAAAACTAAGCAAAAAAAACATAAGGAAAAAAATTGAAAACAGCTGAAAATACCAAAAATAGTTTGAAGCAAAAACAAAACAGCATAAAATACATGAAAAAAAAATAAACACAAATATAAATCAAAAAGTTTATGCACGGATTATGTTTACATTTTCTTCAAACACACACGCACACTTAAGTATATACAATTACACTCACGCCACACACACACATCGCGCCACACATACTCGTAAATATTTTTGTAGTGTGAGAAACAGAAAACTTGAAGTTTTTGAATTATTTTCCTTTATGTTGCACAAATACAAATAGTTTTACTCCCTTTTTTTCTCCTTCTTCTTCTTCTTATTCTTACAAAATGAGAGTTTGTTATTTTGACAGTATGTATGAGAGTAGCAGTGAGTGAGTGAGAGCGTAGTATGAGAGTGTGGGAAAACCAGTGAGCGTAAATTTCAAAGAAACGAAAATGCATGAGGTTAAAGTTGTTCCCAATTTTTCTTAATTTTTTTTAGTTTTTTGAAGTTTTCGTGCTTGAAAAAATTATATAGAGTCAAGAAAATCCAATTAACTTTATCTGTACAAAACTTTTTAAGTAATTTGTCATTTAGAGCTTTAAGCATTTGAAAATTTCTACTGTGCATATTGGAAAAGAATTTTAAAGGAAGAAACTAAACGAATATGGTTGATCAATTCAAAGCATAATGATATTCTTTCTCTCTTTTTATTTTTTTGAGCATATTGAGTTTAATTTGTCTCTAGCAATTTTAAGCTATTGACATTTTCTACTGCGCATTTTGAAGAGCATTTCCACTCCCACTCAACGGCAGAAACCAAGGGCTACTGGTTGATCAATTTGATGCGCAATTAAGAATACTCTTTTACTCTTCGTATATTGAAAGAACTTTGCTGTCTCCCTCAATGGATGTAATCAACTGCTATGATAGATCGAGCTGTACGACAGTCTAAACTATAAATACCTCACAACGATTCGTCCCATAGACAAAATTCAAAAAATTCATAGTGCCAAAACAAAGGAAACCCTAAAAAATCTTGGCGAAAAAATAGTTAGTGTGGGTGCAAGAGTAGTCGGTTAATTAAAAAACATGTGAAAAATAAGTTTTTAAAGATATCCTGACGATCTAATTTTATGTTCGCAATTTATTAAGGAGTAATTTTGAAAATACGAAAACAGAAAATAGAAGAATTTTGGTAGAGTAAATCGAGAAAACATGTGAAAATATGTTACTGAATTTCTCTCAGTCATAGAAAGCACCTTTTTTTTAATCGGAATATGCAAAAACAAACTCTGTTATCTTCCGCTCTCAGGAAATATTTCAATTTGAAAACTGTAAAAAGTCAAAAGATGGATTCAAGAATATCACTTTTATTCTAAAATTAAAGGATTCCAATAAGAATTGTTTAACTTTTTGAAAAGTTTAATATCAATATAACTAAATAAAATAAATTTCTTGAAGGTCAAACCGCTCATTCTCCCACCATAGCTTGCCAAATATAACCAAAATTTAAATTTTAAGATTAGTTTGTGGAGAAACCTAAACACGATGATTAAAACTGACTTTAGATTTGAGTTTAGCGACCCAAAAGTGTATAGCATAAAATCAGAACGTTCCTTCTAATTTGGTCCCGTCGTTGTATGGGATCAAATCACTGTGCACCGGTTGCAGAAAATTCGGAAGGAAATTCGAAAGAGACTAATGAAGGACTTTTATCGTCATTTTATTATCATAATGGCTATAAAAGTTATCGAGAAAACAACTGTTGGAACTAGTTCCAGCATATTAAATGTACCAACTTTGGGCAACTATGCTATTAGCCTATCCGAGTTTTATTCAATCAAAAGTTTTCACACTTAACTTCTATTCCGAAATAAATTTTCACTAAAGGTATACAAAACTGTATGCAATAGAAGGTTTTGTATTTCTCCACATTTTTCTTAAAGTTTTTTAGACTCTTTTTATGAAAAGATAATATAGCCTCAGGATTTTACTCAAGCGGGGATTAGTGAGGCCAAGTTTCTGTTAAAATTCAGAATTTAAAGAGCTAGTCACAGTTTCGTATTGTCTGGTGTGGTATCGCTTATTCGTTGACAATTCTCTCTAGTTCTCTAATTTTTCATTACCAGTTTATTTCAGTTACCACGAATTTACAACCAACTATGAACCTCTCTTATGTTAAAACCCATAACCTTCTCTCTTATCGCTCATACTTTTCGTTCAAGGGAAATTACTATTTAGGGTAATTTTAAAGGTCTTTAAAAATGTCCTTTAATTTATCCGATGCCTCCAAAATACATTCGTATCATATATAGAATATGGTATATTGCGAAGAATCTAAATACGAACATATAAAAATTGCAATTAAAATTAAGTACTACATTTCTGCATTTCACTCTGCTTTGCTCTAGGCGAATTTCTGTAGAGCTAACTAACTGATTGACCATGTCCAATTAAACTGAAATTGAATTAAGAAATTTTCAAATTAAACTTTCAAAAGAAATTGATTTTTAGACTACTCGTATTTGCGAATAAAAAAAAAAGCACCGGAAACATATGTATGTACATAACATTTACATACACGAGTAGATACACACATATATAGTAGTTACAATAAAAATTTTGTAATCATTTCATTCATTACACACTCACATATAAACTGACATGCAAAAAAACATGTGTACACATATCATTATTACACACAATTTATGTTAACTCATTCGTATGCTTTTACTAACTGAAAGCAATGGAGTTTAACAAAAATTTTAAAGAGCGAATTGATATGTATGTGAAATATATGTATGCACATTAGAGAGAAAGAGAGCAAGTGATTACAAATAACTTGTTGCATTTTCTCTCTCTATATACTGTTGTTCTCACTCTTCAAATGCTTGCACTTTATCATACGAGTATGAAAATGGTTGGCATAATCTAAAAACACATTTTTTATTTTATTTTGTGTGCTGCACTTGTATTTGTATTGTAGTATATTGCAGCTTTCTATTTTTCTATATTTAAAATGATTTTCTTTCTTTTCTTTTTTTTTGTTGATGAAAAAAATTTCTTTTTTCAGAATGATCATTGAATTGAGAGCAGAGTTTAAAATTAAACGAAATAAGTGAAGAAACACAATGTGTGTGAGTTAGACAAATTCTAAAAAACACTTGAGAATTAGTTTTTCTACTTGTCTATGTAATAACCGGAAATGTATTAAAGCTTGAGAGAGATAGCATCTTCACAATTTATATTAGTAGATGAACTTCGTGCGTTATTTTATTACTTCATAGTTGCTTATATGCTCCAAATTCGATAAATAGGCGTGGCACCTGTTATACAATCGAAACTGAAAAATTTGAAATGTCATATAGTTAAATAGAACCAAGATAGTTCCAGTACTATATTTATAACATAGAAACCCATGCTTCATCATGTACTTCTCCGAAAAAGATTTTTACGGTATGGAATTAGTGGGCGTGGCTCTCCCCATATATATATATATATATGATTCGCAGGCAGTAGGGTTCAGTTCCTACATGGGTAGGAACTATTGCGCCTACTTCGGGACAAAAGGACGAAATAAAAGTGGGAAATGGTACCCAAGGGCGCATTCACAAAGCTGATAAAGTCGATGCCTCGCAGATGAGCGGCAATGAATAAAAATGAAGAATATCATAACAAATATAATAAAACGCAACATTACTTTTGCACAGCCCTAAATCCATATTTTCCCTTTTTTTTAAAAAAAATTTTTTTTTTTTTTGATATTCTTTTCTAACTTTTAAGTTTTTCATTGTATAATTTTATCATTTAAGAATGAATTAAATCCACCTTATTTTAAATAAAAATTAATAAAAGTCATAAAAGATTTGTTGCTTTTGATTTGTAAAGTACTGTATATTGACGAATTTATTTTGCATTTAAATCAGGGCGGTCCGCAGTAATTCGTCCGATAGACAAAATTCAAAAAATTCATTATGTCAAACCCAAACAAATTAAATGTCATTTTGAAGAAAATCTCCAGCTAAAAAAACTCTAAAAAATCTTGACCAATAAATGATTAGTGTGGGTGTAAGAGCAGCTCAAAGTCGACAAATTTTAATTTTAGTTTTTTAGACGGTTGAGTAAAAAACATCTAAAAAATAAGTTTTTAATAATATACTGCCAAAGGTTTGTATTTTAAAATTTCGACATTGTTTCTAAAGTTAAGTATTTATGTAAATACGAAAACTGAAAATTGATGAGTTTTGGGAGCAAAAAATATATTCCTGGACTTATCCTCAATTTAAGGAGGCTCCTTTGTTTATTGGAATATGCAAAAACATTCGCCGCTTTCTTCCGCTTTCGATTTTTTCGACAAAAATTGGTATTCAACTTTTTTGTTAACCCTAAAAGTATGCAATTATGCTGAAAAATTAATGAAAATGTAAAAAGTCAAAAGTTGCATTCATTAATACAACTTTTATTCCAACATCAAAGGATTCCAATAAAAATTGTTTAGCTTTCTGAAAATTCCAATATCAAAACTATTTAAAAAATATTTATTGAAGATCAAAGCGCTAATTTTCCCACCATAGCTTGTCAAATATGATGAATATTGTAACTGTAAGCATAGTTTGTGGCGAAACGAAAACAGGTTAATTAAAACTGACTTCAGATTTGAGTTTATTGACCACAAATTTACTGCCATACGAAATCAGAGCGCTCCTTCTAATTTTGTCCCGTCGTTGTTTGGGATCAAATCAGTATAAAATTTCTAGAGATTTGTCGAACAGCGCTTCATATGTCAGATTTAAGAGAGTGGAGAGAGAAGAAGAGGTAGCAATGAAGAACTATTGCCATTTTCAGCCGCTTCTTTATTGACTCAACAGCCTATGGAAGCCCTAGATCGAGCTTCATGTTCCATTCATGTAAGGCGCCTACAGTTTTATACCGAATCCAAATGGTAAAGTGAAAAGCTTTTCTTAGCAATTTTTACTCCTAAAGGTTTGCCATTGGCAGCCAAGAGGTGATGAACTATAGAAAAATTGGTATTTTCGTTTTTTGGCGGAGCATTGAATCTGGACACCCTGCATAGCAGTCCAGAACACCAACCACTAGGTTACGGTGACTCAGCTATTGAACTTTTGAGTTCATCACTACTTACTTATTATCTCAGATTGAGCAGGCGCTTAAGCCTAAAAAATTAAGATTCTTCTCTGAAGCACTAGAATAGCGCTAAACAAGTGCTTAACTGCAAGCACTTAAGTGCTCTAAAAGCACTAATGTTTCATATAAATATTAACATTGTATGTCCTAGGAGACTGGCGCTTGTTTAGAGCAGTACTTTTAGCGCTAAATAAGCGTAAGAATTACCGCTCATTCATTCGCTGCTTTGTGCTTACTTTAGTTGAGAGAGAAAAAAATATCGAGTTTTGATTCATGCATTCTTATTTTTTTTTGTTTAATTTATTTTTTATAAAACAATTGAAAAAAAAATAAGTAAAATAAAACTCACACACTTTTCATGAAATTCTATAACTACTTTACTTCGCTGTAGCGTGAAAACTAACAAGCTTTGTTTTTATTACTCGATAAAAAACATTATTTGTTGCTCGTATGGTTGAAATGGTGCACTTGCAAGCACTTCTTAAGCGCTTCATTTTGAAGCACTTGTCTTAACAACCGCTAGGCAGCTGCTATGACGCTGATGTTCACCCTCACTTGCACAATGATGGACTACATTCTTTTTCTATTGAAACGACCCCTATAATTGTAGAATTTCTTATACTCTTTTACACATTTGCTATGGCTCTAATTATAAATTTTCTCTTTAATTATTTCTTCTAATTTTACCACTTTGTGTGGCAACCACAAATATACATGTACTAAAAACATAACCAAACTCATTAAAAACTTATGTATGTGCTAAAAATTTGTTGTTGTCGTTGCCTTATTTTACTGTTTTGTAGAAGAGAGAGAGGCAAGAGATGATTGGATAAAGAAAGATAAAACCGAATCTCTTGTTTGGTTAGCATAAAATATACGAGTCCGAAACTGAAACCGACTCTTAATGAGGAATATTATTGCTCTGAACCATGTTCATAGTTGTGTAATTCTCATTTTGGGGCAATGAACAACAACAATGGTAAATGAAAAAAAAAAAAACTTTTATTTCAACATGATAATTGAATTATGAGTGTACAGGCTCATTTGGTACTGCACGCTGTACGTTTGCTCTTACTCTCCTCTCTCTCTTTCTCTTACTACTTTTCCTATGACATATTCATTGTGTGCATTTATTTGTATATGTGTGTTCTTTCGTATTTTTTGTTGAAACAAATAAGATTTGTATAATTTTTTTTTTTTTTTTTGAAAATAATTAAGCAAAAAGTTGTTAAAAGAAAAGAAAAAACAAAACGAAATTTCTTTTGTAGCAATGCCTTAAGGGAAGAAAAGTAGGAAGGGAAGAAAAAAAAGAAAAGAAGATTTTTATCTTAAGCAAATTTATAAATATTAATATTCATAGCAATAATAAGAACAAATGCCAGAAAATAAATATGTAAAAAAATATATATAAATAAATAATGAATTTCACTGAAAAATATTTTCAATGCCCTCTGTATATGTTTTGTTAGATAGAAAATCTAATTTTGTGAAAATAATTTCATTACATTTCATTTATTTGTTTCGTTTTTTTTTTCTCTTTGTAGCTAGGCATTTTAAAGGTTCATGTTCATATTTCCTATACTGTGATACTTATGACCAAAAACTTGTGTTTTTGTTTTTGTTTGTAATTCAATTTCACGGTTTCTAGATAAGACCAAAAAACTTTGAAAACTTTTCTTCAAAAATTTAAATGAAAATTATAACTGTTTTGGTTGTTTTGCTGTTGACCAATTTACAATATGCTTCTCTGACTTGCTCTTCCTTTCTCTCTCCTTTCTTAGAGTTTTTTTTTTATCCTTCGCTTATCATTAAAATCAAATTTTTCTTATGTGCTAAACTTAAATCAATCCAAAATAAAATCTAATGCATTTTGAATTATCTGCCTATATTTGGCAACAATCTCTCACTCTCCTCTCTCTGAGCGCACTCAAATGTTGTTGTTGCTGCTGCTCATATGTCAGAAAGTGTTTACCAACTATTTATGTAAATTGTTGACAAGATATTGTCATGAAGTGTGTGTGTGTATGTGTGTGTATATGACATTCATGACATTATGGCGCCTCTTATTCCAATTTTTTATTTCCATTTTTTCTACAATTTTTTTTATATCTTTTTTTTATAAATATTTATGTGTCTCTATAATAAAATTTCTTTTTAAAGTGTTATAGCTAAACATTTGAAAACAAAAAACTTCTCAAATTGTAAATTGTTATTAAGATAAGAAAATCAGAACGCAAAGTATAAAAAAAGAAGCAATTTAATTTCTCTAACGAAAATGAAGTTTAATTTTCGCTCACTCATACTTTCTCTGCTTCACTCACACTGTCCATTTTACTCTTTCCTTCAAGTATTCTTTCACACTCTTTTCTTCTTCCACTTGCGCTCGATTCTAAACTTTTACGCCTTTTCAAAACTGTCATAAATTGTTAGCCAAAAAATCAGTAGAAAAACAAACTTTCACTGTTTTGTGCTGTCATGAATTTCTTCTGATTTTTTTCGTTTTTTTTTTTTTTTTTTTGAGCATTTTGTGCAAAATTATTTAAGTTTTGGACTTTTTCTTTTTTGCATTAAAAATGCAAATATGCATTAATAAGCTTTACAAGATGTTGTTTTTGTTTTCAACCAATTAGTGAATTTTATATAAAATTTAATTTGTCTAAAGTGAAGAAATTTAATGCTTAAAATATTTGCTAATTAACGAAAATCATGCAAAAATATGAAGCAGAAATAATTGTTGCAAGCTTTGTGAGATAGAGATGCAAGTAATGAGAGCATTTTACTCTCCTTAATGTGATTTGTAGTGTGGCCAGCTCAGCGCTTTTTCCGCTAAATTTAGTGCTTTTTGAAAATTAAAAAGGGGAAAAAAGTGATTTAGCGGTCAGCGGGTTTTTTAGCGCATTTTTTTCAATTTAAAAGACACTGATCTAATTCCTGAATAATCCTAACAAAATTTTAATCAAAACATTGAAATTTTTTATTTTATTTTACAACATAAACATTATCTTCGAAAAATCAAAGAAGTTTTCATTGACTAGAAGTAGCAAATGTGTGCGTGTATTAGTGAAAAAGTTTAAATGTATTTAAAAGAAAATACGCTCTTTATTCTTCATTTTAGCGGATTTGAGAAACAAAAGTTGGCCACACTGGTGATTTGGCTTCGTATTCAGCAGAGAAATACAGAACGCAGGAATGCATTTCAATGATGCTTATGTCATCGTGAAAGAAATGAACAGAAATGTGAGAGATAGCAACAACAGCGCGAGTGTGAGTCCTAATGTTATGACTCACTAAATAAATAAATATGTCGTATGTAATGAGATTAACGAGGCTTCATTTTTTCCAATACGTTTTGGTTTTATATTTTGATGAAAATTGTTGCAGTCTCTCGTTACTTGATCAAAGCCAATATTCCGGATCTAATATTATTCTGTTTTAAGAAAACTAATAAAATCTAGGTCGTTCTCAAACTAGTTGTCATTCTTAATGAGTGGATTTGTAGCCGTAACCGGTATATTTTATTGCCTTAGCCTCGTCTCTCGCTCGACGAAGATCCGCTGAAATGTTGGTAACTTCGGAGTCCTCCATTTCCAAATTTTTACCTTTGTGGTAACTAACTCGGATTTTGCTTATCCCGAATTTTCTATTTTAATTCAGAATTCGATTAGACTTCTGAAAGCCTTGCTGGTGATCGCATCTTAGCTTGAATCCACTATATAATTGCAATTATTCGTCACAAGTACTAGCGAGTTCAAGAAAGAAGTCGCAGGACGAGAGGAGAGGTATTGAACGATATTTTTTCTTAGAGAAATGGATTAGAAAATTATAATCGTTTAGAATTGGAATTATTTGAGTTTAAAACATCAAACACTAGCTAGATTTTGATTAATAGTTTAAGTCTAAAGGAGCCGAAGTATTTTCCCGAAAACAGAGTCAATTTTGTCTCTGAGGTATTTGTGTCAAAAAATATTACATTAAAAGCACCCGAGTAAGGTGCCAAGATTAGTGAATTCTGTGTTGGAGAAATTTGAGTAAAAAAAAAAATTCTAAAGGAGCTGGAATAGTTAAATTCTATGTTGGAGAAACCCCGTATTAAAGAAGACCGAGTCGCATTGAGTGAATTCTTTGGCAGGTAGGAGTCCCCGAAATAAATAAGCCTCACAAACTCTTATTCCAGTCCAATTTCAGATTCAGAATCAATGTATTCTGTGTTTGAGGAATATTTCATTTTAAATCTAAATGAAAAGCTTGTCTAGAACCTCTAAGTAGGGTCTTTGTTTCAGAGGTATTGTGATCAGAATGAGTATACTGTATTGAAGAAGCTACAAGAGTCAGTGAACTTTGTGTTAGAGGTCTAAATCAGAAAATTTGGAACTGTAGGAGCCTGAAGTAGTTTTCAAAGGTTGTAGTCGGTGAATAAGAAAATTCTTTGAGTCGAATTTGAGGTTCAGAATTTGTAAATTTCTATGTTAAAGGAATATTTTAATTCGTTTGCATCTAAATGACAATTACGGCAGCCGTACGCATAGAGCGGAAATGTGTGTATATTGTGCATATATATCATCAAGTTGAGGTGTGTTTTGCTTTAGAAGCAGTGAAGCGAAGGTTTCGGCTGTCAGTTATGCTTGCAACTTTTCAACTTCCAGCTTTTTCTGTGTACGTATTCGTACGGACCTTGACTGGAACCAAGGAGAGGTCAGAATCATCGATTCTTGCGCCACGTATCGGTTTCGTATTTTTTGATCAGGGGATAGCCTTATGAATATGATGCTACTAACTTTCATGTTCCGTGCAGAGGAGAAGTCGATTAGTCTCATACCGTTGTCAGTGGCTTCGTCGTGAAAACTAAATTTTCCGACTGTCGAACCAAAGAGACTCGCTTTGCCTACTTTGGCATAAAAGTCGCCTAACTTGATTTTAATATCGTGGCGGGGGCTATGCTCATAGGTTTTGTTGAAGAACTTGTAGAAATCATCTTTGGCCACTTCGTCCGTCGGGCATTGACACAAATTAGGCTGAAGAAATTCGTCTTGATGCGGATATTAGCTAGGCACTCGTTTACTGGCTTGAGTATCGAAACAAGAAGATACAGTCTCTTGTCAACCATAAATCCAACACCAAATTCGTGTTCCAGGTCATGACAGCTTCAGTAGATGTCACAGGATGCTCTTTTGGAGCAACCCAGTCCCATTCATCGCATTTTCTGGACAGCGGTGTTGTTAGCTGGGCTAATTTCAAGTTAATCTACCAACTGGATGGAGGCACCTCCCTTATAGACGGTTCGGGCTTTCCAGGTGCATATCCGTAAATTGTTGTTCTTTGTGTACTTGCGGGGATTGTCAACATTAGGGAGTTCCATATCCGAGGCTTCGTTTGTGGTTTCAGTGCAATTGTTCTTTAAGGATGTGTGTTCCAAACTCGATGAAACCCGTCACACATATTAGTTAAATCACTGACGGTTGTCAGATTGCTATTCAAGAGACGCCACGAGGAGGCTCTGTGTCGACTTGAGGTGGAGGAGCGCAAAGACCGAATATCAGTTCACCCGTTTGTAAGACTATCGCAGACTTCACCTTGTGTCTTCCATCTCCAGGCTCCTCCATCTCTCGGATAATTCTAAATTAATTCATAAATCATAAATATCATTTGCCATTTTCCATAAAGTTTGTTAGAAATATTTTAATTATAAAGCAAGCATCATATCTTTGACTAACAAAGTAATTACGAACTTAATTTCGCTGAATGCTTGAATTGTCAAAAACATTTAAATTTATATATGTAACTACAAGCACATTTCATAATTTGTCATATTTTTTGTTTAATGTACACAGTAAAAGAGACATGCATGTAGCACTCATACATATTATAGATGTAAGTAAGAGTATAGCTAAGTATAATATACAAATCGATTCGAGTAAGTACTTAATATGTATATATGTATAATCAAACAGTTTTATCTACGCTTGCACCGGATATTAAATATCCTGCACAAAGCTCACATTTCTTGTATGTATAGTATGAGGATATTTCTAGTCGACATTCGACATGAGCAGATAGATATACTCGCATACACATATGTTTGTTTGTTTGTCTACATGTGTACGTGTATAGAAAAAATGTAAACTTCAAAATAAAAATGAAAATACATATGTATGTACAGCTACAGTAAAGCTCCAAATACAAAAAGAAGAAGAAGAAAAAAAAAGAAATGGCAGTGGAACACAGGCATACAAAACCAAGTTACACAGCACCATCACCATCAAATCAACTGTCAACAATGACACGAGCATCGTGTAGTTACAACATATCGAACCGATTGAATCGAAGCGCCTGTCAGTACGCAATTTCATTCATTCAATTCATTCTCATTCATTGCAGATGTGAATATTCCCATAACACATTTCTCGGCTTCTCGGTGGGTGGTCTGCAAATGTATATGAAATATATATACATATATAAAAAAATTGTAAATGAAAAAATAAAAAACAAGAAACAAAATGAAATGAAATAAATACAAAATTATTTAGGGTGTAACCATCCCATTTTTGTTTTTTTTTTTATGGTGTCAGTGTCCTTTTATTTATGTGCGCTACACTCGAATTGGTTGTAATGACAGTGAAATCAGTTTTATCATCAATAATTTTGTATTACTTGTAGAATTTATTGTAATTTATACATTTGAATTGTATTTTAATGTGCGGAAAGTAGGTACCTAATGTAAAACGAAGATTTTCACAATCAATCAAGGAACCCCTAGATCGACAACTAAGCAGGAGAAGGCGGTTAACATTTTTCCATTAAAATTGTGAAATATTTAACCCATTTTGAACAGCTAACAGAAATTGTCATCTAGTTTCAAACGGAATTTCAATATGATCATCTGAGGGCCCAAAAAATTAAAAAAATAATAAAATAAGTCCCTTCTGCACTCGTCACGTGATATGATAACATACAATACTTTACACATTGTTGCTGACTTTATTATGTAGGTTTTCGTTTTTATGTTCCAAAAAGTGCAGCCTCAAGCTTTTAAAATTTTTAATTTTCTCTTTTCAGTGTACTTTCTTCGCTTTTTGAACGTCTACATCGCTTAATATTGATATTATTTTACAATTACAATTAGGAGAGAATCAACTATAAATTAAAATAAACTATAAACAATAAATAAAAACAATTTTTAATACATTCCACTGCTGCTAAAACTGGGAAAACCGCCAGAGCAACCAGCATCATACCATCCGCTATATATGTTGGAGACACAGCTGGCAAAATATTGGAGCGCAATATGCGACAGATTGCAGGAGTACCTGGAGAGGGGCAGTCTACGGTGGATACAATCCACACTATTATGAATATTGCATGGAAAGCAACGAGTGGTAGTCAGTGGCAAAATGGCAGGAAAAAATACTGCTCAATTGTAACGCTGGATGTTAAAAACATTTTAAGCAGATAATGGAGGCACTGGAGAGCTACGATGTGTCATTATACCTACGGTGTATTATCGGTAGCTAATTCAGCAACAGGCGACTCTTATATGACACAGATGATGGAGTCAAGGAGTATAAGGTAACAGATGGCGTACCACAGGGCTCTGTACCGGCACCAACACTATGGAACGCGATTTACGACGGTGTTCTCACGCTGGACCTCCCTGCAGGCACAACGCTAGTGGGATACGCATATGATATTGCGTTGGTGGCAGTATCGAAGAGACTGAATGATTTGCAGTTAGTTTGCAATGATGTAATCTCCAGGGTGTACCGATGGTTAAACGCGGCGGAATTGGAGTTGGCAGTCCAAAAAACGGAAGTCGTGCTTTTGAGCACAAGAGGGAAAAGAGAGCACCTGGAGGTGGGTGAGTGTGGGAGGGTACACCATAATATCTAAATCTCACATCCGATTTCTAGAAGTGCTCATCTATACTAGGATGTCTTTTAAGGACCATCTTACAGCGGTCAGCAGCAGTGCCAGTATAGATTCTGACATGACGATGACCCATACTGTCCAATATATCCGATTGAAAATGAAAACCTGAAGCATGTGATATTTCATTGCGCACGCTTCAAGAATGAGTGGAAGGAGCTGAGGCAAGCCTTTGGCAGGACACCAACACTGGAGAATTTTACCACACAGATGTGCAAATCGGTGGGAAAATGGAAGACGACATGAAGAGTGGCTGTGCGAATTATGATCACGATACGTGCCACTGAAAGAGAGAGAAGAATATAACAGCAGGAACAATCGAGAACTGAAATGCTAGATCCACCCACGCGAAATAATACCTACGGCTAGTTCCACGGGCAGAGTGGGAGAAGACGAGGAAGGCAGTTTTAGTCGGTAAGAATCGGAGATAACCGTAACAGGAGTTCTGCGGTATCTATGAAGATTTCCACCTTCCAACGAACGAAATTTGTTGTGTATTTTGATGGGTGTAGTGGTAACTTTCCGTATCCCGACACTTGTCCCTAAACTGAGAACATCCTTCTTCGAGATTCTGAAAGATTTATTCTAAGCTAGACCTCAAAAATCGTTTTCAAAAATAACACGAAACCCACAATAATTCAACAGTTCGGCCAGCGCTCGTTGTACCAAAACGACACTCTTCGCTGACTGTTGACTGTACGGATTTTCAAGGTTTATGTGGCTGAAAGCCTAGCCTTAATAGTTTCCTTCTTTGCTAGTAATTGAGCTTCAAATAGGTTTTAATAAGAAAGACTTTGCGATAGTAGGGACAACCGTGCTTCGACCAACATGCATATATGTAAAATAGTTTTATTTTGGGACTCGTACTTGCCATGCTCAATGCGATTCAGTTCAAAAACGTTTGTTTACTTAATTGTAAGAATCAAAAGTATTTCATATTTATTTATTTTATTATTATTTTGTTGCTGTGATGTTGTCAGTTATGAATTTCAATGCTATTTTTATTGGCAACATGCCAAAATTTGATTGTCATAGAAAATTTTGATAATGTTTTACATTTTAATAAAAATAAATTTTACAACTAAGTAACTTGTAAACAAATAATTGTGCCACACGCGTACAAAGAGTTTTAGCGTGAGGAGACACTAGCGAGCGAGCTAGCGATTTTCATGATTCGATGTTGAATTTGAAATTATAAAAAAAAATATTATATTTCCATTGATTATTATTGACTATTATAGTAAATACATATGAAAATATCAATGTGTGTGTGTGTGCCACTTTTGACAATCATGCCAAAGAACAAAACAATATACATATATAAAAAAAAGTTCACTTGTCAAAGTGTACAAGAAAAGCACTTAAAACTTCAGGGCAAGTTTTGTTTTTTTTTTATATATATGTTCAACGGTATCAAAAAATTGTGTAAGTAAGAGGGTTGCTGCTACCTCCCTTCTTTTACGCTTTCACACTTTTGCTACTACATACTATTTTTCACTATCTCTCTCTCTTTCTTCCCCTTTCCTCAAATGCGTCTGTATTTTGAGAGTAAGTTGATGTCTAGAAGAGTAGAAGAGCGTAAAATATGAAGAAAAAAGTAATTGTGAAGAAGTTTTACTCTCAAGTAGACAATTGAATGCCACTTTTTCAATAAGTTTTGCGTTTGGCTACAGTTCCGGCTGACTAAAGTTGGCTGGCAAAAAAAAAAAAAAAAATTAAAAAATAAAAAAAAAAAAAACAGAAATATGAAACTTTTGCGATTACACTATTAGTGAACGTAATACGCTTGTCGTGTTTTATGTCTGGCTGGCTGGCAAATGCCGTTGTTGTGGTTATGATAAGCGAAAAACAAAAACGCACACAAACAAATTGATGATATCGGATCTGAATATTTATATAAAAATAGTTTGCAAAGTAACGTCACAAATTATTAGGAATATTTGAGGAGGAAATATATATTTTATTCCTGCACCTAACTACACTGTGCGACATAATTATTTGGCTCTTGAACTTTGACCTCAAATTTTGAAACAGCAAATGCTATTTATAAAAAAAACTCGCCGGTTTGTAGTTTTCGTTCTGGGACAGTATTTCAAAAGCGGTTAAATTTCCAAAAATGGAGAAATAATGCTAGAGAAAGGATAGGGGGCTTGAAGTATTCATAAAAAATGTCCATAGTATTATTAAAAGGGATTGTAGGTTAAGTTGGAGTGGCTGTCGAGAGACACACTTAGGCCTGAACGGCCTATTGTGATACCACATAGTTGGACCTACAGTTTAACGCCGATTCCGAACGGTTTGTTGGTTTCGCCATTACCTGCCAAGGTGTGTACTTGTACACTATTTTATAATTCTCATATACTTTATATTGATAGTGAATATAAGAAAGTTATGAAAATTAACCACCAGACGGAGGCGGGTGGTTTCGAACCCGAACCTCCCGGATGAAAGTCTAGTGCACTACCTACTAGACTATCGAGGTCGTAACATTTTGTGTAAATAATCTCATTTCTCTTTGATTTTAAATTGAATTTTCAATTCAGAAAGTTTATAACTTATAACTTTTTACATTATTTAAAATTTTTTTTACAGTGTTTATCGTTTTCTGTTATCAAATGGTGGCTTAGAGCTTAAAAAATAGGAAGAAAATAATGAAGAGGGAAATTAAAATTTCAATAATATCATCTAAAAATTTTAAAATTTTGTACTGTTAACTTTATTTTTTTTTTTTAATTTTAAATTGAATTTTCAAATTTTCAATGCAACAGAAAGTTTAAAAATTCATCAAAAATATAAAAAATTTTACAATCTTCGCAAATTTTATATTATTGAAAAGTAAAATTTTTTTTGTAACTTAAGGGGACATTCCAGTTTAAAATTTGAAGAAAATCGATTTCTTTTCTTTTTGGGTTCTTTATAGTTCAAGAATATCGTCCTAAAATATTAATGAAAAATTTGGAGTAGAGTGAAAATTATCATTAGGACTATGTCATCGGATTTTCATAACTCAAAATGGCTGATCCAATATGGCCGACTATTTTTAAAGATCATCGGATTCGCTTGAAACTCGTTATTCGTGGGTTTTCAGGGCTGCTGATTACAAATCTGATATTAAATTCATTATCAGTGACCCTAAAAACCCCTTGTAACGAGTTTCAAGCGAATCCGATCAATATTTTACAGTTTTTCCATAGGATCCGCCGTTTTATATTTTCAAAATCTGACTCCAGGTTCGTAATCAGCGACGCTGAAAACTCCCGAGTAATTGGTTTCAAGTTAATCGGATCAATTTTTAAAAAATCTTTTACCATATTGAATCCGCCATTTTGAATTTTGAAAAACTGACATCCGATTCGAAATCAGCATACTTTTTTCTATCGAAATCGCTAAAAAATACGTTTTCGGACGTTGAAAATCAACGAAACTCGCATGGCTCAAGCCAACAGCAGGAGCGGGTAACATTCTAAAGAAGCACGTACAGCAAGAAAAAATTCCAATCAGAGCATCTAAAGAATTTGACAAAACTTGAAGACCTTCAGTATGCACCAGGGATGGCTGACTAAAAAAAATTTCATAAAAAAATTATTTTTCCAATTTTTAAAGGTAAAAATTTATTTTTTTCTTAAAATTATGTTTTTTGAACTGGTACGACTGATTTCTCAAAATCGACTGAAATTTTAAATTCGACTGAACTGATTTTGAAAAACCAAAATGGGTTCGATTTATGTCAACGATTGGAATGTTCCATCCCTTTTTTTTCTATAAGAGAAGTGCCATGTAAAAATATGTGTTTTTTCGTTTTTTTGAGAAAAAATACCTTAGAAAGGGGAAGGAGAAAGTTTCACTTTTTGTGGTTTCACTTACAGAGAAATATTTAGGGAACAAAATCTTTTTTAAATTATGTCTCTAACTTCATTAGGAAACTCGTAGTCCATCTTACTACCATAAAAGGACTTTTTCGGAGATGTCCTCTACCGCCGCCATCTTGAATTAAAAGTGGGCAAAACTAAATTTTTTTATTCTTCAATAAGATACTTATAAAATCTTTTACCAATTTTGTAATAAATTATCATAGTTTAAAAAAAAAAATCCTCCAAAAAATCAATTTTTTCCAGTTTTCAACTTGAATGCCCCCTTAAGCCTAAATTACAATAGCGTGTCGTGAAAGCGGCAGTGGCAGTAAAACAAAATCAGCTATTCAGTAACAGTAAATTTAGAAATGGACCAAAGCAGTGCCGCAAACTGTCACTGCTCTTCTGCCATGACGATCTACTGTAATTTTGGCTTTAGAATTTGAAAATTTATCACCACCAGATGGCGCCATAAATGATTTTTCTGTAAAACGTTTCTCATGCACTTTTTGGGTCTTTGGAACTGATTTTAAATAAAATAAATAAAAAGCAATTTCAAATCAATAATTTTTTTTATTCATTTTAAGAAAAGTAGAAAATTACTTAAGTTATAGGCAAAGTACTGACAAATGCAACAGTGTGCACAGTTTTTCAATACCACAAAAAAAAATTATTTGTGTGGCATATTTTTAGGCTTAGTATATATTTCAATTATTTGAGGTTTTGTGGAATTTAATTGAAGTCAGACAGAGTGACTGTCGATCTTGTGGAATTTGTGAAATATCCCCAAGTAAAAATGTTATCACATCAACAAATCGTATTCCATTATATTAAATTTAAAAAAGTATAAGCTTACAATGATTTGACAGTGCTTTCTGTTTGTTTTTTATAAATTTTTGAAATTTCATGAGCACAGTACCAGTATGAAACTTTCAGACTTGAAAAAAAGCGGCAGGAAAAAAATTCCTCAACTTTACTAACCTAATGCAAAATTGCAGCATTTCCTTTCTCAGTATCTGAAGTCAAATTTTTCTTGCCCAAGACAACAAGTTAAATTGTGTCGCACAGTTGTATTAAATCTTAATATCCTACACCTAACTTATTTTGTTTGTTTGCTTATTTTGTTATTTTAACAACCTCAATTTGGCAAAGTGCGTAAACAATACACACTCATACTTACGTACAAATATACAAATAAACACAGGAAGTAAACAATTTACCTTTCACAATTTACATCCGTCCCGTCCCGTCGCCCGGTTGACATTGTACTTCCTGTAACTAGTCGTCGTCATTGCCATCGTCGTAGTGGGTTCATTCAATACAAATGTAACAACTATGTATGTACATACAACTACATAGATGAATGTGTTTTTATGTCAATATGTATTTAATTGCATAATGAAAACAACAACAACAACATATATAAATACCAATTCATTTTCTATTTAACACTGCTATTTGTACGCTGAGCTGGTTTTGCATTCAAATCGAATTGTCGCTTGCATGTATTGTTTTGAATCGATGTTTGTGTGTTTAGCTACAATTATTGTATTTGTAAAATTAATTTAACTTCGGTGTTAAGTCGCTGCCACTATTCTAAATAGCCTTGCTGCAATAAGCTATTAATGCAACACTTATGGGTTAGACGGGGGAAAATCAGAGAGTGAGCGAAGGAAAAGAAGAGTGATGGCTGTGATGGTGTTAACGTTGATGGTTTAATGTTTAATTACACTTTAAGCAGAAGCAGTAGCGTCAGCACCAGCACCAGCCACAACAACAACAGTTTTACTTAGTTAGTTAGCTATGCATGTATTATAATTGCATTTATATAGCGATTAAGCTTAAATGTGTGTGTCATCAAAGTGTGTTTGATTATAATTAAATTTTTATGCCTGCGCACATTTGGCAAAGTTGATAAAATAATTGCGGCAAGAATTTTCCTAAGAATATGTACTTTTCAATACTAAAATGTACCTCATACGAAAATAATTAAAAATTATGCTTGGTTTTTTTTTAAATAATACATAGGAATTCCAAAATGATAAGCTTTTGCATCAAAATATATAGGCATTTAAGTGATGGTAATTTTGATCATTTTCTTCAAACAACCTATTGTTTCCGTCCGAATCGGGTGGCTTGGATTTTCAATTACACTTATTTGTGAATTTTTATTTAGCCAAAGTTGCCTAGCAAAAAACTTTTCTATCCCAAAAACGATTTTTAGAGGTTTTTCCAAAACGATCCAGCTCACGAACGTTTATTGCTAGATTCACAATATTGTGGGAATCTAAACCAAAGTTAATTTTTAGAAAGAGGCAGCAACCACATTGTTTATTTGATAAGACACCTGAATGTACATATATGGCTAGTCAGTATAACATTTGTTAAATCGCATATTTTAAATCACAAATTATTTATGCAACAATCTCAAATAAAATACTTAAACTATATTCGATATATAAAACTGCCAGCCAGGCGCAATCCTGGTGTGAATGATGGCATTCTTAGCAAAAAACAAGCAAATCAGTTACCTGCTATAGTTTCCTCACGCATGCTTCAAAGTGTTGCACAGCCAAAAACGTTCCTCAAAAAAAAAAAGAAGTACTTTCGTGTCTTCATCTTGAAAATGTACCTAAAATGGTACAATTGTACCTGCTCGTAAGTTCTTTTGTAAATTGTAATGCAATGAACGCAGGAATCAAACTTAAGATGGATTCACCAACCGAATGTCGTACTCTCTTCTTGTTTTTTATATTCACTGACATCACTTATTTTTAATTTCTGTGCGGAGCAGTTTTGCCATGGAACTACCATATTCAAATTTAGAACTGAAACTCCTCTTCTTTGTTTAAGAATACAATCGAGAGAACAACATCAAAGATCAAACTTATCCTTTAACTTTCTTGTTCTTTTGATCTCTCCCTTTTCAACTAATGCTCTCTCATTGAACTTTGTAATAAATAAAATGCTAACTCGGCTGCGTCTACGAGTACGCAGAGATTATTTCTCTCATTTTTTGATGTGTAATATTAGTAAAATATAAAAGTGTATAAAAATAATACTTTATCAATGATTAATTAATGAAAATTTATAGGTAAAAAGAAGATATGACGGACGATCGCGCCACGAGTGACAAATCTATGCACGAATTCAAATTTCAATAACAGTTTATCTGCGTTTTATAAAAGGTAGAAATGATCCAAAGACTAAAGGTGATACAACCACTGACTATTCTATTCGGAAGGAATCGTGGTCCTATAGAACCAAACAATTTTGTATCGTACTTTAGTTACCAAAATCCTAATATCAATAGTATAGCTGAATTGGAAGAAAATATTCACCGAATAAAAACTTTCGGTATTTTGAATAAATGGAATTGCATTATGTGCTATGAATTAATTTTCTATAGTGTCACTCGCCCATCTCTTACAAAATCGATGTTCTTTCTCGCTATTCAACCAATTAAATACAAAAAAAAAAATTTCGCTTTATAGTTGAGTCATTGATTTAATGACGAAATTTTGTGAAGCGTCTCTTATCCATGCATAAATACCATCAACTCATTGATAAGTGTAACGGGAAAAAATTTACCTCCGTGCTCACAAGTTTTGAGTTTTTCGTTTTGAAAAAAAAAAAAATAATAAAACTCAAACAATAATTTTTATCCTCTAACAGGAAAATAAAACTCAAAAAATTATTTTTATTCCTGAGCCAAAAAATTTATTCCTAAGAAAAAAATAAAAATCGAAAAATATTTTTTGGTTGAGCAAAAACATAAAAATTAAACAATGATTTTTATACCCGATCAAATAAATAAAATTTATAAATTTATAAATATAAATAATAATTAATTTCAAATTTTAGGGATAACGCTCATAAAATAAAAATTTTTACTGGCTTCACTAAAGCAAACAACCAGTATCATTTTGGTGTACTCAACTAAGCTCTCCAATAATTGGAATAAGTCGATTTATTCCATTAAATTTCCTAAGACAACGAGAACATTGTATTTAAGAGGAGCACCCAAATGTTGAGCACTGTAACGGTCAAAAATAGAGCCTATTTTTCACCGAAACATTCCCTTCTCTTTCTTAGATTTGCTAGTGTTAAGTACATGGATTTAGAGGAACGATGGTCATCTATACGTGCACAATAATTGACTAGGCTCTCTTTCTACGGAAATAATAATCCTTGTACCTGAGAAATCTGGCTTTTGCCTCGAGTATATATTACAATACTTTCTACTTTCAATCACATGCCAAAATAGTCTATCGACTGCTCTGGTACTCAACATAAACTAAGCTCATGAAAGTAGTTGGTTTGTTGAGAGAAAGCCGAAGAAAAGACTGAAGATCATTCCACATATATCTGTTTCACTTTCATTCAAGTCTCTCTTGATCTCATAGAGAGTATCTCTTGTATCTACATATCGGTTCTATGCGCCTTTTGTATTCTCTTTGGGCTCTCATCATTATAACGGTCCTATATAGCCCCACCTAAATAAGTGCGTAACGCAAAAGCGCAAATAGTCAAAATAGAAAATAGAAATAGGTTTGCGTAAGTCCGCTGCGTGTTTTTGTCAGCTTCATACAAAATGTATGGGCTTGAGCGATTTTGACAGAAATTTTACGCATTACGCACTTATTTAGGTTGGGTTGTTATTCTCACACTATGGAACCGGTTTCAAATAAACTAAGGAACGTATGAATGGCTGGTTACAAATTGGCTCTCTCTCTATATCTCTTGTTATGTTATCACCATAAAGCAACAATAATATGAGAGTGCTCTCAAATGCAAGTTTTTTATGCATGGAGAATGCTAACGTTTGTACAAAATACTCGCAGTATTCAGTTTGTTGGTATCTTCCATTTGTTGTTAATCCTCTCAAATTTCAATTTTAACAAAGAATTGTAAATGCTAGGCTTTGAATCTTATTCACATGGAGCCTAAATTTAGCAATGTCGGCTTCTTTCTCAATTTCAGTCGGAATTGAGTTCAAATTGCTCAATTTCGTTATAGAAATAAATGCTAAACGAATTGCCTGCTCAATTTCATTGAAATTGTGTTGGAATTGCGTTGGAATTGTACTACAATCCGAACACAACTCTGTGAAGTATTGGTAGAGAAATCGAAAAATCACATCAATATCAGAAAAATAACTGCCAAATTTAAATATTTATAAAAAATATTATAAAAATATAAATTGTTTTGAAACATAATTTATAAACAATAAAATTCAACTGCCAAATGAAATTGTGTAAGAAGGAGAAAAACTCCGTGTGAATGACTTCAATTTCAAACTGAAATTGAGTGCCGAAATTGCTCAATTTGGGCTTCATGTGAATAGGCTATTATACGAAAAAAGTATTGAATAAATTGCTTTTTTTTTATTATTTATATAAACTTTATAATTAATTTTATTTTATGCACTTATACAGCCAAACTGAAATTATTTTGGAATGGCTATACAAATAAGTAACGAAATTACGCTACGGCTACATGCTAATTTTTTTATTCTATTTAATGCAGCGGATATATGTATGAATGTATATTAAAATTAAAAATGATTTTTTATTTAATTTTTTGCAGGGAAATCCAACAAACAGCTGGATACTTTTCCATCAATCGAAATGCGTATATAAAAACATATACACATATACATATATATGTGTATAAATAACAAAATATAAATTCAATAAAGTAAGATTTTCGCAATTAACAATGAAAATTAATTCGAAATCCTTTACTATATTATTATTCTTTTTTATACACGCTATGCTATGCTTTTCCTCATTTTTAACGCCTACTTACAAATTTTTTGAGGGTGCGCTGCCGGCCGCCACAGCAAAAGAGAAAAGCGGTTTAAACCCTTTTTTTTGTTTATTTTTTTATTGCTTTAGGTTATTAATCTAACAATTTAGCAATTCAATATGTACTGTTCGCATTTTCCCAATATTTTTTTTTTTTTTTTTTTTGGAGGACAATAGAAAATTCAACTTGTTACAATTTTACAATTTAAACAATTTACAAATTTACTCATAGATACAAACATATTTCCTTAACGTTGCGGTACTTCGAAGGCAGCGTAGCCCCAACGCACTCATTGTTTACCTTTTGACCCTTTTTTTTTTTTTTTGCTGTTGCTGCTGCTCCTGTTGCGTAATTAATGTATGCAAATTTTTGGAAATTCATGCTGATCCCATAAAAACGTCATATTAAATGCCACAAACACATTGTGGGCCTTATGCTGTCAACCAATACCCAAAGTTGTATATATTAGTAGAAAGAGAGAGCGAGAGAGAGAAAGCGCGAGAGTAAAGAGTGGTAAGTATGCCATAGCATGTACCAAAAGTAATAGGCGGCAGCAACAAAGTGATGTGAGTATGCCACCCTCCCCCCAGTTTACATAGGATGTTGGTGTTGGAAAAAAAACTGAAAAACGAACTAAAAAGGAAAAAATGTTCACTTTTCATTCACGTTTCACGAACGAATGACGAACAATCAGAAAATTTCAGCTTCATTTTTAAATAAGGAAAATTTTTATTTGCGTTTTTCCCCATTTCTTACCGTTAAAATAATGAAGCAACTCTGTGTGATTTTTTTAAATTTTTTTTCTTGTTTTTTTCCAAAAAAAAAGTGTCAAAAAATATGTCAACAAATGTTTTTTGTTTCGTTATATGCTTCGCAATCACTCTAATGGCCATGAAAAAGGAACAAAATAACATAAAATAATATAAAAAAGAAACATCAGCAAACTTTACACTTCCATAAAAAAAAATAAAACGTGAAACTGTGTCGTCCTGTGTAATATTGTAATATCATAAAAAGCACAGGGTTGTTTACATTATTACTTCATCAAAGCTGAATAACACAAGTTTTTCTTTCATACTCTTCCTGTTTTTGTTTTTGAGGTTTTAACGTTTTAACAACCGAAAAAGGTGTTAACACGCCAATTTTTTTTTTATCGATGATGTTCTTTTCTATGTGGCTTTAAATTTTATTTTTCGGTCGGTTTGTTAAATATTTATACAAGTGAAAGCGTTTTCATTATGATAGTAGTGATAGCTTTGTCGCTGTTTATTTTTTATATAATTGAAATTGAAACTCCTATCTTATATGCTTGGAGTTTGATTTATCTCTTTTAATTTTAAATAAATCTACAGTAGGGACTGGTACTTAGAGTTTAAAGTTGAAGGTGGGCTGGGCTAAATCAAAGCAATGAATTTTAAGGACCATTGTACTATACCCGGGATAGACCCAGTATAAGAGAGTAGAAAGACAGAAAATAATTATAAGAGGAGAATTTTGAAGTACAAAAACCTATGGCCTCTTAACCTTGAGCTTCTTTGTTATACTGATGAAATTAAGAAGCTCAGAAATGCGAGGAGTACAAATATTATTTTTACTCAAGACATCACTACTTAACAGCCTTAATCTTGTTCTCACGGAACCGGGACGGCTTCAAAGATAATTCTCAGATCGGTGAAGACTGACACCTATATTGGTCATATGCTGGCCACATGTGTTATGCCCCGTGATAACACCTACCAATGATCTCAGGTCCTTAGTTCTCAATTTCAGAAGAAACTCACTTGATTTTATGTTGGGTTGTCTCACGAAGCATATTGCAGTTCTACAGGATCATATTATTCTATAAATACAATTCCCGTAGTCGTTAATCCAACGCATGATCTTCCCTGAGCTTATGCCACGAAAAACTCTACGAAGCGAGTTACTGTTTGTGTTCTTCGCGTAGCGTGGGTTTTTTTTTTTTTTGTTCCTTGATTACGAGATGAGAGACAGTTTTTGGTATAAGGACAGCGATCTCATTACTCTAGAAAATGTGACACCGAAAAACTGATGACAGTTCATATTAATCAAACAGTTAAACATCCGTTAAAGAACATGTTGCTGGAGTTGCTTTTCTTATAAGACTACCACATTACTTGTGCGGATCAAAGGGACTCGAAAAAATACTGAAATTTGTTAGAACAGAGAGTCACTTGTCCATGGTCATGATGAAATATTTTAAGGGCAAAAAAATATCATACCTTGAATGGCCAGGAAACCCACTGGATTTTAATCCGATTGAAAATCTATGACCTATTATAAAAACTAGACTATGTAAAAAAGAGTTTTTAATCATTAATTTCAATGGAACTCAGAAAATTTTAATTCAAATTCATATTCCACATTGAAAAGTTTTATTTTTTTAAGTATTACAAAAGCATACAATACTTCAGGTAAATAAAAAATAAAACACAATATCAAAATTAATGACAGCCAGTTATGTTTAGCTGCCATGACGACTCCATCATGATTCAAAGAAAGAGAGAGACAGAGAGAGAGCATAAGTACAAATACAAACACGTATTATACTTGCAACAGTTCAGTGAATTGCGTTTTATTACGTATATTCGATGTTTTTACACTCGCACACATATACAGACACAATCCCTCAATCACGCATAGAGAAAAATCCAAGTGCAATTACTGCAACAATTTGATGCTTCAGTCTGTTGCTATTACTTCTAGTGCTAGTGTTACCATTGCATCCAATGAAAACATTTTGAATACGTGTTTATGTGTTTTGTTGTTGTTTTTTTTTTATTATTCCAATGCAAATTCTGCAGAAGTATGCACAACCATGAGTATAGGTATACTCATGCATAGCATAGCACATATCCTTGAATAGAGGGGGATGGGAAGCAAGAAATTGTGTAATGGATTTGTGTTAAACACAATGGGAAATAAAATGGCTTCAAAAGCGTCTTGAACGTGAATATTTTAGAGTACTGAAACAAATCATTAATTTAGATGAAGAGGAACTCTAGTTACGTAAGACAGTAACTAGAGTTCACATTGATCGAAAAACTTGTGTGAGCTTGATAGTTTCAATTCCAATATGTTCCATATGGAACTCATGTACTTTTTACATATATACTTAAATAAAATTAAAAGAACAAGAGGAAGACAGAGAGTATATGAGTTATCGATCAACTACTCATTGCTAATCCTTTAGCTAGAGGTACAAACGCTTTAGATTGAAACAGTTTTTAAATCGCTTTAGTGCTTTTACTTCCCATTGGGTGAATACACGTACATCGATATGATTGTGTATATACACACATATAGAGACAAGCACATTCCCTGTATTACCCATTTTTCCTGGTATTATTAAATCTGTGTGTGTATGTATTTTTACTGCCATGAAATTGCATTTCAAAAATCTAAATTTATTTTCGTAAAGCATAAAAGAAAATTGTTATTTGTTTTAGTAAAGTATTGTTTTTCTTTTCTTTCACTTTTTTCGATTTTGTTTTTCTTAATTAGTATTAGTATTTGTTATGCATTTGTTGTATGCATTTACTTTTACCAATATCCTTAGAACTTTTGTAGTATTTTTACTTTTCTATAGAATATTACTGGGTTGCACATGAGGGCATTTCTCATTGAAGAATTGTAAATACAGATTTATGAAAATTATTGACATAATTTCGAAATAGAAAGCAATATATGAAGTTTGCATTTACTTTACATACAGTTGAAAAATAAAGGAAGGAAGAGAGAAAGAAAGAGGAAAAAAGCCTTAAAATAAAATACATATATATAAGGATTGTCACCGTAAGAGGAGCAACCAAGCTCGCATGGGAAAAGTAAAGAGACTTGTCAGCCTAGGGATCTCAGGAGCTGTAAGTAGTACCGCTCAGGAAGGTCTGAATATGATATTTCATTTCCTACCGCTACGAATGTTTGTTCAACGTTGTGCCGCAAAAGGAGCTCTTAGACTACGAAAATCGAACGTGTGGAGATCAGCAAACTATAGACACCCTACAATTTTGAGTGAGATAAAGCGGAGGGGTCAAAATCGGATCAAAGCTGACTGACTTAGATGGAGCCATGGATTATATGACTTCAAATTTAGATTTCATTACTAGAATTCCAACTCTATATCCAACCTGTAAAGACAGAAAGTCGGTTTCGGTAACTGGTAATGCTGGTATTACCATCTTTACCGATGGCTCAAAAATGGAGAATGGAACTGGAGCTGGTCTCTACTCTGAAGACCTGCAGCTAAGGCGGTCGTATTGTTTTCCCGACAGCTGCAGCGTTTTTTAGGCAGAGATTTTTGCTATTGAAAAAGCAGCTCGACTTCTACAAGAGAGTACGATTCGGACTTCGAATATCACTATCTTCACTGACAGTCAGACAGCGATCAAGGCAATAGAATCCAAAATAGTTAAATCAGAGATTGTAAAGAAACGTCGTGCTTTACTGATGGCCGTTGAGCATCACAAAGTCAATCTCTACTGGGTTCCTGGTTATGGCAATATTGAAAGGAACGAAATAGCAAATGAAATGGCCACAACGGGATCTGATATGGACATAAACGAGGCGGATACGTCTATACAAGTTCCTATGTATGAACTATTTAGGAAAATAGACGAGTACGCTATCGCGGTGTCAAATGACGCTGACTAACCTAAATGACTGTGTAGTTTCATGGACCCTATGGCGAAGGTTAGACAGGAAGAAGACAAATGTCTTCTTAGGGCACAATAAATCTGCTGTACGTCGGCTCACAGGGGTCATAACAGGACGTTATGCTCGAACGGTGGCGTATTCCAACAAGCGGACTGTGTAGAAGTTGTCGTGATGAAGAAGAGACAGAATCAATTATTCACTTTCTATGTCAATGTCCAAGGCTTCAGATGAGTAGACTCCAATGCTTGTTGTCGCGCTTTTTCAATAGTCTAACAAAGATAACGAAAGTGGAACTATTGGATCTCCTTACTTTCATCCGGAGAACTAAATGGTTCAATAGAGATATTACCTGGTTCGCTGACGAAAACCGTGGTTAGAGACGTGCCTCCTCCTGGCAATTAAATGAGGGCAGTCACAATTGATAATTAGGTCTCCGAGTGGAAATGCGGGTATATAGGTTTGGTATTAGGTTTGGAAGACGTGTGCATAAATCAGTTTTGGAGGAAACCTGATTAAAAATGCAGTCAAATAGCAACAGCTTTTAGAGCTTAAGCGAAAGAACAAAATTAAATCCAATCTTTCAGCAGCCATTGCATTTTTCCTAACTGCATTAACCCATTAAGTCCTAATGATGTGTATACGTACAAAAAAGAAGTATACATTAATGCAGATAAAAAAAGTTACCAGAACATATAATCGCTATCACAGTTGTTCTAATGCCTGTTTTTCACTATGTCAAATTCAATCAAATTTACCAGCATGTTTACAATTTCCTATGGGAAATTCTCTTTTTGACAGCGAATACAACATAGTGAAATCCAAGCATAACGCGAATGAATTTGAATTTGTGGCGATAAAGACGTGTGATTGAAGCTTTTTTGTTTTTAAGCGGGAAGCGAATCTCAAACTTAATGGGTTAAGATTTACTTTCATGCAAATGGGTCTTTGTGAAACTTTCTTTTATTCTCTTTCTCTCGCTATCTCTCTCTTAAACCGCAATTCCATTTGTCCATATCGTTGCACAACAAAATTTTTTTGTTCCTAATCCAAAATATTAAAGGCATTTTACTTTCCAAACATTTTCCAACCACAATAAAAAAAATTACATACACATAATGAAATTTCAATAATAAATTTACACATTTTCCACACACACAAAAATATATGTCAAGATTGTAAGATGAAACGCACTTTTGACCTCTTCGTCAATAATTTATGTACACATGTGCAGTTGTTCAATAAATGAATGAATACAGATACCAAATGGCAGAGAGAGAATGAGAAAATACTAGGCCCACCTACCGAAAGAATCAACTAACAACCGATGAGAATGATATAAAAATGCAGTGTATTTGAAGTAAATAAAGAGAGAGAGAAAAGGGTAGAATAAATCAAAAGAAAGAGATGCAGAGAGAGAGAGAGAGAAAGTAAGCTTTCAATAAATGACCAAAGCATGAGAGTCACCTTTCCATAACTTTGGTATATGAGGTTTCTCGCCATAACATCAAATATTTATGAATTAACATTGCGGTGTATTCGATTTTTTTTATTCTTATTTATTTATTTATCTATCATTTTTATGCGTATTGATGTATATGTATGTATGTATTCCTGTATGTATTTTCCTGTCTGCCTGTGTATATCTTGCTTCGTGTGGTTACGTGATAAAATACTCAATGAATTCACTGTGACTACCATGCGAGCGTATACGTTAATACGGATGTATTTTTACCCCAAAAAAGAACAGAAAAGAAGATATCGAAAAGAAGTTCAAACTTTAATAGCAAAGCAGCACAGCACTGAACTCTAATGGGCGATGCTAAATTATTTATCTCGATTTTTATACGTTTCGTTCATTTATGCAGACGATAAACAAAAAAAAGAATAAGCAATAAATACAAATACACAAGAGTATGTATGTATGTATTGCACACATTTGCATTAAATTGATATGATTTATTTACTTTGATATATTTGATTCATTTACTTTCCTTATACATCGATGACTATATGAATGTAATCGCGGGCGTATGAGTAACATTTAAATATGCAGTTTTATTTATAAAAATCATACTATGAATGTATGTGTAAGTGTTCTGAGAAATTATAAAATGAAAAATAATAAAAAAAATGTTTGGTTATAATCCTATGAGGGTACAGTGAGGAATATGCTAAAAACATCATATGGAAGAGAGAAAGAAACAATTACACTTCATTTGCTGTTGATTGCACTGAACTAATGCCAACGCTGCTACCTGCTGAAGATGCTCACTTTTTGACTCTCTCGAGCACAAAAAAAACACAGTTACTCTCTCTCACTACAGCTATACTCAAATACAACATCCCTTCCACACTTTTACTCTATTTACAGCGTAAAAAAAATCTTTTTTTTTTTGCTTTGTGGGCAACATTTTCTATGTGATCTCTTCTATAACAGCCATTCTATCATTTTAGATTTGCCTCAAACTTTGTCCATGATTTTATTTTAGACCAAACCCAACAAAAAAGTATAGAAAAAAATTCCGGTACGGTTTTCACCGGAGTTGCCAGAGCAAACCAAATCTCCGAAATTGATTGTATCGAATCACAGAATCGTAAATAACTCAGTTATCATTATACTACTGTCATGCATGTATAAGGTACCGTTAAAAAAGGTAATAAGACGGGCATGTATTTTCCAGAAAATGATCTTCTTGTCCTAGACACCTTACATGCTTCTTTAACATTGCTCATTTCTATGTCAGACATGTTTCGCACTGTTCCTATTGCATTCTTGTTACTTATTAATGTTTTAAAAGTCTCTGCGTTCAATGTTTCTACCCATCTGCTTCCTTCGATTAGCATTCCTTTCAGAATTACTGCGTGATTTTACCTGTAGAATAATGGCCTGGTGATCACTATGTGTTTGCTCATCTCTAATGTATGTGCCAAGATGCTGACCTGTACATCGATTCACTTTGGAAAATCAAATCTATTGTAGAACCGGTTCCAAGTCTACAAAATTTATACTGTACGCCTGTATACATTAATGCCACATCGAGTGTAGCAATAGACTCCAGAAGTACAAGTCCTTTCGAGTTGGTTTTCAAATACCCACATTCAACTGTCCACTGCGGGTTTTTCCTCTAGCGTCAGCAACCAATTTATCGATTGTGGCCTTTAATTCTTGCAGTGTACGACTGGGTGGTATGTAGCAGCTATAAATCACAAAAGACCCTAGTTCAGCTCTCAGAACGTATTTTCTTGTCCATAACTGTATGTTTGTATTTATGCTATGTGGAAATACACAAATGTATGGTGTTCAAGTATTGAATTAAGTAGTCACGAATAGTAGAAAATTCAAATGCGATGAAGTCCTTTATACTTTCAATATGAAATTGAGTATGTATTGCCAAATATAACATTCAAGCGCGCACTTATTGGATGAAGAAAAAACGATTTTCTTAAAGAATAAATATATTAAAATAAATATGTACAAATGAATACATATTTATGTATTTATACAAGCCACTTGAAAATTTTATCTCCATTTAAATTTAGTAGAAAACAGCAAAAAAAAAAGTTTTATCAACTTTTATGCAGCACAATTACATGCTACTCACATGCATGATAAGTACGAGTACATACATTTTAAAGTTTTATGATTCGTAGCATTTAACATTAAGGCAATAATTTTAACGAGCTCACGTTTACGCAATTTACACACGCATACAAAGAGATACAGACAAGAAAAAGCAGAAAGACACACACGCATATATTTACAGAGAGAGACGGAGAGAGAGACAGAGAACAAGCAAAAATACACGGTACAGAAACGCATTAATGTTCTGCCGTTTTGTAAAACTTTGCACTCACTTTAGGGCAATAACACACACTTACACATAAACATACATAAGCATAAAAATACACACTTGCAATTTTAAATACACATATATTATGATGATGATAGTCTTCTATGCTGGAACTATGTAGCTCTGCAAAATATAACTGAACAAAATGGCTTAAAGTGCTTAGAAAAGCACTCAACATGTTGCAATATATGTATAACACACACACACACACACACACACGCGCATACTTAGTTTTTAGTTGTAAATGAACATCCTTAAATTTTATACACTTAAACGTGTACTTTCTATGAAATATGTGTGTGTATGCATAAGTAAAGTTGCAACTTTTTGGGGTGCTCGTTTGTTTGTTGTTGTTTATGCATTATTGGGTTTGGTTTTGTATATCAAAAAGTTCATATGGTTTCACATTTTCTCACCACTACGTATGTGCATACAAAATTATGATTAATTTCAGTTATATGTAGACGTATTTATATATATATATATTTTGAGGATTAGGCTCGAATTAATAATGTAATACAAAATTATTTTAATTGGATTTCCTAATTAGTAGTTGATTGATTTTAAGCTTAAAAATTTATTTGTTTATTGTAAAATAATTTATCTTAGCAATAAATCTGTGCCACTTGAATGAATATCACAATGAAGTTTGATTTGGAAGTTAAGCTTTAAAGAGTACCAAAAGTTAGAAACTTATTTTTTTTTTTTTTTTTGATTACTTTTTATGGTGTTGTGGGCTAAGGTCTAAGTTTATGTTTTCTACTCTGCCAGACACCGATATAATTGACGTAATTTTAAAGAAACCTATGCGAAAGAAGATTTTTTAGATTTGTGTTGAAATTCTGGTACCAAAAAAATGTAATCCTTCCTGAAAAAATTTATTAATTATAAAATATGAGAATATAAACTTTTTCTAGAGCTTGTGTAATTTTCAATTGACAATCAGATAGAAAGAAATAATCTTAAATATTACGATTTGAGGACCATTACCATAAAATCAAAGCTAGTCAAGGAGTGCATGGATGTGCTGAGCAAGCTAAATCATTATGCTGACATCAGTTTCATCTGGGTTCCCGGCCATAGGAACATTGAAGGGAATGAGAAAGCTGATGAATTAGCGCGCTCAGGAGTCTCTTTTGACGAATCTTTAGGTTGACCGGGTCTAGTCCCCTTGGGAGTCATTAAGAGAGGCATGTACGTGCACTGTCTTCAATTGGATAATATGAAATGGAAGTCACTAATATTCTGCATTACCACGATTGCGATATGGCCCTTATATGAGGTTAGGTCTCGCGATCGTACCGACAATGCTAGGTTAACAGCAGTCTACACCAGCCCTGTGTATAGGTACCCACGCAGAGAAACGGCGCATCGCAGAAGTTGCGGAAACTTAGAAAAAAAGGAATAATCTCCCAATTTCTTTGTGAATGTCCAGTCTTGGCAAGGACAAGATATAGGTTCTTGGGAAAGTAATACCTCGATAACGTGTCCGATTGCTCGGCAGTCAGTCCAAAGATTACCAACTACTAACCAACCACTCAGCGATTTGATGAAACTTTTTCAAAAGTATTTTGCTCAGCAGGTTATCCAGGCTAAGAATCGGCTAAAATGCAGATACAATTAATCTGCAACCTGACTTGAAATAATTAATCTTGTTCCCTCGCTAGTGACCGTATGCATTACACAAAGATCACTGTGAGGTTTTATTTTTATTTCATTGTATGCATTTACTTTTCCTTTCATTCACTAGTGTTGTCATTTCGTTTTTTATTCATAATTCATGAAACAAAAATCGAGAGCTGCTTTGACTCTCCCTCCTCACTCTCTTCATCCACTCTCCACTCCACACTCACCCCTTCTCACCCTCTCATCCTTAGTCACCTCAATTTGCACCCCCTCACTCTTTTCCCCACACTCCCCACTCCTCCCACTTTTTTCTCACGATTCCCTTGTCATCCTTTCTTCCGCCCTTGCCAACTCACGCCATTTCACTTTCTGTTTCGCATTCTCTCCTCTTCACTCTCACCATTTCCTTTTCCATCTTCTCTATCCGCTTTTCCCCCCTGACTTTTCACCCTCTCTTCCTCACTGTTTCCTTTCCAGGCCCTTCTCTTCACTACCCCCACCTCCTCTAACTAACCCTCTCTTTCTCTGCCCAGCTTCTCCTCCGCCCCTCCCTTTTTCTGTCCTTCTATCTCAATTCAATTCCTTCTATCTTTATTCACCCCCCAGAGAAACTCGAACCATTTTATTCTTAAGTTTTAAAATCAAATACAAATATGAATGGAACTAACTATGCATAGGTATTTAAAAATTTTAAAAATATTCAACAATAAATTTCCATAATATTTCAACAAACTTTCTGCTGTTGAATGTTTCTATGTACATTATGTACATATGTTGTATATGCTTAGCAGTTAGTTGCTTATAAGCATGTACATAGTATAAGTTCTAAGTTTCAGTTTTGCACACACGTAGCTAATTTACACTGTGCATACAAATATAAAACATACACCAAGCAACACACATGCACGGATCCAAAACATAACAACAAACGCTTTTGCTATTGTGGGCGTGCTGCGTGTTGCTTGTATCTGAATATCTGTGTATATGTTTCGTGTTTATGCATTTGTGTTTATTTGTTTAGTATATTACTATTTGTGTTGCTGTTTTGTTGGCAACAACAACAAAACATTTTACATTTATACATCAGCAAAAAAAAAAAAAAAAAATAAATAAAATACATAAAATACAAAAAATTTTTAATATACTTCAACTTTTGTTTGACTTTGTTCGATGTGTTTGTGAAAATGTTCATTTTCTTCTTCTTCAATGCACGAGGAATACATGTACACGCATATGCACACAAACACATACACATAAAACAGTGAGTGTAATTAGCATAATATTAATAAAATTTTGCACATTCAACGTTATTTGTTAAAATTATATAATCTATGCAAATTATATGAACACAAAGAAGATGCCTAATGCTTTGTATATAGAATGAGAATTAGAGAGCTAAAGATATGCATGCATGTTGTGAGTAAATGTACAAGTTTTCAATAACGAAACAAACAAAACAAATGAACAAGTAATACTTATTTACAATTTTTACTTCGTAGTATCTCAATTTTTTATAACAAGATTTGATTAAAGTTACGATTTCTTATTTGTTTCATGCAGCATGCAACTTTATTTAATTATAATTAATTAGCTTCTTATTTGCTGCATTTTTAATTGCCTTTCGAAAAACATATTCATGCAATATGAAAGCGTTGAATATTTAATCACATTAAATTTTAACGACCCATAACAAGTTTCATCGATTTCATTGAATTATACTTCCTCGAAAGAATTTTTAATTAATTTTTATGATTATTCTTAATTGTACATGCTGCTTTCATTTTCTTTTTAATTTTTTTGTAAAGCCTCGCTACTCCAAATGTTTTCTATAAATGGTCTATGCGTGAGCCAAGACTAAGTTTGAATAATTTTTTTAATAGAAATTCTTGATTTTACTGTTGAGAAAATAATTGAATATCACTCATACGCAGTGGCGGCCAGAATAAAAAAGTTAAGTCATTAAGTCATCAAGTCTGGTTAAGTGAGGATGAGATATGCTGAATTCGTTGGATTTAGTGTGGAGGAAAGAGTGTGTGAGATCAAAACCAGAATTACCTTTCTATAATTTCGTTTCAAGCCTCAAATTAATTAAATTAATTCAGAAGTCTCTTGAACCTAAAATCAAAAAATAATTCAGTCTCAAAATCAAAATGTAATAATTGAAGCCTTTTTTACTTAAATAATAAAGGTTGCGATGAATATTTACTACTCTCTTAACTTAGATAAAAATATCTTAGATCCCAAACGTACTTGGAATTTTATAAATGACAAGCTTGGTAGGAGGAAAAACAAGGCACCCCTACAGATTATAGGTGATGCGATGATAGCATTGAATAATGTTGAAGATAAAGCTTTAACAGTTAATCTTCGGAGTAAATTTATTGCGGTGTCAAAATCGTTTTGTCTTGCGTATGATTAATTCATCAGATCTATATTAATATTCCAGCCATGATGGTGTTACACCTTGAATGCTTTTTGAAATCAAGGATTTGATTTGATGCTGTTCTGAAAGTGCAAATTTATAAGATTTAGACCACGCACTTCGAAGTTGAATGAGTGTCTTAGTGTCTATATAGAGAGTAAGGAAATCATAGAGCCAAATACAGTGAAGTACTTAGGGGTTGCATTTCTATCTCAACCTTTCATGGGATAGTCATATTGATAAGTTGAGATCTAAAATAAACTTCGGCATTCGTAATTCTTTTTAAATTGAAGACTTAACTCACTAAACAAGTAAAACTGCTATTATGCCAGTTGTTTATTCATACTCATTTGTGCTATCTTCCTATTGTATATGCTCATAAAAAATGTCAGGAATTAAAATCGCTGTAATCTACTCAAAATCAGGTATTAAAAATTGTTTTCAATCTTCCATCCAGGTATTCTACGTTAAGTTTATATAAAAAGTATTCTCTGAAATGTGGAAACTTTCTTCTAATTTTTTATGTTAATTGTCAGTGCAAAGAAAAAAAGACGACATAAAATTTATAACAGTTTCTAAATATTTTTTACTTCTATTGTTTTCTTTGCTAAAAGTCAGTCAGACAAAATTAGAAATTTTAGTTACTCTGTGCGACCAAATTCGATTTGTTGTCTTTGAAATGGGATTTGACTGCGGATTCTAGGTTAGTGACTGTTTATTTAAAGTTTTCGCCTTGAAACTAAGTTTGAATAGCTTAAAATGAATTAAAACTAGAATGAATTTTCGCGTCCTGGAAAATTTAGACTTATTTGAAGAAAAAGAAAAAGAAAGTCGTTTCGGTTAAATTATACTGTACATAAATCTGACGCTTCGCACTATCTAATGTTGGAAAAATTTCAGATAAAATTTATCACTTTATTTTCTTTTAACTAAGTATAAAATTACGATGAACCGACAATTCTTTTTAATTTCTTTATTAATTTTTAAATCAAAAGTTCTTTATTTTACTAAATGTGAAAATCTTAAAATGTTATTTTTTATTTAAAATAATTTTTTTTTTATTGAAGTTGAAGTTGTCGCTCCACAATAGGCACAATATTCTGCTGTTTGGTAGGATTCATCAAATGCGTCACTGTATTCACTGGCGGATCCAGGGTGGGAGTTTCAACACAAAAACCGATGTTTTTCGATACATGAATCGCTATCCTCAAAACAAGCCTACAGTGTTTGAAAAATAGTTCTATTGCTTCCACAGCAATCAGGCTTCAATAGTAGTCTACAGACTTTAGCAGGGTTGTAGAAATAAACCCCCTTATTAATATTAAACTTCCACGTGAATTCCTCTTTACTTTTCCTCACCTTTGAAGCTAAGTATATTAGTATTTAAAATAATAAATTTTTTATTCATAAAGTATTTATGTTAATAATGAATTAAATATTTCAAAATAAAGCAAGTATTTAAAAACAACTTCAGATATTTTTATCGAAATAGTTTGAAAAATTAAAAGAATCTTTTCTTTTTTAATTTGGGTTTAACCAAACCAAGATTACTTGGTGTTAATGGGCACGTGGTTTAAGTAAGTGAGCTAATTCATGTGGATCGCCGAATCTCAACAATGAGCGATAAGAAAGACTTAAGCACAGTATAATACAAAGCTTGAAAGAAATATTTGAAACTATATACCTGTGTCGCTGATGCAAACTAAATTTAAAATCACGTATATAATAAGTATGTGTATGTGTTTGCCCGCAGTTATTCAGCTGAAATTAACACCATATAAGAGGATTCATATGAAATGTAACCTAAATTTTTAAAAGTATTATCAAGGGTTAAAGAAAAAAAAAATAAATATTTTCCCCAATAAAAGCTCATCATTGGAGGAAAACTAGAGTCCAAAAAGGATTTTGAAAATTAAATATTTGTCATAAAAACTCTGAGATTGTTTAATTCACCAGTTACAAAAAAAAAAATATTTTTTTTAATTGTGTATCGTCGTCACCTTAATATGATGTTAATGAAATGATGTATATGCAAAGCTGTAGTTTTGAAATAATCACATTCAAAGTTTTTGTGAAAACAATTTTAAGTTAATGTCTTATAACTTCAAAAGTATTTTTGGTATTGCTTGAAATTTTGTATCTTAAACACATTTTAGGCCTCAATGTATTTTATCTTTTAAATTGTAGTTTAAAATAACGTATTGAATTTCAAAGCTTTTTGAAATACAATAATGTCAAAGTAACATACCCTTCTTCTTATATTCTCAAAACCGAAAATATTTTAACTTATTTCAAACGGGGAAAATTCGTAGTTAGAATCTACCAAGGGTACTTCCATTGAAAAATGTTACATAAGTATTATACATCATTTCATTACTGAGGTGACAATATCATGTCAAAAAATGGATATCTTTTCCGGGCCCCATGCACTTGTCCTGATATAGCAGTGGAAATTTTTTTTGTTGAGTAAGATCAATTTATTCTCTCAATTGAAAAAGATTGTGGAAAAGTATTAACATTTTTTGAATTCGAAATAAAAATGTCAAGCCCCATTCTTTTCTTTCTTATGAATAGCTCTGGAAAAGTATTAAAAGTTACGTAGGTTTTAACAAAAGAAAGCAATGAAACCTCTTTTGAAACACAGTTGTGAAGGTTAACGGTCCATGGGCAATGACGAATACTCACAAATTTTTTTACATACGCACACTAAAAAGTTGTATCCACAGGAAGTTTGCCTGATAACACAAAATGTATAAAAATATATTTCCAAACAGTCATTTCCTTTTGGTGAAATATTTAAGTTACTGCGAAGTGAACCAATGCAGTCAGTTCTACTCGAGATTTGAATGCTGTGACACGTTTGACATAAAATTAGTAATCAAAGGGAATTTTATTTAGTGAAATAAAGTTCGGCTGTTTAAAATTTGTGCATAAATCATATAATTTCATTAAATAATTTAAAGACTATTAAAAAGTTTATAATATAATACGATGATATTAATTGCATTAAAGTGGCATAAAATCCAAGAAAATAGTGCAACAAGAATATGCGAGAAAATTTTGCTCATATTGATTCTACAGTTGATTGTTGGGTGTGTTAGCGTGGATTTTACCGAAACTGATTGCAAGAAAATTGAAAATGGAACAAAATGTCATTGTGATGTTTAAGATGTATATCCTATTGGATATAGAAACTTAAAACAAAACAAACAATTTTGCTGCTTGGCCAGGGACGGTATGTGGTACCCGTTCTACATATGAAACAGTGGGCCATTCTCGGAACTTATTTTTTGTTTCTGGACTAGATTTTTCAAAAAATTAATTTTTTTATATTTCAAAAGTATAGGCTTTTAAAAGTATACTGTAAAAATGTCGTATCAATATTTCTAGTATTTTGACTTCTACAGCCTATTTAGCACGTGAGCGAAGAAGCAGGTAAAAGGGCCGACTGAAGTTTAAACTCATTTATCTCGAAACTATATTTTCTGCACGGTGGGAGACAAAAAACAAAAACTACTCGACAGATCATCTCAAATTTTTCTATATTATTCAGTAAACCAGTGCTTATAGCTGAAACTAAAAAAAAACTTTCTACGTTGAATAATTCTTACTTTTTACATACAAAAAGTAATGAAAAAACGGTCTGTTTTCGTCACACCAATTTTAGTTTACTTAAAATTATAATTTTTTTTTTAATTATTATTATTATTATTTCATTTAAAAGAAAAAATCCAAAAAACTCGTCAAATTCAGTTTATGCGCAGTTCACATTATTTTCAGGCGGGTTTGTAGCTTTCATTGTACCTTTGTCTTATTTCTGCCCTTAAGAAGTTTTCTAGTTCACCACTGCCAGATTCTTCACGTACTCACAATATTTCTATCGTCCGCTCAACTATTTTTCTACCTTTTGAGTGCGCACTGTTGAATTTTCGTTTTCTGGCGGATACTACAGGCTGTCTGAAAAGCGTTAAAAGCCACGGCTACAAAAGATAATTTTTGTCCCCTAAAAAATTAGGTACAATTTATTGCAAATGCTTTATTTTAATTTACATAAAACAATTCAATTTTTTCTATTTCTGAATTCAGACTTCAAGAAATCTTTTATCCCCTTAAATTCTTTTCGCTTAATTCTATTTAGAATTTCTTCTTAAAACCCTTCCCTCAGATCACAGATCTGTGCCATTACTATCGCTTTCATCTTCTTTTCTTTTTAAATTTCATCAACATTTAGCAAAAATTAAATTAAATTTTTTTATCAGTCGATGAAACAGTGCAGTGTGTCGACAAATGTCAAAGTCATAGGTTAATTATTTCTTACTATGAAAAATTTCTACCCGCGCAAAATCAACAATAGGTCCATTATGTTAAAAATGGATCTCTTTCCTGGACGCCATGCATTTGTCCTGGTATAGCAGTGGACATTTTTTTTTTTTTTTTTTGGGTAAAATCTTCTTAATCTCTCTGTGGCAAAAGTATTAACATTTCTTAATTTCTTTGCTCTATTATCAATAGCGGTAGAAAAATATTAAAAACTGTATATAGAATTATACCAGGTATATAAAACCAAAAAAAAAAAAAAAAAAAAAATAAAACACGTTTTGATACTGCCAAGCACACTTGTGAAGTTTAGGGGTAATGGTCCACGGGCAATGACGAATATTTACAGAATTAAATTCATATGCTCAGAAGTTATATACACAGGAAGTTTGCCTGATAAAATATTATATTTCTAAAGAGTCATTTCCTCTTGGTGAACTATTTCATATATTGCGAAGTGCACCAATGTAGTCAGTTCTACTCGAGATTTGAATGCTGCGAGACGTTTAAAAAATAACTAGTAATCAAAGGACATTTAATTTAGTGCAATAAAGTTCGGCTGATTAAAATTTATTCATAAATCACATATCAACATTAATTAATTCAAAGACTGTTAAAAAGTTCTTAATATAATACGATGGCATTAATTGCATTAAAGTGGCATAAAATTCAAATAAATGGTGCAATCAAAATATACGAAAAAATTTTGCTATTATTCAGTCTACAACTGATTGTCGGGTGTGTTAGCGCGAATTTCACCGAAACTGATTGCTTGGAAATTAACAATGGAACAAGGTGTTATTGTGATATTAAAACTTTATTCCGTGAGATGGAACTTAAGAATTTTGAAATACAATGCTTCGCGACTACATTAAATAAGGATTCCCAATTTCGATTAACAATTATGGAAGATGGCCATATGAAAGTCGCATGCGATGTCAGTGGTGTTAATATATTTGATTACCTAACAAACTTGAACATTGGTGTAATTCGGAAAATAGAGTCTCAGAATTGTATAGAATTCGAATCGAAAAATTTTGCGGATGTCTTAACTCACTGGAACATTCAAATAGGCTCCGATTTTTGGCTCAAAGGTTCACGCAGCCCATTATCGAGAAAACAACTAAGCGGTTTGCAAAACGCAAGTCAATTAGTTTTGGAAAACTTCAATTTATCTTATTTGCCAGGCGATTTATTCCGTGACTTGAACCCTAATCGGTTGATTTTGTTTGATAATATGATCGACGAATTGCATCCAATTACCTTTGTCACTTTAAAGCAGTTATCTGCATTGAAAATAAAGAATAATAATGTAAAGCACCTACCCACACAAATTTTTAGAAATCAAAAGCAACTCAAGTCCCTGAACTTACGCAACAATCAAATACAAAATTTTAACAAGGATTGCTTTGAAGGCGCTGCTTCAATCGAATGGTTAGATTTACGAAATAATTCAATTAAAAGTATACCAGCAGATACATTTTCAACGCTTTTAGATTTAAAGACTCTTTATCTTGATCACAATTATTTAATCGAACTACACGCTGATCTCTTTGCACACAACGAAAAGCTTATAGATTTGAGTTTGTCGAAAAACTTGATTCAAGAATTGCATTCCAATACATTTGAAGCTTTGGTAGATGTAAACAAATTATACTTGGACGGTAATAACATAAAATATTTGGCCCCAGGAATTTTTCGAAAACAGAAAAAGCTCAAAATCTTGCATTTGGAAAATAATCAATTGCAAAACTTTAGCAAGGGCTGTTTAGAGGGAGCTTATTCAATATTTTACTTAAATTTACGAAATAATTCTATCGAAAGCATACAAGCGGATACGTTTTCAACTCTTTCCAGATTACAGGAGATTTATCTCGATTTTAATAAATTCATTGCACTTCCTGATGGTCTCTTGGCCCATTTGAGATATCTAAATATATTTTCATTGATACAAACTCGCGGACCACTGGAAACTGTCCCAGATGATTTTTTTCAATTTTTGCCACATCTTGAGAAGGTAACTTTAAGCTGCGGTCTAACAAGTATACCACCTTATATATTTTACCACTCAGTTAATTTAAAGAAAATTAATTTGAGTAAAAATAATTTAACTACTTTGGATGCAAATCTACTAAGCGGTATAATCCAATTACATACACTAGACCTAAGTTATTGTAGCTTACAGCAATTACCAGATTCGTTATCTTTTCCATTACCGTCAAATGTTAACAATAGAATGCATATGCTCGACATTAGCCACAATAAGCTTACATCATTGAGTGCAGATGGCCTAGCAAACATTGCAAAAGTAAGCGATATCATAAATTTATCGAACAATCAAATACATGAAATTTATGTTCCCAGTACTAGTTACCTTGACTCCAGGTTTCCACGTATAACGAGCATTAATTTGAACAACAATCCCTTGAACTGCAGCTGTAAAATTTTGGCATTACATCAATTTCTTCAAAAGCCCAATAATAAAATTTCTTTTATACACAATGCATTAAAATGTGAAGAACCAATCCATTTACGAAATGAATACGTGCGGGAAGTATCACCCGATAAATTGATGTGCCTAATAGAGAAATCCATTGAGAAGGAACAGAAGCTTTGCCCGGGGAATTGTGAATGCTGGCGACGTCCATATGATTCAACATTACCCGTAAATTGTACAAATGGCCGATGGTCGCAGGGAAATGAATTCGAGTTGCTGTCTCCTATGTTATACAATCTTACCTCAACGCAACTTTATATCGCCGGAAATAACCTCACGCAGCTACCAAGTACTTTGCGGACCAGTATGGCGAATTTGACGAAAATCCATGCATCGAATAATCAAATAAGCCACATTGAAATTGGTAGTTTGCCCAAGAATTTATCAATTTTAGATTTAAATTCCAATCATTTACAACGCTTAAGCCCCGATGTACTAAAAGCTCTTCAAGAAATGTCTTCGCTTCAAGAAATATACCTTTCGAAGAATAAATGGATTTGCGATTGCGAAGCTAAACTGCTGTTGCAATTCACAAAAGATAATGTTCTCAAGATAAAAGACTCGAATCAAATGTATTGTGCTGATACTAATATCAAACAAAATTTCATTGAACTTTCACCGAATGATATCTGTCCAACAATCCCAACATACGTATATATTTGCATAGTGATAGCAATTATCGGAACATTGACTGGATTTATTACACCCTACTATTACAATAAATATGAAAAGAAAATTAAAATCTGGTTGTACTCTCACAATCTGTGCGTCGGTTGCAGCAGCGAAGCTGAATTAGATAAGTATAAAATCTACGATGCCTTCATATCGTATTCACACCATGACGAGAAGTTCGTGGCGGATCACCTGCACCCACAACTAGAGCTTGGACCAAACAAATTTAAGCTTTGCATTCATGTTCGAGACTTCATAGTCGGTGAACCGATATCTTACAACATATTGCGCTCGATAAAGGAATCGCGTCGTATTATATTTGTGCTGACGAAAAATTTTATAAACTCTACGTGGTCACGCTTGGAATTTCAGGTAGCTCTTCAAGCATCACTAAAAGATAAACGTCCGCGAATAATTATGATTCTTTATGAAGACATTGGCGATGTAAGTCAGATTGATGAGGAGCTGGCGCTTTACCTGCAAACGAACACATACTTACAGTGGGGTGATCCTTGGTTTTGGGAGAAGTTACTCTATGCTATGCCACATCGCTTAAGGGAATCGACGCGCTGCTCTAATGACATCGAACTGGGCAGTCTTCATCAATTTCGTTAATTGTAAATATAAAAAAATTTCCTGCTATTTAATGTTACGACTAAGACTTTGTATTTCGCAAGGGTTTATTTATTGCATTCATATTCATGTATGATATTTATAAATTTTGTCAAGTGTTAATAATTTGCAGTTATTCTTAATGTAAGATTTAAAAAAAATTAACATTAAATTGTTTGATATTGATGTATAAATAAAATATTATCAAAAAGAAAAATGTTACAAAAATTGGGACTTTCTTTAAACGTTTAGCTCTTACGGACATTAGGTGATATTAATTTCTACGGCCGAAAATTCTATAGCAATTGAGAATTCGAATCGTTTAGATTCGATCGAAGAGTATATCTCTAGGCAATCAACCCAAGAACCACTGTGTTGCAGAAGAAGGTGAAACGAACCAGAAGTATCGCCGAAAGTTTACTTTGAATTTTGGTAAGATTATAATTGTCAAGGAAAATAATTGCAAGGGATTTCTTTCAGAAATGTTTCAGTGCGATCTAACAGGCAAAACTGCTATGCATGTGAAGTATTAATCATTTTAAGATCTTCGTAATAATTTGAAGTTTTTGTGAAGATAGTGCCATTGTGGAATGACGCTGGCTTTTCTCCAGTTCCCGGATCAATCGATGTTTATCCATTGAAGTGATCAAAAGATGTTTTTCTCCAGCAGGTCGGCATATTGTTAAACCTTTTTTACATATGAGAGTCGTTGTGGGACCAATTCATACGTTCCAGACCTCTATTCCAAAAGTCGTTCGAACAATGGACAGGTTTTTTTCCGGCTTCTTTCTTCTTTCTTCTCTGTGAAGCTCATTAAAGAAAATTATTATTTTTTCATCAATTTTAGTTGGCCATCTAGGCGAAATCATCTTGTATGAATTTTTCTCAAAAAAAAAAAAAAAAACCAAAGGAAAATTGTTTGGGAAGAATTATAATTCTAACAATAAAAGCAGAAAAATACAGCAGTTACTTATCTGAATCTATTACTTAAAAGAAAGCATTGAGAGAAGCAGTATAATTTAGAGCAATCGTAAACGAAGTCTCTTTGAAGTTATTAAATGAAATAAGGTAAGTGTTGCTGGTAGGATTTTTCATATTTTTGCATAACGTATAGATTGTAGAGGGAGAAGTGTTATTATCATGAAAGGTTAGACCCAAGTTTAAAGACATATGGTATACAGATTTATGGTTTTTAGACCAAAAAAATATATTTCCTGGAGTAAGGGCACAGGTAACTCAGTTTTATGCCACTGTGAAGGTCTAATGAGGACCCGACTTCGTTACTTAGGAAATTCTATCCTTCAACCGCAAGACAATAGCAGATATTTCTCCTACAGAGATATTAAATTTCCTCAAAAGAAATAAGCTTTTAGGAGAACTATAAAAACTTACATCGCTAATGTCGTCCTTGGGAGATATCACAATAAGCCCTAGATCGCCGCAGTGATCTGGGAACTTAATGCCCACTTCCCTAATAATCTAATCTAATCTAATCATGAGAGCGTAACTTTGACATATTATCAGAAACAACAGAAGTTATACAACGCTAGCTAACATACTATAAACAATTTTATGGGTGTAAATTCGTAACTATACGTTATAACTTAACTTTGATTAGTGATGAAAAAAAAAAAATTAAAAATTCCATTTTGAGAGATGAAAAACAAAAGGTGCTGAGCTGCTCTAAGCAAATATAAAGGATACCACCAGCAAATCAATCTTTAAAGTCTTAAGCTTTTGAACAAATGAGTTTTAATGCATTTTTCGGTATATTTCCGCCACCATTTACAGTAGAGTACTGAAATATGGTACAAGGATATTGGTTGACAAAACCATAGTAAAATAAAAATGTGGGGAGGATCGAAAAAGACGGCGGGACACTTTCAATATAATGTGAATTTTCACCATTTATGGTGTGGAATTGAAATTTGGAATGATTTGGAATTTGATATGATTTTTGGATAAAATTCTGTGGGTGAAATATTTTGGTACGCTCGAGTTTGTGGGTGTGACACATCCCATGCATGTTTCTTAAATTAATTGTGATACATTATTGACAGCGGGCATGAAAACTATCATTGCTAGTGGGATGCTGAAAGAAAAAAGTATGGTTTTACCCAAACCAAGATTGCTTGGCATTATTGGGTATGTGGTTTGAGTTCGTGAACAGGAAAAACGTTAATCGCTGATTAATGTGAATCGCTGCATTTTGAAACTGAGCGATAAGGAAAATTTATGCACATTCTAAAGTAAAACTTTAAAGAAATAATTAAAACTAAATGCATACGGAGCGGATGCACAGAAAATTTCAAATTATAAAGTATGAGCAATAAATTTAAAGAAAGGGAATAGCGAAACATTCATTTAAAAATTGCTAATGAAGTTATTCAGCTTAAATCGACACCAAATAAGGGTATTCATATGAAATGAAATATCAATTTTTAAAAAAGTAATCAAGGGTTAAAGAAACCTTGAAAAAGTGTATTTCTCCAATAGTGGCTGATTTCGTCAAGCAAAATATACATATGTTGGACAAAAACCGGGCTTCAAGAGTTTTTGAAAATTCCAATTATTTTTCAAAAACAACTTAAACATATAAATAATTTTTTTGTTCTACACTGTGCAACAGTGATTAAAATCTGTAGGTTTTGACAACGGTTTCGAAAAATAGATTGAAAAAGATGAAGTCGTTTTTGTGGGAGTGTACATTTTTCCCATACAACCTACTATTATACAGGGTGGTCCTGTTTGAGTGTAAAAAAATTTAAGACGTAACTCTCTGGTTAGATAGTAAGGAATTGTGTTGTTCTTGTAAATGCTTTGTTATAAAATTAAAATGGTATATATAGATACAAAGCATTTTTTTCAAAAACTTAAATTTTCCAAAAAAAAAATTTAAAATAAAAATATATTTTTGGGTTTTGAGTAACAATTTCTTCTAACTCAAAGAAGTTATTAATTACAAGTGTAACATCAAAATAAAAGTCTTTTCATTTTCTATATAAAAAAAACTGATTTCATTGCTCTGCGCTTAATACTATAGTTGTTATGATGCACCCTTTAGTGACAAGTATTTTTCCTAAAGGATTTTCTTATACACCCTGTATCTCAGTGGAGGCTGAAATCACTTTATGTTATCAACAATATTTGTCTCAGAATTAATCAGAGAATTACGTCTTAGAATTTTTTACACTCAAACCGGACCACCCTATATAGTTTTCGTGTTATGACAAAGTTTTCGAGTTATTCCGCATATAAATAAGTGCAAAATGGTGAATTTCGTTTCTAGTGTCTGAAGGCTAAATCTACAAAAAGGTATGGAAAATATTTCATCTTAAGAAACCGACTCCCCATCTGCCCTCCTTATCCCCACCCCCCCCCCCACCCCATTTCCCAAAATGGCAAAACAAAACATTGTTTTCTAACTTTTTTCATCTATCTTCAACAAAAATGTAGCCAAAGTATTAGTAAATAACTTTTTGGAACATTTCCATATCAAAAAATCGCTTGTTGTAACTTTTTTGAATGTTTGAAGTTACTAATGAAATGAGAAGAGCAACAAAGCTCAAAAATGCCACACCATCGTTGGGAACAGTCATTCAATTGTGGGTCAAACCATGTGGTATCACATTGGGCCTTTCCGGCGTAAGTGTGTCCCTCAATAGCTACTTAACCTAGCATAACCTAATATAATGTCAACAACTACATTAAAAAGTATATGAATACGGAATCAATTTCTTTATTTCCTTATTTGGCAAATTTTGGGAAATGAACTGATTTCCATCTTTTCATATCTGGCAGCCCTAGGCACACTTGTAAAGTTTAGGGTTAATGGCCCATGGGCAATGACTAATACTTACAGAGTTAAATGCATATGCTCAAAAGTTATATACACAGGAAGTTTGCTTGATAAAATATTGCATAAAAAATATATATTTCCAAAGAGTCATTTCCTTTCGATGAAATATTTCACATATTGCGAAGTGAATCAATGCAGTCAGTTCTATACGAGATTTGAACGCAGTCAGACGTTTAAAATATAACTAGTAATCGAAGAACATTATATTTAGTGTAAAAAAGTTCGGATGTTTAAAATTTGTCCATAAATCATATTATTACATTAAATAATTTAAAGATGGTTGAAAAGTTTAGAATATAATACGATGGCATTGATTGGATTAAAATGGCATAAAATGCAAGCGAATAGTGCAACAAAAATATGCGAAAGAATTTTGCTGGTATTCATTCTACAACTGATTGTCGGAAGTGTTGTCCCGGATTTTACCGAAACTGATTGCGCGAAATTCAACAATGGAACAAGTTGTCAATGTGATGTTAAAACTTCATTCCGTGACATGAAACCTAATAATTTTGAAATACATTGCTTCGAAACTACATTAAATATGGATTCTCAATTTCGACTAACAATTATAGCAGATGGTCATATAAAAATCGCATGTGATGTCAATGGTGTTAATATATTTGATTACCTACCAAGCTTGGAACTTGGTTTAATCTTTTCTTTGGAGACTCAGAATTGTCATGAATTTGAATCGAAATATATGGCGGATATTTTCTCATACTGGAACATAAAAACAGGTTTAAGTTTTCTACTTAAAAGTTCACGCAGGTCCTTATCGATAAATCAACTAAGCAGTTTGCATAAAGTGCGTTTCTTTGTTTTGAACAACTACAACTTATCTTATGTGCCGAAAAATTTGTTTCGTGACTTAAACCTTTTTGGATTAGATTTGAATGACAACATGATCGACGAATTGTATCCAGATGCATTTGTCACCTTAGGAAATTTATTTGCTTTGGAATTGCAGGATAATAACCTAAAATACTTACCTTCACGAATTTTTGAAAATCAAAAACAACTCAGAGCCCTGAACTTGCGCAACAATCAAATACAAAATTTAAACAAGGATTGCTTTGAAGGCGCTGTTTCAATCGACTCGTTAGACCTACAAAATAATTCAATCAAAAGTATACAAACTGGGACCTTTTCAACGCTTTTGGAATTAAGGTATCTATATCTTCAGCACAACAATTTAACCGTACTGCCCGTTGATATCTTTGCACATAACGAAAAGCTTAAATTTTTGAGTTTATCGAAAAACATGATTCGAGAATTGAATTCCAATTTATTCGACGCTTTGAAAGATCTAGAGCAATTACATTTGGATAGTAATAACATAAAATACTTGGCCCCAGGATCTTTTCGAAATCAAAAAAAACTCACAAACTTGAATTTGGAAAATAATCAATTGCAAAACTTAAGCCAGGATTGCTTCGAAGGTGCGTCTTCAATCAATTATTTAAATTTACGAAGTAATTCTATTGAAAGCATACAAGCGAAAACATTTTCAACACTTTTAAGATTAGAAGAGATTTATCTCGATTTTAATAGCTTCATTGCACTGCCCGATGGCCTTTTAACGAATAATAATAAACTAAGAATATTTTCATTGATTCAAGTCCGCAGATCACTGGAAACTGTCCCAGATGAATTTTTCTTAAAGCTGCCAAATCTTAAAAATGTTACTTTAAGCTGCGGACTTACAACTATACCGAATAATTTTTTTCTAAGGTCAACGAATATAAAATACATTAATCTGAGGAAAAATAATCTTACAACTTTGGACACATATGCATTAACTAAAATGATTCAGTTAGAAATTCTCGACTTAAGTTATTGTAGCTTGCAGCAATTACCAGATTTGTTATTTTATCCATTATCTTCAAAAGCTACCAAAAGAATGCATATGCTCGACATCAGCCACAACAAACTTACATCGCTGAGTGCGAACGAATTAGAGATTTTTACAAGAGTAAGCAGTATAGTGAATTTATCAAGCAATAAAATACGTGAAATTTATGTTCCAGATACTAGCTTCCTTGACTCCGGCTTTCCACGTGTAACGAGTATTAATTTGAACAAAAATCCATTGAATTGCAATTGTAAACTTCTGGATTTTTATCAATTTCTTCAGAAACTTAACAATAAAGTTTTCTTTATAAACAATGCATTAAAGTGTGGAGAACCAAGCCATTTACGAAATGAATATGTAAGAAATGTAACAGCCGATAAATTAATGTGCCTAATAGACCAATCCGTTGAGAAGGAACAGAAGCTTTGCCCGGGGAATTGTGAATGCTGGCAACGTCCATATGATTCAACATTACCCGTAAATTGTACAAATGGCCGATGGTCGCAGGGAAATGAATTCCAGTTGCTGTCTCCTAAGTTATACAACCTTAGCTCAACGCAACTTTATATCGCCGGAAATAACCTCACGCAGCTACCAAGTACTTTGCGGACAAGTAAGGCGAATGTGACGAAAATCCATGCATCAAATAATCAAATAAGCCACATTGAAATTGGTAGTTTGCCCAGGAATTTATCAATTTTAGATTTAAATTCCAATCATTTACAACGCTTAAGCCCCGATGTACTAAAAGCTCTTCAAGAAATGTCTTCGCTTCAAGAAATATACCTTTCGAAGAATAAATGGATCTGCGATTGCGAAGCTAAACTGCTATTGCAATTCACAAAAGATAATGTCGTCAAGATAAAAGACTCGAATCAAATGTATTGTGCTGATACTAATATCAAACAAAATTTCATTGAACTTTCACCGAATGATATCTGTCCAACAATCCCAACATACGTATATATTTGCATAGTGATAGCAATTATCGGAACATTGACTGGATTTATTACACCCTACTATTACAATAAATATGAAAAGAAAATTAAAATCTGGTTGTACTCTCACAATCTGTGCGTCGGTTGCAGCAGCGAAGCTGAATTAGATAAGTATAAAATCTATGATGCCTTCATATCGTATTCACACCATGACGAGAAGTTCGTGGCGGATCACCTGCACCCACAACTAGAGGTTGGACCAAACAAATTTAAGCTTTGCATTCATGTTCGAGACTTCATAGTCGGTGAACCGATATCTTACAATATATTACGCTCGGTAAAGGAATCACGTCGTTTTATATTTGTGCTGTCGAAAAATTTCATAAACTCTATATGGTCGCGCTTGGAATTTCAGGCAGCTCTTCAAGCATCATTAAAAGATAAACGTTCCCGAATAATTATTATCCTTTTTGAAGACATTGGCGATGTAAGTCAGATTGATAATGAGCTGGCACTTTACTTGCAAACGAACACGTATTTACAGTGGGGCGATCCTATGTTTTGGGAGAAGTTACGCTGTGCTATGTCAAATCCGTTAAAGGAATCAGCTCACCGCAACAATGACATCGAGTCTAGGTTAACTTTGTAGATTGTATACGCAAATAAATTTCAAGATATATCCACTGATATAACAACAATTATTTAATGTTATGATTAAGACTATTGATTATACTGAGTATGAGAAATATAAGTAAAACTGATATTTTGCATAGGGATATTGCATTCATATTTATGTATTTATAGATTTTTGCAAATAATAATGATTTGATAATATGTAGATAAGCTTAATTTAAAATTTTAAAAATTTACTTTAAATAATAAAAAATTTTAAAATGAAAAAATGTTGAAAAAATGGAATTTTCTTTCAAGGGACATGTCCATTGCTTGGGTCCAAAAATTTATTTTTTTTTTTCATAGAATGGTTCTTTATAGTGTCAAAAATACTTAGTTATATATAGTTAGTTAAGTTAAAAAAAATATATATATATTTTCTGAAATATACGCATTTATATAATTGCGTATCTTATGAGTGTTTCAAAAATTTCATAGTCGCTAGAAAGCTGCACTATTCCATAAACGCGTTTTTCTTGAATCATATTTTTTCAAATTGGAGGATTTTCCAACTTTTGAAATACTTGATGGATAGTTGCAGCAGTTTTGAAACACAACAAAATAAAATAACATTCCTGTAGAATTTTGTAAGAAAAAATTGGGTATGTTACAGATCTGCAACACGGCGTGGTAAAAGGTTAAGAAGGTGAACGGAAACAGATGGATCGGCGGCCTTTTTCTTTAAATTTTCATGGCGCTTAAATCAGGAATGTATCCAGTTCCCAAATTAATCACAAACTTACAGTACCTCGAAAAATTGACGGAATGAAGGAACATTGTTGAGGCATTATAAATAGCATCAAATCAAAAAGTTACATCACAGAAAGTTTATATTCATCTAGACGAACACAAGGAAATCAGATAATGTCTTCAGGTTCCAAACGGATTTCGAAAGTTCCGAAATTTTGACAAATTAAGATTTTTTAATTTTTTCAACCAAAAATGTTTGTAAATTCCTCAGCTTTTTTATTGCTACTTACAAACACAAACATAGTGCAAGAAGAATTTTCGATATCGGATAGTGTGTATTGCTGCAGCAAGCTGTTCAAAGTTAACAAGTTTCAAACAATTTTTTCTAAATTTCTAAAAACTTACAAGCTATGAACCTCTTGCGGCATCAATAAACATTATCCCAGTTAAAAATTTCAATTTGCATTTTGTTGTATTTGTAAAGAGCAATAAAAAAGCTGTAGAATTTTAAAAAACATGCGGCCAAAAAATTAAAAAAAAAATCTAGTTTTTAGTCGAAAATTCGGGTCTTTCAATAACCTTTTGGAACCTGAATTTATTACCTAATTTCAAAAATGTATTTCCTTTTCTGTACGTCTGGATAAGTAGACACTTATGTTCGCTGTTACTTTGATTTTATTTGAGGCCATTCTTGGCTATTTATCGTGCCTCAAAAATGTTTCTCCGTTCGATCAATTTTTTAAAATACAGTATATATAAGAAAAAAAAATTAAAATTAAACAAATTAAGCTAAAATATTTTTATGCTCTAAAACTTACTTACAACTAAAGCTTATATTTGCAGTAAAATGTTTTCAGTTTTATGAAATAACAATATTACAAATATCTTAAGGTTTCTTCTATCAAAATATTTGCAGTTATATGAATTTTTAGTGAAATTATGTAGGTATGTCTAAGTATTCATAGACGCAAATTCACATACATGCATAAAGAACTTGTCCATTGATGCACATCTAAAAGTTTCCAATATAAAATTGGATACAGTTGGTTCCTGCATGAACACACATTCATATATTCATACAATATATTTACATAGAAGTGCAGGTATACTCTAGCGCATACTATCAGCATTTTTTTTTTTTTGCCTTTAAATATTTTTCTAAAAAATTTACAGAAAAAAAAAACAAACTAAAATGAAAATCTTTTGGAATTTCCAAAGTGTACACAAACACTAGGCCACTCATCCTCACACAAATATGCACCCAAAAACACATATCCTTCTACATATGTGCATGTCCTTAAAAGCAATTCAAGCATCGTACTTGATGACTTTGTCTGCTGTATAGTTTTTTTAAAGTCAAAAAACGATTTTTGACACAATACTTGAATACTCAAATATTATGTATTTTTAAAATGTATTTTGTCTTCTGCATAAATGCTAAATAAGTAAGGGGGACAGGGGCAATATGAGTCAAAAAGATCATAAGGCGCAAAGGTGCAGAACATCTACCTTGGAAATAACAGTAGAACAGAGTAACGCTGCCCACTTTTCTACGATGCTCCAAAGACTCAATAGAGCTAGAAAACCCTACTGTCTCATGTGACCTTTAGGCTCGATATCGTCCAAGAGCTCCTATAGTTCACGAAGCTCCTGTTCATATATGCAAAACTTGACACTACAATTTTCAAGAAGGATCCAAGATAGACTATGGTTTTGGAACAGGAGTTTTCTCAAAGAGACTAGGCACTAAACGATCGATTCGCTCGGCGGAAATATTAGCAATTAGAAAAACTTGCATGAGGTTTGAAGTCGGCCGTCACCACAATATCTAATTTATTAAAACCATGTGGGGAACTAACCCAACTGCACAGCGTTGCTCTTATATAGATCTCCATACATCGCAGCATAGAGGGGAAAGAAAAGGCAGACGAGCTAGCGTGGAAGGGCTTTACCCTGCTACAACCTCAATTGGTACTACTAAGGTCAGTCAAGAGTGAAATATGAAAAAAAAAAATACTTCGGAAGAGTCAATACGGAACAGGCTAGAAACCCACAAAAGCAGCAGAACGTTATGTCTAAACTATAATTGGATGAGATCATTACAACATATCAACAAAAACAAAATTATATCTCAAGATTGACGGCAGTTACTTCTATCTTCAGGGCTATAAGTAAACAAGACCCCCAAAACGATAATCCCTTTCAACATCTACTGATGTATGACAGTTGTAAATACCAAAAAAAAAAAAAAAAAGGAAGAGACTACATAAGATCTTGGCTGTGAATGCTCAGATTTAGGACGATCCAGGCTAAGAACTAACAGAAATATCCACAAACGATTAACCAACTTTCGAATTCATGACTCAAACCACTACTTTATACAACTAGCCGTCGCATTAGTAAAGGTTTTGACGAAGGTTAGGTGAGGTTTGGAGACTTAATTGTCCATTGTGATTGCTCTCATTGGGCCTAAGCATTGGAGCCCAAGCACTGCAGCCTTAGACATTGACATAGAAAGTGAAAAATCGATTCTGTCTCTTCTTCATCATATCAACTTCTGCACAATCCGCTCGTCGTAATATGCCACTGTTGGAGCATTGGTGCAATAGTGCAATGCCCAGTTATGACTCCTGTGAGCAAACGTACTGCAGATTTATTGTGCCCTAAGAGGGAATTTGTCTTCTTTCTATCTAACCTTGGCCATAAGACCCGTAAAACTCCACAGTCATTTAGGTTAGGCTAAGCTTCATTTGACACCGCGATGTTGTACTGGTCTATTGTCTTACATAGTTCACACATCGGAGATTGCATAAAGGTATCCGCCTCAGAATACCTTCTGGCCATTTCATCTGCTATTTCATTCTCTTCAATATTGCTATGTCCAGAAAAACAGCAGAGATGGACCTTGCGGTGCTCAATGGCCATCAGTTAAGCACGTGATTTCTTTACAATCTCTGATTTAACTATTTTGGATTCTATTGCCTTGATTCCAGCCTGACTGTCAGTAAAAATAGTGATATTTGAAGTTCGAATCGTATTGTCTTGTAGAAGTCGAGCTGCTTTCTCAATAACAAAAATCTCTGCCTGAAAAACGCTGCATCTGTCAGGAAGACGATACGACCGCCTTAGGAGTAGAGACCAGTGCCAGGTCAATTCTCCATGTTTGTGCCATCGGTAGAGATGGTAATACCAGCATTACCTGTTACCGAACCCGACTCCCAGTCCTCCCTGGTTGGATATAGAGTTGGAATTCTAGTAATAAAATCCAAATTTGAAGTCATATAATCCATGGCCACATCTAAGTCAGCTTTGATCCCATTCTTAACCCTTAGCTTTATCTCATTCAAAATTGTTGTTGATTTTTTCCAAAATATTTAATGAATTGCGTTCTGTGTATTTTTCTATAAATACAATGAATTAATTAATAAATTATCAAAACTACTGAAAAAAACAGTGACTGCCCCGATTCCCCCTACTCAAAAAAAAAAAAAAAAAAATTGAATATATTAGAATTTATGTTATGAATTTGTTTCATTTTATAGCTTCACTTCTGTGTATGTGTTAAAATTCAAATTAACTTATTCAGAATTTTTATGGAATGAAATATTACAAAAATTAAGTTATTAGAACATATAGGGAAATGTCTCCGGTTATGAGACAACTCCAGTTGTGGGACAGCCGGTTTTTTTTTTTGACATTCCAGTTGTATCAGCGCTACATTTATAGCGTAACAAAAATGTGAGTAAATCTCCTATATACATAGATTAAGAACTGAATTTCAGCATCCATAAATGATTTTGAAAATGTTTCGTCATTCGCGAACATGGGACAAACGTGTACTTAGTCGTAGACTTGATTTTTTCAATTCAAGCGTATATTTGGCGATTTTTAAGTCAACATTTTTATCATTAATCGTATATAACGAAAAGCAAAACCTTATATATATATATAAAAATTTAATTTATCAAATGGATAAATGAATTGATATGATCAAATTATCATTAACTTTTTCCTCAGCTAATTTTCAAATGCAATAACTAACTAATAGTGCATAGTAATTTTATTAAAATATTCTCAGCATTGATAGCTAATAAATGAATTGAAAAAAGGTGGTAATAAAAACTAATCAGAAATAAAGAAAAAAATAGTAGTTATTATAGTACTTAAAAGCAAAAACTACGAAAGGCAATAATGAAAAGGGCAACTGGTAAAGTATTTTTTTGCAACCACTTTTCGCAATCACTTTGTGCAACCACTTCAAAGCACCTACATTTTTTTCTATTTTCAATAAGTTGCACTTTGAAAGGATGAGCTGAGCGAATCATAGAGATAGAGTAGCAGCACTTTATATTAAATTGACTTTTTACACTTTCAATATTTTTTTTAAGGATTCGCATGTTCAAAAGGGACACACAAAAAATGGTTTAGAGTATATAGGTAGACAGGAAATTTTAAATAGTATCACAATCTACGAACGCATTATTGCTGGAAATATAAGCACATACTGTAGAGAATCCAAATTTGACTGTCGATTGTTTGGTATAAAAAGCAGCACATAAAACTGTTAGGAATTTTGAGAAATAGGAACTCAGTCCATTAATTATTAGAAGGAATGAGGTATTAGTTCATTCTAGTTAGACAGTTAGTGTTGCTCCTGTGGTCTTAGTGAGATTCACAATGGAGATTGGCTTGCCTGATAAAGTACACAGCTCAACAATAACCCAGAATGTAAGGTCGCTATCTCGTTATGCTTCATACACATATGACAGACATACCGCCGCTTTTTTCAGGCCCAACTGGGGTTCAGATAAAAAGTCTATGATCAATCTTAGGTTTGCTTTGTAAAAGACAACAAATCTGTTGTTGATATTTCACTTCTGTGTTTGATGTTTGTACTCTTCCATGAGGGGAGTACAGATTTCATGATTCTCTGAAGCCTCCTGTAGTCAGAGTCACGATTGTATGTCGTTTTAAGGCACTCCTACCCAGTCCGCGACCAGAACTCTCTACAAACTCTGAACTAGATATTAGGATTAATTTATTGCTAATTAATAAGGTTGTTTTTGGGTGATCACAGTTTGTATTGTACATTAACCAATATATGCCTAATGTCCCATATGTAAAAATTCTTGGTTATGATTAAATAATAATATATTCAATCAAAATAAAAACTTTCTGAAGTGTAGTGTAGGTCATTGCGTATATCCGGGTTAATTTACATGATTTTTGATTAACAGATAATTTAGGTAATCGAAAGAAAATTCTTTATTTTTTGATGCGTTTACCCTGTTTCGAGAACGCCGTCTGCCCCAGGTTCTCTTATTTCCTCAGTTTAGCCGAGACTGACCGCTTGGCAATTCTTTGGAAATTATTGCTCGCATTATCAGCTTTAGAAGGAAGATGACTCTTGTATCGAAAGCTCTGCAACTTTTTGTGGCCCAGGTTGTTTTGCCACAGCCACATTTCAGGTAGGGAATTTCGTATGCTGTCACATTTCAAGTGATTTAGATCTTCTAGTCATAGTTAAAATCTACCAACGGTTTAAAGTTGGCCATCCTTTTTAGCTGCTTCATTCATTAACCCTTGTTCCGAAGCAGTACTGACCCAGAGCCATTGCATAGGGTATATTCTTTTTTCTCGATTTTTCAGCGGACTCATAGTCCGCAATTGTGGCCAGCTCCAATTGCTATGCCCGTTGGCGAATCGACTCATTCGGGTCCTCTTTAGTACTCGCTTCACAGCAGCAATAACTTCTTTGGTGCGCGCTGTACGACGTCTGTAAGGATACGTAGCATGGAACGAAAACGACCCAAGGTTATTCGATTTACTTGCTCGGTCGGATAAATATGTCTAACGTATTGTACAACGTATGTAGCGTTGTAAAGCATTCAACTGGTCCGTAGACCATATTATCGTTTGGAAGTCCGTACACTGCCCGAAAATTTAGTACTATCCAACATTTCCTTAATAGTTGGCACTGTCCCCTCGAATGCTAAAGGTGAAGCTTGTGTTGCTATTAGAAAAGGTTACTGTTGGGTGTTGAACTTTTGGTCTTTTACGTTAGCAGCAGCCTTTTTGCGCCGTGGTTTGTCATCGACCGCACAAGGCTTGATGGCAAGGGTTCCCAAACTGTTGGTAGTGTGTCCTTTTGCCAAGCAAACCTGAAGTTTGCACCAGCTTGCCCTAGATATATTGATTTCCTCAACCCTTTTGTTTTCAGGATCAGTTAAGCAACTGAAGCTCAGTGATGAAGCGAATAAGTTATTCTCATGTTCGGCGCAGTGTTGCATCGTTTCGTAGTGAGAACGACCCTGCGTCAAGTTTGAGTGCCAGTTATCTGATCTCAGAAATCATTTTTGAATTTAGCTCGTAATTGATTATGGCATTTTTTGAACAACTCTGGAACAATGTCACCCAAAAGCGGCGCTAAAGGGGGTTTTGGGTGTTAAATTAGTGAATTCATTTATTCATCTGAATGAATAAAAAAGAAAAAGAAACTCAATTAGCTGGTACACTAAATTTTTCTCCATTCCATAAATGATAAGCTTTTTAACCTTGCACTTTTTAAAAGGCCAAATTTTAATCTTCTTAAAAAAATTTCAAATATATTTTTGAAATTTTTAATATCCAATAAAAAGAAAAACAATTCAAAGTTCATTTTTTTTGCTCTAATATTTTATGAGCTATATAAATGTTTTTTGTTATTTTTATCATTAAAATAAAATGTATCGTATATTTCTATAACTTATTTATTATTTTTAATTTCAGTTATCAAGTATTTATGTCTATCTGTCTGTCTGTCCGAATATTTTTTTGTTTTCCTTTTATTGTTTTGTTTGCCTGAAGCAAAGAAGTCAAACGACTAATCTCAAGTCTTGATTTCACTTTTCCATAACATACAAACAAATACCAAAACAAAAATAATAAAAAAAAAACAAACTTATTTTTTGCTATATAAGTAAATAGAAAAAAAGTAAAAGTAAAAAATAAGCACAAAAAAATAAAAAAAATTACATTTCTTACTCGACTATCAATTTCACACGTCGACAATGAATGAAATTTAATTTATATGTTTTTACCAAAAAATTTTACTGGCACACAATATGCGTATATATGTATATCTATCGTATATACATATGTATGTTTATATGTAAAAAACATTTGTTTTATTATTTTCCTTTGTTGACCAAAGTCCGAGCCAAAAAATTTTACAATAAACAACAACAGAAACTCACAAAATTCATTGTGTAAATACATGTCGATGTCGTTCTACAATAAAGGAGACAAAAAAAAAAAAAAATAGAAAATAAAAAATAATAAAAAATATAAAGAAATTTCTACAGAAAGAAAAATCGAATTTCCAGCATTTTTTTTCTTCTACTAAAATAATATTGATAAAGATTTATTTCATTTTTGCAAAAGGATCATCAAAACCATAAAAAACACATACATATTTATTATAGAAATGGATGGCATAGGAAACCATAACAATAGAAAAATGTCAATTATAATTGATAGCCTCAAAAACAAGAAGAAGAAAAAGCGAGAATTTATACATATGAATATGGTGGAAATAAAATAGGAAGTAGTAGTAGTAGTAGAAATAGTAGTGGAAGTAATAGAAGAAGCAATGGCAGGAATTTAAGTACGTGTATATGTACTTTGCACTCTCATTTCATAGCATATTTCCATTACCTACCTACGTACATATGTACTTATGTCATTATACACCGAATGCCACTTTAAATCTTTTAAATTATGGTTACGATTTTTCTTGCCTTTCATATCAAGGTGTGAAAATTAATGGAATTCCTTCACACATCTTAAAATTAATGTGAAAATAATGTAAAGAAATCAATGCACATTTTATTTATACCGCCCTACACTCAGTCTACGAACACTTAGTACCCATTCATGACAGAGATGGAGAAGTAAAATAAATACTTTACGTCATCATAAAAAAAAGAAGAGAAATACAAGAAATACATTTCCCTAAAAACATCGGCGCTTATCTATTGAATCCGAAGGATCATCGCCAAAACTATCCATTCACCAACATACAAAATTTTTATATTTTTTTGGTTTGTGGCAGTGCCAGCCACGCTCACCTCTATTGGGGACGGATCATTTCGCCAAACCAAAATCCAGACCGAAACCCAGCGCAAAAACCGATACAAAAATCTTCTCAAAATTCACACACGGGAAACCAAAACTTAAGTAGAGACCACGATAAGATTTCGACCAAAAGCTGACCAAAAGTTTGACCAAAATTCGCAGTAAAAAGCGTATTAAGATTTTAACTAAAATTCTGTCTTAAAGCAGACCAAATTCCAGCCAAAAATCTTTCTAATAATCAGACCAAAGCAAGGGATCAAAAATAAATTAAAACTCAGACCAAAGTTGAGATCTAAAACGAAAACGGGCACTTATCGAGTGTCTACGTTTTGGGTTTGGTTCCCGCTCGACCTTAATGGATTATAGCAGACCTCAAATCTTTTTAAAATTTCGACCAAAGCTTAAATCAAAAGCGAGCTGAGTTCAGAACAAGAATCATAGGGATATTCGGTCCAAATTTAATCGAAAAATCGGACCAAAATTCACTCCAAAGTTTACACTAAAATTCATACCATATTCAGATCAAATACTATTCTGATATTCAGACCAAAACTTCTTTCAAAAGTAGAGAAAAAAAAACCTAATATTAAGACCAAAACTTAGGTATAAAGCAGAACAAAAATTAGACTAGAATTCAAACCGAAATTTAGAGCAAAACATATTAAAACTCAAATCACAGTTTAGACTTAAAGTAAACCAATTACAGAAAAAAACATTATTCCGATATTTAGGCCAAAGATTAAATCAAAAGCAAAACACAGTCAGATCGAAAGAAAACAAAAAATCAGTCTAAATTTCATATTTTAATTTAAACCAACTTGGACCGAAACAAAATCAGAAACCAAAACTGAGATCGAAAGCAAAAATCGGTACGAAGTCACAGGAATGAGTTGAAGCTAGCACAACGAGATTCAATAACATTCTCAGATGGTTGGTTAAACTGGTGGTTCGAACCGTTTGTGCACAGTTTTGAGATCACATCTTCAGCTGAGTGTTTTTTGGCCTTACGCGAGAATTATAACCATCCCACTAGGTTTGTTAATCCTTAAGTTCCTCGAAGTTGCCGAAGTATGGTGTACCGAAGGGTTTTGACCTGACATGTCCTAAAATCGACCTTCCACAGAGAAAATTAAATGTATTATAGTTCATTTTTTCCGGATATATGTAGTGATTATAGAAGTCTTATAGTAATGACTACCGTCTATCTTGAGACACATTTTCTGTTTTTATTGTTTAGTTGTGATGATCTCCTCCTATTGTAGTTACAGTATAACACTCTGCTGGTCCTCAAGTTCGTTAATCTGTTCCATTTATAATTTCCTCACACAAAATATGTTTTTTATATTTTACATTTTTGATTGACTATAGTAAATTGGGGTTATTTTTTTCAACTTCTAGGAATTAACTTCAAATCGGTTCGAAAACGAAAAGAACAAAGCCCAAAATCTGTTTCATATGTAAATGTTAAAAATGAGGACCTCGATAGTCTAGTGGATAGCGAACTGCACTTTCATCCACGAAATTGCGGGTTAGACTCTCGTATTGGTCTGGGGGCTAATTCTCACAGCCTTCTTATATTCCTATCTTATCGCGAGTCGAACTCATGAATTTCACGCGGATAAACAAGCTTAATTATTTCCTTTTTCTGGAATACCTACAACCAGTAGACATCGAATAAATTTTTCAAATTTTGTCAGTTGGAGAGTTTAACCCTTTCAGAATAATTGACTTTTAGAAATTATACTATGATCGAGTGATATTATATGACTTAACAACCGACGCAAAACTATCCAGATTTCACTTTTGTGTAGGGTCATCATCACTAAAGGATTCAAGGAGGGATGTTTAATTTCGCGAGATCTTCGTAACGATTCATGTTGAGCGATTATTGGAGTTTAATTAATAAAAAACTATGGAGACTGCTAAATTGCAAACATTTTTTGAAAACTTTCAACATTTTGGGATTTATAATAAAAAATATGCAGCGGGTTTTTAGTCGACTTTTGCGTTGAGCTGTTATTCCTTATTGCCACAGAATTGTGCACGAATGAAAAGGGACCTACAGTTTTATGCCAAAACCAAACGGTAAAGTGAAAAATAGTGCCGGGCACCCCACGTAGCAGTCCAGCACACTTATTCAACACTTACATATTTCATCGCGACTTTAAGTTTATTACTTTAAACACATGATATAATGCAATATACTTTAGAGATAGAGATGCAAAGATATGCAGTATATCTTTCTAGCTATCTTTTGTTGTCTTATACAATCTTCTTCTTTTACACTGTACTGCATGGTGTGTGCTTATTCCACAATGCAATCACGTGCTCCACACGCCACGTCACTATAATTTCAATAATGCATTCCGCAAAAATTTTTGCTCAATATTTTTTTTTATGCTTTATGTTTTCTGTTGCTGGTAATTGCTTGCTCATCAATAATGTGTAGAAAATAATGAAAAGTGTGGAAAAGAACAAGAGAAGAGAGGAAAAATGGGACACTCAAAGAAGGTAAAAATGATGAAGGCTCATAACGAAAGCGTCGCGCATTATTAAAAACTCTTGAAATCAGATATTCCAAAAGGCAAATGAAAGCCAGAATGAAACACAGTACACAAAATATTAAAACAAGAAATGAACGAAACGAATCGAAGCGAAAAGAAAATTATCCATTTTGGCATTGACAAAAGTTTTTTTGTGTTTTATGAGCGAGAGCTCAGTTCGCGAATTGCGCGCTGCTGAAATACTTTCAAGTACATATTTTTTATGTTATTGTATGCGCATAGCATTTTGATTAGTTGAAGAGATAGAGAAAGGGAAAAATCATTCATAATTAGAAATCAGTGAAGTGACAGAAGAATGCAAATTTCAAGCTGATTAAAATTCCATCTGAATCATCATCTGAATCTGCATCATCCTTCGTAACTGCATTATCTTCATTATCCATTATCATTGCCATCATGTTTGTGAGCCATAATTGTAGTCGTCATGCTGTGTTCAATTGAAAGACTGCCGTAAATATTTTACTTAAAATCGGTATTTTGGTTGATGTACGGTAAGATTTAAAAAGTTTTTTGGCCTGTAAAAAAACTGGGTTGCTAACGTCTTAAAATTTATGTAATACTGGCCTTAATCTTTGCCCAGTTTATGCAGCATCCTCTTTATTTGACTAGCAAACATCGATTGGGAGTTGTTTTTTTTGCAGCGGCAGGTTTCATTTGGTTTTTTGGTACCAGACCCTCGTTCTATTTGGCATCTGGTACAAGAAAATTAATGAGATTTTTCAGTGAACTACTGGAAAAAATGTAGTTAGGGGAGGTGAAAAGAAAATTTCACCGGAAGAATGTTTCCATGATATCAAAACTTAATTTTTAGGAAGAAAAGGGATATGGAGGAGGAAATGTTAAATACTCAAAATGTTTGCCCAATGTCTCGTTAAATTGAGAGAATTTAGTGGAATCTAATTACTCAAAAGTGTTAAACTTTTGAGTAATTAACCTTTTTGTATGGTTATATTTCTCTATAATTTCATAGCGTCCCATATTGGAATGCAAACAACAGTGGATCAACTAAAATTTCAATATCGCTCACAGCTCTTATGTAGAACTATCCTGGTGGGACTACCTGAGATGGGTTCAATTGAGCGAGACTGGCAATATTTCAAAGTTCCAACTAGGATTAACGGAACTGTTGAAAATAATGAGCCATCTTACTCAGTCGGTTAGTTTTGGTGTATTCTGTGCTTTTGGCAGTTCGACCGGGGTGTGTTAACTTCGTTTGATGTATGTATGTGCATAGAGGCGAAAGGAAAGTTGACGTTTAACTAATTAGAATTATATACTTTGAATTGCGTTCGTTCGTGAAAAAATCGTTTTGCAAGGAATTTGAAGATAAATTTTTGGTTATACTTGATGTTCCTGTTAGAGCTCCCTGATAAAAAGGAAAACGGTAAAGCTGGAGATGTGTTCAATTGGGCGAAGTTAGTCCAGCTTCAGAGATAGACAAGTTCAATTGAACACAGTTGGCTATTAGCTACTTGAAGTTGCTGTGAGTTGGGTTGTTTGACGAAAAAACGAGTGAGGAGAGGCTTAGGAATACTAGTCATGGAGATGAGAGTAGGAGGGGAGAATATAATAATAACTATTGCAATATCAGTTTCCATTCCAATGAACTGTTACACCCTCGTCCTTGGGTAAATGAGTTTGGCCCGACGTTTTTCGATTTCAAGTTAATTTAAATATATTTCTAATTGAGCTGGCGACTCGTGTAGCTTACTGTTTACAACAAAGACATTCATCAAAATAAAACATAAAAAGTAAATTCCTCCCTCCCCACCCCCATTACTTCTCTTGGGATCTTAGGGCTTCTATTAAGCATCGTGCCTAGCATTAGTTTCATTAATCCTTTTATTATCATCTGAACAAGTATTTACCGACTGATCCAGGAAGATGAAAATGGAGTCTGGCCAAACTCATTACGTACGAATGTGACTATCGAAAAATCTGCGTTATAGAAGGTTAAAAGCACAGTAGAGGAGAAAAAATGCAATTTTTTGATTTTTGACCTACCTTAATTTTGTCCAAAAGTTTTTGCTTTATTTGTTTATATATTTGAATTCTACAGACTTATTTTCTGTGGTACAACAGACCTGAAAAACAGTGCTAGTCTCAAGACTAAATCTATGAAAATAAAATGATGTCTACAAGAACGCCAACTTTCCACATACAAGTACTATAAATTTAATTAAATTTATCTGAAGAAAAAAATATTTATATTACTAAACCTCGCTCGTATTTCGAGTTTCGTTTGCGTTTTCTCCTTCGAGCTCGACGGTGCTTGTGCCATATACAAAATTTCATCAAGTAACTCAATATCTGACCCTTCTATCACTATTATCTAAATTAGGCTGATTTGATGCGCCTAGTTGAACCTTGGCATCGTATAGCTTCCAACGAGGTTCTGTTACGGGTATCTTAGTAGAGCTTAAGCGGAAAAAATTGTCAGTCTTTCTCCCAAACTTCATCTTTATCGGGAAAACATTTGCCGTTACTGCTTTAGCAATTGGTTTGCCAATTTCATGCAGTGTTGCTCAGATTTTCAAGGGCCACTTCACGCAGATGTTCCAAAAATTTTGTTTCAATAAGAAAATATAGCAGTATGAAATCTTTCTTATGAATAGTTTTGACTGCCACTGTATAAATATGTTAAGATAGTATAAGGCGCATTATTTTTAAAAGCTCAATAAAACAAATTTCACGCATACTTACATAGTTCAAACAATTGAAAATTTTTCAGAGTTAAGTGAGCTGCAAACAAATATGAGGGAAGTGGATGGTGTATCTCAACTGCAGCATGCAGTAAAATCAGCAAATCAATTGCTTGTTGATTTTGAAAGCAGACAAGAATGTTTTCGATAAAAGAAGGAGCATACTCTCCTATGTGCCCAACTATCCAACTGTTTTCAACTAGTAAATGTAGCTACATAAACATGTAATGCTAACCCAGTTGCTAATATATAGATTGCTAGATAGTAATCACTGAAAACCCACAGCCTAAACATTTTGCACTTGAAATGGGATACACTAAAGGCAGGCCAATTTAAGTTTAATGAAGAGTAATTGTTGAAGATCATTGAGCAATTCTTTGAGTTTACGTAGATCAGCGTAGGCCAAAGACTTTCACGCAGTCAAATGAGCGTAAGAAATTTCACACGTACAGAGCTCATTTCCATAGAAAGAGTGCTCAATCGATCATTGTGTATGTATAGGTGGCCACCGCTGACGTAGATATAAATTAAATGTGAATGAAAAAAAAAGCAGAAAAATTAAGAACTACTAAAGACATGAGCTGTGACAGCAGCCATAAAACAAAAAACCAGAAAAAAGCCTTGAAGTTCGATCATCAGAAGAGGTCTCAAGCTTTCCTCTAGGGTAAACCAATATCGGAAGTGAATGAAGAACTAGAGGAAATGGAAGACTAAAGAAAAAATTAAATGGAAACAGAAGGAAAAATTCAGGCCTTCTCTCACACCCCAATAAAAGAGAGATCACAATGAAAATAAAAACCAAAAGAGCGTGCCTGTTATATAGGGCGGCGTTTATTTGCCAAAAATTGCATATTTTTGAATTTTTTTCTCTCTCTCTCTCACACTTACGATCTGTCAAAATTGGAAATCTAATTAGGTCTACAAACCACGCCTGTTTTCATAATTTCTTTCGGTATTCCTTTATTTTTAACTTAATATCTTCACTTTTCACAAGTTTCTACTCTCTTTTAAATTGAGAGTGTAAAAAATTCACATTAAAAATAAGAAGAGAGTGCCTCAATAGGTCGATAAATCCACCTTAATGTTGCGAAAAAGAGCGTAATATTTTTCTCAATATCGAGATTTTTCACTGAATCAGTATTCTTACAACTGGGCATCTTTAGTTAGTATATATATTTAGTATTTACAATACATTTGTGCTATTGTAAAAATTTCATCACAATTGATTTTTCTTTTCCATTCCAACGCCAGTGAGGTTTTTTTTTTGTTCTTCGTTGTTGTTAGTGCTGCCATCTTTTATGCTTATTCTGTGCTTACTTATGTGCGTTCACTGCTTGTTGCTGGTCCATTATTTGTTTTCTTTACTTTTTAATTTTTTTACAAAAAAAAAAAAAAAATACACAACAAAAAAAAAAAAAGAAGCCGAATGAGAAAAAAAAAAGAGCAAAAAGAATAAATAGAAAAGCTTCTTGCCTTTTGTGCAAGAGCAATCTGTTGTAAATGCATTTTGTTTGTATTTTATTGAAGTGAAAATAAATTGTGAAAATATGCTCAATGAATTCAATAAAATAGCATACAAAAACAATATAAAAAATAAACAAACAAAAAATATATAAAGAAAGGAGATTGCGGATATTGTTTTTTCGCCAATTTGTTTTCCGTTATTTAAACAAAAAATGCCAAAAAACATTATCTGTCTGTCTGTGCATTTGACCGCGCCACCTCCAAATGAAATTTTGTAAGTGAAATGAAGTGAAAAGTAGCAGCCATAGCCTCTCATACTCACGCCATGAGAGAGTAAAGCGCTCCGAAAAAGCAGCAATATTGAGTAGGGTTGCCATCACCCCAGTGCAGTGAGACGTATGAAAGTAGTTTCAACAATTATTTGTTCCTGTTGCATTTTTCTTGTCGTTTTTTTATTTTGTTATTTACATACATATTTATTTATATACATACATATTTATCGTACGCTTTGGGGTAGAATCAATTTGGTTGATCGTTTTGTAACCTACAAACGCAAAGAGAACTCAACATTCACTGCAAATTGAAGCGGTGGGGGGTTTAACTCGAGTTATATTTTTGAGTTTTTTTTAATTTGACTGAAACTGATATATCAAAGAAAAGTTATTTTTAGTAAATACTTTGTAGTGAATCTTTGAAATCCTTCAATTTCAATTTTTTATTTCTGCAACAAAGATCGTTATAACTAAAATAACTAACTAGTGTTGGCCAAAATTCAATTTGACTAATGAGTGAAAAGCAATTACTTAAAAAAAATCAATCATCGATCACGAATTAATGACTAATTTTTATATTTGTCACTGAGGCATGTCTCATTTACTAATGACTAATAATTTTAGTTGTAACTATGACTAAAGTGATTTTTACGATTTAATTTGTTTTCGCTACAAAGTACCAGGAACCACTAACTATGGTGGATTTTGACACCTGGGTAAGAAATAAAAAATGTCATTTCTAATTTTTTAATCGCAAATCAATGCTAACTACAGATAAAAAAGTACTTCATGAATATTTTTATCTTCTCTGTCACTGTCAATATGACTAAAACTAATATTTATATGACTATTTCATGCAGTGGTGAATATTATTAACTATTTAATCATGACTAAATTGGCGTATGATTCGTTAGTCATGACTAAAATTTTTGGTTAAGTAGTTAGTTGATTGAAAAAATTTATTGATTACGGCCTACTCTTCTCTCTAGTAACTGCTCTTGCTTGAAAATTAAAAAAAAAATTGTCGAGTTAAAAAAATTTTGATTTTTATACTTTTCGAATTTGCATTTTTCTTCTCACCAAAAAAAGCAATAGTGTATCTAAAAATACAGACAGAAGAGGTGGGCGAGGGTGCTGCGCAAAAGAATGAAAAAAATTACTCCAGTTTTCCATAGAAAAGTTTAAACTATATATTTAAAAAGCTATTTTGGCTCTAGCTCATCATCAACTTTTTTAATTAAATGAATTTCAGCACATTTTTGACACAAATTTTGGAGTTTTTAGTGCTGCTCTTCATTTTTTATTTGAAATATTTTTTCAAATAAAATGGACTGCAGATTCGTAATCAACAATTAAAATTATCGTTAAAACACCTATTGATTGAGCGGGTCCAAAGTTGTGTAAACTTGTGATATAAGCGAAAGGCTGCACTTTTGAATGGCATAGCTGATAAAAACTGCTTGTATCCATAATTCTTATGATTCAAATTACTTTATAATTCTCTTTCCTATAGGTAGAGTATTTTTGAACATAGATATGTTTATAAATAGTGTTTCTGAAAATGCTGAAAATGTTAGACATTTTTACTAAAACTTCAATAATTAAAGCCTCTACTGGCGACAGAAGATATTTTCCGTCGGGCTGAAATTTTGCGCACGCGGGTTCTCCTTCTATTGGAATCCAAGTCTCGACCAACCCTGCTGATAATTTTTCTCATATTATACTCACAACAAAAAAGAAACGTTCCGAGTTTTTTCAAAACATAAACTCATATACACTATCGAATACTAGGAGAGGTAAGTAACCTAAAAGAGTGGAAAAAATCCAACTCTTTCCCCCCCCCCCCTCCTCCCCTCTTACTTCTAGGGAAATATCTTGATCCGCTTGTGCTTCTATGTACGTGATTTGGTCAAAAATACGAAGCTTTCTTTTTTCTCTTTCCGCTATTCCCCTCATTTACTTTAAATAAAGTAACCACTTAAAGTTTTCTTCTTATTTTTTTGGACAAGTTTTATGTATTTGCTACTAAATATGAAATGAGAAAATGTGTTTAACCAAGAAGATATTTATTTAAAAAGTTTATTTATTATTTTATGATATTTGTACCCACTTAAAACTTGTTGAGTGAACTAGTGTGTGTGTGTGTGTGTGTGTGCGCGCGATATATATCACGTGCTGAAGATTTAGTTAACTTTATTTTATTTTTTTATACACCCCCTAGAGCGGTTTTGCGCTTCGTTATAGAAGGGGAGTGTGGATCAAAACAATTGATTCACGTATTATTTGTATGCGTTTGCTTTTTTCAAAGAGGGGATGCAAAAGCCAAAAAGGAAAAAGAAAAACCTTCTATGAAACTGTTAATATTGCTTGTATTAAAGTTTGAGCGATTCGGTTTTTTGAAAGAGCTCGATGTATTTTTTTTCTTTTTTACATTATCTTCTGGTTTAGCTTTTAAAAGTTTTTTTTTCTTCTTAAATATAATAACTTTTTTTCACTGTTGTCTATACTTTGCTTTTTTCATATCGCTTTCGTTGCTCAAATCTTAGATGATAATGTTGATGAAAAAGAAAAATAACGCCAAAGCTGGAAAAATAAAACGAACGAGGAAGAACGAATTGAAAGTTATATACAAGTATATAAGAATGAAACAAATACCATAAGATTTAATGTGATTTTTGAATTTGTTTTGTTTACAAAAACCTCAAGGATAATAATCATTAAATTTGCATTTTTGTGTTTCTGTTTACCGTCTGAGATTAGATGAAATGGAAATGATTTTTACAGCAATATTTACATTCACACATTCTCGTGAAAAATTTATGTTTACTTTTATATGTATGCGAGTATATTTTGTAGTTTCAACTCAAACTAGATATACAATAGTAATAATAAAAATAGCTACAAAGAAGTGTAAATTGGTGATTTTGTTTTTTACAAATATTTAAATTAATGTTAATACTACTACTTACTTTGTATTTGTCAGCATTTTTTTTTTTTTTTTTTTTTTTGAGGCTCAGCTTCTAGAATGTCCGTAGTAGTCTAGGGGCAGAGTTATGTAAAAATGTTCAGCTAATGTTAATATATTAAGAAAAAAGTGGCAGTGTTAGAGTTTTGTTATTTCGAACAATTGAACAGCGATTTCACTTCGTTCATTCCTAAAAAAAAGAAGGAATATTCAATAATTTTAGGGCTGACTGTACTTACAATATTTCTAAAGTTTTAAAAACTAACTTAGGCTGAAAAGTACGGGAGCTTAAAAGATTTGAAAGCATAATTTGAACCTTTCTGGGCACTAGTTAAATACTTGTAAATGCTTCTCTCTGTTTTACAAATGGACAGTAGGATGCCTAGGCTAATTTTCGAGCCGTTTCTTAGATATGATCACTAACAGAGGCAAGGGAGAATTTTAAAAATAAACCTACCTAGCTAGGGATGTAGTTATATATGTACATGACAGAGGTCAGTAATAAAGATGTTAATCCCGATATCCCGAAAACCCGGGATTGCGTCTAAAAGTGGTCCGAAAATCCTGCGATTTTCTCTTTTTTTAAATCACGGGATTCGTATATATCTACACTAACTTATTGAAATTCAAATTTTTATTATTTTTATAGAATCTTTGTTCTAGAGTCAAGGAAATATTTTCTATTATTTTTAATTTGGAAATTTTTTTTTTTACAAATTTCTTCTAAATTTGGCAGTTCACATTTTTGATTAATTAATCTGCTAGTTCTATGAACTTTTTAACATTTTTCTGGGTAATTATTCATTCAAAGCCTATTAATTTTAAATAAGAAATATCTTTTATTTAAATTTGTTGGTCATTGTTGCATAAATTTAGTAGAACAAAGAAGATAATTTATCACAAAATACACCGTCACAAATTTAGTCGGCTTTAAAGATGTATTCTGGTGTTCGAGTATCAAAAAATCGATTATTTTTTTAACGTATTTCAAAAGTGCAATACATCGAGAGTATACTGTAAAAATTTCAGACCAAAAATGTTAACGAAGTTGATCGAGAGCGCCTTTTGTTAAAACTTTATCTGTTGTTAAAACATTAAGAGCGTTTTTTTCGAAAAAACGTTTTTTGATCGGCCCAAGGGTCTGAAAAAATTCTATCTAGCCAATTAGGCTAAAATTTTAATACGTTATTCTTTCGTATTGTTTATTTTTAATCATTATTTTCTATTTTTTAGCCCGATTTTCAGCTTAAAAAAAAAACTCGGTGTTCACTTTGGACGTAAAAAACACCAAAATAATAATATCGTTAAATAAACTCCAAAAATAATTTGTTTGTACAGTTAAAAACGTCAATAATAAAATATAAAAAAGTGGAAATGATTTTGTTTCATTCTGTTATAATAAAAAATTCCCGAAATTATCTTGAGAAACAGGCCGGAACATCAGACTATATCCTTAAGCGATCAGATCAAGCAACGATTTGGAAAAAATTTTCTCTCGATTCAAATATAACAAAATATGAAATGCGTTTGAAATTTTAATCCCGGGACTGAAATTTTAATCCCGAAAATCTGGAATCCCGAAATATCGATCCAGAACGACATCCCTAGTCAGTACGTTTAGGGTGTCCATTGATTCATGTTGCCCTGTGTCGTTGCCGACTCTATTCATTTAATTTTATGTTTTCTGAAGATGAACAAGGTTTTTTTTATCCATTGGAAATTTAGCAGAAAATAAACTTTATAGAATTTTCTTTCGAAAATACGGAAGGCCCACAGTGGTTCAAAAGAGATTCAGCGCATTACAAACTCTAAGAATGCACATAAGATAAGACGTGTTTAGTAGTAGAGTATGAAAAAGCAAAAAAAAAAAAAGACAATTAAATACTACCATCTATCTTCCAGGCAGATGACTCCAGCCTACCAAACTTTTGTAAAACATTTTCCCCATCATAATCACTTTGAAGATATGTCAGTAGATGGAACGAAACACTGAATGTTTGACTTAATATTTTAATAAGATTTTCCAAAAGGTCTCAATCTCAACTTGCTAAGAAAAAAAATATCCAGTTTCGAATGCTTTGACAGACTTTTTCTCCCTTTTCAAAATCTTTTTAAGAGTTTCGCTTTATCATATTAACCTTAAAGTAAATCGATTTTTATGTCAGTCTTTTATTTTAAATTTTGTATGAACTCTTTTGAATTTCAAATTTGTTTTTGAGATTTCCAATATTATATTTCTCAGTTCTACCATAATAATCTGCATTTAATTATACTGCAATGAAAACTTCAAGCTTCTAGCACATTTCTTGTTACTCAAATCCCCAAAATTACTGCCCTTTTACATTCTAATATCCCCCGGTGTGTTATTTCCTTAGGTCATCAATGTCAAAATTTCAATTAAAATACTCCAACCAATAAAGTTTTTTATTTGAGTTCAAACATGATTTTCCATCTACAGTATATTATTATATTTGACAAAGGCAAAATCTAACCTCATTCGTAATCCCTTTTAATATACGAACATGTAAGCTTACATACATATATACATATGAACACATATGTATGTATTTATATACAAAGAGCACATATGCGCCTACAGATGTTTGTATGTGTCTTTAACACTCGAATATCACAAAAGTATTTCTTACATTTTCTAAATATTTTTACTAACCCCAAGGCAATATTTAATGTATTGCTATTTTTCTGAGCAATTAATGCGCTATTTCTTTTGAAAGCAGATTGAAAGCAAGTAGAGTTTACTATATATGAATTCAGTCTCGTTTTTTTGATATACAAATGCATGCGAAAAAGCAACACAAAAAAATTGTAGTGAGTGAAGTTTTCAGTGTGTTAATTTTAAGTAATTATTTTTTTTTTTAGCTATTTATGGGTTTGGTGTTTATGAATTTTATTTATATTTAGTTATAATATTATGCAGTTGATATAAACTTAATTGTTTTTAAGAATGTGTATTTTTTTTCAGCTGCATAAAAATAAGCAACGTTCGGTAAAAGATGCGCAAGTTTTTTGCTTATAAAAAAAAAGCGATCAGATTAAAGTTTAGAATTAGAAATGATTTCTAGTGCACTTCTGTTTTTCACTGCCGTTGGGTGTCACTATGAGTATATAAATATAAATACATATTGGTGCACTAGTGGATCCACGGAAGGGAGGCGAGGGAAAGGTTTGTGGTTAAAATTCCCCTTGCCGATGAAAACCTCATAAATTTTGATCGTTGATTCATGAATCAAAAAAAAAAGAAGGAAGAAAATTTAAAAGTCCCTCCAACCCTCTTTAAAAAATCTCCAAATCCGCTAGTGTATAAATGTATATATACTTATTTGCCATCATGGCAGCTTCCGTCTTCAGTTAACACCAATAAAATAAACGTTTCAAAGATTTCCTAATACTCTCTCTCATTCTTTTATCATTTTTCTGTTTTGCTCTTCTATTCTATTCTCACCATTATTGACACACTAAATCTCATATGAAAAAAAGCTTCAAATATATTAGAAAGTCTATTGTAATTCGAAACACGGATGTATCTTTGAGTGCGTTTTTTGGTTGGAATAGCATTTACTCTTATATATATATATACTTATATACAAAAATATATATAAAATAATATATATAGGTATATAGATTTGCACACATATGTTTGGTTAGATTTTGGCTCATTTGTTTTGGTTTGGCTTGGCTGGCATTGGCTGTTTTGGCTTTATACTCTCGCCTTTTGTCATTATGTTCAGTTTGTTCATTTATCACTACAAAGACATGTCTGATTTGACCTTCATCAATTTTTTTTTTTGCTCTTCCTTTTTTTATTTCTTATTCTGCTTTGTGCACGAATAGTTTTGCAAAGTTGCATATTTCTTTTTGTAGTCGTCTATGTATTTTGTATTATTACCTATTCCCCTATTTGCCTATTTTTGAATTGGCATGGGGTCATAATTTCGTTATTATAGAAAACTTTTACACATTCATTCATTTATAAAAGCAGAAATGAAGAATGCTTGAAATACTTAACCTTATGGTATTTTCTTTTATTCCTACTCAATATTTTTTGGAAGATTTATTTCTAAATAAAAGAAGAAGAACTCAATGGGTTTAAGTCAATGTTCATATGTATGTATGTATGCATCAGCGCCATCCCAAAGGTTTTTGAGAGGTTTGTAGCAAAGTTTTTGGTGACTATTACTAAATTTTTTTGATAAATATTTTAGTAAAAATTATATTAGTATGTAGAAATGTATGGACAATCGTTTAAAAAATTGGGGAATATATATGAGCCATACAGTACATGAGCAGACACTAAGTGAACCGACCTTAGAATCGTAATTTTTCATATGAAGATTTTTTTTTGAATGAAGATCCTGCACTTATAACACAGCAGAGACGTCAACATCGGCTCTCTCAGTGGCGTCTCATGTGATCTATGATATAAATGATTTTCTTCAGAGAAAACAAAGAGAACGGAATGCCAAAATTGAAAGCTTTAGAATTACCCATGGCACCACATAAGGAAGAAAATCCAAGCATGACTGTCAAACTATAAAATGAGAGAACTAATGGTAACGATCGATTAGCTTATAATTGTAATTGCCAAACTTTCCAAATTATTTGTTTTCGTAGTTAAAAATAGTTCCAAGTGTAAAAAAAAATTTTGCGAAAAAATGCACAGAAAATATTGGTGTTGAGTTCATCGGAGGCACTGACGTTAAATTGTAAATGATGCGACTTGTCGAACTGGAAATTATATGCGACATTTGTGAGGCTTTGAAAATAACTTCATTTTTTAAGTGCGGTAGTTATAAATCAGAAAATTAGTCTAGTATTTTACGGAAAGTTCTTTTCTTGGTTTAAAAACTTAGGCAGTTTGATAAAATAGGAAGTTTTCCTGACCAACTTAATTTAACTTTCCCATCTCTAGATTCATCACATCTGAGTTTTCTTCAGTTCATCCTAGTTGTTCGATATTATGTAATTTTTTACTCACCAAATTGAGGGAAGATAACAAAAAGATCCACAATTGTTGCATGAACGCTGTCTCTAATAATTCGAGTTGTTGTCAAATACCGACTGATTAGCGTTGTTGATTGATATAGCGTTGTACAAATTCTCAGATCGAGTGCTCCAATACTGATACTACTGTCAAGTTCCTGTTACTCTGATAAGATTTTTGAAATTCACCCCAAAATTTTTGTCCAACCGAGCGATCAATTGAACGAGTTATAGTGAAATTTAATCGATTCGGTTGCCGATCTGTACGACGCTGAAACGCGCGATCAAGCAAGAATATTGCTGCTGTTGCTAAAATTGTGGCTGAAGATCAAAACCTCTCGATTCCTTGTGGTGCACAAGGAGTTGGCATTTCTGTGGCTTCAACTTGACGAATTTTTCGAAAGACTTGGGCATACATCCGTATAATATTCAACTGAAACAGGAATTAAAGGCCACAGGCCATCAATTTCGTCGTTAACTCGGTTATTGGGCTCTGGAAAAGTTGAAAACGGATCCAAATTTTTGCGATAAAATCATCTTCAGTGATGAAGCAAATTTTTGGTTGAACGTCTTCGTAAACAAGCAAAATTGCAGCATTTGGACAGAGAGTAACTCACGACAGTATTAAAAGTCTCCATTGTGTATGAATAAACTTACTGTTTGATGTGAATTTTGGTCAAGCGGCGTCATTAGGCCATACATTTTCCGAAATGAGAATGGCCAGACGGTGACTGTCAATAGCGAATGGTATCTCGCCATGATATCTGACTTTTTGAGGCCTCAATTGGATAACATGGATTTGGACAATATGTGGTTCCAATAAAACGGCGGAATGTGCCACACAGCGGGCGTTACATTGAAGTTTTTGCAAGAAAAGTTCCTAGAACGCGTTATTTCCAGAAGAGGCGATGTGGAAATGACGCCAAGATCGTGCGATATATCGCCCTTAGCCTTTTTTCTCTGGGGCTACCTTAACTCACTGGTTCTCTTATAGGAAATCCTGTAAACGAAGCCGCGGAGGCTATTTTTTTAAAAATATTTCGATTCTAGGGATTACCGTTCGTAAGCTGAATCGTTTTGAAGAAACCAAAAAAATTACCTTTACTCGCACAGATGAGGATTTAGGAGCTTTTTTGGTTTCGTTTTTTTCACAACTTCTGGGAAACATCTCCGTTTCAGAATAAACTTAATTTTAAATATTGCCTGTGTTTGGCGTCGAAGAGCAATACTTCTATACCACAGACCCACCAATCTCCCTCTCCCTTCATTTCGAAATTCAATTTCAAAAGGACTTTTTAGCACGACCCTATAAATAACGGATTGAAAAAAAAAGAAACAGTTTTCGGATAAAATTTTTCTCATAAAAAATTAGACGAGACGATTAGAAATAAATTTTCCATAATTGGGAATTATCTTTCTATACACGATGCTAAACAAGTTTCAGCTAGCTATGGTATTTCTCCAGACATCCCGTTCTCTTCTTTGTATACCGGTTTGACCGCTTTGAGCCCCTCCTCGACTAGACGTAGTGGTACTTTCAATTCAGTTATCAATTAATCGTTCAATCTTTTCAGATTAGAGTTTAATGTCTTTTAGGTACCGATGATAAAAATTAAATAAAACTCATTTATGAAATCAAATCAAAATTCATGATCAACTCAAACAAGTACCAACAAAAACTAAGCACTAAAAATAAAACAAATAAAATAAAGTCATCCACCTATAATATAAAAGGCGCATTACAACAAGTTTGTAGACATTAACTTTTAAAGCCAATATCATTAACTAAACATGGCTTTCAAAAACCAGCAGCAGCAAGTGTAGAATATGTATAAAACTTAAACGAAAGCACGCGAATAAAATAAAATAATATAAAACTAAAATACAAGAAATGGAAATGGTGTAGGGATTTTAAAAAGTAAAAAAGAAGAAGACGAGATCTGAGATGTTCTACCTTTTTCTAATGTTTGAGAATTCAGAGTATGAGTATATGAGAAGTTTGAGAATGATACCTGCTACTTACTTTAGATTGTGTGTGTGTGGCGACGGACAGTGGGAGAAATTGTTTTAGTCAATCACAAACTAATGATTGATTTTTGTTAGTATATTTAGTTATGTCTCATTGACAAATGAGTAATATTTTCGGTTGTAACCATTACTAAAATGATGATTAAAATCTTTCGTAACATTTTTATAAGAACGACTAAAACTAATGACTGAATGACTAATTATTAGTTATCGATAATCTTGACTAAAATTTTATTAACTAATTAGTAAATAAATTTTACGTTGATTCCATTTTGTGTTCTTTATGGTAAGTTTAAAAAAAAAACTCTAAAGATTTCTTCTGACGATGAAAATTTAAATTTTTTGGGTTAGTTTTTTGAAAATTCTCCCATTATGCGACGCCAACAACTTGGTTGCCACCTGCAGTGCGACAGCAAATTTAGCTTATTTGCTGTAAATGTTGATGCTGTTGCTGCCAATCTTGCTACCACTACCACTAAAAGCCATTACCATATTACTATACCTGCCTTAGTTTTCAATAAAATAAAACGACTTGGTGGATATTTTCTCAATTTGATTTTGGCTTTTGAAGAAATTTTATTTAAATGGCTAACACACACACTAACACGCACATACACACACACAAAGAGAATTTCACAGCTTCTCAATGCCAACATGAGAAGCGCAAGAAAAATGCGTGTTTGATTTTTTTCTTTTGGAGCTTTTTGTCCTTCTATTTTTTGTTTTTGGTGTTTTTTTTTTTTTTTTTGGCTAATGTTACGACATTACCTTCTTTGGTTTTTTATTTTATTTTTATTATTTTTTTTATTTATAATTTCACCGCAATGCGTTTTTCCTCTGGTATTGTTTGTCGTCGTCGTTGTTGGTTGTTGTAAATGGTAATGGTTGCCATCAAATAAAATCTACAGTTTGTTAAATTTTTTTTTTTTTTGCATTATAGTGTGTGGTAAATTTAATTTACTTTGACAATATTCTTTCAGGTTTGTTTTTCAGTTATTCGTATCAAGGGAATATATTTAATACACACACATATGCATCTAAAAAAAACATTATAAATAATGAATGACACATGAATTTGACTGCAGTAAAAATAAATTAAAAATATGCAACTGTTGCCGCAGTTAAATTAAGCCGAAGGCGGGCTTAAGACTTGGGCATGAGGAGGGAAGATTTTACTAAATAATAACAGAATATTGGACTTTTTATGTTATTTTCCTAAGAATAAGGAGGTGGAGGGTATTTTAATGTTCTAGGGCTCGCCAAACTTTTGGATAAGAATTTTTTTTTCCTAAACACCCTGTAATCCTTTTATCATTCCTTTAGCTTGTAGGCAATATTGTTCCAAATTGTACTTAAAAAAACTCCCGAAATTTAGGCTTCTTGTGTTCACAAAAAATGTGCTTCTTTTTTTACTAAACAACTTTTCTATAGACACCAACAACGATAAGACATAGATTAAGAATGTCCTGGTACAGTCTTAATAAAGCCATTTTCATGATTTCATGTACCGTTATCTCGAAAACCTGACGTGATGGAGCAAAATGGTATTGAGTCTAATATACGAATTACCAATAACTATAATTACAATATTAGTAGCAACAACAACAACAGTTAGAATAAAAACAACAACACTGCATATAATACTTCAGCATCTAGCACAGCAACAATTTACGCATCGAATACATCAACCTGCCTCGCTTACGATTATTAGAATGGGCCAGAACATCTAACCCCAAGTAAACTTTACTTTCAAAGCAACCGTCGCATATTTTTAAAATCAATTCCGAATTTAATTGTTCACAATTTACAATATAACAAAAATCTTTGTAGGATATTTTACCCCAATTTGGTTTGAATTTCAGTCTGTAATTGGTTAAGGTTTTTGATTTAACTTTGGTCTAATTTAGTCTGAACTTGGTTTCACTTTGGGTTTAAGATGTGGTGTAAGTTTGGTTCAATTTTCTTCCTGCTTTCGGAGTCGTTGTCCGAAATTTAATTTGAGTTTGGTTCTGAATTTAGGTTTAAATTTTGATCTGTTTTTTAGACTGAATTTTGTCCGAGTTTTTAAATGAGTTTTGGTTTGAATTTTAGTCTATAATTAGTCGCCTTTTGAGGTGACTTTGCTCAGATTTTCCATATGATTTAGTGAAAAATCGATCAGAATTTCGAATTAATTTTTAGTCTGAACTTTGTCTCAATTTCGATTTAAGTTTTGGTCAGAGTTGGATTCAATTTGCATTCTGCTTTTTGGTCGAAGTCGTTGTCCGAATTTTAGTTGGAATTTCGTTCTGAATTTTGGTTTGAATTTTGATCTGATTTTTAGTCTAAATGAAAGCTCACTTTCGCTTTAAGTTTTTGTTAAAATTTGGTCCGAATTTTGGTTTGAATTTTAGTTTGTAATTGGTCGGGTCTTTGAGTTTACTTTAGTCAGAATTTCGATCTGATTTTTAGTAAAAATCCTATCAGAATTTTAATCTGATTTTTCGTCTGACTTTGGTCTCACTTTCGGCTTAAGTTTTGGGTCAGAGTTTGGTTAAATTTTCGTTCTGCTTATTGATCAGAGTCGTTGCCAAAATTTTAGTTTGAATTCTATTCTGATTTTTGATCTGATCCTTTGCCTGAATCTTTATCTGATTTTGGATCTGAATTTCTTTTGAATTTTAGTCTGATTTTCATTTGATTTTTGACTGAGTTTTGTTCTGATTTTGTATCCGAATTTAGACAAATTTCGATCTGAATTTAGTCTGAGATTTGGTCTGAGTAAAAATGAACCGATTTCAGTAATTTCTAAGCTAATGGATGAAGTTTTATCCATTTTTATCACATTTGCTTATATAAAATCCTACATATTAAAATATTAAAAGTTCCAGAGATTAAAACTAAGGTATATCTGTAATTATTTTCAAATATTTTTAATAAAAATAAAAAGTAAAATTTATAGTTAGGTTCTTTATATTATTAGCTTTCTTGGTTTTAGAATTTATGTGCGTACAATATGTTTTTATGTTTATTTGTTTTGATTTTGTAAAACTGAAAATGTTTTTAATTGAAAAGTTTCCTTTTACAAACAACTTTGTATATTTGAATTATTAACTATGAATTTCAACGTTTGTAGGTATTCAATTCAAATTGCTGATATCTAAAGAGCATATATGTAAAATATTAAAAGAAATTTCTTTTCATACACTTTTAGTTTCATTAATGTGCAGATCTACAAACGAATATATTTACATACATACAAACATACATTTGTAAACAATAGAGATAGACAAAGGCAAAGGCATATGAAATTCATATTTTGGAGGGAAAATATCAAACAAGCAAATAAAATAAAATTCAATGAATGCTTGTGTGTGTGTGTGGCTGCAGTAGTAGAAAAAGTAAAATTTGCTTTTTGTGAAATAACGTTAAAGAAAGTGATTCCAAAGAAAAAAAAAAACAGGAAACATGAATGCACCAGAATGAAAATATGTTGCCACATATGACTATACAGAATATATAGAAGATATGAGTTTTTTCCATTTACTTTGTTGGAATATAAAGACTTCCTTTTTAATTAGTAACTAATACTCTGAGTGCATATTTTTCCCTCTTTGACTATTTTAAGGTTAAGCTAAGGGGCTGTTTACTTAGAAACCAATGGGGTTATTGTCATGCCATGCCTTAATTTGAACTGTTTGAATCAATAGTCTTTTTTTCAGAAATGGCTTATTCGTCGGTAATTCTATAAGCAAATGTATGCTACTAATATTTAGTATCAGATCCAAAGGGGCAGGGGGAGATATGCAGGGTACAGCCCCTCCCAAAATTGCGAATAATTATAAAATTTTAAAATCTGTTGTTATCGTTTATGATTCGATTACCATTAAATTATTTTATTTTTTGCTGATTTTTGATTGGAGTTTGGTTTGGCTTCAGATTTTTTAACTGAATTTGTTTTGAATTTTGCTCTGAGTTTTGGTCTGAATTCGGAACTAATTTCTGATCTAATTTCGGTCGGGCTTTTGGTCTAAATTTGGGTTTAATTTTTTATTTGAGATTTGAATTTCGTCTCATTTTTGGATTTTAGATCGGAATGTTTTCTGAAATTTGATCTGAATTTGGTCGGAATTTTTATTTTTGTTTCTAAAATTTTGAGTTTTGGACTTATTTTTGATCTTATCTTCAACCCGAATTTGGTTTTAATTTTGGTCTGAGTTTTGATATGAATTCTAGTCTAATTTCATATCTAATTTCGTCGAACTTTTTGTCTGAAATCTGGTTTGATTTTTTATTTGAGATTTGAGTTTTGTCTGACTTTTGGTCTGACTTGGATCTCAATTCAGTCTAAATTTTGGTCTGATTTTGGATCGGAATGTTTTCTGAAATTTGATCTGACTTTAGATCTAAATTTGGTTTGAATTTTTGCCTGATTTTTTCAAATTTTTCTCTGAGTTTTAATCTCATTTGTGATCTTAATTTTGATCTGATCTTTAACCTGAATTTGATTTGAATTTTGGTCTAATTTTTGGCCTGAATCCTGGTCTTATTTGTGATCTAGTTTCGGTCGGATTTTTGGTCTAAATTTTTATTTGAATTTTAGATTTGTATAGGAATTCAGTCCAAATTTTGGTCTGATTTTGAATGGGAATGTTGCATGAAATTTAGCCTGACTTTAGATCTGAATTTTTGCTTGATTTTTTAAATTCGCTCTGAGTCTTGGTCTGATTTTTAATCTGATTTTTAAGCTGTATTCGATGATATGATTTTTTTTTCCGAATTTTTTCTTGACTTTGAATCTGAATTTGATCTGAAATTTTTTCTAACATTTGGCCTAATTTTTTATTTAAATTTCATTTGAATTTTGGCCTGACTTTAGACACAGAAATGTGATATGATTTTTTTATCAGAATTTTGTTTGAATTCAATTTTGATCTCTTTTTGAATCTTAATTTATTCAGAATTTTGGTTTGAAATATGGTTTGAATTTTAGTTTACTTTTTAGTGTTCTCGTTTATTTGATAAAGTAGCTATAGTGATACATACTGAGATAAGTGCTTGATGGAGAATTATCATATTTTTCCAAGTGAAGGAGAAAGAATGACACATTGATACTTTCTACTACCTACACCAGTTGGATACTGTATACACATCAGTAAAAACAATAATTCGATTGTATTTGATCAAAAAAACAAGCATCAATATCAGGTTAATATTCCAGCAAATCAGATAAAAATTTGATGCAAAATTCATATTTGTGCATTTCTCTTAAATATGAAATATAGGAAAATGAAAATATATTCTTACTTATGACGAATACTCCCATGAAACATAATATAACTAAACAATAGAACCAATATAGGGGGACTGATATTGTTATGATAATAAATTTTGTAGTTTTTCTTTTGTTTAGATTGCTAGGAAACCAATGCGTTGAAATAGATAAAAGAAGCTTAACAAAGAAAAAATTGTAAACTGTGTGATGTATGTAAGTATTTTTCTATACGCCATAGCTCCTCAATCTTCAATTCAGTTTGGTGATGCACATGTATCCAACTTATGTAAACATATTCATCTACGTGCTTCTGCATACATATTTTTTTTTTAGGATAAAGTTAACATTTGCTACTTGGTAGTTGTTGTTGTTGATTACCAATATTTCTTAGAATTCTTGTCTCAACTTAACTGTTTTCAACACTAGAGAACGAGGTACATAGTAGTTACTTCAGTATTTCTTCCCACTCCCCCTTTCCCTCTCTCTTTTCCTCGCTGTATATTATAAACGACAACGATAAGCAGCAGTTTTAGACACTTGAAGACAAAAACACCTTTGTGGAATTTCATTATGCAAAAATGGCGCAAGGAAGACGAACATGCTGAAGAATGAAAGAAAGAAGCCAAGCTGCCTGCAAGGAATCAAGCGAAAATGCGAGTAGCATATAGAGTTAAGTAGTAATGGGGCTAGGTTGCGAGTAGTGGCTGTTTGTGTCATAGAAAGAGAGAGAGAGAGAGAGAGAAATGAAAAATAGGAGAAGAAAATATTTGCAAAATAGTTTTTGTCAACGTTAATGTCTTCTTAACTGAAAATCGATATTTTGTCAAATTGTTTCATTTTCCTTTTAGAAATTTTCATTTTTTTTTTTGTTTTCTTGCGTTATTTCGTTTTCGCTTATATGTTATTCTTGGCAATTTTTTTAAGCTTTCATTCAATAGTGTTGAACGTGTGTTTGTCAGAGGTGTTAATGTTTGACTGTTTGCTCGTTCGTTGGTTCGTTTGTTTGTTTGCACAAAAGACGTTATTCGCAATGTCTGTCACATTTCTTCCGGTTCCTGTTTTTTCTTCTTCTTGTTTACTTATATATTTCTGTGTCAACGCATAGATCGAAATATATAAATGGATGTCAATGTATATATGAATGTTGGTTGGTGCTTCAATATTTCCTACACTTGCCTTGAAAACTAAGCGGGAATTATCACATACACACACTTATATATAAACGCCCTCACGTGCATTTACACGTGCACTTTACACAAATTTACACACACATATATATTTTTACATCATAACGTTAAAGAAAATTTATGATGATTTCCCCAATTCTTTTCATTATGGAATTATACTTATAAAAATATACAAGCAAATATACAAACTAAAGAAAACTATGCCAGAAAAAAAGGAAGTAGTATGTAGAAAAGGCACAACACTTAATTTGATCTCTGTGTGCAAAAGTTTCTTTTATTTTTCTCTCGAAATAAAATTTTTTAACTTTAACTTTCGTTTTTATTAATATTTATATTTTAGTGCAATTAATCTTGCTTATATATAAGTCTCTAAGATCATGCCTATTTTTCCAACGTCTCCATTCCCATTGGATTAAAAGAAATTATAAACTTTTTAGGAATTTATTAAAATTTTTAGAGACTCATTGAAATCTTCAGAAATTTTTAGAGATTTTGACCTATTTTTGAGAACTTTTCTTAGAATTTAACGAGTTTTAATGAAAAAAACATATTCACTAATTTCTTGATTTTTTGACTAATTCATAAAAAAATTTTTTCAACTTTTGATACTAGACCCTAAATTTACATATAATCAGACCAAAGTTCAGAACAAATTGAGACCCGAAACCCTATCAAAAAAAGTCCCAAATCTGGACCAAAACTAAGACCAGAAATATCCCTAAGACCAGGTCAAAAAACTTTAACTAAAATTAGCCCATAACGTAAACCAATTAACGAAAGCCAGACCGGAAATCCAATAAGTAAATAGGCTTAAAATAAAACCAAAAGCTATACCGAATCTTAGATTAAAAAAAAAAGAAAAGAAAACCAGAAATCAAATCGGAAAACAAACCAAAACTAAAACTAAAATCAGGCCAAAGATCAAACGAAAAATCAGATATAGATTAGACCAAAAGACTAGAATTAGAATAGATGAAACTAAAAACCAAGTGAGAAATTAAATAAAAAATCAGACTAAAAATTAGACCCAAAATCAGATCAAAAACTAAAAAAATAAGATTGAAAATCAGAGTCAAAAAACTGACACAATCCATGACGGCAGTCAGACCAATAGTCAGTCTGATATCCAGATTAAAAATAAAACCAGAAGTAAAACCTGAAATCAGGCAAAAATCAAACCAAAAATCAATGAAAAAGGCAGACTAAAAACTAAAGTAAAAACAAACCGAAAACTAAACCAGAAACTAAACTAAAAATCCCGCTAAACAGAAAATAAGAAATCAAACCTAAAATCAGACAAAGCCGAGATTTTAAACTAGACTAATGAAAAATTAAAAACCAGATCAAACACACAAAATATAACTAAAACCAGTTTTGAAATCAAACAAAAATCAAACCAAAAACCAGAAGATAAACTAAAAAAATAGCCAGACTAAAACTCAAACCAAAAATTAGGCCAAAAACTGAAAAGCAGAATGAAAGTCATGAAAAACCAGATCAGAAATCATACGAAAAATTAGACTAAACATGGGAAAAAAATCAGACCTTAAAAAAGGCAGGAATCAGTTCAAAAGAAACACCGAAACAAGATAAAAAACAAGGCTTTAAAGCCAGACATAACGCTGAAAGAAACTGAACTTAAACCAAAAATCAGATCAAAAATCAAATCATATTTTTAATTAAACCAACAGTATAGAAGCGAGAGAAAAACCAGTATTTGAGATATAAAGTACAGGAGCCTAAAAGGTATAGAACCAGGCTAAAAATCAAACTAAAAGGACACATTAAAATCAATTCAAAACCCAGACTAAAAATTTGACAAAAACTGGATAAGTAGGTAACCAGGCCAGACTAAATCTGAAACTAAAATTAAACTCGTAAACTCTATCCTGTACTCATGGATCAAAATTGCTGAAACTATTTTTATTTAGAAACAAAAAAAAAAACATTTTGAGTTATGTATTGAGCACCGGATAATAAGGTCTTCATATATTAATGTGTTCACCCCAAAAATGTAACAAATCTTACGAAAGTCTCACATAATATTTATGCTTTTGCCAGCAATGCCAAAAGTATTGCAATTTTTCAAGTAGACTGTAAGAAACAATGCTAAAATAGTTCTAATCAGAAATTTTTGTGGAAGCTCCGCGAAAAATGTATTCTCTAAAGAAAACAGGACTACTGATGAACAATTAGTGTCATATGATTGTTGGAGTTTCCAGTAATTTGTTCCATTGAAACCAGAAAAATATGGAATAAAAATTTTCCCTCAAAACAAGTATGGCTTGATCAATGCAAGAATATACACCTCAGATACAGCCTTCTAAAGATCAAGTAATAAGTAATAAGTATATGATATATTAAGTAACAGGAACCTACTATCGAGGGTACAATAAATCTCTCAAGGTCGAATTACGTTACACCCTTTTTTAAATCTATCATTCAACAGGAACCTGAAAAGTGCCGAGAATTATAAATGGTTCCCAAAGCATTCCAAGACCTAAAAAATCAATGGATGTAAAGTTTTCAAGTTTTTCTATTATTTTAGGTAGGGACATACATATGTAAATATGTATGTATTTATATAGGTATTTATATATTTGTTCATGCGTTTTAAATTTACATTCTTTCACGCTTTTCACGGAGCACATACCATATGTGTTTAATGTTTTTTTCTTTGTAAATATACATAACATACACATATGTAGGTATATCTGCAAAACATAAACCAAAAAAAGATAGAGAAAGTAGAAACACTAGCATTGTGCATTTATGTTCACTACGTATCGAATAAAAAATGAAGAGATTTAAGAATAATATCAAAAGTGATTTCAACCAACAAACGTGATTGTGGTATTTTACTTACACATACACTCAAATGCACATATACACAAACAACACATGTATACATTGAAAACGATGTTTCCGTTTTCCGTTTGTTCTTCGTATGTAGCTTGAATTTTTTTGTTTAAAAAATTTTGTTTTTCAAATGTCACGTCTGCCGTTTTACAACATGTAAATAAACAGAAAAATATGACAACAAAAAATTTATGAATTTTTGCATTTTTTTTATATTTTTTTTGTATTTTTGTTTTTTATTTTTTGTTCTTTGCATATTTTTGTATTGTTCTACTGCCGATCAATTTCGAAATTGTATGCAACTAATCCTGCTAAAATATTATTGAAATATAAATTGTTGGCAGGCAGCACCATTTTTACCAATAAAATGCCAGTGTGTTTTTCTGTTTTCTTTTATTTGGTAGGATGCGGGTTAAAATTCACTAACTGAGTTTTGAATCAAGCTATAGTCAAAAATTTCTCTCTAATTGAAGTTTGTTTTGATAGCTTTGTATACTGAATTTATTTATTATTTAAATGCAGTTATTGTTTTTCGGTGCTTTCAGTGTTTCATTGTTAACTTTTATATATATGGGCATTACGGAACGAGAAATAGCAATCATTTAAAGTGCAGTACTTGCTATTGAATTGATCGAAACTAACTTTCATTTGAATGATTTAAAGGGATTGGGTATGTGACATTAGGATGGGTTAAATTCTCAAAAAGTCTTCAAAGAGAAAGAAGTGGAGCCAGAAGGAAAGCCTGCGTTGTCGAAATTCGATCTGAACTTTGCGACTTTTTGAATCGGAGGTGTTCGAATGATAAATTTATTTATTTATTTTTTTTAATAAAGAATTAATCGTTTTCAATTTAAAAAACTGTTTTGTTTGATAAATTGAGGGACTGATCGTATTTGATTGAGAAATCGATCGTATTCGATTGGAAATTCTATGGTGTTCGATTTAACTAACTGTGCTCTATTGGAGAATTAATTGGGTTCCGTTGAAGAATAGACTATGTCGTCTTAAAGACTTGATCGAGTACAATTGCAGAATTGTAGAAAATATTTTAATCAATTATTAAATACTTGGGAAATGCCTGTCAAAGAGTGGAAGAATGCTTGTAAAAAAATGGGAAAATGCTTGTAAAAAATGGGGAAATGCTTGTCAAAAAGTGGGGAAATGCTTGTCAAAAAGTGGGGAAATATTTCTCGAAAATGGGGAAATGTTTGTAGAAAATGGCAAAAAGCTTGTCAAAATTGCTATGGCTATTGGGAATATGATTGCCAAAATTTTTTTTTAATTTTATTTATTTTGTTCAAATGATTTTATTAACAAAACTTCACATTTTTTTCATTTTCTTTGAATAATATTCAGAACTTTACACATTAGTTTAATTTTTCATTGAATATTTCATTAATACATGAGAAAAACTTGTGACTTCTCTGACCTCAAATTCATCTAGCCCTGGAAAAAAAAAATCATTTTATCCTTTTAATTTTTTTTCTAAATTAAATTTAATTTTACTAAGCATTTTTAAAGTCAATGAAAATCAATGGAATACCAATGTCTAAATTTGTACAGAGTTGACCTTGACGGCGAAACTCTTCAACTCAATGATATTCAATGGAATGGAATTCGTTCGTGAATAAACGTTATAAAATATTCAAATTTTTGTTAAGCATTTTCCCATTTTTGACATGCTTTTTGACATTTTTGACAAGCATTTTTGTTTTTTTTTTGACAAACATTTTCTCATTTTCGACAAGCATTTTCTCATTTCTGACAGGCATTTTCCTATTTTTTATAAGAAGTTCCCATCTTTGGCAAACATTTTCTAATTTTTGTCAAACATTTAGTTATTTTTAACAAGCGTTTACCCATTTTTGACAAGCTTTTTCCCATTTTTTACAAAAATTTCTATTTCTGACAAACATTTTCCCCTTTTTTTGACAAGCAGTTCCCATTTTTGACAAACCTTTCTCATTTTTGACAAACATTTTCCCATTTTTGACAAACATTTTCCCAAATAATTTAAACATAATAAGTTTTTCCATTTACAACCGTGTTTTCTTCGCAACTGAAAATTTAATTGTTATTGTTGAATAGTTATTGATGGGAATAAAATTTTCTTGACTTCTTAGGCTCTAATTTTAAACCTCTGATTTGAAATCAAGATATATAAATGCGATGAAAATTAGTGCTTAATTTATTCAATAGAGGCCGTGATCGATAAAAGAAGGAACTGAAAGCATGAGGGATATGAATGAGAATTCCAAAACTCGCCACTAGAGTGCACAATTCATACAAACGATCTACTAAAACTGCAAGAAAATCTCTGAAGGTGATTGTGATAAATAAACGACGATGTTACTCATAAGTGAATTTAAAGTTCGTAGAAAATGGTACTAGAACGCAATTTTTTGAATACCTTCAATACAATTTTGTATATTTTTCAAACAACAAAAAAAATTTATGTTTCTCTAACAATTGAAAAACTTTATTGCTTAGGTACATACATACATGTGATATATGGGCAAAAATACGCAAATACGTTCGATGTTTGCTGACTTCTTCCCAAGTGCGTTTGCCTACCTACCTACCTACCTATTTCAGTTTATTATCTCGCAGCGAATATTAAATAATGCAGCACACGTGTATTGCAGCAACGAACAGCAACAGCAATGAAAATTTAATCTCTATCTTTCGATAAGGCTTTTCAAAGCCGTAAAATATTTATAGTCAATATAAAGTATAACCGCCAGCTGCATCCCTTGTTTTTGTTTTCAGGTTTATAGTGTAGTGAGAACACTACATTGTGCTTACCAAAAAAAAAATATATGAAAATAAAAACAAATTTCTTCCTGTAGACGACGCATAAAGCAAAGGACTTCAGACAAACACTGAAAATCATACGGACACATACACGCATATATTCGCACTCAAAAAATACTAAATATTTGCAGTGAAACTAAAAGTAATTCAGGTTAATGTTGAAATGACCCATAAAATATTATGTGACCGGTTATATAAATGTGTGTGGGTGTACAGTAGCGGATCCGAAGAGAGGTTTTGGAGTAAGCCGACCCCCCTCTGTCCCTTTTAATAAAAATCTCACATACAATTTAATCGTTGACTTTGTTCAAAAAAAATATTAAAGGGACGAAGAAAAAATTAACCTCCTTCTACCCAGCTTAGAAAATCTCTGGATCTGCTAGAATTTGTGTATTTATATGTGTGTAAGAAAAACTTTTGAAGCACAAGCGGACAACAACAAGGGAAAGATAAATGTTTGAATATCAGAAATAACCAGAAAGAAAGAGGAAGAGAATAGAAGGGGCCAAGCTACACGCAGCACGTGTTTCCTGCAGCTCACGCAGTATTTTTGATTTGGTAGTAAATATTATTATCCAAAAACTATAAAACCAATAAAAAATAAACCATAGCAGGCAGGCAAAAGAAAAAAGGAAACCAATATACACACACACACATATATACACTAAAATCATCAATAGTCAGAGGGTTAAAAGAGGATTGGGGAACAGAAAGAAGAAAAATTATAGCCACAATACTATGCTCAATCAGTTCGACACTATTGATTTATGCCACATTCGATCAAATGCCTTGGAAATATCTAAAGCAATCGTGTTGGATCTAGTTCTCGGTGGTAGCCGTGAAATTCGTTTTTCTCTAGTTATTTGACCCAATGAAAGTTTACTACACTTTCCATGATCTTGGATAACGTAGAACAAGTTCTCTTTTTAAAGGTACGGCTTGAACACTTGACAATTTCTGAAAAGACGGAATTAAACCAGTAGTGTATGAAATGGCGAAAATTCTGCTTAGTTCGGGTCTCAAAGTCTTATAAATGCAGAGATTTTTAAGTAACCCTTTAACTACACATGTTCAAATGTTCGAAAGTATATCACGCATAGTACAAGATACAATATTGATAACGGATAGTAGCTGGTTTCTAGATGGCTTATAAAAATTCTATGCGAAGATTCAATTTAACTAGTTTGCTTTATCAACCCAGCCGGAGTTGACGAACAGTTCTGGGTTTTTACTCTCTTTACAAATAACTAAAAGTACTTCAAGCCGCTATGGAATTGAAACCATTACAATTACATAGTGTTTCCATAAAGTCAGACTAGTCGATTCGTAGACGACTGCAAAGCGTTGTGAATACTAGAGGGCTGAAAGCATGCTAACATGGTATAGTGGTCCAAATTCCCAAGAGGTTCGTAGACAACTAACATTATAAATATTTTTTTCATGGTGAATAGTTAGAATCAAGCAGGGCCGTGAAAAGAAAATCGGGCCTTAAAGGTAGAAGAAGAGGTATAGAATACAAAATTAGCTATGTGAAAATCAAGCCCGCTGTAAACGTAATTTGATTGGGACTCTAATTTTTCCTTTTTCCTTACTGTACCCAATGGAGAAATATATGGAATGTTCAATGAAATATAGTTATATGGAAAGCAGTTTGGAATTCTATTTATCCTATTTCGTCCAGATCTTTAGAAAATTGAGAAATACTCCGAAAAATATTAAGGGGTCAGTATGGATTTATTTCTTTAAAAAAATCGATTTTTTAAAAACATTAATTTCGTATACTATATGCCTGTAGAAATGAGATAAAGACTGAATTATAGCTTGAAGTGTTCAAGAACAAGCTAAAGAAACCAATACGATGGAGTATCGGAGCACAATGGGGCCAAATTACAAGATGATCTGAAGATGTATTCGAAAATGGTTAAGCTTTGTTACATGGGAATTTTTGGGGTCGCTGATTACGAATCAAAAATCGGATTATTGGATTTTCGTACAAATTGATATCTAAGGGTTTTAGGGCGGACCGGTGGGTTAAGGCGGATGATTTTTTAAGTTCATCAGAATTGCTTACAACTCGTTATTTGAGGATTTTCAGAATCATTGATTACGAATTGAATGTCAGATTGGTAAACAGCGACCCCGAAAAACGCTGAGTAACAATTTTCAAGCAAATCCAGTTAATTTTGAAAAACTCGTCCGCCGTTTTTAATTTTAAAAATTTCATTTCAGATTCGTAATTCTTAAAATTCTAAATCCTTGGGGCATTACCTTGCCCGGAACAGGTCAAGGGTGTCTTGCGCTTACCCTGTAAAGTACGGAATATACGTCAGTTCAGTCGCAGATTGTTTTACTCGGTACGTGTATTGTGTGGCTCGAATGGCTCAACCAATCACAAGCGCGTTGAACAAACGAAAAAGATTGAACCCTCTCAGGATTTTCGTGCACTTATATGTACATGAATTTGAAAATTTTTCCTGGCTTTGATTTAAATGCCAACCAAACAAATTTGGTATTGACGCTTTTATTGCTTACTCATATATGGTTTGCACCTATTTTGTTACAATCGAGGCATAACCGTCTAAACTATTGTGTTTTTTATGGGACAGCCTCAGGTTTTCTTTTTCATTTTATGGTATTCTCAAAGTAGTCGATTACAAAAAATTATTAAAAATACTAAATAATAAAAAGATGTGTAAAAAAAATACCTTATGTAGATAGAACCTTCCTCTGTCAATAGAAGCATATTTTGTGCAAGTCGGAGTATTTTAAAGTTCCTAAGCGTTTTTTCGTACGCATATGTGTGCAACTCGTACGGCTACACCTGAACAGGTAAAAATTCGTGAATAGTCTTTTTTGACTATTTGGGGACTTCTAAACTCGAAAATCAACCTCCCGCTAGATCTAGAAGATTAATATGCAGCCAACGGATTTAAAAAAGTTATAGCTCGTTAAAAACAGAATTAAACGTAATTTATTTTATTAATACAAACTAATATCATGTTGAATAAAAAATAATCTTAAATCGATGAAATCGGTGAAAAAGGTAAAAAATTGGAGACTTTGAGATATTTAGGGTAATTCATCTGCCAGTTTTCTTTGGAGTGTTATAAATCATATACCATTAAGACCGTCAATATATTTTCTTTCAAATATTAAAAAAAAAAAAAATTGATAATAGCACTGTTAAAGTCTTAGGCAAAAATAGGGTGAGACCCTATCGGTTTTTTTTTGTTTTGTTTATAAGTTCATATTTTACAGATATATTTGAAATTCGGATTCGGTATACAACTATAGTCCCCTCCTATTAGGGCATAAACATAAATCGCTCAACATGATTGTATGTGAAATTCTCGAATCTCCATGGCCTATTGTACCATTAAAGAAGAAAAAGAAGAAGGAGGAATGAGCATGTATCACATTTCCATTTTGTGGAACTGATAAAAAAAAACTTATTTAGAAACAAGTATACGGACTACAAAAACGCTCTGTCGCTCATCGTAACACCTTTGAACCAGTTACAGATTTTTTCACTTTAATGAAATTTACTCCAATTTCCTATAGGGTATTTACTGTACACATACACATTCACAAATATGCGTGTGTGTGTTCAGAAAAAAAAATTATTACAAAATGTTGCCCTTGAGTTTTTTGATTTATAACGATCGATTTTCTCCAAACAACAATATTCTTCTTTTTCTTTCTCCATCTCATATTTTTATGCTATTATTTATTACTTAACATAAAGACATTTCGGAATTTGACCGGAATCAAAAGCAACAACAACAACGGCATCACGGAAAAATCGATTACATACATACATAACATATGTAGATATGCATAAGTAAAGTTTGTATGGAGATGTGTTTGCTCATCTGTGTATGTGTATGCATATAATTGTGGTTGTTTTGTACATTCATACAATGATTTCGTTCTGTAAACTAATATAAATAATTTCATTTAATAAAATTATGATTTATGTGCATATATATATGACAGCAGGCAATAAGACTTGATGCTTCATGCTCCCTGCAATGGTAGAAAACCACAAACTGATTTGATTTTGACTTCATTATAGTTTGATTAATTTATGAATGAAATAGAAATTTTTGTGTATATGCAAACCACTGAGAGAAAAGGTTGTGTAACTTGTTGAATAGTTAGGGCGAGTATTGATGAAATGGTCTTAGATATTAATAAAAAATTTATATTTCTTTCATAGTTTCTATAATGAATGTTCTTCTAATTGCCTTATTTCAATCTAAAAGCAATAACTTTTAAATTTGCCAACAAAATCCTACTAACTTCATAGTATTTTTTTTCTGAGGGTACATATATTAAATTACAAAAAAAAAAAAAATATATTGTTACATAAATGGTGAATGTAAAATAATACCACAAATATGATTAGTAGTATCTATTTAACTTTTATTCACATTATCAAATTATGTTCCAAACCCAACAACACAAATCAAAATTGATATGTGGAAATTTGAATCAAAGTATTATGTCAACATAAAAGTAAATAAATGAAAAAAGCTAAATAAAATACGTGTACTGACTCACGTACGCTTATATCATGTTCTTCGGTGTATATTGTGTTAATTTTTTGAGGGGAGATACGGCAATTAAAGGCACCAGAGGTTCAAAGTAGTTGCTGAATAAATTCTAAAATAATTTCACTTTTTCCAGGCAGAGCTTATTAAATTTAATTACATTCCAATTTTAATTAACGGAAATTTTATAATTGGTATTTTTTGTTTTCAAACCCTTTGTAATCGATTACTTTCAATTTTAATTAACTTTTTCTTTTCCTATAAATAATTATAAGTTTTTAATTACCAAATATAATTCCGTGAAACGTGAAATCGATAATTCTTTCAACTTCATTATCGTATTATTTTAATAGAACTTTGTAATGGAATTGCAAATATTTAAACTTTTAGAATTCCAAAATTTTTTTTAGGAATTGGAAAAAAATAACCAATTACAATCCCTTGAAATTGAAATGGAGGTGGAATCTTAATTCCCAATGTAATCATTACTTATGTGGAAAAAGAATGACAGTGGTCTAAAAATGAAGCCTTCTAGAATATTCCTACAAAATTGTCATAATACAACAAAAAAAAATCGTGTGAAGTATACAGAAATACTATAACTGTTACATTTTGCTTAAAAAAATTATAATGCTGATAGTATTCAACGGAATGGTAGTTCATTGAAAGCTTTGACTGCTATTTGTTTTTTTTTTTTTTGGCAGTCTTGTCTCTTTTACTCACTCTCTTGCTTCATAACCCTCGCTCTCAGTCTCTGTCTTTAATTCCTTTAAGAACGTGAGTGTCTTCTCCTCATATTTCCTCTCTTCCCTTCGTCCTTTCTCGCACTCTTTTGCCCTTTCCCACTCTCTGCCCTTCTATAACACCATTTTTCTCTCTTACTCTCTTCCCATTTCTTGCTTTTTCTAATATATTCAACTTCCTTCTCTTTTACCCCTCACTCGTTCTTTTTCGCCATCCTCTTTCTATGTATTTTTCTCAGCCCAAACCTCGATAGTCTAGTGGGTAGTATACTGGACTCTCACCCGTGAGGTTGCGGGTTCAATTCCCGTCTTGGTCTGGTATTTAATTTTCATAACTTTTATAGTCACTATCGATATGAAGTGAGTGAGAATTATAAGAAATTGTAGTGGTAGGGCCGTTCAGTCCTAAGTGTGTCCCTAAACACCCACTCCAACCTAACCTAACCTATTCCAGCCCCTCATCTCACTCAGCTCACTTTTCTTATTTCTTCTTCCTATTTCATTTTCTTTATTTCTCTCCCGCCTTTTATCCCCCTTCTTTAACATCTCTCCCTTTTATCTCTACCCCACTCTCGTTCTCTAATCTGCATTTCGCCTCTCTTCACTCCTCCTTCGTTGCACTTCTACTTAGTGCCCTTCTCTAGCTCATTCCGCTTCTTTAACTTTCTCCTCTCTCTTTAGAGTCACCATCGCCCACTTTTCTTTCATCATCTCTTCTGCTCCTTTTTCCACCCTCTCTTTCACTTTTCTCTCTCTCTTCAGCCATTGCCTCCTCCCCTGACTTTCCTTTCTTCTAACACCTCTCACACTTGTCCCATCTCAATGACTATTTCCTTTCTCTCATTCCCTCCCTCTCTTGAGTATTTCTCGTTTACTTTCGCCATCCTATCCCCTTTCTGTCTCTTCTCCCCATATCATCTTTTCCTTACTCCCTTCTCTTCTCCTGCTCCCTCCCTCTCTAGCCCTTCTCCTCTGGCACCTGCATCTACCAGCTCTAATTTTTCTTCCTAGATTTTTCTTCTCTCTCTCCGTCCCGTTCCTTTACCTACTGTCTTTCCCCTTTTTTTTACATACCTTCTCCAGGATATTTCTATCTTCCTGCTCTTAATTTTCTCTCTTTTTCGTCTTTTTTTGTCACCGTCGCACTCATAAAACGTCACTCTTTCTTTCTTCGCATTTTCTCTCTCTGTGACTAATTTCCTTCACTAGCTTTCACCATCTTACCTTTCCCATTTCCACACCCTCATCATTAATTGGTACTCCAGCACCACCTTTCCAGATCAATTTCTCTCTTCCCAACCTTCTCTTTCCCTTCTACCTATTTTTTTTTTTTTTGAAACATTTTTCTTTGATTTTGTTTCCGTTTTGTTGGTATGTTTGGTATTTCTTCCCATGGTTTGATATTATAATTTTCAATTTAAAATACTTCAAGGAGCTTCATGGGGAAAGCTCTTCAACTTCTTCCGTTAGAAACCATACTTTAAACAGATTATGCCCAATACTAGTAAGATACATAAATCCAACTTTAAGCTGATGTGGTAATACATAACTAGAATATGAAAAATGTTAAAGAAATTATTTAATATTTTCTTTTGCAAAAGGAATAAGTGTGTGTGTGAGAGAGAGAGAAGGTTTCAAAATAAAAACTTTTCACTTAGTAAGTGCACTCGTTTGCTGCTGTATTATAAAAGGAATAGTTATTTTAAGAGCATGCTTTCATGCCACACTGTGAAGAGAAAAACCTTTAGCTATATATCCTTAAAGGTGCACATATACACACACACATACTTACATGCATTGTGCGTTTGGTTTATACTACCTCATCATTTCTTATTTGCCAACATAAATACGAGTACTTATACTTACTGCATCATCAACTAAGGTCAACATATGTAATGATAACATATACCAATGGATGTGTGTATTTTCCTAATGCAACAGGCAAGGAGAATAGATGAGAAAATAAGCGAGATAGCAAGAACTTTCATTAACACTGTATTAAAACGATGATGGTGATGATGATGATGTTGCGCATTGGGAGAGATTTTCTCTTCTATGCAGAGAGCATCATACTATAATGCATAAAGATTATATTTTATTATAAAAGTTTGGTATTTTTTCTCCCCAAAAAAACAAACGAAACTTTTTTGAACAATAGTTAGGGGATGATGTGCAAGTGGTAGTAAAGTAAAGTAAAGGTAAATTAAATTAAAATATCAAATACACACACAAAGTTTTCAATATATTTTTATTAAAATTGTTAGAGCAGTGTTCGTACCATAAAACAAAGTGAAATTGTTATGAAATATAATGCAAAAGTCTATTTTCATTTAAATAAAAACAAAATAATGTCCACTTGCCTTATCCTTTATCCTTTGTGTTCAAGTTGTAATCCTTGCTCAAAAAAGAAAATATTTGTTGTTTTATTTTTTTATATATTACTTCAAATTTCATTAAATTTTTCTTTTCCTTCTTCATGATATTTTTAAATTTTATATTTACAGTATTAAGTTTTTAATTTATTTTTTATTTTTATAAAATGGTCGACTTCAAAATTTTCAAATTTTATTTAGTGCTATGTAAAATTTTTGTAATGGATTAAAAAAATGAAAAAAAAATTACATGAGCTGAAAATGGAAGGCAGAAAGAAAATGCATTTAAAGAGTAAGTATAAGAGAGAAAGAAATAGAAATTGAGAGAAAGACAGAGAGTGAAGGAATAGAGAGAAAGAGTTTGAGGCAGACAAAACTTTTATTAACTTCAAAATGTTTAGTTTTTTTTTTTTCTTTTTTTTATGTAAGTAATAGACGACCTCGATAGCCTAGTGGATAGTGCACTAGACTTTCATCTGGGAGGTTCGGGTTCGATTCCCGTCTTCGTCTGGTGGTTAATTTTCATAACTTTCTTATATTCACTATCAATATGAAGTGTATGAGAATTATAAGATAGTGTACAAGTACACACATTGGTTGGTAATGGCAAAACCACCAAGCCGATAAAAAATTGCCACACCGCCGTTCGGAATCGGCGTTAAACTGTAGGTCCAACTATGTGGTATCACAATGGGCCGTTCAGGCCTAAGTGTGTCTCTCGACAGCCACTCCAACCTAACCTAACCTATGTAAGTAATATGAGTTTATTTGTTGATGAAGTTTCTTATATATTTTTTTGGGGCATGCTTTTATTTTTATTTTATTTTATTCCCATGAAAGATTGGTTGAAATGTTTTTGTGAAAAGTTTCATATAAATATGATTACTTTCAATAAAAAAAATCAAATATGAAAATGAAAGCATACAAATTGGTAAGGGTCAACACATTAGCTTAATTTTTACTGATGGTTTGTTGAAGACTTTACCAAAACTTATGTTGAAAAACTCATCCCAAATTTGTTTAATATTTTACACTTTCAGGGTTTTAATGAAACGATTGTTTATTTATATTACTGCTTCCGTTTTCCAAATTGTTTTCATATGGTGATCTTAGGTCATTAATTTATTTAAGTAGTTTCTATTTATTCTATTCTATTTATTCTATTCTTTTTCTAAATACTAATGCCCAACAATTAAAACTCATACAAAAATTAAAAAACCCAGAACAAAAGATCAGAGACGTTGAGATACGCTAAAACTCAGCTTGGCTTTTTTTTATCAAGTATGTGCAAGAGCCCAAGACTGGATACCAATGATTGAATAGCAAAAACCAAATACAAAGAAGAATTTCAAAAATCAGAAATATGAAATTAAATACTGAGGACCAAAAACCAAAAAACACCAAAGATCAAATACTAAATATCGAAAAACACACACTAAAGAAATATATCAAAAACTATAAAGAACAATGACCCATTTTAAAAAATAAAACCAAAAATTAAGTAACAAAAACCATAACTCAATCAAAAATCATAGTTCAAGGGCCTAAGTTTTCAGATCGCAAGTCAAAAACACAAACAAATTGTGTCAAAATATTGTATGCTCCAGGAACATTATTTGCAAATTCGATAACTGACACCAACCTGAAATTCAAAAACTTTCCAAATATTAGGTCTCCTCATTAGATGGATGTAAAAACCAATAACCGAACCCGAAAAACCAATGACTAAATATTAACAATCAAAAACGAAATATTAAACAAAATGTCAAAAACCAAAAACCAAAGACAGAAAATCCGGTATCGAAGGCTAAAAATCAAAGACAAAAAAGCAGCCAAAGATCAATACCAACCACCAAAAGTCAATCAGAAACAACAAAAACATAAATCAAAGACCTTAGTTTTCAGACAAAAATGTTATGAGTTAAATCGAAGCTCGATTGGAACATTGTTTTTAATGTTATTGAGATAAGTGAAATTATCTCAAAATTTCTAATATTTCTAGTGCTTGGCTTTCATCATCATCGTCATCAGGTCAGGCGCTGAAAGTTTCTTTTAATGTATGTCCTGTTTGTTACAGGCTTACGATCTACAATTTCCGGTCTTAATCAAAACTTGGTTACTTTAAAGTTGATGCAAAACTCAATCTCAATTGATAGTGTTTTCAGGCGACTTTAATCTGAGTAATATTTTTTAGAGTTTGGATCTAGGAGAGCAGCAAGTTGTTATAAATGAATTGTAATAAAGAAATATCATTTATATAATGTAACTAATTTGAGGATTTTAATTTTATTTTTGTTGATGGAAATTAGATGGTAAATAGTTTAGATAGAGGTTATACAGATGATTTGTTTTAAGTAGTACCCAGCATCATGTGGCTGTATTATTTAAATTTTCAAACCAAAAACTTGTGCTTGTTCCTCAATATTGTTGTTATACTTTAATGTATTTATTGTGGTTTTGTTTCGAATAAATGTACTATCAGAGATTATCTAACTCAAAAGTTTTTTCCAAGACTTGCACGAACAGAAATAAATTTTAATAACGACTTTCATGACTAACTTCTCAGCCTATTAACATGGTTGGTATGTCACAAAAGACTGTACCAGAAATGCCTATCATTGAAAAATTTAAATAACTATAATTTGTTTTCTCCTACTACTTATAAAAACAAAATTCAAAGAAAAGATAGAGAGAAAGAACATAAATCAAATCATTTACCACATATGCATAAACAAACATACTTATAACTTATAAAGCGCCTACTTCCAGGTAATACATAAAACTTATCACTCTTCACAATTGCAAAACATAATTTTGTATAACACATAAACAATTTAAAATGCTTAATATTAATGGGTAACAAAATAACACATAATAATTTAAAGAAATGAAAACGTAAAAACAATAAAAACAAAATTATTCTTATTTACGATATTTAAATTTCTTGTCTTGCCTTGCCTTGTCTTTTGCCTGCGCCATAGACAAAGTAAAAAAATGCGAGTTAAAAATGTTTTAAAATAAATGACATATAATGTCAATGTGTAAATATGTATGCATATACATACTTACATGCATATGTGTGTATGTATGTGTAGATCTATTGTATGATTGTATGCGCTTACATTGTGTCCCCAAAGAATCTTTAGCAGTAACATGAAATATTAACCCATGATTTTATTTTCTTGTATAAAGCAGAAAAAAAAAAATGAAACAAAAAAATAGCAACAACATTACAGCTATTACATACACACACACATGCCCCACCTACCACACATAAGAAATATGGGCGCGTATGACATACTTGCATGCATATGTATATATACGTGTGTATGCGTATAAAACAGTATAAAAATCGTAGCATACAGGCTCACATACTTCTACTACATGCATAGTAAATAATGTTAAATAAACATTTTTTTTATTATTTCATTTCGCGTGAAGGATTTTTTGTTTCTTATTTCCATGTATGATACATATATTATATTTGTCATACGACATGCAATACATACATGCATATACAGATACATATATGTATGTGTGTCATATATTCATATGTGCAACATGTTTTGGTGCCCTGGGTCGTATACGCAACATTTTTTTATTTTTTTTATAGCTCGCTTAAAAACTTGTTTCGCATTGTTTTTCCCCCTCTTTTTGCTTTGTTTTTTGTTCTTTATCCTGCTTTATTTCTTTTATATCACAACTTTTATATTTTGTGTCCTTGGCTCCCGTTGTGTATTGTCAATGTCATTTTTTTTATGATTTTCTTCCTCAACTTTTTTTATTTTTATATATTATGTATTTCTTCGACCGACCGACCGACCGAATCTCTCTTATTGTATAAATTCACTTGACTTAGTTTTAAAGAAGTATGAAGTTGATGTCTGATGAATTTTTATAGCTATGAAGAAATTTATTTCATTTTATTTATTTTTTTTTTTTTTTTGCTTCTTTGTACCTTGCTTGGTGCTATTAACCTACAATAAAATATATTTTATATACTTATACCTGCGCCAACGACACAGGCACGTAGTCTATAATTTATTTCAAAGGGAGAGCTGTAGATAGAGAAAGTATGGATGAGAATAAAAGTTCTTAGAAGTTGAGCAAAATTTATATGAAAATCCCAAAATGCATACAGATAAAAACTTTTAATCATTTATTTATGTACATGCAAATTAAAATAATTGTTTTAATTTTTATACGCATATGAAAAGTGCGCAGAAATTGTTTAGATATTTTTAAAGATGCTTGAACAGACATTTTTGTGAGCAATGTTTAGTTTTCTGATTTCTGAAAAACTTAGCTGTTTACGTATAACCAATGGCGGATCTAAGATTTCGATTTGAGGAAGGCTGATTTTGCTTCAATTGTAGGATAATAACTTGGTCAAAATTCAAAGCGAAACAAGGCGAATTTCATACAGAAATTCATACCAAATTCAGACCGAAATTCACACCAAAAATTACACAAATACAAACCAAACCTCAAACCAACACTCAGACAAAAGCTCTGAATAAACTTCAGGCTAAATTTAGATTAAAAAATCTGACCAAAATGTACCCAAAAAACTTAGGCCAAAAGAATGCAATGTTCAGACCAAACTAAGGTCTAAAATAAACGAAAATTGACATCACAACTTGGACTAAATAAAGATCAAAATTCTTTTCAAAACTTAGACTAAGCTCAGACCAAAAAGCTGAGACCAAAAATCGAACTGAAATTTGAACCAAAATCCACACTAAAATTCAGAGTAAAAATAAACCGAAACCCAGGCCAAAACTCTGAACGAAAATCAAATCAAAATTCCAATCAAAAAGTAAACCAAAATTAAGACAGAAATTAAGACCAAATTCAAAACGAAAATTAGACCAAATTCAAACTAAATATCACATCAAAAATATTCTTAAACTAAAGCCAAAACTAAAATCAAAATTGAAGCTGAACTCAGACCATAATTCAGAAATAAAAGTTCAACCGAAGCTTTGACGAGAAATTAGACTAAAGTTTAAATCAAAATCCAACCGAAATTCAAACTGAAAGGAAAACTAAGTTCAAACTAACATCACATTGTAATTCAGAAGTAAAAGCAAACTATTCAAACGAAATTCAAAGCAAAACTGAGATAAAAAACCGGGCCATTTAATCAGATTAAAACGCAGATTAAAAAACACAGTAAGCTCTTCAAAAGGAGGGTACCTTACCTTAAAAATTTCGTCGAGGACGAGTAGGCACCATCCTTTGAGTAAGTGACAAACCCTCCTCCCCGGAATGACACCGTGTGCGCCTTATCAACAGAAGCGTAGCTGTAAACAACATTGCCAAAGGATCCTATTAAGATCTTGACATAAAGTAATACCGGACGATGCGAATGGATGCACCCTGAGTTGGTTGCCTTTGTAAGTGCAGTGAAATCCAGCTGAAGCAATATCCGAATAAAGTCAGTGTTTCTTCCACTATCCCGTTAAAATAATAGAAATTCTCGGGCTATGTTCGATACTCGTCACCATTCAGTTGGTGAGGTAGGTTTCAGTTGAGTTTCCTACTAAATTCGAGCTGACCTGGCTCTAAAAGGAGACACTCATAAGATTATTAGTTGATTGGTTGGTTGCTTCTATTTTTTACATTTTGCTACTTTTTCGTTTTTTTGGTGACTTGAGATTAGTTTAAAATTTTCCCCTTTCTTCGCTTTTCTGACTACGTACCTGCTTTTGTCACGCTGTGCCTGAACCTAACTACCGAATGTCCTTGTTACATTTTTTTTTTTGTTATTGTTTTTGTTATTGTCACTTCTGTGTTCTTAATTTAATTTCGTCTATCATCAAAGTTTTTTGTTTTGTTGCTGTTGTTTATTTACATCATTGTAGTTGTGTGGATATGTATGTACGTATATAAATATTTATGTATTGTAGTGTGCGTGTGTGTGTGTGTGTAGTTGCTGTTCTTGAGAACTCCCACCTGCTGGGCATTTATTGCTGGAGGGGAGATCATGATGATTGATGACTTTGATTGATAACCAATGAAGAAGTACTGTTTCTCTCTATCTCTCTCTCTCTCACTCTTTGAGTATGAGTTTGTGTGTGGGCTCATCTTAAGTTATGCTTTCAATGCCATAGGTAAATCACTTTGAACAATACATTCCGTGTGGCTGTGTGTTTCTCTCTCTCTCTCTCTATGGTTTCCTTTTGTGTGCAAGTATATGTTTTGTTTACTTATATCAGTTTGATTTAGTTGGTGTCTATGTGGATGGATGGCGGTATGTGTGTGCGTGTCTATGATCTAATGAATGTCAATCTGTTTTTAATGTTGATTTGAGTCATTTGAGGTTTGGCTGTATAGTGTTGCTACATAGTTACCCGCCTACAATCAAACGGACTGACTCACTCACTTATTCACTAACTGACTGACTGAATATCTGTATCCAGCTGGCACTGACACTGACATGTCATGCAAGTGACAACTTTTCATTAGAATATTAGTTCAGTTAGTTCATTATCGATGGTGAAAGATGGCGGTGGTTTGAATATTTCTGCTTATTCAAGTTTGTTATTTCATACTTGATACATATTCAATTTTATATTATAGATAAAAGTCATCTATCATTATCAATTATTCTAACGATGACATAAACCTCATCTGCCACTATACCTACGTCCACGTCCCCTCCATGTCCATCCTCATATCCAGCATTATAAATTATGGCTGCTTTTGCCTCTGTTGCTTGACATCAGTCAAGTAATTAGTACAAAAGTACATTGAACTAACAATTAAAGCTTATACTCACGTAATGTCCAGACGCGCCACTGCTCTTATTGTTGTCTGTCATTGTATCTATGAAGCTATTGTGTCTCTATGTATGCATGTATACAGATGTCTGTGTTTGAGCAAATGCAACATGTTGCTTCTTAAATGTCACACGCACGCACATACGTCAATCAACTCATTCCTTTGCTTTTGCTACTTATTGACAGCTTTATATCTAGTTATAATTATATATGTATGCACGTATAGCAATTGCATTAATCCCAGCAAGGACATACTTAATTTAGATAAACATACATACATATACTTAGACAAAAGGAATCTCGAGTAAGTCTAAGTAGATATAGAATTAATTTAATTAGAATTTTCTTTTTTCAACTCAGTGAAAGTTGTTATGGAATTGAGTGAGATATGCGCTCAGCAATGAAATAGTCAGTATCATTAGTTAAATTGCAGTGAAAAATATTAAATGCAGAAAATATTTAATATTGAAAGCTTCTAGTTATCCCTATCATTACCACTATCGCAATCTTATTTTATTTCACTACATACTATATATGCATATATCTTTGCAAGCTGAATTTGAAAAAAACAAACTACTACAACTACTAGTTATCCCTACTGCTATAAGAGAGCCTTAGGAGTAACTTCAAATATATCCTGTCTTCAGAGATTGAGCCGCATCTTCTTTATTGCAGTATCTTCTGGTGGCCTGGTATTGGAAAGGCGTCAAACCCAGAACCATTGCATTAGGTCAGAAAAACGCCAGCCAAAAAGATTACTAGAGCTCTTTGCACTCTCGAGAATCAGCAGTGTAAAATAATTGTCCAGGAAGCCTAAAAAAATCTGCTAGAACGTAAGTTTTGTCATCCATTATGCAGCATTCGAGTATGTCAACATAATCTTGTTTCAGATTTTTAACCCTTTTCTATCCGGAACCTTTGCACCTTGTACGTTTTTAACCCAGCTTCCTTCGAAAGACTTCGAGCAATACGTTATTCACATCAGTTTTCTTACTAAACTGCTCTGATCCTTCTCAAAATGATCACAAACTCTTCCGCCTTTTCAGAATCAAGCGATCCCCTCATTTCTTAATGCTCAGGTCCTCGTTGAATCGTTTTATAATGCGAGAAACTATTTTGCGATCTACTTAGCCATACGGAGTTCGATGCTTGCCGATATTCCACCCTCCAGCACCGTTGGTATTTTTCTCACTCCTGTTAAACTGGCCATTAAGCAAATCTACCTCGCTGAACAAAAAAGATTCTAGTTGGACCCACAGTTTAACGCCGATTCCGAACAGCGATGTGGCAATTTTTTATCGGCTTGGTGGTTTTGCCATTACCAACCAATGTGTGTACTTGTACACTATCTTTTAAGTCTCATACACTTCAAACACGCTCAAATTATACTCTTAACTAGTTGAATTTAACGCTTTTTTTATTTTTTATGCCTGTCTTTTTTACCATGCACTTCACTTCACCACCTATTGAATGGCGCTTCCTAAAACTAAAGTGATTGAAAAACCGCAAAATTCTTTGAACATTATTTTTCAGACGATAAACTATGATTCGGTATAATTTTTTTCTCAAGTTATCAATTATGTACAATGATCTGTAGGGGTTCGGTTATCCTCCTATGGCTTGTTTAGCACCAAAGTCGTATCCTTTTTCTATGCAATCCCTATATATATCTCTAAGAAAGGTAACGAGCTGTGATGTATCGCCTACTTGATCACTTCATTCGGGAAAAAAAACGTTCGCTGCCGATGAAATTCATTCAAATGTAATGCCCGGGAACTATTTCGCTCAGCTCAATCTCCGTCTTCGAGATTTTCCTTTGTGAATAAGTTTTTTGAGGATATGACAAAAGAACGTCTATAGGTTTCTCCCATGATTTTCGTTTTGAATTAGATTTCTATGTATGCAAAATCTATGAATTTAAATGATAAATGCAATAGAGATCGATTTTTGGAATTAAAATTTATACACATCTGCATTTGTGCATTAAAATTCGAATAATGAATTGATCGATATCTTTTAATTTATGTGCTGTATATCTATACAAAATATGCATCTCAAAGGTTAAGCTTTTCATAAGTATATGTAAATGTATTCAGAGTAATAAAAATTAATGAATCGTATAAGAAAATTTCATACAAAATTAAACTTAAGTAGCGTAAACGATTTGAGGTCGTCGAATAATATGCAAGTGTAAATGAATATATGTATAGAAAAACAAACACGCGTTTGTATTTATTCGTATGTGTGAATACATGTGGATTTCTGTACATGAAGTTTTTAATGAGGTAATTGTGGTTGAAAGTAGCACGTGATTTAGCAAAAAGTTGTCCAAAAAACATACAAAAAAACTAAAGAAAAAGATTGATAAAACTTTCTACCGACAACGACGACGTGCTTTTTCTCTTCAGATTTTTTTTTTTTTTGTTTTAAAATTTATAAAAGTTTTCCGAAACACATGAAACTTAGATGCATTTAAAGTCATAAAATTAAAAATGTTGTTGTATGTGGGTGGAAACAAAATTGGAAGAAATTAAAGAAGTGTTCATTTAAAATTTGAAATGTAAGTAAGAACTTTTTTTTATCAAAAGTTAAGATATTGAAAAAGTTATTAAACAACCAGACGGCAAGTAGCTTCTATAGTTTTTGAGATAGATATATAGAGGTTTGAGAATTTTGAGATTTTTAGTACCTTTTTGATGAGTATCAGTGGGTCATCCTGACATTTTAAGCAAGGAAAAACAATTTTCTTTCAATCACTTTGGTGAGACGTAGTATCTGACTGACTGATTTGTGATTTCGTTAATTATGACAATTCGAAATTCTGGGACAATTCGTTAGACTGAAATAATTTGGAAGTTTAAGGTAGTTGCAAACCTGAAACAGCTCGGAAATTACCGCGAAAGGAGAAACAACTTTAGGGGTTGACACTAGTCAGAGTCCTGAAACATTTTGGTAGCTTGAGACAACCCGAGACAACTTGGTAGCCTGGGACTCGAGACAACTCTTGGAAACCTGAGAGAACTTGAAAACCTGCAAAAAAGCATGAGAATATTTGAAAGATTGAAACTCCACGGAAATTTGAAATGCCTGCCAAACCTAAAACATCTCGAAATCATGAATAAACTTGAAAGTTTGAGGTAACTTGGAAGCCTGAGATAACTAGCAAACCTAAGACATCTCGAAAGCTGAAAACAGTTTGAAATCAAGTGGCAACTCGAAAGATTGAGACTACTCGAAATCATGATACAGCTCAAAAGACTGAAACAAATCAAAACTCAAAAATAACTCAAAAGTATGAGAAAACTTGGAAGCTGAAATGTTCTTGGCAATCTTCACTTTAATGGTCTAGGTGCAAAGGGCTTAAGGACAAAAGTTTTAAGCTACTGAATTAGTAGACTGTGCTCACTTGACTTCGCTTCTTGTTGATCAGTTATGAAGGACAAATACCAGTAAATTTAAAGCAAAGCGTGTTTATTAAACTCGTACCTGAACTGGAACCAAACCAGTGGATGATTCAGAAATCCCTCCCAAAACCGTCAGCTATCTTTCTACAGATTATTAGCACTTCATTAAATCTGAAATTTCAAGGTTAAATTATAGATATTTACTCTTGGAGAATTTGTTTTTTCTTTTGTTAATTTTAGTCTGAATTTGGTTTCTATTTGGTATGTTTTTTATCTGATTTTTGTTTTGAATTTAGTCTTTTTTTATTTTAATTTGTTGTTTGACATTTGTTGATAGAGTTTCGGTCTGACTTTTGGTCTAAATTAGGATTGAAATTTTTCTCTGAATTTAGGTCTGGATTTGATTTCCGTTTAGTCTTAGCTTTCGACTATTTTTCGTCTAATTTTTTGGTGAAATTTCTGTCTGGTTTTGGTATAAATTTTGGTCTAATTTTTTGTCTAGTTTAAAGTCTGCATTTGGTTTAAATTTTTTTATTAGTTTTGATCGAAGATTTGGTCTGATTTTTATTTTGAATGGGTCTGAATTTGATTTAAGGTTTTTTGTTTAAATTTTGGCCGTAATGTTAATCCGATTTTTTTTTTTTTTTTTTTGAATTTTGGTTTAAATTTTTATTTGATTTTTTGTGAGTTTATCCTAAGCTAATATCCTTTGTTTTTGAGTTGAAACATCATTCATCGTTTCGTTTATAAATAAATAAGGAAATTTCCTAATTTTTGGTGAGAGTTTGGTATAAATTTGTTTTGAATTTCGGACAGGTTTTTGGTTTCATTTGTTGCTTTTTTTGTCATATTTTTGGTCTAATTATTTATCTAAATTATTGACTGTTCTGAATTCGGTTGGAATTTCGGTCTAAATTTATTCTAATTTTTAATCTAAATTTGGGCAAAATTTTAGTTGAATTTTGATCGTAAGTTTGGTCTAAATTTTTTTGTTTGAACTGGTTCTTTTTTATTCTGATTTCTGGTCTGAGTTTTAGTCCTAACTTTGTTTTGAATCCTGGTCTAATTCTCTTCTGCCTTTTTGCCCCTTTTGTTTGAATTTGGTTTGAATTTTGGTCTTATATTGAATCTGATTTTTAATTTGAATTTTTTTGGCCTAAATTTATGTTAGACTTTTATTCTGAATTTTGTTTAGAATATGCTCTATATTTTTGTCAAATTTTTCGTCTGAAATTGGTCTAATCTTGCTTTTAATTTTTTTCTAAAATTTGGCCTGAGTTTTGGTTTGATTTTTGACCAGAAATTTGTGTTTATTTTGGTCCGATTTTGGAATGATTTAGGTTTCAATTATAGTCTAAATTTTAGTTTAATTTTTGGTTTGAATTTATTTTAATTATTGTTCCAAATTTGTTCTGAATTTTGATATCGGTTTTGGTCGGATTTGAATTTGCTCTCATGCTAATCTGAGTTTTGGTCTGAATTGAGGTGCAAATTTTGGGCCATTTTTTGGTAGTGTTGACCACTACCGAGTAGAGTTGCAATAGGGAAAGCTTTTTAAAGTAAGAATTTGTTAAACGTATTTAAATGATATCAATATCAATATTTTTGAATGCTTTTTCAAACAGATTTCTTTAACGCCAAACAAAGTATTGCCAAACCTTACAACAAATGCTTTTAATGTAACAAACTTTGACATTTTTTTCTTTTTTTTTCTTGTGTTTGTTTTTGCAATCACGAGCCATTAATGGTGTTTTCTATGATATCTAAAGCTGCACATATGTCTGAATGCATGTGAGTATGTGTGTGTGTGTCAACAAATGCAATAGTGCGAGACATCAATTTGCAAATTAATTGGTAGCGATATTTCCGTCAATTCCATCTGTAACAACAAACGCTTGCAATATTGTGCTTGTGTGTGATAAATGTGTTTGTTGGCAATAGAAACAGCAGTAGCAAAGACTTGTAACATTTGAGGAAGAACTCTTTATTGAAAGAGACAAAACACAGAAGACGTAAAGGGCGAAGAAGTAGAGAAAGCAAGAGAGAGAGAGAGCTGAAGTAGAAATAGAAGAAGTTAGTTGCAGATACACACATTCAATTCACATTACACACATTGGCAACAATGTTTCTTTCTCTCTCTATCTCTCTCTCTCTCTTTCAGCCTTATTCACTCTATGTTTTCACTTTGTTTGCCTATTACCAATAAATTGCAAAGATTGAATCGTTGTTCGTTCTACAAAGTGGAACAATTCTGGCGCGTGAAATGTATGAACGTTAGAAAAAAGAAAAAAATACAGAAAAGCAAGAAAGAAAAAGATTTCAAACTGCTTGCATTTACAAACACGCATACGAGTATGTCGATAGTTATATGCATGTGTGAGCTTCTATATTTACGTGTGTGTGTGTGTGCTTATACTTTAAAACCACAAGCATATATTTATTCATATAAAGCATGCATGCAAGTAATGCATATCGAAAAAAGCAATAAAAAAAACTAGAAAGAAAATTCGCTCAATAGCATTTGCGTTTGAATGTCAATGGCTGAAATATTTTTTTTTTTTTCGCACACTGCATGCAATGATGATAGTTCTATCAAGCAAAAAATTTGGTATCTCTGTGAGTGTATGTGAGTATATACAAACACCCAGTGGGGAATATTTTACTGAAATTTACTAGTAGTAGTATAGATACATAAATACTGCAAAGATTAAAAAATGCTACAGAGAAAAGCCTTTTTATGCTTTGAATGAAGAAAAAAAGTGTAGAAAAAGATAAAGAAGTCAAATTGAAGCTTATATATCGGATACGAAGTAATCCGTTGAATGTTAAATGCAATAAACTACAACGTCAAATAATGTTACGTATACAACATGGTTGCTAAACATGGTGAAGTAAAATGCTTTTGACCTTAAGCAAGTCCAAGTATTTTTCGATGAGAATAATTTTTTTTTTTTTAGAAAATAATTTGTTGTGTTTTACTAAAAGGTTATTGCAAAAAAAAAGAAAATATTTTGATTGTTTAAAAATGGAAAATATTTTTTTCTGAATATTGTTTGCGGGTTTTCCAACAATTGATTCAGAGATAAAGAGATAAAGAAATAAAATAAAAAAAAACACAAACTTTTGTCTATCAAGGGTTAATTTCTTTAAAAATATTTAATTTAGCAGGTTGTAACCTTCAGTGATTTCAACCATTTTCTTTTGCAGAATAGTTTCTTAGAACTTGATAACAGAAAAGTTATTTTTAAAAGCTCTAAGTTTAGATAGATTCGTCCTTCAATGACCCCAAATAGTTTTCAACAGAGAATATTTTCTTCAAGACTTAGTTTTAAGAGTTTTTTAAGAGTTAATTTACAAAATTTAGACTTTGACCTTCAGTGGACCCTTCAACTTTTCAGTAGCTTTCTAGGTTGGGCTTAGATAATTTTGCCCTTCAATGACCCTGACCAGTTTTCGATGGAAAATATTTTCTCCGAAGACGTGGCTTAGGTGTCAGGTCTGTTTACCCAGTGTGGTCATATAGAAGGTCATGGCTTCAAAAAAAATTAAGCAAAATCACCTAAACCTTGATGACTTCAACTAATTCCTGATGTAGAATTATTTGCTTCGAAGATCTTCCGTTTTTTTTTTTTTTCTAAGGATTAAAAGATCATTTGAAAAAAAAATACTTTTTTTCGCTTTTAAAGGTAAATTCCTGAAAAAAGTGTGGCTTAGATGATTTAGACCTTTAGTGATTACTTTTCGATAAAAAATATTTTCCTCAAAAACCTTAAGATAGGTTTCACAACCGTTTACCCATCTATTACATATATAAGGTCATATTAAAAGAAGTGATAAGTCGGGGCCGCGAGTTGTTTTTGTTGTCTTTTCATAGTAATTACCTTTTTCATTTTATTTATTTTACTTTAGTTACTTATTTTAGCTACTTAGTAGAACCATAAATCAAATATTTTCAGTAGAACTTTGTAGCCTCTGAAGATGGATGTAAGGGTAGCTTTGGTTAAAAATATGTGAATCTTCATCAAAAACGCTATTGTATAACTAAACTGATTCCAGACTGTGAGACACATTAGACCTTTTCCGGTCATGGTATTGGAAACTATTAATAATACATTGACATATCGAAAACAAACTTAATTTTGTATTGGGATGTAGTTGTTGTTGCTGCGCTAATATGAAACCAATGGTTTTCTTATTAATTTATTAAGGACTTGCCTCTGGGACATATTCAATTAAGTTGTAAACAAATCAAAAGTTTGTAACATTTTCCCACTTCAAATCGCTTGCCGCAGTTATTTTTGTACATTAAAACCTTCCATTAATGGAAATATCTCAAGAAGTGTTAAAATAAAGGAAGGGAGGTATGTAAATCACATATGAATATAAATATATACATATTTGCAGTTTTCATAGATTTTTAATCCGGTGGTCAAGACACAATACATTCAAATATTAAAAGTAATCCGATTTATTTTCACGCTATTTTTTTCACTTTTTTCCTTTTGCTGTTACTACACAGTGTAACAAAATGTGGCTTTCAAATGAAACTTAATGTTAGCTAAGCTTTATTTATATTTTTATTATATATTTATTTATTATGCCTATTCTAGTTTAGCTTCTTTGGTTTAAAAAATTTTAGTATTATTGTCTGTTCAACTTTTTTATACTGAGAGTTCAATTTCATTTGTATTGGAAACTTCAATGCTAGTAGAGTTTAATGGCATTGAAAACTTTAATGTTACGGATAATTTAAGTTCACTAACATTGATAATTTGAATGTTTATACTATTCCACTTTGAATGTTAACGTCAGTTCGAGTTCATCACATAGAAAATTTGATTGATAATGGTGCGGAAAATTCAATATCACTAGCATTGACAGTTTTAGTGCCAATGCTAATGCAATTTTAATGCTAACGCCATTTCAAATTCATTTAATAGATAATTTTTTTAATCAAATTTTTAATAATAATGTTAATTCAACTTGGTTGGCATTAAACAGTTTAATTCTAATGTTTGGTCAAATTTAATAGCAAACTAAATTTTAATATTAATGTTAGTTTGACTTCGTTGACAAAGAAAATTGTAGTGTATCTGCTAGTTCAATCTGATTGGCGTTTACCATTTACAGACTAATGCTTTTTTCAGTTTCTATTTCTTTCTTATTGCCATTGAAAATTTTTTTGGCTAGTGTCATTTGCATTAAAAACTCGAATCCTGCCTACTTTAGCTTGTTTCGGATTGAAATAATAATTAATTAATACTAATGCTAGTTTAATTTCAAAAACATTGAAAATTTTATTATTAATGTAATGTTTACGCTAGTTAAACTGCATTGGCATTGAACATTTTAATGCTACTGCTTGTACAAGCGTTCGCAATCTACAATAAAAATACGTTTCAGAAAACTCTTCTTCTCTTCACATCAAAAAAATTGCATCCCTACGCGGAACTTTGTTCATTTTTGTGTTGCACAGTGTGTTTTATTTATATTTCAAAAATCTTTGATCCCTTTGTATTTTTAACTCAATTATCACGCCCTCAAGCTCTTTAAAAAAATATAAGCTTCTACAGTAAATAAAAAAAAATGAATGTAAATATGTAAATTTATATATAAGTAAAAACAAAAAAAAAATTTTAAACTCATGCAAGTTTAAGCAGAAAACCATAAAATTGTAAGTGTGTGTGTGGCCACAAAGTGAGCGCATTAAAATTAAACGAATAAGAAATATGTAAAATGGAGTATGAGAGTCTCCGTTTACTATTTCGGTTGCATACATAAATATTTGATATGCGCCCATCATTATCGTCGAGCGCAGCGAGTTGTAGCGCTATTAAAACGCAAGTGGGTTAAAAATATTTCTTTCAGCTTTATACTTACTGCCCACTCATTCTTTCCCGCATTCAATTCTACACTCTTTTTAATATGCGCTCATAAATTATGAATTAAAAATTTAAAACAGATTTTCCTTATACTATATGTATTCATATTACTCCGAACAACAACAACAATATCAGACTGTGCTTTTTTTAATATCCTGCCCTTAAATCCTGGTAGCACTCAGTCACAGCTTGCACTGCTTCACAGTAGAAGAGGTGGTGATGAATCTACGCCGCCAACGTATGCTTTTTGGTGTTGAATGGTGATTTTTTTTTGTCGGCAATGATAATGGTGATGCTGATACTGGTGATGATGACAATGATGATGATGATTGTGGTGCTTTTATGTGTTTGCTGAAGAGTGAAGTTAAGATATGTATGTATTTGCAAGAGTAGGTACCACAACGAGTTTGTATTTATGTATGCAAATCGAAATGAGGTGTCTGTCGCTCGTTTATTATAATTAAATGACAAAATAATTTCTAACTCTTAGAAATGATGTGCCAATTATTATTTTTCGTACACGCCCACACTCACACATATTTGTGATGGAAATTTAATAATAATTTCAAAATTTGTAATTAAGTTCTACGGGAATAGAAGCGAGAACTTTTTTTTTTTGGTAGCAGATAAAGCAAGGCGAATTTTGATACTCTAAATTCGCTTATAGTTGCTTTTCCTCAAATTCAACACATTACATGGGATTTCCTGGGTGGAAAAATGCAATATATTCAAAGTATTCCTTCGCTTCATAACATCGCGTAACTGTTTCAACATTCGCTAATAATTTATACTACATGAAAATTAATTAAAATAAATAAAAAAAATAACCATTTTGTAGCCATCATAGGAAGTAAGGGGATTGGTTAGACTTCAAATTTTGGATTCGGACTAATTTAAGGTCACGAAAATCAGTTTATTAATTATTAATTTATCCACGGGGAAAAGTCTCGTCGTCAATGGGTTAATAGTAAAAGACTTTGCCTATCATAAAAAAAAAAAATATCTAAAAAATTACTAAAAAAGTTTAACCCACGGGGTCGCCGTCTATAAGAATTTTGTCGGAAGGCCATCACAGGATTACTATTCACTACCAAAAAATTTATCGCACAGTGTAATTTATATAAGCCCAAGCAGAAGATTTCGAAATTAGGAATTTTCCTTTCCTTCTTCATATTGTAGTTTGTAAGTAGTTCCAAATTCGTAAATTTTCTCTCGATGAATTCTTGAATAAGTTCAAACATCATTAAGTAAAATTACAAGTAAATGAGTACATTAAATTTTCGATTTATTTCTATCTTTGAATTTATCTCTTTACACTTTAATGACAATAATCTCTGTAATAATATAAATAAGTAATTCATTGAAATATTTGGCATTTTGTTATCGTTGTTCTTTACTCTGCTTTGTGTTGCTGCTGCTGCTTCTGTTTGCTAAATAATTAATATTGTTTATTTCCTTAGCCGCAATTCTAAAACAATTTATTTGACTTACAATTTTCATCTTCTATATACATAAGTATGAGTTTACTATGTTGTATTTGTAGTTGATGCGCAATTTGGCTTAAATCGTTAAACTTTGTAGTTAGTCAATAATTAAATACTACCTACATATTTATAGTACATAAGCAATTTCGATAATTGGTATTTGCTTTGGTAAACTTTTTGTTTACATTTTAAAAGTCTTTATTAATAAATGATTTTGTCGACATTTTATTGGTTGAAATTTTTGTACAAGATGAATAGAATTTTACTAATTGATTGATAATTATTATTAAAACTATTTTACTGATTAGAATTAAGTTTTATTGCTTTCTTTTTGTTTTTTTTTTTTTGGAAAAAAAACTTTTGATATGGGGTCTTATGTATCTCCTCTATTATGGCATGAAAATAAAGAATTCACAATGGGACCGAGGACATCTGGGGGTTACTGGTCTTAGCAGTAAAAAGACTTCCTAAACCAACCTAACCTATTGCCGGTTTTGTCATATTGGATCTGCTACTTTGTTTTTGAAAATTTGAATGACAGCTTCATGATCACCTGATCACCATCGTCAAAAACCCTTCTAACCAAAATTTCTAATGTATAAAATAGAGATGGTCGAGTGACATGAATTTTACGTGACACGCATAAACATGCACACACGTGACATAATTTTCACGTGAACATAAATAAAAACTTAACAATAAAAAGATTACGTGCGTAATATTTTTTGGAAAAATTTCAACGTGCGTGAACATACGTGAATTTTTTTTTTTTTTTTGAAAAATGCCAATGCCGTGAGCATGCGTGAGCGTGAGCCAAAAAGTACTCACGCACACATCTCTAGTTTAAAACGTAGCATTATATTTTTATCCATCTTTTGAAATTCCTGCACACGATAAATGAAATAAGCCTAGATTTATCTAACCAAAATTGCTACAGACATTTCCTATAACCAGAAACAAGTTAAATTCTGAAATGGCTAAAATCGTGGGCGTGTCTTCAGAATAATATTCGGGAAATAGCCACGCCTCTCATAACCTTCTATGCAATTCAAAATTTTCAAGGGCAATGCCAAAGGAAATATTGATATGAATACAGCCTAATTAGGTATAAGGATAATAGACAAATAATTTCATGCAAAAACTACCAAAATCAAACAAAAACAACCACACCCACCTACTGTTGAATTCAAACAATTTATTTTCTAGAGATTGCGTACGATATTTAGAGTTTGGACGCGCGTTTAAATTCGCTTTTCCTTGGCCTTAACAAGAGATATCATAAATTTTTCCCCCTATTTGCCTGCTGATATCTTCGAGTGGCTGTGCTGCCACCTACTACAAAAATCCTCTTCATTACATTATACCTAAATACTTTCATACCTGTGACCTATTTCATTATTTATTTTTGTAAACTTTCCAAATAAATTACAGACTCTTCGGTACGTTAAACAGGAAAACAACTTATTTTCAACACCTCTCTATAAACCATAAACAATTTTAACTATGTGTACGAACACTGCGTAAAGAAAAAAAACAATATTCAAGAGTTATTCAAGCATTTTCAATTTCATAAAATTGCAAATTGCATAAACATAGCAGATAATTAATAACAATCTTTTAATAGAAGCGCAATTTATAAGCACTCGCTTACTTTATTTGCGCTTCATTTTACATTACTTTATTTACTTTATAGAATATAGAGCGAGAGTGGAGCAGAAATTCGGTTGCTACTCTGTAGTTAATCCACAAAAATCATGTTTAAATAATGATGCCATTAAAATCTCGCGCTTATAAATTGAAGTGGCGTTGGTATAGAAAATTTTAAACAATAGCATAGCTTCATTCTGTGTACTTATGGTTTATTGAAATTTTTGCTTAAAGTAAATTAATCATTCGATTACTTGAGCATTAAGTTAACAGAATAAAATAAACCAGAAGCAAAATGATGGCAACTTTACTTATACTCATTTCCGACACTTGATATTTCATATATTTAATTTAAATGTGTCAAAATGTAAATATCTTGAAGTTATTTTAACTAAAATTTAAGGGTCATTTGAGATAACTTTTTCGCACTAGAGAATACGAAATGGGTTAAGTGGAATTAAGTGAAACTTAATGGGAATAGGTCCGTTTTAAGGATTAATTTAATATGAAAGACTCTGTGAAGCAATGATGCAATAAGAAAGATGAGAAAGGCTGGGTTTACTCAATTCCATTACAATTACATTCCTAATTCCAAGGAATTAGAAATGCTAATTACCAATTACTGTTCCTTGGAACGAAATTGATAATCAATCATTATTTCAAATTCCTCAGTCATAGAATTGAAAAAAACGACGCTCAATACCATTACTGAAATTTAATTTAGAATTCATCAAAGGAATCGAAAAAGTACTTTAATTACTTTTGTGAAATTGAATTCCAAAAAAAGCTGGAATAATTCCCATACATGAATTCAAATACATAGGAATTAATTACCATTTTGGAATTCAATTCACAAAAGTAAGCGGCTACTTTATAGCAAATACCAATTCCTAAGTTTTAAAGTATTGTACATTTTCAATTCTCTTGACGAATTGCATATTTTATTTCATATTTTTCATTATTATTTCATTACTGAGGAATTAAAAATGTTAATTACCAATTACAATTCCCAAAAATGGAATTGTCAAAAAAAGAAACTAATTCCATTACTAGGAATTGGAATTTTTCATTACCAATTACAATTTCAAGGAATTGGAATTGTGGAGAAATTAAATTCAGCAAGTAATCATTACAACCCAGTACTAATTCAAGCATCTGTCGCTGACGTCATAACTTATACTTTCGCCAATTCACTTTTTATAGATGTTTTGTAGTTCGTTTGTTTCGTGGTTCATGTTGAAGAGGTCCCTGCTTTAAGGAGCCAGCTCAGCTCGTTGTGCAGCCAAAGCAAAAGACCTCATAGTTATCTGTGCAATGCAGGGAGGTTATCCAAAGTTTGAATATGAACCTTATAAGTTGTTGCTTTCTGGGTATGGCCAGTATTAATCGGGATGAAGCTCAACCAAACCTGCACTGCCAACGAGGACCGAAAGTACTTCAAGGTCTGCCATGGTTTTAATGTGACGGAGACAATTGTGGCACGGACGTAGTGGGCAACTGTAAACTGTTTCGGCAGTCTCGTTAATACCATACTGGTCTCAAGACATGACGTCAATGGATGATGTGCAGATGATTTCATCATGGGATTGGTGAGGAATAGTTGCCTACAAAGATAAACATATTGAAAACCTCCAATAAATCCTCAGACGAAATAGTTAAATCAGAATAGTCCTAGAAGAGTTCTCTTTCTCGGCAGTATTGACCTATCTCCCCAGAAAGATTGGTTTTCATCTTCAGGTTTGTTGTTTAGGTTATCAGGGTGAGTGAAGAGTAGAAATTGAAAAACCGTCGAAATATACAACGCCCCCTAACTCTCGCAAGTATTATTTTCTGCAAAAATAAAAAAAAAAAAAATATTAAAAAATAAAATAACAAAGTAAAAATTTTCTCTTTTGCAGCCAATTTGCCTTAATATGAAAAATGTTTCCTTGTTATAAAATTGAAATTGTATTTCTTTCATAAAAATATGACAATATTAAGCTTTATTTTTTATTAGCGTTTATGCTAGAATGAATCGTAAAAGTAAGTGTATAAAGTAACAAAAGGTGGTAACTCTGCAATAGTCTTTCTCTATCTCTCCCACTCTTTCCCTCTCTCTGTCAGTTTTTAACTACTTACTTTTAGTTTAAGAACAAAGCACTTACGTCAAAGAAGTGCTTCCTTGCTTTTGCTTTAGTCATTAGTTTAGAAGCATTTGCATTGCGCTAAAAAAAGTTGTTGTTGTTTTAAAATTCAAAGAGAGCGGAAGAAGCAAAAGATTTGCGGTTGAATATGTTTCTTTTTGTGGTAGAATCACAGAAATATTTTTATTTATTTGTCTATGTAGTTTGTTCGTGCAAATATCAAAATATTTATTAAAACAAATTGTATTTTCGCTTACACAAATAAAAAACTAGCTTAAAAAAAATTGTATTTGTATTCCGTGTTAATTGTAGGAATTGGAAAAACAGATGCTGCTGGAGGAGGGCAATTATCAGACCAATAACTACACTAATATGCAGATCAAAAACCAGTCCAAAAGTTAGTTAAAAAACCCGATGAAAATCTTGAGAAAAACCCAGGCTCAAACCAAAAATCCGATCAGACCAAAAATCTGGGCTAAAGTTCACACCATATCTTGATCAAAAAGAGATCAAAACTTAGTTTAGCTTCACACCAGAATTCAAACCAAATTCTGGCTAAAAATCAGGCCGAATTTAAAAAAAAAAAACAAACAATTCAAACAAAAACAGACCAAAATCAGATCGAAATTGTAACCGAACCTTAGGCGGAAAAGACCGAAAACTCTGATAAAAAATCGGACCTAAACTTAGTCTAAAAGTAAGACTTTCTTAGACTGGCCCGGAATCAATGTTAAAATGAGAGAAAAACTCGGACTACAGATCTGACCGAAATTCAGACAAAAACTTACACCAAAATCAAAACAAAAAATGAAACTAAAATTTAGATTGAAACTCGAACCCAAAGAAGTCTCAATTTAAACCAAGACAAGACCAAATTCAGATCAAAAGGAGACTGAACCAAACTAAACTAAAATTCAGACTTAAACTCTGTTTCTTAACCAAACTCAAGCCAAACGTCAGCATAAAATTTAAATCAAACTTTAAATAAATAAAATAAAAATCAGAGATAAAAATCAGATCGAATATCAAGTAAAAATGCAATCCAAAATACAGATAACAACTCAAGCCTAAAGAAGTTCCAATTCAGAACAAAACAAGACATCAAGTCAGACCAAAAGAAAACCAAAATTAAAAACAGATTAAAATTCAAGCCAAATTCAGAATAAACATCAGACCAAAATTTCAACCACATCACAGTCAACATTCCAACCGGAATTCAAACTATGGGCAGCAGAATTCAAGTGAGAAAAATACAAAATTCAGGGTAAAACTCAAACCAAAATACAAATAAAAAATCAGTCCAAAATTCAATTCGAATTCAGACAAAACTCAAACCAGAAGAAGGTCAAATTCAGACCAAAAGAAAGTAAATCAAACTGAAATTCAGTCCTAAACTCTGTTCACAAAGAGACCAAAGCACATCGAGAATGAGACTCAAAATCGGACCAGAAACTGAACTAAGTCTCAGAACATAAATCAATCTAAAAAGCTGGCCAAAATTTGTTCCAAAACTCAGACCAAAATTTAAACCAATAAAAAAAAATTCATGCGAATTCGGACCAAGCTTCAGTCCAAATACAGATTCAAGGCAAAAGAAATCTGACCCAATTTAGGCCACAACTGAAACCGATATTCAAAATAAACCGCAGATCGATACTCAAGCCATATTCAGATTAAAAGTTAGACCACATACCGACCAGTATTCAGACCCAAAGAAACCAGATTCAAACCAGAAATTACACTAAAATGAAACAAGTCTCAGGCCAAAATTCAGGTCAAAAATAAGTTTAGCATTCAGACAAAAATTTAGATCACAACTCAAACCAAAATAAAATTCAGTTTAAAAATCAAACCGAAATTCGAAACACAAATCAAACCAAAATCAGCCCGAAACTGAAACCAATATTGAGACCCAGAAATACTTAAAATAGGTCTAAAAACTTAATTAACTTATAAATTTGTAGGAAGCGCTGCAGCCCCCTTAAGTCTCCAATTTTCTCAATTAGACGCCCAAAGCCCATAATTTTTATATACGTGGGACCCATCCGTCATGCCAAAGAGAAAGTGGTTCGTCATTGGAAAATAAGCAAATTTTAACCACGCCCTACCCCTTTTTTGAGCAGTTACATATAGTCATTACTCAAATCTCAACAAAAAAAAAAAAATCATTTACCAAGTCAAAACCCGGTGGGTCTAGTTTTTTCTAAAGAAATTAAACGTTGAAAAATAACAACTTTTTTCAACTGTTAAAAAAAGTAGCAAACAACCAATGAAAATGTTCACTATCAATATGTAATTAAGGGCACTGAAAATCAAAACAATATAAGTCCAACTGTTTAATTAACCCTAAAAACCAAATTGCTTTTTTCTATAAACTCTGTACCAAATTAACCGTTAGAATTAGCATCCATAAATTCGGGCGAAATACTCAAATTCTTGAGGGAGACTGGACTGGATGAGATACTCTAGGCAGATTAGACTAGATAGAGAAGAGAGACGTACAAAAGATCTTGCAGGTTGCGGTAGAAAAAACATGAAAATTTTTTTTTATTAGATATTGCTCATCGAATAACGTTTGGGATTATTGAACGTTAAATAAAATACATAAATGAGGTTAAAATTTTGTATTTTCTGCAATTATCTCTTTACATCGAAAAATACTAGGAGTCACCATTGAAAGTCCAAACCACCCAAGTTAAACTTTTCGTTAGAAATATGACATAAAATGATAAAAATCGGTGAATTATTATAAAAAATTACGATTTCTTGCTTTTCTCTATGTCTTTCCATTATTATTAAAACATTGCTTCGTATATGCTTCAGTGGTCACAACTGAGAATTCTCTATCCCAAATTGATTGTATTTTCTGAAAATGCTATGAGCACGAAATTGTATAAGACAAAAACAAGGAGTTAATTAGAATATCAAAATATACATATATTTCTAACATATTTGTAAAAAAAAAAAGAATTGTACATACATTTTAAAAACCCTTTTGACTTTATTGCTTGTACATACCTACATATATTGCTTTAACATGTTAATTGGATTCAATTCCAGGTTTATTAAGAAATGAAAATCGTTGACACACAAAAGGGTTACACAAAATATTCTCATACTTTTAATACTTGATGGGTAAATATTTCATATACATACAAGTGTATACAAAAGTAATTAAACAAGGTACACAAGCGTTACAAATGGATACAATATTTAATCTCAACAAAAATTTCCAAGTAGTTACAAACAACCAATTTCAACCAGTTCCTTAATTCAAAGTCGATAAAATATACAGCAAACAAACGCAAAATAAAATGTAATTGGCAATTGGAAGCACCAAACGTAAAGGCAAAGGAAATGAGTAAAGAAAAAATTAAAGAGAAAGCGGGAGAAAAAAGACGTTAAGACAGACAGAAGTTTATAAGACATTTGATTTGCATTTGGACTATCATTTGAGATTTTGATTTCGATTTTTCTCTGGCATAATTTGGATATCGAAATTCAATTTAATACCCGTTAAAATTTGTTGACACCTTAGTGCTTTCACATATAGTGGAGAGTAAAAGTGAGTGCATGAATTTTATTTTTGTTGGTTTATTCAAAGAGTTGAGGTTAATTTTAAGTTCGGTTATAGTTGAACTTAATATTTTATGGGAAATAGAGTTTTTAAACCCATCGAAAGCTTTTGAATATGGCAATTTAAAAAGGAGACCCCGCAAGCGAATCCTAGGTGTGAGGTGGGAAGTGCTGGTCCCCAAATCCGCCCCTTCCCTTCCACCCAGAGTTGGGTAGTAATGATTCTATTAGGAATTAAATTCCATCTCCATTCCAATTACAAGGGATTGGTACTTTTTGTTTTCAATTCCCCAGTATTGAAATTGATAGTCTCAATTCCATTACATTGAGTTGTAATCGGTAATTAAAATGTTTAAATTCCTAGGTATTGGATTTTTTTATATATATTTTCGATTCTATGGCAGGGAACTGTATTTTGTAATTAAAAATATATCAATTACTTAAAGGAATTTAAAATGTAATTGAATAGAAAGGAATTTAATATTTAAGAGTAATCAATTACTGTTTTAAGCAATTTATTCTTTCACTTTTTTAAGTAATTGATTCTCTTTTAGTTCAGTTCCAAAAAAGCAAAAAAAAAAAAAATTTTCGGAAAATATTGTAAAATGCTTCTGGACATATTTTGTAAAAAATGTGAGCGTTTGAAGATTAGCAAAAGAAAAAAACACAGTTTTTTTACTTTTATCCACCACAGTACCGTTATCAAAAAATTATTTGTAAACTTTTTTAATTGCAATTAAAGAACTATCAATTCTCTTTCCAAAAACTCTAAATATATAAAAAATTGATTGGATGGTTTTAAAAAAATCGAAAAAATTAATCTTGTAACACCGGTGTCACCATGATACCGAGGGTTAAAACAATGGAAAAATTTTTTGATCAATATATCAGAAGGGAATTAATATCTTACCAATTGATCCCTACAAATCATCCAGTTTGCTTGCTAATCTGGTAAATCCACTGAAACCGCCATACATGGCCTAAAAAAATCAATCGAGAGAGCTTTGGCTGTTGGAAGAAACAGATTCGTGTACTTACGCTAAGACCCGAAAACGAATACGCCCTGTAATCAAAAGATGGACAATTGCAGGCAGTTTAAGTGCCCTTTCTCTGCCTAATGTAAACCTTCCCCAAAAAGGGACCCTAATTTTAATTGCAGCACTTAACCCGTGGAAGTCATACTGGAATGCACAACCACCTGGTCTGAGAAAGTCGAAAACGCTCTCAAGGAACTATGTATGTACAATCTAAAGCACTTCAAAGAATGAATGTTTTTTTACCAGATAAAATATTGAAATCCTTGTAACTAAGTCAAATAGAAAATTTTTACCTAGGATATGACCAATAGATCTTCAGCTTGTAGTGCATATTCTGTCAATTAAAATCTCGTTAAACTTCAAAAATATGTATGACCCTCACATTTGCTCGTCATTGTATGTACGACCTTCATCAAACGTGTTGCATTTTTTTTTTTTTTTTTTTTTTTGTGAAGAGATATTGGCAAAACTCTGATCGAAAGCAAATGAACACAAACAAATATGTGCATGTAAAGAGAAAAAGGTAAATTTCCAAATTTCCTTACCTATGGGACCGCATGCCAAAATCAAAGGGAGCTTAAATTATGCTGGATATACCATATATGGTTATATGAAAATATCAGGAAGCTGGAAATGTAGAAGAAATTGAAAAAAGGTAAAAAAAAAACAGAGCAGTAGGATTAAGTTGTTAACTTTCGATTTGTGCAAAGGTTTGGGGTGTGCTTTTTCTCTATTCCGTGTAGGCATTAAAAAAAAATTAAATTGTAAACTTTTTACTGAACGATAATGGAGCTTGGAAAATTAACTTAAAATTGTCATGAGACAAAATGATTAAAAAAGGATCACTTATATTTATGTAGATGTGTAGGGACATAAATTTATGTGTTTGAGTCTTTATGTAGATATGTATATCATTGAATCTTTATGTGCTTTTATATGTTTCGGGGAGATTCATTTCAATAAATGCAAATACTTATGTATACACACATAAATAACAATAAAATCGCTTTTTACTTATTTTATCTGCCTAAATAATAAAAGAGAATGGAAGCATTGAAAAAAAAAACAGTTTAAATTCAAATTAGTTTCCTTTTTAGTTACATTTTCAGTCTTTTGACTGACAAAAATTATTCTTAATAACGAAGTTCGTAAGTATAACACAAAAATCGCTATGATTTTGTTAAAACTTGGTATATTGGATGTACCAGTGAACTACATTTTTTATGCGAAGGAGGGTAAGTAATATCAGCGGATTGCCTTGATACAGGGGCGTAAAGTTCGGACTTTTTTTCTCTATGACAATTTTTTTATGGGATGGGGTGAAGGGATGCGAGTAAAAGAGGCCTGGGTCAATTTTGTGATGCTACATTATCACTCTAGACCAGCGACGGACACACTAATACCACTACAATATGTGTGTGTAGTAGTACTTTCACTTAGAGAAATATTTGGTGCGTCATTTTTTTTCTAAACATTCCTAATAAATTCATATTCAATATGGATTGCCCTATAATGTATTTCTAGACACGACCCACTTTTTCACCACTGGTGTGGGCGGGTATTACCATCCCATAAAGCTGAGCGTAGTGCACAGATTCCTCTCATACGCGGAGCTAGTTTTAGTATTGCTGTTATAACAAAATGTTGAGCGGGAAAATACTAATTTCTTGTAAAGCGAATTTAATAATTCTTGGCTTATCAAATATTAAATAATTATATTTTGTGTTTATTTAAAACAGTGTCTAGAATAAGAAAATAAAAAAAACACACAAAATGCATATTTCAATATGCTGAACTGCTGCCCAAAAAATTATATTGACGAAGAACCGGATACAAAAACTTCTTCTTCTTCTTCCTCGGTATTTATTGTTCATAATTCGTAATCTTAATTTTAGTTTGGTATTGAAATAGTTTTAAACATTTCTATTACATTGTGTTTAAGTTTTTCTTATCGCTCAGTGTCAAAATTCGGCACTTCGGAATGCCAATCATGGATTGGGTAAGACCAAATTAAAAAGGAAAATTTCAAACGTTTTCTATAAAGTTGTTTTTAAATAGTTGCTCAAATTTTTTTTTTATTTTTTTATTAAATATTTACGTAAATATTTGATAACCAACAAATTTTTTTAATTAATGCTAATAGTCCAATATGATTGAAATCAATAAACATTTAAGTAGACTGTAAAAACAATTGAGCATTTATAGTGCTATCATGTGGCAATCAATTACATATATGTATATCAAATGGTTTTATTCGAGATGAGCATTTGAAACTTAAGCGATTATTACTGTCAACCGCGATATATTTTTAATTTTAACCAATCTAGTCTATCGGATTTATGAAGAGAAACAAAGCCGATACCTGGAGAGGTGTTCCCAAAGAATCATTAACCCATCATTGGAAGCATTTTGGGTATTTTTGTTTCTTCAATATTATTTGTCTTTAAGTTTCAACACTTGTGCCGAACCAAAATTCAACAACAATAAATAATTAAAATAAAATTTAAGAAAAAAACGAATGGACGTTAAGAAAAGAGGCTTCAAGCGCATATATTATACATTTGTTAGATATCAATATTGAATTCGAGCTTTAAATTGTCAATTGAAAGCATTACTCCCATGTTTTTCTTATTTAAATAAAGATTTTTTTTTTCAACTATTTACAAAACCATTTATTTATAAAACAATTTATTTAATATACAAAATAAATCCAACACAATTCCATTATAAACTCGAATTCTCTTTTACTCCACTCTCTGACTCTTTTTCATATGAATGTCTGGATACATACATATATGTAAATATGTTTATTTGCTCCCTTTACAATTAAAGTGTCTCGCACCTATACATTTGCAATAATTGACTGTGCTCTCTTTCTATGGAAATGTTAAATTTCTTATGCCCTTTTGCACGTGTGCTATTCTTTGGGCAATGCTGTTTTCGAGAGATTTATGCACGTATGTGTTATCCATGTATGCATGTATGTATGCATATATGTATATACTTGAAATACATATATACTTGTTCTTTGAAGGATTGTAAATGAAATGCAGCAAATAAACACGTACTTAACAATAATAAATGTTGACATGTTTGTTGGTGTTCTACATACGTTTGGGTGTTGTTGTTCGTTTCTGACTGTTGTTGTATTTTTTTTTTTTTTTTTTTTTTTTTTGTATGCGCTCTCATATTATCAAGCAATGCTTTAGAACAATGGTAACCAACAAATAACTAAAACAATAAAATAACAAAAACAAAACGCCAACAAAGCAGAAAAAAAGAAAAAACACATAAAAATGAAAGAGAAAAAAAAATGAAATCTACTTAACTAAATAAATCACAAAACAAATACCATCTTTTGTTTTAAACTGAAAATGCTTAAAAATTTATTATTATTTTCTGTGGTAAACATACATATATGTATATACCCGTACTACTATAATAAATACATATGTGTTGGTGTACAATGTGTTCGTACTTAGTATATACCATACATAAGTAAATCGCATTTTCGAAAATATTTTCAAGTAATTTTTCTTTCCATTCTTTACTTACATATTTCCTCCTTCTTCATTCTTTTTTTTTTGTTTGTTTGTTTACATTTGAACTAACATTTGAGTGCTGTTACTGCTGCTGGTGGTAATGGTGAAGCATTGTAGCTTAAGCTTGGCAAAAATGTCAACTTGAAAAATTCAAACAAACAAAAAAAATTCAATTAAGTTTACAGCATTTTGTTGTCGTTGATTTAGGCAAGTGAATAGGTAGGGAAAAGGTATTGGAAAGTAGATTAGGAATGGGGTACTAACTTAGAATTTATGTGCATGTGTGTATGTGTGAACTCGTAAGTGATTGCGTGGAAATTATTATTGTTTTGGTATTTCTATTTTTTTTTAAATTTTTAAGTAATGATTTGCGGTTGATTTCATATAATTTACACACACATACAGTGGTGACCAAAGAATTAGCACACTCAGCATAACTTGAAAATGGGAAAAAAAAATTCACTCCGATGTAGATTTTCAACTCCACATTGGTCTTAACTTTTGGCAGAATGGCGATTTTTTAAGTCATTTTTGAAAGTTTTCTAATTTTTCGCCAAAAATTTCTTGGCTTTTGGTACTCAATCTATCTAATAACACAGTCCAACAGAATCTTTGCAACAGAATAGCCACCCTATAATCCTGAAAGGGCATGTTGTATAGACCATTTTTGTAAAATAAACTTATAGTCCAGCACGTCTCATTTTTGTTTTTACAGTGAGTCAAAATTATCAGTTTTTGGTCGAAGGGAGTTGAATACAAAGTGCAAAAATTGATATAAATTGATGTCTGAGAAAAATCTTATTGGCAAAGTTGTATTGTAGAATTTTACGAGGATCATTTCTGTAGAACATATTAACCCTTTAGTTCCTTTTTTTATGGGACAATTTAACATCTTTTTTCATGAAAACCTGAAAAATCCTTTCATTTAAGGATTAAGATATTCCACAAAAAATTTTGCCAGAAAATTTCACTAGGAGTCACCAAAGACATAAAAGTCATATATATAACGGTTAACGGTTATTAAAAGGAAATAGCCGGCTACCCATGGAAATAAAATATACTATAATGTGAATTCAGCATTATGATTGATTAAAATAACTAACATTAATTTTGACTAACAAGGGGAGGTCCCCAGATGTCCAGCTCTGATTTTTCTGACTTACATAAATGTTATAGGGGACAGAAATCTAAGAGACAAGTAGGGTATATTCAGTCATGCAGTACTGTAACATTTTCAGAAGCAAGAATGTTGCGTATTTTTTTTTATCGGCGGAAAAACAGGTTTAAGGGTAGTTCCGCCTCCTAAAGTAGGGGGTGTCAAAGTAGGGGTTCTAAAAGTTGGAAATTTTAGAAAAAGACCGACACAAATATCGTCATCCTAATGTGAGAAAACTGGGGACGTTCCCTTGTAAGCTATATTCTGGGTTTCCATGATTAGCCACTCTCTTATACGAATATAGTGACTTACAAAAAAAAAAATATTTGTGAAAATTAAGAATTTACAAATTTGCATAATAAACCCAAATTAGGCAAAAATTAAAGATAGCATAAGCTATTTGTAAACTAAAGGATTGGTTATGCTTTATTTGTGGAAATTTGACGCATCATCAAAACCGAAGGGAAATACGTACGCATTTGAAGAACCACATTTTTATTATTTTGGAACACGATTTTCGTCTAAAATTTTTATACTAAAAATTGCATGTACAGCTCGAGAAAGTTAGTAAAGACGGTGGCAGGACACTGGCATTTTCTACGTGCATGACTGAAAAAATATGTTGATTACGAACCGAATGTCAGTTTTTCAAAATGGCGGATCCAATATGGAGAAAGATTTTTCAAAAATTTATCTGATTACCTTAAAACCGGTTACTCGGGGGTTTTCGGGGTCGCTGATTACGATACTGGGATCTGATTTAAAAACCGGTAAATGGTGGAAGAAATAATCGGTTATATTGGCTCCGCCATTTTTAGTTTTGCAAATCTGATGTCAGATTCTTAATCAGCGTCCCCAGAAACCTCCTAGCAGTGAGTTTCAAGCGAATCCGATCAGTTTTTAAAAACTTACCGCCATTTTGAATTGTAAAGATCTTATATCAGACTCGTAATCAGAGACCCTGAAAACCCCTGAATAACGATTTTGAAGCTGTTTTCTTAAAAACTTGATTTTAGACATTACACCTCTTTTTTAGTACACCAAGGCATAATTTTATGTATATCTTTCATTTGAGTTCAAATTTTAGGAGTGTATTCTTGAAATCATAAGGAACCCAAAAATCAAAACAAAAAGAATCGAAATTTTTCAAATTTTAATCTGGAATGTCCCCATAACATATATAAATTGAATGAATGGGCTGATGTGAATAAAGAATTTGTAAGAATTAGAAAATAAGATGGCATGGAAAGACCAACGGTCTGGAACGTATATATTGTGAGTTTCACATGTTAAACACCAAAGATTTTCCAACCTAACTCCTCTCAAAATATTGATACTGAGTTTAATGGATACTCTCTGAAACAGTTGAGTTTAATAGGAGCCCAATCTGGACCAAAAAAGGTCATTATCTTCGTCTTCTTTCATGATACAACATCCCATTAACACAGTAATGCCTAGCGGAAAAATATGTGCACCTTGTCGCTAAGCCGTTCCTGAGCCAGGTTCAAAAACAATTTTTTTCTCAAGTTACCTTCTTGATCTATCTACTTTGGTTTCCGCTCGTCCTTAAAGGGTTAAGGGTTAGGCCGAGCTTTTCGCTGAATCCAAACGGCAAAGTGAAAAACTTTCCTATGAAAATTATGTACTCTTGCAGGTTTGCTATTGCCAGCCAAGAGGGCAGAGCCGAGTATCAAAATAGCAGTACACTAACCACTACGTGACGGCCACCATAAATAAATTAAATTGAAAATCCTAGAGAGCAAAATGTCTGGCAAGAGTTCACTAATCAAAGATGGTATAAGGAAAACGAAATTCTATTTTATCATGAAGCTTAAGGAACCAATTTTTTTTTATTTCTGGTTAACTATTTAAATTCGGTTTTTTATAACTTTAAGTGCTCAAAGATTATTCTGAGAAAAGTCGATTTTTTTCTCAAAAAACAAGAAGTTTTCTTTGATCTACCAATCTGTTATTGCCTCTATTTGAAAATCCATAATTCACGCCGATGGATATTTATTGTAGGTATGTCTGTTTATGATTATGTTAATGCAAATCTTTATCCTAAAGTTGTAATATTATTTCTGCATTCATTCGTTCATTCATAAAAAACGTCAAAAATTGTTCCCAAAAGTAAGTAGGAAATGTGCTCATATAAAAAAAATGTAACCACAAGCATTTAAGTGCGAGAGAAAAGGAAGGAAGCCAGCCTTCCAACAACAACCAAAAGAGGCGTGCCCGCTTTTCACCCACACATAAACAAAGTAGAGACAACGTCGTCGGTGGGTTTGTTGTGCTGCTTAAATGATTTGCCTTGGTTGTGCATACACAGTACTTCCTTGTTGTTGTTGTTGCTGGTGTTTTCCATTTTAATTTCGTGCTGAAGTTTATCTTCAAGCGTTTGTCACAATCGAAAATAAACTTAAGCTCAATATTACATACATACATACCAGCCATATGAAATCATTTTTCAGCCTTTACGGATATGCAAATTAAAAAGAAAAAAATCCTTCTTTTTTTTTTTGCACATACACACACACATTTGACATTTTTTATGTATGCATGTACATATACTTTACTGTTTTTGGTTCAGTTCAGTTCAAAGGATATGAAACGAAACGAATAAAAACTCTAGTCCTGGTCTCATTGTGTGTGAGTGTTTGCCTGTGTTGAGTTAAGGGATTTCAGATTTCATTTGATTCCAATTCCTTTCGGGCATAAATTTTCATTCGTAAATTGTTTGTGATTTTTAAATCTTTACGTTTTTAAATGAGACAAGCGCAAGCTCAAGATCAAAATGTTATCATCAAATGCGTGGCATACTATAGTGTATAAGAAATTTCAATGAATTTCATTGTACAAATGTATTTAAATATAATTGTGTACATACATATGCGAATGTCTGTATTTGCGGATTAAAGATGGAACCTTGAAAGCATAGAATATTTAAGAACTGCGATAATTTTATTAATATAAATTATACAGGTCTGGCTTTTTAAACGCTAAAAACAGAATTGGCATTCCACGAAGAATTTCTGATTCATTGGGCTATCATAACAAATTTTCAAAGAAGTTCAGAGATCTAAAATATGGCCCTATAAATTAAGGGTTGTTTAGAAGATAATTTCCGAAAACTAATCATCGTTTTGCATAAAGTAATGAGCAAAACAGTGAGCGATATAATCCTATTCGTTAGTTACTACGTGTCCAAACTGGTTGATCCTTAGCAAGGGTCGTACATTTTAATCCAGCACAGATAACACATATATATCGCTCGGTAGAAGCCTCCAACTTTCATATAATTTCAGAATTGTGCCACATAAGCTAAAACACATCAAGCTGAACACCTGTAATCATTATCAGAATCGAGTGGTTATTCCCAGCCGTAGGGACCGTAGGGTCCAGGTCCCTCCCAAAATGTTGTGAATTCTAGAATAATAGATGTTAATCGGCACATACGCCTTTTTCACCTTTGGTCATTTGTCATTGATACGACCAAAATTGAATGACGAAAAATTCTTATCTCTTCTGCGGTTTCAGATCGATTCCGGGGATGTGAACTTGAAGAAACATGGTCTCAATAATCCCCAAAATGCCACGTACATGAGTCCAGATATTCAGAACAAGATAATGCAAGTATCTTCTAAGATTATCATCAGGAAAACCATGCACCATGCTTTACCCTGCTCGGAGATGTAATCATGGATATATCGGGCACGGAACAAATCTCAGATACGTTGATTTTCACGAAGACATGCGCAAACTAATTATTCGTTAAAATTTTGTAGGATTCGTTCCAATTTACAGCCAGAGTTCTGAAAAAATAACTTGAGCTGGATAACTGGAGAAACGTTATGGAGAGTTGAGTCTTGTAATAAAAAAAAAAATGAACTGAGCAAGGTTATGATGGAGCACGTAATAAGTATGGTCATATCAGTGGCGTCCAGTCGAGAAAAAGAATCCGTATCCATTGATGATGTACGTTTGCTGTTATAGCCACCTTTTGCCAGTCTCACTTGTTCGGAATTATCTAGGGATTATGAACTATGTGGTGAACTTGTTCAGAAACCACACGTATGTGGTTCTTCAAGATCGCATCCAAGAACATGCCCCAAGGAGAGCAAGAAGAAGAGGCTAATTCGTGTTTATGAAACAAGATTCATTGAACGACATGACAGCATACTATTTTTCATCGAACAATTCAAGATCGTTCACATGGGATCAAAAAAAAAAAATTTGGGAAATCTTGGATCATTTCAAAAACAACGGTGTGCTGTAATTGTAGCGGTTCTGAAAAGTAAGTTCATGGTCATTCTCTTGGTTTGTAACAGACTTTTCCGTTTCACGCTTTCTTTGTCAGTTTGACAGCAACCACAATCACCTGATTTGGCATCAGCAATAAATCATGTTCACGAAATTCTGTATACGATTCAAAGAGAACGAAAAAATGCGGATATTTTTTAGAGCAGCTGAAAAGCTGGTATTAGATATGGATTATGCGCCGTTTTGATACCACTATCGCTCCTAACGATCTTCTTTGTAGAGTTAAGGTAGTTAAGGAGCTTGTTCGGTTTGATAGCCGAAAGGTCGGATAAGTCCAGAATATAATTTCCTAAGGTTTTGTTTCCTGCTTCTGCTACGGCTGGACAATTGCGAAGGAAGTGAATAAGTGTTTCCTTCCCGTTGGAGTTTCCGTTACTTTTAATATGTTTGTTGAAAGGTATATGAATTATATATTATATTTTTTTATGTTTTTGCCAGACGCCTTGATTTGTTGATCCTCTTACCACCTTGTAACACCGAAATTCAGCCCAAGCTTTTAGTCCTGAGATCTAAAAAGGTTCTGAGATTTAATCTGGAATTTCTAATACCAGCAATGGTGTAAAAAACTAAAACTAAACTTGAATTCTATGTTGTCCCTCGATATAGCAATTTCAGAATGTTTCTCCCTAGAATATCGAAGTTCTTTCGATTCAGACTTCTTCTTGTGTTACCTAATTCGGAATCTTGAATTCACGAATTGCTACTATCTAATCTCTGAGATCTTCTTGTAATCCAAATCTGATAATCGAATCTAGGATAGCAAATAAAATTGTATAAAAAATCTGATAAAAATTCTCTGTTTCATTACTTCTTTTAAACACTACACTCCATCAAGATGACTTCACAGGAGAACTGAACATATTGAACACAATCTTTCAATTTACAGCAGATACTACAAAACACGGGATAAAGCTCTCCATCTTTTCAACTGTTTTTTCCCCCCTCCCCCCTTCACTAGTGGAATCCCGAAAAACTTAATTAAAAAGTTGAAAGTTATGAAAAACGCAATGAATGCTAAGGCACTTGACTTTAATAAAAATGCAACAAAAAAAAAGGTAAGCATGTTGGCAATTTATGCTATTATCACTCTTTGTACGAACGTTATTAAACGAACGACCCTTAAGGAAGAGAATAGATAACGCAAGAGACAAAAAGAAAAACAGTTGAAGTAAGATTACAATAGAAGAGCGAAGAAGCATTACACCCCAACGGCATCATAGTCATTCATAACACGCTTATGTATGCAGTATACGAAGCAAGCGATGCGGTACTTTACGATGCGCTGCGATGCTCTGCTGCGTTGTTGTTGTGGTGCTGTGCGTTGCAGAGCTATTGCAACAGAAACCGAGACCACCACGGTTATGCGACAACGATGAACAAAGCAAGCGAGAACCCATAAATATGCAAGCTGCTCCATCAATTACAATTGGCTTGCTTTATTTTTTTCTTATCGGCTACTACTTGCTTGGCTGCCGGAAAGCTAGAAAGCAGGAGAAAGACCAGCAGGTTTTTTGTTTTTTTTTTTTCTTGTATTATGGCTTGTTGATGCTGTTTTTTTTGGGGGGAGGATGGAAGGTGAAGGAGGTGTTATTTTACACGTTGTGTTTTTGATATGGAAAGTCATAAATCTCAACAACAATTGTGTGAAAGATAAAAAACACTAAGAAAAAGAAGACGAAAAATGAAAAAGGTAGGTACTTCACAAAAATTTTCATATTTCATATTTTTTTACAATAAGAAAAAATTAAAATAAAAAAGTTAAATAACCCCAAAAAAAAGGCAGCACACAAAAAAAAAAAACAAAAGTGTGAAAGCAACGTTAAACTGGCCCCAACACAAAGGGACTCCATTGCCGCCGCCATTTTCTTTCGCTGAAGTGTGAGTTGAGTTAAAGAGTTTTCTGCTTATGATGATTAATGAATTTATATCACAGCATGCCCAAAAAAAAAAAGACTAACAGAAAAGAAAATATAAAAAAGCATGAAAATTAAGGCACGTTAAGAAGGAACGACGTCCTTGAGAAAAAAAAGTAGGATATCATATACTCGACTTGACGCAACTCAACTCGACACAATGACGACGACAATGCTATATCAAAAAAATACCTTCCTACTAGCTACTGGCTGTTGATACAAATTATTCACAGCAAGTGGTAACAAACACACATTTATTTCAGAGTTACCTACCTGCAAAATTATCACACGTACATAGGTATTCTGTACCTGAAGGTCTAGAGGTACCATGTCGTCATCGCATGTTGAGCTGACATGATGACAAAAGTCCTCCTCCCTCGTATGTAATACAATTATTTTCATTTTATGACTTGTTGCATGCAACATACGCTACTATTATTGATAGTAACTACTCAGCTACGAGTACATACTCTCATACATACAGTGGCTCACAAAAGTGTTTCTGATTAACACGATAAGTTTTTTTTTTAAAAAAAGAAGAAATTGTTTGAAAAATTCAAAATGAGTAGTGCAAAAAAGTTTCTACTTTTTCAGATGAGCACAGGCAGAGCTAGATAGTAATGATTACTTTAGGAATTAAATTCCTCTTCAATTACAATTCCTCAATTCCTCAGTAATAGCAATGGAAAAATATTCAATTCCATTACTAGAATGTAATTTGTAATTTAAAGTATGTAATTCCTAAAAACACTTGAAAAAGTACTTGAAAACTCAGGAATTTTTCTTCCCTTGTGTAATCAATTACATTTGTTGAATTGAATTCCTAAATTGTAGTTAATTCCATGTGATTTTAATTCTAACAAGTAAAAAAGTTTGGGCCATCATATAGGGAATTGTAATTGGTAATTAACATTGACCTCAATTGACCAGAGCACAAATACAGAAATTTGCTTGGAATCGCCTAATTTCTCAGGGATGCTGATAGTAATCGAAATTTCGAACTAATTTGACGATTTTTAAACATTTTTCAGATGAATATTTTTTCAAATCTTGAAGGTTTCCAATTTGAGTTTTGGACTCAAGACTCAAGGCTCAAATCAGATCAAAGTTCAAACTTAAATCAGATAAAAATTCGGGTGAAAACTCAGACTAAAAATTAAAATAAATTCAGATTAAAATTTAGACCAGATTAAAACTAAATTGAAACTAAATTCCAAACAAAAACTCAGACCGAAATTTGGAATAAAACTTAGATCAAAATTCGAACCAAGCCCAAAATTCAATCTTAAATTAAGAACAAAAATCATAACAAATTCAGACTAAAAACCAGACCAAAACTATAGCAAAAAATTCAAACCAAAATATGGACCAAATTCACCCCAAATCAGAACAAAATTTAAATAAAATCTCAGTGCGAACTCAAACCAAAACTCAGATCAAATTAAGACCAAAATTCTGAAAAATAAAAACGAAACTCAGACCAAATTCAAACCGAAATTCGAATTGAAATTCAAATCGATATTCAGATCAAATTCCCGTCACACCTCATGCCAAACTCCAACCAAAAATAAGATTAAAAATCAAAACAAAGACCAGACCAAGTCTATATAATAAACTGTTAAGATTTTGAAAGGCTATAAGGCTCACAGTCAATTGCTCCTTCCTCCACACTCCTCACCTTCCCCTCAGAATCCCTGTTCATCTAAACATATAGCAACTTCTTTCTACTATTATTTTTCAATTTTCCAAAATTTTTTCCTTTTTTCTAAACACTTTTATGAGTTACTGTATGTATGTATATATATCATCATCATCTCAGGCCAGTATAAGTATGTACGCGTCTAAGTGAGCTACAATTATTTATGGTTATGTATCACAGTAACGCAGGAGGTGAGATATAGCGTGCGAATTGTTGCCTCCTGATGTTCGTGGTAAACACCAGCAACAATTCGCTCACTTGTGTACACACTGATTTACCGCTAAAGATAGTTAAGGTAGTAGCTACATACATATCCACAAGTATTAATTCATACGTATGTAACTTCATACCTTTTTACCATCGTTGTAAATGAAATTAATTATGCATACTAACTATGAGTATATGATGACTTTTACTATACACACTCATATATGTATATGCAGTTGTATTTGTGCTACCTCCCTGGTAAAAATAATTAATATCACGCATAATAGCATACGAACTAAACTGACAGTTTAACCACACACAAACATACACTAATGACAAAACTATTACTAACTAACTGCATACATGCTATGCTCATAATTTATACAAGAAAAAAGGGCGTGGTTTTACATTAAGATTATCTATTTTTATTATAAGTAGGTATAGTAAATATACACTAAGCAATTGTTTGTACAGTTGTGCACAAAAGTTTTGATATTTGATGAAATGTTAATACTTAAGTGTGACTAATTCTATTTATCCCTATGAATAAATTAGTATTAGTATAAGTGAAAGACAGAAGATAAAGTGAAGTGATCAGAAATCATAGTGAACAATATGATTGAAACTTATTTGTTAACTCCATAACGTAATTAAGATTATTCAGGTAGGTAAATACTTCTATTGCAATCGATTCTGAATGAGAGCACTATTTTCTTGAAAAGTGAAGACAGCTTGTTTCGATTTGAATGTTTTTCCATGCAAGAAATCGTACATCATTGCATTTATTACCAACTATATTAGTAATATCAGAGAATTATAATAGATAGAAAAATTTTTACCCGAAATTCTGTGTTCGTATCTATGCCTGTCATTTCTAGTGCCCACCAGTGTGTAGTATGGGGGTACATAATTCATTTTAAAGCTTTTCACAGAAGAGAACAGAAATAATTAATTTAATGTCAGTTCCTGACAAACTTTCACAAAAACGCATAATTTTTTTGTATGTACGTATAGGGGAGACTGGGGTAAAAAGGTAAATTTTTGGGAAAACCATTTTTTGAAGCCTTAGAAGTTAGAAGGAAATTTCATCTTTTACAACTATCTCTTAGGCACTTTTTCGATATTTCCACGAGAAATGGGTGAATTCTCCACTTTTATGAAGGTCTCTTTTTTTTATCTTTTTGTCCCATGGTGGGGTAAATTGGTATTTGCATTGGGTAAGCCGCGTAAAAAAAACATTTTCGGAGATTCCACACCGGCCGTTCTCTTCTCCTCCCAACCAGGAATAAAAATATTCAATTTCTGGGCGAATTGATAGGCCAACATCGCGTGGTGGGTAAATACAAATCAGAATATTTTAGCAAATATTCCACTAGAAAATTCTCTTGTTGTTCAGAGAACGCTGAGTAATGGCCGACTTTCTTTAAAACGAGCAATGATGCAGTGGAAGTGGCGCCTGAAGCCGAAGTTGAAGCTGTATCGCTGGCAATAGTCTTTTCACAGTATATGCGCAAAGCCATATGAGAAATTTCGAATCTTTTGGCAACTTTGAGCACCGACCATCTCTCAACTCGGACCACTTGAATTTCCTGGACAACTTTCTAGAGATCAGTTGTTACGTCTTTGTGTTTATACTCGCGAGCCATTTTGGTGAAAAAAACAAAGTAAACATGACAAATTGTGGTCGAAAATCACAGCAAAAACGTTGAAATTTAAAAGAAAAAACCTTTCATTTGACTCAAAACGGGAAAAAACACAATAGAAGCCAAAAAAAACGTTAATCATTTTACCCCACGTAAATATTACGAATTCACCCCACGGTATATCTTCGGCTTCTACTGCTACTATACACAAATAAGCCACGATTTTTGTGTTCAGCGCACTTTTACGAACAAATCTCAAGAAAAAAAATCCACAATAGCTAAAACTTTCGGGTGAAAAAATATTTACGATGCCATAAAAAAACGCTGCACCGAGAGCCATCCATGGTGATAATATCAGCTCTATAGCTGTTACCGTTCGTTCGATAATACAGATCGAAGGTTTTGACAATTTAATTATTTGCCCCAGTCTCCCCTACTTTGAATCTTTTTGCTCAATGCCAACTCATAGAAAATAAATTTTATCAAGTTCATGTTAAGAGAAACAAAAAAATATTAAGCAATTGGCATACTAGCGGATTCAGTGTTGTCGGAAATAGGGGCGGAAATGAGGTTTTATATTTTTAAATACATAACTTGCAAAAGTTTTCAAATTCAAAAGTAACGATCTGTAATTGAGTGATTGATTAATAAGGGGTGTGACTAATTTAGTTTTCCGTTAAACCAGCCTCTCTCTCAAGTAGTTAGAAGTGGGTATGAATATCTCATATAGGCCGGCAAGTTACATAATGCTCGCTCTAAGGAATCTTAGTTTGAATTGTGGCTTTATTTCATATCGATATCCCAATTTTCTGGTAATACTTTTTCCGTTATAAGTGTAGGAGAGTATGATCTGATAAAAGATAATTTACATAGAAGCGACAAATAATGATGTCTTTCGTCCCTAATTTCTTGCACTTACAGTTTTTAGTGGGTAACTCTGTTACGAACTTGAGATATTAATCCCCAATTAAGCTTTAGAATTTAAACCCAGTAGGATGTGCCTGTATTTGGTGGCTTTACTAGTTTTGTTAAAGTAACGATTACAATGATTGCGATCGATGTCGAGAAGGAAAGATGAATCCCTAAATTACCCCGCGTTTCGAAATATTTATAGTTTGAATTTTGGTCTGAAATTGGATAGAATTTCGGTCCGAAATTGGTCTGATTTTTGGTCTAAATTTTGGTATTCTCTTAGTTTTCATTTTTGTCTGATTTTTTCCTGAATTTTGGTCTGAATTTGGACTGGATTTTAGATTTTTGCCCTATTTTAAGGGTATTCTTCTAGTCTGATTTTTTTGGGTATAAATAATTTTTTTTATCAGAATTTTGATATTTTTTTATTAGAATTTTTGGCTGAGTTTTCAAAACTTTGGTTTATTTTTAATTTGAATTTTTCTTTTTGCCCAAATTGGATCTAAAATTTGATCTGAATTCCTTCTGAATTCCTATCTGTTTTGTGTATGAATTATTGTCTTTTCGAGATTTGCTCTGCATTTTGGACTATTTTTAGTTTGAATTTCGTTCTAAATTTTGATTGAATTCTTATAAATTTTTAACTTTTATTTTGGTCTATATCTTGTTTAAATTTTGGTCTGAAATTTTCTCTATTTTTAATTTTAGAATTGTTCTGAAATTTGACCTATTTCTAGTTTTTTAATTTGAATTTTGTTTGAATTTTTTATTAATTTATTTCATTTTTTTTTGGGGGGTTTGAATTTTCTAAATTTTGGTTTAATTTTAGTTTCTCTGAATTTTCTAAATTTTGATTTATTTTTAATTCGAATTTTGCCTGAATTTTCTAAATTTTGATTTATATTGAAATTTTTGTCTGATTTTTTGGTTTAAATTAGGTCTGAGATTTGATCTGAATTTCTTTTGGATTCCAGTTTATTTTGAGTTTGAATTATTGTTTTTTTGAGATTTGCTCAGTATTTTGTCTGAATTTTGGACCATTTTTAGTTTAAATTTTGGTTTAAGCTTGAACTGAATTGTTATCTATTTTAGCTTTAACTTTGGTCTATTTCTTTCTCAAGTTTAAGTCTGAAATTTCATCTATTTTAAGTTTTAAAATTGATCTGAAGTTTGGCTTATTTTTAGTTTGAATTAATTCTGAGTTTTTACCTATTTTTAGTTTGAGTTTTGATCGGATTTTTGGTTTGTTTTTATTTTAAAGTTAGTTTGAATTTTAGTGCAAAGTGGGTCCGAATTTTGGTCTACTTCTGGTTTGAATTTTTTTCTGAGGTTTATCTGAATTTCGGTGTGTTTTTAGTTTGAATTTTAGTTAAAATTCTAGTCTGGTTTAGGTCAGAATTTGGTCTGAATTTTGGTAAATTTTTGTTCGAATTTTGGACCTGAACTTAAGATTAAATTTTTGTCTACTTTTGATTTAATTTTTTGACTTAATTTTGTCCGAATATTGATATGTTTTTGATCTAAATATTTGTCAATTTTATGTTTGAATTTCGGCCTGAATTTGGTCTAAAATCGTTCAGAATTTGGTTTAAATTTCGGTCCGATTTTTATTTGCATTTTGGACCACTTTTAGTTTAATTTTGATCTGAATTTTTATATATGTAGATTTTGTGTCTTTGCTTTTAATTTTTAAAAACAAGATCAGCCCCACCCCCTCCCCTCGTCTCCAAGTCTTAGCTCCACCACTGTATACATATGTACATTCATATAAAAAAAATAGCAACAACAAACAAAAAAGTGAAATAAGTCCACAAAAACATGCAAAATGTAAATTATTTCACAACTTTCTTCAAGTTTATATTACTTACATAGTATAATCATTATGCCATGTTTGTTTGTTTTTTGTACTATATGGATTTCATTACTTAATGGCGCACTCACGAATACAGACATACAAATGTATCATGTACGTGCATGCAAAATAGCTTAGCTCATACAGAAAAAACACTCCTTAAATTTCACACAAGTTCAACTACAATAAAAAAAAAAAAAAAATTAAGTAAGCCGAAAAGAAGCGCAGAAATTTTAATGATGTCTTTTCCTGCATGTCACACCAAAGACATTTGCGAAAATGCCGCCAGGTTATCTTCTGTATTTTGTTTTTTTTGTTTGTTTTTTCTTTTTTTCTTGATTTGATTTGGTTTGACGCAGGAACCGCAAATTCTCACGTTACTTTAACGTCCTCACGTACACGTATTTTGAGGCTAAAGTTGAGGTTCATTTTTGCACCGCGTTCAAACGCGTTTCAATGTTTTCCTTGATCTTCACAAAGCGAAAAACTACAAGTTCAGAAATGTGTTGGGTAATACTTAGGTGGTGGAAAAACGGACAAATAAACAGACACTTCAAAGTTGGCGAATAACTTTGCTGAGAAAAACAAGAAAATTTGAAATGAAAGTTGCAAAACAACACAAAACTTTAAGTTAGGAAAAAAAATTAGATTCTTTGACAACTAACATTCTAAAGTTAAATGCTGAACTAATATTCACGACTTTGCATTCGCTGGTATTTGTAGGTAAAGTTTTTTGTTCTGGACTTTCAAACCGCAGCATTTCATGATATGAAATTGTAATTATATTTTGTGCCTGAAGTGTAAACACTAACATAATCACTAGTGGTTCTGAAGGTATGTGGAAAATTGGCTGAGCGGGGGGTTATGTCATTTAATTCTTTCCCGAAGTTTTCGATTTCTGAAGTAGCAGTTATAATTGCTGAGGAAATTCTCAACAGATTTCTCTTGAGTACGCCATCTTTATCTATTCTTGGCAAGCAATAGCTATATGTTAAGAGTATAATGATATATGAATTTATGTAAGGTGGAAAAGGGCAGCGAAGATCGAGCTTTCGCTACAGAGAGTTTACGGATTGGTTATGGATAGGCAGAGGATAAAGAAAACATGCTACTAGAAGATGAATGGAGAGGAGAAAGTGGGTGGAGATTGAGGTTAAGAATTGACACCAGACAATATCAAATATCCCGGAAAATCGAAATTTGAGCCAAAAGTATTGGTGTGGGTGACCATATCCTCGAAAGGTATTTCAGATCCGTTAATTCGGGCGAATGGTACAAAAGCGATAAATTGTGACACATATATCAAACAATGCTTGGCGGAATTGAAGAAACTCATCGAAAAATGTCATAATCAAGACGAAATCATGTTCTGGCCGGACCTTACAAGAAGCTATTATGCGAAAACAAATCTTTGGACTGGCTCACTGAGCAAAACCTATAATTTGTACCAAAAACAGACAATCTTCCAAACGTCCTGAAGGAAGGCGCGTCTAATCGAAGATTTCTGGGGTGTTCTTAAAAGTATGGTGTAAGACAAGGGCTGGGTAGCTAAACACAAGCAGCAGTTGGTCGGAAGAATCAAGCGAAAGTTAAATGAAATCAACAAATCCACCGTCCAGAGGCTAAATTGGAGGGTTCAAAAGATGCTGCGAAAAATCGAAGACAATGAACCATTCAGTATATTTTAAATGTGTTTTTTGATAGCTTATGAATAAAAGTTTATACCACTGAACGCAAATTTAATATTGTGCGTTTATTGTTCATATGTCGTACGTTTGATTTTGTGCCAAAACTTTCTTGACATATGTTAGTTCAAATTACTAATTCTGGAAACAGTAGTCTAAATATAAAAATGTTTTTTGCTTCTCTCGTAAGATTTTAAAAATACGTGTTAGGGCTTTAGTAAACTAAGGTAGCTATTCTGTATGTAGTCTGAAAAAATGAGCGCTAAAATGCTGAAAGGCTCTCAAACGCTGGTTAGCATGCCAATGCATTTTGCATAAGTATTTATAAAAATATTTGAAAAATTTTAATTTCTTAATGTGATACTATTCGATCCCAAGGAAAACTTATTGCCTATTATATTTGGTACGAATAGATATTATTTGCCAGCTGGTCCCCTTATAGGGCCCAACTACTACTAAGCCTTTCTTCATAATTTGTTTGAATGGAGAATTTTTTTTTTTTTGTCTTACAATTTTAAGTTTAACTTAGATAAATCTGTATTCCAAGTAGTTCTTGGATACGGTTGATATATCATTAAAACGTGCAATTCTTTCAATGTTAGTTTAATACTATAAAACCGAATTCATGAGTATATGAATTAAAAATATTTCGTACAAAATATTACTTAAATACTTATAGTAAATATTTCAGGTGTATACATATATAATTTATGTAACTAACAATAAAATAAATACTAAATCCTACTTAAACAAAATCAACAAAAAGTAACAAACAAAAAAAAAGCAATAAAAAGAACAAAAAAAAAACTATGTAAATCTAAACGGATCCGATCCGAAAAATTTAAATGAAAATGCAGTTATCTAAAATGAAATAAAATCCGCGCGTCGGGATACGTTGAGGCACGTTCTGCAACTTTCTTCTCCATTAAGATTCAAAGCCAATAACATTAAAACTTAAGTAACTGGTGGTGGAGAACAGCTGTTCCAGCTGGGTGTATGTAGGCATGTGCTGAGAGTAAGAAATATTATGGCAAGGAGAGGTGTCAAGAAGAGCGTAAGCAAAAAGAGAAAAAACTACTCACAAAAAAATTACCAGTTATAAAAAACCGCACACACACACACAAGTACTAAGAGAAGAGCAGGAGAGATGGAGGTAGAGAGATGACGAGGAGAATTAGAACAAAAAAAAAAAGAACAAAATAGCAACAACAAAAAATTGGCAGTCATGAAAAACCGCACACACACACACACAAAGAGAGAAAAAGAAACATTATTTCCATTCTTGAGAAATAATAGAACTTCCGTTTACAATAACAGCAAAAGCAACGAAAAAAATAAAACAACAACAATAATAATAACAATGACGGTGAATGCCGCCGCAACCGCCGCCATTTTACCACCTGCAATTTCGACAAATTTACTGAGACTTCAGCTAAGAAATTCATTCTTAGAGTTGGCTGCTGTAGCAATGCAACAACAAAAATAAGTAAAAAAAAATGAAAGAAAAAAAGTTACAGCTTTTACTTTCAAACAATTGAAACAAAAAAAAAACAAAGAAATTCACAAAGAAAGTCACTAGCGGCGGCTAGCAAAACAAAAAAAGAAAGAAAGGAAGTGTAAAGCACCAGCAACAACAATAACAAAAAGAACAGCCACAGCAACAAAAGAACAACTTGTTGTAGTATTTTATTTTCGTTTTTACTCTTTTTTATTTTTTTTTTTTTTTAACTTTATTCAAATGTTGAACTACCTCTGTGTGTGTGTGCGTGTGAATGTGTGTTTGTGCGCGCAAATACAAATTCATGAGGTTTTTCTTTCAGTTTCTTCCTTTTCGCCTTTTGTCTTGTTTTTTTCGTCTTTCGCCCTTCGCCTTTTATACATTTATCTGCCTTCTTTCCTTCTTTCGTTTCTCTATCTACCATGCTTATTTTATAGGTTCCTGTTTTATTTTCTTCTTTTTTTCTGAGAAGTAGCTAAGTTAAGGCAGTTATTTAAATATAGGTGGATACCTACCTTTGCACATACCTCGCGTCTACATTCATTTTGAATTTAATTTATCTGTAAAACATGTTTAGTCTATAAGGAAAACAACAACAACAGCAACAAACAACGAAAAAAAATTAGTTTAGCAACTTAATGAATGAGAACGGAATTAAGCTTTGGAGTAAGCTTTGAACAGTGAATGCATAATATTAGCATACAGTGCTGGTGAGTCGCTAAGTAAATTATGCATAATTTGAAGGCACAAGCATACATTAAATTAACTTAAATTACAAATTTATGTATGTAGTAGCTATCTACCTACTGTTTTAAATTATCTACAGGATTTATTGACTTGGATACTAGTACATTGGTACATTTTCATTAAATTCATTAAAATTCATATGCAAATTTCGTTATTAATTGCATTAGAGCCATATAAATTTTAGATGTCTTTTTTTTTATACGCGAGAGCAACAAAAAATCGACAGAACTAGAGTAAGCTGGAAAAAAGTCTGTGAGGCATGAAGTCGGCGGCCAGGGTTCGCACTTTACTAATACTACTTGCGTGCATCTGATATCACTGTTTTTCGAAAATCTATCCATATATATTTTTTTTTTAAATATTAATTTTTTAATGTTTTATATGGGAATTTTAAAATTACTACGGAAATTTTGGTCTCGCTACGTTTTTTCTTATAATTTACTACGATATTTGATTTCCAAGGTCTGTCGGAGTAACAAAGGTGACTAATAAATAAAAACAACACACCAACGCAAACAAATAATAATTTACATACAATCTCTAAAATTAATCCATTTTAAGTTGACATGATGTCCATTTAAATTTTTAGACATTTGAGTTAAAATTTCATAAAAAAAAAAGAAAATAATGTATCCCAGGATACACTGCCGTACACTTGGTCGGCCTTTCAGAGGCGTACCATAAACAAATTATAAAAAAATTTTGGTAAAAAAATTATTCCCTTGACTTAAAAATGAAGATTCTATAAAAAATAAAAATTTTAATTACAATAAGTTTGTGTAAATTTTTGGAATTTTTTTAAGATTGACATCCCAAATGTGAATTTTATCAATTTTGAAATTTATGAAATTTTTTACACTGAATTCTTATTTTCTAGAAGACTTTTTAACCAACTTTTTATCCATTGATAATTTCATTTTGAAACAGTAAATATTAAATAAAAGTACTTTAAATTGCTTTTTTCAAATGCGTTTTCAAGTTTCTCAGTGAATATTTGGAGGTGTCTTCCAAGGACCACTTTTTCGAAAGTCGAAATTTCGACTTTTTTCCAAGACATTTTATACCATTTAGGACCCACAGTTTTTCAAAAGCTGTGCCCACCTTGGGGCCTCTCCCCTAATGCTTAAATTTTTTTTTTGTTCTCAGAGGTTCCCGTACATTTTTAGCTGAGACTGCAAAGGTACTAAGTAATATAAAACTATTAAGCATTTTTTAAGAGTGAACCAAGGTTACAATATTTCTTCTTTTTGAAAGGTTTTGCACCGCTACTGGCAATTGATAGGTGCTGGTACAATCTTACAAATTTTCAGTGTCATCGAATTCCTAATTAGCAAAGGAAAAATAATTTTAATTGCCTAAGCAAATGTGGGAAATCAAAGAAATAACATCAGTTGACAAAAATTCATCATAAATTCAACAAAAAAGATTAAAAAAGGACTTACCTACGATGCCGATTTATAGGAAAATATTTCTTGGAAATCGCTTGAAAAATGTTTTTCTTTAAACAAAACTTCACTTAATAATGCAATAACAAAATAAAAAAACCTTCAGCACAAAAAAAAAACACATAAAAAACACGGATATCTATTTATAAATTTAATTAAAGAAAAACGGAACCGCGAAACCACTAAACCACTTTATATATATTAATAAAAAAAACTTCAAGTATGGCAGCGCCTGCATTGCCAACTATCTCAGTGCAGCCATAACCGCAGGTTCGCAACACTATAGTAGTAAAGGAAAAAAAGGTTTATTTGTTAGATAATGCTCGATTTTTGTGATTAAATACTGAACCACCACACAATTTAACTGAAAGCAAAATTAATTAACCCACACAACTAGCTTTGTTCATCAGCACACAAACGACTTTAGTACATAGAAATTAAAAACGTCTTAGTACAAAGAAATAAAAAAAAAAGTTAGTAGTAGGGAAGAGCGATCTGTTAAAAATGTTGATATATCGAAGAAAAATTTCTTGGAGTAATTTCAACCACAGATTAACACATTAAGGCCGTTGACTCTATGTCTGGTTAAGCACTAGTCCAAACTTTAACGGATAGTAATAAGTTCCGAACGGCAGTGTGGCAATTTTTTATCACTTGGTGATTCCACCATTGCATGTTCATTTTCTAATAAATCTCTTATACTTCATATTGATACTGAAAATAGGTGAACTAATCACTAAATCAAGACTGCAATTGAACCCAAACCTCCCGGGTGAAAATAAGTATATTTTAGATTGCACGGATTTGACTAAAAATACTCCAGCTGTATATTTCACTTTCTCTAACTCATTACAAAGAGAAAGAACACTTCAGAACCAAAAATTTTATAGAAATGTTGGAATATATGGAATTATCCAAACCTTTGTAGGCAAAAAAATTTTTCAGGCAAAACAAAATTTAGGAAAGAAATGAAATATAGTATAATATCGTTCTAAAAATATCGAAAATCGGTATATATCGATCCAGAAGCATTGTGATAAAAAATTATTGAAATATATCGCTCATGCTTAGTTAGTAGTCGGAAAAGCCTACTCAATCTCGCAAACATTTGAGCTTATTAAGCCTTCTTCTACATATACACACACATATATAAATCAAACCCTTAAATGTCGCGAAAAGTTTAAAATTTTGAAACAAAGTAATCCTACAAAAAAATACTTAAATAGTCACTACAGCACAGCGATACACAAAAACAATAATGAACATTAACACTGGAACGTTTCGACTTGACAGATAATATAGTCTTTTAATACTTATGGAGCCCCACCACTTAGTGACTACAAGCTTAGTAAATTACAAAAGAAATTGATCTCGCATATAATAATTCTTTTTCTGATCTTAATAGCTGTTACAAGAATTATTGTAGGTATGGTGCAAAATTATGTACCACCAAGTACAAAAGAAATTGATCTCGCATATAATAATTCTTCTTATGATCTTGATAGCTGTTACAAAAATTACTGTAGGTATGGTGCAAAATTATGTACCACCTAATAACAATCCGCTGTGTCTGCAGAGCATATTGCAGCTTCTCCCAGAAATTGGTCTTTCAATGGGAAGTCATCCTTCGCTGGAAAAAGATCCCGACCAAATCAATTATAAATATTAGGGTAAACCTGTATTAATGTATAGCGAAGGTCTTACCATTAAAGTTTTAAATGAGAATCAATTTACACGCGTAAATCAGAACTTCCCGTTTTTTGCTAATTACAATAAATACACCTCTGTGCTCTCTTGTAGAGTCTCCTTATTTACACTCACGGTGGTATGATCTAGTACTAAATAATACCATTTTGCTATTGTGAATGTGGATATCAGCAAATAAGAAGAGGAAAGCTGACATATCTGAAGAAATTTGTGAACAAAGAGAAAGTAAAATTGAAATTAAATAACATTTAAAAAGTCAATGTAGTGCGCGACTTTAAAATACGGCAATCTATTTTCTATTCGTCCATAAAAAGTTATGTAAGACTCGCACCAAACCAAGCTAAACTTATCTCAAAAATATTTGTGTAATTTATAGCCCAACGGATTTGCCAATCTACAGTCGACATGATAGCCAATCATAACAAGCGAACTTCACGCTCTTGATACTTTCATCTTAAGCATCGTGGATGAAATCACAATGATCGTGTTGAGGAGGCTACTTTCGAGGTGAAGAAACTATTTGTAAGGGCAAGCTGGATATAAAAATACAGTAGTATACTTGTATATATAATTAATGTGAATCAAAATGGCTAGCAGAAGCTTGTGTTTTCAAAATGACGACGGTTACCCTATCTACCTGACTGTCTATCTAAGAGTGAACAGTTTGTTCTACCCACTTACCTGACTGTCGAAACTGATTACGGTCGACCATGCGAAACTGCAAAATAGAAAAATAATATCCAGCAAAAGACCTTCTCTAAACTTCTATTACATAAAAATCTTAATGCATTTAAGTTAAGAAATCGATGTCTTAACTATTTACTTTAACTTCATACATTGAATGAACCTTCATTAAACTTTTCTTTATATAGTTATGTAATTAAGTTAATATTACCTTCATTTAAGTTTTCTTTAATCACACTTAAACCAAACAAAACAAAAAAGAAAAAAAAGCGAACGCTTAAATTCAGAAAGCATAAATTTAACAAAGTAGTTGGGTGTAAAAACTTCACACATAATTTCTTTTAAAGATAGTTTAAATAGTTTTGGAATTAAAATACACCCAAACTAAGTATAGCATTTAGAATTTGTGTTACTACGTATCCATAAATACTTAGTTAAATGTATGTAAAAGTGCAAAAATATAAAAAAATCTGCAACTCGCTTTCAAAAATAAAAAAGGTGTTGAAAAATAATCTGATGCTGTTGCTGCTGTAAAATTGGGTAAGCATTCTGCATATAAATGAGAGTAGTAGAGTTGCCGCTGCAAACAAAAATACTGGCTAGAATTTTTATTACTATGTACGTACCTATGGAAAATAAGACCAGAAGCAACAAGAGCAGAAGAGAAAATGCCAGCCAATGTGTACAACAACAAAAACTACAAAAAAATGAATCTATATAGTTTTAAGTGAGCTTTAATGAAAGGTCACCATGTGGCATCATCATCATCAGCAGTAGCAACAACAGCAAAGCGTGCAAAGGGTAAAAATGAATGCGGCGCTCTTTGTTAGATACTTTTATTATTTACCAACAGGAAAAAGAATGAATGAATGAATGCACTTGCTTGTGTTTTTGTCACTGTGTGTGTGTGTGTGTGTGTGTAATGTGATTGCATATTATTTTATATACCAATTCAGTCCAGCCACTCTAGGTTCCTGCTATACCCCAATGGCATTGGAATGCAATGAAGCGCAGTTTCTTTTATTTGGGTTCGCGTTTCGTTTTTCATATGACCTGTTCGGGAATAGTTGCGCATTTTATATGCTGAATTTGAAACGCATTAAATGAGCCGTTGCATGCAAAAGTGGTGAAAGCCAATTTTTTTTTATTATTTGGATCTTCACATTCAGGAAATAATTTTGACCTCATTTAGTTTCCTATTAAAGTGGTGTACGTCTAGGTTGAATATGTGTTCTATACAGTTGCCTGTATATGGGGAAAATAAATTTTATAAGAATCCTATTTTATACAGCACTACTACAATACCAATGCATTTTCAAAAATCTAATTTTGACTTACACCACTTTTGCACGCAATGATTCAAATGTGATTTCAAAAAAAAAGTTAATGGGTTATAGATTTTTTTTTTCTTACAATACTTTGTAACTTCGAAATTACAGTTTTCTAATTTTCCATTGAGTATTCTGATTTCAAAATTATTTTATCTGACTTTTGACTGATTATTCTAATTTTAAACTGATCTTTTTTGATATTTCTATTGACTATTCTGATTTCAAAATAGCATTTTCTAGTTTTGATTTCGGAATGATGCTTTGTTATTTTGAATTAGCTAATCTCATTTTGGAATGATGATTTCTTATTATGAAATGGCTATTCAGACTTCAAAATGTTGGCTTTTGATTCTTACTGTAATTTCAGAATAATTTAATTTGTTGCTAAATCGATTATACTGATTTCAAACTGACGATTTCTGATTTTGAATTAGCTATCCAAATTTCATAATGACGGTTTCTGATTTTGAGTTAATACTTTCTGATTTCAAATAGACGATTTATGATTTTGTATTGACTATTCAATATGGCAATTTGTGATTTTGGGTTAACTATTTTGATTTAAAATGACAAAATTCTAATTTAAAATTATTTATTGTTATTAGAAAATAGCTTTTCTGATTTGCGAATGGCATATCTGATTTCAAAGTGACATTTTCAGATTTGAAATTGACATATCACTTTCGACATAACACTTTCTGATAATCATATGACAATTATAATTTAAAATTACTATGTCTGATTTCCAAATGACTCTTTCTAATTTTCCAAGCCAATTGATTTGAAAAATACGCTTTTTGATTTTGAATTAATTATTCTGATTTCAAATTGACGATCTCTGATTTCGAATTGGCCAAACTAATGACGATTTCTGATCTTCAATTAACTTAATGATATTAAATTAAGGATTTATGATTTTGACTTGACTATTCTGATTTTAAAATAGCAATTTCTGATTTTGAATTTACCATTCTGATTTCAAAATTGCATTTTCTAGTTTTCAATTGACTGCTTTGATTTTGAAATCCACTATTTATTTTTTTGACTTGACTATTCTGATTTAAAACAGCAATTTGTTATTTTGAGTTACATCCATTGATTTTAAATCCACGATTTATGATTTTGAATTGAGTATTCTGATTTCAAAGCGAGACTTTCTGATTTTCAGTTGATTGTTCCGATTTTAAGTACACGATTTATGATTTTGAATTGTCTATTCCACGAAATTTCGAGATTTCGAAATAGCAATTTGTGATTTTAAATTGACTATTCTGATTTTAAAATAAGCATTTTTGCTGATTTTCATTTTATTAACCATGATTTATGATTTCTGGTTTCAAAATGAAAATTTCTAAATTTGATTTCAAAATAACTATTCCTGATTCCCAATTGACTATTCAGATTTCAAAATAGCATTTTCTAGTTTTCAATTGACTGCTTTGATTTAAATAGAAGATTTATAATTTTGAATTTACTATTCTGATTTCAAAGTATCAGTTTGTAGTTATGAATTGACTATTCTGATTTTAAGTTCACGATTTATTTTTTTCAATTGACTATTCTGATTTTAAAATGACGCACGGTTTTTGATTTTTGAATTATTTTGCTTTCGGAATGACACTTTCATATTTTTGTTTAAAAAATCTGATTTCTAAATGGCGATTTCTAACAATGAATTGATAATTCTGTTGAAATGAAATTAATGTTTTCGTTCGAGACTTAACTCCATTTCGTTCATTTGTAAATGACATCTTCAAACTATTTCCAAAAGAAGCGCATGAATTGCACATGAAAATGGAAGCACATTAAACACTGCTGTAAGGTAAGTAAGTGAGTCTCTTACGTTACTTTGATTACACTTGTCCGTCCTAGGTAGCGATACTCGTTGTTGGTTTCTATTCCCTATCTGTGTGCTCCTTGTTTTTACCCTATCATTTTAATTAATATATTGCGCTTTCACCATTTTGTTTTCTGTTCTCTAGGTTGCTAGTTAGTACTTTCATTATTATGTAGGTATGAACTCACACAAAAGTTGAACGCTTTTAATTACTGCATGTTCTATAAACTTTTACATGTTGTTAAGCAGCAGAGAAAAAAAATCTAAAATTCTATCTTTTTTTTAAATAAATTTTGTATACAAAATGACACTTTTTACAAAAAAAAAAAAAAAATGCATTTTCTTGGAATTTGACGCGTTACCTTCTCTAACAAGCTAAATACTATTGAAAACCTTTTAAGCTTTAACTTTGTCGCAGTTTGTGTTAATTATATGAAATTTTTAACTGTTGCATACAATTTTAGCTTAAAATCCTCTTTAAATTCTAAAAAAAAAAAATTCTTTTTCATTCTTTTGTTCACACATTTAATGTGTTTTTCGCTGTAACTTACTTACACCCCTGTTAAAAAGCTAAAGAAGCAACTGAATTTGGTGTTTACTGACAGTCATTGTCATATTTATGACATTGGCCATGTTTTTAATGTTTCACGCTTTATTTTTCTGCTCGTTTCTTTCTTGTTGTTCCTGTAGTTTTAATGCTCAAATTATATGTTTGTCAAGCAAATGCAAATTTGAGCTCATAAAGCTTCATTATGTTTTTTTTTTTTTTTTGTTCATTGTATTACTTCATAAAATTTGTTACTACATTTTTCATTAACGCATTGTTCGTTCTTGTTCCTTTCTCCTGTTTTTTTTTTTTTTTGTTGGTGTAATTAACAAGATATGGCCATAACTTTTTTTAAATAGCGTTTCCTCAGTTTAATATGTAATTATTAATTTATGTATGTGTTTAAGTTAATCAAGTAAAGTTTTTGTATCATTTATTATTTAGTGATAATTTCAAAATTTCTGAATGAAAGTTTTGAAATGATTCTCATTTTATCTGAATTCTATAGCAAGTTTCTGATGATCATGGTTGTAAGTCGATAGGCAATTTCAAAGTGATTCTAAAAGCACAAGAAACGCTGGGAACTTGAAATGTTGCCAGTTTTTCGTGCAAAGATGAAAGAAAAAAAGAAAAATATCCCCAAGTTTAAAGGATCGATCGACCATAATTTCTCTACGTTAATCTGAAATGTTGATCTCGGAAAGTTACAGAGAAGAAGTTACATAGATTTGAAAATTAAAAAAAAACGGTTGGAGTAAGAATCTAGAAGATAGAGTCTTGGGAAGTTCCGCTCATTAGGCCAGGTCGGCCTGGTACGCCGCAGGTATAAACCTTATTTTTGTAGTCAATTGATACGATTTCTCAGAAAATAATGAACCGATCTGGCTCAAAATTTGCATACTTTTTCAAGATGAGATTCACTAGTGCTTGAACGAAGGACTTTTTTTATCACAACTAATTTTTCGAGGCGATACGTGGTGCATATTATACCAAAAATTGTTACTTTTTTTGTACACAAATCTGCCAAATTTTAATTTGTTTTTTTTTTCATCCAAGCACGAGGTATACATATCTACTAACAGAAATAATTTGGATTTTTAATTTCAGATGAATCTATCATGAGTTAGACTGGCCACCCTAAGGGAACTTTATTTTTCAAAATTTTTGATTGAAAATTTCACCAAGTAGTTGTCAAATGTTTATCTTTGATATATTGAAAAATTTGAATCAAATTCCTAAATTATTATAAGAGCAATATTTATATATTTGTTTGTAATCGTGTTCTCGAAAACAGCTGTAACGATTTCGATGAAATTTGCAATATAGGAATTTACGAGGGCGAAAAATCGAGCGTTGCCCATCCCTACAATGCAGCGATTGGCATATGAGTGCCACTGATTCAAAGTGAGTAGATCAGTGTTGGCTACCAATACTATCTTGCGTTGTTTGAAAATATTCTAGTGGATGTTCATAAGGGCGCAAGCATAAACGCTTGTCTGAAAGAAAGAGGTTGAAAAAATAGGTGGATAGAAAGAGACAGGCGAGTTTTTACCTCTTACCACCTATTTTTTCTACCTCTCTCTTTTAGATTGCGAGGATGAGAGGATGGCCAAATAGCTCGAGACCAGAGTTGGCTGCCCAAAAACCGGAGGAGAATTCTAGACTAATAAACGTAAGAAAGAAGTAATGAATACTTGCTCAGCTCTGCTTAATAGTCACATTCGAAACCCAAAAACCGCTGGTCTTTTTTTTTTTTTTTTTGTTTCTTTGTAATCCCCAAATTGTGGAGCTTCATTTTAAATTCCCGGGGTCCCAGGATTGACATCACCACTACATACCTCTGAACATAGATACTTAGATGGAAATGTCTTTTATTATATTAAATTTTTATGGTTTTTCATTTACGTTTACATTACAAAACAAACACACACACGCTCAAAGGAACATTAAAGATTAACAATAAAGTGAAACAAAAAACAAATGTCAATGTACTTAACAAAACAAAGCTCGAATGAATGTTTATCGTTGAAACGCTCGTCATCCTTCGTCCATCGTTCTCCAGGTGACACAGCCATAATCATAAATATTTAATGTTATTACCGATGGATACATGGAAAGTTAGTTAGGTGATTTCACCTACTCCAATCAGTTTTTAAGTATACACGTGGCTAATAAAAATACACACGTTTCAATCGCTACTGCCAAAAAATTGTAGAAAAAAATCAAAAAGAAAAAAATATATATATATGTATGTACATATGTATTTTCTGGGTCAAAGTATAAATTTTATATTTCCCGAATTTCTCTAGTAAATAATTAATTTTTTGTTTTCTTTGTTGTACAATTATTTTGTTATTAGTATTAATTGTAATTTATTGAATTTGGACAGTAACAAGAGAAAAATTATTTTACAGAATGATTAACTGAAGGCAAACTTTTAATAACTGATTTGAAAGGAAGAGAAAACCAAGCGAAAATTATACCATCTGGGTCGTTAAGTCATTGAAAAATAAGAGGCAAAGTGAGTTGTGATTTTTTAAATTAATCGAATTGGTAAATTTTTATAAGGAACTCATATAAGTTTATTTTCTTATTTCAGATTTGCTCGAGTTGCCCTTTGCACGAAGACAGAGGTGTCCGCCTTCTCCATGGTTTTTCAAGCCGAATATAGGATAGTTTTTTATCGAATGCGTCTTCATGGTAACTATTTTTCCAATTTATTATATTTTTTTTGATATGCTTAGTAAGCGTTCGCTTCACTATAATCAATGGGTACTAGATTCGTCAGATAGGTATTATTTCTAAAAAATTCCATACGCTGGAGCATCGATCAATAAAGAGAGAATGGAAACTTAGCGGAAGGGTTGTTTTGCTATTAATTTATAGTTGCCTCTGTAACATTTGACAATTATTTTACCAAGTACAAGTCAATGTCTTGTTTGCCCGATTTGGGCCACTTCGCCACCGAAAAATTACGGGACAATCGTACTTCTAATTGCCTGTTAAAAACTGTAAGACAAATGAAAACGAAAGCTACTGTTCATGGTATATACATGCATTATTGATGTCAAACTATCTTTCTTATGAGCCAAGAGCTATGTTTGGTTGCCTCAGGCCTCTATTACTTAGACCTAAATTTCGTATTGCAATCAGAAAATAGTTCAGTCCTCCATTACTTGAACCTGAATTTTGTACTGCAATCAGAAAATAGTTCAGGCCTCCATTACTTGGACCTACCTAGTTAAGATTTTGATATTTTCCAAATTTGAAAAAAAAATAAAAATATTTTCTTGATTTTACGACACTATGTAAAAAAAAAATTCCCTAAATTATTCTAATGGATTAGATGTAGAATTTTGATCATTTTTCAATTCTCCAAATAATTATACAACATTACAATACTGTACCACGTCAACTATAATAGCTGGCAGTATCAGAATTTTTGTCTTAATATTTAAAATATTTTTTTTTTTTTGTTTTGCCGAAAAAACAATACAAGTCTTTGCAATGGCTTCAAATATGCTGGATTTTTTTAATTTTTAGCTTGCATTTCGTCGCTCTCCCATTTATAAGTAAATTTCAGTTGATTAAAAATTTTCCAACCTTGTGCTTTTTTTCTTTCATAAATTGCATAAATTAACAATTTCAATTAATTTAGTAACGCGACTATACGCAATATTTTTCCTGTGCATTAAAATGTCTACAGCGATTCCAAAACAATTGCTTTACATTTCATTTTAATTAAAATACACATTCATTCATTATTCGGCAACATAGACATTAGGGTGGTGTCACAAACGAGGAACTTTTGTAAACTTTTGAGAAGATTGGGTTAAATAAAAGATAGCTGGAATATTTTTTTGTTTTTATTACAAAAATAGCTCCTCCCCGCATTTTGAGTTTTATAAAATTTGTATCAACTTTTACCCCGGAACCTTTATTAGATTAAAATAGAAAGTAAAAATTTTTCGGCCGAAAACTTCAGTAAAATCGTTCGTTCCAACTTTTCCATGATTTTTCTTCTGCTCCGGAGCCTCCTATGAAATATTTTTTTTTATGAAAATTGAGTTTCTTGACCTAAAATACCCTGGTGTCCGATGATGGTGCTCCAGTACAAGGAAAAATTCAACTTTTCCTCGATTTGTCAAACTTTTGCTCCGGAACCCCTTGCGAAATACCTACATTTAAATTGAAATCTTTTTGAGTATATAAAAATGAGCTGTTCGTTTGACGGCACACACTCAAAATCTAACCATCCAATTGAGCTGAAACTTACATAATGTATTTGTTATGAACCGGAAATGGGGATTGGAGAAGTGGGCGTGGTACCTCCCATACAAATCTGAATTTTCATTCAAGGATCTGTTTGTAGTATGGTACTAAGATTTGGTACGATAGTAATATTTGTTCACGACATTCTGTGGGAAAAGTTAGGGTGGGCTTGGATAAGTGGGCGTGGCACCTCCCATACAAAGCATTTGTTTATTTGAGTATATCACTAGAACCATACACAATATAGTACTGAAATTTCGTACAACAACGTTATTGAACAATGCCATACCACAGAAAAGATTTGAGTAGGATTGGAAAGAGGGTGTGGCACCTCCCATATGACCTATATATTCATTATGAGATATCTCAAGAAACATTTGTAGAAGGGTACTAAGATTTTGTATGCAGGCATTATTTAACAATACCGAGGAGAAGCCCAACTAGTAGAGACTAAAAATGGGCTTCTTGGCAAAACAGTGGTGCCAAAAATATCGTTAAAATTGGTTGACTCATAGATGGCGCTCCAGTACAAGGAATAATTTCACTTTTATCGGAATTACTTTTATAGCTTTCCTTGTACTGGAGCGCCCTTAATTGACCAACTGATTTTGTTAGAGCTTTGTGCACCACGGTTTTCAAAGCCAAGATACTGAAAATAGGCACCAGAGTCCAACTCCATTTCGGCCCAAAATGTATTCTAAAGAGAGTTCCGAAGCAAAAAATAACCACAATTTTATTAAAGTGGGAGTTTTTTTTATAAAAAAAATTGTCAACCATTTTACATTTACTCCCCTCTCTTCAAAAAATATGGGTGATGTTGGGGGTTACAAAATCGAGTCACTCTAATAAAAATACGTACTTACATAAACAGTAATTCAAAGAGAAAGTAAAATACTAAATATGTACTTTAAATTAAATCGCAAACGAATTAAAACACAAACAAAATTCGTTGGACGAATTTCATAAAATTTTATTGTGCTAAACAATTTAATCCTTTCTAAATAATTGTACTCAAATAATTGTAATACAAAGCTAAAGCAGCACAAATTGAGACATTTACGCTAAAAGCAGAAAAGAGAGATAGGAGTGAGAGAGAGAGAGAGAGAGAGAGTAGAAAAAGCTGAGTTACCAGGCTATCGTTGTCGTAGTCATCGTTTTTGATTTTGTAAAGCAGTAGACAACTCTTCTGGCATAAGTAAGGCAAAAGTACAATAAATTTCTTTATTACAAAAGTTTTAATTTTACAATTGTCTGCTGTTCGCTGGCTGCAATGAATAAAAGGCTGCTGCTGTTCTGTTGATGTTTTGTTGGTAGCTTTGAAGATATTTTCACAGAAATTCTTTGCAACAATTTGTAAAGTACTAAACTCGCACACAACACACACTCACACACATTAGTTAGATTCACTAAAGGCACAGACACAGACACAATTTTCAATAGCTTCCAATGAAATTACACCCCATTTACTTTTTTTTGGTGTAATTGTAGTTTAAGTATAAAGAAATTGAGCGCTCTATTGTTGTTAATAAAATAGTAAAAGCATTTAACAATTATGTAGTATAACTTTAGTCTCTTATTTCACCTTTTCGCTTCAAGCGTTTTATAAAAAAGGTATTTAGTTTTATGTAGATGCATTGCTTATGTCGAAATATATACATAACACTTAAAGAATATTACTGTATAATTAATGAGGATTGAAGCAGGAATGGAATTAAATCTATGCATTTGCTGACCTTAATGAAGAAATAAAAAGCATCAGTTGACATTAAGTTTTATACAGACAAAATTATTTGATACCAATTTATTTTTTGATTTTGACAACTGCAGTTCTTCAATAGAATGCTGTTAAAATTTGCGCCAAAACTATTAACTGATTTATAGTGAGAGCGTAAAGTACTAAAATTCCAAGGGGAAGAATATTCTCCTTGAATTACCTTTATGGAGTAAGGATAAGAAAATATTCAAATAAATATTTTCCTGAATTTTACATTTTATTCAACAGTTTAGAACCTGCTGAATTTTTCCATTTTTTTGAGCTTAAAGATAAAAATCTAGAAAACACAAAATATTTCCTGCCGAAAATAATACAAAAAAAAAAATTTAAAAGATTTCTTGAATAATTCTCCTCTAGGATAGTTTTGTTCAAAAAAAAAGACCCTCAAGTCTCACTCGAATTGCTTATATACCTCCCACAACTACTTGTCTACCACCGAAGCTAACTACCATCCACCCCCACCATCCGAAACAAAAAAATAAAAAGAGTAGCTTCGAATAAAATGTAATTCTATATCTTGTTACTCCATTGGGAATAGCTGTTGTCGCTACTGTTACTGCTGCCCTGGCTGTTGCTGCTCTTGTTCTGTGTTCCCGTTGTCTGTTGTTATTGTTAACGAGTTTCAGCACTTCCATGTGAAGTCGCTATATAAACACAAATACAAACATTCTCACCCACGCACACACATACATACATATGTGTAAACTCACTTGGTCGAATGCAACAATATGACCACCATTGACTCTGCTGCTGTTGCGCTCACATTGTTGCTCTAAAATATATCTGCTCTTCTTCTTCTTTTTCTTCTACTGCTGATATTATTTTGTTTTTACCTCCCTCTCTGCTCTCCTCCCACCCTTCACTGTGGGAGTAAAGTATATAAAAAAAAAAACAGACAAAACCAAATAAAACAAACTGTTGGCAAGGCTAATGACGCCAGTTAATGGACACCCATTGCAATCACAAGTTAATCTTCAACATTTCTTTATTTTCCTGGTTAAAAAAGAAAGAAGTAGAGATTCTCGTTTTTTTTAACAATATATTTCATTTGTAGTAGTGGCTATTATTTGTAGTTGTTGTACAATTTATGTATATATGTACTATATATGTACATATGTACTATATATGTACATATGCACTCCTACGTACATATGTATGCACAGTTAAAAAAAAAATTACTTGGAATCCTTTAAATCTTGATTAGTGTGCGAATGGGTAATTTTACGTAATTTATTGTGTGTGTGTGCTTTTTTTTGTGTGAGAATGTACATGTGTTAGTGCGTGGGTTTGTGAGTGTGCGGATGTGTGAGCATGTGTCCGTGCCGTTGTGATTATTTCAAATTAAAAGAACAGAAAAGAACCAGTTTGGTTTATTGAAAATTCTAGACGTAGAAAAGTCGGAGCCATTTTGGGTATTTGAACCTTAGATATGTGTAAACTTTAAAGATTCGATAGAAAATCCCGACCTTGTTAAAGTGTACAGACTGGTCTACAAAGAACTTAACCGTGCTGAGGCTGTTCAAGCATCTTTCAAGCATAGATTCTTGCCAAAAGGTTATATGTTCAGTCCAATCTCGAATGTAAGTGTAGAACGCACGATATATTTAGTAGTATACTCTGACAGCAAAACCGCAAATAGACCACTAGACTCCTTTGGGAAATCCTCGAGTCTTTTCTGGGGATAGAGCTCAAAACTGCTGAATGAATACACAGACTCATAGGAATGAAATTGTCGACTGCTAAGCAAGAAAATCATCAGCCAAGAATCGCATTGGTCATGAACTCTTTCTAAGTATAGGGTGCAAGTTGCACCATAAAAAAAGAACTAAGAGAAAAGGATAGGGACGGTGAATCAACCTACTGATCTCTAACAATCTCTAAGTTTACGCAATCGAAAAAAAAAAACTCCGAATAATTTTGCTTCGTTCAAGGTATTGCAAACTAAAGTAACACATATAAATCTAAGCATTGGTCAGAACAGCCATTGCGATTTTTGCAAGAGACACCTACTCGTACAACGAAAATATATCTGTGGTACTGTTGGTCCGATAGTTTAGACATCATCACCTTTGATCCAAAATGCTTAATGAGATTCCTTATTAAAATAAATCTATTTAAATTTTTTTGTAGATACTATCGGCGTTACCAACTTTAGGTTTTTTATTCAAAGTCTTCGGGAATTTTCATATCGTATTTGTGAGTGTGATTTTTGCCAATTTTTTTTATTTTCAGCGTTTACAAATTTCACAAACAAGGTTTTGACTTTTCCACATGCTATTGTGGTTTATAAGAAAATAAATTATAAAGCAGAGTACAAATGATACAACATGTGCGCACATAATGCAAGAACCTTCCTTTCTTGTGTCTTTTTTTTTTTAATATTTCTTTAACATAAGCTTGAGTTACAATTTTTAAAAGTATTGAACAATACAAGCTTGATTAATATCAGTAAATCTATGAATCCAGTGGATGCTTTTAGATCGTTTATGGGAAAAGTAAGATTACTAGTTATTATTTAGTAATTAGTATATAATAAGGGAAATTCTGGGGATAAAACGACTCTTGCATCATCTTTCATCTTGATTATAAAATTTTTTTTTTTCGAAAACAATTTAATCCGCTCTAGATCCATTAATGGAACTAAAAAGCGTTAACCCTGGGCTTGATTGTCAAGTACGTCTAGTAGCTCTTCCCTGTGGATTGGTTCGGAAGACTTAATTTCCGAGAAACAATTGTAATACCTATTTAGGCTAACTTCAGTGACCTGAGTCTTATAGATGGCACTCATGGGTCAAGCTGGGATAGAATTGGCTGGCTGGAAAATCCAGGAATTGTGCCTGGATCTTTGAGAGGTAACATTACTAGATTACTAGTACTCCCTCTACGAAAGCTCTCTTCGCAATCCTTCATTGGTTGCCAAACTTCACTTCTAGTTAAGCAACAAGCTAAGTCTCAGTGCCTTAACTTGCTGAACTAAGTCAAACCTGGGGCATGCGAAGATTCTAATCCACGATACGTCCGTACCAACTAACTTAGACTACATTTACTCTACCCCTAATTTAAAGCATACGTTTTTCACCCACATCCCCAATAGAAGTGATGGCTATTTACCAAACGTCCAAGTGGCTTATTCGCAACAATTCATTCGATACGAATATCCGCATCTATGCGGACAGCCAAGCAGCAATCAAGCTCCTTGCCGGTGTTTTCACTACATCAGACTGCCGATCTTCACTCAACTTTTTGTCGAGTCACTCGCAGGTCCACCTATATTGGGTACTTCACCCATGTATATTTCAGGTAACTGCAATGCCGACGTGTTAGCAAAACAGGGCTTGTAGCTTACCGTTATATCACCTTTCTGCACAATTGGTGTCCATCTTAAGTTTATTAAGTTGGCCATTAAGCAAAACTACCTCGACGAAGCAAAGAGATCCTAGGTAGCAGAGCCTATTTGTGGTATTACCAGGCTAACATGGAAGACTATGGACAACAGACGGACCAGACAGCTACTTAACTTTAGCAGAAACTCCATCAGCATTACGACTTCCGTGATCACGGGACACTGCATAATGGGGAGACATGCTGCCAGACTAGGACTGCCATTCAATGACTTCTGTCGGTGTTGCGAGTCTGAGGAGGAAGAAGAAACGATCCTTCATTTCTTGTGCGAATGCCCATGCCTGGCCAGGAGGAGACTAAAACTCCTATCATCCATATTATTTCCTTTTTCTGGTTTTAAATCTTATAATTTTTCTGTATTTTCTTCTCCTTAAAACTTTCTTGTTCCTCTATCTGGACTATAGGCGAGCGGCTTTGGAAATCTTATAACTGTCCTCCTCTCCTCCAAACCTAATGTAAAATTGGCACAGAACACCATATTCAGAATTCTGAGTCGCTCTTATGCTATGAAATTAAACTAGACGTCCTCTCAAACTAGGCACCAAGACTTTTTATAAAGCTAACTGAAATCGTACGATTTCTCGAGGATCGAGGATTTGTATGACATATGATACATGATAGAAGAAGAAAAGAGATTTAGCTTCACTAGCGAATAACTAAGAAAACAGTCGCTGAAAACGAGAGTGGATTGGAACGGGGTTACAAGAGGTAACGCAAATACACAAGTTATTTACTTGTCGAATCGATATCTTAGATCCTTAAGCAACTAGAGGCAATACCATGTTTGTTTAATTTTATAAAAAACGCTGCATATTTTAAGTTAATTCGTATATATTAATAAATTTATTTAAAAAAAGAAAATTATTTTTATAAAGAAAACTTAAAACTTTATAAACAAAGTTCATTATCGTTCGTGCGTTTCTTTGCTTTTGTGTGATAAGCACCAAGAAGAAGTAAAGAAAATGAGAAAATAATAATAAAAAAGTATATAAAAAAATGAAAGAAAACTTAATAGCAATTAGTAGTGAAAAATTTATGAAAATCTACTGAGTGTGGAATTTGAATGGAAAGGAGTGAACGAACGAGCCACTTGAAGTATTTTTTTCTTATCCAACAAAATTTAATTATTATTTTTCAACAGCAGTAGAAATGAGAGAATGAATTCACACTCAGTTTCAATATTAATTTATGTGTGCCAATAATAATAAGAAATTTTATTTTTATTGCTACTATATATTTCCTAAAAGTTTATTGGAATTAGTTAATGAAAAATAATTTTTATTAAAATGTAATATTTAAAGAAAAGAATGAACGTAAATATTTACACTAACTGGCACCACTTAATTTTAAGCAATTTGCAATGTTGCATACCTTGAACTAGTTTTTTTTTTTCATACCTGATTAAAGTGATACCATTTCCTACAGGGGTCTATCCATAACTCAACAAATATACATAGAAAATATATTTAATATGCCAAAGAAAAGGTCATTTCCAATTGAGTGATTTTCTTTCGAAAGATTTGTGCATTTTGAGTATTGTGTGAGTGAATGAGAATGAATGAATGAGAGAATGAATGAAAGGCTGAGGTTTCCAAATATTTGTGGTTTCTAATTTGTTCAACCAATTTTGAATATATGTATAGTATGTAATACTTAGGTAGAGATGTAAAAGTATATTAGCTGTAACTAATTAAGTTATATTTAAGAATTTAATTAGAGTTACAAAAGATATAGTTACATGCACACACACACACACACACACTCAAAATATAAAAGAATCAGTAACTGGAAGTATATTTTGAAAATGAACTAATTTTGGAAAGTAATACAAACCACAATAAATGCAATAATCTATATAAGTACTTAGGTATAAATGTTTTCTTTTTAATAAAATTAAATAATTTATAAAATAATTATATTTTATTTAAAATTATTTTGTAGGTTATGCTATTATTATTTTAATAAAGCCATAGTTCAACACAAAACAAAAGAACAAGGTTCTGATTTTTTTTTTACGCGAGTTTAAACTTTGTCTATTTCTGATAAATAAGAGCTCGTAAAATATACCGTACAATATTTTTGTGAAATTTTCTTACCCTTCAACTTTCTCTCTTTAGAACTTACTTTCCTTTTTCTAAAGAAATTGTATTTTTAACCCATTAATGATGTTAATATGTATATGAGGTTAATATGTTATAAAAAAATGTTCATGACTATGGGTCTATGAGGGTTAGCAAGTGGTTCGGTCGGTAAATTAGCTGAAGAGCTGGAAGCCGGTAAAACTATCGAGAGCCGGTATTTGAAAATTTCTGACTTGGCAACCCTAACCGAAAGTTATGATCAAAACTCGTTATCCGGGCATCACTACCGATTACCGCCAGCCGAAGACGACCAACGAAACCAGTCACCCCAGCGCTGCTATCGAACGAATTTAGCTTGCATCATACTGTCAACCAAACGTTACTAATCGAAAGCCAGCAACAAAAAACTATCAACGAAATCAACAATCCGAGCAAATATCACTGAAAGCACCCTACCTAATACCGCCAATCGAAGACTGACACAGAAGCCGATTACCATAGCATCGCAGCAAAATACCGTAAAGCAAAAGCTTCTATCTAAACCGGGTACCAGAGCACCACTACCCAACACCGTTCACTGAAAGTTACCGCCAGAGTGATATCAAGATAAGACTATCTTCCAAATTAACCACCCAAGCGCCGATATCCAGCACCGTTGACCAAAATCGTCTACTCGAACGTAATTACTCTACACCGTCAAATGAAGCCTACCACCGCATCCAACCATCTAAATACTGTCGACTGAAGATTACCACCGAAAACGACGGTTAGATAGAAAGCCGGCCATCCGAATTCAGCCACCTAATACCATCAACCGAAGGTTACTAACCGAAAGCCGGCAATTGAAGACTATACAGAAACCAACCACTCAAACGCAGCTACTTTACATCAACAATCGCAAACTATCACCCAAGACAACCACCCAACAACGTCAGCCGAAACTGGCTACTCATTACCCAACTGGCCGAAGATTGCAAATGAAACCGACCACCATAAAGACGTCAAGAGAAGATTATCACTGCAACTAAATACATGAGCGACAGTATCCAACATCGTCAACTAAAACCGGCTACTTGAGCCCCATTACTCTACACCATAAACCGAAGGATTCCATCCGAATGCCTCTAACAGAAGATTACCACCGAAACTAACCAACTGAACTCCGGCAATAGAAAATTACCACAAAAACCGGCGGGGCCATCTGAGTGCAGCTACCTCATACCGTCAACCGAGGAGTGCGACCCGAAAACCGTCAACAGAAATCGACCACCTGAACGCCGGTACTCTACACCATCAACGAAAGGCCACCACAGGAATGCTGTCAAGAGAAAAGTTATCACTGAATTAGACGATTAGATGCAGAACCGGCCATCCGAACACAGTTAACAGACGATTACCTCCGAATCTGACCAACTAAACACCATTAACAGAAGTTTAACCCCGAAACCAAGGGCTAGATGCCAAACAGAGAACCCGAGTGCAGTTACCATCAACCGAAGACTACGACGCGGAAGCCGACTATCCACGAAATCGCCAACTCAAACGCCGGTACCCAACACAACCGAAAGCCACTACTAAAACGTTGTCAACAGGAGACTATCACAAAAACCAACTAGCACAGCGCCGCTACCAAACACTATCAACCAAAGACTACGACAAAAAGCAAACATCTGAATTCCACTATAAAAACTTCAACTGAAACCGCCCACCTTAAAGCTGCCAACAGATGACTACCACCGAAATGGTCACTCAAGCACCGGCCGCGGACAACGTCTACCGAATGCTGCGACCTAAATCGGCTACCTTACACCCTCAACAACACACTATCATTTAAGCTATTCCTCCAAACAGCAGCCGTTTATCCGAAGACAGCTTTCGGATGTACCAAATAGACCGAACATCTCGAAGAACAACTACCAACGCTCAACAAGACACGCAACGGATACTAATAAGAGACCATACCAAGTATTTTTCATATAAATGAGATAAAAATAATGCTAATTACATTTTTTCTCCTTCATTGAAAGTTCTTAAATCATTCAACAAACCTTGGCGATTGCGTTATATCTCAGTATAGACAAAATTACTTTAAAATTAGATCTTAGATCAGGAGACAAAACAGTTTGACTTATTTTAGTGTGATAATTCAGTTGGCTAAATTGAAAATAGTTCGAAATGTTGCTAGTTTTCTTGACCGTGTGTTTTTTTGATTTTTTTTTTTTTAATGCAGAAAGTCAGGTCAACTGACTAATTGCACCGATGCTCATTAGTGAAGTCTACTCGCATTTTTCCTCATACCCCGTACGTTTGCAGTCACAATTCGCCTGACCTAAGTCTGACAATGTAAGCACAGTAAGCGTGTGTGTGAAAAGTAAAATATAAAATTAATAAATTTATGAAATTCTGTTGAATATTTATAGGTACATGTCTAGCAATTTCAACAGCAAAAATGCTTTTCTACACCACACTACAAACATAGTTAGTACCTATGTACATGGTTACCACCACAACTAGACAGAAGCAAGTGTTCACGATGACATGATGAAGTAAGTAGAAAGAGAATACCTAAATGCACACGTATTTACAAGCAAAAACTACCCAGGAGTCGGGGGATATGTGCGTATAAAAATCACTTCTGATGAATGTCTGTCTTTGGGAGGGTTTCTAAAGAAGCAGTCTGCAAACAGTTTTGCTTTTTATAAATTGTGTATTTATTGTGGGTATTGATTCAACCTGAAAACTTAACTAGCTTTCTTCTCTTTGTGCCGCTTTCAGACACACATTCGTACTAATTTAAATTTGCTTCTCTCGCATAAATGGCGATTACAAAGTGCTTTCAAAATGCTTTTTAACTGCGCACCAAAGTGAAAAGCGTATTAATTTTTACCGTTGGGTATAAACAAAATATTGTTTGTAGTTGAAGTGAAATTTCAACACGTACGCCTGTGGTTCTCGTAGTCGTCCTTTCAAAATCATCATCATTATGATTATAAGTAATACCGATAATGATGATGATGTTGTTGTTGCTGCATCTAGAGTGCGTTTTCAATATTGCACTTTACTACTTCATATTTTGTTTTTTTTTTTTTGTTTTTCATAGTTCTAGTTAGTTTACAGTAGCAGTAACTTTTGCTACTGTTGTTGTTGTTGTTCATAGTTGAACGAGCATCACGATAGCATACAGCCAGTGTCAACCCAGAGTCGAGCAAGTCATCCTATCCAACTTATACTACTTAAGAATACTATGAGCATATCAACACAAAAATTATAACATTGTCGTCATTCGTTGTCAACGATGTCGGCATGTGTCCTGCTTCTGTTTCTCTCCTTTTCACCTCACTCCTCTTCTCATCTACTCTTACTAATGGACACATAAATGCAATAACAAGATAATAATGCTTTTATTGCATACTTATGAGCGCATTTTTCTGCTGATATTCACTTCTCGTCGGTTATTGTTGTTGTTACTGTTAAATTACAGTTTAATGATGCGATTTAATATTGCTGATTTCAATCAGATTTACATGAGTAATTTGTATGTTTTATATTTAAAATTTTGGTTTTTAATTTTTATTACAATTGAGTTTGATTTTTTCAAGCCTCTTCTGAACCAGATAGCCTTAATGGAAGAAAGAGATAGGCCTGGTATGGGATTAAGGTCAGAAAAACATTTCAGACAAACTTACGGACGGAGTTAAGTCTGGACTTAGAGAGTTAAATAAGTGGGTTGATTTTCATTGGACCTTTCGTTATTGAATCTGTTTCGACCTAAATGTATACACGAACGTTCGAGCCTCGTAAAGTTTTCTTTTAAAAACACGAACTCAAACTATACGTGAATTTCAAATACGAATTAGTTGATTTAGAACTAAGTAAAAGAGATTTGAAAAGTTGTTAACAGATTTTTGTGTGCTTATTTCAAAGCCCCCATTACTTAGTTCTTAGATTAAGATTTGTGCGGGGTTCGTGGACTTTGTATTTGAAATGCACGTGTAGTTTGGGTTCGTGTTTTCCGTGAATATTGTTAAATACACGTCCAGACGAACTACTCGTACATACAAACATTGAAAATCTCTAGTTTGTTATCGTTCATTTTTCGCCGTGTAAATAATACAAAGTTGTTGCTTTTTGCTTTGATCACTGCTTCACTATATTTTTAGCTTAATTTAAATAAATTACCGGAAAAAAGCAAGTGATGATGATGCCTTGTCACACCGCCGTTCGCGGTAACTGTAGATCCAACCGTGAGGTATCGCAATGGACCGTTCTGACCTGAGTGTGACAGCAACTTAAAATAAAAGGCCCCTTGAGATCTCGCCCAGATAATTACAAAGAGAGTGTGTCTAAAGAGCGAAATTTTGAATAGACCTAGCTGCTACAAAGCTTCAAAACCTACTAAGAGAAATACAGAGCCTGATATTTGGTTAAACCAACGGTTAGTATCCAATGTAAGGACACGTACAAACCTCTGATATTTTGAGGATGTGCTGCTGGCTGAGCTTCGCTCACTGAAAATAGTTGCACAGAAAATGGAAGCTGGAAAAATCGTGAGGAGCCTCTGTGAAAATTGGACAAAACTCCTTTAGAAGGACCGTCAAAGTTAAGGACCCTCTCGCATGGATTCTGCCAAACAGTTTTGGCTCGCATGAAGAAAGGCGGTAGCTTCTTCATACCTACTTTCATCGACTCGCGGATGTTTAATTCAGAACCAATATAGGCCAGCGCAAAAAAGACACAAACGATTTGTTTACTTAGGCTAGCTTGTGGATGTCGAATCATTCGGACGATGCCATCTGCGTGTTAGTAGGTGAAAGAAATGTAAAAGCTTTAAAGCTGAACAAGAGAAAGGTCTATGATGGAAAGGAACAGAAAAATTTAGACCAGTCGAAAAAAGAAAATAGGCAGGGGGAATTCACCTCGAATCTGTCCAGCATGGCGAATAAGAAACATTGTAATCTACCCTTTTTCACTACCACACAGCTGCTGAACGGGTTCCAACAATCGCTACATATCTAGCGACCCTAGCTAAACTAATTGCAGCTTAAAACAATATGCACCCAGTTTTCATTGACGCAAACTTTTTCACTAAACTTCAAATGCTCCTCCAACTCCTTCCACTACCAGCTCTTATGCCAAACTAAAGCATATTTTCTTTCTAAATAACGGTACACCCTAATTTGATTAGGTATATGTATCTACCTAGCTACAGTTTAATTCAACTATAATTTTAACGCCCATATGCGCACACACACCGACCGACAACTTCGACACCATCAACACTGCAACCACCGCCACTGCCGCTTCTGCCGATTCCGCCGTTACGTTTGCCAATTTTCGTAAAATTATTTGTTAAGTGCTTTCAACTCCTTTTATTTGCAAATTTAGGGCAAAACTTTTGTGCAAACTTGTATACTTTAGTTGTACTTTTTTCTTTTCGTTTTGGTTTTTTTTTTTTTTTTGGGGTTTTTATTTGTTTGCAAACTCTCTTTTTTTTTATTTATTTGGAGAGGTGTTGGGGACTTCTTATTAAAATATCGATTAAGTTTTTAGAGTTTTGTGTGTGTATTCCAATTGTTTTGTATATTGTTTTTGTTTTAGTGGTTGTTGTTTTTATTTTTAGTATTAGGCTTGGTTAAGCTAATGTAGCGTAGAAATCCTAATCTACAAAGTAATTAGCATCAGGAATTTAGCGTTTAACATGCAGCGTTCAACGTTGTTTACAATAAATTCTCACCATATAAACTACATAAAATTACAAACGGGAAGTTTTTCCTAACACACTCATACACTCATACGGATATACCCCACACTCTGCATGTGGAGCTAGTTAGCGCATACTGCTAACTACTTACTACATACATACAAATAATCGTGTGCTTGTTAATTTATTTTATTTTATGCTTCGTTAAAGTAACTATTTAATATAAATATAATTAGATATACATACAATATTCTCAGTTTAACCAACGCTTGCATACACTCAGAGAAAAATTTACTATTAAACATAACATTAAACCATTAGAGTTTATATTTTAGTGCAAGAGTTTTTTTTTGTTATTAAGGGGAGCGATACAAAGTATGATTTTTAGTCAAAAAGATTTTCGAGAATTTTGGAGAAGCTTCACACGGGAATTTGGAAATACTTCTTAAGATTGTTGTATTCACATTTTATGCAAAAAAAATTTAGGTTTTTTGGAAGATCTAAGCCTTCAAGTCTAAGTCAATAAGCAAAGTAAAAACTTTTTTGGTCAGATTTTAATTTTGTCTGAATTTTGATCTAATCTTTACTCAGGATTTGGTCCTTTTTTTTGCCAGAATTTAGGTCTGATTTTGTTTTCAATTTTAGTTGGTTCATGGTCTAAGTTTTTGCCTGATATTTGGTCGGAATTTAGTTTGAATTTTGATTTCCAGAACTTAGTTTGTGTTTTGAACTAAATTTGACGGACTTTTAGTCTGATTTTGGTTAAAATTTTAGTGTGGACTTGCACTGATTTGTTTTGGTCTAAATTTGGTCTGAGTTATGATGAACTTTTGTTCTGAATTTTAGTTTTGATTTTGGACTGAATTTGGTATCCTTTTGTTCTGATATATGTAGGTATGATCTGATTTTTGGGCAGCTTTTGCACTGAATTTAAGATGATCTCGATATTCTAGTGGGTAGTGCTCTAGACTTTTACCCGGGAGGTTCGGGTTCGATTCCCGTTATGTTCTGGTGGTTAATTCTCATAATCTTCTTATATTCGCTATCAATATGAAGTGTATGAGAATTATAAGGAATTGTACAAGTATACACCTTGGTAGGCAATGGTAAAACCACCGAGTTTCAACAAATTGCCATATCGTCGTTCGAAACCAGGGTTAATCTGTGGGTCGAACCATCTGGTATCATAAAAGCCTTTCAGGCCTAAGTGTGCTGGTAGACAGCCACTCCAACTTGCTCTGAATTTTAGTCTAAATTGTAGTTTGAATTCAGTATAAAATTAAGTTCGTTTTTGCTCTGATCTTGGGTACTTTTTGCTTGATTTTTGGTATAAATTTAGTCTACTTTTGATCTGATATTTGACTCGGTTTTTGGAATGCGTTTGCTTTAATCTGAACTTTTGTCTGGTTTTTTATTTAAAATTTTTTAGGTTTTAGGTTGAATTCGTTTTGCATTTCTATTTATGTTTTGTCTAAATTTTGATCTAAATTTTGGTTCTCTTTAGTTAAAAATTTTTGTATAAATTTCAGACTGAACTTTGATCTGAATTTAATACCCTTTCTGTGTGAGTTTTTGGTCTGAACTTTGACCTAATTTGTGGTTAGAAACTTGGGCCGCTTTTATTCGGAATTTAGTCTGAATTCAATCTAATTTATTGCCTAAGTTTGCTATGAGTTTTGTTCTGAAATTGGTCTGTTTTTGGTCTCTGAATTAGATCCGAATTGGCTATAATTTTGATCTGAAATTTATCAGATTTTTGGTTTTGATTTGGCTATACTTGATCCGAATTTTTTTTCTGTATTTTGATTTAAATTTGGTTTGATCTTTGATCTGAATTTGATCAACAATTGCCATTCGCTCTGGTTTTGGTCTGAGTCTGGTCTGCTTGTCTAAACTTGATATGAATTGTGATCTGAAATTGCTGTACTTTTGGTCCTTAGTTTGAATTGATTAATTAGGTTTGATTTTTGAAGTGAAACTTCTTTAGCGAGGGTAAATCGGAAGTTGCGTTGTTGTTGCACTCATACGAAGCTAATAAGAAACGAAGTTATGCTGTTGTTAGTGTTTAGCGAACGAAGTCATATGGAGATCGGCTGCATGTTATCATGCAAAGAGTCGACTTCTTGTAGTTTTATCTCATTTACTTTAGTGAGAGAGCTTGATTCCATATGACTGAATTTTCCTTTCATGTGTTACATACGTGTGTATCAACAGAGAAAGAGCTTTAGAAAATAGAAAGAGGAAGAGTGCAAAAGTTTGAACAACAACAGTCATGTGAAAAATCGCGGTTTTTGTTGCACTCTAACAAAATCAGTAAGAAACGAAGTTATGCTGTTTTTATTCGGCTACATACATTCAAGCAGAAGGACGACTTCTTGCAGTTTTATTGCATGCGCTTTAATGAGCAAGTCGATCTAGAAGTCTCGACTTGATTGCATATAACTGAACTTTTCTTTCATGTGTTATATACGTGTACTAAGTCGTCTTTGTGCCGATAAGTGAAGAGAGTATCAACAGAGGCAAAAACTTCAACACAATAAACAACATAGTTTCACTTCTACTGTGAGTGCTTGCAGACACATAATTTTTATTTGAGTATTGGTCTCAATATTGCCCTGATTTTTGGTATGAATTTCGAACTTATTTTTAAACTGAATTCTGGGGTGCATTTGGTTTTCATTTATATCTTTGATTGATCTGGTTTAAGTTTCGTTCTCCCTGTGGTCTATGTTTTAGTCTTTGAATTTTGATCTGAATTTAGTTATTTTTTAGTCAAAGTTTTTGGTCAGAGCGGCTTTTTGCTTTAAGTTTTGGTCTGATATATTAGTCGAATCGGGTGTGAATACTATTGAAAAAGTTCTTATTGTCTTTGAGCTGTTGAACCAATTGTCACACTATTGACTAAATTTACATTCCGTTTTTTCTTCGAGTGTAGTAGAAACTGAGAAATAAAGAGAAAAGTGAGGAGGAGGAACCATGCTAGGTCGCCAGTTAATGAGCTCATTTCCCTCAGAATGTATCATATTCTTTTTCGTACAATGCACACTATAATACAAACTCAATATTTCTAGCTTAGCTCATTCCATAGCACAATTTATTTGCCACTTATGCTCGCGTATGTCCAGCAACTTCATTAAAGCTTTAAACATTTGTAGGTGTATGCAAGCGTCAAACCCCATATGCATCGACCATATATATGTGTGTTGCGTGTGTGTGTGTAGGAGACACACAGTACCTTGGAAAAATTTATCTTTCATGTAACACTTTGTGCGCACAATACACAAACGGCTGGTCGACTCTTCCATTATAACTCTTCCACCAACTTCAATGAAGCTTAATGAGTTTAAATAACCAAAAAAAAAAATAATAAAAATGAGTAAAATAACAAAAACAATAAAGCGTTGTAGACAAAAGGTGTAAAATTTATGAGTTAACCAAAGCGAGAAAAAAGAAAAGTTTGCCAACAAAAATTTTCATTTTTTTTTCTTTTGCTGTTTCTGTGTTTTTCCAGAAACCATTTAATATCCAAAAGGTGTAAACTAAAGTAAAGCAAAAGCAACCAGCTCTTTATAGCTTAAGTAATTTTTTTTTTCTTTTTTTTTTGCGTTTTTGAATAGCGGATGAATGAGTTTTAAAGGCTAACTTGCATAATAAATAAGCTCCTAGAATGTTAAGATAAACTGACAAAGGATACTTTACCTTAAGTGTACTTACAGATATGAGACTGGCTTTGTTTTACTTGAAGTATTTCTCTTTTTATGGTTATTTTATTAGTTATGCTGACATTTCATAATTTTGGATTTAAATAAGAGCACAGTTGTTAATTCTATCAAAAAGAACCGTACTTCAACAGGAAAATATGTTGGAGGATATTCGAATTCTTTGAATATCGTCGGTTGAGAGAAAAAATTCGTTTTCTACTTCAAGCTTTATAGCTTAAAATAATACTTATTTGAAAAAAAGTAGTTTTTAGTCCTCAAAATTCATGCAAATTAACTTGAAAAGGTCATCAAATATGGTTATTTTTTAAATTAAATTTTCCCTTTTTTTCAAATATATATTTTTTTTTATAGACCAATGGGATATGAAAGTAAGAAATGAAAGCCGAGAATCGAACCCAGGGCACCAGAGACAAAGGTCTATAACGCTAAGTCCAGACCACCGAGGTATGTATTTACTTAATGAATTTTATCTTTTAACCAATATCATAATAGTTAAACTAAAAGAAGTAAGCCAATTAGAAACTTCAAGTTTTCGTTGTTCAAGTAACACTAATTTTAATATTTCGAGTATTGAAAAAACGAGGCTCCAAAAACATCATGGCACATCTGTTGTCGAAAAAAACTGTTTCAGGTTTGCTGAATTTAAAATGGGCCGTACAAGCACAACAGATACACCACGTTCGGGTCATCCAAATAATGCAACAACTCTAGAAAACATAAAATCCACCCTATCATTTTGAATACCGTATTGTGAAGTTGAGCAAAATAGTTGAGATTAGCTGCGTTTTTTTCGCCAGCTAGTTTAACACGTGTGAATAAAACGACCAAGTTGTTAAGTCTCTTCTTCGTTATATTGTTATTCACAATGAAACTGCTAACCAGCTAGAGGTGAAACATTTTAATGGACCGGGCATTTTTAGTTTTTACCCTTTTTAAGTGTTTATATTCTTGCGGCCTTTAATCTGGTGTAATTAGGGAAACCAAAAATTTAGGATTATTGAATATAATGCACCAAGCAACTCGGAGAGTTGTGATGCGAAATGAGAAGAGAACAAGAAAGGAATTTTGTTAGTGAGAAAAATTAATGTCGCTTTTTTTTGAATTTATTAAACAAATGAGAGAGGTGCTTACCCTTCGAAGGTTAGATCCAGAAGAAGGATATTGTAATACAAAAGGATTTCAATAAGACTTAAATATAAGTTGGTTCCACAGCTTTAAGCTGTGTTTAATAACAAATTCTATATACAATACAAATTCAATATCTACGTAATTCTATTACAATTCTACGTAAGAGAGCATTTTAAAGGTAAAAGAGCAAAAAATAATACAATTTTAAATTGATCATAATTCACGCTTCATCGTGGGCGTGATCAATAAGAATATTTAACCATTATTTTAACTTATTTTCACTGGCAGACATTTGGAATATTTTCCTTTTTTTGTTTTTTGCCAAACTGTTATGGTTCTTCTTTCATTATTGGCAGTTCACAATAGAATTTGACTTAGTTAAACTAATTATTAAGTATACAGGGTGACAATCGTAAAGTGACGCACACATTTCAGCAGTTATTTTCAAAAGGACGTACTTCCATTAAGTACAACTAAGTGTTAACATTGCTGAATATATAAGCATTCATTTGAACCCCACCTCATTCAATATAACCTCCTTTAGCCTGCACACATGCCTTCAATCGATCCGGAAATCGTAGGACTGTTCGCCGCAGGACTTCCTGATCAATTTCAGTCCAGGCTTTCTTTAATGAATTTGTCAGCGACTCCAGACTGTGGTGTTGAGATGCACAGGCCTTACTCTCTAAAATAGTCCAAATAGAGTAGTCCATTGGATTCAAGTCTGGGGAGTATGGTGGCCATTCTTGAGATGTTATGAATCCAGAAAAATTGTCTTTTATCCATGTTTGCGTTAATTTTGCCATGTGGGAAGGTGCAGAATCTTGCTGGAAAGTCCAGTTTTCATTTCCAAATGTATCTTGGGCCCAGGAAAGAACATGTTCATTTAAAATGCTGCGATAAACAACCTGGTCAATTTTAACACCCTCTTCAACGAATATTAGAGGGGTTCTGGCATTAGCGGAAACTCCAGCACATACCATAACGGAAGCTGGCTTTTGAACTCGGCCAACAGTCCTATTTTGTTGCAATGATGATGTTAGCCACATTCGGTCATTTTGCGCATTGAAATGTTGTTCAACCGTGAAAATTTTTTCATCTGTAAACAATATATTTTCAACATTTTTTAACACGGAGGAGCGTATCGAATAATAACTCGGTCTACCGTACGACTTGACAAATTTAAAGCCTCTGCAATTTGACGGCCACTATAATTTGCCAAATGAAATTTCATAATTTCACGACGAATATTTTCCTTGTCCATTTTTATGGAAATTTCAAAATGTAATAACAAAAATTCAAATGAAATTAAAAGCAAAGCTAATGATGAATGAATTTGCTTTTTAAATCAAAGTAACAGTAAATGGCAAAGCTTGCTGCAGAGTATTAAACTTGCGTCACTTTACAATTGTCACCCTGTACATAACAGCTGTAATTATACGTGTGATCTCTGCAGCTTTGTTGTTGTTTTCCCATACAACTTAACGATCTTGGTTTTAAAATATACAAAATACAAACCGTGCATGAATCGCAAACTTACGTCGTGTTGTGAATATGCTCTGGATCAGTTCAGTGAAAATCCGCTGTTTTATCGCTAAATTTTGTTCAGCGTAAGGCTTATCTCTGGCTCAATGTATACGCTAAGAAACAGAATTGCCACATTTTGGGTCCATGACCAACCTGAAGAGTGTCACGAGCTACCGGTACATCCATAGAAATGTACAGTTTGGTGTGGTTTATGGGCCAGTGGAATCATCGGTCCATATTTCTTCCAAAATTAGGCCGACCAGAGCGTAACCGTCAATAGCGACCACTATCGCGCAGTGGTAACGGATTATTTGCTACCTGACATTGAAGCCCGTGACCTCTGTGTACTTTAGTTTCAACAAGGCGGCACTATTTGCTATACGGCGCGAGAAACAATGAACTTATTGAGAAATCATTTGGTGATTAAACGTTATCTATCGGTAAACTGGATTATTTTCATAGAGGTTACACGAAATCTCTGGCCAGCTTCAATCGACGCTTTGAAAGCCAACATTACTCATGCTATTCACGAAATAACGGTTGCTATGCTCGAAGGCGTCCTCCAAAATTCAAACTTCTTTAAAAATTAAATGCCATAGATTGTTGTTTCGACTCACCATAAAATTAAATTTTATAAGTTTTATTCGATATAAAAAAAACCTCCTAAAGAATCACCCTTTACTTATGTTACAGGGCTGGTTTCATGCGATTTGCAATTATGCCGTCCTGTTGTGGGCAAAATTTGTAGCGGCAAATAGCAAATTTGGTATTCACTTCAACTTGTCTGATTTAGTCAGCTAGTGCAAAAATCAAATTAAGCCAAGAATCCTCTTTTAAATATGATTATTTAATTCCTTCCTCTACATTTAGAAACTTTTCATTTAGTTACCCAAAATTTTAATGGTGCATATGCAGCATTTTTGTCTTTTTTTTTTGTTTATTCTAATAAAATTTTCTGTCAGCTTCCTACTTTTTGTTTGATATTCTTCATGTCAATTTCATAAAAAAAAACGGCAAAATTCGCATACCACCAAAAATTTATGTTGAAAACTAACCAAAAAAATAGAAATATAAAAAATGAAAAGTTTACTATTTTGATGCATCATGCTCACAAAAAGCTAAACTAATTTGATTATGCAACCAATGTAGTTGCATATATCCCCGAACATGCTCATATATATATATACTAATGTGTATTTTTGTTTAGTTGTACGAGGGAACTAGGAAAAGTTGGATAAGTAGGTGGTATTTCATTCATTTTTGAAACATCTCAAGTTCATAAACAATTTATAGTAACATAAAATTTCAGAAAGATTGGATGCATGGATATGAGAAAAAGTAAAATTTCTGCTGTAAGGTCTACAAAAATTGTACCGTCCACAAAGCAAGAAATTTAATTTGCCATTCTCTATGGATTGCGACGTAAACTCAAGCCAGTTTCAATTTTCCACGAATTCCAAAATGCACATGGAGCCAATGTATTGTTACTTGAGACTATTTCCAATTGGTTTGAAAGATTCTAGACCTGATATTTTTCTGTGGGAGATAACCCTCATGAAGGCCGGCCGAAATCTTCGACTGACAATGTAAAAGTAACCCGGATGCAGGGTAAAAAATTCACTTAAAAAATGAAGGACTGACCTAGAAAATGATAGCTGATGAACTGGGTTTGAATGACCGTGGCTGTGTCGTCCCGAATATCAGAAAATCATCTAGAATACACGTAGACATTTTGCGCGATGGGCTTCATGAATTTATAATAATATTGCTGCTGCCGACTTAAAAACTGAAGTGAAATTAATGAAGTGAAGTGAAATTTGTAGGTAACCTAATATTTTTTCCTTCAACTAACTCAGCCATCTTTTGTTAGTCCCTTCGTATGCTATAAAGAAAGAAAAATAAAAAAAATTGTTTAGCATACACGTAAAAATAAATAAAATGAATGTTAAAGTAAAGCAAAATGAACGTGGCAAACCGCACGCATAGACAGAGGTACATACTACATATACATCAGCAAGAGAACCAAGAGCGATTGCAGCAACAGCACCAACAACATCTGGTAGTAGGTAGTGATTGCTAGTACATCCCAGGTAGGGTTGCCAAATCAAAATTAATCATTTGAGCATGTATGAAAAAAAAAATTTGGATTTTTTCTGGACAAAAAAAATATAACTTACTTGTGAAAGAAAATCCGTTTAGTCTTTAATTTAGCGCATTCCACGCTCGTGGTACTTTTTTGAAGCAGTAACTTTGATGTAAATTTAATTTTTTTTCACAGAAATAATTTTATTTATAATTTTTTTTAATTGAAATATAGTTTGAGCTTTTGGCAAAAAAATTAATTATCGATTTCCGCTTCAAACCGCTATTTCCCTTATTTAGATATGGGTTCAGAAATGTTCTTTCCCACCTGGAAGTCCTGGCTAGTCTGTGTCGAGGTTAAACTAGACTAGAAAACTTATCTGGTTGTTGAATAGTTCATCGTGAAGAAAACTAAAATGGTGAAATTTTAGTGAGGCCCCTAGCATGCATGTCTTATTAGAATCTCGACACAGGCCTCATAAGGCAGAAGATTACACTACTCGGCATTCACCTCGCCTGACCCTGCTTTTTTTTGTGTGCGTTAGCAGGTTAGAATCTTCGTAGGTACCGTAGAACTATTGCTCCTTTCCGCTTATGCCGGATTCTTATCGACGAAGATCACCTACTTCCGCTTCTACCATTCTCTACACTAGACCATTTGGTATTACTTTATGGGGCTGGTTCAGCTAAGCTGTCTCTTTGCTAATTATAATAATCCTTGTGTGTTGTTAGGGACTGCTGTGCACCCGTTCCCGTGGCCTTCTGTGTTCGCGATGTTGTGTAGCCGTCTTTCGGCTTTGCACTCGTATTCTACATTCCTAAGCATAATTAATAAAAAATTTTGCAAGGTTGTAAACAGCATTTTACTTCTCTACAGAATCACACATCTGTGTAGTCAGATTGGCTACTCTCGGGGTTCGTCAAAAATTCTCTCCAACTGCTCCCTGGTCCTATTGAATCGTGGACAATGAAAGACGATATGTGTTTAGTCAAATTAGGGCAGAACGGGGCCTCTCCTAATTTAAGTCTGTGGAGATAGGCCTTAGCCCCCCATGCTCACTGAAAATTTAAGTGAGGTAAAAATATATCCTCGGCAGATAATCCTAGCTAGGATCTCGTCAGAAACTAAACCGTACTTTTATGCAATTTTAGATCCTTTTTAAATCAAAAATATATATTTTTTTTAATAAAAAGACGAACCAAAAATATTTGGACTAGAAATAGACCAAGCTGAAACATAATATGTTTGTCTTTTCCCCTGATAAAATCTCCTTCCACGATCACAGCTTCTTTTCGGTGCACCTTTTTTGAACTATTGCTATCCGACTGGAAGAATGGTCTAGTTTCTTTTTAGTTTTATTCAATTAAGTGCCATTAAATTTAATTTTCTATGATTCAGAATTAGTTTAGTAGCAGGTGTTTTAATTAGTTTAGTATGTTTACGACAAACAGATTTAAAGGCTTTGATTGATTATTCATCAGTTGCTCATATAGGAATTGTTTTAGCAGGTTCAATAACTTTAACTGGTTTCTGACTTGGTCCTAGATAGGTTTATTCTGCCACTGACAAATACCTGTCGAGGAGAAATTAGAGAAAGTCGTGAAAGTGAGGGCCTCACAATCCTTTTCTTCACAATGTAAAGATCGGTCTCCCAAATTTTTATTTAAAAACCGTCAAATTTTTTATTCGAATTTTATGTGCACAGATTTTTAATTGTCGGAACTAAGAGCATAAAACTAGAAATCCGAACAATGCACAGCAAATTCTGTTTAACTGGTAACCCTACCTCCAAGTACGTGTTTGCTTATATACATACATACATCACTTTTCACAAAACAACATAACAAAAATAACTAAAATTTTGCTGTTACTGGTGCATTCAGTTTTAGAGGTGAAAAATTTACTTTTTAACTTTTTATGAATTTCTATTTGATCTAATATGTAAAAGCATAGAAACATACATTCAAACCGACGTGTTTGTGTTTAACAAGAAGAAAACAAAAAAAAACAAACAGAACATCAAATGTTGCAAACCGCAACGTGCAACTGCAACATGTAAATTTTTGTATACTCGTAGCAAAAAAAAAGTAAAATTTAACTTTGATTTCTACCTATGTGGTCAAATACTATCGTGCTAACGATAAATAAAAAATTAAATATTTAAAATTCGTTAACAGCCGGTAAAACCTCTTCAGAAAAACTCATACATACATAGTGAATAATTTATTAGTTCTTTAAAGCAGTTATCACTTTAATCGATAACTAAGTTTTCAATATTATAGAATAGTTCTCAAGAAGTTTGCTGAGTACACAAGAATAACAATAAAAACTGTTGAACACGTCATGCAAAGTTCTATTATTATGCTATTAGTTAAAACATTGAAAACTTGACCCTATTGACAATTTTGCCTCATTTTGACTTTCTTTTAAAATCATCATTTTTTGAACCAATTCTACAAGCAAACGGTTAAAAAATGACCAAGCTTTCTCGGGCAAATATTTCCCATAAAAAAAGCGAGTGCTTAAATATCCAAGCCAACCTTGTAGTGATCAGTAAACGAAAATTAATCCAGAACAATTCTTGAAAGTCGATCTGGGTAGTATAGTGGTCAGTGCAATAGTCTTTCACCCGAAAGGTTGCGGGTTCGTTTCACGTCTTGAACTGGAGGGAGGTAAATTCTCATAACCTTCTTATATTCACATTTTGTTGAAAAAGGGGAATCAAGTTTTTTCGTTTCCCCAAAACTTTCTTAAATTCAGAAGCAACACACACTTTCGAATAAAAACTTTCAAATCTTTTGCATGGTTTAAGATTCCTGGAATCCCGGCAATTCATATTGAAAATTCAGAAAATTCTTTGGAATCTTTAATGACGTCGAGAGGCCTAATTGTCAACAATTATTCCAAATGTCGACAGTTACCATATAGCAATAAACGAGAGGCAGAAGGACGTGAGTTTGATGATATCGAGATGATTGGGGGGTTGAATGAGGTTCGAAGACCGACGCTTCTTCCGGCAAGAACGAAAACGGAAATCTGGTGACAGATGCCCAGGATATTTTGAGGTTATGAAGGGAACACTTCTCACAGCTTCTTAATGGCAATGACGACAGCAATCCCGCCATTGTTGTTGTTCCGGAAGCCCCAATCACTAAACGCGTTGAAGTACTGCCCCCCGACTATGCCGAGATCTTAACAGCCAACGGTCGGCTGAAAAACAATAAAGCTGCTGGTACGGATGGCCTGCCTGCTGAGTTTAAGACTGATCTATGGTTCAATATGCGTGGATGACATGTACCGAATAAGATGGAACCTAGAGCTGTACGCCAATATTGACTTAGCCAAGCGCATAAAATCCAGCGGCTTCACTGGCTAAGCCATGTTGAACGCTCCGACTAGGAAATTGTCCACGATTGTGGTGGAACTCGCAGAAGAGGACGATCGAATCTCCGTTGGAACGACCATATAAAAGGGGACCTTACTGCACTTGGCCTTACCAACTGTCGTCAGCGTGCACATAACAGAGGCAGGCAAAGCTTCTTTGAGACGGCCAAGACCGATCATCGGCTGTAGTGCCAACTAAGTAAGTAAGTAAGTATAGCCATTTTGTTCAAGACACTCTTTTTCAGAGTTGAAACCATTGACGTTGAAATCATCGGTTTATTCAAACAGCGCAGTTTTTTTTTTCTCCAAAACTCGACATGGATCTGCGGGTTGATTTATAGGCAACGGTCATAACGACTGAGATATTTATGAAGAAACTGAGGGAGATTTTGTTCCCAAACCTCACCTCTCCCTGGCTCCGGCTTTATAAATGTCAAATTGAAGTGGCGGGTATCGATGTATTTTTCTTTTGACTTTCTCGGGAATAGTGTAATGTGAATATCTGGTCACAGTGGCCGATTTACCTGGTTTGTAGCCACATAGGTTTGATACAATCAGATTTCTGGTGATAGGCTTCAATGTTTTACACAATACGATAGATCCCTCAAATTATAAGATCTGCATTTTTTGTAGATTGAGCAGACAAAAACATTGCTATATCTTAGCATTCACTCTTTTCTTCCTATCTGTTGTTGAGCCTGAGAAAACGTTCTCATAAGCACAAATAATCCAGAAATCTAATTGTTTTACTCAAGTTTTAATCCAAATATAGCTCCGAATAGCTCATAGTACATATTTATTTTAAATATTTAAATTGTTAAATTTTTTTATAAAACAAAAAAAAAACCAATCTCTTCGAACAAAAAACTACAAGTGAAACATGTACAATTTATAAATTCTCTGCAATAAAAGTTTAAAATGTTTACAAAAATAACAATGACAATTATCGCCAAAATATTACTTTGAATTCCTTTAAAAAAAAAAAAAAAAAACAAAAAACAACAACTAAAGGTATACAAAACATTCCGCAAAACTAAAATAATAAACACTAACACAAAACACTCAAAAAAAAAAAAAAACGTTGTTTGCTTGCTTGTTTGTTTTTTGTACACAATTTAGAGCATTTGCACTGAAGGTTGCTGATAATTACCGTGAAATTAAAATAATGTTGCTGTCATTATTATGGAATTTTGTGCAAGGACACACGAAAAACACACAAAAATTCAACGAACGAATTTTCACATTTCACAACATGCTCTTGATTGTCCATCCGTTGTCATTGGTGGCTCGAAGACAGAAAGAGCGAGGGTTGGGAGCTTTCGATGGGGGAAGGAGCGATGCAAATGAGGAAAGGAAAACTACAAATGCGGAAGGGAGAGCTACAAATGACAAAGATACATGAATACATTATTATGTTGAAATAAATGAAATTTGTTTAACAACGTCGACAGATATTAATTATATTTACATAACCAAATACGGATGTGGATCTATGAAAATGTATATAGAAATGTGCGAGCATGCTGCTATATTAAAGCTATGATATTAATTTGTTTGTATGTTCTGGGACAAAAAACAAAATTTGCATTAAATTACTAAAAAAAAAACAGTTTTTAAAACAGTATAACAGTTTTTATAACAGTTTGTATAACAGTTTATATAACAGTATAACAGTTAGTATAACAGTTGGCACAAACTGTTATACAAAACACCCTGTATAACAGTTAAACGTATAACAGTTTCCGGGTAACTGTTATACAAGGTGGCATATATAACAGTTAGACCAAAACTGGTATACGTGTAACTGTTATACAACGTGTTTTGTATAACAGTTTGTGTTAACTGTTATATGGACTGTTATACTAACTGTTATACTGTTATACTAACTGTTATACTGTTATACTAACTCAATCGGTTAATAAGAATCGTTGTATGCCATTGAGCGTAATATTCTATCTATATACGTAGGTAAAATATGTTATCTCAGTTTATTTTTTATATTCGTTTTATACTCACCTGAAAAGAAAAAATTGGAGTGGCAAAATACGGAATACAATAACAAATTATTGAAGAGCGGCAGACAGTGTTGGAAGAGAGTATGAGAGTAACAGATTTGTTATAATTTCGTAGTAACAATTTATGGAATGGAGAGTATTCTCAAACTCAAAGTTAAAATATCACAAATTTTTCACTAATTAACAAAAAATACTTACCAAACAACATTAAACTGGACATTTTTTTTTTAATTTTGAAATGAATAAATTCAGGAAACACTCATTAAATAAATACACATAGATGATTTTTTTTTTTTAAATGAAATTATTAATTTTTATTTTTAAATTTTTCATGTACGCATATCACTAAAAGAATTTAATTTACAAAAGGTACATAATTTTAATTTATTTTTTCAAAAACTAAAAACAAAAAAAAAAAAAAACACTGAAATCATAGCCTTTGGATAGGATTAATTTTATGCATTTTAAATGTTTATAATTGTTTTAATTTATCATATTTGATTTGACTTTGGGTTTTTCATATTTTTACATTTAACAAATTTTTTCTTATTTTTTTCATTGTATTTTTATACATTAATTTTGACTAATAAATAATTACTTAAAATATTGCGAAAATTTTTAATATGAATTGGTTTTTATTACATATTATTTAGTAATTATATATATAGTAAATATATGATTATTAGTATATACACATATATACAAATACATACACATACATGTATACCTTACACTTGCATGTATGTACCGACATGTATTTGTATAATTCATTTAATTTACAATTACATTAAATTTTATTGTATTTATTTTTGTTTAGTTTTTTTATAGTTTTTGTATTTTTTTACTTTTTTATTTTTTAATTCAAGTTTTTCTAAATATTTAAGTGTTACATAAATTTATGCATTTTTAACGGCGAAACTCGTGTACATAATTTGTTTTCGCCTGCTGTTTCACAGTGTAGTTCCTTCTTTTTTTTGGTTTGTTGTTTTATTTGTTTTTGTGGTTATTTTTGATTATTACACTGTAGTTATGTCGCTTTTTTTGTTTTGTTTCTCTGTTAATGTTTTTGTTATTATTTATTAATTTATTGAAATATTTTACTGTTATTATTTTTAATTATGATTTACCAAATTACACAAGTAATTTTAAGGAAGGCACTTAGTGTTTTAAATAAAAATTAAACAAAAAATATACAATAACAATTATGAAAATATATAAATTATTTGATATAAAATTTAATAATTAATTTAATTATTTTATTTTAATGTTTTAAATTTATTAAATTTTTGTTGTACAACAGCAACAGTAACAGGAACAAAATGTAGAGTCTAAATTTAAAACAATTTCAATAGTTAACATATATGTTCGAGATTGCATTCTATGGAAGTTGTAGGTAGTGAGTGATTGAATTAACCCTTTGTTGGCTGTTTAGAAATGTAGCCTTAAAGTTTACATTCAGTAGACAGTGCTGCTGGTAAGAGCAAAAATATATAATTGGAATATATATATATCGATTTTGCTTGGTCGGAAATCAATTTCGAATTTTCGAACATAAATTCAAATATTGAAAAATCAATTTGGAATATTTGGAAACCTGTTTAAAACGTTCTGCAAACAATTTATCGTATTCGAAAATCAATTTCGAATTTTCGAACATCTATTTAAAGTATTTGAAAATCGATTTCGGATAATTGGAAATCATTTTCAAATATTCAAGAATTACTTTGGAATTTTCTAACACAAATGTTAAATATTCTGCAGTCATTTTGGAGTATTCAAACATCAATTTCCATTTTTCTGTAATCAATTTAGAATATTTTGAAAATAAAAAACTTGAATACTAAAATAAATTTTGAAGTCTTAAAAAATTTTGAATATTCGGAAATCAATTTAGAATTGTTTGTTTGAATATTGTGAAATCGATTTTGAACATTCAGAAATTAATTTAATTAATTTCGGGTATTCGGATATTAATTTTGAATATTCTGAACTCAATTTTAAATATTTTGAATTCAATTTCGAGTATTGTGAATACAATTTTTGAATCTTAATTCAGTTTGGTATAATCTGAATTTCAATTTAGAATATTCTGAATAGTCAGAACTTCAATTATTTTGAATTTATGTTCGGAATATTTAGAACTCAAGTTGAAATATATTGAATTCAAATTGGAATATTTCAAGTTCATTTTTTCTGAAATCACTTTAAAATATTCGGAAAAAATATAAATTATTCAGAATTATTATTTTTTTTTTTGTAATTCAAACACCAATTTTGAATATTCTAAATAAATTTTTTAAAATTTCAGAAATATTGTATATTTTTTTTATTGGAATTAATTTTTGCAATACTTGAACCAAGGTTGAATACTCTGAAATCAATTTGAAATGGTAGGAGTTCAATTTGAGGTATTTTGAATTGATGTTAGGAAATTTCAGAAATCCATTTCAAATATTCTGACATTAATTTGGAATATTCCAAATTTAATTTGAAATATATTGAATACAATTTCGATTTCTGGATTTATTTTTTGAATATTTTTAAATCAATTTGGAAGATTTCGAGTACGATTTGGAACATATATTCTGAATATTTGGAGTTCAATTTGAATAACATCTACATATTGAAAATAATTTCGAATATTCGGAAACTCTATTTGGGATATTCGAATTTTAGTTTGTAATTTACGAAATAGATTTGTTTTGAATATTGAATTTTCCAGCACAAGTATTTCAAATCTGATTTCGATTATTCAAAACCTACTTCGAAATTTAAGAATCAAATTTTGAAAATCCAAAACCTACTTCAAAATACCAAAACCAAATTTTGAAAATCCAAAACGAGTTACGAAAACCCAAACCTAATTTCGAATCATCCTAAATCAGTTTAAAGGTTCTAAGCTTAATTTTGAATAAAATGAAATCAATCTAAAATATTCGAAAATCAATTTCGAATAAATCTAAACCAATTTCGAGAATTGGAATATTCAAAAACTTATTTATAATAAATGTATCGAACTATAATTTGCAGTTTTAAAATCATGGTCGTTCATAGAATTTAATTCCAAGGAAGGGGGAGGGAATTTTACAGCTGGGGGGGTTGTTCTAATATTACAGCATTGTGAGCAGAATTGATTTTAAAAATTTTTAAGTATAACAAATTAATTTTCCACAAAAATAAAAGCAATTTTTTTTTTAATTTAATCAGAAAATTTGAGTCAAATACAGTTTCCATGAATTTTAAATTTCCATTGTCAACAATGATGATTTGTTTTCGTAGAATAACAATTTTTTTTTTTTTAAATTTTGATGTTTACCTATTAAATTTTTTTTTTTTTTTTGTAGGAGATAAATAGAAAATCTCAAAATTATTTGCTTTATAAATATTTCATTAAAAATAAATAAGTAAATAAAGTAAGCAATTTCAATTGTTGTATAAACAATTATAATAACTTCCTTTTTTTTTATAAATGAGAGTTGGTGCAATAAAATAAAATGCGAAAAATCATAATAATAATAAAAATAAAAGAAAACTAATGAGTATGTGTGTAAACCAAGACTCATTAAATAATAGTTAAAGTGAATATCATCATCATCAACTAACCAAACAACCACACACACGTTAAAATGAACTCAAATATAATCTGCTAACCTAGTGTTATTGCATACATACATACTATGTATGCATGTTTGTATGTATGTATGTCCTCGTAAATGTACTACTTACTTACTTAGTTACTTACATTTGCTATTACAGCGGTGACCAGCAAACCAACATTATCATCGTCATCATAATGTTGGCTGCTACTGATGCTGCCACTGTTTCTTCTTGCTTAACCTAACCAATTCAACTATACCTACTTTATGCTATACATATATGTAGTTCTGTGTTAGAAAACGTTGTAGTATGAAGGCAAGTATATGTGTAAACCCAGCCGGAAATTATGTCATCGATCATCGCAAATGATATTAGAAAATGTCAATGCAAACTAGTATTCATTTGAAGACACTTTCAATGACAGCATTTGACAATTGATAAAATCGATTTTAAATTAAAAAAAAAAAAATAAGTATCCTTTTGTAATTTTGCAATAAACGAAGTACATACAAATGTTGGTTTTTATGGTATGGTTCATTTTTCACATTATTTCATAACTAATAATTTTTTTCAGTATTTCATAACTAATAATTTTTTAAAAACATGTTTAGTTTTTATCATTTCAGTGAGCACAAAGAATAAGGAAGGAGAAAAGTTGGGTTATTTTTTTTTTTTTGTTCTTAAATGAATAAAAAAAACTTTACAATTCATTACTGTTGTGATATTTATTGATAAGAAAGAAAGCCCAAAGTTTTTTTTTTGGCGACATAGGGTAACATAAAATAATTTACCTCAAGTATTCTTCAATATTTCTAACGCTTCGAACAAGGACGTGCTTTTATCATAGAAACTAGAAATTTAGGTAAGTTCTAAATAGGTGTTTTTGGGTTTGAATACCCTCCACGACTTGGAAAACTCAACTGAAACCGTTAAAAAATCTAGTTTGGGAAAATAATTTTCATTCATAGTAAAACTACTAGGTTCACTCTTTGTGCTTTACAGATCATCCCACTCGATAGCTTAAATTATTAAACATCATTGACAATTCTTCTTACCGGGCATGAATACACATATTTTTCGCTCCATCTCCTCATACACAGTTGAAATTATTATGTCGTATATTAATTACACTCATATATACTTACTTATGTATCTATTTGTTCAACGTTACCCTCGAATATAAAATATACAATTCATGAATATGTTTAGTAGTTGGTGTATACGGTAGGGTATGATCTGTGTGTGTGTGTGTACAATAGGTATACCTATGTATGTGTGCATATGTATGCTTAACATAAACCCATACTTTATGCGTATATATGTCGCACGTGTATGTAAACGTAAAGATAATCGGTGAAAAATGTCCTTCTGATGATGCCTTGCATACGTTTCTACAGAATACGAACAACATGCCAGACATATATACACAAATATATATGTATACAGATTACATACATACACATACCCATACGTGGATACATGAAGAAGTCCTGTACACACACATTTATACTAGTATGCATGTATGTATATTTTATATTGCTATCTCAATGTTTTGTTAGACTTACAACCTATTAGTTTTTTCTGTGTGTTTATTTGTATAACAATTTCCATGTGTGTGTGTGCCTTTTACGCGCTTTCATATAAAAGCTTATATCTTATTTCATTGGTAAATGGGCGCGAAACAATTTATTTATCGTTCTTTAGAATTTCCTATGACGCAATGCAAAAACCGCGTTCATTTGCTTTCGCTCACTCGCTTCCTACTTTTAATGGCGCCATTCAAATGAATTGTTATGGTTTCGCTGTATTGTTCACTAATTTGTTTATGTTTTTGTTAGTTTCGAATACAAAAACACAAAAAAAAATATTTGAATACAATTTTCGAAGCAAACAACAAAAAATATATAAAAATCAACTTGATAAAAAAAAGTTGCAAGATTCTTTCTGCATAGACGTTAGTAGTTTCCATAAAATCATCCATCTACCATACTACTCGCTTGTTGTACAAATACTATAACACAAAAAAAAGGATAGGGAAAAAGTTATGCGTATATTTATTTTTGTTTTTTAGGGAGGTTTATAAATTACACTTATTTATTAAATTAATAGCCTAAACTCACAGTGTGTGTGTGTGTGTGTGTGTGTGTGTTTAGGACAAATTGCTTTCTAGCAATATAACAGTTTTTTTTTCAATAACCTTTTCAGCATCCTCTAATAAAAAGATACGATGATAAGGTTCAGTAGGTTTAATTTTGTATTAAAATTTATGTATTCTGCACTTAACAAGTGCCTAACTAACTAACTAGTGAGCATATATCGTTTTGAACTCGTATATTTTTTGACAAATTAATGGGCAATTTGATGGCAGCATAAAATTTAGAAAGTTCTGCTGCGGCTTAGTGTATTTGAAATAAGAAATAGAGTGGCGCTTTCATAAGTAAAGAGAATCTTAAACTGAATAAAAATACACTTTGCGTTATAATCCGAAACTTTTCTTTGATTTGACCTGTGTGGATCATTGATCTATTTTACGATTTCAGATATGGAAACCATAAAAGTATATGCCAGAGATTAGACGAAAGTCTAAACCAAAGACTGTGAAAGAAGAAGAAAGAGAAGAAAATAGAGCTAGAAACCATAAAACACAGGCCATAGAAATATTATGCCATAGACACCATAGACTATAAAAACCATAAACCATATTGACCAAACCATAGGTACCATAGACTATTGAAATCATAGTCCATAGAAACCATAGATCAAAAACCATTGACCATGGAAGCCATAGACAGAAAACCAATAGAAACTATAGACTATAGAAAACATAGACTATGGAAACCATAGATCATTGACATTGGGAACCATAGAACATGCAAACCATAGTCAATACAAATTATTTACCATGGAAACTATAAATCATAGAAACCATAAACCATGGTAACCACAGATCATCGACAATGGAGACCACAGACTATAGAACCCATAAACTACAAAAACCATAAACCATGGAAACCATAGATTATCGACAGATAATAGATAATGGAAACCATAGACAATAAATACCATAGACCAATACAAACTATAGGCCATGAAAACTGTGAACTATAAAAACCATAGACCATAGGAACGATAGACTATAAAGATCAGAGATCATGGAAATCAGACTATGAAAATTAAAGACCAAAGATAATAGACATTTTAGGCTATAGAGACAAAAAATTGGTTTTAGATTAATCAGAAAGTGTGTATATCTAACTTCTAACCTTGCAATCGCCTCGTCTCCGTATTCCTTTTTCAACTTTTAGATCGGTCAGAGGACGAAATTAAGCATCAGTCGAAAAAAACTTCTTCAAGACCGATTTTTAGTTTTAAATTAATCGGAAGCGTACACCGACTACAGAAGGTTGCTCTGTAGTTCGTTTCGAAATGCAGTTCAATTCCAATATATTTTAAAAACGTAAGCAACATTGTTCGCCAAATGTCAAGTTATCAATGTGAAATCGTTTACATTTTTAAATTATAAATTGTTTTCAATAAATAATAAATAAATTAAAACTCAAAAAATGGATACAGTGGCGATATGGTTTGATGAAGAAAATGAAATGCCGGAAAGAATTCAACTGAGAGCGCTTAGGGTTAAATAAAATGTATTAACTCTAAGTGAAAACTTTGTGCTGACAGCGAGGTATTCTATATATCCTACCAAGAGTATGAAAGACCTGGACATAACTTTCAGCTTATCTTTCAAAACTCCCATAACATAAAAGGGCTTTTAAACTTTTGCCAGCAAAATCACTTCTTTCGTTAGTCAGTTCAGACTGCTGGCAAGAACTTTGTACTATTCTGGGTACATTTTAAGTTAAAACCAAAGTATTCTGCATATACTTGCAATCATCGGCATAACCCCTCATTATCTCTAAAACTAAAGCCAATGAAAATATGGTACGACGGTTCGTGTCTATAAAATTTTAGGGCCTCTGCTTTTTGCTTTTTTTTATTAGTCTCCTTATTCAACCGCTGAGAATTTATAATCAAAGCGAATTTTGAGAAGCCGTCGAGGAATTCTCCAAACCGCAAACGCTGTCAATCAGCATAACGAACTAAATCCATTTTTTCTTTCCTTTCAATCTGTGTCGGCTTGGGTTTATCAATCTTACTTCAAGACTAATTTCATTAATCCACAAATGTACATAACACTCAAGCTAATAACAATAATTTAAACTATTCTTAAGAAATTAAAAGTCAAGATTTAAGAGATTGCAGTACGAATATACCAAAGTTTTTAATATGTGATGTGTCTAGCTGCCAGCTACTTACTCTTATATAAACTTTTCCATTAAACTAAGCTACTTCCCCTTCAACCCTTTCGAATTTGTAGTACCATAACCACACATTTTAAAATATTAATAAAAACAAATTACAAATAATGCCAGGGAAAACTTTTACATGCTCGCACATATAAAATGGAAAACCGAAAGATACTAACTATGCATGAAGTATGCCAAAAAACTTGCAACATTTTTTTATTTTTTTTTTTTTTTTTTTTGTTTGCTTTTGAAAATTGATTTTTGCGAAAAATTCATTTGAACGCTAAAACTTTTCTACCGCGCGGATTTTCTCTCTAAAATTCATAAAATACTTTAATTTCGCCAAGCTCCAAACTCACTCCCGTATACACTCTACTCCCCTATGCTTGTGCTAAAAGTAGCTAACGCTATTCATGAACTACATACAAATGTGTATAAATAAATTTATAAATGAAAAAAAAAAAATACTTAAAAAATACTTTATTAGATATTTACATTACCGGAAGCTCGTCCTCGTTCATATTTAAAAGCAATATGTTCGCTCTGAATTGCTAATAACTGATGTTGGTGCCTGCTGCTGCTGTTGTTGTGTGACTTGTTGTTGTTGTTGCTTGATATTGTGGCTAAGATTGTCCTTGACGACGGCGGAAGCGGAGCCGGAGAATCCAGACCTACTAACCTTCAACAATGGTTCCAATACAATTGCCGCAGCTGCCTGTGATTTTTGCTGTTGTTGCTGGAACTGTTGCTGTTTCTGTTGTTGTTGCGGTGATGCATAGTTAAAAGAAGCAGCAGAGGATGTTGCTGGTATGGCAGTGATGTTGTCAACAACATTATTTTCAAAAGAAGAATTATCTCTGGTATTATAACAAGTGGCAACTACTCCAGCAGTGATGTTGTTGCTGCTGCTGCTGCTATTATTATTATAACTGGTGGATGTTCCAGCTGTTGCTGGTACTGTTGCTGTTGTTGTGGCCGTATTGTATATATATGGGACTATATCGTTCTCATTGATTAAATTTCGTCATCCATAATAGAATTCAGAGTTGACAGGCACCCCAGTTGAGAGAGTGCGTGGTGCAGTGCCATCGTATGATGATTGTTGTTGTAAAATTGGTGGTGATGCTGTTGCTTTAACGCGACGTAATGTTGATGAAAGATACTGGCCGCCGCCGCCACCGCCGCCTATTGATGTTGGCATCTGCTGATGTTGTTGCTGGTATTGATGAAATTGGTTTGGGTTTGTATTGTATGGCATACACATGCTGCCGCTACCGATGCTTGTTGGCGGTGTTGGTGTATTCGTTGGCCGCTGTAGTACTCCTTCGGGATTTATGATATAGCCAGCAGCACGAAATGTTGGTGCTGTTGTGTATTGTGCGAGTGATGTTATAGGAACCACAGTGCCTGTTGTATTGTTGTGTGGGGAGAAAATTTGAGAAAATATTGTAGCAGTCACGTTTCATTTTTCTAAATTGAAAATTAAAATTAATCTAGTAGGATTCTGTGTATTTTTCAAACGAATAATAGAATTGATAATAGAGTTACGTTTTAGCGCTCAAAGCTATGATGAATCTGTAGAGAAGCGTGTAAAATATGCAGCAGCAGTAAGTTCAATGACATTTTAAGAGCTGATAAAGATAAGAAAACTGAGTGGCTGGATTTAACGTTTATTATGGAATTCAAAAATGTTTGACCTTGAATGCAATGGCAATGTTCTTTTGCCTTAATACAGAAATTATTGGTATAGAAAATGTCATACCATTTCAACAAATTAGATCCAGAGGTCAGTGCAGAGATCAGATAAAAGTGAAACCACCTGCAACCAGACTCTGATCAGAACAGAGACCAGACCCAGAGATCACTCCAAAGGCCAAGCAGAGACTAGACCAGCGATCAGACCACATACCAGAGATTAGACCAAAGACCATACAAGAAATGAACCCAGAAACCAAAAACCAGACAAAAGTCCGGACCACTGACCGGTAAGAGACCAAGTTGGTGTTTGATAAACAGATTAGATTAGAAACCAAGCGAAAGACCCGAACTGAAACTAGACAAGAAACTAAAACAGTTGAGAGACCAGGCCAGACCACACCAAAGACCAGAGCAGAGACCAGACTAGAGACCAAACCAAACAAGAATCTAGACCAGGGCCCAGACCTGAGACTAGACCAGAGATCAGACCAGAGACTAAATCAGAGACCAAACCAGGGACCAGACCAGATCATAGAACAGACCAGAGATCAGAATAGAGGCCAGAAAACCAATCAGATGTCAGACCAGAGATCAGACAATAGACCAGACCTGAAACCGGATCAGAGACCAGACTAGAACCCAGACCAGAGACTAGACCACAGACCTGACTAGAAACCAGATCAGAGACCAGACTTGAGACCGGATCAGAGCCCAGACCAAAGACCAAACCGGTGACCAGAAACCTAGTCAGAGACCAGACCACAGACCAAAGATTAGATGAGACCGGATCAGAGACCAGGCTAGAATCCAGACCAGAGATTAGACTAGAGACCAGTCCAGACCAAAAACTAGACCACAGCCCAGACCAGAGACTAGACGATAGCCCAGACCAAAGATCAGACCAGAGACCAGACCAGATGCCAAACCAGAGTCAGGTCAGCAACCAGAACGGAACGGTCTGGACCAGAGACCAGGCCAAACCTGAGACCGGATAAGATATCATACTAGACTAAAGACCAGCCTAGAGATCAAACCTGACCCCAAACTCTAGAAAATTAGACCTAGATGTCAAAGATCAAGACCTTTCCACGATCAAATCAGAGGCCAATCCCAAAAACCAGGCCATAGCGAATACGGCAGATATCACATTAAAAATGAAGGAGCTGAAAGGGAAAAACTGAACATTCGTCAAGGCGCAAAAAAAATACCTGATGCCAAAATTATAATAACAGCAAGAGTTGCGGCCACTCGTCTGCGTAAAACTAAGACTAGCGGGAGAAGCGGGGAGCATCGATTCCGTTCACAGTATTATCAACCATGAGCTGCTTCTGATTTAAAAAAAGCACCAGTAACAAAAAGGTCCACTCATAAGACTGAAATATAGAAGACGTTTAAGTTGACGGTAAAAGTAGCTACCAAAACTAACACAGCAATGCAGAGATCTTGATGAGGTTCAAATCAACGAAGATTTTCACGATGTACTCCACGCATAGTGTAAAGTCACATTGTTTCACACATGTATAAGTTTAGGACCATATTTGAAAACCCTGATCAGAATTTTCTTGATATTTTCTCCGATGAACTGAACATTTTTGTTTTTCTTACACATTTACTTCTTTGAGAATATAATGCTTCACATTTTGACATACATATACAGAATATTCCTAATCTTTTCATAGATTAACTTGTTCAAAAATATTAGTGCTAATATCTAAGGATCAATATCTGTTTAAAAAGTTAAAGCTTCACGTAGAAAAGAAGCTAATACTCAACACAATCTATTATGATTAGATTTCCACAAATGCATTTCAGCAAATTTTAAAATAACTTCTGAAAAGCAAAGAGTTGCTTTACTTATTTTTATCCTTCAATAATATCTAATTTTAATTTAATGTCAACAATATATAAAAATCTGCCAGCTACGCCAGAAGACAATTGAGGTATTTTTCAATTTCACCGATTTCATCATATTTTTTATTTTTTTTTTGTTTGTTCTGTTCATTCTCAATAATCACACAAAAACACAAAACTCAGCTTGGAAGCACCTTACGTAAACAACTGGCAACTCAGATCGGCTATACTACCACAGTGTATGCATTCATTCAACCAGGCAGCTACTAACTAACCAAATGTTCAACCATCCATTCAATCGAACGCTATCATAACAGTATAAATTTTCTATATTTTGTTACTAGCAAATTGAGAAAAATGGATTTTGTATGTACACACAGTCAGATAAGAGTGCGGGTATCTCGTTAAAGAGATACTGCAATTCATATGCTACTACTCACCTATGCTGCCACCACCACCACCACAGCTAGAGCTTACAATAGCAGCACCACCACCGCTACCAATAACAATGGCGGGTGTTAATATGCCACCCATGCCGGTTTGTCCACCGTTGCTGCCGTTATTATTGCCGCCGCCGCTGCTGTTATTTGAAGCAGCAGCCACGTATGCATTTGATGAGATACCAATAAGATCGGGTGATTGTCTAAGTGGACCACCTAAGCCGCCACTGCCACACATCAATGGATTTGCAATGAGACCAGATGTTCCAGTTGTGCTGCCGCCTGAAGAACCGCCAGCAGTAATAGTTCCCAAACCGCTACTGCCTCCTCCTCCCTGCAACAGTAGAGTAGATGAAGTGTGCGATATATTCGATGGGCCGAGACTGCCATAGAGACTGGTGGTTGGACCATATGTGATGTAATTCTAAATGATAGCGAGGTAGAGAGAAGGAAGAGAAAAAATAACAGAACGAATGAAAACGATTTGTTCATAAATTTGAACAGACGTTGGTTGTTGTTGTTTTTATGGGATTATGTTTTATTTATGAAAGAATGAATGAAGAATAAAATCCTAAAAAAAAAACACAAAAAAAAAAGAAGAAAATAAAATGAGAAAAATCCGATAAAAATGAAAAATGCGCACACACAGCTAAAAAAATATGGAGCTTCAATTTGAAGTAGAAATTTATTTAAAAAAAATAAATATTTTGTGCGCAATTTTCTTCTTACTTACACTATGCAGCACGGTTGTCGGTACCTACCTCATTTTTCGATACACTTGGCACTGGGATTGGCGTTGTCAAATCGATGTCAGCGTCTATCTCTGAAATGGTATCGTTGAATCCATTCGGTATGGTTGTTTCTGCAATGGCACCACCTGCTCCGCCCGCACCACTACAGCCTGCTCCTTTCACCGATGACGTCGAATGTGTGTCAGTTCCAGAGCCATGACGTTTCTGTACAATTACGTGCACTGCGACAATGATAATACAAAGTATGACGCCCACCGAGCCAGCGATTAAGAGATACAAATAAAAACGTTCCTGGTCGTCTGCTTGGAGTGGTGGAGTAGAATGGTGGCATTCATACACGCACAAATAACAGAGAAGAGAAGAATAAAAACAAAAAGACAAAAAGTCATTGTATTTAAGTGTGTATAGTAAATATATAGAGAGAATATTTTAAGTATAGCAAGCAGCAGGGAATTAAGCTGAAAATTTCCATTGTTCGGTATGAGTAAAATGAAAATGAATGAAGTTATTATTTCCTTTTTCACTTTAGTGTAAATATGTTTTAAGAAAATGTGGGCTTGCTGCTTTATAGGAATATATGTCTTAAAAGGTTTCAAATGTGTTTATCAGCTTTTTGTCGTTCGTCTAGACTTAATAATTTTATGTGCCTACCCCTTCAGCAGAGATTAAAATTCAAGCTATTATTCTTTCGTTATTGGAGCCTAAGTGTAGGTAGTAGTGCTGATTTTGATAAATTAAAGGAATGCATTAAACACTGAATGTTTGTAAGTGTTTTGTGATATAGCAATATTAGAAAATATATTCCATTGAGCCGCTTATAAACCACACCATAAAACAGACGGAAATCCAGACAAAAAGTTTGTCCGAAAACCAGATCAAAATTCAAACATCTGACCAAATACTGAACAAAATTAAGATTCCAAGCCAAGCTTAGTTAAAACCAGAACTTCGGCAAAATTTCATTTGGAAATTCGGATCAAATACTGAACAAAACTCAGACCGATACTCACACCAAAAACTAAAACTAGAAATTAAAGCTTAATGATCAATAGACAATTAAATTCAAAATTCAGAGCTAAATTTTGATCAAAAATTGCACTGAAAATCAGAAAATTAGTCCCAATCTCAGATAAATAACCAGACTGAAATTCAGACAAAAACTAAATCCAAATTCAGATTAAACCAGAATTCAGATCAGTAAACTTCAACCAAAATTCAAATCAAAGCTCAGTTTAATGGTCAAACCCAAAATTGGGCCAATTTCAACCCAAAAATCAGACCACACAACTCAGACGAACTAAAATTTGTCAAACTATATAAAACTAAAATTTGAACCAAAATTCAGACTAAAAACTACAGCGAAAATCCAGGCTAAATTCTGGGCACAAATTAGATTGAATCCCGATTAAAGTATAGATCAAAGTTTAGACCTAAACTTAAACCAAAATTAGAATTAAAAGTTAGACTAAATTCAGGTTCAAAATTGGGCCAAAAGTCAAACCAAATACCTGATAAAAGCAGACTATCAATTCATTGGCATTTAAAGCAAAAAGCAGGTAGGAAAATGTTTGGGAACTCTCTGGTTTTCGTTTGGTTCCAGACCCTTTGTTCAAGTACAGCTTAACCCAAGTAGAAATGTAGGAAAAACAGTAGTACCAGTTCGGGGTTCTTTGTTAGAGCGTCAGCAATAATAACGTCAGGTTAAGTTTAGGTCCAAAACGGTACTGACTTTGTTCAAGTATTTTTCATCAACTTTCATTCAGTACTGGTTGAATATGTTGCAGTACTTCCAATCGTCTCTTTGATGGTCAAAGGTAGACGAAATTTCTGAAAACTGTTTCACTTTTCATAAAGTTCCATATCTCTAGTTTAAGCACAGCTCAACTTAATAACAAATATACGAATGGTAACTGTACTGTTCTGGCTGACGACCGTAAAGACCAGTCGGAAATAATGGCGTCAGCGTACGTTTAGTAAGTAGGCAGTTACTTTTCCAAAGAATTTTAAATTTTTCTTTCGCCGGTAGAGTCAGAAATCTAGAGCACTGAAAAAATAACGCTGACGAAATGTTCGGGATTGTTTTTCATATTGTTATGTACCGCTACTTCAGTTTATCTCAATAAGAAATTTATAAATGACAATAGATTCAGTTGCAATGAATTAATTTAACGGTTACTTACCTTCCAAGCTTAAATCAGCGCTGTGCGTCATCACTGGATTAACTCCTCCATTATTATCTGATTCAAACATTAATGTATTATTAATTCCACCATTGGCAGAATTCGTAGCAATTGTTGCAGCATTTGTGCCATTAGTTCGTGTTGTTGTTGTTGTATTGCTATATAATTTCGGTATCGCTTCAGATTCTTTATAACTTAATTCATCGTCGTATAATTCGTTAATGTCGCCTTCGAAATCTTCCGGTTCATCAGCTTCAGTTTCGGATTCATAACGATCCTTGAGAACTTGTTTTGGCACTAAAGTAGATGCAGAAGAGAAAGAGAGAGAGAGTGAAAGAGCAAGAGAGAGAAAATTTATTGATGAATGCAAGCGAAGAATGTGCAAAGAGGGAAGTGTAGTTCTGCTCCTTAAGTTAAGCATAAACTTTCAAACACAAACATCAATATGCATAAATGAATATAAATATTTATAACCAGTTGATCAAATTTTGATTACTATTCAGTACGATAATAAATGAAGTTTCAAATGTGTGAGAGCGAAATGTCTTAGAGAGCAATTTATTGCTCGTAACTGAAAAATAAGAGAAGTTAACTCTCGTTCACATTGCGCTTCTTTTTTTTGGAGACTAAAATGATGAACCAATGATGGCAGGTTTAATAAAACGTCTCTTTGGCCAATTTTTTTCATGGAGTAGACAGAGGTAAATCGCATTCTGTTATGCTATATGACAACCGCTTCAGCCTCTTTCCGGGGGGCTTGATATCACATTTCCTATCTTGTAGGCCTTGTAATGCAGTACTAGACTGGAGTCCCAGCTATCTCAGGTTGCCTGACATATTTTTTCTATTATTGCATACTAACAGGAAGAAAATTGTTGAAAATTTTAAGCCAAGTACCTGGACAATCAGACAAACAATTTAAAGGCTAAATTTCTTTGAGTGAGTTTCAGTGGTCATAGCTTATGGAAGGGATCCGCAATAATTTCACCGTCCAAAAGATTCACGATAATGCTCAGTAGTATCGTTGTCCTCAAGACAAAGTCGGCAGGTCACCCAAGCCCTGATCATCTTCTTCTAAGAAGATAACCCACGAAATCGTTGACCCAACGAGAAAAGGTTCCGGACTCCATGGTTAAATTACAAAGCCTTCGTCGGTCAGTTTATCGGCCAATACATTCCGTGTGATATCACAGTGTCATGAAACCCATAAAAAAAAATAATTTGTGTTTTGCAACACTATTTAGTTTTGCCTTACACTTTCATCAATTTCGAAGAACTGGGTAAGGTTAGCAAGGGCCTTCAGTGGAGCCAGGCTATCACTGCAGACGCCTATGCACTTCCCACGCCATCTTTCTTAATTATCCAGCACGTCGCCATCTGTCCAGTGGAGAAAGAGTACTTGGTTTCTTCGTCCAAATACCAACCGGATCTAGTACCGTTTAAGGTTTTGAATTGGTCAGTACTGAAGATATAACGTAGACTCCGAACTACGGCCTCTGGACTTAGCAATTGATCTCGTTTCGGAATCTGGCATAATATCGTTTTCCGACAAAGCACACGATTGTTCACAATGGACACTGCCCTGAAAACTCTCTGCCCCGTATTTACCTCATCATTACTGACTCCGTTTCATCTGAGTATATAAGCCGTTTTTATTACCTCTCTGAAGATCCACATACTTATCTGAAGCGTGGTCAGGGAGATCGCTGTGGACTTAACCAAAGTTTTTCTCTACCATACTACCGGGCATACGTGATAATAGGTCTCACAAACGCAATGTATAATATTTCTCGATTCAGACTTCAAGTCTCCAAGTCTTGCCCGGCCATCGAAGTCCACTTGTGTAGTTAGACATATTGCTAGCAAATATAAAGTAGATCCTGTATATCATTCACTACCGCCGTTGGTAAGACGACTTATAAAGATACCGAACTCATGGTATTTACGACCTCTGCCGACATTTAATTTTTTTCGAGAGTAACGATTAGAATAGCTGTGATATTTATCTGTTTCAGACACCTCGATATTCTAGTGAGTAGATCACTAGCCTTTCACCCGGGAGATATCAAGTTCAATCCCCGTCTTGGTCTCATGGCTAGTTCTCATAACATTCTTATATTCATTATCGATATGAAGAGAATGAGAATTATAAGAAAGTGTTCAAGTACAACTCTTGGTTGGCAATAGCTAAACCACCGAGTAAACTGTAGGTCCAACCACCGCCTCGGTGGTCTAATGGCAGCATGCTAGACTCTTGTATCTAGAGTCCCGAGTTCGATTCCCAGATAGGGTTTGATTTCTTAACTATCTTTCTATTATTTTTATTTTGGGGCTTTGGTACAAAAGATCTTATAGATCGCAGTGCCTGACTTTCGGGTTGTCCCATTTACCATTTTCCGATTCCAATTAAATCAGCTTCATCGATAACTTCCCACTCCCCCCTGGATCTAGTAGTGTTTGGGTGTAACTCGCCATCAACAGGGAAGAAACAGTTCGCTTCATCTTACTTACGTAATTTATTAAATTAAATAAACATTTTCAACTGGGTTTCATATGCATATTTAATGCCAAATATTTCTCACCACACATACACGCACCACACACTCACACACATTTATGTAACTATGCAAACAAAAACTTACCACATGTGTAAACAACCTTGAGATACATTCTTGAATTTGGTTGACATGGTGACCCAAACGTATTGGCATCGGCAGCTAAATTACAACGTCGACGTCCATGACAGATTTGCATAACGGTTTCAGTAGCGTATGAAGCCAAACAGGCTGCCAGATGTTGCAAAAAATATAGAAAGAGTAAAAGAGAGAGAGAGAGAGAGAGAGATGGAAGGCAGAATGAAAATGCATGTAATTGAGAATTGAGAGAAAGAGACACAATGAAGCAAGAATGCAGGGAATGAAAACGTATGAAATGAAAAGGCATGTATGAATGAATGTTTGAATATGTATGTGAGTTATTTATGTTATTGAATTCATAGCACTGTATATTTGTGCATACATATGTATGTGCCACAAAAGTTTATTGTCTTGTTTACTATTCTACTCACTTTCTTCGCGTACCCCCTGTGGCTGCGGGCACTGTATGCTTTCGTATTCCGTACGTCCGAAGCTTGCACTATAAACGGCAATGCGGGAATAAGGATTACACTCCAGCTGTGCAACATCATTGTGGCAGGCCACTTTACTGCGAAATTCATCTGAAAATATTTGAAAAGGAGGAAAGGAAAATGCAATCGTAAGATAAACACGATATGCACATATAATAGGAGCATATATCTACATAGATATGTTAAAACTTTCTAATTTGATTTCATAGATACCTACATAACATTTTGAATGTACGTAAATGTGTTGTGGAAGCATTTACGCAAAATTGAAACAGTAAATCAGGACACGGCTCTTTTGGTATTTGCTTTATTGAAAGACTTTCTTCGTTCTTGTTATTGTTGTTGTTGTTTATTTGATAAACGAAATGAAATTCCATAGCAATTCACTTCACAATTCCTCTTCATTAAATTTCACTACTTTTCCATCACATTTCACAACATCGCATCATTTCCATGCTTTACCTTATATCCTAGCTGTAGTTGCATATGCCTTCGGAATCTTGACAAAAATCTACAATTGCTGCTGGTTTTCAACGGATTTGATTTTCCCTTTGTTGACGAAGTAATTGATTTTCGGTGATGGTTGTTCTTCTTCTACTCGTCTACCCAAAAGCTTAAAGTCAACAAACCCAACAAACAGACAAAACTCACTGACAAACGGACGGAAATTGTTTTGCAATGTCTATCTATGAAATACATAGCTACATTTAGTAGATGCCGATAATGAAGAATTTTGCTTTAGGTTTTTGAACTGAAGTGGGGAAAATGTCTCCCTGGTGGTTTAAGCGTTTACACTCGAAAGAAAGGGAGAGAGAATGACTCAGTAGGGCAGGTATTGGAAATAGAATTTCAAATGAATTCAATAGTATTTGCAATGAAATTAAAAATATTTGAGCTATTGATACAATAGCTCTAACGATGACTTAATTTTAATAGCCAGAACTATTGCATTTTTATTTATTTCACACGTTATGCAATTTTGGACCAATTACGTAATTAGCAAAACTGTAAAAGAATACATTCAATTTAATTGCAACATATTGAAGTCACAGTTAATAAACGACAGCTTCTGAATGCAGTCATTGAATAATTGACTCCGGAATTAAAAATGCAGTTAGAAGTGTTTTTTTGGGGTGGCCGATTGGCTATTCATTTAGAAAAGTCTTTTTTTGGAGTCAGAAGAATGTAATATTTTGTTGAAGTCATGGGGCTTGCATTCCAAAAACCAAAATCATGATTGTTTCGAAGTCACTTGAAGTAATTTGGAGTCACTTGAAGTCAATTAGAATCACTTGGATTCAATTGAAGCCACTTGGAGCCAATTGGGACTTGAAGTAAATTGGAGTCACTTGCAGTCAAATGGAATGCAAAGTCAGTTTTAATATATGCACTTTAAGAATTAACTTTTTGAGAAATTAATCCTATATTATTAATTGCAAAATCCCAATTGACTTCAAGCGACTCCAAGTGACTTCAAGTAACTTCAATTGACTGCAAGTGATTTCAAGTAACTTCAACTGAAATCAAATCACACTTGACTCCAAATTACTTAAATTGACTTCAAATCCCAATTGACTTCAAGTGACTCCAATTGACTTCAAAATCTGTATTCACTCCAAGTGACTCAAGTAACTCCAAGTTATTTGAATTTACTGAAAGTGATTTCAAGTGACTCAAATCGATTTCAAATCTCAGTTAACTACAAATGACTTCAAAGTGACTCCAATTGACTTCAAAACCTCAATTGACTCCAAGAGACTTCAAGTGGCTCCAATTGACCACAAAAACTCAATTTACTCCAAGAGACTTCAAGTGGCTCGAATTGACCACAAAAACTCAATTTACTCCAAGAGACTTCAAGTGATCTCAATTCATTCCAAGAGACTTCAAGTGACTCCAATTGACTTGAAAAGCTCAATGCACTAAAAGAGACTCCAAGTGATTTCAAGTGACGCCAATTGACTTTAAATTCCAATTGGCTTCAAGTAACTCCAATTGACTTCAAATCCCAATTGACTCCAAGTAACTTCAAGTGACTTCAATCGAATCCAAATCCTGACTGACTCAATGATTTCAATTGACTCTAATTGACTTCAAATCCCAATTGACTCCAATGACTTTAAGTGACTTCAAGTAACTCCAAGTGACTTCAATTGACCAAAATCCCAATCAAAAATCAAGCCAAAGTCAATTTTCTTCATATTATTTAATTTCAAGCATTAGTCAAAAATTTTCTATTAAAAAGTCCTATTAAACTCATGATATTTTTCTCTCAGTGTAACAAGCATTAAATAATGCCTAGCAACTGCAATAGCAACAGTAACAGCATTTCTTATTGAAAACTAAAACTAGATTGCACAAGATTTATTGCATTTCGATGAAAAGTAAACATAAAAGAACATAATCTTCTCAGTAACCAAGGATTAATGAAAGTTTGTGTAGGCAGAATTTTTGTGAAACTAATGAAATTTTTGTAAACTCATACGAATGCATTTATTAGGTTGAATTGCTATTGCCATTCTGTGGAATTTAGCCAAATCGGTTTATAATTTTTGGAAAAGAAAACTTTTTAATGGTTTTTGAAACAGCATAAATCAATGCTGATTTTGTAGTAAAAGCACTGGACAGAGAGAGAGAGAGAGGGAGAAATAAAGAAATATGTATGATTGTTAATATTGTAACAAAATTTGAAAGCCAACAAATTCACAGTCCGGGGCTGATAACTTAGAAATGTTGGAGGAAATGTCGCACATTGATTAATTGTAAGTTTTGAATTGAATTTTTACAATTATATTTACATGCTGAACTTGGACGATTATGTATGCGTAGGTGGTCAGCAGTAAATCACTTCTCCCTTTTCAGCACTCTTTCTCCTCAAATTGAAAGCTCTCAATTCTTTTTTTATTTAACGAACTTATAGTTTTTACGGTTCACTCACTAGAATTACTTTTATTGATTATAAATTAATTAATCTATTAAAAACCTTTTAAAACCACATTACAAATTTATACATAATTTTATATTTCACCAAATCCTTAAAAACAATACATAAATATCAGTAAATAACAACAACAAAAATAGTGGGAGAGAAACGAACAAGAGAAGCTATGAGTGAGTACGTTATTTAGGTGCTCGTAATGGAAGAGCAAAATTCTCTCTTTTTGTAGATAAAACGATTATTCTCTTTGCAATGTGAAAAAGAGCATAAAATCAAAGGCATTTGACAGCAAAAGCTGGCCAAAGTTATTTTTCGTACAAAATCGCATTCTTAGCGTCCCAAGGTGTTTCCTTTGTAAAATGGGAGAAATCGGTTCGAAACCACGCCCACCCACCATACAAGTGAAATCTTCGAAGTGTGATATAGGGCAAAATACTAAATTAAATTAACTGCAATTTGACACTCTACATTAGTTTTGCATATATAATATTTGGTACTAAAATCAACCAAATCCCTTGATAACCACGCCCACTCACCATATAAGTGGAATTTTTAAAGCGTGATATCAGGCAAAATACTAAAGTAAATGAAACGAAACTAAACACACTGATTTATATTGGAATATAAAACATTAAGTATAAAAATCAACCAAATCCCTTGATAACCACGCCCTCCTCCTATATAAGTGAAATTTCTTAGAAATAATTCGAAGATCTTAATTAAAAAAAAATGTGTATCATTATTACTTGAAATACCTGAAGTTGAAGGCTCCATCATCAAAAAATTATTAAAAAAAAAATAGGTTTTTCTATTGTAAAATTGTACTTCAAAGTACAGAAAAATTTCGTTTCGCGATTGCATGCAACCAACACTAAAAACTCCGCAAGTAATTCAACTATTCTCATAAAAAATTAATTCAAAGGTATAAAACAGAACTATAAATGTATATACATTTGCAGGTGCCTAGGCATGCAAATAACAATAATTCTAACAATTTGTAAAAGATCCACTCAAAAAGTTGTAATAAAATATTAACAACAAAAACTAGTTTATTTCTTTGAAAACTTTATGCCCTAGTATAAGATATTTTCCACACACACATATATATATATATATATATATAATATAAATACATATGCACATACTTTACATATTTTCTTAATTAATTTGAAAATTCTTTCTTTCTCTCTCTCTCTCTCCGAATGCATGCAAAAAATTGTTGCTCATACGCCCAAGTGCACCGCTGTTACCGTTTCTGTTTTCGTACTCGAAGACGCAAGACGCTTTTTGTTGTTTTATGTGTTGAAATATATTACGTAATTGAATTAAAATTTGCACTCAAAAGGCAAAAGAAGAATAAAAAGATAAAGAAAAAGTGTTAAAATTTTAAACAAACGTGTGCTTCATTCATTCATTCACTCGCTCGCTCTTTTTGCCACAAGACACACAAAAACACACAGAGAGAGAGTGCAAAGTAAAAGAAGCAACAATAAGAACAAAAAAAAGTTGCTTTTACTTTTCTAGGAATTTCTTCGTATTTTAACACGTCTTCAACAACACGGGAACTTGAACATTTGCAATTTGAAAATTTCACAAAAGCGCAACGCTACAACACAAAATACTTTTACTTACACAATTTGCAAGAAAGTAAGTAAGAAAAACTTCTACTTCTTGCTACACTTTTTACTTTAGCAGCACGGAAGAGAAGACATAGAAGAAAAAGTACCCAGAGTTGGCATAGTTTTAATAGTATATCTGTCTTAGTAGTGTCTTTCTTGCTTCCTTTATGTCTGTCTTTTTGTCCTTTTGTCTTATTGTCTCCGTATCTGTCTATCTGTCTGCTTATTTGTCTGCTTGCGTTGCGCTGTAAAGCAAATGTTTGTGTCCTCGTTTTATTTCATTTCATTCCATTTTCTTTTGTTTTTTGCTTTTTTTTTTTGTTTGCTGTTTTTGTTGCACACACACATACACACGCCACAATATTTTTACAACGATAGCTGGCAAAACTGAACTCTTTTGTGTTAGTGTGATGGTGCTCGAAGCGCTTTTTATGCTTACCATTTTATGCTTGAAACTTCTACTTCTACTACTGTTACATACATGTATGGATAGAAATATACATGTATGTGTGTGTGTGTGTGTATATATGTGCATGCCATCGAGCATATGCAACAGCACTCTAAAAATACTACATAACTGCAGTTTTCCTTAGTATTCAGTTTAACATTCCAATTGCGGCATGTGACAAGTTCTTTAGGTTTTCAACACCATTTCAACGCGCATACATATACACTGACATACTCATACACATGCTCGTATATACATACATACCCTATGGAAAAATTTAATGCGCTTGTATTATGCAGCGCATCTTATGCGCTACTTTTTTTTGGAAGTACTTTGTGTTTTAGCATATGCGAGTACCTATTTAAATGAAATCCAATTCAGTCACTTTTTTTTCTACACACGTTGCTGAAAAAACAAAAAAAAAAAATTTAGTGAAGTTTCCAGTGTATGTAGAATATTCAATTCAGTCTCGTTTTTTGCTATACATATGTGCCCGAAAAAGCAACACAACAAAGAAACTAAGCGAAGTTTTTAGTGTGTGCCTTCACAAGTAGCTACTATAAAGTGTATTAAGTAAGCAAAATTAATATTTGTTAGGTCATCTAAAGAAAAAAAGGAATACATTCCCTAACATCTTAAAATTGTTTTTCTATTCAAGGTGCATTTTGATTCCTCTTTTTAATATTTGAGATGTTAAAAAAATTGTGAATTGACTAAGCTAGGGTCTCTGTCTGAGGGCCGCGTCCAGAAAAATGCAAGCTTTCCTTTTTTAAAGGGAATTGTATAATTTTAATTTGACTTTCCAAAGCATTCAAAACAGCTTGACTGTCTGAATAAATCTTTATTCGGTGATAATTTGAGCTGCCTATTAGGTCTACAGTAGTAATACTTGAAAAGCGTCACAAGTTTTTTTTTTATATTTTGGATCTGTCTCTGGCTTTAGTTCTGAAGTTGTATTTGAATTTGTATCTGATTTTCCGCCAAAATCTGTTAATAAATTTGAATTTAAACTTGAATCTGGTATTAGTCCAAACATTGAATCTATATCAGAGTGTATGTAAATCCGCACCGGAATAAATATCGAAATAGGAATTACACTTTGTCTCTAAATCCATTTTCGACTGCTGTTCGATTTTTTGAAAATTCGTTAAAAATACATTTATAAATATTTTCCAAAAGTAATTACTATTTTGTATTTCTATAGATACTGATTTAAAAATTGCATTTAGATAATTTAAAAATATTGTATTTCACCTAACTTAAAGGCTAGCTGAATAGACGTCATACTTTCTTGCAAGCTGGTTTTGAAAATCAAAACAAATAGTAAAATTTATTTGAAATAAGAAATTTACCTTGATAAAATAAAACTTGATGGGAATTTCACGAACTCTTATATATTTTTAATAGACTACAGCTGACCAAACTTTTGAAAAAAAAAACATATGAAGTAATAGGAAAAATTCAACTCAATTCAATTACTTAACTTACGATAACTTCGAAAAGCACTTAAATACATTTGATCCCAGGGAATGCTTATTGCTCATGATGTGGCGTAGAAATATTTATTATTATATTTATTCTTGGGGTAATCCAAAAAACTACTACGCCGTCTAAAATTCAGAAGCAAATTTTTTTTTTTATTTTTTAATTACTAAAATTTCTTACTGAAGATATATGAAAATTGGGTTTTGAAAACTTTCAAAATTGTATTATGGCAACTAGTACCGGGTCAAAATGGGTTACTCGGTTTCGGAATCTGTACCTTATTCTGAAACTAACTTTGACTTTAATTCTAAATCTGTAGTTGAATCGGTCAGAATCTGAGCTTTGGGCCTGAACCTGAAATTGAATCTGGTATGAGTCTGACTCTGAATCTATAACTAAATCAATAACTAAATCTATACCTGAATCTAAATTGGAATTGGAAATGGAAATTGGAATCTCACTTTGACCCTGCCTATCAATCTGTTAATAAATCAAAATCTTTTCTGCCTGCCTCGTCTGAGTAGACTGAGTTTGAAGCTTAATTTTTAAATGTACATATATAACAAGTTTACTATAACTGTAATGTTGAACCTATAGTTGAATCGTGTAAATCTGAATTAGGCTCTGAAACTTTATTTGAATCTTAATCTGTATCTGGTATTGGCTCTGACTCTGAATCTATAGCTAAATCTATATCTGAGTTAAAGTTTGAACCTGAATTTGTATCTAATTTGAAATTTCACTGTGACTTCTCCTCCGAATTCATAGATAAATCTGAATCTGGTTTTGAGACTATACTCTAACTATGAATCTATATTTGTAACAGACTTTAAATTTGAATCTCTATATTTTACTTGAATCTAGCTCAGGTTTTGGTTTTTATTCTAAATGTATAGCTGAATCTGTATCTGAGCCTTCCACTGAAATTAGCTCTGAATCTGTAGCTGTACCGGAAAAATATATATCAGAATCTGGTTCTTGATTTAACTGTTATTGACTCTTCTGAGATATAGATTCAACAGATTGACATTTCCAAATAGATTTGAGGAGAATATTCCGCATATGATCTGTTTGTACTTGTTAACCCTTTCGGGACCATTGGCCGCTGGTGTCTGAAAATACATTTTTGCTGTTTTTTTCGAAAATTATCTATTGCTTCGATTTTAATAAGTTCATATTTTTTAAAAAGAGAATTGATGGTGTATTATTAAAGGGTTTGAAATTGTTGCTTTATTGACGTCACCAAATTGATCTAAAGTAAAGAATGAATTTTTTTTTTTACTTATTTTTTTTTTACAAATAAATCCATTTTGAAATTTTTCTTTACTTTCTTTAGAAATTTAAGTTTTGCTATGGATTATTAGTGATCTTAAGGTACTCAATGGAAACTTTTTTTACTGAATCCCGGAGGTCAGCGAATATGACTATGGCAAAAAAAAGGTTAAGTGTTAAGTTAATACTAAAGAACTTTGTCCATCTTTGAAAAAATATACCGAAAATATTTTTAAAAATTTTTATTGATAGCCACAGAGGTCTCGGTGATCCATGAAGGTACAGGCCTTTAAAGCAAAAATAGTCATATATTAATGAAGAATCTTAACAAGTCTCAGACTCGGATTTGCGATATCTCCTCAGGCCCCTTTATGGACCCAAAAGTGTTAAAGAATACTTAAGTTTGCACATTTTTTCCCGGATAGTTTTTTTTTAGATCATTGCAATCTTTTTGAGGGCTTATGGCATTTCTGACATTCATTATAATAACTTTCGAAACTTCAAGAAACTTGCAAACATTAGTGCATCAGTATCACTACTGATGCTCATCTCTTCACCATTGGGTTTAACTTACACTTATGTTTATGTATATGAAGCGTGAAGTATGTGTATGCGAATACGTTAGCGTTGAGAATTTGTCACCCATTGTGTTGTTAGCAAAACGATTGGTGTTTTATGCACAGCCATACACCCTCATACACTTACACTCATATACATACGGATACATGGAAGAACATATATATAAATATGTACCTATATATGTACGTGAAGCCGTTGTTGTTTTCCTTTGGAATTAAATGTTTTTTATATCTCAATTTTTTTGTTTTTTGTTTTTGCTTGTTGCCTTTAACGCTTTAAGCCATCAGCAGCAACAAAATGCCACTGTATATTTAATCTATTGGTTTTTTTTTTTTAACACTTTTTGCTTGAGTTTTTTAAATTAATGCAACATCATTTGCTACATAACACAGCCAGTATTTCAATATATTTTTTTTTATTTTTGTTTTTCTTGCATTCTACTTTTTCATTTCAAGTGTTTGCAACTTGCAGCAGACTTTTTCAACAACCAACCACAACCGCAAAAACTTTTGAAATTCGCATTCACACTGTGTATATAAATGGAAGATATTTGTTGACACAATCGCTTTCGAGATATTTTCGGTACTGTGCTGGTGTCGTTTATTTGTTTATAAATTATACTCGGTCTACTTTTCTGTTTTTTAGGTGGTTATTTTTTGTTTTTTGATATTTATTGTTGTTGAAACAAATTATTGAATTAAAAAAAAATTATTTCAACCTTTTTTTTGTGTAAATAGAGAAACGTACGTAATTGTATTTGTTCAAACAATATATCAATATTCAATAACAAATATTAAGTAAGAATGACATTGATAATGGTATTGTTGGTTGGCTTGTTGGTTAAAGTGATGGTTTGATGGCTGTTTTGTGGCACCTAAGTACCTGGCGCTGATTGTGAGAGCCAAAGTTTTTCAATTGAGTGCCGCATGGATTCAGTAGGTTTAAAAGTCAGTACTGTTTTGTTTGAATTTAAGCCAAGCGAATACTCAGTGGACTAATGGTCATATTTGGACACAGTTTTGGTACCATCAAAATCACGCCGTCCGTATATATCCCGATTGAAACACCTTCCTAGTTTGGTCTGTTCAGAATACCCTCCATTACATACAGCCAAAGCAGGGGTGAAATGGTCCATACATGCGGATGTTCTCTACCCAAGAGTAGCCCTTAGCACCCACTGGTCCATGAAAGTTTTTCTGCCTGCTGGTTTGTCTAAGTTTGGAAACAAAAGAGCTTAGGATCGTATACCTGAGGTTCTGCAAACAATCTGGTCTTATGAAAGCAATTGCATTGTGATGACATCCTCAACCCTACTCTACCTACTTAAGTAAGTAATTATTGCACAAGGTAAAACTAGCTCACGATATGTGAAAAAAAATCAAATAATTCATTTCATTTTATTTACTTTTCTAGGTTTTGCAGCTATTTGCATGTAAAAATTATGTTAGGTCAGTAAATATTGCGCATATTATTTTTTTTTAACATTTTATGCAACAGAAACAACACAGGCAGGCAGCAACTAGAATCACCCAGAAAGAAGCTCATTAAAAGCTTTTGACTTCGTTAGCCAGTTTTTGCTGTTGTTGTTGTTTTTTTTTTTTTTTTGGGAAAGTAATTTAATTTCAGAGAGTTTTGCAAGCACGAAATACACACAAACAAACAGACCTTCAAACTTTAAATGAGCTGAAAGAGCGCAGAGGACTAAAATGAAATGTCCATTGCGATAGTTCAGCTACCCATTCAAATGCACTGAGAGAAAAATATAATAAAAAAAATTCTGCCGTCTTATTCAATTTCAGTGCACAAAATTATGCAGAAAACCGCAATCATGTTCTCAAACATTTTTCAAAATCCTTAATGTCACAGACCCGCCCGCGTTTCTGGTTGGCCGACCTAAATCAAAATGGAACCTGGCATGATCAAAACAATGCAAAGCACAGACAGACTTATCGATAAGTATTAGAACAATCCCTACTGTTTTCGATGGTCGTTCATAATATTATACCCCCCCACATCAAATATTTAAGAAAAACGATCTAAAGCAAAATAACCTAAACGTGACTAATGGAACGATCCAGAGGCCTTCCTTTGGGGTCCGCTACATATATTTTTTATACAGAGAGCTCTAATATAATAGTTGGAACCGATTTTGGTTAATGCAAGAGTGCAAAAGACCAGATATTTTTACTTTTACCAGGTAAAAACCAAGAGTTTTTAAAAGGGAACTGTTTGCCATTTTAGAGTAACCCAGAGATTATTCTTTACGGTCTTAACAGGTTTTGGTGGGTACTTAGTTTGTAAGACTAAGAACTGTTACGCTCCAGGATAAATGATAATGGTTTTTAAAATGAAGATCAGGTTGAAATCAAATACGAAGCAAAAAAATTGTAGCTAGCGAAAATGCATTAAAAATATTTCAGTGCAAAAACGAAACAAAAATAAAGGATGGCGAAGAAGAACAACGCCGGCTGAGTGCAATTTTTTTTTTCGTTTTTGGACTCAAACATATTTAATATAAGATAATTAAGAATAAGAATTCTAATTAAATCAATAGTATTTCTATTTAATTTAATAATTCATCAATATTTGCTCGTATTTTTTCTCGTGAGCTTAGGATTTTCACAAAACATTTCCGTTTTGGACTATTCGTTGCCAGAACTTCAGATTCATGAATTTCTCTCTCAAGCCTTCGATTTCAGGTTCTCTTCCCTTCTACTGTCATTACCCTTAATTAGTTGGCAAACTTATGCTAACTAATTTTCGTTTATTGTAGCAATTCTTCTTGAATTTCTTGCTTAATGTTTCATTGCCTTTCGTCCCAGCTTTGAATCGAGTTAACTGTATAAGTTCAACATTAATTCAATAGTATTTATATTTAGTTTAATAATATTTATACTATTGATATTACAGTTTTCCTAATTCATTATCATTACATAATTTTAAGTGCATATTTCTCATCGTAGAGCTCAGTGCCTCGGTAAAGCTCTTCCATTTGGTACTGCTCTTTGCCAGAGCTTCAGGTACTTGAATTAATTTCAGAACTTCGTTTTCATGTTCTCTTTCATTCCCCTTTCACTCTCGTTTCCCCCCAATCGGTTGCCAGCAACGGTTTGGGAACTTTTAGTTTTGTTGCGGCATATATTCATGAGTTTTTTCTTAAGGCGGCTTTATTTCCTTCCTTCATACCCTTGAATCAATTTATCTATTTTATAAAAATTCTATATTAATTCAATAGTATTTCTATTTATTTCAATACTATTTGCACTGTAATGAGTCGGTGGGTTTACTTTATAAAAATTTCATGTTAATTCAATAGTATTTCTATTTATATTAATAGTATTTGTACAATTGACACAAATAGAGCTTAGGTTTTCAAGACACTTGAATTTCTTGTACACGACTTTGTTTCCATTTTCTTTTCTAGGCCTTGCTTGACTTCCCAGCCACTCTCACCGTTTTACCTTCAATTTGTTGGTGAAATTTTTGAAAACTTTTCTTTTTTTTTGGGGGGCAATTATTCTTTGATTCTCCCTCTCTCTCACTCTTCCTCCTTCAAGGTTTTATTCCCACATTATTGTGTGACAATCTCTTCTATTGCATTATGGCCAATTCTACCATTGAAATATTGTTACTCTAAGTGTATGCCTGCATTACCTACCTGCTGTTTACATATTTTCTTTTCCCTCAGTAACGTAATACTAAAGCATAATGAACAATTTTGACCAGGAACAAAAAAAAAAAACAGATGTTGGCTGTTTATGTGTCAGAAGCAGACACCGAGTCACCCACTCAACAATTTAGCTTCAACAACATTCATATCTATACCAAGAGCTGCAGCTACATTTCTAACTCAAGCTCACCTCTTCTCCATCCACCTTACTAATACAACAATGAGCTAATAATTCATAATAAAAAGTTGTTGTTGTGCGTTGTATTTCCGGCGCAAAACAGGCAGTTGAATCTTCCGTTTAGTCGGTTGGCACTGGAAAATATGGATGGACCAATGATGTCGTCGACGTTGTCGTCGTTGTGGAAACAAATTCAAATACTGGTAGAACTTAACGGACACATATAGGAAGTGATGTTCTGCTATTGTTGTCTCTAAGGGCCAGGAATATTAAGTATTATATACTCGTATGTTTGGTTTCAGTTGGTTTGCTACGTGACCGACTGACTGTTTATGTCTTAGACGCCCACAAGTGCTTCATTTACGGCCTCTGCGTTCAATCTTCGCCCTTGCTTCTTAAACCTCTTTTACCTCCAATTGGTTTTGGCATAAAGTTTATTTTTTTTTTTTTTTTTTTGCAAAACTTTTCGTTACAATTGAATTATGAGTATGACATTGTTTTGTTGTGGCAATTGTCGAAATTGTTTGTTTATGAGTTGCTGTTAAACAAGTTCTTACTGTAGTTTGTTGTTGCTGACAGTTCTTGTTGTTGTTGCTGCTTGTGTGTTGATGTTGTATCGTTGTCGTTACTTGTTTATGCTTTTTTGTTTTGTTTTTGGGTTTGGTTGTTTGTTACCTAAACTAAACTCATTTAAGAACTAATTTTCGTTACAATTTTGTAAATGAAAAATATATGTATGTAATTTGAAAATATTTACATATAAATAGAATTTTTGTGTTTTGCTGGTAGGTACGTGTTGTTTATTTGCTCTTTTAATTTATTAGAACTTAGACCATGACAAATGAATAACTACGTAAGTACCCTACATATGATTTACTTATAATAGAAAAAGTTTTACTGTTTGTTTGGTAACCTTTCTTCAACAATATTCATAAAAAAGTTGCAAAAGCCGCAACAATTTTAAGTTTTTTTCTAAAAATATTTTCTTTATCGAACAACGATTCATAGAATTTATATCCTCTTTCGCTATGAATAGATTCAGAAATCTAATTAAAGCCTGCATAATATTGATAAATGTGTTCATAGTATTGATATTTGTGTTCGCAATATTGATGAATGTGTTCGTAATTTGATGAATATGCTCGTAATATTGATCAACGTGTTCGTAATATTGATCAATGTGTTCCTAATATTGATTAATGTGTTCGTAATATTGATAAATGTGTTCGTAATATTGATCAATGTGTTTATAAAAATTGATTAATGTGTTTGACGTTCGATAAATGGGTTCGTTATTTAGTGCATATGTTCGTAATGTTGATTTTTGTGCATGTAATATTGATGGATGTGTTCGCGATTCGATGTGTTTTTAATTTGATGAATGTGTTCGTAGTGTTGATAAGTGTGTTCATAATATTGATAAATGTGTTCTTAATATTGATGAATGTGATCGTAATATTGATGAATGTGTTCGTAATATTAATAAATGTGTTCATAATATTGATGGATGTGTTCGTAATTTGATGAACGTGTTCGTAATATTGATCAATGTGTTCATAATATTGATGGATGTGTTCGTAATGTGATGAGCGTGTTCGTAATATTGATGCATGTGTTCGAAGTTTGATAAATTTTTGATTTCCTGAATTTTGTCCATTGGCTCATTGGCCCAGGCTCAATTTTGACTACTTTCTGATTTTTGTCATTTTTCGACCCTTGTCCATTGGCTCAAATTTGAATCAGTTTTTTATATTCTCAAAATTTTTTCCATTTCCATTAGTTTTCTGAATTTTATTGATTTTCTGAGTTTTGTCTATTGGCTCAGTTTTTAAATTCTCATTTTTTCCATTTTCTTTGTTTTGCCTTTTCGCTCGGGCTCAGCTTAGTCTATTTTCTGGTTTTCGCACATTTTCCAAGGTTTTTCTTTTGTTTCAATTTCGTCCACTTTCTAAATCTTGCCATTTTGCTGTTTCGTCTATTTTCTGAATTTTCTCTATTTCCCGAATTTTTCTCTTTGGCTTAAGTTCAGTTTTGTCTATTTTTTGAATTTTGCAGCCATACTGAAATGTTCATTAGATCAAGACCATTTTTCCAAATTTGTCTATTGGCTCAGGATAAATTTTGTATATTTTCTGAGTTTTGTCCGTTTTCTAAGTTTTAACCATTGGCTCAATTTTAATAGGATTAATTTTCTCTACTTTCTGAATTTTGTCCATTTCCTGAGTTTTGCTCATTGTTTCAGGTTCAGTTTTTTCCATTTTCTGAATTTTGCAGCCATACGGAAATGCCCAATAAGTCAAGGCCATTTTGCTCATTTTCTGAATTTTGTCCACTTTCTGAATTTTGTCCATTTTCTGAATTTTATCCATTTTCCGAGTTTTGCTAATTGAATTTGTCAATTTCCGAGCTTTATTCATTAGTTCAGGATTGATTTTCCCTATTTTCTGAATATTTTCTCATAAATTGATGTAAAAAAAAAAATATTCAAATTAAATATTCCAAGTAAAATATTGACATCAAAATAAATATTTCATTATTCAATATTCCTCACTTACTTCAATTTCTATCAATTTGGGCATAATTTCCCTACTACCCTAATACATACAGATGTCAAGAGCATATGCAGATGGGGAATGGATGGATGAATGCAGTAAACTGCTGCAGTAGTAAATGTAATAGTCAAATATTCAGAACGCTATGCACATTGGCAATAGATTCATGCTGAATTCTACTTTTTTTATGAAATTCTATTTTTCTTTTATGTGCCCAATTTATGTTTTTTTTTTTCTTTTTGTAATGCAAGTTAATTTTGTGTGCTGAACTTTAATTCAACGTTTACATATAACTTATATAACTTGTTGTAAAAGACATTACCAAACTGAAGCTGATGCAGATTGCTGTGTGATGTTGAATGCTGGTAGTAGCTACTCTGCTGCACTGCAGTTGGCACGCGCCGACATGCTTCAGCAATAGCGCCAGCACCAGCATTAGTTCCAATCATTTTGTCTACTTCCATACATACTAAAAGCACGTGGTGTGGCACAGTTGCAGTCGTGGCAGTAGCAGTGCATAGGTCTGATATCCGCTTCCGTTGTAGCTTTAAACTTTACAATGAAATATAAAAAAAAAACTAAAAAAAGCAGAAAAGAGTAAAAAAAACTAAAAAAATTCTACAGCTCGTTTGCGCTCATTGCTGTTGTATGTAGTTAGAGCTGAATCTGAATGTATGCAATTTTAAAGCAATTGCTTTTGAAGTTTCGACGTTCGTAGTAGGTACACATTGGAAACATTAGTTCCGGCGGAATGCATTTTTGGAACGCGTGCCGAATGAAGTAAGAATTTACTTTATTTTTTTTTTTTTTTTTTTGTAATTTTTGGCAATTTTCAATTTAACCCTCAAACTCCCGAATTGTCGAATTCTAATTTTTGTTTTGTAAGGCAAAGAATTTTGCTTTTTTTTTTTTGTTGTTGTTGTTTTGTTTGTCAACTTACATGGACGGCATTTGTATGCAACTTCAACAATTTTCCTACGTTTAGGGCATGGATCCACGCTGATTGCACTAGTGCTTGCAGTGCTGCTGTGATAGCTGCTGGTGCCACTGGCATCACCAACGCCGCTCGCTCCCAATCCATAGTATTGTGGCGTTCCATTGAATTTGCAATGTTTCTTTTTCTGGCATGCCTCGACAACTGTCTGCAGCAAAGAATACTAGAAAAGTAAAGAAAAAAAGAAAAGAAATTAAATAAGAATATTTTTTTTTTAATAGAAAAAAGAAAAAAAAAATTTGGAATACACACACACATACATCGTTGCATTATGCATACTTACACTGAATACACACACACACACATACCAACCTGCTGCATCACACTCATACACAATCCCTGCTGTATATTTTTATCCGCAAAGACTCTCCCTCGGAATTGTTACCGTGTTTCCCCTCCCCCTCGCCCACAAAAAAATTGAAATAAAATATTTACTGTCGCAATTGTAATTGCAAGGAAACGATGCATTTGTTGCCGATTTAATAGCATGAACATTTTTGTATATTTTAGTAGTGGAAGAAATTGTGATTTTTTCCGGTATGAAAAGTAAAGGAATTTTTCAAATTGAAATTGTAATCTTCATAAATATTTTTGTTAAATTTTCTGTGTTGTTGATCATCGTCAGTAAATGGAAAAGCAAATTTCGTTTGCTTGAGAATATGTGACAATAATGTGAATATGGAGAGTGGGTGGTGTTCACAAAGTTGATTTTGTAGAGTAAGAATTCAACGAGAATTTTGATTTATTCTTGCATTGCTTCAAATAATTTGTCAGTGAAGGTTCCATCAGCACAGTGATTCATTCCATCTAGAAAAAATGTCGTTTTCCTCAAATTAGAATTCTCCTACTGTGTCTTCTTCAACTCCAATTTCAATTTCTTCAGTGCTCATGTTTTTGACTCATACTCCATATGAATACATATGTTCTGACTCTAGTCTCGGCTTCTTCAATGTGTAATTTTTTACCACAACTCTTAGAACACAAAGGAAATTTCCCCAACTTCTGCTCTTTTGTGCAGGGCTCCCTAATCTTGATAGAAAGTAAATTCCTTGTGTTGCCTTTCTTGATTCTTAGTCAGACTTCTTTATCACAGAGTTCTGGGGATTCCTTCAGCTTCAATTCGGGCCGAATATCGTTCAGCTCCCGGAACTCGTTTTGCTCTTTTTCTTTTAGATATTAGGCGATTTCTCCCACTATGACTTCTTCAACTTAAATCCCTTTAAAGCTTAATCCTCTCTCTGATTATTACTTCATATAGATATTTATCGTTTGACCTTGACTCGAAATTCTCCAATGTAGAATTGGCCGAAGTTGACTCATCGAGTCATATCCGAGTCATCAATTCATATCCGACTCAGTAATTCATATCTAGCTCATAAATATACATCCGACTTATCAATCCGTATCCGACTCATCAATTCATATCCGACTCATTAATTCATTCCACATTATTGTCTCATTTCAACATCTTCAGTTCAGAAATACAGCGCCTCTAACTCAAAGCTCGTTAAACCTGACTTCCACTGCCCTTATTCAAAATTATGTATCCGATTTCGATTATTCCAAAGCATATTTTTAACCCATACTTTTAACAGAAATTCTCTTACTTTATCGTCTCCAATTCCACAATATCTAAATCTGGCTCCTCTTAATGGATGATTTCGCTGACTGTGACTTATCCACTATGAAGATTTCTTACGCCAACTCATTCAATTTATAATTTTATTATTAGTTTTGTCTTCACCACCAAAAAACTTTTTAAGCTAGGCTTTAAGGGTTTTCAAACTTCGAAGTTTTCAATTTCGACTCCTATCGATGCAAGATTTTTTGGAATTCGGTTCCTGAAATTGTTAACTTCCGCTTTCAATCACTTCGTAAAGTAGGATTATTTTCTGATTCATCCCAAATCATCTTCTAATTCGTGTAAAATTATCTTATGATTCATGTCAAATCATTTTCTAATTCATGTCAAATCATCTTTTGATTAATGTCAAATCATCTTTCGATTCATACCAAATCATCTTCTAATTCATGTCCAATCATCGTCTTGTTCATGTCAAGTCAAGATTCATGTTAAGTCATTTTCTGATTCATGTGAAAACATATTATGGTTCATGCCAAATCATCTATTGATTCATATCAAATCATCCTGTAATTTATCTCAAATCATCTTCTGATTAGTGTCAAATCATCTTCTACTTTATTTCAAATCATATTATGGTTAATGTGAAATAATCTTCTGATTATTTCCTGATTTATATTAAATCATCTCCTGATTCAAGCCAAATCATCTTCTGATTTATAGTTTTTCATCCATGGGTCGCATAAATTAGCTAAACGCCTGACAATCTCATTGACAGCTCAAAGCTGCTCGTCTGTTTCACAGTTCATTTATGAGTCGCATAAGTTAGCAAGAAATTTGACGATGCCTATAGCTGTTGAAACGTTTTGATTCTAGGCCGATTCACATTACATTCATGAGTCACACAAGTAAACCAGAAATATAGCAATCTCTGAGACAATTTGATCTTGTTGCATCATTCTACTAAAGTTATCGGCTACTCTGATTTAATCATATGCATAAGTTAATCAAAAATCTGACGATTTTTATGCTTGAACTGCTTGCAACATTCCATTCTAGTAATAAACTTTAATCAAAATTAGGCCATCATAAATCTGGTGATCCCTGGTATGAAACTCAAGTTGCATTATATTCTGCTCTGATGAAAATCATATGATTTTCCGATTCATATTTCAATTATGAATCATAAGAGTTTGCTAAAAATTTCGCTAACTCTTTAGCTGAGAACTGGCGATCTCTTCTACTGACCTGTTTGTTATGATTCAGGTGGTTCGTAAAAAGCTGCAACTAAGAAATGATTGAAAATTCTTTAAGTTCCAATCGGAGCATTCCATTTCTGTTTTTTTTTTTCGTAACTTTCTGTTTTTACAGCAATTGCTTAGCTTCATTCTGCTTCACTGCCTCTAACAGAAATATTGCCATTTATTGATGTTATCTTAAGTCAAATTCAGCCGCAATTGTCTTGTCACATTACATTAGAGATGGTATAAATGACAGATCAAAGTTAATTGATGTACATTGATATCCTTTTTTGTATGTGTGTGTGTGCGTGTGTGTGGGTGTAAATAGAGTTTGAAATCCTTTTTAGTTTTCGTTTTGTTGGTTCTTACTCCAAATTCATGGTATTTCCTTTCTGGCAAATTACACAAACACATACATTCCTCGAAATGTACGTAAATTTTCATTTCCTTTCAATTTAATACGCAATTTTTCTTGGAAAATTCTTCTGTTTTTTTTTGTATTGTGCCTTTTCTTTCTGTTTTTTTTTTTTTTTTTTTTTTTTTGTTCAAGATTAAACTCACTCATTTTGCATGAATAATTTCCGCTTCATTAAATATTTCCGTAGCTTCCATTAAGACACACACAAAGAACAATATGAAAGCCTAAAACAAAGAATAACATAAAAAAAACAAAAGCTAAATTGGTAACGAACACAAAGAAGTTGAAGATGTTGGCAACTAGAAAATTAGAGAAGAAAAGCGGAGAACTTAGGAAAAATGCAAATCCCTTAACAGCAACAGCAGCGATGAGTTTGGCAGCCAAAAGCCATCAACACAAATTTTGGGCTCTTTTTTTTTCTAAAAGCATGTGACATACTACATAAGTATGTAGTAAATTTGGAAAGTCAGTCCCTCCCTTCATCTCGGAAAAAAAGGAAGAAGAAAAGCCTACACAGTAGTAGAAATCACAACTGGAATAAATTTACTAGTTGCCACACAAACTCAATTCAAGGACAACAACAGACAGATGATGATGGCAACGTCAACGACAACGACAAATTTATCCCAAAGGAATGCGCTATTGCTAAATAACAGTACAAAGAGTGAGACTTCGTGATAATGACGACATATGGACGTCAGGGCGGACAGACGAATGGCCGTTCGAACGAACCCACGGACGGCCGAAGGAATCTACTGACGGTCGAAAAAACCTACTGACGCTCGAAGAAACTCACTGACGGGCGGAAGAGTCTACGGACGTTCGAATGACAGTCAGTGTAAGTGAGCTCTCCTCCTTCCTTCTGTCCAATGACGATCCCACGCGACTGTCGGCACAAAGCGTTAAAAATAGCTTCCATGCCACCTCATTACATGTACCATTGTTATGCTGCTACTACTGCTACTGCTATTGTGTTACTTGACTATAAATATGTATGTATGTATAAGTAGACACAGTAGTAGCAACACTAACAGGAGCAGCAGTATGGGTGGGCATCTCAGCATTAGCAACATCCGTTGCGATGATTTTCAAGTTTTTTTCTTTTTTCCTTGGCTTGCTTTAAAAGCCGCCCGCCATTCCTTGCTCATTGTTTACTACAACAATAAGCGGATGCTATTTAGTCTCACAGGCTCTTTCAGCTGTCGCTATTTTGGTTGTTAGATTGTCATTGTTGCTGTGCTGGTTTACTGGATGCCATTGTTAGCGATATGAAGCAGAAAATAAGTCTAGAAACCGCTTACATTAAATTGTGGTTAAAATAAAAGTTTTTGTTGTTGCTGTTTTTACTTTAGGAGCGATACCTACAATACTTTTTTATTCGAGGGTTTTTAGTTGACAAAACAAAATTTCAGTGACGCAACATTAATTTTTCGCTGAATTATAATAATAAACAAATACTCGTTGAAATACACTCAGAAAAATATTAGGCGAAAAGAAATTTAAAGAGAAATACTATTAAATTTAATAGAAATACTATTGAATTTAATAGAAATACTATTGAATTTAATAAAAATACTATTAAATTCAATAGAATACAAACTCACATTAATATTTTGATATCCACTATTGTATTAACCATAGCTACTAATGGATTATTTATAGCACACCTTTTTTCTCTGAGTGTGATAAAGTTGTGCCTTTATTTATTTCACTAATGGAGGTCAATGTCGTCGTCCTGTATATTTTCCATTTTTCCTCACATTTATTTTATATAGATGAATGTTGCTGTAAATTACGTTGAAGAATTTTTGATGGAAAAAAAACCAGGCAATTAGTTCATTGAAGGTAATGAGCTAATTTAAAAACATTGCTGCAGTTTCTTCGTTTGATATTTAAATTTGAAAAATTTCGCGTTGGTTGGTCGCGTAAATTTAAAGTTCAAGTAGTAAATGTTAAGCTTGGACTGATTTTTTCCGCAAAGATATAAGTGTCTATGAATCAGTTAGTTAGTGAGCTAAAATTAAATATTAGTTTGATTCTTTATTTTCAATACTAACTTAGTCCGAATAATGACATTTTTAGCATACTTTTGTAAAGGATATGCAGGTTGAATACGCAAGATGATATCTGCAGATACTATTGTAAAGATCACAATTGAAAGCTCATTAATTGAGAAAAACAGTATAGAGAGCTCAGCATAACCACAGCAGAAATTATGAATCAGAGCATAATATTGAATTGAACCGAGAGTTGATCTGACATAAATCAGTAAATAATCTGATTTCCAGTCATAGCTGACCACTTAAGGAGAACAGAATCGCCAGATTTCTACCTAAGTCATGTGACTCATGCATGAATCATGAAATGATGTGACTTGAATCGAGATTTTTAGCAAAGATTACCAGATTTGTGGCTAACTCAATGAGAAATTGTGAAACATTGGCTAACTAGTGTGAATGAAATATGAATCAGAGGATGATTTTAGTGTCCTCTATGTTTTCATGTCCTCTGCAATTCTACGAGAAGTTCGAATAGCCGATTAGAATGCTAGATTTCTGGCTAATAAGTGTGACTCATAAATGAATCGAAAGACGATCTGGTAAACATACTAGTAATCCGCTTCGCTAATTTTACCTCAGCGTTAGAGATTTTACAATTGAAGAGGTTGAAGTGCAGGAAAATCGGCATTGAAGAAGTTGGAGTCAGAAAACTGAGTTGCAGAAGCCCCCAAAAATTCAACCATCAGTCAAAGCCAGAAAATTCTCTATTAGCTTATTTGAAGTTAGGGAATTATATGATGTAAAAATTGGAATCGGTTTCAAAGTGTTTTTCATAGAACTACCAGGATTCAGAAATAAGGCATCAGGATTAAATATGAAAGGTCTGCCAGAAAAAAACCTGAGTGTTAGAAAAGTGAAAAGTAGAAATTTCTGATTTTAAGACCTAATGAAAAAATTCTCTGATCAAAAGATTTGCATTTAAAAAGTCAGAAACAGATGCCGCTGCGTTGTAGTGCGAAGTAGTAGCCAGAGAAAGGGGGAAACATTCAGCCGCGACTGTGTTCTAGTTTCGTTCTGAGAAATAGAACTTTGTGATATATTAGACTAAATTGAGTACTTTTCTATAAAACTGTCTACCAAAAATAGGCAAAAAAAAAAAACGCACGCGTTAGCTAGCGACCATGATTTCGCTTGTTAAAATTTCAGTCTGATGATATTTAACTATTTATTCACATTCACGGCAAAAGCGTCGTGGTATATGGCATATTTATAAACTCAATAAAAATAAATATTTTAAAGTTATTTACTCTTGACGGTGTCCTCATTGCCAGAAAAAAAAAAACATTGAAACTCTTATTATGCGGATTGCGGCAGCTGTTGTTCACACATTTAATTGAAGTACAATTCCATTGAATTTTCATACATACATGCATATTAATTAATTGAACAACGCGTTTGTGTTTTAAGCAGATTTTCATAAATATAAATGCAGTGACATTTCCGCGAACACATACGAAAACACATTCGAATACATACGCATTCACATTCGCACGATAACAAATTCAATTTAAATCTTACCTGCAATGCATTCGGCCACATACAATTCTCCGGCATATCATCGCTTCCGCCACCCTCTACATTCAATGCATCAGCAGTGGTAGTACCGCCTCCAGCAGCTGAAGTACCAGAAGCTGTTCCCGTATCCGTAATCGCACTTTTACTACTCGTAGTAATTTCCGTTGTACCAGCAGCAGTAGCAGCAGCAGCGGCAGCTGCTGCTATAGCAAAAATAGGTGGCAACACCGGTGGTGGTGGTGGCATTAAACCATATCCACCATTGACATAACGATTAGCTGGCACTTTTTGCATTGGCGAACCAAATGTTGAGCCACGCAGTAAATGCTTTGCTTTCGAGCGTATTTGCGTTAATGGTGGAGTTGTTTCGCCGCCGCCACCGTCACCACGATTCGCTGGGCATAGCTCATCGATGCTGATGCCATCTGTAAAGAATCGAGAAGCATAATAATAATTATATTAAGTGGTTGTTCTGTTGTATTGGTGATTATTGTGTTGGTTTGGTTGGTTGTTCTTCTGCTGTTGCATCTCATCAATGAAGTACGAGTAGCTGTGAATTGTATTCACAATGAAAAACAAATTTAAATTAACAACGAAAAAATGCACAGCAAAAATTAACAAAATAAATATTTATTAATTCCAAATTAAACAATTTAATTAAGTATATCGCTGAAAATTTTTAAATAGTATTTAAATAATTCGTGGAATTCTTTCAGGGTTTAACAAAAGCGAAATCAAAGTGAATTTGCAGTGCTTTTGGTACTTTTCACCTGAATCACGGTGTAATTTCCGTATTCACCTCGATTCCGCTTAGCTGTCACCGAAATGGCTTGCAATTAGCTGGAGTAATTGGAAAAGTAATCCGCTGAAAATTTCTATTTTCCGGGCTTTATCATTTCTAAAATAAATTCTCCGAAAAGTTCATTACATTTCCTCTTTGTGAAACTTAGATATGAATTTTCCAGGAAGAATCAGCACAGATTTCAATTGGGTCCCACTTTGCAGAAAAGAGAAGAAATCTTATAATTCTCATGCGCAGAGCATACAAGATATGAAGCGTGATATAATGAATAATTCTGCATCATTAACTCAAAATTCGTGTTTGTTGACTTATGACAGTCTTTTAGTAAATGAGCGAAATGATGTTCAACGCTTTTTTCATTAACGTCACATTAAATGAAACTTAATATAAAATTGTTTTTGTTTTTTTTTTTTTTTTCAATCCTGAGTGACACTTTTATGCCGCGCGTGCTACTTGTGCATAATATTTATTTTTGGGTCATGGCTTTATTTAAGATATACGTAACCATACGATTTATGTAGGTATATAAATTTTATGTAAAACAAAGAAACAAAAGGAAATATGTGTACAAATGAGAAATTTTAATGACCAAAAAGTCAATAGTACTGCAAAGTACATACATGCTTTTGCTTTTAACTTACCTTTGGCAATAAATTTATTGTACTGAGCAAACTCAATTGAGATGCTGGTGCCGCGCGGACACGCAATTATCACTTGATCCGTGTCGCAGGCTGCTTTCTGATATGTGCGCAGTGTGGCTGACAGAAGAGCTGAATGAAATACAGAAAATACGCATACAAGTACAAACAAAACAAGAGAAAAGCGAGGTTTTTCCACACACACACGCACACGCGCACATAAATTTTTCATTACGGCAGAGAAGCGTTAAGAAAATGTGAATCCGCATCCATGATGATCCATTTTTCACATGTTGAATTTTTCATTTCGTTTTCATTTTCGAGAAACGACGTTATTGTGTGTTTATATTTTTCAATTTTCATTGTTGCACACATATGATGTAAAAAGAGCCAAAGAGAGCGTAAGAGAGAGAGAGAGAGTGAGAGAGTGAGATGCAGGAATGCATGAGTGCGCCAAACATTCACCAGAGTTGCATTTTTTTTTTTTAGTTATTGTCCCATTGATTAAGAGCATCATAGCGCGGCGCGCCAAATTCAACGAACGCAGTGCGGCAACATTGTCATTGAAAAATCGTAATCGCAATCGCAATCACAAAAAAAAAACAAGCAGTCATAAGCGGTTGTTGCAGCACCAGGCAATAGCAGCAACCAGTATCATCATCATCAAAATTGCAGAGAGAGAGAGAAAGGGAGCGAGCGAGTAAAAGAAAAAGTTAGGTGACATCAGTGTATCATTTGTTTTTATTGTTAGTAGTAACAAACAACAGCCAGCAGCAGCAGCATCAATGTTTTTTTTTGTGTGTTTTTGCAGCCAGTATTCAGAATATATAGAGTCATCACGTTATTTACAGGTCGCAACGCAGCCAAAGGCATAAAGTAGTAGAAGCAGGAACAACAAAAAAACGTTGTTGTATTTTTGGTTGCAGTAGCATCAACATCACCAATGCAGTAGCAATAAGGTGACAGAGTGTAATTTACAGATTAATGCCGTGGATTCAACGGGAGTCACAGGAGCCAGCGTCAGCAATAGAGTAAATGTAAACCAAACGCAAAGTGCATATGCGTTGCGGTGTATGTATGCGTTTGTGTGCGTGTTTAAACGTTTTTATTTGAGCAAGTCAACGAAAAGAATATGGCACACATTCGCCCAGCATTTGGTATATTGTCAGACAGCCAGTTTTGCAATATAAATCCATATACACCATCATCATTGTCGGTGTATAACATGTATAGATATCATTCGTAGTTGTTGTTGTTGTTGAAAGTAGCAGCAGCAGCATCCATTCGAAGTGCATAAAAGAGAAGAAAGAAATAGAAAAAATTCAATTAGAATTTTGAATAAATAGTTATAGTTTTTTTTTGAGGTGATACATCAAAAGTTTTCAAAGCTTTCATTATAGCTTAAGAAATAAGTATATAAAAGAACCTAGGTGCTTATTAAAGTCTTAGTTTTATTATCACAATCACAATCACATAGTCGGGATTCATTTTTTCTTCATTCAACATGAAATTATAAGTTATAATTGCATTTATGTAGTACGAAGACATTAGATTGTCATAGTTGTAATTAATGTAATCTAAAGTTATATGATTAAAAAATTTTGTAATTTCTAAATTCTTTATAATAGAAATTCTAGAACTCTTTAATTTCCCAGTAAATTCAAAATGGTGAATGGATAACTTTTCATGAGTAATTCATGGTCGCTGATTCCGATACTGTACTCAGATTTTCTGTATTACGTCTGAGAAATCCGCTATAGAGACCAAAACCCGTAATTTGGGAATACGCAGGACCAATATAATTTTTTTTCTATTTCACCTAGTTTATATATATAAGGGAGGAAGAAATTACTTAGACAGCAACACTCCCACCCTTTTGGATGTTATATGAAGCCACTATTCGATATATGACTACACCGGGTAAACGATCGCGAAACCTATCATAGGGTTTTGGTGAAAAATGTTCCCCGAAAGGTTCGAAAAGTTTTTGGGTTCAGCGAAGGTCAAAATTATATAAACAATTTTTTTTTATCCAATAATCCTTTTACACTGGATCAATTGTTGAAAAAAATAATAAACATTTTTCGGAGAAAATATTCTACGTCTTTTGAGGCCATTGAAGTTTAAAACCAACATTCAACTTTTTCCCAGATATTAATTTTTGAAATTTTTTGCTTATTTGCTATAATGCTTTTATACTGAATTTACCGTTGAAAAAACAACAAACAATACTTGAGAAAAATTTATCCAATTAAAAAGTAGTTGGGGTCTCCAAATTGTGAACATTTTTTACCTCTAAACCATCGACCCCATTTTATTAACTCATTTCAAGGTTGTTTCATAAAAAATTTTTAATATGACCCACACTAAAATAAAATGGCAACGTACTTCGAGGGTAGTAGTATGTAGTAGTATCGACATTTTCAAAAGTTGAAAACAATTTAATCATTCAGTGATTAAAACCGTGGTCTAATAACATTGTGACAGTGCAGGAAACCGAAATCGAACTGATCATTCAACTGATTCAGAAAGTTTCGATAGAGTGAAAGGTCATAGAATTGGTTTAATTCTGAAAACCAAAATTCAAAAAATATCGGCAGAGCTAAAAACCACAAAAAAAATTCATCGTTCAGGGACCTTTAACAAACAGTCCTCTAAACCTTTGTATGTGCTCGAGTATCTGGAAGATTTACTTGGTGAAGAAAATTGTTAACATTTAACAGCAGATAAAAAAGTCAAGAACAATTTTATCATTCGGGGATTAAAGAACTGGTCTAAGAATATTTTAAAAGTTGTGAAATCTAAGGTTGAGGAAGTATCGGTGGTAATGAAAGCAGAAGCTGATGGGATTATTTAGGGGGTCTAAAGTTGGTTTAAAAATTCTGGCAATTCACATATTAAAGGTTCAGGAAGCATCGACAGTTCTAAAAGGTGAAAATGATCTGATTATTTAGGGAATAACAAATTGGTTGAATAATATTTTAATAAGTCTGCGTTTACAGGTTCAGAAAGCATGAACAAAATCAGGAATCGAGAACGACCTGATTATTAAGTGTTCCTTTTTTTCTTTTATATTTCTTATGGTTCAAGAAGTATAGTCGATTTCGAAAAACCGAGAACGATGCATTCAATAATGTGTGGCTTGAATAACCACTCTAGTTTTGTCTGACTGTGTCAGGTATAAGGTAGACAATTGTTCAACAAATTCCTACATATTATCTGAGTCAAAAAGCAAAACCATTTGAATACTCAATAAAAAGATTAAAGGTGTGAAAATCGTTATAAAACTCTTAGACACAATCTGCTGAAATTATTTAGATACAATTTCCCATACCAATTTTTATGATCCTACTCAACCTACACATATCACAGTCATAGACAAATACTTATAAGTAAAAAAACACATTAAATAAAATTAAATAAAAATCAGAAAATCAGAAAAACTCTTGTGTCTGGGGAAGCCCCGTAACCTTAATAGACTTTTATTTTTGTTTTTCTTATTTATAATCATACGAACCAAAAAAAAAAAGAACAAAATATAAAAAGAGGGATTTAATTTAAAATCAATATCGCTGCTCAGAATATAACAAACAATATGTGCACATAATATTACAAGAAAATATATAAAATAATAAAATAAAATCAGATATTGTCATACCAAATAACAATGCAAAGTGAAAAAAAAAATCGAAAGAAATTGTGGAAATGTCAGCGCTATTAACGCCTTCAGAAATGAAATTGAAACCGAAAAAAAGCAAACAAAACATGAAATGAAAACGAGTACATACTCACACACACACACAAAATAGGTGAAAAAAGGTAGCAATTTTTGCTTTAGTGGTGGCAGACATGAATTTGCTTCATCTTTTTCAAGCTAGCTCTCTAACCAGATACTAGCAATACCACCTGTCTAAAAAAAGAGTCATACTATCATATACAATGCAAAAAAGAAAAAAATCAAACACAAACACAATACGCCCATATTTTCATTTGTATTTTCCAAGTGTCTCTTATAGCAGTAGCAATAGCAGATTTAGCATACACCCACACACATGAAAGTTATAAATGCTATACTCTTGTGTGCGTTTTTGCTTGCTGCTGCTGTTTTGGATTTAAATAAAAACAACAAAAAAATATCTAAAAAAAAATTCTTAACAATACTAAAAAAGCGTACGGAGTATGGCAAAAAAAATAAAAAATAAAAAAAAACCAAATCCGTAAAAAAGAATATCTTTAAACGCATTAAAACTCATGAAATTCTCTACAAAAATGAAAATAATAAAAAAAAGAGAAGTTAGAAGCAGACAACAATTGTAAACCTTCCACGGATGCCAGATGTGGGAATTTTCTGGTGTGCAAGGGAAGGAAATGTGTTGGTGAATAGCGAAATTATTCCACCTGAAGATACAAGAATTTACTTTGAAATTTGGTCCCTACTTGCGTACAGTTACTTTTTTATGTGCGCTACACAAAAAATTAAAGTATTTTGTAAATTTGTTCACCTTCACAATTTTTAAGGCAGATCCAACGAGAGAGGATTGCACTCATTTTCTTTTTTTATATAAAGATTTTTCGCTCTCTCAAGTTGAGAGAGAAAGTAAAATACTGAAGAACAGGGTAACAGGTTAAAAATGTAATAGAAAAGTACTTTACAACAATAAAATAAATAACGTTTGTTTTTACTCTCACTTTACTCTTTTACTTTAGTTTGTGTTATACTGTAACTCTGAGTAAAAGAGCAAGTCTGTGCTGCCTACTTATTGATTTAAACGACAACAAAAAATTTAAAACAAGAGTTTTGTTGCTAGCGCATTAGATTGGCAACATTGATCGGTGGGGAAAAAACAGCTGATTGATATTTACCCCAGAGTGCACTAATCTCAGTTTTAAATAGCTTCACTCTCTTAGGTAAAACATTACTTTTTTTTTTAAAATGATTGCAATTTCATCATTTTGAGGTCGACGAATTTAATTGAGTATATTCCAACTAGAACCTGTGAAATTAAATTTTTAAAATAGTATCTTCAGAGTCGAATCCGGGAGTGATTTGGGAATATTTGAGTAGCTCCAATATAAATTCAGGCAGATCTGAGATATGTAAAAAAAAAAATCGAAATCCGAGACTAATTTCATCAGTCAGAGATCAATGATCTGGCAGCTCTCAAATATTCTGACAATTATGAGATTTAAAAATCAAGAGCAATCTGATAATTTTGAGTTAATTTTACCATAGCGATTTCTAGTCAATTACTTTAACCTCAGGGTATCTTCAAGCTTATTTATTTTACCTGGGGTCTCTTCAAAGCAAATTTATTTTACCGGAGGAGTTCTTCAAGTTGACTTTTTTAACTTAGGTTAATTTCAAGTTGATTTCTTTTACGTTAGGCTAATTTGATGTTAATTTCAATTTGATTTTTTTCTTCTTGGCTATTATTAAATAAATTTTTATAACCTTTCAAGTTAACTTCTTCTAACGTAAGTTTCTTTCAAGTAGATTTCTTCTACCTTAGGTTAATTTCAAAACGTTTTGTCCAAGCTTAAGTTAATTTCTATGTAATTTCTTCTACCCTAGGTTAATTTGAAGTCAATTTCTTTTCCCTTAAGTTAATTCTAAGTCGATTTCTTCTACCTTAGGTTAATTGTTATTAGATTTCTTTTACTATCATTCAATTTCAAGTTGAGTTCTTCCCACTTAGGTTAATTTCAAGTTAAGTTCTTCTACCTTAGGTTAATTTCAATACATTCTCTCTAACCTTAAGTTATTTTCTATCCAATTTCTTCTACCTCCAAGTTAATTTCAAGTCAATTTTTCCCCTTAGGTTAATTACAAAGTGATTTCTTCTACTTTAGGTTGATTCCCATTCGATTTCTTCTACAATATGTTAATTTTAATACGATTTCTCTCAAGTTAAGTCAATATTTCTTCTCCCTTAATTTCAAGTGAATTTTTTTTTTGACCTTTGGCTATCTCAAAGTCGGTTTCTACTGACTGAACCTAGTACTCTTCCTACTACTTTCATTTTTTATGTTAGTCATTTTTTGTAGCAAGCGAAGTACACACATATTTCACAAAATATTAGTACCTACGCCCAGAAAACATTTGCATTTAATATTGTCCATAACAAAAAGTTCATGTTGCAAATTTATTTTACACGTAAATTAAATTTATTCTGACGTTAACATTTTTCTTCCTGTTGTTTTTTTTATTATTGTTTGGATATTTTTGACATTTGCACAATTTGTGTGGAATTTTAAGTGGGACGGAAGTGCGTTTAAGGGCAGCATGTGGCTATAGCTAAATAATAAATGAATGAAAGGTATGCTCGCCTGCCTACACAGACACACACACACACATCTGTGTATTTGAATTATAATATTAGTTAAGGCATGTGGAAGATTTTTCGCTTACTACATTGTATACATTGTAGAATGTTAAAACTCTGATTTAATATTAAAGCTTTATACGAAATAAATTTGAAGCTTATAGATTATCATTATTACGCAGTAATAAAAAGAAACAGAGAAAGAGACTAATATGCTTACAAAAAAAAAAGGAAAGAAAATTGCTATGTTGTTAGTTATCTAATAAAAAAAAAAACACAGTAGCAGCATCAGTAACAAGAGTAACAGAAAGAATAGCAACATCCTGATTCTTACTATGAAATCCGTTGAAGTTGAATCCAATTGAAATTTAATCACTCGTCCATGCGTTGAAAGCAAAAGTAGCTAGTAGCTTGAAGGTTCGTTGGCTTATTCGTTCTTATTATTATTAAATTTTGGAATCACAGCTAAGCATGAACGCTGCTCCTATTTTCAACAGAAATGCTTTTACTTTCCACAAAAATGTTGCCACCCTGACCTTTTCTGCCTCGGATCAATGCTGCTCTCTGTGTTTGAAAAACAAATTTGACATAACCTTTCACTACATCATAATAATAGTCGTTCATACTCATATTACAAAAGCGATACAAAAGACAAATTCAATATAGTATTTGGGGTTTTTTTTTTCTTTCTGCACAGTTGCTATGTAGTATCTTCTTTTTGAATTTTTGCTGAAATTAGTTTGGTATTTTTCATATCTTCTTCTGCCGACCATCTCAACTTACAGCTAACAATTTCAATAAGGGGATTTAAACTCAATAGTAGCTGGCTGTTACTATAGAGTAGCAGCAGCGGATTATCATAAGGAACCATTTGACAGTTTATACAATTTTGTGCTGCTTCTCTGCTCATTCAAATCGATTTTGTGATTTTTGTGACTTAAATTTTTGTGTAATTGTGACATTCTGCTGCTACTGCGTCTATTTCCATATCGCTATCATTACATGCCAGCTCAAGCTTTTTTCTCTCCCTCTCTCTTTTTATACATTTTCTTTATTCAATTTTGCTAATACGTTAAATGGTTATGGCTGCTTTGCTACTTATTCCTCTTTTACTTCTCTCTCTCTCTGCATTTTTCTCAAGCTCTCTCTCTCCTCCCTTTCTCCCCTACTCCTTTTTTTTCCACCCGCTTTCTTAACAATATTATTTCATTCATGTGTTCATTTGTGAATTTGTTTGATTTTCTCTTTTTTTTTTTGTTCACTTTTTCTTTTGATTTCAATTCAATTTCATTTGAAAAGGGATTTGTTTTTTGGTTTGAAAATTAAACTTTTGGTATTTTTATTAGATTTTTCTTTTATCATGATTATGTATGATTCTGCTATTTTTTTGTAGAACATATTTATAGAGTGTGAATTGAAGAATTTTTTATCCAAAACTTTGAAAAAAAGAAATTCAGTGAAAAAGTAACGAATTGATTTTTCATAAATCAATACATGACTTTGGAGTAGCAGAGTTAGAGATCAGAGAGAGAAGAATAGGAAGAATCAGACAATTGAGGTATTCACAAGCTATGGTATACAGTCTTATTATTATAATGTCGTGGAATTTTGTATGAAAAATTAGATTATTGATGACAAATGAGGGAATACGACGTTGAAATGTGTGTTTAATTTCAAATGAGTTGATAAATGCAAATATACGATTTGTTGTTGTTCTCGTTTAAGTTCTGTTAAATCGTCTCAATATGGCGTAAAAGAATGATCAATTCTGTTTAAACGAACAATAACAGAGCTCTAACAGAGCTATAACAGCCAATATAACAGAGCAGTTATAAATAAGCAAGAGTTGCACATTTGAACTCATACGGTCTATATGAGAAATATTGTTGTTGTAATGGGAAAAATGTAAGTGTGAAAGAGTCGATGTAATTTGTTATGTGTTCGAGAGAGCAACGAAAAGAGCATCAACAAACACAAGTGCTTTCATTTGCATTACACATCGTAGTATTTGTATCTTGAACAAATAAATTGTTATTGTTTCTTTCTAAGCCGGAGTTTACATTTCCAAACAAAAAATAGCTGGAAGTTGCTCTCAGACAGTCTTTCAGAGAGTAATTTTCTGATGTAACCAAAGAAAAAAAAAAGAAAAATTTGTTTAAAGGAATTTACTCTCATAAAATTATTTGAAAGAAGTTGTGGCAAATTTTCTTTCAAGTGTTTGGGTTTTTGCCTGAGTGCTCTCACTTCTACATTTCGTGTTTTACTGGCAAATCCACCACAAGGGGGAGGAGGGAGGGCTGACAAATTTCGAAAAAATAATATTGTTTATGATCATTAGTGAGTTTTCTTAAACTGTACCTATTTTAAAGTAATCTCAACATATAAAAACCTTGTGCACTTTCTATACAAACAATTTAATTTAATTGAACTAGTTACAATAAAAGCCAAATATTTCTTCAACATGCAACAATTGACACAAACAACTAAATCAATATGTCATTTATATTAACTTTCTGTATAGAACATAATATTGTGGTGCCCCTATGCCTACAATCTAAGTAACTTAGTACCCCGAAAAACTCTAAACCCTTAACTCAAATAACAACTAGTCAACATTAAAAACAGATTGACATTGATTAGGGACAACAACGGACGACGACGGCAACGATAACGACAACAACGACACGCTATAAAATCCACACACAAAAGGCTAATCATTGATAAATCAAAGAAAACAAACCTATACGAAAAAAATTAAGAAAAAAATAAAAAGGAAAAAAGAAGAAACCTCTCTCTGATATTATTTACAATAGTGTTAAGGTTATAAAACAAATTCATCAATCAAAGTCTTATGCAAAACAAAAGTGGAAAATTTCTTACGCACACTACATTACTATACTGTAGAAATTGGTAAAACCAAACAAATTGAGTCATAAATAAGTAACTATAAATCTTAATAAGTGTATTTTGTGGCTATAAGATAGAAGAAGAAAACTTTATTTTGTAAATACATACATAAAAGAAAATTAAGTTGATAATGTAATGATAAACTTAATAAAGCCAAAGATTTAGCGCACTTTAGTGAATTGTTTATGTATTTAACAAAAAAAAAGCTTCAATGGGATATAGCAACAAAGTATGTTAGCATTTCAGATGTTCACACTGGAGGCTCGATGAGAAATCTTATATGAAATTTTAAAAAAATATTGATATGCAAGCTAATAATATCAGAAAATTGGCAGGAATTAATATTCGATGCAGCAAAAATATAGCTGCTTCGCAATTAGAAAATTTATCGTTATGAATTTCTGAAAAATGATCTCCAGAATTAAAAAAGTAATAAACAAAAACTGCCACTGAGAATTTGGCCTATTCCACATACTTTGCTCTGAGTATTAGTAAACGATAATTCTGATTATTAGCTCTGAGGGTTGCTGAATTAATCAACCCTTTCAAATAAAACCTGTCAAAATAAAAAGCACCATCTAAAAACCCGTTAAACCACAAAAATGATTTTTCTCCAGTTTTTTTATTACAAAACCCACTAAAAGTAGCGGGAAAACTACCAAGTTGGCAACACTGTAGAGAGAAACTATGCATCAAATAGCAACAACAGCACGAACTAGAATGTAATTTGTGCCCTCTATCTCTCTTTTTTTCGCTCTATGCTCACATTATTTCTATGCACAAACCACAATGCCGATTTTTGCATATTTGACCAACCCGTGAGGGTTTCATTATTTTTATTTTTTCTTTTTAAATTAAAGGCAAGAAATTCAGGAAGATTAATTTTTTATAGAATAATTAACCTGCAAAATTCTGGATTGTGCTAGACTTAAGAACCAAAGGAAAAATTTTCAATAGAACCTCTGACATTTCAACACTTCTTTTTCTACTTTTATGGTACAACAGCCAGCCCACGGAGAGCCCATAATTTTAACAGAAAAATACTTGTATCAGATTAAAAATCGAACCAAAAAATCAAATTTGGCCAAAGTTCAGACAAAAAAATTGACCTAGATCATTATTTTTCCTCTGGAAAATTCCGGCAATTTATGTTTTTCTGAAAGAGTCTAAATCGATCTACGAATATGTAACAGTAAATGTGTGTCTTTAGTTTCACATTCTAATGAGACTAAATTGTTTTCAAATTTAAATCAAATATCCGTTTTTATCCCATCACACAGAGAACACGCTTGCAGAAAAACTCAGAAGCGCAAACAACAAGTAAGCAAGGTCAAAAAGGTTATTTCCTTTCACTTTTATATACACAGAGATTTTTATCCTTTTCCTCGCCCCTTTCAGTTCAACACAACTCAACTGAACTCAATTCATTTCATTTTCATCTTTTTTCTATATATGAAATGACGATGTAAGTAAAGTTAAGTAAAAAAACCAAAACCAAAAATAAAAAAAAATAAAAAAAAAAAAATAACAAAATAATAAGTAAAGAAAGGCACGACGACGACGCATTATTCTAAACGGTTTTTGTAACGTTTCGCTGGCATAATTCCATTGTGTTATATTCTCTTTTCTTTTTTACTTTTTACCACCGAAAGCTGAAGCTGAAGGAAGCTTCGATTCTTCAAGTTGAATTACTTCAATAAAAACTTTTATACGTTTTTATTTCAATAACAACAAAAACAACAAACGACATAGCGGCGGCGGCAGTGGCACGACTCCAGAGGCTATAGCTAAAACGACTGCTGTTGCTGCTACTGCAGAATTATATATAAAACAACCATAACAAGAGCAGCAGCAGTTGATGAAGATGTAGCAGCAGCAGTAGCAACAATAGAAGCAAAGAGGCTCATTTCCTCTTCCTGCTATTTTCTCTGTGCTGAAAATTTTCTTTTCTTTTCTTTACAATCCTTAAAATCATTTTACCCTTTTATGTGTGAAAACGAAAGTCATCATGGAAAATTTATGCATACATACATACATACATATATGTAGGTATGAGTGTATGCATGTGTGCTTGTAAGCCCAGTAAAACCAAATATATAACTGCTACCAAAAAAGAAAAAAAAATCGTAACAAAATGTAAGGAATTCAAAATTGGTAAAAACAACAACAATTCTATAAAGTACAATGACACTTCAGGTTCAATTTTTCGGCTTCCTACCCTTCATAAATGATTTTAAAAAGACTGCGGCTTCTACGTACTCTCTTGAGTGTGCTGTTATTAGTCAACAAAAAAATTGCTCTTTAGTGATGAGTTCTCTCAGAAAACAAACTCGCGCTCTTGAAAGATTTTCTCAATTACTTATATTTTGTTGCTGTAGAAAATAAGAAACAAAACATAGACAATACAAAAAACAACAACAGATTCATATGAATTCAATTCATACTAAGAGAGAGAGAAAGAAAGAAAAAATAACAAGAATTATGCAGAACTACGAAAAAAAACAACAAAAAACGCATGTATATCGAAGTTATTTACTCTTTATATCCTACACTAAGCCGATGTCAAAAGTCTCTCGCTTAGGAATTAAAACACATACTAAAAATTTGTCAAGTAATGGATATCAGTTTAGCTGATGCGGATGCAAATATTAAAAACTAACATTCGGGAATGCGAATATGGATGTGAATGAGGATTTTCATGTTATTTCATATTATAACAATTAATCGCAGACTCCTCAAAAAAATATTTAGATCAACTTAGAATATAAGTAGCGGTAACTAATATTGAAAAAAAAAGTAATTTTGATCCTTTTTTTGACTAAAGCCAAACCAATATTGAGCAAACATGTTCACAAACGTAATGTGTGAGGGCATTTTCCCTCATTTAAGTGAGGGCCTAGACAAGCACTATCCACCCTGCTGTTGCAACCACATTAAACCATTATTAGCAATTGGAATAACTTACCAAATCAGTCGATTCAATTGTCGCAGAAATGGGTAAGTGTAAAATAAATCTGGGTGAGACGCAGACCCAATAGCCGAAGACTGGAAGCGATTAAAAGAGATCCGTATTCAATGAGAGTGAGAAACTTCGAAACTACTGCAAAAGAATGTCTAACTTCTAGAAGAATATGGAATTATGCCTCGAGCGATTCTAGCTTGTAGTGCTAAGAAAGAAAAAGTGTACGTTTCATTTTGCAGCCTTTTTAAGGTTTCTTGAATCATTTGGTGTTACATTAGTGATTGCTAAAACTAAATCTGGGATCGTTCGTAGTTCGCAGTTTTACTTCATATGACCTTGAAGCACTAATGGATTCTTAATGTAATGTCCTAATTTTTAATTTTTAATACAATATCTCTAAAGCTGGACGTCCAATGAATAATTTGCGTATTTACTTCAAGAAAAAATGCTGCAAAATGAACGTGTTTTTGAAAAAAGCTTTTGCAACATTTTTTCCCTGGGTATAATTATATGTAATAGTAAAAGTAGTAAAGTTTGCCGCTAGCAAAGTTATGCTGGCAGTTAAATTGAACACATTTGAATGAAAATGAGCAAGGATTCACCACTTATTTCTGGGTGTAAGCATATAATAGAAAGAGTATGAATAGGAGGGTGTTACATAGTAAAAGTTTGAATAGTTTTCGTTCATCAGGAGCAGCAGCAGCAGCAACAGCATTCATTAGAGAATTACTTGTTTTACTTTACGGGCATCGGAAGCGCTTGTATTCACTTAAGAAATTTATTGTCGTTCGAAAGGAGGAACAAGAGAAGAAATAAAGTTTTAGGGGCACATTAAACAAAAAAGGATACATCAACCACTCTGCTTGCGGTTCAGCACTATATGCAAGCATGTCGAAAACATATCTATGGAGTATGAAATAAAAGAAGCAGGCAGTATAATGGTGTTAGTAGCTTAGAAATCACTTCATTTTATGTTTTCTCTGTTTGTTTGAATGCATGCATATACCATACATATAATTTTAATAAGAATTATTAGGCTCATAATTACAATTGCAAGTGTGTATATGTTGAACAGAAGACAAAGTAGAAATAGAATAGGAGTAGTAAAAAAAAAACCAAAACCTTCATAGCATCATTTGAATTTAATTTATTATATGTCATATAAATCAGTAGAATGCCAAGCACTATACTGCCACGCCTGTTTTTTTGGGTTACTCGTTTTTAGTTGCTTTTTTCGGGATATGTGTGTGTGTGTGTGTGTGCGCGCTATTTTCTTTCATTATACTAGTATGGGAAATGCTTTTTTCACACATTTTATTTTGACCTCATTAGAAAAAAAGAAAGGAAACGAAAAAAGGAAATTGTGAAATGGGCAACTGAAAATGTGTGTGTGGTTAGCAAAAAAAAAATTAAATTTTTTTATTTTTTTTTTTTTAAAGCTTGAGGTTACGCTTTGAGGGCATATATGAAAAAGGCGTTTTTAAACACTATGCAGTGGTTGTAGAGCAAAAGGGCGGCACAAATGTCATTTGAAAGTTTTGTTTCCTTTTTCATTTCTATTATTAAAAACTAGAATATTTAAAGTAATTGTAGTTCAAAATCTATATTAATCATAAAATTTATTTTTTATTTAACTTAACTTCTGTTTAGGGCTTCTTAGTTCAATTTAATATGCTTTTCAAGTAATAATATAATATTAAAATAAGTATATAGTAGTACATCGTGTAGATAATATAAAAATCCATAATGCATTTTCCAATTTAGCGAGCATTATTATTATTACTTTTTTTGTACTCCAGTTTGTCATGCATTTTTTGCGTTGTCATAGTCGTTGTCTCGTCAAAGATTTTGTCCCCGCTGTTGCCGCCTTATTTTACTTCTAATGCTCTTATTTTATATACATCATTTTTCAATTTTTCATCGCATTTTTTCCTTCTTTACATAGAAACACGCACAAAATTTCTTTCTTTTCGGTTTTTCACTTCATTGTAATGTTAGATTCTTTTAGAATTCTTTGAAAAAATAACTAAGTATGCATTGACATTGTTCACAATGCACATTTAGCTTATGGTACTTAAGTTTCCTGAGAAAAAATGTAATGTAAATCATAATTTAATTTTAATGGTAAATGTTATTATTGTACTGTTCAGCTTCTTCTCGAAAAAATTAGAAAAAGAGTAGATTATTGCATATTATCAGTTGATATTGCATTACACTGACATAAATTGATTTGAATAGTATTTCTTTTTACATCTAATAAACATTTGTGGTAGTAATGGTTTGGTTAGACAGTGCAATGCTTGACTTGGAGATATAGTATAAGCACTTCTTCTCATCGCATATACTTTAATGTATATAGCGTTAAACGCATAGGTTGATTTTGTACTTATTTCGAAAACTTTAGCTGACGCTTCCCGTAACTCAAAGTTTCGTCAGGTTCTTTCACAAGATTTCTTATTTCATTACAACTTATTAATTGCTACCATATTTTTAGAGGTAGGTAGATAGGGTAGCCTACCATATTTTTAGAACTTAGTATCCTTTTCGCTGGAACCATTTCATTTATATGCTCTAAGCCTATGAAATTTGTTAAATCTTATATTCTTAAGTATTTTGTCTTGCGATCGCTTTTATGAAAAATAAGATCAAACACACGACAGGTTTGAGCCATATTATGCATTTTGCCACGGTGAATTCAAACTACCAGAGTGTCATATGACTGCACGTAGCGCTAATGAGAGAGCAAAGGAGAGAACGAAGATAAAAAAAAAACTATTGCAACACAATACACAGAGGCAGAGTTTCTTATTGTTGTTGTTGTTTGGGAAGAAGTTAACGGTTATTTCGCTTTCTGCTCACTGCATTTGCATTGATTGATGAAGAAACAAGTCGAATAAAATCAGTGCAGAAAGGGAGACGAACGTACCTAAACTCTCTTTCTCAGTTATGTATTCGGTTTAATCAGCAAATATCATTGTATTGAAAAAACTTGCACTCTTCATTTCCAAGAGGTTTCTCTCTCTGAGTAATTATGTATACCTATTCTTTTGTAGGTCATTATGATATAAACTCTTTCCCAAAGAGAGGTACAATATTGTGGATTTTTTTTTTTGAATGAGAAACAATTTGTATCTTAAATTATTGCTATCTTTGAGAAAACCTAGAAGATAAGAATTGAATTACTGAGTTACAGTACCACCGGCTTAGCAGTGTATAGATATCGTCGCCTTAGAATTGATTTGGCGTGTAGATAAACGAATACGTATACATATACGCCAAATCAATTCCCGGGCGACGATATGTTTACAAAAATTGACTTTCATGAATATTATAAACTAGATTATCTTGTGCTCAGTGATAAACTTCAAGTAAATCTCGATGTACTTAAATCATTATACTGCAGAGAGATTAAAAACGTTTGAACAGAATTATAATACGTAGATAAATTTTGTTTCATTAGCTTTCTAAATTCTATTATTTCTTCTTATTGCCAATAAAGTTAAGCCAAATAAAAGTTAAGCTCAATAACCATTTCTCAATGAAACTTAAATGAAAATTAAATTTTCTTACGCCTCATTTCTGACAATTCACAAAGAAAGAGACAAAGAGAACGAGAGACTACAACAGATACAACAATAATCCCAATAGAGAGAAAAGAGACATACACATTCAAATAAGTATTTTCTAACTGAAAAAAGTTTTGTTGTTAAAGTAAGTTAAGAACAATAACTTTCCAATGCAGAAAAGATAAATACATACGTACGCAAGTATTTATGTATATATGAACAACTCATTGAAGAACTCAAAGTAAAGAAAGTGAGAGTGAGAAAAACTTTTGAAGTGCATAAGAATAAAAAGAAATTATATTACACATTGACTTAGAAATATGTCAATCTCCACACTTTCTTGAATTGTCAACACACTGGCACAAATTTGCAAAAAGTTCAGCACCAGAAGAAAAATAGAACAATTTTCTTATTTTTTTTATTTGTCGAAAAATTAGAAAAACAAACAAAACTTTTACCACAACCTACAAAACTTGTGGTTGTATTTTTTTCTTCTTCTTCTTCTTCTTGTTTTCTTGAGAATTTGTGAAAATCCAAAATTTACAAATTAATTTTCGTTTTCATTGATATGAAAATACAAAGAAGAACGACGATGAGAGAAAGTTCGTTCATTCGTTCGTTCAAGCCAACCCAGCGTGCGTCGTATTCCTCTATTTCTAAATAATAAATTTCTCTTGGCATTAATTTACATAATTAACAATTTGATTCCACTACTTCTGCTTTACGTAATAATAAAATTATTAGATTTTTATAACGGTCATAAACAATCGACTTACTGGCGGGTTCTAGCACCCACCTCCGAAGATGATCTCTCTCCTCAGATTTCAGCACTAATTCTTAGGTTTACGTGCAATTGAATTGAAACCGAAAACCACAGCACCGCAGGCAGCGCGACAGGCAGAGAAGACGGTATGTCAGCTTTGCACCCACTTCCACTCTCTCACTCTCGTCTTCTTCAATTGAGAGCACAAATATATTTACAGCAATCTTTGCAGGCAGCGCTGCCGCTATCATCTGTTTTGATTATTGAATACTCCCTCACTCTCACTTTCTCTTTTACGTTCCCCTCCTTTCAATGTCTTACTCTTGTCTTTTTCAACTGAGAGCATATATGTATGTGTATGCACATTTACAGTAATTTGTGTAGGCAGCTCTGCCGCTATCTCTCGTTTTGCTTATTGAATACTCACTCTCTCTCCCCCTCTTTCTCTTTTACGCAATCGTGACACACATAAATTATCGCGAAATTACAACTTATTTATTTATTTTGCGCAAAAAAATAAAGTCATAAAATATGAATGGCTATAAAGAAAACAAAATACAACAAGAGGGAAATACATGTGGAAAAACAAAATAAGCTAAACAGAAGAAGCACAAGGACCAGAAGAACCAGTCGTCGAAGGAAAAAATATTCCCAAAAGAAATCAAAATAATTTTTTTCTGCTCCTTTTCCCTCTCTCACAATCTCATGTTTTTTTTTTTTTTTGCCTTTGCTGTTATTTTTGTCACTAATAACTTATGAAGACGTATTGCTCTCAACGTGTAGTTTTGATGAAAACTAAAGCTCCACACATACATAAACTAGAAGAGAGAGATGGGCTTCCACTTGCTTGGCTTTTCCCCATTTGATATAAAACAAAAATGACAAATGATGAATAAATCAAAACAAAGCAATTTATTCAACCATCATCATCATCAACATCTTCATCGTTGATTTGCTATAACTTTTGATGTACAGCATTTTACTTACTTTTTATTTGCCTTTTCTTTTTTCTTTTACTTAACTTTCTCAATATTTTTGCAATATATTTTTCAATTCACTTGGGTGATTTCTATTTGCTGATGTGATGAGATGTGGATATGTATGTAGTTAAATCTCTCTGTGCATTTGGCATAATTTTACAAAGTGGTCATAGTCATGCTTTATTAACAACAACAACAACAAATATAGAAATAACAAATGGATTATGTTTTGTACATACAAAGTTCAGTGGTGTTATTAATGAATAAAAAGAAATTGAATATACCTAGGAGTATAACAAATAGAAAATATTAGCTTTGATATTGGAAAAATCACCAGACATAAGTTCAGTGCACAAAAGTTATTTGCAGAATTGAACTTATGGAATAATTTAGTGTTTCTTTTTTTGTTAAGTAAAAATCAGCAACTGTTTTCGAAATGTGCATTGATTTAATGGAAGATCATTTATCAATGCCTGCCTTCTAAAACTTTGAGTCTCCCTCCTCCTCTTCTCTCTTTTGCCAAGCCTTCAATTTAACGAAATGCTGATTTCAAGAGAGCTTCATTGTTTCCATTAGTTGCATCAGTCAATGCGATTATTATTGTTATTGTATTTTCTCAGTCCGAAGAGAAATGTCAATTTTCACCTCCAAAAAGAGTAAAAAAGGCTACTATTTATCTACCTTAACCCTTACAAGAACACGAGATTACAGTGATATTTTCGCTCTCGTATTCACATGTTTTAGTTAAATTAATTTACCGTTTTATTAATTAATTTGAATAAAACCGTTGAACTCATAATCATCGAGCCAAAATGTCTCGTATACCAAGTGAAATTGTCCCACAGCACTAGTACACACAACGTATCAAACAAAGCTCATGGAAAAGGCCAAAATTTTAGGAATTTACAAGCATATTTTCAAATCTGCCATTTTCGTTGGAAAATTTAAAATTTTGACTTCATATCCGTAATCAGCGATTAAAAAAACCCTCAGAGATCATCACTTGGATAATCTCGATTCATTTTTTCAATATGACAGAAAATCAGAACACAGCTTGACCTAACCACAGTTATAAGAGAAATAGGGTTGACAGAGCCTTAAGCGCCCCACTTAAGAGTAAGAAATATTCTTTGAAATACTTTTTGATATTCAGAGCTTTTCGTGTCCATTCAAGTTTTGCAAGATATAATTGTACCTGAATGGATAGGACCAAATTCGAAGGGCGAAGTAAAAACCTATTCTTAAGCAATTAAGGTTTGTCATTGCCATCCAAGAGGTGGTGGCATACAGAGAAACCCATTTTATTTTAAAATAACAGTGCCGAGTATCGAACCCAGACATTCTGAGTAGCAGTTCAGCACATAACCATTGCGACTACGATAGGACCAAAATCGTGAGCAATTCATAGGCCTCATACTAGCACCTTAAATATTCTACTATAAGAATTTATACCTTATACTTATTTACTGTTGATAAGTATTTGTTTGAGAATGCATATGTATATTGAAATTATTGTCAATGATTTCATCTATGATTTATTTTAATACATTTTGTTCTTTGTTGTTGTAATATTATTTTAGTGCCAGCTAGTTTTTCTTTCCTCAAGCAGCTCGCAATACAGTGACTTAAATTTCTTGAAGTTCAGGCTCACTTGACAAATGACTTTCTGAAAAATTGTTCTAATTCATCTGATTAAGTATTAAGTTTCATAATTTCTTCTAAAAGCTGTATGTTGTTGGTCCCTAAAGTGACCACCCCGGTATACTAAAGGTTCTAAATAGTAGCATATTGACTTCTCAACATATAAAAACTAAACCAAAACAAAATTATCTTCTTCTGAATGCAGGAATGGAAGATAAGCCGTTACTTTAGTAACAAGAGGATTTCGAAACTTGGGCATTATAAAGAATTTGTTGAACCTCACAAAAACCATACAATATTTCTTTTAACCCCTTGAAATTTTGTTCATTATGATTTAAACTCTCTCACTCAGAGAGGAGTAAGAATGTAGAATCCCATTAGTTGGAAATATTTCTCTCATTCAGTGCGAAGACCTGCAACAGAGCTTTAGTAAATTGCTTGTTCTAAAAATAATTATGAAGTTTCTTTCAATATTTTCATTACACAACTTTTACTAGAAATCTCACATATAAGACAAATATGACAGCTTACTTCAAAAAAAATAAGAACACACATATCAAAAAAAAAATTAGTTAGAAATAAATAAAAAAATAATAATAACCAAATAAAAATATAAATAGATATCTATGCTAGTTTAATATGTTTCTATATAACTTTATATATGTTTTTAGAGTAACTAATGAAGATATGGGTTCAAATTGCTATACCGTCTCTCCATGAAAAATATAAATTTAAAAATTATTTAATACAGATATGCCCAATTACCTATGTATATTTAGTAAACTTCACAGAGTTTTGATTTTGATTGAAAATATTCTCATTTAATCGAAATCAAACATTTCTGGGCATATTTGGGTTAAAACAATTGAGTAACCGTACTCTTGTTCCACTGTCTCTCTCTCTCTCTTTCTCTCCAACTTTGCCAAAGTCATATTTAAGTCTCTCCCATTCTAATCAGAATCTCTTTTTCAAGTAAATGCATACTACAACCATTCACCCTATATTTAAAAAAAATATTAAAACCTAACAATAAGTTAACTTTCTGATATTTTTTATATGTTCTGGGACTTTTTGTTTGTTTTTTTGCTTCAACAAATCCTAACTTGGTAGTGATGATGATGGTACTTGATATACTTTCTTCTTTCTCTTTTTTCCAACTTTGCGCTTAACAAAAAAAAAGCAACAAAGTGAAAAAAAAAATATGAATGAATAAAAAAAGAGGAGTAAACACAAAAAAAAAAATAAAAATAGAAGAACGTTAAAATTTTTGCTTATTCAAACATAAATAATAATTTCATACTTTTTGTTTTGACATGTCAACAAAAGACGAGGATTTAATACAAAAGAGACAAGAATAACAACAAAGAAGAATAAGAATAAACAAGAAAAAAAAAAAACAAAACAATAACAACAATGCCAGACAAATTTTTAGGCGTTTTGTTTAATTTGTAAACTTACACTAAAGTTTTTTATATAATTTTTATATTTGTTTGTTGGTTTGCTATTACAGATAAAAATAACATTATGGATGCATACATGTGTGTGGATATGTGTGGCCCAATGCGGAGTATTTGAGTGTATGAGAGAGAGAAAGAGAGAAAAGAGCAATTTTTGAAGACAATAACTTATAGTTCACATGCGTGTGTGTGTGAGTGTGAGAGAGTAAGTTTTTGAGGACAATTACTTTTAACTGCCTCTTCAAAAAATATGCGCACACATGTAAAGCATTTAATGAAAAATTAATTGCTTTTGATTTCAGATTAGATTAAAGATTTGTTTAAGAGGGAAAGTGATTAAGTGCAGTTATACCCTTAGCACTGTTGCCTCAATAAACTGATAATAATCAGGTTTCTTGTTTACAACATTTTTCATTTAGTCAGACTGTCTCTAGTATTTCTTTACATAGTTGCTTATATTTTTTTCCTCCACTTTCTTTTTTGTTTGCATTGTATTGTAGTCTTTTATTCGAGATTTACTGAGAAAAAATTTATGTTTATTTTTATGGCGCGTAAGGTGGAGTATATTTCTGGTTTTTAAAGTGTTCTTTTTTCTGGTATATACTTTTTACACAATTTAGTTTCGCCTTTTGAAAGATCGGAAATTATGACTTTATGTGTTTGTTTTTTTATTTGTTAGCTCCCAAGTTGGGGAGGGCGGATGTAGGTAGATTTATTTCTGAATTCTATCGCTTTTTCATTTCTTAACTTCTAGAGAATTTTTCGTTATAGTTTAGTTTTACCTACCGAATACAATTACACAGACCAAAGTATCGCGGAGTTTTGTTTTGAATTAATAAATAAAAGTCTGCAAAATTTAGGGCCTGGTTAAAAATTTACCAAAAGATCTAATAGGATAAAGTGCTTTTTATTTATGATTTTGTAATATTTCACAGAAAAGCATAGACAAAATTCTGAAGTTCCTAAGCTACTGGAACAATTATGATTTTTCAGAAACTTAAAATTCTTTAGCAATTCCTTGTGACTTTTTTGTGGGCAAAAATGCATTGGAGACTATCAAAACATAGCATAGGACCCTAGTCTATAGGACTCGACACAGATCAGTTTGAATCAACAAGAGTTTATTTAAAAATAATTATGTGATCAATTTCACCTCTAAGAAAGTTTGACGAAAATTGCAACCTCAATGCAGCAATGACGATTTCTTCTGTAGCTTGAGATTGGCTTAATTATCATAACATAAAAATAAGAAAATTATTTTACGAGTGAGATTCTGGGTCTTCCCAAAGAGTTTTCTACAAGACCCAGAAAGGCTTTATGAAGTTTTTTTCGAGTGTAATACTCAAGCACTACCCTACTCCTTTCGAAGACTTAGTTATCTGGTTTGAATTAGATAGAGGATCAATGCACAATCTTTAAAATTCAATTCAATATTTTGACGTAGGAAATTATCTCACAGAAATTAAGTTCTCTTAGTAAATGAGAGAATGTGGTGAATTTTTGTAATGCACTCAATTTGAGAGAGCGACCATCCATCATATAAAAAAAAAACGAGAAGAGAGTGCAATACTCGGGCGGCGAATGCACCTTTAGTAAGTATTAGGTGAGAATGAACCCTTCTAAAATTTACTCCAATTTGAATTTATTCAAGGTGGAATTACCAGCATCTCATTTTTCTTCATCTTTTTTATGGCGTCATTTTTTTAGTGGTGACTGTTTGTTTACTTTTTTTTGCCCTGTTTTTGTTGCTGTGTTAAATTTGTCGACTGGTGCTATCACCTCCTATGTTTTTTTCTCTGCGATCAATGTTGCCAATCTAATGCACTAGCAACAAAACTCTTGTTTTTAATTTTTTGTTGTCGCATAAATCAAGGAGTAGGCAGCACTGATTTTCTCTCTTACTCAGAGTAACAAATATTTTTGGCAATGGTTTAACTGGAGTAAAAGAGTAAAGTGAGAGTAAAAACAAATGTCGTTTATTTTGTTATTGTAAAGTAATTTTGTACTACACTTTTAACCTGTTACCCCGTTACTCTGCACTATACTCTAAAGAGTGAATATAATTATTGTAAATATGGAAAATTAAATTTAAAAGAAAAAAAAAAATATTTTTCTAAATTCTTGGATCTGCCAAATTTGTGCCTTCTGCAGTTTTAACTTCAATTGAAGCTCATAATTTTATATGAATTTATAAATAGGTATTAAGATATAGAGATAAATTAGAAATACAATATTAATAAAATTGTTATGGCTCACGATTTGCATATGTAAAAAAAATAAATCGCTCATCGGTTACAATGATTTCAACAATTACGAGCATGGGTCTTTCGCTCGTTGCGATTACAATTTCGATTACATTCATACATACAAATTGAAGTAAGTTGAATTGCGATCTTACCCAAAGGATCCACACGCAATATGATTTCTCCATTGGCAACATTAAGTATGTAAAGCGTTAAAAGTATAAAAAATTTCACTTTTGAATTATTCATTATCCTTGCGGTTAGTATATGCTGTAGTTGTAGTTGCTGTTGAAGTGGAGGCGGAGACGGAAGTGGCCGTGGTGATGGTGGTGGTAGATGTTGCTGGATTTTTTGATGTTGTTTCAACAGCAGCTTCGATTGCAGTTGCTTCGATTCCAACTGCCCTGTCTGTCGTTGCTGCTGCTGTTGACAATGATGTTGTGATGACGTTTGATGTAGCCTACTACAGTTACTGTTGTTGCAACTGTGGTGCGGATGTTGATGATGATATTGCATCCGATGTTGTAGTACTGCAGTTTTTTTGTTATTTGTCATATTCTTTTTTTTTTTTTTTGTGTGTTTTTGTTTTTTTAATTTATTTGTAACAATTTTGGCATCAATAATTTATGATATATAGAGCCACAACAGCACCAACAACAACAACATTTTTATACTTGCTGTTGGCTACCATCATCGTGGCATATACGCAACCCGCATATGCTTGTGCCCTGCTGGTATATATGAATAAAAAATCAGTGACAACACTAAAATCACTGCATCACAGTACAACACAGCACTGAATATCAAGGACATGGGAGTCAGTAGGCGATGGCAACAATAACAACAACAGCTACAAAATCGAGTGGGCGAATAGCATTAAAAATATACGAGTATACATGCCACTGCGACGCCTATAAAAACATACGAATATATATTGGTAATGTAAACAATTTAGCGTTTAAAGTATGAGTGTTGCTGCTAGTGGGTGGTAATGGGTTAATGGCTCATACTGTATTCCTTTTCCAATGAATATTGTTGTTGTTATTGTTGCTGCTGTCGCTGCTCCTGCACTAAAGCTGGCGGCGCCAATGCGTTGCCAATTGACACTTTGCTTCGTTGCACACCAATGAGCATGCTGAATAGTATGCAACAAAATCTACTACAACTACTATGATACTTTATATGAACATATATATTTATATTTGTGTGTGTGTGTGTGTGTGTGTCTGCAATACTAGTTCAAATAGCAGTAAATATATTACAACCAGTGTTGCCAAATAAATGGAAAAATATGCATTTGCCACACACACATGCACACATACATATGAAAATTTCACAAAATATTTTGTTCACTAGTTTTACGCTTTGTTTGGAATTTGTTCTTTACAATTTTTTTTTCCATTTGAATTTTTATTATGTTTTATTTATTTTTTTTTATTTGTTTTTTTTTTTTATTTATTTATTTATTTTATTTCATTTTTAATTTACTTTTTCTGTTTGTTTACAGGAAGTAAACAAAATAGCAAAAAAAAAATAGCAATTTTTATGCAACACCCAAATACGCACACAAACTCGATCGATTCATTTTATTGTAGTAAGTATTGGAGTATTTTATTTTTATTTTAAATATTTTATTTTCACATTTTTTTTCCACCCCACAATTGTGTGTGGCAGTAGCTTATGTACTGTGAGTCGAGGCAAACCGTAGAACGTAAGCACTGACTGTAATTTATTAACACCAGCAGCAATGTCCTGTCCGTTTTATATATGCATGTATGTATGTGTTCATGTAAAAAAAATCAGCGAAACATCACGCGAATTATTGAAATTTTAGCAATTCCATGCACGTGATGCACATTCTGTAAATACACACATAAATATTTCAACTCTCCTGCATACTCATCTTTCATTGACCATAGCTTCCACTCTTTCTTTCTCCTCTCAAAAACAGCAATAAAATCTGTGTGCGCTACACTAAAAAAAAAAAAAAAATAGTCTATTACTTCTCCTTTTCTTCTGCTATCAATGATATTTGGGAAGCATAACGAAGAACCATTTAAACTTTAACCCTAAAAAAAAAAACAGAAGAGATAACTCAAAACCGAATCATATTTCATGATCCCCATTCTTTGTTCTAATTTTTATCAAAACAGAAATTTTTCCCCTTTAACGACCTGAAATTTCGTGGGTCAACGGTCCACTAAAAATTTTGAGAAATTAAAATCAAACCATATAAACAACTGAAAAAAAATCGTAATGAAACGTTTTGGTTTATGGAAAAGCCTTTGAAACAGACAACTCATGAAAAATTTTGGGGGTTAAGAATTTGCGTGTGTTTAAAATTCGCTAAAAAATCAAAAATTTTATTAATCAAGTTCCTCATGTTTGTGATAGAATTGCATCTGGGTTATTCTGCATTGTCAGCCTCCTTTTTAACTGCTTGTTTTTGAAACGTACAACTCTGGTTAAAGTGAACAATTTTTTTATTTATTTGAATCATCATCAGTGCGAAACCAGAAAGAAAATTTCAGGGGCTTAAATGTAATTTCTTTATATACATTTTTTAAAAAGTTATCCTGGTCTACATTCAGACAAAGGTTTATATTGAGACCTTTTCAATATACCGAAGAAGAATTTTTAACGTTTGCAGAGATTAAGTATTCGAAAAGTTTCAGACTTCCGTTTTTAATTAAATATATTACTTGGAATATATATCTACTCTACGTGCATCTAATGGTTATTTCAAAGAGGTAGATGGATGAGTTTTATTTTAGATCACTTAAATTTTTCCTCAGTGTACTGCAAAGAGAACTTGTTGTTGTTGCTAGAAAAACATGTGGAGTTGGATTTCACTCAACCGCGGGTTGAGTTTTATAAAGCAACCCCGAATATTGCTCTATCCCAAAATTGCGATCGACGATCGAAAACGCTCGTAATTATATATAATGCCACAAAATTTTTCCGAATTTTTACATGGGAGAGGAAAAGGGGTCATCGATGTGTTACGTAATGTTGATTTTATACTATCAAATACAGAAAACTTCAAAATTACACTAGTTTATAAAACGAATTTTCTTCCACTGAACTCGAAAATTATGGCTAAAATTTTTTTACGGATAGAAGGAAATCGATCGCAAAATTATAAAATTATGACCAGTAGATTGAGTGTTATTGCTTGCAACGATGTGTTACGACCAGGGGAGATGGGTCAAAATTGGTCGAAAATTGCGTTACGTAATATGTGAACGGACACAGACTACATGATCTTAATAGTTTTTAAAATTTTTTCAATTGTTGAAATATTCAGAATTATATTTTTTTACGCACACGTATTGGCAAAAAGAAAAACAAAATTATAAATTCAAAATTCCAGCTTATTGCCGTCATCTCTGTCGCAATTATATTTATTCGAGCGGATTTATCAGTTGCCACCGACCGATTTTCGGTTGATCTTGACCGATTTTTGAAGAAATACGCTACGTGATGCTTTTGTACTATAAAAAAGGTAAAAACGCTGCAAAAAACATTCCGAAAAATGTATGCATCATAGATCATAGATTATAATGGCAAATGTGTACTTGATTAAAATTGATTTTTAACAAAGAAAATTTTTGTTCAAACACTGATCAAAAGGCCGAAAATACTTTTTATATGACCCAATATATTTATTGTGTATTTTGTTTAACTTCTTTTCTTTTTTTTGTCAATTGTCATTGACACGCAAAAATAAATTTTCCAAATCAATACCATTTTGTCTTTTTAATACCATTTTCGAGTTGAAATAGTACCAAATTGAAAATAAGAATTTGCATCCCTACCTCGGGTAGCATTTTTCCTTTGAATGTTACCATCTTCATAAATTGCAATTTCTAGTCTCATAATGCATTGAATTTAAAACGATGCATACACAAAATTCGGATATGGCAGCTCCGTGCCAAAACTGCGCCATTTAAGTTATCTCAATAAAAGAGAGGGCAGTGCATTTTTCTTATGCTCTCAATTCGAGAGAGCGAATAAACTTCATATAAAAAAAAGTGAAGAGAGCGCATTACTCCGCGTTTAAGGTCTCACTGTCTTCAAAACTTCAAATAGCCGCCATTTTATTATATCTTCATATCCCACACTAACTACAAAAAGAGCACAACTAAAATTTGAAAAATATTCAGGAAACGATAAACAAAAATGTTATGCTTATCTATGGATGCTTATAATAAAATGTTTTGCTCATCTATGGATACATTTAAAATTTTATTTTATGGAAAATAATATGTCATTAAATTAAATATATTTTTTATCGTTTCCTGAAATAATTTTCAATTTTGACCAGTGCTCTTTTTGTAGTTAGTGTGCGAAATTTTAAATTCTTTAACTATTTTTGGTGACCTATTCAATTTAGCCTAATTCCACAGATTATTATAAAAATTTCTAATTCCACTCTCGAATTGAATGGATGTTTTTTTATTATTATTTTTTTAAATAAAATTTTGCTTTCTAAGCCACGTTATGCATACATATTCGATTGCATTTATGTGATTACAAAAACAGAATATTCACAAATCCAAATAAAACTTTAACTACCTACATAATACTTAAATGCATACAGCAATAGATTTACATATTGTACGCAGTAATTTTGTATAGAAACTAAATATAAAATTGTGTGTTCTAGCATATAATACATAACAAACTAACATAAGCACATAAGGTAAACTAACCAATGAATGGCAATCAATATTTCCAAAATCACATTCATACGATATAATAAATTAATCCAAATTGTAATTGAGTTGAAAGCGCCAACTAAAGACTGCTTTGCCCTATATTAAATGTGTAAAATTTTATTCACACAAAATATTTTAAATGTCATACAACAAAAGTACAAGTGTTGTGCATGCAATATGCAAAATCCCATATGCGAACGAGTAAATTGTAAATTGGAATTTATTTTTATTTGGATGTCAATTTTTCGTTTTGTTTTTTAATAAATGAATTTACTGGGATTTTTTGTTTGTCTGTTTTTGGTTGTTCGTCCTGACTGTCTGTATTATTTTCGATGTCTCGTTGCCTGATTGCCTGTCTGTCTGTCTGCCTGCAAAATCCTATTAGTAAAAGTCATGAAAATCATGAAATTTGTTGACAGCGAAGAGGCAATTTTAATTCACATTGTATACATGGAATAACATCAAAAAAGCAACAAAAAAGAACTTATGAAAAACGAAAAAATCATTTTAAAATTAAATGTTCCAAAATAAAAATTAAACCAAAAATGTTTAACAACCAATTTAGTCAATTTAAAAATGCACACGCATGCAAAATTTAATGCCCCTTAAACACAATTTCGTTTAAGCCCCCAAGTATAAAATTTTGTTTAACCTTTTCGGTTATATTTTCTGACATCAATTTCTCGTTAAACTTTTTCAGTATATTTTCTTTAGAGATGATCGCGAAAGAATTTGGCTGTATAAAATAGTCATTTCCAAAACACTGCCCGCGGGCAAATTCTTAGCGCACACGTACTTAATACAAGTAAATTGAGAGATCTCATCAGTTGGCGTTGAGAATTCAAGCAAGCAAGGCCTGTATCAGATGATGCGCTGAAAATCCAAATGTGTTAGGCGAGCGAGAGGCAACTGAAATGTAACTGAAAGAGAGTAAATTTGACGTTTTGGTGCACGTAGAAAAAATGAATTTTGCATATGCTTATTTCAAACGAAAACGCATTTTATTACATACTTTGTATTTATACTTATAAACCCAGTGTAGCGCTTACGCCTACACTATCAATGAATTGACAACAACAAAGATCCTGTGAACCGTTAAATCTCTGGGAACCAATAAACGAGGGATGGGATCACAGACAGCTTCCTCTCGCCATCATATATGTTAGTCGACTTCTCGAGGTTACTCGAACGGTCGGCTCCACTACTGGTCATCGCGGAGACGTATACCACAGCGGCCCAAATCGGCACCACATGGCGATTTATCACAGCAGCCAATATCAGCACACTAACCCAAGGGCCTGAATCGGTACTACAGCACCGGCCACAATCGATGCTGTACTCCAGGGCCAACATCGGCATTCCCAATTAAAAACAACAATCTCTAAAGAGAATAAAATAAGTTTGTGAAAAAAAGCGATCAAATGAAGATAGTGCGTGCCACAGAGATGCATTGTTTGTTTTTGTTAATGTTGCTTATTCAACTTCTAAAAAGTTACGAAAGTGCCAAAATCGGAACAATATGAACATTCATCAATGCGCCGATTTTTATTTTATTTTTGAATTTTTGGCCCATCTCGCCTGTCTCTTTCTTTCTACATCACTCTCTTTTAAACAGACGTTCATAATTGCACCCGTGTGAGCAGCCCCATATTCTTTTCAAAAAAATAAAAAAAAAAGCGTAGTAGACCATTAAATTGGATTAAAAAGCGCTAATCTGGCAATTCTGGTGCTGAGTCATTACCAACGATCACAATGTACGAGATTTTCATCTTTGCATCGGTAAGAGGGAAAGAGAGAGGGGGAAGCAGTTAACACCGAAACCGCCTTGCATCCGGTATTGCTCTCTCATACTAGCATCGAGCTCATGTGCCCATCCTTACCGTAAAAACTTAATTCTTATTTAAATTGAATATTATTTACGAGTTTGACCATTTTTACTTTATAAAAATTTATATAATTTTTGTTAAAATTCTTAGCATTTGAAATTTATTACAATTTCTAATTAATTTCCCAAGGATTATCTATCACATGCTGCATTAATAGAACAACTGCAGGAAAACAATCAAACTAATTTGTGTGTCCCCATTTTCTAATCTGCAGCATTTACTAAAACGTTAGTTTATCAATTTTGCTGCCTTCACCGTAACACAAATACACTATAAAAAATTCTTGAAGTGGTTTAATCATCCACTGCATTACACGAAAAAAAATAAAAATAATAAAATAGTAAAATTTGTTTACCCAATTTATGTAAAGTAATTAAAATGTTCATTTATTCAATTAAGTATAGTTGAATGGGTGTGTTTGTATGTGTGAGCATGTCACATAGATTTAGTTAGTTTGACATTTATCTCTTTTTTCGTACTAGTTACGTTCTGTCTACATTTTACAACTAAATCACGATTTGAAGCGGGAGCAGTAGCAGCAGCAGCAGCAGCATCAGCTTTTCATTTAGAGATGGTTGGTTGACGGACTGACATAAAAGATTAAATTAACTTACAACTAGAAAAAAAATTTAAAAAAAAAGTAGAGAAATGTTTTTACAAAAATAAAATTTTTAATTAAAAAAAAAAAAAAAAATTGTACGTTTTCAATTTTATACGCGTGCTACTTCCGGCGACATCAAACACGTAAGCAAGAGAGTGAGTGAACAAATGAACGTAAGTAAGCTCGCGAGCTAATGAGAAAATGAGAGAGCTAGCCAGTGGCTGAATTTCGTTGTCATTCATATACCCAGTGACGAGACATGAGACGTGAATTGGTTACGACTGTGTAGATGCGACATTGATAAACCGCATTTATTCAACTGCAGTTTCTCTCCCTCCTTAGTTTCCCTTCCAAGTTTGTGCTGCTATGCTCAGCACGCTCTTAATAACATAAATTGTTTGTTGCTACACACGCACACAGTGGCGGTTTTAGAAGGGAGAGTCTATGAGGAAAGCAGGTAATCTCAAAAATCTGAATGTATATAACCTATTAAAATTAAAAACACCGAAACAATTGCTCATCACGGCAGTTTGCACATGAGAACTTGATAATGAGTTTTATCTGATTTTTTATCTGTTTTCAGATTTGATCTGGTTTTGTCTTTTTTTAGTTGCGGTTTTTGGTTTGAGTTTCGGCCTGAATTTTGATCTGATTGTTGGCTTTAGATTAGCTTTTGTTCTGAAGTTTGGCCTGAGTTTAACAAGAATTTGGTTTCCTTTTAGTTGGAGCTTCGGTCTGAATGTATTTTATATTCTGGTATAAATTTAGTCTACAGTTGGGTCTGAGACTTGGTCTCTGTTGAGTGCGCTTTTGGTTTGAGTTTTCATTTGGATTTTGGTCTGAATTTAATGTGAGCTTTAATCCGAGGTTTTGTCAAAATTTGGTTCGATTTTTGGTAAGAATTTTGGTCTGAGTCTTGGGCTCCTTTTGGTCTCAGTTTAGTCACCTTTTTGATATGTGTTTTTATTTGAATTTTGGTCTGAATTTTGATTTAGTTTTTGTCAGAATTTGGTCTGGTTTTTGGTTTGGAGTTTGGTGGTGATTGTGCTATAAATTTTAGTCTCAGTTTTCGTTCGGTCTTTAGTCTCAGTTTTCGGTCGGTCTTTGGTTTGTTTTCGGTAAATTTTGGTCTCAGTTTTAGTGCGAATTTAGTCTCTATTTGGTCTGAATTTAGTCTCCTTTTGGTTTAAGTTTAAGTATGAATTTTACTTATTGGTCGGAGTTGGATATGATTATTGGATTGACTTTCGGTCTTATTTTTCAGCAGAATTCAGTCCGATTTTTTGGCCTGAGTTTTAATATGGATAATATGATCCCCGTTTTGTTTGGATTTCAGTTTGAATTAGGTTAAAATTATTGTCTGAGATTTGGTCTAATTTAGGTTTGATTTTTTGTGTGAATTTACAACTGATTTATAGCATAAATTTGCTCTGAATTTGGTCTCCGTCTGGTTTAAGTTTTCGTTTGAATATTGGTCTGAAATTTATCTGACTTTTGGTCTAGGTTTTGGCCTGAATCTAGATGGATTTTTGATCAAATTTTTTATTTTAGTTTTTGTTTAAGTTTGGTCTAAAATTTGCTCGAAATATTGGGCTGTGTTTTGGTCTGTATTCCAGTCTAAATTTGGTTGGCTTAGTCTGCTTTAGTCTATCTGACTGAGCGGACTGGTCTGAGTTTTTGGTGAAATTTGTTTTATTAAATTTTTGAAGTGGTTTGTAGTCTGATTTTAAATCTGATTTTGTGGTCTAGTTTTTGTCCTGGAATATTGCTTGGTTTGGTAAACTTTAATTTAGTCTAAATTGCCCTCTCCAAATCAAAATCTAAAATCCGTCACTGTGCACACACACACACCCACGTATAAAATACTGACTACTCTTCAAAGCCATCGTGAATTTAGTTTGAATAATGTGGCGCGGTTGCATTTGGGTTTGTATTGCGTTATGCGTTGGGTTGTGTTTGTTGTTGGGTTTGGCATTACGTTAACATTCCTTTAGCATTATACATTCACATTACGTGAGCTGTGCGTTGACGTTGCTTTGGCTTTACGCTGATGCTGCTGTTGCTTTTCTATTTACGTTTACGTTACGTCACGTTGATGTTGGTTGCATTGTTGAGTAGAATTAATTGTTAATTTTCACAGCATGATTGATGTTATTTCTTGGTCGCGTAACACAAATTTCGTTTGGATTCGTAGTTCGGGTGACAACAACGATAGCGACAAACAACAACAACAGTTGTGTTGTTAGTCTCGTTTTACAATTTTAGCTAAGAAAAGCGTGCGTTAATATTCACTATAGTAGCAATCACAAAACGCTTGTGGCTGTATTGCATAATGAGTAAAGTAGCGGGGATAGGAAGAAATGCAAAGCGGCCAGGATACAATGATGTTAAGAGTTGAGTTAATTTAAATGATGGTGGTGGTGGTGGTGGTGGCAGCTATGTTAGGTTTGCAACTTCCGTATCATGACAATAGTCGCAAAATGGGAGCAGCAGAGAAGTTAACTATCAGCAACATCAACATCAACTCTACCAGCATGAACAGCTCCAGCACTAGCTTCATTCTTCCCACTACATTTGTGTCACTTCAAACTGTTGCGTGGTGTTGTTTCTCTCTGCTTCTATTTTTCTTTTTGTGACAGTATCATGTATTAGCGCCATCTGTTGACAATACAGTTACCATAAACTTTGGTATTTATATCCGGTTTTATTTAGGAAAACAACAACCACATTTTATGCACACATACACACTTAACTTTTCATTAGCAGTAAATTGCTTCAATGCAAATACTCCGACTACTCCGTCAACTCGCTAATTTATGTTTATTTACTCGGTAAGTTTGAGTTGACGGTGGTTTATGTGTCAGTGTGGTTGGTTATCAAATTAAGCCATTTCAACCACTGATTTGGTCGGATTTAGCCATCCAACTCTCTCAAATATTATTTTCGTTTTTTTTTTTTTAACTATGCGGTATGTTAAACAATCAACACGCAATTGTGCCACACTTGGTCTGTCTCTGCTGTTTACATTCAATTATATAATGATAAATTTATTAATTTAGTGTGTTAATCTGTTGGTTAAATATTTAACTTAATCTCTTATTTGCACATACACATATAAAAAATAAAAATTAAGCTACCATAATCGCAATTAATGCGAGTGAAATCCGAGTATAACATCAATACAACAACAAGCTGTGGCACAAAGTTCATTTGCAATGCTTGTATTTACATTTTCAATTGAATTAATTACATAATAATAATAGTAAAAATTACATCAAAAGCAATGATAGGTCAATACCACGCCTATTTGCACAAATAATTTGTATAAAAAATAATTAAATCCCATATATAGCAATTTGCTGCAACTTATCACAAGTGTCTGCATACAGCTCAGAGTTCGATTCCCCGCTCAGGAAAAAAAAATAACAGAAAACACAAATTTTTCAACCCGGCACCACCTACCTCTCTCTTGGCTAATGGTAAACATCCGAAATTTAAACAAATTGGTCTAAAAAAAACTTCACACTTCGTTGATCAGATTAGAATGGGTCCTTTCCTTGCATTCGTGTATAAATATAACACGCACTATATCCAAGGATGCGAAATGCTCAGGCGATGCTTTAATGTTTTATTTTATTCACTTTTCCTAGATAAATATATTCAAAAGAAGACGGTATGTCGAGTCGAATCCACCCCTTTCGGAAATCTTTGGATTCACTAGTAAATCTGACATCACTAGTGGAAGCAGTATTCATTGGTTTTGATGCTAGATCGGCGATCTTGTGCTTCGGGGTTTCAGAAACCGATTCAAAATGCTGGTTTCGCCAGAGAAGAAATTGCGATGGGGTCTAAAATGGGAAACTTTGCTATTTGAATGTAGCCTTCTATATGATGAGTTTTTTTTAGATTTAGAGGTAAAATAGAAGGATACAGACCTTCATGGCACTCAGTCTTTTGGATCATTGTACTTTGCCCAGATAGAGGAAAAGGAGAAGAGAAAATAGAAGAGGAAAAAAAAAGAAGAATATTTACACCTCACCAAATTTCTTGATCTCATTAATAAACCAAAGAAGATCAGGTAGGGGATTAGAGTAAATGGACATCGCTACCCAGCAGGCGTCTTCTTCCTCCTGCGAAGACAAAACAATAATAGAGAAAATGCTCTCGCTTTCCTTTTCAAGGCAGGATATACATACCGGATCTGCGCCCTTTGATCAAACCCACAGTATACGCAAAACCTTCTCCCCAGATGAAGAAAAAAGTCAGCTGTTCTCCTGTTAGGTTCTTTCACAAAGAACTTCGTAGTATTGCAGGAATTTGCACTAGACCAGCTTCCTTTATGAACATAACTCATTAATTAGTTGATCCATTGCATAGTTCCTGCCAAACTGACGCAGATGTTTGGTTTCGGGCCCATTGAATTTGCCGCAGAGCCGCGGTTGCCCAATTCATCAGCCATTTCGCTGCTAGGTACACCGAAGTGTGATGGCACGCATATAAAGCATACCTTGTTTAGTTTCGCGGCACTATTAAGTTTTGTTTTACACTCGCTTACAATCTTCGAAAAATTAGCGGCATTCTCCTATTCATTGTCTTCGCCAACCGTTTTGCATTATCTAGAGAGTTTCATTAAAAATAGCAAAGATCTCTGTTTGGAGGGCCGTTGCCATTTCTCCTGCAGCGAAGAAGAACCTATTGTCCTCGTACAGGTACCAACCACAACCGGTTCAAAATTGTTATCTAGAAAATGTGTGTAAAACTCCTGAGGATGAACTCCGGATTGCTCCATTGGCTCCGCTCAAGATATTTCACATCATATTTTCTGCCGAATTTGATGTGAGGAACAAGACTGTCAACCTGCAACAAAAACAATCGGCATTGCTCCGATAGCTGGTAGTGAATCGATCTGTGCCTCTTATCATTTTCATCGTACCAAATTCTGGTTGACTTGAGTCAACACACCGCCGTCATTGCTTCCCATTGAATATATAACTGAAGGGAAAGCAATAAAATTAAGTTCCTATATAAACGAAAACGGGTGGCAACAGACAGAACATTAAAGCATCCCTTCCCCTTTTTGGTTTACTCAATTCCGTTCTGGGAATTTCGATGTCAAAGATGCACCTCGCTCTGGCTGGCCAGCCACCGAAAAAGCTGATGAAATTTTGCAACTGATAAAGCAAGATCGGCATGTAAGTTGTCAGCAGATAGCGGAGGCACCAAACAGCAATCACATGACAGTTTGGAATCATTTAAAAGAGGCTGGCTACTCAAAGAAGCTCGATGTTTGGGTGCCACTTGAATTAATACAAAGAAATTTGATTGACCTAATTACCATCTGCTGAAACGCAACGAAATCGAACCATTTTTGAAACAAATCATTAGTGGTGATGAAAAATGGATTAAATACGAACAAAATCATGAACAAAGGCCGGTGACCCTCCACATATGACTTCAAAGCCTCGATTGACGGCAAACAAAGTTATATTGAGTGTTTGGTGGAATTAGAAGGGAATTGTCTATTATGAGCTGCTACAACCTGACCATACAGTCAACTCTGATCTCTACTGCTCACAACTCGACCGTTTGAACGAAGCAATCAAGAAAGAGCGACCAGAATTGTCCAACCGAAAAGGTGTTGTGTTCCACCATGATAATGCCAGGTCAAACACATCTTTGATGACCCGCCAAAAATTAACTGCGCTTGGGTGGGAAGGGAAGTTTTGATGCACCAACCGTATAGCCTGGACATTGCACCGTCTGACTATTATTTGTTTCGGTCTCTGCAAAACTCGGTTGTTGGGAAAAAAGTTGGCCGCCGAAAATCACTTGGCCTAGTTTTTCGCCGATAAACCACAGAAGTTTTACACCATTACACATTATGACGCCACCGGAAAACTGGCAAAATATCATAGATAACAATGGCCAATATATACTTGATTAAAATTTATCTTTAATTTTTAAAGGAAATTTTTGTTCAAATATTGACAAAAAAAACGCAAATACTTTTTATATGACCCAATATTATATAAGCACTGTCTAACTATTTTATGAATCTCAATTTTCTCTAACAGCATGTCTTTACTAATTCGAAGAGAGGTCAACCTCTTTTTCCAAGCAAACTCAGATAGAAAACTTTAAAGAATACGAAAAACTAGGACAAAATCGACAGTGAAGAATCTGTGAAACTTTAGTATCAATTAGGGAATATGTTGATAGAAGTAAAAATCATGCAATTAAGTTTTCATCGGACGAAAAAGTTAGCAGCTTCTTATTACACTCAATAATAGCTACTACCAAAAATGGAACATTGCTCGTTATAATTTGTAGATATTTGAAATTAGAACAACTTTAAGAATGATATTTGTATTTAAAACTGAAAACTGCTATGCAAATATAATAGACAAGGATATTAGGGGAGCATACATAAAACTGTCATTAATATTTGTACATATTCCCAAGGATGTAAGTATGTAAATTTCATTTTCATTCTTACTATGGTTAGTATAATAACGAAGTACATCCAGCATAATGAATTTTTTATATACGTATTGAAACCAATACATTAAGCTTCATTATTAATTTGTAGATATTAAAATCAGCAGGGCATTAAATGAACTATTGTGAACGTACTCAGCGAAAACAGAAATAATATACGAGTTTCATAAGTAGAATAGCAGTGGCGGATACAGGAAACATTTATGGGGGGAGGGGGTGGATATAAAAAATAAAAATTCTCCATATGAACCAAAACGCGGGCTGGAACGTTTTTTTCTCGTTCGTGTTTCGTTTTTTTGCTTATTCATAAACTTTTTATTTCGATGACTAACAATTTCAAAGGTATGGCGATGTGAAAACTTACTGGTACGCATTTTGGAAAAACCCTATTCTTGTAGCAAATCATTTCACAATTTCTATGATCTATTTCCAAGGTAAAAGATCGTGGAAAATATAATAATAGGAAACATTTATTCAGTTTTCGGTTTTAGATTGGTTTATAATGGGTCGAGAATTAGTAGAATTTTAAGAATAATTTAAGGTCGCTGATTCCTATTCAAATTTTCTCTCTCCCATCTGGAATTTTCTTTATATCGACCCGAAACTTATAATTTGGTTTTTTTGGTGGTACCGTTGAACTGGTACTTGAGTCACGTATTTAAGAACTAAATCACCGAAATGATCCATTTTATTAGAACAATCTATTTGGACATTTTTTAAGAATTTAACTCCAGTCAAATACTCATCCACGAAGTAACCATTGTTGAACGTCGTCGAGCTGTTTCTGAACTAGATTAGCAGCTTTTGTAGGAGATTAATTGGATGCTAAAATGGCAGTATCGTAGGATAAGTAGCTATAGTAACGCCATCAGTTTCAGGCAAGTCGCAGGTAAAAATCGAATAAAGAGCAGAACCCACAACACTACCCTGTGGTACTCCGACATTCACTTGACATTTGGCTGACGTTTCATCATTTACTTTGACATAGAATGATAGGACTTTAAGACCAAATAAAATGGAGCTGGAAGTAAATTTTTTAATTTGTATAACAGCCCTCGATGCCAAACTTTTTCGAACGCTTCTTGAATGTCCAAAAATATGGCAGAGCAATATTTTTTTGCGTTCCAGAAAATCAGTGACAATATTGATGATATTGCGCAGGAGTACCGTGCTTATGACGATTGGTGATTCGGAACTATATTCTTATTTTCTTATATTATTAGCAATCTACTACTTCGAATATTTTCGAGAATATTGCCAGCAAACTTATAGTTCTATATGAGGGCACTGAGTTTTCAGGTTTATTTAGTTTAGGTATCATTATTATTTCAGCACATTTCCATTGAGAAGAAAAGTGGTTTAATGAACAAGATTATTCTTTATTCTTATAATTGAAAGTAAATCGTGATATCTAAAAACAACAATAACTAATTATGTTAACCTTTTTGCCTGTTTAAGTTATTAAATATTTAAGTGTTTGAAAAAAATTTTTTTTTTTGGGGGGGGGGGGGAAGGAGAAATTTCCCCCTGTTCCCCCCTTGTATCCGCCCCTGAGTATAGAATAGAATTATTACAGAGAGCAAAATATGAACACAATAAAAAACTACTAAATATTTCATATTGAAATCCATAATCAAATACAAATTTATTCGATTTAAAAATGTTAAAAAAAAACTGTTTTAATAATGTTTCTTGTTTGAATTAAATTTATGTTTATTTGAATTTACTATTTTTACTAAATAATTAAAGTTATATTTATTATTACCACTAACTAATTCATATAAATATTTAGTTTAATTTTTTGCATCAAACTGAAAAACTTCTATGAATTCCTGTATTATTGCAATTTATTTATGCCAACAAATAATCAATGATTCATTCATTAATTTAACAAAGAGAACATGAATCATCAATCACTTTTTAATTAAATGCAGGCAATAAAGTTTTCAAAGTTTGTGTAAGAAAATTACTTTGTCTCTTTTAATTAAAAAAAAAAAAGTGAAACCAAAAACGACATGAGAAGATTTAATCGTAATTATTTTTAAATGAATCAGAAATTAAGTAGAAATCTTTGTTGTTGTTATTGTGATTTTTAAACCAGAAAATAGAATTAATTAAAATTAAATTTTGGTTTTGGAAAAACTAATAATTTATAGTAAATCGTAAGCTCAAAGAATGAACTGCAAATTGATCGCATTGGATAAATTTTTTTGCAGGAAACCTGGATATAGGTGAAAGCATGTGGACCTCGATAGTCTAGTGGGTAGTTTACTAGACCTTCACCCGTGACGTTGCGGGTTCATTTCGCTTTTTCATCTGGTGGTTAAAAATTATGATGGCTCCTAGAACATTGGACACTTTTTCCAGAATAATACAAAAACGCATTTTTTTTGCGTTAGAACCAAGCCACTCACACTACGTAAGTAAATAATTGAATCGTTTATGTGGAGCCAACAAAATTAAAAAAAAAAAAAAAAATTTAATTGATTTAAAAAAAAAAAAAATTTTTTGTTGGCTCCATAGGATTGAACCACGGTTCCAAAAAATTGTTTTTTATATCAAAACATTTTTTTTTAAACTTGCTTTAGACATCAAATTCGTATCTGTTGAAATAATGAAATTCCTTAAAAGCTTCTGAAGACCCCATTTTCCGACTTCCGGTCCATGTTGTGGGAAAAAACTAAGTACGCAGTCGTAATCAGCGACCTTAAATTACTATAAAACAGTTTGAAAATCTTGTGCCTAAGACCAAAGTTGAAAATTTGTTGCACTGTGTATTCATTATTTTCGATCGGAATTGGGCGACGTCTAAGGGTTGCGTCTAGAGTGATTGTGGTGTCAAGTTGGTTGGGTTGGCTGGGCATTCAAAGAGGCGCCCAGTATTGAGGCCTGTTATTGTAGTCTGGGCAGCTATTGATGGCTCATCTGTCTAAGCGTGCTAAGTATTAATTTAGCATTAGACTCCATACGCAAGGGATTTGAACAGCACCTCAACAGCATCAGCCACCTCACGACTTCACAAACTCACCAATTCGACAGCGACTCTTATATAGCGACCCTGAAAAGCCGTACATGAACAGGAGGTCAATAATGCCATAAATAGTAGATAGTCTAATATAGTCCTAGGAGGCCGCCCACCCCTCATTTCCAACAACGAGCTACCGCGAAAAACAAAATGCACTCTAGCATGGCTAAGACTTGGATGGAGTCTCTAGTTTGTCCACAGAAATACCGTTGAAGGCCAAAATTCCAACAAAATAAATCACAAATATGCGTTTCGGGTTACAATTTCGCTGTATGTTGGCGAAACAGTTCCTCCAGACTGGAAGTCTTGAAAATGAAGAGGAGGAAGAGCTTATCCCCAAAAACCCTTTTTTGAACCCGCTAGTATATATGAATTTATATACAATATATATATCGATTTTCCATTCTCTTTTGGTAACTCGTATTAAGATACTTTTTTGGGTTAGGAAAAAACCTGACGTGATGGGGTTATTTGGTTTCCGGATTCGGTTCATACAGTACGGTGGCCCAGGTCCCTGCAAACAAAATTTTGATTTTTTTTGTGAAGCTGTGTTATAGAAAGCAAGTGAAGAATGAAGATTAATATCTAATCCCTATGGGGATTAGGAAGCTTTACAGAAAGATTCGCTTTCTTGGTTGCATAGGCTTTAAAGTTTGGTTGGGTTGAGTGGGTTGTCACTGTTTCTGTTGAAAAATTAAAAATAAAATTTAACTGCAATTACATTTTATAAGCTTTCCAAAACTATTTAGTCAGTTCATAAAACTTATGCAAAGCATTGAATTCAATCGACCGTAGAATGGTTTACCAAAAATTTTGGAAACCAGAGTCGGCAACCGCACAGAAAGTATTTGAATTTTTTTTTGTTGTAATTGTAGTTTTGTATATTTTTCAGTTAGCTGTACATCATAAAACTGTAAGTCAGTCACTTACATTTACATTAAAACTAAACATATACAACACGAATGAATGTCAAAAATTTCGGCTTAGACGCTCAGCAATAGTAATTTCTATATCCTCCACATAAAGCTGGCATTCTATCACCGCAGATAGATTGGTTTCATTAAGATGAAAATTTAAACCGTTGCGCCCACATAGGAAACCAAAAGCTTTCTATCTTCGTTACATAGATTATAAACTTCCACGTTGACCAATCCTCATTGACTTGATCTAGATTCCTGAGACCACTAACGAGTCCAAGGAGAGTTTTTGGGATTAAATCCTCGATTTTTCGATGAAAATCGTATACATTTGTATCGTTTGGCATGAATCAAAAAAAAAAAAAAATTTAAATAGTGAGGGATGATTTCTCCCATGAAATCAGTGTTCGTGTCTCAGACTACCCCAATACATTTCACATTGTTTTTTTTTCAGTTGCTAATCATTTCTATAACCTGTTTGCTACACATAAGCTTCTGCGTAAACTGATAAACAAAGAATTAAAATCTTCTCTCGCTTATTAGTCAGCTAAAGGTCGTTGATTACATTTTCTCAATTACTGGTTTAAGTTTTTTAATCCTATAAAATTTTGAAGGAGATGTTGCTTGAGTTGTGCCAGGTTTTTGAGTAACAGACTTTACTTTTTGAGTTTTATTTTAAGTTTTTTTTTTACTTTTTTAATAGAGAATTTCGCCTTGTTTGGATTCGAATTAGCTCAAGTTTTATAAATTTTTTTAAATTCTCTTTAATTTTTCATACAAAATTCTACCGCATTACTATACAGTTACAATCAACTGTGATTACCCCAATTAATTTAATACACAATTTCGTCATATCTGTTCTCATTTGTTGTAAATTCTCTCAAGCTCTCTCAATTTTTATAACATATTTCCCATGAGATTGATCTATAGAAATAGAGCGCAATATGTAAAGAGAGCTTGAGAAACTCTACATGTAAAAAAACCTCAGTCGATCATTATGCATGTGTGGGTGTCGCCCACTGTTATAGATTTACAATCAATTATTTTTATATATCTATAGCGCACACAAAATTACATTGCTGTATCCTTATTCGCTCAATAAATTTATATTATTTTAAAATTTCATTAAATTTCGTATTTGCATTAAGTAGTTAAGTAAAAAGTTAATTGATTAAATTTGCATAGAATTTAATTTTTAATTATTATTTTAAATCATTTGCCACTTAATTAATTGTTGCACTATTAAACACATACACACACACAAAGATAACATTCTCTTTAATTTGTATAACTAACTACTACTCTCATAATCTAAATTTCAATTATAAAATTTTAATTCCTTGAACTTTTGTTTTTGTTTTTCTTGTTTTAGTTTTAACTGAAATTTTATACACGCTCTGAGAATAACATTTAAGTGAGCGAGTTACCGCGACCGAGTGAGGGAGGGAAGGAAATAATTTTCACGGCTCGTTCATTTTTAAAACTAGCGGCACAAATTTAATTAGTCACAGGAAAAAAAAGGCAAGAACAAAAACAAGCACGAGGGCAACGACAACAAGGAGCACACAACATGGCAAGAGTACGAGCAAGTGCAAAATCAGCAACAACAACAACGAGTACATAACACTTTCGAAGGAATTCAACTGGAGCTTGAAGCATTTCACAAAAATTCCTTCTCATCATAATAATAGCTTATTAAATTTCAAGAGTTTCCAACAGCATGGGTAGTGGAGTAGCAGCACAGCAGCACATCGTTGTACTGCTGGCTGTTGCTGCTAGTGTTGTTGTTGTTTTTGCTGCTTATACTTATTGTGCTACTGCTGCATTGTAGGTGGTTGTGTTATAGAAGGTAGCAGCGAACCGAACGTAACAGAAAGTACTCCAAAAAGGTAATCCAAATATAATAAGTTGCAGCAGCAACGCGTAGGACTCCACCCATCCCACTCACTTAACGATGTTGAATGTCGAAAAAACACTTGAGTATGACTTGAATTATTTCAATCGTGGTTTTGTTGTTGTGTTATTATTGTTGGTTGATAATTGCATACTTGACAAACACACACTTTGGTAAACACGTACTAGGAAATACTCTTCAAAAAAATTTTTGCGTCGAGAAGAATTTTTAATATTTTTTTTATTCTCGTAGAAATTGTTAGCCTTATTTTTTTTATTTTATTTATTTATTTATTTATTTATTTAATTCACTATTTTCTATGTTTTTATTTTTATTCCATTCAACATGCGCGACAAACCGCTCTACACAACCAACGTGTTAACGTTACGTTTTTAAACTGAAACTTGATGATGATGGTGCAATCGAAGAATTTTTTCATCTGTGAGAAATCTGTGTGTATGTATGTGTGTGTGGGAATAAATTTTCCTTTAAACATTTTGGGGAAATTTTCTCTTTTAATGCTATTTCTTATCATTCGGTCAGACAGTGTGTTTTATGTTGTTGTAAAAGATGATATTATGCAAACTTTAACAGTGGAGCTCTTTCTCTTTTAATTGCTTCGTGAAAAGTTTTTACAGAATTTGAGATTATTCACAGACATCTTCTAACAATTTCAGCAATGCTTAACATTTACTTTTTATGTAAATAATTTTTACAGTGCTTAACATTGGAGCTCTCTCTTTTTGTATGCATATTTTTAACAGAGTTTGAATAACATTGGAAGTATAAGAGCATCCTGTAAAAATCTACGCAAGCATTTAACATTGACTGTTAGCTAGAACATCAAATATGGGTGCAAGTATGTATACTTGCTTTGAAGAATTAATTTTCAACTTTTTTGTGTGTTCTAAATTTATGTCTGCAACGAAAACAATGAAATATCAAACTCCAGATTTTAATAGATTGTGTTAAAATCATTTATTAATAACTTGCTCCAATTTAACTTAACATTAGTAGAAAAAAGAAATACATTCCCGGTTCTTGCATACAATTTTTATTTTTACTACATTTAACAGTAGTCTTTACTACATTTAACAATTCTGTTTACTACATTTTACTTTCTTTTTTTGTTTAAATTTCTCTTTATTTATTTGCATATATTTTCTAACAGTTTATTTTTTTGTTACATTAAAATAAAAACAGCATACTGTTAAAATTTTTGCAAGGATATAAAGATTCAAGATTATACCAGAACCAAATACGTACAAGTTTACTTGCTTTGAATGAAAATTTTTATGATATTTTTAATTTTTTCAGTTTTCTTTCATTTCAAATTAACATTAGAAGAAAACATAAACATATTCGCGGTTCTGGCATACAACAGACTACATTTTACGCTCTTATACGAATTTTAACATGAAATGTTTCTTACTTTTGTGCTAATTTTCTGTGCTGTCACACTCAGGGGTCTAAATTTACAAAAATAGAAAATTAACACTATTCAACTATCGACGAAATATGCAAACGAATGTGGCATAAATAATAATTTTGCAGCAAAACTTATATAATATAATAATAAGCAATTTTGAAGTGATTCATGTGCATTTTATGGAATATTTTAACATTTTTAAATGCCATCTTAAAATGAAGATAATGACAAAAGCAAAATTTCTTATTGTGATATCTCTAGGTTTGGTTTTTTCTTACATTTTCTCGAAATTGATTGATCATGGTTGCGTGGGTGGGACCAGGACATAATTTTCTTCTGATTTCTTCAATCTCCTGCCATTGCTTTCGTTTGAATTTTATAGCAGCTGACTGCCTCTAACCATATTTTATTGCTTCATTTTTTGCGTCTTTTACTACCTCTAATTGCCTCTCATTGTGTATAAGTACTTCTTTCTGACTGCCATAAACTGTCACTGATTGCCTTTGGCTATCTTCAACTATATCTATTTTATAGCAGCTGACTGCCTCTGATCGGCTCAGACTACCTCTGTCTGGCTATCTTTTATAGCCGCCGAATATCTTTGACCGTAGCTGACTTAGGACTTATTTTTGACTTATTATCCCGAAATCAATTGCTTACAATTTATTCTGACTAAGCAGCCTTAATTGCCTCTGATTGCCTCAAATTGCTTTTGGTAATCTCTGATTGCCTCTAAAACCCATTGGTTTGAATTTCTTACATTTGTTTACATGAAATTTACTCCGAAATGTAAAGAATTTAATAAAATCGTAATTTATGCATCAAATTTTGGCACCGACTATCACAAACTACTCTTGAGATCTTTTGACTGTCCCACCGACTGTCTCTTATTGCCGAATACTATATCTCACTGCCGCAGACTTAGGACTTATTTTTGACTTATTTTTCCGAAATAAATTGCTTACAATTGGTATCCTTTGATTGCCCCTGAAACCCACTGATTTTCATTTTTTTTTGCTTTGTTTACTTGAAATTTACCCCGAAATGTAAACAATTAAATAAAAACGTAATTTATGCGTCAAATTTTCGCAGTGACTATCACAAACTGTTTTCGAGATATCGAGACTGTCCCATAGACTCTTTCTTATTGCCGCTTACCAACAAGTGTCCATTTTTTGCTCTCGGATTGTCTTAGATTTTCTTTGAATGTAATAAACTGAATATGACTATCAAGTCAAAAAATTAATTGTCTCCATCAATAAAAAGAAAAATTTCCATTTATGCTGTTCAAATTATTATCTCCTTTTCGAACTTGAACTTACAAAATTTATAAACTTTATCTTTTGTAATTAAAACTAATATATGTAGATATAAGTAGTTTCTCAAACGTAAACATTATATCTGACCTAATTTTAAACTAAGATACACATAACACTTGCTGTGTAATAAACTTACAACATAAATATCAATATCACAATAAGTAAATATCAATTACTCAAAAAAAAAAACCCCTTTATGTACATATCTCAAAAATTGATGATTTCAAGCCAATAGCAAAGTTCACGATATCACACATTTACGCAAGCAAACCAAAATATGGTAAAATCAGATACATTTAATTACAAATTCTTAAGAACCATAGGTGTAGGTAGAGATACAGAAAATACAACATGTTATCACTTATTATTATTGATAAGAAAATATTATTTTTTCTGCTACCAGAAAGTTGAATTCTTTGTCTTACTTTAACCCGATGAGGTTGTGATAAAGAAATTTTGCTACCACCTTAACCGCAGTTTGAATGTGTTGCTTACAATATGCAGTCAATATTCAGCATCAACATTTTCAGTATTTCATTTATTTTACTTTTAGTAGAAGCTTATGAAAATGTAGCTGCAAGTGAAACGAACTTAAGTGCGTTTATGGGAAATAGCTTAAATCCACAACATCGTATTGTTAATGGAAAGGATGCACGGATCCAAGATTTTCCATATCAAGTAAGTTCTAATATTTAGGCGTTTAAAAATAAAGAAGTGATACAACTATAAAATAGTTAAGGAACTCGGGAGTAGAAGTGTTTGAAGAAAAAAAAATTCATATTCGAGTATTTGAAAATATTTCACTAAGAATCATGAATTTTTTCAATCAATTTAAAAAAATGAGAACTGATAATAAACCAAACTCATTTAGGAAAACCAGATTTTTTCGAAGCTCCCACTGAGAGTATTCTTCTCTCACAACCTGATTACTCAATTTAGAATCTATTAAAAATACTTCCTTGATCACTCTCTCGTTCTTTCTCTCTCTCTCTTTCTTCCATTACAGCTCTCACTACGTCGCATTTCTGTACACATTTGTGGTGCTTCCGTTCTTAACACATTCTGGGCCATAAGTGCTGCCCATTGTATTGATGGATTTGAAAAAACACCCAAAGTGTTTACACTACGTGCTGGCAGCTCAATGCGTTCTCAAGGCGGTTCACTAATATCACTCTCAAGTATTTATAAACATCCCAATTATAATTCGGATACAATGAATTATGATGTTGCGCTATTGCGTACTCAGCCAAATCGTTTACGTGGTGATTTTGTGCAACCAATAAAACTACCAGATATTGCTGAATTAATTCAAGATGATGTAAAAGCAACGGTATCAGGTTGGGGTCATATGAGTTCAGCTGAAAATGTCTTGTCACCAGTATTGAAATATACAACGGTTTATATTGTGAATCAACGGGAATGTGGTGATAATATGCGTGCACATGGTGATATTACAGAGGCGTAAGTAGGTCTATAGTTATAGAAAGTAATCGGCTTTTCAGTGGTTCTAAAAGTAATCGGTTTTCTTTATTTTTTCCTCCATTTAGTATGTTCTGTGCTGCAGCTCATTATACCGATGCCTGTCAAGGTGATAGCGGTGGTCCGATTATAATAAATGACACTTTAATCGGTATTGTCTCATGGGGTGTCGGTTGTGCAGATCCTCATTATCCTGGTGTGTATACACGTTTAGCATATCCTGCTATAAGACGCTGGGTAAAATTATTAACTAAATTGTGATTGAATACGCACGTACGAGTTGAATTGATGTAATATTTGTGTAATAAAAATTTGTGAAGAATAATCGTTGTTGTTAACCCTTTCGCGACTGTAAGGAAACTAGAGGAGATAGTGTATAACCAAATCCGGATTCTTATTGTTAGACCCCAATTTCCCCATTGTTGTTCCTATTTTTGATCAAAATATAAATTTTGCGGCTCTGAAGGGTCGAACTTTCATGGGTCGAACTTTCATGACCCTGTGGCCCTCAATGGTATGTTATGTAAAGGCAGACAAAGTAGCTTAGTTTTAATTTTTCTTCTTAGTGTTGTTCAAACCTTCGATGATTTTTTCTCTTAACTCTTAAGTATTTTTTTCAACTTATCGCAAATTTTTGTTCAGAAAGTCTTAGTTTCTGTAGAAGAACCAGTTAATAATACTGCACAACAGCAAAATAATATTCAAGTTCAGGCTCGATTTTTTTGAAGTATTTTTGGCTGCTAATCACGAAACTAAAAATTTGTTCGCGTCCGGTCAGGTTTCGTATATATTCGTATGTAAATCCTGGTTTTTGCATGAATTTTTTTTTTGCGTTTCTATACGAATTATGGAATTCTAGAAGTTTCCGTTGTAAAAAATTTTGTTCATAAAATCCAAATATTTTCGTGTATATTAGTAGGTCTTCGTTTTTGAGAATTTGGTAAGGTATTGGATTTTTTAAGTTTTTTTTTTGCTTTTCTAGACGAATTATGCAATTTTAGGAATTTTGATGGAAAAAAAAATTTCTATAAAATTTAAATTTTTCAAGTATTTGGTAGATCTTTGTTTTTGAAAAGGTAGGTGGATGAAAAATTTTTTTCCTCTTTTTTTTACTTTTCTACACGAATTATGCAATTTTAGGATTTTTTGATCAAAAAAAATGTTTGGTAGATCTTTGTTTTGAAAATTTGGTAAGGTCCCTTACCTTGGATAAATTTTTTTTTTCATTCTAAGCTCCTAAATTGGCATGATTCGTTTAGAAAAGCGAAAAAAAAACAACAACAAAATAAAAATGTTCATCCGTGAACTCCCATCGTATCAAATTTTCAAAAAAACGAAGATTTACGAAACTTGACCTGACCCGAAAAAAACTCCAGAAAACCCGGGCCACAATTCAGATACTACTTTAAAGTCTCATTTTGCTTGTACAATGTAATTCTAAGTTGACTTTTGCTTAGCTTAGGCGGCTTACTGCGTTTAAGCTTGTACTTCCGAGGTCAAGGGACCTGAGCCAAATAGATTAATTAATGTGAAGTTGCGAATTCTTCTTTCCTAAAGGGTTTCTGGACCAATGCACTGCTTGTCTACTGGGCTTTATTGCTATATTATCGTCTATCAATAAATTATTTTATGTCCAGAGAGACCCCGAATATGACGACCTTAACACTTTTGCCAAGTAAGATTTACCTGGTCTACTAAATAGTTGTAAAAATTAATATAATAATTCTGAGTAAAATTCACAAGAATCGAATATTTTGATTGTGGCTTGGCGGTGTGAAAATAGTTCATTTGAGACCGAAACTATAAATCTGGCGATGCCTTAATGCCTGATAAAGGAGAAATTTTATAAATTAAGGTAATGCTGAAAAATTTAGTAATTAACTACAAACTCATATCAATTTTTATCTTATCTTTACTTAAATTCAGTCTTAAAATTAAATCTTGTTTGACAAATTTTTCCAAAAATAGCAAAATATTAATCGAAAAAGTTTAATTTAAAAAATTCTTGTTAAACGTTTCTCTTAATTAGTCCAAATTAGTACAGTGTCTCCCTGTTTTTCCATTAAAACTTATTTAAGCAGTAATAGAAAAAAAAAAGTTTATATTTCTTACAAAGTAAAGATAAGAAATTCATTAAATGCAATTGTGTCATTATGAAAATAAGCGAATGTAGCAAATATGTTATCTACATTTATTACTAACAAAACATTGATTTTAACATAAAAAGAGAGGAGGAAGAGAGAGAGAGAGAGAGTGTTAATGTATAAGACTTGCATTAACTTGCATAGATTTAACAGCATATACGAAGGCCACTCTTTCTGTATCTCTCTCCTGCTCTCTTTCAATTGCATCGTTCAAAAACTGTTATCTATCGTAAATGTATTCATTATATGAGCGAACATGGTCGTAGCTGTTGTTAGAATTATACAAATTTCACATTGTTCTACATATGAGCAGACACTCATCGTATCGTGTTATTATGTTAAGGGCGAAGATTTTTCGTTTGCTTTTCGTTTTTTTATTTTTGTGGTTTAATAGGTCAGTAAGTCGTTTAAGCATTGCGTGTGCAACATGCTCAACACGATGTAACATTTACAGTTAATTGAGTTTATATTTTTGTTCACGCCAATTAAAGAAAAAAAACAAAATACAACAACAACTACCGCACTAATAATAACAACCACACAAAAATGAGAGAAAAATAAAAATCAACAAGGATATAAAAAAGGACTAAACCAATGAGCACATGCACACACAATTAAATAAACACACGCACATGCATAACACACACACTCACACACACATACACACGAGTTTTGAAAAATCTTTGAAATGTACTAAAAAGTGGTAGTGATTATTGCTTCAATCTTAACTATCTTTAAGTAGCCAATTAAGGATAATGAGAAAAAGAGAGATAAGAATAACATGTATGAGAATTTTAATGATGCTATTCTAACAAAGTGTAGTTCTTTTTATCTTTTGAAATTAACCCTTTTTAAGGAACAGCAACAGAAAGGATTCGATAACATAAAAAAAAGAAGCAAACTGAACAAAACTTCGCCATAATCTAAGAATAACATTTGGATTTTTATACCTGGTTTAATAAAATCTTGAAGATAGAGAGGAAGTGGAGGAGGAAGGCGGAGGGTAGTTCCAATTGATTTTGAATGTTTTAAAGTATATATAATGACACAGTGCGAGGCGAATGTATAACTTTTTAAGGTGAGTTCTTGATCGCTGATTCAGAATTGGATTTAGCTCAAAGTTTCTTTGGTGTACGCGGTACCAATATAATTTTTTTTTCGAATTTCTGTTTCATGCCTAAGAGAAGGCTGTTCATGAAATAAAAACAAATTGCTCGGGAAACAGCGCGTTCTTACCCTCTTCCCCTTCCTTGAGATATTATATGAAGTCAATACGATATATGTATGTATTGAACCATAAAAAGTAAACTGCCAAAAAACCTATCCCAGAATCTTGAGTAAAAATATTCTCCATCGATAAGTATATGGGTTCACTAAAGCTTAGAACAGCATGGGTCCAACTTTTTTATGAAATATACCCCAAAATCTCATATTTGCAATATTATCCTTATACAAGTTGAACCGTGCAAAATAACAAAAAAAAAAAAATACTTGGCCTTCTGATGGTCAAAACTACCTACGTCACATTTTCTTTAAGAAACTTTTGAAGACTATTTCTTGTTATTGTTTACTGGTTTGACAATTAGCAAAATCAACTATCTATCCTTAAAAAAAAATATTCTTCATTGAAAAGGTGGGGTTAATAAAGAAACAAAATCGGTGTTCGACCAGTTTCTAAAAAAATTAATATTGGTTGTATAAATATGAAATGCGAATTTTGTGCTTAGAAAATGCATTTATTCAATTAACAAAATGAATGACTTTTCCTCATCTTTTTGGTAGTTGATGATGAATTCCGTCCCACTACCACTTCTCCCTTTTTGAGGCTAACCATTCATCAAGCCAATTTTTCTCTTCTTCGTACGAATTGAAGTGCAGTTCCGAAAGTCCATGCTGCAGCGATCGAAACAAGTAGTATTCGGAAGGAGCCAAGTCTGGTGAATAAGGATAAAGCGCCCCATTGGACTTTTTCCAAATAGTTTTTAGCACGGAGGCCGAGCATTGTCAAGTTTGAAAATGGCTTTATCGTGCCTTTGGGCATTTTCTGGTCGTTTTTCCTTCAATGCTCGGTTCAATTTGATCAGTTGTTTTAGGTATCATTCAGCAGTAATCGTTTCACTAGATTGTAACAGTTCATAGTAAACAGTTCCCATGCTATCTCACCAAATACACAGAAAAGTGTTGTCTTCCAATGGATATTACGTACCGTGTGTGATGCTGATGGCTGACCTGGCTCTATCAACGATATTTTGCAATTGGGATTGTCGAAATAAATCCACTTTTCATCGCCAGTAATAGTTCGATGCAAAGCCCGCTTTTTTTTTGCTGTTAAAACAATATTTCGGAAATTTTCTTTTTCACTTTTCAATGTCTCTTTCCCTGAATTCAAACGGCACTAATTTTCCTTTGAATTTTTTCGTTGGTCCTCCACGGTCATTTTTGCTGACGTCTAAATCAAAACTTTTACATCTTTTAAATCGTTCACTACAAGCCTCTACCAACAATCGATATCTTCTTTTTCTTGTACAAAATTCGACATTTTTGACAATCACAACCTATGACATAGTGGATTTTTTTGACAGATGCCTACTCTTTAAAACGTCATATTAGTTATCCTAGACACAAACCATATATAATAGTTATGCCATCTGTTAATGAAATCCGCACTTAATATTTATACACCATTTATATGGAAGTTTTTCAAATCTACAAGCATTTTAAAAAATTAAGAAACGTTTTTAGAAATCCTCGAAAAATCCAAACAGTGGTGATTCCGCAAGTTGTATTGCAAAAATTATTCAAATTTCTTTTAAGTAAAAATATAAAAAAAAAAGAAGACACATTTAAGACAATTCAAAATATTCTCAAAACTTCTAAAACTTTCCGAAAAATTCTCAAGAAAAATACTATGAGTTCGTTTTGTTTTGGAAGTCATTATTTTGTTATGATTTATCAATGGATTTCTGCATTGAAAGGCTAAGATATGATTCCTTTTCATACTTTTGAAAGGCTTTTTGTTTGCCTTCCATTTGTAAAAATGGCAATCGTGGCAAAAAAAAAAAAACAAAAAAAAACCTATAAAGTATTGTTGGTTGAAATGGCTAGGTTATAAACTCATATCTCATTATATCTCATTACAGATGATTATATATTTTAATTAACTAAAAGCACATATTTTATTTGTTTAATAAGTGCATATTTAGTTAAATATTTATAAGCAAAAGTGGTTTACACAAACTTCACAGCAGCACCATCCACAGTTGATTTTCAACAGCATAGCAAACACCATTCAATCTAATCAAAAAAATTCACAAAAACCACAAAATCACTTGACAAAGTCAGTAAGCAAAAGCTAGAAAAAAATTAAGCGTACTCCTTCGTACAAACACTAACGCCAACGCCAATTCAGACACATATTGTTGTGTAGCACTTTAACCATATTTACAACAACAAACAAACTCTATATCTGTGTAAGTATAGGAAAACCAGCAAAAAAAAAATTATAATAATAAAACCAACATTATTTATGATGCATAACAAAAATTTTCAGCAGAGATTGCATAATAATATGCAATAATAACAGACAGATACCAAAAGTGATGCCACATACATATATATTCCTAGCTAACATTTTCGATCCCAGAAGATCGTTGTACGATTTGCCAAAAAACGCTAATTAATCGGCGTAATTAATGAATCAAAGATTGTGCGTCGGGTTTGGAACCCACCACGTCAAAAAACAATTTCACTGAAACTACAAACGAAGCCTCGGATATGGAACCCCCTTAATGTTGGCGAACCCTGCAAACACCCAAAGAACAATGATTTAGCGATATGGACTAGGAATGTCCGAACACTCAACAGGTTAGTGTCTTTATTCAGCTGATAAAGGTGCTCGAAAGATGGAGAAGAAGATTTATTGGACGGGACAGGGTTGCTTCAAAAGAACATGGTATGACATGGTGTGTTACCACAGCAATCACTATCTGAGGCACGAATTTGGTGTTGAAATTGTTGTTGACAAGGGGCTACGTCATCTTGTCTCGAGGCTCACGCCAGTGAACGAGCGTCTAGCTACTATCTCGATCAAGGCAATATTCTTCCCCAACAACATAATTTGTGTCCATGCCTCGACAAACTGGAAGGACGAAGCGACCAAAGATGAGATTTCTACGAGCTCTTTGATAAAATCTATGAGCATTGCCCCCGCACGACATTAAAATCGTGTTAGGTCATGGTGGGCCAGAAGAGTCTCTTTGGTCCGACGATCAGAAAATTCAGTCTGCACGGCGAAGCCATGACAGTTAGTAGCACCAGATTCCAAGATCCTGAGATATTCATAAGACCGCTTGACTCTCCTCTGTTCACAAAATACGAAACCAAATTGATCACGTTATGATCAACGAAAGACTCGCTTCCAGTGTACTAGTTCCGAATACGCCTCTGCGCAGCAAACCGCGTACGGATAAGTACACATAGAAAGCTGGAGGTCGAAAAGCTGCAAACACAACGGACAGACGAAAATCCGGTGGCTTATGTCCAAAGTATTATGAGATTATAGAGGGAACACTTCTCACAGCTACTTGCGAAAATAATGACGGTCCAAATTTCAACTAACAACGTTGAAGTACCGCCGCTCAACTATGGCGAGGTCCTAACAGCCATCGCTCGACTGAAAAACAATAAAGCTGAGGGTGCAGTTGGCCTGCCGGCTGAATTGTTTCAGACTGGAGGCGAAGAGCTTTTTTGCATAATATGGCCGCGTGAAAACTAGCACGGTGATTGAAGCCTCATCGTACTCTGCCAAATCTACAAGAAAACTGATCCCGCGATCTGCGACAACTACCATGGAATAAGCTGTCTCAATATCGCGTACTGTGTGAAAGACTGAAGCCAATCGTCAACAACCTGATTGGGCCTTATCAGTGTGGCTTCAGACCTTGTAAATCTGCCACCGACTAGATATTTAATCTATGCCAAATCCTGGAAAAGACCAATGACGCTCCACCATCCATTCTTCGATTATAAAACCGCCTTCGACAGCACGATCAGACAAGGTTATTCTCTATCGTTCGAAAAAACAGTTCAAGCTGCGAATATCGAAATCTCCAGAACTGTCTCCTACAAGAGTGTCATGCTGCTAGCATGTGTTATTGATATCATTGGCATCAACGCGCGAGAAGTCAGTTCAGCATTCTCCAATTTGGAAAGAGAGTCTCGTCGATTGGGTCTAGTGGTGAACGAGGATAAGACGAAATATCTTGTGCCAACAAACAAAGAGCCAAGGTGTCTCGGACAAAATGTCACTGTGTATACTTTTGAAGTCGTCAAGGATTTCGTATATCTGGGACCCAACTTTAACAACAACAACGATGTCAGTCTTGAGATCAAGCGGAAATTAACTCTTGCCAATAGGTGTTTCTACCAGCTCAGTAGGCGATTGGGAAGCAGAGCCTTCTCTCTACGCACGAAAATAACGTTCTTCAAGTCCCTCATCCTTCCCGTCCTAATGTATGGCAGTGAGACGTGGACATTGACCACCAATGATGAGAGGCTATTAGCTACGCTTGAGAGGAAGATACTCCTTGATTTGTGGCCCAATATGCGTTGACGAGTTGCACTGAATAAGATGGAACCATGAGCTGAACTCGAACTCTTCTCACAATTGGATTAAAGAGTCTTCCGTTGATCGCGTTCGCCCTATAATCTTCTTAATGCTAACTGGGTCTACATATGCATGCACAAACTATATATGTGTACAACTGCCAGACATCGCTCGTTGCATGCAGCAGCAGTAGGTGGTAGCCACAGTGATTGCAGTGGCGTTGCACTAAAAAGTGTGTGTGTGCAGCGTAAATCTATACACATGAGAACAAGTATATATGAGTATATATAAGTGTGCGTGTGTGCAAGCCACGAAAAATGACATGTCTACGAGAAGTCAACAAAGTTGAGGCGAATCTTTTTGCCCTAGCGTGACATTATTTGCAGCTCACAGCAGTTGTTGATGATATATTTGCCGATGAGGCGGCAAGTGTTGCTGAAATTGTTGCCAATGCAACTACTTCTGCAGCAGCTGCTGATGTTACTCTTGGCAATGTTAAATATGATCATCATTTAAGTCATCATTGGCATGTTTGACATGACAGCAGCAGCCAGAAGCAGCAACCAACAGCAATTGAAGTATATAGTAGTAGTAGTAGCTGCTACGGCAAGCAGTAGACAGTAGATAGTAAGCAACTGCAAGCGATTCCACAGTAAGCTTTTGTTAGTGCCATGTGACAATAGCGTACTTTATATAAATCACATTCGCGCCATGTGCCATGTATAAAGCACTAGCTGCCATTATTTATACTTTTCTATATGCCACAATAGCAAAGCAAGAAACACTATACAATAAAGAAGTGTGCATAGTAACAAGGAAGTGCATAATGGGATGTCTGTATTATGTTGCCAACTTTTAATATGAAAATAACTAACGACCAACAACAATAGCAATGCAGTAATCATGTGGTAGTCGCACATATATGAAGCTATCAAGTTGAACAAGTTGTTTGCATAGTTTCCAGATTTCCGATATCATGAGTTTACACAGAACCGGGAGCTGCTATTGTTGTTGGTAAAAATAAAAATGTTATTCATTTCTTTTTTTTTGATGTGTTGATAAATGTGGTTCGAATATCCAATCATCGTAAATGGTGGAGCGCTCCGCGTGGACCGAAATACGCCGTGTATGGCTTTATTGTTATTTAAAAAAACCCAAACTTCATGCATTTTTCATGCCTCTCAACGGTAACCGCTGTTTATTTTTCACCGAGAAATGGTTTCCCAAAGGGGGTTTTCAGACTATATCAGGGTCAGAGTCGGGCAACGAAATTGAAATTGCTCGAGAGATCTATCTCTTGGATGTTATAGCAATTGCGACAGAAATCATTATACGGAATACGTAGTATCGCTGCATGCAAGCCCATCGTTCAGTGTAAAGTGACCTTAGTCTTTCCTTTAGATTACAAACGACGGCCGATCTTAGTCGCCTCAATGAAGCTTCGCCAGTTGTCTCTGCCATGTGCGCTCCGGCGCTAGTTGGTAAAGCCAAGAGCAGTTAGGTTCCCCTGTACCTGGTCTTTTCAACGAAAATTCGTCGTCCTCTTCTGCGCGTTCCACCATCGTGGCTTGAATAGAACGCCTTTCTAGCTAGAGCGTTTTCTTCCATTCGTTCAACATGGACTAGCCAGCGTTGCCGCTGAATTTTTAAGCGCTTGACTACGTCAATGTCGGCGTACAGTTCATACAGCTCATGGTTCCATCTTATTCGGTGCACGTCGTCCACGCATATTGGACCGTAGATCTTGCGGAATATCTTCCTCTCAAACGCACCTAACAGCTTCTCATCATTGGTGGTCAATGCTCACGCCTCAACGCCATACGTTAGGGCGGGAAGGATGAGAGACTTACAGAACGTTATTTTTGTCCGTCGAGAGAGGGCTCTGCTTTTCAATTGCATACTGAGCCCGTATCAACACCTGTCGGCAAGAGTTAATTTTCGCTTGATCTCAAGGTTGGCATTATTGTTGTTGCGGGCACGCCTAACTATATTTAAAATGGAGGTTAATAAAACTATCTCAAATTCCTATGAGAAAAATTTTAGTTTTATTGAAAAGAAAAATTTAAAATATATTCGCCACAAAAAATTCAAAAATTTACAAAAATCTTGGAAATTTTACAAATTTTTATAAAAAATCTAAAAAGTTTCTAAACTTTTTTTCTAAAGATTAAAGGTTTGTTTATCAGGCTTAATGCAACGTCCTTTTTGTCAACTAAGTGACTAAGCCGCAACTTCTCGTAGAGAGCAACAAAAAAAAAAAACGTGAGAGGCCCCTGCAAAATCGACACCCTACTTTATTTTAGCATGTATATTATTTGGTACTAAAATCAACCAAATCCCTCGGTAACCACGCCCACCTATCATATAAGTGAAATTTTCAAAGCGTGATATCAGGAAAAATACTGAAGTAAATTAAATGAAACTAAACACACTGATTTATATTGGAATATTAAACATTAAGTATAAAAATCAATTAAACCTCTCGGTAACCACGCCCACCTCCTATATAAGTGAAATTTTCAAAGCGTGATATCAGGAAAAATACTAAAGCTGGAAAGATATAGAAACATTTCCTGTGTAATAGCTATGCGAACACCTATTTTAGAGAAAAAAAGTTATAGTTGGAAATACAGACTCTAGGGTATAGCAATAAACTTGAAAGCACAAGATAAAAAACGAAGCAGAACGTAAAATTCTTAACATTAGCAATAATAACATAATATGGTCAAATTTAGAAATCAAAACTGGAATTCACTTAGAAAAACTTGGTAACTTGAAGGGGTAAAAAAAAAGCACTTCAAAATTTTGTAAACCAATTGATGATATTCCACTTCAAGGGTAGATAATAAAAATATAACGAGGACTTACGAAAGAAACGACTTTCTCAAATTGAGAGCGTAAGAAAAAATGCAATGCCCTCTCTTCTGCTAAGATAGCAGAATTTTAACATTGACAATTTTTAAAGATGCCAAAAAAAAGAAGAAAAAAGTGCTAAGGAAAACGAAAATATTACCAGACAACCGAAGCCACTGCCACATTTTATTTTTCCAAAAGGAAGAAAAATAATAAAAATATTTTACGAAATTCGCAATTAAAATTTAACTTATAAGGTGAAGTTCACTTCACCTTATACTGTGAGTTAGAGCTTAATAGTTTAGTTTGCGTTTTATTTTTCTAACGTTAAACTTATCAAAGCACAAATTCGGATTTGTTTACATTTTCAATTTTCAGATCAAAAACTTAAATGTGTGTAGGTAGCTCTTTTCTATGTATTTTGATTCTTCAATGCATCCCAGTTCTTTATTTGCTGCTTGTTTTAATTACCCGTTTTTTTTTTTTTTTTTGAAACTAAATACTGCATCAAACTTAAGCAAAAAAAAAAAATGAGAACAGTCATTAGTTTGCGCTAGAAAAGTATTTTGAGTGGCATAACGTTTCAGTCTTTTTCAAAAATATTATTATTCTGAGTTGATTTTACTTGTTTAAGTGTATGCATTCGAGTGAGTGTGTGTAGGTAGCATGTAATTTTGTTTTATGTTTTTGTTGACCAGGTTGGTCAGTTCCTGCTGCTGCTGCTGCTTCTCTACGTTTTACTACTCATTTAACTTTGTTTTCTTTTTTGCTTTATCCTGTTACAGTTTTTGTTTTTTTTTAAACTGTGCTCTTGAATACTTTCCCATGTGCCTGTCTGTCGGTTGGTTTCTGTCTGTCTGTTTGTCTTTACATTTGTCGGTGCTGTTTGGTCTGGTGTGTAGAGTTCTCGTGTATTTGCTGCTGCTGCTGCTCCGTTTCCTGCTGCTGATTACTACACACACACACACACACACACAAGTACATTTAAATGTGGTTGTTTTTGTTGCCGCTGTTGCTGTTTGTGGCCATGTGGTTCAGGTTATCACATGTGCCCGTTTGCTGTTGTAACTCAAACTAAATGAATATGCAGACACACACACACCAACACACGCACACACACTTACATATATAAAAGTACAAATACAGCATTGCATGTTAGAAGTTCCGCAACCTATCATATATTAACCAAAAAGGACGTACATTGTGTGTGCATGTATGTGTGGGTGTGTGTGTTGGTTGTGTTCGTGTGTGTGTGTGGTTACATTTTGTAAGCGTCGGCGATTGTAATGTGGGAAATTGCATGTGACAAACTAAATTTTTGTGCTGTGGCAGCACAAAGTAGATTTGACTCCAAGGACACACCTCCAATGCCTTTAATATTTACGTCATGTTTGTTTTTTTCTTTTTTTTTCATGTATTCAGGATTTGTTTGTTTGCTAGTCATCGTTGTAAGTAAGAGTCCTCTTTATGCTTTCGTGTAGACTAGTGCAGCACCATCCAGTTCGTGGAGTCAGTCTAGCATTAACGTGGGTTTGTTTGCTTGCTTACTTGCTTGCTACCTGGCTGGCTGGCTTCTTTCCTTGCTTGAGTGTATGTGTGTGTGTGTGTGTGTGTGTGTGTATGTCAGTGTATATTCTCTAGTTTTAACAAAATTTTCTAATTTGAATTTCAGGTGTTTTGTTCGAGTGGAAGAAAACGTGTTCATTAAAATAGAAAACATAGAAAACCACATACACATGCACACAAGCTCTCGCACACACACACACACACACTCTGTGAAATACGTTAAAATAAACCTTTGCACAATTTTTAACATAATTTTTGCTCTAAGTAAATAAAATTCTATGGTAAAAGTTTTGTAATAGAATTAAATATGCGTAGTTCTGTGTGTTTTCTAGAAATTAATCGTCCTAAAAATTGTAAAACTTATGGTAAAAGCTTTGAAGTTTAAGGATATTTAACATTGAATTATGTATAAGTATGTGGTAGAATTTTTTAAATGTGAAAAAAATTAACTTGAATATGGTAGGTGGGCAGAAATAGATTGAGAGCTATAACGTATACATGATATGTCAGCGCGATGTGAAATGTGGAATAATTTGTATATTAAATATTCGAAACTGAGTATGCCTCAGAATAGCGCTGCCTCATCGAAAAAAGTGGAGGCATGAGTTGTGAAAGCTAAACGCCTACACTGACATAGTCAAGAGACTAAAAATTTATTTCATTTCATAAACTAATCTGTAATTTTCTATCAGGAATATCTGTACATTGCTGGTCTGCCTCTGCGACGGCTGCCCTGGGGGTGATGTCGGATTGGTATCTTCTTAACATGTGCCCGAGCCACGGGGCTGGCTCGCCTCATTTCCTTTTCAGGATTTCCAGGCGCATTGGTGTCTGGTCAGTGTTTGAGATCGTATCGGGCCAGAAAATTCTCAGTATTTTACGGAGACAACGATTACTGAAAACCTGCAGCGTTTAGAGGTCAGATGCTACAAGGTTCCAGGTTTCGCAGCCGTACAAAAGAGTAGACTTCACGTTGGAGTTAAATATTTTTACTTTTATGCGCCGTGTGATGATAGTGGAGTTCCACACAGCATTTAGAGCACCGAAAGATTGCTTCTCTTTTCTTACACGGTTTTCGATGTTTTCTTTTGATTAATTAGCACCATTAACAGATATAATACTCCCCAAATAGCAAAAGGCGTCCACGTCTTCGAGCTCTATGTTATTGATTTGGAGTTTTTGCGTGCAGTTAGTGTTTACGCGCATCTCCTTTGTTTTGCCAATGTTTCTTCTTAGTTTACGAGAGAGTAAAATAAAAAAAAAGGTTTAAAGCTCTGAGTTGTAACATTTTAATATCGATACGGATTTTATAGTTTCACCTTTCAAGTGAGCTTTTAGAGCAGCTTTTTGTATAAATATTTATTCGCAGATCATTTGTGCTTTCCATGAGGCTTTCCTCTGTTGACTCTATCTCAGTTGTAGTGTTGGAAAGTTCAAACAATTTTTTTATTTTTTTTTTGTGGAAAGAGTTTCTAAATCGAAATCCCTTTTAAGTACGCCCTTGCTTGTATGTATATAAGAGTAGATATATATTTACATAGTTAAGGCAAAGCACGAAATTTTTGATATTTTTGTTAGTTTTTCTATTTTTGAGATTTTGCTTGCTACATTTTCTTACAGCAGTAAATTTGATTTGAGTTTCTTGATGTATCCGCTGCCGCTGCTGTTTTACAGCTGCTACTGACTCTGCTCTCTGCTGTGCTAAGATGCACTCGTGCGTGCATTTATTACGTCGTTGTGCAATTGTCCATTGTAGTATGTGTGTGTGTGTGTAGGAAGTGGTGGAGTAGTGGTGGTAGCGACGTAATGGTGGAGAGGTAATGGTGGAATGGTGATGGTGGAGAAGTGATGGTGAAAAGGTGATGGTGGAGAAGTCGTGTTGAGGAGACTGTAGTGGAACAGTGCTGGTGGTATTGCCTTTTTGTACCCACCGCTACCGTTGTCATTTTCTTCACACACATACGCTCAAGCAAGAAGAGGCTGCTGCCTTCTATATGCTGCATTATCGACACTCTTCCTTTTGTCCCTCTCTTTCTCGTTCTTTTTCTACCCAGTTTCACATGGTGTGGTGGTGTATTTTTTTTTCGTTTGGTTTTATATATACACACACATATGTAAGATTGGATGCAGGTAGGTACATCCATCTATCTGTTTGTCCGTCTGTCCATCTGTCTGATGGCACTTTGATCGTTCATGCGTTCACTTATTCATGCATACACACACACGCATGCATATACTTGCACAGCTCTCGTAGTACAAACATGTTGCGAAACATGTGATGACTTTGTAGATTTGAAAAATCCTTGCTACACATATACACACACACGTACAAAAATATAGTTTCAAACGCCTAAACATGCACGAACGGCACGCTGCAATAAGCAAAGACAACCAGAATTATGTAGATAGATGTTCGTCTTTCTACATACGTAGCTGTGTGTTTGTGACACGCACCCAAGACAATCAGGCAGACAGATAAACCGACAGACTTGACAGGAAAACAGGCAGGCCACAAGAAAACGAAATTAGAAAGGCAAACGGACATGAGCGTTGCATATGATTTGCAATAAGAATGACATGCGGATGAATATATGGTACATACATACACGTCCATATGTTTGTATGTATGTGTAACTGATAGACAACAGATACAAATACATACACACGTGCGCATGTTGTGATACTGTGATGGTCTAGCTCTGGGAATGACGTTGACGCTGGCATTGGCTTTGCCTCTGTTTCTATGTGCTCAATGTCCAGTATTTTTGTATCGGTCTAGGTTAACATAACTGCCGATGACAGCGTTTCTTTTTCTTAAATTTTTTTTTTTTTTTTTTTTTGTTCTCTCTGTTTCTCTCTCTTCTCTTGCATTCATTTTATGCGATGCCACTATCATTGTATGGTCCTTCTGCTCTCCATCTCATTTTATTTAATGCTATCATTGTATGGTCACATGACAGCAAACGAAATTGGTTAAAGTTTTAAGTGTTCTACATAACTTGTACTTGTACAAAACTTACATGCCTAACCGTTAGACACTCTCGGGGACATACACACAAACATATAGCCACACTCAAGTTAGGTGTGAGTTTGTGTGTGTTAAAACCCAGTTGAACTTTGGATGATCGTAGGAGTAATCATTGAGCGCTCCAAAGCGAGCAATCGATTACTCCCTATTGCTCCAGAGCTCTTGCATTTTGTACTCCTTTTTAACATTGCATGTCCTAGGGCATGGAGTCCTCGTTTTAGCCTCCAACTTGTGTGTGCCAACGTTCAAATCCCACAAAATTTTTTTTAATTATATTTTTTTTGTTCATTATTTTTTATTTTTTGTATTATTTACTACTATCGTTTTATAACTTAGTATTTTGTTGAGTTGCCTTTTTCCAGCCTCGAATCTATGTTCTGAGCCACACAAGCAAATTTATTGTCGTTGAATTTTGTTTCTTTTACTCTTGCAATTATTCTAGTACAAGTTAATGATTCTTAACTCTTTTTAACGATTTTAAAGAAAATAAAAACAACAGTTGCACAGAAATTTTTTGGGTTTATATCATTACCAGCAGAATGAGAAATTGTAAATAAAATATGAAACTGTGTGACTATAAGTAATTTCAACTTTTCGAGGTGGGTTAAAATATATCACACTATGCATAAAAAAAATGCAAAAAGTGGGCAGTTTATACCCTACCTAACCCTAAAGAGTTAACTGGTCAAGAGAGAGTAAGATATACAAATTTGAACTACTCAATCAGGCTGTCTTTGTTTATCATTATTTCTAAAAGTAGACCATATAAAGTTATGAAATTGTGTTAGTGAAATTCAAAAATTTTGTTACTGTATTGGAGTTGCTCGTTTATCCCTCCTTTTGGAGTAAAGAAATCATTAATCGTTTGAGGAGTACTCACTGTCTGTGCAACTGGGAATTTTCACTTTGTACTTTATGCTGTATATGAGTGTGTGTATGTTTTTGAGGTTACACAGATTCTCCCGTTCTTCTGTCATCGTTGTTGTCGTTTGGTACTCGTCATACAACGCAATCATGTCTAACTGTCTGTTTGTCTATCTATGCTGCATAATTTCAGGCTACAGATATATATGTGTGAGTTGTTTATGTATGTGTGTGTGTGTGTCCCACGTACAACTAAACATATGTTCAACTATTGTACTTTTTATGTGTGTGTGTTGCTTCCATTTTGGCTGACTGCTCTGTGGTGCCAAGTACCAAGTGTCTGATGCCTGCTTGCTCTTTATTGCCTCAAGTTGAGGCCCTCAACCATTAAATTGCAGCAGCAGCAGCATGCATTACTTCAAGATAGTTCTATAGAATTTCACTTTAGTTTCAATTAAATTCACATTGAAATTTTGTGCACATTTGTGCCAATATTATATAAGTACTGCTGTTTAAATATCTAAAGTTTAAATGTCGTGTATATATGTGTGTGTGTCTTTCATTAATATCTTTAAATAGATATGTATGTTGGGGGCAATTAAATGAACACTGCTGTGCCAAATAGGACCAAGCCATCCATTTGTTTGCAGTTGTGCCAAATGCATTCATTTTTCAATGCTTAAATGAACGTATAAGAAATGATTGCAAATGAAAAATTTAATGCATTGAAGAATTCTTGAAGAATGAATTACTGACTGATTCAGTTAAACAATCAGTAAATCAATCGGTAAATGAATCAGTGAATGTTTTGGTGAGTCAATCAACAAATTACTGAGAAAATATATTAGTGGATGAATCATTTAAAGAATTTGTGATTACATCAAAAACTGCATGAATCAATGAATCAATTAGTAAATGACTCAATAGATCAGTAAAATAATTAATGAATGAGTCAATGAATGAATCAATTAAATAGTAAGTGAATATAAATGAACCAGTTAATGAACTAATAAATGAATCAGTGAGTTGCTACATCAATAAGAGATTCAATCAGGAAATAAACCAGTGAATAAATTAGTGAATGGATCAGTAAATAGTTTAATGAATCAGTGAATAATAATCAGTTATTGAATAATTCAGTTAAGCTGTGAATGAATCATAAGCAAATACATGAATTAGTGAGTCAATTAAGTTAATGACCTTTTGAATGAATTAGTAAATAAATAAGTGAATGAATCAGTAGACATAAATGCGTGAATTTAAACGCCTAAGACATTTAATGAACTTGTGAATTAATTTGTAAATGAATAAGTGGATGAAAAAGCGAAGAAATCAGTAAATCACTGAAAAAATTATTCGGTGAATTAATAAGTAAATCAATTAGTGAATGAGTCAGTGTAATAAAATGAATCAGTAAATGCCTGGACATAAAACGGATAAGTTGTTTAATGAATTAGTGAGCCCATCAAGTTAATGAACTTGTGAATGAATTAGTAAATGAATAAGAGAATGAATCAGTGAATATATAATTGAATCACTCAGAAAATGATTCGGTAAATTAATTAATATCCTAATTAGTAAATGAGTCAGTGTAATAAAATGAATGAGTAAATTCGTGGAGTTAAATGCATGAGTCGTATGATGAATTAGTGAGACAATCAAATTAATGAACTTGTGAAATAGTGAATCACTCAAAAAATGCTCCGGTGAATTAATAAATAGTCTAATAATTTAATGAAATAGTGAATGAGTTAGTGTAATAAAATGAATCAGTGAATGCATGAGTCGTTTAATGAACTAGTGAGCCAATCAAGTTAATAAACTGAATTAGTTAATGAATAATGAATTAGTAAACTCAAAATATGATTCGGTGAATTAATCAATAACCTAATAAGTGAATGAATTAGTGTAAATGTCAGTATATGGTCGGCATCCAAGGATAAGAGCATAAGAGGGAAGGTAGTTTATTTTTACATAAGTATTTGTTTCGTCGACCTAAGTAGTGCAGTGGTTAGTGTGCTGAATTGATACGCAAAAATATTTGGAAAATATAGAAGATACAGATACTTTTCATTTATTTTAATAATAGGTCTTGGGTTTGGAGATGGGCATTAAAGTCACATTCCTTTGAAAGCCACCCAGTCCATTGTACCATTTCATTTCATAGTAGCCACTAGCTCTCTGTTCATTTTAAATATTTAACGAATACATATCTACTATTGTTGTTATTTCTTCGCAAACTAATTCTCTAAGTATTCAGCAACACATTAGCGATATTCAGTCATTTTTGACACTTGCACCCACATACATATTGCAAGCACTAACTACACCAAACATAGTAATATTTTATGTACTTCGAAAAAGTTTCCATTTTTACCATTAACAACAACAAGAAAAAATACCGAAGTAATAAATAGACAAATTGCCATTTTACAGCGCTACATACATATGTATGCACCTATGCATTCTAGAAATGCAGCACTAACTAGTGTAAGTGTAATAAAAATAAAATACAGTACGTTACAAAAACAAAAAGAAAAAAAAAACACAAAGCACAAAAAGTCATAAATTAAAAATTGCATTCGGATGTTGTTAAAGTTTTACACAAAGTTTTTTTACTATTTTTTTCGAGCTTTTTGTTCTTAAGCTCTTCTTTAACATATATGTGTGTGTAAATCAATTCAACTACATCAAAAAAAAAAAAAAAAATAATACATATAAAAAAACCTTGTGACAGGATATTAAAACGCCATCAGCATGTATGACGCGACATCTACTACAGCAACTACAATAATAACAACAGCGATGACAGCAATAACAACGACAGCAGCAGCTATACAAAAACAGCACCAGCAACGAGTATTTAGTAAAAAAAAAAATAAAAAAAATGTACAACATTCACATAAAATCACATCATGCACATATTTTCTGGAAAATGCCACACAAAAATGCATGAAAAAGTAAATTGAAAATATAGAAAAAAAGAAAAGACAGAAATAACTTTATTACAAATGCTCTCGCTGTTGCTGACCCATACTCCTTCTCCCTCACTACTACTCTATCTGGCTTACTCTAAATCTGCTCTACATGCTCCCCAACTAAAAACATACAACAAATCAGAGACTCTATTCTCACAACCTAACAACAGTCCACAGCTACAACAGCAACAACAACAACACTCATGTTAACAAATTGATTTTTATTATGTTAGTGTATACAATACTCTCAGTTATATTGTAGTATTATAAACATACATGGACACTCTCACACTAGCACACACACATACATATACCTCATTGAATGTGTTATACGATTTGTATATTGGTGTTCGTATATTGTAGGAAAAAAAGCAAAAACACACATACACACAGACATGGTAATGTCATAAATTTGCATACAATTTGTAAGGTATTCATGCGTAGGTAGACATAAATATATACATGCATATATATATCATATCTTTACATGTTCTTATGTCTGTGTGGGTTTCTAAAAACATTATTTTTTCACATGTGTTAGTTTGTTGTATCACATATACATACATACATAAATATACACACGCACACACTTATATCAGCACTTCATCAGCAGAATTGAATTACGCTTGTTGTGTGTGTGCGTCCTGTTGCCTGTGGACCCTTTAGCTGTACTGCATGTCTGTATTGGTTTGTCTTTATTGCGTTGTTTGCATATATCATACAAATAGTTTCCTACAAACTTGTATATTTTGTAGTTGTAGTAGTTGTGTTTATATTATTAGATTTACTTTTTATTTATTATATTTTTCTAATTTAGTTGTCCTGCATTCACTAGCGCAATGAGCTTCATTGCTTGGTTTATTAGTGACTTTAGTTCTTTAGTTTGGCTAAGCTAAAAGCTTATAGGTACAAATCTAGCTCAACGGAGGTCGAGGAGTTTTTCGTTAACCCAAGTTAGTAGATCAGATGAAAAGGACAAAAAGTTCCTAACTGTTTGTAGTCTGCTTCAAGAGATTCACTGGAAAATAATTGAATGATTTAATGGGTGCTTGATTCGCTAATAAATTGTTTTATTGACTGATTTATCCAATAAATGATTTATCGATTCATTAACTGACTCATTCAGTAATTGGGCCAATGACTGATTCACTAATCCATCCACAGAATTATCCACTGAATCATACACTTATATTTTTATCAACTCATTCACTATTTCATTTAATGATTCAGCGACTGAATTTCGTATTGACTCATTCAATGAATCATTCACTCATTTTTTAAAAATGTATTTATTTTATGTTATTTCTTGATTTATTCACTGACTCGTTTATTTTTTCAGTCTTTAATTCACCCATTGATTCATTCACTTATTCTTTCTCCAATTTATTTGCTAATTTATTCAATTATTCATTCACTAATTTACTAATTTATCCACTGATTCATTAACAGTTTTATACACTCATACTTTTATCAACTCATTCATAAATTTATTCCCTATTTTATTCAATGATTCAGTTCTTGAATTTTTAATTGATTCATTTGCTAAATCTGTCATTTATTTTATGCTATTTCTTGACTCCTTTTCTTGCTATTTCTTGACACTTGTCACTGAATTTTGAATTGATTCATTCAATGAATCCTTCACTCATTTTTCAATAATCTATTTATTTTTTGTTATTTCTTGATTTATTCGCTGATTAGTTTACTTTTCCAGTCCTTAATTAACAATTCATTCATTCTCTTATTATTTTTCTAATTCACCCACTAATTTTTTCAATAATTCATTCACTAATTTTCTAATTTATTCACTGTTTCATTCACTCATACTTTCACCCACTGATCCATTCACTTATTCTTTCTGTAGTTTATTTACTAATTTATTCAATAATTCATTCCCTAATTTACTAATTCATTCACTGATTCATTAACTGTTTCATTCACTTTTACTTTTTACTTTTACTCATTCATAAATTTATTTTCTATTTCATTCATTGATTCAGTCACTGGAATTTTAATTGATTCATTTGTTAAATCAGTCATTTATTTTATGCTGTTTCTTGATTTGTTCACTGATTGATTTATTTATTTATTTTATATTAATTCATTTACCTGCTAGGCCCTTTGTTCATCCACTGATTAACTTATTAATTAATTAATTTACAGATTCACTGATTCATTAGCTGTGTTAAAAATTGATTCATCAATTGTTTCATTTCAATATTTTTTCTTTAATTCAAGTTTTTTGTTAACTAACTCACTGGTTTATTCACTGATTGATTTACTAATTCATTCCTTAACTCATAATCTAAATTATTTAGTAATTCATTCACAAATTTTCTGAAGCATTCATTAATTTTCCCACTGGTTAATTCACTTCTTCAATTTTTTTTTTAATTCATTCGCAGATTGATTTACAGATTGATACAGAAACTCATTCATTGCTTTACTTATTTCTTCACCAAATTGTTCAGTAATTTATTCACTGATTAGTACACTGATTCATTAATTCATTTACTGATTCATGATTCATTCAGTCATCATTAGATTTTTCTTTCTCTCTTGAGCTGTTTTCGAAAATTTAAGCTTCACATGATACAAACTATATGATGTAAATTTGTGTTGAATATAATTCTGCAAGATGGATTCATCTTCAAAAAAAAAAAAAAAGAGAACAAAGGACTAAAGCCGATTAAACCAGAATTGTACTTCACCGACTTTTACATTTATTGTTAGTAATTAATAAAAAAAAGTTTATGTATTAAAGTCACCTAAAACTTAAATTGCATACATTTTTATATTTTACTTAAATATTTTAAAAATTTTTTCAACTAAATATATTTGAATAGTGAATAGTGATTTTGAAACCATTCTGCCGTAATACTCAAAAAAATTTCACAGAAAATTCAGAATTTATTTTTATATATCAAAAAACTATAGATAAATAAATACTACGAATTTAGGGCTGCAATATTTAGTGAAGCTCAAATTAAATTGAAGCACTACATTTTTATTTTTTGGATGATACAACAATGATAGACAATTGCTGATTGCAGATTTATACAATAACAAAGACTACTTACTACATTTAAAATTTGAGCTCATTAAAATAATATTTGCAATATTCAACATGTCGTATACGCAATAATAATTGCAATAACAATCAACCGAATCACATCAAGTGTGTGGAAATAATTAAATATATGCATATAGACAGACACATACATACACGTGCCAATTATGCTGAGTGAGTATATGTGTGTGTTTTTTAATTTCTTCCAAAGGAAAATACTTTGTTGGACCGTATAATTGTAATTAAATATTATAAAGCAGTTTTCAGTTTTTAATAAAAATTTTTTATAATTAAAAACGTGCATTAAAAAAAAAAACAGGAAAGAAATTTAAGTAGCTATTGAAAAAAAAAGAAACAAAGTTTGTATGTATGAGAAAAAATAATGTTGAATGCTGGTGATGTCAATAATATTGTTGCCCACTTATATTTGCAACTGATAATCACGTTTTCAAGCATCAGAAATCAGAATCCTGGTATTGCTTTCCGCTGCCACGCTGATATTTTTAATATTAAATAGGCAATAAATGGTATGAGTATGTATTTCAAATATTTGTTGAGTATAAAAAAAAAGAAAAAAGCAAAACAAAAATGTGAAAAATTAAATATGAGTTGAAATAACTACGTACACTTCTCTTTGTCCAGTTGTTATTTGAGTATGATGAAATTATACAACTCCAGTCCATTAATTCAATTAAACTGGATACATACTTGTAATTTACACAAACACACACTCACACAGAGAGAATCGACCGCAGTAGAACATTTCTCTGCTTACAAATAAGCATATGTATTTGTGGAACTACGTGTATTTGTGTATGTGTTTGTGTACTTTTATAATGAAATTTATTTATGCTCATACGCATTTATGCATAAAAACACAGACACTTTCATTTGTGTGTAAAGTACCTCTGCCTGCACCAAATATCAAAGAAAATAAAAATATTTGTAGGTAACAGAAATCATAGCATAGGGTAAAAACGTCGACTATTAGGTATTCCTTTGACTTTAGTAACAAGCCAGATCAAATTTCTGCCCAAAGTTCAAATTAAATTCTGATCTTAAATCACGTCAAAATTTGGTCTCAGGACTTATGGAATAAAACTGAAGATCTTCAGAAAATTACAATTATGTTAGTTTGACTATTTTCGATTGTCAGACATGGAAGGATCTCTAGGCAAAATTGCAACAATTATACATTTGATAAATTAATTTGCCATTATCTACTAATCAGTTAAATGAATTCGGACACCTTCCGCCTTGTGGCATCCCCACAACTATCACTTACGTCACGCTGACTAATGAATGATGTTAGGTAAAGAGGTCCTATTTGTAGTGATTTCACCTTATGTAAACTCTCACATATGCAATCACACATAAACATACAAATACACAGTTAAAATTACCGCAAAGCGCATCAACATCAAATTAAACAACCATAACCAACAAACCTTTGCGTGTGTGTGCGTGTGAATATGAGAAATGTGGGCGCACAATTCATACATGCACACACCTTCACATAACATACATACAAACATACATACACATTATGAGAAATAAAAAGGAAAAATATTTCGTATAATTGTGAAATGAAAAATTTTTCGTCGCTGACTCTGAATTATGTGTGCATGCACGTGTATGTGTAATATTTTTCATTTAAGTTGTTAATGTTGTTTTGTTTGTTGTATTTTTCTGTATATTTCTTTTATTTACAGTTAATTATATTTTTATGAAATTAATGGCGATTTCATTATGTGTAGCATATTCGCTCACTGTGGCACTCAACTTAAACTCACCCGCTTATTGTTTTAATTGTTTGCTTAACAGCATATAAAGGAAACAAACAGCAACAACGAATCGTCATCATTTTAATTACACTTATTTAATTTTTTGTTTTGTTTTTTCATAAAACCTCTTGATATAAAGAGCGTTTACGTTTACGACATATGCATGTAAATATACATTTATTTATCTTAAAAAAATGTAAAGCATATACGAGTATAAGTTGAGCTTATTTGTTTTTGTAAAAATTAAAAAATTTTTTGTTTTTGTAGTGGCAGCTACTGGAGTATATTTCATTTGAAGTGTTAAGTTCAATTTAGCCTTGATGTAAAAATACAATATTTATTCAAATAAAAAATCGTGATTAAATTTTTCACACTCTGCTAATAAATATAAAAAAAAAAAATATGAAAAATAAAAAGTCGGATTAAGTGCAGACAATATCGAATGCAGGATAGTGCTAAAGTATCGAGTGTGAATCAGTACGGCAGAATCGATTCCAGAACAGATAAAATCGAATGCAGGACAGTAACAAAAGTAGAAAGTATTAATTCCAGGCCATAATTGAATTAGAAAAGATACTGTTGAATCCAAAAAAGAATCAAGAAAGAAACGATAGTGCAAAGTGCAGCTAAGTATGGAGTACAAGTCAGTATTTAATGCAGTAAATATAAACCGCAGGATAAAATCGAGTCAGAATTTATAATATCGAATGCAAGATAGTGATAAGCAAAGAAAAAAAATAAATTGTAGGACAGAATCGAGTTAGAACAGATAAGATCAAATGGGGGACAGTGCAAAAAAGAATAAAATAAAAGAATATCAAAATCGAGTGTAGGTCTGTATCAAGTACAGAAATTATCAACTGCAGATCAGAACTAAATTTGATCAGATAAGATCAAATACGAAGACAATACGAATCGTAGCTCAGTATTGGGTAGAGTAAGTACAGAATACATAAAGTAACAACTGCAGGACAGAAACGAGATAGAATCAAATGTAGGACAGTACTAAAAGTAGAAGCTATCAACTACAGGCCAGAATCAAGCAAGAAAATGAAATGCAGGACAGTGCTAAACATAAATAACTATTGCGTAGAAAAAGTAGAGAGTACTGAAAATATCAACTTCGCGACAGGATTAATTCTGAACAAATAATATCTCAAATAAAGGACAGTGTCAAGAATAAATTAGGATCAAGCGTAGATCATTAACGAGAAGAGAAAAATATCAATCGCAGGACGGAGTCGAATAAGAACAGGTAATATCGCCTGCAAGATAAAACGTATTTTGGCAGGGAAGACCAATTACTCCCTTCTTCCTCCCCCCCTTCCCCCTCCCCCCACCCCCCTTAAATTTCAAACATGCAATAAAACGTTACTAGTCAATAGTCAATATGAACAATGTGAAGAAACCATTAAGCAATCGAGGTGTGCAATTGATGGGGATCCTGCATATTCCCCTTTATACATTTCCACTAATTCAAACTAATTTTGATATATGCATTAGGGTGACCTTATTTTGAAAAAGTGGAATTTTTAATCGAGACAATCTCTTGAAATATTCGAATGCATAAATAAATTAGAAATAGAAATTTTTATGAAAAAATATATGCAACCTGAGCCTGGAGAAGGCGAGAAAATGCACCAAAAACCAAGAATTTTTATTAAAATAAATTTTGAAATTTTTTTTTTGAAGTGAAACTTCTTTAGCGGGGTAAATTGCACTCATATGAAACTAATAAGAAATGAAGTTATGCTGTTGTTAGTGTTAAGCGAACGAAGTGATATGGGATCGGCTACGTACAATCAAGCAGAGAGTCGACTTCTCGTAGGTTTATTTCATGTGCTTTAGAGAGAGAGAGAGAGAGTCGACAAAGCTCCCTTGTGTTATATAGGTGTTCTACGTAGTGTTTGTGCCGATAAATGTAGAAAGTATCAACGGAAGAAAAGCAACAACAAATTAGAGAGAAAAAGAACAGGGTTTTTTATAAAGTTTTTATAAGTCTAATAATTTTCAAATAAACTACAAAGTTTTACTTCTACACATAATTTTTTTACCTTTAAAATGCTCAAAATCACAAAAAATATTTCATAATTTTTAGTCAATTAATTTTTTATTCTTTTTGTTTTATAAAATTTGTACCTTTTTTTTTAACCATTCGTATATTTTAAAAGGTTTTCCGGAATAAAACTACCACTTTTTTTGTAGAGATGTGCATTCGAGCGTTTATAATCAACGATCAAAATGTGTGAAATTTTCATCAAAAAAAGGGGAGGGGAGAGTGGAGGCTTGATCCCAAAACCCCCCTCCTTGAATTCGCTGGTTCCTATACACATAAAAATGTTTTGTACACACAAATGTTTGTGAAATCTTTAATGTATGTGTGCACAACAAAACCAATCCTGCTCGTCTATTTTTATACTCACGCCACCCTTCCTATCGGTGCCTTTCAAACTGTATTATGCTATAAAGCTTATGAAATTTATTTATAAAATTTTTATAATATACTTAGAACTTTATAGTAAGTTTTTCCTAATATGGCTAACCAGAAGAAACTTTTTAGTTCTAACATTTTTTTCCACCACAATAGCTGTAAAACTTTTTACACATAAACGCTTTATATCACACAAATACACCATAACTACAAAGCAAATAATGATTATAGCGCCATACCCATAGGTTTTTAGGTTTTCTTCTCATGCATAAACATTTTATATCACGCCATATAACATATTCACTAACCATATATTTTAGCAGCACACATATCCTTGAAAGCCTTTCGAAGAAATATAATAAATATAGGGAAGGATTATAGCAAAATATTCTGTAAGCTTTCAATGCCACATTCTTATAGATTTCAACCCTTAATTCATAAACGAAATGTGTGTCCCAAATAATCCATAACCTGTAGAGAAAATGTTAAAGTTAACATTTAAATGGCAAATAATATAAAATGTGTGTGGGTGTGTCTCAGCTAAATATGTACAATACATAAAACTTAACAGTTAAATACCATAAATGTTATGTTTACAGTAGAAAACTATTCGCTGCTGTTATTAGCATAAAGGTATTACGTGTACATAGCTGTTAAGAAGAAAACAGCAAAAATAAAGTTTGAAAGTCACTTGTGAATAAGAGAAATGCTGCTAAGTAGCAATATTTATTTAAATTTAAACTTAAATTTTCAATATTGCGAAGTAAAAGAATAGAAAATCTATCAAAAAAAAACCAAAACAAAATATAATTTTTTTAAAAGCATGCATAAAGAAGTAAAAAGGCTGCGTGAAGGCAATAAAATTGTGGTAGTAAAAACACTAAAGACGAATTAAAAGAAAATTCTTTATAAGATTTTTGGTAGAAACTTTAAAGGGCCTAGGACAAGATAACACTTGCAGTTCTATGACGAATCAAAATGGCGAAATGAAAAAAAATTTGGGTTATGCTTGCACTTGAAGAAGTAACTATGCTCATTGAAATTAAAAGTGTGGCAAAGACCAAAATTTTGCTAAGCAGATCAAAGCTCCTTGACCTCACCGGATTTTAAGTTGGCTTTTTCTTTCCTGATGCATTTTATTATGTATTAAAAAATTAAATCAATAAAGGACAAAAATTATTAAAAATTCTCAAAGTCAACCGTAAAAATTTACTTAATACAAGATGACGCAAAAGTTTTCGCTATATCTCTTAAGGTAGTAACTTTCTTTACAAATAAAAAAAAAAAAATTAATTCTGTTGGTGACTAAGGAGTGCGCACATACTAATTGTAACATCGAAAAATAAAAAAAAAAATAAAATAATCAAGTAAACCGTGAATCCAAATTATGGAATAGTTTTTTTATTTTATTCAGTTGATGTAAATTCCAAAAAAAAAAAAAAATAAAATAATAATAATTTTAATTCTTTGTTTTCAAGGAAGTTTATGGTGCTTTCTTTAACTCTTTCCTACCCAATGTTGCGTATATGCAACATTCCCTTTAAATGGCATAAATAAGGTGTGTAACAATTTTCACTATTAACATTATTTGTATTAGGTTCTGTTAGGTATTCTTCATGTTTATTGATTGCCGAACATTTGAAATTTCTTTGAAGTCCAGCAAAAAAGTTATGTGCAAAAATTGTTGGTAAAATCTTTTGCACAATTTTTTTAAAAAAAAAAGGAATTTTTTTTTATCAAATATGTTTATAAAAGATAAGATAAGAGAATATGAAAATTAAAAAATAGGAGGAATTGGATTATCCAGTGGTTGTCTACTGCTCCATAGCTATTTTTTAACCTAGAATCAAGAACAAACAAATCAACATAGAAGCATAAAATTTGGTGTCATGATTGTGGAAGGCCTAAGTAACCATAATTTAAAAAAAAAAGGTCTCTATCAAGACCCATTAAAATTCGGGCGTCAAAGGCTTAATGTTTTCGGAAACTGCAGTCGTTCACTTAATCTCAAATTCTTTTATGTACTTCGATACACCTTTCGTCTTCCTCAGTTTCCGCTTTATTAGAGCCCAAAAATGTTCTACTGGACTCAGGTTTGGTCAGTTCCATAACGGAATGTTGCCAGATCAGCCCAAAAGAAGTTGGATACTTCAATTTTTAATATAGCGAAGTAAAAGAATAGGAAATCTATAAAAAAAAAACTTACTTTATGCTGAATTACAAATGGTTTTTACTTATTTTTCAAGCATTTAGCAAAATGAATATCTGTGTTGATTGACCCAGAAGTTACATACAGATGGCTTCTTTTACCGCAGCTACATATGGCCTGGCTCAAGAGAAATGTTTTAGAGATTTTTGATTTTTTTTTTTTGGGTTCTGTACTTTTGTAGCACATTTTCCTGCTGATCTGCAACGTAAAAATCGTTTCCTGGGAGCTGCGAAAATTTCGCCAATATATGCTATGTTTCGTCATCCATGATGCAATACTGAAATAAATCTTGTTACAAAATTTGCTTGCAATTTTTTTTTTTGTCATATTTCTCGCGGCAATGTTTTTCGTAGCATTTCGATCTGAGATTTTCTGAACTTTTTACGATTTAAGGCCAGCTTCCTTTTTCAATTTGCGGACAAATGATTCAGAGCAATTGCATTTTTGAGCTACTTTCCTGTTCGAAGTATTTGGATTTTTATGAAAAATGTTCGTTACGTGTTTAGCTTTGTGTAGATCTCCCGATCTACGTTTTCTGCCAGATTCCACCTTTCGATCAATGGTTAGATTCAGTTTGAGTATCCGTTTATAAATGGAAAATAATTTATTTTAGCTTCATCTGTCATTAAAACCAAAGACGATGATATTTTTTTTGTTATCGGACACTTCTAACAAAAGAATGAAGTAAAAAAAAAATATTTTAAAATTTTTTGGTGGCTATTTATACATTTAAATTTTTTCCCTCATTAAGTGGTGAATATAATATCAGCCAAATGTTAACTGCCCTCCAAATTGATTGATATTCAGACTCGTTAGAAGCATTTTCCATGATTTTTCTCATAACTTCTGGCGATAAATTATCTACTTTTTGTCAGATGTTCTACCTTCGGACCTTCAAGATCTGTATATTGTTTCAGTTGACCTGTGAGTACCAAAAACCCTCATCGGAAGTAGTCTGGAACAATCAAATTGGGCGATTTCACATGCTTGCGCAGATCACCAGATCACTGTTTGCACTTTGTATGGGAAAAGGGACTTTCACCAAAAATCTCTGTAAAAAAAGTCTATTGATACCAAATTGCGGGGCCGTCCTCTGGTTGATGTTTGAGGGTCCTCTTGGGCACCTGTAGTTGCAGCAGCGATATGCTTCACCGATCGGATGCTCCGGGATTGAACATGCCTGCGACTGTTCCGTAGAGAATCGAAGAGGAAATTATTTGTCAAAAAAAAATTGATACTATTAAACCGGATTCTTGAAGAATATTGCAATTTATAGTTTGTCTACGTGTATTCCGCTATCGTTTTTCTCAAAAATGTAAAACTCACGATGACATAAGATGTCACTTCCACAAATAAGAGTATCTTCCGTTAGGGTGATGACTTTTTCGCCACTCAGTACTTTAAATGTATCGTTTAATTTATACATTCTTTCGCGAATTCCAAAGTTAGTTAGAATTACTTAATATCTACATAAATTTGACAACTTTTCTCCCACCGTCATCTTTTTTTTTTGTTTTCAATGAAATTTAAATCTTGTATCCTTGTATTAATTTACAATCATCATAAGAAAATACAAAAGCATCGCAAAAAACAAAAACGAAATGTGATACCAGTAATTTAATTGTAAATCTTACGCACTAAGAGGATTTTGTGCGGTGGATTGCTGGCAATTCCGTCGCCACCGCCACAAAAAACAAAAAAAAAACGAAAACCGCAGCTATAAATTTCGCTATCGAGCGTGATGCAATGCAGTTGATATGAGAAAGAGAGAAAGTGAAAAAGAAAACCAACGAATGCTGCGTTGTGATGCCACATAATGATAAAAAAAAAAAAACATTTTAAGTGGCCATAGGCAGCAGTAGTACAGTAGTGAAAAAAAGCACAGAAATAAGCGTTTGCCGCGTTTGAAGCGAAACCCGCGTGAAACGAATGTATAGTGACATGAATATTAATCATTTGTGGCACATTTCAAGAACACTATTGTGGCTTCGACTGCTGCTGCTGTGAAACGTATTGGAATTTTTTATTTTTATTTTTTTCTTGAAGAAAGGAATTCATTTATGTAATTCTTTTTTTATATTTTTTAAGAAAATTTCAACTTATAACATGCTACGAATTTTAAGCAAGCATATAGTTTTCATTTTCCATATAACATAGCAGAAAGTGTTGACTTCATTGTTTCTAGCGCGTAATCATTGTGAACCTTAAATTTATAAAAATTTCCATAATGAAAGAGAAATTAAAAATTGTTCATTTGTGAATGTGTGTAAGTATGGCAAACAAAATGCAAATAGCAAATTGCTTGTGTGTGTTCAATTAATAATAATCGAAAGAAACTTGATGGTTCGAAAATTTCTTGAAGTCATTAACAGTAACTCACAAAAGCGATCGGATAAGGAAACATTTTTGAGGCTTGATAAATGGCAAGAATAGCAGAAAATAAAAAAATTATGTGTTTGCAGGCACTCACAGTACAAGTGAAACTTTGTTGTTTATTTGATCATTATTAGAAAACATTTATAACAAAGTTCTGTTGAAATTTTTGTAGTCTTCTTCTCTTTTTTTGTTATAGCTTCTCTTCTGTTTATACTCTCTACACTTATCGTCATAAACACGACGTTTTATACGTATATAACACAAGAGAGGAAAGTTCCGCTACATGCAGTCAAGCAAAAGCAACTAGGTCGGCTCTCTCACTAAAGCACAAGAGATAAAACTGCAAGAAGTAGACTTTCTGGTTGACTGCACAACTTCGTTTCTTACTGGTTTCATATGAGTGCAACAAAAACGCCATTTTTCAAGTGACCGTTGTTGTTGAAACTTTTGCTGTCTTCCTCTTTCTATTTTCTGACGCTTTTTTTCTGTTGTTACTCTCAACACTTATCAGCACAAACACGACGTAGTACACGTATTAAACACATAAGAGAAAAGCAGAATCAAGCTCTCTCACTGAAGCAAATGGGATAAAACTGCGAGAAATCGACTCTCTGCTTGATTGTATGTAGCCGATCCCCATATTACTTCGTTCGCTAAATACTAGCAACAGCAAAAATTCGTTTTTTATTAGTTTCGTATGAGTACAACAACAATGCGATTTCCATTGCAAAATTTTCGATTTACCCTCACTAAAGAAAGTTCACTTCAAACATTTTCGGCAAAAAAATTTTAAATAATCGTAATTTATGGTCAAAATTTTGAGACTTTCAAGACTCTTTTGGAACCTGAACATATTATCTGATTTGAAAAATTTGTTTTCACTTCTGTTCACCTGGATGAGTAGAAATTTAACTAAGCTTTACTTAGAGTTCGACCGAATGTTCAAAATCGTCTTCGGCTAGGTTCGGCTATAAATTTGGTGATCGGCTTTGGCCAAAAATTGCCCGAACAATAGCCGAACACAAGAATATTGGCACCACAGTCTTTATTTCTGGTTAAAAATCTAGAGTTACAAGTGAGCAACTCTTTAATGCTCTATGCCAGCATTATGAAGATAATCTTTAAGTCAAGGGCTTTGATTGCTGTAAAACTTAATTTAAGACCAAAGTAGTGATTTATTTTTACCTGAGGAAAACTTAGATTCTGTTTAAATGTTTATTTCGACCTTTGGCTTCGGCCGAACATTAATGGATGCTCGGTTGAACTCTGTTACTTTTCCATTTTGACGCCATTCTTGACGATTTATCATGTCCCAAAATTGCTCCCTTATTCGATCGCTTTTGTGAGTCCCTGAATATGGAAAAACAGTATGTAAAAAAATTGAGCAAATAAAGGGGAATTTCCGGGACAAGAAAAATATCCCAAAAATGGCGTCAAATTTAAAAGTGACAGCATAGTAAAGTTTCTTCAGATCCAGATGGACAAAAGTGAAAACAAGTTTTTGAAATCAAATAACTCCTTTAGGTTCCAAAAGGGTCTTGAAAATACCGAAATTTCGACAATAAATTATGATTTTTTAAAAATTGCAATGAAAATTTAAAAATTATTGTAAATTTTTAAAAATCGTTAAAAAATCGAATAGTCAATAATATTTCTGAATATTTTTATAAATCACTAAAATTTCCAAAAAACCATTAAAAACTTCTAAGATTTTCTTAAAATATCTTAAAATCCGAGAATGGTAAGTCCAGAGTCTTATTGCCTTTTCTAACATATAGAAAATCAATCTGTGAGTGAATCAGACAAAGACCAACGATTTTGCTCTCGCAAAATGCTTCTTTTTTTTTTGTTTTTTTCCATGATATCAAATATTTACAATAAGACTAACTCTGCTAGTGATTCAGTCAGGTAAAGTGTATTAAGATTTAAAGAACAAATATCAATTTATTTTTATCTCTGTAACTACGTGTAATAGATAAATTTTAACAATACCACGCCCACTTTTTTGTTACTTGTTATCAAACAAATTGATGATAACACAGAAAAAAAAAGTACGTAGCAAAATCCTCTAATGGACTATTGTAATAATTTCTTTTCTTTTACCTAAACCAAAAAAAAATAGAAAAAAACATAGAAAAAATAAGAAATGTGTTTTCATTTCATTTTTATTGCTTACACAGTTTGTTTTTCCAATTTGCGGCTTTTTTCATTATTTTCGCTACTTTTCGTACATACATACATACATACATATAGATGTACTTTATTAGTTTTCTTTTGTTTGTTTGTTTTTTACTTTTCATCGTTTCAAGTTTTCGATATTCATTTTAGCATCAATGCTAGTTCTATAGCATTCCGCCCCTCAAACACCAAAAAAAAAAACAAAGAAGTGATGGTGCCATACATTAATGCGTGGAAAATAGGAAAATCCCTATTTGATACGCTTATAATGAACAATACACAAGAACATATTGTAGCAGAAAGTAATAGAGAGAGATAGAAGGATGGAGAAAGTTTGTCTCTGGCAATGAAAGTGAGAAAGAGAGAGAACAAATGAGAAATTGTGAAGAAGAAACGGAAAAAAGAAAAACAAGCGATAAGAAGCATAGTAGGGTGTTTCATTGAATTTATTGTTGCATTTGTAAGCGAGTTAAACTTGGATCTAGCTTAAATCTAGCGTATAGCGTTTTTTTTTTCTCTTTGTGGTTACATTTACGCATTCAAATACACCCATACATACATACGAACATCCAAATACACTTATACATACATACATATGCGCACACAAATCATATAAGTTATTACTGCAACCATGCAGAAAATTACTTCTTCCTCTAATTGTATAGAGGAGTGTTGTTTGCTAGAAGTTGTTGCTTCTTGCTCGCGAATGTTGCTGGCTGCTGCTTTTGCTCACAACTGACTGTAGCTACTACTAGTGTTTAACTTTCGCCATTGTTGCTGTTGAATCTGTTATTGCTATCAGTGCTGCCAAACAAATTTTTGTAAATATTTTCTTCAAGATTCCAGAAAAAATTTCCACTGTAACCGTTAAAGGCATTACTATGAAATTTGGTTATCAGCTGGCCTCAAAACATAGACTATATTAAATTTTCAAAATTTATCGCTAGAGGGCACTTCTCATATGAAGTAAATACAAGTTTGGTCATAACTCTGTTATCATTGAAGATGTTACAACGCAATTTGATATGGAGATTGTCCAAAAAAATATAGGCTGTATTTAATTTCCAAATTTCGCCGCTAGAAGGCGCCTCGCATGTTAACTACGCAGGATAATTTTTAAGTCTTTGTGACTGCTCACATTGAATCGATTATAATTGAAAAACTGACATAGATTCAAGTCGAAAGTTTTAAAAATGAAAAATATATCATAGCTAATTCCAACTAACAAATTATTTGCTATTAAATTATCTCTTTTATTTATAAAATATTAGGGTGATTCTCTAAGTCTAGTATATGCCCTTGCACGGTAGCACGGTAGCACAAATTGTAAAACTTTCCAATCCGTACAACGAAACAAAAACAAAATACACGTCAATCCATTCTGCAACACTTAGAAACTTTTCCTACAACGACACCCATGTATAACATATACATGTATAACAATAATAGAATGAAGTATAGTATATTAAATGCAACTCTGTGCCACTCTCTCACTCTCTGTGCTTACATTTTCTTTTATATTACAGTTCTACGTTAATGTGCGCTCTCGAATCGTAGTATAATTTAGTATAATATTTTTGCATTTCGTGCAATTATACTAGACATAGAGAATCGCCCTATTCTCTTTTTTCCCCCCTTTCTATTGAAAACTGATTGAAAATTTGCTTTTTAAGGGAAATTCTCCTAAATCTGGCAACATTGATTGTGTGCTGCTATTGACTGCTGCTGCTAGTTACTACAATGATATTGCTTCAATGAAAATATTTTCCAAAAATTGTTAATGGTTTTGGTTTATCAACTATTGTTGTGTGTTTTTTTTTTGTTTCCTTTCTGATCAGATTCTTCTACATATTCACCCTGCTTTACTATATTTAATGATGCATTTCAGAGTTAATGTGCCGATAGCTGCGTTTGCTGCTATTGCTGCTGATGATGAGCATTAAATTGAAACTTCTCCTTCTAACGATAATGAGCAGCCGCAACATTTATTGCCTGATTATGCGCGCTTTAGCTGTAAATTGTAATTTTTAAGCAATTTTATTGTAGCATTGGTTTTTTCTCTATTTTATGTTTTGAAAATAGCAAAGGGGAAGTGGTTCAAGCTTATCAATTTATTTAAGTGTCATACACACTGAAGAGTTTTCACGCTCTGAATATTAGAGAGTAATTTGTAAAGTTATGATGAGGACATGAAATGCTGAAGAATTTTTGTTTTCAAATAGAGAGGGAGAAAGTAAAAGCTTAAGACAGAGAAGATACCATTTCTCTTTACATTTCAATCCAGACTTGAGAGGGCTGATTGCTTTTTCTACTGGGCAGCTACAACAAGTCGTGATATGTATCGTATATTGATTTACTTCATATTATTCAGTAATTTGTCACAACCGATTCGTAATTTTCAACCACTGACAAAATTTATTTATTGCTATCAAAAATATTGAATTCACAGCAGGTTATTTTTACAAAAATATCAATGGTAGACACTGGAGGGTAGGCACAGGCGGATACCATACAACTGAACAGCGGCATAAATGAGGTTATGCTATGAAATGTGTAAATAATATGAAAGATTGTTACGATAAAAAAGTTTTCTTTTTTTATATTTTGTTAACAGAATAACAGAAAACTTTCCACTTTTAAAAAAAATATGAAAAAATAAAAAACAATTTCGCATCTATCGACCCACAATGGCATAAAGTATGAAACTACTTGGCAACACATTCACACTCGACAGATCCACTAACAAATTGACATTTTTTATATGTAGATATGTATGAATCTGTAACAAACTAAAATTTTACACAACTGAAGTATTTGTGTGCGTGTGTGTGTAAAACTTGTTGAAGTCACTGTATGTATAGATAGTTGTATTTTTTAGCTGCCTGCATATATATATAAAATATACATATAAACGAAATATACGGGTATGTGTATATATATAAAAGTTCAATTTTACACTCATGTACGTGTGCACTCACACACACATATATATTTATATGTACATATGTATGCATGTATTTTATACACACACATGAAATGATGATGAAGTATGCTTATTTTTAACATCCATACACAGCTGGAGTAAAAATTTTATGTCACACACACATACACTCATATACACACACTCGACAAGAATCTAACGAAATGCTTCATTATAAATGAAGATTGTTGAACACATTCTGTCACCATGAGCATAAAAAACTTTACGCTTTTTTTTTTATATATTTTATAAATATATTTAGTTAGTTATACTTGCTTTTTAGCTTCATCAGTCAATGACACCGTCACTGTGTGTGTCACACATACATAAACGCTGTTAGTGATACACTCTACCTATACAAATATATATATAACTAACTATCTTCAAAGTTGCCATATGTCAAAAATATACTTCATATTATACATATATCATATTTATATTCGAGTAAATCTATAAAAAAAAAACATGTTTCCTTTAGTGTGTGATTGAACGTGTATAAATATTTTATTAGTATCTAATAAATAAAATGTAGATATGTATTAAATTGTATGGAAGAAAAGTTTAGTGGTGATTTTTATGTTGAAACTTTTGGAACCGAACAAAAGTAGCTACTTCCTTGTCACCTTTCACTAACTTCATGTATTATTAATGAATACTTAAACAGCTAAGTATTTATATTTTTATTGGGAATTCATTTTATTCAACAGTTGAAGCTGAGTAGATAGCTTTATAAAATTAGGAACAAATATGTATACAAACATTCGGCAATAAATCAGACTTCTTTCACATAGTTCTGAATTTTGAATTAAAAATGGAAAACAGTCTTTGCCTTCTTCGTTTAAACCTAAATTTTGGGCTGAATTCGGAAAATAACACGGTGCCTGGGAGGTTTCAGATGCTTGAAGACAAACAGTAGTTTCCTAAGTTTATTTGTCCTCTGAATCCAAATCAGAATGTAGATTATGCCATTACTTTAAATTTTATACTGCAATCAGAAAATAGTTCAGGCTTCCATTACTTAGTCCTTGGTACTGCAGTCAAAAAATAGATCAGGCTTCCTTTACTTAGACCTAAATTTTATACTGCAATCAGAAAATAGTTCAAGTCTCCATTACTTGGATCTGAATTTTGCACTGAAATCAGAAAATAGTTTAGGCCTCCTTTACTTGGACCTGAATTTTGTAGTGCAATCAGAAAATAGTTCAGGCCTACATTACTTAGATATAAATTTGGTATTGCAATCAGAAAATAATTCAGGTCTTCTTTACTTGGACATAATCATGTCTTAGAATATGATTGTGGATTGGGATCATAAAATAATTCTTTCCTTTTTCACTTACGCCTGAATTTTGGACGGAAATCAGGCAATAGTTATCCTATCCTCTCTTTCTCTCTCCTTCACTTAGACATTGAGTGCTTTTTTCAGTTAGATCTGAAATCAGTATTGAAGTTAGAAAATAACTCAGGGCTTAAACTTGAACTCTCCAGGGCTTAAACCTGAATTCTCGATTAAAATAATTTAGTATTCCATTAAACCTTAAATCAGAAAGAAGCCTTTTTTTAAAGAGTAGAAATTTACCCTGAAATCGAACCTTCTTTAATAACAAAGATCTAAGCTTTGGTTTGAGATTAAAAAAAATTCAGGCCTTAGTTCAGTTCGAGGATATTAGGAAATAATTAACACAATCTCCCTAATTCCGAAATTAGTTGAGGCCTTCTTTAGACTTGAGTTTTGGATCAGGTTTAGACCGCTACTTTTGATTTAGAAACCCGAATTCTAACAAATCTATTTTATGTTTATAATATAATAAAAAATGTTAAAGATCTTCTTCAATGAGCTAACTATTCATTATAGATGGTGGCAAAGAATATATGAGAACTTTGTAGAAAATTATTTAGGACCTTGGCGAGCTCTGTGTAGAGTAATTTTTTTGAAAAAGCAACAAGTTTTGTAGATTATCTGAATAATAAATAACTGTGAATCTACATAAAAATACATTGAAAATTATTTCAAGAATATTTAAATAAAAAATTGGTTTCGAAATGGACCCAAGGCAGCTTTAAACCTATTTTTTTTTTTAAGATGTCAACCTTATAAATCGGCAAGGAAAAAATATGTTTAAAAAAATTTACCTGTTTAACTGGAAATTGCTTCAGAAATACAAGTCAAGCGAGAGTTTCAGACCCGTGGTGGGCTCTCAAAATGTTTTTGTCTTATTAAACATCGTCGTATTATCAGAAATTGTAATAGGTATATGAGTCCCGTGGGGACCTCTAGAAACTTTATAAATGGTACCATTGTTCTAAACCCTCTTTTTCATTAAAGGTTATAGACTTATTGATAATTTCTACAGGAATACGAATCTGGCAAGGGCTTCGTATCTATGGCGCTCTCAACAACAAATTTTTCATAAATAAGGCTATAACGCTAGGATTTTTAAAAGCAAAACGAACCAGTATACGCATATATACGTTGTTTTGAGAAAACTCTCTACTATTGGAGTATCATTTTGGAAAATCATTCTCGACAAGTCCGTCAGGATTACAATTTTATACAATAAAAAAAAAACTCTCATACTAGGAAATGCATCAAGGATTGCATAGTAATATTGCCTGAGCTAATTACAAAGAACATGAGTTCGTTCATGGCTTTTATTTATAAAAATAATTATAAGTAAACAATCAGAATAAAAGGGAAATTGAGTTTTTCCATCCCTTCGCTCCTCCTACTTGGCTCTGTCCTCTTCCTACCTTCATATTCTCTCATTTAAATTGGTTTTTCATATTGTTAATTTTTATTAAAATTTTATTGAGACAATATGTTTGTATGTAGTTTTTTATGGACATCTGATGATGATAAACACACAATGCGTATACAAAATTGCTACATATGCGAGTATGTACATAACCTCAATTTTGCTGCAATCACTCGCTTCATATCAATTATATGAACATTTTCACAATGCAAACAAAAACCGAAATATTGCAATTATGTCAATTGTGCATGTAAGTATGTTTATATACGTATGTATAATGTTTATTATTAAAATTATGCCAAAAACTTTACAATAATAAAAACAGGCAAAAATCTCCACACCAATCTGCATTTATCGCCTTTTGTTTCCCTTGATTATGTGAGCGTCATTTATCACAAATTGAACGAACGAGTTGCAAGTAACAATTCGAACAAAACCAAAAAATAAGTAAATAAATAAATGTTGCCGATATAGTGACAACACATTTACATACATAAACACTTTGGTTTTATTTGACAACAACCAGCAATTCATGCCACAATCTGTTGATGTTGCTGTTGTTCTGGTTCTGATTCTGCCACAACAAATGTTTTAAATTATTTATGAAATTAATAAAAATGTATGTAATTTACATGCAAACGGATTTATTTTATTTATACATTTTTATTAATTTTATTTTTGTATTGGAGTATTTACATAAATTTATTTATTTATTATATTATTGTTATTAAAATACGCAAAAACAAAAAGGACCTAAGGAACATATCAAATATACCAGATTTCAATTGAGTTAATATTAATATGCAATCATGTTTGCATTACGGTGAGAGAATATTTCACAGCTCTATTTCTTTCTCTTTCTCTCTTTCTCAATGATATTGGCTTCCATTAAGTTTATATTAAAATTCTCTCCAAATACAAAATTTTCCCAAAAATTCCAAAGATTAAATATAAAAATTTAAATTTAACCCATTGTGTACGGAGGGTTGCAAAAACGCAACATTTGAGGTTTTGGCTGTGCTGAGTCACTGACCGAAAAAATTTACTTGACAATGCTTAGAATTAGACTATAATTAATCATTCTAGATTATGTCATATTTATTTTATGCTGGTTTGTCAATCTTGATATAAATGTCTCGAATCAAAATCGCACAATCTGTGGAATAAATTTTTAAAATTTACCTAAAAATGTTAAAAATTTAAAAGCAAACAAATCATTTAAATTCAAGCATTTAATGACTCTTTATTTTCTATAAATGGGTTTCCAAATTCATTTTCGATCACCATTTATTTATAATATATATTTAAATATTTTCGTTGCAAAAATGTAACTCTGGTTCTAACCCTCTAGTTCCCAAATTTTTGATTGATTTAAAAAAAATTTGGGATTGATAAATTTTGATGTAAAAAAAAATATAAATCTGATCTCAAAAACCTAAAAAATGTAATGGGTGTGGTTTTATGAAGCCGGAAATGTTGAATGCCTAAAAGTATTTGTAGTTGTATAAATTTTTTATTAACTTGTTGTAAGTAAATAAATATTTTGTATTAAAATTTCAAATTCCTAGCTACTCTGGCTAGTATGACGCGAAGTATTTTTGTTTGTTTTTATATCAAATTTAATCAAAACAATTAATTTTCCGGTTTTTCACAAATTTTTTACTTTAACTGTCGCTAACGTCTGTAATACGCATCATAACTCATAACTAATGAATTTTTTCAAAACCTTGGGAAATTCCATAAATGATATGACAAAAGGTAGCAACGAAAAACTATTAACTCATTTTATGAAGGGTGTCTAGAGACACACTTGTGACCAAGAGGGTTAAGCATGTGCATATTTTTTGGAAAACCTCCTTGGTTTTTTTTTTTCGAAAATTTAGACATAGGATTATTTTTCCAGTTTTTTTTTATTAGAAAAAATGAAAAGTCTGCGTGAAATTTCACTGATTTTGCTTCAGCCCTTCTAGGGTCAAGATTTAATGGGTTAATGAATGAATTTAAATGTGATATTAATTAAGAAATTTTCGTGATATGTGATGTAAAAAAATGTTTACTGCTGAATTTAATGGGTGAGATGGATACGAAAAACCCTCAGCAAATAGCCCGAGGAGTATGAAACTGCTTCTTGCCCCGGATGAACTCATGATGAGCAGTTTTAATATTATACAATTTTATATTTCCGAATTTATTTCACCCCTATAATTTTTTTTTGATTTTTTTTTTTGATTCTCGACCATCAAAATGTTTAAGATGTATTCATCGGGCAAACGCGAAGAGGTTCATCCCCAAAACTCTCTTTAGTATCCACTAGTACTCTTGTGCCGTTAGAACAGTAATACTAATTATAGGGTCCCTAGAAATCCCATGGGTCCGTCTAAACAATTTTCAAATTTTTGATTTATTTGTATTCCTAAAACAATTTCCAATAGTAGGGAAATATAATAGGATAGGATTTCTTATTCGAATATCCTATCTGGATTTGCCAGCTTTTAATCAATTAGGCTGTTTTTAATAGAACAGTCGGTTTCATAAATTTCCTCTTTCTCGCCGACTTATAAGCTTAACTTTACATGAAAAGTGGATCAGATACAAAAGTTTTCTGCATTTATATTTCTGAAACAATTTTCAATAGTAATTGCTTATTACCTCAAGAACACATGTATTTATGTAAGATTGTAGTTACTTCCTGATCTGAAAATTCCATCTCTCTATCGTCACAGGTTCAAAGTTTTTGCGTAATTCGTATTCTTGAACAAAATTTCTAATGTATCAGTAATTTTTTCTACCTTACCATCTTACAAAGTTAAATTTTTATGCAATAAATCTTTAGAGGTAACTACGGGTCAATTCATTGCATTCAATTTTTGATCCTGAAACAGTTTTTAATTGTAGAAAATTATCTCAGAACCATAATTATTTATATAAGTTCTCAGTTATTTTTTGAACTGAAAAAACTAGCTGCACTTATTGTCTTTTTACAAAAACTAGCCTTAGAAAGCATTAGGGTTCGAAATCCTTGCTTGATTCGTATTCGCAAAACAATTTCCATTAGAACCCTTAATTTTCTGTAAAACTTTTAAGAAAAATAACTCCTTAAAAGTAATGATAACCTCCACTTTCTTATGCTCAGTGAATATTTTAATTATTGTGATAGTTTCTTTTACATCAAAAGTCCATTGAAGCAGTGAAAACCCCTCTGTAGACCTTGAGGCCGATTTTCCTGTCAATGTAAAAAAAAAAAATTGGTTTCATGGGATATTTTCGACATATTTACAAAAATATGCGTACGACTGTAACGTTAAAGACCAAAAAACTGGCCATATATATTTAAAATTAATTTAATTACTCTCACTTAATGAAAACCAACAAATCTGATTGGTCAATCAGAAATACGCAGAGAGACAAAGAAAGAGAAAATAGTATACGCTATGCTTTCAACTGGTCAATCAAAGACGTCGGTTTTCAGAAATGCATTTTTTCTGTGAGAGAATCCAATGTAATATCAAATATGTAACTATAAAGTACTAAAAACTCTCATAATAATGATAAACTAAATCTGGAGCAACGTTTTTGTTCAAAAACAATTTTATTAAATATTTGCAAGAAAGCGATAAATATTAACACATAGCGTAATGATTTAAAATTACATATTTTTATTATTATTGTAGCCTTTGGATAAATCTCATATCACGAAGAGCACGCTAAAATACTCATACATGCAAATATCCACAAGCGATTTACTAATTGATTCTGAACAAATGTTTTGAGGTCAATCAACTGCGCAGGTAAATGTTGTGATTGTTATGTTAAGTAATTGTGACAAAAACATGAAAACAAATTATAAAAAATGTGCATGGCAATTTGTGAATATGTTTAACATATTGAATTTAAATAAATTTCTGGTATTTTTTTACTGAACTTTATAATTAAAAAGCAGTAACTTTTTTATAATTATGTCAACACATTAATATCATTGTCATTAATGGAATTCATACATATCAAATGGGATCAAGGGATAGGAACTATGAAAAGCAATGAAAATAGGAAATAATTAATATTTTTTTGAACGCTTTGGTCTTTTTGGTAGTTCTTGAATTGAAATGGTCATTGCAATATTGTTCAGGGCATGACAATTCTCGGACAGTAATCGTAAACTATTGAGGGTACAGTTAAATTCAGGTATAAAATTCTTAAATTATTTAATTTAAACTTCAGTTATTTAATTAAGTCTTTAACCGTTTCTCCTCACTGGGGGAAACCTAAACCCGCATTCTTATTCTTTTCCAATATTTTATTAATAAGACAGTGCAACAAAAATTTTATGCGCGAGATTTACAAACGGTTTTACAGTAATTTAGAGTCTAGTTCTCCCACAATATGGACCTGAAGAAATTTCTTTATTTCAACAAATACGAATTTGATGTCTGAAGCAAAGTGGATAAACAATTTTTGTTTACACACTTTTCCTCCATCTTCTACCGTTCCTCTTGAAAATGGCGGCTATATATTATTATATATATATTACTATAAAACCGTTCGAAAATCTTGCGCATATGACAAAAGTTGAAAATTTGTTGCACTGTGTAATTAATACTATACCCCTTCTTCCATTTTCATAATGTAATCCAACCTGAGAAAGCTAAATTGAAATAATGTTTTTTATTTTTTTTTCTATTTTTTTTTTGTGTTAATTATGTAGGCAAATTTATAATTCTATGAAAAGTAAAAAAAATTGAACATTGTATTATTGATACTATAAATTAATATTTAATCTGTCAATTACGCATAAAAATTAATTTGAAAGTTATATTTTACATAAAGTTTTTTCATAAAAAGTCCATTTAGTAATTGACACTAGTAACAAGTTGACTTTTCAAAATCATTTACTTTAATCATTAAAGTTTAATTGCATGCATGATTTTGTTTCTCGCTTATAATCAGAGGGCAATGTTCAGTATTATGAAATAAATTTAATTAATTTAAAAGTAAGCCTAAAAGTATGCAATACTACGTGAACGCTAAAAGCTAAACTTCTTTGGCTACAGTTTTATTCTGCTTAAATTTTTATAAATAGTCGCAGAGGGAGGATATCTTTCATAGAAAATAATGACATACGCAAGTCGAAAAAATTACCGAGATGCTAAATATGCAAAAAATGTTGACAATTGCCGGATGAATTTTTTTTGAGAAAAATTTTTGAAACACGGCATTACCAGACAGATTTCTTTTTGAACTTAAACTGAGCAGCATCTCAAAATTTTGTAGAGTAATGGCCATTTTTTTTTAATTTTTCTATCCTGAAACTATAAAGATTAAGCAGAATAACTGTTTTGTGAAAATTGACCCATCGAATAGTGATTCATTCCATAGACAAAATTCAAAAAATTCATGTCAAAACTAAACCAATTTGATGTAATTTTAAAGATAATACTTCAACTAAGAAAAAATAATTAGAGTGGGTTGCAAGAGCAATTCAAGGTGGAAGTCCACAAATTTTTCACAAAAATGCTCGATCGTTCGATTTTAGATTTTTAGTCCGTTGAGTAAAAAACATCTGAAAAATAAGTTTTTAAAAATATCTTGACAAAAGTGCCAGTATTGTATTTGCAATTTATCAATAAAATGTTTAGTGTTATATTTTAATCAAGATTTGGAAAGTTAACATTTTTGCATTACTACTAAAGTTAAGTATTTTTGAAAATACGAAAACTGAAAATTGACGAATTTCGGGAGAGAAAATCGGGAAATTTGTGTAAATATGTTTCTGGATTCTTTTTTTTAGAAGGCACCTTTCTTTATAGTAATATGAAAAATATCCTCCGCTATCAGGAAGTAATCCTATTTGAAAATAGGTCTGAACAAAAAATATGAGCTAAACTTTTTTGTTAACCCTAAAAGTATGCAATTATGCCGAAAAATGAATAAAAATGTAAAACGTCAAAAGTTGCATAAACTAATATCACTTTTATTCCAACATTAAAGGATTCCAATAAAAACTTTCTGAGAAGACCAATATCAACATAATTAAATAAAATAAATTTTTTAAAGATCGAACCGCCCATTCTCCCATTACAGCTTGCCAATTATGACAAAAATTGAAACTGTAAGCTTAGTTTGTGGCGAAACCAAAAACAGACTAAAACTGACTTCAAATTTGAGTTTAGTGACCCAGAGTTTTCCTAACGCTGTCAACATTAAGCCCTCTCCTCTCCAGACTTGATGATGATGGATCTAGAGTACCCAGATTTTATATCTAAAAAATCAGTACATTGGACTTGAATTGAATACAAAAATCAGTACAAATCAGTGCATTTCAAAGATATATATAGATTTTTACTTTTGATTATAAGCTCACTTTATGAACTCATTAGAGCAGTTTCTTCCCAATTGACTCCAAATGACTCCAAGTGACTCCAATTAACTTCAAATTCCCAATTGACCCAAATGAGTGCATTTGAGTTCAAGGGTATTCAAGTGACTCCAAATGATTTCAAAGTAGTCAAGACTTTGAAGTCATCTTTTCCCATGATTACAAAAAAAAAGATTACATTCCCTTGACTCTAAAAGACTTTTCTAAATGAATAACCAATCGGCGACTACAAAAAAGACTTCTAACTGCATTTTTTTATTCTGGAGTCAAATATGTGATTGAGTAACTGCAATCATGAATTGTCGGTTATTAACTGTGATTTCAAGGTATTGCAATTAAATTGATTGCATTCTTTTACAGCTCTGGTTCCAAAAAAAAGAAATGATCACGAATCTACAAAGATTTTTTTCGAGTCAGGTCGAACTTCTATGATATCGATGATTTAAAAAAAAAATAGTAAGGTAAGTGGGTGTACGTGGGAAAACAAATTTTTATTTTTTTTTTATTTTTTAAGATTTTTAACGCGGCACAACGGTAAAAAAGATTATCATCATACATATTGATTAGTTAGCTGAATATTGCTGGACTCCCATAAAAAAAAAAAAAACAAAAAAACAAAATAACAAAAAACACTTCAAAAAATAATATTAGAATCTATGATTGAGAAAAATATTCATTTTAATTAATTTATTCTTCAAACCAAAAATTAAAGAATAAAAGTTTTTTTTTTAAAAAAAATTGTTTTGGAAAATTTTTTTTTTTTCATTAAGCCATGTTAGATATTACTTCAAATTTTTTTTGTTGAAAAAGTTAGAAAAACTCATAAAACGTATAGAAACCTAATAAATAGAAAAACAAAATTTTTTCATGTAATCCCCTCCCCCTTTTATGAATTTTTTGAAAATTTTTGGTCAAAAAACATTTTTTGTTTGTTAAATATTGCAAAAACTTATAAAACGTGTGGAAATAAATAGAAAAAAATTTTTTTTTTTTCTTATCCCCCCCCCCCCCTCCCTTCTCAAAATTGTTTTAAAAACTTTTTTTTGTTGAAAACGTAGTAAAAACTCATAAAACGTGTAGAAAACATAAAAAAAAATTTTCATATATTCCCTCGCCTAAGGAAGTTTTTAAAAAATTTAGGTCGAAAAATTTTTTTTTTAAGAAAACTCACAAAACGTGTAGGAAACACAAAAAATCAGAAAAAGAAACCTTTTTAAATATATTCCCCCCCCCCTCCCCCCGAATGAATTTTTTAAGAAATGTAGATAGAAAAACTTTTTTTGTTGAAAACTCATACAACGTTTAAAAAATACAAAAAAAAATAAAAAATTTTTTTAAAAAATCATGGAAATTACAAATATTCGACCTAACCCGAAAAAATGTTTGTAGTGTTGTACGGTGTAATAGCCTTATGCCATAAGACTTTATAAGGTGATGGACCCCATGTTTCGCAAAAAATCGTCTCATATTGACAAAAAGCTGAGAGAACACCATAGAAGTTTGGTATCTGATATGATTCCTACATATTCCACTTCATGGAATAGCTGAATAGTGATTCCTCTGAGTACTGATGAAATGAGATCATCAATTTTCATTCATCATCATTCTCCTGGTGAAAAGGAAAACACCAGTATTAAGAGGATTAACCGATAGCCCGTTTGAGAAACTCCAAGAGCCAATCATATTCAAAGCAGTTTAGGCTTTCCAAAAAAAACATACCCTACCGATTGGACGGTGATCAAACAGGCAACATCATCGTTATTGGCATGTTTGTAAATAACCTACTAATTTAGAAGAGAAAAAGAGAGAGCAGTGGAGAGAGAGAGAGAGCAGTGGAGAGAGAGAGAGAGCAGTGGAGAGAGTACACCACCTTGGAGACATCGATTTTTTTAGTTGAGTTTCAATTTGATAATTATATTACCCAGAAAAACCCCAGCCCAATGAAAAATAAATCATAATAAATAAAAATAAATTGAAATTGAAATTAAAAGAAAAATAAACTAAATATCGCGGATTTAATTAAAAGCAACCTAAATTTGTTAAATATTTGTAGATACTATATCTACTTAGTAGTTAGTAATTAAAAACATAAACCAATAATACACATGTATCGAATGTACCATAAATAAATAATGACATATATAAAATTAATCGCCAAACTAGTTTTTAAATTAATTAATATTATTATTTTTCAATTTATTTTTAGAATTTAATATAAAAGCACATAACTAAAACACAAAATAGAAAAACAAATAAAATTGAAACAATTTGTTGCATTATTTACTAAATAAGTGGACTACAACTACAAACAAACATGGCATGAAAAACACAAACAGGAAAAAAAAAACAATAAACAATTAAGTAGAAAATAATAATGAAAATTAAATTTTGCTTTATTATATTTTAGAAATATTTAGAAAATTTTATATTTGTTTTGAATAAAATATTATATTATATTAGGTTGGATTAGTACTTAAGTAAGTAAATATTTTATGTATTTTGGTTTTGGTTTCTTATTCATTCATTTCATTTTTGGTATTTCTGTTGAATATTTATTACATTATTCTGACAGATTTGTGGTTTTGAATTGTGGTTGGGAAATCAAAAAAAAAAAATAATAATAATAATAATAAATAAAACATAGAAAAACCCCATTAACTATTTTTGATTGGAATTTCTCCTTCCATGTAAAAAAATAATTTTAATAATTTCTCACCCCCCACCTAGTTAATAGTAATTTTTCTCAGACAAAACACATCACTATTTTTAAATAATCTTCATTTTTACACTGAAAAATTTAAAAGCTCTTAATTTTCTTCAGCAAAAAAATGAAAAGAAATGCATTTCTATTCATAGAAGATTTGAGTGACATAAAACGCTTTGTCTACTATCTAATCAGATCTAATAAAAATCTCTTCTTTTGGAGTGAGCGTCCTCACAGACATTCGCTTCATGGATTCAACTAACAGCTTCATGAATTTTGCTGTCACATTTTTTGATTTAATTTTTAGTTTGGTTCTTTGTTCAAAATTGTTGGCGTCAAGTGAGAAGCAAAGAAAGCGCCACTGCATAGAAGCTGCGTGTAGACGCTTCTTAGAGACAGTGAAATGCAGAAGCATATGTTGCCATATAGTTACTAAGAAAAATATACACAGCAGAGTTTAAGAAGAGCAAATCTTTAGATATAAGAAGTCACAAACTGATTTATCTATTTTTTTATTTTTTATTTAAAGATGCAATCATTTATACTCAAACTTCATGTTTGAAAAATGCCATAAAAATTGTTTCCATAAACTCATTTCTATAGTTTCAGCTCAAGTTTACTTTAAAATATCACTACAATTTACAAAATTAAACGCTACCTTAAAAATATTAATTCAAAAATAGAAATGCAAATATCGCTGCATGTTTTTGTTTGCCTCAAAGAATTTTTGTGTTACCTCTCGGCTTCATAGTTAGCACAATACACAAACAAAAACAAAGTTAGTTTGCCAAAATTTGTAGTGATTGCTTAGAAAACTAGTGACTTTCAACAAACATAATGTGTGTTCAATTCTGCGAATTGTATGTTGCATGCCAACAGGAAGTACAGTGTGACAAATATATATGGTTAAGCTCTGGTTACCATTAGTGGTTTGGAAATAAACGCTCTGCTAGTAAAATAGCTGGCAAATTTGATTGAAATTGAGTTAGAAGTTAAGCCATATAATCGAATGGGATACTTTGGATTCATATTTACTTTTCCATATTTCATTATTTCTCAGTATAAACGATCCCACTCGCCTATTTTCAGCATATAACACAGTTGAAAAAAGTTTCAACTTTACGTTTTCATAGTAATTTAGGATCGATGATAACGACTGCGTACTCAGTTTTTCTCCTTCACCTCTAGCTCTCCTACAATATGGACCTAAAGTCGGAAAAATGGGAACTTCAGGGGCTAAAAACAAATTTATTTATCTTAATAGTTACGAATTTGAAGTTTGAAAAAAAGTTGTTAAGCATAAAGAGATAAACAGTTTTTGCATGTTTTCCTCCATCTCCTACCCGTTGCCTTTGAAATGGGATTTTATACTCCCTTTTTCGATAAATGCCCAATAAAAAAAAAAACCGTTGAGAAAACTATTATACTGACTTTGGGGATTTTAGAACATCGAAATGTTGTAGATACAAGGAACACATTTCCCAGAATAATAGCATTAGAACTAAGCCAATCACACTACGCAAGTAAATAACGGAGTTGTTTGTTGTTGTAATCACGTTTGAAAATCAAATACGGTTTCAGCATAAAACAGAGGTGCCCACAGCCTATGCACTTGGTGCACATTTCTTTTGGTAAAAGCACTTAGGCTATGCATTCTAATACAAATACACACACAGCACTCCGCACTAAGCAATACGAAACTTTTCAACTCTCTTCTTTACCTATACCAAAGTGAAAAGCAACAACACTTGCATATGATTTGTTGGTATTCAATGTAGATTTTGTTGTTGTAGCTGGGAACTCGAGTATACTAAACCATTTGTAACCAATTTAAAGTATATGGTATATCATGCCAAAGGAATTAATTTTTTAACCAAGAAAAACTATTGAATTTGTAATATGGGGGATTTCGTCTCAAGTGAACCTAATCTTATAATCGATCGGGCTCAAACTTGCACAATGTAAAGTCCTATTGGGCATTGGGTGCAACGCACCGAATTTGAACGAGATCGGTCAAAAACTCGCAGAGTTGGAGGGGTTAAAGTTTTAATACTTTGATCAATCAGCCCCAGTTTCTAATCCATGTAGCTAATCATCCATTATATTTAGAAAATTTTGTCCTACTCGTTTTCTTTCATTTCAAAAAATAAGGAAAAATATGACCTTTTTACTTTCAAAATCAAAAAATTTGAATTTTTTTCAAAAATTTAATTTTTTTTTTCTTTGGGGTTCATTTGAGATGAAGTCTCCCATATTTCACTCAGACAAATTTTGAGGTCATTAATTGGAAGATACGATTTTTGCTTTGTCTCGCGAGCTCTCAACCAATCCCAATATACTTATGGTAAGTCTTCCTAATTTGGATGTAACCATACATAATTGTCACATAGTTACACAAATATTGAAATCGCATGAATTTTGCCAAGATAAAGAATTCAATGCATTCTGCTATCTGAGGGTACATTGCAAAAATGAAATATCACCCCTTGAGCGCACATTTTCAACATTTCTCTATTCGAATACTTCATTCAATTTTATAAGTACCACTTTTGTGTGAATAAATCGCATTTCGGCATTTGGTGTTGCAGTTTTCTACTTCTCGTATCTTTTTTTTATAATTTTTTTTTTTTTGCATCGCTAGCTATATATTTGCAAGCGTATTCAAGTTGATAACTACCGCTGGCTGCTGCTGCTACTACTGCATGAGCCTCCCCCATTCATGAGCATTTAAGCTTGAATGATTGAGTTTTACTTTTGCTGATTTATTGAGAGCTATGAAAAGTTCAAACTTTTTCATTTTTTTTCCCCGTAACCCCTGATCGCCAATTCAAGTTTTTTTCTTTAAATGTGTAGATTTTAAATTGTTTTGAGTTTTTGCTGAGCTTGAGATATTTATAGCTGAAAAGGTATTTACATTCAGGAATTTGACAAAAAAATATACAAAGTTCAAATGTAAATTTGTTTTATTTATGCCGTATGTCTTAAATTCATTGTCTTATTTAGGTAGAGGCTTGAATCTTTTCAATTAACTCAGTGATTTCCAAACAAGGTTCACAGAGGTAATTTTATAACCGATCCCGCTGAGGAATCTCAGTAAGTATTTTAGCTTCGTAGTTATGATGTCTAAAACTCTCTGGCCAGTAGTGACCCAGATATACCTTCCTCCTACGAGTGAGTGCCTTGCAGTGTAGAAATGTATGTTTTGGTGTCGCAGATTCTTTGTGACAAAATCTACAGGTGTTGCCTTATACTATGAAAAGATTTTACATGCGATCCCCAAGTTTAAAATGCTTTGAAAGGAAACCCATGATAATCCTGGTTGGTTGGTTTTTGTTTAGCTTTGGACATAGAACTGCTTTCTTTGAGTTGAAGTCTCAAAAAGCCTAGTCCATTAGGTTGACTTACCCCGATTTTTTGATTTAAGATTTGCAGATTCATTATTTCAAAAAAGGATTGCATTCCCTTGACTCAAAAAAAGATTTTTCTAAATGAATAACCAATCGGCGACTTCAAAAAAGATTGTAATTATGAATTGTGGGTTATTAACTGTGACTTCAAGGTATTGCAATTAAATTGATTGCATTTTTTACAGCTTTAAGTGATCTGATTGCGGCTTGACTGAGTAAATTCAATTCCAAGACTATGCAGTCTGGTATTTTTTGAGTGAACTGCATTCGAAGTCTTTGAAATCATGAGAAGGTTTTAATTATTAGCTCTTTTGATACTGCAGTGATCAAAAATATTAGGTCAAGCCAATGTCAAGGTAATTTAACAGAGAGCACGAAACTCAATTACTTTAGACAATTACTTACTAACTACTACGATTACAATTATTGACACAACAAAAGCTCATTGAAGGCCTAGCTTGAGGTTTTCGTTGCACTGTATTTAACATAGAACTCTGGGCTTCCACGGTCGCAAATTTTACTATATTAGACTCCTGACATTTAATAGCAGATCCAAAGATTGCGAATAAGGGGAACTAATTTTTTCGTATGTGGGATTTTGTGATAAACCCCCGCCCCTCCTTTCCGATGTATATCTCATATATTGGATGAGTTTCCATTGATGATTTCTCGAAGGAAATTGAATTAATTCTTGAACATATTTCATGTGATAAATCAAAATGACTATTTGAATTTATGTATTCAGGTAATACAGATTTAAGTAGATTAAAATTATTTCATGTGTGAAACAAAAAATTTATATTTGCTGCAGAGTGCAATCAAGCAGACATATATGCTAGTACCATAGTATATATCAAAATCAGTTTTCATTAAGTCTGTGCTAGTGAAATTTCAAATATTTTTTTAATAAATTTCTATAGAACATTTTTGAATAAAAACCAATACCATTTACCATTTATATGCTAGTATGAATTCCTGTTGGTGGTTGAATACAGAATATATTGATGTATTAAAAGGGATTTCAATTCATTTTCTCACTCAATAGTACCATAGATTCAGTAAGATTTGTGTAAATGTGAAAATTTTAAATTTGTAGCTTTTTGGCATGTGAGCATAAATTTTTTATTTATGAGTTTTCTAGAAAGTGAATGAAAAAGAACAAAACCTTGAAGTGTTCAGTACGAATGTTATTACAGAAGTAATAAATATCATTGAGTTTTTTTCATTGAAAAAGATAGAAAATCTTTACAATTTATATGTGGATTCTTAAGCTTTATTTCTAAAATTCTACTAAAGAAAACTTTTCAAACTTTTCCTCTGAAACAATTAAATTTTGTATACAAAATTTTCTTTTGAAATTTAATTTTTTGACCTTATTTCTAACATATTCTGGTATGTATAAATGTATATATAAAATAAAATTATAAATGTACTTAAACAAGTAATAATGAAAACAAATAGATGAAAAAAGAGAAGGGACGGGAAATGGATAGAAGAAGTAGTAAAAAAAATATTAAAAAAAAGGTGGGGGAGAAGAAAAAGATAGCATGAGAACAAATGAAAGTGATTAATATGCAAGACATAAGAATCTCAGTGACAAATGAAAAAAAAAAATAAAGTTATATACACAAACATAAAGGCGTTGAAACATTTATATAATCCGTTAGCTTAACTTGTTAGCACTCAAATAGACAGTGTTTAAACATAGAAATATACGCATGTAGTAAGTTCAATGTGTAACTGTAAATTGCAATCAGTGAAACAAAGAAGTTCGTGGTTGAAAGACTTTAAACTTTTCTTTTTTCCCCATTTCTCCACATACAATTCTTTCCTATCTTTCTACTTTCTTATACTGGCTTTATCCCGGATATAGTACATTGGTCCTTGAAACCCTGTACTGTGGTATAGTCCAGCCAAAATTCCCAGGGGGAAAAAAACCGTCGGGAAAGAATTTAAGACTTTAAAAAGTCGTAAAACTAGATACAACTACTAGCCAAAAACAGAACACTTTGGAGATGATTTATCGACATTTTATATATTCCAATGAGAGATTCAGAAGTTATAAATGAAAATAAGGCTTTAGGCCAGTGATGGGCACACACATATTATCACATATCGCGCTTTTTGATTTGATTAGCTCCTCCGAAATGTGAACAAAACAACAGCCGAACGCGTACAATCAAAAGCTCCACGAAGAAGCTTATAGAATATGTGTGTAGACATCACGCAAGCAGCATTATGTTGCTTATACACGCGTGTTATGGGAACTACAACTGAACTGTGCCCATCGCTGCTTTAGACATAAATTGCCATAGACGGGGGTTCGCATAGGTTGCAACACTAAAAAAAAATTTTTGCAAATCAAAAAATAATAATAATAAATTAAATTTTAAGTTTCAAAAACGATGGAAATTGAACCGCCATCACAGCAAGAGATTCAGTTTTCCATTCTTTACAGATTTCGTCGGCGTAACTCCAAGCCTGTGGAAATATTTGATGAGTGCCAAATAGCATATAAAGAGAATACACCATCGTTTGCGACCGTATCGAAGTGGTTTCGAAGTTTCCCGACTAGAGATTTTTCTGTGGAGGACGAATCTTGCGATTCTGGTGAAGTCTAAAATTTATTTATTTATTTAGTCTATGGAATTTAGGGGTCATCTTGAATACACAAAGAAATCATTACGAAGGGTTTCTCGAATTTTAACTGATGCTTGTTTCGTCCAATTTTTTCTTCAAAAATTTAAAAATGGAGAGTCCAGCTCCTTCAATAAAATTGTAACAGAAGAAGCTTGATTCTTTAAGTATGAATTCTGCTTACCACAAGTTTCCGAAAACTTGTTGGGGAACCAGAAAAAAGATGAACTGCGCCACTACTTTTTGCATCACGATAATGCCTCAGGTCACAACCTTTAAGTAAAGATAATTCTTAAGTCCAACCAAAGTAAAAATAGTTTTTCACATGGTGACACCCAATTTTTAAATGATAATTGACAAATGAGCCAAATTTTACATAATTTATACCCCATTTTGAAAGAAAGTTCTGTGGGTGTTCACGTTTTCAAGTTGCTTGAAGGTCAATACATTTTTTTGGTGGAAATGCAAGGGTCACTTTATATTATATAGAATAAGATGTTCGACTAAGATTCATTTTCCATACATTTCATGTGGACTTCTAGTAAATACTAAAGATTTAGCCACTGTTTTACCAATGAAAATCACTGCCTAATTTCTTCAAATCACCAACTGTTGTTGTAGCTTTTGGGAGAAGAGAATTTAAGATTTGATTTTTATTGAAAAAAAATTTAGGAAGTACTTTTCTCCCTTGTCCTCCAATTCGCTAATACCTATAAAAACATAATTATCTTACAATAAAAATTTTCCATAGAAAGCCTTCTGTAGCACCTCGCTTCCCACTGGGTTTATATGGCTACGCACAAAAGTTCAGGGCAACAAAATGGCTGACATACCAGAGAGCAGTTAAGTACTTAAAGAAGAAGCAACAGCAGCTGGACCAGCGATACGCAGCATTTATGCTTCATATATTTGAGTGCTCCCCAACTCACTCTTTCTTTTTCCCTCTCTCTCTTTCTCTCTCACTTTACCCCTAACCCAATCAACGAAATGGAAAGAGGAAAGATCAGTAAAGAGAAAAGCTGAAGCGCGTGAAATTAGATTTGTTGCTGACCAACATAGAAAGCAACAACACAAGCGCACACTATTAAAAGTAAGAAGTACAGTAGTGAAAGAACAGTGGGAGACGCTTGGAAATTCTACCGAAAGTATGCAATAAATTTACGATGAGACATTAAAAAATTTATCGCCATTATTTTCTTAAACGAAGTCTAAAGTGAGTGTGGATTTTTATTTTCTTTTTGTTGTTGTTTCATTTTCTTTTTACAAGAAAATAAAGCGCAATTAACTCGACAAAAATGAGTAAAAATATTTTTAAGACTTGTGTGAAAGAAGGAGAGCAGCAGCCGTAACAGCAACTTGTTGTTTATGTTGTTGATGTGGGTGTAAATAAATTCTTATTTTACAATAACACAAAAAAAAAAAAAAATAAAAAAAAAAATGTTTTATGGCAGTAGTAGACAATAGTAAGTATTACCTACCTACGAGTATTGTACTATTTTATGAAGCAAAAAGCTCAAAATACTTTTAAGTATGTACAATATTATCCTAGAAGCTAAGCAAAAAGTTGTAGTCTGAGCAGCTTAGCTCAGATTAATAGCAAACATTTTCTATCGCCGGTTTTTTTTTTTTTTTTTTGACACATGATGTTATTAATGCGTTGAGAGGAAGAAGTTAATAAATGTTTATTGGCTTTTTGCTTAGGTTATTATTTTAGTGTGGGATTTTATGCTTAGGTGCTAGAAAGCTAAATCAAATTGAGGTTAATTGGTTGTAAAAATTATAAAAATTAAGAATTTCGATTATTTTTAGAAACTTTTAAACTTGAATTTTTGTTAGTAAAAGTGCGTCAAGTTACCGTGGTTGCCGAGTGAATTACACTTAAGAAATATTTATTTGCGGATTCCCTTCTACTTGGAGATTTTCTATTAAAAGTGCTTTTTATGGCTAAACAACCCGTAGAGCCAAGACCGAGATTTTCGCTTTTGGAGTTAATCTCCTGATTAAAATCCAACTTTTTTTCAACGCAATTTGTTATTTGAAAAAAAATGTAAAAAACGTTGGCGGGTAGTTTCATCAGCAGTGAATACAAGAAGGTTATGAGATTCTGATTCCGCGCTCTCTGTAGCGAAACAGCCAAAAACATTTAACTTTTGCACAGAAATAGACTGTCAAACGTCTTGAGATGTCTAAGAAAAACCTTAAAAAAATCATCAAATTTGACTCTGGGAAATTGGAATATTGTAGAAAAATATTTACTATAAAATTTTCTTATAGATTACCCTTAATGAGCATTATAATTACCCACAGAAATTCACTTCTTCAAGACGCTTGCGTTTTGGGTTTTCAGGTTAGTCTTTGCGAATTGTATTTCTATGAAATTTGAGTTCTGACAGAAGGTGCTGCCCATCATTTATACGCACATTGAATGGCAGTCCTAGCCTTAGCAGCATATCTCCACGTTATGCAGTGTCCCCTGAGCACTGAAGTCGTAATACCGATGAAGTTTCTGCTAAAGTTGAGTAGCTGTCTAGTTCGTCTATTATTTATAGTGGTCCTTGTTGGCCTGATAATTCCACAAGTATGCTCCTCTACCCAGGATCTTTTTGCTTCCTCAAGGTAGTTTTGCTTAAAGGCACATTTAATAGAGTTAAGATGGACACCAAATGTGCAAGAAGGTCAAACATCGAGTGAGCCCTGTTTAGCTAACTCGTCGTCATCGCAGTTATCTAAAATGTCCATATATCCAGGTACTTAATGTAGGTGGACTCAACAAAAAGTTGAGTGAAAAACGGCAGTCAAAAACAAGCTTTGATGTAGTGAAAACACCTGCAAGGAACTTTATTGCTGCTTGGCTGTCCGTGTAGATGCGGATATTCGTATCGAATGAATCGTTGCGAATAAGCTACTTGGACGCTTGATAAATACCCATTACTTCTGCTTGAAAAACTTTACCATGGTCAGGAGTTCGGAAAGAGAGTCTGAGATCCAGCTTGCTAGAGAAGATGCCACAGCCAACTCTTTCCTCAAATTTGGATACATTTGTATAGATATCAATTGAATTGTCAGTGACCACCTCATCATTAAACCATTCCTCTCTACTGGGGATATGGGTGAAGAACGTGTGGTTTAAATTAGGGGAAGAGCAAATGTAGTCTACGTTAGTTGGTACGGATGTATCGTGGATTCGAATCTTGACTTGGCCCAGGTTCGACCGGGTCCAGCTAGCTAAGACACTGAGTCTGGCGGCAGAGCACTTAACTTATTGCTTAGCCAGAAGTGAAGTTGGCAACCAATGAAGGATTGTGAAGAGAGCTTTCTTAAAGGTAGTAGGGAGAGCCCCAGTAATCAATATGGGAGCCGATCTTTTAACCTTATCCAGTGGTTTAAATTTGAGCGCCTTTGCAGTAGGTGGCCACCAGAAGATGGATCCACAGAGATCAAGCTCGCCCACTGCTGTGTAGAGCCAGGAAGTGACTCGAGGTTGAATACCCCATCTTGTTCCTAGTGTCCTCTTACAGTAGTAAAGAGCGCAAGAGGCTTTCCGTACTCTCTCTGCTATGTTAGCTTTCCATTGAAGTTTAGAATCAAAAACAAATCCCCGATATTTGACGCGCTTGCTAAGGCAAAGCTAGGTGCCATTAATTTTGGGTAGAGGACAAATGTCGGTATTTTATACTTCCTAGTTAAAAGCAAAAAAATATAAGTACAATGCAAGAAATAAATTTAGTTTTGGCCAAATGAAATTGATTAAATTTTAAATTATAAAAGAGCATAATAAAACAAAAATAAAATGAAAAAGGAAAAAAGGATATCAATAATTATATAAAAAATACGGGGGAATATGCTTTGAAAGGCTGAAGGGTCAGTGGTTCGAATTTTATTCATTTAATTAATTTAAGTAGTAATAATATTGTGGCTTACTTCCGCCTACGGCAAATATGAATTTATAATTATATTTTTGTTTTCCAATATTACAAAAAAAAAAAAAAAAAAAAACATTTTATTCAATATAATTAATGTGGCATTTATTTTGTTTCAAAGAATTCACAGAGAAATTGCAAATTCATTGATATTTTCTATAAATATAAAGCATTGATTGCCCTAGTCAAAAGAGACCAGTGGCAAAGGGGAGGAAAGAGGAAGGCGTGCGGAATTATTTTATTATTAAATCCAGTTAAAAAGAAAATTTTTTATTATTAATTTTTGCTTATTTTCTATTTCCTATATATTTATTAAATCTATACAACACAAAGTTGAGTGGGTCTACTTAATTGCTTCATCCCATTGGAGCAATTAATGAGCTCTCTGTGTGTGAATGTGTGTCTGTGTATAAAAAAAAAGTATTGAAATATATACAGACATTATTTTTATTTTTATAACTGTACACAACTACATACCTAATCCCTTGAGGCCAAAGCAAGAAAATCGTTATTCTCGCAGTTCTGTTCGCAGTTCATTTGGTTTAATGAAGAAGTTTCGACTAATGTTTGTAAGTGATTCTTAGAGCGTCCTTTCATGTGAATATATATTTACGGTATTTCTAATTATTGTAATTACTTTTTTATGTTCGAATCCTTTTAACAGCAGTAAACTGCAATAGCAACATGTTGATGGTTATGGTGGTATTGGTTGATGCTGGTGATTCGATAATGTTAAAGTATTCATCAAAAGAGATTTAAGGTGTAGCTTTCTAAAGCTGTTGATTAATGTGTGATGTATACAAAAAAAAAAAAAAAATATGTATTCACTTGTGCTTTAAGATTTTTAAGCTATTCATATCGGATAGTATATATACCCAGTAGGAAATTGAATGGGGAAAAATGTTTGAAAACTTATGAAACTCATATTTGCCTGTGATGAAATATTTTTTCTTTTCGAGCTATTTTTTTTAAACACCCTGAGAAATTATTACTCACAGGGTTCTGAAATTTTGCATTTTTGCAAAAATTTTTGGTATAAACTTTTAGCACTTAAAACTCTTTCGTACTAGGACCTGTAAGATATATGCCTGAAGAAATAAATGACAATATAGCAAGAAGGTTTACAAGTCTGAAATACTCACGGAAATGTTCAGATGCTTATCATTATTGGTTCTTTAGAGTTTCTTTTTCTAAGTCTGATTTTTACCGAGGCTAAAATCACTGCTGAAATATTTCCGATTTCCTGCTGGTACCTAACAATATCGGAGGTCTGAAACCCTCACTTGCATATTCAGGTACTTAACAGAGAGTTGAGAGATATTTGTTAGAGGTTATTTTCTGAATGAATCTCATGTACTGAAATTCTCACTTATCGGAACCTGAAACAAGGACCTGACTTACTTGTATTTGCAAGTGTTTATGAGCATAAGTTCATAATTTAGAGGCGTTTACAAGTTTGATTTCTACCAGGATTAAATTTCTAATTTTTTACTTCCGCCTAATAATATATAGGGCTTCATAATAAGGAGTATCCATTTTCAAATAAAATACAAAGTATTTGAGATTTAGCCTCGTTCTTTACTGCAAATGAAAGCTCTCATCATACTCATCAATATCAAGCATATGACTACCAAGGGCGTAGTTGCATCGATCGAATCGTTGGACACAATTCCACCGAAATTCCGGCAATTTCGCGATCAATATTGACTTTGAGCTCGTCTAACTTCTCTGGCATAAACCAACGACTTCACATAGATCAGAGAAAAAAGTTCAGAAGCGTTAATTGCACGATCACGGAGGCCAATTTAAGGATCAATTTCTCGAGATAATACGGATTCCGAATTTCGCCTTCAATCCATCACTGGTTACGATCCTGTTCAAATCACATCTCTTTCATATTCATTTGTAGCAAATTCGGAAACAAAAACTGGTTTATCATCGCTCTATAGTGATCATCATTAACGAAAAAAAAGGGCCCAATGACGTCGCCGGCATGAAAACCGCACCAATCAAACCGACTACGAATTTTAATTATTTTTAAACATTTTCGTTTGTATATTTCATGGTTCTTTCCAATAAAGAACTTGGCGATATCTCAAATACTTTGCGTTGTATTAAAAAAATTTAAAATTGATATTTCCTATTGGAAACCCCTTTAGTAAGTAGACCAATGTCCCAGCTCAGCCTTAAGGCTCAAATTTGCATACGTACGGGAAGTAGAATTAACACATCTCCTGTATGAATCCCAGAGACCTTAAATTCTGCTTTACCTGACCTGAGGAATTTTTATACACATCTAATAACTCAACAACCCAACAACATAAAATCACTTTTTTATTTAGATGATTATCAGCAAAAATTCTTACTTTAACACCATTTTGAAAATCTTTTGTTGGAAACAATAGTATACTCATGAAGAGGGAGGGGAGGATATTAAGAATTCAGGGACAATTAACTTACCCATTCTGATGTTCCCGGTTGCTTCTGAGTGCATAGACGTTTAGAAAAAACAAAAAGGCCTAAGTCTCTTAAAGACAAAGAGTTTTTGAAATCTGTAGATCCGTTAGTTATTGAAATACATCTCTCTCAGGTCTTTTGGGACCTGAAACGTGCACATGGACTTAAACAAAAGCTGACATCAACAATTGGTCTCCTGGGTTAAGTCTCCCAGGGAGGAAAAAATTCAAAAATCGGCTTGATATTGTATATGGACTTAAAATATTTCGATTTAAAACTATAATATTGATGTCCTACGAAGTCTCATGTAAATTGGACAAAGTTTTCGGTATACAAATATAAGTAATAAAATTATTTTTTTTTGCAAAATAAAAAAGTGCGGTTCTTCAACACATTTTCGTAGTAAAAGTTTAAAAAACTAATTGTCCATAAATGAAAGAATATTTTCTATACATTCTTCATTATTAGTGGATCAATGGAAGGCTTGCGGGAATTTTCGTTCCTTTTAAAAATCTCTTCTCTCTCTTCTTCAATTCAATCCGCTAAAGACCCAAAACCCGGTTCAAGGCTTAGATAATACGTTGTCATATAATTTAACTTAATGTTGAAATCAGTGTGTGACCCTGAAAAAGTTAAGGTTGATTTTCAAAACTTTTGATTTCATCGCCAAATAAATTCAGTCTATTTTACAATTTCTTACTGGGTAACTGCTATTTAGATTTAATATTTTGCATATTTCTTATGCTCTTTTGCCTTGAACTTTACATATGATTTAAAGAAACAGTGAGAAAGAGAGAGAAAGAGACAAACTGTTTGCAAAGCTGAGATGGCAGTCATTTGAAAAATAAATTCAAATTATTATCTTATCACATTATCACACATTCACATACACATTCTAGCAAGCACAGATTTATCTATACATGGCAGATTTAGCATGTCAATTCATGTTGTGCTATTTTATATTGCTACAGAAATACATGGGCACTTTAAGTCAGGAGCGATGTCAGTACTTATAACACATAGGCAGAAGGGGGAGGGGCGGGGTGCGTAAAATTAGGAAAGGAAAATTAAATATTCCTTATAGATGCCTGGTTGGCTGTCAGTTTTTAGTCTTTGTCAGTAAAATTATAACGCGTATAGTTCGGTATTAATATCCTATCTGGGACCAGTATTAGTGGCCGTCAGCTACCTACAACCCGAAACTTAGTTTTGAAACTTTTTGAATCCGCTGAGTCTAAGTTAAAAAATATTCCGGATATGATATCTGTTGTGAGAAACTTTGGCTTACAAGTAAATCAGTCTCTTTTGGAATTCATTTACTTCGCTCAATGCCTCGAAGTTTGGTTATCAAATAGGATGCCTATACATGAGATACATGTATTTAAATCTAAGGAACATTATCCGACCTACTTGTGTCGTAATTCATTCTAAGCTTGGTTATTAAAGAAGAAGTCTGTACTTTAACCTGGTAAGTTTGGTGATTCAGTAATATGGAAATTCTGCACCGAAATGCATCTTGAACCCGTCGGTGAATTTTTTGGATCTGTCTGCTTAATTTTTTGGAAATAATTTCCACACAAAAAGATGTCGTCTTAAGGAAACTATAGGTTTTAAGATCATGCTGCCTAGATAGCAGAGTTAGTCCACGTAGTCAACAGGCTGGCCTTCGATTGTGTTGTGTTTATTGCTGACGTTGTTAATTCACATGGCTTTGGCCTTTTTGATGTTGATTTCGAGGCCCACTTTGCGCGATGCTCTGATCAAATGGTTAGTTTTCGCTTGCATGCCACTAAGCTTGTGCGAGAACCGATATATATCGTCAGCGAAATCTAAATCTTCAAGTTGACAGATGGGACATTATGCTATGCCCTTTCTTTTGAAGCACACGTTTGCCATAACTTCAACTAAGAAGCTTGTGAAGAAAATGGTTGAAAGTGGGTATCCTTGTTTGACTCCTGAGTTTGTGGTAAAAGGCTCGCTAGTGTTGTAATTGTGTAGTACTGATAGCTAAAAATTCTCGTGCATCGCTTTAATAATTTGAATGAGCTTTAGAGGGAGATAGTAAATATCTCCATATTGCGCTACGCTTAATCGAATCAAAGACTTTCTTAAAGTCGAAGAGCAGCATGTATAACGGTGAACTCCATTCGATGGATTGTTTAATAATCATCCGAAGCGCGTTAGATTGATCGACGTAACTTCTGTGAAAGACCTGCTTGCTCGTTGCGTAAGGTCTTCTCGATTTTTTTTTAGTCTATTTGTGTGTTGTGTTAAGCAGCGTAATTCCTCTGCAGTTGCTACATTCTCTCAAGCCGTCTTTCTTTGGTATTTTAACGGTGATGCATTTCGTCCATGATGGAGTTAGACGTTCTTTTTCCCACGCTGATTTGATGTGCAGCTATAAACAGCTTGGCTGATGTTTGTGAGTCTGCAAGCAGTAGTACTGGCTGTGAATGCCATCTTCTCCTGCTGCTTTGTTCAGTTTTAATTTCTGTATTGCCTCCTCGATCTATTCAGTATTAGGTGGCATCGTTATGATTCTAAGTGGATTGAAATCTAAACTGCCTGTTTCGATGCCATCTGAGTTGTCGTTTAAGCTGGTGTTTGTGTTGTTGCTTGTTTCGTGAAAGTGCTCTCCTCATCTACGAGTTGCGATCTCTGACTAGTTGGTTCCTCTGTGCTGTGCTTATCGTTTCGAAACGACCTAAGTCGGGCCTCAAATTGGAAGTTTCGTTTACGAAAACTGCAGGTTTTATTGCCCTGAATGTTTCGTTTCTTTTTCGCATGAGTGCTCATAAGAGAAGTGATTGAATCTCCCCTGACACTTAGAGCTTTGTCGTTTCTATCTTTCTGAGAGTCCCATGCTTTAGAAGTTTTTTCAATATTGGGCTTACTGCACGGAGCCGAATGTTCCATTTTGGTCCCTTCATCTCGAGCTTCTGACGAAGCACAAGAATGCTCCCAGTGGTACGACCAAAACATGCTCCAGGGCAGCGAAAACTCTAGTTAGAAGATCGGAACAGAAAGAGAGGAGGTGAGCACTGAGAGCCTAAGGACTCGGTTAAGGACTAAGCAGAACATACTACTACTACTGATTAGTGCTTAACCAGACAGAAAGAAAACGGCGCTAAATCGATTCTTTTCCTGAACACTGGAAAAAAATTTCAGTTAAATTTTTTACTTACATTCGCGACAAATGATAAAATCTCTTTCCCGTTCTTTTGTAAGCTCGAAAATATCTAACCTAGAAACCTCATCAAAACCCATCAAAATAACGAGAACATTTCATCCTTAGCAATGAATGCGTTCAAATTGCAAAACAATTTTTTATTATATTATTGAATTTTCTTTTTTTTTCTTTTTCGCATGAGTGCGTTCATGAGGCAAATGATTGAATCTCCGCTGTCATTACAAGCTTTGTTTTTCCCATTAATCTGAGAGCCCCATTCTCTAACAGTTTAATGTGTAAAAAGAAAACAAAAAAAATTGCTCCAGTTAAAAATTTCAACCTTACTCAATCCTTTCTGCATGAATGCTTCAAAGACAAAATGATTAAAACACTACGCTGTCAGTTGAAGAATCAATCTAAGATGATGTTTTTTGTTACCCCTTCTCTAAACGATGCACGCCTCTGTGTGATTTACAGTGCCTTACTGTATGCATGCAACACAAGGACATAAACACTTTTTCTTTCGTTATTTGTGTCTTTGGCACTTTAAAAGCAATTTAGCTAAGTGCATTTATGGGCGGCATTCATCATTTACTTACTCGTTATGTGCGATTTGTCATCACGAACGAACAGACACACACAAAAAATACGCACACACAGACGCATTTACTTACACAATTTATAGTTGAATTCAAAGTTAAAATAGAAGAAGTAAGTAACTAGGTAGAAGTAATAGATGCTTGATAACTTACCTGAAAGTAAAGAAAGCAAAAAAAAAAAGGTATTAAACTGGTGTTTATTGTATATACTTAAATACGTAAAAGGATTAATTTACTTATGAATAACAAAGTAGCATAATAGGAGGAGACACGGTGAAGGGCAAAATAGAAAAAAATACTCCCTGGTTATGGTAAAAAATTCTAGCGATGAAAATAAAAACCCACAAAATTTAAATAAAAAAATGAATGAGAGAAAGTTAGAGAAAATAGCAGCAGCTGCAAATCCTTTAAGGATTCCAATTCAATTTCTATATAATGGGGTGAGGTATGGTGTAATATTCAGTAATATTTTTTAAAAATTATGCTGCCTGTAACAAAAAAAGCAGAGTAAAAAGAGAGAAAATGTGGCTAAGAACTGAGGAAACAGAATTTCAGTTTTATGTGGTAAAAAAATTTACGAAAAAAGGATAAAATTTTTTGCCACATTTGCTATCTGATCACTGCCAGTTTAATGCTATTTTTTTTTTCTTTTTGTTTGAAGCTCTTTTTCATCTCTCTTCTTTTTATAGGCTTTCAACTCATTGTTTGCCAAGTGTTTTTGTTGTTACGACATTGTTTTGATTTTTTGTTTGAAAAGAGAAGGGTAGTTTGGCTTTTGATATACTCAAGTGGCAAACGCTGAATAACAAAACAAAGTGTCAACTTGACTTTCATCATTAAATATGTTTAATATTTTTCAATGAAAAACATTTAAATTTTTGTTTTGTTTAGATGCTTTAATTGGTATATATTTTCAGTTATTACACAGTGCAACACACAAAGAAAGTTGTGGCTAGTGATAATTTTAGCTGTAAAGGAATGGAATTTCCAATCACCATACTCACATTTAGGTTCCACTTTTTGCCATACTTTTTTCAGCAAAGTTGATCAGGATCGAATATAGAATTTTTCTGTCAGAGAATTTTTCAAAAAAA